>OX645060.1:194815062-197315062 GCA_951905685.1 Eumerus sabulonum
CTACATTGGCTTGGCCACATCGAGCGCATGAACACCAACGCTCCAGCTAAGAGGGTCTTCGATTCCGAGCCTCCTGGTTGGAGAAGAAGAGGAAAACCGAACCTCCGGCATAAAGACCAAGTATTCGCGGATACAAGACAACTTAATCTTGATAACTGTAAGCAGCGTGCCCGGGACCGTCAAGGATGGAAGGCAGCTATAGCTCAGGCTCAGATCCTCCATGGATTGCCGGCCTGATAAGTAAGTAAGTAGAGTCATTCATCGGTTCGTGACAGGAACCAAGTTTTTCTTCTCGAATTCTTGTGCAACTTTGTCCTAAAGTAAAAGATTGTGAAATTACATTTCCTTCAACCAGGTAATTTCCAGTCGCTGTGAAGAGCCTGGCTGGCAGTCTGTCTGCGACATCAAATTTTGTTGATTGTCGCTACCTTAACCATTTCTAAGTTGTACAAAATTTCCACATTCGTATTGCGCGGCTGAAGAAGGAAAGTCCGAAGACAGGCACCTCTGATGTGCATGCCTAGCTTGACGTGTAATGCGAGCGAAGACGTAAAGAGTAAAATGTAACTGACCAATTCGCTAGAACACTGATTGTGGATAGAAGACAATCCTACGACAGACACTCCTCCTGGATGTCCAAACCTCTCGCGGAGCCACCATCGACTCGGATCATTACCTTGTTGCGGCCAAGGTACGGACGCGAATTTCTCGGAATCGACGGAGTCGAGTGAGAACACCAAAATTTAACATCGGAAGGCTGCAATCGCAAGAGACCGCCAGGACCTTCGCCGATCAAGTCTCCCTCAAGCTCTCTCAAGTCCCGATGCAATCTGCAGAAACCATAGAACAGCAATGGAGTCATTGTCAGGACGCCATCAGAGAGGCCGCCTCAGATGTACTCGGTTTCGAGCCACTACCGTCGAGAAAACCCTGGTTTGATGATGATTGCAGACAGGTCCATGTAGAGAAACAGAATGCATACATGGCTACACTGCGTCGACGGACGAGAGCTGCCCGCGAGCTCTATGAACAGAAATGGAGGGAGGAGCATGAGCTTCTGAGAAGGAAAAAGAAAAAACACGAGAAGCGCCAGATCGAGGAGATGGAGAGATCTTACTGCAGGAATGATGTCCGAAAATATTACGAAAAAGTAAAACGAACATGCCAAGGCTATAAAGCCAGAACAGAAGCCTGCAGGGATGAGCACGGACAACTAGAAGTGGAGTCACAGTCGATGCTGAGATTGTCCATCCGACCTAGACGATGTTAAGGTAGCGATATCGAGACTTAAGTCTTATAAAGCGGCTGGAGCAGACGGACTCCCCGCGGAACTGTTTCAATCAGCTGGCGATAAGCTGGTCGGAACATGCACCAACTCATTTACAAAATATGGTCGAAAGAACGCATGCCCGATGAATGGAATCTCAGTATCGTTTGCCCTTCCGTAAGAAAGGAGACCCTATGACTGCGCCAATTACAGAGGGATAAATCTCCTGAACATTACGTACAAGGTCCTCTCTGCCGTACTGTGTAAGCGTCTGAAACCATTCGTGAAAAATCTGATAGGTTCCTACCAGTGTGGTTTCAGGCCAGGAAAATCTACGATAGACCAAATATTTACACTACGGCAGATCTTGGAGAAGACCCATGAATTCCAGGTCGACCCGCACCTTTTTTTTTTGTCGACTTTAAAGCCGCGTATGACAGTGTTTATAAAGACGAGCTATACAGAGCCATGTCGTGATTTAACATTCCTGCCAAACTCGTCAGACTGTGCAGGATGACTATGGAGGACTCTCGCTGCTCTATTAAGGTCGAAGGTGAACTAACCGACCCCTTGATGTTAAAAAAAGTTTTAGACAGGGTGACGCACTGTCATGTGATTTCTTTAACATTATTCTTGAAAAGATCGTGCGGGACTCAGCGGCCGATACAAGGTACGATCCACTTTAAGTCCACACAATTGCTTGCCTACGCAGATGACATTGACGTTATTGGACTTGCTTCATTTCGCAAGTATTGAAGCAGAAGCGGCTGAAGTGGGTCTAAGGGTAAATGGGGACAAGACACCGACGTCTTGGTCAGTACGTCACCTTCGGCAGCTATATTTTTGAAGTAGTCAAGGAACTCGTCTACCTTGGCTCGATAGTGACAAGCAGCAACGACATCAGCGCTGAGAAAAAAACGCAGAATAACTCTTGCCAATCGCTGCTTCTTCGGGCTCAAGAGGCAATTGAGTAGTAGAGCCCTCTATCGAAAAACTAAGGTATCCCTCTACAAAACTTAATCATCCCGGTCCTCCTCTACTGCGCTGAGGCTTGGACGTTATCAAAAGCGGATAAAGAGGCTCTTGGACGTTTCGAGAGAAAAATTCTGCGTGCAATCCTTGGTCCCGTTTGTGTAAACGGAGAGTGGAGGAGGAGAATCATCCAAGAACTGTACGGAGTGTACAGCGACATCGGCCTAGTTAGACGTCTTCGGTTCCAACGTCTAAGATGGCTGGGCCATGTAGAGCGAATGGACATCACCGCTCCGGCCCGAAGAGTCTTCGACTCCAACCCCGAGGGAAGATGTAGCAGAGGACGACCGCATCTAAGGTGGCGCGCACAGGTTGAAAGGGACGTCAACCAACTGGGCGTGCGGCACTGGAAGCGCCTAGCTAGAGATCGTGCCGGCTAGAGAGGCTTGTTGATTGAGACCTCAGTTCACCCCGAACTGTGGCGCCGTCAAAGTAAGAAAGATATTGAACTTGAACTGGCACATAAATATTTTCGCAATGATTTAAACGCCTCCATTCATTTTTGGACAGTTAGGTTGGTTGGGGGTGGCCGTGGTGCAGTGGTTAACATCATCGACCGCCGAGCGGAAGGTCTATGGTTCAAATTCGCTTCATAGCCAAGAAAAAGTAATTCCTATAGGGACAAAAAGTATGGAACGCAGTTGTGAATGGAAAGTGACCAGACGTACTGCTGCAGGCATAACACTCACAGTATATGGTCAACCGAAATTCATCCTCTGCGTATGCAATACTAAAAAGTGCTTGAACGAATTACTATGGACTATAACCAACGCGGAATTTGGTAGGCTCTCGTCCTATATCGGTCTAAGACAACCACCCCTGAGAGTAGTGAACGAACATCAACGATCCCAACCACTGCACTCCGTTCAGGTTGTGTGTGTCAACACATCATAAGAGAATATAAAAACTCTTGAACCTGCGCGAGTCTCTAAAAAAAGAAAAAAAAAAAAAAAGGTTGAATCACAACTGTTTTAGAAATACAAATGCTGTTGCGGATGAGGAAGTTACTTTGAATATGACACAATTTCCGAAGATTGCTCTTATACTCAAAGACCTTTACTCCTATCACCACATAACTAATTCGGGGATGTTACTAATCTGACATGTATGTATGTATGTCGGCGTTACAGTCTATGAAGGACCTGAGCCGAGCTTCTCTCTCAATCACCCATGTTATGTGTGGTTTCATTTTCCCATAAGTGAACGGGACCTACAGTTTATTGCCGCTTCCGAACGGCCAATTTCGAGAAGCCTTTCATGACAATTTTACTCAGAGCCCCGCTGAGGAGAAACACCGTGAAAAACACATTCAATGACATGGCTATGTCGGGATTCGATCCCGTGTCATCGGCGTCAGAGGCCAACACACTACCCACTGCGCCACGGTGCTCCCATGTAATGTAATGACACGTAATAGATTGATATACGACAATCCAGTCAGAAGGGCTCGGAAATATTTTTCGTTAGATTTTGAAAAAAAAAAAAAAAACCGGCCAAGTGCGAGTCGGACTCGCCCACCAAGGGTTCGGTACCATCTGTATATATAAATATGAAAGAGACGCTGTATGTTACCTCATCAGTCATCACATTAAATCACATTTTTTGTATGATGACAGATCTTGGTTGCAGGCGGGTTATCGGCATATTACTTTGATAATCAAAAATCTCCATGATGAGATAGTTGATCATCAATGTGTCCATTGAAATCAAATCAATTATCTTACTTGACAGCAACGATGTGAAAAGGTGAATAACAGTAACGGGAAATATGGGAAAAAGGTTTGCAGCTAGGATTAATTCATCAAAGACACAAAAGAGATCAAAACTAGGAAGTTTGCTAATGGTTGTGGGATATTATCGACTAACCTTAGTTCAGTATGTGACCAAGGAGATTTTTTAGATGAAAATCATGTCCATTTTGTTCTGTTTTTAGTATTTGTCGTGGTAGCGGCAACAGAAATACATAAATTGTGAAAATTTCAACTGTCTAACTATCACGGTTTATGAGATACAGCCTGGTGACAGACGGACGGACGGACGGACAGCGAAGTCTTAGTAATAGGGTTCCGTTTTACCTTTGGGTACGGAACCCTAAAAAGGAGCAAATTGACAGTGCTTTTAACTAATGCCCATAAACACGCATAACATTAACTGCACCTTGCGGCCACATTCGTTATACATATCAATAACACTCTAATTGCAATCCCAATATTGTACATTATCGCCAGGTGTGACTAATCGGCTGTCAGTGGTTTAGTGTTCAAATTGAAATTGATTTATACGACGTGAGACGATGACCTTTCCAAATTTCAAAGCATGGTGACAGCGTGTATTCGCTTTTGTGTCCGATTTATGTATTTATGTAATATGCGATGAATGCCAATGTCAGAACATGATCACCTTACTATCACAATCTCCTCCTTTAGAAAAGAAAAATCTATCAATGCGCGTACATCAGAAACGATGACGCCATAGGCCGCCGTTAATAACTATTATTTGCTAATACTGCTATACCGAATTACCGTTAATTTCCATTTACATAGTATCGAATGAATATGTAAATAGCCCAATCGATTCAGACTGTAGACCAGATTTGAATGGCAATTCCATATTGAATGAACGTGACGTATATATATGCCGCTTTTACAAGAGCTTGCTTTGATTACGAATTTGGTTTCAATGAATTCGATTTCACGCGACGTGGAACAGCTGAAAGATGATTGGTATATTAAGATTGCTTCAGGCTTAAACGGAAGTTCAGATAATGTGGGCAGGCTTTAGGGCTAGTGATGTGCTACGAATACACACATATTATACTCTCCTTATCATTTCATCAATAGAAAGTGAGAGTGAAAATAAAGACGCTGCTAATCGACATGTGAAATTGCAGAACCTAAATTGCCTAATGAGAGGCAGGTTGAGAGCATTAAATTAAAATAGCACATTAAATGCATGACATGAAGTGCACTATTTTAACACCGTACTTAATCCATTCCTGATTTATAGTTTGGTGACTAGTGGTCTAGGTGAGACCACGTGCGGCCGAATAACTTGCGGACGCCCTAGACCGCTATAAAGCGGACATAACCACAAACAATCTCACTCATCGCTGCGACAAGTGTTCTGTTTTGCGTCGGAAATCACTCCAACAACCATTACCTGTTCCATCTATCTCCCGCGAGAAAATACAGCCCACAAGCAAACAACTGAAATCAGCTGCATCAAAATCAACAACGGCATCATTCAAGTCAACACCTAAATCGACAGTAGCTCCTGCCAATCTAGCTTCACTTTCTTCTCAGCGCAAAATCGAACCTGCACCTGGCCCAGCTGACGACACTTTGTCAACGGTTCCTTCACCATCGGACGAAAGTTCAATAACCCTTCAGCTGCTCTACAAAGAAATACTTAGCTTGAAAAAAATTAACTGCGATTTTCTCAGCATAGTCCAGCAGTTGAAAGAGGAGAATGAAACACTGCGTTCGAAGGTGTCAAATTTGGAGAGCAGAATGAACTGGAGGGAGCAGAATGAACTGGAGGGAGCAGAAGCAACTGGAGAATGCTATTGAAATTGTTGGTGTACCTGATGTAAATAGTTTGAACGCAAGGGAGAGAGTAAACGAAATGTTTGACAAAGTCTTGAACATCTCCGTTTCGGCTGAGGACATACAGAAATGTTATGTAAAGCGCATAAACAATCTTAAACATACAAGCACAACCTCCACCTCTAACGATCGTGGTAATATTCTTTGTGTGCATTTCTCCTCGCACATTGTCAAACAAAAAGTGATGGAAAGCAAAAAAAATGCAAAGAAGAAACTAAACTCCTCGGTACTTGCTGGTGGTAGTAACACAAATATTTTTATTAATGACAGCTTAACAAGGTATTCTAAAGCGTTATTTATGGCAGCCAAAAGATTAAAAATTAAGAATAAATTCAAATACTTGTGGTTCCGTAATTCTTATATTTTAATGAGAAAATTTGATAATAGTGAGGCTGTTGTCATAAGATCATTTGATGATCTAGCTGCTCTTCAAGGACAATAATATGAACGATGACTTTGATCTTATGTGTGGCAGCCCCACTATTAGAACCATTAGAAGTAAGTTTGATAGTATTTTTAGACGTAAATCTGATGGCAAATCATTTTTCGTTCTACATCAAAATATCCGTAGTTTACGTAGAAATTTCGATTTACTGGTTGCGAATCTTGAAGCTCTTGCTAACCTCCCAGAAATAAGATTTGTATCTGAAATTTGGATTTACTCTTGTGAAACTGAAGATTACCATATTCCTAATTACAGTTTTTTTGCGAATACTAATGATACGTATTCTGCCGGTGGAGTGGGAGTTTTTGTTTCTACTTTGTATGAGTGTGATGTCAATATTCTTAATTTAAAAAGCGCGGATATAATCAACGTTTGTTGTAACATTCACAATGAATTGTTCAACTTTCTCTGTGTATATAGGCTTCATTCTTCATCACCTAATTTGTTTTTAGAGGAATTTTCAAACTATTTGGCTAGTGAACGATCTAAAAATCTTGTTATACTGGGCGACTTCAACCTAGATATTTTGAACTCTAATTCCGTTTCCGATTGTTACCAAGCGCTCATGGCCGAACATGGATTTCTACCCTTTGTTGTTGAACCTACTAGACCAAGTTCAGACACTTGCCTCGACCATGTTTTTGCTTGCCTTGAGAATATTTCTGTGGACTTCCTTGCTGGTATTAACTTGGATCTTAGTATAACTGATCATTGTATGACCGGAATCTTTTTTGAGAACATAAAATCTAAAAAACCTAACGTTTCATCTCAACTGTGTTTTCATAAAATTGACTTCTGTGATTTGAATACTAGGCTACGCTATGAGCTTTGGGATAGTGTTTTTGTTGAACAAAATGCCTCTTTAGCATATGGTACATTTCTTAGAATCTTAAAACATCACATCAGCTCTTGTACTTATACTTTAATTCAAAAAAAATCGGAGTTTCGCCTTAAACCGTGGATAACTCGTTCCCTTATTAAAAAAATTCAACTAGAACACAAATTAAGAAAAAAATGTTTGAAACACCCATTAAATTATAATCTAAAAAGTCGTCTTAATAAACTATGCAAAAAATTGAATAAGGAAGTTAAACTCGCTCGGGATAGCTATTTTCATTCCAAAATACAAGCCGCAAATGGGAATCTTAAGAAAGAATGGCAAGTCGTTAACAGTATTGTAAGTCGAAAAGTTTTTACTAACACGGATCCCATCGTACTTAAAAATGGTAATACTAACATTTCTAACCCTTTGGAAATAGCTAACGTTTTCAGCGATTACTTTGCTTCCATTGGAAACACTTCTCTTTTAACAAGTTCGCAAACTTCTTGTAACTGTTGTTCTAAGCTTGGTATTCAAGGTAATGATTATAGTAACAGCTTCGTTTTTGAGTCCATCACGGGATTTGAATTGCTAAAAACTATTTCACTACTTCCTAATTCCAACTCTCATGGAAGTGATGATATTTCGAACTTGGTTCTCAAAAAGATTGGGCCAAATTTAGTAGATATTTTATCTTACCTTTTCAATTTTAGCATTTTGTCTGGGACTTTTCCCTCTGAACTTAAATGCGCTGTAGTGATTCCCTTATTTAAGAAGGGGGACGGGACAGACAAATCTAACTATAGACCAATCTCTCTGCTGTCTTCAATTTCTAAAGTTTTTGAAAAAATAATTAAAAGCAGAATTTTAGCTTATCTAAACCATATAGATTACTTTAGTCCCAGGTAATTTGGTTTTAGAACTGGCCTCTCTACTGAGGATGCTCTGTTGGACTTTTGCTCTATTTTATATAAAGGGTTAGATAACAAACAATTTTGTGCTGGCCTTTTCGTGGATATAACTAAGGCGTTCGACATGGTCAACCATTCAATTCTCTTAGATAAATTATATAAGGCTGGATTTAGAGGATTCATATACAATTGGTTTGAGTCTTATCTCAAAGATAGAGTGCAGCACATAAGAATTGGAAGTAATATAAGCAGTTCAAAAACTAGTAATTTAGGGGTGCCCCAAGGTTCCGTTCTTGGCCCAATTTTATTTCTCATTTATATAAATTCGCTATTCTCGCTTCCATTCTTGGGTAAAATTATAGCCTTTGCCGACGACCTTGGAATTGCTTATTGTTCAACCAGCCCGTCAGATTTACTCGCAGATATAAACTATGACGCTTTCCTACTTAGATGTTGGTTTGCCAGCCACAAACTTGTTGTTAGTAGTAAGACTAAATTGTTATTTTTCAGTCTGACTGACAAGGTGAACCCCGACCTAGATATAATATTTCATTCTTCTGACTGTGCACGTCATGAATTGCTAATCAACCAATGCAGATTCCAAAGTAGTCAAACATTCAATAGAAACGTTGACTGCAGTAATGGTTGCTTCACGATTGAAGGTGTTGATAGTTTTAAGTATCTTGGTGTTACCATAGATCAAAATCTAAACTGGTCCAAACACATTTTTAATTTGAAAACATACCTTCTTTCCACTACTCGCTGTCTTTTCCGCCTTAAAAATTATTGCTCTCTTAATACTATGATCAGGGTTTATTATGGTTTAGTCCAATCGAGATTGCAATATGGTCTCTGTAGTTGGGGTGGCGCTTACCTCAGTAAACTACAACCATTAATTGTCTCCCAAAAGTCTGCAATACGGAACGTTTGCAGTTCTCATCGTTCAGCTCACACGATGAACTTATTCAGGACCCTGAAAATTCTTCCTCTGCGTCATTTATTTTATTTCAAAGTTCTGAAGGTCTTTTTCATAAGAGGTGGATATCTTGAAAGCCCGATCTCCGATTTACGCAGCTTACGTAGCTTTTCAAACTTTATTGTAAATGTCCCAGCTTTTCATACTACATGTTATAGAAACTCTTACTCTATTGTCTCATGCAAACTATTTAACACTCTGCCCTTAGAAATTCGGTCAATAAGAAATTTGTCCACGTTCACAAAACTAGTTAAATCATGGCTTCTTGACTTTAACCACCTTGAAATCGAAACCCTGCTGCGGTATTTAGTTTAAACTGATACACGAAGAAAAAAAAAAACGATTTGTGCCTTTTTTTTTAACTAGAGTGTAGCTCTTCCTGCCATTTGTAATTGCTTTTGAATACCTTTTGTCCTTTTATTTGTTAAAGATTAATTCTTTTTCTCCTGCCAATTTACCTGAATTTTTAAAGTTAACCTCTTTCTTATCTGTACCCCACAGAAAGTATAAATCACTTAAATGTGGCATCATCTCTATTTTTTCCTTAATATAGATGTCACTACCTATTCTGTATGTGTTATTGCATGTAAAATTGTATATTCAATTGTAATCTCTTTTCGTATACATACGAATAAAGAATATGAATGAATGAATGAATAAAAAAAAAAAAAAAAAAAAAACCGCTATCCAGGAAATGCGATGGAATGGACCATGACTGCTATAGGGAGAGAGGACAGAGACTATTCGGATGCGGATTTGTTGTTAGAGGTGGACTAGAAGATAAGGGACTATGTTTCCAGTATGTGAGTGAATGCCTCATAACGATCCGCATCAAGGCAAATGTTTGTACCACCATGCCCCCACGGAAAACAAGGATGACTCCATCAAAGATGATTTATTTGATCTCCTAGACCAGGGATGGCGAACCTATGACCCGTGGGTCAGACACCGACCCACACAAATTTTTAACTGACCCACGATTGCTAAGCAACCATTTAGATTTTCTTGGGTGGATAATTTATATTCGTGTCTGTTATTCTCGATAGTTATGCTAGAGTAAAAACCAGTGGAATCGGTAACGTACTAACGAAACTAGAGATTCTTAGAACCAACCGTTCTTAGCTACAAGTTCCAGGCCATATCAAGCTGAATAGTTTGATAAATCATACAACGGACACAAGCTGATTAATCTTGCTACGGGGCGAAATCTCCTTCTAGCGAGTACACGCTTACCGCACTTCGATATATACAAAGGCACCTGGCGGTCAATCAATTACTAACCAGATTGATCACACTGCGATCCACGTCAGACACTCCTCCATTTCCTCCTATTCTTGATGTTCGAACTTTCCGAGGAGCTAACATCGACTCGGACCACTATCTTGTAGTAGCCAAGATGCGCCTACGCAGCGGAGTAGAGTAAGAATACAAAGTTATGACGTCGGAAAGTCGCTATCACCACAAACCGCTCATGCTTTTACCGATCGCGTCTCCCAATACACCTTAACCCTTCACGCTGTCAACAGAACAACAATGTACCCTTTGCAAACAAGCCCTGAAAAGCACTCCATCTGAAGTGTTGAGGCTTCAAGGCTCCACCACGAAGAAACGACTGGTTCGATGACGAGTGCAGGAGGATTCACACAGCGAAGCAGGATGCATATAAAGCCTCGCTCCATAGAAGAACAAGAGCAGCTCGTGAGCTCTACGAGTTAAAAAAAAGGGAGGAGCATAAGCTTCTCAGAAGAAAGAAGAAAGAGCGTGAGGAGACCGCGATTGAGGATTTGGAGAGGTGTTACTGCAGGCGTGACATTCAAAAGTTTTATCAACAGATAAAGCAAACATGCCAAGGTTACAAAGCCATAACGAAAGCCTGCAGGGATGGGAACGGACACCTACTAGTAGAATCGCAGTCGATGCTGAGAATATGGAAAAACCACTTCTGCAGACTGTATAACGGCCATGTTAGCTAATATGCCGCTGTCAGGCAAAATGATCCATTTTTCAACGACGAAGACCGCAGGGAATTCCGTCCCCCTGACCTCGACGAGGTTAAGATTGCCATATCGAAACTCAAATCGAATAAAGCTGCTAGCGCAGACGGACTGTCTGCAGAGCTCTTCAAGGCAGCTGGGGATGACGTGGTTAGGAGTATGTATCAGCTTATCTGTAAAATATGGTCAGAGGAAAGCATGCCCGAGGAATGGAGTCTCAGCATGGTATGCCCGATTCACAAGAAAGGAGACCCCTCTGACTGCGCCAACTACAGAGGAATAAGTCTTCTTAGCATCGCCTACAAAATCTGCTCTGCCGTTTTGTGTAAACGCCTGAAGCCTTTAATAAATAAGATGGCAGGTCCTTATCAGTGCGGATTCAGGCCAGGGAAGTCCACAATCCAAATCTTCACAATACGGCAGATACTGAAAAAAACCCATGAATTTCAAGTCGACACCCACCACCTATTTGTCGATTTCAAAGCCACGTACGACAGCGTAATTAGAGACGAGCCATACAACGCTATGTCTACCTTTGACATACCTGCTAAACTCGTCAGATATTGCAGGATGACTTTGGAGAATGCTCGCTGCTCCATCCGAATCGGTGAACACCTTACCGATAGTTTTGATGTTAAAAAAAAGGATTTCGGCAAAAAATGCTAACTGAGCATTCTGAGCACTTTGGTGCAAATGAGCGTTAGTGACCCACGAGCTAGTAATGAAAAAATATAAACAAAAGTTGACCCACGTCTTAAAAAGGTTCGCCATCCCTGTCATAGACAGAACATATACCAAATGCCCCAGCTATGATACCAAAATCATACTAGGAAATTTTAACCCTAAGCTGGGTAAAGAAAGCATCTTTGAACGGGTCATCGGCAAACACAGCCTACATGACTACACATCCGATAACGGACACAGACTGATCGACCTTGCGACGCGGCGAAATCATCTTTTAGCCAGCACACGATTTCCCCACCTCGATATACACAAAGGCACCTGGCGGTCGCCAGATCAATCAGTCACCAACCAGATTGATCACATCGGGATTGACGTCAGACACTCCTCCACTATTCTTGATGTTCGCACTTTCCGAGGAGCGAACATCGACTCAGACCACTATCTTGTAGTAGCCAAGATACGTCAACGCATAACATGAACACCGCGGAGTAGAGTTAGAACGCCAAGCTGTGACGCCGGAAAGCTACTATCGCCGGAGATCGCCAGTACCTTTGCCAACCGCGTCTCCCTTAAGCTCTCTGATACACCTCAATCCTCCACCCAGTCAGTAGAGCAACTATGGAGTCTGTGCAAACAAGACTAAAGCTTAGTCTAAGCCTGTTTAATGCACCATGTGTTGACGATTCTTTCTCTCATGAGACACATTTTATTTACATAGCTACAGCATTTGCGATAGATTACTTTTCCCGTAGAATCTTTTGTATCCGAGACCTTTTTCTTAGACAAAACCGACGAAACGAAATAATTTTGAATCGCAGTTACTTACAACCTCTCCAGACACTTTCTTTAAACATCTCCAATCAACAAGGGTCTATTGCCCTATTCCACAGCCAAGTAATCGAAAAGCGAATGTTGCAATAAAAACAAAAAACCCTTCTGATCGACTGCACTTCAAAGAGCAGGCAAGTACCATGTAACATGTAACATGCCTCAAGTACAAATCCGAGGGTAAATTATCATCAACCGATCGAATGCAATGTCATATTACCCTGAGTAAAGAATGTACTGTTCCATTCAAAATGAACTGTCATTCTCGGCCTCTTTGCTGCATAACATAGTATTTATCCGATTACGTAAGCCTTTAAATACTACAGGCCGATTGACAATTAAATTAATGATCTCACGGTAAAGACGTTTAACGAATGACCCACAGACGCGATTGACAAGATCCGTACGGCAAGACTCAACCACTCAAAAGCTTCGGCTTAACAGACTTTCACCACAAGTGATTGTCGTCGTCTCACGGCTGGGCTGTCAATGACCAAACAATGATGATTCAAATAGACATCTTCAAGAAACAAAGCAAAAAAAAAAAATAAAAAATCAAATTCTGCTCCAAGGTCTGGTTACTTTGGTGACACAAATCGATCTTATGGTTTTCATATTTTTCCGGAGTATCGCTTGCGCGAACATTTCGACCATCAACCACACTTGAGCGCCTCTCTTTTAGCCTAAGGTGGATTTTGCATTCGTTTTTTTTTTAATTTTTTAATTGTTGGAAAGCATCCGACCATATGGTGTAAAGACATTACGTTGCAATGCAAACGAAATTAACCAATCCACCGAAGACAGAAACTAAAAACATAAAAAGTATCTAAATCACATAAAATACGGTGTGTTACACGATTACTGATGGCGATAGTGCCATCATCATCACCAGCAACTACGTATGCAACGTAAGGCAAGTGGCAAGCTGCGACTCGCGACTGGTGTGGTTTGTTTGCTGGAACATTAGGCCTAGGTGCTTGACGATGCTTTTGGTTGATAGCGCGCACGGTGAATCTCTGCGCGGGAGTTACAAAACCGTACGTTCATTAACATGCAACATATTCGTGCGGTTAAACGTGTGCGTTACTGCACAACATAACAAATGGAACCCACAATAGGTCTAGTACAAGAATCAGGACCTCAGAGTTCATGAAGACAGACTGTCTGTTACTAGACTACGATATAAATTCGTTGTGATAGTTAGTTGTTTGCTATTTATTTTGTTGGCCAAGTACGCTTACTTACTTACTAACTTATCAGGCCTGCGATCCATGGAGGATCTGAGCCTGAGCTATAGCTGCCTTCCATCCTTGACGGTCCCGGGCACGCTGCTTCCAGTTGTCAAGACCAAGATGTCTTACATCCGCGATTACTTGGTCTTTATACAGGAGGTTCAGTCTTCCTCTTCTTCTCGAACCAGGAGGCTCGGAGTCGAAGACCCTCTTAGCTGGAGCGTTGATGTCCATGCGCTCGATGTGGCCGAGCCAGTGTAGTCGACGGATCCTTGCCTTCCGGACTACATCCACATCTTGATACAGCTCGTAGAGTTCGCGGTTGTGTCTTCTTCTCCATTCACCTTCCTCACAAACAGGACCAAATATCCGGCGCAGAATTTTTCATTCGATAGAACCCAAAATCAGCTCCGCTGTCCTGCTTATCGTCCAGCTTTCGGCTCCGTACAGCAAGACTGGCAGAATGAGCGTTTTGTAAAGCATGACTTTGGTCTTTCGAGTAAGGAGTTTTGACCCCAGTTGTTTGGACAAGCCGAAGTAGCAGCGGTTGCCAAGGGCGATTCTATGCCGGATCTCCACTGTGGTGTCATTTGTGGAATTTACGTTTTCCCCCAGGGTGACAAACTCCTTAACTATCTCGAAATCGTAGCTATCAATTGTTATATTTTGTCCCAGGTGGTGGGCGACGGATTGGTTTTTGCCTTCCCTGTGCCTTCCCTTCCCTGTTGACGCCTGCCCGTCGCACTATCTGCTCCAGCAGCAGGTTGAAGAAGTCACATGACAGTGCATCTCCTTGCCGAAATCCGGTGCATGTTTCGAATGGTTCCGAGGTCCTAGAACCGAGTTGCACGGTGCATCGCGTGTTTTTTAGTGTGGCGCGACACAACTGGATCAGTTTTACCGGGATCCCGAATTCGGCCATCGCCCCAAACAGTTCTTCACGATGAATGCTGCCGTATGCGGCTTTGAAATCGATGAAAAGATGGTGTGTATCGATTCGAAACTCGTTGGTCTTTTCCAGGATTTGTCGAAGTGTAAACTTTTGGTCTGTAGTCGATTTGCCGGGCCGGAAGCCGCACTGGTAGCTGCCGATTAGTGCGGTGCTGGACAGATTCTTGAATGCGACATTGAGCAGGGATATACCTCTATAGTTCTTGCAAGAGGTAGGATCGCCTTTTTTGTGGACGGGGCATATAGAGCTGGTATTCCAGTCGTCGGGCATGCTTTCATCTTCCCAAATTCTGCAGATGATCTGGTGCATGCTCCCTACCAGAACATCGCCGCCAGCCTTGAAGAGCTCTGATGGCAAGCCTTCTGAGCTTGCGGCCTTGTTGATCTTCAGCTTCTGAATAGCTGTGCCGACTTCTTCGATGCTGGGTGGGAGGACTACTTCAGCGGCTGGAGTTGGGATTTCCTCGGTCCCTACCACTCTCCCTTGGTTATGCTCGCTAAGCAGCTGCTGGAATTGCTGCTTAAATACATCCACTATTCCCTGCGGGTCGGTGACAAGATTACCCTCGCAGTTTCGAAGAGCTAGGGTGCCCTTTTTGAAGCCTCCTGCAAGGCCTTTGGCTTTCTTGTAAAAGGCTCGTATTTTATGTTTATCCCTAGACTCCTCGATATCCTTGAGCTGGGAGGCTGCGAAGATTCTTTTCTTTTGTCGCAGTAGTTTTTTCTCCTCCCTTCTTCTGGCTCGGTACTCTTCTTGCGCTGCCCTGGTTTTCCTCTGCAACGCCTTTTGGTACGCCTCGTCGGTTGCTGCCATTTTCTTCTCACACTCGCCATCATACCACGGGTTTCGTGTCGGGGGTGGTAGGTATCCTAAGGTGGTTTCGGCTACTTCCTGAATGGCTGAGCGGCAATGCTGCCACATGTTATTGGCATTTGTGTTCGACGTAGGCATACCGTAGAGTCTTTCGCTCAGATGCTCCCTGTATACTCTGGCAACCTCCGGTGTGCTCAGGCGCTCAATGTCGAACCTCCTCCTGATGGGCTGGTGCAGCTTTCTGACATTGGACAGTCGAGCTCTGAATCTTGCTGCTACGAGGAAGTGGTCAGAGTCGACATTTGCCCCTCTGAATGCTCGCACATCCAGGATGGTTGACGAGTGCCTTGCGGCAATGAGCACATGGTCGATTTGGTTGGCGGTTCGACCGTCCGGAGATCGCCAGGTTGCTGTGTGGTTTCGTTTGCGAGGGAATCTTGTGCTACTTATCACCGCATTACGAGCTGTCGCAAAGTCAGCGAGTCGGAAGCCGTTATCTGTTGTTGTATCGTGGAGGCCGTGCTTTCCGATCTCTCCGCCAAGGGTGTTCCCCTTACCGATTTTGGCGTTGAAGTCCCCGAGCACGATTTTTACATCGTAATCCGGACAAGCTCCGTAGGCGTTGTCCAGGAGGTCATAGAAGTCCTCCTTGATAGGGTCTTCAGCCTCGTCGGTAGGAGCGTGTGCACATATAAAGGCTGATGTTATAGAATCTGCCTCTGATGCGGATCACAGCCAGGCGATCACTTATAGGTTTAAAGTCGATGACCTTCGACCTTAACCGCTTTCCCACGACAAATCCGCATCCCAGTAAGTGCAACCTTTTGTGACAGCTGTAACAAATGTCGCAATTTTTCTTCCTAATCATACCGTTTCCTATCCAGCGTATTTCCTGGACCGCAGTAATATCCGCCTCGTTCTGCGTTAGGATTCCTTCTAGTTTATGAGCAGCTCCGGGAGTGTAGAGGGTTCTGACATTCCAGGAGCATACTCGCGAATCGTGTTCCTTTTTCGTGCGTTGTCGTCGTCGAGTATCCGCCCGTGTATCCGAGGCATCTTGCTCATTCATAACTTTAGGTTTTTTTACGTGGGCGGATTGTTAGCCCGCCGCACAATCGCCATTCTGGTCGGGGTTTTTTTGGCTGCATACGTTTGTTCACCTCCCAACGGTTGTTGAAGAGGCTATCCAGAGGGGGCCGCGAGGAGGCCGTATGTCTACTTGACCCGGGCATTTAAACAGGGATCGTTGCTGGCGTCTCGCCAGGTTGAGAGCAATCAACGACTTTACCCTGTATGTCCGAGCCCATGCCCTCTTAACCAGTACGCTTAATAGATAAAAAAGAACTCGTAATACATCTCCTAAGTTCTGGAACAAGTCTCAAACGAATTTCGATTTGCTTCGCTTGTGAAGTGAATTCGATAGAACAATGTAAACTCGACCTAGTACAAGCCGATTGTCTTTTATAGTGCTTCATTGGAAACAATTTCCTTGACTCATGGAATACACTGAGCACCATGCCAGTTGAGACTAGGCATTCTCGATTGATTCGCTTACAATCCTTATACAACACATTGATTATACAACATTTCTCCAGCAGATGTGCATAAGCATTAGCCACATTTCACATAACAACAAGTAAATTAAAATTTGATTAGCTATTACCCAAAATAACCATTAACGCCAAAAAGACCATTTATCAACAAATTGAAAACTACAGATACATTACTGTCCAAGATATTTCCGAGCCCTATAGTCCATCTGTTGTACGGAATAAATGAATGATGGGTAAGATGCGGCAGTCTAACTGCAGACTATGTATGTGAAAGAAAAGCTTGCGCTTATGGTCTTTGGTGTAATTTCTTTAAATACTCATACCATTACTCAACACTGATTAGTTCTTAATGGCTTCCAAGGCAGGAATAGATGTTGAGGAATGATACGTATGTAACATATAGGATGTCTTGTGGGTCTCTTAATTTGACTGAAGTAATTTTGTATTTGAGCTGCAACATTGTACGTATATATATATGTATTTAAGCACGCGATTGACAAATTAAATAAATTTTTCTTTGAAGTTAATGAATTTCGACAGACCAACAATTTTTTGTTATGGAGTACGGGAGAGGAAATGGCTGTCAAAAATATTGACAGCAAAAGTGAAAAGAAAGCAGCGCCGGACTCTTTAACTGAGTTGGTCTTTAACTTCATTTATTTAAATTGATGTCTCAGTAGTAATAACTTTTTAGCATAGCATCGCGAATTGATTCTAAGCCACTTAGCCTTTTCTCACCTACGGATAAAATTTTGTGGACCTTTAATATCTTTGCATGAGGAGAGACGGAAATATATGTACTACAAGTACGTACGGCTTTAATTAAAATTTTTAGATTAGGTGGGTTTGGTAATTTAATCATATATTGTCTAAGAACGGCGTAACAAAATGTTATCTGTTAACAAAATGTTACCCACCAAACAGAGCAAAGAAGTTGATCGCGTTTAACGTGACAAACGCCAGCTTTGATCTCTGGGGGCTGTGCTTAGGGGTAACATCCCTATCACGTAAAAACCTACTTGTTCCGAAACAACAACAAGCCTCGAATACGGACGGATAAAAAGCTGACGACCCCTGCAAACGACTAACGAACTTGAGAGTCTGCACCTGGAATGTGAGGTCCCTTAACAGACCCGGTGCTGGCGATCAATTGGAGCAAACCCTCAACTGCTATGAAGCAGATATAACCGCACTCCATAAACTAGAAGGAATCCTCACGCAGTACAAGGCGGATATTACTGCGGTCCAGGAAATACGCTGGATAGGAAACGGTATGATTAGGAAGAAAAATTGCGACATATATTACAGCTGTCACAAAAGACTGCACTTACTGGGATGCGGATTTGTCGTGGGAAAGCGGTTAAGGTCGAAGGTCATCGACTTTAAACCTATAAGTGATCGCCTGGCTGTGATCCGCATCAGAGACAGATTTTATAACATCAGCCTTATATGTGCACACGCCCCTACCGACGAGGCTGAAGACCTTATCAAGGAGGACTTCTATGACCTCCTGGACAACGCCTGCGAAGCTTCAACGCCAAAGTCGGTAAGGAGAACACCCTTGGCGGAGTGATCGGAAAGCACAACCTTCACGATACAACAACAGATAACGGCTTCCGACTCGCTGACTTTGCGACAGCTCGTAATGCGGTGATAAGTAGCGCAAGATTCTCTCGCAAGCGAATCCACACAGCAACCTGGCGATCTCCGGACGGTCGAACTGCCAACCAAATCGACCATGTGCTCATTGACGCAAGGCACTCGTCGAATATCCTGGATGTGCGAACATTCAGAGGGGCAAATGTCGACTCTGACCACTTCCTCGTAGCTGCAAGATTCAGAGCTCGACTGTCCAATGTCAGAAAGCTGTACCAGCCCATCAGGAGGAGGTTCGACATTGGGCGCCTGAGCACACCGGAGGTTGCCAGAGTCTACAGGGAGCAGCTGAGCGAAAGACTCTACGGTATGCCTACGTCGAACACAAATGCCAATAATATGTGGCTGCATTGCCGCTCAGCCATTCAGGAAGTAGCCGAAACCACCCTAGGATACCTACCACCCCCGACAAGAAACCCGTGGTATGATGGCGAGTGTGAGCAGAAAAAGGCAGCAACCGACGAGGCGTACCAAAAGGCGCTGCAGAGGAAAACCAGGGCAGCGCGAGAAGAGTACCGGGCCAGAAGAAGGGAGGAGAAGAAACTACTGCGACAAAGGAAAAGATTCTTCGCAGCCTCCCAGCTCAAGGATATCGAGGAGTCTAGGGATAAACATAAAATACGAGCCTTTTACAAGAAAGCCAAAGGCCTTGCAGGAGGCTTCAAAAAGGGCACCCTAGCTCTTCGAAACTGCGAGGGTAATCTTGTCACCGACCCGCAGGGAATAGTGGATGTATTTAAGCAGCACTTCCAGCAGCTGCTTAACGAGCATGACCAAGAGAGTGTGGTAGGGACCGAGGAAATCCCAACTCCAGCCGCTGAAGTAGTCCTCCCACCCAGCATAGAAGAAGTCGGCACAGCTATTCAGAAGCTGAAGAACAACAAGGCCGCAGGCTCAGATGGCTTGCCATCAGAGCTCTTCAAGGCTCGCGGCGATGTTCTGGTAGGGAGCATGCACCAGATCATCTGCAGAATGCGGGAAGATGAGAGCATGCCCGACGACTGGAATACCAGCTCTATATGCCCCATCCACAAAAAAGGCGATCCTACCTCTTGCAAGAACTATAGAGGTATATCCCTGCTCAATGTCGCCTACAAGATCCTGTCCAGCGTATTGGGTGAACGTCTAAAGCCATTTTGCACCGCACTAATCGGCAGCTACCAGTGCGGCTTCCGGCCCGGCAAATCAACTATAGACCAAATTTTCACACTTAGACAAATCCTGGAAAAGACCAACGAGTTTCGAATCGATACACACTCTTTTCATCGATTTCAAAGCCGCATACGACAGCATTCATCGTGAAGAACTGTTTGGTGCGATGGCCGAGTTCGGGATTCCGGGAAAACTGATCCAGTTGTGTCGCGCCACGCTAAAATATACGCGATGCACTGTGCAACTCGGTTCCAGGACTTCGGAACCGTTTGAAACATGCACCGGATTTCGGCAAGGAGATGCGCTGTCATGTGACTTCTTCACCCTGGTGCTGGAGCAGATAGTGCGACGGGCTGGCGTCAACAGGGAAGGCACTATGTTCTACAAGTCCATCCAGCTGCTAGGATACGCGGATGATATCGATATCATGGCGTGTTCTCGCCGTGGTATTGTGGAAGCATTCACGGCGATTGAAGAACAGGCGAAAGGAATTGGTCTTAAGATCAATGAGGACAAAACAAAATACATGCTGTCAAGCAAAAACCAATCCGTCGCTCACCACCTGGGACAAAATGTACCAATTGACAGCTACAATTTCGAGGTAGTTAAGGAGCTTGTCTACCTCGGGGCAAACGAAAATTCCACAAATGGCACCACAGTGGAGATCCGGCATAGAATCACCCTTGGCAACCGCTGCTACTTCGGCTTGTCCAAACAACTGGGGTCAAAACTCCTCACTCGAAAGACCAAAGTCATGCTTTACAAAACGCTCATTCTGCCAGTCTTGCTGTACGGAGCCGAAAGCTGGACGATAAGCAGGACAGCGGAGCTGATTTTGGGTTCTTTCGAAAGAAAAATTCTGCGCCGGATATTTGGTCCTATCTGTGAGGAAGGTGAATGGAGAAGAAGACACATCCGCGAACTCTACGAGCTGTATCAAGATGTGGATGTAGTCCGGAAGGCAAGGATCCGTCGACTACACTGGCTCGGCCACATCGAGCGCATGGACATCAACGCTCCAGCTAAGAGGGTCTTCGACTCCGAGCCTCCTGGTTCGAGAAGAAGAGGAAGACAGAACCTCCGGTATAAAGACCAAGTAATCGCGGATGTAAGACATCTTGGTCTTGACAACTGGAAGCAGCGTGCCCGGGACCGTCAAGGATGGAAGGCAGCTATAGCTCAGGCTCAGATCCTCCATGGATCGCAGGCCTGATAAGTAAGTAGTAGTAAGTAAGTAACCGCACTCCAAGAAGTGCGATGGGATGGGCCAGGCAAAAAACGGATGAAAAACTGCGACATCTACTACGGGAACTGCTACAAGGAGAACAAACAAGGAGAACAACAAGGGGGTGGCCGTGGTGCAGTGGTTAACATCATCGACCGCCGAGCGGAAGGTCCATGGTTCAAATTCGCTTCATAGCGATGAAAAAGTAATTCCTATACGGACAAAAAGTATGCAACGCAGTTGTGAATGGAAAGTGGACAAAAGTACTGCTTGCAGGCATAACACTCACAGTATATGGTCAACCGAAATTCATCCTCTGCGCACGCAATACTAAAAAGTGCTTGAACGAATTACTTCGGATTATAACCAACGCGGAATTTGGTCGGCTCTCGTCCTATCTAAGTCTAGGACAACCACCCCTGAGAGTAGTGAACGATCATCAACAACCCAAACCACTGCACTCCGTTCAGGTTGTGTGTGTCAACACATCATAAGGGAATATAAAAACTCTTGAACCTGCGCGAGTATCTAAAAAAAAAAAAAAAAAAAAAAAAAAAAACAGCGCCTATTCGGGTGCGGATTCGTTATACGAGGAAGACTTCGACCCAAAGTCTTAAGTTTCCGAGACATAAGCGAACGCTTCATAAAAATCCGCATTAAAGCTAAATTTGGAAACATTAGCTTAATATGCGCTCACGCCCCATCGGAAGAAAAGATCGACTCAAAGAAGAATTCAACGATCTCCTACACAGAACATATGCCCAATGCCCCAGCTAGGTAGGTAGGTAGGTAGGTAGGGTCGTAGCCTTCCCAGAGTTGAGAAGAATGCACTTAGGCCAGGGAGGCCCGTTGTGCAGTTACGAGGGGGTTTTACCCCCTATTCGTGAAACCATTTTGTGCTTCTTATGAAGTTAAGAAGATCAGGTATCCCTACTTTCTGAACATCCGTCAGACCGTTAAGGAAGTAAGAGCCTAGATAACGTTTCCTGAAATTGCTGCCAATGAGGCAGTGTCGTGTGATGACACCGATGACTTTGTAGATGTCAGTTCTTTTTAGGGAGATTATACTCCTTGTGCGTTGACTGTCAAGCCGAGGCCAGATTTGCCTGGTGATGACGCAGGTATGTCCCTGTGTCCATCTCAGGTTCGTCTCGGCCCTGGCGAGATTGGTCAGATTATGTTTAATGGTTGTAAGGGGCACTCCCTCACAAGCCACGATTGATTGTAGCGTCGTTCCTAGTTTGACGAGTGTGTCGGCTTTTTCATTACCTGTAATGTCGCTGTGTTCCGGTACCCAGATAATCTGTATATTGAACTGTTCTGCCATCTCGTTAAAAGATCTGCGACAGTCGAGACTAGATTTTTATTTTTTTTATACACTTAGGACTCCAGCGACTTTAAGGCTGCTTGACTGTCTGTGAGAATGCGAACATCCGTGGTGGATATTACGTTCCACTTCAGCCAAGACGAAGCCTCTTTTATTGCCAACAGTTCCGCCTGGAAAACGCTGCAGTGATCTGGTAATTTTAGAGCTTTATATAGCTTGAGTTGCTTGCAGAAAACTTCACTGCCCACCCCGTCTTTGGTTTTAGACCCGTCAGTGTAGAAATCCACTCAGTTTCTGCGCGGTTGAGTTTGGCGGGTCTAGTTCTTCCTGTCCGGATAGATCATCGTAATGTTTTTGTCCAAGACTATGGTGGGTTCTGTGTGGTCTAGGTTTTCTGTCATAGTTATCCTGTTTCGCAGGATGGAGGAGTGGCCAGTGACATAGCTCGCCCATTTCGAGTTGGCTTTTAGTCTTATGGCCGTGTGTGTGGCAATTTGCTTGCCGAAAATATCGTGTGGTGTAAGGTCTAGTATCATGTTAAGCGCAGCCGTTGGTGTGGACCTGAGGGCCCCGGTAATGCACATACATGCTATCCTTTGTACCTTCTCGAGTTGTTTGTGGTATGTTGTCTTGTCTAGTGCAGTCCACCAGACTATCACTCCATACATTAGTATGGGTCTAACGACCGTGATGTAGAGCCATAGGGTAATCTTGGGGTTGAATCCCCATTTTTTTCCTAGGGCTTTCTTACATGTATAGAGAGCTATTGTTGCTTTTTTTGCTCTTTCAATTGTGTTGCTCTTCCAAGTTAATTTCCTATCGAGTATAATGCCAAGAAATTTGGCACTAGGGGAGTAGGCTAACCTGGTATCGAGCAGAGTGATAGGGCAGTTTTCCGGGATTTTGTGCTTTTTGGTAAAAAGCACGAGCTCCGTTTACTGCGGGTTAATCCTGAGCCCGTTACTATGCGCCCATTTGCACAGAAGTGAGAATGCCGTTTGCATGCGGTCATTCAGTGCAGATAGGTATTTACCTGAGATTGTGATGGCAACGTCATCAGCGTAGGCAACAACGTCCAGGCCTTCTTACTCCAGTTTGATTAGTAGTTCGTTTACAACTACATTCCAGAGAAGAGGTGAGAGTACCCCACCTTGCGGGGTTCTCTTGGTTTCTACTCTGGTAGTTACTAGGCTTCCCCACTTAGAGTGAATCTTGCGTGTTAATAACAACTCGTTGATCAGCTCTATCAGAGTCCTCTCCACCTTTAGCTCTTCTAGCCCTTCTATTATTGCTTTCGGAGTGACGTTGTTAAAAGCGCCCTCTATGTCTAGGAAGGTTGTAAGAGTATATTCTTTGAGATGGATTGAGATTTCGATTTTCCTCACTAAAGTGTGAAGAGCTGTTTCGACCGATCTATGTTATTGCAGAATATTTTCCGAGACAGCCTTTGTTCTTTCCTCAGGTTTTGTTTGTACACCCTGAGTGAATTTTTGTACAGTCTCTGTCGTTACTTGTGTTCTTTGTTTTATTAAAGAGCTTACGACAGGCTTTGCGGAGCTTGCTTAGATCTGCGTTCCACCAAGAAGGGTAAGATTTTTTTCCTGATTTGTGGATTGCGCAGCTGTTGGCCCTTGCGTTGCCCAATGTGATTGTTAGAGTATCGACCATATTGTCTATATCTAACGTGGTCCGCGTGGTGTCAGGGGTCCTACTTATTATAGAGTTGCCAATGATGGCTCTATAAAGCTCCCAATCGATTCTTCTTGGGTTACAGAATGAGTCAATTGGGGTTGGGACCTTGTAGTCTAGGTTGAAAACCAGGTAACGATGATCTGAGAAGGAGTGTTCTTCAGAAACCTTCCATTCTCTTATTTTGTCAATGAGAGAGGGGGATGCTAGAGTTAGGTCTAGTACCACCCTGCGATTTTTCGTAATAAATGTGGGTGTATGACCCTTGTTGCAAATAAAAAGGTTAGCGGTTAGAATGAATTCAATAAGCCACTCACCTCTTTCGTTTGTATCGTTGCTGCCCCAAATCGTGTGATGCGCATTCGCATCTGCACCGATAAGGAGCCCAGCTTGATGCTTCGACGAGTCCTTGACCAGTCTGTTGATTTCGTCCGATGGAATGGACTCTTCCTGCGCCATGTATGTAGACGCTATCCATAGCTTAATCCCGGTAGCTGTAATTTGGAAGAAGGTAAGCCTTTAAAGATTTCTTTGCAAGTATGCAAGTGCGGGGCTTACCTTCTTTCTGTGATGTAAATAGGTTGTAGGCTGGGTTTCTTAATCCACGAACCTTGTGTTCATGCACCCGCTTTAGAGTGGTGGAGGTTAATCTGAATTAATTTCAGCGTCATGGCTGTTATTAATTCGATCTGCCTCCACCACGGTGGCGTTTAGGTCTTCCAGATCTGAGTCCAGAAGATCGTCTTCCATCGGCGAGCTAGTGGAACAGTCCTCGCTTCCGGAGTCGAGCAATGACTCCTGATCTTTAATGACCAGGGATGTTGCTGGGGTTTCAGTTTCTGCCGGCGCAGGGCCCTTGCTCCCCGAGGGGGTTGGGGGTTCCTGCACCGTAGAGCTTCCGCTTCTGACCTCGGTGTTAGCCGTGTCTGTATTGCCGGATGGTGGCACTTCGTCATCCTTTTTGTATATATTTAGTTTGACTTTTTTAAAGCCGAACCTGATATGGTAGTCGCATAGGGCCAGAGGTTCCAAGGCTTCACAATTCAGTACAATAATTGCCTGTCTTGATCGACCTTGCGGTTCCTCCAGCTTCTCCTCCAATCTTTTGCTGGGAGATTGGGATTGCAATAGTTGATTGTCTCAACTATTTCAAGGGGGTTGTCTGGTGCAAGCGGGAGCCAGTATCTAGCTCGCGGTCGTCTAGGGATCTGGTTCTTAGTGATGACCTTGAGCCTAGCTCCCTCCCAAATTTCCCCTATTTCGGCAACTATGGCTTTCAGAAGATCAACGGATCTTTCGTTGGCGCAGCTTATCAGTTTGACCCAGCCTTGGTACCATCCAGCGTCGTCGCAGATGGGCGGTGGTCCAGGGTTCTTTCTACCAACTTTTAGGAAGTTTGCCGATAGTGCTTGATCGACATCCTTCCATTTTTCGGTCGTCAGTTTGCCGTCCGGGTCGCTATCATCTATGATTGCGACCGTCAGGCACTCCCTCGCAACCCCACCGAAGGGCTTTGATAGCCTGGCCAGTGTTCCCAGCCTAGCTTTCGTAGCCTCCCGCTTTGGTTCCTCGGGGGACGATCTGGGCCTCTTGGCCTGTTCTTTCTCCTGGGCTAGGATACCTGTCGCCCAGGCTACCGACTCTTTGTCTTTTTCTGACAAGTCGGTTTTATGGCCCCATCGATTTATTATTCTCAAGGCCGCCTTGCGGTCCTTGGTCGATGGGTTGGTTTTCCTATCAGAGCGGTTTTACGATTCTCCGATCGGAGTTCTTACCGCCTTTGATGTGGAGGGAATATCATCCCCTTCCGGTTTTTTTATGAGATCCGAACTCTTTGTTTGTTTGTTGTATTCATGTCCCACGAGTTGCGGAGAGATGTATGTCCACCTGGGCAGAGATCCGCAATACCCAGGTAAGGCTGGCTGATCCGGAGGGCGCCAGGTATCCGGATACACCGTTAGGGACTGAGCTATTTTTGGTCTGGGATCTCAACCTGGTCAACATCTCGGCACGGTACGGTTAACACTTTATGTTCAGCCCAGGGGATAAGGAGTGGATAGGTAGGTTGGGAGTGTGATGGGATGAATGGATTGGGATGGGAATTGGGCTGTGTGAAGGGAGTGACGGGGGCGATTATCCTCTGGTGAGAAGCCCCCACACCACGGCAAGGTAGATAATCAGGTGGGAGAATGCCCCAGCTACGACACAAAAATAGTCCAAGGAGATTTTAATGCAAAACTGGGCAAAGAGGACATATTTGAGGCAATCATAGGAAAGCATAGCCTCCATAACACCACATCCGACAACGGCCTTAGGCTAATCGATTTACTAGCGGGGCGTAACCTCCTTGTAGCAAGCACGCAATTCCCCCATCTCAACATCCACAAGGGTACCTGGCGGTCTTTTGATCAATCGACCACCAATCAGATTGATCACATTGCGATCGACGCCAGACACTCCTCCTGTATTCTCGACGTACGAACCTTCCGAGGGGCCAACATCGACTCGGACCACTACCTTGTTGTAGCCAAGGTACGAATGAGCATATCAAGAATGCTTAGGAGTCGAGTAGCACAACGTAAGTTTGACGTCGGAAAGCCACAATCGCAAGAGACTGCCAGAATCTTTGCCGATCGTGTCCCCTCCAAGCTCTCTCAAAATCCGCCCACAGCAGCACAAACAATAGAACAGGAATGGGCGCATTGCCAGAGCGCCGTCAGAGACGCTGCCTCAGAGGTGCTGGGTTTCAAACCGCCACCACCTAGAAACCCCTGGTTCGATGAACAATGCGAACAAGCCCATGCAGCAAAACAAGAGGCATACAAAGCCATGCTGCAACGATAGATGAGAGCTGCTCGCGAAATCTATGAGCAGAAGAGAAGAGAGGCACACGCTTTTCAGAAGAAAGAAAAGAGAGCACGGAAAGGGTGATATAGAGGAGATGGAGAGATGCTTCCGCAGGAATGACGCCCGTAAGTTTTACAATAAGGAAAAACGAACGAAAGGCCAGAGCGGCGGCCTGCAGGGATGAAAATGGAGAACTGGTAGTAGAGTCGCAGTCGATGCTGAGGATTTGGAAAGACCACTTCTGCAGACTGTATAACGGCGATGATAGACAAGATACCGCTGTCAGGCAGAACGAGCCATTCATAATGGACGACAATGAAACAGAATTCAGTCCACCCGACCTAGTCACGAAGTCAAAATAGCGATATCAAGACTTAAGTCTAATAAAGCCGCTGGCGCAGACGGCCTGTCTGCTGAGCTTTTTAAGGCGGCTGGAGATGAGCTGGTAAAGGCAATGCACCATCTCATCTGCAAGGTATGGTCGGAGGAAACCATTGCTTGCGAACGCCGACGACATTGACTTGATTGGACGGACACAGCGAGACGTCAATGAGGCCTTTGTAAGCATTGAGGTAGAAGCGGCTAAGATGGGTCTCAGAGTTAATGAGGGTAAAACCAAATATCTGCTTTCCTCTGAAAGAGACGGACAACATCGACGTATTGGCCAGAACGTCACCATGGGCGGATATAACTTTGAAGTGGTCAAGGAATTCGTCTACCTTGGCCCACTGATGACCAGCGACAACAACACCAGCGCTGAGATAATCACGCAGAATCACTCTTGCCGACCGCTGTTTCTTTGGGCTCAAGAGGCAATTGAGAAGTAGAGCCCTCTCTCGGAAAAGCAAGGTAACACTATATAAGGCCTTCATCATCTCTGTCCTCCTTTATGGCGCAGAGGCTTGGATCTTAACAAAAGCGGATGAAAATGCCCTTGGTCTTTTCGAGAAGAAAATTCTGCGCACTATCTACGGTCCCGTTTGTTCAAACGATGTATGGAGGAGAAGATATAACGACGAACTGTACGGGTTGTACAGCGACATCGGTCTGGTACGACGTCTACGGATACAGCGTCTAAGGTGGCTAGGCCATGTAGAGCGCATGGAAAATACAGCTCCGACCCGAAGAGTCTTTGAATCCACCCCGGAAGGAAGGCGCGGCGGAGGACGGCCGCATCGACGGTGGCCTACGCAAGTGGAAGGGGACCTTAACCAACTGGCCTGCGGCGCTGGAATCAGCTGGCCAAGGACCAGCTGGAGACGGTTGTTGCTTGAGGCCCAGGTTCACCACGGACTGTAGCCCCACCTAAGTAAGTAAGTAAGTATGACCTACCAACCCCTCTCTTTTGAGTATGACCGACCAACACGTCTCATTTTGTAGGTTTTATGCCAATCCACTAGTACGATCTTTTGCTAGCCTTTTCCATTGCCGCACAAATTGTTGGCTAAGGTCTTCTTCCACCTACGTGCGCCATCTTAGGTGCGTCCGTCCTCCATTTCTTCTTTCCTCGGGATTAGATTCAAAGAATCTCCGAGCTGGAGCTACGGTGTCCATTCGCTCTACATGGCCTAGCCATCTTAGGCGTTGGATCCGTAGATGCTTGACTAGACACATGTCGCTGTACAGCCCGTACAGTTCGTGATTGAATCCTCTCCTCCAACCCTCCTCTGTGTTTATGGGACCGAAAATCGAAGGCAGAATCTTTCTCTCGAAACGACAAAGGATTTCTTCATCCGCTTTAGATAAAGTCCATGTTTCTGCGCCGTATAACAGGACCGGGATAATTAAGGTCTTATATAAGGTCAACTTGGTCGTACGAGATGGGGCTCTACTTCTCATTTGCCTCTTGAGCCCAAAGAAGCAGCGGTTGGCAAGAGTAATTCTGCGCTTGATTTCGAAACTGGTGTCGTTGTTCCAAGTCACTGCGGAGCCGAGGTAT
Source organism: Eumerus sabulonum (assembly GCA_951905685.1). NCBI lineage: Eukaryota > Metazoa > Arthropoda > Insecta > Diptera > Syrphidae > Eumerus > Eumerus sabulonum. Next base: position 194,844,010 of record OX645060.1, read on the forward strand.
ATGAAGTCCTTAGCTACCTCGAACTTATATCTGCCAATATCCACGTTCTGTCCAAGACGTTGGTGGTAAATGTCCATTTTCGATGACAGCAGATATGTAGCCTTGCCCTCATTAATTGCCAAACCAATTTTTGTCGCCCAAAATCTCAATACTCGCAAACGCCTCATTGACATCTCGCTGCGATCTACCTGTTATGTCGAGATCGTCGGCGTATGCAAGGAGTTGCAAGGATTTCAAATAGATTGTGCCTCTTGTATTGGCCTGGGATTTTTGCACAATCGTTTTTAATATGATGTTAAAAAAATCCCACGACACCGCATCGCCCTGTCTAAATCCTTTTTTGGCTTCTGCAGTTCTGCACCGATTCATTGGTTTTCTCTAGGATCTCCTTTTTTGTAGATCGGGCAAACAAGGCTGAAACTCCATTCCTCGGGCATGGTTTTCTCTGACTATATCTTATAGATGAGCCGGTGCATTCTCCTAACCAGCTAACCCCCAGCCGCTTTGAAGAGCTCAGCAGACAGTCCATCTGCGCCAGCAGCTTTATTCGACTTGAGTTTCGACATGGCAATCTCAACTTCGTCGAGGTCAGGGAGACGGAATTCTCTGCGATCTTCGTCGTTAAAAAAATGATCATTCTGTCTGACGACGGTATGTTGGCTGTCATCGCCGTTATACAATCGGCAGAAGTGTTTTTTCCAAATTCTCAGCATCGATTGCGATTCTACTACTAGGTGTTTGTTCTCATCCTTACAGGCCTCCGTTCGGGCTTTATAGCCTTGCAATAACATCTCTCCAAGTTTTCAATCGCCCGCTTTTCGTGCTCTTTCTTTATTTTCTTGAGAAGCTTATGTTCCTCCCTTCTTTTAAGCTCGTAGAGCTCACGAGCCGCTCTTGGGGTCCGAGGTATCATTCAGGCTCCAAGTTTCACCACGTGGAGGTGTTAGTAGGAGTTCGTTAACAGAGGCTAAGTGCAAGCGCTTGTGTCCGCATGAGTCGCTTGTCGACGTTTAGAAACTCGATTTCAACCAAATTACCTCAGCTAAAAATGTGCTGGAATATCAACAACCTGGGGACTATGGTTTTCAAGAGAAGCACACACGAATCGGTGTATATGCTCTACAGCTAAAGTGAGAATGTTTATCAGCCTTTGGTATTGCCACATTGTTTTCAGTTAGGCAGTTTCTAGAGTTCGCTACTCATGGACGCACTTTTAAATATACACATCTATACATCGTGTATAGTTTTAAAAGACAACCATACCAGATAACCAGATAGATGAAGTAATGGTTACTCATGTAATGTCAGAGGAAATGATGTTCGCTTAAAGCTTTCCTATGTTTTATGGTAAGATTGGGACAACCACAGAGGAAATGCTCTGCTGTGTCTTCATCCTCCTCGCCAAATGTAGCACAAGTAGGCGTCTCACTGATGCCGAGCACGTAGAGATGCTTGGCAAAAGTGTAATGGCCCGTGATAACTCCCACAAGCCTTCTGCAGTCGACTCTCCTTAGAGACAGGAGGAATGCTGCAGATTTTTTGCAGACATCAGGGCATACGCGCTTAGTCATCCTGCAACCCGGACAATCCCTCAATCTACAGTTGTGTGTGTTAAATACACAATCGTTAATGTTGGAATTTACCGTGGACGGTGAGAGGCTCTCCTCTGAACCCATTCTGGCGAGTTAATCAGAGATCTCATTTCCTGGGGTCCCAGAGTGGCCTGGAACCCATACAAGCCTTAATGAATTTAGTCTGCCGACTTTGTTCAGGAAGGACTTGAGTTCAAGCACTAATTTGGAGCCAGTTAAAGGGTTACACACAGCTTTTAGTGCAGCTTGGCTATCACTACAGATGCATATGCTTTCACCCTTCCACCTGTGCTTCACAACATAGTGCATGGCCATTAGGATTGCGTATATCTCTGATTGGCAGACAGACGCATATTTTCCTAAGGAGAAGTGCAGTCGGTTGTTTTCGCGCTCAAAGAAGACCCCAGCACCGGACCCCCGCCAAGACCTGGAGCCATCCGTGAAAATGCGAAGACTCGACTGCGAAATTACGGCGCAGTAGGATAACGGGCGTCAGTGCGTCAGAAGGCATGTCCATGAGACTGGGCTCGCAGGACAATTCTTGCGCAAGCACGCCGTTTTTCCTATGCGAGTTATACCAAAAGCCATTCCTCTTCAGACGAGACATGGCTTACAAAGCGCACCCTCTGATAAATATATCAAGAGGTGGAAGGTTCAACATAGCATCTAGAGCAGCGCCCGGCGTGCTGGGTAAGGCCCCCGTGCAGCTGAAACAAACCGTTTTTTGGAGTTTGGTGAAAGAGGCTACGCCGTGTTTGCGTTTTAGTCTGTTCCACCAGACAACCGATGCATATGAGATTATAGGTCTTATCATTGCCGTGTAGATCCAGAGGACCTTTGCCGGCGATAAACCCCATGTTTTGCCAAAAGCTCCTTTGCATTGCCAGAAAGCTGACAGCGCTTTGGTGGTCTTTGACTCAACATGCTTTGACCAGAGAAGCTTACTATCTAAGATGACTCCTAGATACTTAGCCTCCTTGGATATCGGGATGGAAGTGCCTTTTAGTACCAGCTGAGTCATGTCAGTATTTTTCCTCCTTCTCGTAAAGAGAACGACATCGGTCTTAAGAGTATTGACTGACAGCCCATTTGTAGTACACCGATCATGGATTAAATTTAGCGCCGCCTGTGCTTTGAGACGGACAGTCGCTTAACATGAGCCGACAGAAAGAATGGCGACATCATCCGCATGAGCCTGGGCATAGATTCCAGAGGCATTGAGAGCATCAAGCAGAGAATCGACCACCATGCAATACAACAGCGGAGACAGGACGCCACCTTGCGGGCAGCCCCTGTTTACGCTGGATTTGACATACTGGTCGAGGCCTGCATCAGCGGTCAATGTCCTGTGCATGAGCATAGGATCCATAGGACCATCGCTTCATCTACGCTATGATGTCTGGCAGCGTTGCACATGCTGTCAAAAGTTGCGTTATCAAAAGCCTCCTCAATGTCGATGAAAATGCCCAGCGCGTACTCGTTCCTTTTGAGAAAGAACTTAGTTGTCCTTCGATGTAGTTTAGTAGAAATTTGCAAATTATATCATGCTAGCGATAAGGAAGTAAGCATTCGGCGTTCAACCAAGGCAACTAATATACATATTAGTTTATAGAGTTAGTCTACTGTTTTCCCTTCTAAGATAAAGATGTACCATGTATATCTCCCAGTTGGCTAAGGTCCCTTTCTACCTATGTGGGCCATCATAGATGCGTGGCGTCCTTCCGGGTTGGAGTCCAAGACTCTTCCGACCGGAGCTGTGCTGTCCATCCGCTCTACATGGCCTAGCCATCTAAGATGTTGGACGTACTAGGCCGATGTCGCTATATAGCCCGTACAGTTCGTGGTTGAATCTTCTCCTTCGAAGACCGAAGACCGGGACCGAACACCGCAGAATTTTCCTCTCGAATCGACCAATGACCTCTTCGTCCACTTTTGACAAGGTCCAAGCAGCAAGCAGCAGCAGGAATTTTCCATCGTCGTCCTGCACAGCCTGACGGGCATGGCAGGGATATCGAAATTTAACAAGGCCTTATATAGCTCGTCCCTATAGACACTGTCATATACTTACTTACCTAGGTGGCGCTACAGTCCGTGGTGAACCTGGGCCTCAACCAACAAGCGTCTCCAGCCGGCACGGTCTTTGGCCAGCTGATTCCAGTGCCGCACGCCCAGTTGGTTGAGGTCCCCTTCCACCTGAGTGCGCCACCGCTGAGGCGGCCGTCCTCTGCCGCGCCTTCCTTCCGGAGTGGATTCGAAGACTTTTCGGGTCGGAGCTGTATCTTCCATGCGCTCTACATGGCCTAGCCACCTTAGACGCTGTATCCGTAGACGTCGTACCAGGCCGATGTCGCTGTACAACCCGTACAGTTCTTCGTTATATCTTCTCCTCCATACACCGTCTGAACAAACGGGACCGTAGACAGTGCGCAGAATTTTCCTCTCGAAACGACCAAGGGCATCTTCATTCGCTTTTGTTAAGGTCCAAGCCTCTGCGCCGTAAAGGAGGACTGGGATGATCAAGGTCTTATATAGTGTCACCTTGGTTTTCCGAGAGAGGGCTCTACTTCTCAATTGCCTCTTGAGCCCAAAGAAACAGCGGTTGGCAAGAGTGATTCTGCGTTTTATCCCAGCGCTGGTGTTGTTGTCGCTGGTCATCAGTGAGCCAAGCTAGACGAATTCCTTGACCACTTCAAAGTTAAATCCGCCCATGGTGACGTTCTGGCCAATACGTCGGTGTTGTCCGTCTCTTTTAGATGAAAGCAGATATTTGGTTTTACCCTCATTAACCTTGAGACCCATCTTAGCCGCTTCTACCTCAATGCTCACGAAAGCCTCATTGACGTCTCGCTGTGTCCGTCCAATCACGTCAATGTCGTCGGCGTACGCAAGCAATTGCGTAGACTTGAAATAACGCGTACCTCTTGTGTTGGCCAGTGACTCTTGCACGATCTTTTCAAGCACGATGTTGAAAAAGTTGCACGACACCGCGTCGCCCTGCCTAAATCCTTTTTTATCATCAAAGGTCTCGGTTTGCGCATTACCGACCCTAATGGAGCAGCGAGAATTCTCCATTGTCATCCTGCACAGTCGGACGAGTTTGGCAGGGATGTTAAAACTAGACATGGCTTTGTACAGCTCGTCTCTATATACGCTGTCATACGCGGCCTTGAAATCGACGAAAAGGTGGTGAGTGTCGATTTGGTATTCCTGGGTCTTCTCCAAGATCTGCCGTAGCGTAAATATTTGGTCTATTGTGGATTTACCTGGCCTGAAACCACACTGATAAGAGCCGATCAGGTTATCCACAAACGGTTTCAGGCGTTCACACAATACGGCAGAGAAGATCTTATATGCGATGTTAAGGAGACTTATTCCCCTATAGTTGGCGCAGTTATAGGGGTCTCCTTTCTTATGGACCGGGCAAACGATGCTGAGATTCCATTCGTCGGGCACGCTTTCCTCCGACCATACCTTGCAGATGAGAGGGTGCATAAACCTTACCAGCTCATCTCCAGCCGCCTTAAAAAGCTCTGAAGACAGGCCGTCTGCACCAGCGGCTTTATTAGACTAAAGTCTTGATATCGCAATTTTGACTTCGTCTAGGTCGGGTGGACTGAATTCTGTTACCTCGTGGTCCATTGCGAATGGCTCGTTCTGCCTGACAGCGGTATCTTGTCTATCATCGCCGATATACAGTCTGCAGAAATGGTCTTTCCAAATCCTCAGCATCGACTGCGACTCTACTACCAGTTCTCCATTTTCATCCCTGCAGGCCGCCACTCTGGCTTTGTAGCCATGGCATGTTCGTTTTACCTTGTTGTAAAACTTACGGGCGTCATTCCTGCGGAAGCATCTCTCCATCTCCTCGATCTCACGCTTTCCGTGCTCTCTTTTCTTTCTTCTGAAAAGCGTGTGTTCCTCTCTTCTTTTCTGCTCATAAATTTTGCGAGCAGCTCTCGTCCGTCGTTGCAGCATGGCTTCATATGCCTCCTGTTTTGCTGCATGGGCTTGTTCGCATTGTTCATCGAACCAGGGGTTTCTAGGTGGTGGCTGTTTGAAACCCAGCACCTCTGAGGTAGCATCTCTGACGGCGCTCTGGCAATGAGCCCATTCCTGCTCTATTGTTTGTGCTGTTGCGGGCGGATTTTGAGAGAGCTTTGAGGAGACACGATCGGCAATGATTCTGGCAGTCTCTTGCGATTGTAGCTTTCCAACGTCAAACTTACGTAGTCCTACTCGACTCCTAAGCATTCTTGATATCCTTATTCGTACCTTGGCTACAACAAGGTAGTGGTCCGAGTCGATGTTGGCCCCTCGGAAGGTTCGTACGTCGAGAATACAGGAGGAGTGTCTGGCGTCGATCGCAATATGATCAATCTGGTTGGTGGTCGATTGATCACAAGACCGCCAGGTACCCTTGTGGATGTTGAGATGGAGGAATCGCGTGCTTGCTACGAGGAGGTTACGCCCCGCTAGGAAATCGATTAGCCTTAATCCGTTGTCGGATGTGGTGTTATGGAGGCTATGCTTTCTTATGATCGACTCAAATATGTCCTCCTTGCCCAGTTTTGCATTAAAATCTCCTAGGACTATTTGTGTGTTGTAGCTGGGGCATTGGGCATATGTTCTGTCTAGGAGATCGTAGAATTCTTCTTTGAGTCGATCGTCCTTTTCTTCCGTCGGGGCGTGGGCGCATATTAAGCTACTTACTTACTTACTTATCAGGCCTGCGATCCATGGAGGATCTGAGCCTGAGCTATAGCTGCCTTCCATCCTTGACGGTCCCGGGCACGCTGCTTCCAGTTGTCAAGACCAAGATGTCTTACATCCGCGATTACTTGGTCTTTATACCGGAGGTTCGGTCTTCCTCTTCTTCTCGAACCAGGAGGCTCGGAGTCGAAGACCCTCTTAGCTGGAGCGTTGATGTCCATGCGCTCGATGTGGCCGAGCCAGTGTAGTCGACGGCTCCTCGCCTTCCGGACTACATCCACATCTTGGTACAGCTCGTAGAGTTCGCGGTTGTGTCTTCTTCTCCATTCACCTTCCTCACAGACAGGACCAAATATCCGGCGCAGAATTTTTCTTTCGAAAGAACCCAAAATCAGCTCCGCTGTCCTGCTTATCGTCCAGCTTTCGGCTCCGTACAGCAAGACTGGCAGAATGAGCGTTTTGTAAAGCATGACTTTGGTCTTTCGAGTGAGGAGTTTTGACCCCAGTTGTTTGGACAAGCCGAAGTAGCAGCGGTTGCCAAGGGCGATTCTACGCCGGATCTCCACTGTGGTGTCATTTGTGGAATTTACGTTTGCCCCGAGGTAGACAAACTCCTTAACTACCTCGAAATTGTAGCTGTCAATTGTTATGTTCTGTCCCAGGTGGTGAGCGACGGATTGGTTTTTGCTTGACAGCATGTATTTCGTTTTGTCCTCATTGATCTTAAGACCAATTTGTTTCGCCTGTTCTTCAATCGCCGTGAATGCTTCCACAATGTCACGGCGAGAACACGCGATGATGTCGATATCATCCGCGTATCCTAGCAGCTGGATGGACTTGTAAAAGATAGTGCCTTCCCTGTTGACGCCTGCCCGTCGCACTATCTGCTCCAGCACCAGGTTGAAGAAGTCACATGACAGCGCATCTCCTTGCCGAAATCCGGTGCATGTTTCGAATGGTTCCGAGGTCCTAGAACCGAGTTGCACGGTGCATCGCGTGTTTTTTAGCGTGGCGCGACACAACTGGATCAGTTTTACCGGGATCCCGAATTCGGCCATCGCCCCAAACAGTGCTTCACGATGAATGCTGTCGTATGCGGCTTTAAAATCGATGAAAAGATGGTGTGTATCGATTTGAAACTCGTTGGTCTTTTCCAGGATTTGTCGAAGTGTGAAAATTTGGTCTATAGTTGATTTTCTGGGCCGGAAGCCGCACTGGTAGCTGCCGATTAGTGCGGTGCAAAATGGTTTTAGACGTTCACACAATACGCTGGACAGGATCTTGTATGCGACATTGAGCAGGGATATACCTCTATAGTTCTTACAAGAGGTAGGATCGCCTTTTTTGTGGATGGGGCATATAGAGCTGGTATTCCAGTCGTCGGGCATGCTCTCATCTTCCCAAATTTTGCAGATGATCTGGTGCATGCTCCCTACCAGAACATCGCCGCCAGCCTTGAAGAGCTCTGATGGCAAGCCATCTGAGCCTGCGGCCTTGTTGTTCTTCAGCTTCTGAATAGCTGTGCCGACTTCTTCTATGCTGGGTGGGAGGACTACTTCAGCGGCTGGAGTTGGGATTTCCTCAGTCCCTACCACTCTCTCTTGGTCATGCTCGTTAAGCAGCTGCTGGAAGTGCTGCTTAAATACATCCACTATTCCCTGCGGGTCGGTGACAAGATTACCCTCGCAGTTTCGAAGAGCCAGGGTGCCCTTTTTGAAGCCTCCTGCAAGGCCTTTGGCTTTCTTGTAAAAGGCTCGTATTTTATGTCTATCCCTAGACTCCTCGATATCCTTGAGCTGGGAGGCTGCGAAGATTCTTTTCTTTTGTCGCAGTAGTTTCTTCTCCTCCCATAGCATATTAAGCTAATGTTTCCAAATTTAGCTTTGATGCGGATTGTTATGAGGCGTTCGCTTACATCTCGGAAGCTTATGACTTTTTGTCGGAGTCTTCCTCTAATAACGAATCCGCACCCGAATAGGCGCAGTTTGTTCTCCTTGTAGCAGTTCCCGTAGTCACTGTCATATGCGGCCTTAAAATCGACGAAAAGGTGTCGTATGGCGACCTGAAATTCATGGGTTTTCTCCAAGATCTGCCGCAGTGTGAATTTTTGGTCTATCGAAGGTTGTCCTGGTTTAGAGCCACATTGATAGGAACCAATCAAATTGTCCACGAATGGTTTCAGGCGTTCACACAGCACGTCAGAAAAGATCTTATACGCGATGTTAAGAAGACTTACTTTCCTATAGTTGGCGCAGTTATAGGGATCTTTTTCTTTTATGGACCGGGCAAACGATGCTGAGATTCCATTCATCGGGCATGCTTTCTTCCGACCACATCTTACAGATGAGCTGGTGCGTGTTCCCAACCAACTCATCTTCAGCCGCTTTATTAGACTTTAGTTTTGATATCGCTATCTTAACCTCGTCTAAGTCGGGTGGACGGAATTCTCTCTCATCTTCGTCCAATGTGAATGGTGCCTTCTGCCTGACAGCGGCATATTGATCATCTTCGCCGTCATACAGTCCGCAAAAATAGTATTTCCACATTCTCAGCATCGACTGTGATTCAGCTACGAGGTGTCCGTGTTCATCCTTGCAGGCTTCCGTCCTTGCTTTCTAACTTTCGAACGTCGGTCCTGCGATAACATCTCTCCATCTCATCGATAGCGCGCCTCTCGTGCTCTTTCTTTTTTCTTCTGAAAAGCGCATACCCCTCCCTTCTTTTCCGCTCTTCGTGCTCACGAGCAGCTCTCGTTCGTCGATGCAGTATGGCCGTGTATGCATTCTGTTTTTCTGCATGTATCTGTCTACACTTGTCATCAAACCAAGGGTTTCTCCTAGGTGGAGGCTGGAAACCTAATACATCAGAGGTAGCATCCTTGATTGGCGCTTTGACAACGTCTCCATTGCTGTTCTATGGTTTGTGCAGTTTGCATCGGCTCTAGAGAGAGCTGGAGGGAGACACGATCGGCGAAGTTCTTGGCGGTCTCTTGCGATTGCAGCTTCCCGACGTCAAATTTTCATGGTCCTACATTGGCTTCTTGAAAAGTTCGGATATCTAAGATGCTGGAGGATTATCTGGCGTTGATCGCAATATGATAGACTTGATTAACAGATAATTGATCAGGAGACCGCCAGGTTCCCTTATGGATATTGAGATGAGGGAATCATGTGCTGGCTACTTGAAAATTACGCCCCATCACAAAGTCTATTAGCCTGAATCCTTTTTCGGACGGGCTGTTGTGTAGGCTGTGGTTTCCTACGACTCGTTCAAAGACAACCTCCTTACCCAGCTTCACGTTGAAGTCTCCTAGAACAATATTGGTATCGTAGCTGGGGCATTGAGCGTATATTCTATCTTGGAGGTCATAGAAGTCATCTTTGACTCTGTCCTCTTTTTCTTCTGTGGGGGCGTGGACGCATATCAAGCTAATGTTCCCGAATGTAGCTTAGGCTAAATGCAGATAACAGATAACAGCCGGCACATTGAACCTGAATAATTTCAAACCTCTTCATCCAAAAGTACTGTGAAAACAATCAAATTAAATTAAAGTGGTTAACAATTGTCACTTTTTCATTAAGCTTGGATGCTCCACCAATGCCAGGGACATGGAAGGTCAAAGTCATCGAACCATTTCAATGAAAATATAAAGTGTTGTTAACAGTAGATACATATGTACATACATACAAGGAAAAAGAAAATCATACTCTTCACGTCTTCACCGCGGGTTCATCCAAGGGCAATTTGATTTATCCAATTGGCCTCTACAAAAGGCACTACTTACTCGGAACTAATCGCAGTCAGAGGAAAAAATGCCGAGTAAAAGAAGCATCTTCGAGCATTGACATAATTACACTCTGTCCGCATAGCTAACCGCCTTACCGCAATTTTAGTAAATTCAAGTTGTTGGCAAACAATTTCAATGATTTCCAACTTATGCAAGGCGACCCATCTTCCGACCAACAAAACCACTTGACAATCGTGTAAATCATCAATTGTCGTTCAACAGATGTATCTTACATAATGCATCAGAGTTCCTTATTGACGGGACCTTACTTGTTGACTAATTTTTTTGCTCCACCATAAAAAAACGTTGAATGAATTCACCTGCATAACCGATTTTACTCATTACCTTTAACAGCGTATCAAAGGTACGAGTAGCACATCTTCAGGTGCATATATTCAACATCAGACCACCATAAGAGCTACTCTTAAGTCACACTAAAGACCCATTGGCATTTATATATGTACATGCATATGTATGTATCTATTTCTACGCACATTCCGACTGCTCGGACCTACAACACAGTAGGTACATGGTATTTTTCTACCGAACAAGTGTACATATTTCCTAATTAACTGTCATTGAATAGGTACCTTACGACAGATACCCGCAGATACGATTGTCACTACCGATTGTCGCGCGATCCATAGTGGTCTATTGCGATGACTTACAGTCCAACTATCCAATTAAAGACGCGTAAGCTAAAATATCTCTCAGATGGCATCTTCATCATGATTGCACTCACATGTTGTCAATTATACGTTCTCAATCCACATTCGAATCCTCCTCTCTTTCACTCTCTCGACGAAAAGCTAAAATCCAGGACAACAACAGCAGTAATAGCAACAACCAAATCGGCCAATTCGACAATTCGAAACACATATGTATCTATGTATTTAAACCTAAACTCACAAGAGCGAAAACGACGAAAACAACTGCCCCCATTGGTGAGCGCTACGGCGCGCATCTTCAACCACACCGAGTGGTTTCAAGAAGAGGTTTGAGATTTGATTGAAGCTTTTACCCAAGCTAAAGCTACTCACCTGCTCACGGCAATGAGCATATATCCCCCTCCCTTCGCAACATTGGTACAATGTATTGTTGTTGGTGAGTTTGCCAGTGAAGATGCACTTTGTTCGTTTCGCTCTCCCGACGAATGATACGAAATTGTGGTACCTACTCGTATCTATTTGTCCATTGTGTGATCATAGGCACATTCAAATGGTTTTTTTTTTTCGTCAGATTTCGTTTTCTGTTTTACTACCTTCCAATGCTTGAGATCAACAGCTGAGCAACAACAACAACGTCGAAAATATTCGTTGCACTAACGCAAAAGTAGGGAAATATCTTATTTCGGTATAAAATAGCTCGATGCTCCACGAACCCTATGTAGTTTGCATTCAACTATCGGAATAAACATATTCGTCGTATCTTGTGCTATTGTTTTCAATTAACTTTCCGTTTTTCCTTTTTCGTTTTTTAACTTTATTTTTGTTTTTGTTCGCATTCAAAAAAAAACACCCTAAAAGGAAACAAGGAGTTCTCTTTTGGATTACAAATACACATTCCTGGTTAGTTGAAGTCTTAAACAAACGTAGAGATAAACGTGCTTTTGGCATCGGATATTGTTGTAGCTTTAGTTACTATCCTATCGTCAAAGTGTTTATAAACTGATTGGTACTCTAAAGTGAATATACAGACAGACTAGTGTCGTTATTGCATTACAAATTCGATCTACAATGTAAGGACTTTTTTATCCATGAATTGATCATTTCAAATGATGTGATCTTGACATCAAAAAGTGTAATCTCTTGTGTGGATTTGCTAATTGCTATTGAATCAATTTAGAACAAATTGGTTTTGCAGTTAACATACAAAATATTTAAGAGATTGAGAGAGAGAAAATTGCACTAACCGTCTTGTAAATAAAGCATGTAAGGATGCATATAAGAAACTACAAATATAACAACACAAAAGCAAGATTATTATGAAGTGTGAAATTCAATAAAGGATTTCCTGTCTTTCTTAAGGCACAGAGCATTTTTGCATTTAGAGCATACTACGAATGTCTGACCGACACAGTTGGGCTTTTTACACCTCAATCTGTTTTCGCCCCAATGAGGAAAATGTTCTATGCCATCAACCCTGACTTCAACAGGAGGTATGGCTTCCGTTGGTCCCTTTTTCTTCTTGGAGTGCTGAATGTGAACCAAGGTCGATGGTCTGCTGCTCCTAGAGAGCATAACGTAATTGCTAATGCTCTTCGAAACTCAATTAGTGTGATGGATTGGAGACCCTTCTGTTTGTGTACTCTTTTGTGCAGTATCCACGCATTTACAATTGAAACGTCCAGCAAATGACAGAAAATTCGCATATACCATTTTTTACTTTTCATGGTTATTCTATGTCTTCCTATCATGCTATCTAACAGATCAACACCTCCCATATGCTGATTATATTGTTTGACGATAGCTGGACATTTGATAGTAATTTGCTTTTTCATTTTCCTATCGAATCTTTGTAATGCAGTTTCAGGATGAACACCCACAAAAGTTGACAAAAAGGTTACACATTTGTTGTCTTTCCAAACTATAGAAGTAATTTCATTTTCTTCATAAGAAGCAGCGAATTCTTCGGAAGTACCCCTTAGCTGAGACTTGAACTCTTGGTCTGTTGGCAGTTTACAATTTGGAATTCTATTCCTTCTGATTGTACCCAACGATAAGATGCCTGTTATGTAAAATAAATTTGAAACATTATGTTCAGTATAAACATTTAACTTACCTAAACGAGCCAAATAAATTTGAAGGGGGATGGAAGTGTAGTAATTATCGAAATAAACTTTGAAATTTTGAAAATGTGGAACTTCCGTGGTAAGTCTCACCACAATATTGCTGCTAGCTCCTAAATCTGTTTCTGAAGCTAATCTCTTAACTTCCATATTTTCCAGTCCGGTGTAAATTTCACATTAATAGGCATAGCCAGGTACTCCACATAAAACAAAAAGTTTAAAGCCCCATTTGTGAGGCTTAGCCGGAAGATACTGCTTCAAGTGATGTTTTGCCTTGGAAGCACAAAATTGTTCATCGACTGATAAGCAATCTTCCATAGGGACCGTTAAAAACTTTTTTTGAAGCGAGTCTCTAACAGGACGATTTTTGTGAAGTTTATCAAGGAACGGGTGGTTCTTGTCAGTTATTGCTAACATATTGTCGTTAAAATGCAAAGCAGCTCGAACCCTCTCAAGGTTATTAACGGTTATTGTGTTTTTAACAATATTAATTCCAAGTTCCGTATCCCAATAATGCCGAATATTAAAACATTTAACAAAAGACGACAATACGAGAATTCCCAAATACTTTTGTAGTTCTGTAACGTTCAAATTAAATGTTTGTACCGGATTTTTGCATGTTGAATAAAAATTGGTTTCATCGACTATTTTTTGGAGGAAATTGTCATCAAAAAAGTACTTGAAAAATTCGTATAGCGTTTCGAGATTAGAGATATCTGATGGAAGTTTGTTTGAAGCCTTGAAAGCTGTTTTTTTCTTCCTTTAAAATTAAATGTTTTCTTTTCCATAAGAGATTTTTAGCATTTACTGTGCTATGCATAGTGTTAAGGATATCAGTATCAGGACGTTCTCCGATTTGGGCTCCTCTAACAGCAGTCATTTTATTTGCTTCTTCCAAATATATATCATGAGACTCCACTGTTCCAAGCAACTGCTCCAACTCATTTTCCGATAGCATTTCTGATACGATGTCTTCTTTTGGAATTAATTCATCTATCTCTGAATCCTCAGCATCATCTTCACTGTCTCCTGTCAACATCTGGCTTGAAATTTCATTCCATAAAACGATGATTAATATCTTAATGGAATACATTGAAAAATATTAGCTAAAGGTGGCCCTTATTCAGACGTGTTTTTGAAAATGCTATAAAAAAAAAATCTACTGAATATTTTCTCAAATTTCTTTTTTTATTTGAAAGCACAATCCTTCCGGTTAATAATGGAAAAAAATTTCATTCAAATGGCTGCGATCGGTCCAATTTTTAAGCACATTTTCGATTGTATGCAGTTGTATTTCACCAATGGCTTCACGAATATTGTCCTTTAAAGCGTCAATTGTCTTTGGCTTGTCGGCGTTATACTTATCTTTGACGGCACCCAACAAATAATAGTCCAACGGTGTCAAATCGCAGCCCCGAGGTGGCCAAACAACATCAGCTCTGCGGCTGATAATGCGATCTTCAAAAACAGGGCGCAAAACATCGAGTGTAGCTTCGACTGTGTGGCACGTAACGCCGTCCTGTTGAAACCAAATGTTGCCAATATCCTCCTCTTCAATTTTTGTGAACAAAAATTCGTTCAACATGGCCCGATAAAGATCGCCATTGACTGTAACGGCCACTTCTTGCTCATTTTCGAAGAAAAATGGCCCAATTATGACTCTGGACCAAAATCCGCACCAAACAGTGGCTCGTTTTGGGTGCACCGGCATTTCAATGTATGCGTGCGGGTTTTCTGTGCCCCAAATGCGACAATTTTGCTTGTTTACATACCCGCCAACATTAAAATGAGCTTCATCTGAAAAGATGATTTTTTTTGGCAAAATCGGCATCTTCTGTAAGTCGATCGCAGGCCCACTTAGCGAAGCGAAAACGCATTGGATGGTCAGTTGGCTTCAACTCCTGAACCACTTGGACTTTGTATGGCCTCATACCAAGGTCTTTATGCAAAATTCGTCTCAATGATGTCTCCGAAATGTTCAATTGTTGAGAACGACGGTGAATTGATGTCGATGGCGCTTCACGCACACTTTCTGCCGCAGCAGCAATATTCTCAGGTGTACGCACTGTTTTTGACTTTTCACGCTTTGGTTTATCGATGAGGATACCAGTTTCTTTCACTTTTTTCACAAGATAACGAACATACGGAGCTGACGGTGCATCTCTTCTTCCAAAATCCGTACGCAATTTTCGCACACATTCTGCAACATTACCATGATTTTCAAAGTAATGTCGCAATATTTCCCCAATGAGGAGTGATGTGATGTACTTATATGTTTAAATATGAAAGATTCAGAAAGATTAGGAAAATTGACTTCATTAAACTTAAAACAAAATTAAATTTTGAACTCTGGGAAGATGTTTTTAATTCGAATAATCCATCCCTTGCTTTTGACTTGTTTCTTAGAAAACTGCAAGTTCACTTAACAAATTGCAGACAGGAAATTATTCAAAATAACAATAAATTGAAATGTCTCAAGCAGTGGATGAATCTACTCCTTCTTTCAAAAATTAAAAAGAGGCATCGGCTCTTCTTCTAAGGTTAGACTTAGGCGATATTATGAAAAGATTTGCTTGGAACTAAAGTCTGATATTCCAAATTGCAGGGATGAATAATTCAGGAGTAGATTAGCTCAAAATGTTGGCAATTCTAAAAAGGAATGGAGAGTGGTTAACGAAATTTTATATAGATCCAAGAAAAATGATGATATTACTCTTCTTCTTCTCCTTCTTAGTGGGCGCTACAATTCGGGGTGAACCTGGGCCTCAACCAACATGCCCCTCCATCTAGCACGATCTTTCGCTAGCCTTTTCCATTGCCGCACACCCAGTTGGCTGAGGTCCCCTTCCACCTGTGTACGCCATCTTAAGGGCGGCCGTCCTCTGCTTCTTCGTCCCTCGGGGTTGGATTCAATGACTCTCCGCGCTGGAGCTGTGGTGTCCATTCGCTCTACATGCCCAGCCATCTTAGGCGTTGAATCCGTAGACGCCTGACTAGGCTCATGTCGCTGTACAGCCCGTAAAGTTCGTGGTTAAATCTTCTCCTCCATCCCCCGTCTGCGTTTATAGGCCCAAAAATCACGCGCAAAATCTTTTCCTCGAACCAACCAAGGGCCTCCTCATCCGCTTCTGTTAGTACTTCTGCGCCGTGCACTGGACCGGGATGATACATAAATTCAACTTTGTCGTTCGGGAGAGGGCTCTATTACTCAGTTGCTTCCTAAGCCCAAAGAAACAGCGATTGCCAAGACTGATTCTGCGTTTCATTTCGGAACTGATGTCGTTGTTCCAGGTCATTGCGGAGCCAAGGTAGACGAAGTCCTTAACTACCTCGAACTTATATCTGCCTATATAAACGTTCTGGCCGAGACGTCGGTGTTGAGCGTCCTTTTTTGATGACAGCAAATATTTAGTTTTGTCCTCGTTTACCGCCAAACCAATTTTCGCCGCCTTCATCTCAATACTCGCAAACGCCTCATTGACATCTCGCTGTGATCTACCTATTATGTCAATATCGTCGGCGTATGCAAGGAGTTGCGAGGATTTGAAATAGATTGTGCCTCTTGTATTGGCCAGTGACTTTTGCACAATCATTTCCAATATGATGTTGAAGAAATCACACGACAGCGCATCGCCCTGCCTAAATCCTTTTTTGACATCTGCCGTAGTGTGAAGATTTGGTCGATGGTGGACTTCCCTGGCCTGAATCCGCACTGATAAGGACCTATCAGTTTATTTACAAAATGATTCAGGAGTTCACACAAAACGGCAGAGAAGATTTTGTAGGCGATGTTAAGGAGACTTATTCCTCTATAGTTGGCGCAATCAGAAGGGTCTCCTTTCTTGTGGATCGGGCATACGATGCTGAGACTCCATTCCTCGGGCATGCTTTCCTCCAACCATATCTTACGGATGAGCTGGTGCATGCTCCCAACCAGGTCATCCCCAGCTGCCTTGAAGAACTCAGCAGACAGTCCGTCTGCGCCAGCAGCTTTATTCGACTTGAGGTTCGATATGGCAATCTTAACTTCGTCGAGGTCAGGGGGACAGAATTCTCTGCGGTCTCCGTCGGTTAGAAATGGATTATTCTGCCTGACAGCGGCATATTGACTGACATCGCCGTTATACAGTCTGCAGAAGTGGTTTTTCCATATTCTCAGCATCGACTGCGGTTCTACTACTAGGTGTCCGTTCTCATCCCTGCAGGCTTGGCATGTTCGCTTTATCTGTTGATAAAACTTTCGAACGTCACGCCTGCAGTAACACCACTCCAAATCCTCAATCGTGCGCTTCTCGTGCTCTTTCTTCTTTCTTCTGAGAGGCTTATACTCCTCCCTTCTTTTTAACTCGTAGAGCTCACGAGCTGCTCTTTTTCTTTTATGCAGCGAGGCCTTATATGCATCCTGCTTCGCTGTATGAATCCTCCTGCACTCATCATCGAACCAGGTATTTCTTCGTGGTGGAGCCTTGAAACCCAAAACTTCGGATGCAGAGCTTTTCAGGGCTTGTTTGCAATGGCTTCACTGCTGTTCTATTGATAGCGTGGAGGATTGAGGTGTATTGGAGAGCTTAAGGAAGACGCGATCGGTAAAAGCACGGGCGGTTTCTGGCGATAGTAGCTTTCCGACGTCATAACTTTGTATTCTTACTCTACTCCGTTGCGTTCGTGATATCCGTAGCGCATCTTGGCTACAACAAGATAGTGGTCCGAGTCGATGTTAGCCCCTCGGAAAGTTCGAACATCAAGAATAGTGGAGGAGTGTCTGACGTCGATCGCGATGTGATCAATCTGGTTGGTAGTCGATTGATCAAAAGACCGCCAGGTGCCTTTGTGTATAAGGAGGTGCGGGAAGCGCGTACTGGCTAGAAGGAGATCAATCAGCCTGTGTCCGTTATCGGAGGTGGTGTCGTGTAGGCTATGTTTGCCGATGACTCGTTCAAATATGCTTTCCTTACCCAGCTTAGCATGGAAGTCTCCTAGTACAATTTTGATGTCATAGCTGGAACATTGGGCATATGTTCTGTCTAGGAGATCGTAGAACTCATCTTTGGCTGAGTCATCATTGTCTTCCGTAGGGGCGTGGAGGCAGATCAGGCTGATGTTAAAAAAATTTAGCCTTGATACGGATTGTTATGAGGAGTTCGCTCACATTCCGAAAGCTTAGGACTTTTTGCCTTAGTCCACCTCGAACAACAAATCCGCATCCAAACAATCGTTTGGATTGTCGCCGTAGTAAATATCGCAGTTTTTCATCCGCTTCCTACCCGGTCCATTCCATCGCATTTCCTGGATGGCGGTGATATCCGCCTTATAGCGGTCTAGGGCGTCCGCAAGTTGTTCGGCTGCACGTGGCCTGTTTAGGGACCTAACACTCCACGTACAAAGCCGAAGATCATTGTCCTTTTTTCGTTTTTTGCAAGGGTCGTCAACATAAATCCGGTCCGTTATATCCGAGGCTTGTGGTTGTTTCGGAGTTTGTGTTTTTTTTACGGTTACGGCTTACTAGGCTGATGTTACACTTAGACTTAATAATGCTAATGTAACGTAACCATTGCAAGTCGCAAACTCCTTCAATGACTTCTTTTCTAACCTATACACTACTTATGACTGGAGCGATGGCATTATGTCGAATGTAATTGCAATAATTCTGTTGTAAAAGACTGTTTTGAACCTCAATCCCTCCATTTTGAAGAATTTTCAAGTTTTGAAATTCATAAAATCATTATGTCTCTTAAAAATTCTAATTCATCTTCTGCGCCGAGATCACAAGCTCCTTATAAAAAAAAAAAAAAAAAAAACAAATATCATTCCAAATCTCAGATGTCTTGAGCTTTGTTTTCAATTTGTCCCTCTGGCGGCGGGATTTTCCCGGAAGCCTTAAAAACAGCGGCTGTGATACCATTACATAAAAAAGGGGACAACACATTGTTAAACATCTATCGTCCTATATCCCTTCTGTCTGTGTTCTCATATTTTTTCGAAAAAGGAATGAAGTCTAGAATTCTTTCTTTTTTAAGCAGAAAAAAATACCTCAGTGACTTACAGTTCGTTGGACTCTGGCGCACGATGAGCGAGTTCGGATCCCGATAACACCAACGCGATCGAATGTTTATTTCGCGGCGTCCCTCCTCGGCGGGGTACTGGCAAAACCCTCCGTAGTATAACTTGCCTGGAAAAAGCTTCTCGACCCACGCCGTTCGGAATCGGCATTAAACTGTAGGTCCCTTTCACCTGTGTGAAAAATAAATCACACACAACATGGGTGATTGAGAGAAGCTGGCTCTGGTCCTTCATGGGCTGTAACGCCACCAAAGAAGAAGAAGAAGATTTACAGTTCGGTTTCAGAAGTGGAAGATCTACTGAAAATGCCTTACTGAAATTCCTTGGGGAACTATACAATAATTTGAATGATTCAAGGATTTCTGGAGCTCGATATGGTTGACCACAATCTCCTAATAAATAAACTTTATTTTGACGGTTTCAGAGGTTTTGTTTATGAGTGGTTCGTTTCATGTCTTCAGAACAGAACACAGGTGGTTAAGATAAAAAATTGTTTAAGTTCCCCTAAATCTATAGATATGGGTGTTCCGCAGGGTTCCGTTTTGGGTCCGATCTTATTCTTAGTCTATGTAAACTCTTTATTTTTGCAACCTTTCAAAGGAAAAATCACAGCCTTCGCCGATGATACAGACCTCTCGTACTCAAACTAAAGTTATTTTGATACCTTTGTGGATGTTAATTATGATGTAGAGCTACTGAGAATTTGGTTCAGGCAGCATAAGCTCATAATCAGTACCAAAAACTAAGTTTATGTTCTTCAACACTAAAGGTACAAGCCCGAGCGATTTTCCTTTATATTTTCATTCACCAAGTTGTAACCGATTTCCAATAACCGAATACCAGAATAATACTTTTAATTATAGTGATAATCTATGTTGTACTGACGTCTGCTTTAAGATTGAATGTGTCGATAGATACAAGTATTTGAGTATTATTTTGAAACATAAACTCAATTGGAAGAATCACATCTCCTATCTTAAGCAGTATCTCAATAATGTAATCAAGCAGCTTTACCACCTTAGTCTCTTTTGTAATCAATCTGTTTTGAAACTGGTCTATAATGGTCTCTTAAAATCTAGATTGCAATATGGCCTATCTTGTTGGGGTGGTGCATACTTCTCTAATCTTAATTTTTATTAATTAAACAAAAACATGCTATTAGAATAATGTGCAAAGTAAATCGATATACACATAGCTTTGATCTGTTTAAGAACCTTGGAATTCTACCACTTAGACATCTTTATTGTTACAAAGTGTTAAAAATATTTTTTAAAAATGCTGGTTATTATGCAGTTAGATTTGATGATAACTATAACTTACGTGTCAATACGTAAGTTATAAGCTTTTGCTTTATAAGCTTGAACGAATTGGTTTTCCGAACACTTTGCTCAGATGGCTATCATCCTTCTTAGTAAATAGATGCCAATTTGTGAAGTTTAGAAATCATACTTCCGTACAAATTCAGGTAACTTCAGGTGTCCCACAAGGTAGCCACATCGGTCCACTCTTGTTCATTCTATTTGTTAACGGTGTAGTGAAATTTTTACCCCACTGCAATGTCTTAATGTTTGCCGGCGACTTTAAAATTTACTCGGCATGTAATGATCCCATCAGCTTTCATCGCTTAAATGCTCACCTTAAAAAATTTGCTTTGTGGTGTTCTAAAAATCACTCGTCTCTTAATGTTAGTAAATGCTCGATCATTAGTTTTCCTCGCAGTTCTTCTCCGCATTTTTATTCTTACTCCCTTGATGGTAGTACAATTCTGCGTACTTCCGTCGTTAAAGACTTGGGCATTATGTTGGATAGTAAACTATCCTTTAATTCTCATATTGAGTTCATCACTAATAAGGCTAACAGATCATTAGGAATGTTAAAACGTTACGCTACAAGTTTTACCGATCTATACGTTTTCAAAACCTTATTTGTATCGCTTGTTCGATCTCTGCTAGAATATGCATCCGTCGTTTGGTGCCCCTACTACCACACTCATATTGCGAGAATCGAATCGATACAAAAGCGCTTTTTAAGGTTTTCTCTCAGCCGACGAATTGCCTCCTTATCAAGATCGACTGAGACTGATTAGACTTGATTTACTCGATACGAGGAGAAAGGTGACAAGAATAATTTTCTTATATAGAGTCCTTATTGGGGAGATTGACTGTCCAGAATTGATAAGTCTCTTGAATATTAACGTTCCCTCCATCAACAACCGTTTTTTTTTTAAATCGAATAAAAAGTTATCATGAATTGAAAAAATTTGTCTTTTTTTTGCAATATAGACTTTATCTTAACTAGGCTTAAAATAAGTTTGCAAAAATCCATGGCTTTTTTTATTCATAACCCAAGTTACATCGTTTCTTACGATTTACCTGTTATTTTGATCAGGACTGTATGTACATATATCGGATTATCTTTTTCAAGCCAATCAAAAATATGTTACACATTAATGCTTTTATAAAACCGAAGAAGTTGTTAGCCCTCGTCTACGGTTTTAATATTAGAGACTACCGTCTTTCTAGAGGTTTCCTTTATACTTTTTATATGTTCAACTATAGCGAGGATGAACAGGATTTCAAAAACAAACTAGTTAATTTAAGAATCTATCCGAATGTTTATAGTGAACTTTCCAAATAGCATATCTTCTTCCTTGGTGGCGTTACAGCCCATGAAGGACCAGAGCCAAGCTTCTCTCAATCACCTATGTTGGTTGTGATTTATTTTTCACACAGGTGAAAGGGACCTAACAGTCTAATGCCGATTCCGAACGGCGTGAGTAGAGAAGCTTTTTCATGGCAAGTTTACTACGGGGGGTTTTGCCAGTACCTCACCGAGGAGGAACGTCGCGAAATAAACATTCGATGGCGTACGTGTTATCGGGATCCGAACTCGCTCATCGTGCGCTAGAGTCCAACACACTAACCTCTGCGCCACGGCGCCTTTAAATAGCATGTACATGTAAGATATTTATCTATGCTTGCATTTAACAGCAGGATTTTTCAATTCAAATGGCTCTTTTCGAATAGGTATTATAGACTTCCACTTTATGATAAATAGACGAAAGAATGATTCCTTCTTCGACCGGTTTTCTGCCCTAACGAAAAGTTTTCTTAGGAATATTTCATTTATAACGCCGACATATTTACTTTGGTCTTTGGTAAGAACCTGTTAAGTGATACGCAATTTGTAATTGGTATGGTGAGAGATAAATCATATATTTTAATTCATTATGTCCCTATAATGCATATATTTAAAAGTTTGACAGGAATTATTATAAATAACGCTCTTATAACAACATTTTAATAAGACGAGCTTACTACTTACTTATCAGGCCAGCGATCCATGGAGGATCTGAGCCTGAGCTATAGCTGCCTTCCATCCTTGACGGTCCCGGGCACGCTGCTTCCAGTTGTCAAGACCAAGATGTCTTACATCCGCGATTACTTAGTCTTTATACCGGAGGTTCGGTCCTCCTCTTCTTCTCGAACCAGGAGGCTCGGAGTCGAAGACCCTCTTAGCTGGAGCGTTGATGTCCATGCGCTCGATGTGGCCGAGCCAGTGTAGTCGACGGATCCTTGCCTTCCGGACTACATCCACATCTTGGTACAGCTCGTAGAGTTCGCGGCTGTGTCTTCTTCTCCATTCACCTTCCTCACAGACAGGATCAAATATCCGGCGCAGAATTTTTCATTCGAAAGAACCCAAAATCAGCTCCGCTGTCCTGCTCATCGTCCAGCTTTTGGCTCCGTACAGCAAGACTGGCAGAATGAGCGTTTTGTAAAGCATGACTTTGGTCTTTCGAGTGAGGAGTTTTGACCCCAGTTGTTTGGACAAACCGAAGTAGCAGCGGTTGCCAAGGGCGATTCTATGCCGGATCTCCACTGTGGGGTCATTTGTGGAATTTACGTTTGCCCCGAGGTAGACAAACTCCTTAACTACCTCGAAATTGTAGCTGTCAATTGTTATATTTTGTCCCAGGTGGTGAGCGACGGATTGGTTTTTGCTTGACAGCATGTATTTCGTTTTGTCCTCATTGATCTTAAGACCAACTCGTTTCGCCTGTTCTTCAATCGCCGTGAATGCTTCCACAATGCCACGGCGAGAACACGCGATGATGTCGATATCATCCGCGTATCCTAGCAGCTGGATGGACTTGTAAAAGATAGTGCCTTTCCTGTTGACGCCTGCCCGTCGCACTATCTGCTACAGCACCAGGTTGAAGAAGTCACATGACAGCGCATCTCCTTGCCGAAATCCGGTGCATGTTTCGAAAGGTTCCGAGGTCCTTGAACCGAGTTGCACGGTGCATCGCGTGTTTTTTAGCGTGGCGCGACACAACTGGATCAGTTTTACCGGGATCCCAAATTCGGCCATCGCCCCAAACAGTTCTTCACGATGAATGCTGTCGTATGCGGCTTTGAAATCGATGAAAAGATGGTGTGTATCGATTCGAAACTCGTTGGTCTTTTCCAGGATTTGTCAAAGTGTGAAAATTTGGTCTATAGTTGATTTGCCGGGCCGGAAGCCGCACTGGTAGCTGCCGATTAGTGCGGTGCAAAATGGTTTTAGTCGTTCACACAATACGATGGACAGGATCTTGTATGCGACATTGAGCAGGGATATACTTCTATAGTTCTTGCAAGAGGTAGGATCGCCTTTTTTGTGGATGGGGCATATAGAGCTGGTATTCCAGTCGTCGGGCATGCTTTCATCTTCCCATAAGACGAGCTTAGAATGCTTTTTTTTATATTTTATTTGTTTCGTATAAGCAATTTTTACCTACCTTTGCCATCGCACATCTTAAAGCACAGGAATTCGATTAACTTATATATGTTTCCACTGAATTATAGTACAAATGAGGAGAAAAAAAAAAACATTTAATATATTTTTGGTGTTAACAGAAAGAAAATACGACAAAAAAGCCTTCTATATATAAAAAAAAACCACAAATAAATAACTAAATAAAATAAATAAATAAATAGATACATAAATAAATACATGAATAAATATTAACAAAAGTGATAATAAACAAATAATATTAAATAAATAATAAATAAATAATTAAGTGAAATAAATAAATAAGCAAATAAATAAATAAATAATAAATAAAACGAAGAAATAAAAAAATGAATAAATAAATAGAAATAAAAAATAAAGCGATTCACTAATAAAAAAAATAAAATGATGAATTTCAATCAACTATAGTTGGTTTATAAGTGGGTTGTCAGAAAAACTACATCCGTCTGCAAATTTAGATTCAAGTTTTACTATTCTTACCCAGATCAATTCAATATTCGCTTTTTCGTGTAAACCAAGTGTAGAGTAGTGTCGCAGTAAACTGAGCATAGTTTTTAAAATTTCGTTTTGACATATGTACTTGCAATTTATTAATATGGCATTTTGCACAATTTCCCCAGACTTGGCAGCCATATGAAAGAATAGCTTGAAAAAGTACTTTATATATTATAAGCTAAGTTTCCGTGGAAATGAATGATTTCCTGTTGATAAAAGGATTCAACATTTTGGTGGCAACATCTGCTTTTTTAACCGTTATTTTTATGTGTTCTATAAATATTAATTTTTAGTAGAGATTAATCCCCAGATATCTGACAAAGCTAACCTATAAGCTAACCTTTTTGGTCTTATCGAATCAGACAAGATAATAGATTTGCTCTGTTTTGAAATGTGACAAGGTAAGAGCTTGAACAAATTTCCGCAGTGATCTAGTAGGCATATACTAGTCATAAAAACAGGGGATACCTAATGTCTTAGGGATTCTTCATTGAGATGCTTATGATTCCTCAAATAAAAAGCACACTGCACAGAGTGTTCTTAGAAATTGGACATTACCATGCTCTAGGCATCTTGCCAATTGCCCAAATTGAAATCTCTAGCGACTGTGTAACTAAGCTAATGATAGTGCTCTCTTGAGATTAAAAACAACTTCCCCCTTTTACAGACATTTTTAAGACGTGTTTTTCGATTAATAACAAAAATCGTCGATTAAATTTTCCTGAAAAACTTTCTTTCGTCCAATTAATTTAATCCCGAATCAATCTGGTTATTTGCTCGCAAAATACTTGATTCAGAGGCATTTTACGACCTTTATCTGAGATTCCTGAACTGAACGTCGTCAGTTCTTTGGCTATAACGTGTCAGATAAAATTAGTCCCGAAACGACATCACTATCCGTTCTTGAGATATCACGGACGGGAAAAAGACTCATACGAATACACATCTCTCAAAAAATTAAATATTCGAATTCCAGTCTTCATTCATAAAATCGGGCCCATTACAATAGCTTTCAATGGGGAGTTAAAAATAGGAGAACGAAGAGTAAAATTTATTTGATTGCTCCACTCTGAGCTTATTGTTTTTAAAAAAGAAAGGTGAATTGCTTAGATACTCTGGTAATAGCGCTCCTCTTTGAAGATTTTTAAATACAAAGTTCAATTTATCAAAAGAATTTACATTTTCATTTAATCACTATTTGCATTCCTATGTGCATTCTCTAGTATCATAGAAAAAATGACTCAAAACTTATTTGCAAATTAAGTGCAGCTCCAAGCCCCTTTAAAATAGGCTTGAATAAAAATGATCTTTTGTCATTTGGACAGAAGGTGTCCGTTCAAAATCAATATGCAAGTTTTGTTATTGGTTTCTCGCAACTATTACCTTGGCCCTTACAACTGCTTTTGTTTTTTGAACATTTAAATTTACATATCTAACTGCATCTTACTTCACGACTGACTTAACTCCTATTACCAACTGCATTATGAACTCTATGGATATGTATCAGCGTATTAGCATCACAATGAGCACATATTTGGCCTATTTACCAGTCATTTTGCCCTGTCTTCCTTAATTTTATGTGTAGACCAAATGACAAACACAAGTTAAACGTATAGGCAAAAAACGGCAACAAACAACCAAAAGTTGTGTCGACTGCAGCGTAATCTGCGAATAAATATTACATACCCCTACCTAATATCTATACATCTTTTGTATTTCCTTTATGTGTTGCGTAAACAGATAGATGTCAATATGGTACATAGGCTCGACAAATTGCCGTTGAAACATGAGGGGCTTCTGTGAACCAGTCAGAAAACAAAATGAACATTTTGTTTGGGATAATAAACAAACAATAAACAAACTTGCATTCGCTAGATACATACATATGTATGTGCGATACGTATGTATGTATCTATGTGTTTTCGCTTGCATCTCGCAACTTGTTGGCGCGCACATCAAATGTTGCGAATCCATCAAGTCACATAAAGCTGAATTATGTCGAAGAGAATTATGCAAATAGGCAGTAATTACCGCTAAATATGATGGGAATGAAGGAACCAAAATAACATCTTTTTTTCAACCAAGAAAATCTTTTCATCTTTTTCCGTTTTTTTCTTATCTTTTGCCTTTCTCTTGTTGTTACTACGTCTGCTACAGATTCGGATTATGAGTATTCGTATGTAGTATGTTGATTACAACACATACAGTTGGTAGTTAAATGGGAATAAAAACAACGTAACAAACCGGAAGTCCAACTTCCGAAAGGCGTCATGCGAGGACGAATACGGGTAAACATCAACCATCCAATGACAATTATATGTTGTCGTGACAGACATTTCCTAGACGTACTCACTCTGCTCCCACTCACACCCGAATGTATTCGAAGAAAATACGAAAATACGTCGAAGGCAGTACGGATGCAATTAAGTTAGACTGAGGCCTAAAGAGTCAAGTGCCATAAGTCATAAGATTCACTTGCACTTTCAGTCTAACCAATTGTTATTGGCCGTCAATTCCAACCACAATGCAAAAATGTTTTCCAGCTTTACTGTGGTACAGCCGATTGGCGTGACCGTTTGTTGTCATCGTCTCCACATGCGGCAACCATTCAGGCTAGCCATTCAGCATAGGGTCGATAAACGAATAACTGCAGACGTCAAATTGAATTTCATACCGGATCGGTTCATACAATTGCAATTCTTTTCATGCCGAAAGTGAAACTTTAGATAGTTTTTGACATTCCATAGTTCGAAGGGAAATTTTATCGTCACCATTCGCTTTCGAGTCGAGAACCGATCCATAATGGGGAAGGGACCTTCGAATTTCACTTTCATTTGATGATCATTTCCAAAAGGAAGAACAATTCGTGACAGTAATCGTTCACAACATGGTGCAGAGCACCAGTAACCAAAATTAATCGTCCATACGCGATAGATGTTCCAAGCTGGAGTGAGGTGTGGAATTGCGCTTCTGTGCCTCGGAAACTACTTTCGCTTTTGCGCAAAATAGTTTCACTTCACGGCTCGGTCACATCTTCATCTCAATCTTTTCAATTCGATCTGTTGAAGAAGCGGCAACAATGTCGTCTCTCGATTCTATTCATTTTTGTTGTGAGTATCTTCACTATTTTTGCATATGATGAGGATGCGAAGCGTTAGAAATCAATTAACTTTGGCCGCGGAGCATTGAATAACACAGTAATTGTACACGATGCAATTACGCATGCGTGAAACATTCAGATGCCTTGATTTGCGTATACCATTGTTGCAATCGAGGGGCTGATTATGCAAGACAATGCTTTGCTGCTTGGGAGTTGGTTGGACCTTAATTGGACCAAGAGATTTCATCTGGTTTTCTTCTACCTTTCAGATTGCAAATTCTCTGAGAAACTAGTTCAATCGCGATGAGGATGATGAAGTTGACGACGGTAAGTTGACTTGATATTACAATTTCACAATATTGTTGATGTGCTCATTGGTCTCGTTAAAGGTGATTTGTATTGCTGTATGCTGTTTGGGTGCGGTTTTGAGTGAGCCGCCAGCACCATCAAATAATTACTTGCCCCCGACTTCGGGTCAAAGACCATCCACACGTTATAATGCTCCAACGAATTCTTACCTGCCTCCACCATCAGGACCAGCATTGCCATCACAGAGCTATGGTGCACCATCACGACCATCGAGCAGTTATGGAGCACCATCAGCAGTTCCGTCGTCCAGTTACGGAGCGCCCTCGAAACCGTCGAGTAGTTATGGCGCTCCTCAAGCACCATCATCCTCATACGGTGCACCATCTAGGCCATCTAGCAGTTATGGTGCGCCGTCAAGGCCATCGAGTTCGTACGGTGCTCCATCTGTGAGCCGTCCATCACCCAGCTATGGCGCTCCACCGGCATCTCCACCGTCGTCGAGTTATGGAGCACCAAGCCGTCCGTCGTCAAGTTATGGAGCACCTGCACCTTCATCTAATTACGGACCACCAAAGAAGCCATCATCGAGCTACGGGCCACCTGCTGCAGCACCATCATCTAACTATGGTCCGCCAAAACGCCCATCATCAAGCTACGGTCCTCCAAAAAGACCATCATCGTCATATGGAGCACCACAATCACAGCCCTCTGGCAGTTACGGATCACCAAAAGTCTCACCACCATCAACAAGTTACGGTATTCCATCTGCTCCATCTCCCAGTTACGGTGCACCATCAAAGCCTTCGTCTAGCTACGGAGCTCCATCTCGGCCATCACCTAGCTATAGTGCGCCATCAGCTTCTAAACCATCATCGTCGTATGGCGCTCCATCGAGACCATCTTCTCTATATGGTGCTCCTTCCGCACCCAGTCCTTCATCAAGCTATGGCGCTCCAAGTATGAGTGCTCCATCATCAAGCTATGGTGCTCCGTCTGTACCATCGGGTAGTTATGGTGCCCCCTCGTCACCGTCTTCAAGCTACAACTCACCAGTTGGTCCAAGTTACAGTGCAGCTGCTACAATTCCATCTGCAAGCTATGGCACCCCATCCAAACCATCATCATCTTATGGTACTCCATCTGCGCCAGCTCCCTCTTCAAGCTACGGTGCACCGGCAGCGCCATCAACTAGCTATGGGGCTCCTTCTGCTCCATCACTACCTTCAACCAGTTACGGAGTTCCAGTTGGTCCACCTTCCGGAGGACACAGTGGCTCGTCAAGTAGCGGACGTGGGGGATACTCTTCATCATCGTCTTCAGGCTACAGCGCACCGTCGTCTAATTACGGAGCGCCAGCTGCTTCAGCACCTTCGTCTTCTTACGGCGCTCCTTCAGCTCCATCCTCGAGCTATGGTGCACCTGCAGCTCCATCATCAAGTTATGGCGCTCCATCTGCACCAGCTCCATCATCAAGTTACGGAGCTCCATCCGCTTCGGTTCCTTCATCGAGTTATGGCGCTCCATCTTCGTCTGGCGGTTACAGTTCTTCCTCATCGGGTGGATATAGCGGCTCTTCCTCATCAGGTGGCTACAGCGGATCTTCATCTTCGGGAGGCTACAGCGGATCCTCATCGTCAGGTGGATACAGCAGCTCCTCGTCATCAGGCGGATACAGCTCGTCGTCCATTCCATCCTCAAGCTACGGTGCCCCTTCTGCTCCATCATCAAGCTATGGCGCCCCTTCTGCGCCATCCTCTAATTATGGCGCCCCAGCAGCTCCATCTTCCAGTTATGGTGCTCCAGCCTCAGGTCCAGTGCCATCCTCCTCCTATGGTGCTCCTTCAGCTCCCTCCGTCCCATCATCCGGTTACGGTGCTCCATCTTCTGGACCGGCAGCATCTGGCGGCTACTCTTCTGGATCGTCCTCAAGCTACGACTCTGGCTCATCCAATGGTTATAGTTCGGGAATACCCTCCAATAGTTACGGAGTACCATCAGCACCTTCAGCGCCTTCATCTTCCTACGGTGCACCAAGTGCAGGCGGTTCCAACGGCGGCGGTTACTCATCATCTGGTCCATCGTCCAGTTATGGCGCACCAGCAGCTCCATCGTCTAGCTACGGAGCGCCAAACTCCGTTCCGGAAACCATTCCCCAGGGCTACTCCGAAGATGGCGGCTACAAATACCGGAAGTAGAAGAGTACTAACCGCCAGGTCTCTAACATACAAGTGCCTTATCAAAAAATTTCTTCGAATGGATCGCCCTCTTCATCTCTCTGTCCACAGTATTAACACAAAAAGCGAAATTCTCGACAATCCATGAGACACATCATGTGCATCAGAACATTCTTCTAAGCACCCATCCTGATGACCTTATCTATCATTTTTATTTCTGTCTTTGGCTCCGATCTTGCTTTTAATTTAAGATTTTTTTATTGTATTTGTAAAAAGTATTTAAGATGCAACTGCCAATGAATAAACGAATTGTGGAAAACGTCAGTTGGGTGTTGTTTTCTGTTTTTGGTTATGACACAGGTCCGTTGGGCACGACTTCCTGGTGGAAGAGGTATACAGCGGTTGCGGAACGCTTAGTTAGTTGTGCTTTTAGGTTTTAGCAATAAAATTTATTACTTAACCGGTAAATGCGAACTAACGTAGAAGTGATGAAGTACGAGCGCCAGTTAAGGTGTTTGGAGTTCGCATACCTAGCAAGTGGAACACTGTTGAGTAATGTTCACGTTTTTTGTCTTTGGCTAATGCTCATGCTGGTGTGATGCCTTGGATAATTGATTTGTGAAAGAAAGGCGAAGAATGGTGATGAGTTTTCGTTTTTTTTTTTCCTTTTTACTGATATGACTAAGTGCTGATGGCGTTTTAGGTTGATGCAAGAAAAGTAGCGGCCATTCAGCGATTTCTCGGTCGAAATGAGTTGCCGAAGAAAGTCAGGTGCTACCTGGAGCAAAGTACTTAATGTCGTATTTTAGTCATTAACATGACTAATAAAAATATTACATCTGACGACCTATGATACGAGTTGTAATTAGAAATAGTCTTACCGATTGAATGTCTTCGGTGCACTATGCTATGTGTGGAAACCTATCAGAAGGGTATTGGCAGTTGAAGTGTCCGCTTTACAGGCGGTCCTCTAATGCGACAGCAATGACCATAATCAGTTGGGAATTTGTAACCATTTCGTGATTCAAGTGTTCGAAACACTTTGCCTTTTGGCTGAAATATATTCATCATGGAAAAAGGTAGAAGCAATATCCAATGATGTTTGCATGAAAAAAGAATAAGTGAGATATGCGGGAGGAGGTAAGACATCTTCTTCTTCTTCTTAATGGGCGCTACAGTTCGGGGTGAACCTGGGCCTCAACCAACAAGCTCCTCCAACTAGCACCATCTTTTGCTAACCTTTTCCATTGTCGCACGCCCAGTTGGCTGAGGTCCCCTTCCACCTGTGTGCGCCATCCTAAGTGCGGCCGTCCTCTGCTTCTTCGTCCCTCGGGGTTGGATTCAAAGACTCTCCGGGCTGGAGCTGTGGTGTCCATTCGCTCTACATGGCCCAGCCATCTCAGGCGTTGAATCCGTAGACGCCTGACTAGGCTCATGTCGCTGTACAGCCCGTAAAGTTCGTGGTTGAATCTTCTCCTCCATCTGCGTTTATAGGCCCCAAAATCACGCGCAAAATCTTTCTCTCGAACCGACTAAGGGCCTCCTCATCCGCTTTTGATAGTGTCCATGCTTCTGCGCCGTACAACAGGACCGGGATGATAAGGGTCTTATATAGAGTCAAATTTGTCAGTTGCCTCCTGAGCCCAAAGAAACAGCGATTGGCAGCAGTGATCCTGCGTTTGATTTCGGAACTGATGTCCTTGCTCCAAGTTACTGTGAAGCCTAGGTAGACGAAGTCCTTAACTACCTCGAACTTATATCTGCCTATACAATGTTTCTGGCCAAGACGTCCGTGGTGAGCGTCCTTTTTCGATGACAGCATATATTTAGTTTTGCCCTCATTTACCGCCAGACCAATTTTCGCCGCCTCCATCTCATAACTCGCAAACGCCTCATTGACATCTCGCTGTGATCTACCTATTATGTCAATATTGTCGGCGTATTGACCAGTGATTTTTGCACAATCATTTCCAATATTATGTTGAAGAAATCACACGACAGCGCATCGCCCTGCCTAAATCCTTTTAAGTCATCCTGCATAGTCTGACGAGTTTAGCAGGTATGTCAAAGGTAGACATAGCGTTGTATAGCTCGTCTCTAATTACGCTGTCGTATGCGGCTTTGAAGTCGACAAATAGGTGGTGAGTGTCGACTTGAAATTCATTGGCTTTTCCCTGGATCTGCCGTAGTGTGAAGATTTGGTCGATGCTGGACCTCCCAGGCCTGAGTCCGCACTGATAAGGACCTATCAGCTTATTTACAAAAGGCTTCAGGCGTTCACACAAAACGGCAGAGAAGATTTTGTAGGCGATGTTAAGGAGACTTATTCCTCTATAGTTGGCGCAATAAGATGGGTCTCTTTTCTTGTGGATGGGGCATATGATGCTGAGACTCCATTCCTCGGGCATGCTTTCCTCTAACCATATCATACGGATGAGCTGGTGCATGCTCCCAACCAGGTCATCCCCAGCTGCCTTGAAGAGCTCACCAGACAGTCCGTCTGCGCCAGCAGCTTTAATCGACTTGAGCTTCGAAATGGCAATCTTAACTTCGTCGAGGTCAGGGGGACAGAATTCTCTGCGATCTCCGTCGGTTAGAAATGGATCATTCTGCCTGACAGCGGTATATTGACTAACATCGCCGTTATACAGTCTGCAGTAGTGGTTTTTCCATATTCTCAGCATCGACTGCGGTTCTACTACTAGGTGTCCGTTCTCATCCCTG
This sequence comes from Eumerus sabulonum, assembly GCA_951905685.1. Taxonomy (NCBI): domain Eukaryota; kingdom Metazoa; phylum Arthropoda; class Insecta; order Diptera; family Syrphidae; genus Eumerus; species Eumerus sabulonum. The sequence continues at coordinate 194,876,546 of OX645060.1, forward strand.
TAGGCTTCCGTTCTGGCTTTATGACCTTGGCATGTTCGCTTTATCTGTTGGTAAAACTTTCGAATGTCACGCCTGCAGTAACACCTCTCCAAATCCTCAATCGCGCGCTGCTCGTGCTCTTTCTTCATTCTTCTAAGAAGCTTATGCTCCTCCCTTCTTTTTAACTCGTAGAGCTCACGAGTTGCTCTTGTTCATTTATGCAGCGAGGCCTTATATGCATCCTCGTTCGCTGTGTGAATCCTCCTGCACTCGTCATCGAACCAGGTGTTTCTTCGTGGTGAGTCTTGAAACCCAAAACTTCGGATGCAGAGCTTTTCAGGGCCTGTTTGCAAAGGCTCCACTGCTGTTCTATTGATAGCGTGGAGGATTAAGGCGTATTGGAGAGCTTAAGGGAGACGCGATCGGTAAAAGCACGAGCGGTTTCTGGCGATAGTAGCTTTCCGACGTCATAACTTTGCATTCTTACTCTACTCCGTTGCGTACGTGATATGGTCGTACAGTGGTTCGAGTCGACGTTAGCCCCTCGAAAAGGGCGCTACAATGAAGGGTGAACCCGGGCCTCAACCGACGTGCCCCTCCAACTAGCACGACCTTTTGCTAGCTTTTCCATTGCCGCACACCCAGTTGGCTGAGGTCCCCTTCCACCTGTGTGCGCCATCTTAAGTGCGGCCGTCCTCTGCTTCTCCGTCCCTCGGGGTTGGATTCATAGACTCTCCGGGCTGGAGCTGTGGTGTCCATTTGCCCTACATGGCCCATCCATCTTAGGCGTTGAATCCGTAGACGCCCGACTAATCTCATGTCGCTGTACAGCCCGTAAAGTGTGTGGTTGAATCTTTTCCTCCATCCCCCGTCGGCGTTTATAGGCTCGAAAATCACGCGCAAAATCTTTCTCTCGAACCGACCAAGGGCCTCCTCATCCGCTTCTGATAGTGCTTCTGCGCCGTGCACTGGACCGGGATGATATAAGTTCAACTTTGTCGTTCGGGAGTGGGCTATGTTACTCAATTGCCTCCTGAGCCCAAAGAAACAGCGATTGGCAAGATTGATTCTGTGGTTGATTTGGAAACTGATGCCGTTGTTCCAGGTCACTGCGGAGCCAAGGTAGACGAAGACCTCAACTATCTCGAACTTATAACTGCCAATACAAACGTTCTGGCCAAGACGTCGGTGGTGAGCGTCCTTTTTTGACGACAGCAGGTATTTAGTTTTGCTCTCGTTTACCGCCAGACCAATTTTTGCCGCCTCCATCTCTATACTCGCAAACGCCTCATTGACAACTCGCTGTGATCTACCTATTATGTCAATATCGTCGGCGTATGTAAGGAGTGGTGAGGATTTGAAATAGATGGTGCCTCTTGTATTGGCCAGTGATTTTTGCACAATCATTTGCAATATCATGTTGAAGAAATCACGCGACAGCGCATTGCCCTGCCTAAATCCTTTTTTGACATCAAAACTATCGGTAAGGTATCCACCGATTCGGATGGAGCAGCGAGCATTCTCTTAAGTCATCCTGCACAGTCTGACGAGTTTAGCAGGTATGTCAAAGGTAGAAATAGCTCGTATAGCTCGTCTCTATTTACGCTGTCGTATGCGGCTTTGAAGTCGACAAATAGGTGGTGCGTGTCGACTTGAAATTCACTAGGTTTTTCCCGGATCTGCCGTAGTGTGAAGATTTGCTCCATGGTGGACTTCCCTGACCTTATAAGGACCTATCAGCTTATTTACGAAAGCTTCAGGCGAGCCGGTGCATGCTCCTATACAGCTCACCCCCAGCTACTTTGAAGAGCTCAGCAGACAATCCAACTGCGCCAGCAGCTTTATTCGACTTGAGTTTCGACATGGCAATCTCAACTTCGTCGAAGTCAGGGGGACGGAATTCGCTGTGATCTTCGTCATTAAGAAATGGATCATTCTGCCTGACGGCGGTATGTTGGCTGTCATCGCCGTTATACTATTATACTACTAGGTGTCCGTTCTCATCCTTACAGGTCTCCGTTCGGGCTTTATACCATTGAGACATTCGTTTTATCTGTTGATGAAATCTTCGAACCTCGTGCCTGCAGTAACACCTTTCCAAGTTTTCAATCGCCCGCTTCTCGTTCTCTTTCTTTTTTCTCTTGATAAGCCTATGTTCCTCCCTCCTGCTTTTCTGCACGAATTAGGATTATTTATTTATTTACATCAATCAGAGTTCTTCTCTTATAGACTAAATAACAATATTTCATAGTTTTAATAAAATAACAGTAAGGATATATTAACTACTTAAGTTTAATAAATACATTACAATACGTCTTTTAAATATTTCTCTAGTACAATTATCAAAAAAGTCCAAAACATTGCAAGCTAAGTTAGCTTCACGAATACATCGCGTTAATGGCTCATTATTGCCATAGTTTGTACGATGAAAATCGATTTTAAATAGTAAACGATTTCGAGTGTGGGCTGGTTGGACATATAACTTCATCATACTTAAAAGATAAGAGCAATCAACGTGGGAAGCTAATATATCACGAACGAACATGAGTGAAAAATATCTACGACGCTGATGAAGAGGAATAAGATTAAACAAAAGGCATCTTGTTCTATAGGATGGGGTATCAATGTTCCAATTTAGTTTAAAAAATAAGTATCTGGTAAACTTACGTTGAATTTTTTCAATCCTTTCCACTGCATTATTGTAGAAAGGGTTCCAGACAATACAACAATATTCGAGTGACGATCTAACTAACGCGTAGAACAAACTTTTTAAAGCCAATGTATCAGTGAAATCTTTGGTATTTCGTTTAATAAAGCCTAGCATTAGATTAGCCTTAGTCGTAACATAATCTACGTGAAACGTGAATTTTAATTTAGAATCTAGTATTACTCCCAGATCTTTTATTTGTGCAACCCTTATTAGTTGAACACCGTTCAGGTCGTAACTAAATTGTATCGGATTGTTTGCTCGAAAACATGAAAATACAAAACATTTAGAAACATTTAGCTGTAGGGAATATTGCTCGCACCAATGGGACAAGCGTGTGAGATCCTCGTACAATAGCAAACAATCTGAGATGGATGCAACTTTCCTATAGATCTTGAGATCATCTGCATAGAGAAGGCATTGCGATGATTTAAAAATAGAGGGAAGATCATTAATAAATAGGAGAAATAGCAATGGACCTAAGTGGCTGCCTTGTGGAACACCTGATGGCACGGAAAAAGGACTGGATAAATTATCATTAATTTTTACCAATTGTGTCCTGCCTGTTAGATAAGAAGCCAACCAAACCAAAAGATTGGAGTGAAATCCCAAAGAAGACAACTTTGATAGTAGGACCTCGTGATTTATCCTATCAAAAGCTTTAGAGAAGTCAGTGTAAATAATGTCTGTTTGACAATTGCTCTCAAGGTTCTTAGTCAAATGATTAATGAGGATGGAAAGATTAGTGGTGGTCGATCTACCTGACACAAAACCGTGTTGAAAAGGTGTTATGTGTCTAGAAACTAAAAAATATAATTTACGATATACTATTCCCTCAAACAATTTGGGAATACAGGAAAGCTTACTAATCGGCCTATAATTTTTTACCTCGAGCTTGGAGCCCGTTTTGAAGATGGGTGATATAAAAGAGATTTTCCAATCGTTTAAGAAAATACCTTTGCTAAGTGACAGATTAAATATAATTGTTAATGGTTGTGTTAACGATTGTGCACAATTTTTTAGTAAGCAAGGAGAAAAACCATCAGGGCCAGTGGATTTGGAACTATCAATTTGAGAAAGGGATTTAAAAACTTCAGATGAGTCTATTTCTAAAGACCCAATTTGGAACAATTCTGGAATACGCGGTATTTCAGCATCGGGACAATTATAAGAATACACTGATTTGAAGTATTCAGCAAACATTGAACAAGTAGTCGACATATCATCTGAAATAGTACCAGAATACACCATGGAATTAGGAACATTGTTCGATTTTCTTCTCGAATTTATAAACCTCCAGAATTTATTGCTATTATGTTTTAAGTCACTTTGTACTGTAAGAATATATTGGCGGTATAGGAAGCGATTCAGATAATCGAACTGTTTTTGAATGGTTAGGTATTCGAAATAGAGGTCAGGATTATTAGGGTTATATCGGTATTTTTTGAATGCTTTATTCTTTTGGTTTTTTAAATTGGATAGTTTTTTATTAAACCAAACCGGGTTAGAATTTCTAACTACTCGTTTTTTTGGAACAAATATTTCGATGCCATGCTTAAGAATAGAACAGAATGAACCATATGCTTGTTCTAGGTCTGATGGTGTTAATATGTCCAACCATGCTTGACTGTATAAATAATTATTTAATTGCCCGAAATTGGCACGATTAAAATTATATTCAAATTCAAACTTTTTACTAAGCCTACATGTATTGGAGTAGGAGAAAAATCTAAGTTCGGCGTAAATACCGCAATGATGAATGGAGTTTCGAAACATTGGTGACGTAGACTTTTCAAGGATTATATCATACTCATTATCAGCAAAAACAAGATCGAGAACACGATCAAGATCATTCGAAATATTATTGCACTGTCTCAGATTGAATTGGCTAAAAAAGTCGGTCACCAATGCTTCGGTATCCGTTTTTATATTCATTGGAATATGACATTGCTCATCAAAATCAAATATCCATTGAAGATTACTTAAATTTAAATCACCTACAAAAAATACATGTTCCGAATCTGACAAATTTTCGAAAATCTGGGCACAGTTTTGAAGGTGTAAATTATACAAGTCAATGTGACTCCTGGGAGGAATATAACTACCGATGACAAATAGATTGGTTTTATTCGGAAAATGTATTTTAATAATTAATTGATCAACGTCCCAATTGGAGCAAGACGGTAATGTATCAGAAAGTAAATTTATTACGGTACAACAATAACACGATCGGACGGCAATTAAAATACCACCTCCCCGCTCCATTCCGGACGTTAAAATACATCTATCCTTTCTAAAAATTAAATAATTTCCAAGATTAACAAATTCTGAATTAAAAATACTTTCATTGAACCAAGTTTCAGTCAAAACTACACAATCAAACATTTCATTAATAAGCCCTAAACGAAGGGAATCTAATTTGGTTCTGATACCACTAACATTCTGATAATATACATGAAATGAATTTGGATTCGAGCAGTTTACAATATTGGAATTTATATTACCACTGGTTGAGTTGTTCCTTTTTCGTTTTTTGGACGGGAAACAAACGGCTTGATCTGAACTCCTAGCGGCCAGAAATTTGAATTGAAAACCGTATCATATGCCACAGCGGGAAGACCCAGTTTGAAGTTAATGAAACGAAACGTTGAAATGTCGGCATCTTTTTTAATTAGCTTATGACAAAGTAAAAGGTCCTTTGGAAGTTTAGATTTCTTTGCGACAAATTCAATAACACTGTTCTCACAAACGCTTTTATCGAAGCGAGACAGATGGAGGAAACGTAAATTCGGAACTGTTTTTAGGCCATCAACAGCAGCTATCTCCGCAGAAGAACCGAAAATACGTTTGTGTTGCTTACTACTATTAGTACTATTATTATTATTATGAATTGTGTTATGTGCATTGGCAACACTAATACCATTTTTTGTCGCATCAATTTTAATTAATTGTATTTGTTGTTGTAAATTGACGTCATCTTGGGCGTTTGAGGTCGTCGGTGTACTCGGACTGAGTTGTTTACTTTCAAGAAAAGAAATCCTTGCTTCCAATTTTTCAATTTTTGATGAGAAAGTAATACTTTGTTCTTCCAAAACTTTAATTTTAGTAAGTGCATCCATATTTAGTTTCTGCAGTTTTAAAATTTCGCCATATAAAGTTGAAAGAGTGACAACACCCGAGGATGACGTTTCAACAGTGTTTAAATCATTAAATGTTGACAATTGCACAGAGAAAGGGGAAGGCGATTTATTATCTGTGGTTGTATCGGTTGCCAATGGTTGGAGTGTATTTAAGGTGTTAAATGGTGCATTGTTGTTGGTGGGGTGAATTGGACTTTGATCCATGCGAATAGATTTTCTACGCGAATTAATGCAGGTATCACAACGATAGTTCTGCTTATTTTTTTTCAAATAATCAATGTCCACCCTATTTAAGTTTACGCATTTACCATGGTAGTTTTTATCACACTCTGCGCACTGAACCAAAAGCTCCGATCGATCGATTTTATTATTGCACAGATCGCACTTCATTGTTTAAATGATTGTTATGTTTAACGTCAACGACACAAGTTATTTAAGTTATACGTTTGAATAAACAAAAATACTATGAAAAATCGATATAAAAGTCGTTTTATTAATATTTATTATGATGTTTTTATATTGAAGTTTTTAGATAACGCAAAAAAAAAGAATAGAGAAATTTGAGACAAGTTGGTTGTTCACAGCCAGAGAATAGAGACTTCTATACTCGTTATCGAACCAGGTATTTCGTCGTAGTGGAGCTTTAAGGCCCAGCACTACCGTTGCTGTGCTCTTCAGGGCTTGTTTGCACAGGTTCCATTGTTGCTCTACAGACTGAGTGGAGTATTGAGGTGTATCGGAGAGCTTAAAGGAGACGCGGTTGGCAAAGTCACTGGCGATCTCCGGCGATAGTACTTTTCCGACGTCATAGCTTGGTGTTCTAACTCTACTCCGCGGTGTTCGTTGTTTGTGTTATCCGTTGACGTATATTGGCTACAACAATATAGTGGTCTGAGTCGATGTTCGCTCCTCAGGAAAGTGCGAACATCAAGAATAGTGGAGGAGTGTGTGACGTCAATCGCGATGTGATCAATCTGGTTGGTGACTGATTGATCTGGCGACCGCCAGGTGCCTTTGTGTATATCAAGGTGGGGAAATCGTGTGCTGGCTAAATGAAGATATCGCCCGGTGGCAAGGTCGATCAGCCTGTGTCCGTTATCGGATGTGGTGTCATGTAGGCTGTGTTTGCCGATAACCGGTTCAAAGATACTTTCTTTACCCAGCTTAGCGTTAAGGTCTGCTAGTATGATTTTGGTATCACAGCTGGGGCATGAGAGGGCATGGGCTCGGACATACAGGGTAAAGTTGTTGATTGCTCTCAACCTGGCGAGATGCCAGCAACGATCCCTGTTTAAATGCCCGGGTCAAGTTGACATACGGCCTCCTCGCGGCGCCCTCTGGATAGCCTCTTCAGCAACCGTTGGGAGGTGAACAAATGTATGCAGCGAAAAAGATTCCGACCAGAATGGCGGTTGTGCGGCGGGCTAACAATCCGCCCACGTAAAAAACCTAAAAGTTATGAATGAGAAAGATGCCTCGGATACACGGACGGATACTCGACGACGACAACGCACGAAAAAGGAACACGATTTGCGAGTATGCTCCTGGAATGTCAGAACCCTGTACACTCCCGGAGCTGCTCATAAACTAGAAGGAATCCTCACGCAGTACAAGGCGGATATTACTGCGGTCCAGGAAATACGCTGGATAGGAAACGGTATGATTAGGAAGAAAAATTGCGACATTTATTACAGCTGTCACAAAAGGTTGCACTTACTGGGATGCGGATTTGTCGTGGGAAAGCGGTTAAGGTCGAGGGTCATCGACTTTAAACATATAAGTGATCGCCTGGCTGTGATCCGCATCAGAGGCAGATTTTATAACATCAGTCTTACATGTGCACACGCCCCTACCGACGAGGCTGAAGACCCTATCAAGGAGTACTTCTATGACCTCCTGGACAACGCCTACGGAGCTTGTCCGGAGTACGATGTAAAAATCGTTCTCGGGGACTTCAACGCCAAAATCGGTAAGGAAAACACCCTTGGCGGAGTGATCGGAAAGCACAGCCTCCACGATACAACAACAGATAACGGCTTCCAACTCGCTGACTTTGCGACAGCTCGTAATGCGGTGATAAGTAGCACAAGATTCCCTCGCAAGCGAATCCACACAGCAACCTGGCGATCTCCGGACGGTCGAACCGCCAACCAAATCGACCATGTGTTCATTGACGCAAGGCACTCGTCAAACATCCTGGATGTGCGAATATTCAGAGGAGCAAATGTCGACTCTGACCACTTCCTCGTAGCAGCAAGATTCAGAGCTCGACTGTCCAATGTCAGAAAGCTGCACCAGCCCACCAGGAGGAGGTTCGACATTGGGCGCCTGAGCACACCGGAGGTTGCCAGAGTCTACAGGGAGCAGCTGAGCGAAAGACTCTACGGTATGCCTACGTCGAACACAAATGCCAATAATATGTGGCTGCATTGCCGCTCAGCCATTCAGGAAGTAGCCGAAACCACCTTAGGATACCTACCACCCCCGACAAGAAACCCGTGGTATGATGGCGAGTGTGAGCAGAAAAAGGCAGCAACCGACGAGGCGTACCAAAAGGCGCTGCAGAGGAAAACCAGGGTAGCGCAAGAAGAGTACCGAGCCAGAAGAAGGGAGGAGAAAAAACTACTGCGACAAAAGAAAAGAATCTTCGCAGCCTCCCAGCTCAAGGATATCGAGCAGTGTAGGGATAAACATAAAATACGAGCCTTTTACAAGAAAGCCAAAGGCCTTGCAGGAGGCTTCAAAACGGGCACCCTGGCTCTTCGAAACTGCGAGGGTAATCTTGTCACCGACCCGCAGGGAATAGTGGATGTATTTAAGCAGCACTCACATCAGCTGCTTAACGAGCATGATCAAGAGAGAGCGGTAGGGACCGAGGAAATCCCAACTCCAGCCGCTGAAGTAGTCCCCCCACCCAGCATCGAAGAAGTCGGTACAGCTATTCAGAAGCTGAAAAACAACAAGGCCGCAGGCTCAGATGGCTTGCCATCAGAGCTCTTAAAGGCTGGCGGCGATGTTCTGGTAGGGAGCATGCACCAGATCATCTGCAGAATTTGGGAAGATGAAAGCATGCCCGACGACTGGAATACCAGCTCTATATGCCCCATCCAAAAAAAGGCGATCCTACCTCTTGCAAGAACTATAGAGGTATATCCCTGCTCAATGTCGCATACATGATCCTGTCCAGCGTATTGTGTGAACGTCTAAAACCATTTTGCACCGCACTAATCGGCAGCTACCAGTGCGGCTTCCGGTCCGGCAAATCAACTATAGACCAAATTTTCACACTTCGACAAATCCTGGAAAAGATCAACGAGTTTCGAATCGATACACACCATCTTTTCATCGATTTCAAAGCCGCATACGACAGCATTCATCGTGAAGAACTGTTTGGGGCGATGGGCGAATTCGGGATCCCGGTAAAACTGATCCAGTTGTGTCGCGCCACGCTAAAAAACACGCGATGCACCGTGCAACTCGGTTCTAGGACCTCGGCACCATTCGAAACATGCACCGGATTTCAGCAAGGAGATGCGCTGTCATGTGACTTCTTCAACCTGGTGCTGGAGCAGATAGTGCAACGGGCAGGCGACAACAGGGAAGGCACTATGTTTTACAAGCCCATCCAGCTGCTAGGATACGCGGATGATATCGACATCATCGCGTGTTCTCGCTGTGGCATTGTGGAAGCATTCACGGCGATTGAAGAACAGGCGAAACGAGTTGGTCTTAAGATCAATGGGGACAAAACGAAATACATGCTGTCAAGCAAAAGCCAATCCGTCGCTCACCACCTGGGACAAAACATAACAATTGACAGCTACAATTTCGAGGTAGTTAAGGAGTTTGTCTACCTCGGGGCAAACGTAAATTCCACAAATGACACCACAGTGGAGATCCGGCATAGAATCGCCCTTGGCAACCGTTGCTACTTCGGCTTGTCCAAACAACTGGGGTCAAAACTCCTCACTCGAAAGACCAAAGTCATGCTTTACAAAACGCTCATTCTGCCAGTCTTGCTGTACGGAGCCGAAAGCTGGACGATAAGCAGGACAGCGGAGCTGATTTTGGGTTCTTTCGAAAGAAAAATTCTGCGCCGGATATTTGGTCCTGTCTGTGAGGAAGGTGAATGGAGAAGAGGACACAACCGCGAACTCTACGAGCTGTACCAAGATGTGGATGTAGTCCGGAAGGCAAAGATCCGTCGACTACACTGGCTCGGCCACATCGAGCGCATGGACATCAACGCTCCAGCTAAGAGGGTCTTCGACTCCGAGCCTCCTGGTTCGAGAAGAAGAGGAAGACCGAACCTCCGGTATAAAGACCAAGTAATCGCGGATGTAAGACATCTTGGTCTTGACAACTGGAAGCAGCGTGCCCGGGACCGTCAAGGATGGAAGGCAGCTATAGCTCAGGCTCAGATCCTCCATGGATCGCTGGCCTGATAAATAAGTAAGTAAGTAAGTATCATAGCTGGGGCATTTGGCATATGTTCCATATATGTAGAAGATCAAAGAAATCATCTTTGATCAAGTCATCCTTGTCTTCCGTGTGGACATGTGGACATGTGTGAATTTATCTAAGATTATTATTAATTCACAAGCTTGAATATACATATAATAAATCTTTTGTCTTCATTCAAAGCCATTAACTTCACCTCATATGTATTCTTGTGAACAGATTCACAGGTTTCACAGTATAGCCATAAAGCAAATGGAAGCCAGCTGTGGCAACTCTAAGAGGAGTAAGACTCATCTTGCAACCCAACCTCTTTAGCTCTAAAGTATTATTTTACAACATAATACTAGCACACCATTACCAACTGGTTAATCACTTATGAGTTGTTAGATTAGTAAATACTTGTACAACAGTAGTTGGTAAATCATTCATGAAATTGAAAGAAAATGGATAGTCGATAGCTATCTACAAGAGATTCGGAGAAAAACAGTCCAATGTTTATTCTCAAAAGTTGGTGAGTGCTTGTCCAAGTTTTTGGTATATGAAAGCACGCATTGATGTTAAATTGTGTTTGTCCGCCTGCGACTTCTCACACTAAACTAACAGCTGCCATTCGCGTCTCACTTTGCGGATACATTCATACCAATATCTTCTAGGTGCTTTGCTCCAGCAAAAATTGCAGGATCACGGATAATACTTTTTGTTTCGTTCTTAAAACAGTTTCATACACAACGTTCAATTTCATAGACCCTATCACCGAGCCTTGCGGAACTCCGACAGGTATGTGGTACTGCATTCTCGAATTAACTTGACGAGGTCTCATCTGATCTTTTTTTTTTTCATTCGGTTGCCGTACCGGTCTAGATATACATCTTCTGTATCTCTTTTATTATAGACAAAAAATTTACTGAAAACAATTTCATTATTACCGTAGACCAATAGAATTTCGTCTAGTCATATTATCAATATTAATTGGTTCCTAACGAGCAATTGCCTAGCAACTACATTGGTTCTTTTACTCCGCCGTTCGAAGGATAGGTACCAACTAGATACATATATTGAATATTGAAAAGTTTTAAGTGAAATGCTGAAGAAATAGAAATATTTCCCGCCACAATGCTCAACGATTCGTGATGACTGCATAGATACAACAGATTGGTTCATATTGATTTCTGCACTTCCACCCGCATCTGCATCTACTCATAGAGGTATTCGTATTCGTACTTGTATCTTGCAACAACTAACAGCAAAACCGTTATAATGTTCACTTCTTAGTGACGCTATCATTCGCATCTTACGTCGACGCCTCCGCTCCTACCCGGGTCACGCTGCATACATGCCACTGCAGCGCTGCAGAACTGCAGCACGGAAATGCATAAATTGTATTCGCTTTAAAACAATTTGCTGAAATCTGAGCACAAGATATTTTATGATATCCATTCGGATGGATTTATGGGCAAACGGTTGGATTTATGAGATTCAGTGGCTGCGAATCTCATTCAAAAGTAGTTATGTAGCTTGTGCGGTTCTGTGTATTCTTCATGTACTCGTTTGTGCTATCTGATTGATTCAAGATCTCAAGTCAAGCACAAAAGACGACCGCATAGATGAACGAGTACAGCATGGTATGGTGTGGATGGACGTGTGTGAAATGACGGCAAGAGGGCAACAATGGATGCAATCGTTCATTGTTGTTTTTCTTTTTGTATTTGCCATTTTCAGAAGATTCAAACGTAGTGATGTGTATCTATGAAGTACGAGCAGTTGAAATTAATTTCAAGGAAACTTTGACTGAAACTGACAGAAGTAGATTTGCGTTTGTAAACCAATTCAATTGGATTAGTCAATTTGTTCGTTAATATCCGTCAGGATTATTGGTTTAGTTCATCTGTTTGAGCTTAATACAGACTTGAAAAAAAAGGAGCCAGTTCATGCAGATTGCAATAACACCTGCGCCTTAGGAGCTATTAGACAGATCTAGTTTCCTGCTGTTACTTAAGATAGTTATGCAATCATGTTAGCAGTTTACATCTTCTTCTTCTTTGGCGCTACAGTTCATGGCGAACCTGGGCCTCCTTCAAAAAAAACCTCTCCAACTGGCACGGTCTTTCGCTAGCAGTCTCCAGTGCCGCACGCGCAGTTGGTTAAGGTCCTTTTCCAATTGGTTGCGCCACCGTAAGTTTGACCGTCCTCGACCGCGTCGCCCCTCGGGTTTGGATTCATAGACCTTCCGGGCCGGAGCTGTGTTTTCCATACGCTCAACGTGACCTAGCCATCTTAGGCTGTACAGCCCGTACAGTTCACTGTTAAGTCTTCTCCTCCACTCCCCATATTTCCTAAATTTTTCTCTCAAAACGACCAAGGGCCTCCTCATCCGCTTTCAATAAGGTCCATGTCTCTGCGCAATAGAGCAGGACCAGGATGATAAGGGTCTTGTATATGCTCACCTTGGTTTCTCGAGAGAGGGCTCCGCTTTTCAATTGCCTTCCGAGCCCAATGAAACAGCGGTTGGCAAGAGTTATTCTGCGTTTGATTTCGGCGCTGATGTCGTTTCTGCATGTAACTGCGGAGCCTAGGTAGACGAAGTCCTTGACCACCTCGAAATTATACCTGCCAATATGTGCACCCTGGCCAAGACGCCGGTGGTTCATGTCCTTTTTCGTAGACATCATATATTTCGTCTTGCCCTCATTTACCGCCAGTCCCATTTTAGTCGCTTCCGTCTCAATGCTCGTAAAGGCCTCAATGACATCTCGCTGACTTCGTCCAATTATGTCAATGTCATCGGCATATGCGAGCAGTTGTATGGACTTGGAAAAGATGATGCCCCTCCTATTGACCAGTGAATATTGCACTATCCTTTCTAGGACGATGTTGAAAAAGTCACGCGATAGCGTGTCGCCCTGTCTAAAACCTTTTTCACATAAAAGGTTTCGGTTAGGTCGCTTCCGACCCTGATGGAGCAGCAAGAGTTCTCCAAAGTCATCCTGCACAATTTGACGAGTTTGGCGGGGGTGTCAAAACTAGACATGGCGTTGTATAGCTCGTCTCTATTGATACTATCGTATGCAGCCTTAAAGTCGACAAACAGGCGGTGGGTGTCGATCTGGAACTCGTTTGTTTTTTCTAGGATCTGCCGCAGTATGAATAATTGATCTATAGTGGACTTCCCGGGCCTGAAGCCACACTGATATGGACCAATCAGTTTATTAAGGAATGGTTTCAAGCGTTCACACAGTAGAGCAGAGAAGATTTTATAAGCGATGTTCAGAAGACTTATTCCTCTGTAATTGGCGCAGACAAAGGGGTCTCCTTTTTTTATGGATCGGGCAAACGATACTAAGATTCCATTCATCGGGCATGCATTCCTTTGACAATATCTTACGGATGAGCTGGTGCATACTCCCAACCAGGTCATCTCCAGCTGCCTTAAGGAGCTCGGCAGGTAGTCCGTCTACTCCAGCAGCTTTGTTGGACTTAAGCTTAGAAAAAACATTCCTAACTTCGTCCAGGTCAGGGGGACGGAATTCTCTGCTATCATCGTCCGTTGTGAAAGGACTATTCTGCCTGACAGCGGGATCTGTTTCGTCATCGCCGTTATACAGTCTGCAGAAGTAGTCTTACCAGATTCTTAGTACCGACTGTGAATCCACTACTATGTTTCCATTTTCGTCCCTGCAGGCTTCCGTTCTGGTCTTTTATCCCTGGCATGTTTGTTTTATTCGTTGATAAAACCTCCGAACGTCTTTCCTGCGATAGCATCTCTCCATCTCTACGACCGCGAGCTTCTCATGCTCCCTTTTTTTTGTTTGGAGAAGTTCATGTTCCTCCCCCCTCCTCTGGGTGGCACGCATCCAAAATGTCCAATTTTCCAACACTCTGGCGCATAGATCATGCTGAATTTGACCGATGGCATGGGTCATGTCGGATTTGAGGCCCGCTGTGGTTTGTGGCTTATTCGCATAGACCTGCGAATTCAGAACACCCCACAAGAAAAAACCGAACGGTTTTGGCCTGGCCAACGTTGTTTTCAAAGAAATATGGACCAATGAAGCCGCCAGCCCAAAATCCACACCAAAGAGTGACTTTTTTTGGATGCATTGGACGCTCTTGGATCTCATGTCGATTGGTTCGTCCCAAATTCGACAATTTTACTTGTTGAGGTACCCATTCATCCAGAAATGGGTCTCTTCGCTGAAGATGATTTTTCGATGAAAATTAGTGTCAGTTTCCAACTGCTCCAGAGCCATTGGGCGACACGTCGTTGTCTAAGATCGTTTACCTTCAGCAACTGGGTCAGTTGAATTTTGTACGTGTGCAGGCCTAAGTCAGCTTTCTTGTCTTTGGTGGCGTAACAGCCCATGAAAGGCCAGAGCCAAGCTTCTCTCAACCACCCATGTTGTGTGTGATTTATTTTTCACACAGGTGAAAGGGACATACAATTTAATGCCGATTCCGAGCGAAGTTTTTACATGGCAAGTATACTACGGTGGGATTTTGTCAGTACCCCGCCGAGGAGGTAGGCCGCGAAATAAACATTCGATGACATGGGCGTTATCGGAATCCGAACTCGTTTTTCAAGCGTCAAAGTCCAACACACTAACCACTAAGCCACGGCGCCCTCACGATGCAAAGTTGTGGTCTGCGAAAGGCCGAGTTCTTGTGAGCGACGCGAATTTGCTGCCTCAGATTCTCCTGCACACCCTCACGGGAAGCGGTGATGATTTCGGAAGTTCTTGCGGTTCGTCGACGTACAGGTGTTGGTTTATCGTTTACTGAACCGATAGACTAAAATGTTTACACCACACGGCAAATAGTCCTCTCGATAGGATAATTATGGCGACCGAAACGCGCGTTGTCCGAAGAGAAGACCCATTTTGATAAAACAATTTCATCATATGCACATGTTGTTGAACGCTATCAGGCAAAACAGGCTGAATAAATGACAGCCAATTTGACAAATATAGCTTCAACTGTATGGCCGCAATGAACTGTCAAAGTTCGGAAGGCTCTATTGGAAGACGCAATACAAGAAGCTGTTTATTAAGGTTATATCTGAACCTAATTGGATGGCAAAGGACTAACAAAGGCCTCGTAGGAGTAGCATCTATCCGACGGATTCTGGCC
Source organism: Eumerus sabulonum (assembly GCA_951905685.1). Lineage (NCBI taxonomy): Eukaryota > Metazoa > Arthropoda > Insecta > Diptera > Syrphidae > Eumerus > Eumerus sabulonum. The sequence goes on from OX645060.1 coordinate 194,891,957, forward strand.
TGCTAAAAAGCGAGAAGAGCCACCGCAGTCGAACATCTTGCGGCACTGTTAGTAAGTCCCATCCCCATCTCCTCGCGGTGCCACCTGGAGATTTCCTATGGAAATTGCAGACGGGGAAGGGCAAATGGCGAGCCTCCTGCGCCAAAAAACTGGATTAGTCGGTTGGGATACGGCCTAGTAAGCCGTAACTTTAAAAAAACCACAGACTCCGAAACAACCACAAGCCTCATATATAACGGACCGGATTAATGTTGACGACCCTTGCAAAAAACGAAATAAAAAACCGGCCAAGTTCGAGTCGGACTCGCGCACGAAGTCCACGACCATCTGTATATATAAATATGAAAGAGACTATGTATGTTACCACATCAAATGACAGATCTCAGTTGCAGGCAGGATTTATTGGATGAAAATCATGTCTGTTGTATGGGAGCCCCCCTTAAATATTCATTTTGTTCACAGCCTGGTGACAGACGGACGGACGGACGGACAGCGAAGTCTTAGTAATAGGGTTCCGCTTTACCTTTGGGTACGGAACTCTAAAAAGGGCAATGATCTTCTGTCTCCCTGACCTCGACGAAGGCAAGATTGCCATATCGAAGCTCAATTCGAATAAAGCTGCTGGCGCAGATAGACTGTCTGCTGAGCTCTTCAAAGCGGCTGGGGGTGAGCTGGTTAGGAGCCTGCACCAGCTCATCTGCAAGATATGGTCAGGGGAAAGCATGCCCGAGGAATGGAGTCTCAGCATCGTATGCCCGATCCACAAGAAAGGAGACCCCTCTCATTGCGCCAACTACAGGGGAATAAGTCTCCTTAACATCGCCTAAAAAATTTTCTCTGCCGTTTTGTGTGAACACCTGAAGCCTTTTGTAAATAAGCTGATAGGTCCTTATCAGTGCGGATTCATGCCAGGGAAATCCACCATGTACAAAATCTTCTCACTATGGCAGATCCTGGAAAAGACCAATGAATTTCAAGTCGACATACCTGCTAAGCTCGTCAGACTATGCAGGATGACTTTGGAGAATGCTCGCTGCTCCATCCGAATCGGTGAACACCTTACCGATAGTTTTGATGTCAAAAAAGGATTTAGGCAGGGCGATGCGCTGTCGTGGGATTTCTTCAACATCATATTGGAAATGATTGTGCAAAAATCACTGGTCAATACGCCGACGATATTGACATAATAGGTAGATCACAGCGAGATGTCAATGAGGCGTTTGCGAGTATTGAGATGGAGGCGGCGAAAATTGGTCTGGCGGTAAATGAGGGCAAAACTAAATATATACTGTCATCAAAAAAGGACGCTCACCACCGACGTCTTGGCCAGAACGTTTGTATATGCAGATATAAGTTCGAGGTAGTTAAGGACTTCGTCTACCTAGGCTCCGCAGTAACCTGGAGCGATGTCCTTGCTTGTTCCGAAATCAAACGCAGAATCACTCTTGCCAATCGCTGTTTCTTTGGGCTCAGGAGGCAACTGAGTAATAAGGCCCTCTCCCGAACGACAAAGTTGACTCTATATAAGACGCTTATCATCCCGGTCCTGTTGTATGACGCAGAAGCATGGACACTATCAAAAGCGGATGAGGAGGCTCTTGGTCGGTTCGAGAGAAAGATTTTGCCCGTGATTTTAGAGCTTATAAACGCAGACGGGGGATGGAGGAAAAGATTCAACCACCAACTTTACGGTCTGTACAGCGACATGAGTCTAGTCAGGCGTCTACGGATTCAACGCCTAAGATGACTGGGCCATGTAGATCGAATGGACACCGCAGCTCCAGCCCGGAGAGTCTTTGAATCCAACCCCGAGGGACGAAGAAGCAGAGGACGGCCGCACTTAGGATGGCGCACACAGGGGGAAGGGGACCTCAGCCAACTGGATGTGCGGCAATGGAAAAGGCTAGCAAAAGATCGTGCTAGTTGGAGGGGCATGTTGGTTGAGGCCCAGGTTCACCCCGAACTGTAGCGCCCGTTAAGAAGGAGAAGAAGAAGAATTGGCATTTGTTAACATTTCAAGTTAAAGATGTTACACAGTCGGCAAATACAAGCTTCGCCATCTCCCTAGCCGTTGATATAACCATATAGGCAAATGTTGTGTAATATACCAGTATGTTTAAGGTCTTAGTCAAATTAGTCATTCGGGAGTAGGCACTGTTACTAAATTGTCCCCAAAGTACGGTGAAACATCAATTGGCCAAAGTTGTTCTGCGTGTGATTTTAGCGCTTGTAATTGCGAAGCTAATCCCCAAAAATTACCTTTTCCTGTTGAGAGCATACACTTGGTAGTCATTTTTTTGACAGTCATTTCTACCTTTCTACCACTTCCACCTCAATAGCCAAAAACGCTTCACTGGTACACATGTATGTATGTATATGACAATCTAATCGCATCACACAAAGGTGAAATTTAGTATTCATTTCAACGTATCCGGTGATTTTTTATGAACAATAACAACGAATCCGATTGATTTTCTTTAAAAGTTTAATTTGATAATTGCAAGTTCAATTTTAGCAATTAGCGTGAATGGCATGCTCACAGTGCCAACATCCAACGTAGTGTTCATAGAGCATGGTCACCTACGTTTTCTGTTCGAAAACTAAAATGATAGGTCACTGCGGAGCCAAGGTAGCTTAACTACCTCGAACTTATAACTGCCAATACGAACGTTCTGGCCAAGACGCTGGTGATGGGCGTCCTTTTTTGACGACAGCATATATTTAGTTTTGCCCTCGTTTACCGCCAAACCAATTTTCGCAGCCTCCATCTCTATACTCGCAAACGCCTCATTGACATCTCGCTGTGATCTACCTATTATGTCAATATCGTCGGCGTATGCAAGGAGTTGGAGGGCATGGGCATGGGCTCGGACATACAGGGTAAAGTTTTTGATTGCTCTCAACCTGGCGAGATGCCAGCAACGATCCCTGTCTAAATGCCCGGGTCAAGTTGACATACGGCCTCCTCGCGGCGCCCTCTGGATAGCCTCTTCAACAACCGTTGGGAGGTGAACAAACGTATGCAGCGAAAATAAACCCCGACCAGAATGGCGGTTGTGCGGCGGGCTAACAATCCGCCCACGAAAAAAGAGACAAGTTATGAATGAGCAAGATGCCTCGAATACACGGACGGATACTCGACGACGACAACGCACGAAAAAGCAACACGATTTGCGAGTATGCTCCTGAAATGTCAGAACCCTGTACACTCCCGGAGCTGCTCATAAACTAGAAGGAATCCTCACGCAGTTCAAGGCGGATATTACTGCGGTCCAGGAAATACACTGGATAGGAAACGGTATGATTAGGAAGAAAACTTGCGACATTTATTACAGCTGTCACAAAAGGTTGCACTTACTGGGATGCGAATTTGTCGTGGGAAAGCGGTTAAGGTCGAAGGTCATCGACTTTAAACCTATAAGTGATCGCCTGGCTGTGATCCGCATCAGAGGCAGATTCTATAACATCAGCCTTTATATGTGCACACGCCCCTACCGACGAGGCTGAAGACCCTATCAAGGAGGACTTCTATGACCTCCTGGACAACGCCTACGGAGCTTGTCCGGAGTACGATGTAAAAATCGTGCTCGGGGACTTCAACGCCAAAATCGGTAAGGAAAACACCCTTGGCGGAGTGATCGGAAAGCACAGCCTCCACGATACAACAACAGATAACGGCTTCCGACTCGCTGACTTTGCGACAGCTCGTAATGGGGTGATAAGTAGCACAAGATTCTCTCGCAAGCGAATCCACACAGCAACCTGGCGATATCCGGACGGTCGAACCGCCAACCAAATCGACCATGTGCTCATTGACGCAAGGCACTCGCACATCCTGGATGTGCGAACATTCAGAGGGGCAAATGTCGACTCCGACCACTTCCTTGTAGCAGCAAGATTCAGAGCTCGACTGTCCAATGTCAGAAAGCTGCACCAGCCCATCAGGAGGAGGTTCGACATTGGGTGCCTGAGCACATCGGAGGTTGCCAGTGTCTACAGGGAGCAGCTGAGCGAAAGACTCTACGGTATGCCTACGTCGAACACAAATGCCAATAATATGTGGCTGCATTGCCGCTCAGCCATTCAGGAAGTAGCCGAAACCACCTTAGGATACCTACCACCCCCGACAAGAAACCCGTGCTATGATGGCGAGTGTGAGCAGAAAAAGGCAGCAACCGACGAGGCGTACCAAAAGGCGCTGCAGAGGAAAACCAGGGCAGCGCGAGAAGAGTACCGAGCTAGAAGAAGGGAGGAGAAGACACTACTGCGACAAAAGAAAAGAATCTTCGCAGCCTCCCAGCTCAAGGATATCGAGGAGTCCAGGGATAGACATAAAATACGAGCCTTTTACAAGAAAGCCAAAAGCCTTGCAGGAGGCTTCAAAAAGGGCACCCTGGCTCTTCGAAACTGCGAGGGTAATCTTATCACCGACCCGCAGGGAATAGTGGATGTATTTAAGCAGCACTTCCAGCAACTGCTTAACGAGCATGACCAAGAGAGAGTGGTAGGGACTGAGGAAATCCCAACTCCAGCCGCTGAAGTAGTCCTCCCACCCAGCATAGAAGAAGTCGGCACAGCTATTCAGAAGCTGAAGAACAACAAGGCCGCAGGCTCAAATGGCTTGCCATCAGAGCTCTTCAAGGCTGGCGGCGATGTTCTGGTAGGGAGCATGCACCAGATCATCTGCAGAATTTGGGAAGATGAGAGCATGCCCGACGACTGGAATACCAGCTCCATATGCCCCATCCACAAAAAAGGCGATCCTACCTCTTGTAAGAACTATAGAGGTATATCCCTGCTCAATGTCGCATACAAGATCCTGTCCAGCGTATTGTGTGAATCGGCAGCTACCAGTGCGGCTTCCGGCCCGGCAAATCAACTATAGACCAAATTTTCACACTTCGATAAATCCTGGAAAACACCAACGAGTTTCAAATCGATACACACCATCTTTTCGTCGATTTCAAGGCCGCATACGACAGCATTCATCGTGAAGCACTGTTTGGGGCGATGGCCGAATTCGGGATCCCGGTAAAACTGATCCAGTTGTGTCGCGCCACGCTAAAAAACACGCGATGCACCGTGCAACTCGGTTCTAGGACCTCGGAACCATTCGAAACATGCACCGGATTTCGGCAAGGAGATGCGCTGTCATGTGACTTCTTCAACCTGGTGCTGGAGCAGATGGTGCGACGGGCAGGCGTCAACAGGGAAGGCACTATCTTTTACAAGTCCATCCAGCTGCTAGGATACGCGGATGATATCGACATCATCGCGTGTTCTCGCCGTGGCATTGTGGAAGCATTCACGGCGATTGAAGAACAGGCGAAACGAGTTGGTCTTAAGATCAATGAGGACAAAACGAAATACATGCTCTCAAGCAAAAACCAATCCGTCGCTCACCACCTGGGACAAAATATAACAATTGACAGCTACAATTTCGAGGTAGTTAAGGAGTTTGTCTACCTCGGGGCAATCGTAAATTCCACAAATGACACCACAGTGGAGATCCGGCGTAGAATCGCCCTTGGCAACCGCTGCTACTTCGGCTTGTCCAAACAACTGGGGTCAAAACTCCTCACTCGAAAGACCAAAGTCATGCTTTACAAAACGCTCATTCTGCCAGTCTTGCTGTACGGAGCCGAAAGCTGGACGATAAGCAGGACAGCGGAGCTGATTTTGGGTTTTTTCGAAAGAAAAATTCTGCGCCGGATATTTGGTCCTGTCTGTGAGGAAGGTGAATGGAGAAGAAGACACAACCGCGAACTTTACGAGCTGTACGAAGATGTGGATGTAGTCCGGAAGGCAAAGAACCGTCGACTGCACTGGCTCGGCCACATCGAGCGCATGGACATCAACGCTCCAGCTAAGAGGGTCTTCGGCTCCGAGCCTCCTGGTTCGAGAAGAAGAGGAAGACCGAACCTCCGGTATAAAGACCAAGTAATCGCGGATGTAAGACATCTTGGTCTTGACAACTGGAAGCAGCGTGCCGTCAAGGATGGAAGGCAGCTCTGGCTCAGGCTCAGATCCTCCATGGATCGCAGGCCTGATAAGTAAGTAGTAAGTATGCAGGGAGTTGCGGGGATTTGGAATAGATTGTGCCTTCTGTATTGGCCACTGATTTTTGCACAATCATTTCCAATATGATGTTGAAGAAATCACACGACAGCGCATCGCCCTGCCTAAATCCTATTTTGACATCAAAACTATCGGTAAGGTGTTCACCGATTCGGATGGAGCAGCGAGCGTTCTCCAAAGTCATCCTGCATAGTCTGACGAGTTTAGCAGGTATGTCAAAGGTAGACATAGCGTTGTATAGCTCATCTCTAATTACGCTGTCGTATGCGGCTTTGAAGTCGACAAATAGGTGAGTGTCGACTTGAAATTCAATGGTTTTTTCCAGGATCTGCCGTAGTGTGAAGATTTGGTCGATGGTGGACTTCTCTGGCCTGAATCCGCACTGATAAGAGCCTATCAGCTTACTTACAAAAGGTTTCAGGCGTTCACACAAAACGGCAGAGAAGATTTTGTAGGCGATGTTAAGGAGACTTATTCCTCTATAGTTGGCGCAATCAGAGGGGTCTCCTTTCTTGTGGATCGGGCATACGATGCTGAGACTCCATTCCTCGGGCATGCTTTCCTCTAACCATATCTTACGGATGAGCTGGTGCATGCTCCCAACCAGGTCATCCCCAGCTGCCTTAAAGAGCTCAGCAGACAATCCCTCTGCGCCAGCAGCTTTATTCGACTTGAGCTTCGATATGGCAATCTTAACTTCGTCGAGGTCAGTGGAACAGAATTCTCAGCGGTCTCTGTCGATTAGAAATGGATCATTCTGCCTGACAGCGGTATATTGACCAACATCGCCGTTATACAGTCTGCAGAAGCCGTTTTTCCATATTCACAGCATCGACTGCGGTTCTACTACTAGGTGTCCGTTCTCATCCCTGCAGGCTACCGTTCTGGCTTTATAACCTAGGCATGTTCGCTTAATCTGTTGATAAAACTTTCGAACGTCACGCCTGCAGTAACACCTCTCCAAATCCTCAATCGCGCGCTTCTCGTGCTCTTTCTTCTTTCTCCTAAGAAGCTTATGCTCCTCCTTTCTTTTTAACTCGTAGAGCTCACGAGCTGCTCTTGTTCTTATATGCAGCGAGGCCTTATATGCATCCTGCTTCGCCTTATGAATCCTCCTGCACTCTGCATCGAACCAGCTGTTTCTTCGTGGTGGAGCCTTGAAACCCAAAACTTCGGATGCAGAGCTTTTCAGGGCTTGTTTGCAAAGGCTCCACTGCTGTTCTATTGATAGTGTGGAGGATTCAGGTGTATTGGAGAGCTTTAGGGAGACGCGATCGGTAAGATCACGCGCGCTTTCTGGCGATAGTAGCTATCCGACGTCATAACATTGTAATTTTACTCTACTCCGCTGCGTTTGTGATATCCGTGAGCGCATCTTGGCTACTACAAGACAGTGGTCCGAGTCGATGTTAGCCCCTCGGAAAGTTCGAACATCAAGAATAGTGGAGGAGTGTCTGACCTCGATCGCGATGTGATCAATCTGGTTGGTAGTCGATTGATCAAAAGACCGCCAGGTGCCTTTGTGTAAATCGAGGTGCGGGAAGTGGGTACTGGTTAGAAGGAGATTTCGCCCCGTAGCAAGATCAATCAGCCTGTGTTCGTTATCGGAGGTGGTGTCGTGTAGGCTATGTTTGCCGATGACTCGTTCAAAGATGCTTTCCTTACCCAGCTTAGCATTAAAACTTTCTAGTACAATTTTGATGTCATGGCTGGGACATTGGGCATACGTTCTGTCTAGGAGATCGTAGAACTCATTTTTGGCGGAGTCATCCTTGTCTTTCGTGGGGACGTGGACGAAGATCAGGCTGATGTTAAAAAATGTAGCCTTGATACGGATTGTTATGAGGTGTTCGCTCACATGCCAAAAGCTTAGGACTTTTTGCCTTAGTCCACCTCGAACAACAAATCCGCCTCAGAATAATCGTTGTCCTTACACCCTAAAGCAGTCGCCATAGTAAATATCGCAGTTTTTCATCCGCTTTATACCCGGTCCATTCCATGGCATTTCCTGGATGTCGGTTATGTCCGCTTTATAGCGGTCTAGGGCGACCGCAAGTTGTTCGGCTGCACGTGCCCTGTTTAGGGACCTAACATTCCTTGTACAAAGCCGAAGATCACTGTCCTTTTATTCGTTTTTTGCAAGGATCGTCAACATAAATCCGGCCCGTTATATCCGAGGCTTGTGGTTGTTTCGGAGTCTGTGGTTTTTTTTACAGTTACGGCTTACTAGGCCGTATCCCAACAGACTAATCCTGTTTTTTGGCGCAGGAGGCTCGACATTCGCCCTTCCACGTCTGCAATTTCCATAGGATATTTCTAGGTGGCACCACGAGGAGGTGGGGATGGGACTTACAGTGCCGCAAGATGTTCGACTGCGGTGGCTCTTCTCGCTTGATGATTTGACCTACTGCATGCAATTCTACTACTTAAAAGAACAGTAGCAGCCTTGTAATGCTGTAGATTGATCTGGACAAAAACTATCCTGACCTTTTCAGAGACCGCCTCTTTATAAGAGAGCTGCCTCTCTCGACTCCTTACGCCCATAATAAGCTTAATAATAAATAAATAAACAGCCAATAACAAAAGCTGATTGTATCGACTACAAAATGTCAGATATGTAAATGGCAAATTCTTAAAATTCAATGAGAGCAACTGTTAACGTTAACTACATCCTTCAAGGCACTATTACTCAATCCGATTCGACAAGACCTAATTCTCAGAGATGTGCTCTCAACCTTTTAACTTGTAGCAAAAAGGAAAAATAGAACATACGACTGGCGCTTTTCTCACGTAATCAAATCGTAAACTCATACTAAAGCGCCAAACGTTGACACCAACTAGAGACTAATGTCTCTAAATTCAAAGACCGATGCATCGTCAATTTACCTTCTAACAAGCGTTTAGTCATGTACTTAATCGCGTACTCCATTGACCTTAAATGTTATTACTCTTACGCCACAACAAAAGTCATTAGTACCAATGTGATTGGGCAACCGCATATCGATCGTTGGTCTTGGCTCGCAAAAAGTTCAACAGTTCCCCAACAAATAATGGTCCAAAATTTCATTTATACATATGTCCGTACTAGTACTTCATCAATCAACACCATAGCCATTCATCAAACCTTTCGATGCATCACTTAGATGAAAAATAAAACTTTCACTTTCACGCAAATTGTTTTCCAACACCCCCATAAACCACCTACGAAATAGGTTAATCCAATGATTATAACATGCATCGGGACGCAATTGTCGTTACATCGTGAGCACGCTTCAATGTCAAACCAATTGTCATTCTATGATGTGCTTTGCTTTACCGCCAATTTTGAAAATTGCAGCAAACCAATACGAATCCGATACGATTCGGTTGACTTTGAAATTCAGTGCAGTATGAATCATAAATCTTCACAGAACTACCGATTGGCTTTCCCGATACCTTCCGAAATCGTCGTTGTCAATGCGACACGTCATGTAGTCATTTGTGCTCGTAGAAAGGCACGGCTAGGTTGCATGCGTCGCACGATGCACATAAAGATTATGCAAAAACCCAAAGATAATTTATCTATGATCCATTGATGGCATGGGATGATGGCAACAGGTGCCACCGCTATGACGTTGATGGATTTAGGGCGCCTCACCCAAGAGAACATGATATGCAAACAAAAAAATACACAAACCAACCTACACAATGTGCAGTTGCATCCATCCATCTGTGAGTACGAGTGTTACACAACTTTGTGCGCCGGGCAATGTCAGTTTTGATGGCAAAATTCAAACTCAAAGTCATCCAATCAACCGAAAGTGATACGACTGCCAGTAGTAAGTAGTCAACTGCAATAGTCAACAATAGAGCCAGTAGCAGTAGCGCAGCAGCAGCGGTAACACAATGAATGCAATTATAATCGTTGATATTAACTAATAACCGCTTTTTCGTTGCTTTGTTTTTAACTAGTGTTCCAGCCCAAGGAACAGATCATTGCTGGATGCAATCTCCTGACCTTAGGCTTTCAATCATTCGCATATGCAATTCGGAAGTGCATCAGATATACAAGCATATGCATATCTATGTATCTAGGGGTATTTAATCATTATTTCAAGATTCACTTACGAGTATATGTACATATGTATGTAGTGTCTTGTAATTTAGAAGATAGATTACATGTACTCGCATACATACATAGTACGTATCTACAATTTTACATGACGAATGCTCTCTATTAATTCTGAGCTTACTCGTAAGACTTGGTGTCATTGTAATCGTGATGCACTAAAACGCACGCCCAGGTCAGGAGCCACATTGAGTGGGCGAAATGAAATGAATATCCAAATTCGTTATGTCTTGTTTGCGGGCTCGGACGCAATTAAAGCAATTTTGGAAAGGAAGGTCTTTGTAATTGGACCAGAGTGATCGATAGTTTAGAATTACTATCGTGGGAGGAATGCTATGGTGTTGACCTCGTTGTATTTTTGTAAAACACTGTTATTGGCACTGAATGGATTTGAAATTGAGCGATGGTAGTTAATAATTCAGAACCCGTTGGTTTCGAGTTCGGATTGTTTAGTTGAATTTTTCATTGCGATTCGAGGACAGACATCGTTCATTCACTTGAAACGTTCATGGCCAAAGTGTGCTTCCCTTAGCCGCAACCCCCTCCTCCTTCTCCACATCCTCCTTTCGCTAAAAGTTGACTTATGGATTGTTCGTGGGTTTGCCTGCTGCACATGCCATTGCATTATACAAAGTCGACTAAATAAGACACAGGAATGTAAACACGAACTAAGACTGCAAATACTTACTTACTGACTTATCAGGCCAGCGATCCATGGATCTGAGCCTGAGCTATAGCTGCCTTCCATCCATGACGGTCCCGGGCACGCTGCTTCCACTTATCAAGACCAAGACGTCTTACATTCACGATTGTATGTACGTATATTGGCATTACAGTCCATGAAGGACCTGAGCCGAGCTTCTCTCAATCACCCATGTTGTGTGTGATTTCATTTTCCCATGGGTGAAAGGAACGTACAATTAATTGCCGGTTCCGAACGGCGAATATCGAGAAGCTTTTCATTACAATTTTACTACAGGGGGTTTTGTCAGAACCCCGCTGAGGAGAACACCGTGAAAAACACGTTCGATAACATGGCTGTGTCGGGATTCGATCCCGTGTCATCGGCGTCAGAGGCCAATACACTACCCACTGCGCCACATCCACGATTACTTGGTTTTTATATCGGAGGTTCGGTCTTCCTCTTCTTCTCGAACCAGGAGGCTCGGAGTCGAAGACCCTTCTTAGCTGGAGCGTTGATGTCCAAGGGGTCGATGTGGCCGAGCCAGTGTAGTCGACGGATCCTTGCCTTCCGGACTACATCCACATCTTGGTACAGCTCGTAGAGTTCGCGGTTGTGTCTTCTTCTCCATTCACCTTCCTCACAGACAGGACCAAATATCCGGCGCAGAATTTTTCTTTCGAAGGAACCCAAAATCAGCTCCGCTGTCCTGCTTATCATCCAGCTTTCGGCTCCGTACAGCAAGACTGGCAGAATGAGCGTTTTGTAAAGCATGACTTTGGTCCTTCGAGTGAGGAGTTTTGACCCCAGTTGTTTGGACAAGCCGAAGTAGCAGCGGTTGCCAAGGGCGATTCTATGCCGAATCTCCACTGTGGTGTCATTTGTGGAATTTACGTTTGCCCCGAGGTAGACAATTCTTAACTACCTCGAAATTGTAACTGTCAATTGTTATATTTTGTCCCAGGTGGTGAGCGACGGATTGGCTTTTGCTTGACAGCATGTATTTCGTTTTATCCTCATTGATCTTAAGACCAACTCGTTTCGCCTGTTCTTCAATCGCCGTGAATGCTTCCACAATGCCACGGCGAGAACACGCAATGATATCGATATCATCCGCGTATCCTAGCAGCTGGATGGACTTGTAAAAGATAGTGCCTTCGCTGTTGACGCCTGCCCGTCGCACTATCTGCTCCAGCACCAGATTGAAGTAGTCACATCTCCTTGCCGAGATCCGGTGCATGTTTCAAACGGTTCCGAAGTCCTAGAGTCGAGTTGCACGGTGCATCGCGTATTTTTTTGCATGGCACGACACAGTCAGTTTTCCCGGGATCTCGAGTTCGGCCATCGCACTAAACAGTTCTTCACGATGAATGCTGTCGTTTGCGGCTTTGAAGTCGATGAAAAGATGGTGTGTATCGATTTGAAACTCGTTGGTCTCTTCCAGGATTTGTCGAAGTGTGAAAATTTGGTCTATAGTTGATTTGCCGGGCCGGAAGCCGCACTGGTAGCTGCCAATTAGTGCGGTGCAAAATGGTTTTAGACGTTCACACAATACGCTGGACAGGATCTTGTATGCGACATTGAGCAAGGATATACCTCTATAGTTCTTGCAAGAGGTAGTATCGCCTTTTTTGTGGATGGGGCATATAGAGCTGGTATTCCAGTCGTCGGGCATGCATTCATCTTCCCAAATTCTGCAGATGATCTGGTGCATGCTCCCTACCAGAACATTGCCGCCAGCCTTGAAGAGCTCTAATGGCGAACCATCTGAGCCAGCGGCCTTGTTATTCTTCAGCTTCTGAATAGCTGTGCAGACTTCTACGATGCTGGGTGGGAGGACTACTTCAGCGGCTGGAGTTGGGACTTCCTCGGTCCCTACCACTCTCTCTTGGTCATGCTCGTTAAGCAGCTGCTGGAAGTGCTGCTTAAATACATCCACTATTCCCTGCGGGTCGGTGACAAGATTACCCTCACAGTTCCGAAGAGCCTGGGTTCCCTTTTTGAAGCCTCCTGCAAGGCCTTTGGCTTTCATGTTAAAGGCTCGTGTTTTATGTTTATCCCTAGACTCCTCGATATCCTTGAGCTGGGAGGCTGCGAAGATTCATTTCTTTTGTTGCAGTAGTTTTTTCTCCTCCCTTCTTCTGGCTCGGTACTCTTCTTGCGCTACCCTGGTTTTCCTCTGCAGCGCCTTTTGGTACGCCTCGTAGGTTGCTGCCTCTTTCTGCTCACACTCGCCATCATACCACGGATTTCTTGTCGGGGGTGGTAGGTATCCTAAGGTGGTTTCGGCTACTTCCTGAATGGCTGAGCGGCAATGCAGCCACATATTATTGGCATTTGTGTTCGACGTAGGCATACCGTAGAGTCTTTCGCTCAGCTGCTCCCTGTAGACTCTGGCAACCTTCGGTGTGCTCAGGCGCCCAATGTCGAACCTCCTCCTGATGGTCTAGTGCAGCTTTCTGACATTGGACAGTCGAGCTCTGAATCTTTCTGCTACGAGGAAGTGGTCAGAGTCGACGTTTGCCCCTCTGAATGTTCGCACATCCAGGATGTTTGACGAGTGCCTTGCGTCAATGAGCACATGGTCGATTTAGTTGGCGGTTCGACCGTCCGGGGATCGCCAGGTTGCTGTGTGGATTCGCTTGCGAGGGAATCTTGTGCTACTTATCACCGCATTACGAGCTGTCGCAAAGTCAGCGAGTCGGAAGCCGTTATCTGTTGTTGTATCGTGGAGGCTGTGCTTTCCGATCACTCCGCCAAGGGTGTTTTCCTTACCGATTTCGGCGTTGAAGTCCCCGAGCACGATTTTTACATCGTACTCCGGACAAGCTCCGTAGGCGTTGTCCAGGAGGTCATAGAAGTCCTCCTTGATAGGGTCTTCAGCCTCGTCGGTAGGGGCGTGTGCACATATAAGGCTGATGTTATAAAATCTGCCTCTGATGCGGATCACAGCCAGGCGATCACTTATAGGTTTAAAGTCGATGACCTTCGACCTTAACCGCTTTCCCACGACAAATCCGCATCCCAGTAAGTGCAACCTTTTGTGACAGCTGTAATAAATGTCGCAATTTTTCTTCCTAATCATACCGTTTCCTATCCAGCGTATTTCCTGGACCGCAGTAATATCCGCCTTGCACTGCGTTAGGATTCCTTCTAGTTTATGAGCAGCTCCGGGAGTGTACAGGGTTCTGACATTCCAGGAGCATACTCGCAAATCGTGTTACTTTTTCGTGCGTTGTCGTCGTCGAGTATCCGTCCGTGTATCCGAGGCATCTTGCTCATTCATAACTTTTAGGTTTTTTACGTGGGCGGATTGTTAGCCCGCCGCACAACCGCCATTCTGGTCGGGGTTTTATTCGCTGCATACGTTTGTTCACCTCCCAACGGTTGTTGAAGAGGCTATCCAGAGGGCGCTGCGAGGAGGCCGTATGTCAACTTGACCCGGGCATTTAAACAGGGATCGTTGCTGGCATCTCGCCAGGTTGAGAGCAATCAACAACTTTACCCTGTATGTCCGAGCCCATGCCCTCCCATGGGCAGCTGCTCCCTACTTTAATGGGAATTTTCACTGCCAGTCTGGCACTTGCCTACATACCTATTCCTTGGCGCACGGTGAAAGCAGTTTTTATTCCTAAAATAAGAAAAAAAGGATTACTTACTTGTCAAGAGTTTTGGACCAATAAATCTAACATCCTTCCTGCTGAAAAGCATGGAGAAACTGATAGAGGTGCACGCACGCAAAATTGCCCTCCGAATGCTTCGTCCTTCAGAGATGCAACACGCTTAACAGCGCGGAAAATTCCCCGAAACTGCGCTTCAAGACCCGGTTGGAAGAATTGAATGTACGCTCGAAAGGTAAGATTACGCGCTGGGCATTTTATTCGACATTGAGCGAGCTTTTGATAACGCAACTTTCGTCAGCATGTGTAACGCTGCCAGACGGCAACGCGTAGATGATGCACTGGTCTTGTGGATCAAAGCAATGCTTATGCACAGGATATTGAGTGCTGATGGAAGGCTCGACAAGTGTGTTAAATCCGGCGTAAACAGGGGCTACCCGCAAAACGGCGTCCTGTCCCCGCTGTTATGGTGCCTGGTGGTCGACTCTCTGCTTTATGCTCTCAATGCCTCTGAAATCTATATCCAGGCCTATGCATATGATGTAGCCGTTCTCTCTGTCGGGTCATGCTTAGCGACTGTGCACGTTAAATGGGCTATCGGTTAATCCTCTTAAGACGGATGTCGTTCTCTTCACGAGAAGGAGGAAAAATACAGTTGATACTAAAAGGCACTCCCATCCCGCTATCCAAGGAAGCTAAGTACCTGTGAGACATCTCCGATAGCAAGCTTCATTGGTCAAATCATGTTAAGTCAAAAACTACCAAAGCGCTGTAAGCTTTCTGATAAATGCAAAGGAGCTTTTGGCAAAGCATGGGTACTTTGGATCTACATATATGGCAATGATAAGACCTTAGGTCTCATATGCATCGGTTGTCTGGTGGAACCGGCTAACATGCAAACACGTCGTATCCTCTTTCGTCAAACTCCAAAGAATGGTCTGTCTCAGCTATGCAGGGGCTTTTCCCAGCACGCCGGGCGCTGCTCTAGATGCTATGATGAACCTTCCACCCCTTGATATGTTTATCAGAGGGTGTACTCTGAAAGCCATATCTCATCTCAAGAGAAATGGCTTTTGGTACGAATAGGAATAACAGTCTACTTGCGCAACAAATGCCCTGCGACATGCTTTCTGACACATTGACACCCGTCGTCCTACTGCACTTTAATTTAGCAGTCGAGTTTCCATGGCGTCAGGATTGGCTCTAGCTGGATACCGAGCCTGGCAAGGATAGTCTTCACATTTTCATGGATAGCTCCAGGTCTGGGCGGGGATCCGGAGGTGGGGTTTTCTTTGAGCGCGAAAGCATGCGGCTGCACTTCTAGTTAGGAAGATACATACATATGCGTCTATCATTCGATCAGAGATATACGCAATCCTATTGGCTATATACTACCTACATATGCATGTTGTGAAGCAGAGGTGGAAGGGAAAAAGCATATGCGTCCGCAGTGACAGTCGACCTGCACTCAAAGCTGTGTCCTTTAACTAGCTCCAAATTAGTGCATGAACTCAAGACCTTCCTTAACAAATGGGTTCCAGACCGACCGAAGAGTCTTCGACTCCAACCCCGAGGGACGACGCGGCAAAGGACGGTCGCATCTCACCTTACTTACTTACTTACTTTGATGACGCTACAGTTCGGGGTGAACCTGGGCCTAAACCAACAAGCGCCTCCAGCTGGCACGGTCTTTGGCCAGCTGTTTCCAGCGCCGCACGCCCAGTTGGTTAAGGTCACCTTCTACCTGCGTGCGCCACCGTTGATGCGACCGTCCTCTGCCGCGCCTTCCTTCCGGGGTGGATTCGAAAACTCTTCGAGTCGGAGCTGTATTTTCCATGCGCTCTACATGGCCTAGCCACTTTAGACGCTATATCCGTAGACGTCGTACTAGGCCGATGTAGCTGTACAGCCCGTACAGTTCTTGGTTGAATCTCCTCCTCCATTCTCCGTTTACACAAACGGGACCAAAGATTGCACGCAGAATTTTCCTCTCGAAACATCCAAGAGCCTCTTCATCCGCTTTTGACAACATCCAAGCCTCAGAGCCGTAGAGGAGGACCGGGATGATTAAGGTTTTGTAGAGAAGCAGCGATTGGCAAGAGTTATTCTGCGTTTTATCTCAGCGCTGGTGTCGTTGCTGCTTGTCACTATCGAGCCAAGGTAGACGAAGTCCTTGACTACTTCAAAAATATAGCTGCCGAAGGTGACGTTCTGACCAAGACGTCGGTGTTGCGCGTCTTTCTTGGATGACAGCATATATTTCGTCTTGTCCCCATTTACCCTTAGACCCACTTTCGCCGCTTCTGCTTCAATGCTTGTGAACGCCTCATTGACGTCTCGCTTTGTTCGTCCAATAACGTCAATGTTATCTGCGTAGGCAAGCAATTGTGTGGACTTGAAGTAGATCGTACCTCTTGTATTGGCCGCAGAGTCCCGCACGATATTTTCAAGAATAATGTTGAAGAAATCACATGACAGTGCGTCACCCTGTCTAAAACCTTTTTTAACATCAAAGGGGTCGGTTAGTTCACCTCCGACCTTAATGGAGCAGCAAGAGTTCTCCATAGTCATCCTGCATAGTCTGACGAGTTTGGCAGGAATGTTAAAACATGACATGGCTTTATAGCTCGTCTCTATAAACACTGTCATACGCGGCTTTAAAGTCGACGAAATGATGGTGCGTGTCGACCTGGAATTCATGGGTCTTCTCCAAGATCTGCCGTAGTGTAAATATTTGGTCTATCGTGGATTTTCCTGGCCTGAAACCACACTGGTAGGAACCTATCAGATTGTCCACGAACGGTTTCAGGTACTTACACAGTACGGCAGAGAGGATCTTGTATGCGGTGTTCAGGAGGCTTATCCCTCTGTAATTGGTCCAGTCATAGGGGTCTCCTTTTTTGTGGACCGGGCAAACGATACTGAGATTCCATTCATCGAGCATGCGTTCTTCCAACCATATCTTGCAGATGAGTTGGTGCATGTTCCTAACCAGCT
Source organism: Eumerus sabulonum (assembly GCA_951905685.1). Lineage (NCBI taxonomy): Eukaryota > Metazoa > Arthropoda > Insecta > Diptera > Syrphidae > Eumerus > Eumerus sabulonum. Next base: position 194,909,442 of record OX645060.1, read on the forward strand.
CATCGCCAGCTGCTTTAAACAGCTCCGCGGGGAGTCCGTCTGCTCCAGCAGCTTTATAAGACTTAAGTTTCGATATCGCTATCTTAACATCGTCTAGGTTGGGTGGGCGGGATTCTCCTTCGTCTTCGTCCGTTGTGAATGGTTCGCTCTGCCGGACGACGGCATTTTGACTATCATCGCCGTTATACAGTCTGCAGAAGTGGTCCTTCCACAATCTCAGCATCGACTGTGACTCCACTACTAGTTGTCTTGGCATGTTCGTTTTACTTTCCGGTAAAATTTTCGAACGTCGTTCCTGCAGTAACATCTCTCCATCTCCTCGATCTCGCGCTTCTCGTGCTCCTTCTTTTACCTTCTCAGAAGCGCATGCTCCTCTCTCCTTTTCTGTTCATAGAGCTCACGGGCAGCTCTCGTCCGTCGATGCAATGTGGCAATGTATGCATTCTGTTTCTCTACATGGGCCTGTCTGCACTCATCATCAAACCAGGGGTTTCTCCAAGGTGGTGGCTCGAAACCGAGTACATCTGAGGTAGCCTCTCTAATGGCTTTCTGACAACGACTCCACTGCTGTTCTATGGTTTCTGCAGATTTCATCGGGACCTGAGAGAGCTTGAGGGAGACTTGATCGGCGAAGATCCTGGCGGTCTCCTGCGATCGCAGCTTTCCGACGTTAAATTTTGGTGTTCTTACTCGACCCCGTTGGTTCCGAGAAATTCGCATCCGTACCTTGGCTGCAACAAGGTAATGATCCGAGTCGATGCTGGATCCTCGAAAGGTTCGGACATCTAGGATGCTGGAGGAGTATCTGCCGTCGATCGCAATATGATCAATTTGGTTGGTTGTCGATTGATCGAAAGACCGCCAGGTCCCCGTATGGATGTTGAGGTGTGGAAATCGTATACTTGCTACTACCAGGTTATGTCCTCATAAAGTCCACTAGCCTTAGTCCGTTTTCTGACGTGGTGTTGTGAGGCTGTGCTTTCCAATGACCCGTTCAAAGATAGCTTCCTTACCCAGCTTCGCATTGAAATCTCCTAGAACGATTTTGGTGTCATAGCTGGGACATTGCGCATACGTTCCGCCTAGGAGATTATAGAAGTCGTCTTTATGTCGGAGGTAAGTAAGTAAGTAATCTCACCTATGGTCATGAAATGTGGGTATTGACCAAAAGAATAAGATCGCGAATACAAGCTGCCGAAATAAGATTTCTTCGTGCTGTTGCGGCAGTTACTCGTCGGGATAGGGTGAGAAACACGGCAGTGCGTGAGGAGCTTAATGTTGAGCAGCTGCTTTTCTGGACGGAAAGGGCTATGCTTCGATGGTTTGGTCACATAAGGCGAATGTCCCCATCATCCGGACCCAGGACGAGGTGGTTGGACCAAGTCCAATAACTCGCCTGGTTGCCCTTGGGCAAAGCTCCTGATGAGTTAGAGTCGATGGCTAAGAATTGAGTGACCTGGAGATTCTGCGTGCGCGCGTTGCCCATGCGATTCCTTTAGGGGAACATGCAGTCACTGAAAATAATGACGATGATCTCTGCGTGCTTGACATCAGGGAGACACCTACTTGTTCTACATGCTACGAGGAGGATGACACTGCAGAACATTTTCTCTGTAGCTGTCCCGTCTTTGCTTGCGCACAGTAACCCACCATTGGGGCCGACATCGTGTGTGTCGAATCTCCTAGCTCTGCATCACTGTAGCTCCGAAGAACGGGGAATTGCTCTAACAGAGCAATACTGTTTTCTTTATAGAAGCCCCAATCTAGACAGGAATGCAACATTTGATGCATTCGACGCACTGTCTGATTCCATCCAAAGAATTGTTTCCCTGTTTCCTCGCATTGAAATCGTTTTAGCGGGCGTTTTCAATGTACACAATTCTCAGTGGCTTCGTCATTCTGGACAGACAACACCCGAAGAAAGGTATGTTGAAATTTTTGCTGAGTTAAATCAACTAACTCAACTTGTGAATGAGCCATCACGTATCCCCGATGTTGCTGGTCATACCGCCAACACACTGGACTTGATTCTTACCTCTCAGCCTGACAAATACACGATCGACGTATTGGAACCCCTAGGCTCGTCTGACCACTGCATGATATCAGCAAAGTTCTCTAACTCCCACCATCCAGTTAAAGAAAAAGCTCCTAAGAGAACACTATGGCTATATGAGAAAGCCAACTGGTGCCGCCTTAACAACTTCTTTCGGATCTTTAACTGGTCGTTGTGCTTCCTCGACAACGACGTGGATGCCGTAACTAATCGGCATGGCAAATTTTATTCCCAACAAGATTAAAAGCACCAGGCCTAAGGATAATACGTGGTTTGACTCGAGCTGCAAAGAGGCTATTAGGCTCAGAGAGCTAAGTTTTCGGGCCTACAAGGCAAACAGTTCTGAGGAAAACCGAAAAAAGTACATACGAGTCAGAAATGACTGCAACACCCACATTCGATGGATTAAATTCCAATCCGACCAAAAATGAAGGCGTAAAATCCTTCAATGTCCCAAAGGTAGCAAAAGTTTCTGGTCGTTTGTAAAAAACTCAACTAAGTCGTCTATACCGACGCTCATCCACAATGACATTCCAGCTGTCACCCCCTTAGACAAAGCTAACCTACTTGCTGCCCATTTCGCAACCAGTTCTCAGCTGCCAGCTTGTACTTTGTCTCCGCTTTTACTAGAGTGCGTCAATTCCGCCATGGGACTAATCCACTTCCGCACTCGTACAGTCGCAAGGGTTCTTAAAGACCTCGACATACACAAATCCGCTGGTCCAGATGGTATTGCCCCAATAGTTCTGAAGAGGTGTTTTCTACGCTTGCAAAACCACTGCGTAAGCTTTTTCACCTTTCCTACACCTCTGGGCTCTTTCCGAGTAGGTGGAAGACAGCATTTGTCCAGCCTATATCCAAAAAAGGCGAATCATCTTCTTCCTCCAACTACCGACCCATTGCACTAACGTCCCTTCTTTCCAAGGTCATGGAAACGCTGATCAACCGTTAGCTTATGAAATATCTTGAATCACGAAAACTCCTCAATGACCGTCAATATGGTTTCCGCAGCAACAGATCCACTGGTGATTTGATGGCATATCTCGCTGAAAAGTGGAATCACTCGCTTCACCAAGCAGGTGAAAGCAAAATTGTTGCACTGGATATTTCGAAAGCTTTTGACAGGGTTTGGCACCAAGCCCTTCTGTCGAAAATGCGTGCTTTTGGGATCGATGAGTCTCTTTTTCAATGGATTAGAAGCTACCTTTCGAATCGTTCAATTCAAGTTGTTTTGGACGGATTCAAGTCTGATACTCACTTTGTAAATGCCGGTGTTCCCCAGGGCTTCGTTTTGTCTCCGACACTCTTTCTTGTTTTTATAAATAATCTCTTGTCTGTTACTTACAATCCAATTCACTCCTTCGCTGACGACAGTACACTCAGCTTCTCATATTTGTTCACTAGTTTACGACCCTGCACTTCGGTTGTAGATAATGAGCGGCAGCGTATGTTAAGCTCGTTAAATTCCGATATCGACAGCATCATCCAATGGGGTAAAAACAATAGAGTGGAATTGAATGCATCCAAAACACAATGCTGTCTCTTGTCGTTAAAGCGAATAACTAACCCGCAGCCATTATCCATGAATGGCACTTGCATCTCAGAAACTGAAAAGCTTTCCATCCTGGGTATGAGTGTTGCTCACAATCTTAATTGGAGCGACCATATATCCAGTGTCGCCAAGATTGCTGCGAAATGCCTAGGCTTCTTATACAGATGCAAGAAATATTTCTCACCCTTAGATCTGGCTACAACCTATAAGGCGTTCATTCGCCCCAAATTAGAGTTTTACGCTCATGTCTGGTCCGTGGCTTCCAAGGCCTCATTGCACCTACTAGACAGCATACGAAAACGCGCGATAAAACTGATAGGTGACTCCAGCATTACCAGAACATTAGACTCGCTGGAACACCGCAGGAATGTTACCTGCCTCTCCCTGATTTATCGTTTCTTCCACCAAAAATGCTCTGATAAAATAGCCAGTTGCATTCCGCCCCTTCAACATTTCTTCCGCAATACACGTCTCTCTAGGAATGCTCACCAATATACCCTGAAGCCCGCTTTCTAACGTACTGTCAAATATAGAGAATCTTTCATTAACCGAACCACAAGAATCTGGAACTCCCTGCCGGATTCGGTGTTCCCCCTCAATGCAACATGCAAGCATTTAAGATCACTGTCCATCGGCATCTCCTCTATTCCTCTTCCTTTCTACTTTCTGCCGGCACTGTGTCGGCGACATAATAAGGTTATTAGACCTTGAGTGCGCGCAAATTATTTAAAAAAAAAAAAAAAAAACAGATAGCAGGAGCCTCCGACATGAAAAACACAAAAATCCCACCAATGAGAAGGAGCAAGTTCATCAACAAGGAAACCAATTTTTTTTATTCACATTCACTGTTCTTCTAGGTTGCTTTGACGCAATCATTCTGCTTTAAATAAACTTGGTGGTTTGTAACAAATAAAATGTTTGTATAATTCTATCAACTGTTTCAAAGTGTAACATTAAAAAATAAATAATATTAGCAACTTACATTTGTCCTCCTTTCATTCGATTAATAATTTCATATAGTACATATATATATTTCTTTTTGTATTTATATTATTTTTACAAGTAGCACAATGAAATAACAATTTTATATAATTTTCTTCATTTTTTCAAACACCAATTTTGCAGATACAGTTGCGTTCACATAAATAGCACACCCCAACATTTGAGAAAAAATAACGTGTAAGACATTTCAACGTAAATATAAAAAAACAATTTTTTGGTTTTTGAATTCATTAGGTAACACCCTCTAAATACAAAGAATATCATTAAAAAAAAAGTAAAACATAATAAAAAAGGTTGTTCACAAAAATAGCACAGTGTTACACCAAGCAATTAGGCCACTCTAAATTCTTTTTTTGTTCGTTTTTTTTTCTTTTTTTCTTGTTCTTCAACAATGGAGTCGTTGTCAGAAAGCCGTTAGAGAGGCCGCCTTAGATATACTCGGTTTCGAGCCACCACCGTCGAGAAACCCCTGGTTTGACGATGAGTGCAGACGGGCCCATGTAGAGAAACAGAATGCATACATGGCCACATTGCGTCGACGGACGAGAGCTGCCCGCGAGCTCTATGAATAGAAAAGGAGGGAGGAGCATGCGCTTTTGAGAAGGAAAAAGAAGGAACACGAGAAGCGCGAGATCGAGGAGATGGAGAGATGTTAGTGCAGGAACGACATTCGAAAATTTTACCGGAAAGTAAAACGAACATGCCAAGGCTATAAAGCCAGAGCAGAAGCCTGCAGGGATGAGCACGGACAACTAGTAGTGGAGTCACAGTCGATGCTGAGATTGTGGAAGGACCACTTCTGCAGACTGTATAACGGCGATGATAGTCAAAATGCCGCCGTCAGGCAGAGCGAACCATTCACAATGGACGAAGACGAAGGAGAATCCCGTCCACCCGACCAAGACGATGTTAAGATAGCGATATCGGAACCTAAGTCTTATAAAGCTGCTGGAGCAGACAGACTCCCCGCGGAGCTGTTTAAAGCAGCTGGCGATGAGCTGGTTAGGAAGATGCACCAACTCATCTGTAAGATATGGTCGGAAAAACGCATGCCCGCTGAATGGAATCTCAGTATCGTTTGCCCGGTCCATAAGAAAGGAGACCCCTATGACTGCGCCAATTACAGAGGGATAAGCCTCCTGAACATCGCGTACAAGATCCTCTCTGCCGTACTGTGTAAGTACCTGAAACCGTTCGTGGACAATCTGATAGGTTCCTACCAGTATGGTTTCAGGCCAGGAAAATCCACGATAAATCAAATATTTACACTACGACAGATCTTGGAGAAGACCCATGAAATCCAGGTCGACACGCACCATCTTTTCGTCGACTTTAAAGCCGCGTATGACAGTGTTTATAGAGACGAGCTATACAGAGCCATGTCATCTTTTAACGTTCCTGCCAAACTCGTCAGACTATGCAGGATGACTATGGAGAACTCTTGCTGCTCCATTAAGGTCGGAGGTGAACTAACCGACCCCTTTTATGTTGAAAAAGGTTTTAGACAGGGTGACGCACTGTCATGTGATTTCTTCAACATTATTCTTGAAAAGATCGTGCGGGACTCCGCGGCCAATACACGAGGTACGATCTACTTCAAGTCCACACAATTGTTTGCCTACGCAGATGACATTGACGTTATTGGACAAACAAAGCGAGACGTCAATGAGGCGTTCACAAGCATTGAAGCAGAAGCGGCGAAAATGGGTCTAAGGGTAAATGGGGACAAGACCAAATATATGCTGTCATCCAAGAAAGACGCACAACACCGACGTCTTGGTCAGAACGTCACCTTCGGCAGCTATATTTTTGAAGTAGTCAAGGACTTCGTGTACCTTGGCTCGGTAGTGACAAGCAGCAACGACACCAGCGCTGAGATAAAACGCAGAATAACTCTTGCCAATCGCTGCTTCTTCGGGCTCAGGAGGCAATTGAGTAGTAGAGCCCTCTCTCGAAAAACTAAGGTTTCCCTCTACAAAACCTTAATCATCCCGGTCCTCTTCTACGGCGCTGAGGCTTGGACGTTGTCAAAAGCGGATGGAGAGGCTCTTGGACGTTTCGAGAGGAAAATTCTGCGTGCTATCTTCGGTCCCGTTTTTGTAAACGGAGAATGGAGGAGGAGATTCAACCAAGAACTGTACGGGCTGTACAGCGACATCGGCCTGGTTAGACGTCTTCGGATCCAACGTCTAAGATGGCTAGGCCATGTAGAGCGAATGGACATCAACGCTCCGGCCCGAAGAGTCTTCGACTCCAACCCCGAGGGACGACGCAGCAGAGGACGACCGCATTTAAGGTGGCGCGCACAGGTGGAAGGGGACCTCAACCAACTGGGCGTTCGGCACTGGAAGCGGCTGGCCGAAGATCGGGCCGGCTGGAGAGGCTTGTTGGTTGAGGCCCTGGTTCACCCCGAACTGTAGCGCCATCAAAGTAAGTAAGTAAATTCTTTTTTTCTTTTCGTTATGTCGAAAATAAATGAAATAAATAAAATAAATGTTACTTGTAAGCAACACTGTTGCCATCCCCAAAATGTACATATATGTGTACAAATATAGCAATACTAAATGTACACGGAAGGTGTTGTGACACCAGGTTTTCAATAATGTAAAGTATATGTATGAAATTATAGAGTAATAGTAACCATGTAAGCCATGAAAGCATGCCCGACGACTGGAATACCAGCTCTATATGCCCCATCCACAAAAAAGCGATCTTACCTCTTGCAAGAACTATAGAGGTATATCCCTGCTCAATGTCGCATACAAGATCCTGTCCAGCGTATTGTGTGAACGTTTAAAACCATTTTGCACCGCACTAATCGGCAGCTACCAGTGCGGCTTCCGGCCCGGCGAATCAACTATAGACCAAATTTTCACACTTCGACAAATCCTGGAAAAGACCAACGAGTTTCGAATCGATACACACCATCTTTTCATCGATTTCAAAGCCGCATACGACAGCATTCATCGTCAAGAACTGTTTGGGGCGATGGCCGAATTCGGGATCCCGGTAAAACTGATCCAGTTGTGTCGCGCCACGCTAAAAAACACGCGAAGCACCGTGCAACTCGGTTCTAGGACCTCGGAACCATTCGAAACATGCACCGGATTTCGGCAAGGAGATGCGCTGTCATGTGACTTCTTCAACCTGGTGCTGGAGCAGATAGTGCGACGGGCAGGTGTCAACAGGGAAGGCACTGTCTTTTACAAGTCCATCCAGCTGCTAGGATACGCGGATGATATCGACATCATCGCGTGTTCTCGCCGTGGCATTGTGGAAGCATTCACGGCGGTTGAAGGACAGGCGAAACGAGAGTTGGTCTTAAGATCAATGAGGATAAAACGAAATACATGCTGTTAAGCAAAAACCAATCCGTCGCTCACCACCTGGGACAAAATAAAACAATTGACAGCTACAATTTCGAGGTAGTTAAGGAGTTTGTCTACCTCGGGGCAAACGTAAATTCCACAAATGACGCCACAGTGGAGATCCGGCATAGAATCGCCCTTGGCAACCGTTGCTACTTCGGCTTGTCCAAACAACTGGGGTCAAAACTCCTCATTCGAAAGACCAAAGTCATGCTTTAAAAACGCTCTTTCTGTCAGTCTTGCTGTACGGAGCCGAAAGCTGGACGATAAGCAGGACAGCGGAGCTGATTTCGGGTTCTTTCGAAAGAAAAATTCTGCGCCGGATATTTGGTCCTGTCTGTGAGGAAGGTGAATGGAGAAGAAGACTGTTGCAGAACAACATACAACATGAAAATCACCGAAGGTGCAGTTGCCGTCGGCAATTTGCACTTAGTGCAAAAGAGTCAAAGGCCGACGGCAAAACACAAACCATCGAATTCTGGGAGGCCAGAAGTGGAACAAAATCCACAAGTTCCACATGGGTGAGCGCAAAGGCGCAGGGATTATTGGCCCCTCCCACTTGCACATATGTATGCTCACAGTATGTGTGTGACCGAGTTGGCTTCCACAATTTGGGGTGAATGACCCCCAACGGTGACGATCAGCTGTTTGGGTGGAAGCCGTACGTATAACACCTCTTGTGGAGGACTTACGGTGGGCAGATTCTTTTATTTAAGACGGCTGGAAATCGACTTATAGACGCATTACGATTTTCTATGTACGACTGCCTACGTCGTTAGAACAATAAAATTTCCATACGACTGTAACGTCGTTAACACAGATTAAACACAGTGAATAAACATTTGTTAATGACATTTGACATTTTTTTTCTGAGTTTTATTGGTGCGGTTTTTTTTTGTATGTGGTGAAGTCCGCCAATTAAGACACTTTTTTGCAAGTATCCGTGGCGATACAAAGACACAACCGCGAACAAGGCAAGGCAAGGATTCGTCGACTACACTGGCTCGGCCACATCGAGCGCATGGATATCAACGCTCCAGCTAAGAGGGTCTTCGACTCCGAGCCTCCTCGTTCGAGAAGAAGAGGAAGACCGAACCTCCGGTATAAAGACCAAGTAATCGCGGATGTAAGACATCTTGGTCTTGACAACTGGAAGCAGCGTGCCCGAGACCGTCAAGGATGGAATGCTGCTATAGCTCAGGCTCAGATCCTCCATGGATCGCTGGCCTGATAAGTAAGTAAGTATTTATGTGAACACAACTGTACATACGTAGTTTGCTTAAATATTTTAACTTAGTAACACGCCGAGACCTTTACACGCTGTTTGTAGTTTCCAATTAATAAAATAAATATTTTATCATGATTCAAGGAAGTGTACGAAAACAAAAAGTTTAAGGTTAATCAGTACATGGATTTGTTTAGGTTAAATAGTAAACTTTTGATATCGAATTAACAAATGGAAACTGAAACGATTTAAATCTATTTTTCATTTTAATTTTTACTTTTCTTTAGGTACCACTCAGATATGTACATAAATAATTTAAATATATCGTTTTTATCTTTAACATTTAATATCTTTTTTTCAACTCTTTTAGAGATACTATTCCTATACACATATAATATATATATCCTTTGTTTGTATGTATTTATTTATATAACAATATTTTGTATATATCCAATATATCCTATAATTATACACATTATTCATGATATGTTTCGTTTCAGTGATGATTTATTTTTAGTTCCTATTTGTGATATGTATTTGTATATAACTTCAGTTTTTCTTTTTTTGGTTTTTTGTTGTGGAAGGGCACAATTAATTTTGTTTTCGTGTTTTATTTTAAATGGATTTTTAAATACATATTTGTAGCGTTTCTATTTGTTTTTCCTAGTTCAGAGATTGGTACGCCTTGTTTACTACACTCTACAGCTTGTTTGTTTATTCATGATATGTATATCTGCAATAGTTAGAGCTTGAGAAAGCAGCATAGCATGCATATGTAGGTATCCGGTCATGTGATGGAACCAATTTATGCTTGGAGAAATGTAAATTTGATTAAAAAATATCTATTGTTCTCATCAGGAAGGGACCTATCCCTCTATTGAATTAGTAATCTGCATTTTTTTGCGCCATTCTTATAGTAAATTAAAATAAAAGTAATAACAAGCACAGGCATTTGTTTTTAGCCCTTATAGAAAACAACATAGATTTTATCAAACAAATATATCATTTTTTGTATTGATGGTGCGATCACTAGGTCTTGCATATACCCATTAACATTGATGGACAAAAGTATTCGTAATGTGGTGTTACTGGCAATTGCTCAAGAGCAGAGCACTACTCAACGCCAAATTGATTTACGTGTGAACAGCTTTACCAATTCTATTATAGAGAGCGTTGATCAGTGCCTAAGAAAACTGTTACCAGGCATGGAATGTATATACTCCTTCGCTTTATTCTACAATTAATAAAGCTGAGGAACACTTACAGATCCAGATGGAGACGTACGAGAAACAATTTTTATCTTGCTGAATACTCTAACATCAATAGTACAATAAAAAATGCAATTATTCAGTTTAGAAACCAATCATGGTGCGAACGACTCCAGGGCTTAAACAAAGGAAGCAAACCTTTCGGGAACATAGTGAAAGTAGTAAAGGAAAAATATACCTACATCCCTCCGTTTAAAGTGGGAAGTTCGGTACTACTTACCAACTCTGAAAAAAACTGAGGCCCTCGCAAATTGTTTTGCAAGCAATCATTTAATAACAAGCAATATTACTCCGGCCGCCCATATTATATCTTCCGTTGATCAGTCGATTAATCTCATTAATTCATCTACTTTACTTAACAGTATACAGTTAATATCCCTAAGTGAAGTGAAGGACATTATAAGCAATTTAAAACCTAGACGAGCCCCAGGTTTCGACGGGATTAAAAATGCTTGCCTGATAAACCTACCAGATAGTGCTCTCGTATTCTTAAGGAACTTGGGCTACTTTCCTAGCAACTGGAAGAATGCCAAGATAGTACCGATATTAAAATCCGGCAAGTCCCCCAATTTGCTTTGTAACTATAGGCCAATAAGTCTGCTTAGTTCTCTATGCAAATTCTTTGAAATGTTAGTGATGAATGGGATTGTATCTCTCGTTGAAAGCAGAACAATGTTGCCTAACGAACAATTTGGATTTAGGTCCTCTTACAACACTACCCACCAAGTTCACCGTATAACTAGGGATATTAAAAACAACCTTTCAGTGGGCAAAAACACTGGCATGGTACTTTTAGTCGTGGAAAAGGCCTTCGATACGGTGTGGCACGATTGCTTGCTACATAAACTATTGGTTTTCAACTTTCACCTGTATCTTATTAAAATAATCTAGTCTTCCCTATCCTCCCGTAGATATAGTGTGCCGATTAACCAAATCCACTCAGTTAGCAAACTACTTAAAGCAGGAGTCCCACAAGGATCTGTCCTCAGTCCAATTCTATTCAATATTTATACTTCCGATTTTCCCAACCTGACAAACTGCAGTATTGCTCTATTCGCTGACGATACGTGTATTTACACATCAGATGCAATTGGTTTCAATGTTGAAACTGTGTGTGACAAGGGGTCCTAGGTTTCGTGATGTCACTTGTCAAAATCCTATACATCTAACAGGGGCGATCCCTCTCAGCTAAGCGTCGCTAAACCAAGAATTTAAATTAATAATTTTTATGAAAATCCACGATACGAGCGAGTTATAGTTTCAGTTATAGTTTGCAACTCATGCTCGAGGAAGAAGTGCTTTCAACAGAGTGGAACGACTTAGTCGCGAATTTACTGGCGTTCTAGAGACTTCCGAAGGGGAACTTCCGACGGCGAACGTTCGAGAAGGTGGACCGAGAGCTATATAAGCGCGAACACTCGCCCTCGGCATTCATTCAGTTTGTGGTATTGAACAGAGCGTGACAAGTCGGTGTGATCAATCGATAAAACAGTGGGAAAATAAAAGCTTTCAATAAAGGCTTGTGTGTTTAATAAAGTTTAAGGTGTTCAATAGGTATTGGATAATAAAGAAAAGTGGTGAAGCTGCACAGATAGTTGATCTGTGGTGAAACAAGAAAAGTGTGTGTGTTTTGTTTCGGATAAAAAGACAATTGTAGTTTATCGCAATCCATTGGTGCGAACCCTATTTGGTGTGGGATTGAATATTTCGTAATAATATCATTAATCAATTCCCATTCCTTTCTTAGATTCCCTCTACAATTGTCAAATTCACACCGATAGTAACGGTCGCGACAATCTTTTATGTCTTTGTTGAGTTTCCTGCCAATATTTTTACATCGTTTTATCAAAGAGGTGGGGAGGGAGGGAGCGAGCAAACAGAGCAAAGAAGTTGATCGCGTTTAACATGGCAAACGCCAGCTTCGACCTCTGTCCCTGCCCAATCCAAGTTGACACACAGCCTCCGCGTGGCCCCCACTGGATAGCTACCCTGGCACCCGCCAGGTAGTGAACCAATGTGTGCAGCGACCCAACCCCTGTTCCTGGGGAAAGTGGAACCTTGCCCTCCAGGTTGGGGGTTGTGCTTAGGGGTAACATCCCTAACACGTAAAAACCTACTTGTTCCGAAACGACAACAAGCCTCGGATACGGACGGATATAAAGCTGACGACCCCTGCAAACGACTAACGGACTTGAGAGTCTGCACCTGGAATGTGAGGTCCCTTAACAGACCGGGTGCAGGAGATCAATTGGAGCAAACCCTCAACTGCTATAAAGCAGATATAACCGCACTCCAAGAAGTGCGATGGGATGGACCAGGCAAAAAACGGATGAAAAACTGCGACATCTACTACGGGAACTGCTACAAGGAGAACAAACAGCGCCTATTCGGAAGAAAAGGACGATCGACTCAAAGAAGAATTCTACGATCTCCTAGACAGAACATATGCCCAATGTCCCAGCTACGACACAAAAATAGTCCTAGGAGATTTAAATGCATAACTGGGCAAGGAGGACATATTTGAGTCGATCATAGGAAAGCATAGCCTCCATAACACCACATCCGACAACGGATTAAGGCTAATCGTTTTCCTAGCGGGGCGTAACCTCCTTGTAGCAAGTACGCGATTCCCCCATCTCAACATCCACAAGGGTACCTGGCGGTCTTGTGATCAATCGACCACCAACCAGATTGATCACATTGCGATCGACGCCAGACACTCCTCCTGTATTCACGACGTACGAACCTTCCGAGGGGCCAACATCGACTCGGACCACTACCTTGTTGTAGCCAAGGTACGAATGAGGATATCAAGAATGCTTAGGAGTCGAGTAGGACTACGTAAGTTTGACGTTGGAAGGCTACAATCGCAAGAGACTGCCAGAATCTTTGCCGATCGTGCCTCCTCAAAGCTCTCTCAAAATCCGCCCACAGCAGCACAAACAATAGAGCAGGAATGGGCTCATTGCCAGAGCGCCGTCAGAGATGCTGCCTGAGAGGTGCTGGGTTTCAAACAGCCACCACCTAGAAACCCCTGGTTCGATGAACAATGCGAACAAGCCCATGCAGCAAAACAAGAGGCATATAAAGCCATGCTGCAACGACGGACGAGAGCTGCTCGCGAAATCTATGAGCAGAAGAGAAGAGAGGAACACACGCTTTTCAGAAGAAAGAAGAGAGAGCACGGAAAGCGTGAGATCGAGGAGATGGAGAGATGCTTCCGCAGGAATGACGCCCGTAAGTTTTACAACAAGGTAAAACGAACATGCCATGGCTACAAAGCCAGAGTGGCGGCCTGCAGGGATGAAAATGGGGAACTGGTAGTAGAGTCGCAGTCGATGCTGAGGATTTGGAAAGACCACTTCTGCAGACTGTATAACGGAGATGATAGACAAGATACCGCTGTCAGGCAGAACGAGCTATTCGCAATGGACCACGAAGTAACAGAATTCAGTCCACCTGACCTAGACGAAGTCAAAATAGCGATATCAAGACTTAAGTCTAATAAAGCCGCTGGCGCAGACGGCCTGTCTGCTGAGCTTTTTAAGGCGGCTGGAGATGAGATGAGCTGGTAAGGTGCATGCACCATCTCATTTGCAAGGTATGGTCGGAGGAAAGCATGCCCGACGAATGGAATCTCAGCATCGTTTGCCCGGTCCATAAGAAAGGAGACCCCTATAACTGCGCCAACTATAGGGGAATAAGTCTCCTTAACATCGCATATAAGATCTTCTCTGCCGTATTGTGTGAACGCCTGAAACCGTTTGTGGATAACCTGATCGGCTCTTATCAGTGTGGTTTCAGGCCAGGTAAATCCACAATAGACCAAATATTTACGCTACGGCAGATCTTGGAGGAGAATCGACACTCACCACCTCTTCCGACCTCGTCCGACCGTGCAGGATGACAATGGAGAATTCTCGCTGCTCCATTAAGGTCGGTAATGAGCAAACCGAGACCTTTGATGTTAAAAAAGGATTTAGGCAAGGTGACGCGCTGTCATGCAACTTTTTCATCATCGTGCTTGAAAAGATCGTGCAAGAGTCACTGGCCAACACAAGAGGTACGATTTATTTCAAGTCTACGCAATTGCTTGCGTACGCCGACGATATTGACGTAATTGGACGAAAACAGCAAGACGTCAATGAGGCTTTCGTGAGCATTGAGGTAGAAGCGGCTAAGATGGGTCCCAAGGTTAATGAGGGTAAAACCAAATATCTGCTTTCATCTAAAAGAGACGGACATCACCGACGTACTGGCCAAAACGTCACCATGGGCGGATATAACTTTGAAGTGGTCAAGGAATTCGTCTACCTTGGCTCACTGATGACCAGCGACAACAACACCAGCGCTGAGATAAAACGCAGAATCACTCTTGCCAATCGCTGTTTCTTTGGGCTCAACAGGCAATTGAGAAGTAGAGCCCTCTCTCGGAAAACCAAGGTGACACTATATAAGACCTTGATCATCCCAGTCCTTCTTTACGGCGCAGATAAGCGGATGAAGATGCCCTTGGTCGTTTCGAGAGGAAAATTCTGCGCACTATCTACGTTTGTTCAAACGGTGTATGGAGGAGAAGATATAACGAAGAACTGTACGGGTTGTACAGCGACATCGGCCTGGTACGACGTCTACGGATACACCGTCTAAGGTGGCTAGGCCATGTAGAGCGCATGGAAGATACAGCTCCGACCCGAAAAGTCTTCGAATCCACTCCGGAAGGAAGGCGCGGAAGAGGACGGCCGTCTCAGCGGTGGCGCACGCAGGTGGAAGGGGCCTCAACCAACTGGGCGTGCGGCACTGGAAACAGCTGGCCAAAGACCGTGCCGGCTGGAGACGCTTTGTTGGTTGAGGCCCAGGTTCACCACGGACTGTAGTGCCACCTAAGTAAGTAAGTTTATCAAAGAGGTGTTCTGAGGATGTTTCGAGCATTTAACTCCAAGTTTATTCTTTAACTTGACCTTCTTTAAAATATTTCTGTTCAACCAAGGCTTAAATCGAATATCAGATCTTTTCGGTTTAATGGTTTTGTCCATCAGAGTATATTTGGAGATAGCATTTCATTTCAAATCATATACAAAAAATAATATTTGATATTATTTTTAATTAATTCTAGTCGTATTTACTATGATATGTTTAGTTGCAGTGGCATGTTTCGTGTTTTTTTAATCTAGGTTATATACTCGTACCACCTAATTAAATAACAAATTAATATATACCTATTTGTTGTAGAGAGCATGCATTTAGATAAGGAATCCTTCCTTGTTATGTAAACAACTTAAATGTAGAGGTACGTATATTAATAAAAATAGTTTGTACTAATAAATAAACATTCAATTATTTTCCTATAATACCTGAGCACTTAAAATCCTTCCAACAATTAATAAAATTAAGAAAAATCAATAGAAAAATAAAACGGAAATAGAAAATTAAATATTTCAACAATTAACAAACATCCAACTAATGTAGATTTGGGTGTGGTTATAAAAATATTTTGTTTTTACTAGGTACTTCTACACTTACTTCTTTACTGAGTTTGCATCTTTTGGAAGCGCATATACTCTTGTTTCACTCCACTTACTTTTAGGAATGTATCTACATAAATAAATTGAATTTATTAAAATCCCTCATGAAATTCATTTTCATCTTTCTTTAGTTTTTGATGATATACTAGCTGCATTGAAACTCCTTTACAAGAGTATACACTTTGCTCCTTAAAAGAAAACCCACTTGGAATTTTTGTTTCTTTAAATGTTTGTATAGTTTAGTTGGTTGCTTTTATATATCATACTTTATAGTGGACTTAATGGATTGGTTGTATACATTTATTAAAAGGCAGTATTGTCCTGCTCAGCAGTTGGTACAGCTACTCCTGGCTGTCCGCCACCACCGCTGCCGGAACCGCTAGTAGACTTTTGAAATTGACGCTGTGCCTCGGCAACCGGTAGGTCATCGTCCGCTTCTAGGGCTGGATTTATTCGACCATTTCGTTCGTCCTTACCAACCATAGTGGCTGCACCATATGAACGACCCAAAGGACCCGCCATTACCGAGAGCTATTATATTCAAAATTCATATTAAATATCGATTACGCTTGCGTTATTTGTTCTCCATGCATGCAAAGCTTATAAGCAATAAATTGAATCATTCATAGAAAATTAAGATAAAACGATAATAATATTAAAACAATTTGATTCTTAACTAAACTGAAGTACACTGGGTTATCATTCTCAATCTATACTAATAAAGGGTCCGCCATCAAACGTTCTTTTTTTTTCAAGTAGTGCTTATTTCGTGAATGGTAACACTTAGGTTTTGGTGGGCATGGGCTCGGACATACAGGGTAAAGTTGTTGATTGCTGTCAACCTGGCGAGATGCCAGCAACGATCCCTGTTTAAATGCCCGGGTCAAGTTGACATACGGCCTCCTCGCGGCGCCCTCTGGATAGCCTCTTCAACAACCGTTGGGAGGTGAACAAACGTATGCAGCGAAAAAAAACCCCGACCAGAATGGCGGTTGTGCGGCGGGCTAACAATCCGCCCACGTTAAAAACCTAAAAGTTATGAATGAGCAAGATGCCTCGGATACACGGACGGATACTCGACGGCGACAACGCACGAAAAAGAAACACGATTTACGAGTATGCTCCTGGAATGTCAGAACCCTGTACACTCCCGGAGCTGCTCATAAACAAGAAGGAATCCTCACGCAGTACAAGGCGGATATTACTGCGGTCTAGGAAATACGCTGGATAGGAAATGGTATGATTAGGAAAGGTTGCACTTACTGGGATGCGAATTTGTCGTGGGAGAGCGGTTAAGGTCGAAGGTCATTGGCTTTAAACCTACAAGTGATCGCCTGGCTGTGATCCGCATCAGAGGCAGATTTTATAACATCAGCTTTATTTGTGCACACGCCCCTACCGACGAGGCTGAAGACCCTATCAAAGGAGGACTTCTATGACCTCCTGTACAACGCCTACGGAGCTTGTCCGGAGTACGATGTTAAAATCGTGCTCGGGGACTTCAACGCCAAAATCGGTAAGGAAAACACCCTTGGCGGAGTGATCGTAAAGCACAGCCTCCGCGATACAACAACAGATAACGGCTTCCGACTCGCTGACTTTGCGACATCTCGTAATGCGGTGATAAGTAGCACAAGATTCCCTCGCAAGCGAATCCACACAGCAACCTGGCGATCTCCGGACGGTCGAACCGCCAACCAAATCGACCATGCACTCATTGACGCAAGGCACTCGTCAAACATCCTGGATGTGCGAACATTCAGAGGGGCAAATGTCGACTCTGACCACTTCCTCGTAGCAGCAAGATTCAGAGCTCGACTGTCCAATGTCAGAAAGCTGCACCAGCCCATCAGGAGGAGGTTCGACATTGGGCGCCTGAGCACACCGGAGGTTACCAGAGTCTACAGGGAGCAGCTGAGCGAAAGAAAGAAACACAAATGCCAATAATATGTGGCTGCATTGCCGCTCAGCCATTCAGGAAGTAGCCGAAACCACCTTAGGATACCTACCACCCCCGACAAGAAACCCGTGGTATGATGGCGAGTGTGAGCAGAAAAAGGCAGCAACCGACGAGGCGTACCAAAAGGCGCTGCAGAGGAAAACCAGGGCAGCGCAAGAAGAGTACCGAGCCAGTAGAAGGGAAGAGAAAAAACTACTGCGACAAAAGAAAAGAATCTTCGCAGCCTCCCAGCTCAAGGATATCGAGGAGTCTAGGGATAAACATAAAATACGAGCCTTTTACAAGAAAGCCAAGGGCCTTGCAGGAGGCTTCAAAAAGGGCACTCTGGCTCTTCGAAACTGCGAGGGTAGTCTTGTCACCGACCCGCAGGGAATTGTGGAAGTATTTAAGCAGCACTTCCAGCAACTGCTTAACGAGCATGACCAAGAGAGAGTTGTAGGGACCGAGGAAGTCCCAACTCCAGCCGCTGAAGTAGTCCTCCCACCCAGCATCGAAGAAGTCGGCACAGCTATTCAGAAGCTGAAGAACAGAAGGCCGCAGGCTCAGATGGCAGGCCATCAGAGCTCTTCAAGGCTGGCCACGATGTTCTGGTAGGGAGCATGCACCAGGTCATCTGCAGAATTTGGGAAGATGAATGCATGCCCGACGACTGGAATACCAGCTCTATATGCCCCATCCACAAAAAAGGCGATACTACCTCTTGCAAGAACTATAGAGGTATATCCTTGCTCAATGTCGCATACAAGATCCTGTCCAGCGTATTGTGTGAACGTCTAAAACCATTTTGCACCGCACTAATCGGCAGCTACCAGTGCGGCTTCCGGCCCGGCAAATCAACTGTAGACTAAATTTTCACACTTCGACAAATCCTGGAAAAGACCAACGAGTTTCGAATCGATACACACCATCTTTTCATCGATTTCAAAGCCGCATACGACAGCATTTATCGGGAAGCACTGTTTAGGGCGATGGCCAAATTCGGGATCCCGGTAAAACTGATCCAGTTGTGTCGCGCCACGCTAAAATACACGCGATGCACCGTGCAACTCGGTTCTAGGACCTCGGAACCATTCGAAACATGCACCGGATTTCGGCAAGGGGATGCGCTGTCATGTGACTTCTTCAACCTGGTGCTGGAGCAGATAGTGCGACGGGCAGGCGACAACAGGGAAGGCACTATCTTTTACAAGTCCATCCAGCTGCTAGGATACGCGGATGATATCGACATCATCGCGTGTTCTCGCTGTGGCATTGTGGAAGCATTCACGGCGATTGAAGAACAGGCGAAACGAGTTGGTCTTAAGATCAATGAGGACAAAACGAAATACATGCTGTCAAGCAAAAACCAATCCGTCGCTCACCACCTGGGACAAAATATAACAATTGACAGCTACAATTTCGAGGTAGTTAAGGAGTTTGTCTACCTCGGGGCAATCGTAATTTCCATAAATAACACCACAGTGGAGATCCGGCATAGAATCGCCCTTGGCAACCGCCGCTACTTCGGCTTGTCCAAACAACTGGGGTCAAAACTCCTCCCTCGAAAGACCAAAGTCATGCTTTACAAAACGCTAATTCTGCCAGCCCTGCTGTACGGAGCCGAAAGCAGGACAGCGGAGCTGATTTTGGGTTCTTTCGAAAGAAAAATTCTGCGCCGGATATTTGGTCCTGTCTGTGAGGAAGGTGAATGGAGAAGAAGATACAACCTCGAACTCTACGAGCCACATCGAGCGCATGGACATCAACGCTCCAGCTAAGAGGGTCTTCGACTCCGAGCCTCCTGGTTCGAGAAGAAGAGGAAGACCGAACCTCCGGTATAAAGACCAAGTAATTGCGGATGTAAGACATCTTAGTCTTGACAACTGGAAGCAGCGTGCCCGGAACCGTCAAGGATGGAAGGCAGCTATAGCTCAGGCTCAGATCCTCCATGGATCGCTGGCCTGATAAGTAAGTAAGTAAGTAACACTTAGCTCATGTCTGATTTGACAGATAATTAGTTTTATCCTTCCGCTGAACGAATATGGTTGTGTATTTGCTTGAACAACGCTGGGAAATATTGCGACATTACTTTGCAGAATGTGTGCGAAAATTGCGTACGGATTTTGGAAGAAGAGAAGCACCGTCAGCTCCGTATGTTCGTTATCTTGTGAAAAAGTGAAAGAATCTGGCATCCTCATCGATAAACCAAAGCGTGAAAAGCCAAAAACAGTGCGTACACCCGAGAATATTGCTGCTTCGGCAGAAAGTGTGCGTGAAGCGCCATCAACATCAATTCACCGTCGTTCTCAACAATTGAACATTTCGGAGACATCATTGAGACGAATTTTGCATAAAGACCTTGGCATGACGCCATACAAAGTCCAATTGGTTCAGGAGTTGAAGCCAACTGACCATCCAATGCGTTTTCGCTTCGCTAAGGGGGCCTGCGATCGACTTACAGAAGATGCCGATTTTGCCAAAAAAATCATCTTTTCAGATGAAGCTCATTTTGATCTTGGCGGGTATGTAAACAAGCAAAATTGTCGCATTTGGGGCACAGAAAACCCACACGCATACATAGAAAAGACGGTGCACCCAAAACGAGCCATTGTTTGGTGCGGATTTTGGTCCAGAGGCATAATTGGGCCATTTTTTCTCGAAAATGAGCAAGGAGTGGCCGTTACAGTCAATGGCGATCGTTATCGGGTCATGTTGAACGAATTTTTGTTCACAAAAATTGAAGAGGAGGATATTGGCAACATTTGGTTTCAACAGGACGGCGTTACGTGCCACACAGCCGAAGCTACACTCGATGTTTTACGCCCTGTTTTTGAAGATCGCATTATCAGCCGCAGAGCTGATGTCGTTTGGCCACCTCGGAGCTGCGATTTGACACCGTTGAACTATTATTTGTGGGGTGCCGTCAAAGGTAAGTGTTACGCCGACAAGCCAGAGACAATTGACGCTTTAAAGGACAATATTCGTGAAGCCATTGGTGAAATACAGCTGCACACAATCGATAATGTGATTAAAAATTGGACCGATCGTGTAGGCTACTGCATGGCCAGCCGAGGCAGCCATTTGAATGAAATTATTTTCCATTATTAACCGGAAGGATTGTACTTTCAAATAAAAAAAGAAATTTGAGAAAATATTAGGTAGTTTTTTTATAGCTTTAAAAAAAAAAAAGTTGTTTGGCGGACCCTTTATTATAAATGTGAAAGTGTGTGTGTCTGTTTGTCCGTCTTTCACGGCAAAACGGAGCGACGAATTGACGTGATTTTTTAAGTGGTGATGGTTGAAGGGATGGAGAGTGACATAGGCTACTTTTTGTTTCTTTCTAGCTCCCGTTAGGTTTGTATGCAGCAACAAAAACAAAAATCAGGCCGCGCTTCACACTATATTATTTACATTATTTGACTACTAAGCGTCCCTTTAAGGCTAAGGCTATTGCAACTTAAAAAAAAATTAAAAAAAAATCTACAATCAATTCAGCAACTATCTACGTCCGTATCTACGGTATCTAATCAACTAGCTTTCAACATTATTACCTGCTCTCCAGCTTCAGAGGGTTCGCCTACACGCTGAATATCCTCAGGAATATTAACCACACATTTAAAATAGTCATAATTCGGTGGGAGTCTCCCGGATTCAAACATCATCCTAAGGAGCATTTTCATTTATCATCACCGTCAAGGAAAGCCAATATCTATTTACTTACTTTGTCCACCAGGATACAAAAATCAAAGTGATTAAGCTCAGTAGCATCGCTGTCGTCCGGAAGGGAAACAATTGTGTTTTATTCACCTCATCGTATCCAGGGAAATGAATGAGCGCCGGCAATCCTAAAAGTGGCTCACCGCCCGATAATCGGACAAAGAATGCTATTATGTAGGCTGCTAAGCTGCCATAAGTGTTGCAGTGTTTTTTGAAATGTACCACCATAAGTAGTTGCGGAAATAGGATGACATACACCAAATCCGAACACATTGACCTGAAATGATCACAATCAGTTTGAAAGCAATTTAAGTGTGAGTGTATGTTAAGTACCATAGACCGTAGATCGATGGAATCGTTAGAGCCATGATAGTTGATAGAACGCCAACGACAAGAATAGATACGCGCATAACCCAAATAATTTCCATTTCGGATGCATTCTGACGGAAAATCAATTTATACACATTACGGGCAAACATCGATGATGCAGAGAGTACAGAGGAATCAGCCGAGGACATTACAGCCGCAGATACAGCGCCGAGTCCGAAGAATGACACAAAGTCGGGTGTCAAGTACTGCAATACCATAGGTAGAATCATGCTAGTCTGGTCAACAGTCAGCGGCCAGGGACCTTCGTATTTAGTTTCGTTCCATGCTGTGTAGTTATGGAATATAGATAGATAAGCGAACGAATGAGTGTGTAAATTGATGAGCGGGTGGTTACTTACGAGTTGCCTTGGCAATTGCTCCAATTAGAACCGGTGGGATGGCCATTAAAATACAACCGAATGCGGCAACGTAAGATAAAATTTGTGCTCGGCCAGCAGTCTTACTGGATAATACTCGTTGAAAGTAGACCTATAAATAAAGGAAATATAGAAGGCTTATACCACAATACAAAAGTACGTAGCCCATGTTCGCATGAGTAAATGTCATCAGTCAAGGAGAGAGATGTACTACATTTACATGACGCCTCTGGGTGTGTTTTGGAAGTGTACTCATATTCCGAACATCCCGAGTATTGCACGTAAAAGGTTATACACCTTTTTCCGGTTTTGGACTATACTCCATAGTCTTCTTCCAGATATACAGTCATTTTACTTAACTTTGAAATAATTGGATAGATAGATAGGGTAAGGGGGTGGGACAAAGTCGCCTGATCACTGCGGCCTATTGTGATGTCCCCCACTTACTGTTCACTCAGAAAACCTAATTTTGTAATAAAACTTAGAATGTTTTTGAGTGAGCTAGCAGCGATTTCTTCTGCTTCAAGATAATACCTG
This sequence comes from Eumerus sabulonum, assembly GCA_951905685.1. NCBI lineage: Eukaryota > Metazoa > Arthropoda > Insecta > Diptera > Syrphidae > Eumerus > Eumerus sabulonum. Next base: position 194,932,374 of record OX645060.1, read on the forward strand.
CTTAGGTGACGATGATAACGATATCGAAACTTAAGTCTTATAAAGCTGCTGGAGCAGACGGACTCCCCACGGAGCTGTTTAAAGCAGCTGGCGATGAGCCGGTGAGGAACATGCACCAAATCATCTGCAAGATATGGTCGGAAGAACGCATGCCCGATGAATGGAATCTCAGTATCGTTGCTCGGTCCATAAGAAAGGAGACCCCTATGACTGCGCCAATTACAGAGAGATATGCCTCCTGAACATCGCGTACAAGATCCTCTCTGCCGTACTGTGTAAGTACCTGAAACCGTTCGTGGACAATCTGATAGGTTCCTACCAGTGTGGTTTCAGGCCAGGAAAATCCACAATAGACCAAATATTTACACTACGGCAGATCTTGGAGAGGACCCATGAATTCCAGGTCGACCGCACCATCTTTTCGTCGACTTTAAAGCCGCGTATGACAGTGTTTATAGAGACGAGCTATACAGAGCCATGTCCTGTTTTAACATTCCTGCCAAACTCGTCAGACTATGCAGGATGACTATGCAGAACTCTCGCTGCTCCATTAAGGTCGGAGGTGAACTAACCGACCCCTTTGATGTTGAAAAAGGTTTTAGACAGGGTGACGCACTGTCATGTGATTTCTTCAACATTATTCTTGAAATGATCGTGCGGGACTCTGCTTGCCTACGCAGATGACATTGACGTTATTGGACGAACAAAGCGAGACGTCAATGAGGCGTTCACAAGCAATGAAGCAGAATCGGCGAAAGTGCGTCTAAGGGTAAATGGGGATAAGACCAAATATATGCTGTCATCCAAGAAAGACGCACAACACCGACGTCTTAGTCAGAACGTCACCTTCGGCAGCTATATTTTTGAAGTAGTCAAGGACTTCGTCTACCTTGGCTCGATACTGACAAGCAGCAACGACACCAGCGCTGAGATAAAACGAAGAATAACTCTTGCCAATCGCTGCTTCTTCGGGCTCAAGAGGCAATTGAGTAGTAGAGCCCTCTCTCGAAAAACCAAGGTTTCCCTCTACAAAACCTTAATCATCCCGGTCCTCCTCTACGGCGCTGAGGCTTATCAAAAGCGGATGAAGAAGCTCTTGGACGTTTCGAGAGGAAAATTCTGCGTGCAATCTTTGTTCCCGTTTGTGTAAACGGAGAATGGAGGAGGAGATTCAACCAAGAACTTTACGAGCTGTACAGCGACATCGGCCTGGTTAGACGTCTTCGGATCCAACGTCTAGGATGGCTACGCCATGTAGAGCGAATGGACATCAACGCTCCGGCCTGAAGAGTCTTCGACTCCAACCCCGAGGGACGACGCAGCAGAGGACGACCACATTTAAAGTGGCGCGCACAGGTGGAAGGGGACCTGAACCAACTGGGCCTGCGGCACTGGAAGGGGCTGGCCGAAGATCGGGCCGGCTGGAGAGGCTTGTTGGTTGAGGCCCTGGTTCACCCCGAACTGTAGCGCCATCAAAGTAAGTAAGTAAGGTGACGATGATGTGTACTGATCAGGCAGTTACAGCGACATAGTATGTGCTCTGCTGTTTCTTCGTCTTCATTACACATTCGGCAAGTGTCATCCTGTATGATGCCCATTGTTTTGAGGTGTTTATTAACTGGGCAGTGTCCAGTAAGGAAACCTGTGATTAAACGAATCTGACTCCTCGAAAGCATGAGAAGTTGTTTCATTCTTTTGAGGGATGTAGTTGGGAGGAACAGCTTGGCTTCTCTGCTACCTTTCGTTGGAGACCAGTAGTGATCCGTCGTGTTCCTTAACCAATTGTTTATGCAGCATTTGGTGGTACTAATGGGTATGCCGCAGAAAGGCTGTGGCATCATAAATGGTGATGCAGAGCCTTTCCTTGCTAGTAGGTCCGCCTTTTCGTTGCCTGTATGGCCGCTGTGTCCACCTATCCAAATGAGATTAACTCTGTTTGTACTTGCCAGCTGGTGAAGTAGCTGTAGACAGTCCCATACCAGTTTGGAGGTGATTTCAAAGCTCTTTAGGGCTAAAAGTGCAGCCTTGCTGTCAGAGAGAATGTAAATGTTTTTGTTAAGTATATTTCTGTTTATATTTTCTCTGAGGCAGAGTTCTATAGCAAATATCTCTGCTTGAAAAACGGAGTTATATCTGTCCATGCTGACGTAGATGCATGTGCCTGTATTTGCTCCGTATACTCCAGCCCCAACGCCTTCGTCCGTTTTGGAGCCATCTGTGTACCACACGTAGGATCCACGATTGAAGGAGGGTCTATCCTGTTCCCAGTTTTGTCGGTTGGGGAATGTGACCTTGTAGTTTTGGCTGAAGTTGTATCTGGGGAGACCGTTGTCTGTAAGAGATATCTTTAGGATTTCATGCCTGCTTATTTCGGTAAGGATATCAGGGTGAAAGAGCCTACGGTTAGAGTCATCCTCCACGATCAGTCTATGGGCAAAGACCATTGCTTCTTTCTTCAGTTGGAGATGAAGAGGTGGCAGGTCTGTGATGACTTCTAGTGCTGCTGTGGGGGTTGTTCTCATGGCCCCAGTGATACAGATGCAAGCTAGTCTTTGCAATTTGTTGAGCTTGGCTTGCACTGATACTTACTTTGTTTTGTGCCACCAGACGGGCGCAGCATATGTAAGAATTGGTCTGGCGATTGCTGTATATAGCAAGTGGGACATTTTGGGGTTTGTGCCCCAGTTTTTGCCAGTAAGACTTCTGCTGGTCCATAAAGAGATCCTGGCTTTCTCGATTGTCTTTGTAATGTGAGAGTTCCAAGTGAGCTTTTCGTCTAGAGTTATCCCTAGATATTTGATTCTTTTGAGAACTCTATCGCTTCACCAAAGAGGGTAGGCTTAGTAAGTTTGTGCCTATTCCTTCTTTTGGTGAAGGCGACTATGGTGCTTTACATAGGATTGACATTTAGTGCAACCTTTATGCACCAGCTTGCAACAAGGTTTAGTGCCCGTTGGAGGAGTTCCGAGACTGTGTCTTCGAATTTGTCTCTAATCAGGATCACTATGTCGTCAGCGTAGTCTTGGACGTAGAAGCCATTGCTGCTAAGTGTGCTTATCAGTTCATTTGCCACGATGGACCACAGAAGTGGTGAGAGAAAACCCGCCTTGGGGACATCCTTTCGCGGCGTTTACGCTGATTTTGTTATTGCCTAGTGAGGTGTTTATTTTCCTGTTGCTAAGCATGTGTTGGATCCAATTGCATGTGGTATTGTCCACCCCTGTGCTGAGGATGCAACGTTTTATTTGGGTGTAGTCAGTGTTATCGAAGGCACCCTCAATATCGAGAAAGCAACCTATCGCAATTTCTTTGTCGCTCAGGGATTTGTTGATCCGGGCCGTTAGTTCCTGAAGAGCATGCGTGGTCGATTTCCCAGGCTGGTAGGCGTATTGGTTTTTGTGAAGTGGTGATCTTATCAGTGCACCGTCCCTGATATGCCTATCCAGGATTTTCTCCATTGTTTTTAGGAAGAAAGAGGTAAGGCTTATCGGTCTGTAGGACTTAGGCAGGTCCGTGGGTCTACGGCCTACATTGGGAATGAATTTTACCTTTACCTCTGTCCAGCTTGTTGGTATGTGTCCCCATGCATAGCTGGTTCTAAGGATGTTAATGAGCATGGGGCTGATTTGCACACTCCCCTTTTGAAGAAGGGCTGGGAAGATGCCATCCTCCCCCGGGGATTTGTATGGGTCAAATGAATTGATGGCCCATTTTATGCTTCTCTCGTGAAAGATCGTTCGTGCTCTTTTCCAATCCTCCCTGTTGGGTCTAGTTGCCCTGATCTTATGTTAGAGAGATCGGAGGGAATGATGTTGGAGTCTGGGAAGTACGTACTGGTCAGAATTTTAAGTACTTCCGTACCGTTTTCCGCGTAAGTGCCATCTGCTCTCCTCAACAGTCCAATTTGGTTAGTGTGCTCTTTGGCGAGAACTCTGTGGATACGAGCGCTGCTCTGATCGTCTGAAAGACTGCTGCAGAACTTTTTCCATGAGTCTCTTTTGGCTCTTCTAATCTCTTGGTTATAGTTGGTGAGTGAGGCACGATACTGCGTCCAGTCACCAGGCCGTTTAGCTCTGTTGCTGTTTTCTGGTCAGTGCTCTTAACTTGGCCAGATTGCTGTTCCACCACGGAGTGGAACGGTTGCCTGACTTAACTTTCTCTGAGCAATTGAAATAATTAAGTAAACAGAGCTTCAAGCTAACCGACATACCACATGTACCACATCATTTGTAAAGAGTCCCAATGATCCAAATATAGCCTTAGTCGAATTTGGCGCGGTAGTCCAAGGGAGCACATTTTTTATAGTGAGCCTTAGAGGGAACATGTCGACATATACTGCAGTTAGTCATGCGTTGGATTTCTGCAACACGATTACTGCCGGCAGTGCAGTTATCCAAGCCAGGGTGATTGCTGAATCTGTCCAAGCATAGATCTTTACATCATCCCTACTTAGCACCCGTGAGGTATATTCCAACAACTTAGCAAGAATCACCGCTCCGCATAGTTCAAGACGAGGCAAACTTACAGTCGCAAAAAAAAAAAAATCCCATTATATTCCACAACCCTTCATTGCACATATGTACATACATGTATGTATACATATGTACATGTGTAATTTTATTGATTCTCTTACGCTCGCTTACCTGCCATGGAATACCGCCAAATATCAGTAACAGTCCGTTGTCCATATAAAACCATTTCTGATTGGGATCCACCGAACCAACCCAGTCAACTTCCATCGATGACAAGCTCTTGACATGGTCATTGGCCCATGCAAATGGAATACATAGCCACAGGCCGATAAAAATGCAAAACAATTGAATAACATCCGTATACGCCACTGAATATAAACCGCCGAATAGCGTATAAAACACAGCAATACATGACGACAGGACAACTGATGTTCGATGATCCATATCGATGATGACCGATAGTGTGGCTCCTATTAAATGAATAACCCCCATCAATCATATATGCACCATGCGAAAGAAATCCTTACCTAATGCAGCGAGAATTCCAGCAGCCCAGAATACTTCACCGCAAAGGGCTGGCAAGAATAACAATCCACCCATACGCTCGCCGAACGAATCTTGCAACGGATCCAGCATAGTAATATAGCCTTGCTTCCGCATTGGATTTGCAAAGAAGATACCACCTGCAAGGAAGTAAAATATTCAATCACTATTCATCATGCATTCCTTGTCAGATGCTTACCAAACACCAAACTGAGTGCATAACCAAATGGTGCCTGACACCATACCAGCCCCGATGTGTAAATAGCCTCAGCTGTTCCATTTATATAACCTCCACCGACCCAAGTAGCTGCAGAGCAAATGAAACATTATCTGCCGTTTAGGATTCTATGTCATCTGCTGTATACTATGTATGACTCACCTGTCATCGTGAATATACCGACAAATAATCCAATGGATCTTCCAGCTAGCATCACTTCCTCCTCGGAATCATTGCCAGCTTCTTTCTTACGTCCAGCCCAGATGCCTACGGCTAGGATAAGTAGGTAGAAGAGCACAATGCTCACCACCCCGGCGATATTAATCATTTTTGCTTTTTATCGTTGACGTTGGAGTCTTCTTCCTTGTCGTCAGAGCCGTCTTCCTTTCTCGTCTTCTCAACGGTACTTTTATATATATATATGTATATAATACTACTTTTGCTTATAGATACTGCACTGCGGGTTAGAAAAGGATATAAACATAACATAACACACTTACACCTATTGTATTAGTGTATCTATTTGGATTTATGTGAATAGGTTAGTTCGAGCACAATGGCATTCCAAACTATCGACGAATGGGTGACGATTAAATATAGCTCCAGCTGGGAGCAATTGTTGGCAATCTTGCCGTCGGATTAAATAACTGCTGCAGTTGGTGGGAACTGCCTATAGAGACGAATATCAAAAGGTTGCTTTAGTGCACAATATTGGTAATCGAACACAGAATATGGGATATATATCACAGCCTTACAGCATGACTACAAAAATGATTTCCTTTGGGATTTTAGCTGCCCCATGGTTGGTTAACAACACGCGGTGTTCCCAAAAGAGCCCAACACTCACTTATAACCTACCTTAGCCTACCCTAGCAGAATGACCCATTTCTCAATGACAAAGATCGCAGAGAATTCCGTCCCTCTGACCTCGACGAAGTTGAGATTGCCATGTCGAAACTCAAGTCGAATAAAACTGCTGGCGCAGATGGAGTGCCTGCTGAGCTCTTCAAAGCAGCTGGGGGTGAGCTGATTAGGAGTATGCACCGGCTCATCTGTAAGATATGGTCAGAGGAAAGTATGCCCAAGGAATGGAGTCTCGGCATTGTTTGCCCGATCCACAAAAAAGAAGACCCATTTGACTGCGCCAACTACAAAGGAATAAGTCTCCTTAATGTCGCATACTAGATCTTCGCTGGCGTTTTGTATGAACGCCGGAAGACGTTCGTAAATAAGCTGATAGGTCCTTATCAGTGCGGCTTCAGGCCAGGGAAGTCCACCATCGATCAAATCTTCACATTACGGCAGATCCTGGAGAAAACCAATGAATTTCAAGTCGACGCCCACCATCTATTCGTCGACTTCAAGACAGCGTAATTAGAGACGAGCTATATAACGCCATGTTTACTTTTGACATTCCTGCTTAGCTCATCAGACTTTGCAGGATGACTCTGGAGAACGCTCGCTGCTCCATCCGAATCGGTGCAGAACTGACCGACAGTTTCGAAGTCAAGAAAGGATTTAGACAGGGCGATGCGCTGTCGTGTGATTTCTTCAACACCATATTGGAAATGATTGTGCAAAAGTCACTGGCCAATACAAGAGGCACAATCTATTTCAAATCCTCGCAACTCCTTGCATACGCCGACGATATTGACATAATAGGTAGATCACAGCGAGATGTCAACGAGGCGTTTGCGAGTATTGAGATGGAGGCGGCAAAAATTGGTCTGACAGTTAATGAGGGCAACACAAATGAAAGATCCAAAAAAGCTTAGTTGGCACTATACTCGTGCAGGGTAGCTTTCGGAAGGACATGGGGCTTTAAGCTAAAGGTGGTATACTGGCTATACACCGCGGTGGTAAGGCCTGTTTAGTCTATGGATCAATTGTCTGGTGGAAAGCACTTGAAATGAAATGCAACCTTCAAAGTCTTACAAGGATTCAGAGGGCTGGCTGCCTGGCGGTGACCGGATCTATGAAATCCACACCAACGGTGGCCCTTGAAGCAATGCTGAACCTTCCACCACTAGACATGTATTGTGAAAGCATTGCAGCCAGGGCTGCGCTAAGGTTGCAAGAATCCAGTCTGTGGAAAAGATGTCCTTATGGCCACGCATCAATCCTGGATCGATGGGCTATGCTGAGGTCCGCAAAGGAAACGGACTATACCACCCCACTTTCTTGCTGTGAGAGGAGATTCTCTATTAGGATTCCCTCCAGGGAGGAATGGACCAGTGGTATGGTAAACACAGAAGAGGAACTGGCAATCTATACCGACGGATCCAAAACGGATACCGGTACAGGAGCCGGAGTCTACTTCGAATCTCAGGAAGCGTGTCACTCCTACAGAATTGATGATGTCTGTAGCGTCTTCCAGGCTGAGATCTTCGCAATCAAAAAAGGTGCGGATCTGATTCTTAGGGAGAACTTCTCAGGTAAGAGAATCAAAATCTATGTTGACAGTCAGGCAGCCATTAAGGCTCTGCAAGCAACATGGATAAGATCCCAACTCGTAAAACTCTGTAAAGAGAAACTAGAAGAAATATCGGATGTCAATGAGGTAACCATCTGCTGGGTACCAGGGCACGTGAATATTTCCGGAAATGAGAAGGCGGACAAACTAGCCAGACTGGGGTCTGCCGACACGTTGCAGATCACAACTGAGGCTAGAACGCCACTCAGCACACTATTCAGAGAAATAGGGATGGAACTACTAGGAAAGGCCAGCAAGCGATGGTGTCAATTGGACACATGTGCTACGGCAAGGCTAACATGGCCTGCCTATAACAAAAAAAAGGACGGAAAATCTGCTAAATCTTGGTAAAGGGAATATACGACTGGTAGTCAGCGTCTTCACTGGGCACTGCATGATATCATATCATGCAGCTAGACTAGGCCAGCCCTACAACGATTTTTGCAGAAGCTGTAGGGACGAAGAGGATATAGAATCCAAAGATTTACGTATCTCGGGAACTATTTCTTTTCGGGTTTAGAGGAGGCAAGAGACATTAAGCTGAACAAACTGCTAAGGTTCTTAATTGAATGTGGATGGTTCAGCTCAGCGGGTAACTAACAGGTTCCCCTCGGGTTAGTTTTCAAAATGGGCACAATGGACTCTTAGTAGTCTAAGTGAGCCGTGACATCATGTCAATAGGGCACCCAACTAACCTAACCTAACCTAATGAGGGCAAGACTTAATATCTGCTGTCATCGAAAAAGGACATTAACTACCGGCGTCTTGGACAGAACGCGCATATTGGCAGATATAACTTTGAGGTAGTTAAGGACTTCATTTACCTCGGCTCCGCAGTGGCCTGGAACAACGACACCAGTATTGAAATAAAGCGCAGAATTACTCTTGCCAACCGCTGCTTCTTTGGGCTCAAGAGACAATTGAGAAGTAGAGCCCTCTCTCGTACGACCAAGTTGACCTTATATAAGGCCTTAACTATCCCGGTCCTGTTAGACGGCGCAGAAACATAGACTTTATATAAAGCGGATGAGGGAATCTTCTATCGTTTCGATAGAAAGATTCTGCGTGCGATTTTCGGTCCTATAAGCACACAGGGGGGATTGATGGAGCAGATTCAATCTCGAACTCTACGGGTTGTACAGCAGCATGAGTCTAGTCAGGCGTCTACGGATCCAACGCCTAAAATGGCTAGGCCATGTAGAGCGAATGGACACCACAGCTCCAGCCCGTAGAGTCTTTGAATCCAACCCCGAGGTACGAAGAAATAGAGGCCGGCCGCTTCTAAGGTGGCGCGCACAGGTGGGAAGGGACCTCAACCGACTGGGCGTGCGGCACTGGAAAAGACTAGCAAAAGATCGTGCTAGATGGAGAGGCATGTTGGTTGAGGCCCAGGTTCACCCCGAACTGTAGCGCCCCTTAAGTAAGTAAGTAAGCCTCCCCTGGTCTACCCCAACCTATACAAGTCCGCCACTAGTGTTGGCGGGCTTCGCCTTGAAGATGCTATGTTTAAGATTCCATTACGAAGTCCGTTCCAGCCATGATGATGTCTCTATATCCGCGAGAAACCACTCTGTTGAACCTGAGGCGCTCGGGCTCATAGAGTACGACGTCAGATTCGTAAGGGAGTCGCCGTTCCACAGAATTACGGGCCACGTGGTAGATTAGCGGTACTGCCAATCTATCCTGGATTAGCCCACAATTATCAAGATGAAGAAATGCTTCCGGAGGCACAAAGCCGTTCAGACGCACTTTTTCGTAATACATAAAGTTGGGGTAGTAAGCCCCAAGGATTAAGTTATTGATCGAAGTCATTGCCATTGCAACGTGACCTCGAATCAGTTGAATCAGAAAATAAACTATCCGTTAAGTCCTTGCCCTTTCGTATAGGACCTCATTGGGATAGAATCATCTGTACTCAGACTTTTGTATTCTGTGCAATCCAAGACAAGCCCTCAGACATTGTCTGTCAAACACCCGGATCCTTTCCATTAAGCTTGCGCTCACATTACCCAGACGAACCATCAATATGCAATCATAGGCCTGATTAAAGCAATATAGCAATTTACCTTCATCCTAGAATCAAGTTGGCTGCAGTGAAACACCCATCTTGTCAGGGCGAAAGCGCCCCGAGCTCCTTCCAGAGCAGCATCTACACTTTTATCAGAATATAGATACTGATCCAGCCAGATCCCCAGGTACCTGACTACACTTTTGCTTGCTAGTTGATGCCCCTCCGTCCAATGTTCAATGTTTTCTAGTGTCCCTAGAGGCCCTCGGAATTATATGTGGCAATGGTTTACTTACGCCCAACTGCTTGGGCTAGTAGTAGAGTTCTTTTAACCATGCGGTGTCGAAGGCTTTTTCCAAGTCAACCAGGCAGGCACCCGTGCATTGGTTCTTGCATTTATTTCATTTGATACCCGAGACTAGTTTCAACGATTTGGTTATCCGGAATGATATTTTTATCCTTAGCCCATTTAGACAGGCCTCTATGGATTACCATCTCGAAGACCTTGCTGATACCCGGAAGGGGACTTGTTGATCGGAGATTTGCCGGGTTTAAGGTGTCTTTGCCCCTCTTAGTGATAGGTTGAACCACCGCCGTTTTTCAATGCACCGAATAATATGCATTATTCAGTGCATTGTTGAACAGGATGGTGTACCTCTCCTATAGCTACTGGTGGAAGATTCCTGAGCACAACATTGGATATACCATCAGTACCCGCGAATTTTTTATTTTTTAGTGACATGAAAATCAACTGGAGATCCTCCATCGAAATGAACAGCACCTTCATTGGCGATGGCATTGTTTGCCGTGAAGTCGTCATCGAACCTGGTGAAACCATGGTTCTCGATTCGCCAATGTTCTATATCATTTCGAAGGTAGAAGTGGTGAAGCAGGGTTCTATTTTCCAGGTCGTGGTTCGGGCGAATGCTTTCATTCACCTTGTACCTTTCCTGGAAGACAGCCCCCCTTTCGCAACTTTCTTCTGAGGATCCTCAATCACAAAGAAGTCGTCATCCAGGACGGCGCTCTCGGAATCGATGTTGGCTGTGCGTAATAAACGTTCGTTATCTGACGTTCTCGGAAGCTTTAGATCCTGAATGTTATTCTGACCTTTGCTTCTAAACGAGAACCGATACATATGAGATTGCTCGTATAATGTTGTGGTTGGGTAAGAAAACGCTCACTCATGAGCTGCTCGCGAGCGTGCGTTACCCCCCCCCCCCCCCCCCCCCCCCCGCCCGATGCTGGTTGATTGCTGTGATAGGCCGAGAACCGATACATTACCTATTATTCGTCTAAGAATCCTACCACAGCTAATAAAAAGAGCTAATGACCTTGAAACACCTGCGCAGATTTTCACAAATTGTAGCTAAGAACCATTTGGATCATGTTAGGTTTCAAAAAAACAAAAGGCATCCTAATCGGTGAGTTCGTTCAGGAGCTACGATGCCACAGACAGACACACAGACAACTCAAACTTATAACACCTTCTTTTTGCGTCGGGGGTTAAAAATGAAAAAAAATTGAAATTAAAGGTGTGTTTTCATTTTTCCCACTGGGAAGTTAATCGTGGGGGCCCCTTTTTTTAATAAGGGGCTTGCTTGGGCTTAAGGGGCCCATAGCATGAGGCACTGCGACCTTTATAGATCAATGATCAATTGTGCCTACTAGCCGATTAGACGAAACTCCTCACTTCCTTAATGAAGTTGAAAATGACTCTCGTATGAGCTAAGACGATCTCCGCAGGAGCTATAATTTCACTTAGAATGATACTCTTCCTAAGATGGCAAAGAGCAGCACACTCACATAGTATGTGCCCTGAAGTTTCTTCGTCCTCAAGACAGAGTCGGCACTCAGTTTCAGACAATGTGTCGAGATGATATCTCAGACCAAGGAGAGAGAGGAGGGGGGAGGTTGAGCCGCCACCAAGGCTCAGCTCCTTCTCCGGGGCGGCGGCGCCCACGGTTCGAGCGAGAAGAACTACCTGGTGAACCTTATTTCGAGCTACTACAACATATTGTAGCTCAGGCCGATAAGGAGCGGCACAGCCTGCCCTTTGTTCTTTGGGTAAGTTTCATTTGATGGGGGTTGCGCATAAGGTAAATATCCCTATCGCGTAAAACAAATATTTGTCAGAGACAACCAATGGCCTCGGATACGGACGGACCACATGTTGACAACCCCCGCAAACGTCTAAAAGGAAATGAATTCCGGATCTACACCTGTAACGTTAGGTCCCTCAACAGACCAAGCGCAGCCGGACAACTGGTCGAATCTTTAGACTGCTATAAAGCCGACTTTTCCGCGCTCCAAGAAGTGCGATGGAGAATGCTCGCTGCTCCATCCGAATCGGTGAACACCTTACCGATAGTTTTGATGTCAAAAAAGGATTTAGGCAGGGCGATGCGCTGTCGTGTGATTTCTTCAACATCATATTGGAAATGATTGTGCAAAAGTCACTGGCCAATACAAGAGGCACAATCTATTTCGAATCCTCGCAACTCCTTGCATACGCCGACGATATTGACATAATAGGTAGATCACAGCGAGATATCAATGAGGCGTTTGCTAGTATAGAGATGGAGGCGGCGAAAATTGGTTTGGCGGTAAACGAGGGCAAAACTAAATATATGCTGTCATCAAAAAAGGACGGTCTACACCGACGTCTTGGCCAGAACGTTTGTATAGGCAGATATAAGTTCGAGGTAGTTAAGGACTTCGTCTACCTTGGCTCCGCAGTGATCTGGAACAACGGCATCAGTTCCGAAATCAAACGCAGAATCACTCTTGCCAATCGCTGTTTCTTTGGGCTCAGGAGGCAATAGAGCCCTCTCCCGAACGACAAAGTTGACTCTGTATAAAACCCTTATCATCCCGGTCCTGCTGTACGACGCAGAAGCATGGACGCTATCAAAAGCGGATGAGGAGGCCCTTGATCGGTTCGAGAGAAAGATTTTGCGCGTGAATTTCGGGCCTATAAACGCAGACGGGGATGAAGGAAAAGATTCAACAACGAACTTTACGGGCTGTACAGCAACATGAGTCTAGTCAGGCGTCTACGCATTCAATGCCTAAGATGGCTGGGCCATGAAGAGTGAATGGACACCACAGCTTCAGCCCGTAGAGTCTTTGAATCCAACCCCGAGGGACGAAGAAGCAGTGGACGGCCGCACTTAAGATGGCGCACGCAGAAGGAAGGCGACCTCAGCCAACTGGGTGTGCGGCAATGGAAAAGGCAAGCAAGAGATCGTGCTAGTTGGAGGGGCATGTTGGTTGTGGCCCAGTTTCAACCAGAACTGTAGCGCCCGTTAAGAAGAAGAAGTGCAAATTTGAATTAGCACATTTTGCTCTTCTTTTCACAGGAGGAGATATTCACGTCTACGTTAGTAGCTTCGACTTTTCACTGCACAGTTTTCAACATTGCACATTAAACTCGGCACAACTCCTTACGGGCTTATATGAAAAAGCAGGTTTTAATGAAGTAAACCTGATGATTCTAGTCACTAAGTTCATGGCAATATTGCTTGACATTGTACGTAAAGGTGTCATATATTGTAGCGTGTCCAATCTAAATTCATTGGTGAATTACGACACGCAATCCGTTGCCATATATTAGGAGATAGAACGACTGCTTATCATGCGGTTTTGTCGTTCCAAAAAAAGCTCTAACTTGTTCGAAAAAGGAGTGATTTCATAGTAAAGGTAGCAATCCATGTCATCCATAAAAATAGTTCTTCTTCTTCTTCTTCTTAGTGGGCGCTACAGTTCGGGGTGAACCTGGGCCTCAACCAACATGCCCCTCCTTATGGTCTCTTTATTACGATTTTTTTTAATAAATTATAAGATATCTGTAGACCGTGCGCTTCATTCTTTGTTAGAATTTACGAGTAGTACTTGTTGACAGCGTACTGAGACTTATTAAAGTCTAAGAAGCAGAAGATATAAACCAACGACTAAATCGACTCACAGTCTGGATAAAAGTAGAAAATAATCTTCTCACATGGCGTAAGAAAATCGTATATCATAGCTCATACTATCTACTAGGCGCGTAATTAGATTAGGTTGGGTTAAGTAAATGGGTGCCCTATTGACGACGTGAAGTCAAGGTCCACTTAGACTACGAGGAGTCCATTGTGCCCAGTTAACGTTTAACCCGTAGAAACCTAAAAAGTTACCCGTTGAGCTGACTCACCTAGATGCAGATAGAAGTTGTTTGTTCAGCCCAATGTTACTTACCTCCTCTAGTCCCGAATGGAAGTGACTTCCAAAGAATTTGTTCCTTTTTTTGTGCTATTGCCGGGCATTCGCACAGTAGGTGACGAATGGATTCAACTTCCTCTTCGTCCCTGCAGCTTCTGCAAAAGTCATTGTGGAGCTGGCCTAGTCTGGATGCACGGTAGGATATCATGCAGTGCCCAGTGAGAGCACCGACTGCCAACCGAATATTCCCACGCCTGAACTTTAGCAAACTCTCTGTCGGTATCTATGTAACTGCGCATGTATCTAATTGATATCATAATTTATTGTCTTTCACTATTTTTTTTTTTTTTTTTTACACATGGGGCTAGTGCTACTCTTAGCAATATGGCACTGCGACTCTTGCAGATCTATTGTGCCTGCTAGCCGATTAGCCGAGTAGCCTCTCAACCTCTATAATGAAGTTGAGAATGCTTCTCGTAGGAGCCAGGGTGATCCCCTCAGGAGTCACAACTTCACTGAGAAGGATGCGCTTCCTAAGATGGCAGAGTGCAGCACACTCACACAGTATGTGTTCTGCCGTCTCATCGTCCTCTAGACAGAGCCGACACTCAATTTCAGACGAGAGACTAATTTTATTTAGATGATATCTCAGACCGCAGTGTCCCGTTAGGTAGCTGACCAGTCTTCTGATATCCCCTCTATTGAGCTTAAGTATGTCAACAGGGTGTTTGTTCAGGGGTCGTATAAGTCGTTTAGATTGACGGAGTCCCCGAACACTGTTCCAGAAGGACAGGTGTTGCGACTTTTCCCACTTGTCTAAGAGGTGATTTATCTTAGACCCGGGAATGCCGCAGAAAGGTTCCGGACCTATGTATTTGTCGCTGGAACCTTTTCACTATCTTTCACTATTAGCTCGATCTCTATTTCTCTGACGACTGTACTGAGTGGCGTTTTAGCTTCAGTTGTGTTCTGCGTAGAATTTGCGCCATATCACATTGCACCCAGCTGAGGGTCACCTTATTGACATCTGACATCTCCTCCAGCCTCTGTTTGCAGAGTTTCACGAGCTTGGACCCTATCCATTCTGCTTGCAGAACCTTGATGGCTGCCTGGCTGTCAACATATATATGTACATAGATGCTGACCCCTTTATCTGAGATGTTTTCTCTAATAATCAGGTCCGCAGCCTCAGGTTGGAAAACGCTATAGCCATCATCAAATCAATATGAGTGATTGGCCTCACAAGCTTGGAAATAGACCCCGTCTGCATAAATTGCCATAACAAAGGTCCATTCCACTCTGGAAGGGATTCTTATAGAGAATCTCACCTTGCAGCAAGGAATAAGGGTAATATAGTCTGTAGTTATTGTTACGAGCAAGTGCGAGATCACTTATCTCTGACTGGTGTGGCAGAGAGGGCTTATCTATTTACCCTAACAAGACAATCTTAGACCCATTTACAAAGAGGAGAAAGGTACAACCCTGCTCAACCTTTCTAAATGGCACACACATAGGATTTTCAGAGGAAGTAAAGTATCCAGGTATTGACCTAGACCGCAGACTCAACTGGAACTCCAATATGAAAAATAAACTCATAAAAGCGACTAAGGTCATGTGGGCCTGTCGACGCACCTGTGGTAAAACCTGGAGACCTAAACCTAAGGTAGTCCACTGGTCATACAATGCGATAGTAAGACCTATCGTCACCTACGAGACAAAAGTTGAACAAAAAACTACAATTGTTAAGCTTCAACGCCTTCAGAGACTAGTGTGTCTCGGCATCACAGGCGCTACGCCAACCTGCCCCACGGCAGCCCAAGAAGCACTTATTGGACTCACTCCACTGCATATTTTTATCAAAAAGGTAGAATTACGCAGTGCAATCAGATTCCTCTGCTCGGGAACAAATATGCCATGTAGACTCGTAGGCCACATGTCCATATTACAACACCTTTCCGAGCTGGATATGATTACTACGGTCTTGGACGCATTGCCGCACACCTTCACCTTTGACAAGAGATTTGAGATACTGATCCCAAATCGCTCAGCATGGGAAAACAGTGATCCCCTGCTAAATGTCAAAGGCCTTAGGTGGTACACGGATGGCTCCAAGATGGCTTCCGGCGTTGGCGCCGGCATCTTTGGACCAAAACGCAAGATCTCAAAGGCCCTGGGAATAAGTCCCAGCATCTTCCAAGCAGAGCTGCATGCCATTCTAACATGCGTCAATCCAAATCTCGAAACTGGCATTAGAGGAGTAACCATCAACATACTCTTTGATAGCCAAGCAGCGCTTAAAGCGCTGGGTTCGTACAGTACGAACTTAAAAACCGTCAAGGAATGCCATGACGCCCTACAAGACCTCGCCAAAAGAAACAGTGTTAAACTTTGGTGGGTGCTAGGACCTAAAGGTATCAAGGGCAATGAAATTGCCGACCAACTTGCCAGGAAAGGATCCAGCGATGAATATATAGGTCCGGAACCATTCTGCGGCATTCCCGGGTCTAAGATAAATTTCTTCTTAGACAAGTGGGAAAAATTGCAACACCTGTCCTTTTGGAACAGCGTTCGGGGACTCCGTCAATCTAAACGACTCATACGACCCCTGAACAGATACTCTAGTGACATACTTAAACTCAATACGGTCAGCTACCTAACAGGACACAGCGGTGTACGATATCATCATCAGTCTCTCGTCCGAAACTGAGTGTCAGCTCTGTCTCGAGGACGAAGAGACGGCGGAATACATACTATGTGAGTGTGCTGCTCTCTGTCATCTTAGGAAGCGTATCCTTCTCAGTGAAGTTATGACTCCTGAGGGGATCACCTTGGCTCCTACGAGAGGCATTCTCAACTTCACTATAGAAGTGGAGAGGCTCCTCGGCTAATCGGCTAGCAGGCACAATAGATCTGCAAAGGTCGCGATGCCGTATTGCTAATGGTAGCACTAGCCCCATATACATATAAAAAAGAAAAATAGTCCGTTTCGGTTTTGAATATCGAAATGGCCCTTTGATCCAAGCCGCCGTTGGTGTGGATTTCATAGATCTAGTCACCACATACAACCTGCCCTCTCAACCATTGACACGTTTTGAAAATGGCATTTCCTCTCAAGTGCTCTCCACCAGACAACCGAACCATAGACTAGAATGGGTCTTACCACCGCAGTGTATAACGAATATACCATTTTCAATCGGCGGCTCCATGTCTTTCCAAAAGCTACTCTGCACGAATATAGTGCCACGTAGGCTTTTTTGGTCCTTTCACCAATGTTTTCCTTCCAGATAAGCTTGGAATCCAAGATTATGCCAAGGTATTTGGCAGATTTTTTGGAGATCAGATAGATACTTGACTCATCCAGCAACGCCCCAATTCAGCGTCTTCGAAAATCAGACATTTCCTCACAACTAAAAGTATATGTCAGCAAAACAAAGTCACCAATGTGTCAAAACGGTTCGTTTACCATGTCTTAGTTCGGCTCCTGGGGTTTTGGATATGTCAAAATCGACAGCGCTTTCTGCTGGATTAATCTATTGCCATCAGCTCGAACTTAGTTGCGTACCTAATGCATAGATTATAATTCACATTTTCATATTAAAAAGCCATTGTACTAGATACTACATGCATACATTATACATTCCTCGGAAACACCTACAGAGAAACTCGTTAGTATGTACAACGAAACCACCCACAAGGCTTGAATACACAACTTAAATACATATAAGGCTCTAGTACGAAGAGGCCTTATCTGACTTTTAAGCGATTATAAGAGTCCTCAAACGGGGAAAACCGACAAAGCTGGATGCACTCGGAAAATCTGATGGTACCTTTACTGAGTCTAAGGCGGAAACTCTTAGTTTACTGCTTGAGACTCATTTCCCGGGAAATCAGATCGACGTCGGCTCGTTGCACACTCCTTCAAGGGAAACCGCAATTGAAACGATGAAAATAACTCGGCGTAGCAGGTATATTGCGTCGCGCGTGGTTACGACTGAAGCTATTAAATTTGCTGTGGCATCCTTCGATGGCTTCAAATCGCCGGACACCGACGGGATATATCCTGTTATGCTTCAAAAAGGTATAAGGCAGCTGCTTCCTACTTTGAAAAGAATTTTCACTGCTAGTCCATCACTTACCCATTCCGTGGCGCTCAGTGAAAGTGGTCTTCATTCCCAAAATAGGAAAAGAGGACTACTCACTTGCCAAGAGCTTCAGACCCATTAGTCTAACATCCTTCCTGCTGAAAAGCATGGAGAGACTGGTAGAGTTGCGCAAAGTTGCCCTTCGAATGCACCCTCTTTCGGAGATGCAACATGCTTACCAGCGCGGAAAATCCTGCGAGACTGCGCTTCAGAACCTAGTTGGGAGAATTTAATGCGCGCTCGAAATGAAAAAGTACGCGCTGGGCATTTTCATGAGGGAGCTTTTGATAACACAACATTCGACAGCATGTGCAACGCTGCCAGTCATCATGACGTAGATGAAGCAATGGTCCTATGGATCAAAGCAATGCTCACGCACAAGACATTGACCGCTAATGCAGGCCTCGACCAGTATGTCAAATCCGGCGTAATCAGGTGCCTATGTCCAGGCCTATGCGGATGATATCGCCATTCTTTCTGTCGGCTCATGCTTAGCGACTGTCCGTCTCAAAGCACAGGCGGCGCTAAATGTGATAGATGATTGGTGTACCAGAAATAGGCTGTGAGTCAATCCTCTCAAGACCGATGTCGTTCTCTTTACGAGAACGAGGAAAAATACTGACATGACTCAGCTGGTACTAAGGCAGTTCCATACCGATATCCAAGGAGGCTAAGTATCTAGGAGTCATCTTAGATAGCAAGCTTCTCTGGTCAAAGCATGTTGAGTCAAAACCACCAAAGCGTTGGCAACTTTCGGGCAATGCATAGGAGCTTTTGGCAAAACATGGGGTTTATCGCCGGCAAAGGTCCTCTGGATCTACACGGCAATGGTAAGACCCATAACCTCATATGCATCGGTTGTCTGGTGGAACAGACTAAAACGCATACACGTCGTAGCCTCTTTCACCAAACTCCAAAGAACGGTTTGTCTCAGCTGCACGGGGGCCTTCCTAGATGCTATGATGAACCTTCCACCTCTTGATATATTTATCAGAGGGTGCGCTCTGAAAGCCATGTCTCGTCTGAAGAGAAATGGCTTTTGGTACAACTCGCATAGGAATAACGGCGTGCTTGCGCAAGAATTGTCTTGCGACCCCTGTCTCATGGACATGCCTTCTGACGCACTGACGCCCGTTATCCTATTGCGCCGTAATTTCACAGACGAGTTTCCATGGCGTCAGGATTGGCTATGGCTGGATACTGAACCCGGAAAGGATAGGATAGATAGTTTTACGGATGGCTCCAGGTCTGGACGGGGGTCTTCTTTGAGCGCGAAAACATCCGACTGCACTTCTCCTTAGGAAAATATGCGCCTGTCTTCCAATCAGAGATATACGCAATCCTAATGGCCATGCACTATGTTGTGAAGCACAGGTGGAAGGGGGAAAGCATATGCGTCTGTAGTGACAGCCAAGCTGCATCAAAAGCTGTGTGTAACCCCTTAACAAGCTCTAAATTAGTGCTTGAACTCAAGTCCTTCCTGAACAGAGTCGGCAGACTAAATTCATTAAGACTTGTATGGGTTCCAGGCCACTCTGAGATCCCAGGAAATGAGATCTCTGATGAACTCGCCAGAATGGATACAGAGGAGAGCTTCTCGGGACCTGAACCCACTCTAGGTCTACTTGCGTTCACGGTAAATTCCTACATTAACGATTGTGTATTTAATACACACAACCGGAGATGGAGGGATTGTCCAGGCTGCAGAATGACTAAGCGCGTATGCCCTGATGTCTGCAAAAAATCTGCAGCATTCCTCCTGTCTTTAAGGAGAATCGACTGCAGAAGGCTTGTGGGAGTTATCACGGGCCATTACACTTTTGCCAAGCATCTCTACATGCTCGGCATCAGTGAGACGCCTACCTGTGCTGCATGTGACGAGGAGGAGGATGACACAGCAGAGCATTTCCTCTGTGATTGTCTAGCGTTTGCTCGCGCACGGTGGCGCACCCTTGGAGCCGACGTGGTGTGTGCCGAATCCCTTAGCTCCACATCACTGAAGCTCCTTTAAATTTTTCTCCGGAAAACGGGGAAAATACAGTAATGTAAGGTGTCTGTCTGGAGTACAATGGGCCAGTGTTTGCGTCTGAGTGCCCCAGCGGATAGCAGAAGCCTTCAACAAAAACAAAAAGAATGCTCACTTTGACCTTATGCGGTAAGGATAATAGCAAATTCTGAACGTTTTGCAGCATTCTTACCTGTGCAACGACGTAACGTATAACTAGCTCTTTTATTTAGTAGTTCAGGAGTTGCTCTAAGCTCACAGCACTCGACCTAGATCCCATTTAACAGAATCCACAGAATCCAAATCCCTGGCCTTCCTATTCAAGGGACTTATGGCATTAGCCACGTTTTTTAACGCTCAGTAGTCAATGTTTTATTAAATATAAGTTACGCCCTCCTTCGAAAGGGAACTAACAATATTCGTCCACTAATAGGCTGTAATATACACTTGTAATGCATGCTCCACCAATGTAGCCCTCATTGACAGCGTTAATTAAAAATCACACGCAAAAGGTGAATTAACATCAAAGTTGGTGCGCTGTATTGACAGAAAAGGACGTTCGTTTATTGTTGAATGATAATTGGCTACTCAACGAAATGCAACGACCGCATACAACCTTTAGAATACAAAGGACAGGATAATACCATTCTAATTCGAGAAGGAGTAGTCGTATATGTCTTTTGCTTATAAATACTTTAGCAACCTTCATGAGTTTGTTCAGGCAGGCTAGTGAAGAGCTGACATATTGACAGAACTTATTATCCATTTTCGTATCATCGGCAAATTTCCTGTTCGTTGCAGAAGAACCGAGGACATGCGATTAAATTCGGTTGGATTGAAACCAAAAGCAATTTACTAATAGTCTTTGCTCAATTTCCATCGGATACAATGTCACCGATAAATATTTCAGCGCCAATTACATCGTCATAGGTTAGAAAGAAGGGAGGAGCATAAGCTTCTTAGAAGAAAGAAGAAAGAGCACGAGAAGCGCGCGATTGAGGATTTTGAGAGGTGTTACTGCGGGCGTGACGTTCGAAAGTTTTATCAACAGATAAAGCGAACATGCCAAGGTTATAAAGCCAGAACGGAAGCCTGCAGGGATGAGAACGGACACCTAGTCGTAGAACCGCAGCCGATGCTGAGAATATGGAAAAACCACTTCTGCAGACTGTATAACGGCGATGTTAGTCAATATACCGCTGTCAGGCAGAATGATCCATTTCTAATCGACGAAGACCGCAGAGAATTCCGTCCCCCTGACCGCGACGAAGTTAAGATTGCCATATCGAAACTCAAATCGAATAAGCAGACGGACTGTCTGCTGAGCTCTTCAAGGCAGCTGGGAATGACCTGGTTAGGAGCATGTACCAGCTCATCTGTAGATATGGTCAGAGGAAATCATGCCCGAGGAATGGAGTCTCAGCATCGTATGCCCGATCCACAAGAAAGGAGACACCTCTGAATGCGCCAACTACAGAGGAATAAGTCTCCTTAACATCTCCTACAAAGCCTTCTCTGCCGTTTTGTGTGAACGCCTGAAGCCTTTTGTAAATAAGCTGAAAGGTCCTTATCAGTGCGGATTCAGGCCAGGGAAGTCCACCATCGACCAAATCTTCACACTACGGCAGATCCTGGGAAAAACCAATGAATTTCAAATCGACACTCACCACCTATTCGTCGACTTCAAAGCCGCATACGACAACGTAATTAGAGACGAGCTATACAACGCTATGTCTACCTTTGACATATCTGCTAAACTCGTCAGACTATGCAGGATGACTTTGGAGAATGCTCGCTGCTCCATCCGAATCGGTGAACACCTTACCGATAGTTTTGATGTTAAAAAAGGATTTAGGCAGGGCGATGCGCTGTCGTGTGATTTCTTCAACATCATATTGGAAATGATTGTGCAAAAGTCACTGGCCAATACAAGAGGCACAATCTATTTCAAATCCTCACAACTCCTTACATACGCCGGCGATATTGACATAATAGGTTGATCACAGCGAGATGTCAATGAGGCGTTTGCGAGTATTGAGATGGAGGCGGCGAAAGTTGGTCTGTCGGTAAACGAGGGCAAAACTAAATATATGCTGTCATCAAAGAAGGACGCTCACCACCGACATCTTAACCAGAACGTTCGTATTGGCAGTTATAAGTTCGAGGTAGTTAAGGACTTCGTCTGCTTTGGCTCTGCAGTAGACGAAAATGCCTCTCTGCCTCAGAGAAAATATAAACAGAAATATATTTAACAAAAACATTTACATTCTCTCTGACAGCAAGGCTGCACTTCAAGCCCTAAAGAGCTTTGAAATAACCTCCAAGCTGGTATGGGACTGCCTACAGCTACTTCACCAGCTGGCCAGTACAAACAGAGTTCATCTCATTTGGATACCTGGACACAGCGGCCATACAGGCAACGAAAAGGCGGACCTACTAGCAAGGAAAGGCTCTGCATCACCATTTATGATGCCACGGCCTTTCTGCGGCATGCCCAATAGCACCACCAAATGCTGCATAAACAATTGGTTAAGGAACACGACGGATCACTACTGGTCACAAACGAAAGGTAGTAGACAAGCCAAGCTGTTCCTCCCAACTACATCCCTCAAAAGAACGAGACAACTTCTCATGCTTTCGAGGAGCCAGATTCGTTTAATAACAGGTTTCCTTACTGGGCACTGCCCAGTTAATAAACACCTCAAAACAATGGGCATCATACAGGATGACACTTGCCGTATGTGTAATGAAGACGAAGAAACAGCAGAGCACATACTATGCCACTGTAACTGCCTGGTCAGTACACGTCTTCGTCACCTAGGCAAGTATTATCTTGAAGCACAAGAAATTGCTACCAGCTCACTCAAAAGCATACTAAGTATTATCACAGACTCAGGTTTTCTGAGTGAACTGTAAGTGGGGGACATCACAATAGGCCCAATCGTGACCGCAGTGATCAGGCGACTCTGTCCCACCCCCTAAGCCCTATCTATCTATCTATCTATCTTTGGCTCTGCAGTGACCTGGAACAACGACATCAGTTCCGAAATCAAACGCAGAATCACTCTTGCTAATCGCTCTTTCTTTGGGCCCAGGAGGCAATTAGGTAATAGAGCCCTCACCCGAACGACAAAGTTGACTGTATATACGACCCTGTTGTATGGCGCAGGAGCATGGACACTATCAAAAGCGGATGAGGAGGCCCTTGGTCGGTTGGAGAGAAAGATTTTGCGCGTGATTTTCGGGCCTATAAACACAAACGAGGGATGGAGGACGAGATTCAACCACGAACTTTACGGGCTGTACAGCGACATGAGCCTAGTCAGGCGTCTACGGATTCAACGCCTAAGATGGCTGAGCCATGTAGAGCGAATGGACACCATAGCTCCAGCCCGGAGAGTCTTTGAATCCAACCCCGAGGGACGAAGAAGCAGAGGACGGCCGCACTTATGATGGCGCACACCGGTGGAAGGGGACTTCAGCCAACTGGGTGTGCGACAATGGAAAAGGCTAGCAAAAGATCGTGCTAGATGGAGGGGCATGTTGGTTGAGGCGAAGGTTCACCCCGAACTGTAGCGCCCGCTAAGAAGAAGAAGAAGAATTGAGGCAGATGCGAAGCCTTACATTTCCCTTACAGCTTATACAGAAGAGTCTGATGTCAAAAACGGTACCAAAAATCAACATGTCTGTTGTGCAGAACTATATCCTTCGAAGGTCCGAGACGTGATGTTTGCTATCTCGGATGCGATCGCGAAGCGGTCGCGCCGTTTGTATGTATGTATGTTGGCGTTACAGTCCATGAAGAACCTGAGCCGAGCTTCTCTCAATCACCCATTCATTTTCACATAGGTGAAAGGGGACCTACAGTTTTATTGCCGGTTCCGAACGGCGAATTTCGAGAAGCTTTTCATGAAAATTTTACTACAGGGGGTTTTGTCAGAACCCCGCTGAGGAGAAACACCGTGAAAAACACGTTCGATGACATGGCTGTCGCACCGTTTACTTGCTATAAAAGAGCTCGCTACGCTTAATTTGGGAAGATTGCGAAGCGGATTACCGTCCTAGTTTATAAACACTTTAATTGGGCAATGTATATGTATTGCTATTTTGAGAAAAACCATGTTATGTCCCAGAAATTCAAATTGTCCTTACAAAGTCCCTTTATTCGATATTCTGACTTATAACTGTAAAATTGCCTTCAAAAAGGCGAATTTTTTGCTTCTGCATTCGTTTTGATTCAATCAAATCTTTCATTTTAAACAAATCCTCCACGAAGGAGCCTACAAAATATGTACAACAAATGTCTTCCATTAGTCCTTGTCCTAATCCCAATGTAGAAAAGTGATAACACGAAAAGGAGAATAAAAAGGACAACATTATGTTCCCTTTTAAGCCAAAACAAATGTCAAAAGGTAGGGTAGGTAGGTAGGGTTAAAACCACAAGCAACCCACGTACCTACTGCGCATAAGTTGGGATTGTTTTGTCGGATAGTCACACCACAAGAGCGCCTACATACATGCATAGTACGTACGAGCATGTGCTATGGTATATAGAGAACCACGCGCATTCGAATACCATGTGATCCATACTCCCACGTACCGATTGTGCTTTATTCAATTCCTTACCATTAAGTCGAAAAGCGACTTAAAGCTCTTAAGATGCCTTAACCAAATGCCAATGGTAGATTGAAACTTTTTCATTCAAAAAAATCTCTCCCAATTGCCCCTATCACGAGGGGAATTTTCCTTAAATAAGAACAAAAAAAAATTCAAAAAAGATGGAAACATCCGTGTTTTCGAAGTTTTCGAATGTATGGATGTGTAGACTAGGAATTTTGGCTTAATATACCTAAAAGGAAACTTACCTAATAGGAAAAGCTTGTTTCAATTTCTGCGCTTAATTTTCTTCGTCTTGTGTTTCTCTACCTTTTTACCTTTTGATTTCTCGTTTCCGCAAATAGCCAAGACGAAAATGTTAATTAACTTTTTCCTTCAGTGTTTTTTCCATTTTCTTACTAAAGCACATCACAGACATTTTCTCACAAACCGATTAACGCTTGGTGTGTTCTTTGACGATAGCCTTCTTAACGGTAATGGTGTATAGGTAGGCGTAGCAAAAGCAATGATTTTCTTTTTTTTTCCTTTTCGAAAACGAAAATCTTTACACTTTTCCCACCGTTCAAAAATTCAGCGATGGAATTATGTATATTTTAGGAAACTACGTGTTCGTTTTAGGTTAAGTAGTTTTATTTTTTAATTACCGTTAATTTTGAGAAGGTTTAGACGCACCAACAACTGTCGCCCCAGCGTAAGGACGTCTTCTGAGACGGACTATTTCGTGTTTTAAAACGTAACCCGCACATGTGCTTGCGAAACATTTAATTTCTCATTCATTCGACTTGAAAATGCTTTTCGAAACCCCAATATTCGGCTCGACATTAAATTACATTAACCTAGTTGTCCCGTCGGTATTCCTAAAGTACTTTCTGGGGTTATGTAATAACAAAGGATTCAACGCAACACGAACGATTTCTATATCCCGAAAATAACGCTTTTTTTAAAAATTCCTTGGAACGATGAAAATCACTTTTTCAATTTGTTCTTCGTCCTGTATTCACACTTGGAAGTATTTAGGTAGTTGGTCCTTTCCTCGTCTGAATTTGAAGCATACGAGTGAGAAAAACGATCGCGCGTCGATACAGGTGGAGGTCAGTGTGAGATGTTGACGGTATAGTGATAGCGAGATAGTTTTTACACACAGCAAGCTTTTCCTACACCGATCCAACAGGCTCAGTGGTAATTTGGTTACTGATGGGACGTCCAAACGTTTTTCGAACATAAAATTTTGTCTCGATATGGTGTATGTCCTTTGCACCAACATACATACACATCCTACCCGGTGGTTTTCGAAGTGGGGGAGGTTTTTGTTTTTTTTTTTCTTCATTGGTTTCATACGAGAGCTTTCTTTCATTCAATAGTGTGCGCGAATGCATTGTAGTTGATTTGGCCGATATAAATAAGTAAACAAGAAAGAAGCTTTTCATGCTCCTGGAGAAGTCTCGCTTATACGCCCTTACAGTCGTACATACATACATATATCAGACGGAGGATTTGGGAATATAAAAGTGCAAATGTATTATGGGGAGGACTCTTTTCAGCGGTCATAGGTGGATGGCCTTTATAAGTGAAAAATGTATAGATCCAACCGTTATGATTATATAGTACGTTCACATCGGATGGTGTTGCCAATGGTCCTATGCCTTGAAAGTAAAATTATAACTTTTTGGCTGTTGCATCTTTCAGTCAGTCAAACCGACCACACATAATGTGGTTCAAATTTGGTAAATATAATTTTTGGCGCCTAAAAAAGGAGGGGGAAAAGGGAGCGAACAAACAGAGCAAAGAAGTAGATCGCGTTTAACTTGGCAAACGCCAGCTTCGATCTCTGTCCCTGCTCAATCCAAGTTGACACACAGCCTCCGCGTGGCCTCCCCTGGATAGCTATACTGGCACCCGCCAGGTAGTGAACCAATGTGTGCAGCGACCCGACCCCTTGTTCCTGGGGAAAGAGGAACCTGGTCCTCCAGGTTGGGGGTTGCACTTAGGGCTAACATCCCTATCGCTTAAAACAACAATTTTGTTCAGAGACAACCAATAGCCTCGGATACGGACGGATTACATGTTGACGACCCCCGCAAACGTCAAAAAGGAAACGAATTTCGGTTCAGCACCTGGAACGTTAGGTCCCTCAACAGACCAGGTGCAGCCGAACAACTGGTCAACTCTTTGGACTGCTATAAGGCAGACATTAGCGCGCTCCAAGAAGTGCGACGGGATGGGCCAGGCAAAAAGCGGATGAAAAACTGTGATCACAGTCGATGCTGAGATTGTGGAAGGACCACTTCTGCAGACTGTATAACGGCGATAATAGTCAAAATGCCGCCGTCAGGCAGAGCGAACCATTCACAACTGACGAAGACGAAGGAGAATCCCGTCCACCCGACCTAGACGATGTTAAGATAGCGATATCGAAACTTAAGTCTTATAAAGCTGCTGGAGCAGACGGACTCCCCGCGGAGCTGTTTAAAGCAGCTGGCGATGAGCTGGTTAGGAACATGCACCAACTCATCTGCAAGATATGGTCGGAAGGACGCATGCCCGATGAATGGAATCTCAGTATCGTTTGCCCGGTCCATAAGAAAGGAAACCCCTATGACTGCGCCAATTACAGAGGGATAAGCCTCCTGAACATCGCGTACAAGATCCTCTCTGCCGTACTGTGTAAGTACCTGAAACCGTTCGTGGACAATCCTGCCAGTGTGGTTTCAGGCCAGGAAAATCCACGATAGACCAAATATTTACACTACGGCAGATCTTGGAGAAGACCCATGAATTCCAGGTCGACACGCACCATCTTTTCGTCGACTTTAAAGCCGCGTATGACAGTATTTATAGAGACGAGCTATTCAGAGCCATGTCATGTTTTAACATTCCTGTCAAACTCGTCAGACTATGCAGGATGACTATGGAGAACTCTCGCTGCTCCATTAAGGTCGGAGGTGAACTAACCGACCCCTTTGATGTTAAAAAAGGTTTTAGACAGGGTGACGCACTGTCATGTGATTTCTTCAACATTATTCTTGAAAAGATCGTGCGGGACTCTGCGGCCAATACAAGAGGTACGATCTACTTCAAGTCCACACAATTGCTTGCCTACGCAGATGACATTGACGTTATTGGACAAACAAAGCGAGACGTCAATGAGGCGTTCACAAGCATTGAAGCAGAAGCGGCGAAAATGGGTCTAAGGGTAAATGGGGACAAGACCAAATATATGCTGTCATCCAAGAAAGACGCACAACACCGACGTCTTGGTCAGAACGTCACCTTCGGCAGCTATATTTTTGAAGTAGTCAAGGACTTCGTCTACCTTGGCTCGATAGTGACAAGCAGCAATGACACCAGCGCTGAGATAAAACGCAGAATAACTCTTGCCAATCGCTGCTTCTTCGGGCTCAAGAGGCAATTGAGTACTAGAGCCCTCTCTCGAAAAACCAAGGTTTCCCTCTACAAAACCTTAATCATCCCGGTCCTCCTCTACGGCGCTTAGGCTTGGACGTTACCAAAAGCGGATGAAGAGGCTCTTGGACGTTTCGAGAGGAAAATTGCGTGCAATCTTTGGTCCCGTTTGTGTAAACGGGGAATGGAGGAGGAGATTCCACCAAGAACTGTACGGGCTGTACAGCGACATCGGCCTGGTTAGACGTCTTCGGATCCAACGTCTAAGATGGCTAGGCCATGTAGAGCGAATGGACATCAACGCTCCGGCCCGAAGAGTCTTCGACTCCAGCCCCGAGGGACGACGCAGCAGAGGACGACCGCATTTAAGGTGGCGCGCACAGGTGGAAGGGGACCTCAACCAACTGGGCGTGCGGCACTGGAAGCGGCTGGCCGAAGATCGGGCCGGCTGGAGAGGCTTGTTGGTTGAGGCCCTTGTTCACCCCGAACTTTAGCGCCATCAAAGTAAGTAAAGAAGGAGTAGTTTTGGCGCTGCTCGTGTACAAATTAGTCTGCTTTACATAATATATGTATTACTGCCACAGAACTGCTTTTTAAAGTCAGTGAAGAGGGCGCCGTGGCGCAGTGGTTAGTGAGTTGGACTCTGACGCACGACGAGCGAGTTCGGATCACGATAACATCAACGCCATCGAATGTTCACTTTGCGGCGTCCCTCCTCGGCGGGGTACTGGCAAAACCCTCCGTAGTATACTTGCCTTGAAAAAGCTTCTCGAGTCACGCCGTTCGGAATCGGCATTAAACTGTAGGTCCCTTTCACCTTTGTCAAAAATAAATCACACACAACATGGGTGATTGAGAGAAGCTTGGCTCTGGTCCTTCATGGGCTGTAACGCCACCAAAGAAGAAGAAGTAACGTGTACTGCCAAGGTTAGGTTAGGTTAGGTTAATGTGGTTGGCATAAGCCACACGTAGGCCGAAGTCGGCCCATTGTGATACCACATGG
Organism: Eumerus sabulonum; assembly: GCA_951905685.1. NCBI lineage: Eukaryota > Metazoa > Arthropoda > Insecta > Diptera > Syrphidae > Eumerus > Eumerus sabulonum. Next base: position 194,961,456 of record OX645060.1, read on the forward strand.
ATCGTGTTACCCAGATCCGCTACCAGAGAACCAACCGGTGCCTCGGATGAAGCGATGGAGTTGAGCTTTTTTTTGATCTGCTAACTCACTTAGATTATGATAGAAGGGCGCGCCGAGGTAGATCCTCCTGCGATTCGCAACAGAGGGGCATGAGCAGAGAAGGTGATGTATTGATTCCTCTTTTTTTTTTTTTTTTTTTTTTTTTTTAGAGTCGTACGCGCACTCAAGGCTAAGGCCTTATAACGACGGACGTTGTGCGAGCAGAAGGTAACAGGGAGAGGGAGAGGAGTTGCCTATTGACATTGGTCTTAAATGTCTGCATATTGTATTGAGGGGGGAAGACTGAACGAGGTAGCGCGTTCCACATTCGTGTGGTTCGGTTAAAGAAAGAATTTCTATATTTGACAGTACGACCGAAAACGGGCTTCAAGGTGAATTCATGCGCATTCCGGGAGAGGCGTGTATCGCGGGAGAAGTTATGAAGGGGCGGAATGCAACTGGCTATTTCATCAGAGCATTTATGATGAAAGTAACGATAAAACAATGAAAGGCAGGATACGTTCCTGCGATGTTCCAGCGAGTCTAGTGTTTTGGTAATGCTGGGGTCATCTATCAGTTTTATCGCGCGTTTTTGTAATCTATCTAGTAGGTGCAATGAGGTCTTAGATGCACCAGACCAGACATGAGCGTTGAACTCCAATTTAGGACGAATGAACGCCTTGTAAATTGTAGCCAGATCGGTGGGTGTGAAGAATTTCTTGCATCTGTATAGGAAACCTAGGCATTTCGCGGCATTCTTAGCGACACTGAATATGTGATCATTCCAACAAAGGTTGTCACTGATGCACATACCCAGGATGGAAAGCTTTTCGGCTTCCGAGATACAAGTGCCATTCATGGATAATGGCAATGGGTCGGTGTTACGCTTTAACGACAGAAGACAGCATTGTGTTTTAGAAGCATTAAATTCCACTCTATTGTTTTTACCCCATTGGATGATGCTGTCGATGTCGGAATTTAATGAGCTTAACATACGCTGCCGCTCACTATTTACAGCCGAAGTGCAGGGTCGTAAAGAAGTGAACGAATATGAGAAGCTGAGGGTACTGTCGTCAGCGAAGGAGTGAATTGGATTAGAAGTAACAGACAAGAGATCATTTATAAAAATGAGAAAGAGTGTCGGAGACAAAACGGAGCCCTGGGGAACACCAGCATTTACATAGTGAGTGTCAGACTTGAATCCGTCCAAGACAACTTGAATTGAACGATTCGAAAGGTAGCTTCTAATCCATAGAAGAAGAGAGTCGTCGATCCCGAATGCACGCATTTTCGACAAAAGAGCTTCATGCCAGACTCTGTCAAATGCTTTCGAAATATCAAGTGCAACTACTTTGCTCTCACCCGCCTGGTGGAGCGAATGATTCCACTTCTCGGTGAGATATGCCATCAAATCACCAGTGGATCTGTTGCTGCGGAAACCGTACTGCCGGTCATTGAGGAGTTTCTGCGACTCGAGATATTTCATTAACTGACGATTTATCAGTGTTTCCATGACCTTGGAAAGAAGGGACGTTAGTGCAATGGGTCGGTAATTGGAGAGAGAAGAAGATTCGCCTTTTTTGGGAATGGGCTGGACAAATGCTGTTTTCCACCTACTCGGGTAGAGCCCAGAAGAGTAGGAAAGGTGAAAAAGCTTACGCAGTGGTTTTGCCAGCGTAGAAGAACACCTCTTCAGAATTATTGGGGAAATACCATCTGGACCAGCGGATTTGAGTATGTCAAGTTCTTTAAGAACCCTTGCAACTGCACGAGTACGGAAATGAATTTGTCCCATGCTGGAATTTACGTACTCTAGAACAGGCGGTGACAAAGATGATTTGGGGAGCTGCGAGTTCGCTGCGAAGTGGGCAGCAAGCAGATTAGCTTTGTCTAAGGGTTTGACAGCTGGAATGCCATTGTGAATGAGCGTAGGTATAGACGACGATACGGAGTTTTTGATGTTTTTAACGAAAGACCAAAAACTTCTGCTACCCTTGGGACATTGTAGGATTTTACGCTTCAGTTTTTGGTCGTGTAAAAATTTGGCTCGTCGTATGTGGGAGTTGCAGTCATTTCTGTCTTGTATATATCTTTTTCGGTTTTCCTCAGTGGTGTTTGCCTTATAATTCCGAAAACTTATCTCTCTCAACCTGATAACCTCTTTGCAGCTCAAGTCAAACCACGCATTATCTACCGGCTTTAGACTTTTTACCCTATTAGGGATAAAATTGCTTATGCCAGTGTTGATAATGTTTGTAATCATATCAGCCGCGGCGTCCACGTCGTTGTCGAGGAAGCACAACGACCAGTTAAAGCTCCGAAAGAAGTTGTTAAGACCGCACCAATTAGCTTTCTTATATTCCCATATTATTCTTTTGGGAGCTTCTTCTTTAACTGAGTGGAGTGAGTATGGGAATTTAGCTGATATGACACAGTGATCAGACCAGCCTAGAGGAGATAATACATCCAAGGTGTATTTATCAGGTTGAGAGGTAAGAAACAAGTCCAGGGTATTGGCGGTATGACTGACAATATCCGGGATACGGGATGGCTCATTCACAAGCTGAGTTAATTGGTTCAACTCAGCGAAAATTTCGACATACCTTCCTTCGGGTGTTGTCTGTCCAGAATGTCGAAGCCACTGAGAATTGTGAACATTGAAATCACCCGCAATAACGATTTCAGTGCGAGGAGACCGGGAAACAATTCTTTGAATGGAGTCGGACAGTGCATCAAACGCGTCGAACGTGATACTTCTGTCCAGGTTTGGGCTTCTGTAAAGAAAACAGCAGTGAATTGTGTGCTTACGAAGCACACTCCATGCACTCGCAACAGAAGTCGTTGGAGGGTAGTCCTAGTCTGGCGGCGTGTTTCCCAATGATGCAGTGACCTGTAATGACACCCACCAGAGTACTTAAGGGTGCCCTTTTGATTGCCACTAGGTCCCTGGTTCGTCCTAGGTTTAATTTAGGCCAGAGTTGAGCCGATTTTACTCTCATTCCATTGGAGGTTGGTCACCTCAATGGTTTGGAGTTTTATCATGTGCTTTACCGTACTTATTGGTGTTTCTAGGTACCCGAAGGTAGGTAGGCTGAGTGTGCTAGACCCTAACTTTGCGAGTTCGTCGGCCGCGCAGTTTCGTGGAATATCCCCATGCCCGGGAACCCACAATACTTTAATGTTGAACTGCTCAGCCATCTCATCTAGAGATAGGCGACAGTTAAGAGATGTCTTTGATTTGTGGGTTACCGCGGCCAGGGATTTTATCGCAGCTGGGCTATCCGTGCAAATGATAATATCCTTGGCGGATATTACATTGATCCTGAGCCATGCAAGGGCCTCCGTTATCGCTGTTATTTCTGCCTGAAAAACACTACAGTAATTTGGGAGACTAAAGGATAGGCTGAGGTTAAGCTCCTTGGAGAAGACTCCTCTGCCTACACCCGACTCCATCTTAGAGCCATCGGTATAGAGGTATTGGTATTACTTTCCCTTCAGCCCATTCCTCCCTGGATGGACAGACAACTTCGAAGTTCCTAGTGAACATTCTGCGGGATGATGTAGTCCGTGACCATGGGTACTTTGGAGTGGTTTAGAATGGTAGTATGGCCTTTTTGAGATGTGGGCCATTTTCTTAAGCTCTTCATCCTTAGGGCCGAGCAGGGACCAACTTGCTTGCTGAAAAGGTTCAATGGTGGAAGATGTAACAGAATATTTAGCCCCTCCGTGGGAGTTGATCTGGATGCTCCGCTTATGTATAAGCTGACCTATCTTTGTACTTTCCCCAGAAGATTTCGATTGACTGCCTTGTCCAGAGCAGTCCACCAGACTACGACACCATACAGGAGGATGGGCCTTATAACCGCCGTGTAGAGCCAGTGCATAATGCTTGGTTGGAGACCCCACTTCCTGCCCACCACTTTTTTGCAGCTGTAGAGGGCAACAGTTGCTTTCTTGACGCGGTCAAGAATGTTGGGTTTCCAATTTAGCCTCTTGTCAAGGACTAGGCCTAGATATTTGGACTGCTCTTTAATTATTAGTTCGGTTCCAAATTTTATATTTGTTAGTAAACAGTACTAAGGTTTAGTGTACTGCCAAGATTGCTTCTGACTAAAGCTCGACTTATTTATTTATTCTCGGCCTTTTCAATGGCGCCAGTAATTGGTTTGTTAAAAACTTACGGGCAATATACGCCAACTCTTTCTGAGCCATTCCCACAATGGAACACATTAAATCGACGAAATCCAGTAATAAAGCATCCTACCTAAGATTAATATGGTTGGCATAAGCCACACGTAGGCCGAAGTCGGCCCAATGTAACCTACCTTAACGAATCAATCTTCCATAGCCTTCACGCCTTCACTTTGCGTGTAAAACCGACAAACTTACGTGCAATGTTAGGACTGCGATAATATTTACATCATTTGTTCTGTAATTATAAGTTTATTACTTCCGGTGTGGACACGTAACGTGTACACCTTTTGTATAAATAAAGTCATAGTCAAACGACGCAGTTTGCGGACTAAAAATACCAAAAAATGTTGCCAAATTGTATTTTAAATTTCCTCGTTAGATGGGCTTAGAGCCCACGAATCTTATCCTCCTTTGGAACTGACTTCTGTCTTTACACATACCTCTGCACGAAAAGCTAATATAGGTATAGTGCCATGAAAAATGCTTGAAGGAGAAGGAGAGTCGTTTCTCCTTTCGCACTCCCCTCGATACATAGTATTGGTACGGGGCATAGACTGGTTTATATACACATTCCCCAGCTGAAAGGAAGCTCACAAAAATAAGGGGAAAACAATTTGCCATTAACCAAACCCTTGGGCGACCGCTTAAGGGTGGTGAGTTTTGACTGATTATTTTGGGCTATTGATTAGATTCCATGACGTCAGAGAGCGGCATTTGATTGGCCACGTACATATATTAGTTGTAGAATAGTAGCTCACTACTTAGTCTTCCACCATAAAGGATTGTTCACCGATGAGGGTGGCGGTATTTTCTTTTTCTTTTTTTCTTCTTTCGACTGAGTTTTTGGGGTTTTATTTCAAATTCCATTGCAAAGATGGTCGCCGATAGAATGGAATAAAACCGAAAATGCTGAAAATAAATGAAATCGATTACCTATCTACGTGGCTCCCACCTAAACAGGTTTTTTTTTTTTGTTTTTCATTTTTTCCTATTTTGCTTTAGTTTAGACTATTGCTTGTGCTTTTGTATTGTACAATGCGTCTAGCATGTAGGAGGGTAATTGTGGGTCGTCATTCATCGATTTGAGTTTACGGGCAATTGTTTCTAATCAAAACAAATTCAATTTACAAGCAACTTTGTTCTTTATCATTTCTATTGTACGCTTGTCTTTTTTAGGGATCCGTACCCAAAAGTAAAACGGAACCCTGTTACTAAGACTTCGCTGTCCGTCCGTCCGTCTGTCACCAGGCTGTATCTCATGAGCCGTGATAGTTAGACAGTTGAAAATTTCACAGATGATGTATTTTTGTTGCCGCTACCACGACAAATACTAAAAACAGAAGAAAATTAATATTTAAGGAGGGCTCCCATACAACAGACATGATTTTCATCCAAAAAATCCCCTTGGTCACATACTGAACTAAAGTTAGGTTACGTTAGGTATATGGGTGCCCTTTTGACATAAAGTCAAGGCTCACGTAGACTACGTTGAGTCCATTGTGCCCACTCTATGTTTAACCCGTTGATACCTATACATTTTCCGTCGAGCTGAACCAGCCAGACGAGAATAAAAATCCCAGTATTCTGTTCAGCCCAATATTACCTACCTCTTCTAGTCCCGTCCCGAAAGGAAGTATCTTCCCAGGAATATATTCCTTTTTTGGGCTAGCGCCGGACATTCGCACAGCAAGTGACGAACGGACTCAATTTCCTCTTCGTCCCTGCAGCTTCTGCAGAAGTCATTGTAGGGCTGGCCTAGTCGAGCTGCATGGTAGGATAGCATGCAGTGCCCGGTGAGGGCACCGACTGCCAGTCGAATGTTCCCACGATTGAACTTCAGCAGAATTTCCGTTCTTTTCTTATCATAGACGGGCCAAGTCGATCTCGCCGTTGCGCATGTATCTAAGCGACACCATCGCTTATTGGCTTTCACCAATAGCTCCGTCTGTATTTCCCTGTAGAGCGCACTTAGTGATGCTTTGGCCTCAGCTGAGATCTGCGCAATGTTAGCACCTGATCCCACCCTAGCCTGCTCGTCCGCCCTCTCATTTCCGGAGATATTCATATGACCAGGTACCCAGCAAAGGGTCCCCTCATTTACATTGGATATCTCTTCTAACTTCTCCTTGCAGAGTTTGACGAGTTTGGATCTATTCATGCTGCCTGCAGAGCCTTAATGGCTGCCTGGCTGTCAACATAGATGCTGATCCTTTTTCCTGTGATTTTCTCTTTGGGGATCAGGTCCGCCACCTGCTTGATAGCGAAGACCTCCGCTTGGAAGACACTGCATCCATCATCGAGCCTGTAGGAGCGATGCATATCCCGAGACTCAAAGTAGACTCCTGCACCTGTGCCAACATCCATTTTGGATCCGTCGGTGTAGAGTGCCAGTTCACTTTCCGAATTCCCTGGAGGGAATTCTAATAGAGAATCTCCTCTCCCAGGAAGGAAGTCGAGTGATATAGTCCGTTACAGTTCTGAATCTCGAGACGGCCCATCGATCCAAGACTGATGCTTGTCCGTGAGGACTCCTTTTCCAGAGACCTGATTCCTGTAATCTTAGCGCAGTTCTGGTTGCGGCGCTCTCGCAGTACATGTACAGGGGTGGGAGGTTCAGCATGATTTCAAGAGCCGCCGTTGGTGTGGAATTCATAGATCCCGTCACCTGAACTACTGAACTAAGGTTAGTCGACAATATCCCAGAACTAGTAGCAAACTTCCCAGTTTTTATCTCTTTTGTGTCTTTGATGAATTAATCCTAGCTGCAAACCTTTTTCCCATATTTCCCATTATTGTTATTCACCTTTTCACATCGTTGCCGTCAAGTAAGATAGTTGATTTGAATTCAATGGACACTTTGATGATCAACTATATCTCATCATGAAGATTTTTGATTATCAAAGTAATATGCCGATAACCTACCTGCAACCAAGATCTGTCATCATACAAAAAATGTGATTTAATGTGATGACTGATGAGGTAACATACATAGTCTCTTTCATATTTATATATACAAATGGTAGGGAACCCTTCGTGCGCGAGATCGACTCACCCTTGGCCGGTTTTCTTTTTTTTTTTTACATTTAAAAATCTTTTTTTTTTATTAGATTTGGAAACAACTTATTCTCGGTAAAAATACTTAAACCTATCTTAAATATCTTATATATCTTATATATCTTATATATTCACAGTTCAGGGGAAGGGCGAATGGCGAGCCTCCTGCGCCAAAAAAAAAACAGGATTAGTCGGTTGGGCTACGGCCTAGTAAGCTGTAACCGTAAAAAAAACACAAACTCCGAAACAACCACAAGCCTCGGATACAACGGACCGGATTTATGTTGACGACCCTTGCAAAAAACGAAAAAAGGACAATGATCTTCGGCTCTGTACGCGGAATGTTAGTTCCCTAAACGGGCCAAGTGCAGCCGAACAACTAGCGGACGCCCTAGACCGCAATAAAGCAGACATAACCGCCATCCAAGAAATGCGATGGAATGGACCGGGTATAAAGCGGATAAAGAAACTGCGTTATTTACTACGGCGACTGCTATAGGCAGAGAGGGCAACGATTGCTTGGATGCGGATTTGTTGTTCGAGGTGGACTTAGGCAAAAAGTCCTAAGCTTTCGGCATGTGAGCGAACGCCTCATAACAATCCGTATCAAGGCTAAATTTTTTAACATCAGCCTGATCTGCGTCCACGCCCCCACGGAAGACAAGGATGACTCAGCCAAAGATGAGTTATACGATCTCCTAGACAGAACGTTTGCCCAATGTCCCAGCTATGACATCAAAATTGTACTATAAGACTTCAATGCTAAGCTGGGTAAGGAAAGCATATTTGAACGAGTCATCGGCAAACATAGCCTACACGACACCACCTCCGATAACGGCCACAGGCTGATTGATCTTGCTACGGGGCGAAATCTCCTTTTAGCCAGTACGCGCTTCCCGAACCTCGATATACACAAAGGCACCTGGCGGTCTTTTGATCAATCGTCTACCAACCAGATTGATCACATCGTGATCGACGTCAGACACTCCGCCACTATTCTTGATGTTCGAACTTTCCGAGGGGCGTTCGGGAGAGGGCTCTATTACTCAATTGCCTCCTGAGCCCAAAAAAACAGCGATTGGCAAGAGTGATTCTGCGTTTGATTTCAGAACTGATGTCAGTTCAAGAGTGTCAGCAAGAGTGATTCTGAGCCAAGGTAGACGAAGTCCTTAACTACCTCGAACTTATATCTGCCTATACAAACGTTCTAGCCAAGACGTCGGTGGTGAGCGTCCTTTTTTGATGACAGCATATATTTAGTTTTGCCCTCGTTAACGCCAAACCAATTTTCGCCGTCTCCATCTCAATACTCGCAAACGCTTCATTGACATCTCGCTGGGATCTACCTATTAAGTCAATATCGTCGGCGTATGCAAGGAGTTGCGAGAATTTGAAATAGATTGTGCCTCTTGTGTTGGCCAGTGATTTTTGCACAATCATTTCCAATATGATGTTGAACAAATCACACGACAGCGCATCGCCCTGCCTAAATCCTTTTTTGACATCAAAACTATCGGTAAGGTGTTCACCGATTCGGATGGAGCAGCGAGCATTCTCCAAAGTCATCCTGCATAGTCGTACGAGTTTAGCAGGTATGTCAAAGGTAGGCATAGCGTTGTATAGCTCGTCTCTAATTGCGCTGTCGTATGCGGCTTTAAAGTCGACAAATAGGTGGTCACTTGAAATTCATTGGTTTTTTCCAGGATCTGCCTTAGTGTGAAGATTTGGTCGATGGTGGACCTCCCTGGCCTGAATCCGCACTGATAAGGACCTATCAGCTTATTTACAAAAGGCTTCAGGTGTTCACACAAAACGGCAGAGAAGGTTTTGTAGGAGATGTTAAGGAGACTTATTCCTCTGTAGTTGGCGCAATCAGAGGGGTCTCCTTTCTTGTGGATCGGGCATACGATGCTGAGACTCCATTCCTCGGGCATGCTTTTCTCTGACCATATCTTACAGATGAGCTGGTACATGCTAACCAGGTCATCCCCAGCTGCCTTGAAGAGCTCAGCAGACAGTCCGTCTGCGCCAGCAGCTTTATTCGACTTGAGCTTCGATATGGCAATCTTAACTTCGTCGAGGGTAGGGGGACAGAATTCTCTGCGGTCTCCGTCGATTAGAAATGGATCATTCTGCCTGACAGCGGTATATTGACTAACATCGCCGTTATACAGTCTGCAGTAGTGGTTTTTCCATATTCTCAGCATCGACTGCGGTTCTACTACTAGGTGTCCGTCCTCATCCCTGCAGGCTTCCGTTCTGGCTTTATAACCATGGCATGTTCGCTTTATCTGTTGATAAAACTTTCGAACGTCACGCCTGCAGTAACACCTCTCCAAATCCTCAATCGCGCGCTTGGAAGTGTTGTGGGATATGATCGAAAGTTAATTTCACAACAATTGAATTTCAGTTTCATCAATGATAACGAAACGCACGTTTGACACTTCGTTTGCATTTTGCGTTCCGCTTCATTCGCAAGTTGTCGATACGCTTGTCGTCGAGCAGGCAGAAGTAACGCAGAGTGATTCGTCGAACCATGGATATTGTTGGCAGCGCAACCGGTTTGCGCAATGAGCAGTACAGAGTCGTTTCCGTGTGCGAGTCGAATTCTTTTGACCATTTCCGCGATAAGACTTGCCTGTTCCAGCCTTGCCCAACACAAATGCGAGTTTCGAGTCAGTTCTCCCATCCAATTGGCGTTGCAAAAGGCTCATCACTTGTTGCTGCTCGGAGTTTAGCGGCAATTGTGATGAGCTGTCTGTGCTTTGGACTGAAACACTGTTTTTCTTTTCCTCGTCGATAAATTTCGCAAACCAGTCGCCCTTCATGTAACTCGAATAAGACTCACGCCACGAAAATGCCAAGTCCGTGTCACGCATGCCCAAAGGCATATCTGCCGGCAGCGCGGCACGAGCGACAGCGGCGACTTGCATCCAATCACGTCGATCAACTTCTGGGGGCTGATGCAGTTTTTCAGACTCCGCGTCTTCCATGTTGAGTCGCCACACATTTTCAAGTGCACCGGCTTCTACATGAGCCAGAAATGCATCGAGCCAAGTCTGATCTCCCGATTTTAGTTCGTCGTACGTACGCCATGGGACACGTAGAAGCAGTCGCTGTTTTGCGAACAGCTCGTCGTTGGCACCACCCAGTGCGATGTTTGGGTACGCCTTCAAGATTTTTTCTCGAAGGCAGTTTGCAGCGCCGCCGTTAGCTCCTTTGCTATGCTTACGCAAATATTCGTCCATCACAACCGACTCGTGAATTTGATCTCGTGCAGTGTAGAAGTCCATCAGGTTCGAGCCACCTACCTCCTCGCCTTTCGCTTCCGACACGAGCACCTAGTCTTCTAATTTGATCACTTACTTATCAGGCCAGCGATCCATGGAGGATCTGAGCCTGAGCTATAGCTGCCTTCCATCCTTGACGGTCCCGGGCACGCTGCTTCCAGTTGTCAAGACCAAGATGTCTTACATCTGCGATTACTTGGTCTTTATACCGGAGGTTCGGTCTTCATCTTCTTCTCGAACCAGGAGGCTCGGAGTCGAAGACCCTCTTAGCTGGAGCGTTGATGTCCATGCGCTCGATGTGGCCGAGCCTGTGTAGTCGACGGATGTTTGCCTTCCGGACTACATCCACATCTTTGTAAAGCCCGTAGAGTTCGCGGTTGTGAACCAAAATCAGCTCCGCTGTCCTGCTTATCGTCCAGCTTTCGGCTCCGTACAGCAAGACTGGCAGAATGAGCGTTTTGTAAAGCATGACTTTGGTCTTTCGAGTGAGGAGTTTTGACCCCAGTTGTTTGGACAAGCCGTAGTAGCAGCGGTTGCCAAGGGCGATTCTATGCCGGATCTCCACTGTGGTGTCATTTGTGGAATTTACGTTTGCCCCGAGGTAGACAAACTCCTTAACTACCTCGAAATTGTAGCTGTCAATTGTTATATTTTGTCCCAGATGGTGAGCGACGGATTGGTTTTTGCTTGACAGCATGTATTTCGTTTTATCCTCATTGATCTTAAGACCAACTCGTTTCGTCTGTTCTTCAATCGCCGTGAATGCTTCCACAATGCCACGGCGAGAACACGCGATGATGTCGATATCATCCGCGTATCCTAGCAGCTGGATGGACTTGTAAAAGATAGGGCCTTCCCTGTTGACGCCTGCCCGTCGCACTATCTGCTCCAGCACCAGGTTGAAGAAGTCACATGACAGCGCATCTCCTTGCCGAGATCCGGTGCATGTTTTAAACGGTTCCGAAGTCCTAGAGCCGAGTTGCACGGTGCATCGCGTGTTTTTTAGCGTGGCGCGACACAACTGGATCAGTTTTACCGGGATCCCGAATTCGGCCATCGCGCCAAACAGTTCTTCACGATGAATGCTGTCGTATGCGGGTTTGAAATCGATGAAAAGATAGTGTGTATCGATTCGAAGCTCGTTGGTCTTTTCCAGGATTTGTCGAAGTGTGAAAATTTGGTCTATAGTTGATTTGCCGGTCCGGAAGCCGCACTGGTAGCTGCCGATTAGTGCGGTGCAAAATGGTTTTAGACATTCACACAATACGCTGGACAGGATCTTGTATGCGACATTGAGCAGGGATATACCTCTATAGTTCTTGCAAGAGGTAGGATCGCCTTTTTTGTGAATGGGGCATATAGAGCTGGTATTCCAGTCGTCGGGCATGCTTTCATCTTCCCAAATTCTGCAGATGATCTGGTGCATGCTCCCTACCAGAACATCGCCGCCAGCCTTGAAGAGCTCTGATGGCAAGCCATCTGAGCCTGCGGCATTGTTGTTCTTCAGCTTCTGAATAGCTGTGCCGACTTCTTCGATGCTGGGTGGGAGGACTACTTCAGCGGCTGGAGTTGGGATTTCCTCGGTCCCTACCACTCTCTCTTGGTCATGCTCGTTAAGCAGCTGCTGGAAGTGCTGCTTAAATACATCCACTATTCCCTGCGGGTTGGTGACAAGATTACCCTCGCAGTTTCGAAGAGCCAGGGTGCCCTTTTTGAAGCCTCCTGCAAGGCCTTTGGCTTTCTTGTAAAAGGCTCGTATTTTTTGTTTATCCCTAGACTCCTCGATATCCTTGAGCTGGGAGGCTGCGAAGATTCTTTTCTTTTGTCGCAGTAGTTTCTTCTCCTCCCTTCTTCTGGCTCGGTACTCTTCTTGCGCTGCCCTGGTTTTCCTCTGCAGCGCCTTTTGGTACCCCTCGGCGGTTGCTGCCTTTTTCTGCTAACACTCGCCATCATACCACGGGTTTCTTGTCGGGGGTGGTAGGTATCCTAAGGGATCGCTGACAATGTAGACTTCAAAATGGAACGCATACAAACGATCCTGCACGAAATACTTGCCGCTTTTGGTTACAATGAAACACAAAAGGAGTCACATAACAACTTTGGAGCACCGCTTGGACATGCTTGAGCGCAACCCGAAAGTGTTTCTATTGCATTTTGGGATTGTTCATTTAACACGGATCCATCACCACTCGCCAGAAATGGAAGAATGGTTTCAACAGTAGAAAGTACTGATTCACTAGACATTATCTTCGTCGACTTTTCGATTCGATGCTGAATTAGGAGACACGAAGAACAAAAGAGGTTATCTTACCATTGCAATGCACCAGCTGATGTAGGTGCCTATTTTCGCAGCAAAACTGATCGAATTGCGCTGCAAATCATTGCGTCGTCCTTCCATCCTATAGATTTGGCTTCTATACGATTTCTTTCTGTTTTCAAAGATGAAAAAACGGTTTGGCGAAAAGGGGTTCACATCAAACGAGAATATGTATATCCTGTATAGTCAAGCGGGCCATGCCATCGATAACCTCTTCAACGGAGTAGGGACTATTTTGTTATTTTTTAAATCTAATTCCGCCAGTTCAAAAGTAACGACTTTATATGTACTCCATATTGGGAGCTACCGCCATCTATACCAAAATGTCTGCCAAACAAAATCCTAGTACTGTCAGCTGTCAACTATCTCCTGTCATCAGGTTTACGTTTTCCACCTTTTCGTGATTGTTCGTGATTTGTTTATGTTTGATTTCATTTTCACGTATATCTTTCTCGAAAAAAAAATATTTGAATTGGTAAACCCGGACCTTTGCAAATAATGGACGAATTTAAAGTTCCAAACGCCGTGGCAAAAATATCCCTACCTGCCACTGAAGACAAAACTAAACCGCCAGAAGACAAACCCGTTCATAAGAATCCCGAAGCTCCATCAGCAGCGACAAATTGTCCATACAAGGAACCAAAGTGGTCCAATTGTCCCCCGCCAGGAGTAGACTACTCTTTCGAAGTGCTCAAAAATGGTAAGATTATCGAGAAAGTGAAAAACCTCCAAGAGAAACCTTACTGGGTATTCGGTCGTCTTCCCGGCAGCGACATAGAAATGGCTCATCCGACTATTTCACGTTTTCACGCAATCCTCCAGTATCGACCGAAAATTGACGACGACGACGATGACGAGAAAGAGGAGAACAAAAAACAAATTGAAGAAGGTTGGTACATCTACGACCTGGGGAGTACCCATGGAACGTACCTCAATAAACTGCGAATACCGCCCAGAGCATATATTCGCGTGAAGGTTGGTCATATGCTGAGATTGGGCATCAGTATGAGGAACTTTATTCTTCAAGGGCCTGATTATGACGAGGAACCGGAAACTGAAATGTCAGTGACTGAATTGAGGCAAATGCGCATCAATGCCGAGGAAGAGAAAAAGAAGATTGCCGCGATGCAGGAAGAAGCCCGAGAGAAGGAAGGAATCAATTGGGGTATGGCAGAGGACGCAGATGAGGAAACAGATCTCTCGGTTAACCCTTATGCGAGCACCAACAATGAGGAACTCTTTCTGGACGATCCGAAAAAGACATTGCGTGGATTTTTTGAACGAGAAGGACTCGAGTTGGAATACAAATGTGACGAAATGTCTGCCGGAACGTTTGTGTGTCGTATTGAACTGCCAGTAGATGATACGAATGGACGACCAATCGTCGCGGAGGTATGTCATAAGGGCAAAAAGAAAGAATGTGTTGTGCAATGTGCTTTGGAAGCTTGTAGAATTCTCGACAGGCATGGAGTCCTCCGACAGGCCAATCATGGTAAGTCTATATACATAATATCATCGATTGTTGCTCCTTTCGATTGAGTTTGGCACATTCTCCTATAGAGCCACTGAAGCGGAAAGTTCGAACGTCCAACTCTGATGATGAGGATGATTTCTTTGACCGAACCGGTGATGTAGAACGAAAGAAGATGCGGAAATCAAATCCCACTTCGAACGTGGTTCTTACATATGAGGATTTGGTAATATGCTCTTACGACTTTAATTAGCGCTCATTCTGTATATCTTTTCAGCTTGCCCAAGAAACCGAAATTCTAGAGAAAATCAAAGAAGTCGAACAGAAAATATTGAACTACCAGGAGCTCTCAAAACGAGTCAAAGAGGCAAAGGAACGGCAAGATGAAGATCTTGATTCATATATGGAAAACCTCTCTGACGAATCCACACTCCTGGAAAAAACTGACATTCGAAGACTTCGGATCGAAGAGAAACAATTGCAAGCAGACCTACAGAAAACAAAGAGATTAATCCAGATTGCAAAGCCGCTCGACCTTCCATCTATAAGTCAAACTCAGGGATCTGCGGATCCCGTTAAGAAACCCACCAAACAACTACCAATGATCGGCAAGAGAAATCAGTTCAAGACCATAAAGACACTTAAAGCCCAAAACATACCAGAACGAAAGAAGACAGCTGAACCAGAACTCAAATCCGATGAAGAAGAATTTGAGGAAGAAGATGAACCTGCAAGCTCCCACCCTAAAGTAGAAAGAACTCCCGGCAAGGAGAAAGAAAAAGTCGACGTAAAACCAACGAAATTGTATGGACCTGCATACATTCCGGAAGAAATAAAGCTAAAAGTCACTCAGACTGAAGTCTCAGTGGATGAAGCAGTCGATCCAAAGTCAGTGAAAATGCCGCCTGACACTGAGACAACAGCGGAAACACCGTCAGAAAAACAAAATGAGAGTGAAGCGGTGACTACATTGAAGAAAAAACGTCCACGACAGAGAATTAGAGGGAAACGGGAAAATGTCGACATTGACGACCAGGAAGAGTATGAGAACTCGGAGAAGTACTCCAAGTGGGTACCGCCAGAAAACCAATCGGGCGACGGAATCACTTCTTTAAATGACAAATTTGGTTACTAGGCCTGAAACATACATATTAGAATAAAGTATTTTGTCCGTGTTTTTTCTGCAAAGTTTTCGCTGAACGTTAATAAAAATGATTTTAAAAAAAGATTGTTTTTGTGCCTTACTTTATGTGACATGCACAATTTTGGTCAGAGATAATGATAGAGATACCAAGGCTCTGATGGTTTGCACTCATATGCACGTGTGTGGAAGGCCGATTTTAGAACGATTTGACGGACTCTACTCTAACTGCCTGAACACAATGAGGTCGCAGTCTCGGTCGCGGTCGGCATTGCTGTCGCCAGGATTGGCAAAGTCTCACTCACAATGAGGACGCTTTGTTATGTCAAATTTTAACAGCTGTTTTCACCTTTGTCCATATACAAGGTGTCTCAAAAGAAAGTTTACATTTGTTTAGCTTATTGCGTGATCGCAATAAATCCGTGGGGCGCGGGAGGTATGTCAATCAGTAGCCTGGCTCTTGGGAATTCGCTCGCTATGGAGCGTTTCTCGGGTACAGACTGCGCGTTGTGCGTGCGAGAGTTTTACAAAAACGGTAATTCGGCGACTGTGGCGCGTAGAAAATTCTGCAATATTCGAATGTTACGCCATTAAAGGGATGCGCCAAGCATTCCTCTCATTCGAAAATGGGTAAAAAAGTTTGAAGGGACTGGTTCAACACTAGAAAAACCAAAATCTGGTCCGTCAGGGTCATCGATAACGTAAGAAAGCGTAAAGAATGTTAATCAGTCTGTTCGCTGTGATCCCGACCTTTCGATTCGGAAGCGCGCAGAGCTGTGCGATTAAATGGTTGTCGCGAACGCGAGGACTTACATTTAGTTGACATTATTTTTAAGAACTAAATTCCCAAGTTGTGAACTTTAATGATAAATAACATTGTTTTCGATAGAATGTCTACTTTCTTTTGAGACACCTTGTACTTACAACGAACCGTCAACCGCCGATTTGAAGATTTTCTTGCGTTTTGTTTTTTTTCTACACAGCTGTCACAATGTCGTACTACCGAGTTAAAAGTTAGCCAACTCGCCCGACACACCCAACGACCGAGGCAGCGACTGCGACATCATTGTGTTTACATTATGGGATTTACGTACATTTAACTTTTGACAGGCGACCGAGACCTCATTGTGTTCAGGCAGTAATAGTCCAAAGCAGGGATAAAGAATGATGCCTGTTTCACAATGTTACTACACAGCGTCCAATGTCATTCAATGGAATTATATGGAGTAAGTCACATAGGAACGTATGAAGTCGTGTCGCAGCGCTGTAATTTCGAAAATTTGAAAAACTGTCGCAACTACACGGCGTTGTGCCATTTCGAATTCGACATTGGAGGAATACGTTTGATAACTTGGTCTAACTCACCACCTCCTTCTGACTTCTGTTTTCGCTTTTAACTTTTTATAGGCTAAAGCAGCCGCACATATTAGCAATAATGTTTTTTTCAAATTGTTTTTATCCATTTATAAACTAAATTCAGTTTCAATCTTCGAATTTTTTACTGATGCCAACTTCACTCTATAGAATTCACCTCCAACTTCACTCACAGAAGTAACCGCGCTGTAGAAAAAAACGCCGATGAAAGTAGCTCCATTGTAAATTGACTGAACGACTTTACAACCACAGCAAACGGCAGCGTTTGTAGTTGCGCTGTCGCGTCGCCGTGTAGTAGCATTGTGAAACAGGCATGAGATACCAATCTTTCGTAAGTCTGCCCGTTGATCCCCGCAGGGGTTGGCTGTTGCTTTTGTAATTAAAGCGGCCCCTAGACGCCTAATAATATTGTGCGATATTTGATATTGCACAATATTATTGTTCATCTGTAGATAATATTGCAAGATTGTGCGATATATTGCGGAAAATCAAAACGCTTTTGACTTTTATTACAAATATGAGCGGTCAACTAAATTATAGGGAAGAATATTGAACCGTCTGGGGCAACAAGCCAATAAAATTATGCAATATTTTGCACAATAATATTGAGCGTCTAGGGGCCGCTTTACAAAACGACGCTTTTGGCTTAGGATCAAGACGTCGGAACAAGGCAGAATGACATATACCCCGTTTACATGCGTAGTCGAAAAATCGAGTCGAAACTGAGTTGAAATTTCGACCCAGGTTTTTCCGCTACGTAGTCGAAAGATCGAAGAGTTCAAACGTAGTTGAAGTGACAGATAGTATGTGTATGCGGACCTTTTACTTTGATTGTGTTAGTCCTCCGTTGTGCTAACCAGCAAGCGAAAAGAAAGAAAAGCAAAAAAGATATCTCGCACATACAGAGACAAAATGTCAGTTCGACTCCTCGACCCAGGTTTACATGTATTTTTTCAACTCGATCCAGCTCTGCTAGTGGGATCGAGTCGAGTCGACTCTATTTCAACTCGATCTGCGTTTATATGGATTTCGATCCTAGTTGAATCCGGATTCAACTACGCATGTAAACGGGGTAATAGTCAAGACGCCGTCACTGCCTGAACACAATGAGGTCGCGGCCGCTGTCTCGGTCGCCTGTCAAAAGTTAAATGTACGCAAATCCCATAACGTAAACACAATGATGTCGCGGTCGCTGTCTCGGTCGTAGGCTATGTCACGCGAGTTGGCGTGACGCTAAGACGGTATCACGTCAAAATATTCTTTGCCATACTTCTTATTTTGTGACGAATATGTAGGTAATCACATAGATCTTCCTCCAAGTCGAAAATAATTGCAATCGTGTCCACGATTTCAATTTATTCCGAATTTGAAATAAATTTCTTGTACAAACAATTTAAAATGACAGAACACAACTGAAGTAAAAGAAGATCGGTAATGAGGTTCTACCGACCGATAATGTAGTGCATCCGTCTTATTTCCGAGTCCATACGGCGCGTGTTTTTTTGCGCCTGTTTCTTTTGAGCCCTCATTCCAATTCGAACACGTTTCCACATGGAGTTTTTTTTTTCACGCGCCTGTTTTTTGACATTTCGCTTCACCTTTCATTTTCGTTAGCCTGTGGTGATGTTTGAAAAGCAGGAATGGTATCCAAACGTACACATCCAAGTCAGAAACAGGAGTGAAGCGAGATCCCAAAACAAAGAAAAGGCACGAAGTAGCTACATTTTTTTTTTTACATTTTAAAAGCATTTTATTAATATTTTTCCAAACAACTTATTCTAGGTAAAACGCTTAAACCTATCTTAAATATCTATCTAACGTAGCATACTGGACCTGAACACGAAGTAGCTACCCGCGCGTGGCTGTGCCAATGTATTTCTGTTTCACGTACCCTCTCTTTTGCACTCATTTCACCCTTCGTCAAACACGCGCCGTGTGGAACCGGAGTATTCGACGATAGGGTTACTGCCTGAACACAATGAGGTCTCGGTCGCCTGTCAAGAGTTAAATGTGCGTAAATCCCATAATGTAAACACAATGATGTCGCGGTCGCTGTCTCGGTCGTAGGGTAAGTCGCGCGAGTTGGCTAATCTACTCTGCGCGTCGAAGCGCGTGCGTCCGTCGGCTATATGCCCTTTCCCATAAAGAACGTGTGTATTCTACTTGGCGTTCTATGTGATTGGTCTTTAACTTTAACTCGGTCGTACGACATTGTGACAGCAGTGTAGAAAAAAAAAAACACAAGGAAATCTTCAAATCGACTGTTGTCGGTTCGTTGTAAGTACAACGTGTCTCAAGAAAAAGTTTATATTTAGTTGATCGATTAAAACCGAAGTAAACATTCTGTATGTATGTATGTTGGCGTTACAGTCCATGAAGAACCTGAGCCGAGCTTCTCTCAATCACCCATGTTGTGTGTGATTTCATTTTCCCATAGGTGAAAGGGACCTACAGTTTATTGCCGGGTCCGAACGGCGAATTTCGAGAAGCTTTTCATGACAATTTTACTACAGAGGGTTTTGTCAGAACTCCGCTGAGGAGAAACACTGTGAAAAACACGTTCGATGACATGGCTGTGTTGATATTCGATCCCGTGTCATCGGCGTCAGAGGCCAACACACTACCCACAGCGCCACGGTGCTCTCATTCTAACGAAAACAATTTTATTTATCATTAAAGTTCACAACTTGGGAATTTATTTCTTTAAAATAATGTCATCTAAATGTAAGCCCTCGCGTTCGGGACGCGGATCTTTTTTCGGATTCACCTATTAATGCAAATCTAGGCAAAGAGGACATATTTGAGTCGATCATAGGAAAGCATAGCCTCCATAACACCACATCCGACACCGGACTTAGGCTAATCGATTTCCTAGCGGGGCGTAACCTCCTTGTAGCACGCGATTCGCCCATCTCAACATCCACAAGGGTACCTGGCGGTCTTTTGATAAATCGACCACCAAACAGATTGATCACATTGCGATCGACGCCAGACACTCCTCCTGTATTCTCGACGTACGAACCTCCCGAGGGGCCAACATCGACTCGGACCACTACCTTGTTATAGCCAAGGTACGAATGAGGATATCAAGAATGCTTAGGAGTCGAGTAGGAATACGTAAGTTTGACGTCGGAAAGCTACAATCGCAAGAGACTGCCAGAATCTTTGCCGATCGTGTCTCCTCCAAGCTTTCTCAAAATCTGCCCACAACAGCACAAACAATAGAGTAGGAATGGGCGCATTGCCAGAGCGCCGTCAGAGACGCTGCCTCAGAGGTGCTGGCTTTCAAACCGCCACCACCTAGAAGCCCCTGGTTCGATGAACAATGCGAACAAGCCCATGCAGCAAAACAAGAGGCATATAAAGCCATGCTGCAACGACGGACGAGAGCTGCTCGCGAAATCTATGAGCAGAAGAGAAGAAGAGAGAGCACGGAAAGCGTGAGATCGAGGAGATGGAGAGATGCTTCGGCAGGAATGATGCCCGTAAATTTTACAATAAGTTAAAACGAACGAAAAGCCAGAGCGGCGGCCTGCAGGGATGAAAATGGAGAACTGGTAGTAGAGTCGAAGTCGATGCTGAGGATTTGGAAATACCACTTCTGCAGACTGTATAACGGCAATGATAGACAAGATACCGCTGTCAGGCAGAACGAGCCATTCGTAATGGACGACGATGTAACAGATTTCCGTACACCCGACCTAGACGAAGTCAAAATAGCGATATCAAGACTTATGTAAGTCTAATCAAGCCGCAGGCGCAGACGGTCGGTCTGCTGAGCTTCTTAAGGCGGCTGGAGATGAGCTGGTAGGATGCATGCACCATCTCATTTGCAAGGTATGGTTGGAGGAACGCATGCCCGACGAATAGAATCTCAGCATCGTTTTCCCGGTCCATAAGAAAGGAGATCCCTATAACTGCGCCAACTATAGGGGAATAAGTCTCCATAACATCGCATATAAGATCTTCTCGCCTGAAACCGTTTGTGGATAACCTGTAGGCTCTTATCAGTGTGGTTTCAGGCCAGGTAAATCCACAATAGACCAGATATTTACTTTACGGCAGATCTTGGAGAAGACCAAATCGACACCAGGGATAAACAATAAGATACCTATCTTTCGTACGTATGCCCGTTGATCCCCGCAGGGGTTATAATACACACCGATACTATACGCGTTATTCTCTGTTTAAAAACGAAGTTTTGACTAACCCAATGATAGTCTCAAGACGTCGATGTGTAGAGTCAAGACGTGGCAAAATGGTCGCAACAAGGCAGATTGACATAGTCAAGACGCCGTCAAACCGCAACGCGTTTGTAGGTGCAAACTGTCAAAGTGCCTGTCAAAGCCAATAGATTGGTATCTCATTCTTTATCCCTGATCGACACTCACCACCTCTTTGTCGATTTCAAGGCTGCATAGGACAGCGTGTATAGAGATGAGCTATACAAAACCATGTCTAGTTTTAACATCCCTCCCAAACTCGTCCGACTGTGCAGGATGACAATGGAGAATTGTCGCTGCTCCAGCTCCAGCAACATGGATGAGAGTGGATGAGAGCAGACAATTTCTCGAGGAATTTATAAATATTTACGAGTCTCACCGTTGTCTCCGGGACGTAATGTGTCCAGAATATATACATCGGGACAAAAAAGACGAAGGTTACCAAGAATTAGTGAAAAATACAAATTCGCTGTCCATGGTGACTACGCGAAATGATGCCTGTGTCACAATGCTACTACACGAAGATGCGACAGCGCGCCTACAAACGCTGCCGTTGTAAAATCGTTCAGTCATGTGTAATGACGCTGTGGCATCGCCGTGTAATAGCATCGTGACTCAGGCATCATTTCGCGTAGTCACCATGGACAGCGAATTTGTATTTTTTCACCATCATTCACATGTACACACTATCAGTTTTGGGTGACACTCAACTAAAACGTCACTTTTGATCGAAGGTGTGTACGTCGCTTAACTCTATTGTGAATCGCCGAATTCTGCTGTCAATGTGTCAATACAACCCTAACCTTAAATAAAAGGCAACAAGACATCAACAGCAATTTCAAGAGGATTTTTCAAAGGTTTTCTCGCATTTAACGTCCAAATAAGACTGTTTTTGGTTTTAAAGATGAGTACAAATGTGTCCATACGCCTGGCATCGGATCGGGTGAATTTCGGTTTGTTGTCGCAAAATGAAAATCGAATTCCCCGCCTATACACACCCGGCGAAGTGGTAACTACACAACAGGGCTTCATGAAAGGACACGGAACATATGTTGAAGGAGAAGATATCAAGGCATCTGTGGCTGGCGTGATGGAACAAGTGAACAAATTGATTTCTATAAAACCACTTAAGAGTAGGTACGTTGGCGAGATTGGTGATGTTGTCGTCGCTCGAATCACAGAAGTTCAACAGAAACGCTGGAAAGTCGACACAAACTCTCGACTAGATTCCGTGCTCCTTCTCTCATCTGTTAATTTACCCGGTGGTGAATTGCGACGACGATCGGCCGAAGACGAACAGATGATGCGAAAATACCTGCAAGAAGGCGATTTAATCTCAGCTGAAGTGCAGAATATCTACGATGAGGGAACTCTATCGCTATACACTAGAAGTTTGAAGTACGGAAAACTATCACAGGGCATTCTAGTGAAGGTATTCCCATCTCTGGTTAAGAGACGAAAGACACATTTCCACAATTTGCCATGTGGAGCATCGATTATTTTGGGAAACAATGGATTCATTTGGATATCACCGATAGTGAACTCAGAAGTTGAAGGGGATGGCGGCTTCACACAAAATTTGGCAGAAGTTGTACCTCGTGCTGATAGAGAGGTGATTGTTCGACTGCGTAATTGCATATTGGCTCTGTCACAGTGCAACATGGTTCTCTACGACACGAGTATACTGTATGCATATGAAGAAAGCATGAAGTATGAGGTCCATGAGCTGCTGAATCAGGAAGCTATATTCGATGTGGCATTCCTCACACAACACCGGTTGCGACTGCAAGAGGAGTAGACTAGTGTCTAGGAAATAAAGAATTTTTTTTTATTACAATTCTAAGTAATAAGTTTTGTTGTTAATGCGTTCGTTCTATCCAGTTGTACTCCAGTTTGTTGACCTTTACACGAACGGAGACTGTTAACTCAGCTGATACATATGTATGTCCCACCTATTTTCAAAGAGCAGTGAGCAGAACTTGGTGACAAACACCATATCGACATTTCAATCTTCTGTAGGTGCAGGCCACTCATACTTTCCAAGCTGGTGGAGTTGATTACGCTGAGTATCTGATTTCAAAGCATAGTGCCTAGGGAATGGAGGATGAAGGCAGCATATGTTGCTCCGAGCTGTCGGTGTTTAAATACTAATATAGTATATATTACGACCAGGAAAGATCTAGGCGCCAACCGGTATACTCGTAGCTCTGCCAAACCCCTTCCTCTAAAAAGGGAATCCAGTGACCAGAATCGAGAATCGGAAGGATCATCTTCTTCTTAGTGGGCACTACAGTTCGGGGTGAACCTGGGCCTCAACCAACATGCCCCTCCATCTAGCACGATCTTTCGCTAGCCTTTTCCATTGCCACACACCCAGTTGGCTGAGGTCCCCTTCCACCTGTGTGCGCCATCTTAAGGGCGGCCGTCCTCTGCTTCGTCGTCCCTCGGGGTTGGATTCAAAGACTCTCCGGGCTGGAGCTGTGGTGTCCATTCGCTCTACATGGCCCAGCCATCTTAGGCGTTGAATCCGTAGACGCCTGACTAGGCTCATGTCGCTGTACAGCCCGTAAAGTTCGTGGTTGAATCTTCTCCTCCATCCCCCGTCTGCGTTTAAAGGCCTAAAAATCACGCGCAAAATCTTTCTCTCGAACCGACCAAGGGCCTCCTCATCCGCTCTTGATAGTGTCCCACAGGACCGGGATGATAAGGGTCTTAAATAGAGTCAACTTTGTCGTTCGGGAGAGGGCTCTATTACTCAGTTGCCTCCTGAGCCCAAAGAAACAGCGATTGGCAAGAGTGATTCTGCGTTTGATTTCGGAACTGAATTCGTTGTTCCAGGTTACTGCGGAGCCAAGGTAGACGAGGTCATTAACTACCTCGAACTTATATCTGCCAATACAAACGTTCTGGCCGAGACGTCAGTGGTGAGCGTCGCCTCATCGACATCTCGCTGTGGTCTACCTGTTATGTCAATATCGTCGGCGTATGCAAGGAGTTGCGAGGATTTGAAATAGATTGTGTCTCTTGTATTGGCCAGTGATTTTTGCACAATCATTTCCAATATGATGTTGAAGAAATCACACGACAGCGCATCGCCCTGCCTAAATCCTTTTTTGACATCAAAACTATCGGTAAGGTGTTCACCGATTCGGATGGAGCAGCGAGCATTCTCCAAACTCATCCTGCATAGTCTCAGGAGTTTAGCAGGTATGTCAAAGATAGACATAGCGTTGTATAGCTCGTCTCTAATTACGCTGTCGTACGCGGCTTTGAAGTCGACAAATAGGTGGTGAGTGTCGACTTGAAATTCATTGGTTTTTTCCAGGATCTGCCGCAGTGTGAAGATTTGGTCGATGGTGGACTTTCCTGGCCTGAATCCGCACTGACAAGGACCTATCAGCTTATTTACAAAAGGCTTCAGGCGTTCACACAAAACGGCAGAGAAGATTTTGTAGGCGATGTTAAGGAGACTTATTCCTCTATGGGCAATCAGAGGGGTCTCCTTTCTTGTGGATCGGGCATACGATGCTGAGACTCCATTCCTCGGGCATGCTTTCCTCTGACCATATCTTACAGATGAGCTGGTACATGCTCCTAACCAGGTCATCCCCAGCTGCCTTGAAGAGCTCAGCAGACAGTCCGTCTGCGCCAGCAGCTTTATTCGACTTGAGCTTCGATATGGCAATCTTAACTTCGTCGAGGGTGCAGTGTTCTGTGTAACACAATGAAGCGCACTCTTTGAGTTACAAATGTAGACTGACTTTATTAGCAAATTGAAAGAGTAAAATGTCATAGTATAGGTATACATTAAATGTGAATGTGGTGCATGTATGTACAGTACGTACATACAATACATCTCCTCCCTCAAGATTTTAGGGTTACAAAATAATAAATAAATAATATATATTTCAATTCATTTGATCTTATAGAAATAATAAAAGATAATAAAATAATAAAAATTCAATAACGTTTGTTTTTTTTTTTTTTTCATTTCATTCGAATGCATATCTGTTTGGAAACCTTACACTTCGACCAGACCTTGTTGTCGTCACATATCGCTCAGGAATAACATGTGATTTGGTGGAGCTTACTTTTTTATGTTGCAATTCATTCTCGGTATTATTTTGGACATTTTTCCCTTCTGCGGTATTTGTGGCAAACGATGTTGATGGTATTACATCTGTTGAATCTGTTGTCAGTTTAACTTCGGCTGGAACGTACGGAATATCTTTGCGATTTGCTGGAACTAAATGAAAAGAATTACGTCGGAAAGTACCCCTGTCTGTTTTAATGATATAAGATCTTGGAGTGCCGGCAAGTTTTTCAACTCTCCCCCATTCTCTGAGGTCACGAATCCAAACCACATCACCTAATTTGAATTCTGCTCTAGCTATCACCCCATGGTTTCTATTATAGTCTTTCGCTTGCTTTCCTTTAAGTATTAGGTCCTTTCCCTTAGCTTCTTGTAGATCAAATCTGGGATAAAGTTGGTTTTCAAGAAGGGGTAATGTTGTACAAATCTTCCTTCCCATTAGTAGTTCTGCTGGAGAAAAACCATTTGCTAGCGGTGTTGCCCGATATTTCAGCAATGCCAGGTATGGATCTGTATTTTTCTTTAGAAGTGATTTTATGGTCTTTACGCAGCTCTCGACAAATCCGTTTGATTGCGGATATCGCGGTGAGGAGGTCTCGTGGTGGAATCCCCAATCTTTTGCAAATTTGGCGAAAGATGAGAAATTAAGCGTCTGGAATTGAGGGCCATTGTCTGACCTTACGATATCCGGGATACCATGCCTGGAGAAAATAGATTTCATGTGATTAATAACACAATTGGTTGTTTGTTGTTCTAGAAGTGCTATTTCAGGGTAACGAGAAAAATAATCACTAACTAATAAATAATTTTTTGAATTAGAATAAAACAGATCTACGCCCACTATTTGCCAAGGCCGTTCTGGAGATTCACCGCTGATTAATTTTTCGTGTCTTGGAATCACTTGCTGGATGCAAATCGAGCACTTTTGTATATAACTTTCGATGTCTTTAGTGTATCCCGGCCACCAAACTGATTGTCTGGCCCTAGCCTTACACTTCACAATACCCAAATGACCGGAATGTATTCTTTCTAAAATGTCCACTCGCAATGAGGGTGGGATGACTAGCTGGCTACCATGCATGAGGAGCTTGTTATTAACTGAGAGGTTGAAACGTTCGTTGTAGTACTGTCTAAGTTCTGGGTTTACTTTGTATCGATCCGGCCATCCTTTTAAGCAGTATTCAATTACTGAAGCTAATGTTTTGTCGTTGAATTGAGCTTCAGCTATTGTGTGTAGTTTTGTTTGAGTAACTGGAAGACTTGAAACTATATAATTAACAAAAACTTGTGTTTCTTTGGCTAAATCATTATTTTCGTCTTCTTCTAAGGGGTTTCGAGATAGTGCATCCACAGCAACCAAAAATTTTCCAGCTGTGTAGTAGATTTCATAAGCGAATTTCATCATTTTCATCCTAAATTTTTGTAATCTAGGTGTTAAGTCATCCAAATGTTTTGTTGAAAAGATAGACACTAAAGGTTTATGGTCCGTTTCAATACTAAATGTTATTCCGGTCAGTAGGTCTGGAAATTTTTCTGTTGCAGCCCAAGTGAGAGCGAGGGCTTCCTTTTCAATTTGGGCGTATCCCTTTTCAGTTTCTGAAAGTGTCCTTGATGCATATGCGACGGGGCGTAGGTTACCATGATCATCTACCTGTAGCAAAACTGATCCCAATCCATATGATGATGCATCAGATGACAGTATAGTTTTATGTTTTGGGCTGTATAGTTTAAGGACCGGTGCATTGGTGAGCATTTTTTTCACTTCTGCAAATGCATCGTTTTGTCGGTCACCAAACTGAAAGTTTATGTTGCTACGTAGAAGTTCGTTCAACGGTCTACAACGATCAGATAAATATGGAATAAACTTACCCAAGAAGTTTACCATTCCCAGAAACCTTTTTAGTTCAGTAATGTTCGTTGGCTTGGAATAATTTTCAATTGCCTTCACCTTTGATGTACAAGGGTGGATGCCGTATTGATCTATTTTATATCCCAGGAATTTTAGTGTTGTTATACCAATTTCGCATTTTTCTTTGTTTAATGTAACACCATTTGTGTACAACGTTTTTAAGACCTGTCGAAGCGTAAAGTCGTGTTCTTCTACAGTAGGTGCGAAGATTAAAATATCGTCTATCTGACACGCTACATTTGAAATCCCTTTCAAAATATTTTGCATAAGTTTTTGGAAAATTTCTGGTGCTGAGGAAATTCCGAAAGGTAACCTTAAGAAGCAATATCTACCGAAGGGGGTTAAGAATGTTGTGAGTTTTTGTGAATTAGGTTTAAGTTTTACTTGCCAGAATCCTGAGTTAGCATCTAGTTTTGAAAAAATCTTCGCTCCTGAGATTTGGGCCAAAGTATGGTCTGCAATCGGCATTGGATGAATCTCCCTTTCAACAGCAAAATTCAATTTTGTTAAATCCACGCAAAGTCGAATATCACCCTTTGCCTTCGGTACTATGACCAGAGGAGAACACCAATTGGTGGGCTCGTCAACTTGTCTTATAACCCCCTGTGTTACCATTTCATCTAGTTTTCCCTTCAATTTATCCTTCAGTGCTATTGGGACTCTTCTGGCAGAAACAATTTGGTAGGCCTGGACACCCTTTTTTATTTTTATTTCATATTCAAAGTTTTTTATCAGACCAAGTCCTTTAAATATCGCTGGGAATTCTTCTTCTATTCGTACTGTTGACTTTGAAAGGCCAATCTCACATGAAACATTACCCAAAACACCCTTTATAATAAGTTTTAATCTCTCACTAGTACCAAGACTAAGTAATGGCATTTTCAGTTTATTTATAACGTAAACAAAAGTTTTTACACTTTGGGAACTGCTCTGAATTTTAGCACTAAACATGCCTCTAACAATCAATTTCGCACCATCGGGCCCACATATCACTTTGTTGGGAGGTTTTAATTTGGTTTCATAAAACATTTTTTTATAAATTTCTTCCGAAATCACATCAACTGGCGAGCCCGTGTCGATCGTGAACGTTACACTTTTGTTATTTACTAAAACGCTAACTGTCCAAGGTGAAGTAGTGACGTTGTTTAATGTAAGCATTCCCAAATATTCTTCGTTATCAGAAGAAGCGGTTTCTTCATCGCTGGTAGCTTCAAGTTGGTTTATATTACGTCGTCTGCTGTTGCTTGTTAAACACACACTAGCAAAGTGATTAAGTTTACCACATTTGTTGCATTTTTTTCCTTTTGCGGGACAATCTGATGGCTTGTGTCTATTGTTCGACCCACACCATATACATTTTTTTTTATTGTTGTATGCGTTATTCTGGTAGTCTTTTTGTTTACTTCGTGTTGTATATGTATTAGTAGTTGTTGCGGTGGATAGCTTATGTACTACCGAGGTGGTTAATTCTTGTTGCTGTTTTCGTACGGCATAGTGCTGTCTCACTTCTTGAATCGCCTTGTCGAGAGTTAAGTCACTTCCTAACTGTAGCTTTTCCGAAAGCCTACGGTCACGCACACCAACAACAATTCGGTCACGTATCATCTCATCTCTAAGGATACCATAGCAACAGTTTTCTGACAATAAATATAAGTCCGTTATGAAATCTTCCACTAATTCACCCTCAAGCTGACTGCGTACGTTAAATTTGGCGCGTTCGTAAATGACATTGGTTTTCACTACAAAATGTTTCTCAAATGCGTTTATTACTTTATTGTAACTTTTCTTTTCGTCGTTTGAGATAGTGAAGGACAAAAAAATATTGTCAGCTTGATCCCCCATTAAATAGATAAGTGTATTGACTTGCTCCTCCTCAGAGCTTTTATTTAATTTCGACGCGATACGAAACCTTTCAAAGCGCCTTTTCCACTTGGGCCATTCAGCTGGATTAGAAAAGGTAAAGGGATCTGGTGACTTTACCATGAAGTTGCTACTATGTTCCGAAGAAGAATCTGTCGGTGCCCCTGATGCTGGCATTGTGTTTTATTTATTTTTCCTTTCTAGGACGACACTCGAATTGTTTTTTCTTTTTTTTTTTGAGTTACAAATGTACAAAACAAAAAAAAAACCGAAACCCGCGCTGCCACCATGCAGTGTTCTGTGTAACACAATGAAGCGCACTCTTTGAGTTACAAATGTAGACTGACTTTATTAGCAAATTGAAAGAGTAAAATGTCATAGTATAGGTATACATTAAATGTGAATGTATTGCATGTATGTACAGTACGTACATACAATACAGAGGGTAGGGGGACAGAATTCTCTGCGGTCTCCGTCGATTAGAAATGGATCATTCTGCCTGACAGCGGTATATTGACTAACATCGCCGTTATACAGTCTGCAGAAGTGGTTTTTCCATATTCTCAGCATCGACTGCGATTCTACTACTAGGTATCCGTTCTCATCCCTGCAGGCTTCCGTTCTGGCTTTATAACCTTGGCATGTTCGCTTTATCTGTTGATAAAACTTTCGAACGTCACGCCTGCAGTAACACCTCTCCAAATCCTCAATCGCGCGCTTCTCGTGTTCTTTCTTCTAAGAAGCTTATGCTCCCCCCTTTTTTTAACTCGTAGAGCTCACGAGCTGCTTTTGTTCTTTTATGCAGCGAGGCCTTATATGCATCCTGCTTCGCTGTATGAATCCTCCTGCACTCGTCATCGAACCAGGTGTTTCTTCGTGGTGGAGCCTTGAAACCCAAAACTTCGGATGCAGAGCTTTTCAGGGCTTGTTTGCAAAGGCTCCACTGCTGTTCTATTGATAGCGTGGAGGATTGAGGTGTATTGGAGAGCTTAAGGGAGACGCGATCGGTAAAAGCACGAGCGGTTTCTGGCGATAGTAGCTTTCCGACGTCATAACTTTGTATTCTTACTCTACTCCGTTGCGTTCGTGATATCCGTAAGCGCATCTTGGCTACAACAAGATAGTGGTCCGAGTCGATGTTAGTCCCTCGGAAAGTTCGAACATCAAAAAATCAAGAATAGTGGAGGAGTGTCTGACGTCGATCGCGATGTGATCAATCTGGTTGGTAGTCGATTGATCAAAAGACCGCCAGGTGCCTTTGTGTATATCGAGGTGCGGGAAGCGCGTGCTGGCTAGAAGGAGATTTCGCCCCGTAGCAAGATCAATCAGCCTGTGTCGGTTATCGGAGGTGGTGTCGTGTAGGCTATGTTTGCCGATGACTCGTTCAAATATGCTTTCCTTACCCAGCCTAGCATTGAAGTCTCCTAGTACAATTTTGATGTCATAGCTGGGACATTGGGCATACGTTCTGTCTAGGAGATCGTAGAACTCATCTTTGGCGGAATCATCCTTGGCCTGCTTAGGGACCTAACATTCCACGTACAAAGCCGAAGATCATTGTCCTTTTTTCGTTTTTTGCAAGGGTGGTCAACATAAATCCGGTCCGTTATATCCGAGGCTTGTGGTTGTTCGGTTGTTTCATCTATAGTGTGCTATTCCTCGCAGAGAACATTATTTTAGTGTGTGTTGCTGTAACACTACAGATCATTAAATACTATTACTTACCAATTAGCATCTCTAAGCTGTCTTGCGATGACTTTCACTCGGTTCTGTAAGTGCATTCCGATGTAGTTTGTGTGCGATTCATGTCTTTTTCCCTCTATTTCGCTTCGAAATCGAGAGACAACTTATAAACGATTTTGGTTCTGATTTACTTACCAGTACATCAGATTACATTACATCTATCCAGGAATCAAGTTTGCAGAGAGAATGTGTGATTTGCATAATAGACCTCAGGCAAATCTCTGTGACTGCTATTTCAGAAGGAAGAGTGGAATACCATTTAAGCAAGATGTGAAGAATTTCACCAAAGACCCACCTTAGCTCAAGTTGAAGTATTTGGTGAAGCAGCAACAACAACATAGCTGGGCTATGACAACAAAATCGTTCTAGGAGATTTCAATGCGAAGCTGGGTAAGGAAGCTATCTTTGAACGGGTCATTGGAAAGCACAGCCTACGCAACACCACGTCAGAAAACGGACTAAGGCTAGTGGACTTTATGGCGGGACATAATCTGGTAGTAGCAAGTACACGATTCCCACACATCAACATAAATAAGGGGACCTGGCGGTCTTTAGATCAATCGACAACCAACCAAATTGATCATATTGCGATCGACGGCAGACACTCCTCCAGCATCCTAGATGTCCGAACCTTTCGAGGAGCCAACATCGACTCGGATCATTACCTTGTTGCAGCCAAGGTACGGATGCGAATTTCTCGGAACCAACGGAGTCGAGTAAGAACACCAAAATTTAACGTCGGAAAGCTGCAATCGCAGGAGACCGCCAGGACCTTCGCCGATCAAGTCTCCCTCAAGCTCTCTCAGGTCCCGATGCAATCTGCAGGAACCATAGAACAGCAATGGAGGCGTTGTCAGAAAGCCATTAGAGAGGCCGCCTCAGATACACTCGGTTTCGAGCCACCACCGTCGAGAAACCCCTGGTTTGATGATGAGTGCAGACAGGCCCATGTAGAGAAACAGAATTGCATCGACGGACGAGAGCTGCCCGCGAGCTCTATGAACAGAAAATGAGAGAGGAGCATGCGCTTCTGAGAAGGAAAAAGAAGGAGCACGAGAAGCGCGAGATCGAGGAGATGGAGAGATGTTACTGCAGGAACGACGTTCGAAAATTTTACCAGAAAGTAATACGAACATGCCAAGGCTATAAAGCAAGAGCAGAAGCCTGCAGGGATGAGTACGGACAACTAGTAGTGGAGTCACAGTCGATGCTGAGATTGTGGAAGGACCACTTCTGCAGACTGTATAACGGCGATGATAGTCAAAATACCGCCGTCAGGCAGAGCGAACCATTCACAATGGACGAAGACGAAGGAGAATCCCGTCCACCCGACCTAGACGATGTTAAGATAGCGATATCGAAACTTAAGTCTTATAAAGCTGCTGGAGCAGACAGACTCCCCGCGGAGCTGTTTAAAGCAGCTGGCGATGAGCTGCCAGCTGCCATATCTGCAAGATATGGTCGGAAGAACGCATGCCCGATGAATGGAATCTCAGTATCGTTTGCCCGGTCCATAAGAAAGGAGACCCCTATGACTGCGACAATTACAGAGGGATAAGCCTCCTTTAACATGGCAAACGCCAGCTTCGATCTCTGTCCCTGCTCAATCCAAGTTGATACACAGCCTCCGCGTGGATAGTGGACCAATCTGTGCAGCGACCCAACCCTTTGTTCCTGAGGAAACAGGAACCTGGCCCTCCAGGTTTGGGGTTGTGCTTAGGGGTAACATCCCTATCACGTAAAAACCAACTTGTTCCGAAACAACAACAAGCCTCGGATACGGACGAATACAATGCTAACGACCCCTGCAAACGACTAACGGACTTGAGAGTCTGTACCTGGAATGTTAGGTCCCTTAACAGACCGGGCGCAGGCGATCAATTGGAGCAAACCCTCAACTGCTATTAAGCAGATATAACCGCACTCCAAGAAGTGCGATGGAATGGACCAGGCAAAAAACGGATGAAAAACTGCGACGTATACTACGGGAACTGCTACAAGGAGAACAAACAGCGCCTATTCGGGTGCGGATTCGTTATTAGAGGAAGACTCCGACAAAACGTCTTAAGCTTCCTAGACATAAGCGAACGCCTCATAACAATCCGCATCAAAGCTAAATTTGGAAACATTAGCTTAATATGCGCTCACGCCCCAACGGAAGAAAAGGACGATCGACTCAAAGAAGAATTCTACGATCTCCTAGACAGAACCTATGCCCAATGTCCCAGCTAAGACACAAAAATAGTCCTAGGAGATTTTAATGCAAAACTGGGCAAAGAGGACATATTTGAGTCGATCATAGGAAAGCATAGCCTCCATAACACAACATCCGACAACGGACTTAGGCTAATCGATTTCCTAGCGGGGCGTAACCTCCTTGTAGCACGCGATTCCCGAATCTCAACATCCACAAGGGTACGTGGCGGTCTTTTGATCAATCGACCACCAACCAGATTGATCACATTGCGATCAACGACAGACACTCCTCCTGTATTCTCGACGTACAAACATTCCGAGGGGCCAACATCGACTCGGACCACTACCTTGTTGTAGCTAAGGTACGAATGAGGATATCAAGAATGCTTAGGAGTCGAGTAGGACTAAGTAAGTTTGACGTCGGAGAGCTACAATCGCAAAAGACTGCCAGAATCTTTGCCGATCGTGTCTCCTCCAAGCTCTCTCAAAATCCGCCCACAGCAGCACAAACAATAGAGCAGGAATGGGCGCATTGCCAGAGCGCCGTCAGAGACGCTGCCTCAGAGGTGCTGGCTTTCAAACCGCCACCACCTAGAAGCCCCTGGTTCGATGAACAATGCGAACAAGCCCATGCAGCAAAACAAGAGGCATATAAAGCCATGCTGCAACGACGGACGAGAGCTGCTCGCGAAATCTATGAGCAGAAGAGAAGAGAGGAACACACGCTTTTCACAAGAAAGAAAAGAGAGCACGGAAAGCGTGAGATCGAGGAGATGGAGAGATGCTTCGGCAGGAATGATGCCCGTAAATTTTACAATAAGTTAAAATGAACGAAAAGCCAGAGCGGCGGCCTGCAGGGATGAAAATGGAGAACTGGTAGTAGAGTCGCAGTCGATGCTGAGGACTTGGAAATACCACTTCTGCAGACTGTATAACGGCGATGACAGACAAAATACCGCTGCCAGGCAGAACGAGCCATTCGTAATGGACGACGATGTAACAGAATTTAGTCCACCCGACCTAGACGAAGTCAAAATAGCGATATCAGGACTTAAGTCTAATAAGCTCGCCGGCGCAGACGGCCTGTCTGCTGAGCTTCTTAAGGCGGCTGGAGATGAGCCGGTGCATGCACCTGCACCATCTCATCGGAGGAAAGAATGCCCGACAAATGGAATCTCAGCATCATTTGCCCGGTCCATAAGAAAGGAGACCCCTATAACTACGCCAACTATAGGGGAATAAGTCCCTTAACATCGCATATAAGATCGTCTCTTCCGTATTGTGTGAACACCTGAAACCGTTTGTGGATAACCTGATCGGCTCTTATCAGTGTGGTTTCAGGCAAAATAGACCAAATATTTACGTTACGGCAGATCTTGGACAAGACCCAGGAATACCAAATCGGCACTCACCACCTCTTCGTCGACTTCAAGGCTGCATATGACAGCGTGCATAGAGATGAGCTATACAAAGCCATGGGTAGTTTTAACATCCCTACCAAACTCGTCCGAATGTGCAGGATGACAATGGAGAATTCTCGCTGCTCCATTAAGGTCGGTAATGAGCAAAGGGTTGCCAACTTGAGAGAATTTACATAATTCCCTACTTTTTTATCAAGACCCTATCAAGGAGGACTTCTATGACCTCCTGGACAACGCCTACGAAGCTTGTCCGGAGTACGATGTAAAAATCGTGCTCGGGGACTTCAACGCCAAAATCGGTAAGGAGAACACCCTTGGCGGAGTGACCGGAAAGCCCAGCCTCCACGATACAACAACAGATAACGGCTTCCGACTCGCTGACTTTGCGACA
This sequence comes from Eumerus sabulonum, assembly GCA_951905685.1. Taxonomy (NCBI): domain Eukaryota; kingdom Metazoa; phylum Arthropoda; class Insecta; order Diptera; family Syrphidae; genus Eumerus; species Eumerus sabulonum. The sequence continues at coordinate 194,996,172 of OX645060.1, forward strand.
TCTCGTAATGCGGTGATAAGTAGCACAAGATTCCCTCGCAAGCGAATCCACACAGCAACCTGGCGATCTCCGGACGGTCGAACCGCCAACCAAATCGACCATGTGCTCATTGACGCAAGGCACTCGTCAACCATCCCGGATGTGCGAACATTCAGAGGGGCAAGTATCGACTCTGACCACTTCCTCGTAGCAGCAAGATTCAGAGCTCGACTGTCCAATGTCAGGAAGCTGCACCAGCCCATCAGGAGGAGGTTCGACACTGGGCGCCTGAGCACACCGGAGGTTGCCAGAGTCTACAGGGGGCAGCTGAGCGAAAGACTCTACGGTATGCCTACGTCGAACACAAATGCCAATCATACGTGGCTGCATTGCCGCTCAGCCATTCAGGAAGTAGCCGAAACCACCTTAGGATACCTACCACCCGCGACAAGAAACCCGTGGTATGATGGCGAGTGTGAGCAGAAAAAGGCAGCAACCGACGAGGCGTACCAAAGGGCGTTGCAGAGGAAAACCAGGGCAGCGCAAGAAGAGTACCGAGCCAGAAGAAGGGAGGAGAAAAAACTACTGCGACAAAAGAAAAGAATCTTCGCAGCCTCCCAGCTCAAGGATATCGAGGAGTCTAGGGATATACATAAAACACGAGCCTTTTACAAGAAAGCCAAAGGCCTTGCAGGAGGCTTCAAAAAGGGCACCCTGGCTCTTCGAAACTGCGAGGGTAATCTTGTCACCGACCCGCAGGGAATAGTGGATGTATTTAAGCAGCACTTCCAGCAGCTGCTTAAGGAGCATGACCAAGAGAGAGTGGTAGGGACCGAGGAAATCCCAACTCCAGCCGCTGAAGTGGTCCTCCCACCCAGCATCGAAGAAGTCGGCACAGCTATTCAGAAGCTGAAGAACAACAAGGCCGCAGGCCCAGATGGCTTGCCATCAGAGCTCTTGAAGGCTGGCGGCGATGTTTGTAGGGAGCATCTGCAGAATTTGGGAAGATGAAAGCATGCCCGACGACTGGAATACCAGCTCTATATGCCCCATCCACAAAAAAGGCGATCCTACCTCTTGCAAGAACTATAGAGGTATATCCCTGCTCAATGTCGCATACAAGATCCTGTCCAGCGTATTGTGTGAACGTCTAAAACCATTTTGCACCGCACTAATCGGCAGCTACCAGTGCGGCTTCCGGCCCGGCAAATCAACTATAGACCAAATTTTCACACTTCGACAAATCCTGGAAAAGACCAACGAGTTTCGAATCGATACACACCATCTTTTCATCGATTTCAAAGCCGCATACGACAGCATTCATCGTGAAGAACTGTTTGGGGCGATGGCCGAATTCGGGATCCCGGTAAAACTGATCCAGTTGTGTCGCGCCACGCTAAAAAACACGCGATGCACCGTTTAACTCGGTTCTAGGACCTCGGAACCATTCGAAACATGCACCGGATTTCGGCAAGGAGATGCGCTATCATGTGACTTCTTCAACCTGGTGCTGGAGCAGATAGTGCGACGGGCAGGCGTCAACAGGGAAGGCACTATCTTTTACAAGTCCATCCAGCTGCTAGGATACGCGGATACGCTCCAGCTAAGAGGGTCTTCGACTCCGAGCCTCCTGATTCGAGAAGAAGAGGAAGACCGAACCTCCGGTATAAAGACCAAGTAATCGCAGATGTAAGACATCTTGGTCTTGACAACTGAAAGCAGCGTGCCCGGGACCGTCAAGGATGGAAGGCAGCTATAGCTCAGGCTCAGATCCTCCATGGATCGCTGGCCTGATAAGTAGGTAAGTAAGTAAAGAGCAAACCGAGACCTTTGATGTTAAAAAAGGATGTAGGCAAGGTGACTGTCATGCATTTTTTTCAACATAGTGCTTGAAAAGATCGTGCAAGAGTCACTGGCCAACACACTGGCCATTTTAAGTCTACGCAATTGCTTGCGTACGCCGACGACATTGACGTAATTGGACGAACACAGTGAGACGGCCTTTGTAAGCATAGAAGTAGAAGCGGCTAAGATGGGTCTCAAGGTTAATCAGGGTTAAACCAAATATCTGCTTTCATCTAAAAGAGACGAATAGCACCAACGTATTGGCCAGAACGTCACCATGGGCGGATATAACTTTGAAGTGGTCAAGGAATTCGTCTACCTTGGCTCACTGATGACCAGCGACAACAACACCAGCGCTGAGATAAAATGCAGAATCACTCTTGCCAACCGCTGTTTCTTTGGGCTCAAGAGGCATTTGAGAAGTAGAGCCCTCTCTCGGAAAACCAAGACCTTGATCATTCCAGTCCTTCTTTACGGCACAGAGGCTTGGACCTTGACAAAAGCGGATGAAGGTGTCCTTGGAGGAGAAGATATAATGAAGAATTGTACGGGTTGTACAGACACGACGTCTAAGGTGGCATGGAAAATACAGCACCGACCCGAAGAGTCTTCGAATCCACCCCGGAAGGAAGGCGCGGCAGAGGACGGCCGCATCATCGGTGGCGCACGCAGGTGGAAGGGGACCTTAACCAACTGGGCGTGCCGCGATGGAAACAGCTGGCCAAAGACCGTGCCAGCTGGAGACGCTTGTTAGTTGAGGCCCAGGTTCACCACGGACTGTAGCGCCACCTGAGTAAGTAAGTAAGGATAAAGCAACAGAAAGCGGTCGACTAAGTCAACACAGTTCAAGTAAAGACAACTGTATGATTCAAATAAATGTATTTATTGTAAGAATACCTTATTACTCGTAATATTAAAATATAGTATCAACAGGACGCGATGTAAACAAATTAAAACTTCAAACCTTCATGTACTTTAATGGATCGGCAAGGAATATTCGCAAGAAATCCTGTCCAACCGGCAATAATTGGATTTTCTCATCGAATTCGTACAACGGTGGCATGAGAATGGATTCGTACGATAACTTTTTCATGTTACGCACCTCGATCTGGAATTCGGCCAACTTCACATCATTTTCAGGCGTTTTTACACGCGCAATCTTACGGATGTACAAACAGCCCGATGGGTCCCTGAAGACAGGATGTAAATTGAAATTTCTACATGAGCACTGCCGTGCGGTGTGTGTTTATTACCTGATCAATGTTGCAGGCGATGAAAGAACGATATTGAGCATATCCCTCCCGCTTTTTAGGACGTCCTTCGTAACCTCGTCAACATGATCGAGAAGCTGGAATAAATTCTCACTTGTCGGGCAGAGGGTTCGAAGATTGAATGGCAGTTCGACGAACAATTGATAATGCAACGCATACTCGAATGCTGTCCACTGACGAGCTGAAAAAGGATTCGAATGGAAGAAATGCAAGAAGAAAGCAATGTTAGGCTTACTGTGTAGGGAATTGGGGATTAATTTGATTTCATCGAAAACTACATCCGTCGCTCGTGCGTCCTTCGGCGTGAAACTGATGAGAATCGCAAACGTCCGGATGTTGGCGTGTGTAAATTTGAGAATATTGCTGGCCAGGAGAATCTCGTTTAGTAACCAAATTGACTTTTTGCTAAAGTACAGAGCTAAATGTAAAGAAGGGAAAACAAATCGTATTCGAGGGGGCATGATTACCTTTCCATTCCAGTTCGAAGTTTACTCATAAAACTGACTTCTTTCCTGATCTCCTTGCGTTGCCGATGCTGGCTCATTCTAATAAGAAAAAGGAAAGAAGCAGTTAACACCTACAGTAAGAGACAATCACATTTAACGTACTTCAATCGGTCCCTATCCAGAGCGATTGCAAAATCTTCTACCGAATCATCGTCCTCCAAGACAGTAGTCTGACTTCCATCCGGGATACTGAAAGTATCACTCTCTCGCATTTTCTGTCGCCAAATCTTTGCAACATCTGAAATCTTTGGTTTATTGCTCAGCTCCTGCAATGCGGACAAATTCATTGAATACACTGGCAATGGCTCTAGCATAAAACTGCCGATTGTCGTGTCATTCAGCGACATGCTAAGCCGATTGCGTTTACATTTTCTGCAAACCGATGCAATAGGCTTGAGAGGCAGCTCCAGCGGAGGTGGTTCCACAGATTCCACTGGTTGTGATGCCTGTAATGATGCTTTATCTAACTCAACTTCTGCGTAATCAGGTCGAGGTGGTACAATATCCGATGCTTCATCGAGGGTATTCACTAAACTTAGATGTGTTTTATCGATATCCTCACTTATCTCGGAGAGCCTCATGGTGTCACAACTTAGCTCCAAGTAGCGTTTGTTGTATTTTTCCAAGTTATGTACTGTATCATCGGAATCGGACGTCCCGGGCAAATTGTTATCATCTGGGAACTGATTGAGATCCAAATTGCAAAGCGCTTCGGTGGTATTCAGGGAATAAATACCGTTTCCATCCTTAGGATCAGCGGCTGCTTGGATGAGAGATTTGCGTACAAAGAATGTCGACACGTCAGAGATTGTTATCGGTTCGCTGTCAAACTTGAACATAGATTTTCGGGAAACATTTGCAACTTCTGCTTCATCGAGGCATGGATTTAAGGTTTCGTTACGCTGAAACGTTGTGGCACGGCGTGCGATTCCGTCAAACGAATCCAGGAGCTGGCGGGAAATCTGTGTGGAGATTTTTCTAGGGATCTCTATAGATTCTTGGAGTTTCTCATCTGCCCTCAGTGGAGACTTTGGTGATACATTGTCGAGTGTCTCTTGCATCTTATGCGAGATTATGATTTTGGGTTCTTCGTGTATAGATGTTTCATCCCGCTTGCCGGTTAGATTTGGAAGTTCCTGCTCAATGAGATCCATACTTTTCTTAATGGATTGTAGCTTTTTGGCGCTGCCAATTAGCTGGGGGATCCGCGATTTGCTCAATTTGTTCTTGGTCGGCGTGAACTCAGCATCTGTGGATAGATCAATGGCGTTTTCTGCTGTGCTTGTGGAGAATATCGTCGATTTTTTGTTCTCCGTTAAGTGTGTATTCAATTGTTCTGCTTGAGTAAATAGAAAATTGTTTTCCTGGAGGGTTTCTCTCATACTCTGCACTAGCTTAGACCCACACAGAGGTTTTGTCTTGTTAATTGCAAGTGAAATGTCCATGTCGTTGATGGGATTTTTCGGTTCGTCGAAGAATATTGTTTTTCGTTTAACCTGATGTGTAGTGGTTGTTTTGGGAACTATGTCATCGAAGAACGATTCATCCATAGCGTTCTCGCTGTTAAAATGGATTGTTTGTCGCAGACGATTGGTTGCCTTCGCCTCGCTTGGATCGTCTGTTTGCTTCCAAACATTGCTGACTTCCATGAAATTCTTGCATTTCTTTTCTGATTGCAAGTCGCCCTCCGCGATCCGCTCTGATATATTCTGTGACGCAGAAAAGGTATGGTGCTCCAACGGTTGCATGCCAGATTCTTCAAAGATATTTACTGATTTGTAGGATGTTTTACGCTTGGTATTAGTCTTTTCCTCCACTGCTTCAGTTGGATGGAGGTTTCGGCATTTCTCAGTATTTTCCACACTCATATCGAGCGGGCTATTGGCACACGATCGAGCAGCCGCTTCGGCTTTTAGATATTCCGCCAAAGAACGATTAATCTCGCACGTCGTCTCTGGCGATTTTATTTGTTTACCGGCAAAATACAGAGGCGAATCGTCATTTATAAAAATTTTCACACAATTCGCTGATGACTGATGCTGTTCAGCTGTTGGAATTTCATTAAAATTAAGATTTCGACTGAAGCTCGTCTTGCGAGCGGTGAATTTTTCGGGTGAGGCTTCAATATCGACAGGCTGATCCTCAAGAATGGTAAGACGTCGTGGTTTGGGTATAGTTTTTGTGTTCGTTTCAGGCTCAGCAGTAGTGGATACATTCATTGTAGAATCGTCCTGCGATTCTGGAATAAATGTTTCTTCGAGTTTATCGTCTGGATGGAAGTGAATCGTTCGACGATTCGATTCGACAGCGATATTACCATGAGATGTTTGCTCTATATCGAGTTCCTGATTGAGATAGAGTGTCTTTCGATTCAAAGCAGATGGATTTGTTGATTTTATTCCCGATGGTGTTTTATCCAAATCCACTGCGTCACGTATATGGATTGTATGCCGCTTTGAATGGTCATCAGACGGATAAGTGATTATGTTTGATAAGTCCATAGTGTTTACATCAGTTATTGGTGGATTTTCATTGTCACCGATTCCGTCAGACCGACTGGTAGTAGCAATAAGATCTACAAGATGTTCATTGGACGTTTTAGTTAATGGTTCTTCTTGAATATCATCATTCGAGTGAATTGTTTGCCTTCTTGACTTGTTCGTTGGTGGAGTGGTGGAAGGAGTCATGGAAAGCTCCATGGAATCGTCTTGGGTAACACATTTCGTCGCATCAATATTAATCTTCTGGTTAACGTACAGTGTCTGTCGTTGCGAATGAGCCATTGAAACGTCTACGTCATTGTTTTCCTTATAATGGATTGTCCGACGCTTAGGTGATGATCCACTAGAGTCTTTCGGGAATGACTTTTCTTGCACATCATGTGTTACATCCATTTTTTCACAGCCCGAGGTCATTTCAAGCTGTTTTGTCGATTCTCCGAACGAAAGACCTGCAGGATATCTGTTGCCTGCATTCCCTGTTGATAATTCCATCGTGTAGTCCTTAATGGAAGTCTTGACTGGCGTAGTCATGTAGTCCTTCTTCGTGGACTTGTTCATGAATGAATTAAATCTTGTCTCTTCGGTTGTGTTGTTTTCAAGCCGGTCAAACAACGATGGTCTTGGCAGTCGGCCTTCAATAAAAGCTTTTGTCTTGCCGTGCAATAAGTCTTCGTTTAATTTGCAAAAGTTGGGTGGTTTACCTGTTGTCTCTAATTGATCTGGAATCGAAGAAGTCACCAAGACCGACTTAGGTTTCGGTTCTACTTCCTGACTTGACGATTTCTGACATTTTAGTGTTTTAAACGAAAGTGTTCTACCTAAAATGCCTTGCTGCAAGTTCATGTGTTTAACAATGACTTTAGGTTTCTCGTTCTCCTTATGTATTAGCTGTTGCGGTTGGATAGGAGATTCTTCAACGATATCAGTTGCAGCGCAGACGGACTTTCCGTCCTCCTTCAAGTTGACGGGGATGCGAATTGCATGGTTTGACGGTGAGTCCTCAATCATATCCGCGGCCGTGTAGACCGATTCTCTTTTTGCATTCCTTTCAGTTGGTGGAGTCTGTGGAAAATCCTCAACCATATCAGTCGTTACGTAGACAGATTGCCGTTCCTTGATCGTGTTAACAGAACGTTTCACGGTTTCATGGGCTTTTGTTGCCTTCGGAGACTCAACAACTATATCAGCAGTGGCGTAAACTGATTCACGTTGCTTTGACTTATCCTTGGCCGTGAAGACCGATTCTTTTTTTGCATTTCTTTCAGATGGTGGAGAGTGCGGAGAATCCTCAACCATATCTGTGGCTACGTAGACGGATTGCCGCTCCTTGGTTAAGTTAACAGAACGCTTTACGATGTCATGGGCTTTTGTTGCCTTCGGAGACTCAACAACTATATCAGCAGTGGCGTAAACTGATTCACGTTGTTTTGACTTATCCTTGGCCTTGAAGACCGATTCTTTTTTTGCATTTCTTTCAGATGGTGGAGACTGCGGAGAATCCTCAACCATATCTGTGGCTATGTAGACGGATTGCCGCTCCTTGGTTAAGTTAACAGAACGCTTTACGGTGTCATGGGCTTTTATTGCCTTCGGAGACTCCACAACTATATCAGCAGTGGTGTAAATCGATTTACGTTGTTTTGATTTATCCGAGGCGGTGATGACCGATTCTCCTTTTGCATTCCTTTCAGTAGGTAGAGCCTGTGGAGAGTCCTCAACCATATTAGTGGCTATGTAGACGGATTGCCGCTCCTTGGTCGAGTTAACAGAACGCTTTACGGTGTCAAGGGCTTTTGTTGCCTTCGGAGACTCAACAATTATGTCAGCAGTGGCGTAAACTGATTCACGTTGCTTTGACTTATCTTTGAAGACCGATTCTTTTTTTGCATTTCTTTCAGATGGTCGAGACTGCGGAGAATCCTCAACCATATCTGTGGCTATGTAGACGGATTGCCGTTCCTTGGTCATATTACCATGAAGGGCGTCATGGGCTTTTATTGCCTTCGGAGACTCAACAACTATATCAGCAGTGGTGTAAATCGATTTACGTTGCTTGGATTTGGTCCTTGCAGCTTCAGTATTAGTTTTTTCGCAGTGAGTTACTCGGGGAAAGGTCGTCAATGACTTGTCCTTGTCCGCGTCAACATTTTGTTTACCATCTTCCGGTTCGCAAACTGAAAACTCCATAGACAGATTGTTATCGGCTGCAATCTCGTTCGCCTTTCCGTGATAAATACTATCTTCTCGAATCTGATTATGGTCGAAATAAACCGTCTCTCGATGTGGCAGAGATACGTCGATGGATATCTCAAAATCTACTTGACCGTCTTCCTTTGCAGCATTTCTTCCGATATTGTCGACTTTGGAATTCTTGATGGATGGTGGTCTAGTCCATCTTTGACAAATGCTATCCTCTGGGATTTGACTGTGATCAAAATAAATCGTATTTCGGGATGGCGTAGGTGTTGCAACTTCCCCTCTTACTTGGTGATATATGACAGATTCCGCAATCGCAGCCGACTCAAAATGAATCGTACGACGCTCCATTTCGTCTTTGTACATTCCATTGTCCTTCGTGTTGGGCACTAAATTCTGATTAGATTTGCTTTGACACACACTATCTTCATGGATCTGGTTGTGATCGAAATAGATCGTCTTTCGAGAGGGTGCAGATATCTCAGCATTCTCGTGAACTGAGCTGTGTACAATAGTTTCCTCCAAGTGAATCGTCCGTCGCTTAGCTTCTTGTCGTTCTTTGGAATCTTTGTCCGCATAGCTTTCTTCCATTACCACCTTGGTTAGATTGGACACCGATTTCTCCTTTTGATAAAGGCTATCTTCTCGAATCTGATTGTGATCGAAATAAATCGTCTTTCGAGAGGGCGCAGACATCTCAGCATCCTCGGGAACTGGGCTGTGTAAAATAGTTTCATCGAAGTGAATCGTACGACCCTTAGTTTCGTCTTGTCGGTCTTTGGGATCTTTATTGGCATAACTTTCTTCCATGACATCCCTGGTTAGATTAGACGACGATTTCTCCCTTTGACAAAGGCTATCTTCTCGAATCTGATTGTGATCGAAATAGATTGTATGTCGGGAGGGTGCAGGCAATGATATATCAAGATCTTCATCGACTCTAGGACATATAGTGGATTCCTCGACAGCAGCAGATTCAAAATGAATCGTTCGTCGCTTCTCTTCATCTTCTGGTATACTTGTTATATCCATAGTATTACTGGTGCCCTTGGCCATCAACCTTTTACGTAGGGGTGAGTTGTTGTCATCCGTAGTGCCTGGAAAAACGGAAAAAGTAAACAAAGGATACAATGACACTCCAAGAAATGTAAATAGCGTCGTAATACTCTCTGACTCTACAAATTACTTATCAAACAAACTCACTTGGTGTGGTCACGTCCATGGATACCGCTTTCGTAATTGTTTTCCTCTTAAGTCTATTCGTCTCGGGCTTGTAATAATGTGAGGCGTCCATGGTCGGATTTATATGCATTGTAGTTTGTTTCTTACCATCAGTCCGTGACAGGCACGTTGTAACCTCCATTCGACTACTAGTAAAGCTTCTTTGATCGTATTCGTTGCCTACCATTGTTGTGTCCATGTTCGAAGGGTCAATGGTGCGATCCTTTGATGGGGCAATTACCATCGATTGGTTAGCATATGTAGTATCGCGTTTTTTATCCTGTTGCTCGTTTATTCCTTGGGCCTTTTCAGCCTCCATAACCACGTGATTTGTAATTGTTTTGTTGCTTGAAGCTATTTCATCCAAAGCACTAATCTCCGCCGCTTGTGCATTTGTTTTCTTCTTCTCCCGTAGCATTTTTAACATTTCCGTATCTTCTTCGGTCATCAGAATGCTATTGGAGAATATATTTGGCGACAGAGAGTCCCTCATGCTCAGGTTAGGACTTAATTCCGCTGTTGAGACTGGAATTCGGAATTTAAACATTTGCAGCTCACTTTCGCTTAACGTTACATCTACGCTTTGTTCGATAGAAATTGATTTATTTGTTGTCGCGGAGAAATTGATGAAATCGAGAGTATTTGAACAGACATTCAAACGTTCAGGGTGGTTTATTGTGCTTTGACTGATTGCTTCTTTAGAGTCACTTTTCTCGGTATTTTTCGGTTCTGATATGTTCTCCTGCTCAACGACACATACAGGCTGATTAGCAGGTGTCGTCTCTGGCTGAGTATGTTCTATTTCAGTGGGCACAGGCGTTTCCGGCTTCTGGGAAAATATATTTTCCTTGTCATTTTCGGCCACATTCACTTTCTTCGAGCGACGCTTTGTTCTCGGATTTGATTCGAACACAACACGTCGATTTCTTAAAACTAATCGCTTCTCATGCACGTTCACTAAGCCACTTTCCGCGGAACTCGCCTGATGACCATCAGCTGATTCCTCGTACGACGTCCCCCATATTGTGGCTTCTTCCTCGCCCGCAATAAACTCTCTAAAACAAATGCAGGCATTACGAAAAATAAAAGAAATTCATGGTGCAAATGATTGTTAAACAATTTACTTTATGGACTTCTTGCCACTAAAACTGATTCGTCGCTTAATCTTGGCCGTAACATCTCCCGTGGTGTCTTCATCATTCGATTTCTTCAAGATCTGAAAATCACGAAATACAACGTTCCATTACCACCTTCAAAACTTTATTCACATTTAACCGAAGAAAATCCGTTTTTCACACAAAAAATCATTTAAAACTAACCGAATTACGTCTCGTCTTATTGCGCTCCATTTCCATTATGTGTTCTCTATTTTAATATTACACAAATCATCTAGAAATATAAAACTGATTTTCTACAAACAAAATTGCACCAAGCCAATTGGGAACTTCAAGCTATTTTTTAAACTGTTGTTTCAAATTTGTTTGTATTTTCAGATTGACAGCGGCGGTTGACTGTCAAAAGTGTTATCGATAACACGTAATTCTTGTCGTTCAGGTGCCGGGTGCAGCAAATGTTCGATTTTTGGAAGATGTAGTGATGGAATAAATTCTTTTTATGCGGTATAATGAATAAGTTTGATATTTGCTTTTGTTTGCTTTGTTAGAAGTATATTTAAAACAAATATTTAAGCTACTATGCCTTCTTGGGGTTTTTAATGATTTCTTGCTAGTTATTTCTGAAGGCAGTAAGTATCGAAAGTTAGGTCCCTAAGCAAATCACGTGCAGCCGAACGACTTACGGACGCCCTAGACCGTGAACTTAACCTTATTCTTCTTCTTAGTGGGCGCTACAGTTCGGGGTGAACCTGAGCCTCAACCAACATGCCCCTCCATCTTGCACGATCTTTCGCTAGCCTTTTCCATTGCCGCACACCCAGTTGGCTGAGGTCCCCTTCCACCTGTGTGCGCCATCTTAAGGGCGGCCGTCCTCTGCTTCTTCGTCCCTCGGGGTTGGATTCAAAGACTCTCCGGGCTGGAGCTGTGGTGTCCATTCGCTCTACATGGCCCAGCCATATTATGCGTTGAATCCGTAGACGCCTGACTAGGCTCATGTCGCTGTACAGCCCGTAAAGTTCGTGGTTGAATCTTCTCCTCCATCCCCCGTCTGCGTTTAGAGGCCCAAAAATCACGCGCAAAATCTTTCTCTCGAACCGACCAAGGGCCTCCTCATCCGCTTTTGATAGTGTCCATGCTTCTGCGCCGTACAACAGGACCGGGATGATAAGGGTCTTATATAGCGTCAACTTTGTCGTTCGGGAGAGGGCTCTATTACTCAATTGCCTCCTGAGCCCAAAGAAACAGCGATTGGCAAGAGTGATTCTGCGTTTGATTTCGGAACTGATGTCGTTGTTCCAGGTCACTGCGGAGCCAAGGTAGACGAAGTCCTCAACTACCTCGAACTTATATCTGCCTATACAAACGTTCTGGCCGAGACGTCGGTGGTGAGCGTCGCCTCATTGACATCTCGCTGGGATCTACCTATTATGTCAATATCGTCGGCGTATGCAAGGAGTTGCGAGGATTTGAAATAGATTGTGCCTCTTGTATTGGCCAGTGATTTTCGCACAATCATTTCCAATATGATGTTGAAGAAATCACACGACTGCGCACCGCCCTGCCTCAATCCTTTTTGACATCAAAACTATCGGTAAGGTGTTCACCGATTCGGATGGAGCAGCGAGCATTCTCCAAAGTCATCCTGCATAGTCTGACGAGTTTAGCAGGTATGTCAAAGGTAGACATAGCGTTGTATACTTACTTACTTAGGTGGCGCTACAGTCCGTGGTGAACCTGGGCCTCAACTAACAAGCGTCTCCAGCCGGCACGGTCTTTGGCCAGCTGTTTCCAGTGCCGCACGCCCAGTTGGTTGAGGTCCCTTTCCACCTGCGTGCACCACCGCTGGGGCGGCCGTCCTCTGCCGCGCCTTCCTTCCGGAGTGGATTTGAAGACTTTTCGGGTCGGAGCTGTATCTTCCATGCGCTCTACATGGCCTAGCCACCTTAGACGCTGTATCCGTAGACGTCGTACCAGGCCGATGTCGCTGTACAACCCGTATAGTTCTTCGTTATATCTTCTCCTCCATACACCGTTTGAACAAACGGGACCGTAGATAGTGCGCAGAATTTTCCTCTCGAAACGACCAAGGGCATCTTCATCCGCTTTTGTTAAGGTCCAAGCCTCTGCGCCGTAAAGGAGGACTGGGATGATCAAGGTCTTATATAGTGTCACCTTGGTTTTCCGAGAGAGGGCTCTACTTCTCAATTGCCTCTTGAGCCCAAAGAAACAGCGGTTGGCAAGAGTGATTCTGCGTTTTATCTCAGCGCTGGTGTTGTTGTCGCTGGTAATCAGTGAGCCAAGGTAGACGAATTCCTTGACCACTTCAAAGTTATATCCGCCCATGGTGACGTTCTGGCCAATACGTCGGTGTTGTCCGTCTCTTTTAGATGAGAGCAGATATTTGGTTTTACCCTCATTAACCTTGAGACCCATCTTAGCCGCTTCTACCTCAATGCTCACAAAAGCCTCATTGACGTCTTGCTGTTTTCGTCCAATTACGTCAATATCGTCGGCGTACGCAAGCAATTGCGTAGACTTGAAATAGATCGTACCTCTTGTGTTGGCCAGTGACTCTTGCACAATCTTTTCAAGCACGATGTTGAAAAAGTTGCACGACAGCGCGTCGCCCTGCCTAAATCCTTTTTTAACATCAAAGGTCTCGGTATGCTCATTACCGACCTTAATGGAGCAGCGAGAATTCTCCATTGTCATCCTGCACAGTCGGATGAGTTTGACAGGGATGTTAAAACTAGACATGGCTTTGTACAGCTCGTCTCTATATACGCTGTCATACGCGGCCTTGAAATCGACGAAGAGGTGGTGAGTGTCGATTTGGTATTCCTGGGTCTTCTCCAAGATCTGCCGTAGCGTAAATATTTGGTCTATTGTGGATTTACCTGGCCTGAAACCACACTGATAAGAGCCGATCAGGTTATCCACAAACGGTTTCAGGCGTTCACACAATACGGCAGAGAAGATCTTATATGCGATGTTAAGGAGACTTATTCCCCTATAGTTGGCGCAGTTATAGGGGTCTCCTTTCTTATGGACCGGGCAAACGATGCTGAGATTCCATTCGTCGGGCATGCTTTCCTCCGACCATACCTTGCAGATGAGATGGTGCATGCACCTTACCAGCTCATCTCCAGCCGCCTTAAAAAGCTCAGCAGACAGGCCGTCTGCGCCAGCGGCTTTATTAGACTTAAGTCTTGATATCGCTATTTTGACTTCGTCTAGGTCGGGTGGACCGAATTCTGTTACTTCGTGGTCCATTGCGAATGGCTCGTTCTGCCTGACAGCGGTATCTTGTCTATCATCGCCGTTATACAGTCTGCAGAAGTGGTCTTTCCAAATCCTCAGCATCGACTGCGACTCTACTACCAGTTCTCCATTTTCATCCCTGCAGGCCGCCACTCTGGCTTTGTAGCCATGGCATGTTCGTTTTACCTTGTTGTAAAATTTACGGGCGTCATTCCTGCGGAAGCATCTCTCCATCTCCTCGATCTCACGCTTTCCGTGCTCTCTCTTCTTTCTTCTGAAAAGCGTGTGTTCCTCTCTTCTCTTCTGCTCATAGATTTCGCGAGCAGCTCTCGTCCGTCGTTGCAGAACGACCTTATATGCCTCTTGTTTTGCTGCATGGGCTTGTTCGCATTGTTCATCGAACCAGGGGTTTCTAGGTGGTGGCTGTTTGAAACCCAGCACGTCTGAGGCAGCATCTCTGACGGCGCTCTGGCAATGAGCCCATTCCTGCTCTATTGTTTGTGCTGCTCTGGGCGGATTTTGAGAGAGCTTTGAGGAGACACGATCGGCAAAGATTCTGGCAGTCTCTTGCGATTGTAGCTTTCCAACGTCAAACTTACGTTGTCCTACTCGACTCCTAAGCATTCTTGATATCCTCATTCGTACCTTGGCTACAACAAGGTAGTGGTCCGAGTCGATGTTGGCCCCTCGGAAGGTTCGTACGTCGAGAATACAGGAGGAGTGTCTGGCGTCGATCGCAATATGATCAATCTGGTTGGTGGTCGATTGATCACAAGACCGCCAGGTACCCTTGTGGATGTTGAGATGGGGGAATCGCGTGCTTGCTACAAGGAGGTTACGCCCCGCTAGGAAATCGATTAGCCTTAATCCGTTGTCGGATGTGGTGTTATGGAGGCTATGCTTTCCTATGATCGACTCAAATATGTCCTCCTTGCCCAGTTTTGCATTAAAATCTCCTAGGACTATTTTTGTGTCGTAGCTGGGACATTGGGCATATGTTCTGTCTAGGAGATCGTAGAATTCTTCTTTGAGTCGATCGTCCTTTTCTTCCGTTGGGGCGTGAGCGCATATTAAGCTAATGTTTCCAAATTTAGCTTTGATGCGGATTGTTATGAGGCGTTCGCTTACATCTCGGAAGCTTAAGACTTTTTGTCGGAGTCTTCCTCTAATAACGAATCCGCACCCGAATAGGCGCTGTTTGTTCTCCTTGTAGCAGTTCCCGTAGTAGATGTCGCAGTTTTTCATCCGTTTTTTGCCTGGTCCATCCCATCGCACTTCTTGGAGTGCGGTTATATCTGCTTTATAGCCGTTGAGGGTTTGCTCCAATTGATCGCCTGCACCCGGTCTGTTAAGGGACCTCACATTCCAGGTGCAGACTCTCAAGTCCGTTAGTCGTTTGCAGGGGTCGTCAGCTTTGTATCCGTCCGTATCCGAGGCTTGTTGTCGTTTCGGAACAAGTGGGTTTTTACGTGATAGGGATGTTACCCCTAAGCACAACCCCCAACCTGGAGGGCCAGGTTCCTCTTTCCCCAGGAACAAGGGTTGGGTCGCTGCACACATTGGTTCACTACCTGGCGGGTGCCAGGGTAGCTATCCAGGGGGGCCACGCGGAGGCTGTGTGTCAACTTGGATTGAACAGGGACAGAGATCGAAGCTGGCGTTTGCCATGTTAAACGCGATCAACTTCTTTGCTCTGTTTGCTCGCTCCCTCCCTCCCTCCCCTAGCGTTGTATAGCTCGTCTCTAATTACGTTGTCGTATGCGGCTTTGAAGTCGACAAATAGGTGGTGAGTGTCGACTTGAAATTCATTGGTTTTTTCCAGGATCTGCCGTAGTGTGAAGATTTGGTCGATGGTGGACTTCCCTGGCCTGAATCCGCACTGATAAGGACCTATCAGCTTATTTACAAAAGGCTTTAGGCGTTCACACAAAACGGCAGAGAAGATTTTGTAGGCGACGTTAAGGAGACTTATTCCTCTATAGCTGGCGCAATCAGAGGGGTCTCCTTACTTGTGGATCGGGCATACGATGCTGAGACTCCATTCCTCGGGCATGCTTATCTCTAACCATATCTTACGGATGAGCTGGTGCATGCTCCCAACCAGGCCATCCCCAGCTGCCTTGAAGAGCTCAGCAGACAGTCCGTCTGTGCCAGCAGCTTTATTCGACTTGAGCTTCGATATGGCAATCTTAATTTCGTCGAGGGTAGGGGGACAGAATTCTCTACGGTCTCCGTCGATTAGAAATGGATCATTCTGCCTGATAGCGGTATATTGACTAACATCGCCGTTATACAGTCTGCAGAAGTGGTTTTTCCATATTCTCAACATCGACTGCGGTTCTACTACTACGTGTCCGTTCTCATCCCTGCAGGCTTCCGTTCTGGCTTTATAACCTTGGCATGTTCGCTTTATCTGTTGATAAAACTTTCGAACGTCACGCCTGCAGTAACACCTCTCCAAATCCTCAATCGCGCGCTTCTCGTGCTCTTTCTTCTTTCTTCTAAGAAGCTTATGCTCCTCCCTTCTTTTTAACTCGTAGAGCTCACGAGCTGCTCTTGTTCTTTTATGCAGCGAGGCCTTATATGCATCCTGCTTCACTGTATGAATCCTCCTGCACTCGTCATCGAACCAGGTGTTTCTTCGTGGTGGAGCCTTGAAACCCAAAACTTCGGATGCCGAGCTTTTCAGGGCTTGTTTGCAAAGGCTCCACTGCTGTTCTATTGATAGCGTGGAGGATTGAGGTGTACTGGAGAGCTTAAGGGAGACGAGATCGATAAAAGCACGAGCGGTTTCTGGCGATAGTAGCTTTCCGACGTCATAACTTTGTATTCTTACTCTACTCCGTTGGGTTCGTGATATCCGTAAGCGCATCTTGGCTACTACAAGATAGTGTTCCGAGTCGAGGTTAGCCCCTCGGAATGTTCGAACATCAAGAATAGTGGAGGAGTGTCTGACATCGATCGCAATGTGATTAATCTGGTTGGTAGTCGACTGATCAAAAGACCGCCAGGTACCTTTGTGTATATCGAGGTGCGGGAAGAGCGTACTGGCTAGAAGGAGATTTCGCCCCGTAGAAAGATCAATCAGCCTGTGTCCGTTATCGGAGGTGGTGTCGTGTAGGCTATGTTTGCCGATGACTCGTTCAAATATGCTTTCCTTACCCAGCTTAGCATTGAAGTCTCCTAGTACAATTTTGATGTCATTGCTGGGACATTGGGCATACGTTCTGTCTAGGAGATCGTAGAACTCATCTTTGGCGGAGTCATCCTTGTCTTCAGTGGGGGCGCGGACGCAGATCAGGTTGATGTTAAAAAATTTAGCCTTGATACGGAACGGATTGTTATGAGGCGTTCGCTCACATGCCGAAAGCTTAGGACTTTTTGCCTTAGTCCACCTCGAACAACAAATCCGCATCCAAACAATCGTTGCCCTCTCTCCCTATAGCAGTCGCCGTAGTATATATCGCAGTTTTTCATCCGCTTTATACCCGGTCCATTCCATCGCATTTTCTGGATGGCGATGATATCCGCTTTATAGCGGTCTAGGTGTGGTGTGTAACGAATCAATGTTTTCAGTGTTTGCTGGTGCTGATCTGCATTCAGTTCAACATTTATTTTTTTCATTAACCTGACCTTCCTGTGAAATTGAAAATCTTCATGCCTCCAAGGTTCACACTTTTTCCTGTAACTCTGGTTGGGATGCAACTTCAATGTATTCCCGTAAGCAGAAATGTGAATGATACTGCCAACTTATTGCTAGAAACTACAACTACACTTCCGAGACCCTTAGAATGTCACGCACCAAGTGCAGATCTTGCTATTAGTTACCTGGTCTTGGTTGCTCGTTTTTGTCCAACCAGACGCGGAATTACTCAACTGATTCATTCCAAAGTCAACCACCACTTTCAAACTCATATTTTGAATTCAATTCCCCAAATGGCGCTCACACGGCGTCCGCAAATCTACTACAATCTCGAATTGTCACATTCTGCCTAGTCGCCATGCTGTAAATATCAATCGAATATATCGAAATCGTTTGCTATTATCTGCTGTTCTGTCTGCCGTATCGTCCTCTTTATTACTCTCTCTTTCCATCAACCGCGACAACGACATCAAGTGCCCGTGTGCGGTTCATCGTTCATAAAATAATTTGTTCTCACCCAGCGAATCTTATTAGTGTCCAGCAAAAGCAATCTGCAATTTATCCGTTTATTCCAAGTACATAAGAGCATAGTGCACTGCGTCCAGTTTCAATCACGGAAAGCTACGAGGACTCAGAAAATTTCTCCAAAATTCACGAGCAAACGAAAATTCCGCAGAAAAGGAAAATGGTAAGTTTTCGCATTAGCGGCGTGCGGGTGAGCAAAGAAAAAAAATTGTGCGAACGGAAGCGTCCCGTCAACGAAAATCGCTAAGTAATGGCGCAAAATGCTAAACTAATTCACCGTGCGATGGTTCCATTCGTAGCCAGTCTAGATTACGTGTTTCCTTTTCGTTAATTGCGTATTTATTGCAAGACACGAACGAGGACATGTTGCCGGCGATGTAGTTGAACTGCCTGGTAGCCGGTCTGTTAATAGAGTAAGACGCCTCTGATGTCGTTTTTTTATGTTTGCAGTCGGACGACATTGCGATGGAAAATAATTCGAATACACCCGTGAAGAAGATCAACGCCACAACCCCAACGACGACCGCCGATGAGATGACATCGCGGGATTATTACTTTGATTCGTATGCCCATTTCGGTATTCACGAAGAGATGCTGAAGGATGAGGTGCGGACGATAACTTATAGGAATGCAATGTATCACAATAAGCATTTGTTTCGGGGAAAGGTAATTTTGTGAAGAAAAATGTGGCCACGAGCCGGCTGTGCGTTTGTTATTAATCGATTCCAACCTCGAATCGTGATGCAGGTGGTGCTTGATGTTGGCTGTGGAACTGGAATCTTGTCGATGTTTGCCGCTAAGGCAGGTGCGGCAAAAGTAATTGCGGTAGATTGTTCAAATATTGTCGAGTATGCCCGCCAAGTGGTGATTGACAACAATCTCACAGATGTGGTTAAGGTAGTCAAGGGGAAGATCGAGGAAATCGAACTGCCCAATGGCCTGGAGAAAGTCGACATTATCATTTCCGAGTGGATGGGGTAAGTGGAACTTGCCTTGGCAATGTATTTCTGTTAATGTACGTTTTGGCAAAATCTGCATAGAAATCAAGTTTCTTCCAGGTGGTTGTTATCGATCAAAGGGTGTGTATGGAAACAATAGTCGGGTCGTTTCGTTACATCTTACATTTTTCGAACTATTAAACTGGTCATTCTAAGAAAGCTTAGAGAATTGAAATACAATATGTTGCGAATCGGACTTCTACCGTAACTAGAGCTGACGGCTCGTCGCAATCTTATATTTGTCACAGTAGCCACTAAATGTATCCACTTTAGCCTTGAGACTAACTTTGGTGGCGTTACAGCCCCTGAAGGGCCAGAACCAAGCTACTTACACCTTGACTAGCATGACATCCGAATTGCTTATCTCTTTTTCATATTTAGATTTTAATTTTGTCATAATTCAAATCTTGAACACCCGCAAATAGGATTGATTGATGTAACTCTTCTCGTTTCTTTCAGCTATTGCCTTTTCTACGAATCAATGCTGGACACAGTATTGTATGCACGTGATAAGTGGCTCAAATCGGACGGTATGATGTTCCCCGATCGTGGCACGCTATACATAACCGCCATTGAGGATCGTCAATACAAAGATGAGAAAATCAATTGGTGGGATGATGTCTACGGCTTCGATATGAGTTGTATTCGTAAAGTAGCCGCAACCGAACCATTAGTCGATGTTGTCGATCCCAAACAAGTAGTTTCCACATCGTACATGGTCAAAGAAGTCGACCTGTATACGGTGAAAAAATCCGATTTGGAATTCCAATCACCGTTCAGTTTGATTATTAAACGAAACGACTTTGTTCAGGCATTAGTCACGTATTTTAATATAGAATTCACCAAGTGCCACAAACGCTTAGGCTTCAGCACATCACCAGAAGCGCCCTACACGCATTGGAAACAGACTGTATTCTACCTCGACGAGTATTTAACCGTCAAAAAAGGCGAAGAGATCAATGGAACGTTCAAAATGAAGCCCAACGAACGGAACAATCGTGATTTAGATTTTATCATTGACATCAATTTCAAAGGCGAACTGTCCGACGTCCATGAGAACAACACCTATCGGATGCGTTAAACCCTCAATCACTCAATCAACCAGCCATCTTCCCTTTTACTTTTGTTGTTTTAAAAGTGTGCAGCAGCGAAGCTCAGCCAGCGAAACGGAGCCAAGACCCTTTTGCCAAATGTTTACCAACTTAAACAAAAACAATCAACCACCTTCTAAACGGCTGGTTATTTGAGTCTACATAGCCTACACCTGGACAATTTTCCAGTTTTCCCTTTACATCCTGTTCGTTTTTTTTTTTTTTTTTTTTTTTTTTTTTTTTAGTTTTATCTTCATATTCTTATGTTCCAAGTTAAGCACGCTTGCGGCGGGAGTATGGCGCGAATCGAAGCAGTTAATATTTTGAGTTTTAGTTCTGAGATATAATTTGTAAGACGATAGGCATGGACGCGGCATGAACAGGTTCAAAAACTGGCTTTAGTTGGTAAGAAGTTACGAAAATGCTTTGTATTACGATAGATATGAAATATGTTTTAAGAAAGAATGCAGAATATGATTATATAACACTAAAACCAAACAATAGGAAAGAATGATAAAAAAATTAAATAAATGATAAACAAAAGTTCATGTAAACGAACTCAAATCCTTTGCATCCGAGCGCGTTTTTACTCAATTGAAATTAGGAATTAAGCAGCACTTCCAGCAGCTGCTTAACGACCATGACTAAGAGAGAGTGGTAGGGACCGAGGAAATCCCAACTCCAACCGCTGACGTAGTCCGCCCATCCAACATCGACAAAGTCGGCACAGCTATTCAGAAGCTGAAGAACAACAAGGCCGCCGGCTCAGATGGCTTGCCATCAGAGCTCTTCAAGGCTGGCGCGATGTTCTGGTAGGGAGCATGCACCAGATCATCTGCAGAATTTGGGAAGATGAGAGCATGCCCGACGACTAGAATACCAGCTCTATATGCCCCGTCCACACAAAAGGCGATCCCACCTCTTGCAAGAACTATAGAGTTTGCCATTGACAGTCGTCGCGCGCGGTCGCGAGTCACACGCACGGAAGGAAAAAACAAACAAACGAACAAAACAAAAACAAAAAAAAACGGGAAAGAAAAACAAATAACGTAGTGCAGTGTAGTGCGGGCAAAAAAAAAAAAAAAAACCGTGAAAGTGCCGAACCGAAAATCGAACACCTGGTCGGCTCCAGCGCTGGGCCGTACTCCTGCCTGTCCCTCTTCCCCTCTCGTGACAGTGTTCGCACTCAGCACACACACTGATTGAGTGCTAACGCAACCGACGCGTAGCGGGTCGCGTGTGTTGTTCTTTGTTGGTGGAGCAAATCTTACTGTCGTAAGGGCATAACACCTACGGTAGTTTGTTTTTGCAAATCCGGCGATAGAACTTCACTTACGCGTCTCTGCTTTAACGGTTTTGTGTCTATACATGTTTTGTAGTTTGCATTGATGAGGGATTTCTGTGTGCAGTTCTGCAATATTCGTGGGTTACGGAAGAATTTCTTTGCCACGTATATCCATCTCTCTCGCCACAAACCGGCTGTTTTGGCACTTTGTGAAACACAGGTCGATGAAAAGTCTGATCCTTCGGATTTCAGTCTTCCTGGATATAGCTTAGTGCCATTATTCGTTTCTCGCCGTGGTCTCGCCATCTATGTCCGTAGTGATATTGCTTACCAGTTACTTCCACAGTATAGCCAAACATCCACCCCGGAATTTAATTCCATATGGCTTAAATTCATATTCCGTAAGCACTCCATCCACTACTGTTTTCTTTATAGAAGCCCCAATCTAGACAGGAATGCAACATTTGAAGCATTCGACGCACTGTCTGATTCCATCCAAAGAATTGTTTCCCTGTTCCCTCGCACTGAAATCGTTTTAGCGGGCGATTTCAATGTACACAATTCTCAGTGGCTTCGACATTCTGGACCGACAACACCCGAAGGAAGGTATGTTGAAATTTTTGCTGAGTTAAATCACTTAACTCAACTTGTGAATGAGCCATCACGTATCCCCGATGTTGCTGGTCATACCGCCAACACGCTGGACTTGTTTCTTACCTCTCAGCCTGACAAATACACGATCGATGTATTGGAACCCCTAGGCTTGTCTGACCACTGCATGATATCAGCGAAATTCTCGAACTCCCACCATCCAGTTAAAGAAAAAGCTCCTAAGAGAACACTATGGCTATACGAGAAAGCCAACTGGTGCGGCCTTAACAACTTCTTTCGGATCTTTAACTGGTCGTTGTGCTTCCTCGACAACGACGTCGACGCCGCAACTGATATTATCGTAAACGTTATCCGAATCGGCATGGCAAATTTTATTCCCAGCAAGATTAAAAGCACCAGGCCTAAGGATAATACGTGGTTCGACTCGAGCTGCAAAGAGGCTATTAGGCTCAGGGAGCTAAGTTTTCGGGCCTACAAGGCAAACAGTTCTGAGGAAAACCGAAAAAAGTACATACGAGCCAGAAATGACTGCAACTCCCACATTCGACGGATTAAATTCCAATCCGACCAAAAATTAAGGCGTAAAATCCTTCAATGTCCCAAAGGTAGCAAAAGTTTCTGGTCGTTTGTAAAAAACGTAAAAAACTCAACTAAGTCGTCTATACCGACGCTCATCCACAATGACATCCCAGCTGTCACCCCCTTAGACAAAGCTAACCTACTTGCTGCCCATTTCGCAACCAGTTCTCAGCTGCCAGCTTGTACTTTGTCTCCGCCTGTACTAGAGTGCGTCAATTCCACCATGGGGCTAATCCACTTCCGCACTCGTACAGTCGCAAGGGTTCTTAAAGACCTCGACATACACAAATCCGCTGGTCCAGATGGTATTGCCTCAATAGTTCTGAAGAGGTGTTCTTCTACGCTGGCAAAACCACTGCGTAAGCTTTTTCACCTTTCCTACACCTCTGGGCTCTTTCCGAGTAGGTGGAAAACAGCATTTGTCCAGCCTATACCCAAAAAAGGCGAATCATCTTCTCCCTCCAACTACCGACCCATTGCACTAACGTCCCTTCTTTCCAAGGTCATGGAAACGCTGATTAACCGTCAGCTTATGAAATATCTTGAATCACGAAAACTCCTCAATGACCGCCAATACGGTTTCCGCAGCAACAGATCCACTGGTGATATGATGGCATATCTCGCTGAAAAGTGGAATCACTCCCTTCACCAAGCAGGTGAAAGCAAAATTGTTGCACTGGATATTTCGAAAGCATTTGACAGGGTTTGGCATGAAGCCCTTTTGTCGAAAATGCGTGCTTTTGGGATCGATGAGTCTCTCTTTCAATGGATTAGAAGCTACCTTTCGAATCGTTCAATTCAAGTTGTTTTGGACGGATTCAAGTCTGATACTCACTTTGTAAATGCCGGTGTTCCCCAGGGCTCCGTTTTGTCTCCGACACTCTTTCTTATTTTTATAAATGATCTCTTGTCTGTTACTTCTAATCCAATTCACTCCTTCGCTGACGACAGTACCCTCAGCTTCTCATATTCGCTCACCAGTTTACGACCCTGCACTTCGGTTGTAGATAATGAGCGGCAGCGTATGTTAAGCTCATTAAATTCCGATATCGACAGCATCATCCAATGGGGTAAAAACAATAGAGTGGAATTTAATGCATCCAAAACACAATGCTGTCTCTTGTCGCTAAAGCGTATAAATAACCCGCAGCCATTATCCATGAATGGCACTTGCATCTCAGAAACTGAAAAGCTTTCCATCCTGGGTATGAGTGTTGCTCACAATCTTAATTGGAGCGACCATATATTCAGTGTCGCCAAGAATGCTGCGAAATGCCTAGGATTCTTATACAGATGCAAGAAATATTTCTCACCCTTAGATCTGGCTACAATCTATAAGGCGTTTATTCGCCCCAAATTAGAGTTTAACGCTCATGTCTGGTCCGGTGCTTCCAAGACCTCACTGCACCTACTAGACAGAATACAAAAACGAGCCATAAAACTGATAGGTGACTCCAGCATTACCAAAACATTAGACTCGCTGGAACACCGCAGGAATGTTACCTGCCTCTCCCTGTTTTATCGTTACTACCACCAAAAATGCTCTGATGAAATAGCCAGTTGCATTCCGCCCCTTCAACATTTCTCCCGCAATACACGTCTCTCTAGGAATGCTCACCAATATACTCTGAAGCCCGCTTTCGGACGTACTGTCAAATATAGAGAATCTTTCATTAACCGAACCACACGAATCTGGAACTCCCTGCCGGATTCGGTTTTCCCCCCTCAATGCAACATGCAAGCATTTAAGATCAATGTCCATCGGCATCTCCTCTATTCCTCTTCCTCTCTACCTTCTGCCCGCACTGTGTCACCGACATAATAAGGTTATTAGACCTTGAGTGCGCGCAAATTATTAAAAAAAAAAAAAAAAAAAAAAATAGAGGTACATATGTATATGCCGAAGTTTTGGGTTTCAAGGCTCCACCACGAAGAAACACCTGGTTCGATGACGAGTGCACGAGGATTCATACAGCGAAGCAGGATGCATATAAGGCCTCGCTGCATAAAAGAACAAGAGCAGCTCGTGAGCTCTGCGAGTTAAAAAGAAGGGAGGAGCATAAGCTTCTTAGGAGAAAGAAGAAAGAGCACGAGAAGCGCACGATTGAGGATTTGGAGAGGTGTTACTGCAGGCGTGACGTTCGAAAGTTTTATCAACAGATAAAGCGAACATGCCAAGGTTATAAAGCCAGAACTGAAGCCTGCAGGGATGAGAACGGACACCTGGTAGTAGAACCGCAGTCGATGCTGGGAATATGGAAAAACCACTTCTGCAGACTGTATAACGGCGATGTTAGTCCATATACCGCTGTCAGGCAGAATGATCCATTTCTAATCGACGGAGACCGCAGAGAATTCTGTCCCCCTATCCTCGACGAAGTTAAGATTGCCATATCGAGCTCAAGTCCAATAAAGCTGCTGGCGCAGACGGACTGTCTCCTGAGCTCTTCAAGGCAGCTGGGGATGACCTGGTTGGGAGCATGCACCAGCTCATCCGTAAGATATGGTTAGAGGAAAGCATGCCCGAGGAATGGAGTCTCAGCATCGTATGCCCGATTCACAAGAAAGGAGACCCCTCTGATTGCGCCAACTATAGAGGAATAAGTCTCCTTAACATCGCCTACAAAATCTTCTCTGCCGTTTTGTGTGAACGCCTGAAGCCTTTTGTAAATAAGATGATAGGTCCTTATCAGTGCGGATTCAGGCCAGAAAAAGTCCACCATCGACCAAATCTTCACACTGCGGCAGATCCTGGAAAAAACCAATGAATTTCAAGTCGACACTCACCACCTATTTGTCGACTTTAAAGCCGCATACGACAGCGTAATTAGAGACGAGCTATACAACGCTATGTCTACCTTTGACATACCTGCTAAACTCGCCAGACTATGCAGGATGACTTTGGAGAATGCTCGCCGCTCCATCCGAATCGGTGAACACCTTACCGATAGTTTTGATGTTAAAAAAGGATTTGGGCAGGGCGATGCGCTGTCGTGTGATTTCTTCAACATTATAGTGGAAATGATTGTGCAAAAATCACTGGCCAATACAAGAGGCATCATCTATTTCAAATCCTCGCAACTCCTTGCATACGCCGACGATATTGACATAATAGGTAGATCACAGCGAGATGTCAATGAGGCGTTTGCGAGTATAGAGATGGAGGCGGCGAAAATTGGTTTGGCGGTAAACGAGGGCAAAACTATGCTGTCATCAAAAAAGGACGCTCAACACCGACGTCTCGGCCAGAACGTTTGTATAGGCAGATATTAGTTCGAAGTAGTTAAGAACTTCGTCTACCTTGGCTCCGCAGTGACCTGGAACAACGACATCAGTTCCGAAATCAAAAGCAGAATCACTCTTGCCAATCGCTGTTTCTTTGGGCTCAGGAGGCAACTGAGCAATAGAGCCCTCACCCGAACGACAAAGTTGACTCTATATAAGACCCTTATCATCCCGGTCCTGTTGTACGGCGCAGAAG
Source organism: Eumerus sabulonum (assembly GCA_951905685.1). Lineage (NCBI taxonomy): Eukaryota > Metazoa > Arthropoda > Insecta > Diptera > Syrphidae > Eumerus > Eumerus sabulonum. The sequence goes on from OX645060.1 coordinate 195,022,281, forward strand.
CATGGACACTATCAAAAGCGGATGAGGAGACCCTTGGTCGGTTCGAGAGAAAGATATTGCGCATGATTTTTGGGCCTATAAACGCAGACGGGGGATGGAGGAGAAGATTCAACCACGAACTTTACGGACTGTACAGCGACATGAGCCTAGTCAGGCGTCTGCGGATTCAACGCCTAAGATGGCTGGGCCATGTAGAGCGAATGGATACCACAGCTCCAGCCCGGAGAGTCTTTGAATCCAACCCCGAGGGACGAAGAAGCAGAGGACGGCCGCCCTTAAGATGGCGCACACAGGTGGAAGGGGACCTTAGCCAACTGGGTGTGCGGTAATGGAAAAGGCTAGTGAAAGATCGTGCTAGATGGAGGGGCATGTTGGTTGAGGACCAGGTTCACCCCGAACTGTAGCGCCCACTAAGAAGAAGAAGAAGTTGAGACGGCACCAGCGAAGTTGGCTTTGACGACTCTTTGTGTTAGCAGTTGTCGTACCAGTTCTATCATTGATCCCGTAACACCCAGATCAGACAGCGATTTGATGACGGCCCATGGTTCAACATTGTTAAGGGCGCCCTCAATGTCGAGAAAGGCGACTAGAGTATATTACTTGCTCTCTAGTGACCTTTCTATCTTACTGACCAGTGAGTGGAGTGCTGTTTCCATCGATTTGCCATTATTGTAGGCATGTTGGTTATCCGACAGCCTTCCTGAGATGCAGTTGTACCGAATGTATGCGTCTAAAATCTTCTCTAGAGTTTTTGATAGAAAAGAAAAAAAAAAAGGTCAAAGACCACATAAAACCTAGAAGACCACCTAAAAACTGAAAGACCACTTAAAAGTACCTATTCCGCTTAGAGTCCTTAGCGTGTTCTTTGTTATATTTTCTTATTGAGTAATTTCGGAAAAGATTTTTCTGTCAAGGACTATGATCAAATGGATTTTCCAACTCGAAATCCAGTGTTCTCTTGAAATCTAATTGGATGTTAACCCAGCGTCATTTCGATTACACGATTGATCGATTTTATCGATAAACGATAACAATCGTGGATGCCTGAACAACGAGCAAAAACAACTGTCAAATGTGAATTGTTTTGGCGGGAATTTTGTATTCACACCTCGCAATCTATTTTATTGATTTCGGTGGTAATTTGTAGCTTCATTTACGTTCTTTTGTGTTCATCTGCTCTAATAGAAATAAAAAGAGTTAAGATGGAAGGTTTCGACGAGGCTGGAGTATTTTTCTCGGACAATTTTGGCGGCGATGCACAGGATGGAACTCATATCAACTTGCAAGGCCTCAAAAAGAAGTACAAAGAGTTCCTGCGGACCTTCAATGAGGATAATTTCTTTTACAAATACCGGTAATATACGCACCTTAAGCCTTGAGTTACGTTATTGTATTTCGTTCATGCGTTTAGCGATACCTTGAAACGGAATTACCTCAATGGTCGGTATTTTCTTGAAGTGGACATTGATGATCTCGCTGGATTTGACGAGACTTTAGCCGACAAGCTCTATAAGCAACCGACTGAGCACTTGGAGATCTTTGAGGAAGCAGCTAGAGATGTAGCTGATGAGATTACCGCCCCCAGGCCTGAGCATGAAGAACATGTTCACGATATTCAGGTTCTCCTGTCATCTTCAGCCAATCCGACAAATATCCGTGAACTGAAATCGGATTGCGTTTCGAAATTGATCAAAATCGCCGGGATCGTTGTTGCAGCGTCGGGTATCAAGGCCAAGGCAACGCGTATGTCAATTCAATGTCGGTCGTGCGGAAATGTGATTCCCAATTTGAAAGTGAATGCCGGCTTAGAGGGTTACGCCATGCCGCGGAAATGCAACACAGAACAAGCTGGACGGCCAAAGTGTCCTCTGGATCCGTTCTTCATAATGCCGGACAAGTGCAAGTGCGTTGACTTTCAAATATTGAAATTGCAGGAACTGCCGGACTTTGTACCGCAGGGAGAGATTCCGCGTCACTTGCAGTTGTTCTGCGATCGATCGCTTTGCGAGAGGGTTGTGCCGGGCAATAGGGTTCTCATTCAGGGTATCTATTCCATCCGTAAAGTGAGCAAGCCCAGTAGGCAGGATGGACGCGAAAAGGCAGTGATTGGCGTTAGAGCTCCGTATATGCGGGTAGTTGGAATAAGAGTGGACACACAGGGCGTGGGTGCTATTTCGCGGTACAGTCATATAACAAGCGATGAAGAGGACTTGTTTCGGCGCATGGCAGCCAGTGAAGACATCTACGAGCGTTTGTCAAAGTCCCTCGCACCAAGCATCTTTGGATCAGATGATATTAAAAAGGCAATCACTTGCTTGCTCTTTGGAGGGTCACGAAAACGCTTGCCTGATGGTCTGAACCGAAGAGGCGACATTAATGTTCTACTGTTGGGCGATCCAGGTACAGCCAAGTCGCAGTTATTGAAATTCGTCGAAAAGGTTTCTCCAATCGGAGTGTATACATCCGGCAAGGGATCAAGTGCTGCCGGTCTGACTGCCTCTGTGATGAGGGATCCCGCAACGGTAAGAAAAACGTTTTTCTTGCAAGATTCTAGCTTTCTTGCCCACGACCTAATACACTTTATTTTTTTGTAGAGAAACTTTGTAATGGAAGGTGGCGCGATGGTTCTCGCCGACGGAGGTGTTGTATGCATCGACGAGTTTGATAAAATGCGCGAAGATGACCGCGTGGCCATTCACGAGGCCATGGAACAACAGACAATCTCACTGGCAAAAGCTGGCATTACGACTACATTAAATTCTCGTTGTTCGGTCTTGGCCGCTGCCAATTCAATCTTCGGTCGCTGGGATGAGACTAAAGGCGAGGAGAACATTGACTTTATGCCAACGATTCTTTCGCGTTTCGACATGATATTCATTGTCAAAGATGTCCACGATGAATTGCGTGATATTACAATGGCCAAACACATCATCAACGTGCATTTGTCGTCAAATAAAGGTTCCGAGGTCGAAGGCGAAATTCCACTCTCTGTTTTCAAGAAATATATTCATTATTGTCGTACGAATTGCGGGCCAAGGTTGAGCGAATCAGCTGGGGAGAAGTTGAAAAGCCGATACGTTCTTATGCGATCCGGTACTATAGCTCAAGAGAAGGCAACCGACAAACGTGTTAGCATTCCGATAACTGTTCGGCAATTGGAAGCTGTCATTCGCATCTCTGAATCATTGGCTAAAATGCAATTGCAACCGTTTGTCAACGATATACACGTATCGGAAGCGTTGCGTTTGTTCCAGGTCTCTACACTAGACGCAGCAATGACAGGCACTTTATCCGGTGCCGAAGGATTTACATCCGAAGAGGATCAAGAAAAGCTAAACAGAATTGAGAAACAGTTGAAGAGACGTTTCGCTGTCGGAACTCAGGTGTCGCAGCTGAGTGTTGTTCAGGTATGTAGTCTGATCTGCGCTGGTCTGATTAATAGTTTGTCTTAAATACACACGTTTTCAGGACTTCCTTAAACAGGGATATCAGGAGAGAGACGTCATGAGAGTCTTAAACACAATGATTCGACGGGGAGAGATCCAGCACCGCATGCAACGAAAGTTATTGTATCGCATTTCCTAGAGCGCTTACTACTTACTCATACCTACAGTTGATGTTTTCTTTTTTACATTTTGTTCTAGAAATAAAGATTTTGATTTAATCAGCAAATTGGTTTTGTGTCGGTCTTTTTGTGTTTGCAGATGCACACTGTTGCTTGTACTTTGATGGCACCACAGTCCGGTGTGAACCGGGACATCAACAAACAATCTTCTCCAGCTGGTTTTGCCAGTTGCTTCCAGCGCCACACGTCCAGTTGTTTAAGCTCCCCCTCCACTTGTGTGCGCAGCTTTAGATTCGGTCGCCCTCCGCATACGCAAGCAATTGCACAGACTTGAAATACATTGTACCTCTTGTGTTGGCCTGTGAGTCCCGTATGATCTTTTCAAGTACGTTTTTGAAAAAGCTACATAACAACAGTACGTCCCCTTGTCTATCATTTTTTAACCAAGTCCCGGTTAATTCGCTACCGACCTTAATGGAGCTGCAAGAATTCTCCATTGTCATCTTGCACAATCTGACGATAAAACTAGATATGGCTCCGTATAGCTCGTCTCTATTCACACTATCATACTTAACTTACTAAGGTGGTGCTACTGTTCGAGGGGAGCCTGGGCCTCAACCAACAAGCCTTTCCAACTAGAACGCTCTTTTGCTATCTCTTTCCAGTGTCGCACGCCAAGTTGGTTGAGGTCATTTTCCACCTGTGACCACCTTAGACAGGACCGTCCTCTGCAACGCCGTTCGTGGGCGTTGGAGTCGAAGACTCTACGGGCCGGAACTGTGCTGTTCATTCGTACATCACCTAGCCATCTTAGACGTTGGATCCGTAGACATCGTGCTAGGCCGATGTCGCTGTACAGTCCGTTCAGTTCTTGGTTGAATCTTCTCCTCCACCCTTCGTCAATGCAAATGGGACTGAAGATTGTACGTAGAATTTTGCTCTCGAAATGACCAAGGGCCTACTCATCCATTTTTAACAAGGTCCAAGCCTCTGCGCCATAGAGGAGGACGGAGATAATTAAGGTTTTGTAGAGAGTTACCTTAGTTTTTCGAAAGAGGGCTCTACTACTCAATTGCCTCCTGAGCCCAAAGAAATAGCGGTGGGCGGTTGCGTCTAATCTTAGCGCTGGTGTCGTTGCCGCGTGTTACCAGTAAGCCAAGGTAGACGAAACCCTTGACTACATCAAAGTTATAGCTGCCAATAATGACGTTCTGCCCAAGACGTCGGGGTTGGGCATTTTTCTTTGACGACAGCATATATTTGGTTTTGCCCTCGTTAACCTTCCGACTGCGTTTAATGTTATCAGCGTATGCAGGGTTGCACGAAGGTTTGGGACATAAACTGAGACAAGTTTTCCCCAACAAGAACGTTCTGAAAAAATACTTATCTAATAGACTCTTTCGTGTTAAACACGGGAGCGAATACTCAAATTTTAGACCAATCACGGCTGGTGTTCCGCAGGTAAACGTAGACGAAAAATGAGTAATGTATCAGTTCTCGTCCGATCACCGCACTCAACCGGTCAGTACTTAGATGGCATATACGCTTATACACACACATACATCTCTAGCGAAATTCTCGAACTCCCACCATCCAGTTAAAGAAAAAGCTCCTAAGAGTACACTATGGCCATATGAGGAAGCCAACTGGTGCGGCCTTAACAACTTCTCTCGGACCTTTGACTGGTCGTTGTGCTTCCTCGACAACGATGTGGACGCCGCAACTGATATTATCGCAAGTATTATCCTGTACTAGAGTGCGTCAATTCCATCATGGGACTAATCCACTTCCGCACTCGTACAGTCGCAAGGGTTCTTAAGGACCTCGACATACACAAATCCGCTGTTCCAGATGGTATTGTCCCAATAGTTCTGAAGAGGTGTTCTTCTACGCTGGCAAAACTACTGCGTAAGCTTTTTCATCTTTCCTACTCCTCTGGGTTCTTTCCGAAACCCAGGTGAAAAACAGCATTTGTCCAGCCTATACCCAAGAAAGGCGAATCATCTTCTCCCTCCAACTACCGACCCATTGCACTAACGTCTCTTCTGATTAACCGTCAGCTTATGAAATGTCTTGAATCACGGAAACTCCTCAATGACGTTCAATACGGTTTCCGCAGCAACAGATCACTCGCTTCACCAAGCAGGTGAAAGCAAAATTGTTGCACTGGATATTTCGAAAGCATTTGATAGGGCTTGGCATGAAGCCCTTTTGTCGAAAATGCTTGCTTTTGGGATCGATGAGTCTCTTCTTCAATGGATTAGAAGCTACCTTTCGAATCGTTCAATTCAAGTTGTTTTGGACGGATTCAAGTCTGATACTCACTTTGTTAATGCTGGTGTTCCCCAGAGCTCCGTTTTGTCTCCGGCACTCTTTCTCATTTTTATAAATGATCTCTTGTCTGTTACTTCTAATCCAATTCACTCCCTCGCTGACGACCGTACCCTCAGCTTCTCATATTCGTTCACTAGTTTACGACCCTGCACTTCGGTTGTAGATAGCTTTTTCAATTTATTTTTTTTTTTTTTTGTTGCGCCAAAGGATGTGGAATCTTCATAGATACCAGTAGCCCGGGCTACAGGCATGCACGTTTCGCAGGCCTGGCTAAGGATGTCAGGAATGCGCCTACGTGCTAAACCACACCCTGCACACTTCCAACCACTCTCCTCGCGGAACTGCCGTTAGGTACTACTTCGCGCGGCTGGTTAGCCTTTTAGGCAATACTCTCGTTTGAAGCTCTGGTGTTTAAGCTATTCGCGTTACGTTGACGCTCTAGGCGCCTAAGGTCGCTCATTATGCGTACCGCCACATTACTTACGATGTTCCAGTTTTCATCGTTCTGGAGCATGTAACTTATAATATTCTCAGGAGTGGGCCTCTCCCCAAACTGTTCTTGAAGATCGATCCTCTCACTTGTATATCGTGGACAATGAAAAAACACATGTTCCACGTTTTCTAGAACGTGTTCGCAATGTGGGCAGTAAGGGGCAACTTCGTGTTTGCGCTTGAAGAGGTATTCTCTGAAGCATCCGTGTCCCGTCAGAAACTGAGTTAAGTAGTAATTTGTTTCACCGTGGTCACGTTTTACCATTACCTTGATTTCTGGTATAAGACGATGTGTCCATCTTCCCTTTACGGATTCGTTCCACTGTTGTTGCCAGATTGCGATACTGCGATCCCTTTCATACTTTCTTTTATCGTCGTTTCCCCGGCCGTTTCGAACTCGATCACTTCTAAGTCTTTTCATCTCATCAGCTAGCAAGTCGATAGGTCAATGCTACCTATGATACGACAAGAATAGCATCGTTTGAAACCGTTCGAAATACACTGGCGACCCTAAGTGCGCTGAGTCGGAGGACGGATTTAACTCCACGCGCGTAGGACTTGACTTTCGCGGCGCTTGCCCATATTTCTGCTGCGTACATATTTATTGAATTGGCAGCTCTTGCAATTAGTAGTCTTTTATTCTGTTTTGGGCCCCCAATATTACTCATTAGCCTTGAAAGTGCGTTAATAGCGTTCGACGATTTTTTGGATGCATATTCAAGGTGGTGTTTGAAACTTAGCCGCGCGTCGATAATCACCCCTAGGTACTTAATGAAGGGTTGTGAGACTACTTCGTGCCGCCCGACTCTAATCGATATCGTTTCACGGACTTTCCTGCTTGTAACCAGCACTGTTTCGGTTTTGTGTTCAGCAAGTCGCAGACCAGCGTCAGTAAGCCAACGACGTACCATATCTATTGTTTCATTGCAGTGGAGTACAACTTCTTCTGTAGTTTTTGCTACCACCACCACCGCAATGTCATCCGCAAAGCCAATGATGGATGCATCGCTGGAAGTCGGTAGGCGTAGAATTCCATCGTACATAACGTTCCACAGCAAGGAGCCTAAGACCGAACCTTGTGGGACTCCACCAGTTACTACGTAGGTCTTAGTTCCTTCGTCAGTGTCATAGAAGAGGACTCTGTCTTCAAAGAAGCTCCTTATTATTTTGCAGAGATAGTCCGGTATTTCAATCCGATAGAGACTTCTCATAATGCGTTCCCAGCTCGCCGAATTAAATGCGTTTTTCACATCGAGGGTTATAATAGCGCAGTATTTTTTTGTACCATCCTTCCAACGTCTGCCTTCTATCGCGGTTTGAGCTCTCGATATTACCGCATTTATTGCATCTATCGTAGAGCGTGACTTGCGAAAACCGTATTGGTGATCTGATAGCCCTCCTGCTGTTTCGATAGCTGACAAAAGCCTATTGTAAATTATTCGCTCCAGGACTTTTCCGACAGTGTCGAGTAGACAAAGAGGACGATAAGACGACGGATCGTTTGGGCTCCCTTTTCCTTTCGGGAGTAAGACTAGTCGTTGGCGCTTCCAGGATTTAGGGAAAACTCCTTCCTGAAGACAGGTGTTGAACATATCGGCAAACAGTTGGGGTCGAGTTTTAATAGCGACTTTTGTTGTTGTAGATAGTGAGCGACAGCGTATGTTGAGCTCATTAAATTCCGATATCGACAGCATCATCCAATGGGGTAAAAACAATAGAGTGGAATTTAATGCATCCAAAACACAATGCCGTCTCTTGTCGTTAAAGCGTATAACTAACCCGCAGCCATTATCCATGAATGGCCCTTGCATCTCAGAAACCGAAAAGCTTTCCATCCTGGGTATGTGTGTTGCTTACAATCTTAATTGGAGCGACCATATATTCAGTGTCGCCAAGAATGCTGCGAAATGCCTAGGCCTTAGATCTGGCTACAATCTATAAGGCGTTCATTCGCCTCAAGTTAGAGTTTAACGCTCATGTCTGGTGCGGTGCTTCCAAGATCTCATTGCACCTACTAGACAGAATACAAAAACGCGCGATAAAACTGATAGGTGACTCCAGCATTACCAAAACATTAGACTCGCTGGAACACCGCAGGAATGTTACCTGCCTCTCCCTGTTTTATCGTTACTTCCACCAAAAATGCTCTGATGAAATAGCCAGTTGTATTCCGCCCCTTCAACATTTGAAGGAATGCTCACCAATATATCCTGAAGCCCGCTTTCGGGCGTACCGTCAAATATAGAGAATCTTTCATTAACCGAACCACACGAATCTGGAACTCCCTGCCGGATTCGATTTTCCCCCCTCAATGCAACATGCAAGCATTTAAGATCAATGTCCATCGACATCCTCTATCCCTCTTCCTTTCTACCTTCTGCCCGGACTGTGTCGCCGACATAATAAGGTTATTCGATCTCGAGTGCGCGCAAATTATTTAAAATAAATAAAAACCTTCGATTTGGATTCTATTGACCTTGAAACGTGGAGACACATATGTCAAAATTTGGAATTCGTAAAATCGGCTACAATAATGTATATAAAACGTACTTGATAACGAACAAACGATTTACTTACGTTCTTTAGACGGAAGTGGTCGTTCACGTTTTTGCTATCGACTTGAAATGGCAGTTAGCCGCCCGACAGCCGCCAAACAGAATACCAGTCGAAGTCGAAAATATGTTCTGATCTACTACAAAATGCAAATCCGACAAATGGAATTTGCTACATCCCGAGTCGGTCGAAACAAAGTCGATTGAACTGCCTGAACACAATGAGGTCGCAGTCGCTGTCTCCGTCGCGGTCGGCATTACAGTTGCTAGGATTGGCAAAATCTCGCCCACAATGAGGTCGCTTTGTTATGTCAAACTTTAACAGCTGTTTTCGCCTTTGTCCATATACAAGGTGTCTCAAAAGAAAGTTTACATTTGTTTAGCTTACTGCGCGAACGCAACAAATCCGTGGGGCGTGGGGGGTACGTCAATCGGTAGCCTGGCTCTTAGGAATTCAATCGCTATGGAGCGTTTCTCGGGTGCAGACTGCGCGTTATGCGTGCGAGAGTTTTACAGAAACGGTGATTCGGCGACTGTGGCACTTAGAAAATTCTGCAATATACGAATTTTACGCCATTTGGAGGATGCGCCAAGCATTCCTCTCATTCGAAATTGGATAAAAAAGTTTGAAGTTTCTTCCAACACTAGAAAAACCAATATCTGGACGGTCAAGGTGAAATGTAAGAAAACGTAAAGAATGTTAATCAATCTGTTCGCAATGATCCCGACCTTTCGATTCGGAAGCGCGCGGAGCTGTTCGATTAAATGGTTGTCGCGAACGCGAGGGCTTACATTTAGATGACATTATTTTTAAGAAATAAATTCCCAAGCTGTGAACTTTAATGATAAATAAAATTGTTTTCGATAGAATGGTTACTTCGTTTTTAATCGATCCACTAAATATAAACTTTCTTTTGAGACACCTTGTACTTACAACGAACCGTCAACCGCCGATAGTGGGGTTCACACTATACGATTTGCTTGACGACCAAATAATGCCTAGAGCCTAGCGTTCACACCATAAATAAATGAACAAGATGGAAAACCTTCGTACGTCTGTCCTGTGGTCCCGGCAGGGGTTGGTTGTTTCCTTTTGTAATATAAAGCGGCCCCTAGACGCTTAATAATATTGTGCGATATTTGATATTGCACAATATTATTGTTCGTCTGTAGATAATATTGCAAGATTGTGCGATATATTGCGGAAAATCAAAACGCTTATGACTTTTATTACAAATATGAGCGGTCAACTAAATTATTGGGAAAAATATTGAACCCTCTGGGGCAGAAAGCCAATAAAATTGTGCAACATTTTGTACAATAATATTGAGCGTCTAGGGGCCGCTTTAAAAACAACGCTTTTCACTTAATGCCTGTTTCACAATGCTACTACACGGCGATGCGACAGCGCAACTACAAACGCTGCCGTTTGCTGTGGTTGTAAAAGTCGTTCAGTCAATACACAATGGAGCTACTTTCATCGGCGTTTTTTTTGACAGCGCGGTTATTTCTGTGAGTGAAGTTGGAGGTGAATTCTATAGAGTGAAGTTGGCATCAGTAAAAAAGATTGAAACTGAAATTAGTTCATAAATGGATAAAAACAATTTGAACAAAACATTATTGCTAACATGTGCGGCTGCTTTAGCCTATAAAAAGTTAAAAGCGAAAACAAAAGTCAGAAGGTGGTGGGTAAGACCAAGTTATCAAACGTATTCCTCCAATGTCGAATTCGAAATGGCACAACGCCGTGTAGTTGCGACAGTTTTTCGAATTTTCAAAATTACAGCGCTGCGACACGACTACATAGGTGCCTATGTGACTTACTCCATATAATTCCATTGTGCAAGAGTCAAGAGAGGCAAGAGTCAAGACGTCGGACCAAGGCAGAATGACATAGTCAAGACGCCGTCAAACCGCAACGCGTTTGTAGGGGCTAGTTATCAAAAGCAGGGATAAAGAATGAGATACCAATCTTTTGGTTTTGACAGGCACTTTGACAGTTTGCACCTACAAACGCGTTGAGGTTTGACGGCGTCTTGACTATGTCATTCTGCCTTGTTCCGACGTCTTGACTCTAAGTCAAAAGCGTCGTTTTTAAGGCGGCCCCTAGACGCTCAATATTATTGTGCAAAATACTGCAAAATTTTATTGGCTTGAGCGTCTAGGGCCCGCTTTATATTACAAAAGCAACAACCAACTCCTGCGAGGATCACAGGGTAGACGTACGAAGGTTTTCCATCCTGTTCATTTATCTATGGTTCACAGTTCACACCATACAACTTGCTTGACCGACTTCACTTGCGATAGAAATTTCGAAGTATTAACATGGCGGCGCATGCTCTGGTTACAGGGATGTTTATTGATGAAATACTCGAAAATGAAGAAAATAAGCGAATGTGGATTAAACCATGGGTCGGAAAACGTAATAATTTCTCATCGGTGACTGATAAGGGAATTCCACGAAACGTAACGTATGATGAGTTACTGAGAAAAATAATTCCTCATATGGAACAATCAAACCAAAATTATTTTTCTTTGTTTGAAATCATGTCATTCATATCGTTCATTCCGCTCAAAGTTGGTGTTGATTCTCTGAACGCACAAGCAAAAGTGAAAAAATGCTCTGAAGTTGTACGACAACTGTTCACACCTTACGACAAGTCGATCAAGCAAGTCAAAAAGTTAAAATATTTGAACTTCCAAACGATAAATTTGACGACATGTCGTACGACCGTTCACACTCACGATTTGGCCCATCAAGCAAGGTCATCAAGCAAATCGTATGGTGTGAACCCCGCAGATTTGAAGATTTTCTTGTGTTTTTTTTTTTTTTTTCACACAGCTGTCACGGCAGAAGTACAACCGACCAGCTTTTCACTCTAAGAATAGTACTCGAGAAGGCGTGGGAGTACGCCAAACCAATCTACAGCTGCTTTGTAGATTTGGAAAAGGCGTATGACCGAGTTCGTCGAGGTAAACTCTGGAGTGTTCTGCAGGAGTATGGGATTAATGGTCCTCTGTTGAGGGCCATTCAGCCTCTATACACAAACTGTAGCAGCTGCGTTCGGGTTAATGGTAGTAAATCAACACCATTCACCGTGGGCGTTGGACTTCGCCAAGGGTGCGTCTTGTCACCTTTCCTTTTCATTATATATATGGACTGGATGTGGCAGCGCAGTCGAGGCGAGGAGTGTTTCACATTGGGAGAGTTGAGGATAAGTCATCTTCTTTTTGCAGATGACTTATTTGTCCTCACATCCTCCCAGATGGAACTTCAGCGCGCGCTAGATAGGTTTGTGGCCGTATGTGCTGATGCTGGAATGAGGGTTAACGTGGACAAATCCGAGGTTATGGTTATTTCCAGAACACCTGTCCAATGCACTCTACATGCTAGTGGAGTCCCATTGAAGCAGGTGGAGAAGTTTAAGTATATCGGGGTCTTCTTCCCAAGTGATCGGAGGAGCTTTCCTGCAGGATTGGCCGAGCTGGGTCAATTTTAAAACAGCTTGGAAGATCTGTAATCAAGAAGACCGAGCTTGGTGTCAAAGCCAAGTTAGCGGTTTTTAACTCAGTATTTGTTCCAACTCTCACCTGTGGTCATGAAATTTGGGTATTGACCGAAGGAATAAGATCGCGAATACAAGCTGCCGAAATGAGATTTCTTCGTGCTGTTGTGGGAGTTACTCGCCGGAATAGGGTGAGAAACACGGCAGTGCGCGGGGAGCTATGCTTCGATGGTTTGGTCACGTGAGACGAATGTCGCCATCATTACGACTTCCGAAGCGTGCCTTGGATGCAATACCATCAGGCAGGCGACCGCTTGGCAGACCCAGGGGTGGGATCGGCTAAGGTGATAGGTGATAGTCACTTTGGTGACAGTCATATGTGACTATCACCATCTGTTGGTATCGGGTAAGATTATCACATAAAAAGTTTAGAAAAGGAGCAACACTTGCTTTTTCGGAGTTACTGATAGATAAAGGTAGCCCTAAACGGCGAACATGTTCGCCGAATCCGTTCGTTTGCGTTACTCTCTACCAGCGAACACATTTGGAGAACATTCATTTCGTGCTGATTCTTCAGAGGGTAAACATGTACGATAAATAAACACAAGTGGTTGCGCTTATGGTTATTTATTTATGTTTACTCGGCGACATTCACAGCAAATTCACGAAAAAAATCGGCGAATATGTTCGCCGTGTAGGGCTGCCTTAAGACAGCTGTTAGATAGGTAAAAAGAAATTTTGAAATTAAGATCAGGGCCGTAGTCACCGATTGTTTTGCACAAATACTGGGAAAAGTAAATAATGTACATATTAGAAATGCAATTATTGCATTCAATTCATTTATTGGTCAAATATACATTTTGCCGGCGTACAGGGAAAGGAAACCGATTTAGGCCGATTTCTCAAATTCTTCCTCAGAATTCTAACTTCCATCAATGTCTCATTGAGCTCTTCATCTTCGCTTAAAAATAGTTCCAAGCACGGAAACACATATTTTCTATTTTATAAAACACAAAAGCACAAAGCCATATCAAACGCACAGAACATATGAAAGTGATAGCTAAATAGCTGTCACCAGAAAACTGTCACAAAAATGTGACAATCACAGTGACTATCACCTTACACGACACCGAATCCGCGAATGTGACTGTCACTTGTCACAAATCACCTTAGCCGATTCCACCCCAGGACGAGGTGGTTGGACCAAATCCAAAAACTCGCCTAGTTGCGCTTGGGCATAGGTCCTGATGAGTTAGAGTCGATGGCGGAGGATCGAGTGGCCTGGAGATCCCACGTGCGCGCATTACCCCCGCGACTCTTTTAGTGGAACATGCGGGCCACTGAAAGTGATGATGATGATGAGGTGTCACAATGTCGTACGACCGAGTAAAAAGTTACTGCTTGAACACAATGATGTCGCGGTCGCTGTCTCGGTCGTAGGATGTGTCGCGCGAGTTGGGTAACTTTCAACTCGGTAGAACGACATTGTGACAGCTGTGTAGAAAAAAAAAAACAAAACGCAAGGAAACCTTCAAATCGGTGGTTGACGGTTCGTTGTAAGTACAAGGTGTCTCAAAAGAAAGTAGAAAACAATTTTATTTATCATTAAAGTTCACAACTTGGGAATTTAGTTCTTAAAAATAATGTCATCTAAATGTAAGTATTCACGTTCACGACAACCATTTAATTGCATAGCTCTGCGCGCTTCCGAATCGAAAGGTCGGGATCACTGCGAACAGACTGATTAACGTTCCTTACGTTTTCTTACGTTATCGATGACCTTGACGGTCAAGATTTTGGTTTTTCTAGTGTTGAACCAGTCTCTTCAGACTTTTTTACCCATTTTCGAATGAGAGGAATGCTTGGCGAATCCCTTAAATGGCGTGAAATTCGAATATTGCAGAATTTTCTACGTGCCACAGTCGCCGAATCACCATTTTTGTAAAACTCTCGCACGGACAACGCGCAGTCTGCACCCGAGAAACACTCCATAGCGAGTGAATTCCCAAGAGCCAGGCTACTGATTGACATACCTCCCGCGCCCCACGGATTCATTGCGACACCTTGTATATGGACAAAGGTGAAAACAGTTGTTAAAATTTGACATAACAAAGCGACCTCACTGTGGGCGAGATTTCGCCAATCCTAGCGACAGCAATGCCGACCACGACCGAGACTGCGACGGAGACAGCGACTGCGACCTCATTGTGTTCAGGCAGTTACCCAACTCGCGCGACACACCCTACGATCGAGACAGCGACCGCGACATCATTGTGTTTACGTTATGGGATTTGCGTACATTTAACTTTTGACAGGCGACCGAGATAGCGACCGCGACCTCATTGTGTCCAGGCAGTGAAAGTCGAAACCGACGAACGTACCTAATAGGGATGGGTGGATAACTTCCCAAAGTGTAGAACAAGAAAGTAGGCGCCCATCCCTAATTCGAGAAAATGAAAACACGAATATCCGTCTTATATATTAAATGCGATTTAATGATTTTTTGTTTTGTTGTGTATTTTTGGTTACATTGAAATGATGCCATAAAACATTGATTTAATTTTTATGTTATTTCACTTTATGTTTATATATTTGTTTTACCTTTTATTATTGTATACATATATAAATATCTGTTCATCTGTTAATCCATATACATATGTATCTCAGTCCACCTTCTTCCGCCCATAACGTATGTATATTTTATTTTATTTTTAATTTTTCAAAGTGAATACATCGTCTACATAATATAAATCCGCTGTTTTACGTTTCACTTTCCGCTTTTTCCTATTATCTATTCTACAAATCATTATCAGTTACATATACGCATACAATCGTTTCTTATTGTTTTCCTTCATTTAATTTTTAAATGCTACGAGCTAAGAAATAAAATTGTTTTCTCCTTAAATTGTTTAATCTTTTAGTTTTCTCTGTTTTGCTAGACGAATAGCTGCTAAACAATAATCAATAAAATTGTAATAATGTTTGTATTACAAGTGAATCATTATTTTCCGTCGTCCGCCCATGCTTCGATTTTACTAAATACATTCAAACACTTATTCGTTTGTTTCGATGATTGTTTAAATTAAATGAAAATTAAATATACGATCAGTCACGAAAGTCTACATACAGTGGTGTTCTTATAAATAGCACACCCTATTCAAATGTGTATTTGCTTGCAATACACACTGTACTTACAAGCTGAGCCGAGTAAAGCCATAAAGGGGGCGTTCAAGTATTACGTAACGCAATTATTTTTTAAGATTTTACCCTCCCTCTCCCCATTTTTTTTTTTTTTTTTTTTTTTTTTTTTTTTTTTTTTTTTTTTTTAGAAACTCGCGCAGGTTCGTTTTTTTTTTCTTTTTATATTCCCTTATGATGTGTTGTTACACACACAACCTGAACGGAGTTGAGAATGTCTCTCGTAGGGGATGAGATTATCCCCTTAGGAGGCAGCGCACTCATATCGCACTCTGATATCGACTCGATTAAGTTAAAGAATGTTAATAGAGTGTTTGTTCAGGGGTCGTATAAATCTTTTCGTTTAGCGAAGTCAAAAGGGCAGGTGTTGCGATTTTTCTCACTGCTGCAAAAAGATTCAGGACTTATGTACCTTTCGCTGGAACTTTTCCTTTCGAGTTGAGATACTGGGACTCATTCGTAGGGTCTTGCTAATCCTCCAATTTGGTCCAAAGATGTCGGTGACAACGCCAGAAATAATTTTGGAGCAATCAGTATACCACCTAAGGCCTTTGACGTTGAGCAAGAGATCACTGGTTTTCCAAGCTGTGCAGTTTGGGATCAATATCTTAAATCTCTTGTCAAAAGGGAAGGTGTGTGGTAATGCGTCTGAGACTGTGGTGTTCATATCCAGCTCAGGAAGCTGTTGCAGGATTGACATGTGACCCATAGGTCTGTTCCCGAACGAAGAATTCTGATTGCACTACGTAATGCGACCTTTTTAATAAAAAGGTGCAGTGGAGTAAGTCCAATTAGTGCTTCTTGAGCTGCCGAAGGGCAGGTTGGCATTTTTTTTTTTTTTTGCACAATTGCGCTGGCAAGTCAGTATGAGAGCCTTTATAAACTAAGAACGGCTGATGATGCAAATCTCCCTCTTTTGAGGACATTACAGTATGAACTCACCTTAACAACACTGATTACGGCAAAGTGCTTGTGCATATTTCGTCTTTAAAACACTAACGAATACTGATAACGAAAACAAAATAAAAATGATGAGCAAAACAGTCGAGGGACTAGCCGTAAAACAAAAACGAAAAGAGTTGCCAACTTCGGAGACTAATTCCCTAGTTTTTTATTTAAATAATAAATGCACTGACGTTAGTGGATAGCTGGGTCATGGGGCGAGGTCTGGGAGTAAATCCGGCGAAAACAGAGGTAGTACTCTTTACAAAGAAAAGATCTGTACCAAGATACACCTACCCCCGTATGAATGGTATAAATCTGATCCCTGGAAAATCTGCGAAATATCTGGGCATAATCCTGGACTCCAAACTTAGTTGGAGAGAAAATATTGAGGAAAGAATCAAAAAGGCCTATGTGGCACTATATTCGTGCAAGGTAGCCTTTGGAAAGACATGGGGCCTTAAACCGAGGTTAGTACATTGGTTGTACACTGCGGTAGTGAGACCTATCCTAGTCTATGGCTCGGTTGTCTGGTGGAAGGCGCTTGAGAAAAAGTGTCATCTTCAGAGTGTGTCAAAGGTTCAAAGGGCTGGCTGTCTGGCGGTGACGGGATCTATGAAGTCCACACCAACGGCGGCCCTTGAAGTCATGCTGAACCTCCCACCCCTGGACTTGTACTGCGAGAGCGCCGCAACCAGAACTGCGCTAAGATTACAGGAATCGGGTCTCTGGAAAAGGAGTCCTCACGGACATGCATCAGTCTTGGATCGATGGGCCGTCTCGAGATTCAGAACCGTAACGGACTATGTCACCCGACTTCCTTCCTGGGAGAGGAGATTCTCTATTAGAATTCCCTCCAGGGAGGAATGGACCGGTGATTTGGTACGCACGGAAAGTGAACTGGCACTCTACACCGACGGATCCAAAATGGATGTTGGCACAGGTGCCGGAGTCTACTTTGAGTCTCGGGATATGCATCGCTCCTACAGGCTCGATGATGGATGCAGTGTCTTCCAAGCTGAGGTCTTCGCTATCAAGCAGGCGGCGGACCTGATCAGCAAAGAGAATATTACAGGAAAAAGGATCAGCATCTATGTTGACAGCCAGGCAGCCATTAAGGCTCTGCAGGCAGCATGGATAAGATCCAAACTCGTCAAACTCTGCAAGGAGAAGTTAGAAGAGATATCCAATGTAAATGAGGTGACCCTTTGCTGGGTACCTGGTCACATGAATATCTCCTGAAACGAGAGGGCGGACGAGTTGGCTAGGGTGGGATCAGGTGCTAACATTGCGCAGATCTCAGCTGAGGCCAAAGCACCACTCAGTGCGCTCTACAGGGAGATACAGACGGAGCTATTGGTGAAAGCCAATAAGCGCTGGTGTCGCTTAGATACATGCGCAACGGCGAAATCGACTTGGCCCGTCTATGATCAGAAAAGAACGAAAAATTTGCTGAAGTTCAATCGTGGGAACATTCGACTGGCAGTCGGTGCCCTCACCGGGCACTGCATGCTATCCTATCATGCAGCTCGACTAGGCCAGCCCTACAATGACTTCTGCAGAAGCTGCAGGGACGAAGAGGAAATTGAGTCCGTTCGTCACCTGCTGTGCGAATGCCCGGCGCTAGCCCAAAAAAGGAATATTTTCCTGGGAAGATACTTCCTTTCGGGGCTAGAAGAGGTAGGTAATATCGGGCTGAACAGAATACTGGGATTTCTATCCTCGTCTGGTTGGTTCAGCTGGACGGTAAATGAATAGGTATCAACGGGTTAAACAAAACAGGTGGGCACAATGGACTCAACGTAGTCTGCGTGAGCCTTGACTTTACGTCAATAGGGCACCCATATACCTAACCTAACCTATTTAAATAAAAAAATTTTTACATAACGCGTTGTTCGAAATTTCACTAGAAACTTGCTTTAATCGATTGAGCCGTGTAAGGAATAGAGCCAATCCACATGGACTCGATGCATGATGTCGACTGATTGATCGTGTAAGGGCCAATTAATATCCCAAGGTAGTGCCGTTATGAATATGAAAACGTACTTCAAAGAAGATCCCGTTAAGTTTTCCTGATTTTGCAATCGTTAGAGTTGGTGATCATTGCAAATTGGGTGTTCATATAAATAGCACATATAATGGTGTGTCAGAAAAAAAACATTTTTCAATGATTTAAGTGAGATTAGTGTGGATCTTTTTAAGGATAGCCATAACTACATTAATTTCTTACACAGATAGGAGTATTTAAAATGGGCAGAGAAAAGCATTGCACGGAGGAAAGGAGGCAAATAGTCGGTACCATGATACAGGATGGAAAGACCATTTCAGAGGTGGCAAGGATATTAAGGTGCTCTAGGAAGCTTGTTCAAAATGAAATGAAGGTCATACGGTGCAGCCAATCTTCCGCAAATCCCGTAAGGAAAAAAAAAAAAAAAAAAAAAGGTGGTTGTCTGTAAAGTCGGCTTACGGACGATTATTTTGCGTGATAACGTCATACAACACGCGGTGTTCCCAAGCGGTCCACCATCTAAGTGCTAACCGCACCCGACGCTGGTTGATTACGGTATTCGGACGACAGCCGTACATATGAGATTGCTCGGACAGTGTTGTGGTTTGGTAAGGAAACGAGCAATTATTAAGCGCACGCGTTCATGAGTAATGAGTAATTGGCTGTGAGCAGTTTTTTCGATTTGGAAATGGGCACATACATACATATGTATGTATATATGTATATCCAACATAAAAGCTCCAGACTTGTTCACACGATTTCTTCAGAATCATATAATAAAAAAATTAAAAATATTCCCTTTTTCTTGTGTTTTTAGAGACGAGGGTAATCAAGTGTCGCGCTTCAAATAGGCAAAAAACCGAAAATGGCGATTTCCTTTTTTTGACGTGATAACGTCTTATAAATCGATGAACACCGGTCGCACGTACGAAAAAGTATGACTCATTGTCACGTTCCGCCTGAGCGAAACAAGCGATAGATAGACATCTATTTAAAACAATCGTCATTGAAGTCATGCCTGTTTCACAATGCTACTACACGGCGACGCGACAGCGCAACTACAAACGCCGTAGCTGTCAAATCCATATTCATTCAATGGAATTATATGGAGTAAGTCACATAGGCACGTATGTAGTCGTGTCGCAGCGCTGTAATTTCGAAAATTTGAAAAACTGTCGCAACTACACGGCGTTGTGCCATTTCGAATTCGACATTGGAGGAATACGTTTGATAACATGGTCTTACCCACCACCTTCTGACTTTTGTTTTCGCTTTTAACTTTTTATAGACTAAAGCAGCCGCACATGTTAGCAATAATGTTTTGTTCAAATTGTTTTTATCCATTTATGAACTAATTTCAGTTTTAATCTTCGAATTTTTTACTGATGCCAACTTCACTCTATAGAATTCACCACCAACTTCACTCACAGAAGTAACCGCGCTGTCAAAAAAAAAAAACGCCGATGAAAGTAGCTCCATTGTGTATTGACTGAACGACTTTACAACCACAGCAAAAGGCAGCGTTTGTAGTTGCGCTGTCGCGTCGCCGTGTAGTAGCATTGTGAAACAGGCATCACTGTTGGCGGTGCGGGCTAAGTCGTTGAACAGAGTAATCTGGGAACGGGTGTTCGAATCGTGGGATTGGAGTTTCATTTCTTTCTTTTTACAGTGAGTTCTTTTGTTTTTTTTTTTTTTTTTTGTATTTGAAATACGAGACGGTGTTGGATAGCTATACGAAATAAGTTGTAAATCTAGATTAAGTTATGTTAAGAAATTAAAATTGTGAATTTATTGGAAACGTATAGTGTTGTTCGTTCTTCACTGTGCTTTTGACGTGATAACGTCTTATAAAACGACGAACACCGGTTACACGTACGAAAAAGTATGACTCATTTACCCCTTTTACATGCGTAGTTGAATCCGGAGTCAACTAGGATCGAAATTCATATGTATAAACGCGAATCGAGTTGAAATAGAGTTGAAAAAATGGGGGCAGCAAGCCAATAAAATTGTGCAATATTTTGCACAATGATATTGAGCGTCTAGGGGCCGCTTTAAAAACGACGCTTTTGACTTATGCCTGATCGACAATACTGCGTTAAGGGTTGACCATAATAGACTTAAGCGAGCGTACGCCAGCTTACGGAAATGTCTTATTACATGCAAAGCCTATGACATACCCATAATGGGAATATGCGCGGTTTCGTTAAGTGTTCGTTAACTTAAACGAGCTTACGGAACGTCTTAATGAAAGAAGATATTCCGCGCGGAATTTTGACAGCTGACAGTGAGAGAAACCAAAAGTATAATAAAGAAAAAGAATAAATTTAAATATGTCGGAACACGATTTTATTAATTTATTTTTATTTTTCTCCCTTTAAACAAAACGATTGTAGCCACACCGAAAATAATCAAACCGAATGAAAACTATTTGACAGATCATTCGCTGAGGTTCGCTTAAGTTCATTATGGGTAACTTGACTTTTCCTTTGAACTTAAGTGAGATTTTCGTTCGATTCTGATTAAGTTCGCGTAAGTCTATTATGGTCAACCGTTTAGTGCTAGCTGAGACATCCAACACAAGCTATTCAATGGGGTAGTCCAAAATACTGCGTTTGCATTGGCGAGCTTACGTTCATTAAAAAATGAGAGGAAATAAGAAAAAATGAGAGCGAGAGAAAACGTAAGCTCACGTAACAAAAGGAGACAAAAGTCAAACACGTCGGAAATTTCTGTGTATGCTGTATCTGTGTATTTTATGGTTTGTGTTGTGTACGTTTACGTCAGTGTTTTGACATGGAACAGCTGATAAAATTGAAGTAAGCATGCGTCGAAACATTTCTCGTTACACGTAAACTGCCTCGCAGCAACGCAGTATTGTGGATCATGCATTAGAGTCAAGACGTCGGAACAAGGCAGAATGACATAGTCAAGACGCCGTCAAACCGCAACACGTTTGTAGGGGCTAGTTGTCAAAATGCCTGTCAAAGCCATCAGATTGTCAACTTGTTCATTTATCTATGCTACGTTTGAACTCTTCGATCTTTCCACTACGTTGCGGAAAAAACTGGGTCGAAATTTCAATTCAGTTTCGACTACGCATGTAAACGGGGTTGTCGCGATCCGCCTGAGCTGAGCGTGTAAGCAAGAGCGCGAAACAAGCGATAGAGAGACATCTATTTTGCCTATGAGATAGAATTTTGTTTGCATACTTGGGGGAAAAAAATTTGCGATGACGTAGGCATACTTTTAGAGGTAATCACTAATCCAGGTGATACATGCATACACCCTAATTCTGTTTTTAGACGACAAATACGATTCTGAAGAAATCGTGTGAAAAAGTCTGGAGCTTGTATGTTGGATATACATATATACATACATATGTATGTGCCCATTTCCAAATCGAAACAACTGCTCACAGCCAATTACTCACGAACGCGTGCGCTTAATAATTGCTCGTTTCCCTACCAAACCACAACTGTGTCCGAGCAATCTCATATGTATCATATGTATCGGCAATCAACCAGCGTCGGGTGCGGTTAGTACTTAGATCAGCCATACTCAACCTTTTTTCCCCTCGGGCCACATTCATTTGTTTGCTAATTCACGCGGGCCGCAATATTATAGATTTTGGGTGATGACCTTTTCGAGGAGTCTAGGAATAAGCGCAAAACACGAGCCTTTTACAAGAAAGCCAAAGGCCTTGCAGGAGGCTTCAAAAAGGGCACCCAGGCTCTTCGAAACTGCGAGGGTAATATTGTCACCGACCCGCAGGGAATAGTGGATGTATTTGAGCAGCATTTCCAGTAGCTACTTAACGAGCATGATCAAGAGAGGGCTGTAGGGACCGAGGAAATCCCAACTCCAGCCGCTGAAGTAGTCCTCCCACCCAGCATCTATGAAGTCGGCACAGCTATTCAGAAGCTGAAGAATAACAAGGCCGCGGGCTTAGATGGCTTGCCATCAGAGCTCTTTAAGGCTGGCGGCGATGTTCTGCTAGGGAGCATGCACCTGCAGGATTTGGGAAGACGAGCGCATGCCCAACGACTGGAATACCAGCTCTATTTGCCCCATCCACAAAAAAGGCGATCCTACCTCTTGCAAGAACTATAGAGGTATATCCCTGCTCAATGTCGCATACAAGATCCTGTCCAGCGTATTGTGTGAACGTCTAAAGCTATTTTGCACCACACTAATCGGCAGCTACCAGTGCGGCTTCCGGCCCGGCAAATCGACTATAGACCAAATTTTCACACTTCGACAAATCCTGGAAAAGACCAACGAGTTTCGAATCGATACACACCATCTTTTCATCGATTTCAAAGCCGCATACGACAGCATTCATCGTGAAGGACTGTTTGGTGCGATGGCCGAATCCGGGATCCCGGGAAAACTGATCCAGTTGTGTCGCGTCACGCTAAAAAATACGCGATGCACCGTGCAACTCGGTTCTAGGACTTCAGAACCGTTTGAAACATGCACCGGATTTCGGCAAGGATATGCGCTGTCATGTGACTTCTTCAAACTGGTGCTGGAGCAGATAGTGCGACGGGCAGGCATCAACCAGGGAAGGCACTATCTTCTACAAGTCCGTCCAGCTGCTAGGATACGCGGATGATATCGACATCATCGCGTGTTCTCGCCGTGACATTGTGGAAGTATTCACGGCGATTGCAGAATAGGCGAAACGAGTTGGTCTTAAGGTCAATGACGACAAAACGAAGTACATGCTGTCCAGCAAAAACCAATCCGTCGATCACCACCTGGGACAAAATATAAAAATTGACAGCTACAATTTCGAGGTAGTTAAGGAGTTTGTCTACCTCGGGGCAAACGTAAATTCCACAAATGACACCACAGTGGAGATCCGGCGTAGAATCGCCCTTGGCAACCGCTGCTACTTCGGCTTGTCCAAACAACTGGGGTCAAAACTCCTCACTCGAAAGACCAAAGTCATGCTTTACAAAACGCTCATTCTGCCAGTCTTGCTGTACGGAGCCGAAAGCTGGACGATAAGCAGGACAGCGGAGCTGATTTTGGGTTCTTTCGAGAGAAAAATTCTGCGCCGGATATTTGGTCCTGTCTGTGAGGAAGGTGAATGGAGAAGAAGACACAACCGCGAACTCTACGAGCTGTACCAAGATGTGGATGTAGTCCGGAAGGCAAGGATCCGTCGACTACACTGGCTCGGCCTCATCGAGCGCATGGACATCAACGCTCCAGCTAAGAGGGTCTTCGACTCCGAGCCTCCTGGTTCGAGAAGAAGAGGAAGATCGAACCTCCGGTATAAAGACCAAGTAATCGCGGATGTAAGACATCTTGGTCTTGACAACTGGAAGCAGCGTGCCCGGGACCGTCAAGGATGGAAGGCAGCTATAGCTCAGGCTCAGATCCTCCATGGATCGCAGGCCTGATAAGTAAGTAAGTAAGTAAGTCAGTCATCAGGTAGCCGAGAGGAGATGAAAATAAGAGTTGTAAAAATAGATTCGAAGTAATATTACGCACACTTTATGATTTGGGATTTGGTGTATGTAGACTTTCGTGACTGACTGTATACTATCCATTTTAAATCAATTAGAATAGGGTATAGATCTGCTTTTGTTTATAAATACAATTCTGGATGGAAGGGAACGGGACGATTAGTGCAGTGGATGTCTTACAACAAGTCGGAGTGATGGGAATAAATTAATGTAAGAAAAGGTAAACATTTTGTTTTTTTATTTTTCAATAAAACTTTGCACTCTTCAATCGCAATGAAAATTAATATTTTATTCGATGACTTCCTGATTCTACTTATATTGCGTTCTCTGGTTGTTTTTGTATAAAAATATTATTTTTTATTACTCTTTAATCGTTTCGCATTTGCTTACACTTGTTTTCGGTTTCTGTTTGTAGTTTATTTCATTTATTAACAAAGTCGCACTGTCTGAAATGTATAGATTTTGAGGAAAGCTTAAGGCTTTAATGGTGGTCGGTGTGAGTTTGAATACCGATGAATAAAGAAGTGAAATCAGAGCAGCTCCATATGCTTAGGTTTATGGCAAAAGTTAATAATAAAAGGAGAACGAAACAAAACAAAAACAAATGGAAAACATCATCTACACGCGTGCGGCACTGCGACATTGCGCTGCTGCATCGCCTATAATTTTTAAAATAGAATTTACCTTTAAATTTCATTGTTAATTGTGTTTCGTTTCTTTTTTTTTCATTCTTTTTACTTATTTCAGTGTAGAGATTAATAGTAATTATTATACTTTATATTTAGTCTAAGTTATCCTGAAAAATTAATTTAATATAACCAGGCGAACCGTCGAGGGGCGTCGCACAGAATGGACATACTGCCTGAAAGCCATTTGTTCCATGGGGTATATCTACATTAGCCCAATATCTGAAACAAAAAATGTAAAACGAAAAATATATTAAACGTTAATAGATAGTAGAAAAACAATGGAAGACAAGGTGCGTTTCAAAGTAAAAAGGACTTTTTCAAACTTTTTTTTTTTTACATTTTAAAGCAGTTTACATCTACAAAGTCATCGGTGTCATCACTGGACACTGCTTTATTGGCAGTCACGCGCAAAAACTAGGTACAATTCCGAATGATTCTTGCAGAAGCTGTCTACACGAGGAGGAGGTCACCTTCTCCGCGCCTACCCGGCATTCTGCACAATCAGGGAACGATACCTGCGATCTTACTTCCTTAACGATCTGGCCGAAGTTCAGCAAGTAGGGATATCTGATCTTAATTTCTTAAGAAGCACAAAACGGTTCCAAGAATAGGTGGCTGAACTCCCTCGTAGCTGCACAACGTGCCTCCCTGGCCTATGTGTGTTCTTCTCATTTCTGGGAAGGCTACGGTCCTACCTACCTACCTACCTACCTTCAAGGCTGCATATGACGGCGTGTATAGAGATGAGCTATACAAAGCCATGTCTAGTTTTAACATCCCTGCCAAATTCGTCCGACTGTACAGGATGACGATGCTGCTCCATTAAGGTCGGTAATGAGCAAACCGAGACCTTTGATGTTAAAAAAGGATTTAGGCAAGGTGACGCGCTGTCATGCAACTTTTTCAATATCGTGCTTGAAAAGCTCGTGCAAGAGTCACTGGCCAACACAAGAGATCCGATTTATTTCAAGTCTACGCAATTGCTTGCGTACGCCGACGACATTGACGTGATTGGACGGACACAGCGAGACGTCAAGGAGGCTTTTGTAAGCATTGAGGTAGAAGCGGCTAAGATGGGTCGCAAGGTTATTGAGGGTAAAACCAAATATCTGCTTTCATCTAAAAGAGACGGTCAACACCGACGTATTGGTCAGAACGTCACCATGGGCAGATGTAACTTTAAAGTGGTCAAGGAATTCGTCTACCTTGGCTCACTGATGACCAACGACAACATCAGCGCTGAGATAAAACGCAGAATAACTCTTGCCAACCGCTGTTTCTTTGGGCTCAAGAGGCAATTGAGAAGTAGAGCCCTCTCTCGGGAAACCACCATCCAGTTAAAGAAAAAGCTCCCAAGAGAACACTATGGCTATACGAGAAAGCCAACTGGTGCGGCCTTAACAACTTCTTTCGGATCTTTAACTGGTCGTTGTGCTTCCTCGACAACGACGTAGACGCCGCAACTGATATTATCGTAAACATTATCCGAATCGGCATGGCAAATTTTATTCCCAGCAAGATTAAAAGCACCAGGCCTAAGGATAATACGTGGTTTGACTCGAGCTGCAAAGAGGCTATTAGGCTCAGGGGGCTAAGTTTTCGGGCCTACAAGGCAAACAGTTCTGAGGAAAACCGAAAAAAATACATACGAGCCACAAATGACTGTAACACCCACATTCGACGGATTAAATTCCAATCCGACCAAAAATTAAGGCGTAAAATCCTTCAATGTCCCAAAGGTAGCAAAAGTTTCTGGTCGTTTGTAAAAAACGTAAAAAACTCAACTAATTCGTCTATACCGAAGCTCATCCACAATGACATTCCAGCTGTCACCCCCTTAGACAAAGCTAACCTACTTGCTGCCCATTTCGCAACCAGTTCTCAGCTGCCAGCCTGTACTTTGTCTCCGCCTGTACTAGAGTGCGTCAATTCCACCATGGGAGTAATCCACTTCCGCACTCGCACAGTCGCAAGGGTTCTTAATGACCTCGACATACACAAATCCGCTGGTCCAGATGGTATTGCCCCAATAGTTCTGAAGAGGTGTTCTACGCTGGCAAAACCACTGCGTAAGCCTTTTCACCTTTCCTACACCTCTGGGCTTTTTCCGAGTAGGTGGAAAACAGCATTTGTCCAGCCTATACCCAAAAAAGGCGAATCATCTTCTCCCTCCAACTACCAACCCATTGCACTAACGTCCCTTCTTTCCAAGGTTATGGAAACGCTGATTAACCGTCAGCTTATGAAATATCTTGAATCACGGAAACTCCTCAATGACCGCCAATACGGTTTCCGCAGCAACAGATCCACTGGTGATTTGATGGCATATCTCGCTGAAAAGTGGAATCACTCGCTTCACCAAGCAGGTGAAAGCAAAATTGTTGCACTGGATATTTCGAAAGCATTTGACAGGGTTCGGCACGAAGCCCTTTTGTCGAAAATGCGTGCTTTTGGGATCGATGAGTCTCTTTTTCAATGGATTAGAAGCTACCTTTCGAATCGTTCAATTCAAGTTGTTTTGGACGAATTCAAGTCTGATACTTTGTAAATGTCGGTGTTCCCCAGGGCTCCATTTTATCTCCGACACTCTTTCTTATTTTTATAAATGATATCTTGTCTGTTACTTCTAATCCAATTCACTCCATCGCTGACGACAGTACCCTCAGCTTCTCATATTCGTTTACCAGTTTACGACCCTGAACTTCGGTTGTAGATAGTGAGCGACAGCGTATGTTGAGCTCATTAAATTCCGATATCGACAGCATCATCCAATGGGGTGAAAACAATAGAGTGGAATTTAATGCTTCCAGAACACAATGCTGTCTCTTGTCGTTAAAGCGTAGAAATAACCCGCAACCATAATCCATGAATGGCACTTGCATCTCAGAAACTGAAAAGCTTTCCATCCTGGGTATGAGTGTTGCTCACCATCTTGATTGGAGCGACCATATATTCAGTGTCGCCAAGAATGCTGCGAAATGCCTAGGCTTCTTATACAGATGCAAGAAATATTTCTCACCCTTAGACCTGGCTACAATCTATAAGGCGTTCATTCGCCCCAAATTAGAGTTTAACGCTCATGTCTGGTCCGGTGCTTCCAAGACCTCATTGCACCTACTAGACAGAATACAAAAACGAGCCATGAAACTGATAGGTGACTCCAGCATTACCAAAACATTAGACTCGCTGGAACACCGCAGGAATGTTACCTGCCTCTCCCTGTCTTATCGTTACTACCACCAAAAATGCTCTGATGAAATAGCCAGTTACATTCCGCCCCTTCAACATTTCTCCCGCAATACACGTCTCTCTAGGAATGCTCACCAATATACTCTGAAGCCCGCTTTCGGACGTACTGTCAAATATAGAGAATCTTTCATTAACCGAACCACACGAATCTGGAACTCCGTACGGCGCAGAGGCTTGGACCTTAACAAAAGCGGATGAAGATGCCCTTAGTCGTTTTGAGAGGAAAGTTCTGCGCTCTATCTACGGTCCCGTTTGCTCAAACGGAGTATGGAGGAGAAGATTTAATAAAGAACTGTACGGGTTGTACAGCGACATCGGCCTGGTACGACGTCTACGGATACAGCGTCTAAGGTGGCTAGGCCATGTAGAGCGCATGGAAAATACAGCTCCGGCTCCGAAGAGTCTTCGAATCCACCCCGGAAGGAAGGCGCGGCAGAGGACGGCCGCATCAAAGACGGCGCACGCCGGTGGAAGGGGACCTTAACCAGCTGGGCGTGCGGCGCTGGAAACAGCTGGAAACGCTTGTTGGTTGAGACCCTGGTTCACCACGGACTGTAGCGCCACCTAAGTAAGTATGTAAGTAAGTAATCGTTCAGTCCGAATTGCAGTGTGCTCAGAATGATCCTTAAAAAGTGTTGTAGTTTGACACCAAATACCTGGACGTAATTATTTCCCAATCATTCGATGTTGTATTTCAATCTCACATACTGAGTAAATCGGATGCATTATATGGTGCCATTCCGAAAATTGTTCATTTTACGAGTATTACTTACTTGACTGTTTTCTCTGTAGCCATGTGACCACATGGATTAAATGCATACGTTGGTGGTCCGGAATCTACATAGAACGCTGGTTCTAAGCCCATACATAACGTAACCACAGGTCCCAATTCTAAGCACATAGGACATCGTCTTGCCCCAGTCGATTTATCCTGACCCCATTCATGTTGTCCTTGAAAAAAAAAATAAAAAAAAAAATAAACCAACATCATCCCTCTTCTAAACTAGGACTCTGCATCATACTCTCTACCTTGAACATGACCACAATTTAAATAAACATAAGGCTGGTTACACTGATCACCTAAATTCACTTTCCTAGGAATAACTAAAGTGTTTAGACCAACCGGACACTGTGGTCGGCCGGCATTGATTTCATCGATTAGTTTCTCCAAATCTCGCTTTGTCTGTGCGAAGAGGAAGCAAACGAAAAACAACAAGTCAAGTAAATAGGTCAATGTTAAAGGTTTCATATAGGATTTAGGTTACCGGCGAGTGTTGCAGACCATCGGCTGACCTCCAGAGCAATGTAGCACCGCATAAATCGATTAGTGTGCCATCTTGCAGGACATTCGATTCTTCATAAATCTACAACAACGAACGAAAAAATAAGAATTATTGAGGTCAATAAGGGAATAGTGTACAATACTTACCGGTTGTCCTTTCTGTTGGGCGGACCGTGATTCTCTTAGGCTAAATACATCGCCACCCACCGAACATTCACGCCACAGGCCGCATTTAGCGTTACCACCGCAAAACTGACCTTTCGGATGCATTATGAGGACACCATTTGTTGTTAGGCCATCAATTTCTACTTTATCCTGCCATTTGGTTGCCTTCTCCTACAGCGAAATAATATCAAAAAAAAAATTCAAATGAGTCGAATGGAAGACCTCCCGTCCCAACCCTGAAGTTCGACATTGGCCGGGTAATTGTCTCTGTTTTGCGCATTGTTTGTTTGATTTTTATTGGCAGACATGACAGGACTGTGAACAATGCGAAACGAGCACAAATGTATTGTTGACTAAGCGTGTTAATGGCTATCTATTTGGCTTATATGGATGGCAAAGGACTAACAAAGGCCTCGTAGGGGTAGCATCTATCCGACGGATGCTGGCCTGCTAAAAAGCGAGAAGAGCCACCGCAGTCGAACATCTTGCGGCACAGTTAGCAAGTCCTATCCCCACCTCCTCGTGATGCCATCTGGAGATTTCCTACGGAAATCGCAGACGGGGAAGGCGAATGGCGCGCCTCCTGCGCCAAAAAACAGGACTAGTCGGTTGGGCTACGGCCTAGTCAGCCGTAACCGTAAAAAAAAAACACAAACTCCGAAACAACCACAAGCCTCGGATATAACGGACCGGATTTATGTTGACGACCCTTGCAAAAAAAACGAAAAAAGGACAGTGATCTTCGGCTTTTTCGTGGAATGTTAGGTCCCTAAATAGGCCACGTGCAGCCGAACAACTTGCGGACGCCCTAGACCTAGACAGGAAATGCGATGGAATGGACCGGGTATAAAGCGGATGAAAAACCGCGATCTTACTACGGCGACTGCTATAGGGAGAGACGGCAACGATTGTTCGGATGCGGATTTGTTTTTCGAGGTGGACTAAGGCAAAAAGTCCTAAGCTTTCGGCATGTGAGCGAACGCCTCATAACAATCCGTATCAAGGCCAATCCCGGCAATCTAAGCTTACTATGTGTCCACGCCCGCACAGAGGAAAAAGATGACCGACATAAAGACGACTTCTATGATCTCCTAGGCAGAACGTATGCGCAATGTCCCAGCTATGACACCAAAATTGTACTAGCAGACTTCAACGCTAAGCTGGGTAAAGAAAGCATCTTTGAACGAGTCATCGGCAAACATAGACTACACGACACCACCTCCGAAACGGACACAGGCTGATTGATCTTGCTACAGGGCGAAATCTCCTTCTAGCCAGTACGCGCTTCCCGCACCTCGATATACACAAAGGCACCTGGCGGTCTTTTGATCAATCGACTACCAACCAGATTGATCACATCGCGATCGCCGTCAGACACTCCTCCACTATTCCTGACTAACATCGACTCGGACCACTATCTTGTAGTAGCCAAGATGCGATTACGGATATCATGAACGCAACGGAGTAGAGTAAGAATACAAAGTTATGACGTCGGAAAGCTACTATCGCCAGAAACCGCTCGTGCTTTTACCGATCGCGTCTACCTTAAGCTCTCCAATACACCTCAATCCTCCACGCTATCAATAGATCAGCAGTGGAGCCTTTGCAAACAAGCCCTGAAAAGCTCTGCATCCGAAGTTTTGGGCTTCAAGGCACCACCACGAAGAAACACCTGGTTCGATGACGAGTGCAGGAGGATTCATACAGCGAAGCAGGATGCATATAAGGCCTCGCTGCATAAAAGAACAAGAGCAGCTCGTGAGCTCTACGAGTTAAAAAGAAGGGAGGAGCATAAGCTTCTTAGAAGAAAGAAGAAAGAGCACGAGAAGCGCGCGATTGAGGATTTGGAGAGGTGTTACTGCAGGCGTGACGTTCGAAAGTTTTATCAACAGATAAAGCGAACATGCCAAGGTTATAAAGCCAGAACGGAAGCCTGCAGAGATGAGAACGGACACCTGGTAGTAGAACCGCAGTCGATGCTGGGAATATGGAAAAACCACTTCTGCAGACTGTATAACGGCGATGTTAGTCCATATACCGCTGTCAGGCAGAATGATCCATTTCTAATCGACGGAGACCGCAGAGAATTCTGTCCCCCTATCCTCGACGAAGTTAAGATTGCCATATCGAGCTCAAGTCCAATAAAGCTGCTGGCGCAGACGGACTGTCTCCTGAGCTCTTCAAGGCAGCTGGGGATGACCTGGTTGGGAGCATGCACCAGCTCATCCGTAAGATATGGTTAGAGGAAAGCATGCCCGAGGAATGGAGTCTCAGCATCGTATGCCCGATTCACAAGAAAGGAGACCCCTCTGATTGCGCCAACTATAGAGGAATAAGTCTCCTTAACATCGCCTACAAAATCTTCTCTGCCGTTTTGTGTGAACGCCTGAAGCCTTTTGTAAATAAGATGATAGGTCCTTATCAGTGCGGATTCAGGCCAGAAAAAGTCCACCATCGACCAAATCTTCACACTGCGGCAGATCCTGGAAAAAACCAATGAATTTCAAGTCGACACTCACCACCTATTTGTCGACTTTAAAGCCGCATACGACAGCGTAATTAGAGACGAGCTATACAACGCTATGTCTACCTTTGACATACCTGCTAAACTCGCCAGACTATGCAGGATGACTTTGGAGAATGCTCGCCGCTCCATCCGAATCGGTGAACACCTTACCGATAGTTTTGATGTTAAAAAAGGATTTGGGCAGGGCGATGCGCTGTCGTGTGATTTCTTCAACATTATAGTGGAAATGATTGTGCAAAAATCACTGGCCAATACAAGAGGCATCATCTATTTCAAATCCTCGCAACTCCTTGCATACGCCGACGATATTGACATAATAGGTAGATCACAGCGAGATGTCAATGAGGCGTTTGCGAGTATAGAGATGGAGGCGGCGAAAATTGGTTTGGCGGTAAACGAGGGCAAAACTATGCTGTCATCAAAAAAGGACGCTCAACACCGACGTCTCGGCCAGAACGTTTGTATAGGCAGATATTAGTTCGAAGTAGTTAAGAACTTCGTCTACCTTGGCTCCGCAGTGACCTGGAACAACGACATCAGTTCCGAAATCAAAAGCAGAATCACTCTTGCCAATCGCTGTTTCTTTGGGCTCAGGAGGCAACTGAGCAATAGAGCCCTCACCCGAACGACAAAGTTGACTCTATATAAGACCCTTATCATCCCGGTCCTG
Organism: Eumerus sabulonum; assembly: GCA_951905685.1. Lineage (NCBI taxonomy): Eukaryota > Metazoa > Arthropoda > Insecta > Diptera > Syrphidae > Eumerus > Eumerus sabulonum. The sequence continues at coordinate 195,054,940 of OX645060.1, forward strand.
TTGTACGGCGCAGAAGCATGGACACTATCAAAAGCGGATGAGGAGACCCTTGGTCGGTTCGAGAGAAAGATATTGCGCATGATTTTTGGGCCTATAAACGCAGACGGGGGATGGAGGAGAAGATTCAACCACGAACTTTACGGGCTGTACAGCGACATGAGCCTATTCAGGCGTCTACGGATTCAACGCCTAAGATGGCTGGGCCATGTAGAGCGAATGGACACCACAGCTCCAGCCCGGAGAGTCTTCGAATCCAACCCCGAGGGACGAAGAAGCAGAGGACGGCCGCACTTAAGATGGCGCACACAGGTGGAAGGGGACCTCAGCCAACTGGGTGTGCGGCAATGGAAAAGGCTAGCGAAAGATCGTACTAGATGGAGGGGCATGTTGGTTGAGGCCCAGGTTCACCCCGAACTGTAGCGCCCACTAAGAAGAAGAAGAAGTGTATGCCTGCTCAATGTCGCATACAGGATCCTGTCCAGCGTATTGTGTGAACGTCTAAAACCATTTTGCACCGCACTAATCGGCAGCTACCAGTGCGACTTCCGGCCCGGCAAATCAACTATAGACCAAATTTTCACACTTCGACAAATCCTAGAAAAGACCAACGAGTTTCGAATCGATACACACCATCTTTTCATCGATTTCAAAGCCGCATACGACAGCATTCCTCGTGAAGAACTGTTTGGGGCGATGGCGGAATTCGGGATCTCGGTAAAACTGATCCAGTTGTGTCGCGTCATGCTAAAAAACACGCGATGCACCGTGAAACTAGGTTCTAGGACTTCGGAACCCTTTGAAGCATGCACCGGATTTCGGCAAGGAGATGCGCTGTCATGTGACTTCTTCAACCTGGTGCTGGAGCAGATAGTGCGACGGGCAGGCGTCAACAGGGAAGGCTCTATCTTCTACAAGTTCATCCAGCTGCTAGGTTACGAGCATTGATAGAAGCATTCACGGCGATTGAAGAACAGGCGAAACGAGTTGGTCTTAAGGTCAATGACGACAAAACGAAGTACATGCTGTCAAGCAAAAACCAATCCGTCGCTCACCACCTGGGACAAAACATAACAATTGACAGCTACAATTTCGAGGTAGCTAAGGGGCTTGTGTACCTCGGGGCAAACGTGAATTCCACAAATGACACCACAGTGGAGATCCGGCATAGAATCGCCCTTGGCAACCGCTGCTACTTCGGCCTGTCCAAACAACTGGGGTCAAAACTCCTCACTCGAAAGACCAAAGTCATGCTTTACAAAACGCTCATTCTGCCAGTCTTGCTGTACGGAGCCGAAAGCTGGACGATAAGCAGGACAGCGGAGCTGATTTTGGGTTCTTTCGAGAGAAAAATTCTGCGCCGGATATTTGGTCCTGTCTGTGAGGAAGGTGAATGGAGAAGAAGGCACAACCGCGAACTCTACGAGCTGTACCAAGATGTGGATGTAGTCCGGAAGGCAAGGATCCGTCGACTACACTGGCTCGGCCACATCGAACGCATGGACATCAACGCTCCAGCTAAGAGGGTCTTCGACTCCGAGCCTCCTGATTCGAGAAGAAGAGGAAGACCGAACCTCCAGTATAAAGACCAAGTAATCGCGGATGTAAGACATCTTGGTCTTGACAACTGGAAGCAGCGTGCCCGGGACCGTCTAGGATGGAAGGCAACTATAGCTCAGGCTCAGATCCTCCATGGATCGCTGGCCTGATAAGTAAGTAAGTAGAAATTAGGACTGCGTAGGGAAATGAATTCAATGCGAACTATTGATCAATGCCCATTGGGATACTGGAAGAACCTAAAGACTGAAAACTAGAAGGTCATATAAAAACTGGAAGACCACCTAGAAATTGAGAGACCATCTAAAACGTGAAGGTTAGGTTAGGTTAACGTGGTAGGCCGAAGTCGGCCCATTGTGATACCACCTGGATCAAGTTACCCTGATCCCCACAATATTGCTCTCATTCCATTGGAGGTTGGTCTCCTCTATGGTTTGAAGTTTTATCATGTGCTTTACCGTACTTATTGGTGTATCTATGTACCCGAGGGTAGGTAGGCTGAGTGTGCTTGACCCTAACTTTGCGAGTTCGCCGGCCCCGCAGTTTCCTGGTATATCCCTATGCCCGGGAACGCACAGTACTGAACTGTTGAGCCTTCTCATCTAGAGATAGGCGACAGTTAAGAGATGTCTTTGATTTGTGGGTTACCGCTGCCAGGGACTTTATGGCAGCTTGGCTGTCCGTGCAAATGATAATATCCTTAGCGGATATTACATTGATCCTGAGCCATGCAAGGGCCTCTGTTATCGCTGTTATTTCTGCCTGATACACACTACAGTGATTTGGGAGTCTGAAAGATAGGTTGAGGTTAAGTTTCACTACCCACACCTGACTCCATCTTAGAGCCATCGGTATAAAGGGAGATCGAATCCGTTGGTATTACTTTCCCTTCAGTCCATTCCTAGTAAACACATTCTGCGGTATGATGTAGTCCGTCTCCATGGGTACTTTGAAGTGGTTTAGAATGGAAGTATGGCCATTTTGAGATGTGGGCCATTTTCTTAAGCTCCTCATCCTTAGGGCCGCACAGGCAGCAACTTGCTTGCTGAAAAGGTTCAATGGTGGAAGATGTAATAGAATGTTTAGGGCCTCTGTGGGGGTTGATCTGATCGCTCCGCTTATGTATAAGCTAGCCGATCTTTGTACCTTCCCCAGAAGGCTTCGATTGACTGCCTTGTCCAGAGCAGTCCACCAGACTACAAGGTCATACAGGAGGATGGGCCTTATGACTACTGTGTAGAGCCAGTGCATAATGCTTGGTTGGGGACCCACATCCTGCCCTCTACAGCTGTAGAGAGCAGTAGTTGCATTCTTGACGCGATCAAGAATATTGGGTTTCCAATTGAGCCTCCTGTCAAGGACTAGGCCTAGATATTTAGCCTGCTCTTTGATTGTTAGTTGGGTTCCACCCAGCCTCGGTGGGTTGAGGGGCGGAATTTTATATTTGTTAGTAAATAGTACTAGATCGGTCTTCTTAGGGTTCACTCCAAGTCCACAGTACTGCGTCCAGGTTTCTACTGTATGTAATGCACTCTGCATAAGGTCGCATAGAGTGTTGGGAAATTTACCTGTGACGGCAATAGCAATGTCGTCTGCATAGGCGGTCACAGCGTACCCTTCCTGTTCAAACAACCGCAGTAGTTCGTTGACCACCACCTTCCAGAGGAGATGGGAGAGTACTCCACCCTGTGGTGTACCTCTGCTGACCATTCTAGTTGAGACGGCGCCAGCGAAGTTGGCTTTGACGACTCTATGTGTTAGCAGTTGTCGTACCAGTTCTATCATTGATCCCGTAACAACCAGATCAGACAGCGTTTTGATGACGGCCCATGGTTCAACATTGTTAAGGGCGCCCTCAATGTCGAGAAAGGCGACTAGAGTATATTACTTGCTCTCTAGTGACCTTTCTATCTTACTGACCAGTGAGTGGAGTGCTGTTTCCATCGATTTGCCATTATTGTAGGCATGTTGGTTATCCGACAGCCTTCCTGAGATGCAGTTGTACCGAATGTATGCGTCTAAAATCTTCTCTAGAGTTTTTGATAGAAAAGAAAAAAAAAAAGGTCAAAGACCACATAAAACCTAGAAGACCACCTAAAAACTGAAAGACCACTTAAAAGTACCTATTCCGCTTAGAGTCCTTAGCGTGTTCTTTGTTATATTTTCTTATTGAGTAATTTCGGAAAAGATTTTTCTGTCAAGGACTATGATCAAATGGATTTTCCAACTCGAAATCCAGTGTTCTCTTGAAATCTAATTGGATGTTAACCCAGCGTCATTTCGATTACACGATTGATCGATTTTATCGATAAACGATAACAATCGTGGATGCCTGAACAACGAGCAAAAACAACTGTCAAATGTGAATTGTTTTGGCGGGAATTTTGTATTCACACCTCGCAATCTATTTTATTGATTTCGGTGGTAATTTGTAGCTTCATTTACGTTCTTTTGTGTTCATCTGCTCTAATAGAAATAAAAAGAGTTAAGATGGAAGGTTTCGACGAGGCTGGAGTATTTTTCTCGGACAATTTTGGCGGCGATGCACAGGATGGAACTCATATCAACTTGCAAGGCCTCAAAAAGAAGTACAAAGAGTTCCTGCGGACCTTCAATGAGGATAATTTCTTTTACAAATACCGGTAATATACGCACCTTAAGCCTTGAGTTACGTTATTGTATTTCGTTCATGCGTTTAGCGATACCTTGAAACGGAATTACCTCAATGGTCGGTATTTTCTTGAAGTGGACATTGATGATCTCGCTGGATTTGACGAGACTTTAGCCGACAAGCTCTATAAGCAACCGACTGAGCACTTGGAGATCTTTGAGGAAGCAGCTAGAGATGTAGCTGATGAGATTACCGCCCCCAGGCCTGAGCATGAAGAACATGTTCACGATATTCAGGTTCTCCTGTCATCTTCAGCCAATCCGACAAATATCCGTGAACTGAAATCGGATTGCGTTTCGAAATTGATCAAAATCGCCGGGATCGTTGTTGCAGCGTCGGGTATCAAGGCCAAGGCAACGCGTATGTCGATTCAATGTCGGTCGTGCGGAAATGTGATTCCCAATTTAAAAGTGCATGCCGGCTTAGAGGGTTACGCCATGCCGCGGAAATGCAACACAGAACAAGCTGGACGGCCAAAGTGTCCTCTGGATCCGTTCTTCATAATGCCGGACAAGTGCAAGTGCGTTGACTTTCAAATATTAAAATTGCAGGAACTGCCGGACTTTGTACCGCAGGGAGAGATTCCGCGTCACTTGCAGTTGTTCTGCGATCGATCGCTTTGCGAGAGGGTTGTGCCGGGCAATAGGGTTCTCATTCAGGGTATCTATTCCATCCGTAAAGTGAGCAAGCCCAGTAGGCAGGATGGACGCGAAAAGGCAGTGATTGGCGTTAGAGCTCCGTATATGCGGGTAGTTGGAATAAGAGTGGACACACAGGGCGTGGGTGCTATTTCGCGGTACAGTCATATAACCAGCGATGAAGAGGACTTGTTTCGGCGCATGGCAGCCAGTGAAGACATTTACGAGCGTTTGTCAAAGTCCCTCGCACCAAGCATCTTTGGATCAGATGATATTAAAAAGGCAATCACTTGCTTGCTCTTTGGAGGGTCACGAAAACGCTTGCCTGATGGTTTGAACCGAAGAGGCGACATTAATGTTCTACTGTTGGGCGATCCAGGTACAGCCAAGTCGCAGTTATTGAAATTCGTCGAAAAGGTTTCTCCAATCGGAGTGTATACATCCGGCAAGGGATCAAGTGCTGCCGGTCTGACTGCCTCTGTGATGAGGGATCCCGCAACGGTAAGAAAAACGTTTTTCTTGCAAGATTCTAGCTTTCCTGCCCACGACCTAATACACTTTATGTTTTTGTAGAGAAACTTTGTAATGGAAGGTGGCGCGATGGTTCTCGCCGACGGAGGTGTTGTATGCATCGACGAGTTTGATAAAATGCGCGAAGATGACCGCGTGGCCATTCACGAGGCAATGGAACAACAGACAATCTCACTGGCAAAAGCTGGCATTACGACTACATTAAATTCTCGTTGTTCGGTCTTGGCCGCTGCCAATTCAATCTTCGGTCGCTGGGATGAGACTAAAGGCGAGGAGAACATTGACTTTATGCCGACGATTCTTTCGCGTTTCGACATGATATTCATTGTCAAAGATGTCCACGATGAATTGCGTGATATTACAATGGCCAAACATATCATCAACGTGCATTTGTCGTCAAATAAAGGTTCCGAGGTCGAAGGCGAAATTCCACTCTCTGTTTTCAAGAAATATATTCATTACTGTCGTACGAATTGCGGGCCAAGGTTGAGCGAATCAGCTGGGGAGAAGTTGAAAAGCCGATACGTTCTTATGCGATCCGGTACTATAGCTCAAGAGAAGGCAACCGACAAACGTGTTAGCATTCCGATAACTGTTCGGCAATTGGAAGCTGTCATTCGCATCTCTGAATCATTGGCTAAAATGCAATTGCAACCGTTTGTCAACGATATACACGTATCGGAAGCGTTGCGTTTGTTCCAGGTCTCTACACTAGACGCAGCAATGACAGGCACTTTATCCGGTGCCGAAGGATTTACATCCGAAGAGGATCAAGAAAAGCTAAACAGAATTGAGAAACAGTTGAAGAGACGTTTCGCTGTCGGAACTCAGGTGTCGCAACTGAGTGTTGTTCAGGTATGTAGTCTGATCTGCGCTGGTCTGATTAATAGTTTGCCTTAAATACACACGTTTTCAGGACTTCCTTAAGCAGGGATATCAGGAGAGAGACGTTATGAGAGTCTTAAACACAATGATTCGACGGGGAGAGATCCAGCACCGCATGCAACGAAAGTTATTGTATCGCATCTCCTAGAGCGCTTACTACTTACTCATACCTACAGTTGATGTTTTCTTTTTTACATTTTGTTCTAGAAATAAAGATTTTGATTTAATCAGCAAATTGGTTTTATGTCGGTCTTTTTGAGTTTGCAGATGCACACTGTTGCTTGTACTTACTTTGGTGGCACTACAGTCCGGTATGAACCGGGACATCAACAAACAATCTTCTCCAGCTGGTACGATCCTTTGCCAGTTGCTTACAGCGCCACACGCCCAGTTGTCTAAGCTCCCCCTACACTTGTGTGCGCAGCTTTAGATTCGGTCGCCATCCGCATACGCAAGCAATTGCACAGACTTGGAATACATTGTACCTCTTGTGTTGGCCTGTGAGTCTCGTATGATCTTTTCAAGTACGATTTTGAAAAAGCTACATAACAGTAGGTCCGTCCCCTAGTCTATCATTTTTTAGAAAAATCCCGGTTAATTCGCTACCGACCTTAATGGAGCTGCAAGAATTCTCCATTGTCATCTTGCACAACCTGACGATATAACTAGATATGGCTCCGTATAGCTCGTCTCTATTCACACTATCATACTTAACTTACTAAGGTGGTGCTACTGTTCGAGGGGAGCCTGGGCCTCAACCAACAAGCCTTTCCAACTAGAACGCTCTTTTGCTATCTCTTTCCAGTGTCGCACGCCAAGTTGGTTGAGGTCCTTTTCCACCTGTGACCACCTTAGACAGGACCGGTGGGCGGTTGCGTCTAATCTTAGCGCTGGTGTCGTTGCCGCGTGTTACCAGTGAGCCAAGGTAGACGAAACCCTTGACTACATCAAAGTTATAACTGCCAATAATGACGTTCTGTCCAAGACGTCAGTGTTGGGCATTTTTCTTTGACGACAGCATACATATATTTGGTTTTGCCCTCGTTAACCTTCCGACTGGGATGGTAAAGGACTAACAAAGGCCTCGTAGGGGTAGCATCTAACCGACGGATGCTGGCCTGCTAAAAAGCGAGAAGAGCCACCGCATCCGAACATCTTGCGGCACTGTTAGTAAGTCCTATCCCCACCTCCTCGTGGTGCCATCTGGAGAATTCCTATGGAAATTGCAGACGGGGAAGGGCGAATGGCGAGCCTCCTGCGCCAAAAAAAAACAGGATTAGTCGGTTGGGCTACGGCCTAGTAAGCCGTAACCGTAAAAAAAAAAACACAAACTTCGAAACAACCACAAGCCTCGGATATAACGGACCGGATTTATGTTGACGACCCTTGCAAAAAACGAAAAAAGGACAATGATCTTCGGCTTTGTACGTGGAATGTTAGGTCCCTAAACAGGCCACGTGCAGCCGAACAACTTGCGGACGCCCTAGACCGCTATAAAGCGGACATCACCGCCATCCAGGATATGCGATGGAATGGACCGGGCATAAAGCGGATGAAAAACTGCGATATTTACTACGGCGACTGCTATAGGGAGAGGGCAACGTTTGTTTGGATGCGGATTTGTTGTTCGAGGTGGACTAAGGCAAAAAGTCCTAAGCTTTCGGCATGTGAGCGAACGCCTCATAACAATCCGTATCAAGGCTACATTTTTTAACATCAGCCTGATCTGCATCCACGTCCCCACGAAAGACAAGGATGTCTCAACCAAAGATGAGTTCTACGATCTCCTAGACAGAACGTATGCCTAATGTCCCAGCTCAGCTATGACATCAAAATTGTACTAGGAGACTTCAATGCTAAGCTGGGTAAGGAAAGCATCTTTGAACGAGTCATCGGCAAACATAGCCTATACGACACCACCTCCGATAACGGACACAGGCTGATTGATCTTGCTACGGGGCAAAATCTCCTTCTAGCCAGTACGCGCTTCCCGTACCTCGATATACACAAAGGCACCTGGCGGTCTTTTGATCAATCGACTACCAACCAGATTGATCACATCGCGATCGACGTCAGACACTCCTCCACTATTCTTGATGTTCGAACTTCCCGAGGGGCTAACATCGACTCGGACCACTATCTTGTTGTAGCCAAGATGCGTTTACGGATATCACGAACGCAACGGAGTAGAGTAAGAATACAAAGTTATGACGTCGGAAAGCTACTATCGCCAGAAACCGTTCGTGCTTTTACCGATCGCGTCTCCCTTAAGCTCTCCAATACACCTCAATTCTCCACGCTATCAATAGAACAGCAGTGGAGCCTTTGCAAACAAGCCCTGAAAAGCTCTGCATCCGAAGTTTTGGGTTTAAAGGCTCCACCAAAAAGAAACATCTGGTTCGATGACGAGTGCAGGAGGATTCATACAGCGAAGCAGGATGCATATAAGGCCTCGCTGCATAAAAGAACAAGAGCAGCTCGTGAGCTCTACGAGTTAAAAAGAAGGGAGGAGCATAAGCTTCTTAGAAGAAAGAAGAAAGAGCACGAGAAGCGCGCGATTGAGGATTTGGAGAGGTGTTACTGCAGGCGTGACGTTCGAAAGTTTTATCGAACATGCCAAGGTTATAAAGCCAGAACAGAAGCCTGCAGGGATGAGAACGGACACCTAGTAGAGGAACCGCAGTCGATGCTGAGAATACGGAAAAATCACTTCTGCAGACTGTATAACGGCGATGTTGGTCAATATACCGCAGTCAGGCAGAATGATCCATTTCTAACCGACGGAGACCGCAGATAATTCTGTCCCCCTAACCTCGACGAAGTTAAGATTGCCATATCGAAGCTCAAGTCGAATAAAGCTGCTGGCGCAGACGGACTGTCTCCTGAGCTCTTCAAGGCAGCTGGGGATGACCTGGTTAGGAGCATGCACCAGCTCATCTGTAAGATATGGTCAGAGGAAAGCATGTCCGAGGAATGAAGTCTCAGCATCGTATGCCCGATCCACAAGAAAGGAGACCCCTTTGATTGCGCCAACTATAGAGGAATAAGTCTCCTTAACATCGCCTACAAAATCTTCTCTGCCGTTTTGTGTGAACGCCTGAAGCCTTTTGTAAATAAGCTGATAGGTCCTTATCAGTGCGGATTCAGGCCAGGGAAGTCCACCATCGACCAAATCTTCACACTACGGCAGATCCTGGAAATAACCAATAAATTTCAAGCCGACACTCACCACCTATTTGTCGACTTTAAAGCCGCATACGACAGCGTAATTAGAGACGAACTATACAACGCTATGTCTACCTTTGACATACCTGCTAAACTCGTCAGACTATGCAGGATGACTTTGGAGAATGCTCGCTGCTCCATCCGAATCGGTGAACACCTTACCGATAGTTTTGATGCCAAAAAAGGATTTAGGCAGGGCGATGCGCTGTCGTGTGATTTCTTCAACATCGTATTGGAAATGATTGTTCAAAAATCACTGACCAATACAAGAGGCACAATCTATTTCAAATCCTCACAACTCCTTACATACGCCGACGATATTGACATAACAGGTTTGCGGGGCGTTTGCGACACTATCAAAAGCGGATGAGGAGGCCCTTGGTCGGTTCGAGAGAAAGATTTTGCGCGTGATTTTTGGGCCTATAAACGCAGACGGGGGATGGAGGAGAAGATTCAACCACGAACTTTACGGGCTGTACAGCGACATGAGCCTAGTCAGGCGTCTACGGATTCAACGCCTAAGATGGCTGGGCCATGTAGAGCGAATGGACACCACAGCTCCAGGCCGGAGAGTCTTTGAATCCAACCCCGAGGGACGAAGAAGCAGAGGACGGCCGCCCTTAAGATGGCGCACACAGGTGGAAGGGGACCTCAGCCAACTGGGTGTGCGGCAATGGAAAAGGCTAGCGAAAGATCGTGCTAGATGGAGGGGCATGTTGGTTGAGGCCCAGGTTCACCCCGAACTGTAGCGCCCACTAAGAAGAAGAAGAACCTTCCGACTGCGTTCAATGTTATCAGCGTATGCAGTGTTGCACGAAGGTTTGGGACATAAACTGAGACAAGTTTTGCCCAACAAGAACGTTCTGAAAAAATACTTATCTAATAGACTCTTTCGTGTTAAACACGGGAGCGAGTACTCAAATTTTAGACCAATCACGGCTGGTGTTCCGCAGGGAAACGTAGGCGAAAAATGAGTAATGTATCAGTTCTCGTCCGATCACCGCATTCAACCGGACAGAACTTAGATGGCACATACGCTAATACACACACATACACCTCTAGCAAAATTCTCAAGCTCCCACCATCCAGTTAAAGAAAAAGCTCCTAGGAGTACACTATGGCTATACGAGGAAGCCAACTGGTGCGGCCTTAACAACTTCTCTCGGACCTTTAGCTGGTCGTTGTGCTATCTCGACAACGACGTGGACGCCGCAACTGATATTATCGCAAGTATTATCCTGTACTGGAGTGCGTCAATTCCATCATGGGACTAATCCACTTCCGCACTCGTACAGTCGCAAGGGTTCTTAAGGACCTCGACATACACAAATCCGCTGGTCCAGATGGTATTGCCCCAATAGTTCTGCGTAAGCTTTTTCATCTTTCCTACTCCTCTGGGTTCTTTCCGAAACCCAGGTGAAAAACAGCATTTGTCCAGCCTATACCCAAAAAAGGCGAATCATCTTCTCCCTCCAACTACCGACCCATTGCACTAACGTCTCTTCTGATTAACCGTCAGCTTATGAAATGTCTTGAATCACGGAAACTCCTCAATGACGGTCTATACGGTTTCCGTAGCAACAGATCCACTGGTGATTTGTTGGCATATCTCGCCGAAAAGTGGAATCACTCGCTTCACCAAGCAGGTGAAAGCAAAATTGTTGCACTGGATATTTCGAAAGCATTTGACAGGGCTTGGCATGAAGCCCTTTTGTCGAAAATGCATGCTTTTGGGATCGATGAGTCTCTTCCTCAATGGATTAGAAGCTACCTTCGAATCGTTCAATTCAAGTTGTCTTGGACGGATTCAAGTCTGATACTCACTTTGTAAATGCTGGTGTTCCCCAGGGCTTCGTTTTATTTTTATAAATGATCTCTTGTCTGTTACTTCTAATCCAATTCACTCCTTCGCTGACGACCGTACCATCAGCTTCTCTCGTTGTAGATAGCTTTTTTTTTTTTTTTGTTTTGGTTGCGCCAAAGGATGTGGAATCTTCATAGATACCAGTAGCCCGGGCAACAGGCATGCACGATTCGCAAGCCTGGCTAAGGATGTCAGGAATGCGCCTACGTGCTAAACCACACCCTGCACACTTCCAATCACTCTCCCCGCGGAACTGCCGTTAGGTACTACTTCGCGCGGCTGGTTAGCCTTTTAGGCAATACTCTCGTTTGAAGCTCTGGTGTTTAAGCTATTCGCGTTACGTTGACGCTCTAGGCGCCTAAGGTCGCTCATTATGCGTACCGCCACATTACTTACGATGTTCCAGTTTTCATCGTTCTGGAGCATGTAACTTATAATATTCTCAGGAGTGGGCCTCTCCCCAAACTGTTCTTGAAGATCGATCCTCTCACTTGTATATCGTGGACAATGAAAAAACACATGTTCCACGTTTTCTAGAACGTGTTCGCAATGTGGGCAGTAAGGGGCAACTTCGTGTTTGCGCTTGAAGAGGTATTCTCTGAAGCATCCGTGTCCCGTCAGAAACTGAGTTAAGTAGTAATTTGTTTCACCGTGGTCACGTTTTACCATTACCTTGATTTCTGGTATAAGACGATGTGTCCATCTTCCCTTTACGGATTCGTTCCACTGTTGTTGCCAGATTGCGATACTGCGATCCCTTTCATACTTTCTTTTATCGTCGTTTCCCCGGCCGTTTCGAACTCGATCACTTCTAAGTCTTTTCATCTCATCAGCTAGCAAGTCGATAGGTCAATGCTACCTATGATACGACAAGAATAGCATCGTTTGAAACCGTTCGAAATACACTGGCGACCCTAAGTGCGCTGAGTCGGAGGACGGATTTAACTCCACGCGCGTAGGACTTGACTTTCGCGGCGCTTGCCCATATTTCTGCTGCGTACATATTTATTGAATTGGCAGCTCTTGCAATTAGTAGTCTTTTATTCTGTTTTGGGCCCCCAATATTACTCATTAGCCTTGAAAGTGCGTTAATAGCGTTCGACGATTTTTTGGATGCATATTCAAGGTGGTGTTTGAAACTTAGCCGCGCGTCGATAATCACCCCTAGGTACTTAATGAAGGGTTGTGAGACTACTTCGTGCCGCCCGACTCTAATCGATATCGTTTCACGGACTTTCCTGCTTGTAACCAGCACTGTTTCGGTTTTGTGTTCAGCAAGTCGCAGACCAGCGTCAGTAAGCCAACGACGTACCATATCTATTGTTTCATTGCAGTGGAGTACAACTTCTTCTGTAGTTTTTGCTACCACCACCACCGCAATGTCATCCGCAAAGCCAATGATGGATGCATCGCTGGAAGTCGGTAGGCGTAGAATTCCATCGTACATAACGTTCCACAGCAAGGAGCCTAAGACCGAACCTTGTGGGACTCCACCAGTTACTACGTAGGTCTTAGTTCCTTCGTCAGTGTCATAGAAGAGGACTCTGTCTTCAAAGAAGCTCCTTATTATTTTGCAGAGATAGTCCGGTATTTCAATCCGATAGAGACTTCTCATAATGCGTTCCCAGCTCGCCGAATTAAATGCGTTTTTCACATCGAGGGTTATAATAGCGCAGTATTTTTTTGTACCATCCTTCCAACGTCTGCCTTCTATCGCGGTTTGAGCTCTCGATATTACCGCATTTATTGCATCTATCGTAGAGCGTGACTTGCGAAAACCGTATTGGTGATCTGATAGCCCTCCTGCTGTTTCGATAGCTGACAAAAGCCTATTGTAAATTATTCGCTCCAGGACTTTTCCGACAGTGTCGAGTAGACAAAGAGGACGATAAGACGACGGATCGTTTGGGCTCCCTTTTCCTTTCGGGAGTAAGACTAGTCGTTGGCGCTTCCAGGATTTAGGGAAAACTCCTTCCTGAAGACAGGTGTTGAACATATCGGCAAACAGTTGGGGTCGAGTTTTAATAGCGACTTTTGTTGTTGTAGATAGTGAGCGACAGCGTATGTTGAGCTCATTAAATTCCGATATCGACAGCATCATCCAATGGGGTAAAAACAATAGAGTGGAATTTAATGCATCCAAAACACAATGCCGTCTCTTGTCGTTAAAGCGTATAACTAACCCGCAGCCATTATCCATGAATGGCCCTTGCATCTCAGAAACCGAAAAGCTTTCCATCCTGGGTATGTGTGTTGCTTACAATCTTAATTGGAGCGACCATATATTCAGTGTCGCCAAGAATGCTGCGAAATGCCTAGGCCTTAGATCTGGCTACAATCTATAAGGCGTTCATTCGCCTCAAGTTAGAGTTTAACGCTCATGTCTGGTGCGGTGCTTCCAAGATCTCATTGCACCTACTAGACAGAATACAAAAACGCGCGATAAAACTGATAGGTGACTCCAGCATTACCAAAACATTAGACTCGCTGGAACACCGCAGGAATGTTACCTGCCTCTCCCTGTTTTATCGTTACTTCCACCAAAAATGCTCTGATGAAATAGCCAGTTGTATTCCGCCCCTTCAACATTTGAAGGAATGCTCACCAATATATCCTGAAGCCCGCTTTCGGGCGTACCGTCAAATATAGAGAATCTTTCATTAACCGAACCACACGAATCTGGAACTCCCTGCCGGATTCGATTTTCCCCCCTCAATGCAACATGCAAGCATTTAAGATCAATGTCCATCGACATCTCCTCTATCCCTCTTCCTTTCTACCTTCTGCCCGGACTGTGTCGCCGACATAATAAGGTTATTCGATCTCGAGTGCGCGCAAATTATTTAAAATAAATAAAAACCTTCGATTTGGATTCTATTGACCTTGAAACGTGGAGACACATATGTCAAAATTTGGAATTCGTAAAATCGGCTACAATAATGTATATAAAACGTACTTGATAACGAACAAACGATTTACTTACGTTCTTTAGACGGAAGTGGTCGTTCACGTTTTTGCTATCGACTTGAAATGGCAGTTAGCCGCCCGACAGCCGCCAAACAGAATACCAGTCGAAGTCGAAAATATGTTCTGATCTACTACAAAATGCAAATCCGACAAATGGAATTTGCTACATCCCGAGTCGGTCGAAACAAAGTCGATTGAACTGCCTGAACACAATGAGGTCGCAGTCGCTGTCTCCGTCGCGGTCGGCATTACAGTTGCTAGGATTGGCAAAATCTCGCCCACAATGAGGTCGCTTTGTTATGTCAAACTTTAACAGCTGTTTTCGCCTTTGTCCATATACAAGGTGTCTCAAAAGAAAGTTTACATTTGTTTAGCTTACTGCGCGAACGCAACAAATCCGTGGGGCGTGGGGGGTACGTCAATCGGTAGCCTGGCTCTTAGGAATTCAATCGCTATGGAGCGTTTCTCGGGTGCAGACTGCGCGTTATGCGTGCGAGAGTTTTACAGAAACGGTGATTCGGCGACTGTGGCACTTAGAAAATTCTGCAATATACGAATTTTACGCCATTTGGAGGATGCGCCAAGCATTCCTCTCATTCGAAATTGGATAAAAAAGTTTGAAGTTTCTTCCAACACTAGAAAAACCAATATCTGGACGGTCAAGGTGAAATGTAAGAAAACGTAAAGAATGTTAATCAATCTGTTCGCAATGATCCCGACCTTTCGATTCGGAAGCGCGCGGAGCTGTTCGATTAAATGGTTGTCGCGAACGCGAGGGCTTACATTTAGATGACATTATTTTTAAGAAATAAATTCCCAAGCTGTGAACTTTAATGATAAATAAAATTGTTTTCGATAGAATGGTTACTTCGTTTTTAATCGATCCACTAAATATAAACTTTCTTTTGAGACACCTTGTACTTACAACGAACCGTCAACCGCCGATAGTGGGGTTCACACTATACGATTTGCTTGACGACCAAATAATGCCTAGAGCCTAGCGTTCACACCATAAATAAATGAACAAGATGGAAAACCTTCGTACGTCTGTCCTGTGGTCCCGGCAGGGGTTGGTTGTTTCCTTTTGTAATATAAAGCGGCCCCTAGACGCTTAATAATATTGTGCGATATTTGATATTGCACAATATTATTGTTCGTCTGTAGATAATATTGCAAGATTGTGCGATATATTGCGGAAAATCAAAACGCTTATGACTTTTATTACAAATATGAGCGGTCAACTAAATTATTGGGAAAAATATTGAACCCTCTGGGGCAGAAAGCCAATAAAATTGTGCAACATTTTGTACAATAATATTGAGCGTCTAGGGGCCGCTTTAAAAACAACGCTTTTCACTTAATGCCTGTTTCACAATGCTACTACACGGCGATGCGACAGCGCAACTACAAACGCTGCCGTTTGCTGTGGTTGTAAAAGTCGTTCAGTCAATACACAATGGAGCTACTTTCATCGGCGTTTTTTTTGACAGCGCGGTTATTTCTGTGAGTGAAGTTGGAGGTGAATTCTATAGAGTGAAGTTGGCATCAGTAAAAAAGATTGAAACTGAAATTAGTTCATAAATGGATAAAAACAATTTGAACAAAACATTATTGCTAACATGTGCGGCTGCTTTAGCCTATAAAAAGTTAAAAGCGAAAACAAAAGTCAGAAGGTGGTGGGTAAGACCAAGTTATCAAACGTATTCCTCCAATGTCGAATTCGAAATGGCACAACGCCGTGTAGTTGCGACAGTTTTTCGAATTTTCAAAATTACAGCGCTGCGACACGACTACATAGGTGCCTATGTGACTTACTCCATATAATTCCATTGTGCAAGAGTCAAGAGAGGCAAGAGTCAAGACGTCGGACCAAGGCAGAATGACATAGTCAAGACGCCGTCAAACCGCAACGCGTTTGTAGGGGCTAGTTATCAAAAGCAGGGATAAAGAATGAGATACCAATCTTTTGGTTTTGACAGGCACTTTGACAGTTTGCACCTACAAACGCGTTGAGGTTTGACGGCGTCTTGACTATGTCATTCTGCCTTGTTCCGACGTCTTGACTCTAAGTCAAAAGCGTCGTTTTTAAGGCGGCCCCTAGACGCTCAATATTATTGTGCAAAATACTGCAAAATTTTATTGGCTTGAGCGTCTAGGGCCCGCTTTATATTACAAAAGCAACAACCAACTCCTGCGAGGATCACAGGGTAGACGTACGAAGGTTTTCCATCCTGTTCATTTATCTATGGTTCACAGTTCACACCATACAACTTGCTTGACCGACTTCACTTGCGATAGAAATTTCGAAGTATTAACATGGCGGCGCATGCTCTGGTTACAGGGATGTTTATTGATGAAATACTCGAAAATGAAGAAAATAAGCGAATGTGGATTAAACCATGGGTCGGAAAACGTAATAATTTCTCATCGGTGACTGATAAGGGAATTCCACGAAACGTAACGTATGATGAGTTACTGAGAAAAATAATTCCTCATATGGAACAATCAAACCAAAATTATTTTTCTTTGTTTGAAATCATGTCATTCATATCGTTCATTCCGCTCAAAGTTGGTGTTGATTCTCTGAACGCACAAGCAAAAGTGAAAAAATGCTCTGAAGTTGTACGACAACTGTTCACACCTTACGACAAGTCGATCAAGCAAGTCAAAAAGTTAAAATATTTGAACTTCCAAACGATAAATTTGACGACATGTCGTACGACCGTTCACACTCACGATTTGGCCCATCAAGCAAGGTCATCAAGCAAATCGTATGGTGTGAACCCCGCAGATTTGAAGATTTTCTTGTGTTTTTTTTTTTTTTTTCACACAGCTGTCACGGCAGAAGTACAACCGACCAGCTTTTCACTCTAAGAATAGTACTCGAGAAGGCGTGGGAGTACGCCAAACCAATCTACAGCTGCTTTGTAGATTTGGAAAAGGCGTATGACCGAGTTCGTCGAGGTAAACTCTGGAGTGTTCTGCAGGAGTATGGGATTAATGGTCCTCTGTTGAGGGCCATTCAGCCTCTATACACAAACTGTAGCAGCTGCGTTCGGGTTAACGGTAGTAAATCAACACCATTCACCGTGGGCGTTGGACTTCGCCAAGGGTGCGTCTTGTCACCTTTCCTTTTCATTATATATATGGACTGGATGTGGCAGCGCAGTCGAGGCGAGGAGTGTTTCACATTGGGAGAGTTGAGGATAAGTCATCTTCTTTTTGCAGATGACTTATTTGTCCTCACATCCTCCCAGATGGAACTTCAGCGCGCGCTAGATAGGTTTGTGGCCGTATGTGCTGATGCTGGAATGAGGGTTAACGTGGACAAATCCGAGGTTATGGTTATTTCCAGAACACCTGTCCAATGCACTCTACATGCTAGTGGAGTCCCATTGAAGCAGGTGGAGAAGTTTAAGTATATCGGGGTCTTCTTCCCAAGTGATCGGAGGAGCTTTCCTGCAGGATTGGCCGAGCTGGGTCAATTTTAAAACAGCTTGGAAGATCTGTAATCAAGAAGACCGAGCTTGGTGTCAAAGCCAAGTTAGCGGTTTTTAACTCAGTATTTGTTCCAACTCTCACCTGTGGTCATGAAATTTGGGTATTGACCGAAGGAATAAGATCGCGAATACAAGCTGCCGAAATGAGATTTCTTCGTGCTGTTGTGGGAGTTACTCGCCGGAATAGGGTGAGAAACACGGCAGTGCGCGGGGAGCTATGCTTCGATGGTTTGGTCACGTGAGACGAATGTCGCCATCATTACGACTTCCGAAGCGTGCCTTGGATGCAATACCATCAGGCAGGCGACCGCTTGGCAGACCCAGGGGTGGGATCGGCTAAGGTGATAGGTGATAGTCACTTTGGTGACAGTCATATGTGACTATCACCATCTGTTGGTATCGGGTAAGATTATCACATAAAAAGTTTAGAAAAGGAGCAACACTTGCTTTTTCGGAGTTACTGATAGATAAAGGTAGCCCTAAACGGCGAACATGTTCGCCGAATCCGTTCGTTTGCGTTACTCTCTACCAGCGAACACATTTGGAGAACATTCATTTCGTGCTGATTCTTCAGAGGGTAAACATGTACGATAAATAAACACAAGTGGTTGCGCTTATGGTTATTTATTTATGTTTACTCGGCGACATTCACAGCAAATTCACGAAAAAAATCGGCGAATATGTTCGCCGTGTAGGGCTGCCTTAAGACAGCTGTTAGATAGGTAAAAAGAAATTTTGAAATTAAGATCAGGGCCGTAGTCACCGATTGTTTTGCACAAATACTGGGAAAAGTAAATAATGTACATATTAGAAATGCAATTATTGCATTCAATTCATTTATTGGTCAAATATACATTTTGCCGGCGTACAGGGAAAGGAAACCGATTTAGGCCGATTTCTCAAATTCTTCCTCAGAATTCTAACTTCCATCAATGTCTCATTGAGCTCTTCATCTTCGCTTAAAAATAGTTCCAAGCACGGAAACACATATTTTCTATTTTATAAAACACAAAAGCACAAAGCCATATCAAACGCACAGAACATATGAAAGTGATAGCTAAATAGCTGTCACCAGAAAACTGTCACAAAAATGTGACAATCACAGTGACTATCACCTTACACGACACCGAATCCGCGAATGTGACTGTCACTTGTCACAAATCACCTTAGCCGATTCCACCCCAGGACGAGGTGGTTGGACCAAATCCAAAAACTCGCCTAGTTGCGCTTGGGCATAGGTCCTGATGAGTTAGAGTCGATGGCGGAGGATCGAGTGGCCTGGAGATCCCACGTGCGCGCATTACCCCCGCGACTCTTTTAGTGGAACATGCGGGCCACTGAAAGTGATGATGATGATGAGGTGTCACAATGTCGTACGACCGAGTAAAAAGTTACTGCTTGAACACAATGATGTCGCGGTCGCTGTCTCGGTCGTAGGATGTGTCGCGCGAGTTGGGTAACTTTCAACTCGGTAGAACGACATTGTGACAGCTGTGTAGAAAAAAAAAAACAAAACGCAAGGAAACCTTCAAATCGGTGGTTGACGGTTCGTTGTAAGTACAAGGTGTCTCAAAAGAAAGTAGAAAACAATTTTATTTATCATTAAAGTTCACAACTTGGGAATTTAGTTCTTAAAAATAATGTCATCTAAATGTAAGTATTCACGTTCACGACAACCATTTAATTGCATAGCTCTGCGCGCTTCCGAATCGAAAGGTCGGGATCACTGCGAACAGACTGATTAACGTTCCTTACGTTTTCTTACGTTATCGATGACCTTGACGGTCAAGATTTTGGTTTTTCTAGTGTTGAACCAGTCTCTTCAGACTTTTTTACCCATTTTCGAATGAGAGGAATGCTTGGCGAATCCCTTAAATGGCGTGAAATTCGAATATTGCAGAATTTTCTACGTGCCACAGTCGCCGAATCACCATTTTTGTAAAACTCTCGCACGGACAACGCGCAGTCTGCACCCGAGAAACACTCCATAGCGAGTGAATTCCCAAGAGCCAGGCTACTGATTGACATACCTCCCGCGCCCCACGGATTCATTGCGACACCTTGTATATGGACAAAGGTGAAAACAGTTGTTAAAATTTGACATAACAAAGCGACCTCACTGTGGGCGAGATTTCGCCAATCCTAGCGACAGCAATGCCGACCACGACCGAGACTGCGACGGAGACAGCGACTGCGACCTCATTGTGTTCAGGCAGTTACCCAACTCGCGCGACACACCCTACGATCGAGACAGCGACCGCGACATCATTGTGTTTACGTTATGGGATTTGCGTACATTTAACTTTTGACAGGCGACCGAGATAGCGACCGCGACCTCATTGTGTCCAGGCAGTGAAAGTCGAAACCGACGAACGTACCTAATAGGGATGGGTGGATAACTTCCCAAAGTGTAGAACAAGAAAGTAGGCGCCCATCCCTAATTCGAGAAAATGAAAACACGAATATCCGTCTTATATATTAAATGCGATTTAATGATTTTTTGTTTTGTTGTGTATTTTTGGTTACATTGAAATGATGCCATAAAACATTGATTTAATTTTTATGTTATTTCACTTTATGTTTATATATTTGTTTTACCTTTTATTATTGTATACATATATAAATATCTGTTCATCTGTTAATCCATATACATATGTATCTCAGTCCACCTTCTTCCGCCCATAACGTATGTATATTTTATTTTATTTTTAATTTTTCAAAGTGAATACATCGTCTACATAATATAAATCCGCTGTTTTACGTTTCACTTTCCGCTTTTTCCTATTATCTATTCTACAAATCATTATCAGTTACATATACGCATACAATCGTTTCTTATTGTTTTCCTTCATTTAATTTTTAAATGCTACGAGCTAAGAAATAAAATTGTTTTCTCCTTAAATTGTTTAATCTTTTAGTTTTCTCTGTTTTGCTAGACGAATAGCTGCTAAACAATAATCAATAAAATTGTAATAATGTTTGTATTACAAGTGAATCATTATTTTCCGTCGTCCGCCCATGCTTCGATTTTACTAAATACATTCAAACACTTATTCGTTTGTTTCGATGATTGTTTAAATTAAATGAAAATTAAATATACGATCAGTCACGAAAGTCTACATACAGTGGTGTTCTTATAAATAGCACACCCTATTCAAATGTGTATTTGCTTGCAATACACACTGTACTTACAAGCTGAGCCGAGTAAAGCCATAAAGGGGGCGTTCAAGTATTACGTAAC
The DNA here is from genome assembly GCA_951905685.1 of Eumerus sabulonum. Taxonomy (NCBI): domain Eukaryota; kingdom Metazoa; phylum Arthropoda; class Insecta; order Diptera; family Syrphidae; genus Eumerus; species Eumerus sabulonum. Next base: position 195,076,016 of record OX645060.1, read on the forward strand.
GCAATTATTTTTTAAGATTTTACCCTCCCTCTCCCCATTTTTTTTTTTTTTTTTTTTTTTTTTTTAGAAACTCGCGCAGGTTCGTTTTTTTTTTCTTTTTATATTCCCTTATGATGTGTTGTTACACACACAACCTGAACGGAGTTGAGAATGTCTCTCGTAGGGGATGAGATTATCCCCTTAGGAGGCAGCGCACTCATATCGCACTCTGATATCGACTCGATTAAGTTAAAGAATGTTAATAGAGTGTTTGTTCAGGGGTCGTATAAATCTTTTCGTTTGGCGAAGTCAAAAGGGCAGGTGTTGCGATTTTTCTCACTGCTGCAAAAAGATTCAGGACTTATGTACCTTTCGCTGGAACTTTTCCTTTCGAGTTGAGATACTGGGACTCATTCGTAGGGTCTTGCTAATCCTCCAATTTGGTCCAAAGATGTCGGTGACAACGCCAGAAATAATTTTGGAGCAATCAGTATACCACCTAAGGCCTTTGACGTTGAGCAAGAGATCACTGGTTTTCCAAGCTGTGCAGTTTGGGATCAATATCTTAAATCTCTTGTCAAAAGGGAAGGTGTGTGGTAATGCGTCTGAGACTGTGGTGTTCATATCCAGCTCAGGAAGCTGTTGCAGGATTGACATGTGACCCATAGGTCTGTTCCCGAACGAAGAATTCTGATTGCACTACGTAATGCGACCTTTTTAATAAAAAGGTGCAGTGGAGTAAGTCCAATTAGTGCTTCTTGAGCTGCCGAAGGGCAGGTTGGCATTTTTTTTTTTTTTTGCACAATTGCGCTGGCAAGTCAGTATGAGAGCCTTTATAAACTAAGAACGGCTGATGATGCAAATCTCCCTCTTTTGAGGACATTACAGTATGAACTCACCTTAACAACACTGATTACGGCAAAGTGCTTGTGCATATTTCGTCTTTAAAACACTAACGAATACTGATAACGAAAACAAAATAAAAATGATGAGCAAAACAGTCGAGGGACTAGCCGTAAAACAAAAACGAAAAGAGTTGCCAACTTCGGAGACTAATTCCCTAGTTTTTTATTTAAATAATAAATGCACTGACGTTAGTGGATAGCTGGGTCATGGGGCGAGGTCTGGGAGTAAATCCGGCGAAAACAGAGGTAGTACTCTTTACAAAGAAAAGATCTGTACCAAGATACACCTACCCCCGTATGAATGGTATAAATCTGATCCCTGGAAAATCTGCGAAATATCTGGGCATAATCCTGGACTCCAAACTTAGTTGGAGAGAAAATATTGAGGAAAGAATCAAAAAGGCCTATGTGGCACTATATTCGTGCAAGGTAGCCTTTGGAAAGACATGGGGCCTTAAACCGAGGTTAGTACATTGGTTGTACACTGCGGTAGTGAGACCTATCCTAGTCTATGGCTCGGTTGTCTGGTGGAAGGCGCTTGAGAAAAAGTGTCATCTTCAGAGTGTGTCAAAGGTTCAAAGGGCTGGCTGTCTGGCGGTGACGGGATCTATGAAGTCCACACCAACGGCGGCCCTTGAAGTCATGCTGAACCTCCCACCCCTGGACTTGTACTGCGAGAGCGCCGCAACCAGAACTGCGCTAAGATTACAGGAATCGGGTCTCTGGAAAAGGAGTCCTCACGGACATGCATCAGTCTTGGATCGATGGGCCGTCTCGAGATTCAGAACCGTAACGGACTATGTCACCCGACTTCCTTCCTGGGAGAGGAGATTCTCTATTAGAATTCCCTCCAGGGAGGAATGGACCGGTGATTTGGTACGCACGGAAAGTGAACTGGCACTCTACACCGACGGATCCAAAATGGATGTTGGCACAGGTGCCGGAGTCTACTTTGAGTCTCGGGATATGCATCGCTCCTACAGGCTCGATGATGGATGCAGTGTCTTCCAAGCTGAGGTCTTCGCTATCAAGCAGGCGGCGGACCTGATCAGCAAAGAGAATATTACAGGAAAAAGGATCAGCATCTATGTTGACAGCCAGGCAGCCATTAAGGCTCTGCAGGCAGCATGGATAAGATCCAAACTCGTCAAACTCTGCAAGGAGAAGTTAGAAGAGATATCCAATGTAAATGAGGTGACCCTTTGCTGGGTACCTGGTCACATGAATATCTCCTGAAACGAGAGGGCGGACGAGTTGGCTAGGGTGGGATCAGGTGCTAACATTGCGCAGATCTCAGCTGAGGCCAAAGCACCACTCAGTGCGCTCTACAGGGAGATACAGACGGAGCTATTGGTGAAAGCCAATAAGCGCTGGTGTCGCTTAGATACATGCGCAACGGCGAAATCGACTTGGCCCGTCTATGATCAGAAAAGAACGAAAAATTTGCTGAAGTTCAATCGTGGGAACATTCGACTGGCAGTCGGTGCCCTCACCGGGCACTGCATGCTATCCTATCATGCAGCTCGACTAGGCCAGCCCTACAATGACTTCTGCAGAAGCTGCAGGGACGAAGAGGAAATTGAGTCCGTTCGTCACCTGCTGTGCGAATGCCCGGCGCTAGCCCAAAAAAGGAATATTTTCCTGGGAAGATACTTCCTTTCGGGGCTAGAAGAGGTAGGTAATATCGGGCTGAACAGAATACTGGGATTTCTATCCTCGTCTGGTTGGTTCAGCTGGACGGTAAATGAATAGGTATCAACGGGTTAAACAAAACAGGTGGGCACAATGGACTCAACGTAGTCTGCGTGAGCCTTGACTTTACGTCAATAGGGCACCCATATACCTAACCTAACCTATTTAAATAAAAAAATTTTTACATAACGCGTTGTTCGAAATTTCACTAGAAACTTGCTTTAATCGATTGAGCCGTGTAAGGAATAGAGCCAATCCACATGGACTCGATGCATGATGTCGACTGATTGATCGTGTAAGGGCCAATTAATATCCCAAGGTAGTGCCGTTATGAATATGAAAACGTACTTCAAAGAAGATCCCGTTAAGTTTTCCTGATTTTGCAATCGTTAGAGTTGGTGATCATTGCAAATTGGGTGTTCATATAAATAGCACATATAATGGTGTGTCAGAAAAAAAACATTTTTCAATGATTTAAGTGAGATTAGTGTGGATCTTTTTAAGGATAGCCATAACTACATTAATTTCTTACACAGATAGGAGTATTTAAAATGGGCAGAGAAAAGCATTGCACGGAGGAAAGGAGGCAAATAGTCGGTACCATGATACAGGATGGAAAGACCATTTCAGAGGTGGCAAGGATATTAAGGTGCTCTAGGAAGCTTGTTCAAAATGAAATGAAGGTCATACGGTGCAGCCAATCTTCCGCAAATCCCGTAAGGAAAAAAAAAAAAAAAAAAAAAGGTGGTTGTCTGTAAAGTCGGCTTACGGACGATTATTTTGCGTGATAACGTCATACAACACGCGGTGTTCCCAAGCGGTCCACCATCTAAGTGCTAACCGCACCCGACGCTGGTTGATTACGGTATTCGGACGACAGCCGTACATATGAGATTGCTCGGACAGTGTTGTGGTTTGGTAAGGAAACGAGCAATTATTAAGCGCACGCGTTCATGAGTAATGAGTAATTGGCTGTGAGCAGTTTTTTCGATTTGGAAATGGGCACATACATACATATGTATGTATATATGTATATCCAACATAAAAGCTCCAGACTTGTTCACACGATTTCTTCAGAATCATATAATAAAAAAATTAAAAATATTCCCTTTTTCTTGTGTTTTTAGAGACGAGGGTAATCAAGTGTCGCGCTTCAAATAGGCAAAAAACCGAAAATGGCGATTTCCTTTTTTTGACGTGATAACGTCTTATAAATCGATGAACACCGGTCGCACGTACGAAAAAGTATGACTCATTGTCACGTTCCGCCTGAGCGAAACAAGCGATAGATAGACATCTATTTAAAACAATCGTCATTGAAGTCATGCCTGTTTCACAATGCTACTACACGGCGACGCGACAGCGCAACTACAAACGCCGTAGCTGTCAAATCCATATTCATTCAATGGAATTATATGGAGTAAGTCACATAGGCACGTATGTAGTCGTGTCGCAGCGCTGTAATTTCGAAAATTTGAAAAACTGTCGCAACTACACGGCGTTGTGCCATTTCGAATTCGACATTGGAGGAATACGTTTGATAACATGGTCTTACCCACCACCTTCTGACTTTTGTTTTCGCTTTTAACTTTTTATAGACTAAAGCAGCCGCACATGTTAGCAATAATGTTTTGTTCAAATTGTTTTTATCCATTTATGAACTAATTTCAGTTTTAATCTTCGAATTTTTTACTGATGCCAACTTCACTCTATAGAATTCACCACCAACTTCACTCACAGAAGTAACCGCGCTGTCAAAAAAAAAAAACGCCGATGAAAGTAGCTCCATTGTGTATTGACTGAACGACTTTACAACCACAGCAAAAGGCAGCGTTTGTAGTTGCGCTGTCGCGTCGCCGTGTAGTAGCATTGTGAAACAGGCATCACTGTTGGCGGTGCGGGCTAAGTCGTTGAACAGAGTAATCTGGGAACGGGTGTTCGAATCGTGGGATTGGAGTTTCATTTCTTTCTTTTTACAGTGAGTTCTTTTGTTTTTTTTTTTTTTTTTTGTATTTGAAATACGAGACGGTGTTGGATAGCTATACGAAATAAGTTGTAAATCTAGATTAAGTTATGTTAAGAAATTAAAATTGTGAATTTATTGGAAACGTATAGTGTTGTTCGTTCTTCACTGTGCTTTTGACGTGATAACGTCTTATAAAACGACGAACACCGGTTACACGTACGAAAAAGTATGACTCATTTACCCCTTTTACATGCGTAGTTGAATCCGGAGTCAACTAGGATCGAAATTCATATGTATAAACGCGAATCGAGTTGAAATAGAGTTGAAAAAATGGGGGCAGCAAGCCAATAAAATTGTGCAATATTTTGCACAATGATATTGAGCGTCTAGGGGCCGCTTTAAAAACGACGCTTTTGACTTATGCCTGATCGACAATACTGCGTTAAGGGTTGACCATAATAGACTTAAGCGAGCGTACGCCAGCTTACGGAAATGTCTTATTACATGCAAAGCCTATGACATACCCATAATGGGAATATGCGCGGTTTCGTTAAGTGTTCGTTAACTTAAACGAGCTTACGGAACGTCTTAATGAAAGAAGATATTCCGCGCGGAATTTTGACAGCTGACAGTGAGAGAAACCAAAAGTATAATAAAGAAAAAGAATAAATTTAAATATGTCGGAACACGATTTTATTAATTTATTTTTATTTTTCTCCCTTTAAACAAAACGATTGTAGCCACACCGAAAATAATCAAACCGAATGAAAACTATTTGACAGATCATTCGCTGAGGTTCGCTTAAGTTCATTATGGGTAACTTGACTTTTCCTTTGAACTTAAGTGAGATTTTCGTTCGATTCTGATTAAGTTCGCGTAAGTCTATTATGGTCAACCGTTTAGTGCTAGCTGAGACATCCAACACAAGCTATTCAATGGGGTAGTCCAAAATACTGCGTTTGCATTGGCGAGCTTACGTTCATTAAAAAATGAGAGGAAATAAGAAAAAATGAGAGCGAGAGAAAACGTAAGCTCACGTAACAAAAGGAGACAAAAGTCAAACACGTCGGAAATTTCTGTGTATGCTGTATCTGTGTATTTTATGGTTTGTGTTGTGTACGTTTACGTCAGTGTTTTGACATGGAACAGCTGATAAAATTGAAGTAAGCATGCGTCGAAACATTTCTCGTTACACGTAAACTGCCTCGCAGCAACGCAGTATTGTGGATCATGCATTAGAGTCAAGACGTCGGAACAAGGCAGAATGACATAGTCAAGACGCCGTCAAACCGCAACACGTTTGTAGGGGCTAGTTGTCAAAATGCCTGTCAAAGCCATCAGATTGTCAACTTGTTCATTTATCTATGCTACGTTTGAACTCTTCGATCTTTCCACTACGTTGCGGAAAAAACTGGGTCGAAATTTCAATTCAGTTTCGACTACGCATGTAAACGGGGTTGTCGCGATCCGCCTGAGCTGAGCGTGTAAGCAAGAGCGCGAAACAAGCGATAGAGAGACATCTATTTTGCCTATGAGATAGAATTTTGTTTGCATACTTGGGGGAAAAAAATTTGCGATGACGTAGGCATACTTTTAGAGGTAATCACTAATCCAGGTGATACATGCATACACCCTAATTCTGTTTTTAGACGACAAATACGATTCTGAAGAAATCGTGTGAAAAAGTCTGGAGCTTGTATGTTGGATATACATATATACATACATATGTATGTGCCCATTTCCAAATCGAAACAACTGCTCACAGCCAATTACTCACGAACGCGTGCGCTTAATAATTGCTCGTTTCCCTACCAAACCACAACTGTGTCCGAGCAATCTCATATGTATCATATGTATCGGCAATCAACCAGCGTCGGGTGCGGTTAGTACTTAGATCAGCCATACTCAACCTTTTTTCCCCTCGGGCCACATTCATTTGTTTGCTAATTCACGCGGGCCGCAATATTATAGATTTTGGGTGATGACCTTTTCGAGGAGTCTAGGAATAAGCGCAAAACACGAGCCTTTTACAAGAAAGCCAAAGGCCTTGCAGGAGGCTTCAAAAAGGGCACCCAGGCTCTTCGAAACTGCGAGGGTAATATTGTCACCGACCCGCAGGGAATAGTGGATGTATTTGAGCAGCATTTCCAGTAGCTACTTAACGAGCATGATCAAGAGAGGGCTGTAGGGACCGAGGAAATCCCAACTCCAGCCGCTGAAGTAGTCCTCCCACCCAGCATCTATGAAGTCGGCACAGCTATTCAGAAGCTGAAGAATAACAAGGCCGCGGGCTTAGATGGCTTGCCATCAGAGCTCTTTAAGGCTGGCGGCGATGTTCTGCTAGGGAGCATGCACCTGCAGGATTTGGGAAGACGAGCGCATGCCCAACGACTGGAATACCAGCTCTATTTGCCCCATCCACAAAAAAGGCGATCCTACCTCTTGCAAGAACTATAGAGGTATATCCCTGCTCAATGTCGCATACAAGATCCTGTCCAGCGTATTGTGTGAACGTCTAAAGCTATTTTGCACCACACTAATCGGCAGCTACCAGTGCGGCTTCCGGCCCGGCAAATCGACTATAGACCAAATTTTCACACTTCGACAAATCCTGGAAAAGACCAACGAGTTTCGAATCGATACACACCATCTTTTCATCGATTTCAAAGCCGCATACGACAGCATTCATCGTGAAGGACTGTTTGGTGCGATGGCCGAATCCGGGATCCCGGGAAAACTGATCCAGTTGTGTCGCGTCACGCTAAAAAATACGCGATGCACCGTGCAACTCGGTTCTAGGACTTCAGAACCGTTTGAAACATGCACCGGATTTCGGCAAGGATATGCGCTGTCATGTGACTTCTTCAAACTGGTGCTGGAGCAGATAGTGCGACGGGCAGGCATCAACCAGGGAAGGCACTATCTTCTACAAGTCCGTCCAGCTGCTAGGATACGCGGATGATATCGACATCATCGCGTGTTCTCGCCGTGACATTGTGGAAGTATTCACGGCGATTGCAGAATAGGCGAAACGAGTTGGTCTTAAGGTCAATGACGACAAAACGAAGTACATGCTGTCCAGCAAAAACCAATCCGTCGATCACCACCTGGGACAAAATATAAAAATTGACAGCTACAATTTCGAGGTAGTTAAGGAGTTTGTCTACCTCGGGGCAAACGTAAATTCCACAAATGACACCACAGTGGAGATCCGGCGTAGAATCGCCCTTGGCAACCGCTGCTACTTCGGCTTGTCCAAACAACTGGGGTCAAAACTCCTCACTCGAAAGACCAAAGTCATGCTTTACAAAACGCTCATTCTGCCAGTCTTGCTGTACGGAGCCGAAAGCTGGACGATAAGCAGGACAGCGGAGCTGATTTTGGGTTCTTTCGAGAGAAAAATTCTGCGCCGGATATTTGGTCCTGTCTGTGAGGAAGGTGAATGGAGAAGAAGACACAACCGCGAACTCTACGAGCTGTACCAAGATGTGGATGTAGTCCGGAAGGCAAGGATCCGTCGACTACACTGGCTCGGCCTCATCGAGCGCATGGACATCAACGCTCCAGCTAAGAGGGTCTTCGACTCCGAGCCTCCTGGTTCGAGAAGAAGAGGAAGATCGAACCTCCGGTATAAAGACCAAGTAATCGCGGATGTAAGACATCTTGGTCTTGACAACTGGAAGCAGCGTGCCCGGGACCGTCAAGGATGGAAGGCAGCTATAGCTCAGGCTCAGATCCTCCATGGATCGCAGGCCTGATAAGTAAGTAAGTAAGTAAGTCAGTCATCAGGTAGCCGAGAGGAGATGAAAATAAGAGTTGTAAAAATAGATTCGAAGTAATATTACGCACACTTTATGATTTGGGATTTGGTGTATGTAGACTTTCGTGACTGACTGTATACTATCCATTTTAAATCAATTAGAATAGGGTATAGATCTGCTTTTGTTTATAAATACAATTCTGGATGGAAGGGAACGGGACGATTAGTGCAGTGGATGTCTTACAACAAGTCGGAGTGATGGGAATAAATTAATGTAAGAAAAGGTAAACATTTTGTTTTTTTATTTTTCAATAAAACTTTGCACTCTTCAATCGCAATGAAAATTAATATTTTATTCGATGACTTCCTGATTCTACTTATATTGCGTTCTCTGGTTGTTTTTGTATAAAAATATTATTTTTTATTACTCTTTAATCGTTTCGCATTTGCTTACACTTGTTTTCGGTTTCTGTTTGTAGTTTATTTCATTTATTAACAAAGTCGCACTGTCTGAAATGTATAGATTTTGAGGAAAGCTTAAGGCTTTAATGGTGGTCGGTGTGAGTTTGAATACCGATGAATAAAGAAGTGAAATCAGAGCAGCTCCATATGCTTAGGTTTATGGCAAAAGTTAATAATAAAAGGAGAACGAAACAAAACAAAAACAAATGGAAAACATCATCTACACGCGTGCGGCACTGCGACATTGCGCTGCTGCATCGCCTATAATTTTTAAAATAGAATTTACCTTTAAATTTCATTGTTAATTGTGTTTCGTTTCTTTTTTTTTCATTCTTTTTACTTATTTCAGTGTAGAGATTAATAGTAATTATTATACTTTATATTTAGTCTAAGTTATCCTGAAAAATTAATTTAATATAACCAGGCGAACCGTCGAGGGGCGTCGCACAGAATGGACATACTGCCTGAAAGCCATTTGTTCCATGGGGTATATCTACATTAGCCCAATATCTGAAACAAAAAATGTAAAACGAAAAATATATTAAACGTTAATAGATAGTAGAAAAACAATGGAAGACAAGGTGCGTTTCAAAGTAAAAAGGACTTTTTCAAACTTTTTTTTTTTTACATTTTAAAGCAGTTTACATCTACAAAGTCATCGGTGTCATCACTGGACACTGCTTTATTGGCAGTCACGCGCAAAAACTAGGTACAATTCCGAATGATTCTTGCAGAAGCTGTCTACACGAGGAGGAGGTCACCTTCTCCGCGCCTACCCGGCATTCTGCACAATCAGGGAACGATACCTGCGATCTTACTTCCTTAACGATCTGGCCGAAGTTCAGCAAGTAGGGATATCTGATCTTAATTTCTTAAGAAGCACAAAACGGTTCCAAGAATAGGTGGCTGAACTCCCTCGTAGCTGCACAACGTGCCTCCCTGGCCTATGTGTGTTCTTCTCATTTCTGGGAAGGCTACGGTCCTACCTACCTACCTACCTACCTTCAAGGCTGCATATGACGGCGTGTATAGAGATGAGCTATACAAAGCCATGTCTAGTTTTAACATCCCTGCCAAATTCGTCCGACTGTACAGGATGACGATGCTGCTCCATTAAGGTCGGTAATGAGCAAACCGAGACCTTTGATGTTAAAAAAGGATTTAGGCAAGGTGACGCGCTGTCATGCAACTTTTTCAATATCGTGCTTGAAAAGCTCGTGCAAGAGTCACTGGCCAACACAAGAGATCCGATTTATTTCAAGTCTACGCAATTGCTTGCGTACGCCGACGACATTGACGTGATTGGACGGACACAGCGAGACGTCAAGGAGGCTTTTGTAAGCATTGAGGTAGAAGCGGCTAAGATGGGTCGCAAGGTTATTGAGGGTAAAACCAAATATCTGCTTTCATCTAAAAGAGACGGTCAACACCGACGTATTGGTCAGAACGTCACCATGGGCAGATGTAACTTTAAAGTGGTCAAGGAATTCGTCTACCTTGGCTCACTGATGACCAACGACAACATCAGCGCTGAGATAAAACGCAGAATAACTCTTGCCAACCGCTGTTTCTTTGGGCTCAAGAGGCAATTGAGAAGTAGAGCCCTCTCTCGGGAAACCACCATCCAGTTAAAGAAAAAGCTCCCAAGAGAACACTATGGCTATACGAGAAAGCCAACTGGTGCGGCCTTAACAACTTCTTTCGGATCTTTAACTGGTCGTTGTGCTTCCTCGACAACGACGTAGACGCCGCAACTGATATTATCGTAAACATTATCCGAATCGGCATGGCAAATTTTATTCCCAGCAAGATTAAAAGCACCAGGCCTAAGGATAATACGTGGTTTGACTCGAGCTGCAAAGAGGCTATTAGGCTCAGGGGGCTAAGTTTTCGGGCCTACAAGGCAAACAGTTCTGAGGAAAACCGAAAAAAATACATACGAGCCACAAATGACTGTAACACCCACATTCGACGGATTAAATTCCAATCCGACCAAAAATTAAGGCGTAAAATCCTTCAATGTCCCAAAGGTAGCAAAAGTTTCTGGTCGTTTGTAAAAAACGTAAAAAACTCAACTAATTCGTCTATACCGAAGCTCATCCACAATGACATTCCAGCTGTCACCCCCTTAGACAAAGCTAACCTACTTGCTGCCCATTTCGCAACCAGTTCTCAGCTGCCAGCCTGTACTTTGTCTCCGCCTGTACTAGAGTGCGTCAATTCCACCATGGGAGTAATCCACTTCCGCACTCGCACAGTCGCAAGGGTTCTTAATGACCTCGACATACACAAATCCGCTGGTCCAGATGGTATTGCCCCAATAGTTCTGAAGAGGTGTTCTACGCTGGCAAAACCACTGCGTAAGCCTTTTCACCTTTCCTACACCTCTGGGCTTTTTCCGAGTAGGTGGAAAACAGCATTTGTCCAGCCTATACCCAAAAAAGGCGAATCATCTTCTCCCTCCAACTACCAACCCATTGCACTAACGTCCCTTCTTTCCAAGGTTATGGAAACGCTGATTAACCGTCAGCTTATGAAATATCTTGAATCACGGAAACTCCTCAATGACCGCCAATACGGTTTCCGCAGCAACAGATCCACTGGTGATTTGATGGCATATCTCGCTGAAAAGTGGAATCACTCGCTTCACCAAGCAGGTGAAAGCAAAATTGTTGCACTGGATATTTCGAAAGCATTTGACAGGGTTCGGCACGAAGCCCTTTTGTCGAAAATGCGTGCTTTTGGGATCGATGAGTCTCTTTTTCAATGGATTAGAAGCTACCTTTCGAATCGTTCAATTCAAGTTGTTTTGGACGAATTCAAGTCTGATACTTTGTAAATGTCGGTGTTCCCCAGGGCTCCATTTTATCTCCGACACTCTTTCTTATTTTTATAAATGATATCTTGTCTGTTACTTCTAATCCAATTCACTCCATCGCTGACGACAGTACCCTCAGCTTCTCATATTCGTTTACCAGTTTACGACCCTGAACTTCGGTTGTAGATAGTGAGCGACAGCGTATGTTGAGCTCATTAAATTCCGATATCGACAGCATCATCCAATGGGGTGAAAACAATAGAGTGGAATTTAATGCTTCCAGAACACAATGCTGTCTCTTGTCGTTAAAGCGTAGAAATAACCCGCAACCATAATCCATGAATGGCACTTGCATCTCAGAAACTGAAAAGCTTTCCATCCTGGGTATGAGTGTTGCTCACCATCTTGATTGGAGCGACCATATATTCAGTGTCGCCAAGAATGCTGCGAAATGCCTAGGCTTCTTATACAGATGCAAGAAATATTTCTCACCCTTAGACCTGGCTACAATCTATAAGGCGTTCATTCGCCCCAAATTAGAGTTTAACGCTCATGTCTGGTCCGGTGCTTCCAAGACCTCATTGCACCTACTAGACAGAATACAAAAACGAGCCATGAAACTGATAGGTGACTCCAGCATTACCAAAACATTAGACTCGCTGGAACACCGCAGGAATGTTACCTGCGTCTCCCTGTCTTATCGTTACTACCACCAAAAATGCTCTGATGAAATAGCCAGTTGCATTCCGCCCCTTCAACATTTCTCCCGCAATACACATCTCTCTAGGAATGCTCACCAATATACTCTGAAGCCCGCTTTCGGACGTACTGTCAAATATAGAGAATCTTTCATTAACCGAACCACACGAATCTGGAACTCCCTGCCGGATTCGGTTTTCCCCCCTCAATGCAACATGCATTCCTCTCTGCCTTCTGCCCGCACTGTGTCGTCGACATAATAAGGTTATTAGACCTTGAGTGCGCGCAAGTTAAAACCAAGGTGACACTATATAAGATCTTGATCATCCCATCGGTCCTCCTTTACGGCGCAGAGGGTTGGACCTTAACAAAAGCGGATGAAGATGCCCTTAGTCGTTTTGAGAGGAAAGTTCTGCGCTCTATCTACGGTCCCGTTTGCTCAAACGGAGTATGGAGGAGAAGATTTAATGAAGAACTGTACGGGTTGTACAGCGACATCGGCCTGGTACGACGTCTACGGATACAGCGTCTAAGGTGGCTAGGCCATGTAGAGCGCATGGAAAATACAGCTCCGGCCCCGAAGAGTCTTCGAATCCACCCCGGAAGGAAGGCGCGGCAAAGGACGGCCGCATCAAAGACGGCGCACGCCGGTGGAAGGGGACCTTAACCAGCTGGGCGTGCTGCGCTGGAAACAGCTGGAAACGCTTGTTGGTTGAAACCCTGGTTCACCACGGACTGTAGCGCCACCTAAGTAAGTATGTAAGTAAGTAATCGTTCAGTCCGAATTGCAGTGTGCTCAGAATGATCCTTAAAAAGTGTTGTAGTTTGACACCAAATACCTGGACGTAATTATTTCCCAATCATTCGATGTTGTATTTCAATCTCACATACTGAGTAAATCGGATGCATTATATGGTGCCATTCCGAAAATTGTTCATTTTACGAGTATTACTTACTTGACTGTTTTCTCTGTAGCCATGTGACCACATGGATTAAATGCATACGTTGGTGGTCCGGAATCTACATAGAACGCTGGTTCTAAGCCCATACATAACGTAACCACAGGTCCCAATTCTAAGCACATAGGACATCGTCTTGCCCCAGTCGATTTATCCTGACCCCATTCATGTTGTCCTTGAAAAAATAAAAATAAAAAAAAAACCAACATCATCCCTCTTCTTAACTAGGACTCTGCATCATACTCTCTACCTTGAACATGACCACAATTCAAATAAACATAAGGCTGGTTACACTGATCACCTAAATTCACTTTCCTAGGAATAACTAAAGTGTTTAGACCAACCGGACACTGTGGTCGGCCGGCATTGATTTCATCGATTAGTTTCTCCAAATCTCGCTTTGTCTGTGCGAAGAGGAAACAAACGAAAAACAACAAGTCAAGTAAATAGGTCAATGTTAAAGGTTTCATATAGGATTTAGGTTACCGGCGAGTGTTGCAGACCATCGGCTGACCTCCAGAGCAATGTAGCACCGCATAAATCGATTAGTGTGCCATCTTGCAGGACATTCGATTCTTCATAAATCTACAACAACGAACGAAAAAATAAGAATTATTGAGGTCAATAAGGGAATAGTGTACAATACTTACCGGTTGTCCTTTCTGTTGGGCGGACCGTGATTCTCTTAGGCTAAATACATCGCCACCCACCGAACATTCACGCCACAGGCCGCATTTAGCGTTACCACCGCAAAACTGACCTTTCGGATGCATTATGAGGACACCATTTGTTGTTAGGCCATCAATTTCTACTTTATCCTGCCATTTGGTTGCCTTCTCCTACAGCGAAATAATATCAAAAAAAAATTCAAATGAGTCGAATGGAAGACCTCCCGTCCCAACCCTGAAGTTCGACATTGGCCGGGTAATTGTCTCTGTTTTGCGCATTGTTTGTTTGATTTTTATTGGCAGACATGACAGGACTGTGGACAATGCGAAACGAGCACACATGTATTGTTGACTCAGCGTGTTAATGGCTATCTATTTGGCTTATATGGATGGCAAAGGACTAACAAAGGCCTCGTAGGGGTAGCATCTATCCGACGGATGCTGGCCTGCTAAAAAGCGAGAAGAGCCACCGCAGTCGAACATCTTGCGGCACTGTTAGTAAGTCCCATCCCCACCTCCTCGTGGTGCCATCTGGAGATTTCCTATGGAAATTGCAGACGGGCGAATGGCGAGCCTCCTGCGCCAAAAAACAGGATTAGTCGGTTGGGCTACGGCCTAGCAAGCCGCAACCGTAAAAAAACGTCAAACTCCGATACAACCACAAGCCTCGGATATAATGGACCGGATTTATATTGACGACCCTTGCAAAAAAAAACGAAAAAAGGACAATGATCTTCGGGTTTGTACGTGGAATGTTAGGTCCCTAAACAGGCCACGTGCAGCCGAACAACTTGCGGACGCCCTAGACCGCTATAAAGCGGACATAACCGCTATCCAGAAAATGCGATGGAATGGACCAGGTATAAAGCGGATGAAAAACTGCGATATTTACTACGACGACTGCTATAGGGAGAGAGGGCAACGATTGTTTGGATGTGGATTTGTTGTTCGCTGTGGACTAAGGCAAAAAGTCCTAAGCTTTCGGCATGTGAGCGAACGCCTCATAACAATCCGTATCAGCCTGATCTGCGTCCATGCCCACACGGAAGACAAGGATGACTCCGCCAAAGATGAGTTCTACAATCTCCTAGACAAAACGTATGCCCAATGTCCCAGCTATGACATCAAAAGTGTACTAGGAGACTTCAATGCTAAGCTGGGAAAGGAAAGCATCTTTGAACGAGTCACCGGCAAACATAGCCTACACGACACCACCTCCGATAACGGACACAGGCTGATTGACCTTGCTACGGGGTGAAATCTCCTTCTAGCCAGTACGCGCTTCCCGTACCTCGATATACACAAAGGCACCTGGCGGTTTTTTGATCAATCGACTACCAACCAGATTGATCACATTGCGATCGACGTCAGACACTCCTCCACTATTCTTGATGTTCGAACTTTCCGAGGGGCTAACATCGACTCGGACCACTATCTTGTTGTAGCCAAGATGCGCTTACAGATATCACGAACGCAACGGAGTAGAGTACGAATACAAAGTTATGACGTCGGAAAGCTACTATCGCCAGAAACCGCTCGTGGTTTTACCGATCGCGTCTCCCTTAAGCTCTCCAATACACCTGAATCCTCAACACTATCAATAGAACAGCAGTGGAGCCTTGCAAACAAGCCCTGAAAAGCTCTGCATCCGAAGTTTTGGGTTTTAAGGCTCCACCACGAAGAAACACCTGGTTCGATGACGAGTGCAGGAGGATTCATACAGCGAAGCAGGATGCATATAAGGCCTCGCTGCATAAAAGAACAAGAGCAGCTCGTGAGCTCTACGAGCCAAAAAGAAGGGAGGAGCATAAGCTTCTTAGAAGAAAGAAGAAAGACCACGAGAAGCGCGCGATTGAGGATTTGGAGAGGCGTTACTGCAGGCGTGACGTTCGAAAGTTTTATCAACAGATAAAGCGAACATTCCAAGGTTATAAAGCCAGAACGGAAGCCTGCAGGGATGAGAACGGACACCTAGTAGTAGACCCGCAGACGATGCTGAGAATATGGGAAAACCACTTTTGCAGACTCTATAACGGCGATGTTAGTCAATATACCGCTGTCAGGCAGAATGATCTATTTCTAATCGACGGAGACCCCAGAGAATTCTGTCCCCCTAACCTCGACGAAGTTAAGATTGCCATATCGAAACTCAAGTCGAATAAAGCTGCTGGCGCAGACGGACTGTCTCCTGAGCTCTTCAAGGCAGCTGGGGATGACCTGGTAAGATATGGTCAGAGGAAAGCATGTCCGAGGAGTGGAGTCTCAGCATCGTATGCCCGATCCACAAGAAAGGAGACCCCTCTGATTGCGCCAACTATAGAGGAATAAGTCTCCTTAACATCGCCTACAAAATCTTCTCTGCCGTTTTGTGTGAACGCCTGAAGCCTTTTGTATATAAGCTGATAGGTCCTTATCAGTGCGGATTCAGGCCAGGGAAGTCCACCATCGACCAAATCTTCACACTTCGGCAGATCCTGGAAAAAAACCAATGAATTTCAAGTCGACACTCACCACCTATTTGTCGACTTCAAAGCCGCATGCGACAGCGTAATTAGAGACGAGCTATGTCTACCTTTGACATACCTGCCGAACTCGTCAGACTATGCAGGATGACTTTGGAGAATGCTCGCTGCTCCATCCGAATCGGTGAACACCTTTCCGATAGTTTTGATGTCAAAAAAGGATTTAGGCACGGCGATGCGCTGTCGTGTGATTTCTTCAACATCGTATTGGAAATGATTGTACAAAAATCACTGGCCAATACAAGAGGCACAATCTATTTCAAATCCTCGCAACTCCTTGCATACGCTGACATTGACATAATAGGTAGATCACAGCGAGATGTCTATGAGGCGACGCTCACCACCGACGTCTCGGCCAGAACGTTTGTATAGGCAGATATAAGTTCGAAGTAGTTAAGGACTTCGTCTACCTTGGCTCCGCAGTGACTTGGAACAACGACATCAGTTCTGAAATCAAACGCAATCGCTGTTTCTTTGGGCTCAGGAGGCAATTGAGTAATAGAGCCCTCTCCCGAACGACAAAGTTGACTCTATAAAAGACCCTTATCATCCCGGTCCTGTTGTACGGCGCAGAAGCATGGACACTATCAAAAGCGGATGAGGAGGCCGTTGGTCGGTTCGAGAAAAAGATTTTGCGCAGACGGGGGATGGAGGAGAAGATTGAACCACGAACTTTATGGGCTGTACAGCGACATGAGCCTAGTCAGGCGTCTACGGATTCAACGCCTAAGATGGCTGGGCCATGTAGAGCGAATGGACACCACAGCTCCAGCCCGGAGAGTCTTTGAATCAACCAACATGCCCCTCCAACGTGCTAGTTGGAGGGGCATGTTGATTGAGGCCCAGGTTCACCCCGAACTGTAGCGCCCACTAAGAAGAAGAAGATTTGGCTTATATAACTCACTGCTCATCCCAAATAACAATACGAAAGGAATAGGAAATTTCGCTCGATAACGCAGTTGAGAACTCAATCGAAACTAAAGTCTTATAAAGCTGCTGGAGCAGACGGACTCCCCGCGGAACTGTTTAAAGCAGCTGGCGATGAGCTGGTCAGGAACATGCACCAACTCATCTGCAAGATATGGTCGGAAGAACGCATGCCCGATGAATGGAATCTCAGTATCGTTTGCTCGGTCCATAAGAAAGGAGACCCCTATGACTGCGCCAATTACAGAGGGATAAGCCTCCTGAACATCGCATACAAGATCCTCTCTGCCGTACTGTGTAAGTACCTGGAACCGTTCGTGGACAATCTGATAGGTTCCTACCAGTGTGGTTTCAGGCCAGGAAAATCCACGATGGACCAAATATTGACACTACGGCAGATCTTGGAGAAGACCCATGAACTTCAGGTCGACACGCACCATCTTTTCGTCGACTTTAAAGCCGCGTATGACAGTGTTTATAGAGACGAGCTATACAGAGCCATGTCATGTTTTAACATTCCTGCCAAACTCGTCAGACTATGCAGGATGACTATGGAGAACTCTCGCTGCTCCATTAAGGTCGGAGGTGAACTAACCGACCCCTTTGATGTTAAAAAAAGTTTTAGACAGGGTGACGCACTTTCATGTGATTTCTTCAACATTATTCTTGAAAAGATCGTGCGGGACTCTGCGGCCAATACAAGAGGTACGATCTACTTCAAGTCCACACAATTGCTTGCCTACGCAGAGACGTCAATGAGGCGTTCACAAGCATTGAAGCAGAAGCGGCGAAAGTGGGTCAAAGGGTAAATGGGGACAAGACCAAATATATGCTGTCATCCAAGAAAGACGCACAACACCGACGTCTTGGTCAGAACGTCACCTTCGGCAGCTATAGTTTTGAAGTAGTCAAGGACTTCGTCTACCTTGGCTCGGTAGTGACAAGCAGCAACGACACCAGCGCTGAGATAAAACGCAGAATAACTCTTGCCAATCGCTGCTTGTTCGGGCTCAGGAGGCAATTGAGTAGTAGAGCCCTCTCCCGAGAAACTAAGGTTTCCCTCTACAAAACCTTAATCATCCCGGTCCTCCTCTACGGCGCTGAGGCTTGGACGTTGTCAAAAGCGGATGAAGAGGCTCTTGGACGTTTCGAGAGGAACATTCTGCGTACTATCTACGGTCCCGTTTGTGTAAACGGAGAATGGAGGAGGAGATTCAACCAAGATCTGTACGGGCTATACAGCGACATCGGCCTGGTAAGACGTCTTCGGATCCAACGTCTAAGATGGCTAGGCCATGTAGAGCGAATGGACATCAACGCTCCGGCCCGAAGAGTCTTCGACTCCAACCCCGAGGGACGACGCAGCAGAGGACGACCGCATTTAAGGTGGCGCGCACAGGTGGAAGGGGACCTCAACCAACTGGGCGTTCGGCACTGGAAGCGGCTGGCCGAAAATCGGGCCGGCTGGAGAGGCTTGTTGGTTGAGGCCCTGGTTCACCCCGAACTGTAGCGCCATCAAAGTAAGTATGTAACGCAGTTGAGAGATACAATTGTGCATAGTGCTTTGATGGAAAGTTATAATCAATTTTGCTTGTTTATTAAGGGGATTCATCGAGGTAGAGATTCCTTGATATACCATGCTTGTTGGTCTAATCTATGAGGACATCTGATATGAAACTATGCTGCACTGCATACTCTGGTTAAGGGTTTAATTGTATATACTCGTACTTCCATGTTCTCTTCCTCACTTGATTTGTCCACTCGTCGTTTACTCTTTTCGATTTTCTTTGACCTACTTCACTCGAGCTGAGTGAAGCGGAATAAATCTGCAGTACTAACAAGAAGGACGATTTCCTAATGACTTTCGTCTGTTACTAGGAACGCCCTCAAGCATGGGACGGAAATTGATTTTAAATGAAATTAAATGACTTGGAAACGTCACTCCAATGTTGCCATGGGACGAAATCTGTTCCGAACAAGTGGCAGAATGGGTGAAAGATATTATTTTTCTTTTTTTGTTGTTCCCTCGATTTCTTGGCACACACTTTACTAAATCCAGAGGAAACCTGCACTGCGCCTTTTCATATACGAGTAGCACTAATGAATTGATAGAAAGATGATTGTGTCATACTTACGCCCAAGAATATATTTCTACTGGAGTCGAAGCCAGCTGCAAATATTCGTGCTTTCGATGGTTCACATCTGTTGACGAGGATTCGGCATGCAAAGCGTGAAATTGTACTCTGCATCACTTTAGCATCTTTCTTATCACCTGGCAGGGTATCCATGACGACGAAATCGATTGGGGATTCTGACGACCGACCGACCTGCAATGAAAAAGCAAGAAGAAAACGTGAGAGAATGTCTGGAGTTTGAGATGAAAATGAAATAGTTTACAACATAGTGAGATTGAGACCAAGTTTCTGTAATTGGAGAAGAGTAATAAGATTCCGACGAAGTGAAAGTTTTCTTGGAAGTTCTGTAATAACGCACAGGGATCAAATTTAAAAAGTTGGAGGAATAAGACAATTACAACCTTGCTGGCGATGATCCGAGGTCAAAATTGGATCAGGCGTGTGCTATGTATACGAGCGCCCTGTTCTTCTTATCGGGCGCTACAGTTCGGAGGGAAGCTGGGTCTCAACCAACATGCCCCCCAGCTAGCACGATCTTCGCTAGTTTTTTCCATAGCCACACACCCAGTTGGCTGAGATCCCTTTAGATGCGGCCCTTCCTTGTTTCTTCGCCCCTCGGGGTTGGATTCAAAGACTCTCCGGGCTGCAGTTGAGGTATCCATCCCCTTGCCATCTTATGCGTTGAATCCGTGGACGCTCAACTATACTCATGTCGCTGTACAGCTCGTTAAGTTCGTGGCTGAATCTTTTCCTACATCTCCCGTCTGCGTTTATAGGATCGAACATCCCTTGCAAAATCTTTCTCTCGAAACCGCAAAGGATTTTCTCATCCGCTTTTGATTGTGACCATGCTTCTGCCCCGTACAGCAGGACCGGGATGATAAGGGTATTGTATAGACTCAACTCTATACAAGACTCTTACTCTATACAAATCAACATGTCGTTGTTCTAGGCCACTGCGGAGTTAAGGTAGACGATGTCCAGCAGTTAAGTTTTTTTCACATGTAAGGCGCCATACGATTAAAGACTAACAAGGGTCCCGTAGTAGTAGCGTCTGCCGATGGGGGCTGGTCCGCTAGAAAGCGAGTAAGAACCTTTGCAACCGAACACCTGCAGCCAGGTCCTACTTTCACTTCCTCGTGGTACCATCTGGAAATTTCCTGACCATAGAAATTACTAACGGAAGAGGACGAAAGGTGAGTATACTGCGCCACAAAACAGCATTAATGTCGGTTGGACTATGGTTAAGCAAACCGTAACCGGAAAACCCCACAGTGCTCGGAGACAACGACAAGCCTCGGATAAAACGGCCCGCATTAATGTTGACGACTCTTGCAAGAAACGAAAAAGGACAATGATCTTCGGCTCTGTACGTGGAGTGCTAGGTCTTTAAATAGATCACGTTCAGCCGAACAACTTGCGAACTCCCCACACCGCTATAAAGCGGATTTAACCGCATTCCAGGAAATGCGATGGAATAGACCGGGTAAAAAGCGGATGAAAAACTGCGACAACTATTACGGCGACTGCTATAGGGAGAGAGGACAACGATTGTTCGGATGGGGATTTGTTTTTCGAGGTGGACTTAGGCAAAAAGTCCTAAGCTTTCGGTATATGAGCGAACGCCTCATAACGATCCGTATAAAGGCTACATTTTCTAACATCAGTCTGATATGCGTCCACACCCCCACGGAAGTCAATGATGACTCCACCAAAGCTGAGTTCTACGATCTACTAGACAGAAAGTATGCGCAATGTACCAGCTATGACATAAAATTTGTACTGGAGACTTGAATGCTAAGCCGGGTAAGGAAAGCATCTGTGAACAGAGACTACATGACACCACTGAGACAGCCTGATTGATCTTGCTACGGGGCGGAAATTCCTTCTAGCCAGTACGCACTTTCCGCACCTCGATATATATACAGGCACCCGGGCGGCAACCGGATCAATCAATCACTAATCAAATTGATCACATCGCGAACGACGTCAGATACTTCTGCACTATTCTTGATCTTCAAACCTTCCGAGGAGCTAACATCGACTCGGACCACTATCTTGTAATAGCCAAGATGCGCCTACGGATATCACGAACGCAGTGGAGTAGAGTATGAATACAAAGTTATGACGTCGCAAAGCTACTATCGCCAGAGCTTTTGCTGATCGCGTCTCCTTTAAGCTCTCTCATACAGCTCAACCCTCCACGCAGTCAATAGAACAAAAGCGGAACCTTGGCAAACAAGCCCTGAAAACCACTGCATCTGAGGTTTTGGTCGTCAAGGCTCCACCACGAAGAAAAATCGAGAGCACCGTGGCGCAGTGGGTAGTGTGTTGGCCTCTGGCGCCGATGACACGGGATCGAATCCCGCCGACACAGCCATGTCATCGAACGTGTTTTTCACGGTGTTTCTCCTTAGCGGGGTTCTGACAAAACCCCCTGTAGTAAAATTGTCATGAAAAGCTTCTCGAAATTCGCCGTTCGGACCCGGCAATAAACTGTAGGTCCCTTTCACCTATGGGAAAATGAAATCACACACAACATGGGTGATTGAGAGAAGCTCGGCTCAGGTTCTTCATGGACTCTTTATGGACACCAACATACGTACGTACGAAGAAAAATCTGATTTGATGACGAGTGCAGGAGGATTCACACATCCAAGCAGGAGCCTCGCTGCATAGAAGAAAAAGAGCAGTTTTTTCGCTCTACGGCTTAAAAAGAATAGAGGAGCATAAGCTTCTCAGGATAAAGAAGAAAGAACACGAGATTGCGATTGAGGACTTGGAGAGGTGTAACTGCAGGTACGACGTTCCAAAGTTTTACCAACAGATCAAGCGAATATGCCCAGGCTATAAAGCCTGTAGGGATGAGAACGGATACCTAGTAGTAGAATCGCAGTCGATGCTGAGAAAATGGAAAAACCACTTCTACAGGCTGTATAACGGCGATGTCGCACGCCCAGTTGGTTAAGGTCCATTTCCACCTGTGTGCGCCACTTTAGATGCGGCCGTCCTCTGCAATGTTGTCCTTCCGGGTTGGAGTCGAAAACTCTTCGGGGCGAAGCTGTGTTGTCCATTCGCTTACATGGCCTAGCCATCTTAGACGTTGGTTCCGTATACGTTGTGCTAGGCTGATGTCGCTATACAGCCCGTTGGCAAGAGTTATTCTACGTCTAATCGCAGCGCTGGTGTCATTGCCGCTCGTAATCAGTGACCCAAGGCGAAATCCTTATCTACATCAAAGTTATAGTTGCCAATAGTGACGTTCTGGCCAACACGTCGGTGTTGTGCGTCTTTCTTTGACGGCAGCATATATTTAGTTTTGTCCTCGTTTACCGTCAGATCCACCTTAGCCGCTTCTGCTTCAATGTTCACAAAAGCTTCATTGACGTCTCGCTGTGTTCTTCCAATCACGTCAATATCATCAGCGTATGTGAGCAATTGTGCAGATCTCAAGTAGATCGAATCTTGTATTGGTTAGTGAATTCCGCACGATCTTTTCGAGGATGATGTTGAAAAAATCACACTACAGTGCGTCGCCCAGTCAGAATCCTTTTTTGACATCGAAGATCTCTTGCCGACCTTAATGGAGCAGCGAGAATTCTCCATTGTCATCCTGCACAACATGACGAGTTTGACAGGGATGTCCAAACATAAAATGGCTCTATATAGTTCGTTCCTATATACACTGTCATACGTGGCCTTAAAATCGACGAAAATGTGGTGTGTGTCGACCTGAAATCCGTGGGTCTTCTCCAAGATTTGCCGCAGTGTGAATATTTGGTCTATCGTGGATTTTCCTGGCCTGAAGCCACATTGATAAGAACCTATCAAATTGTCCACGAATGGTTTCAAGCGTTCACACAGCACGACAGAAAAGATCTTATACGATAGGTTAACGAGACGAGACTTATTTCCCTATGGTTGGCGCAGTTATAGCGGTCTCCTTTTTTATACATAGATCGGGCAAACGATGCTGATATTTCATTCATCGGATATGCTTTCTTCCGACCATACCTTACAGATGTGCCTGGTGCAAGTTCCTAACTAATTCATTTCCAGCTGCTTTATTAGACTTCAGTTCTGATATCCCTACCTTAACCTCGTCCCTCGTACGTCGATGCAACGGGACCATGTATGCATTCTGTTTTTCTGCATGTACTTGTCTGCACTCATCAAACCAAGGGTTTCTGCGAGGTGGTGACTGGACACCTAATACAACAGAGGCTGCATCCCTGATGGCGCTTTGACAACGTCTCCTTTGCTGTCGGCTCTTGAGAGCGCGGGAGGGAGACACGATCGGCGAAGTTCCTGACGGTCTTTTGCGATTGCAGCTTCCCGACGTAAAATGTTGATGGTCCTACTTGACTCCGCAGTGTTCACGATATCCGCATACGTACCTTGGCTGCAACAAGGTAATGATCCGAGACCACATTGGCTACTCGGAAAGTCCGGACATCCAAGATGCTGGAGGAATGTCTGGCGTCGATCGCAATATGATCGATTTGATTAATAGATAATTAATCCGGAGACCGCCAGTTCCCCTTATGGATATGAGATGTGGGAATCGTGTGCTAGCTACTAGGAGATTACGTCCCGTCACAAAGTCTGTTAGCCTGCAATCATCTTCGGGCCTAGTGTGTGTAGGCTGTGCTTTCCTATGACTCGCTCAAAGATATTCTCCTTACCCAGCTTCGCGTTGAAAACTCCCAGAACAATCTCGGTGTTATAGCTGGAACCTTGAGCATATCTAGGAGGAAATAGAAGCCATTTTTGACACTGTTGTCTTTTTCTTCTGTGAGGGCGTGTCCATCCTCTTTTAACCTGGTCCATCCCATTGCACCTCTTGGAGTCGTGTCTGCTTTACAGCAGTTTAGGGAGTTTTCGAACTGTTCGGCCGGACCCGGCTTGTTAAGGGACCTTACATTCCAGGTGCAGAACCGATACCCCTGTCCTTTTATACGTTTGCGGCAGTCGTCAACAAGTAGTCCGTTCGTTAAATCCGAGGCTAGTGGTTGAATTTGAGTTGTTACATTTTTTACGGTTAAATTTGATCTAATCACCACATAGACGGATAATGGTTTTTAATGCAAAACTGGGCAAAGAGGACATATTTGAGTCGATCATAGGAAAGCATAGCCTCCATAACATCACGTCCGACAACGGACTTAGGCTAATCGATTTCCTAACGGGGCGTAACCTCCTTGTAGCAAGCACGCGATTCCCCCATCTCAACATCCACAAGGGTACCTGGCGGTCTTTTGATCAATCGTCCACCAACCAGATTGATCACATTGCGATCGACGCCAGACACTCCTTCAGTATTCTCGACGTACGAACCTTCCGAGGGGCCAACATCGACTCGGACTACTACGTTGTTGTAGCCAAGGTACGAATGATGATATCAAGAATGCTTAGGGGTCGAATAGAACCACGTAAGTTTGACGTCGGAAAGCTACAATCGCAAGAGACTGCCAGAATCTTTGCCGATCGTGTCTCCTCCAAGCTTTCTCAAAATCCGCCCACACCAGCACAAACAATAGAGCAGGAATGGGCGCATTACCAGAGCGCCATCAGAGACGCTGCCTCAGAGGTGCTGGGTTTCAAACCGCCACCACCTAGAAACCCCTGGTTCGATGAACAATGCGAACAAGCCCATGCAGCAAAACAAGAGGCATATAAAGCCATGCTGCAACGACGGACGAGAGCTGCTCGCGAAATCTATGAGCAGAAGAGAAGAGAGGAACACACGCTTTTCAGAAGAAAGAAGAGAGAGCACGGAAAGCGTGAGATCGAGGAGATGGAGAAATGCTTCCGCAGGAATGACGCCCGTAAGTTTTACAATAAGGAAAAACGAACATGCCATTGCTACAAAGCCAGAACGGCGGCCTGCAGGGATGAAAATGGAGAACTGGTAGTAGAGTCTCAGTCGATGCTGAGGATTTGGAAAAACCACTTCTGCAGTCTGTATAACGGCGATGATAGACAAGATACCGCTGTCAGGCAGAACGAGCCACTCGTAATGAACGACGATGTAACAGAATTCAGTCCACCAGACCTAGACGAAGTCAAAATAGCGATATCAAGATATAAGTCTAAAAAAGCTGCGGGCGCAGACGGCCTGTCTGCTGAGCTTCTTAAGGCGGCTGGAAATGAGCTGGTAAGGTGCATGCACCCTCACATTTGCAAAGTATGGTCGGAGGAAAGCATGCCCGATGAATGGAATCTCAGAGGTACGATTTATTTCAAGTCTACGCAATTGCTTGAGTACGCCGACGACATTGACGTGATTGGACGGACACAGCGAGACGTCAATGAGGTCTTTGTAAGCATTGAGGTAGAAGCGGCTAAGATGGGTCTCAAGGTTAACAGGGTAAAACCAAATATCTGCCTTCATCTAAAAGAGACGGGCAACACCGACGTATTGGCCAGAACGTCACCATGGGCGGATATAACTTTGAAGTGGTCAAGGAATTCGTCTACCTTGGCTCACGGATGACCGGCGACAACAACACCAGCGCTGAGATAAAACGCAGAATCACTCTTGACAACCGCTGTTTCGAGCCCTCTCTCAGAAAACCAAGGTTTTTGTCTTATTTTTTTTTTTTTTTTTTTATGGACACACGCGCACTCAAGGCTAAGGCCTTATAACGTTAAACATTGTGCGAGCAGAAGGTAACAGGGAGGGGGAGAGGAGGTGCCTATTGACATTGGTCTTAAATCTCTGCATATTGTATTGAGGGGGGAAGACCGAACGAGGTAGCGCGTTCCACAGTCGTGTGGTTCGGTTGAAGAAAGAATCTCTGTGTTTGACAGTACGACCGAAAACGGGCTTCAGAGTGAATTCATGCGCATTCCGGAGGAGACGTGTATCGCGGGAGAAGTTTTGAAGGGGCGGAATGGAACTGGCTATTTCATCAGAGCATTTATGGTGAAAATAACGATAAAACATTGAGAGACAGGAGACGTTCCTACGGTGACCCAGCGAGTGTAATGAGTTTGTGATGCTGGAATCTCCTATGAGTTTTATCGCACGCTTTTGTATTCTGTCAAGTAAGTACAGTGAGGTCTTAGATGCACCAGACCAGACATGAGCGTTGAACTCCAATTTAGGACGAATGAACGCCTTACAAATTATAGCCAGATCGGTGGGTGTAAAGAATTTCTCGCATCTGTATAGGAAACCTAGGCATTTCGCGGCATTCTTGGCGACACTAAATATGTGATCGTTCCAACAAAGGTTGTCACTGATGCGCATACCCAGGATGGAAAGTTTGTCGGTTTCACAGATACAAGTGCCATTCATGGATAATGGCAATGGGTCGGTGTTACGCTTTAGCGACAGAAGACAGCATTGTGTTTTGGAAGCATTCCATTCCACTCTATTGTTTTTACCCCATTGGATGATGCTGTCAATATCGGAATTAAATGAGCTAAACATACGCTGTCGCTCACTATCTACAACCGAAGTGCAGGGTCGTAAAGCAGTGAACGAATATGAAAAGCTGAGGGTACTGTCGTCAGCGAAGGAGTGGATTGGATTAGAAGTAACAGACAAGAGATCATTTATGAAAATGAGAAAGAGTGTCGGAGACAAAACGGAGCCCTGGGGAACACCAGCATTTACAAAGTGAGTATCAGACTTGAATCCGTCCAAGACAACTTGAATTGAACGATTCGAAAGGTAGCTTCTAATCCATAGAAGAAGAGAGTCGTCGATCCCGAATGCACGCATTTTCGACAATAGAGCTGCATGCCAACCTCTGCCAAATGCTTTCGAAATATCAAGTGCAACTACTCCTTTTCTTTTCCAATCTTGGGCAAGTGCGGACGAAATGGCTGCCCACAAATCGTTCAGAATTAAACAAAAATTAGCTAAAAAGCTAAAACAAAACAGATTCGTGCCCCAATGGGTCCGTCTACGTACTGGAAACACAATCCGATACAACGCTAAGAGGCGTCACTGGAGGCGTACCAAGTTGAAGTTGTAAAGCGTGTCCCCGACGAATGGACTGTTCCAACGAGGCGCCGATTTTACAGCTTATTCTACACTTGTACGAGAAATGTGCTTTCAAATAAAGATTCTTCTATTCTACTTTGCTCTCACCTGCCTGGTGGAGCGAGCGATTCCACTTCTCGGTGAGATATACCATCAAATCACCAGTGGATCTGCTGCTGCGGAAACCATACTGCCGGTCATTGAGGAGTTTCTGCGACTCGAGATAATTCATTAGCTGACGACTTATCAGCGTTTCCATGACCTTGGAAAGAAGGGAGGTTAGTGCAATGGGTCGGTAATTAGAGAGAGAAGAAGATTTGCCCTTTTTGGGAATGGACTGAACAAATGCTGTTTTCCACCTACTCGGGTAGAGTCCAGAAGAGTAGGAAAGGTGAAAAAGCTTACGCAGTGGTTTTGCCAGCGTAGAAGAACACCTCTTCAGAATTATTGGGGAAATACCATCTGGACCAGCGGATTTGTGTATGTCAAGTTCTTTAAGAACCCTTGCAACTGTGCGAGTACCGAAGTAAATTTCTCCCATGGTGGAACTAACGTACTCCAGAACAGGCGGAGACAAAGATGATCTGGGAAGCTGTGAGTTTGCTGCGAAATGGGCAGCTTTGTCTAAGGGTTTGACAGCTGGAATGTCATTGTGGATGAGCGTGGGTATAGACGACGAGACGGAGTTCTTGATGTTTTTGACGACACTATATAAGACCTTAATCATCCCAGTCCTGCTTTACGGCGCAGAGGCTTGGACCTTAACAAAAGCGGATGAAGATGCCCTTGGTCGTTTCGAGAGGAAAACTCTGCGCACTATCTACGGTTCCGTTTGTTCAAACGGTGTATGGAGGAGAAAATATAACGAAGAACTGTACGGGTTGTACAGCGACATCGGCTTGGTACGACGTCTACGGATACATCGTCTAAGGTGGCTGGGCCATGTAGAGCGCATGGAAAATACAGCTCCGACCCGAAGAGTCTTCGAATCCACTCTGGAAGGAAGGCGCGGCAGAGGACGGCCGCATCATCGGTGGCGCACGCAGGTGGAAGGGGACCTTAACCAACTGGCCTGCGGCGCTGGAATCAGCTGGCCAAGGACCAGCTGGAGACGCTTGTTGGTTGAGGCCCAGGTTCACCACGGACTATAGCGCCACCTAAGTAAGTAGGTAGTATGTAGCAAAAGCAAAAGTTTTAAGAAAATTATTTCTTTTGATGTGAAGTTGCATATGTTTTGGCCAGGGAATTTGCGGTGAGTCTGCATTTAAGGGTGGCACGTGGCCATTTCTTTTAAATGATGCATACATTATTTACATATACATACATATATATGTATGTATTTGTGTACATATTTTAAAAAACCACATTCAATACGACCTTTTGGCATACAAGAATTACCTATGTGCATACATATATACATAATTCAAAATAAGAAATAATTGTTGGCAAGTTATTGACCTACATACATATGTACATATGTATTTTTTCACATCCACACAACCTATTTCCTTTAAACACTTGTCATAATTCCTTGGAGTTACATACATAAAGTCACATTCAAACCGAATCGTCGATTATTGACCAAAATGTGCTGAACCACTTCCGCGGCACCTTAATCAGCTTTGAATTGAATGGAAAAATACAACCAAATACCCGCCGGTAAGCACGAACATTTCCAAGCTAAAAATAAATTACAACCAATTATAACGCTCTTCCCTTCCGCTTTTAAAGTGTGTCATAATCAATTTCTTATGACATCATTTCGTTCGATACACCGCTATATGCAACAATATGGAAAACCCTCTACTGGTAACCAGTGGCAACAGACGCTAAAATTTGCTTTAAGTCAATCGACAATGAGGCGACCTTCTATATCCTTTACTGTATGTACGAACTATTGACACAGAAAGTACATAAAAACAAAACAACAAAGACTAGGTCATGTCGGTCTCCATGCCACAGAGGAGACCCGTATAAAAAAAAATGTTAGTCATCCTGTTGCCAAGAGGACCATGCCGGGTGGCAGGCAGTTTTAATTTCTCGTGGACGTATAGCTTTGTAGTCTACCAGTAAGGTGTACATACATACATACATATGTACATACATATATTCAACAGCTGTTCCTTTAAACATATTGCTGCAACGCGCAATCACTTAACGCCTTAACGCCCTTTAGTTTCCTATCAACCGGTTGGATGTCCATTGTTGTATATCAGTGACAGGGCGACATGAACGGAAAACGTAAATTGAAGTGAGGTGCTATCGAAAGAGAGCTAACCAATCATACATATGTACATACATGCGCCCATTGAAGTCTCCTATTTAGTTGCTACATAATAAGGTACTTACTTTACTTAGGTGGCGCTACAGTCCGTGGTGAACCTGGGCCTCGACCAACAAGCGTCTCCAGCTGGCACGGTCTTTGGCCAGCTGTTTCCAGCGCCGCACGCCCAGTTGGTTAAGTTCTCCTTTCACCTGCGTGCGCCACCGTTGATGCGGCCTTCCTCTGCCGCCCCTTCCTTCCGGGGTGGATTCGAAGACTCTTCGGGTCGGAGCTGTATTTTCCATGCGCTCTACATGGCCTAGCAACCTTAGACGCTGTATCCGTAGACGTCGTACCAGACCGATGTCGCTGTACAACCCGTACAGTTCTTCGTTATATCTTCTCCTCCATACACCGTTTGAACAAACGGGACCGTAGATAGTGCGCAGAATTTTCCTCTCGAAACGACCAAGGGCATCTTCATCCGCTTTTGTTAAGGTCCAAGCCTCTGCGCCGTAAAGCAGGACTGGGATGATTAAGGTCTTATATAGTGTCACCTAGGTTTCCCGAGAGAGGGCTCTACTTCTCAATTGCCTCCTGAGCCCAAAGAAACAGCGGTTGGCAAAAGTGATTCTGCGTTTTATCTCAGCGCTGCTGTTGTTGTCGCCGGTCATCAGTGAGCCAAGGTAGACAAATTCCTTGACCACTTCAAAC
Source organism: Eumerus sabulonum (assembly GCA_951905685.1). Taxonomy (NCBI): domain Eukaryota; kingdom Metazoa; phylum Arthropoda; class Insecta; order Diptera; family Syrphidae; genus Eumerus; species Eumerus sabulonum. The sequence continues at coordinate 195,106,481 of OX645060.1, forward strand.
TTATATCCGCCCATGGTGACGTTCTGGCCAATACGTCGGTGTTGTCCGTCTCTTTTAGATGAAAGCAGATATTTGGTTTTACCGTCATTAACCTTGAGACCCATCTTAGCCGCTTCTACCTCAATGCTTACGAAGGCCTCATTGACGTCCCGCTGTGTCCGTCCAAACACGTCAATGTCGTCGGCATACGCAAGCAATTGCGTAGACTTGAAATAAATCGTACCTCTTGTGTTGGCCAGTGACTCTTGCACGATCTTTTCAAGCACGATGTTGAAAAAGTTGCATGACAGCGCGTCACCTCGCCTAAATCCTTTTTTAACATCGAAGGTCTCGGTTTGCTCATTACCGACCTTAATGGAGCAGCGAAAATTCTCCATTGTCATCCTGCACAGTCGGACGAGTTTGGCAGGAATATTAAAACTAGACATGGCTTTGTATAACTCATCTCTATACACGCTGTCATATGCAGCCTTGAAATCGACGAAGAGGTGGTGAGTGTCGATTTGGTATTCCTGGGTCTTCTCCAAGATCTGCCGTAGCGTAAATATTTGGTCTATTGTGGATTTACCTAGCCTGAAACCACACTGATAAGAGCCGATCAGGTTATCCACAAACGGTTTCAGGCGTTCACACAATACGGCAGATAAGATCTTATATGCGATGTTAAGGAGACTTATTCCCCTATAGTCTGCGCAGTTATAGGGGTCTCCTTTCTTATGGACCGGGCAAACGATGCAGAGATTCCATTCGTCGAGCATGCTTACCATACCTTGCAAATGAGATGGTGCATGCACCTTACCAGCTCATCTCCAGCCGCCTTAGGAAGCTCAGAAGACAGGCCGTCTGCGCCCGCGGCTTTATTAGACTTAAGTCTTGATATTGCTATTTTGACTTCGTCTAGGTCTTGTGGACTGAATTCTGTTTCATTGTCATCCATTTCGAATGGCCCGTTCTGCCTTACAGCGGTATGTTGTTTATCATCGCCGTTATACAGTCTGCAGAAGTGGTCTTTCCAAATCCTCAGCATCGACTGCGACTCTACTACCAGTTCTTCATTTTCATAACAAGGTAAAATATCTAAATATCTAATAGCTCACTGGCGCCATTGGGGACGTCATAAAACGCTATCATGCACTTGTGTCGTCGCCGGTATGAATTTGATCGTCCAGCCACAAAAGCCTGTTCCTGTCTTACCACACTCGAGTCCGAGGTGGGACATTAACAATAATTGAAACACTGCTTGAACGGGACACTGTCACAACTATGGTCCTTTGATTTTGTTCATTCCAGGTTCACTTGTTCCTTAATCCTGTTGGGCGATCGCAATCATCATCTATGCACGGCCCATCCAACCGTTTGATTATGAAATTATTTCGTAGTTTTTTTCTATTTTTTTTTTCGCACCGCATCCATAAGGGGCCCTTGCGGTCTTTCGATCAATCGACAACCAACCAAATTGATCATATTGCGATCGACGGCAGACACTGCTCCAGCATCGTAGATGTCCGAACCTTTCGAGGAGCCAGCATCGATTCGGATCATTACTTTGTTGCAGCCAAGGTACGGATGCGAATTTCTCGGAATCAACGGAGTCGAGTAAGAACACCAAAATTTAACGTCGGAGACCGCCAGGGCCTTCGCCGATCAAGTCTACCTCAAGCTCTCTCAAGTCCCGATGCAATCTGCAGAAACCATAGAACAGCAATGGAGTCGTTGTCAAAACGCCATTAGAGAGGCCGCTTCAGATGTAGTCGGTTTCGAGCCACCACCGTCGAGAAACCCCTGGTTTGATGATGAGTGCAGACAGGCCCATGTAGAGAAACCGAATGCATATATGGCCACATTGCATCGACGGACGAGGGCTGCCCGCGAGCTCTATGAAGAGAAAAGGAGGGAGGAGCATGCGCTCCTGAGAAGGAAAAAGGAGCGCGAGAAGCGAGAGATCGAGGAGATGTTACGGCAAGAACGACGTTCGGACAACTAGTAGTGGAGTCACAGTCGATGCTGAGATTGTGGAAGGACCACTTCTGCAGACTGTATAACGGCGATGATAATCAAAATGCAGCCGTCAGTCAGAGCGAACCATTCACAATGGACGAAGACGAAGGAGAATCCCGTCCACCCGACCTAGACGATGTTAAGATACCGATATCGAAACTTAAGTCTTATAAAGCTGCTGGAGCAGACGGACTCCCCGCGGAGCTGTTTAAGGCAGCTGGCAATGAGCTGGTTAGGAACATGCACCAACTCATCTGCAAGATATGGTCGGAAGAACGCATGCCCGATGAATGAAATCTCAGTATCGTTTGCCCGGTCCATAAGAAAGGAGACCCCCATGACTGCGCCAATTACAGAGGGATAAGCCTCCTGAACATCGCGTACAAGATCCTCTCTGCCGTACTGTGTAAGTGCCTGAAACCGTTCGTGGACAATCTGATAGGTTCCTACCAGTGTGGTTTCAGGCCAGGAAAATCCATGATAGACCAAATATTTACACTACGGCCGATCTTGGAGAAGACCCATCAATTCCAGGTCGACACGCAACATCTTTTTCTCGATTTCAAAGCCGCGTATGACAGTGTTTATAGAGACGAGCTATACAGGGCCATGTCATGTTTTAACATTCCTGCCAAACTCGTCAGACTGTGCAGGATGACTATGGAGAACTCTCGCTGCTCCATTAAGTTCGGAGGTGAACTAGCCGACACCTTTGATGTTAAAAAAGGTTTTAGACAGGGTGACGCACAGTCATGTGATTTCTTTAAAATTATTCTTGAAAATATCGTGCGGGACTCTGCGGTCAATACAAGAGGCACGATCTACTTCAAGTCCACACAATTGCTTGCCTACGCAGATGACATTCACGTTATTGGACGGACAAAGCGAGACGTCAATGAGGCTTTCGCAAGCATTGAAGCAGAAGCGGCTAAAGTGGGTCTAAGGGTAAATGGGGACAAGACCAAATATATGATGTCATCCAAGAAAGACGCGCAACACCGACGTCTTGGTCCCGCAGCTATATTTTTAAAGTAGTCAAGAACTTCGAATACCTTGGCTCCGCAGTGACTGGGAACAACGACATCAGTTCTGAAATCAAACGCAGAATCCGTCTTGCCAATCGCTGTTTCTTCGAGCTCAAGAGGCAATTGAGTAGTAGAGCCTAACTAAGGTATCCCTCTACAAAACCTTAATCATCCCGGTCCTCCTCTACGGCGCTGAGGCTTGGACGTTATCAAAAGCGGATGTGTTAAAAGCTGTAGGCTATCGACCATGCTGCCGTATCTATTCATAATCATTTTAGAAGTGCAAATAGTCTACCGAGAGCAATTATTTTAGGTTATAAGGGCACCTTAGTTAGGGATTTAATGTAGAAACTTCACGTTTGGTGTGTCTATCGCAATTTGTTAGTTGGGTATTTGAGAAGATTATGCATGACATTGCTATCTGTATAAAGGGCATTTTTAATTCACCTCGAATTCGCCTTAAGAATTTTATAATGGCAAGATATTATAGAACTAGATTGCAGTAGATAAGGCTTATTTACACATTCGCACGTAATAAGTCGATTTCGTCTCACGAGACTTGGCTTGTTTGCACAAATATCACTATTGCATGTAACCTTTGCAAGTCCAATTGCCAAAGGCGATATTTTGGTCAAGGTATAAGTATTATTAGCCCTTCATTAGAGACTCATCAGTCATCACTGACGACTCGCTGTGTGCGTCTAATCAGATGTCCCTGCCTGAACAGTGAAGGTCTTAAGCTTGAAACGAGGTCTTCCTTATCTAGGTCTACTCTAAAATTTGTATTTCAATTAACAATTCTACGTCCGAGAACCGGTTATAGTAACAGCGTTTCAAGAAAAGGACCTATAACTAGCCCTCTTTATGGGGTTATCAAGTTGTTATACAGAAATAAAACAAACACGCCAAGGATTTAAATAGGGGACGAAAACCTGCATAGATGCTGTAAGTACGGACAAATCATTTTTGCAGATCGAATGATCCATTCATTGCGATAAATAATAGGAAAGAAATCCAACCCAGATGAAGTCATGGTCTTTTGTATGTGTTGAGCTCTTGAAACCAGCAGGGGATGACCCGAAGGGAGCTTGTAGAGAAGAGCTTTGCCGATGAATAGAACTTCATTCTCATTTTATCATTTACTAAATCCACTACGACAGGGAGAGGGAGCGAGTAAACAGGGCAAAGAAGTTGATCGCGTTTAACATGGCAAACGCCAGCTTCGATCTCTGTCCCTGCTACCTGGATAGCTACCCTGGCACCCGCCAGGTAGTGAACCAATGTGTGCAGCGACCCAACCCCTTGCTCCTGGGGAAAGAGGAACCTGGTTGCAGCTTGTGCTTAGGGGCAACATCCCTATCATGTAAAAACCTACTTGTTCCGAAACGACAACAAGTCTCGGATACGGACGGATACAAAGCTGACGACCCCTGCAAACGACTAACGTACTTGAGAGTCTGCACCTGGAATGTGAGGTACCTTAACAGACCGGGTGCAGGCGAGCGAACCCTCAACTGCTATAAAGCACATATAACAGCACTCCAAGAAGTGCGATGAGATGGACCAGGCAAAAGACGGATGAAAAACTGCGACATCTACTACGGGAACTGCTACAAGGAGAACAAACAGCGCCTATTCGGGTGCGGATTCGATATTCGAGGAAGACTCCGACAAAGAGTACATATCTGAGTCGATCATAGGAAAGCATAGCCTCCATAACACCACATCCGAGAACGGACTTAGGCTAATCGATTTCCTAGCGGGGCGCAACCTCCTTGTAGCAAGCACACGACGCCCCCATCTCAACATCCACAAGGGTACCTGGCGGTCTTTTGATCAATCGACCACCAACCAGATTGATCACATTGCGATCGACGCCAGACACTCCTCCTGTATTCTCGACGTACGAACCTTCCGAGGGGCCAACATCGACTCGGACCACTACCTTGTTGTAGCCAAGGTACGAATGAGGATATCAAGAATGATTAAGAGTCGAGTAGGACTACGTAAGTTTGACGTCGGAAAGCTACAATCGCAAGAGACTGCCAGAATCTTTGCTTATCGTGTCTTCTCCAAGCACTCTCGAAATCCGCCCACAACAGCACAAGCAATAAAGCAGGAATGGGCGCATTGCCTCAGCCCCGTCAGAGACGCTACCTCAGAGGTGCTGGGTTTCAAACCGCCACCACCTAGAAACCCCACAATAGACCAAATATTTACGCTACGGCAGATCTTGGAGAAGACCAAATCGACACTCACCACCTCTTCGTCGATTTCAAGGCTGCATATGACAGCGTGTATAGAGATGAGCTATACAAAACCATGTCTAGTTTTAATATCGCTGCCAAACTCGTCCGACTATGCAGGATGACAATGGAGAATTCTTGCTGCTCCATTAAGGTCGGTAATGAGCAAACCGAGACCTTTGATGTTAAAAAAGGATTTAGGCAAGGTGACACGCTGTCATGGAACTTTTTCAACATCGTGCTTGAAAAGATCGTGCAGGAGTCACTGGCCGACACAAGAGGTACGATTTATTTCAAGTCTCAGACCTCTTCAGACCTTCTGGATCTGATTTGTGTCTGTTGAGGTCTTTAAGAACCTATGCGACTGCACGATTGCGGAAGTGGATTAGTCCCGTGATGGAATTGACGCACTCTAGCACAGGCGGTGACAAAGCTCGGAACTGAGAACTGTCTGCGAAGTGGGCAGCAAGAAGGTTAGCTTTGTCTAAGGGGGTGACAACAAAGATTTGCTACCTTGGGGACATTGAAGGATTTAACGCCTTCATTTTCGGTCAGATCTGAATTTAACCTGTCAAATGTGGGTGTCGCAGTCAATTCTGGCTCGTTTGTACGTTTTTGGGTTTCCCTCCAGCAATATTGGGGATACGCGACGGCTCATTTACAAGTTGAGTTAATTGATTTAACTCAGCAAACATTTCAACATACTCGTACCTTCCTTCGGGTGTTGTCTGTCAAGAATGTTGAAGCCACCGAGAATTGTGTACATTGAAATCGCCCGATAAAACGGTTCCACTTCGAGGGAACCAGGGAACAATTCTTTGGATGGAATCAGACAGTGCGTCGAATGCATCAAAATTTGGATCGCTGTCTAGATTGGGGGTTCTATAAAGAAAACAGAAGTGAACGGTGTGCTTACGTAGTATGAATTTAAGTCATACTTACTTACTTAGGTGGCTCTACAGTCCGTGGTGAACCTGGGCCTCAACCAACAAGCGTCTCCAGCTGTCACGGTCTTTGGTCAGCTGTTTCCAACGCCGCACGCCCAGTTGGTTAAGTTTCCCTTCCACCTGCGTGCGCCACCATCTTCTCCATACACCGTTTGAACAAACGGGACCGTAGATAGTGCGCAGAATTTTCCTCTCGAAACGACCAAGGGTATCTTCATCCGCTTTTGTTAAGGTCCAAGCCTCTGCGCCGTAAAGGAGGACTGGGATGATTAAGGTCTTATAGTGTCACCTTGGTTTTCCGAGCAAGGGCTCTACTTCTCAATTGCCTCTTGGGCCCAAAGAAACAGCGGTTGTCAAGAGTGATTCTGGGTTTTATTTCAGCGCTGGTGTTGTTGTCGCTGGTCGTCAGTGAGCCAAGGTAGACGAATTCCTTGACCACTTCAAAGTTATATCCGCCCATGGTGACGTTCTGGCCAATACGTCGGTGTTGCCCGTTTCTTTTGGATGAAAGCAGATATTTGGTTTTACCCTCATTAACCTTGAGACCCATCTTAGCCACTTCTACCTCAATGCTTACAAATGCCTCAGTGACGTCTCGCTGTGTCCGTCCCATCGGCATTGACTATCGACTTGAAATAAATCGTACCTCTTGTGTTGGCCAGTGATTCTTGCACGATCTTTTCAAGCACGATGTTGAAAAAGTTCCATGACAGCGTGTCACCTTGCCTAAATCCTTTTTTAACATCAAAGGTCTCGGTTTGCTCATTACCGACCTTAATGGAGCAGCGAGAATTCTCCATTGTCATCCTGCACAGTCGGACGAGTTTGGCAGGGATGTTAAAACTAGACATGGTTTTGTATAGCTCATCTCTATACACGCTGTCATATGCAGCCTTGAAATCGACGAAGAGGTGGTAAGTGTCGATTTGGTCTTCTCCAAGATCTGCCGTAGCGTAAATATTTGGTCTATTGTGGGGTTTCTAGGTGGTGGGGGTTTGAAATAGAGCACCTCTGAGGTAGCGTCTCTGATGGGGCTAAGGCAATGCGCCCATTCCTGCTTTATTGCTTGTGCTGTTGTGGGCGGATTTCGAGAGTGCTTGGAGAAGACACGATCGGCAAAGATTCTGGCAGTCTCTTGCGATTGTAGCTTTCCGACGTCAAACTTACTACTTAGTCCTACTCGACTCCTCAGCATTCTTGATATCGTCATTCGTACCTTGGCTACGACAAGGTAGTGGTCCGAGTCGATGTTGGCCCCTCGGAAGGTTCGTACGTCGAGAATACTGGAGGAGTGTCTGGCGTCGATCGCAATATGATCAATCTGGTTGGTGGTCGATTGATCAAAAGACCGCCAGGTACCCTTGTGGATGTTGAGATGGAGGAATCGCGTGTTTGCTACAAGAAGGTTACGCCCCGCTAGAAATCGATTAGCCTAAGTCCGTTGTCGGATGTGGTGTTATGGAGGCTATACTTCCCTATGATCGACTCAGATATGCACTCTTTGCCCAGTTTTGCATTAAAATCTCCTAGGACTATTTTTGTGTCGTAGCTGGGACATTGGGCATAGATTCTGTCTAGGAGATCGTAGTATTGAGTATTTGAGTCGATCGTCCTTTTCTTCCGTTGGGGCGTGAGCGCATATTAAGCTAATGTTTCCAAATTTAGCTTTGATGCGGATTGTCATGAGGCGTTCGCTTGTATCTCGGAAGCTTAAGACTTTTTGTCGGAGTCTTCCTCGAATAACGAATCCGCACCCGAATAGGCGCTGTTTGTTCTCCTTATAGCAGTTCCCGTAGTAGATGTCACAGTTTTTCATCCGTCTTTTGCCTGGTACATCCCATTGCACATCTTAGAGTGCGGTTATATCTGCTTTATATCAGTTGAGGGTTTGCTCCAATTGATCGCCTGCATCCGGTCTGTTAAAGGACCTCACATTCCAGGTGCAGACTCTCAAGTCCTTTAGTCATATGACATTAAATTCTGTAGAGGACAAGCGGCTGTATTATGGTAAAGGTTGGTAAGCGATGTCACTGCGGACGTAAACCGCGAGACCGCGATGGAGTATGAATGGCACATTACATAACGTTACGTTACATTATCAACAGCCTTTAAAAAGCCAATAATGTCGGAATCGGTACGTTGGTGAGGTGTAATTGATCAATACCAGTTTGGGCAGTACATTTCCTAAATTAAAATAACGTATAAGTTGACTTATAGCTGATTGATCACATTGCGTGATCGGGGTGAATACAGAAACTATAGATAGTTAATAATTCATCGCAGCCGAAAGCAATAAAACGCACAGGAATTGGATGTATCTATTCCTATAAAATCACAGACCGTTCACTGTATGCACATCGCCCCTAGCTTTTATCCTCTCTCAGATAAATTTCAGAAAGTGAAATGTTCACTAATTAGTATATTCCACATGAAGCATTGACCGAACCCTGTAAGAGCCCCGAAGATAGGTGCAGAAAGTAAAGTCGAAATTAGCACACGACATCTGCAGCATAAAAATAAATCTTTAGCTGCAGGCTCTAAACTTACTTTCACTTCAGGCTCTCTTTTGTTTTAAGTTTTTATTTTTCACTTAAAGAAATCAATCAACTGACTTGACCGGGTCTCAGTTTAATCCCATCCATGGACATTAAAGTCCATTGTATAATCAATACAAAAAATAAAACTCGACCAACGACCGGCGAATGTAGCGATAGGAGACAAAATATTTGGATTAATTGCTCCCTACAAAATCAATAACTACACAGTTGAACAGTTCTAGATACCCATCAAAAACCCAAAAAAACGAAGACCAGTGTGTTTGAATAAAATGACTAAAACAGAACCACTGGGACGGCAAAGGGAGAAAATGTATCTGGGTCGAGTGGATCCAAACTGCTGGCAGACGGGCCATGAGAATCCCTGAATGTGCACAACCCGTCAAGAATGAACGCAAACAAAACACAAAATAGTCCGAAGTACATTTTTTTGTCGATTTTTTCGTTTAGCTCTTTTGGAAAAGTATAATCAAAAAGAAGGATGTGCGGGGTGAGGTGGTTATTGATTTTTTTTTTCTGCTTCTGATGCTTGATGACAAGTATCCTGTCGGCGAAGAGTTACGAACGTGCAATAGAAGGGATGGGTTTATTGTCTTCATTCGTGAAGAGTATTTTACACTTTTATAGTCTATCTACCTTATTGGAGAGTTGTGATAGCTCACTATAAGATGGTGCTAGGACTTAAAGGAGAAATTCTCTAGTAGAATAATGTATGCTGTCCTCAGCTGTTAAAGTGGATGTTCGAATTTGCGGAAAGAAACGCAGATTGAGAGAAGAAAAAAAAAAAAGAAAAAAACGGAACTTTGATGCCGAAAATCCGAAAATCTTTTAAAACTTTTAAGTCCACAGGTCTTGACTTGAAGTGACTAATTGCTACTTTCTGCTTTTTTAAATAACTTGCGCGCACTCAAGGCCTAATAACCTTATTATGTCGGCGGCACAGTGCGGGCAGAAGGTAGAAAGGAAGAGGAATAGAGGAGATGCCGATGGACATTGATCTTAAATGCTTGCACGTTGCATTGAGGGGGGAACACCGAATCCGGCGGGAGTTCCAGATTCGTGTGGTTCGGTTAATGAAAGATTCTCTATATTTGACAGTACGTCCGAAAGCGGGCTTCAGAGTATATTGGTGAGCATTCCTAGAGAGACGTGTATTGCGGGATAAATGTTGAAGGGGCGGAATGCAACTGGCTATTTCATCAGAGCATTTTTTGTGGTAGTACCGATAAAACAGGGAGAGGCAGGTAACATTCCTGCGGTGTTCCAGCGAGTCTAATGCTTTTTTTTTTTTTTTTTTTTTTTTTTTTTTTTTTTTTTTTATTCTTATGAAGTACAAAGGTATAAAAATACATACAGACTGATAGTGCAGATATTAATAAAAAAAAAAAAAAAAAAAAAAAACTGCAATCTATAGTTCATAAAGAACTAGAAACGAAAGCAGGTCAGCCATTAAATTTAACAAACAAGATATAAAAATAATGATGAAGGGGGTCAATTAAAACTGTTTATATATCTATAATGGATGTAAGATAAATTTTTTAGACCAAAACACAAAGTAAGTCGGAAATTTCTTTATAGCTAAAGTTAAAGAGCCATGACTTCATTTTATGTTGGAAAATGGATTCATTTCGAATACATCTTATGGAATAAGGTAGCTTATTAAACAGGCGTGGAGCGCTTACAGAAAAAAAATGAGTATAAATATGTAGACTGTAGTGAGGCACTCGGACAAGATTCTGCTCATTTATTCTAAGTTGATAGCAAGAAGAGCTTCTGCTTAAAAGATAACCCGATCTCGCGAAGAATATTTTTAAGACCTTGTAACAGTATAGATGCTTTAGTGGTAAAATATTAAGATTTTTAAAAAGTAAAAAGCTACCGGACTGACGATTTTTATTACAAATTAGTCGAATAATATGTTTTTGTGACACCAGTAGAGGGTATATTTTATTATTGTAAGTACCACCCCAACAAACTATTCCATATTCAAGCTTACAGTGTACCAATCCATAATAGATTGCCTTCAGAAGATCAAACCCACAATAGGATTTTAAAAAGAAGAGCTGTCTCGTAGCTGCCATAAGGTATTTTTTTAATGCATGCGTATGGTCATACCAGTTTAATTTCCAGTCGAGATTGACTCCGAGATATTTAAAGTGATGAACGTTCTCAATATAAAAACATTTTTCAGAGCAAGGGTGATGTGACTCGAACTTAAAACCCCATCAATTTTAACTTTTTGAGCTCTATTAGTAAGATACGAACCAAGCCAACCATGAAAATTACCTCTAAATCCGCATCTATGTAGTTTATCCAAAAGTACTTTGTGATCCACCGTATCAAAAGCTTTGGTAATGTCAATGAACAGTGCTGCGGTATGCTTCCTATCATTTAAACCGTTGTATATATTTGAACAAAAATTGAGGAGAGCACTTTCAGTAGAACAGCCTGACCGAAAACCAAATTGGCATTCACTGAAAAATTTATTTTTTTCTAAGAACTGGATCATTCTCATCTTTATAGCTTTTTCGAAGATTTTAGAGAAAACTGACAGCAAAGAAATAGGCCTATAATTATTAATATCAGTCTTATTTCCTTTCTTAAACAACGGTATCACTTCAGCAAGTTTCAAATAGTCGGGAAAAATACTACATGAAACACTTTTATTATACATATAACATAAAATATCACAGATATTTAGTGCTATTTTCTTAACGAAGATATTAGAAAAACCGTCAGTTGTTTTCGAGTTTGAATTTCGAAGAGATCGAATAATCTTATACACTTCAAATGACGTTAGGGGCTCAAAGAAGAAACTCCGAGGACATGACACTTCACTAGATAAACAGATACAATCACAATCAGAATCACAACTATTGGAAACAACCTTAGAACCTATAGATGAAAAAAAGTTATTGAATTTATCTACTAAAACTTTGGTGTCAGATATCACAGCATTGTCTACGTTCACATTTTTAATTTGAATTTGTTGACTAGATTTATTTAATATTGCACGTACCAACCCCCACTCCTTTTTGGAGTTGCCTTTGAATTCACGAAACTTACTCAAATAGAAATTGTTTTTGCACAGTTTTACATCTTTAGAAATGGTTTTGCAAATTTGCTTGTAAGCAGATTTGACATTATTATTATTCGGATTTTTAATCTTCTTTTTATAGAGTTTATTTTTCATTTCGATTTTCCTTAAGACATTAATATCCATCCACGGCTTCAGTTTTGTAAACTTTTTCTTTCTTTTAACAATTACTTTAGAGCTTTGTACGACATAGTTTTTGAGTAAATTGATAAATATTGAAAAGGCTACAGAAGGATCACTTTCACAAAGTACACTTTGCCAGTCTTCAAAACGTAGATAATTGTTAAGTGACACAAAATCCGTTTTAACATAAGAACAACAAGAAGACATTTTTTTAGTGGAATTAGAACTAGAATATTTTAGGCTGAGACAAATCATACAATGATCCGATATCCGCAAATCAAAAACCGAACTACAAAGCTGAATTATTTGGGAGTTGGAGAAACGCGTCATGATATGGTCAACGCAGGTACTAGAGAAATCCGTAATACGAGTAGGCCTATTTATACATGGCTCAAAGCCATACGAAGAGAGCAAAAACAAATAGTTATCTACCAGAATTGAGTTTTGTAGAATGTCTAAGTTGATATCACCCAATAGAATTACGTTATTCGATTCACGAGATAAAAGGTTTTCTAACTCTTCATAAAATATGTTATTCGTCAGAGTAGGTTCATTAAATCTATAAATACAAAAAAACGTTAACTTCAAATCACTAACTACAACTTTCAGGACATCACAACTGTGCAGGTTGAAACCACAAGACACAAAATTAAACTTATTTTTAACAAAGGCAGCAACACCACCAGATGCATAGCTATTGTTACAACAAGCTATGAATTCATATCCTTCGATATGAAAGAGCGTCATTTCTTCTTCATAAATCCATGTCTCCGATAAAAAAATGAAGTCAGGCTTATTTATAAATGAATTTAGCTGTACAAGTAAGTTGTCCAGGTTTTTCCGCATACTTCTTATGTTTTGGTGTATAATAAGTATATTAGGTAAGTATGTTTGCTTAAAGAAGAGATCGAGTGCGTCTACGTTAAAGCAATCAGCAGAGGGAACATGTAGTAAATTATCTTGTGGATCTTGCATGTTATTTAAGCACGTGAAGGTCTTCAATGCATTTAATAACATTCACGTTGTCATTGTCCCCTTTACGCATAAGCACTCTACCATTCTTCACCCAAACATATTTGTACATTTTTTCTCTTTTGATTTTTTGAGCAGCATTTAATATTTGTTTAGTTTTCCTATTCAAAGAATCATTTATATAAATTTTAGTATTATTATCACATCCAAACAAATTTGTAGTTAAATTCTTTTTAAAAATAACTTTGTTCTTCATTACCAAATCTTTTTTCAATTTTGAAACAAATTTAACACACACAATAGACTTTACACTGCCATTTGGAATATTAACATTTTTCACATAGCAATTATCGATTTCTGATTCAGACACGTCAGTGGAGACACCCTGTGAGAAAACTTTCAAAGCACAGCTGAGTGCATTGCTGTTGTTAACGTCCGGTACACCCACAATCTCAACATACTTCTCTTTTGCGGTTTGCTGCAGGAACTCAACTTCTCTCTGAAGATCAGACACCGTTTTCAAAAGGTTATTTTTTTCTACTTGCAGTGTTTGTATTAGAGAAAGAGCGTTAGCATTATCTGCACGGAGAGCAATAATTTCATCGTAGATAGTTTCCAATGTTATGACTGGTTTGATTTGTGTAACACTGTGCTCTGGTTGTTGTTGTGGAGATGATGTTGATGCTAGTGTTGATTGTTGTCGTTTCTGCAGTTGCTCGTGGAGATCGTGTTGCTGGTGAGATTCTCTGCGTTCTTCATTAGGGGGCTTTGAGAATGATGAACTCAACACTGAGGAGTTTGGTATTAGCTGAGGTGAAAGTTCATTTTGTTCTCTCATTTGTGGTGGAGAGCGGAGGGAGCTTCTTCTTGCAGTGGAGCAATTCTTACACCAAAATTTCTTATCAGATTTCTGAAGGAAATCAATGTCAGCCGGTTTAATGTTGACACAATTGCAGTGATAAAAGGTCCTGCAGCCAACGCATTGTATTTTGGGCTGATTACGTTCCACTTTGGACTTGCATACACACGGCATTTTGCACGATTACAGTCTTGCTTACACAAAAAGAAAAAAAAAAAAAACAAGAGAGACAAAAACAAGGTACGTGTTGACCCCACGACACTACAACTTCAGTAGGCTCGTCTTTGTATTCTGTCTTGGTCTTGGAAGCACCGGACCAGACATGAGCGTTAAACTCTAATTTGGGGCGAATGAACGCCTTATAGATTGTAGCCAGGTCTAAGGGTGAGAAATATTTCTTGCATCTGTATAAGAAGCCTAGGCATTTCGCAGCATTCTTGGCGACACTGAATATATGGTCGCTCCAATCAAGATGGTGAGCAACACTCATACCCAGGATGGAAAGCTTTTCAGTTTCTGAGATGCAAGTGCCATTCATGGATAATGGCTGCGGGTTATTTCTACGCAGGGTGCAGGGTCGTAAACTGGTAAACGAATATGAGAAGCTGAGGGTACTGTCGTCAGCGATGGAGTGAATTGGATTAGAAGTAACAGACAAGATATCATTTATAAAAATAAGAAAGAGTGTCGGAGACGAAATGGAGCCCTGGGGAACACCGGCATTTACAAAGTGAGTATCAGACTTGAATCCGTCCAAAACAACTTGAATTGAACGATTCGAAAGGTAGCTTCTAATCCATTGAAAAAGAGACTCATCGATCCCAAAAGCACGCATTTTCGACAAAAGGGCTTCGTGCCAAACCTTGTCAAATGCTTTCGAAATATCCAGTGCAACAATCTTGATTTTTGGTGAAGCGAGTGATTCCACTTTTCAGCGAGATATGCCATCAAATCACCAGTGGATCTGTTGCTGCGGAAACCGTATTGGCGGTCATTGAGGAGTTTCCGTGATTCAAGATATTTCATAAGCTGACGGTTAATCAGCGTTTCCATGACCTTGGAAAGAAGGGACGTTAGTGCAATGGGTCGGTAGATGGAGGGAGAAGATGATTCGCCTTTTTTGGGTATAGGCTGGACAAATGCTGTTTTCCACCTACTCGGAAAGAGCCCAGAGGTGTAGGAAAGGTGAAAAAGCTTACGCAGTGGTTTTGCCAGCGTAGAACACCTCTTCAGAACTATTGGGGCAATACCATCTGGACCAGCGGATTTGTGTATGTCGAGGTCATTAAGAACCCTTGCGACTGTGCGAGTGCGGAAGTGGATTACTCCCATGGTGGAATTGACGCACTCTAGTACAGGCGGAGACAAAGTACAAGCTGGCAGCTGAGAACTGGTTGCGAAATGGGCAGCAAGTAGGTTAGCTTTGTCTAAGGGGATGACAGCTGGGATGTCATTGTGGATGAGCGTGGGTATAGACGACTTAGTTGAGTTTTTTACGTTTTTTACAAACGACCAGAAACTTTTGCTACCTTTGGGACATTGAAGGATTTTACGCCTTAATTTTTGGTCGGATTGGAATTTAACCCGTCGAATGTGGGTGTTGCAGTCATTTCTGGCTCGTATGTACTTTTTTCGGTTTCCCTCAGAACTGTTTGCCTTGTAGGCCCGAAAACTTAGCTCCCTGAGCCTGCTTTCTGCTTGACATGTTTTCCTGTAATTGCCCTTAAAGAGGATAAAATCACGATCAAGCTACAATGGGACATCTACTCGAGAGACTTGTAAAACACCGAGTGACCAAAGGTAGAGTTAACATCTATCATTTTGTTAAGTTGATAACTTAAAGAGGGCATGGGCTCGGACATACAGGGTAAAGTTGTTGATCGCTCTCAACCTGGCAGGATCGCTGTTCAAATGCCCGGGTCAAGTTGACATACGGCCTCCTCGAGGCGCCCTCTGGATAGCCTCTTCAACAACCGTTGGGAGGCGAACAAACGTATGCAGCGACAAAACCCCGACCAGAATGGCGATTGTGCGGCGGGCTAACAATCCGCCCACGTAAAAAAAAACTATGGCCGAATTCGGGATCCCGGTAAAACTGATCCAGCTGTGTCGCGCCACGCTAAGAAACACGGGATGCACCATGCAATTAGGTTCTAGAACCTCGGAACCATTCGAAACATGCACCGGATTTCGGCAAGGAGATGCGCTGTCATGTGACTTCTTCAACCTGGTGCTGGAGCACCATCTTTTACAAGTCCATCCAGCTGCTAGGATACGCGGATGATATCGACATCATCGCGTGTTCTCGCCGTGGCATTGTGGAAGCATTCACGGCGATTGAAGAACAGGCGAAACGAGTTGGTCTTAAGATCAATGAGGATAAAACGAAATACATGCTGTCAAGCGAAAACCAATCCGTCGCTCACCACATGGGACAAAATATAACAATTGACAGCTACAATTTCGAGGTAGTTAAGGAGTTTGTCTACCTCGGGGCAAACGTAAATTCCACATATGACACCACAGTGGAGATCCGGCATAGAATCACCCTTGGCAACCGCTGCTACTTCGGCTTGTCCAAACAACTGGGGTCAAAACTCCTCACTCGAAAGGCCAAAGTCATGCTTTACAAAACGTTCATTCTGCCAGTCTTGCTGTACGGAGCCGAAAGCTGGACGATAAGCAGGACAGCGGAGCTGATTTTGGGTTCTTTCGAAAGAAAAATTCTGCGCCGGATATTTGGTCCTGTATGTGAGGAAGGTGAATGGAGAAGTAGACACAACCGTGAACTCTACGAACTGTACCAAGATGTGGATGTAGTCCGGAAGGCAAGGATCCGTCGATTACACTGGCTCGGCCACATCGAGCGCATGGACATCAACGCTCCAGCTAAGAGGGTCTTCGACTCCGAGCCTCCTGGTTCGAGAAGAAGAGGAAGACCGAACCTCCGGTATAAAGACCAAGTAATCGCGGATGTAAGACATCTTGGTCTTGACAACTGGAAGCAGCGTGCCCGGGACCGTCAAGGATGGAAGGCAGCTATAGCTCAGGCTCAGATCCTCCATGGATCGCTGGCCTGATAAGTAAGTAGTAAGTAAGTAAGATAACGTAAAGGAGAACTCTACTTCTAAAAGTACACGAGTCATTAGTCGCGTTCACTTACCTGAAACATATCTGTCTCCGAGTCCTCTTTATATTCTACAATAACTGCTTGATTACGGGATAAGGTATACGATATCGAATGCTGATTGGCGTCTAGGATAGCTTTCGACGTTTGTGGCGATTGGACTACATAGTGTTTGGATCGTTTAACGCCGTTGGCTTCTGTGCGTTTATTGAGTACGAATTTCGATCGTCTTCGGCCTCGATCGCCTTGCGGTAAGTATCCATTGTATCTGAAACGAAGGAAAACACAAAAATAAATTTCGAAATATGTAACTACATCTTCGATTTTATCTAAAAACGCCCTCAAGAAAGAGTAGAAACTACTACCTATCTATTTATAAAGCCATCGGGTTCCACAAAGCAGTTGTCAGCCGATGCATGAACAGCAACTATGTATATTCTGGAACGCAAGCACAAGAAGCTGTCAGTGCCGCCAGACCATCGCTACCAACATATTCCAAATAGGCGTATTTCAAAATTGTCTAAATTAGTGCCACACTTCAGTCTTCAAGACTTCTATTAGCACTCCAATACGCTTTTATAGAAAAGAAAATGCCAATCAAATTGATTGGGGCAAACGTTTCGAAATATTGTTTACAAAATCTAAAAACACATCTGTGAATGGAAACGAAGAGAAAAAGAACTCTCCGATGAATGTTTGTAGCACTTCTGGATGAGCCTTTATATTGCATTTGAAAATGTGTCTAGTCTGTTCGTAAATTTCGATGTCCTAATACAAAAAATTAATATTCAGACGACATCTCGTTAGAGGTATAATATTTTTACCATCGGCTGAAACTCATTGGTGTCTTGAAAAAAAAAAACTCGCATAAATGTTGATCCAAAAGAAGAGAATATGTCGAGAGATATAAAAATCCTCAAAGACAACATCATTTCAGACATCTGTTTTTGTATAAGAATAGATGAAATTGAAATCTGAATAACCCGTACCTTTATACCTCAAATAATTTCAGATTAAGGTATAAACTAAAATTATTTGTTTGGGTTTCGTTACATCCTTTTTAGGGTTCCGTACCCAAAGGTAAAACGGAATCCTATTACTAAGACTTCTATACCATGGCTAGAGATAATCTTTAAAGGATGCCTAGCTTGGAGTCGTATTCCAGAAAAGTGAAAGTGCGCAAAGGTAATTTTCATCCCCAAGGCCGGCGGGAATTCTGACACTTCCCCTAAGGACCTAAGGCCTATCTGTCTATCATCCTTCGCTCTAAAAACCTTAGAAAGGCTGATAGACCTACATATACGGCACAGCTTGGATCCCTCCCTAATTTCTAAGGCACAACAGGCCTACTGTAAAGGTAGATCGGTCGAAACAGCTCTTCACTCATTAGTGAGGAAAATCGAAAGATCAATCCATCTCAAAGAATATACGCTAACAGCCTTCCTAGACATAGAGGGCGCCTTTAACAACGTCACTCCGAAAGCAATAATAGAAGGGCTAGAAAAGCTAAAGGTGGAGAGGACTCTGATAGGGCTGATCAGCGAGTTGTTATTAACACGCAAGATTCACTCTAAGTTGGGAAGCCAGGCAATCACCAGAGTGGTTACCAGGGGAACCCCGCAAGGAGGGGTTCTCTCACCTCTCCTCTGGAATGTAGTTATAAATGAGCTACTAATTAAACTGGAGGAAGAAGGCCTGGACGTTGTTGCCTACGCCGATGGCGTTGCCATCTCAATCTCAGGTAAATACCTATCCACACTGAATGACCGCATGCAAACGGCATTCTCATTCCTGTGCAAATGGGCGCATAGTAGCGGGCTCAGGATTGATCCCCAGAAAACGGAGCTCGTGCTACTCACCAAAAAGCACAAAATCCCGGAATACTGCCCTATCACTCTGCTCGATACCAGGTTAACCTATTCCCCTAGTGCCAAATTCCTAGGCATTATACTCGATAGGAAATTAACTTGGAAGAGTAATACAACTGAAAGAGCAAAAAAAGCAACAATAGCTCTCTACACATGTAAAAAAGCTCTAGGAAAAAAATGGGGATAAAAAGAACCGACATCTACAAAGTCATTGGTGTCATCACAGGTCACTGCCTCATTGGCAGTCACGCACAAAAACTAGTTCCGAATGATTTCTGCAGAGGCTGTCAGGACGAGGAGGAGGTCGAATCCATTCACCACCTTCTCTGTGCCTGTCCAGCTTTTTGCAATATAAGGAAGCGTTACCTAGGCTCTTACTTCCTTAGACAGATGTTCAGAAAGTAGGGATACTTAACCTTCTTGACTTCTTAAGAAGCACTAGATGGTTCCACGAATAGGGGGGTAAAACCCCCTCGTAGCTGCACAACGGGTCCCCCTGGCCTAAGTGCGTTCTTCTCAATTCTGGGAAGGCTACGACCCTACCTACCTACCTACTAAGACTTCGCTGTCCGTCCGTCCGTCTGTCACCAGGCTGTATCTCATGAACCGTGATAGTTAGACAGTTGAAATTTTCACAGATGATGTATTTCTGGTGCCGCTACCACGACAAATACTAAAAACAGAACAAAATGAATATTTAAGGGGGCTCCCATACAACAGACATGATATTCATCCAAAAAATCACCTTGGTCACATACTGAACTAAGGTTAGTCGACAATATCTTTTGTGTCTTTAATGAATTAATCCTAGCTGCAAACCTTTTCCCCATATTTCCCATTATTGTTACTCACCTTTTCACATCGTTGCTGTCAAACTAAGATAATTGATTTGAATTCAATGGACACTTTGATGATCAACTATATCTCATCATGAAGATTTTTGATTATCAAAGTAATATGCCGATATCCTGCCTGCAACCAAGATCTGTCATCATACAAAAAATGTGATTTAATGTGATGACTGATGAGGTAACACACATAGTCTCTTTCATATTTATATATACAGATGGTACGGAACCCTTCGTGCGCGAGTCCGACTCGCACTTGGCCGGTTTTTTGTTTATACCAATCGATGTATAATAACCCAGCGTTACAAATTTCATCTGCGACGACGCTTGATGGTACCAAGGCAGGGTCAAACTGATAAGCTGTGCCGACGAAAGATCCGTTGATCTTCTGAAAGCCATAGTGGTCGAAATAGGGGAAATTTGGGAGGGAGCTAGGCTCAAGGTCATCACTAAGGACCAGATCCCTAGACGACCGCGAGCTAGATGCTGGCTCCCGCTTGCACCAGACAACCCCCTTGAAATAAAGGGTCCGCCAAATAACTTTTTTTTTTTATTTGAAAGTACAATCCTTCCGGTTAATAATGGAAAATAATTTCATTCAAATGGCTGCCTCGGCTGGCCATGCAGTAGCCTACACGATCGGTCCAATTTTTAAGCACATTATCGATTGTGTGCAGCTGTATTTCACCAATGGCTTCACGAATATTGACCTTTAAAGCGTCAATTGTCTCTGGCTTGTCGGCGTAACACTTACTTTGACGGCACCCCACAAATAATAGTCCAACGGTGTCAAATCGCAGCTCCGAGGTGGCCAAACGACATCAGCTCTGCGGCTGATAATGCGATCTTCAAAAACAGGGCGCAAAACATCGAGTGTAGCTTCGGCTGTGTGGCGCGTAGCGCCGTCCTGTTGAAACCAAATGTTGCCAATATCCTCCTCTTCAATTTTTGTGAACAAAAATTCGTTCAAAAAGGCCCGATAACGATCGCCATTGACTGTAACGGCCACTCCTTGCTCTTTTTCGAAGAAAAATGGCCCAATTATGACTCTGGACCAAAATCCGCACCAAACAGTGGCTCGTTTTTGGTGCACCGGCTTTTCAATGTATGCGTGCGGGTTTTCTGTGCCCCAAATGCGACAATTTTGCTTGTTTACATACCCGCCAAGATCAAAATGAGCTTCATCTGAAAAGATGATTGTTTTGGCAAAATCGGCATCTTCTGTAAGTCGATCGCAGGCCCACTTAGCGAAGCGAAAACGCATTGGATAGTCTGTTGGCCTCAACTCCTGAACCAATTAGACTTTGTATGGCCTCATACCAAGGTCTTTATGCAAAATTCGTCTCAATGATGTCTCCGAAATGTTCAATTGTTGAGAACGACGGTGAATTGATGTTGATGGCGCTTCACACACACTTTCTGCTGCAGCAGCAACATTCTCGGGTGTACGCACTGTTTTTGGCTTTTCACGCTTTGGTTTATCGATGAGGATGCCAGATCTTTCACTTCTTTCACAAGATAACGAACATACGGGGCTGACGGTGCTTCTCTTCTTCCAAAATCCGTACGCAATTTTCGCACACATTCTGCGACATTACCATGATATTCAAAGTAATGTCGCAATATTTCCCAGCGTTGTTCAAGCGTATACACAACCATATTCGTTCAGCGGAAGGATAAAACTAATTATCTGTCAAATCAGACATGAGCTAAGTGTTACCATTCACATAACTACACTACTTGAAAAAAAAAAAAAGCCTTATATGGCGGACCCTTTAGTTGAGACAATCAACTATTGCAATCCCAATCTCCCAACAAGAGATTGGAGAGTCGCGAAGCTGGAGGAACCGAAAGGTCGATCAAGACAGGCAATTATTGTACTGAATTGTGAAGCCTTGGAACCTCTGGCCCTATGCGACTACCATATCAGGTTTGGCTTTAAAAAAGTCAAACTAAATATATACACAAAGGATGAGGAAGTGCCACCATCCGGCAATACAGACACGGCTAACACCGAGGTCAGAAGCGGAAGCTCTACGGTGCAGGAACCCTCAACCCCCTCGGGGAGCAAGGGCCCTGCGCCGGCAGAAACTGAAAGCCCAGCAACATCCCTGGTCATTAATGATCAGGAGTCATTGCTCGACTCTGGAAGCAAGGACTATTCCACTAGCTCGCCGATGGAAGACGATCTTCTGGACTCAGATCTGGAAGACCTTAAATGATTTCGGAATCCATTCCTTGTCTTGTTTTACAGAACGATTAAAATAAAGTAGATAAGCCTGCTTTACTTTTTCAGTTATAGTCCTTCCTGAGCCCTTTACGATATATTGGCCACTCACATAACAAAATTGATTGGGGCGATTTTCACACGTACGGCGACCGCTTTTTTCCATTCTGCATAATCCTGGACTCCAAACTTAGTTGGAGAGAAAATATTGAGGAAAGAATCAAAAAGGCCTATGTGGCACTATATTCGTGCAAGGTAGCCTTTGGAAAGACATGGGGTCTCAAACCGAGGTTAGTACATTGGTTGTACACTGCGGTGGTAAGACCTATCCTAGTCTATGGCTCGGTTGTCTGGTGGAAGGCGCTTGAGAAAAAGTGTAATCTTCAGAGTGTGTCAAAGGTTCAAAGAGCAGGCTGTCTGGCGGTGACGGGATCTATGAAGTCCACACCAACGGCGGCTCTTGAAGTCATGCTGAACCTCCCACCCCTGGACATGTACTGCGAGAGCGCCGCAACCAGAACTGCGCTAAGATTACAGGAATCAGGTCACTGGAAAGGGAGTCCTCACGGACATGCATCAGTCTTGGATCGATGGGCCGTCTCGAGATTCAGAACCGTAACGGACTATGTCACCCGACTTCCTTCCTGGGAGAGGAGATTCTCTATTAGAATTCCCTCCAGGGAGGAATGGACCGGTGATTTGGTACGCACGGAAAGTGAACTGGCACTCTACACCGACGGATCCAAAATGGATGTTGGCACAGGTGCAGGAGTCTACTTTGAATCTCGGGATATGCATCGCTCCTACAGGCTCGATGATGGATGCAGTGTCTTCCAAGCTGAGGTCTTCGCTATCAAGCAGGCGGCGGACCTGATCAGCAAAGAGAATATCACAGGAAAAAGGATCAGCATCTATGTCGACAGCCAGGCAGCCATTAAGGCTCTGCAGGCAGCATGGGAAAGATCCAAACTCGTCAAACTCTGCAAGGAGAGGTTAGAAGAGATATCCAATGTAAATGAGGTGACCCTTTGCTGGGTACCTGGTCATATGAATATCTCCGGAAACGAGAGGGCGGACGAGCTGGCTAGGGTGGGATCAGGTGCTAACATTGCGCAGATCTCAGCTGAGGCCAAAGCACCACTCAGTGCGCTCTACAGGGAGATACATACGGAGCTATTGGTTTAAGCCAATAAGCGATGGTGTCCCTTAGATACATGCGCAACGGCGAGATCGACTTGGCCCGTCTATGATAAGAAAAGAACGACAAATCTGCTGAAGTTCAATCGTGGGAACATTCGACTGGCAGTCGGTGCCCTCACCGGGCACTGCATGCTATCCTACCATGCAGCTCGACTAGGCCAGCCCTACAATGACTTTTGCAGAAGCACCTGCTGTGTGAAAATATTCATTTCGAACCGAATAATCTTCAGCTATTATTGATGGGAAACAAATATACCCAGTGATCGTACTTCTTCTTCCTCTTAGTGGGCGCTACAGTTTGGGGTGAACCTGGGCCTCAACCAACATGCCCCTCCAACTAGCACGATCTTTCACTAGCCTTTTCCATTGCCGCACACCCAGTTGGCTGAGGTCCCTTTCCACTTGTGTGCGCCGTCCTCTGCTTCTTCGTCCCTCGGGGTTGGATTCAAAGACTCTCCGGGCTGGAGCTGTGGTGTCCATTCGCTCTACATGGCCCAGCCATCTTAGCCGTTGAATCCGTAGACGCCTGACTAGGCTCATGTCGCTGTACAGCCCGTATAGTCCGTGGTTGAATCTTCTCCTCCATCGCCCGTCTGCGTTTATAGGCCCAAAAATCACGCACAAAATCTTTTTCTCGAACCGACCAAGGGCCTCCTCATCCGCTTTTGATAGTGTCCATGCTTCTGCGCCGTACAACAGGACCGGGATGATAAGGGTCTTATATAGAGTCAACTTTGTCGTTCGGGCTCTATTACTCAATTGCCTCCTGAGCCCAAAGAAACAGCGATTGGTAAGAGTGATTCTGCGTTTGATTTCGGAACTGAAGTCGTTGTTACAGGTCACTGCGGAGCCAAGGTAGACGAAGTCCTTAACTACCTCGAACTTATATCTGGTTGCGAGGATTTGAAATAGATTGTGCCTCTTGTATTGGCCAGTGATTTTTGCATAATCTTTTTCAATATGATATTGAAGAAATCACACGACAGCGCATCGCCCTGCCTAAATCCTTTTTTGACATCAAAACTATCGGTAAGGTGTTCACTGATTCGGATGGAGCAGCGAACATTCTCCAAAGTCATCCTGCATAGTCTGACGAGTTTAGCAGGTATGTCAAAGGTAGACATAGCGTTGTATAGCTCGTCTCTAATTACGCTGTCGTACGCGGCATTGAAGTCGACAAATAGGTGGTGAGCGTCGACTTGAAATTCATTGGTTTTTTCCAGGATCTGCCGTAGTGTGAAGATTTGGTCGATGGTGGACTTCCCTGGCCTGAATTCGCACTGATAAAGACCTATCAGCTTATTTACAAAAGGCTTCAGGCGTTCACACAAAACGGCAGAGAAGATTTTGTAGGCGATGTTAAGGAGACTTATTCCTCTATAGTTGTCGCAATCAGAGGGGTCTCCTTTCTTGTGGATCGGGCATACGATGCTGAGACTACACTCCTCGGGCATGTTTTTCTCTAACCATATCTTACAGATGAGCATACAGGGTGCATGCTCCCAAATAGGTCATCGCCAGCTGCCTTGAAGAGCTCAGCAGACAGTCCGTCTGCGCCAGCAGCTTTATTCGACTTGAAATTCGATATGGCAATCTTAACTTCGTCGAGGTTAGGGGGACAGAATTCTCTGCGGTCTCCGTTGATTAGAAATGGATCATTCTGCCTGACAGCGGTATATTGACTAACATCGCCGTTATACAGTCTGCAGAAGTGGATTTTCCATATTCTCAGGATTGACTGCGGTTCTACTACTAGGTGTCAGTTCTCATCCCTGCAGGCTTCCGTTCTTGCTTTATAACCTTGGCATGTTCGCTTTATCTGTTGATAAAACTTTCGAACGTCACGCCTGCAGTAACACCTCTCCAAATCCTCAATCGCGCTTCTCGTGCTCTTTCTTCTAAGAATCTTATGCTTCTCCCTTCTTTCTAACTCGTAGAGCTCACGAGCTGCTCTTGTTCTTTTATGCAGCGAGGCCTTATATGCATCCTGCTTCGCTGTATGAATCCTCCTGCACTCGTCATCGAACCAGGTGTTTCTTCGTGGTGGAGCCTTGAAACCCAAAACTTCGGATGCAGAGCTTTTCAGGGCTTGTTTGCAAAGGCTCCACTGCTGTTCCATTGATAGTTTTGAGGATTCAGGTGTATTGGAGAGCTTAAGGGAGACGCGATCGGTAAAAGCACGAACGGTTTCTAGCGATAGTAGCTTTCCGACGTCATAACTTTGTATTCTTACTCTACTCCGTTGCGTTCGTGATATCCGTAAGCGCATCTTGGCTACAACAAGATAGTGGTCCGAGTCGATGATAGCCCCTCGGAAAGTTCAAACATCAAGAATAGTGGAGGAGTGTCTGACGTCGATCGCGATGTGATCAATCTGGTTGGTAGTCGATTGATCAAGAGACCGCCAGGTGCCTTTATGTATATCGAGGTGCGGGAAGCGCGTACTGGCTAGAAGGAGATTTCGCCCCGTAGCAAGATCAATCAGCCTGTGTCCGTTATCGGAGGTGGTGTCGTGTAGGCTATGTTTGCCGATGACTCGTTCAAATATGCTTTCCTTACCCAGCTTAGCATTGAAGTCTCCTAGTACAATTTTGATGTCATAGCTGGAACATTGGGCATACGTTCTGTCTAGGAGATCGTAGAACTCATCTTTGGCTGAGTCATCCTTGTCTTCCGTGGGGGCGTGGACGCAGATCAGGCTGATGTTAAAAAAAAAAAAAAAGACTAACAAAGGCGTCGTAGGGGTAGCATCTATCCGACGGCTGCTGGCCTGCTAAAAAGCGAGAAGAGCCACCGCAGTCGAACATCTTGCGGCAGTGTTAGCAAGTCCCATTCCCACCTCCCCGTGGTGCCATCTGGAGATTTCCTAGGGAAATTGCAGACGGGGAATGGTAAATGGCGAGCCTCCTACGCCAAAAAAACAGGATTAGTCGGTTGGGCTACGGCCTAGCAAGCCGCAACCGTAAGAAAACCTCAAACTCCGATACAACCACAAGCCTCGGATATAATGGACCGGATTTATGTTGACGACCCTTGCAAAAAAAAACGAAAAAAGGACAATGATCCAAACAACTTGCGGACGCCCTAGACCGCTATAAAGCATTCCAGGAAATGCGACGGAATGGACCGGGTAAAAAGCGGATGAAAAACTGCAACAACTATTACGACGACTGCTATATGGAGAGAGGACAACGATTGTTTGGATGCGGATTTGTTGTTCGAGGTGGACTAAGGCAAAACATCCTAAGCTTTCGGCATGTGAGCGAACGCCTCATAACAATCCGTATCAAGGCTAAATTTTTATTTTTTTTCCCTCAAATACTGCTCAAGAAAAATCATATTGCTTATGTTGAGTCAGTCAAAAATGTAATCTTTAACTGGACCCTAACTTGTTAGCCTCATGCCTATAATACCGTTGCACAAAAGCTTATGGTAACCTCCGAACGCTCTGGCCTGTCCAACACATAATTCCAATGAAAGTCAGGGCTCTCTTAGTGAAAACGTTGTTTCTTCCTCTGCTTACTTATGGTTGCGAGGTCTTTTGTCATTTGAATGACAAAAGCATTTGAACGAGACAGCTAACTGTCGTATTCAACAGTGCAGTGCGTTATGTCTATGGTCTACGTCGTTTTGATAGAATTTCACAATTTCTTGGTATGACCTTCGAAAACTTTTTCAAATATCGTTCCGTAATTTTCTTTTCTAATATACCTACTCATAACCCGCCAACCTAACGAAATCAGTTTTTTAAACTCTAATCGATCATTAAATGTCTTGATTCCGCATTTTAGTTGTACGACATCCAAACGTCAGTTTTTTGTAAGCTCCGCACGAATTGAAACTCCCTTCCGCGAGAAATAAAAGGCTTGAGTTGCATGAGAAAGATGGGAAAGAAATTGAAGAAATATTTTAGCAACTTATAGTTAATTTAAACACAATATTGCTTTTCACTTTAACATACATGGTTGTCTGTAAAGTCGGTTTACGGACGATTATTTTACGTGATAACGTCATTGGAAAACATTGATGAAAAATGAACAACATGCAGTGTTCCAAAGCGGTCCACCATCTAAGTACTAACCGCACCCGACGCTGGTCGATTACAGTATTCGGACGACAGACGATACATATGAGATTGCTCGGACAGTGTTGTGACTTGGTAAGGAAACGCAAACACTCATGAGCTGCTCGCGAGTGTGCGCTACCCAACGAGCAATTATTAAACGCACGCGTTCACAAGTAATTGGCTGTGAGCATTTTTTTCGATTTGGAAATGGGCACATACATACATAAGTATGCATGCATGTATGTATGTATCACCTGAATTACTCCTAAAAGTATGCCTGCGTCATCGCAAAATCTGTTCATGCCCCCAAGTATGCAAACAAAATTCTATCCCATAGGCAAAATAGATTCCTCCCTATCGCTCGTTTCGCGCTCTCGCTTGCACGCTCATCAGGCGGAACGTGACAATGAGTCATACTTTTTCGTACGTGCAACCGGTGTTCATCGATTTATAAGACGTTATCACGTCAAAAGACGCTTTGTCGGCTTCGCGCGGCCTTCGCCCAAATCAAGATCGTCAACGTCAGATTAAAATAGAAATTTCCAGAAATGTCACTACCGAATTCCCGTTCTCGATTTTCAGAAACTGAAAACGTAATGGATAGATATTTTCACATCAAAATCTGTTAACGTAAAAATGAAACTTTGACGAAGGACATACGGACGGATGCCACTCACATTGAAAGGAAATAGACTCCTGCGGTTCGGTTTCAAAATGGCAAATGATTCTCCGGAAATACACCAATATCAGTGGGAAAACGAACAATTGAATAATACATATAAGTATTTGCACATCGGATTCGTCCTTGTGTTCCTTTAAATCTCTGCTGTCATGAAAGGAAAACGAAATAGTAATTTAATTCCAAATATATCTGCAAAAGTCCATGAAGGCAAATTTACTTTCCTCCAGGTAAATGTATATACATTAGATGTACATACAGTGGCTCACAAAAGTATTCGGAATTATAATTTTTTTCGAAATTTAGTACTGCCAAAGAAAAAATAGTTTTTATTTTAACCGATGATGTGATGTTAATTTTTTTATTGCCTATTTTTTACAAGGGCCGGACCTCCTTGTAGCAAGGACGCGATTCCCCATCTCAACATCCACAAAGGTACCTGGCGGTCTTTTGATCAATCGACCACCAACCAGATCGACGCCAAACACTCCTCCAGTATTCTCGACGTACGAACCTTCCGAGGGGCCAACATCGACCCGGACCACTACCTTGTTGCAGCCAAGGTACGCATGAGGATATCGAGAGTGCTTAGGAGTCAAGTAGAACTACGTAAGTTTGACGTCGTAAAGCTACAATCGCAAGAGACTGCCAGAATCTTTGCCGATCGTGTCTCCTCCAAGCTCTCTCAAAATCCGCCCACAGCAGCACAAAGAATAGAGCAGGAATGGGCGCATTACCAGAGCGCCATCAGAGACGGTGCCTCAGAGGTGCTGGGTTTCAAACCGCCACCACCTAGAAACCCCTGGTTCGATGAAAAATGCGAACAAGCCCATGCAGCAAAACAGGAGGCATATAAAGCCATGCTGCAACGACGGACGAGAGCCGCTCGCGAAATCTATGAGCAGAAGAGGAACACGCGCTTTTCAGAAGAAAGAAGAGAGAGCACGGAAAGCGTGAGATCGAGGAGATGGAGAGATGCTTCCGCAGGAATGACGCCCGTAAGTTTTACAATAAGGAAAAACGAACATGCCATGGCTACGAAGCCAGAACGGCAGCCTGCAGGGATGAAAACGGAGAACTGGTAGTAGAGTCTCAGTCGATGCTGAGGATTTGGAAAAACCACTTCTGCAGTCTGTATAACGGCGATGATAGACAAGATACCGCTGTCAGGCAGAACGAGCCACTCGTAATGAACGACGATGTAACAGAATTCAGTCCACCAGACCTAGACGAAGTCAAAATAGCGATATCAAGATATAAGTCTAAAAAAGCTGCGGGCGCAGACGGCCTGTCTGCTGAGCTTCCTAAGGCGGCTGGAGATGAGCTGGTAGGGTGCATGCGCCATCTCATTTGCAAGGTATGGTCGGGGGTAAGCATGCCCGACGAATGGAATCTCAGCATCGTTTGCCTGGTCCATAAGAAAGGAGACCCCTATAACTGCGCCAACTATAGGGGAATAAGTCTCCTTAACATCGCATATAAGATCTTCTCTGCCGTATTGTGTGAACGCCTGAAACCGTTTGTGGATAACCTGATCGGCTCTTATCAGTGTGGTTTCAGGCCAGGTAAATCCACAATAGACCAAATATTTACGCTACGGCAGATCTTGGAGAAGACACTCACCAACTCTTCGTCGATTTCAAGGCTGCATATGACAGCGTGTATAGAGTTGAGCTATACAAAGCCGTGTCTAGTTTTAACATCCCTGCCAAACTCGTCCGACTGTGCAGGATGACAATGGAGAATTCTCGCTGCTCCATTAAGGTCGGTAATGAGCAAACCGAGACCTTCGATGTTAAAAAAGGATTTAGGCAAGGTGACGCGCTTTCAAGCAACTTTTTCAACATCGTGCTTGAAAAGATCGCGCAAGAGTCACTGGCCGACACAAGAGGTACGATTTATTTCAAGTCTACGCAATTGCTTGAGTACGCCGACGACATTGACGTGATTGGACGGACACAGCGAGACGTCAATGAGGTCTTTGTAAGCATTGAGGTAGAAGCGGCTAAGATGGGTCTCAAGGTTAATGAGGGTAAAACCAAATATCTGCTTTCACCTAAAAGAGACGGACAACGCCGACGTATTGGCCAGAACGTCACCATGGGCGGATATAACTTTGAAGTGGTCAAGGAATTCGTCTACCTTGGCTCACTGATGACCGGCGACCACAACACCAGCGCTGAGATAAAACGCAGAATCACTCATGCCAACCGCTGTTTATTTGGGCTCAAGAGGCAATTGAGAAGTAGAGCCCTCTCTCGGAAAACCAAGGTGACACTATATAAGACCTTGATCATCCCAGTCCTCCTTTACGGTGCAGAGGCTTGGACGTTAACAAAAGCGGATGAAGATGCCCTTGGTCGTTTCGAGAGGAAAATTCTGCGCCCTATCTACGGTCCCGTTTGTTCAAATGGTGTATGGAGAAGATATAACGAAGAACTGTACGGGTTGTATAGCGACATCGGCCTGGTACGACGTCTACGGTGGCTAGGCCATGTAGAGCACATGGAAAATACAGCTCCGACCCGAAGAGACTAAGAATCCACCACGGAAGGAAGGCGCGGCAGAGGACGGCCGCATCAACGGTGGCGCACGCAGATGGAAGGGGACCTTAACCAACTAGGCGTGCGGCGCTGGAAACGCTTGCTAGTTGAGGCCCAGGTTCACCACGGACTGTAGCGCCACCTAAGTAAGTAAGGAGTTTTAGTTAATTTCTAACAAATAACGGTTGGACCGATTTTAGTGAAAACTTCACCAGTTCTAGGTTGCGTAATTACGCGTGGAATAAACTCGGTGTCAATGTCAATATCATATTTGGTTGTCGAGATAATCGAGGCGAAAATTCCGAACGCACATAGGCACGTTCGCACGTACATACACGCACACAGCCAACCTTGGACTTATATTCTAGTGACCTTGAAACGTGGAGATATGTCAATATTTGGAATTCGTTTACAAGTATTTTGGTGGTTTTAGAACTTATTTTATTCTATTCTTCGGAAATAGCTTCCTTAGGGGAAGATTTGCTTGTCATTGGATGTTTTCAAATTTTTTTGTCAATGGTTGCCCATAAATGTTCTATGGGGTTGTGGTCTGGAGACTCCGGCGGGGTTTCCGACTGCTCAGGGGTGTCATTGTCGTGTTGAAACATATAATGACAAGAAAGCAAACATTTCATAGCACTCTCAATCAAATTGTTTTTTAATATGTCAATATATTGAAGGCGATTCCTCGTTCGCACTCATGCAACCCCACAGCCTAACATTACCTCGGATTGTGGGTATCTTGACAATATGGACGTGACAATCAAACAAACGATGGACAGAACGATACCACGCCAACGGCATTACGATATCACGGACGTGTACCGAAACGCGACCATAGACGCGCTTCACAGACAGAAAAGTAGACTCCTGTCAAGATTCAAACTCTTGTACAGACGGTTTACTGATAGACATGATCCAGAGATCAGGACACTGAAATCTTTGATTAAAAACCTCCAGCAATTGATTACAGAGAATTACAGAATTTCTGTAAGTTCGTACTGGAACTACAAAATTCGGGATGTGAAGTCCAACAACCCGAATATGTTCCCGTAAATAAATCAAATTTTTCGGAGAAATAATCACAACGACATACAAAATTTGAAGCTTCTGAGGACGCCAGACAATGAACGAATTTTACGAACCGTGAGCATAGATCCAGAAGATGCTGTTCTGGATGACGACTTCTTTGTGATCGAAGATCCACAGGAGAAAGTGGCAACAATGGGGGCTGTCTTTCAGGAAGTATATAAGGTAAATGAGAACATTCGCCGGAACCACGACCTGGAGAACAGGGCTCTGCTCCACCAGTTCGATCTCCGAAATGACATCGAACATTGGCGAGCCGAGAACAATGGTTTCACCAGGTTCAGGGACGATTTCACGGCAAACAATGTCGTCGCCAACGATGGGCTTAACCCCCCTTTTGTATCGACGGTAGAGCTTCAAACGATCTTCGAATCTCTGAGAAAGAAGAAATCCGCAGGCATCGACGGAATCTCTAATATTGTATTTAGACACCTTCCACCGATGGCTAGAGAGGCATACACTATCCTGTTTAACAACGCGCTGAATAATGCATATTATCCGGTGCGTTGGAAAACAGCGGTGGTGCAGCCCATCCCCAAGAAAGGAAAAGATTCGTCCAACCCGGCAAATCTCCGGTCGATAAGTCTCCTTCCGAGCATCAGCAAGGTATTCGAGAAGATGATTCACAGAGCCCTTTCAAAATGGGTTGAGGACAAAGACATCATTCCGGATAACCAATTCGGTTTCAGGGCGGGGCATGGTACTATTCATGCAGCGTCGAAACTCGTGTCGGATATCCAATGGAACAGATGCAAGAACCAATGCACAGGTGCCTGCCTGGTTGACTTGGAAAAAGCCATCGACACCGTATGGTAAGAGGGACTTTACTACAGGCTTAACCAGCTAGGCATAAGTAAACCACTGCTGTATATGATCTATGATATGTTAATGGGAAGAAAGTTCGTTGTAAAAATTGCCAACGTGACTTCTTCTCAAACATTTGATATCAAAAATGGTCTACAACAAGGCACGGTGAACTCGCCGATCCTTTTCAACATTTACGTCAGTGGTCTGATAGCTTCGCTTCGTCACTCGATAGCATACGCAGACGACCTAGTCGCGTATAGAACAGGTCCAACGATTGACGTCATAGTTACTCTCTTGCAACGTGACTTCGAAAAAATTCAA
The DNA here is from genome assembly GCA_951905685.1 of Eumerus sabulonum. Classification (NCBI taxonomy): domain Eukaryota; kingdom Metazoa; phylum Arthropoda; class Insecta; order Diptera; family Syrphidae; genus Eumerus; species Eumerus sabulonum. The sequence continues at coordinate 195,139,078 of OX645060.1, forward strand.
ACGTTTTGTAATGACTGGAAACTGAAAATTAACTTCAAAAAATCGGAAACTATTTTGTTTAGAACGCCATTGTCTGGGGCCTCTAGGGATACCAGGAAAAACTGGCGAAAATTCTTCATCACTGGTCCGGATGGGCGTCTACTGGCGAACCAAAATGTAGTCAGATACCTCGGTATCTGGTTGGATCAATATCTGTATTTTAATAAACATATAGATGTTGCTTTGGCCAGGGCTCGGGGAGCTTTCACGCTGTTAAGATGGCTGTTTCGTAGCAGCCAACTTGATAAGAAAGTCAAAATAATCTGTTACATGACTTTAATCAGACCCATGATCGCCTATGGATGTCCCGTTTGGTTCAATGTGAGTGCAAGCCTGACAGAAAGGATTCGAGTGTTTGAGATACAATGTCTAAGGACCTGCCTCTCATTGCACAGAACATCAGAATCCGAGTACATAAAATACTATCCCAACGAGGTCCTATACAATAGAGCCAAAATTATTAGGATTGACAACTTTTTGATCAAATTGATTCGAAGTCACACGGCAAGGGCGATGACTTCGACCAATAACTTGATATCTGGGGCTTATTACCCAAATGAGTTATATCACGAGAGAGCCCGTCTTAGCGGCTTTGTTCCCCCAGAAGCGTTCTTACGTTACGACAACCGCGAGCTGATACAGAAAAAATCGGCAATTCATCTTCCACGTGGCCCGAAGGTCTGTGGAAAAGAGCTTACCTTACGAACGGGATGTAGCACTCCGTGAGCCGGGGCGAGTCCGTTTCAGTATGGCAATGTCAGATCGGGATCGAGCAGACGTTATATATTTATATATACATGTCTATGCATGTACATATATATATATATGTATATACATACAGATAAAATAGGATAGGCTAGATTAGGATTACTATGTACTGTAGTTTTAGTTAGTTTTAAGGTTACACTCACTAATAATATGCTAAGTTTTTTTTAACTAATTTTTCTTAGCCTTATTACTAATAAACGAATTCCACAACAAATAGAATAGACGTCGAAAGACAAAATTAAAAATATACTGTATAGCTTAGAGTGCCCGTTCAGGTTCAGTATGCTACGTTAAATAGATAAGATATTTAAGATAGGTTTAAGCGTTTTACCTAGAATAAGTTATTTGGAAAAATATTAAGAAAATGCTTTTAAAATGTAAAATGTAAAATGTGTTTGCCCGTTCAGTAATTAAAAATAAAAAAGGCTTGCCCCCTTCTCTCGATAAACAATAAAAATAAATAAATAAAAACAACATTTAAGAGCTCTTTAGTTGTTCGTACGACATAAGCGCAAAAAATATTTAACGGTCTCTGAAACGACGGTTTAATTGAATCTCTTTTTACCCTTTGCAGATGCTGGGGGTGCGGAAGTGGATAAACAACGCGATGCTATTGGATTTATCTTGCAAACGAAGTTAATGAATTTACATTAAGTGAACGATACCATACTCGGGCACACATATGGTATGGACATTTGCGAATGGGTAAATCGGACTATTTGTACTATTGAGTCAGTCTAAGTCGAGATATACATTTGTACCTATATACTTTTCACTTTCGAATACGCCAGTTAATGATGCGATGAGATCTGGGTTTTTTGTTATTTATTGCTTTTAATTACTTTTTCGGCTATTATTCGAGCAACTTGAGGTGATTCTAAACGAAGGTAAACTACTAAGCTAAATACATTTGCCTGAGTTAACAGGCATGAATGGGTGATATCATCTCTTCAGTCCATTACGAATTTCTTGTGACTCCCTCAATCAGCGAAGTGATACGAGTAAAAGCTCTTGGTGAACATTATGAGAGGCGAAATTGTGCAGGAAGTTACAGCTCATACTCGAATTTATGTTATATACTCGTCACATATCATGTGACTGAATTGTAGGCCCCAAAAACAAAATCTTCCCAACTAGCATAAGTTCAGGTAAATTTATTGCATATTATGATGCGAACCTCTTAAGTAGCGAATACGTCGCCTGTACGTTTTTTAGGCTTCCGTACCCAAAGGGTAAAACGAGACCCTATTACTAAGACTTCGCTGTCCGTCCGTCCGTCTGTCACCATGCTGTATCTCATGAACCGTGATAGTTAGACAGTTGAAATTTTCACCGATGATGTATTTCTATATAGCAACAAATACTAAATTCAGAATAAAATAAATATTTAAGGGGGGCTCCCATACAACAGACATGATTTTCAAACAAAAAATCCCCTTGGTCACATACTGACCTAAGGTTAGTCGACAATTTCCCACAACCAGTAGCAAACTTCCCGAATGGCAAAGGACTAACAAAGGCCTCGTAGGGGTAGCATCTATCCGACGGATGCTGGCCTGCTAAAAAGCGAGAAGAGCCACCGCAGTCGAACATCTTGCGGCACTGTTAGTAAGTCCCATCCCCACCTCCTCGTGGTGCCATCTGGAGATTTCCTATGGAAATTGCAGACGGGCGAATGGCGAGCCTCCTGCGCCAAAAAACAGGATTAGTCGGTTGGGCTACGGCCTAGCAAGCCGCAACCGTAAAAAAACGTCAAACTCCGATACAACCACAAGCCTCGGATATAATGGACCGGATTTATATTGACGACCCTTGCAAAAAAAAACGAAAAAAGGACAATGATCTTCGGGTTTGTACGTGGAATGTTAGGTCCCTAAACAGGCCACGTGCAGCCGAACAACTTGCGGACGCCCTAGACCGCTATAAAGCGGACATAACCGCTATCCAGAAAATGCGATGGAATGGACCAGGTATAAAGCGGATGAAAAACTGCGATATTTACTACGACGACTGCTATAGGGAGAGAGGGCAACGATTGTTTGGATGTGGATTTGTTGTTCGCTGTGGACTAAGGCAAAAAGTCCTAAGCTTTCGGCATGTGAGCGAACGCCTCATAACAATCCGTATCAGCCTGATCTGCGTCCATGCCCACACGGAAGACAAGGATGACTCCGCCAAAGATGAGTTCTACAATCTCCTAGACAAAACGTATGCCCAATGTCCCAGCTATGACATCAAAAGTGTACTAGGAGACTTCAATGCTAAGCTGGGAAAGGAAAGCATCTTTGAACGAGTCACCGGCAAACATAGCCTACACGACACCACCTCCGATAACGGACACAGGCTGATTGACCTTGCTACGGGGTGAAATCTCCTTCTAGCCAATACGCGCTTCCCGCACCTCGATATACACAAAGGCACCTGGCGGTCTTTTAATCAATCGACTACCAACCAGATTGATCACATCGCGATCGACGTCAGGCACTTCTCCATTATTCTAGATGTTCGAACTTTCCGAGGGGCTAACATCGGCTCGAACCACTATCTTGTAGTAGCCAAGATGCGCTTACGGATATCACGGACGCAGCGGAATAGAGTAAGAATACAAAGTTCTTAGAAGAAACAAGAAAGAGCACGAGAAGCGTGCGATTGAGAAGAAAAAGCGACCATGCGAAGGTTATAAAGCCAGAACGGAAGCCCGCAGGGATCAGAACGGACACCTAGTAGTAGAATCGCAGTCGATGCTGAGGATATGGAAAAACCACTTCTGCAGACTGTATAACGGCGATGTTAGTCAATATACCGCTGTCAGGCAGAATGATCCATTTCTAATCGACGAAGACCGCAGAGAATTCTGTCCCCCTGACCTCGGCGAAGTTAAGATTGCCATATCGAAGCTCAAGTCGAATAAAGCTGCTGGCGCAGTCTGCTGAGCTCTTCAAGGCAGCCGGCGATGACATGGTTGGGAGCATGCACCAGCTCATCCGTAAGATATGGTTAGAGGAAAGCATGCCCGAGGAATGGAGTCTCAGCATCGTATGCCCGATCCACAAGAAAGGAGATCCCTCTGATTGCGCCAACTATAGAGGAATAAGTCTCCATAATATCGCCTACAAAATCTTCTCTGCGGTTTTGTGTGAACGCCTGAAGCCTTTTGTAAATAAGCTGCGGATTCAGGCCAGGGAATTCCACCATCGACCAAATCTTCACACTACGGCAGATCCTGGAAAAAAACCAATGAATTTCAAGTCGACACACCACCTATTTGTCGACTTCAAAGCCGCATACGACAGCGTAATTAGAGACGAGCTATACAACGCTATGTCTACCTTTGACGTACCTGTTAAACTCGTCAGACTATGCAGAATGACTTTGGAGAATGCTCGCTGATCCATCCGAATCGGTGAACACCTTACCGATAGTTTTGATGTCGAAAAAGGATTTAGGCAGGGCGATGCGCTGTCGTGTGATTTCTTCAACATCATAGTGGAAATGATTGTGCAAAAATCAATACAAGAGGCAACATTTATGTATTTCGAATCCTCGCAACTCCTTGCATACGCCGACGACATTGATATAAGGTCACAGTATTGAGATAGAGGCGGCGAAAATTGATTTGGCAGTAAACGAGGGCAAGACTATATTTATCATCAAAAAAGGACGCTCACCACCGACGTCTTGGCCAGAACGTTTGTATTGGCAGATATAAGTTCCAGGTAGTTAAGGACTTCGTCTACCTTGGCTCCGCAGTGACCTGGAACAAGGACATCAGTTGTTGAAATCAAACGCAGAATCACTCTTGCCATTCTTTGGGCTCAGGAGGCAATTGAGTAATAGAGCCCTCTCCCGAACGACAAAGTTCTGTTCTGACGAAGAAGCAAAGGACGGCCGCACTTAAGATGGCGCACACAGGTGGAAGGGGACCTTAGCCAACTGGGTGTGCGGCAATGGAAAAGGCAAGCAAGAGATCGTGCTAGTTGGAGGGGCATGTTGGTTGAGGCCCAGGTTCACCCCGAACCCCATTAAGAAGAAGAAGAAAAAATTACCTAGAGTCAGTGGTAAAGAATTAAAAATTGAGTATAGTAAGGGATTACTTGAATGAAGTGTTATGCAAACATCTTTTTCGGCCCACTTTATTGCCATAACTTGACCACATGTCCCACTAATTTATCCATTTTTCGAACGACTCTATACTAGTGAAAAATTTAACTAACTATATGCAATATAGCGCAAAGCGAGTCCTATCCCACATACATATTTGTTTAAGACCCACCAACCCCACGAGAGCCTCTGTTATCAGACCAGAATGCAAACAATGATAGCGACTATCAAAGCTAAACAAGATAAAGACACTCAACCGTACATGCATAAGTCGGCAGTACAAAAATCAATAAACAAAACGTAAATGCCAGGCTTATGACTCTGAAATCCGAAAGCACTGCCAAACGAAGTAAAAGTCACAAACGGGTCACGATTTACATAATGTATGGTCAGCCCTTCATCAAGCGAATCACATTCCCTGATGGGAACTAGTATCTACAAAAGCCCATGGTAAAGCAAAGAAAGCGCAGCGGAAAAATCAATTTAATGCAAATTCATGAGTTATCGCATGCCATGAATCTGGCTGGCGTGGTAATGCCACGTGCTATATACATATGTATATACATAGAGCGGCGCCACCCGGAGTAGAGGAAAGTAATTTCGCGTCCAACCCATAGACCGACCAAGCCTTTTTTAGTGCCCTTCATACATAGTTAGGGCAAAGGAGAGAGAGAGGGTATACTGCACGAAATTAGGTCGGAACATGTTGTTTACCCGGGCAATCAGGTGCCCAAGCCGAACAATGAGTTTCCACTTTGCCACCATATACCACATGCTCGAGGTTATTTTCCTACTTCACTCATCGTCATACGTATCAGACAAAAGGACAAAGGTAGCCATTGTTTGACTGAACGATACTATCTATTTGCTCTCAGATAAGATATACATATGAGGTTGCATTCGAAATTTCGAGAAACAAAGGAGACTTAGTCGTTCCTCACCCGTGCGCCGGAACAAAAACCCGAACAAAAACACAAAAATGTACGAATAAGATGGACAGGCAAGTACGTTGTCACCTTGTCGACGTGTTATCGAGTCAAGTACTGGGACCGACCCTTGAAATACTCGTAAATTGTTTACTGATATCGTTACTCTGTAAGACTGTAAGACCGGTGTCGCTGAACCTTCCAACCGAGTTTATTTCTTTTCTCACGGAACGAATGACTTATTTGTCTGAGAGGAACTTTATTGATCAGATCAGATTAGGAGGGCAAATGTAGACTTATAAGTTACTTACGGGTTATTGGTTTATTATGGAGATAATACGGTTGAAAACTTTTACTTTGTCATGTCTTGAATGTCTCGAGGTTGATAACCACTTTCGAGGTTGTCGAATCATGTCATGATGTATTTATTAGTATCGGATATGAAATGATGAGAAGGTCGTTGCGGTACGTCGTAGATAATGACATTTCAGTAATCTTGTATGCCAGTAATTGGTAGGGTTGATGTAAGTTTCCTTTAAGAGATCTTCTTGTTCTTCTACTTCGGGCCTCAACCAACAAGCGACTCCAACCAGCACGATCTCTTGCCAGCCGTTTCCAGTCACGTACACCAAGTTGGCTGAGATCCTTCTCGCGGCATTTGAGTCGAGGGCATCCTCTGTTGCGTTGTTCCAATGGCTCGGATTCGAAGATTCGTCAGGCCGGGGCTATGCTGTCCATACGCTCTACATGGCCTAGTCATCTAAAGCGTTGTATCCGTAGACGTCGTACAGTTCGTGGTTGAATATTTTCCTCCAGATGCCCTTAACGCAAACAGGACCAAAGATTGCGCGCAGACCTTTGGCCTCGAAAAGACCAAGAGCTTCCTCATCTGCTCTCAATAGCATTCATGCTTCTGCACTATAAAACAGGATGGGGGGGGTTTTTCGAGAGACAGCTCTGTTACTCAACTGCCTTCTAAGGCCTAAAAAACAGCGATTGGGAAGAGTTATTCTGCGTTCGATCTGCGTACTGCGGATCCGAGGGAGACGAAGTTCTTGCAGCCCATTGTGATGCTCTGTCCGAGGCGTCGATGTTGTGCGTCCGTTCTTGATGACAGCATATACTTCATTTCACCCTCATTTACCGCCAGACCTCTTTTAGCCGCCTCCGCTTCAACGCCTCATTGACGGCCCGCTGCGTTCGACCAATCACGCCAATATCATCGGCGTAAGCTAGCAGTTGAACGGACTTTTGGAAGATATTGGCCCTAGTGCTGCCTGGTGAGTTTCGCATGATCTTTCTCAAGTATGATGTTAAAAACGTCCCAAGATAACGCGTCGCCTTGCTTAAAACGTTTTTTTGGCATTGAAGATCTCGGCAAGTTCATTACAGACCTTGATGGAGCAGCGAGAATTTTCTACCTTCATCCTACACAATCTGATGAGCTTGGTAGGGATGCCAAAATTAGGCATAGCTCTGTATAGCTTGAAATCGACAAAGAGATGGTGAGTGTCGGCCTGTATTTATTGGGTATTTTCCAGGATCTTACGCAGTGTGTACTTCCCTGGCCTTAAACCACACTGATAAGAACTTATCAGATTAACCACAAAGGGTTTCAGGGTTTTAACACAATACGGTAGAGAAGATCTTTTATGCGATGTTAGGGAGACAGTTATAGACGCAGTTACTCGTATAGGGGTCTATTTTCTTTCAGACAGGGCAAACGATGTTGAGGTTCCATTCGTCGGGCATGCTTTCCTCTGACGATATCTTATAGATGAGTTAGTGCATCCTTCTAAACAGGTAATTTCCAGCTGCTTTGTGGAGCTCAGCAGGTAGTCCGCCTGCGCCCGTAGCTTTATTCGACTTGAGTTTCGATATTGCGATCTTAACTTCGTCGAGGTCAGGAGGAGGGAATTCCTCGCGATCTTCGTCGCTACGAAATGGATCGTTCTGCCTGACAGCGGTATGTTGACTAACATCGCCGTTATACAGTCTGCAAATGTAGCTTTTTTCATATTCTCAGCATCGACTGCGACTCTACTACTAGGTGTCCGGTCTCTTATACTCCTCCCTTGCTCTTGTTCTTCTAAGCAGCAAGGCTTTATACCTATTTATCCTTCTTGTATCTTCCTCCTCCTGCCTTGAAGTCCAAAACTTCAGATGCAGTGTTTTTTAGGGCTTGTTTGTAAAGGTTCCTATGATGTTCTATTGACTGAGGATTAAGGTGAATGAAAGAGCTTAAAGGGACGCGATTGGCAAAAGCACGAGCGGTTTCTGGCAATAGTAGCTTTTCGAGGTCACAACTTTGTATTCTTACTCTACTTGGCGCATCTTGGCTACTACAAGATAGTGGTCCGGGTCGATGTTAATTGCCCGGAAAGTTCGAACATCGAGAATAGTGGAAGAGTGTCTGATGTCGATTACGATGTGATCAATCTGGTTAGTGCCAGGTGCCTTGGTGTATATCGGGGTGCGGGAAGCGCGTACTGGCTAGAAGGAGATCTCGCCCCGTAGCTAGATCAATCAGCCTATGTCTGTTACCGGATGTTGTGTAGTGTAGGCTGTATTTGCCGACGACTCGTTCAAAGATGTTTTCCTTATCCAGTCCTTGAAGTCTTCTAGTACAATTTATATGTCATACCTGACACATTCGGTCTAGGAGATCGTAGAACTCATCTTGGGTGAAGTCATCTATGTCTTCCGCGTGGGCGTGGACGTAAACAAATCCGCATCCGAACAATCGTTGTCCTCCTTCCCTATAGCAGTCGCCGTAATAGTTGTTGCAGTTTTTCATCCGCTTTTTACCCGGTCCATTCCTGGATTGGAACGCTTTATAGCGGTCTAGGGCGTCCGCAAGTTGTTCGGCTGCACGTGGCCTTTACAAAGCCGAAGATCATTGTCCTTTTTTCGTTTTTTGCAAGGGTCGTCAACATAAATCCGGTCCGTTATATCCAAGGCTTGTGGTTGTTTCGGAGTTTGTGTTTTTTTTACGGATACGGCTTATTAGGCCGTAGCCCTACCGACTAATCCTGTTTTTTTGGCGCAGGAGGCGATGTAATAAAAGCGAGGGGATACCGCACTCGATACTAAGGATTTAATAAACAGTGAAAGTTTTCAGTTTTAGAGGGCATGGGCTGGGTAAAGTTGTTGATCGCTCTCAACATGGCAAGATGCCAGCAACGATCCCTGTTTAAATGCCCGGGCCAAGTTGACATACGGCCTCCTCGCGGCGCTCTCTGGATAGCCTCTTCAACAACCGTTGGGAGGTGAACAAACGTATGCAGCGACAAAACCCCGACCAATGGCGGTTGTGCGGTGGGCTAACAATCCGCCCACGTAAAAAACAAAAAGTTATGAATGAGGATACACGGACGGATACTCGGCGACGACAACACACGAAAAAGGGACACGATTTGCGAGTATGCTCCTGGAATGACAGAACCCTGTACACTCCAGGAGCTGCTCATAAACTAGAAGGAATCCTCATGCAGTACAAGGCAGGTATTACTGCGGTCCAGTAAATACGCTGGATAGGAAACGGTATGATGACGAAGAAAAATTGCGACATTTATTACAGCTGTCGCAAAAGGTTGCACTTACTGGGATGCGGAATTGTCGTGGGAAAGCGGTTAAGGTCGAAGGTCATCGACTTTAAACCAATAAGTGATCGCCTGGTTGTGATCCCCATCAGAGGCAGATTTTATAACATCAACCTTATATGTGCACACGCCCATACCGACGAGGCTGAAGACCCTATCAGGGAGGACTTCTATGACCTCCTGGACAACGCCTCGGAGCCTGTCCGGATACAATGTTAAAATCGTGCTCGCTGACGTCAACGCCAAAATCGGTAAGGAGAACAACCTTGGCGGAGTGCTCGGAAAGCACAGCCTCCACGATACAACAACAGATAACGGCTTTCGACTCACGGACTTTGCGACAGCTCGTAATGCGGTGATAAGTAGTACAAGATTCCCTCGTAAGCGAATATACACAGCAACCTGGCGATCTCCGGACGGTCGAACCGCCAACCAAATCGACCATGTGCTCATTGACGCAAGGCACTCGTCAAACATCCTGGATGTGCGAACATTCAGAGGCGCAAATGTCGACTCTGACCACTTCCTCGTAGCAGCAAGATTCAGAGCTCGACTGTCCAATGTCAGAAAGCTGCACCAGCCCATAAGGAGGAGGTTCGACATTGGGCGCCTAAGTACACCGGAGGTTGCCAGAGTCTGCAGGGAGCAGCTGAGCGAAAGACTCTAGGGTATGCCTACTTCGAACACAAATGCCAATAACATGTGGCTGCATTGCCGCTTAGCCATTCAAGAAGCAGCCGAAACCACCTTAGGGTACCTACCACCCCCGACAAGAAACCCCTGGTATGATGGCGAGTGTGAGCAGAAAAAGGCAGCAACCGGCGAGGCGTACCAAAAGGCGCTGCAGAGGAAAACCAGGGTCGCGCAACTCAAGGATATCCCAAGGAGTCTAGGGATAAGCATAAAACACGAGCCTTTTACAAGAAAGCCGATAGCCTTGCAGGAGGCTTCAAAAAGGGCTCTTCAAAACTGCGAGGGTAATCTTGTCACCGACCCGCAGGGTATAGTGGATGTATTTAAGCAGCATTTCCAGCACCTGCTTAACGAGCATGACCAAGAGAGAGTGGTAGGGACCGAGGAAATCCCAACTCCAGCCGCTGAAGTAGTCCTCCCACCCAGCATCGAAGAAGTCGGCACAGCTATTCAGAAGCTGAAGAATAACAAGGCCGCAGGCTCAGTTGGCTTTTCATCAGAGCTCTTCAAGGCTGGCGGCGATGTTCTGGTGGGGAGCATGCACCAGATCATCTGCAGAATTTGGGAAGATGAAAGCATGCCCGACGACTGGAACACCAGCTCTATTTGCCCCATCCACAAAAAAGGCGATCCCACCTCTTGCAAGAACTATAGAGGTATATCCCTGCTCAATGTCGCATACAAGATCCTGTCTAGCGTATTGTGTGAACGTCTAAAGCCAATTTGCACAGCACTAATCGGCAGCTACCAGTGCAGCTTCCGGCCCGGCGAATCGACTATAGGCCAGATTTTCACACTTCGACAAATCCTGGAAAAGACCAACGAGTTTCGAATCGGTACACACCATCTTTTCATCGATTTCAAAGCTGCATACGACAGCATTCATCGTGAAGGACTGTTTGGTGCGATGGCCGAATTCGGAATCCCGGGAAAACTGATCCAGTTGTGTCGCGCTACGCTAAAAATAACGCGATGCACCGTGCAACTCGGTTCAAGGACTTCGGAACGGTTTGAAACATGCACCGGATTTCGGCAAGGAGATGCGCTGTCACGTGACTTCTTTAACCTGGTGCTGGAGCAGATAGTGCGACGGGCAGGCGTCAACAGGGAAGGCACTATCTTCTACAAGTCCGTCCAGCTGATAGGATACGCGGATGATATCGACATAATCGCGTGTTCTCGCCGTGGCATTGTGGAACGAATCCGTCGCTCACCACCTGGGACAAAATATAACAATTGACAGCTACAATTCCGAGGTAGTTAAGGAGTTTGTCTACCTCGGGGCAAACGTAAATTCCACAAATTACACCACAGTGGAGATCCGGCATAGAATCGCCCTTGGCAACCGCTGCTACTTCGGCTTGTCCAAACAACTGGGGTCAAAACTCCTCACTCGAAAGACCAAAGTCATGCTTTACAAAACGCTCATACTTCCAGTCTTGCTGTACGGAGCCGAAAGCTGGACGATAAGCAGGACAGCGGAGCTGATTTTGGGTTCTTTCGGAAGAAAAATTCTGCGCCGGATATTTGGTCCTGTTTGTGAGGAAGGTGAATGGATAAGAAGACACAACCGCGAACTCTACGAGCTGTACCAAGATGTGGATGTAGTCCGGAAGGCAAGGATCCGTCGACTACACTGGCTCGGCCACATCGAGCGCATGGACATCAACGCTCCAGCTAAGAGGGTCTTCGACTCCGCGCCTCCTGGTTCGAGAAGAAGAGGAAGACCGAACCTCCGGTATAAAGACCAAGTAATTGCGGATGTAAGACATCTCGGTCTTGACAACTGGAAGCAGCGTGCCCGGGACCGTCAAAGATGGAAGGCAGCTATTGCTCAGGCTCAGATCCTCCATGGATCGCTGGCCTGATAAGTAAGTAAGTATGTACATATGTATGTGGTTTCTAAGTTTGCCGATTCATTGTATAATGTAACAATTTTTATTCGGATGCCCGTCTGTTGGGCACCAATACGAATAATGGGAAGCAATCCCATCCCCTCTTAGGAATCCTCCTCAGTTTTCTCGATTATGAGTATAAATTTAAAGTAAAGGTCGACCTCAAACCTAATTGGGCTAATTCGTTTGTATGGGTATTTGTAATGTAATCACTCAATGAGGTTAGAGTGGAGAACAGGGCGTTTTCGAGGACGCCTTTCAGCTATAACCAATAATCAAATCTAAATACTCAGATGATTAACATGAATAAACGAATAACATTCAAAGTAGCTTCGCACGCAATTGCCTGTATCATTCAGTTATAGTATCTTTTTGGTTCAGGCTGTAATAACTGTATCTATAGAGAATACAACTAAAATGTCTAATTTAAGAGTACTACTTACCCTAGAATAACTAATTCTCCATAGATAATTCGAGGTTTATCGTGTCCATCAGCGTCTGGTTCGGCGAGGATGGGTGATTCTGTTCCATCAGTGCTGAAAAATATAAAAAACTCACGGTTAAAGGTGGCAGGTGATAGTTGAATTATGGTGAAGCAATCAAAAGGAACAATCACTAGAAATGACCTCAAACAATGTTAGGAGTGAAAAGTTGCCGCATAGGTATCCGACCTTCTCTATCAACCCAACAGAGACGAAGTCAAGCGAATGAAGATGAAAAAGAAGACGACGACGACAGCGTCGACATCAGAGACTCTTGTGTACATAAAAGGCTTTTTCTTCATTTCTTCTGTTTCCTTTTTCATTCAAAATTATAATCGCAGCCACAGCGTTATGGCTTAAATGTTTTCTAATTTTTTTTTTTTTGCGATTATCTGAACCAAGTGAACAGTACAGAGCAACTTAGGAAGGGAAGAAGCAAGTGGAACGGATTAAAAACCAAGAATAATGGAAAGAAAAGTGAATGAAACATTCGACACCGTCGCCAGAAGTCGTAGAAAATGCTCACCACTGAAATGCCAGGCTAAAGTGGAAGGGGGTGCAGGAAAATTGTTTTCATTCTTCGTTTCTTTCAATTCTAAATTGCAAAATTGCTAGAAAAGAAGAAGAAAATGAATACTCAAGTACGAGCACATTAGATGGTAGCGGCAAACAAGTAGAGGTGAGAGCTGATAGGCCGGGTATAGTCAGTCCCCCGTAGAATGAGAGAGATCCTTCAGATTGTGCTGTGTGGCGACTATTATTACAGTTTGCAATGCGTTTAAAGTTCAACATGTTTAATGTCACGTTAAAGAAAGCGTTCCACGCCAAGAGGAGCCCTTGTGCATGGCTGTTCTTTGTGTTTTGCTTTATTTGCTAAACGACACTATTAACTTGTATGCCTTCTGAAACCGGAGACGTATGTATTTATTTAGCCGCTCCACGGGTGAGGAGTGATAATGACATGTAATAGAGACTGAAGGGTCGCTTGGATTCGAACGTATATCTCATATTTTTCAAGGTGGAATAACAGACTTGGTGCCAGCCTACTTGGACTTCGATGAGCCAGCCAAACAAATTAGCAAATTACGGCTATTAGATCTTCCAGAGACTGAGAAAGACAATAATTTAGTGTGAGGATGTACCTTTTTTTTTTTCTGTCCGAGGCTTTTGCTATTTGTTGGAGCACTCAGAAGCAAACACTGGTCCATTGTTCTCCAGAGAGACACCTTACATTAATGTATATCCCCCGTTTTCCGGAATGATGTAGAGCTAAGGGATTTGGCACACGCCACGTCGGCCCCAAGTAGAGATCCTTAGCAAAACGTCCCTCCTTGAACCGCTTTGCCCATTCAGACACATGTATTTTCGACCTACACTCTTCTCCACTCATCACCTGAAATTTTCGGAGGATTTCCGAAGGTTTTCCACCAGATTTCACTAAAAATCGAATGACAACACGTTGCTTATATCGCGTACAGGATAGGCCCAACGATTCGAAAAAGAATTCGGATGTTTTGTAATGAATGGAAGTTAAAAATCACCTTCCAAAAAGTCGGAAACTATTTCGTGTAGAACTCTATTGTCTGGGGTCTCTAGAGAGGGACCTAGGAGAGTTTTTGCTCTGTTAAGGTGGCTGTTTCATAGTAGCCAACTTGACAAGAGCGTGAAAGTACATAATATGTTACATGGATGTCGGTTCAGTGCGAGTGCAAGCCTGATGGAAAAAATTCGAGTGTTCGAGAGACAGTGCCTCAGAGCCTGTCTCGGATTGTACAGAACGCCAGAGTCCGAGTACACAAAATTCTATCCCAAAATTATAAGAATGTACAACTTTTTGACCGAGACGCTTGATGTTAAAAAAGGACTAAGGTAAGGTGACGCGCTGTCATGGAGCTTAGCCCGAAGAAGTCACGAGCCACCCGGCCATTACGGAGGTGGAGGGGGATGCACGCAATGCACTAACCAGTGCATGCGGGGAGTAAAAGGCAACAGACAACGGCATCGACTAAGGATAGCCACATGGAACGTCTCATCGCTCAAAGGAAAGCATCTCGAGCTGGTTGAGGAAGCTGCCAGGTATCGATTAGATATCGTAGGTATCTCTTCGACAAAGCAAAGAGGATATAGAACTGTGGACCTTTCGGATGGGTAGAAACTCTTCCTATCGGGAGTTGCACCTCAAATGTCTGCACAAGCAGGAGTGGGGATAATCATAAGTCCCAGGCTGGCAGACAGGGTACTGGAGTGGATGCCATTAGGAGGGAGATTCGCGATCTTAAAACTCCAACTTGAAAGATCAACTTTGGCTCTGGTGCATGTGTATGAACCGAATCTTTCTTTGGTGGCGTTACAGCCCATGAAGGACCAGAGCCAAGCTTCTCTCAATCCCCCATGTTGTGCGTGATTTATTTTTCACACAGGTGAAAGGGACCTTTAGTTTAATGCCGATTCCGAACGGCGTGAGTTGAGAAACTTTTTCATGGCAAGTATACTACGGGGGGTTTTGCTAGCACCCCGCCGAGGAGGGACGCCGCGAAACAAACATTCGATGGCGTTGGTGTTATCGGGATGCGAACTCGCTCATCGTGCGTCAGAGTCCAACAAACTAACCACTGCGCTACGGCCAGCGCCCCCTGACCCGAATCTAGAGTCAGAGTATGCGACTTTCCTGGATGAAGTTGATGCTGCCCTTAATAGGGCGGTTGAGATGGATTCCTATATCCTGATGGGGGACTTCAACGCCCACGTGGGTGTGGATGTAACGACACAGGGGAGTGTGATTGGGAGGAACGGTGATCCTCATCAAAACGCGAACGGAGAGAGGTTGTTGGCTTTTTGCTGTGCAAATGGCATATCCATTATGAACACCTTCTTTCCACACAAAGACATTCATAAATATACGTGGTATCGTCGGAGTCTACAACAGAAATCGTTGATGGATTTCTTTGTGGTACCATCGTGTGTGAAACGGATGGTTTGTGAGGTTCGTGTGTTGATCATCACCTGGTGTTGTGTAAGCTGTATCTTACTGATAAGAGTACCTCGTCTGCCAAGGCGGAAACCAAGAGTGGTTACACGCATACGGTGGGAGAAACTACAGAGCAGTGAGGTGCGGCAACCCTTCTCACGACACATATCCGAAAGGTTTGAGCAAATTCCAACTGTTCCATCGCATGTAGAGGAAGAATGGCGACTATTTTCAACAGCTGTCATTGCCTCTGCACGTGATGTTTCTGGAGAGAACCGGCTTGGTGCGGCGACTGATGGTGAGAAAAGAACTGCGTGGTTTAAAACACCCGGACTTCAAGAAGCCATCAGAGAGAAGAAGAAGGCCTACAGAGACTGGATTCTCTTGGGGGACTCTGCTTCTCGTGACCGATACACTGTGACGCGAAGAACTTGCAAATTTGCTGTGCGAGCAGCTAAGGAGCAGTCCTAGAAGGAGTTCGGCGAGAAGTTGGAAGGCGACCATAGATCAGCGAAAAAGGTGTTCTGGCAAACCATTCGCCGGCTCAGAGGAAGGAAATTCAACATAATCGAAGGAGTTAAATCCAAAAGATGGTGTGTTGCTTTCCAATGAGATGGACATCTTACGCAGATGGAGCGAGCACTTTTCGGGGCTGCGCAATCCCGAACAGGGCGCTGAGGGGGACAGACCCATAGTCTTGAGTGGGGCGGAGAATAGTCCAACGGTTGAGGAAGTCATTTTAGCGATTAAATAGCTAATAGTTGGCAAATCCGCTGGTGTGAATGAAGTTCGGCCAGAAATGCTTAAGGCAATGGGTAAAGAGGGAGTATTATGGCTCTCTCGTGTCATTAAGGTGGAAATGCGGTGAGACACAGCGATTGGCAAACTGAGGTGATTGTCCCTCTTTTCAAAAAAGGGGGGATAAAAAAGAGTACTTCAACTATAGGGGCATATCTCTTTTAAGTGCCCCCGGTAAAGTCTACGCTAAGGTGTTGGAAGCGCGTTCTAGAGCTATGGTCGAATCCAGGATGGGGGATGAACAGTGCGGGTTTCGTCACGGCAGAAGTACAACCGACCAGCTTTTCACTCTAAGAATGGTAATCGAGAAGGCTTGCGAGTACGCCAAACCAATCTACAGCTGCTTTGTAGATTTGGAAAAGGCGTATGACCGAGTTCCTCGAGGTAAACTCTGGAGTGTTCTGCAGGAGTATGAGATTGATATACCTCTGTTGAGTTCCATTCAGTCTCTATACACAAACTGTAGCCGCTGCGTTCGGGATAACGGTAGTAAATCAACACCTTTCACCGTGGGCGTTGGACTTCGCCAAGGGTGCGTCTTGTCACCCCTCCTTTTCATTATATATATGGACTGGATGTTGCAGCGCAGTCAAGGCGAGAAGTATTTTACATTGGGAGAGTTGAGGATAAGCCATCTTCTTTTTGCAGATGACTTAGCTGTCTTCACATCCTCCCAGATGGAACTTCAGCGCGCGCTAGATAGGTTTGTGGCCGTATGTGCTGATGCTGGGATGAGGGTTAACGTGAACAAATCCGAGGTTATGGTTATTGCCAGAACACCTGTCCAATGAACTCTACATGTCAGTGGAGTCCCATTGAAGTAGGTGGAGAAGTTTAGGTATCTCGGGGCCTTCTTCACGAGTGACGGGAGGTGTAATACTGAGCTTTCCTGCAGGATTGGCCAAGCTGGGTCAATTTTGAAACAGCTTGGAAAATCTGTAATCAGGAAGACCGAGCTTGGTGTCAAAGCCAAGTTAGCGGTTTTTAACTCAGTATTTGTTCCAACTCCCACCTATGGTCATGAAATTTGGGTATTGACCGAAAGAATAAGATCGCGAATACAAGCTGTTGAAATGAGATTTCTTCGTGATGTTGTGGGAGTTACTCGCCGGGATAAGGTGAGAAACACGTCAGTGCGCGAGGAGCTCAATGTTGAGCAGCTGCTTCTCCAAACGAAAAGGGCTATGCTTCGATGGTTTGGTCACGTGAGACGAATGTCGCTATCATCACGACGAAGTGTGCCTTGGATGCAATACCAGGAAATACAAGGCAGGCGACCGCTTGCCAGACCCAGGACGAGGTGGTCGGACTACGTCCAAAAACTCGCATGGGTGCGCTTGCATATCTCCTGATGAGAGCTAGAGTCGATGACGGAGGATCGAGTGGTCTGGAGATCCCGCGTGCGCGCATTACCCTCGCGACTCTTTTAGTGGAACATGCGGGCCGGCCACTGAAAATGTATGTATGTATGTAGCTTCAATTGTCAAAGTTCGGAAGTCTCTATTGGAAGACCCATTATATCAATGATATGTATGTATTAATTAACTCCCCAAAAATCGCCAGAGGCCATAGGAAGAGAATATTTGTTCAAAAAAAAAAAACCTGCCGATACTTTTTGTATCTCCTATTATTTCATGTGTGGGGGAATTCTGTCCCCCTGACCTCGACGAAGTTAAGATTGCCATATCGAAGCTCAAGTCGAATAAAGGTGGTGCTGGACTGTCTGCTGAGCTCTTCAAGGCAGCTGGGGATGACCTGGTTGGGAGCATGCACCAGCTCATCTGTAAGATATGGCTAGAGGGAAAGCATGCCCGAGGAATGGAGTCTCAGCATGGTATGCCCGATCCACAAGAAAGGAGACCCCTCTGATTGCGCCAACTATAGAGGAATAAGTCTCCTTAACATCGCCTACAAAATCTTCTCTGCCGTTTTGTGTGAACGCCTGAAGCCTTTTGTCAATATGTTGATAGATCCTTATCAGTGCGGATTCAGGCCAGGGAAGTCCACCATCGACCAAATCTTCACACTACGGCAGATCCTGGAAAAAACCAATGAATTTCAAGTCGACACTCACCACCTGTTTGTCGACTTCAAAGCCGAATACGACAGCGTAATTAGAGACGAGCTATGTCTACCTTTGACATACCTGCTAAACTCGTCAGACTATGCAGGATGACTTTGGAGAATGCTCGCTGCTCCATCCGAATCGGTGAACAACTTACCGATAGTTTTGATATCAAAAAAGGATTTAGCAGGGCGATGCGCTGTCGTGTGATTTCTTCAACATCATATTGGAAATGATTGTGCAAAAATCACTGGCCAATAGAAGAGGCACAATCTATTTCAAATCCTCGCAACTCCTTGCATACGCCGACGATATTGACATAATAGGTAGATCACTGCAAGATTTCAATGAGGCGTTTGCGAGTATTGAGATGGGGGCGGCGAAAATAGGTTTGACGGTAAACGAGGGCAAAACTAAATATATGCTGTCATCAAAAAAGAACGCTCACCACCGACGTCTCGGCCAGAACGTTTGTATAGGCAGATATAAGTTCAAGGTAGTTATGGACTTCGTCTACCTTGGCTCCGCAGTGACCTGGAACAACGACATCAGTTCCGAAATCAAACGCAGAATCACTCTTGCCAATCGCTGTTTCTTTGGGCTCAGGAGGCAACTGAGTAATAGAGCCCACTCCCGAACGACAAAGTTGACTTTATATAAGACCCTCATCATCCCGGTCCTGTTGTACGGCGCAGAAGCATGGACACTATTAAAAGCGGATGAGGAGACCTTTGGTCGGTTCGAGAGAAAGATTTTGCGCGTGATTTTTGGGCCTATAAACGCAGACGGGGGATGGAGGAGAATATTCAACCACGAACTTTACGGGCTGTACAGCGACATGAGCCTAGTCAGGCGTCTACGGATTCAACACCTAAGATGGCTGGGCCATGTAGAGCGAATGGACACCACAGCTCCAGCCCGGAGAGTCTTTGAATCCAACCCCGAGGGACGAAGAAGCAGAGGACGGGTGCACTTAAGATGGCGCACACAGGTGTGCGGCAATGGAAAAGGCTAGCGAAACATCGTGCCAGATGGAGGGGCATGTTGGATGAGGCCCAGGTTCACCCCTAACTGTAGCGCCCACTAAGAAGAAGAAGATTATTTCATGTTTTACTTAACGAATCATATTCTTGCGACGGACGATTCCTCGTACAAAGCACAGAATAGCACGAGTGCACATGCTCGTACAAAAGAAAATAAACTACGCCTGGCACTGTAGCACGTTCAACTGAAAGAAAACAATTTCAAGGAAAAGATAAACGAACGCTTGTAAATAGAAATGAAGTTAATGACCCGCTTTAGGCGCTAAACATTCAATATTTGAAACGATCTAGTAACGAGTTATTCATATATATACATACATATGTATGTGAATGTATGTGTTTCCTTAGCTTACTTACGATGAAACGCTCCTATGATGTCGTCATTCTTTCTAACCTGATCGATGAAAGAAACTTACACACTTAATGGGAGTTAGAATTTACAGTGGTGGCCACGTAATTAAGGACAAAATTATTTAATCGCAGAATAGTTTTTTTTCGGTTTTATTCATGTTACTTGTAAACTACAACCATAGTCAAGCGGTAAGCACGTTTTTGTTTTGTTATTTATTTCATTAGGTAGCAAAAAAAAAAAGCTTTTTAGGCCCGGTGCACACATGCGGTTTTTTGACACACAGTGACGCTGCGGCACCGCATTGGCGTTTTACAGTACTCACAAATAAATTGAGTGGTGCACACGCACTTGCGGTGACGCTGTGTGAGGAGTTTTGACCCCAGTTGTTTGGACAAGCCGAAGTAGCAGCGGTTGCCAAGGGCGATTCTATGCCGGATCTCCACTGTGGTGTCATTTGTGGAATTTACGTTTGCCCCGAGGTAGACAAACTTTTTAACTACCTCGAAATTGTAGCTGTCAATTGTTATATTTTGTCCCAGGTGGTGAGCGACGGATTGGTTTTTGCTTGACAACATGTATTTCGTCTTGTCCTCATTGATCTTAAGACCAACTCGTTTCGCCTGGTCTTCAATCGCCGTGAATGCTTCCACAATGCCACGGCGAGAACACGCGATGACGTCGATATCATCCGCGTATCCTAGCAGCTGGATGGACTTGTAAAAGATAGTGCCTTCCCTGTTGACGCCTGCCCGTCGCACTATCTGCTCCAGCACCAGGTTGAAGAAGTCACATGACAGCGCATCTCCTTGCCGAAATCCGGTGCATGTTTCGAATGGTTCCGAGGTCCTAGAACCGAATTGCACGCTGCATCGCGTGTTTTTTAGCGTGGCGCGACGCAACTGGATCAGTTTTACCGGGATATCTGTGCAGCTTCACCACTTTTATTTATTATCCAATACTATCCAGTTTAAACTTTATTACACAAACAAACTTTTATTGAGAGCTTTTATTTTCACACTGTTTGATCACACTGACTTGTCACACGCTGTTTAATACCACAAACTGAATGCATGCCGAGGGCGAGTGTTCGCGCTTATATAGCTCTCGGTCCAGCTTCTCGAATGTTCGCCGTCGGAAGTTCCCCTTCGGAAATCTCTAGAATGCTCTGACAATTCGCATTACGCCGTTGACAGTTGACATCATTCCAAGTTAATCGACCACGGCTTGCTGATAAGAGACTCCTTAACCACAGACTGGCAAAGTATTTATTACATGCCTTCTGTTGATCAACAGGTGGAATCTTTTACCGCAAAAATGAATAACCTTTTCAACAACCATGTCCCCATCTCAAGTCGTATGCTTTATAACAGAAGATGCGACTGGTTCACTCACAAGATCGAATCGCTCATCGTAGATAGGGATAGGGCCTACAAAAGGTGGAAGAAGTACAAAATTCCAGAACTCCGAAATGAGTATAGACATATCAGAAACAACGTCAACAGAGAAATCAGAATGGCCAAAAGAATTTTTTACGGGTCCAAGTTTAAATCTGGTTTAAACAGCGCGATTCTGTGGAAGAACAGAAGGGAATTAGGTATCGGGAAGCAAAAACCCACGGTCCCTATGGAGATTGACCATAATGACTTAAATGTCAAATTTGCAGCTGCCTCGATTGACTCTGACGCGTTGTGCAATAGAGTTGGCGAAAGGCGCTTGTTTGAGGAAACAGATTATGCAACCGCACCTGCCCTACCACAAAGGTTCTGCTTCCAAAGAATATCTGAACTTCTCAAAGCTTTCCGTTCCATAAAATCGAATGCAATTGGCTTGGATGGTATACACCCGAGGTTTCTAAAACTGATTATTCCTGTGATGTATGTATTTATGTACCTGAGCCGAGCTTCTCTCAATCACCCATGTTGTGTGTGATTTCATTTTCACATAGGTGAAAGGGACCTACAGTTTATTGCCGGTTCCGAACGGCGAATTTCGAGAAGCTTTTCATGACAATTTTACTACAGAGGGTTTTGTCAGAGCCCCGCTGAGGAGAAACACCGTGAAAAACACGTTCGATGACTGTGATACTGCCAGTAATAACATATATCTTTAATAATATCCTAACCTACTTATCTATCCGAATGCATGGAAACAATCTAAAATCATTCCGATATTGAAAAGCACAACCGGTAGAAATAAAGAGTACCGGCTGATCTCTATACTCTCGTTCATATCAAAAGCTTTTGAAAAACTCATGAGCCAACAAAACCATAATTTTCTGAAGGAATTTGGCCTATTATCCCCACATCAGTTTGGCTTTAGACCACAACATAGCTGTACCACGGCATTATTAAATCTAGTCGACGACTTTCGATGCGAAACGGATAAGGGCCACGTAACATCTCTAGTATTGCTTGACTTCTCGAAAGCGTTTGATACTGTGCCACACCAAATATTGCTAGCCAAACTCCAAAATAATTTTAACTTGGACTTCACAGCGCTAAAACTACTTAGGAGTTACCTTAGTGGTCGTACTCAAGCAGTTTATGCTAATTACACACTTTCTAATTTCATAGAAACCAATGCCGGCGTTCCACAAGGATCTATAATGGGGCCGCTACTGTTCACGCTATTTAACAACGACCTCCCTGCAGTGCTAAATCACTGTAAAATACAAATGTACGCAGACGATGTACAACTGTATCTGAGCTATCCATTGGAACTGGTTAAGAATGCAACTGAACGTTTCAAAGCGGATCTGGTTTCCATTGCAGAATGGTCGAAAAATAACAAGCTCACTTTAAATGCTACAAAAAGCCAGGCTATTGTTATTAGTCGATATATGCTAGATACTGCACGCCTACCCCGGCTCTTTGTAGACAGTTCAGCCTTAGCCTACGTTCCTACGGTTAAAAACCTTGGAGTTATCTCTATCAAAGGCTAACTTGAGAAGATCACGTGACCATCACAGTTTCTAAAGTCTACGGGACGCTGCGAGCATTAAACCAAGCAGGAAACTGTCTTCCTTTAAAGACCAAAGCAACGCTAATAAAGACCCTGCTGTTGCCAATTCTTTTGTATGATCACCTAGTTTTTTGTGTTCTTGACAGCTCCAGTAAGCGAACATTCAAAGTAGCAGTCAAAAGTGCTGTAAGATACGTATACAACCTACGCAGAAGAACACGTATATCAGCTTATGTGTCCATGACTTGCCTGGAATGAGCCTACAGAATTTCCTCGATTACAAGGTACTGACTTTTCTATTCAACCTCAAGAAAAATAAAAAACCGGACTACCTTTTCCAAAGACTGCACCTCGCTTCCTCTATCAGAAGCGCAAATTTTGTCAGTCCAACATTTAGCTTCACTTCGTTTATGCTCTAGGACTATGGAATTCACTTCCAATTCACATTAGGAGAATTGCAGACATGAGCGACTTCCACAAACAACTCAAACAACATCTAGGCACATAATTTGTAATTTGGGGTATTAGGGTTCTAAAAGGGTCTGCCATATAACGTTTTGTTTTTCAAGTAGTGCTTATTTCGTGAATGGTAACACTTAGCTCATGTCTGATTTGACAGATAATTAGTTTTATCCTATGGTGGTTGTGTAAACGCTTGAACAACGCTGGGAAATATTGCGACATTTTTGTTCACAAAAATTGAAGATGAGGATATTGGCAACATTCGGTTTCAACAGGACGGCGTTACGTGCCACACAGCCGAAGCTACACTCGATGTTTTGCGCCCTGTTTTTGAAGATCGCATTATCAGCCGCAGAGCTGATGTCGTTTGGCCACCTCGAAGCTGCGATTTGACACCGTTGGACTATTATTTGTGGGATGCCGCCAAAGATAAGTGTTACGCCCACAAGCCAGAGACAATTGATGCTTTAAAGGACAATATTCGTGAAGCCATTGGTGAAATACAGCTGCACACAATCGATAATGTGCTTAAAAATTGGACCGATCGTGTAGGCTACTGCATGGCCAGCCGAGGCAGCCATTTGAATGAAATTATTTTCCATTATTAACCGGAAGGATTGTACTTTCAAATAAAAAAAGAAATTTGAGAAAATATTCAGTAGCATTTTTTTTATAGCATTAAAAAAAAAAAAAAAAAGTGATTTGGCGGACCCTTTATATACTTCTTTTCTTCTCTTGTCTCACTTTATTTTTCATTTATATTTTTTGTTAACTTTTATATTTTAATGCTATAACTTTCCACAGTGTAAATTAAATAAAATTTAATATTGACCTATTTGTACGTAACACATCAAAGATAATAGTATCTAAGTGTTCAACATGTCATTATAAAATAAATACGAATACAAATGTGGAAAGGGCTCTGGAGAAGAAAAAAAAAGTAAAAATGCCGAAGAACTCTTCCAAAACATAAAGGAAATATGGCAGAGTATTCCAATCGAACGATGTCAGCTTTTAATGGCCAACCTTCCGAAAAAGTGCAAAGCTGTGCTTGAAGCTAAAGGTTATCCTACACAGTATTAAATGTGAATTTTTATAAATTAAAAAAAAGCTGTATTTGAGAGTGTCCTTAATTACTGTCCAAGCAGAAACAGCTCATTTTATGTTATTTTCTAAATAGTGAATTTAACTTTTTAATTTTTATTTTTGTAAGTTAATACACCTTATAAAATAGAAGACTGCATTTGTTTAAAGATGAAAACATGCAAAGTACCAGAATTATACCAAGTTTAAAAGTGAAAATTGACTGTCCTTAATACGTGGCCACCACTGTATATGTATACATATAAGCATCCGCCGTTTCCATCACAATTTACCATAAAACTTTTAATTGTTTTTATATAACATTCAACGAAGGAAGTATGTGAGAAAAAGAGAAAAGCAAAAAACCAAAAACAAAAAAAAAACCTCAGAAGAAGTAATGAGGGACATTGCCCATCTAGTGAGACGTTAACGATTAGAGAATGAAGCTTAATAACAGGCGATCAGGATTAACAAAAAATAACCGCTGAATATCCATTTTTTTAATTGCATGTCTTAAAAGAGCGAGGTTAGGAAGGCAAAGTCAAAAGTTCCCGGCCTGACAAAGAGGTGACCTTCCAATCAGCAAAAGTTTGTTTTCTGTTTGGGTGCACGTGTCATTCGTTGTTGTTGTTTTTCGTTAAAATGGATTAACCTGAATATTGTGCGTTAGTAAAATTCTAATCTTAAGTTAGTCCAAAACACCACATTAATCACATTGCGATCGACGCCAGACACTCCTCCTGTATTCTCGAATCACGAACCTTCCGAGGGGCCAATATAGACTCGGACCACTACCTTGTTGTAGCCAAGGTACGAATGAGGATATCAAGAATGGTTAGGAGTCGAGTAGGACTACGTAAGTTTGACGTCGGAAAGCTACAGTCGCAAAAGACTGCCAGAATCTTTGCCGAACGTGTTTCCTTTAAGCTCTCCCAAAATCCGCCCACAGCAGCACAAACAATAGAGCAGGAATGGGCGCATTGCCAGAGCGCCGTCAGAGACGCTGCCTCAGAGGTGCTGGGTTTCAAACCGCCACCACCTAGAAGCCCCTGGTTCGATGTACAATGCGAACAAGCCCATGAAGCAAAACAAGAGGCATATAAAGCCATGCTGCAACGACGGACGAGAGCTGCTGGCGAAATCTATGAGCAGAAGAGAAGAGAGGAACACACGCTTTTCAGAAGAAAGGAGAGATAGCACGGAAAGCGTGAGATCGAGAAGATGGAGAGATGCTTCCGCAGGAATGACGCCCGTAAGTTTTACAATAAGGTAAAACTAACATGCCATGGCTACAAAGCCAGAGCGGCGGCCTGCAAGGATGAAAATGGAGAACTGGTAGTAGAGTCGCAGTCGATGCTGAGGATTTGGAAAGACCACTTCTGCAGACTGTATAACGGCGATGATAGACAAGATACTGCTGTCAGGCAGAACGAGCCATTCCTAATGGACGACAATGTAACAGAATTCATTCAGTCCACCCGACCTAGACGAAATCAAAATAGCGATATCAAGACTTAAGTCTAATAAAGCCGCGGGCGCAGACGGTCTGTCTGCTGAGCTTTTTAAGGCGGCTGGAGATGAGCTGGTAAGGCGCATGCAACATCTCATTTGCAAGGTATGGTCCGAGGAAAGCATGCCCGACAAATGGAATCTCAGCATCGTTTGCTCGGCCCATAAGAAAGGAGACCCCTATAACTGCGCCAACTGCAGGGGAATAAGTCTCCTTAACGTCGCATATAAGATCCTCTCTGCCGTATTGTGTGAACGCCTGAAACCGTTTGTGGATAACCTGATCAGCTTTTATCAGTGTGGTTCCAGGCCAGGTAAATCCACAATATACCAAATACTTACGCTACGGCAGATCTTGGATCTTTTCGTCGATTTCAAGGCCGCATATGACAGCGTGTATAGAGATGAGCTATACAAAGCCATCCCTGCCAAACTCGTCCGACTGTGCAGGATGACAATGGAGAATTCTCGCTGCTCCATTAAGGTCGGCAATGAGCAAACCGAGACCTTTGATGTTAAAAAGAGATTTAGGCAAGGTGACGCGCTGTCATGCAACTTTTTCAACATCGTGCTTGAAAAGATCGTGCAAGAGTCACTGGCCAACACAAGAGGTACGATTTATTTCAAGTCTACGCAATTGCTTGAGTACGCCGACGAAATTTACGTGATTGGACGGACACAGCGAGACGTCAATGAGGCCTTTGTAAGCATTGAGGTAGAAGCGGCTAAGATGAGTCTCAAGGTTAATGAGGTCGCTGGAAACAGCTGGCCAAAGACCGTGCCAGCTAGAGACGCTTGTTCGTTGAGGCCCAGGTTCACCACGGACTGTAGCGCCACCTAATCAATCAATCAAGATCTTTTCCATTCGAAGCGGATATATTGCGATCCTAGGGAGTTCAAATATATATCGGGTTTTCCAATAAGGACTTGACAACTTTTTTTTTCAATAAAACGCAAAACAATTTGAGATATTTCAAAAAACTTTATTATCGACTTGAAGAACAATCAAAACCTTTATGAATGGAACTCGACTTCGTTCATATGGCCACTGCGGGCACGTTTGCAGCGGTGGATTCGTTGGACCCGATTTTCTATGACTCGGCCACACATTTCGGCCGAAACGGCGGCTATTGCGCGTTGAATGTTGGATCTGAGCTCTATCAAAGTTGTCGGCTTGTTGGCGTAAACCAATGACTTAACGTAGCCCCAAAGAAAACAGTCTAGAGGCGTTAAATCGAGGCCAATCGTTACCAAGTTACCGCTATAAAGCGGACATAACCGCCATCCAGGAAATGCGATGGAATGGACTGGGTAAAAAGCAGATGAAAAACTGCGACATTTACCACGGCGACCGCTATAGGGAGAAAGGACAGAGACTATTTGGATGCGGATTTGTTGTTAGAGGTGGATTAAGACATAAAGTCCTAAGTTTCCAGTATGTGAGTGAACGCCTCATAACGATCCACATCATGGCAAATTTCTGTAACACCAGCCTCATATGCGTCCATGCCCCCACGGAAGACAAGGATGACTCCATCAAAGATGATTTCTTTGATCTCCTAGACGGAACATATACCAAATGCCCCAGCTATGATACCAAAATCATACTAGGAGATTTGAACGCTAAGCTGGGTAAAGAAAGCATCTTTGAACGGGTCATCGGCAAACACAGCCTACATAACATCACATCCGATAACGGACACAGGCTGATCGACCTTGCCACAGGGCGAAATCTTCTTTTTGCCAGCACACGATTTCCCCACCTCGATATACACAAAGGCACCTGGCGGTCGTCAGATCAATCAGTCACCAACCAGATTGATCACATCGCGATTGACGTCAGACACTCATCCACTATTCTTAATGTTCGCACTTCCGAGGAGCGAACATCGACTCAGACCACTATCTTGTAGTAGCCAAGATTCGTCAATGTATAACACGGACTCCGCGGAGTAGAGTTAAAACACCAAGCTATGACGTCGGAAAGCTACTATCGCCGGAGATCGCCAGTGCCTTTGCCAACCGCGTCTCCCTTAAGCTCTCCAAAACACCTCAATCCTCCACTCAGTCAGTAGAGCAACTATGGAGCCTGTGCAAACAAGCCCTGAAGAGCACAGCATCGGCTTAAAGCTTCACCACGACGAAACACCTGGTTAGATGACGAGTGTAGAAGAAATCATGCGGAAAAGCAGGAGACATTCAAAGCCTCACTACACAAAAAAAAAAAACAAGAGCGGCTCGTGAGCTCTACGAGCTTAAAAGAAGGAAGGAACATAAGCTTCTCAAGAAAAAAAAAAAAAAAAAAAAAGAGCACGAGAAGCGGGCGATTGAAAACTTGGAGAGGTGCTATTGCAGGCACGACGTTCGAAGATTTTATCAACGGATAAAACGAATGTCTCAAGGCTATAAAGCCCGAACGGGGGCCTGTCAAAATGAGAACGGACACCTAGTAGTAAAATCGCAGTCGATGCTGAGAATTTGGAAAAACCACTTCTGCAGACTGTATAACGGCGATGACAGCCAACATACCGCCGTCAGACAGAATGATCCATTTTTTAACGACGAAGATCGCAGAGAATTCCGTCTCCCTGACCTCGACGAAATTGAGATTGCCATGTCGAAACTCAAGTCGAATAAAGCTGCTGGCGCAGATGGACTGTCTGCAGAGCTCTTTAAAGCGGCTGGGGGTGAGCTGGTTAGGAGCATGCACCGGCTCATCTGTAAGATATGGTCAGAGGAAAGCATGTCCGAGAAATGGAGTCTCAGCATTGTTTGCCCGATCGACAAGAAAGGAGACCTCTTGGACTGCGCCAACTACAGAGGAATAAGTCTCCTTAATGTCGCATACAAGATATTCGCTGCCGTTTTGTGTGAACGCCTAAAGCCATTCGTATATAAGCTGATAAGTCCTTATCAGTGTGGCTTCAGGCCAGGGAAGTCCACCATAGATCAAATCTTGCCGGCACGGCAGATCCTGGAGAAAACCAATGAATTTCAAGTCGACACTCACCATCTATTCGTCAACTTCAAGGCCGCATACGACATCGCCAGGTGTACTTTTGACATCTCTGCTAAGCTCGTCAGACTATGCAGGATGACTCTAGACAATGCTCGCTGCTCCATCCGAATCGGTGCAGAACTGACCGATAGCATCGAAGTCAAAAAAGGATTTAGACAGGGCGATGCGCTGTCGTGTGATTTTTTGATCATAATGGAAATGATTGTGCAAAAATCACAGGCCAATACAAGAGGCACAATCTATTTCAAAACCTCGCAACTCCTTGCGTACGCCGACGACATTGACATAATAGGAAGATCGCAGCGAGATGTCAATGAGGCGTTTGCGAGTATTGAGATGGAAGCGGCAAAAATTGGTTTGGCAGTTAATGAGGGCAAGACTAAATATCTGCTGTCATCGAAAAAGGACATTTACCACCGACGTCTTGGACAGAACGTGCATATTGGCAGATATAAGTTTGAGATAGTTAAGGACATCATATACCTCGACTCCGCAGTGACTTGGGACAACGACACCAGTTTCGAAATCAAACGCAGAATTACTCTTGCCAGCCGCTGCTTCTTTGGGCTCAAGAGGCAACTGAGAAGTAGAGCCCTCTCTCGTACGACCAAGTTGATCTTATATAAGACCTTAATTATCCCGGTCCTGTTATACGGTGCAGAAACATGGACTCTATCTAAAGCGGATGAGGAAATCCTTGGTCGTTTCGAAAGAAAGATTCTGCATGCGATTTTCGGTCCCATAAACACAGAGGGCGGTTGGAGGAGAAGATTCAATCACGAACTGTAGAGGTTGTACAGCGACATGAGTCTAGTCAGGCGTCAACGGATCCAACGCCTAAGATGGCCAGGCCATGTAGAGCGAACTTCTAGATTACTTAGTCGTTACGTCACACGCAATACTCGTATAGCTTCCAAGTGTTTAAAAATTTTTATTAGGCAATTGTAAAGCCGCATAATGTTCTGTTTAAGCATAGCTATAGTAAATGTATAGCAGTGCTCAATATGTCGTGGTTAAACTGAAAGCCCATTCTCATTATCCATGAAGTCATTGAATCTGTTCTCGCAATCACGACTGGGCAAAGTACTCGGTTGCCAACGTCGTGCGGTTTCTTCTATTCACTATGAAATTTAAAGCTACGAAAAAGTATCGCATGTCTGTCTGGAATTAACAGCAATGCATGTCGGCCACAGACAGGAAAGGATCGGCTACCTCCGAGCTAAATCAGTGTCATTACAGGTTCTTAATTACCAACCAAGTGTATGCTATGTTTTTTACGCAGAGCTGGGAATTACCTTTTTCCCCAAATAGCTGCTGATTTACGTAGCCATGTGCCTGAGAGACGGGCATGTTGTTAACCAAAGGCGGTTGAAAGTGGACAGCAATAAGATTCCGCTAGCGCCATCAACCGATCTATCAGTTTTCGAGTACTGCAACCCAACCCCAATGGGCCTATGTCAATGTATACCGGAGACTTTGAAACTGAATTAGAACGAATTTAGAGATTCGATTCAAAACCGGATTGATTAATTGCAAAAGAGCATCTTTACCACTACCCCATCGATGCTAATTAAATTAACAATTTCGGTTCAATCATCCGAGCGAAGATATAGGGGAGGAAATGTACATAACATATGGCTCTCGACCAATGAAGTGTCAGGCCAACAGATAGCCGCTTGGATAACGTTAGCATGCAGCTTTTAACGCCCTGTTATGATTAACCTCTTCTAAAATGATTCACGAGGCAAGTTCGATCGGGGTGAATGAAAGTACTAATTAAGAGTGCCGCAACTGAGTCACTGTGTCCCACCTTGTCCGTATGATAACTACTCGTACATTCTCCTCAAGCATATGTATGTTGTCAGCAAGATATTCCCGTGAATTCGTTAGAACATTAAGGAACACTTTGAGTAATGACTTATTCTACTTCCACGACGAACGTGTGGGAATTAGATTTTCAGCCCAACAAGAACGGATGTAAGCAATAAGTACTAGGAGATGAATAGCGTAATGGCAAGAAAGCCACATGTATGTATACGAGTAAGGCGTTTATAGAATGAAACATGTGACTAAAGTAGCTCGATATTGAAAGTACACGAAAAAGCATTTCATGTGGATAACATGTGTGGAGTCGGGAGAAATTACGTGACACTAATGAGTTATGCATGGATGGCAAAGGCCATCCATCGTAGGGGTAGCATCTATCCGACGGATGCTGGCTTGCTAAAAAGCGAGAAGAGCCACCGCAGTCG
This sequence comes from Eumerus sabulonum, assembly GCA_951905685.1. Classification (NCBI taxonomy): domain Eukaryota; kingdom Metazoa; phylum Arthropoda; class Insecta; order Diptera; family Syrphidae; genus Eumerus; species Eumerus sabulonum. The sequence continues at coordinate 195,170,096 of OX645060.1, forward strand.
AACATCTTGTGGCACTGTAAGTCCTATTCCCACCTCCTCGTGTGCCATCTGGAGATTTCCTATGGAAATTGCAGACGGGGAAGGGCGAATGGCGAGCCTCCTGCGCCAAAAAACAGGATTAGTCGGTTTGGCTACGGCCTAGTAAGCCGTAACCATAAAAAAAACACAAACTCCGAAACAACCACAAGCCTCGGATATAACGGACCGGATTTATGTTGACGACCCTTGCAAAAAACGAAAAAAGGACAATGATCTTCGGCTTTGTACGTGGAATGTTAGGTCCCAAAACAGGCCAAGGATGACTCCGCCAAAGATGAGTTCTACGATCTTCTAGACAGAACGTTTGCCCAATGTCCCAGCTTTGACATCAATATTATACTAGGAGACTTCAATGCTAAGCTGGATAAGGAAAGCATATTTGAACGAGTCGTCGGCAAACATAGCCTACACGACACCACATCCGATAACGGACACAGGCTGATTGATCTTGCTACGGGGCGAAATCTCCTTCTAGCCAGTACGCACTCCCCGCACCTCGATATACACAAAGACACCTGGCGGTCTTTTGATCAATCGACTACCAACCAGATTGATCACATAGCGATCGATGTCAGACACTCCTCCACTATTCTTGATTTTTTGATGTTCGAACTTTCCGAGGGGCTAACATCGATTCGGACCACTATCTTGTAGTAGCCAAGATGCGCTTACGGATATCACGAGCGCAACGGAGTAGAGTAAGAATACAAAGCTATGACGCCGGAAAGCTACTATCGCCAGAAACCGCTCGTGTTTTTACCGATCGCGTCTCCCCTAAGCTCTCCAATACACCTGAATCCTCAACACTATCAATAGAACAGCAGTGGAGCCTTTGCAAACAAGCTCTTAAAAGCTCTTCATCCGAAGTTTGGGGTTTCAAGGCTCCACCACGAAGAAACACCTGGTTCGATGACGAGTGCAGGAGAATTCATACAGCGAAGCAGGGTGCATATAAGGCCTCGCTGCATAAAAGAACAAGAGCAGCTCGTGAGCTCTACGAGTTAAAAAGAAGGGAGGAGCATAAGCTTCTTAGAAGAAAGAAGAAAGAGCACGAGAAGCGCGCGATTGAGGATTTGGAGAGGTGTTACTGCAGGCGTGACGTACGAAAGTTTTATCAACAGATAAAGCGAACATGCCAAGGTTATAAAGCCAGGGATGAGAACGGACACCTAGTAGTGGAACCGCAGTCGATGCTGAGAATACGGAAAAATCACTTCTGCAGACTGTATAACGGCGACGTTAGTCAATATACCGCTGTCAGGCAGAATGATCCATTTCTAATCGACGGAATAAAGCTGCTGGCGCAGACGGACTGTCTGCTAAGCTCTTCAAGGCAGCTGGGGATGACCTGGTTGGGAGCATGCACCAGCTCATCCGTAAGATATGGTTAGAGGAAAGCATGCCCGAGGAATGGAGTCTCAGCATCGTATGCCCGATCCACAAGAAAAGAAACCCCTCTGATTGCGCCAACTATAGAGGAATAAGTCTCCTTAACATCGGCTACAAAATCTGCTCTGCCGTTTTGTGTGAACGCCTGAAGCCTTTTGTAAATAAGCTGATAGGTCGTTATCAGTGCGGATTCAGGTCAGGGAAGTCCACCATCGACCAAATCTTCACAATACGGCAGATCCTGGAAAAAAACAATGAATTTCAAGTCGACACTCAACACCTATTTGTCGACTTCAAAGCCGCATACGACAGCGTAATTAGAGACGAGCTATACAACGCTATGTCTACCTTTGACATACCTGCTAAACTCGTCAGACTATGCAGGATGACTTTGGAGAATGCTCGCTGCTCCATCCGAATCGGTGCAGAACTGACCGATAGCAACGAAGTCAAAAAAGGATTTAGACAGGGCGATGCGCTGTCGTGTGATTTTTTGAACATCATATTGGAAATGATTGTGCAAAAATCACTGGCCAATATAAGAGGCACCATCTTTCAAATTCTCGCAACTCCTTGCATACGCTGACGATATTGACATAATAGGTAGATCACAGCGAGATGTCAATGAGGCGACGCTCACCACCGACGTCTCGGCCAGAACGTTTTTATAGACAGATATAAGTTCGAGGTAGTTAAGGACTTCGTCTACCTTGGCTCCGCAGTGACTTGGAACAACGACATCAGTTATGAAATCAAACGCAGAATCCGTCTTGCCAATCGCTGTTTCTTTGTGCTCAGGAGGCAATTGAGTAATAGAGCCCTCTCCCCAACGACAAAGTTGATTCTATATAAGACCCTTATCATCCCGGTCCTGTTGTACGGCGCAGAAGCATGGACACTATCAAAAGCGGATGAGGAGGCCCTTGGTCGGTTCGAGAGAAAGATTTTGCGCGTGATTTTTGGGCCTATAAACGCAGACGAGGGATGGAGGAGAAGATTCAACCACGAATTTTACGGGCTGTACAGCGACATGAGCCTAGTCAGGCGTCTACGGATTCAACGTCTAAGATGGCTGGGCCATGTAGAGCGAATGGACACCACTGCTCCAGCCCGGAGAGTCTTTGAATCCAACCCCGAGGGACGAAGAAGCAGAGGACGGCCGCACTTAAGATGGCGCACACAGGTGGAAGGGGACCTCAGCTAACTGGGTGTGCGGCAATGGACAAGGCTAGCGAAAGATCGTGCTAGATGGAGGGGCATGTTGGTTGAGGCCCAGGTTCCCCCCGAACTGTAGCGCCCACTAAGAAGAAGAAGATCACGACTACGTTTTACGTCGTCGATACAGAGAGTCTAGTTTTCAGTCACCCTTATGAGCATAATGGCTAGTTAATATGTATAACGTGTAATGTTGCCTTCAAAGGCTTCAATTGATAAAATGTTATCGGCACAAGCTTTATACCAGGCAAACACAATGCCATAGCTTAAATAGCTCTATTTTAACGGATAGTTTAGTTGGAGCGAGCAAACAGAGCAAAAAAGTTGATCGTGTTTAACGTGGCAACGCCAGCTTCGATCTCTGTCCCTGCTCAAAGTTGACACACAGCCTCCGCGTGTGTCTGGCACCCACCAGGTAGTGACCCAATTTGTGCAGCGACCCCACACCTTGTTCCTGGGGAAAGAGGAACCTGGCCCTCCAGGTTGGGGGTTGTGCTTAGGAGCAACATCCCTATCACGTAAAAACCTACCTGTTCAGAAGCAACTACAAGCCTCGGATACGGACAGATATATAGCTGACGACCCCTGCAAACGACTAACGGACTTGAGAGTCTGCACCTGCAATGTGAGGTCCCTTAACAGACCGGGTGCAGGCGATCAATTGGAGCAAACCCTTAACTGCTGTAAAGCAGATATAACCGCGCTTCAAAAAGTGCGATGGGATGGACCAGGCAAAAGGCGGATGAAAAACTGTGACATCTACTACGGGAACTGCTACAAGGAGAACAAATAGCGCCTATTCGGCTGTGGATTCGTTATTAGAGGAAGACTCCGACAAAACGTCTTAAGCTTCCTAGACATAACCGAACGCCTCATAACAATCCGCATCAAAGCTAAATTTGGAAACATTAGCTTAATTTGCGCTCACGCCCCAACGGAAGGAAAGGACGATCGACTCAAAGGAGAATTATACGATCTCCTAGACAGAACCTATGGCCAATGTCCCAGCTACAATACAACAATAGTTCTAGGAGATTTTAATGCAAAACTGGGCAAAGAGGACATATTTGAGTCGATCATAGGAAATCATAGCCTCCATAACACCACATCCGACAACGGACTTAGGCTAATCGATTTCCTAGCGGGGCGTAACCTCCTTGTAGCAAGCACGCGATTCCCCCATCTCAACATCGACAGAGGTAAGTGGCGGCGTTTTGATCAATCGACCACCAACCAGATTGATCACATTGCGATCGACGCCAGACACTCCTCCTGTATTCTCGACGTACGAACCTTCCAGGGGGCCAACATCGACTCGGACCACTACCTTGTTGTAGCCAAGGTACGAATGAGGATATCAAGAATGGTTAGGAGTCGAGTAGAACTACGTAAGTTTGACGTCGGAAAGCTACAATCGCAAGAGACTGCCATAATCTTTGCTGATCGTGTCTCCTCCAAGCTCTTTCAAAATCCGCCCACAGCAGCACAAACAATAAAGCAGGAATGGGCGCATTGCTTCAGCCCCGTCAGAGACGCTACCTCAGAAGTGCTGGGTTTCAAACCGCCAACACCTAGAAACCCTGGTTCGAGGAACAATGCGAACAAGCCCATGCAGCAAAACAAGAGGCATATAAAGCCATGCTGTAACGACGGACGAGAGCTGCTCGCGAAATCTATGAGCAGAAGAGAAGAGAGGAACACACGCTTTTCGGAAGAAAGAAGAGAGAGCACGGAAAGCGTGAGATCGAGGAGATGGGAGATGCTTTCGCGGGATTGACGCCCGTAAGTTTTACAATAAGGTAAAACGAACATGCCATGGCTACAAGGCCAGAGCGGCGGCCTGCAGGGATGAAAATGGAGAACTGGTGGTAGTAGAGTCGCAGTCGATGCTGAGGATTTGGAAAGACCACTTCTGCAGACTGTATAACGGCGATGATAGAGAAGATACCGCTGTCAGGCAGAACGAGCCATTCGTAATGGACGACGATGTAACAGAATTTAGTCCACCCGACCTAGACGAAGTAAAAATAGCGATATCAAGACATAGGTCTAATAAAGCCGCGGGCGCAGACGGCCTGTCTACTGGGCTTCTTAAGGCGGCTGGAGATGAGCTGGCAAGGTGCAGCATACCCGACGAATGGAATCTCAGCATCGTTCGCCCGGTCCATAAGAAAGGAGACCCTTATAACTGCGCCAACTATAGGGGAATAAGTCTCCTTAACATCGCATATAAGATCATCTCTGCCGTATTGTTTGAACGCCTGAAACCGTTTGTGGATAACCTGATCGGCTCTTATCAGTGTGGTTTCAGGCCAGGTAAATCCACAATAGACCAAATATTTACGCTACGGCAGATCTTGGATCTTTTCGTCGATTTCAAGCCATCCCTGCCAAACTCGTCCGACTGTGCAGGATGACAATGGAGAATTCTCGCGGCTCCATTAAGGTCGGTAATGAGCAAGCCGAGACCTTTGATGTTTAAGAAAGGATTTAGGCAAGGTGACGCGCTGTCAGGCAACTTTTTCAACATCGTGCTTGAAAAGATCGTGCAAGAGTCACTGGCCAACACAAGAGGTACGATTTATTTCAAGTCTACGCAATTGCTTGCGTACGCCGACGACATTGACGTGATTGGACGGACACAGCGAGACGTCAATGAGGCCTTTGTAAGCATTGAGGTAGAAGCGGCTAAGATGGGTCTCAAGGTTAATGAGGGTAAAACCAAATATCTGCTTTAATCTAAAAGAGACGGACAACATTGACGTATTGGCCAGAACGTCCCCATGGGCGGATATAACTTTGAAGTGGTCAAGGAATTCGTCTACCTTGGCTCACTGATGATCAGCGACAACAAAACCAGCGCTGAGATAACACGCAGAATCGCTCTTGCCAACCGTTGTTTCTTTGGGCTCAGGAGGCAATTGAGAAATAGAGCCTTCAAATATCTTAATTCCTCTCGATTATTTTTGTTCATGTTATAAGACTTTGGAATAGTTTGCCAATATGCATTAAGAGATTAAATAACACTTCAAGCTTTAAGGATGCAGTCCTAAAATACTTTTCAAACTGGAACTAAAATCCCCTGTCCCTTTTTCTCTCCCCTCTACCTTCCTTTATTTTTAGAATTGTCCAGAATGATATCCGCTGGAGCACTCAGACGCAATCACTGGTCCATTGTACTCCAAGGCATATTACTTTGATGATCACAAAGCTCCATGATGAGATAGTTTACCATCAAAGTGTCCATTGAATTCAAATCAATTATCTATTATCAAAAATTATGGGAAAAAGGTTTGCAGCTAGGATTAATATATCAAGGACACAATAGGGACCAATGCTTGGAAGAGTTTTATTGGTTGTGGGATATGACCAAGAGTTAATTTCACAACAATTGAATTTGTTGCAACGTTTGTTATCTTAACCTATCAGAATGGAAAAGGAGGGGAATAGCAATTGTACGAAAGGATTTGCAGCAAGGATTAACTTAGCAGTGACACAATAGGAGTCATCAAAGCTTAAAGGGTATTTATTATTGGTTGTTCGTAATTATAGCAGCTAGGATTAATTACATCAAAGTTACAAAAGGGATCAAAGCTGGGAAGTTAGCTACTGGTTGTGGGAAATTGTCGACTAACCTTAGTTCAGTATGTGACCAAGGGGATTTTTTGGATGAAAATCATGTCCCAACGCGGAATTTGGTCGGCTCTCGTTCTATCTAGGACAACCACCCCTGAGAGTAGTGAACGAACATCAAAGACCCAAACCCCTGCACTTCGTTCAGGTTGTGTGTAACAACACATCATAAGAGAATATAAAAACTCTTGAACCTGCGTGAGTCTCTAAAGAATCCACTCTCGTAAGAGAAGTATATTTCGCGGAGTTTAATGAATCATATGTTTGCATGGCATGTAAACAAAACGACATTTTTCGCTGAAAAATGTGGACCATTCTATCTAATGATATCACTTGTCTCACCTTGTACCTTTTCGCAGTATGATATGATGAAAATGATTGATAATATCAAGAGAGAGCATACAAGCTTCATTTGTGACGCGATATCCTAGACAAGCGGGATAGCTTAAATCGGTTCATGTTGTTCTTAGTAGCGGAATTCGCGATAAGCCTACATATGGCGATCTGAGTCTGAGACAATAAACTAAAAGCTAACGTCTCACTGCACTTTTTGAGTGCGAGTTACGTTTAGAAATTTGATCTCTGTGTTTATAGGATGCTTTTCCATTTATCAAATTGCTTCTTGTATTCGATTTCCATCGATATCTAATTTAAAACATATGGAACCTGGTTTCTTTTCATTTAAGCTCGAGGCTCGCACTATCGTGATAAATAGTGAATAAGTGCCTTATTGATGTTTCAATTCATTGTTGTTTCATTGTTTGTTAAAAACGGGATACAAATTCGATTTATTTTCCAAAACTTGGTTGTACAGCCTATCAAACAGCACGTATAAGGGGTTCTGTGTTAAAAAGTTGGCAAGTTTGCGATTTTACAGCAAATATTAGGATCACCAAAAAGTTACCAACAAATAGAGGACTTGAGATAGCTTACTACTTACTCACTTATCAGGCCAGCGATCCATGGAGGATCTGAGCCAGAGCTATAGCTGCCTTTCATCCTTCACGGTCCGCGATTACTTGGTCTTTATACCGGAGGTTCGGTCTTCCTCTTCTTCTCGAACCAGCAGGCTCGGAGTCGAAGACCCTCTTAGCTGGAGCGTTGATGTCCATGCGCTCGACGTGGCCGAGCCTTGCCTTCCGGACTACATCCACATCTTGGTACAGCTCGTAGAGTTCGCGGTTGTGTCTTCTTCTCCATTCACCTTCCTCACAGACAGGACCAAATATCCGGCGCAGAATTTTTCATTCGGAAGAACCCCAAATCAGCTCCGCCATCCTGCTTATCGGCTTTCGGCTTCGTACAGCAAGACTTGCAGTATAAGCGTTCTGTAAAGCATCACTTTGGCTCTTCGAGTGAAGAGTTTTGACCCCAGTTGTTTAGACAAGCAGAACTAGCAGCGGTTGCCAAGGGCGATTCTATGCCGGATCTCCACTGTGGTGTCATTTGTAGAATTTACATATGCCCCGAGGTAGACAAACTCCTTAACTACCTCGAAATTGTAGCTATCAATTGTTATATTTTGTCCCAGGTGGTGAGCGACGGATTGGTAGCTGGTATTCTAGTCGTCGGGCATGCTTTCATCTTCCCAAATTCTGCAGATGATCTGGTGCATGCTCCCTACCAGAACATCGCCGCCAGCCTTGAAGAGCTCTGATGGCAAGCCATCTGAGCCTGCGGCCTTGTTGTTCTTCAGCTTCTGAATAGCTGTGCCGACTTCTTCGATGCTGGGTGGGAGGACTACTTCAGCGGCTGGAGTTGGGATTTCCTCGGTCCCTACCACTCTCTCTTGGTCATGCTCGTTAAGCAGCTGCTGGAAGTGCTGCTTAAATACATCCACTATTCCCTGCGGGTCGGTGACAAGATTACCCTCGCAGTTTCGAAGAGCCAGGGTGCCCTTTTTGAAGCCTCCTGCAAGGCCTTTGGCTTTCTTGTAAAACGCTCGTATTTTATGTTTATACCTAGACTCCACGATATCCTTGAGCTGGGAGGCTGCGAAGATTCTTTTCTTTTGTCGCAGTAGTTTTTTCTCCTCCCTTCTTCTGGCTCGGTACTCTTCTTGCGCTGCCCTGGTTTTCCTCTGCAGCGCCTTTTGGTACGCCTCGTCGGTTGCTGCCTTTATCTGCTCATACTCGCCATCATACCACGGGTTTCTTGCCGGGGGTGGCAGGTACCCTAAGCTGGTTTCGGCTACTTCCTGAATGGCTGAGCGGCAATGCAGCCACATATTATTTGCATTTGTGTTCGAAGTAAGCATACCCTAGAGTCTTTCGCTCAGCTGCTCCCTGGCAACCTCCGGTGTGCTCAGGCGCCCAATGTCGAACCTCCTCCTGATGGGCTGGTGCAGCTTCCTGACATTGGACAGTCGAGCTCTGAATCTTGCTGCTACGAGGAAGTGGTCAGAGTCGACATTTGCGCCTCTGAATGTTCACATATCCAGGACGCTTGACGAGTGCCCTGCGTCAATGAGCACATGATCGATTTGGTTGGCGGTTCGACCATCCGGAGATCGTCAGGTTGCTGTGTCGATTCGCTTACGAGCGAATCTTGTGCTACTTATCACCGCATTACGAGCTGTCGCAAAGTATGTAAGTCGGAAGCCGTTATCTGTTGTTGTATCGTGGAGGCTGTGCTTTCCGATGACTCCGCCAAGGGTGTTCTCCTTACCGATTTTGCCGTTGAAGTCACCGAGCACTATTTTAACATTGTATCCGGAAAAGCTCCGTAGGCGTTGTCCAGGAGGTCATAGAAGTCCTCCTTGATAGGGTCTTCAGCCTCGTCGTTAGCGGCTGGTGCACATATAAGGCTGATGTTACAAAATCTCCCTTTGATGCGGATCACAGCCAGGCGATAAATTAAAGGATTAAAGTCGATGACCTTCGACCTTAACCGCTTTCCCACGACAAATCCGCATCCCAGTAAGTGCAATCTTTTGTGACAGCTGTAATAAATGTCGCAATTTTTCTTCCTCATCATACCGTTTCCTTTCCAGCGTATTTCCTGGACCGCAGTAATATCTGCCTTGTACTGCGTGAGGATTCTTTCTAGTTTATGAGCAGCTCCGGGAGTGTACAGGGTTCTGACATTCCAGGAGCATACTCGCAAATCGTGTTCCTTTTTCGTGCGTTGTCGTCATCGAGTATCCGTCCGTGTATCCGAGGCATCTTGCTCATTCATAACTTTTTGTTTTTTCTACGTTGGCGGATTGTTAGCCCGCCGCACAACCGCCATTCTGATCGGGGTTTCGTCGCTGCATACGTTTTTCCACCTCCCAACGGTTGTTAAAGAGGCTATCCAGAGGGCGCCGCGAGGAGGCCGTATGTCAAATTGATCCGGGCATATAAAAAAGGATCGTTGCTGACATCTCGCCAGGTTAAGAGCGACCAACAACTTTACCCTGTATGTCCGAGGCCATGCCACTCGACGGTTAGTGCAAAGGCAGTGGTAATCAATACTTACAAGGTCCAATAGCCCCTTCCAGTCAAAAAACTGTTTTTGCACACGTTATAAATGCGTTTAAATATCGTACAGTTTAAAGCACCGACTATCAACGTATAAGTTTGTACAAACGAAACTTTAATATTCAGGTGGAACATATGTACATATGTATGTAGGTTTTAGTAATCCAGAAAGGGAAAATAAAAACGTATAATTACCCCAATCCTTGCGCTGCTACTTTTACATACCTATAATAAAAAAGAAAAAAAAAAAATTAAATACCGGCCACAAAGGAAGCCCTAAGAACTAAGTTGAATTAATTACATATGTCGATGCGATTCACACGACAAAGTTAGACCAAAGACCGAAGGAGCAAGCAACAAGCACAAGCCCCTTTCGTTTTCATTAACTTAATCATTTACTTACTTATGTACTTAGGTGGCGCTACAGTCCGTGGCGAACCTGGGCCTCAACCAACAAGCATCTCCAGCTGGCACGGTCATTGGCCAGCTGTTTCCAGCGCCGCACGCCCAGTTGGTTAAGGTCCCCTTCAACCTGCGTGCGCCACCGATGATGCGGCCGTCCTCTGCCGTGCCTTCCTTCCGGAGTGGATTCGAAGACTCTTCGGGTCGGAGCTGTATTTTCCATGCGCTCTACATGGCCTAGCCACCTGAGACGCTGTATCCGTAGACGTCGTACCAGGCCGATGTCGCTGTACAACCCGTACAGTTCTTCGTTATATCTTCTCCTCCATACACCGTTTGAACAAACGGGACCGTAGATAGTACGCAGAATTTTCCTCTCGAAACGACCAAGGGCATCTTCATCCGCTTTTTTAAGGTCCACGCCTCTGCGCCGTAAAGGAGGACTGGGATGATTAAGGTCTTATAAGTGTCATCTTGGTTTTCCGAGAGGGGGCTCTACTTCTCAATTGCCTCTTGAGCCCAAATAAACAGCGGTTGGCATGAGTGATTCTGCGTTTTATCTCAGCGCTGATGTTGTTGTCGCTGGTCATCAGTGAGCCAAGGTAGACGAATTCCTTGACCACTTCAAAGTTATATCCGCCCATGGTGACATACTGGCCAATACGTCGGTGTTGTCCGTCTCTTTTAAATGAAAGCAGATATTTGGTTTTACCCTCATTAACCTTGAGACCCATCTTAGATGCTTCTACCTCAATGCTCACAGAGGCCTCATTGACGTCTCGCTGTGTCCGTCCAATCACGTCAATGTCGTCGGCGTACGCAAGCAATTGCGTAGACTTGAAATAAATCGTACCTCTTGTGTTGGCCAGTGACTCTTGCACGATCGTTTCAAGCACGATGTTGAAAAAGTTGCATGACAGCGCGTCACCTTGCCTAAATCTCTTTTTGACATCATTGGTCTCGGTTTGCTCATTACCGACCTTAATGGAGCAGCGGGAATTCTCCATTGTCATCCTGCACAGTCGGATGAGTTTGGCAGGGATGTTAAAACTAGACATGGCTTTGTATAGCTCATCTCTATATACGCTGTCATATGCAGCCTTGAAATCGACGATAAGGTGGTGAGTGTCGATTTGGTATTCCTGGGTCTTCTCCAAGATCTGCCGCAGCGTAAATATTTGGTCTATTGCGGATTTACCTGGCCTGAAACCATACTGATAAGAGCCGATCAGGTTATCCACAAACGGCCTCAGGCGTTCACACAATACGGCAGAGAAGATCTTATATGCGATGGTAAGGAGACTTATTCCCCTATAGTTGGCGCAGTTATAGGGGTCTCCTTTCTTATGGACTTATTAACTTAATCGCCCTAAAGGAATTTTTAAGTTTTCTTCCTTTTAATTTCAACATTATGTATGTATGTATGTTGGCGTTACAGCCCATGAAGGACCAGAGCCAAGCTTCTCTCAATCACCCATGTTGTGTGTGATTTTATTTTTCACACAGGTGAAAGGGACCTACAGTTTAATGCCGATTCCGAACGGCGTGAGTCAAGAAGCTTTGTCAAGGCAAGTTTATACTACGGGGGGTTTTGCCAGTACCCCGCCGAGGGGGGACATCGCGAAATAAACATTCGATGGCGTTGGTGTTATCGGGATCCGAACTCGCTCATCGAGCGCCAGAGACCAACACACTTACCACTGCGCCACGGGGCCCTCAATTTCAACATTAAATGTGAAAAAAAAAAAAATACTGGAAACAGAAACACTACATGACCCGGTTTTCAGCCAGTATTTTCAAACTTTCGTTTTCGTCCTTTTGGCTCTCCTTTGATACCATCCAGTCAAAAAGGCTCTCATTCATCGGTGATGTAGTGCACATCTACCGTATCCACACAACCAAGGGGGATAGATAGCCATAGGCAGATACGTGTACATATGCATACCACTTAAATTGTACACCATTTTTCCATTTTCCAGTGCAGCGAAACATATTGTTGCACTTATTTTGGTATGGAAATACGCGCACTGGTTGTCCAATTCAGCCGTCTGTTTTCATATTATCCGATGCGTCTCGAATGCTATTGTGTAATAAAAACAAAACAGCAACCAGCAAGATGGGAACGAAGCCACTGGGACGATGTGATACAGGTTTTTTGTTTTCGTTTCCAGAGCACTGGACAGACAAGAACGGTGTACTCCAACATCTGCATAGAGATTCAATAGTACGACAACCTACTAACGACGACGCGACGTCATAATCATGAACTGGCGTGGAGCGACTACATATTTGTTACTACAAACAAGCGCTTTCTAGGGTGATGGGTACCAGCCGTGTTGGCGCTCGTGCTCCTTGTGGTAATGTGATGGGTACGGAGCGCATTGTTTTCGTCCTCTTTCAAGTAATCTCACTTGTGGAGTCAAAAAAAAAGTGGGATCCGTTGAAACAAGTCGTACAACTTACGATGCAAACAAAAGAAAATAGAAAACAAGTCAGCCAGATCGCACAGCAATGCACCTCACATGCTACGAGCTGTATAACGCTTCCATGCGGAAACGATTTGCAAAGTTTTCCAGATTAAAATGAAATCAAACTTTAGAATCAACAATCGAAGTATCCATCTAAATGTAGGAGTAGAGAAATAAATGGTCAGACAACGTCCAGATGTTCGTTGTTTCCAGCACACATACTCGTGTGTAAGTACTTCCTCACCGAGGGGCTTATTTATTGTTCGTGCAAAGGTGAAAGGTTAGCTCGTCGATCTTTGCCTCCGTGATGTGTACATTTACAGATATTAACTATAATAGCTGCGATTGTAAAAATAGATAGACGTGCCACAGCACTATAAACCATATGCTGCCCCAGTTCTATGGTGATTTTCCTGGATTTCCAATGCAACCGCAGTCGACTACGAACTACGAAGTGATTACATGGCCATGTAACAACAAATTGTCGGAAACATATGTACATTGTATGACGGGGCACCCAAAAAAGAGAAAAACACTGTCGTACATAGATAACGTGAACCAGCAACGGATTGTTGGGTTGTAGCCGCTCGAGAAGCTTACGCCTTATGTACGAGTATACGAGTCTTTCCTCTATTTACCTATTATTTATTTTATTTCGGTCTATACTTGGGTTGGTTTATTGGCAATAAGGGAGAAGCAATCAATTCTGTGCACATGGAAACGATACGTCTAGCCGCTGGTTGGCTAAGCAGGCTTTGACTTAAGACCACAAGTTGGCGCCCTGCTACAGGGAGAGAGTCGAGCGACACTTCTGGCTGGGTGACTATTTGATTTATTGGCACTCCTGTCATTATTTGAAATAGGGTTTCATTTATTTCAATTGTTTCTTCGCCTCCAGCAGACGAAAAGGTAAGTCTAGGTAAATGTTTCGGGGCGTAGGCCGGTAAGTGGACGTGCACATTTGGGTCGTCAACATCTCCAAAGTTGGTTGAAAAATACTTGATTTCCTGCTCCCATCACTGTGTCTATTAACTGGTGGCCCTTACTATCCAATATTTTTGTTGTTGGGTTATTCGGATAATAATTTCGCCTCTTCTCATCGAAAGTCTTAGAATATAGCAAGGCTTACTTGTGAAAAGGTTCCCTTGATTCTATGCGGTCGTTTTTGGTTGGTGTCGATTCAGATATGGAAAGTAAACAGGTAACCACCGGCGATAGCTTACAGTTTTTCCCATCTTTCTGGTAGAGCTCGAATATCTTTACGGTGAAAGTTTTCATCTGTTTTGATGCTATCCACGAATCAAGCCATCTTTTGACGTCTGCATATGAATGGAACTCGAGGGCGCCGGGCGCAGTGGTTAGTGTGTTGGACTCAGGCGCACGATGAGCGAATTCGGATCCTGATAACACCAACGCCATCGAATGTTTATTTCGCGACGTTCCTCCTCGGCGGGGTACTGGTAAAAACCCCTCGTGTATACTTGCCATGAAAAAGCTTCTCGACTCACGCCGTTCGGAATCGGCATTAAACTGTAGGTCCCTTTCACCTGTGTGGAAAATAAATCACACACAACATGGGTGATTGAGAGAAGCTTGGCTATGGTCCTTCATGGGCTGTAACGCCACCAAAGAAGATATGAATGGAACTGCTGATCAGCCACACCATGTGTCATCGAACAGAACCAGTAATAATCGGGCGGCACAATGTCTTGGGAATATTGCGGGTGGGGGTGGGCGTGGAGTAGGACTTCCCATTTGAGGCATTTTTTCGTGCATCTTCTTGTAATGTGACCGCTTTTCCCGCTGTGCTGGGCTCAATTGCATCAATTGAAGTCGATACAGTTCCCCAGTGATGGTTTTGTAAGTTTTGTTGGGTTTCAACAGCTCATAATAAATAAAATACACAGCAGAACCTCCGCGGCATGAATATTTGGCCGAGCCGACGACATTAGCATGACCGGGCAGTCCCCATGATATTCTTGCGTTTGGCACGGATCCTCGTCCAGGAATGTCGTATGTCTACGCTCGGCTCATGAGGTTTTGGATATGTCAAAATTGGCCAGCACTTACTGCTGGAGCCATCTATTGACAAACAGCGAGAGCTTAGTTGCGCACCGCACCATACATAACCTTAACACCTGACGCATTGAGCTGCGGTGTGATCTAAATCCAAACTGATCATTTGGATATATGTTGATTACAGATATGATTTACGTTTTTTTCTTCGATTAGATTGCTAAAGATGGCAAAGGACTGACAAAGGCCTCGTAGGGGTAGCATCTATCCGACGGATGCTGCCCTGCTAAAAAGCGAGAAGAGAAGAGCCACCGCAGTCGAACATCTTGCGGCACTGTTAGTAAGTCCTATCCCCACCTCTTCGTGGTGCCATCTGGTGATTTCCTATGAAAATTGCAGACGGGGAAGGGCGAATGGCGAGCCTCCTGCGCCAAAAAACAGGATTAGTCGGTTGGGCTACGGCCTGGTAAGCCGTAACCGTAAAAAAAACACAAACTCCGAAACAATCACAAGCCTCGGATATTACGGACCGGATTTATGTTGACGACCCTTGCAAAAAACGAAGAAAGGACAATGATCTTCGGCTTTGTACGTGGAATGTTAGGTCCCTAAACAGGCCACGTGCAGCCGAACAACTTGCGGACGCCCTAGACTGCTATAAAGCGGATATCACCGCCATCCAGGAAATGCGATAGAATGGACCGGGTATAAAGCGGATGAAAAACTGCGATATTTACTACGGCGACTGCTATAGGGAGAGAGGGCAACGATTGTTTGGATGCGGATTTGTTGTTCGAGGTGGACTGAGGCAAAAAGTCCTAAGCTTTCGGCATGTGAGCGATCACCTCATAACGATCCGTATCAAGGCCAAATTTTTTAACATCAACCTGATCTGCGTCCACGCCCCACGGAAGACATTGATGACTCCACTAAAGATGAGATCTACAATCTCCTAGGCTATGACATCAAAATTGTACTAGGAGACTTCAATGCTAAGCTGGGTAAGGAAAGCATCTTTGAACGAGTAATCGGCAAACATAGCCTACACGACACCACCTCCGATAACGGACACAGGCTGATTGACATTGCTACGGGGCGAAATCTCCTTCTAGCCAGTACACAAAGGCACCTGGCGGTCTTTTGATCAATCGACTACCAACCAGGTTGATCACATCGCGATCGACGTCAGACACTCCTCCACTATTCTTAATTTTTTGATGTTCGAACTTTCCGGGGGGCTAACATCGACTCGGACCACTATCTTGTAGTAGCCAAGATGCGCTTACGGATATCACGAACGCAACGGAGTAGAGTAAGAATACAAAGTTACGACGTCGGAAAGCTACTATCGCCAGAAACCGCTCGCGTCTCCCTTAAGCTCTCAAATACACCTCAATCCTCCACGCTATCAATAGAACAGCAGTGGAGCCTTTGCAAACAAGCCCTGAAAAGCTCTGCATCCGAAGTTTTGGGTTTCAAGGCTCCACCACGAAGAAACACCTGGTTCGATGACGAGTGCAGGAGGATACATACAGCGAAGCAGGATGCATATAAGGCCTCGCTGCATAAAAGAAGAAGAGCAGCTCGTGAGCTCTATGAGTTAAAAAGAAGGGAAGAGCATAAGCTTCTCAGGAAAAAGAAGAAAGAGCACGAGAAGCGCGCGATGGAGGATTTGGAGAGGTGTTACTGCAGGCGTGACGTTCGAAAGTTTTATCAACAGAAAAAGCGAACATGCCAAGGTTATAAAGCCAGAACGGAAGCCTGCAGGGATGAGAACGGACACCTAGTAGTAGAACCGCAGTCGATGCTGAGAATATGGAAAAACCACTTCTGCAGACTGTATAACGGCGACGTTAGCCAATATACCGCTGTAAGGCAGACCGATCCATTTCTAATCGACGGAGACCGCAGAGAATTCTGTCCCCCTGACCTCAACGAAGTTAAGATTGCCATATCGAAGCTAAAGTCGAATAAAGCTGCTGGCGCAGACGGACTGTCTGCTGAGCTCTTCAAGGCAGCTGGGGATGACCTGGTTGGAAACATGCACCAGCTCATCCGTCAGATATGGTTAGAGGAAAGCATGCCCGAGGAATGGAGTCTCAGCATTGTATGCCCGATCGACAAAAAAGGAGACCTCTTGGACTGCGCCAACTACAGAGGAACAAGTCTCCTTAATGTCGCATACAAGATCTTCGCTGCCGTTTTGTGTGAACGCCTGAAGCCATTCGTATATAAGCTGATAGGTCCTTATCAGTGCGGATTCAGGCCAGGGAAGTCCATCATCGACCAAATCTTCACAATACGGCAGATCCTGGAAAAAACCAATGAATTTCAAGTCGACACTCACCACCTATTTGTCGACTTCAAAGCCGCATACGACAGCGTAATTAGAGACGAGGTATACAACGCTATGTCTACCTTTGACATACCTGCTAAACTCGCCAGACTATACAGGATGACTTTGGAGAATGCTCGCTGCTCCATCCGAATCGGTGAACACCTTACCGATAGTTTTGATGTCAAAAAAGGATTTAGGCAGGGCGATGCGCTGTCGTGTGATTTCTTCAACATCATATTGGAAATGATTGTGCAAAAATCACTGGCCAATACAAGAGGCACAATCTATTTCAAATCCTCGCAACTCCTTGATAACGCCGGCGACATTGACATAATAGGTAGATCACAGCGAGATGTCAATGAGGCGTTTGCGAGTATTGAGATGGAGGCGGCGAAAATTGGTTTGGCGGTAAACGAGGGCAAAACTAAATACATGCTGTCATCAAAAAAGGACGCTCACCAGCGACGTCTTGGCCAGAACGTTGGTATAGGCAGATATAAGTTCGAGGTAGTTAAGGACTTCGTCTACCTTGGCTCCGCAGTGACCTGGAGCAAGGACATCAGTTTCGAAATCAAAAGCAGAATCACTCTTGCAAATCGCTGTTAATATGGCCCTCTTCCAAACAACAACAAAATTGACTCTATACAAGACCCTTATCATTCCGGTCCTGTTGTACGGCGCAGACGCATGGACATTATCAAAAGCGGATGAGGAGGTCCTTGGTCGTTCCGTTGGTGATTTTCGGTCCTATAAACGCAGACGGGGTATGGAGGAAATGATTCAACCACGAGCTTCACGGGCTGTGTGAGTCTAGTCAGGTGTCTACGACGAAGAAACAGAGGACGGCCGCACCTAAGATGGCGCACACAGTTGGAAGGGGACCTCAGCCAACTGGCGGCAATGGAAAAGGCTAGCAAAATATCGTGCTAGTTGGAGGGGCATATTAGTTGAGGCCCAGGTTCACCCCGAACTGTAGCGCCCGATAAGAAGAAGAAGAACTACTTGTATTATCGCCGCACAATAGATAACATAAAAGTCTCAGTCTGTCATTTCGATAGCGGATTCAACGCCTAAGATGGCTGGGCCATGTAGAGCGAATAGACACCAAAGCTCCAGCACGGAGAGTCTTTGAATCCAACCCCGAGGGACGAAGAAGCAGAGGACGATCGCACTTAAGATGGCGCACACAGGTGGAAGGGGACCTCAGCCAACTGGGTGTGCGGCAATGGAAAAGGCTAGCGAAAGATCGTGCTAGATGGAGGGGCATGTTGGTTGAGGCCCAGGTTCACCCCGAACCGTAGCGCCCACTAAGAAGAAGAAGAATCTACATTTATATACACTCACTTGGCTCGAAGAGAAACATTCTATTAAATAAATAAATGTCGGATATTAGTAATTGTTCACGGAATCAGATAGGAGGAGGAATTATTCCTTACGAACAACATTATACTTTACATCCGTTTCGTTCACTTCATCATTAATTTATGGCAAATTCTTGTTGTGTTGACTTTACATGAATCTCGGAAGAAATCAGCTCGAGTATTAATACTAGTAAATTTCAAGCCGGAAGTTGAATAAATCCGTCAAAAGATTATCCCATTTCCTGCATTGCCTTCAAACTCAATTGACGTTCCGTCTCCCCTTGACCATGTACCATCCTGTGGTCCTCTTAAAAATTTCCTTTCCTATTCACTGTTTAACTTCAGGAATCTAGTGGCCACTTGAGAGCATTTTTCTTCAAATCACATTCTGTTCCGGTGTGTTGATTCCACTCTGCGGTTCTTCTTTTGATGCCCCAACTTGCTACGTGCAAGTTTAATGAAGTCTTATCACCGCAATTTCCATTTACCTTACACACTAAATCAAAATAATCTCTGCCCTGACGATGGCAGTAGGTATCGCATCCTTATGTGGTGGCGGTCAAACGTATTCATCTCTATTTCCTTCAACTCTGGATTGTACATTTCCATGTGAATGTCATGTTTTCTACCGTTTAGATAACATGTTGGTTGGGATGGTAGAGTGGCATATTGGTACACAGCAGGAGTGACTGAAAATCGAAAAAAAAAAATCGCTATCTCCTCCCCAAAGCTTATGGAGAAGAAGAAGAAGCAAGGATGTGGAATAAGTTTCTTCAGTGGCAAGTAAAGAAAGGAAGTGGCAGAGAGTGAGTGCGCACAGAAAAGAATGACAAGCATTCACCCCATCTTCAAGTTGTATACTGTGTTGACGGTGGTTGTAGGCAAGAACAGCTCACTTGAGGTTTCCGCAATTATGCAATGATACCCGCAGCAGCATCGTCATAGATTTGCATGCTTTGCAATAGCAGTAGATGCACAGACAGAATTTCGCCTGAAACTAAATACTCTCGTTCCCATCCATCCTCCGCAATAACCATTTCGATTCATTCCTATCCATCCATCTTCCGTGTGTTTCCAAGAAGGAGAAGAAAAAAAAACTGAGAGAAGCATTTCCCACACATGGCTTCTTTGCTATGCCTGCCGTCATCATCATCGTCATCACTGCCATGCATATGCACACTACTACCCTTTGTCAGTCTTAATGATCTGTACTTCTTCGCGAAATTGCCTGCAAGAAACGTTCACAAGAGTTGCGTACAATAGATAGAATGTAACCACATGGATACCGAGTGCAGGCAAAAAAAGAAAAAAAAAAAAAACAAAAACAAACGACTGCACTTGAGAAGGCGCTAAGGAGTGGTGGCGTAGGAATGGCATTCCCTTGCAATAGGGGCTTCACTAAACAAAACAGACAACACGAAAAACAACGTGCCACCATCCACAAGCAATAGCCCCAGAATACTGTTATTTCTAGTAACAATGAGACTTAATTAGGTTAATACGATTTGCTAGCGTTCCAGTAAGCAAAAGGTGCAAGCCGACTATACTACACGGAACGGGAGTCATCGACTAAGGTTAACTACCTTGACCCTTATTAGTGAATCTACGAATGATTGTTTGCATTTGTTGGCATTAAGTTCGGTAGTCTTTGGTCTTGGCTTTCGTAGATGTAAATTGCGTTACTTTGTTGCGAACTGTGAAAAGTGCCTTGTTGTGAATAGTCCTTCTTATTTGTAAAATAACGTCAATTAGTGCCTGAAAAGATGCTGAAATTAAGTAAGACGTCCAGATGAATTTGAAAGGCGAATTGAGTTATGGCCTAGAAAGAGATCAGGTTAACGTACATATACGTGTCCCCTAATGGGTGACTTGTAGGGTTAGTTAGTTAGTTATCAGGCCAGCGATCCATGGAGGATCTAAGCCAGAGCTATAGCTGCCTTCCATCCTTGACGGTCCCGGGCACGCTGCTTCCAGTTGTCAAGACCAAGATGTCTTACATCCGCGATTATTTGGTCTTTATACCGGAGGTTCGGTCTTCCTCTTCTTTTCGAACCAGGAGGCTCGAAGTCGAAGACCCTCTTAGCTGGAGCGTTGATGTCCATGCGCTCGATGTGGCCGAGCCAGTGTCTTTGCCTTCCGGACTACATCCACATCTTTGTACAGCTCGTAGGGTTCGGAGTTGTGTCTTCATCTCCATTCACCTTCCTCACAGACAGGACCAAATATCCGGCGCAGAATTTTTTTTTCGCCGTCCTGCTTATCGGCTTTCGGCTTCGTACAGCAAGACTTGCAGTATAAGCGTTCTGTAAAGCATCACTTTGGCTCTTCGAGTGAAGAGTTTTGACCCCAGTTGTTTGGACAAGCAGAAGTGGCAGCGGTTGCCAAGGGCGATTCTATGCCGGATCTCCACTGTGGAGTCACTTGTGGAATTTACGTTTGCCCCGAGGTAGAGAAACTCCTTAACTACCTCGAAACTGTAGCTGTCAATGGTTATATTTTGTCCCAGGTGGTGAGCGACGGATTGGTTTTTGCTTGACAGCATGTATTTCGTTTTGTCCTCATTGATCTTAAGACCATCTCGTTTCGCCTGTTCTTCAATCGCCGTGAATGCTTCCACAATGCCACGGCGAGAACACGCGATGATGTCGATATCATCCGCGTATCCTAGCAGCTGGATGGACTTGTAAATGATAGTGCCTTCCCTGATGACGCCTGCCCGTCGCACTATCTGCTCCAGCACCAGGTTGAAGAAGTCACATGACAGCGCATCTCCTTGCCGAAATCCGGTGCATGTTTCGAATGGTTCCGAGGTCCTAGAACCGAGTTGCACGGTGCATCGCATGTTTTTTAGCGTGGCGCGACACAACTGGATCAGTTTTACCGCGATCCCGAATTCGGCCATCGCCCCAAACAGTTCTTCACGATGAATGCTGTCGTATGCGGCTTTGAAATCGATGAAAAGATGGTGTGTATCGATTCGAAACTCGTTGGTCTTTTCCAGGATTTGTCGAAGTGTGAAAATTTTGTCTATAGTCGATTTGCCGGGCCGGAAGCTGCACTGGTAGCTGCCGATTAGTGCGGTGCAAATTGGCTTTAGACGTTCACACAATACGCTGGACAGGATCTTGTATGCGACATTGAGCAGGGATATACCTCTATAGTTCTTGCAAGAGGTAGGATCGCCTTTTTTGTGGATGGGGCATATAGAGCTGGTATTCCAGTCGTCGGGCATGCTTTCATCTTCCCAAATTCTGCAGATGATCTGGTGCATGCTCCCTACCAGAACATCGCCGCCAGCCTTGAAGAGCTCTGATGGCAAACCATCTGAGCCTGCGGCCTTGTTGTTCTTCAGCTTCTGAATAGCTGTGCCGACTTCTTCAATGCTGGGTGGGATGACTACTTCAGCGGCTGGAGTTGGGATTTCCTCGGTCCCTACCACTCTCTCTTGGTCATGCTCGTTAAGCAGCTGCTGGAAGTGCTGCTTAAATACATCCACTATTCCCTGCGGGTCGGTGACAAGATTACCCTCGCAGTTTCGAAGAGCCAGGGTGCCCTTTTTGAAGCCTCCTGCAAGGCCTTTGGCTTTCTTGTAAAAGGCTCGTATTTTATGTTTATCCCTAGACTCCTCGATATCCTTGAGCTGGGAGGGTGCGAAGATTATTTTCTTTTGTCGCAGTAGTTTTTTCTCCTCCCTTCTTCTGGCTCGGTACTCTTCTTGCGCTGCCCTGGTTTTCCCCTGCAGCGCCTTTTGGTACGCCTCGTCGGTTGCTGCCTTTTTCTGCTCACACTCGCCATCATGCCACGGGTTTCTTGTCGGGGGTGGTAGGCATCCTAAGGGATTTGTAGGGTACGTATGGATATTTCAGTAAGCAATAATGCGACAAAGAAGATTTCTTTTAGAACTAACACCGGAGATAATCCGTATATAAATCGCAAAGGTAAATGCTGTTATATGGGCCCCCTTTTACCGAAGCAAACGTCACTATTTGAAGTAAGCAGCTACAAACATTGCCCTATGTTTAATACTCGGCGCCGTGGCGCAGTAGTTAGTGTGTTGGACTCTGACGCACGATGAGCGAGTTCGGATCCCGATAACACCGACGCCATCGAAAGTTTATTTCGCGGCGTTCCTCTTCGGCGGGGTACTGCCAAAACCCCCCGTAGTATACTTGCAGTGATAAAGCTTCTCGACTCACGCCGTTCGGAATCGGCATTAAACTGCAGGTCCCTTTCACCTGTGTCAAAAATAAATCACACACAACATGGGTGACTGAAAGAAGCTTGGCTCTGGCCTTTCATGAGCTGTAACGCCATCAAAGAAGAAGAAACAGTACTAGAGCACTCTTTTTGGGGTTCACCCCAAGTCCGCAGTTCTTCGTCCAGTTTACTACTGTTTGTAAGACTCCCTGGATTTTATATTTATTTACTAATAAATATAAAATTCTGCCTTTTAACCAACCGAGGCTGGGAGAGTTCCAATTAGCAATCAAAGATCAGGAAATTAAACTGGAAGCCCCAACATTCTAGATCGATTCAAGAAAGCAACCACTGCCCTCTACAGTTGCATGAAAGTGGTGGGCAAAAAGAGGAGTCTCTAACCCAGCATTATGCACTGGCTCTATACAACAGACATAAGACGTATCCTTTTTTACCGCATCGCAGTTTGGTGAACTGCTCTCGACCAGGCAGTTTATCGAAACCTTCTGGGGAAAGTGCAAGGATCGGCCAGCATTTTCATCAGTGGTGCGATTAGATCGACCCCCACTGAGACCCTAAGCATTCTACTACATCTCTCACCATTGGATCTGTTCAGCAGGTGCTGCCTGCGCGGCCCTACAGACCAGGAGCACAGGAAAATGGCCCACAGTACACAATGGCCATACTAACATTTTCAACCACTTCGAAGTTGGTACCCATGGACACGGACAACTTCGAAGTTATCTTTCACACGGAAGGACTCGATATCCTTCTATACCGATGGCAGCAAGATGGAGACGGGTGTAGGTAGTAGAGTTTACTCCTAAGAACTTAACCTTAACCTATCATTTAGACTCCCAAACCACTGCAGTGTAGCCAATCTGCGATAAAATCCCTGGCCGCGGCAATTCACAAAACAAAGACATCTCTCAACTGTCATCTGCCTCCAGACGAGATGGCTAAACAATTCAATATTAAACTGCTGTGGGTTCCCGGACATAGGGATATTCCATGAAACTGCGCGGCCGATGAACTCGCAAGGTTAGGGTCAAGCACAGTAAGTCTTATATATAAATACCAATAATAATAATAATGATACAATTTCGAACAATAGAGGCTACCAACACATCTGGCCTAAGCTGAACTTAGGACGGACCAGGGACCTTGTGGCAACCAAAAGGGGAACCTTAAGCACTTTAATGGGTGTCGTTACAGGTCACTGCACCATTGGAAAACGTGCCGTCAAACTAGGGCTACCTGCCAATGATAAGGAGGAAGGGGAATAAATTCAGCACCTCCTCTACCCATGTCCCTGGGAATCGCAATGGGATCTACCTCGGCGCGCCCTTCTACGATAACTTAAGTGAGCTAGCAGATACAAAAAACCGGCCAAGTGCGAGTTGGACTCGCGCACGAAGGGTTCCGTACCATGTGATGGTATGTTACCTCATCACATTAAAACGGCTAATTCGTTTTAAATTATGTTTTGCATGATAACAGATCTTGGTCGCAGGCAGGTTATAGGCATATTACTTTGATGATCAAGAATCACCATGATGAGATAGTTGATCATCAAAGTGCCCATTAAATTCAAATCAATTATCTTACTTGACATCAACGAGGTGAAAAGGTGACTAACAAAAATTATAGAAAAAAGGTTTGCAGCTATGATTGATTGATGGTAAGAATACAAAGTTATGACGTCGGAAAGCTACTATCGCCAGAAACCGGTGGTGCTTTTCACGATCGCGTCTCTCTTAACTCTCTCATACACCTCAACCCACCACGCAGTTCATAAAATAAGAGTGGAACCTTTGTAAATAAGCACTGCATCTGAAGTGTTGGGCTTCAAGGCTCCACCACGAAGAAACACCTGGTTCGATGACGAGTGCAGGAGGATTCATACAGCGAAGCAGGATGCATATAAGGCCTCGCTGCATAAAAGAACAAGAGCAGCTCGTGAGCTCTACGTGTTAAAAAGAAGGGAGGAGCATAAGCTTCTTAGAAGAAAGAAGAAAGAGCGAGAAGCGCGCGATTGAGGATTTGGTGGCGTGATGTTCGAAAGTTTTATCAACAGATAAAGCGAACATGCCAAGGTTATAAAGCCAGAACGGAAGCCTGCAGGGATGAGAACGGACACCTAGTAGTAGAACCGCAGTCGATGCTTAAATTTTTTGTTGGTTTGTTTTATAAATAATTAATAAAATTAATTAACTAAACTGAATGCTGCCAACATTTAAAAAAAAATGTGTGCAGGAACATAACGACAATAACGACTAAATGCACTCATAGTTTTCTTATTTTATTTATTTAATTTGTTGGGTATATTGACAAAGTAAGTTGTAGTGTTGTGCCTGGAATTGTGTTTTTTTGAAAACTTTTTACGTTTACAGTTCAGTTATGGTAGACAGAAAGCGTGTGTGCAAGTTTACAGAGAAAATCGAAGCAGATTCATAAAAAAAACAAAAGTAAATGACTCCACAGTAAAACGGTATTTGAATACTGATAAACATAAGAAGACATTGCAGTCCGCAGCAGGAAGAAGCAGCAATATGCTATTTTTTTTTTTTAGCCGACAGAAATGGGTTCTACTGAGAAGAATATAGCCTTGGCAGAAGCAGATTTTTCATTTCATACTATAAGCCAATATCAAAGTTTTCGATGGACTGTACTTCTAAAATTATCCACTCCACTTTTTCAGAGCAATTTTTTTTTGTGCAAGAACTAAATCGGAAGCTATTGTTAAAAATGTTCTCATGCCACACGTCTTAGAAAAACCGGTCAAGTGCGAGTCGGACTTGCGCACGAAGGGTTCCGTACCATCTGTATATATAAATATGAAAGAGACTATGTATGTTACCTCATCAAATGACAGATCTTGGTTGCAGGCAGGATTTTTTGGATGAAAATCATGTCTGTTGTATGGGAGCCCCCCTTAAATATTCATTTTGTTCTGTTTTTAGTATTTGTCGTGGTAGCGGCAACAGAAATACATCATCCGTGAAAATTTAAACTGTCTAGCTATCACGGTTCATGAGATACAGCCTGGTGACAGACGGACGGACAGCGAAGTCTTAGTAATAGGGTTCCGTTTTACCTTTGGGTACGGAACCCTAAAAATTAACAAAAAGCCTAATGAAATCTAATTTTATTGCTGTGTATACAGACGCTTCTAGAGAGCACCGTGGCGTAGTGGGTAGTGTGTTGGCCTCTGACGCCGATGACACGGGATCGAATCCCGACACAGCCATGTCATCGAACGTGTTTTTCACGGTGTTTCTCCTCAGCGGGGTTCTGACAAACCACCCTGTAGTAAAATTGTCATGAAAAGCTTCACCAAATTCGCCGTTCGGAACCGGCAATAAACTGTAGGTCTCTTTCACCTATGGGAAAATGAAATCACACGCAACATGGGTGCCAACATATTTTGTTCTTGCCAAAATAAACGCAATCCTTTCTCAAAAGGTAACAATGCTATACGAACTGCAGCTGATCTTATGCTCGTCGATATTGAGTCTATTATTAAAAAGATTTATAGCTTTTTTTATATTTTCACGGTGCGGGTTGAAGAACTTAAAATATTCTGCAATGAAGTAGATGTTGAATACAAAAAATTGTTGTGCTACTCTGAAACACGCTGGCTTGCGTTAATGCCAGCTATTGAAAGGGTTTTACAAATTTACTTACCTCTTAAAGGTTCTGTATTTCTTCACCACCATTATTAATCAATAATGGACACAAATTGTCAATTTGATCTCTGTCCCTGTTCAATCCAAGTTGACACACAGCCTCCGCGTGGCCCCCCTGGATAGCTACCCTGGCACCCGCCAGGTAGTGAACCAATGTGTGCAGCGACCCAACCCTTGTTCCTGGGGAAAGAGGAACCTGGCCCTCCAGGTTGGGGGTTGTGCTTAGGAGTAACATCCCTATCACGTAAAAACCCACTTGTTCCGAAACGACAACAAGCCTCGGATACGGACGGATACAAAGCTGACGACCCCTGCAAACGACTAACGGACTTGAGAGTCTGCACCTGGAATGTGAGGTCCCTTAACAGACCGGGTGCAGGCGATCAATTGGAGCAAACCCTCAACTGCTATAAAGCAGATATAACCGCACTCCAAGAAGTGCGATGGGATGGACCAGGCAAAAAACGGATGAAAAACTGCGACATCTACTACGGGAACTGCTACAAGGAGAACAAACAGCGCCTATTCGGGTGCGGATTCGTTATTAGAGGAAGACTCCGACAAAAAGTCTTAAGCTTCCGAGAAGCTAAAGTCTCAATCAACAATCCGCATCAAAGCTAAATTTGGAAACATTAGCTTAATATGCGCTCACGCCCCAACGGAAGAAAAGGACGATCGACTCAAAGAAGAATTCTACGATCTCCTAGACAGAACATATGCCCAATGTCCCAGCTACGACACAAAAATAGTCCTAGGAGATTTTAATGCAAAACTGGGCAAGGAGGACATATTTGAGTCGATCATAGGAAAGCATAGCCTCCATAACACCACATCCGACAACGGATTAAGGCTAATCGATTTCCTAGCGGGGCGTAACCTCCTTGTAGCAAGCACGCGATTCCCCCATCTCAACATCCACAAGGGTACCTGGCGGTCTTGTGATCAATCGACCACCAACCAGATTGATCATATTGCGATCGACGCCAGACACTCCTCCTGTATTCTCGACGTACGAACCTTCCGAGGGGCCAACATCGACTCGGACCACTACCTTGTTGTAGCCAAGGTACGAATGAGGATATCAAGAATGCTTAGGAGTCGAGTAGGACAACGTAAGTTTGACGTTGGAAAGCTACAATCGCAAGAGACTGCCAGAATCTTTGCCGATCGTGTCTCCTCAAAGCTCTCTCAAAATCCGCCCAGAGCAGCACAAACAATAGAGCAGGAATGGGCTAATTGCCAGAGCGCCGTCAGAGATGCTGCCTCAGAGGTGCTGGGTTTCAAACAGCCACCACCTAGAAACCCCTGGTTCGATGAACAATGCGAACAAGCCCATGCAGCAAAACAAGAGGCATATAAGGTCGTTCTGCAACGACGGACGAGAGCTGCTCGCGAAATCTATGAGCAGAAGAGAAGAGAGGAACACACGCTTTTCAGAAGAAAGAAGAGAGAGCACGGAAAGCGTGAGATCGAGGAGATGGAGAGATGCTTCCGCAGGAATGACGCCCGTAAATTTTACAACAAGGTAAAACGAACATGCCATGGCTACAAAGCCAGAGTGGCGGCCTGCAGGGATGAAAATGGAGAACTGGTAGTAGAGTCGCAGTCGATGCTGAGGATTTGGAAAGACCACTTCTGCAGACTGTATAACGGCGATGATAGACAAGATACCGCTGTCAGGCAGAACGAGCCATTCGCAATGGACCACGAAGTAACAGAATTCGGTCCACCCGACCTAGACGAGGTCAAAATAGCGATATCAAGACTTAAGTCTAATAAAGCCGCTGGCGCAGACGGCCTGTCTGCTGAGCTTTTTAAGGCGGCTGGAGATGAGCTGGTAAGGTGCATGCACCATCTCATCTGCAAGGTATGGTCGGAGGAAAGCATGCCCGACGAATGGAATCTCAGCATCGTTTGCCCGGTCCATAAGAAAGGAGACCCCTATAACTGCGCCAACTATAGGGGAATAAGTCTCCTTAACATCGCATATAAGATCTTCTCTGCCGTATTGTGTGAACGCCTGAAACCGTTTGTGGATAACCTGATCGGCTCTTATCAGTGTGGTTTCAGGCCAGGTAAATCCACAATAGACCAAATATTTACGCTACGGCAGATCTTGGAGAAGACCCAGGAATACCAAATCGACACTCACCACCTCTTCGTCGATTTCAAGGCCGCGTATGACAGCGTATATAGAGACGAGCTGTACAAAGCCATGTCTAGTTTTAACATCCCTGTCAAACTCGTCCGACTGTGCAGGATGACAATGGAGAATTCTCGTTGCTCCATTAAGGTCGGTAATGAGCATACCGAGACCTTTGATGTTAAAAAAGGATTTAGGCAGGGCGACGCGCTGTCGTGCAACTTTTTCAACATCGTGCTTGAAAAGATTGTGCAAGAGTCACTGGCCAACACAAGAGGTACGATCTATTTCAAGTCTACGCAATTGCTTGCGTACGCCGACGATATTGACGTAATTGGACGAAAACAGCAAGACGTCAATGAGGCTTTTGTGAGCATTGAGGTAGAAGCGGCTAAGATGGGTCTCAAGGTTAATGAGGGTAAAACCAAATATCTGCTCTCATCTAAAAGAGACGGACAACACCGACGTATTGGCCAGAACGTCACCATGGGCGGATATAACTTTGAAGTGGTCAAGGAATTCGTCTACCTTGGCTCACTGATTACCAGCGACAACAATACCAGCGCTGAGATGAAACGCAGAATCACTCTTGCCAACCGCTGTTTCTTTGGGCTCAAGAGGCAATTGAGAAGTAGAGCCCTCTCTCGGAAAACCAAGGTGACACTATATAAGACCTTGATCATCCCAGTCCTCCTTTACGGCGCAGAGGCTTGGACCTTAACAAAAGCGGATGAAGATGCCCTTGGTTGTTTCGAGAGGAAAATTCTGCGTACTAACTACGGTCCCGTTTGTTCAAACGGTTTATGGAGGAGAAGATAAAACGAAGAACTGTACGGGTTGTACAGCGACATCGGCCTGGTACGACGTCTACGGATGGCTAGGCTATGTAGAACGCATGAAAATACAGCTTCGACCTGAAGTCTTCGAATCCACCCCGGAAGGAAGGCGCGGCAAAGGACGGCCGCATCAACGGTGGCGCACGCAGGTGGAAGGGGACCTTAACCAACTGGGCGTGCGGCGCTGGAAACAGCTGGCCAAGGACCGGGCAGCTGGAGACGCTTGTTGGTTGAGGCACAGGTTCACCACGTGTAGAGAACATGATCAATGGTACGACGAGTCAGTCAGTGCTCAACCTCCAAAGAGTAAACTAGAGAAATAAAATATTAATATGTTCATAGTAATTTGTTGTTCTTTCATTTTAAAACAACAACTAAACATGGCGCAGTCGGTCAAGAACAATAGTTTCTCTCCTTAAACATATAGTATACATGAAGTATGGTCAGAACACGTGGACAAAAGAAGCAAGATTATAAAAAGAAAAGTGATCAGGCTTTAAGTGAAATCTCAGATTCGGAGTCAAGTGATAACGAGTTTAATAAAGTAACAATTGACATTAATAATCAAGCAGTAACTTCTTCGGCTAAAAGTGCTTTTTTAATCAACACCTCGTGTTTGCTGTGTGCGAAAAAACGCGGATCTAAAATGGAATTCAAGCCACCTGCTCAATTAATAATGGATGGAAATTTATCAGAAAATTTCAAAAAGTTCAAACAAAGGTTTGACATTTTTATGCTTGCTTCCGAAAGTGACAAAAAGGAGGAAGAAGTCAAGAAAGCAATTCTACTCAACATTATCGGCGACGACGCACTTGAAGTCTACAATACGCTTGAGGTGAAATTGAATGCAAATGCAACACTTGTAGATATTTTACATGCATTGGAGGTTTATTGCAACCCCAAGAAAGACGAAGTCTACGAAAGGTACAAATTTTACAGTCGTACCCAAAGAGAGGATGAGAGCTTTGATCATTTTCTCACGGAAATAAAGCACTTATCAGCTTCGTGTGAATTTTCTGTGGATGAACACAATAAAGCTATTCGTGATCGTATCATTTTTGGAATAAGATCAAAAACCTGTCAAGAGAAATTGTTAGCAGTGGGAAACATTACTTATGAGGAAACTGTAAAAAAATGCCGGTTGTTTGAGCTAGACAAATGCAGATTGGAAGACGTACAAAAACAAAAAACTTCAGACTTATCATCATGCGAGAATCATACAGTGGATGCAGTTACATCAAACTTTAAACAACTGAAAACTACTAACAATTTACATAAATATTCCAACAATTTATTGAATTCTAACAAAAAAGTTCAACGAAACGGAAACAGATATGAAAATAAGTATCCTTATAATAATAACAATAATAATAATTTTCGTTATAAACAGGGATATACTGGGAACAGTAGGGCTGAAGAGTGTTGTGAACGGTGCTTTTCAAGTCATGACCTGGGACATTGCCCTGCGAAAGGTAAATTTTGTGGAAAATGCAAAAAGCCGGACCATTTTGCGATCGCATGCAAAACGAAACAGCGAGTTTCAGAAATTTCTGTGACTAGGCCTTCAACAAGTCTGTCATACAATTCTGATGAATCAAGTACAGGTGAGGAAAACTTTTTCGTATATTCTTTGATAGACAATCATAAATCATGGTGGAGTGAAATAATTACAATCGAAACTGTTCAAATTGAATTTAAGCTTGACACGGGGGCTGAAGTAAATGTTATACCGTATAAATATTTCATTTTACTTAACAATAAAAACCTAAAAGCTAATAAAGGGATTCTGGAAGTGTATGGTGGGAAAAAATTAATTCCGTTGGGTTCTGTTACCCTTAACTGTAGAGTAAATAATGTCAACTATATTGAGGAATTTTTTGTTGTTCAAGAGAACACTATGCCTTTACTTGGTTTAAGAAGTTGCGTTAGAATGAATCTAGTGAAGAGGATTAATTTTGTTAGAGCTAGTGCAAACAATTTAATTGTAGAAAATAAAGATATTTTTTCCGGGATAGGCACATTTCCTTTGAAATGTAAACTTCAAGTTGATCCAACTATTTCACCTACAACAAAAACTCCCAGACGGATTCCAAACGCCTTACAAGAACCTGTTAGGAATACATTGAACCAACTTGAATTGTTGGGTATCATAAAAAAGGTTGAGACTCCTAGAAATTGGGTAAGCAATTTAGTCATTGTAGAAAAACGAAACAAAGAAATCAGGTTATGTTTGGATCCAAGGGATCTTAATAAAGCCTTAAAGCCAGTACCGTTCTTAATACCTAAATTGGAGGATATTAAGGCTAAACTTTGTGGAATGAAATGCTTCTCTGTTTTAGACCTTAAAAATGGGTTTTGGCAAGTAGAATTGCATGATGATGCTAGCGATTTATGCACATTTAGCAGTCCATTTGGGTGTTACAAATTCTGTAGGTTGCCATTCGGTATTAGCGTTGCACCTGAAATTTTTCAACGTTATACATTCCAATATTTTGGCCAACTCACAGGCACTTGCGCGTACTTAGACGATTTGATCGTATTTGGAAGGGATCAACGGGAACATGATGTAAATCTTAAAAAGGTTTTCGAAAAGGCTCGTCAGATCGGTGTTAAATTTAATCCTGATAAATTTCAACATAATTTATCTTCGGTAAAATATTTAGGGCATATTTTTTCTGAAGCGGGTATGAGCCCAGATCCTGATAGAATAGAATCAATTCTTAAAATGCAGCCTCCATCTAATAAAAAGGAAGTACAAAGATTCTTAGGTCTGATCAATTATCTAAGAAGTTTTTTACCTAACCTGTCAACAATGTCAGAGAGTTTAAGGAACCTTATTAAAAAAGATAAAGAATTTCTTTGGTTAGAAGAACATACTAAAAGTTTTAATCAGATAAAGAAAACGATAACAAGTGTCCCTTTACTGAAACTATTTAACGATAAGAAACCTATAATTTTGCAATGTGATGCCTCGAAAAGTGGTCTTGGTTGTTGCCTTTTACAATCTGATGGACCAGTTAGTTTTGCTTCAAGAGCTCTCACTGAAACTGAGCAGGGCTATGCCCAAATAGAAAAAGAACTTCTCGCTATCACGTTTGCATGCTCCAAGTTTCATTACTACATTTATGGTAGGCCGACAACAGTTCAAACTGACCACAAACCGTTGGTTACTATTTGTGCCAAAGATTTAGACAAAATCTATTGTACTAGAATACAAAGAATGAAATTGAAGTTGATGAAATATAAACTTGATATCGTGTATGTTCCAGGAAAGAATCTACATGTGGCAGATCTGCTTTCTCGATCCTTTTTAAACGACACCAAATCGGAAAACGAAGACTGTTTCGATGAAGTTATTCATTCACTAAATATTAGCAATGGTAGAAGAGTCCAGCTTCAAAATGAAACTCAAAAAGACCCAGAGCTTGCGAAGCTTAAAAATAAAATTTTAAACGGTTGGCCTAAAGATATAAGCAAAGTTGAGGATGATTTGAAATTTTATTATCGCATGAAAAGTGAATTGTTTATTGAAGATGAAATCATTTTTTATATGAACAGGATTGTAATTCCCAAATCGCTACAAAGTGAATACGTTAGTTTATTACACGAAGGTCATTCAGGAATAAATAAAACTAAATTAAGGGCTAAAAATATTTTATTCTGGAAAAATATGAATACACAAATCGAAAACTTTATAAGTCGTTGCGCAGTTTGTCAGTCGCTTAGGTCTTCTCAAAGAAAGGAGCCAATAATTTTACATGAGATACCAGAGACACCATTCATTAAAGTAGGTATAGATTTATTAGAATATGCAAATACTTATTATTTAGTCATTGTTGATTACTTTTCAAAATGGCTAGAGTTATTACCAATTAAAAATAAGTCAGCTGAGGAAATTATTAAGCACTTAAAGAATATATTTGCTGCTCATGGCATTCCGAAAATTATTATTTCTGATAATAATCCATTCAATTGTTCAAAATGCTTGTCTTTTGCTAATCAGATTGGCACAAGTTTTGTTTTTAGTAGCCCTTATTATCCTAAATCAAATGGCTTAGCGGAAAAGTTTGTCGGTATTAGTAAGGATTTACTTCGCAAAAGTCACGCTTCGAAAACAGACTTATTCTTACTTTTACTGGAGTATAGAAACACACCACTTCCAAACATTGGTTACTCACCTGCCCAATTGTTGTGTAACAGAACATTGCGAACAAGAATACCTGTGCATGATCAAATACTAAAACCTAAGCTTCCAGAAAACCCTCAACTCTTTATGCGAAAGGCAAGCCAAAAAGCACGAAAATATTACAATAAAAACGCAAGTAACAAAAATGAATTTAAAATTGGATCTCCAGTTTGGATGCAATCTGTGAACAGAAAATGGCTTCCAGGAATTATATTGTCGAAACGGCCGGAACCAAGGTCTTACCTAGTTCAACTTGAACAAGGAGGAACTTATAGACGTAACTCTAAGCATATACGAAAAAGGTTTTGTCACGATGAGACATTACATAATGAAAGTGTAACTAACGAGATAAACATTCACAACACTCAGAGCCGTCCCAAAAGACTTGATGTAAATTAGAGAGTACTTATATACATATATGTATGTATGTATACATATGTATGTTTATAAAGTTGTCTGAAATTCGTGATTAATTTTTTTTTTGTTTTCAATTAAACTTATTAAACTACTGATGTAACGTAATTCATTTATCATACTTCACATATGAATTAGCTATGTTAAATATGCAGTTAACTTTGTTAATGAATTGAATTATCAAGAATTATTAAGAATTTATAAAATGGTGTTAGAAAAAATATTTTTTTTTTGTGGAATGTTTGTAAAATTGAAGGGAGAGATGTAGAGAACATGATCAATGGTACGACGAGTCAGTCAGTGCTCAACCTCCAAAGAGTAAACTAGAGAAATAAAATATTAATATGTTCATAGTAATTTGTTGTTCTTTCATTTTAAAACAACAACTAAACACCACGGACTGTAACGCCACCTAAGTAAGTAAGTAAAACCTTAGGAACTCAAATTTTGTGAATGAACAATAGTCAGTTTTTGGATTTTGCACCATGGTAGTATATAATCTCACAAATCTATCCTTCTGAGTGACTTCTTGGCCTAAAATCTGTATTTGAAATTTTAAGCAAAGATTTCAGTTGTATTTCTCTACCCTCAATCTCATCTCAAGCAATGAATGAGATGAGATTGAGTTATTTTTATTTTCGGATGTCGGTTTTTCGTATAAAATTATTTGCTGACTATCCACTATAGACTATAGCATCTTACCTACCGTCAAGCTTCTACATCGATAATTTCCGCATAAATGTGTGAGATGAGACAGGACCAAAATTGGTAAGAATCGCTAATACAATTGACGTTTATACAATCTATTTGGTTCGGTTAATTCAACATTCATGCGTGCGTTTGTTATCAATCCATTACCCATTCGAAGAAACCTCCTAGGGTTAGAATAGGAATCCCTCCAATCATCATCATCAGCGATCGAAGTGGGATTCACTCAATCCTAAGGCCCTCCATACATCCCTAGACCACTTTCATTAAGCAAACAGCTTATATCCCAGCGTATTGCATATATTCCTCAGCCGATTCCATCGATCTCGGGCACATTGCCAGCGTCGCATAAATAACCCGACACAGCAATATAACTCTTCACATCGACCGACAACAACCCTTTCTGCTGGTCGATATCAAGGACTTAATCAGGAAAAATTCACAAATAAAATCAAATCCTAAAGCTTTCTTAGCCAGAGATATACTCTATCGATTTTCTTGCTACTCCAATTTCTTAAACCTTAATGCCTTTAACTTACAGCAATTTTATAAGAACACGTCAACAATATAAACACGCAGGGCATCACCATCGATAGATTATCCAATTTCAATTAGTGTGAGGTATTCCCATTTATGCAAGGTACTAGACATGACGTGAATGCTCTAAAGAAGCCCAGCTAGTTTGTCCTTGAATAGCACAGCGTAGCAGAAAGCGGACAAACATGAGAAGTGCTTCTCAACGAATCCCCCTCAAAGCAAAAGTGACGAAACAAGGCTCAAATAAATACAAGTTCCAATAGGCGACTATCGATTCATTGGTCGTGTTTGTCTGCTTTGCAAAAGCGTACAATTAATTTAATTAGTCGGAGTCAACAGGGATTTAGCATGAAGGTTCAAAATAAATCGGCCAGGTAAGGGGGGACGAATTGATGCCGAGGACGATGAAACATTTTTTCAACATTTAAGAAACTTTCCTACGCTGATGACGTTGTTTTAGTAATACATACAACAAGATGCAAGACAGGATTTAAAATCTTACAAATGACTCCTTAAACGCTCGGCTTAAAAATAAACATGCCTATACGAAGCATCCAGGGGGGAGGGAGCGAGCAAACAGAGCAAAGAAGCTGATCGCGTTTAACATGGAAAACGCCAGCTTCGATCTCTGTCCCTGCTCAATCCAAGTTGACACACAGCCTCCGCGTGGCCCCCCCTGGATAGCTACCCTGGCACCCGCCAGGTAGTGAACCAATGTGTGCAGCGACCCAACCCGTTGTTCCTGGGGAAAGATGAACCAGGTTGGGGGTTGTGCTTAGGGGTAATATCACTATCACGTAAAAACCTACTTGTTCCGAAACGACAACAAGCCTCGAATACGGACGGATGCAAAGCTGACGACCCCTGCAAACGACTAAGGGACTTGAGAATCTGCACCTGGAATGTGAGGTGTCTTAACAGCCCAGGTGCAGGCGATCAATTGGAGCAAACCATCAACTGCTATAAAGCAGATATAACCGCGCTTCAAAAAGTGCGATGGGATGGACTAGGCAAAAGACGGATGAAAAACTGCGACATCTACTACGGGAACTGCTATGTACATGGAGAACAAACAGCGCCTTTTCGGATGCGGATTCGTTATTCGAGGAAGACTCCGACAAAAAGTCTTAAGCTTCCGAGAAGCTAAAGTCTCAATCAACAATCCGCATCAAAGCTAAATTTGGAAACATTAGCTTAATATGCGCTCACGCCCCAACGGAAGAAAAGGACGATCGACTCAAAAAAGAATTCTACGATCACCTAGACAGAACATATGCCCCATGCCCCAGCTACGACACAAAAATAGTCCTAGGAGATTTTAATGCAAAACTGGGCAGAGGACATTTTTGACTCGATCATAGGAAAGCATAGTCTCCATAACACCACATCCGACAACGGACTTAGGCTAATCGATTTTCTAGCGGGGCGTAACCTTCTTTTAGCAAGCAGGCGATTCCCTCATCTCAACGTCCACAAGGGTACTTGGCGGTCTTTTGATCAATCGACCACCAACAAGATTGATCACATTGGGATCGACGCCAGACACCCCTTCAGTATTCTCGACGTACGAACCTTCCGAGGGGCCATCATCGACTCGGACCTTGTTGTAGCCAAGTCACGCTTGAGGATATCAAGAATGCTTAGGAGACGAGTAGGACTAAGTAAGTTTGACGTCGGAAAGCTACAATCGCAAGAGACTGCCAGAATCTTTGCCGATCGTGTCTCCTCCAAGCTCACTCAAAATCCGCCCACAGCAGCACAAACAATAGACCAGGAATGGGCGCATTACCGGAGCGCCATCAGAGACGCTGCCTCAGAGGTGCTGGGTATCAAACCGCCACCACCTAGAAACCCCTGGTTCGATGAACAATGCGAGCCAGCCCATGAGGCAAAACAAGAGGCATATAAAGCCATGCTGCAACGACGGACGAGAGCTGCTCGCGAAATCTAGGAGCAAAAGAGAAGAGAGGAACACACGCTTTTCAGAAGAAAGAAGAGAGAGCACGGAAAGCGTGAGATCGAGGAGATGGAGAGATGCTTCCGCAGGAATGAAGTTTTACAATAGGGTAAAATGAACATGCCATGGCTACAAAGCCAGAGCGGCGGCCTTAAGGATTGAAAATGGAGAACTGGTAGTAGTCACAGTCGATGCTGAGGATTTGGAAAGACCACTTCTGCAGACTGTATAACGGCGATGATAGACAAGATACCGCTGTCAGGCAGAACGAGCCATTCCTAATGGACGACAATGTAACAGAATTCAGTCCACCCGACCTAGACGAAATCAAAATAGCGATATCAAGACTTAAGTCTAATAAAGCCGCGGGCGCAGACGGTCTGTCTACTGAGCTTTTTAAAGCGGCTGGAGATGAGCTGGTAAGGCGCATGCAACATCTCATTTGCAAGGTATGGTCTGAGGAAAGCATGCCCGACAAATGGAATCTCAGCATCGTTTGCTCGGCCCATAATAAAGGAGACCCCTATAACTGCGCCAACTGTAGGGGAATAAGTCTCCTTAACGTCGCATATAAGATCTTCACTGCCGTATTGTGTAAATCCACAATAAACCAAATATTTACGCTACGGCAGATTTTGGAGAAGACCCACAGGAATATCAAATCGACACTCGCCACCTTTTCGTCGATTTCAGCTGAAAGCCTGAGCCAACTGGGTGTGCGGCAATGGAAAAGGCTAGCGAAAGATCGTGCTAGATGGAGGGGCATGTTGGTTGAGGCCCAGGTTCACCCCGAACTGTAGCGCCCACTAAGAAGAAGAAGAAGAATTACCGAAATTACCTTTCAGCAACAAAGGAATCTTCAGCTCTTTTGTTCGAACTTCCCGATAGTCTTTCTCCCCATCACCTCAGCTGATGAACGCACCGAGAAGAAGTAGTGAATTGTCCTGTCCGAATGCAGATTTGCAATTCGCGGCATAGTCGAGTCATTAAATCAACCAATCGCTAATCTCAACTGAAAGCCATCGTCATCAGACCGCACAAGTCTCTTGAAACAATGCCCATCACTCAAGTACTCAAGTACAACCAGTCGGGGCGGTTTTCCGCGTCGCTTACTCAACCACGTGGTAAAAAGACTACAAATAAAAATCGACCATTTAAAATCCAGACACACACGACTGCACAATCTAACTAACCACCAGTTGGGACGACAATAGCAGCTCGGTGTTCGGGCTAATGACCACCGCCAATCCAAATCCAAATGTTTCCGCATTTCGCACAAGCACTTGTCGTCGTTATGTGTTATTTCAGCTGAATTTCAAGTGCGCATTCTGACGGTATGCATTCGTATAGTTATCTTATGCGTCGGTTTGTCGCGCATTGAACCAAATCACTTTGAGCTGAAATGAGACAGCGATCCGCATCCATTGACTTGTGCTCAATTATTAATAAACAAACCAAAACGCGTACTTAGTCGGTCGTGATATTCTACTTGTATGTGAAGTTTGTTTGAGGCTTGCGTGCACGTACGCGGATCTGAAACTTCGTGTGCCGCACGCCTGACTATGGACAGTTGACGACCTGCTGAAGAGAACGAGTTGGAAAGAATTGCGCGCAAATAACCGACGAAATATAGTCTTTCAACGTAATGTTTTGGTGAGGCTACTCTAACCAAGCGAGCTAGAACTATGAGTACGTGGGCAGGACGAAGTGGGTGAGCATTTATCTGTCAGATTACGGAGATTGCAACTGTCTGTCGTATTTCTCTAATTTGGAATATGAGTACGTGTTCCTTACTTACATACATACATACATATGTGTGGACGTTCACGAATTCATCGTCAGTTTATAGTATCTACGCGAGGGTATGGATGGAACAGAGCTACTACCTTCGCAAAACAACAAAGACTACTTATTGTACATGGGATGTGGGTCAGAGTTTCGTTTTTCCCACTTCGATTTTGCTTGATGTAATTGTTTGACGATGTTTTGGTCGTTTTAGTTCGTTTTCTAAGCCTACTTAGCGCATCGTAATGGTCTGTCTTTATACCCTGAGTATTGGATAGCAAGGCGAAGACCCTCAGCTTTATAAGCTCTCCTACACATTTGGATTTTCATCGTCCAATCGAAAACAATAACAATTGACTGTAATCGCGATTCATGTAATTGACCTACTGAATGGAACTGTGGGTAGGTAGTATAGGATTTAAGGCTTTTGTCGTACAGTAAATATTTACTGAAGGGAAAATGTGTCAAGGTGAGATCAATTGATTGTTTCTAGGGAGACCATCGATAATTTGTTGTTTAGTGCGCATACGATTCTCGGTGGCGAAGGTTTGGAATGTCTTCTTGCCATTTTTCATTTAATTAGATAATACCGGGAAGCTGCAATCGCAGGAGACCGCCAGAACCTTCGCCGATCGAGTCTCCCTCAAGCTCTCTCAGGTCCCGATGCAATCTGCAGAAACCATAGAACAGCAATGGAGTCGTTGTCAGAAAGCCATTACAGAGCCCGCCTCAGATATACTCGGAGCCACCACCGTCGAGAAACCCCTGGTTTGATGATGAGTGCAGACAGGCCCATGTAGAGAAACAGAATGCATACATGGCCACATTGCATTGACGATCGAGGGCTGCCCGCGAGCTCTATGAACAGAAAAGGAGGAAGGAGCACGCGCTCCTGAGAAGGAAAAAGAAGGAGCACGTTCGAAAATTTTACCAGAAAGTAAAACGAACATGCCACGGCTATAAAGCCAGAGCAGAAGCCTGCAGGGATGAGCACGAACAACTAGTAGTGGAGTCACAGTCGATGCTGAGATTGTGGAAGGACCACTTCCAAATGCCGCCGTCAGGCAGAGCGAACCATTCACAATGGATGAAGACGAAGGAGAATCCCGTCCACCCTACCTAGACGATGTTAAGATAGCGATATCGAAACTTAAGTCTTATAAAGCTGCTGGAGCAGACAGACTCCCCGCGGAGCTGTTTAAAGCAGCTGGCGATGAGCTGGTTAGAAACATGCACCAACTCATCTGCAAGATATAGTCGGAAGAACGCATGCCCGATGAATGGAATCTCAGTATCGTTTGCCCGGTCCATAAGAAAGGAGACCTCTATGACTGCGCCAATTGCAGAGGGATAAGCCTCCTGAACACCGCGTACAAGATCTTCTCTGCCGTACTGTGTAAGTACCTGAAACCGTTCGTGGACAATCTGATAGGTTCCTACCAGTGTGGTTTCAGGCCAGGAAAATCCACGATAGACCAAATATTTACACTACGACAGATCTTGGAGAAGACCCATGAATTCCAGGTAGACACGCACCATCTTTTCGTCGGCTTTAAAGCCGCGTATGACAGTGTTTATAGAGACGAGCTATACAGAGCCATGTCATGTTTTAACATTCCTGCCAAGCTCGTCAGACTATGCAGGATGACTATGGAGAACTCTCGCTGCTCCATTAATGTCGGAGGTGAACTAACCGACCCCTTTGATGTTAAAAAAGGTTTTAGACAGGGTGACGCACTGTCATGTGATTTCTTCAACATTATTCTTGAAAAGATCGTGCGGGACTCTGCGGCCAATACAAGAGGTACGATCTACTTCAAGTCCACACAATTGCTTGCCTACGCAGACGATATTGACGTTATTGGACGAACAAAGCGAGACGTCAATGAGGCGTTCACAAGCATTGAAGCAGAAGCGGCGAAAGTGGGTCTAAGGGTAAATGGGGACAAGACCAAATATATGCTGTCATCCAAGAAAGACGCACAACACCGACATCTTGGTCGGAACGTCACCTTCGGCAGCTATATTTTTGAAGTAGTCAAGGACTTCGCCTACCTTGGCTCGGTAGTGACAAGCAGCAACGACACCAGTGCTGAGATAAAACGCAGAATAACTCTTGCCAATCGCTGCTTCTTCGGGCTCAAGAGGCAATTGAGTAGAAGAGCCGAAGTTCCAAGTTCCACCCTACTGTGGAGGTTACTTGTTTTATTTCGAAGCCAGTTATGGAAACGTGCCTTTTGGAGTATTTTTGTTTTTTTTTTTTTTTCTTTTTCTTTTTTTTTTGTTGAAGGCTTCTGCTATCTGCTGGCGCACTCAGACGCAATCACTGGTCCATTGTACTCCAGACAGACGCCTTACATTACTGTATTATCCCCGTTTTCCGGAGAAAAATTTGAACGAGCTTCAGTGATGTAGAGCTAAGGGATTCGGCACTCACCACGTCGGCTCCAAGGTTGCGCCACCATTCGCGAGCAATGGCGGGACAATCACAGAGGAAATACTCTGCAGTGTCATCCTCCTCCTCGCAACATGCAGCACAGGTAGGCGTCTCACTGATGCCAAGCACGTAGAAATGCTTGGCAAAAGTGTAATGGCCCGTGATAACTCCCACAAGCCTTCTACAGTCGATTCTCCTTAAAGACAGGAGGAATGCTGCAGATTCTTTGCAGACATCAGGGCATACGCGCTTAGTCATCCTGCAACCCGGACAATCCCCCCATCTACGGTTGTGTGTGTTAAATACACAATCGTTAATGTAGGAATTTACCGTGGACGCAGGTAGACCTAGAGCGGGTTCAGGTCCTGAGAAGCTCTCGTCTAAACCCATTCTAGCGAGTTCATCAGAGATCTCATTTCCTGGGATCCCAGAGTTTCCTGGAACCCATACAAGTCTTAATGAATTTAGTCTGCCAACTCTGTTCAAG
This sequence comes from Eumerus sabulonum, assembly GCA_951905685.1. Classification (NCBI taxonomy): domain Eukaryota; kingdom Metazoa; phylum Arthropoda; class Insecta; order Diptera; family Syrphidae; genus Eumerus; species Eumerus sabulonum. The sequence goes on from OX645060.1 coordinate 195,211,794, forward strand.
AAGGACTTGAGTTCAAGCACTAATTTGGAGCTAGTTAAGGGGTTACACACAGCTTTTAGTGCTGCTTGGCTGTCACTACAGACGCATATGCTTTCCCCCTTCCACCTGTGCTTCACAACATAGTGCATGGCCATTAGGATTGCGTATATCTCTGATTGGAAGACAGACACATACTTTCCTAATGAGAAGTGCAGCCGGATGTTTTCGCGTTCAAAGAAGACTTCAGCACCGGACCCCCGCCCAGACCTGGAGCCATCCGTGAAAATGCGAAGACTATCCTTTCCAGGTTCAGTATCAGCCACAGCCAATCCTGACGCCATGGAAACTCGACTGTGAAATTACGAGGCAATAGGATAACGGGCGTCAGTGCGTCAGAGGGCATGTCCATGAGACAGGGGTCGCAGGACAATTCTTGCGCAAGCACATCGTTATTCCTATGCGAGTTGTACCAAAAGCCATTTCTCTTCAGACGAGACATGGCTTTCAGAGCACACCCTCTGATAAATATATCAAGAGGTGGAAGGTTCATCATAACATCTAGAGCAGCGCCCGGCGTGCTGGGGAAAGCCCCCGTGCAGCTGAGACAAACCGTTCTTTGGAGTTTGGTGAAAGAGGCTACGACGTGTTTGCGTTTTAGTCTGTTCCACCAGACAACCGATGCATATGAGTTTATGGGTCTTATCATTGCCGTGTAGATCCAAAGGACCTTTGCCGGCGATAAGCCCCATGTTTTGCCAAAAGCTCCTTTGTATTGCCAGAAAGCTGACAGCGCTTTGGTGGTTTTTGACTCAACATGCCTTGACCAGAGAAGCTTACTATTTAAAATGACTCCTAGATACTTAGCCTCCTTGGATATCGGGATGGAAGTGCCTTTTAGTACCAGCTGAATCATGTCAGTATTTTTCCTCCTTCTCGTAAAGAGAACGACATCGGTCTTAAGAGGATTGACTGACAGCCCATTTCTGGTACACAAATCATCGATCACATTTAGCGCCGCCTGTGCTTTGAGACGGTCAGTCGCTAAGCATGAGCCGACAGAAAGAATGGCGACATCAACCGCATAGGCCTGGGCATAGATTCCAGAGGCATTGAGAGCATCAAGCAGAAAATGCACTACACCACTTGGTCACGCACATTGAAAACAGTTTCACACAAGGGGGAGTCCTCTCACCACTGCTTTGGTCGACAGTCATCGAAGATCTACTACGCAAGCTAACCACTCGGGGCTACGAGGTCATCGGATATGCTGATGACCTAGTAGTCATTGTTACGGGCAAGTGCGAGATCACTACCTGTGAGCGCATGCAGCTTGCGCTCCAACTTATCTCTGACTGGTGTGGCAGAGAGGGCTTATCTATTAACCCAAATAAGACGATCATAGTCCCATTTACAAAGAGAAGAAAGGTACAACCCTGCTCAATCTTACTAAATGGCACACGCATAGGATTTTCAGAGGAAGTAAAGTATCTAGGTATTGACCTAGACCGTAGACTCAACTGGAACTCCAATATAAGAAATAAACTCATGAAAGCGACCAAGGCCATGTGGGCCTGTCGACGCACATACGGTAAAACCTGGGGACTTAAACCTAAGGTAGTCCACTGGTTATATACCGCGATAGTAAGACCTATCGTTACATACGGGTCCGCCGTACGGTGGACAAGAGTTGAGCAAAAAACTACAATTGTTAAGCATCAACGCCTTCAGAGACTAGCGTGTCTCGGCATCACAGGCGCTATGCCAACCTGCCCCACGGCAGGTTTTTATCAAAAAGGTGGCATTACGCAGTGCAATCAGAATTCTCTGCTCGGCAACAAATGTCCATATTACAACACCTTCCCGAGCTGGATATGATTACTACAGTCTCGGACGCATTGCCACACACCTTCACCTTTGACAAGAGATTTGAGATACTGATCCCGAATCGCTCAGCATGAGAAAAGAGCTGCATGCCATCCTAACATGCGTCAATCTAAATCTCGAGACTGGCATCAGAGGAGTAACCATCAACAGACTTTCTGATAGCCAAGCAGCGCTTAAAGCGCTGGGTTCGTACAGCACGAACTCAATAACCGTCAAGGAATGCCATGACGCCCTGCAAGACCTCGCCAAAAGAAACACTGTTAAACTTTGGTGGGTGCCAGGACATAAAGGTGTCAAGGGCAATGAAATTGCCGACCAACTTGCCAGGAAGGGTTCCAGTGACAAATATATAGGTCCGGAACCATTCTGCGGCATTCCCGCGTCTAAGATAAATTACTTCTTAGACAAGTGGAAAAAATTGCAACACCTGCCCTTTTGGAACAGCGTTCGGGGACTCTGTCAATCTAAACGACTTATACGACCCCTGAACAAGCATCCTGGGCTCGGACATACAGGGTAAAGTTGTTGATTGCTCTCAACCTGGCGAGATGCCAGCAACGATCCCTGTTTAAATGCCCGGGTCAAGTTGACATACGGCCTCCTCGCGGCGCCCTCTGGATAGCCTCTTCAGCAACCGTTGGGAGGTGAACAAACGTATGCAGCGAAAAAAACCCCGACCAGAATGGCGGTTGTGCGGCGGGCTAACAATCCGCCCACGTAAAAAAGCCTAAAGTTATGAATGAGCAAGATGCCTCGGATACACGGACGGATACTCGACGACGACAACGCACGAAAAAGGAACACGATTTGCGAGTATGCTCCTGGAATGTCAGAACCCTGTACACTCCCGGAGCTGCTCATAAACTAGAAGGAATCCTCACGCAGTACAAGGCGGATATTACTGCGGTCCAAGAAATACGCTGGATAGGAAACGGTATGAAGAAAGATTGCGACATTTATTACAGCTGTCACAAAAGGTTGCACTTACCGGGATGCGGATTTGTCGTGGGAAAGCGGTTAAGGTCGAAGGTCATCGACTTAAAACCTATAAGTGATCGCCTGGCTGTGATCCGCATCAGAGGCAGATCTTATAACATCAGCCTTATATCTGCACACGCCTCTACCGACGAGGCTGAAGACCCTATCAAGGAGGACTTCTATGACTTCCTGGACAACGCCTACGGAGCTTGTCCGGAGTACGATGTAAGAATCGTGCTCGGGGACTTCAACGCCAAAATCGGTAAGGAGAACACCCTTGGCGGAGTGATCGGAAAGCTCAGCCTCCACGATACAACAACAGATAACGGCTTCCGACTCACTGACTTTGCGACAGCTCGTAATGCGGTGATAAGTAGCACAAGATTCCCTCGCAAGCGAATCCACACAGCAACCTGGCGATCTCCGGACGGTCGAACCGCCAACCAAATCGACCATGTGCTCATTGACGCAAGGCACGCGTCAAACATCCTGGATGTGCGAACATTCAGAGGGGCAAATGTCGACTCTGACCACTTTCTCGTAGCAGCAAGATTCAGAGCTCGACTGTCCAATGTCAGAAAGCTGCACCAGCCCATCAGAAGGAGGTTCGACATTGGGCGCCTGAGCACACCGGAGGTTGCCAGAGTCTACAGGGAGCAGCTGAGCGAAAGACTCTAGGGTATGCCTACGTCGAACACAAATGCCAATAATATGTGGCTGCATTGCCGCTCAGCCATTCAGAAAGTAGCCGAAACCACCCTAGGATACCTACCACCCTCGACAAGAAACCCGTGGTATGATGGCGAGTGTGAGCAGAAAAAGGCAGCAACCGACGAGGCGTACCAAAAGGCGCTGCAGAGGAAAACCAGGGCAGCGCGAGAAGAGTACCGAGCCAGAAGAAGTGAGGAGAAGAAACTAATGCGACAAAAGTAAAGAATCTTCGCAGCCTCCCAGCTCAAGGATATCGAGGAGCCTAGGGATAAACATAAAATACGAGCCTTTTACAAGAAAGCCAAAGGCCTTGCAGGAGGCTTCAAAAAGGGCACCCTGGCTCTTCGAAACTGCGAGGGTAATCTTGTCACCGACCCGCAGGGAATAGTGGATGTATTTAAGCAGCACTTCCAGTAGCTGCTTAACGAGCATGACCAAGAGAGAGTGGTAGGGACCGAGGAAATCCCAACTCCAGCCGCTGAAGTAGTCCTCCCACCCAGCATCGAAGAAGTCGGCACAGCTATTCAGAAGCTGAAGAACAACAAGGCCGCAGGCTCAGATGGCTTGCCATCAGAGCTCTTCAAGGCTGGCGGCGATGTTCTGGTAGGGAGCATGCACCAGATCATCTGCAGAATTTGGGAAGATGAGAGCATGCCCGACGACTGGAATACCAGCTCTATATGCCCCATCCACAAAAAAGGCGATCCTACCTCTTGCAAGAACTATAGAGGTATATCCCTGCTCAATGTCGCATACAAGATCCTGTCCAGCGTATTGTGTGAACGTCTAAAACCATTTTGCACCGCACTAATCGGCAGCTACCAGTGCGGCTTCCGGCCCGGCAAATCAACTATAGACCAAATTTTCACACTTCGACAAATCCTGGAAAAGACCAACGAGTTTCAAATCGATACACACCATCTTTCCATCGATTTCAAAGCCGCATACGACAGCATTCATCGTGAAGCACTGTTTGGGGCGATGGCCGAATTCGGGATCCCGGTAAAACTGATCCAGTTGTGTCGCGCCACGCTAAAAAACACGCGATGCACCGTGCAACTCGGTTCTAGGACCTCGGAACCATTCGAAACATGCACCGGATTTCGGCAAGGAGATGCGCTGTCATGTGACTTCTTCAACCTGGTGCTGGAGCAGATAGTGCGACGGGCAGGCGTCAACAGGGAAAGCACTATCTTTTACAAGTCCATCCAGCTGCTAGGATACGCGGATGATATCGACATCATCGCGTGTTCTCGCCGTGGCATTGTGGAAGCATTCACGGCGATTGAAGAACAGGCGAAACGAATTGGTCTTAAGATCAATGAGGACAAAACGAAATACATGCTGTCAAGCAAAAACCAATCCGTCGCTCACCACTTGAGACAAAACATAACAATTGACAGCTACAATTTCGAGGTAGTTAGGGAGTTTGTCTACCTCGGGGCAAACGTAAATTCCACAAATGGCACCACAGTGGAGATCCGGCGTAGAATCGCCCTTGGCAACCGCTACTACTTCGGCTTGTCCAAACAACTGGGGTCAAAACTCCTCGAAAGACCAAAGTCATGCTTTACAAAACGCTCATTCTGCCAGTCTTACTGTACGGAGCCGAAAGCTGGACGATAAGCAGGACAGCGGAGCTGATTTTGGGTTCTTTCGAAAGAAAAATTCTGCGCCGGATATTTGGTCCTGTCTGTGAGGAAGGTGAATGGAGAAGAAGACACAACCGCGAACTCTACGAGCTGTACCAAGATGTGGATGTAGTCCGGAAGGCAAGGATCCATCGACTACACTGGCTCGGCCACATCGAGCGCATGGACATCAACGCTCCAGCTAAGAGGGTCTTCGACTCCGAGCCTCCTGGTTCGAGAAGAAGAGGAAGACCGAACCTCCGGTATAAAGACCAAGTAATCGCGGATGTAGGACATCTTGGTCTTGACAACTGGAAGCAGCGTGCCCGGGACGGTCAAGGATGGAAGGCAGCTATAGCTCAGGCTCAGATCCTCCATGGATCGCAGGCCTGATAAGTAAGTAAGAACAAGCATCCTATTGACATACTCAAACTCAATAGGGTGGATATCAGAAGACTAGTCAGCTATCTAACGGGACACTGCGGTCTGAGATATCATCTCAACAAAATCAGTCTCTCGTCTGAAACTGAGTGTCGGCTCTGTCTAGAAGACGATGAGACGGCAGGACACATACTATGTGAGTGTGCTGCTCTCTGCCATCTTAGGAAGCGCATCCTTCTCAGTGAAGTTGTGACTCCTGAGGGGATCACCCTGGCTCCTACGAGAAGCATTTTCAACTTCATTATAGAAGTGGAGAGGTTTTTTTTTTTGTTTTTGTTTTAAAAATTTGCGCGCACTCAAGGTCCAATAACCTTATTATGTCGGCGACACAGTGCTTGCAGAAGGTAGAGAGGAAGAGGAATAGAGGAGATGCCGATGGACATTGATCTTAAATGCTTGAATGTTGCATTGAGGGGGGAAAACCGAATCCGGAAGGGAGTTCCAGATCCGTGTGGTTCGGTTAATGAAAGATTCTCTATTTGACAGTACGTCCGAAAGCGGGCTTCAGAGTATATTGGTGAGCATTCCTAGAGAGACGTGTATTGCGGGAGAAATGTTGAAGTGGCGGAATGCGACTGGCTATTTCATCAGAGCATTTTTGGTGATAGTAACGATAAAACAGGGAGAGGCAGGTAACATTCCTGCGGTGTTCCACGAGTCTAATGTTTTGGTAATGCTGGAGTCACCTATCAGTTTTATGGCTCGTTTTTGTATTCTGTCTAGTAGGCGCAGTGATGTCTTGGAAGCACCGGACCAGACATAAGCGTTAAACTCTAATTTGGGGCGAATGAACGCCTTATAGATTGTAGCCAGATCTAAGGGTGAGAAATATTTCTTGCATCTGTATAAGAGTCCTAGGCATTTCGCAGCATTGTTGGCGACACTGAATATATGGTCGCTCCAATTAAGATTGTGAGCAACACTCATACCCAGGATGGAAAGCTTTTCAGTTTCTGAAATGCAAGTGCCATTCATGGATAATGGCTGCGGGTTATTTATACGCTTTAACGACAAGAGACAGCATTGTGTTTTGGAAGCATTAAATTCCACTCTATTGTTTTTACCCCATTGGATGAAGCTGTCGATATCGGAATTTAATGAGCTTAACAACGCTGCCGCTCATTATCTACAACCGAAGTGCAGGGTCGTAAACTGGTGAACGAATATGAGAAGCTGAGGGTACGGTCGTCAGCGAGGGAGTGAATTTGATTAGAAGTAACAGACAAGAGATCATTTATAAAAATAAGAAAGAGTGTCGGAGACAAAATGGAGCCCTGGGGAACACCGGCATTTACAAAGTGAGTATCAGACTTGAATCCGTCCAAGACAACTTGAATTGAACGACTCGAAAGGTAGCTTCTAATCCATTGAAGAAGAGACTCATCGATCCCAAAAGCAAGCATTTTCGACAAAAGGGCTTCATGCCAAACCCTGTCAAATGCTTTCGAAATATCCAGTGCTTTCACCTGCTTGGTGAAGCGAGTGATTCCACTTTTCAGCGAGATATGCCATCAAATCACCAGTGGATCTGTTGCTGCGGAAACCGTATTGGCTGTCATTGAGGAGTTTCCGTGATTCAAAATCAGAGTTTCCATGACCTTGGAAAGAAGGGACGTTAGTGCAATGGGTCGGTAGTTGGAGGGAGAAGATGATTCGCCTTTTTTGGGTATAGGCTGGACAAATGCTGTTTTCCGCCTACTCGGAAAGAGCCCAGAGGTGTAGGAAAGGTGAAAAAGCAAAGGCAGTGGTTTCGCAAGCGTAGAAGAACATCCCTTCAGAATTATTGGGGCAATACCATCTGGACCAGCAGATTTGTGTATGTCGAGGTCTTTAAGAACCCTTGCGACTGTACGAGTGCGGAAGTGGATTAGTCCCATGGTGGAATTGACGCACTCTAGTACAGGCGGAGACAAAGTACAGGCTGGCAGCTGAGAACTAGTTGCTAATGGGCAGCAAGGAGGTTAGCTTTGTCTAAGGGGGTGACAGCTGGAATGTCATTGTGGATGAGCGTCGGTATAGACGACTTAGTTGAGTTTTTTACGTTGTTTACAAACGACCAGAAACTTTTGCTACCATTGGGACATTGAAGGATTTCACGCCTTCATTTTTGGTCGGATTGGAATTTAATCCGTCGAATGTGGGTGTGGGTGGGCCATATGTACAACTCACACAACACTCTCTGTTGCAAACCACATGCCTCTAGTCAGGGTACTTGTAGCAATTGAACTTCTGTAAACATATTTGTTTAAAATTCCAACCACAGCTGCTGCGATCCATAAATAGTGTTCACCTTCAGTTGCGCACAAATCCGATTGGGCAGGAACACTCGTATAAATTTGTTTATCGTCAAATACTAGTACTCTTCTATCAGCTAACAAAGTCAGAAATCTTTCACCTTGGTCTGACGCATTTCAGCTCTTACACAATTCTTTCGCAGAAGCACCAGCGAAAGAACCCGATATGTACGTAAATCATTGCCCACAATCGAATCTGCGGTCGTGTGCGGAAAAATCGAAAAGGAATTCATGTGTTCAAGGTTGCCCCGAGAATGTTCTTCTTGCTTTTCCTAGATATTACCTGCGATACGAAAGCCACGCACACATGAACATGAATTACGCTGAGAATGGAGCTTTTGCCCCAGCAGCTGGTTTGGCATGGCAAAAAGGAAAACAAAAAAATCCATCGCAACGCTGTTAGCTGTTGGATGCAGAACGAAAAAATCGATAGAATTATTTTTATGCGATTTCGAGCACTCTTCACTGCTGTGCGGCACCCACGGTGGTTCTCGACTAGGTGGCTTCGGGCTCGGCAAGGGAACGAACACGCATGTTTGGCCCAGGGAATGTGCAATGTTATGAAGACATTTTGGAGCGGCGCATGGTGTCACGAAGAAAAAAATCGATAGACGACTTCAAAATGCTATCCGAAAATGCACATCAAGCTATAGTGGTGGAGATGATTAAATATTAGCACGAGGACGATAGCGACAACAGCTTTATGCATGCAAATCACGGTAGCGTGGCAGTTGTTCTCTGAAATCTGCATGCAAATAAATTGTTTCCTTTTAGGACATACTTGTGCTGTTCGAGTGTTCCAGTGTTCAAGTTGCGTTGTCAACTTTATTATTTAATAGCTGTTAACGAGGAACTTCGAAGTTGTTTTTCCATCCAGGGAGGAATGGGCTGAAGGGAAAGTCATACCAAAGGACTCGATCTCCCTCTATACCGATGGCTATAAGATGGAATCGGGTGTAGGCAGTGGAGTCTTCTCCAAGGAGCTTAACCTCAGCCTATCCTTCAGACTCCCAAATGACTGCAGTGTGTATCAGGCTGAAATAACAGCGACAACGGAGGCCCTTGCATGGCTCAGGATCAATGTAATATCCACAAAGGATATTATCATTTGCACGGATAGCCAATCTGCGATAAAATCCCTGGCAGCGATAACCCACAAATCAAAAACATCCATTAACTGTCGCCTTTCTCTAGATGAGATGGCTGAACAGTTCAATATTAAAATACTGTGGGTCCCCGGGCATAGGGATATTCCAGGAAACTGCGCGGCCGACGAACTCGCAAGGTTAGGGTCAAGCACACTCAGCCTACCTACCCTCGGGTACCTAAAAACACCGATAAGTACGGTAAAGCACATGATAAAGCTTCAAACCATAGAGAGGACCAATCTCCAATGGAATGAGAGCAATATCGGCTTTATCACCAAACAATTGTGGCCTAAGTTAAACTTAGGACGAACCAGGGACCTGGTGGCAACCAAAAGGGCAACCTTAAGCACCCTAGTGGGGGTCATTACAGGTCACTGCACCATTGGAGGAATCAATACATCACCTCCTCTGCTCATGCCCCTCTTTTGCGAATCGCAGGAGGATCTACCTGCGCGCCCTTCTATGATAATTTAAGTGAGCTAGCAGACCATAAAATAGCTCAACCTTTATTACAACGTTTGTCTCTACATCTCGCTAGATGGCTTAGTTACTAGTTACTGAATCCTGAAAACTGAACGCCCCCGAGGGCGAGCGATCGCGCTTATATAGCATCCCGGTCCACTTTCTCGCTTCCCAACGTTTATTCCACCCCCACGGTTCTTGAATGGATACATGATGATTTGTACTACTGCATGCAACTCTACTACTTAAAAGAGCAGTAGCAGCCTTGCAATGCTGTAGATTGATCTGGATAAAAACTATTCTGACCATTTCAGAGGAGATGGCCGCTTTTTATAAGAGAGCTGCTTCTCTCGACTCCTTACGGTCATTTGGATCTCCTTCTCGGAGGAAGAGGTTTTGTTTTGTGATGTGCCCGCCTCCGAGGAGTGGTTTTTGGCTATCTTCGCCTTCTGGCCTATGCTTCGATCATTCTGGGTCGCCACATCTGTCCTTGGACTGCGATCACTCTCTCCCTAGCGAAGCTATCCTTAGCGGCGGTCTTCCGTTTGCGGGAGCCTTTACCTCTTCGGTTAGAGTTCCTGCTCCCTTCGGACCACGGTTTGGGAAAGCCTTACCAGTTCGAGGATTGTTAGGACCCCTAACGACTTCGCCTTCTGCGTTCGGAGACTGCCTGTCAGCCCGGCCATAGCAGAAACCTGAAAGCTTCCGGCTCCGTCATTACGGGAACTGATCACGCTCTTACTGGGTAGTTGAATCTTCCCAGTAAGAGGAAGAGATTTGGAAAGTGCAGACATGCTTATGCCTCCTTCAGCAGCCTTTCCCAATCGCCGACGCTTTCGCGCTGCGCACCTTCGAGAGAGGGGTGGAGCTCAGGAAGGAGGGTCTCTCTTAACTAGTTCCTCCAGAGGTTAAGCCTCGACCATTGTGCCTTCGGCTTTGTCAGCCTCTTTGCACAATTTTCGGAGACGCCTCTTACCTATACGTTTTTGGTACTTAGCAGTGCATTCAGAAGTACGTCCCGATTCTGGGGCGCGTTCCACCTTTGCGGTTTCCCGTGCCGCGCCATCGTTGGTGTCGCCTCCGCTGGATGCACCGCTCATGCACAGTCGGACCAGGTGGTCAGACAGTGGGCCGCAGGAGCCGGTGTCGTTCCGGGTTGCCGTAGGGTTTAAAAATGAATGATGGGGCCTCCAGAATCCTTGCCCCGGCCGCGATCAAAGAGGTAGCGGGTGGATTTCCGCTGCTGCGAGTACCACCTGGAGTACACAATTCCTTTGGTATGTCCATTCATTTTTGGATCTTCGAGTCTTAATTCGAGGTATACGATCTCTTAAGCCTCCCGTCACAACAAGGCGCCCGAAGAAGGGAGGCAGTCGCAGTTGAGACAGTTTTTTGTGGCATTAGTAAGACTACAATAGAACATGCACTAGTGATAATGAACTCCCAAATATATGAAGAGCTATTAGAGGGTACACTGGTGGAAGAAGCTGAAAAATAAATTGGAGTCAAATGTGTATTCAAGCAAGATAATACTGCCAATCATTCAGCTCGAAGAAAGAGATTGAGCACAATACTGTATTGCAAGTGATGAGGATATCTGTCAATATTACTAGACAAAAAACCAATTTGTCATATGATAGCTCAAAGGTACGTAGCCTATCTTTTCTTGATAGGCTATAATGTGCTATACAATATAGTGGGTTGCTCTAAACGTTTTATAGATTGTGCTCCAGACCGTAAAGTACTGATCATCATTGGAGCGAATTAAGTGCTCTTGCCATCATTTAATAATGATTCCTAGGAGCAATTTGTTTGTTGATTATATTATTCGTGATGTTGTAGTACACCCATATTAATGATTTCGACTAATTTAACAATTAGGGAACCCACCAAAGATTGAGCTTACTCCAGCGTAAAGGAATTTATTTTGCAGAGGACAATACATAAACCTCACGGCTCATTAGCAAAGATATGTTGTATGGATGTATGAAACGTTTCAAAGAGAGAGTTTACACGATCAGATGTCCGACAAAACATTCTTATTAGTCTACTGATAATCGTCCTGAAAGTAGAACGAGCCATCTCACGGGATTTTACACCAAATGTTTGCACATCTGCCATTCACGCCTGGCTCTAATTGGTCAATCATCAGCAAAAGAGAAAACCGATACCACATTGCAGGTCAATTTGGGCGCGCATACCTAAGCCTCAACCGAGTTGTTCAGATGTAGCACACAAACAGATACTAAAGCTGCAGTATGTCGTGAGACATTGCATGAGATTGTTAAGTATATTATCGTGTTGTCGTCGTCATTGGAATTTCATGTTGCTCCGCAGGGAATTGTATGGGCCTCATGGTCGTGTAATTTAAATTTGGAATAATTCTAGAATCTATTCAGCATGTCGTTGCGAATAAAGCTGTTCTTTTTGTATTTTGAGTTTTTGCTTTTTTTTAGAATTAAGTAAAACGTAACGTACTGGCCACTACCTGCAATTGGTATGCTTACTTACTTACTTAACGGGCGCTACAGTTCGGGGTGAACCTGGGCCTCAACCAACATGCCTCTCCATCTAGCACGATCTTTCGCTAGTCTTTTCAAATGCTGTACGCCCAGTTGGTTGAGGTCTCTTTCCACCTGTGTGCGCCACCTTAGGTGCGGCAGTCCTCTATTTCTTCGTCCCTCGGGGTTGGATTCAAAGACTCTCCGGGCTGGAGCTGTGATGTCCATTCTACATGGCCTAGCCATCTTAGGCGTTGGATCCGTAGACGCCTGACTAGACTCATGTCGCTGTACAACACGTACAGTTCGTGATTTAATCTTCTCCTCCAAGCCCCCTCTGTGTTTATAGGACCGAAAATCGCATGCAGAATCTTTGTCTCGAAACGACCAAGGATTTCCTCATCCGCTTTAGATGAAGTCCATGTTTCTGCGCCGTATAACAGGACCGGGATAATTAATTTCTTATATAAGGTCAACTTGGTCGCCCGAGAGAGGGCTCTACTTCTCAATTGCCTCTTGAGCCCAAAGAAGTAGCGGTTGGCAAAAGTAATTCTGGGCTTGATTTCGAAACTGGTGTCGTTGTTCCAAGTCACTGCGGAGCCGAGGTATATGAAGTCCCAACTTTCCTTCTTTTTTTTTTTTAAATTTGCGCGCACTCAAGGTCTAATAACCTTATTATGTCGGCGACACAGTGCGGGCAGAAGGTAGAGAGGAAGAGGAATAGAGGAGATGCCGATGGACATTGATCTTACATGCTTGCATGTTGCATTGAGGGGGGAAAACCGAATCCGGTAGGGAGTTCCAGATTCGTGTGGTTCGGTTAATGAAAGATTCTCTATATTTGACAGTACGTCCGAAAGCGGGCTTCAGAGTATATTGGTGAGCATTCCTAGAGAGACGTGTATTGCGGGAGAAATGTTGAAGTGGCGGAATGCAACTGGCTATTTCATCAGAGCATTTTTGGTGGTAGTAACGATAAAACAGGGAGAGGCAGGTAACATTCCTGCGGTGTTCCAGCGAGTCTAATGTTTTGGTAATGCTGGAGTCACCTATCAGTTTTATGGCTCGTTTTTGTATTCTGTCTAGTAGGTGCAATGAGGTCTTGGAAGCACCGGACCAGACATGAGCGTTAAACTCTAATTTGGGGCGAATGAACGCCTTATAGATTGTAGCCAGATCTAAGGGTGAGAAATATTTCTTTCATCTGTGTAAGAAGCCTAGGCATTTCGCAGCATTCTTGGCGACACTGAATATATGGTCGCTCCAATTAAGATAGTGAGCAACACTCATACCCAGGATGGAAATCTTTTCAGTTTCTGAGATGCAAGTGCCATTCATGGATAATGGCTGCAGGTTAGTTATGCGCTTTAACGACAAGAGACAGCATTGTGTTTTGAAGCATTAAATTCCACTCTATTGTTTTTACCCCATTGGATGATGCCGTCGATATCGGAATTTAATGAGCTTAACATACGCTGCCGCTCATTATCTACAACCGAAGTGCAGGGTCGTAAACTGGTGAACGAATATGAGAAGCTGAGGGTACTGTCGTCAGCGAAGGAGTGAATTGGATTAGAAGTAACAGACAAGAGATCATTTATAAAAATAAGAAAGAGTGTCGGAGACAAAACGGAGCCCTGGGGAACACCGGCATTTACAAAGTGAGTATCAGACTTGAATCCGTCCAAAACAACTTGAATTGTACGATTCGAAAGGTAGCTTCTAATCCATTGAAAGAGAGACTCACCGATCCCAAAAGCACGCATTTTCGACAAAAGGGCTTCATTCCAAACCCTGTCAAATGCTTTCGAAATATCCAGTGCAACAATTTTGCTTTCACCTGCTTGGTGAAGCGAGTGATTCCACTTTTCAGCGAGATATGCCATCATATCACCAGTGGATCTGTTGCCGCCTCAAACGTATATCTGCCAATAGGCACGTTCTGTCCAAGACGTCGGTGGTAAATGTCCCTTTTCGATGACAGCGGATATTTAGTCTTGCCCTCATTAACTGCCAAACCAATTTTTGCCACCACCATCTCAATGCTCAATGGAGAGCACCGTGGCACAGTGGGTAGTGTGTGGCCTCTGACGCCGATGATACGGGATCGTATCCCCACACAGCCATGTCATCGAACGTGTTTTTCACGGTGTTTCTCCTTAGCGGGATTCTGACAAAACCCCCTGTAGTAAAACTGTCATGAAAAGCTTCTCGAAATTCGCCGTTCGGAACCGGCAATAAACTGTAGGTCCCTTCCACCAATGGGAAAATGAAATCACACACAACATGGGTGATTGAGAGAAGCTCGGCTCAGGTTCTTCATGGACTGTAACGCCATCATACATACAAACATCTCAATGCTCGCAAACGCCTCATTGACATCTCGTTGCGATCTACCTATTATGTCAATGTCGTCGGCGTATGCAAGGAGTTGCGAGGATTTGAAATAGATTGTGTCTCTTGTATTAGCAGAGGTGCCAAACATCCATTTATGATTCCACAGCACTTTTATAAGCCCACTCCTTCTTCTTTGGTGGCGTTACAGCCTAAAGTATAACTCCTAGATATCTAACCTTGAAAGGCAGAGAGAGTGCCTGGTTGTCAAGGGAGATAAAAAGTTGGTCTCCTATATGTATTCAGTGGTAAACAGCATCAGTTCCGTTTTACGCTAAGGCCTACTTCTCAATCGTAACTCCTGGATTTTTCCTTGGTATACTTTGTATTAGACGGTCGGTTTTTGTTGTAGTCTTTCATGACCTGGGTACAAACGCACGTGTCTCTCGACACTCTTCAGTCATCTTTTGTTTTTCAATTAAATATTGGAAAGGTTTTTGACTGAAAGAACTACTATGTTTCCATATTTTTTCCTCAATGATACTAAGTGAAACTAATACCAAAAAATCTTAAACGTCCTTTCCGTGGTACCCCGATTGTTAAGGTGATGGACGAAACATCGACAACACCAGCATTGGTAGCAGACATACACCAATGCAGTAACCGCCCTTCTCTGGTCGTACATAATCAGGCACCATATGTCCAGGAAACAATTCCGTTGCCGCTCTGGCTAGCTCCGGGTCAGATAATGAAGAAGAATGTGTTGAGGTTCTGAAAAGGCGAATTGAACAAATAGAGAAGGTACATTTTATCAATGCTAAGCAAATAGCCAGGAGGCAAAGGGAACAAGAAACTGCTCTCCAACAACTTTGCTGTTGCTGATGCAGCCAAAGTAAGAGCAGCAAAGAAACAGGAACAACAAAGGCAACGGACAAAAAGTATGCAACACAGAGGTGGATGGAAAGTGACCAGACGTACTGCTGCAGACATAACACTCACAGTATATGGTCAACTGAAAATTCATCATCTGCGTATGCAATACTAAAGTGCTCGAACGAATTACTATGGACTATAATCAACGCGGAATTTGGTCCGCTCTCGTCCTATCTAGGACAACCACCCCTGAGAGTAGTGAACGAACATCGACGACCCAAACCACTGCACTCCGTTCAGGTTGTGTGTGCATCACATATATAAAACTTAACTCTTGAACCTCAGCTAGCAACAAAAAAACACTACATCGAGATGCAGCCTCCATGCGTTAAGTGGAGAAAGCGCTACTAGTTATCGGGGATGCCCCAGATGACAAAAAAAAAAAAAAAAATGAGCTGGCCGGCCACACGTAGTCAATGAGAAACGCCATACAGTTCATCATCAAACAGGTTGGGACTTGGGAAAGATATGTCGCAGTTTGAATATTTGGTCTATCAAATTGTCACGAATGGTTTCAGGCGTTCACACAGCACGACAGAAAAGATCTTATACGCGATGTCAAAGAGACTTATTAGTTGGCGCAATTGCGGACCGGACAAACGATGCGGAGATTCCATTCATCGGACATGCTTCCCTGTGACCATATCTTAGATAGATAGATAGGATAAGAAGGTGGGACAGAGGCGCCTGATCACTGCGGCCACGAGTGGGCCTATTGTGATGTCCCCCACTTACAGTTCACTCAGAAAGCCTGAGTTCGTGATAAAACTTAGTATGCTTTCCAGTGAGCTAGCAGCGATTTCTTCTGCTTCAAGATAATACTTGCCTAGGTGACGATGACGTGTACTGACCAGGCAGTTACAGTGGCATAGTATGTGCTCTGCTGTTTCTTCGTCTTCATTACACATTCAGCAAGTGTCATCTTGTATGATGCCCATTGTTTTAAGGTGTTTGTTAACTGGGCAGTGTCCAGTAAGGAAACCTGTGATTAAACGAATCTGACTCCTCGAAAGCATGAGAAGTTGTTTCATTCTTCTGAGGGATGTAGTTGGGAGGAACAACTTGGCTTGTCTGCTACCTTTTGTTTGTAACCAGTAGTGATCCATCGTGTTCCTTAACTAATTGTTTATGCAGTATTTGGTGGTGCTGATGGGTATGCCGCAGAAAGGCCGTGGTATCATAAATGGTGATGCAAAGCCTTTCCTTGCTAGTAGGTCCGCCTTTTCGTTGCCTGTACGGCCTGTTTGTGCTGGCCAGCTGGTGAACTAGCTGTAGGCAGTGCCATACCAGTTTGGAGGTGGTTCCATAGCTCTTTAGTGTCAGAAGTGCAGCCTTGCTATCAGAGAGAGTGAAAATGCTTTTGTTAAATATATTTCTGTTTATATTTTCTCTGAGGCAGAGTTCTATAGCAAATATCTCTGCTTGAAAAACAGAGTTATATCTGTCCATGCTGACGTAGATACATGTGCCTGTATTTGCTCCGTATACTCCAGCCCCAAAGCTTTCGTTCGTTTTGGAGCCATCTGTGTACCACTCGTAGGATCCACGATTGAAGGAGGGTCTATCCTGTTCCCAGTTCTGTCGGTTGGGGAATGTGACCTTGTAGTTTTGGCTGAAGTTGTATCTGGGGAGCCAATTGTCTGTGAGAGATATCTTTCGGTAAGGATATCAGGGTGAAAGAGCCTACGGTTAGAGTCATCCTCCACGATCAGTCTATGGGCAAAGACCATTGCTTCTTTCTTCAGATGGAGATGAAGAGGTGGCAGGTCCGTGATGACTTCTAGTGCTGCTGTGGGGGTTGTTCTCACGGCCCCGGTGATACAGATGCAAACTAGTCTCTGCAATTTGTCGAGCTTGGCGCAGCATATGTCAGAATTGGTCTGGTGATTGCTGTATATAGCCAGCGGGACATTTTGGGGTTTGTGCCCCAGTTTTTGCCAGTGAAACTTTTGCTGGTCCATAAAGAGATCCTGGCTTCCTCAATGGTCTTTGTAATGTGAGAGTTCCAAGTGAACTTTTCAACTAGAGTTATCCCTAGATATTTGACTTCTTTTGAGAACTCTATCGCTTCACCAAAGAGCGTAGGTTTGGTAAGATTAGATTAGATTAGATTAGATTTTATTTTTTCTTTTCATTTACTAGCCTAAGGTATACAAAATCAATATGCATGGCATTGCCGTCTGCCAGATTGACAATTTTCTTAATACGCTTTGCATCTAGTTTCAAATATTTAACTATACATGATTACATTTTTATAAATACTTCTATTATTTTTAGCGATTTTAAAAGTTTTCTGATAATATGCTTTCTCTATATTTTAATGCAATTTTGCAATATACAAATAACTTCTTGACATCGATTTCGTTGAGAAGTGATATCATTTCGCTCTCTGATAAAAAGTCCTTTTCAAAAACACTTCTCCTAGTTTCTCTTAGGACTGGGCACTTACCTAAGAAGTGCAAGGTATCTTCTCTCTCCTTCAAATTACACATACTACAGAGTATGGGAAGGTCTTCCCTATGGGGCACGAAATTGAGCCTTATGAGTTCTCCACGGAGTTTAAACATTGTCGAAATTTCCTGGATACTATGTATGTCTTTAAAATAGTTTCTACCCTCCAGGTTGTGGTTTAGCCGGCTGTACGTATTACGGTGTAGTGATCCCTCCGCTTCTTCTAAAAACTTCCTTTTGGCCTGGATGTCGACTTGTTTTATTAGATCGAATAATGAAATTTCCCAGTTCCTGTCTTCCGCGTTCAGCTCTACTCCACATCCACTTGCTAATTCCAACCACTCCTTATACCATGTTGTTTTATTACGAATCGCTTGAAGGGCAACTATCTTAGGAAGTCGATTGCCTGCCATATTCCCAACCCTTAATATGTAGTTGACTTGCAGTTTGAGTGTTTTTACAAATAGGGGAGATAAACCTGTTTCCAGCATAAGCATATAGTTCGGAGTCTTTGGAGGCAGATGGAAAATCTTTTTAATGAAAAAACGTTGCAGTTTCTCTACCTCCTCGTAGGGCCTGCATCCCCATACCTGAGCCCCGTAGAGCATTATTGCCTCAGATGCGGCTTCGAATACCTTGAACTTGCTACTGTGGTTAATGTTTTTATTACTGAAACAGTTCTTCCACACTACATTAATTACGTTTTTAGATTTCGTAAGCTTTTCATGGAGGTGCCTCTTCATACTAAGGCTGCTTGATAACAGGATTCCAAGGTACTTGTATTCTTTAACTACTTCTATTCTTTCTCCATTGTAGTTCCATTTTTCGTTATATGCATACCTGCCTCCTCCTTTTTTAAAAACCATTATCTTAGATTTTTCCAAATTCGCGATAAGACTCCAAAGCTTACAGTACTCATACAAACGGTTTATCATCCGTTGCAGGGATTCCGGTGAGTTTGCCAGCCAACACAGAGACGCTTAAAAAGTCTTATCTTAAAGCCAATCAAGAATTCAAAGCCATATGCAGACAAAGTAGGCGAAATTATTACGAAAGCGAGGCGCGTAGACTGGGGCGCTGTAATAGTTCATCGGAATTCTGGAAACTAGTTAAGAAACTCAATGGAAACAAGTATGTGATCAACAGAGGTCTTGGCCCGAATATACTTCATGAATACTTCAAGGATTTATTGAACCCAACAGTGAGCGGACCTATTTTCGTATATGCGACGCCAGACATCCGGAACAACATGTTGGATGGCCCGATAACTCATCAGGATCTCAATGCTGTGCTTCCCTGTCTGAAAGATAAGTAAACAGCAGGGTCGGATGGTATACCAACCGAATTCATTAAGTACAGTACCAACGGTCTAAAAGACAACCTTATTCGTTTATTCAATAACATTTTGGATCATGGAATAATACCTCAACGATTTAAAGAAGCCTTGATTTTTCCTATACACAAAAAAGGGAATACATTGGATCCAGCTAACTATCGGGGAATATCCTTTCTTAATGCATCCTACAAAATTTTTGCAACAATACTGCAGAAGAGACTAAATACATGGATAGAAACCAATAACCTAGTAAAGGAATTTCAAGCAGGCTTTCGGTCTGGATATTCAACTATTGACCATTTATTTGTATTGAATAGCATAGCAAGTACATATATGAATCGCAATAAGAAACTATATGCATTTTTTGTGGATTTTAAGGCGGCCTTCGATACAGTGAACCGAAACGCCCTGTTTTATAAGTTATATGGAATGGGTATGTCATCGAAATTTGGAAGGGTCGTACAAAATCTATATGAAAATACTAAGGCAGCTGTGTGGAATGGTGAGGCGGTATCAGGATGGTTCCAGACGAGGTCAGGTGTAAAACAGGGATGCCCGCTGAGTCCAAACTTATTTGCCCTCTTCATAGATGATATTGTGGACTATCTTCCGGGAGGCGTTGAATTTGCAGGGGTTTCTTTCAAAGCCCTTCTGTTTGCAGATGATATCGTGCTGCTGGCAAACTCACCGGAATCCCTGCAACGGATGATAAACCGTTTGTATGAGTACTGAGGTTTGGTAAGTTTGTGCCTATTCCTCCTTTTGGTGAAGGCGACTATAGTGCTTTTCCTAGGGTTGACCTTTAGTGCAACCTTTATGCACCAGTTTGCAACAAGGTTTAGTGCCCGTTGGAGGAGTTCCGAGACTGTGTTTTCGAATTTGCCTCTAACCAGGATCACTATGTCGTCAGCATAGCCTTGGACATAGAAACCATTGTTGCTAAGTATGGTGATCAGTTCATTAACCACGATGGATCACAGGAGCGGTGAGAGAACTCCGCCTTGAGGGCATCTTTTCGCGGCGTTTACACTGACTTTATCATTGCCTAGTGAGGTGTTTATTTTCCTGTTGCTAAGCAGGTATTTGATCCAATTGCATGTGGTGTTATCCACCCCTGTGCTGAGGATGCAACGTTTTATTTGGGTGTATTCGGTGTTATCGAAAGCACCATCAATATCGAGAAAGCAACCTATCGCAATTTCTTTGTCATTCAGGGATTTGTTGATCCGGGCCGTTAGTTCCTGAAGAGCATGCGTGATCGATTTCTCAGGCTGGTAGGCATATTGGTTTTTGTGAAGTGGTGATCTTTTCAGTGCACCGTCCCTGATATGCCTATCCAGGATTTTTTCCATTGTTTTTAGGAAGAAAGAGGTAAGGCTTACCATATCTTACAAATAAGCTGGTGCATGTTCCCAGCCAATTCACCATCAATTCAGTTATGATATCGCTATCTTAACCTCGATTAAGTCGGGTGGACGGAATTCTGCATTCTGCCTTACAGCGGTATCTTGACCATCTCCCCGTTTTACAGTCCGCAGAAATAGTGTTTCCATATTCTCAGCATAGACTGTGATTCAACTACGAGGTGTCCATGTTCATCCCTCCAGGATTTCGCTCTGGCTTTATAACCTTGACATGTTCTTCCGACAACAGCTATGTCATCGAACGTGTTTTTCACGGTGCTTCTCCTCAGCGGGGTACTGACAAAACCCCCTATAGCATAATTGTCAAGAAAAGCTTCTCAAATTTCGCCGTTCGGAACCGGCAATAAAAACTGTAGGTCCCTTTCACTTATGGGAAAATAAAATCACACACAACATGGGTGATTGAGAGAAGCTCGGCTTTGGTCCTTTATGGATTGTAACACCAACATACATGTTCGTCTTACTCTTTGGTAAAACTTTCAAACGTTGTTCCTGCGATAGCATCTCTCCATCTCCATGATCGTGCGCTTCTCGTGCCCTTTCTGTTTCCTTCTGAAAAACGCATGCTTCTCACTTTTTTCCGCTCGTATAGCTCATAAGCAGCTGCACTCGTCGTCATCAAACCAATGGTTTCTCCTAGTTAGTGGCTGGAAACCTAATACATCAGGGGCAGCATCTCTTATGGCGCTTAGACAACGTCTCCGTTGCTGTTCTATGGCTTGTGCAGTTTGCATCGGCTCTTGAGAGAGCTTGATGAAGACACGATCAGCGAAAGTCCTGGCGGTCTCTTGCCACGTCTTGGACGTAAAATTTTGCTGATCCTACTCGAAATCAGAGTGTTGGGATTGTGTGCTAGCTACTAGTAGATTACGCCCCGTCACAAAGTAATATTTCTCCAACGAATGAGCTAAAAAAAAAAAAATGCGCCAGAACCCCTGAGTTCATTTGGTGGCACATATGTACCATACGAGATCACAAAACGGCTTACAAAATCATTCCGAAGACAGTCGTCGCGTCTATATGGATCCCCAAACCATATTGACTACTTTCACTCAATGGCATCGTCCGCGTTTTCAATGTAGGTTATAAGCACGCCATTCAGGTTCGTTTCATAGCAGCACCAAAATTAATTAGATTTGACAACAAACCTGTCTGCGCGTCATCGCAAAGTTCACTGAACTAATTGGATATATTGGAACGTCGCGACGCTCGTCGTGAATTAGTGTCTAATTAGTTAGTTCCCTTATCCGCTTGCAAAAAAGAAATTCATCGTATTAACGTCAATGAAAACATCGATGTTGCCAACACGAGACGCAGCTAAAACAACGAAACAAAAAAAGCCTTGCAGACTGTATTTTTGGATCGAGCAAAAACATCCAGCGACGTAAACAGATATCACGCATCTTTCCCCGTCACGTAGCTTGTGCAAAAGATAAAACACGACCGGTGCTCCTGCCTCGACCATTAACAAAATTGTTTGTTTTCGTCGTCTGAGGCTTTAACAACAACGGATGTCCTTAGATTTCGGTTCGAGAGAAACACACTTAGGGTCGACGTACAGGTTATGTTTTCACTCTTTGGCGTGGAAAAGAAGACAGACGACTTGAAGGAGTTTCCATACTTTGTTTTCTGTTTGGTTTCTTCTCTCCTTCTCATTACCTAAATGCAAGATCATCTTCCAATGCCAATGCCGCCGCCAGCGCTCTTATCCAAACACATGCATAAGGCAGGTGTTTTGTAAAATTCTGCTTCCATTTAGCAAAGATACCAGATCCAGGTCGAAGGCGATTTAAAAAGAATGCATCTCACAATGGACAGAAGAAAATAAAATTAAATTTGAGCAGCTGGAAAAGAGAATTTTCAGAATGTTGTCTACTACAAAGGCGACTGGATGTACGACTTGATGTCGAGGTAGGTAGGTAGGTTAATGTTGACTAAACCATTTTTAACGTCGTAAATATTCATCATAAAAATTTAGAGTGCAGTAGATGCCAAAAAAAAAATGTAAACAGGTAGATACAAGTGGTTGTTTGGATGGGGAATGATGATGACGGTATGCGGTGGATTTGACGATGAAAGGTGAGCGCTAATGCAATGACATAAACCTTCTGTGGAGGCGATGGTTGGTGTTTGTTTGGGTGCCATCCTATTTTCGCTCCTGCAACATTAACCCAGTTTTACCTTTATTCACTTTTTATTTCACATCGTTGACCTCAGGTACGCACTGCCTTTGCTAGATGTTGTTTCTAAATTGGCCTTTTTCAGTAAGTGGTATTTGCCCTAGATATGGACCTATCTGTTTGCCATTGTATAGCAAAATAGACTCAAAATAAGTTTTGACAGGAGTATTATATAAAAAATTTTCTGTAACAAGACAATGGACACTCGGGTTTCTTAAATTGCCACACCAAATCATATTGTTTGAAACTCAGCGCTACGAGCACAATTTGTGGTTTTAAATTCTATCTTTCTGAAGATGTTCCGAAGAAACGACAGCTTACCTGAAAAGAGAAGAAAAGGAAGGAAATTGAATTGGTTTCAGGGAAATCTTAAATCTTAAAAGGTATTTCAAAGATAACTACCAGGAAATTACCATTGTTCGACATTAAACAGAACAATATCAGTCGAAAATTCTTTTTGTTTTGTCTTTTAAGGGGCTGAAACAGAGATTCAGGGATATACTACAAGTAGCTACTCTATCAGATTTTGAAAAAAATGATAACTACCGGAATAGGATCCCTAAAACTGTGAACTGTGCCACCGAGTGCAAATTTAAGTGGCAATTGCTCGGCACATTGTCCGGCGTATTGTGTGAACGTCTAAAGTCATTTTGCACCGCACTAATCGGCAGCCACCAGTGCGCTTCCGGCCCGGCAAATCGACTATAGACCAAATTTTCACACTTCGACAAATCCTGGAAAAGACCAACGAGTTTCGAATCGATACACACCATCTTTTCATCGATTTCAAAGCCGCATACGACAGCATTCATCGTGAAGCACTGTTTGGGGCGATGGCCGAATTCGGGATCCCGGTAAAACTGATCCAGTTGTTCCGCGCCACGCTAAAAAACACGCGATGCACCGTGTAACTCGGTTCTAGGACCTCGGAACCATTCGAAACATGCACCGGATTTCGGCAAGGAGATGCGCTGTCATGTGACTTCTTCAACCTGGTGCTGGAGCAGATAGTGCGACGGGCAGGCGTCAACAGGGAAGGCACCATCTTTTACAAAACCATCCAGCTGCTAGGATACGCGGATGATATCGATACCATCGCGCGTTCTCGCCGTGGCATTGTGGAAGCATTCACGGCGATTGAAGAACAGGCGAAACGAGTTGGTCTTAAGGTCAATGAGGACAAAACGAAATACATGCTGTCAAGCAAAAACCAATCCGTCGCTCACCACCTGGGACAAAATATAACAATTGACAGCTACGATTTCGAGGTAGTTAAGGAGTTTGTCTACCTCGGGGCAAACGTAAATTCCACAAATGACACCACAGTGGAGATCCGGCATAGAATCGCCCTTGGCAACCGCTGCTACTTCGGCTTGTGCAAACAACTGGGGTCAAAACTCCTCACTCGAAAGACCAAAATCATGCTTTACAAACGCTCATACTGCCAGTCTTGCTGTATGGAGCCGAAAGCTGGACGACAAGCAGGGCAGCGGAGCTGATTTTGTGTTCTTTCGAGAGAAAAATTTTGCGCCGGATATTTGGTCCTGTCTGTGAGGAAGGTGAATGGAGAAGATGACACAACCGCGAACTGTACGAGCTGGACAAAGATATGGAGGTAGTCCGGAAGGCAAAGATCCGTCGTCGACTACACTGGCTCGGCCACATCGAGCGCATGGACATTAACGCTCCAGCTAAGAGGGTCTTCGACTCCGAGCCTCCTGGTTCGAGAAGAAGAGGAAGACCGAACCTCCGGTATAAAGACCAAGTAATCGCGGATGTAAGAGGGCGCCGTAGCGCAGTGGTTAGTGTGTTGAACTCTGGCGCACGATGAGCGAGTTCGGATCCCAAAACACCAACGCCATCGAATGTTTATTTCGCGACATTCCTCCTCGGCGGGGTACTGGAAAAACCCCCCGTAGTAAACTTACCATGAAAAAGCTTCTCGACTCACGCCGTTCGGAATCGGCAGTAAACTGTAGGTCCCTTTCACCTGTGTGAAAAATAAATTACACAACATGGGTGATTGAGAGAAGCTTGGCTCTGGTCCTTTATGGGCTGTAACGCCATCAAAGAAGAAGAATCGCGGATGTAAGACATCTTGGTCTTGATAACTGGAAGCAGCGTGCCCCATCTTATATAGTGTCACCTTGGTTTTCCGAGAGAGGGCTCTACTTCTCAATTGCCTCTTGAGCCCAAAGAAACAGCGGCTGACAAGAGTGATTCTGCGTTTTATCTCAGCGCTGATGTTGTTGTCGCTGGTCATCAGTGAGCCAAGGTAGACGAATTCCTTGATCACTTCAAAGTTATATCGGCCCATAGTGACGTTCTGGCCAATACGTCGGTGTTTACCGTCTCTTTTAGATGAAAGCAGATATTTGGTTTTACCCTCATTAACCTTGAGTCCCATCTTAGCGGCTTCTACCTCAATGCCTACAAAGGCCTCATTGACGTCTCGCTGTGTCCGTCCAATCACGTCAATGTCGTCGGCGTACGCAAGCAATTGCGTAGACTTGAAATAAACCGTACCTCTTGTGTTGGCCAGTGACTCTTTCACGATCTTTTCAAGCACGATGTTGAAAAAGTTACATGACAGCGCGTCACCTTGCCTAAATCCTTTTTTAACATCAAAGGTCTCGGATTGCTCATTACCGACCTTAATGGAGCAGCGAGAATTCTCCATTGTCATCCTGCACAGTCGGACGAGTTTGGCAGGGATGTTAGAACTAGACATGGCTTTGTATAGCTCATTTCTATACACACTGTCATATGCAGACTTGAAATCGACGAAGAGGTGGTGAGTGTCGATTTGGTATTGCTGGGTCTTCTCCAAGATCTGCCGTAGCGTAAATATTTGGTCTATTGTAGATTTACTTGGCCTGAAACCACACTGATAAGAGCCGATCAGTTTATCCGCACACGGTTTCAGGCGTTCACACAATACGACAGAGAAGATCTTATATGCGATGTTAAGGAGAAGCAGTTGGCGCAGTTATAGGGGTCTCCGTTCTTATGGTCCGGGCAAACGATGCTGAGGTTCCATTCGTCGGGCATGCTTTCCTCGGACCATACCTTGCAAACGAGATGGTGCATGCGCCTTACCAGCTCATCTCCAGCCGCCTTAAGAAGCTCAGCAGTCTGCGCCCGCGGCTTTATTAGACTTAAGTCTTGATATCGCTATTTTGACTTCGTCTAGGTCGGGTGGACTGAATTCTGTTTCTATTGTTTGTGCTGCTGTGGGCGGATTTTGTGATCGACAAGTTGTTGATGGTTTCTGATCATCTTTCACACTTTGCTTCACAATAGCGATATTGTCCATGTGTGCTTCATTTTGGTGGTTATGGCCACCAAAATATTCACGAAGTACGTCTAATGTGACTTCTTTTTTGTAGTGCTCTTGAAAACCTTAACTTGCGGTCTCGTATAATATTAATAAGGAAAAATTGCAAACATTACGAGTAAGCTAACGAAGTCGGAAGAAAGAAAATAAACGTAGCGTGTCTGTCACATCCCTGCGCCTCACTTGGACAACCGTTTATAATGATTTAAAAGGATCAACCTAAAAATAATACATTTTTTTTTTTTACATTTTAAAAGCATTTTATTAATATTTTTCCAAACAACTTATTCTAGGTAAAACGCTTAAACCTATCTTAAATATCTTATCTATTTAACGTAGCATACTGGACCTGAACGGGCACTCTAAGCTATACAGTATATGTATTTTTAATTTTGTCTTTCGACGTCTATTCTATTTGTTGTGGAATTTGTTTATTAGTTTATTAGTATTAAGGCTAAGAAAAATTAGTTAAAAAAACTTAGCATATTATTAGTGAGTATAACCTTAAAACTAACTAAAACTAGTAATCCTAATCTAGCCTATCCTATTTTATCTGTATGTATATACATATATATATATATGTACATGCATAGACATGTATATATAAATATATATATATACATACACATATATACATAACTTACAGCTAACCTAATTAACTTACTACTACCTAACCTATATTCAGCAATTGGCCTTTTATATAATGTTTTTTTATGACTCTAGGCCCAAAGGATTCAGCGACGGAGACTGTACAAGCCACCAGAAACGTTGCGTTTGTCGAGCAACGTCTGCTCGATCCCGATCTGACATTGCCATACTGAAACGGAGTCGCCCCGGCTCACGGAGTGCTACATCCCGTTCGTAAGATAAGCTCTTTTCCACAGACCTTCGGGCCACGTGGAAGATTAACGGAATCGCCGATTTGTCCTGTATCAGTTCGCGGTTGTCGTACCTAAAAATAATACATGTATGTATGTATGTACGAAAGGTTCATCAATTGCACCCTGAACTCTTCTTCTTTTGCTGGTCCGCTAAAAAAAGCGAGTAAGGGCCTCTGCATCCAAACGCTTTGCAGCTTTCTTAGCCAGCTCCTACTTTCACATCCCCGTGGTACCATCTGGAAATTTCCTGACCATGGAAAACACTAACGGAAGAGGACGAATGGCGGGTATCCTGCGCCACAAAACAGGATTAATGTCAGTTGGGCTATGGTCCAGCAAACCATAGCCGGAAAACCCCACAATGTTGACGACCCTTGCAAAAAACAAAAGAGGACAATGATCTTCAGATTTGTACGTGCGCCGAACAACTCTCGGACGCCCTAGACCGCTATAAAGTGAACTTAACCACAATCCAGGAAATGCGATGGAATGGACCGGGTATAAAGCGGATGAGAAACTGCGACATCTACTACGGCGACTGCTATAGGGAGAGCGGACAACGATTGTTCGGATGCGGATTTGTTGTTCGAGGTGAACAAAGGCAAAAAGTCCTAATCTGTCGACATGTTAGCGAACGATCCACGATCCACGGATGACAAAGATGACTCCACCAAAGATGAGTGCTACGATCTCCTAGACAGAACGTATGCCCAATGTTCCAGCTATGACATCAAATTTGTACTAGGAGAATTCAATGCCACGCTGGGTAAGGAGAGCATCTTTGAACGAGTCATCAGCAAACACAGCCTACATGACACCACATCCGATAACGGACACAAGCTGATTGCTTGCTTGATCTTGCTATGCGGCAAGATCTTATTCTAGCCAGTACGCACTTCCCGCACCTCGATATATACAAAGGCACCTAGCGGTCGCCAGAGCAATCATCCACTAAGAAAGTTATGATGTCGGAAAGCTACTGTAGCCAGAAACCGCTCGTGCTTTTCACGATCGCGTCTCTCTTAACTCTCTCAACCCTCCACGCAGTTAATAAAATAACAGTGGAACCTTTGTAAACAAGCACTGCATCTGAAGTGTTGGGCTTCAAGGCTCCACCACGAAGAAACACCTGGTTCGATGACGAGTGCAGGAGAATTTACACAGAGAAGCAGGAGGCATATAAAGCCTCGCTGCATAGAAGAACAAGAGCAGCTCGTGAGCTCTACGAGTTAAAAAGAAGGGAGAACCATAAGCTTCTCAGGAGAAAGGAGAAAGAGCACAAGAAGCGCGCGATTGAGGATTTGGAGGTGTTACTGCAGGAATGACGTTCGAAAATTTATCAAACGATAGACCGAACATGCCAAGCGAATGCCTGCAGGGATGAGAACTGACACCTAGTAGTAGAATTGCAATCGATGCTGAAAATATGGAAAACCACGTCAGCTGACTGTATAACGGCAATGTTAGTCAATATACCGCTGTCAGGCAAAAGGATCCATTTCTTAACGACGAAGATCGCAGAGAATTTCGTCCCCCTGACTTCAACGAAGTAGGGGGAGAATACTCGCTGCTCCATCCAAATCGGTGAAGACCTGACCGATAGCTTTGGCAGGGCGATGCGCTATCATGTGATTTCTACCACACTATATTAGAAGTGCACCTTAATTATCCCGGTCCTGTTATACGGCGCAGAAACATGGACTTTATCTAAAGCGGATGAGGAAATCCTTGGTCGTTTCGAGAGAAAGATTCTGCGTTCGATTTTCGGTCCCATAAACACAGAGGAGGGTTGGAGGAGAAGATTCAATCACGAACTGTACGGGTTGTACAGCGACATGAGTCTGGTCAGGCGTCTACGGATCCAACGCCTAAGATGGCTAGGCCATGTAGAGCGAATGGACACCACAGCTCCGGCCCGTAGAGTCTATGAATCCAACCCCGAGGGACGAAGAAATAGAGGACGGCCGCACCTGAGGTGGCGCGCACAGGTGGAAGGGGACCTCAACCAACTGGGCGTGCGGCATTGGAAAAGACTAACGAAAGATCGTGCTAGGTGGAGAGGCATGTTGGTTGAGGCCCAGGTTCACCCCGAACTGTAGCGCCCGTTAAGTAAGTAAGTATATTAGAAGTGCAATATTGTGCAAAAATTATAGGCCAACACAAGAGGCACAATTTATTTCAAATCCTCACAACTCCTCGCACACGCGGATGATATTGGCATAGTCGGAAGAACTTAGCGAGATGTCAATGAGGCGTTTACGAGTATTCAGGCGTCAGACGGAGACGGCGAAAATTGGTTTGGCTATAAATGAGGGCAAAACTAAATATATGCGATCAACAAAAAAGGACGCTCACCACCGACATCCTAGCCAGAACGTTTGCATTGGCAGATATAAGGTAGTTACGGACTTCGTCTACCTTGGCTCCGCAGTGACCTGGAGCAAGGACATCAGTTTCAAAAGCAGAATCACTCTTGCAAATCGCTGTTAATATGGCCCTCTTCCAAACAACAACAAAATTGATTCTATACAAGACCCTTATCATTCCGGTCCTGTTGTACGGCGCAGACGCATGGACATTATCAAAAGCGGATGAGGAGGTCCTTGGTCGTTCCGTGCGTGATTTTCGGTCCTATAAACGCAGACGGGGTATGGAGGAAATGATTCAAACACGAGCTTCACGGGCTGGATGAGTCTAGTCAGGTGTCTACGGATTCAACGCCTGAGATGGCTAGGTCATGTAGATCGAATCGAGACCACAACTCTAACCCGGAGAGTCTTTGAATCCAACCCCGAAAGACGAAGAAACAGAGGGCGGCCGCACCTAAGATGGCGCACACAGTTGGAAGGGGACCTCAGCCAACTGGCGGCAATGGAAAAGGCTAGCAAAATATCGTGCTAGTTGGAGGGGCATATTAGTTGAGGCCCAGGTTCACCCCGAACTGTAGCTCCCGATAAGAAGAAGAAGAACTACTTGTATTATCGCCGCACAATAGATAACATAAAAGTCTCAGTCTGTCATTTCGATAGCAGCGGAAACTGTTGCTTTGTAGTTCCACTCCACGATTATACGAACTAAATTTCTTTTCACGCCATTAATTCCAACTCCCACGGTTCCGACTCACGAAAGTTCACCTACCTCTTTCCATGCAGTCATTTAAGCTGTCGGCGCAAACATTGTCGTAACAAGGTTATTCACAACATAAATGAACGACTGATCTCTCCATCCGTGTAGCCGGTGACAAGCACCAATAGAAATACAAAAAAAAAGAAAAACTCGCGGCGTTTTTCATTCGATCTCAAACTCGGCTTAACGACGTAAACAAACGACTCGACTAGGTGTAATAGCCATTTCCACTTGCTGTTGTTGTTGTTGTTGTTATCATTGTTGCAGACAATCCAGAGCAATTCCCATCACGCAGCAAGCCTGCCATACGTGGGTACATACGAGTTACGAACCGAATTCACTTTTATCGTTAATTCCTTCGATTATTTCTCGTCTAGATGATGATGATTGGTTTCAGCTCATTTATGCCGAAGCAGTGGCGACTACTCATACATATCCCATAACTTGAAAGATTGATTTTTAACTTTTTCTTTTCATTCGACTCATCTCATCGTTGCGCGCTTGGGGAACGTAGCTACGTCAGCGCATAGTGAATGTCGTGAACGAGTTAAGAGGAGCCAAGTGAGACTCTTGTGATTGCGCGCTCGAGTGAAAGTATATTCATCGGCTTTAGCTTAGCGTAAGTGGCCTTGAAAAGAAAGTTCATATGGCATAAACGAGCACGTATCATGGGAGAGAGAAACCTTCATAAAGTGCTTGCACAACTTAGCCGTAGCCGTAGCTGGCACAGCTTCAATTAGTTCCTCAAGTTAATAAATTTTGTAAAACGATAATTGCAGTCATCTACGAAATAGTTTTCTTGAAAATTAAATTAGGCTACCAGCTTCCCGTCGCTGCAGCATCTACTACTCGTATCTTTCATTTGCATCTCTTGTATCTAGCGGTGATTTTCTTATGGCTTCTCATTGCCTACTTGGGTGGCTGTTGTTATCGGATTGCAAATGCTATTAAAAAGCACTTGCCAACCGAGCAAGTAAAAGTTATTTTATGCGGTATTAAGTCATGGATTAGATCAGTGGATTGGATGCATGATTGAAGAACTGGTGGCGACTACGTGTCGATCGTACTTAGTGGCCGTTGCGGTCGAGTTGCCCAGCAATCCGGTCCGGGGGTTAGTATGACAAATATGCTGAGCTATTCTATACGAGATGACAGAATGAAAGCATTGCAGTTGCGATTTAATTATGGACACATTTATGTATATAATCGACTTGAATAGGTCCATAAACTCGGTTATGGTGTTGTGGTTTTATATTTTCCAATGCTGGCGTTTACGGCGATTCTATTGAGCAATTAAACGAGTGTTGAGCTGGCAAGCAACGCTATTATAGAAACGTACGTGTTTCATAGACTAACACTCAATATTTCAAGGTATGGTCGTACCTATGTCAATATGAATGCTACATCTGTTTCTGGATTCTGTTTGATTTTCGATAATCGATAGACTTGAAGTGTTTACCGTATACTTCAAGCACACAAGATTGCTTAGGTGTTTGATTTCGATGTTCAGGCTGTGAAATAGTGTCTAAACAATTTGACTCTCTATAGATCAAACCGAACTATCCGAATTTTTATAAGAGTATAGTAACTATAGATATCAGATGGTGAAGGACTAGCAAAGGCCTCGTAGGGGTAGCATCTGCCAACGGATGCTGGCCCGTCAAAAAGCGAGTAAGAGCCTCTGCAGCCGAACATCTTGCAGCTCTGCTAGTCAGGTCCTACTTCCACTTCCTCGTGGTGCCATCTGGAAATTTCCTTAAAAGGGAAATTACTGACGGAAGAGGCCGAATGGCGGGTATCCTGCGCCACCAAACAGGATTAGTGTCGGTTGGGCTATGGTCTAGCGAACCATAACCGTAAAACCACTAATTGGTCAGAAACAAAAAACAGCCTCGGATAATAAACCGGAACGGATCTATGTTGACGACCCTATAAGAAAACAAAAAACAAACAAGGACCTTCGGTTCTGTACGTGGAATGTTAGGTCCCTAAACAGACCACGTGCGGCCGAACAACTTGCGGACGCCCTAGACCGCTATAAAGCGGACATTACCGCCATCCAGGAAATGCGATGGAATGGACCGGGTAAAAAGCGGATGAAAAACTGCGACATTTACTACGGTGACTGCTCTAGGGAGAGAGGACAGAGACTATTTGGATGCGGATTTGTTGTTAGAGGTGGACTTAGACATAAAGTCCTAAGTTTCCAGTATGTGTTAAAAAAGTTACATGACAGCGCGTCACCTTGCCTAAATCCTTTTTTAACATCAAAGGTCTCGGTTTGCTCATTACCGACCTTAATGGAGCAGCGAGAATTCTCCATTGTCATCCTGTACAGTCGGACGAGTTTGGCAAGGATGTTAGAACTAGACATGGCTTTGTAAAGCTCATCTCTATACACGCCGTCATATGCAGCCTTGAAATCGACGGAGAGGTGGTGAGTGTCGATTTGGTATTCCTGGGTCTTCACCAAGATCTGCCGTAGCGTAAATATTTGGTCTATTGTGAATTTACCTGGCCTGAAACCACACTGATAAGAGCCGATCAGGTTATCCGCAAACGGTTTCAGGCTTTCACACAATACGGCACAGAAGATCTTCTATGCGATGTTAAGGAGACGCAGTTGGCGCAGTTATAGGGGTCTCCTTTCTTATGGACCGGGCAAACGATGCTAAGGTTCCATTCGTCGGGCATGCTTTCCTCCGACCATACCTTGCAAATGAGATGGTGCATGCACCTTACTAGCTCATCTCCAGCCGCCTTAAGAAGCTCAGCAGACAGCCCGTCTGCGCCCGCGGCTTTATTAGACTTAAGTCTTGATATCGCTATTTTGACTTCGTCTAGGTCGGGTGGACTGAATTCTGTTTCATTGTCGTCCATTACGAATGGCTCGTTCTGCCTGACAGCAGTATCTTGTCTATCATTGCCGTTATACAGTCTGCAGAAGTGGTCTTTCCAAATTCAGCATCGACTGCGACTCTACTACCAGTTCTCCATTTGCATCCCTGCAGGCCGCCGCTCTGACTTTGTAGCCATGGCATGTTCGTTTTACCTTGTTGTAAAACTTACGGGCGTCATTCCTGCAAAAGCATCACTCCATATCCTCGATCTTACGCT
This sequence comes from Eumerus sabulonum, assembly GCA_951905685.1. Classification (NCBI taxonomy): domain Eukaryota; kingdom Metazoa; phylum Arthropoda; class Insecta; order Diptera; family Syrphidae; genus Eumerus; species Eumerus sabulonum. The sequence continues at coordinate 195,244,942 of OX645060.1, forward strand.
TTCCGTGCTCTCTCTTCTTTCTTCTGAAAAGCGTGTGTTCCTCTCTTCTCTTCTGCTCATAGATTTCGCGAGCTCTCGTCCGTCGTTGCAGCATGGCTTTATATGCCTGCTGTTTTGCTGCATGGGCTTGTTCGCATTGTTCATCGAACCAGGGGTTTCTAGGTGGTGGCGGTTTGAGACCCAGTACCTCAGAGGCAGCGTCTCTGATGGCGTTCTGGCAATGCGCCCATTCTTGCTCTATTTTTTGTACAGCTGTGGGCGGATTTTGAGAGAGGTTGAAGGAGACACAATGGGCAAAAATTTTGAAAGTATCTTGCGATTGTAGCCTTCCGACGTCAAACTAACGTTGTCCTACTCGACTCCTAAGCATTCTTGATATCCTCAATCGTACCTTGGCTACAACAATGTAGTGATCCGAATCGATGTTGGCTCCTCGGAATGTGATTAATCTGGTTGGTGGTCGATTGATCATAAGACCGCCAAGTACCCTGTGGATTTTGAGATGGGGGAATCGTGTGCTTGCTATAAGAAGGTTAGGAAATCGATTAGCCTAAATCCGTTGTCGGATGTGGTGTTATGGAGGCTATGATTTCCTACGATCGATCTAAATATGTCTTCTCTGCCCAGCTTTTCGTCGAAATCACCTGGTACTATTTTGGTGTCATAACTGGGGCATAGGGCGTATATTCGATTTAGGAGATCCTTGAGTCGATCATCTTTTTCTTCCATGGGAGTGTGCACGCATAATAAGCTGATATTCACCAGTGTAGGTACCGTTGATGCGGGTTGGTATGAGGCATTCGCTTACATGGTGAAAGCTTGAGACTTTTTATCTAAGTCTACCTCGAATAACAAATCCGCACCCAAATAAGCGTTACTTATTTTCCTTGGAGCAGTTACCGTAATAGATATCACAGTTTTTCATCCGTTTTTTGCCTGGTCCGCAGCTGGCCTGTGGAGGGACCTCACATTCCAGGTGCAGACTCGTAAATCCTTATTGCGTTTGCAAGGTCCGTCAACATTGGAATTGTCCGTATACGAGGCTTGTTGTCGGTTCGTAACAAGTGATTTTTCCGTGATGTTAACCCTAAGCACAACCCCCAACCTGAAGAGCCAGGTTCCTTTTACCCCACGAACAACGAGCTGCACACATTAGTTCACTGTCCGGCGGATGTCTGGGCAGCTATACAGGATGGGCCACTCGGAGGCTGTGTGTCAACTTGGATTGGGCAGAGACAGAGACCGAAGCTGGTGTTTGCCGTGTTAAACACGATCAGCTTCTTTGCTCTGTTTGCTCGCCTCTTTGCTCTTCCCTCGCGCTTACTAAAAATCCTATCCAGTCGTATTGGGAGCCGACAGAATGCTTTATTAATGGCGGGACGACTACTTGTTTCATGAACATTTCCATTTAAATGTACGTTGGCATGTAGTGTTATCAGTGTATCAGCAGTTTGAATCAAATGATTCGTCTTCTTTAGAAAACAAATTTATAAGCATTTGTCACCTGGGACACCTTCCCCGTAATTGTTCTGACATGTCTCTAACTAGAAATGTTAATATTCAAGTCCTTAACCTCTGGCCTTGCCATAAAAGTGAACATACGATCTATTTCTTTCTCCTAATCAATTAAAGTATCTTATTTTCAGTGTCGAGTACCAAGTGAAAAACAAGATTATAAACACCTGTCAGCTGTCAAGATAGCTAGATATAGTGAATAGTGAATGGCAGAAATTAGTTAAGGCAAAGATACATTATCGCAAATTTATATTGTCACACACGTGATCAATTAAGGAATTCAGAAATCTCTCATACATATATCGACATATTAATGCTCACAACAAAAGGCGGGAATACGGCACTCCTACCATATCCCCTATTCAAAGCAGAATCAACGCATAAACTACCTGAGGGATGCGAACAAACGTCTCACCGCCTTCACTTTATAGCTGATTACAATATATTGATGAGAACCGCATGCAGAGTCACTCTCGAGTCGTGGAGCCATTAATGTTCAGAAATGTTGATCTTTCCACTTTGCTGTGATGCTTTGGTTTGTTGTTTTTCTTTGAATGGGACAGAATTATCATACACTCCGCGACACATGATTACCCTCATCAGTTTGTTTTCAACATTTAAAGCGCAAGTTTCTTTAAATTAAGTAAAACTTGTTCTACTTTATTCCCACTTATTATTAAATTGGTCGAGATCCATGGACAGTCAATAATTTTCTAAGAGATCCAGAAAATGATGGTAAAAACCGAAAAGGGCGCACAGCAAGAGCAACACCAGAACAAGATTGCAGATCCATTTTACGTGAAGCTTCAAATTCCGCTTCGACTGCTCGCAAAATAAAGGAGAAAGTTGGAACTTCAGCCAGTGTCCGGACAGTTCAAAGGGTGATTCAACAGTGTCCACATCTCCGACGGCAAAAACTAAAGAAACAACCACGTTTACTTCAGCGTCATAGAGATCAGAGATTGGAATTTTGCCGGGCTCACATAAGCTGGAAGAAAGAATGGGAACCCGTGATTTTTTCCGACAAAAAAAAATGTAATTTGGATGGCCCAAACGTCGTCACCCTGCTGTTGGTTCTGTCATTGAGTGGGCTGCAATTTCATTTCATGGCCCAATAGATCTGGTTGTCTTAGATGGTCGGCAAAACTCAGAGGATTACATCGAGCTTCTGGAAACGCAAATAATCAATTTTCATGAAATGTTTGATGGTCAACGTTGGATTGTTCCAGCAGGACAATGCAGCCATCCACACAGCAGCATGTGTAAAACAATGGTTTAGAAGAGAAAATGTGAAAGTTTTAGATTGGCCGCCTCTTTCTCCAGATCAAAACATAATTGAAAATGTTTGGGGATGGTTGTCGCGGAGAGTTTACGCGGAAGGAAGACAATTTGAAAGTAGGGAAGGTCTTATTAAGGCCATTGAAACGCTTTCGAGGGGATTCCTGTAACCTATTCAAAAAATGTATATCGATTTGTAATGATCCGAGTCGGAAGACTGGATCATTAAAAGCTGCTGGAGCAGACGGACTCCCCGCGGAGCAGTTTAAAGCAGCTGGCGATGAGCTGGTTAGGAACATGCACCAACTCATCTGCAAGATATGGTCGGAAGAACGCATGCCCGATGAATGGAATCTCAGTATCGTTTGCCCGGTCTATAAGAAAGGAGACCCCCATGACTGCGCCAATTACAGAGGGATAAGTTTCCTTAACATCGCGTACAAGATCCCCTCTGCCGTACTGTGTAAGTGCCTGAAACCGTTCGTGGACAATCTGATAGGTTCCTACCAGTGTGGTTTCAGGCCAGGAAAATCCACGATAGACCAAATATTTACACTACGGCAGATTTTGGAGAACACCCATGAATTCCAGGTCGACACGCGCCATCTTTTCGTCGACTTTAAAGCCGCGTATGACAGTGTTTATAGAGACGAGCTATACAAAGCCATGTCATGTTTTAACATTCCTGCCAAACTCGTCAGGCTATGCAGGATGACTATGGAGAACTCTCGCTGCTCCGTTAAGGTCGGAGGTGAACTAACCGACCCCTTTTATGTTAAAAAAGGTTTTAGACAGGGTGACGCACTGTCATGTGATTTATTCAACATTATTCTTGAAAAGATCGTGCGGGACTCTGCGGCCAATACAAGAGGTACGATCTACTTCAAATCCACACAATTGCTTGCCTACGCAGATGACATTGACGTTATTGGACGAACAAAGCGAGACGTCAATGAGGCGTTCGCAAGCATTGAAGCAGAAGCGACGAAAGTGGGTCCAAGGTTAAATGAGGACAAGACCAAATATATGCTGTCATCCAAGAAAGACGCACAACACCGACGTCTTGGTCAGAACGTCACCTTCGGCAGCTATATTTTTGAAGTAGTCAAGGACTTCGTCTACCTTGGCTCGATAGTGACAAGCAGCAACGACACCAGCGCTGAGATAAAACGCAGAATAACTCTTGCCAATCGCTGCTTCTTCGGGCTCAAGAGGCAATTGAGTAGTAGAGCCCTCTCTCGAAAAACTAAGGTTTCCCTCTACAAAACCTTAATCATCCCGGTCCTCCTCTACGGCGCTGAGGCTTGGACGTTATCAAAAGCAGATGAAGAGGCTCTTGGACGTTTCGAGAGGAAAATTCTGCGTGCAATCTTTGGTCCCGTTTGTGTAAACGGAGAATGGAGGAGGAGATTCAACCAAGAACTGTACGGGCTGTACAGCGACATCGGCCTGGTTAGACGTCTTCGGATCCAACGTCTAAGATGGCTAGGCCATGTAGAGCGAATGGACATCAACGCTCCGGCCCGAAGAGTCTTCGACTCCAACCCCGAGGGACGACGCAGCAGAGGACGACCGCATTTAAGGTGGCGCGCACAGGTGGAAGGGGACCTTAACCAACTGGGCGTGCGGCACTGGAAGCGGCTGGCCGAAAGATCGGGCCGGCTGGAGAGGCTTGTTGGTTGAGGCCCTGGTTCACCCCGAACTGTAGCGCCATCAAAGTAAGTAAGTAATATTGATCTGTAGAGAATAGGCTTTTTAACGTTATTCGCAGTAAGGGAGGACCTACGAAGTATTAGCAATAAAAACATTAAAAATATTCCCTTTTGACGTGATAACGTCTTATAGATCGATGAACACTGGCTGGACGTACAAAAAAATATGACTCATTGTCACGTTCCGCCTGAGCTGAGCGTGCAAGCGAGAGCGCGAAACAAGCGATAGAGAGGCATCTATTTTGCCTAATACAGGTGATACACACATATATGAACGCGTGCGTTTAATAATTGCTCGTTGGGTAGCGCACACTCACGAGCAGCTCATGAGTGTTTGCGTTTCCCTACCAAACCACAACACTGTCTGTCGGCTGTCGTCCGAATACCGTAATCAACCAGCATCTCGTGCGGTTAGTACTTAAATGGTGGACCGCTTGGGAATACCGTGTGTTGTTCATTTTTCAACAATGTTTTCTAATGCCGTCATCACGTAAAATAATCGTCCGTAAACCGACTTTACAGACAACCAACATTTTTCTTGTGTTTTTAGAGACGAAAATGGCGATTTCCTTTTTCTTATCCTTAATTTTTTTAAGGCTCAGTCAACATGTAGCCGAGAGGAAGTGAAAATAAGAGTTGTAAAAATAGATCCGAAGTAATAGTACGCATACTTTATGATTTATGTTGAAACTTTAAGTGAGGGTAATCAAGTGTCGCGGAGTGTATGTACATGGCTCTACAGTACACTGACTTTTGCGGGTACATTTCAAGGTTAAAAGCATCTGGTTTGTTTACCCGTAAACGATTTAATTATTTCGAGGAAAAAGCTAATCGAATTGTTTATGTCAAAGAAGTAGAGTATGAACTAGATTTAATGAACAAATACCCCCACTACCACTGTTTCATCGTTCTTGCTCATTTGATAAAAAGAAAAAAGTCCTTATCTGCTTGAAACAGTTTTTGCATGAGACTACTAAGTTAGTGCGTATCTGGGCATAATCCTGGACTCCAAACTTAGTTGGAGAGAAAATATTGAGGAAAGAATCAAAAAGGCCTATGTGGTACTATATTCGTGCAAGGTAGCCTTTGGAAAGACATGGGGCCGCAAACCGAGGTTAGTACATTGGTTGTACACTGCGGTAGTAAGACCTATCCTAGTCTATGGCTCGGTTGTTTGGTGGAAGGCGCTTGAGAAAAGGTGTCATCTTCAGAGTGTGTCAAAGGTTCAAAGGGCAGGCTGTCTAGCGGTGACGGGATCTATGAAGTCCACACCAACGGCGGCCCTTGAAGTCATACTGAACCTCCCACCCCTGGACTTGAACTGCGAGAGCGCCGCAACCAGAACTGCGCTAAGATTACAGGAATCAGGTCTCTGGAAAAGGAGTCCTCACGGACAAGCATCAGTCTTGGATCGATGGGCCGTCTCGAGATTCAGAACCGTAACGGACTATGTCACCCGACTTCCTTCCTGGGAGAGGAGGTTCTCTATTAGAATTCCCTCCAAGGAGGAATGGACCGGTGATTTGGTACGCACGGAAAGTGAACTGGCACTCTACACCGACGGATCCAAAACGGATGTTGGCACAGGTGCCGGAGTCTACTTTGAGTCTCGGGATATGCATCGCTCCTACAGGCTTGATGATGGATGCAGTGTCTTCCAAGCTGAGGTCTCCGTTATCAAGCAGGCGGCGGACCTGATCAGTAAAGAGAATATTACAGGAAAAAGGATAAGCATCTATGTTGACAGCCAGGCAGCCATTAAGGCTCTGCAGGCAGCATGGATAAGATCCAAACTCATCAAACTCTGCAAGGAAAAGTTAGAAGAGATATCCAATGTAAATGAGGTGACCCTTTGCTGGGTACCTGGTCATATGAATATCTCCGGAAACGAGAGGGCGGACGAGTTGGCTAGGGTGGGATCAGGTGCTAACATTGCGCAGATCTCAGCTGAGGCCAAAGCACCACTCAGTGCGCTCTACAGGGAGATACAGACGGAGCTATTGGTGAAAGCCAATAAGCGATGGTGTCGCTTAGATACATGCGCAACGGCGAAATCGACTTGGCCCGTCTATGATAAGAAAAGAACGGAAAATCTGCTGAAGTTCAATCGTGGGAACATTCGACTGGCAGCCGGTGCCCTCACCGGGCACTGCATGCTATCCTATCATGCAGCTCGACTAGGCCAACCCTACAATGACTTCTGCAGAAGCTGCAGGGACGAAGAGGAAATTGAGTCCGTTCGTCACCTGCTGTGCGAATGCCCGGCGCTAGCCCAAAAAAGGAATATTTTCCTGGGAAGATAGTTCCTTTCGAGACTAGAAGAGGTAGGTAATATCGGGCTGAACAGAATACTGGGATTTTTATCCTCGTCTGGGTGGTTCAGCTCGATGGTAAATGCATAGGTATCAACGGGTTAAACAAAACAGGTGGGCACAATGGACTCAACGTAGTCTACGTGAGCCTTGACTTTACGTCAATAGGGCACCCATATACCTAACCTAACCTAGTGCGTTAGTCCAATGTTCCCACAATGAGAACAATTTTCTTTCATATCCCTTCATATAAAGGGTCCGCCAAATAACGGTTTTTTTTTTTTTTTTTTTGAAAATGCTATAAAAAAAACTACTGAACATTTTCTCAAATTTCTCTCTTAATTTGAAAGTACAATCCTTTCGGTTAATTATGGAAAATAATTTCATTCAAATGGCTGCCTCGGCTGGCCATGCAGTAGCCGACACGATCGGTCCAATTTTTAAGCACATTATCGATTGTGTGCAGCTGTATTTCACCAATGGCTTCACGAATATTGACCTTTAAAGCGTCAATTGTCTCTGGCTTGTCGGCGTAACACTTACTTTGACGGCACCCCACAAATAATAGTCCAACGGTGTCAAATCGCAGCTCCGAGGTGGCCAAACGACATCAGCTCTGCGGCTGATAATGCGATCTTCAAAAACAGGGCGCAAAACATCGAGTGTAGCTTCGGCTGTGTGGCGCGTAGCGCCGTCCTGTTGAAACCAAATGTTGCCAATATCCTCCTCTTCAATTTTTGTGAACAAAAATTCGTTCAACATGGCCCGATAACGATCGTCATTGACTGTAACGGCCACTCCGTGCTCATTTTCGAAGAAAAATGGCCAAATTATGCTTCTGGACCAAAATCCGCATAAAACAGTGGCTCGTTTTGGGTGCACCGGCTTTTCAATGTATGCGTGCGGGTTTTCTGTGCCCCAAATGCGACAATTTTGCTTGTTTACATACCCGCCAAGATCAAAATGAGCTTCATCTGAAAAGATAATTTTTTTTTGGCAGAATCGGCATCTTCTGTAAGTCGATCGCAGGCCCACTTAGGGAAGCGAAAACGCATTGGATGGTCAGTTGGCTTCAACTCCTGAACCAATTGGACTTTGTATGGCGTCATACCAAGGTCATTATGAAAAATTCGTCTCAACGATGTCTCCGAAATGTTCAATTGTTGAGAACGACGTTGAATTGATGTTGATGGCGCTTCACGCGCACTTTTTGCCGCAGCAGCAATATTCTCGGGTGTACGCACTGTTTTTCGCTTTTCACACTTTGGTTTATCGATGAGGTCTTTCACTTTTTTCAAAAGATAACGAACATACGGAGCTGACGGTGCTTCTCTTCTTCCAAAATCATCACATTAAATCACATTTTTCGTATGATGACAGATCTTGGTTGCAGGCAGGTTATCGGCATATTGCTTTGATAATCAAAAATCTCCATGATGAGATAGTTGATCATCAAAGTGTCCATTGAATTAAATCAATTATCTTACTTGACAGCAACGATGTGCAAAGGTGAATAACAATAATGGGAAATATGGGAAAAAGGTTTGCAGCTAGGATTAATTCATGAAAGACACAAAAGAGATCAAAACTGGGAAGTTTGCTCATGGTTGTGGGATATTGTCGACTAACCTTAGTTCAGTATGTGACCAAGGGGATTTTTTCGATGAAAATCATGTCTGTTGTACGGGAGACCCCCTTAAATATTCATTTTGTTCTGTTTTTAGTATTTGTCGTGGTAGCGGCAACTGTCTAACTATCACGGTTCATGAGATACAGCCTGGTGACAGACGGACGGACGGACGGACAGCGAAGTCTTAGTAATAGAGTTCCGCTTTACCTTTGGGTACGGAACCCTAAAAACGTTAGATGGCGGACCCTTTATGTAACATAAAATCGCAAGTCACACATCCGTTTACACCAGCCATCATGATTGTCGATAAACACCAGTTCCCTCCTATTCATGTCAGTCGAACCCATATGCTCCAATGACATATTTTCTCATTTTTTTGGTTTGAGTGACAGGATATCCTTTCATAACATGTTTTGCGGCACAAATAAGGTTGAAGCGAAAAGAAGAGTATCTTCTTCTTACCTCGCATACTCGTATAGATACATATATGTATGTATTACTTAAATTTGACGATATTGAAAAATCCTTTTAGTAATTGGCAATCTAGTCCAAGGTTTTTCTTTTTATTACTGAAACTAATGGGAATAGACACTGAGGAAATGATAGAGTAAAAAAGATCTACTGTCGGCGGAAATCAAAGTGAGCATCGACTTGAATAAAATGTTCAACGAAACGAATTACGAGTTAAAACCCGCGGTAAATTCTTTTACTAAAAGCGTAACGCCGTAATGTAGCATATTAACTAACATTCATGCTCATCCAGTTTACTTGTAATATGGAAACGTGAAAGAGAATGGAAAAATCATAATAAATCAGTAGACGATAGCGAAATCAAGGTGTTCGTATTTAAATATTGTTTGTATCTTGCCCTATTCTGTAAGGGCGGATGGTAAAGACTAACAAAGGCTTCGTATGAGTTACATCTGTCGACGGGTGCTGGTCCGCTCAAAAAAGCGAGTAAGAGCCTCTGCAGCCGAACACCTAGCAGCTCTGTTAGACAAGTCCTACTTCCACCTTCTCGTGGTACCATCTGGAAATTTCCTGACTATAGAAATTATTAACGGAAGAGGACGAATGGCGAGCCTCCTGCGCCAAAAAAACAGGATTAATGTCGGTTGGGCTACGGCCTAGTAAGCCATAACCGTAAAAAAGAAACACAAACCCCGAAACAACCACAAGCCTCGGATATAACGGACCGGACTTATGTTGACGACCCTTGCAAAAAACGAAAAAAGGACAATGATCTTCGGCTTTGTACGTGGAATGTTAGGTCCCTAAACAGGCAACGTGCAGCCGAACAACTTGCGGACGCCATAGACCGCTAGAAAGCGGACATCACCGCCATCCAGGAAATGCGATGGAATGGACCGGGAATAAAGCGGATGAAAAACTGCGATATTTACTACGGCGACTGCTATAGGGAGAGAGAGCAACGATTGTTTGGATGCGGATTTGTTGTTCGAGGTGGACTAAGGCAAAAAGTCCTAAGCTTGCGGCATGTGAGCGAACGCTTCATAACAATCCGTATCAAGGCTAAATTTTTTAACATCAGCCTGATTTGCTTCCACGCCCCCACGGAAGATAAGGATGACTCCGCCAAAGATTAGTTCTACGATCTCGTAGACAGAACGTATGCCCAATGCCCCAGCTATGACATCAAAATTGTACTAGGAGACTTCAGTGCTAAGCAATGAAAGCATCATTGAACGAGTCATCGGCAAACATAGCCTACACGACACCACCCCCAATAACGGACACAGGCTGATTGATCTTGCTACGGGGCGAAATCTCCTTCTAGCCAGTACGCGCTTCCCGCACCTCGATATACACAATCGACTACCATCCAGATTGATCACATTGCGATGGACGTCAGACACTCCTCCACTATTCTTGATGTTCGAACTTTCCGAGGGGCTAACATCGACTCGGACCACTATCTTGTAGTAGCCAAAATGCGCTTACGGATGTCACGAGAGCAACAAAGTTATGACGTCGGAAAGCTACTATCGCCAGAAACCGCTCGTGCTTTTACCGATCGCGTCTCCCTTAAGCTCTCCAATACACCGGAATCCTCCACACTATCAATAGAACAGCAGTGGAGCCTTTGCAAACAAGTCCTGAAAAGCTCTGCATCCGAAGTGTTGGGTTTCAAGGCCTCACCACGAAGAAACACCTGGTTCGATGACGAGTGCAGGAGGATTCATACAGCGAAGCAGGATGCATATAAGGCCTCGCTGCATAAAATAACAAGAGCAGCTCGTGAGCTCTACGAGTTAAAAAGAAGGGAAGAGCATAAGCTTCTCAGGAGAAAGAAGAAAGAGCACGAGAAGCGCGCGATTGAGGATTTGGAGAGGTGTTACTGCAGGCGTGACGTTCGAATATTTTATCAACAGATAAAGCGAACATGCCAAGGTTATACAGCCAGAACAGAAGCACGCAGGGATGAGAACGGACACCTAGTAGTAGAACCGCAGTCGATGCTGAGAATATGGAAAAACCACTTCTGCAGGTTGTATAACGGCGATGATAGACAAGATAACGCTGTCAGGCAGAACGAGCCATTCGTAAAGGAAGACGATGTAACATAATTCAGCCCACCCGACCTAGACGAAGTCAAAATAGCAATATCAAGACATAAGTCTAATAAAGCCGAGGGCGCAGACGGTCTTTCTGCTGAGCTTCTTAAGGCGGCTGGAGATGAGCTGGTAAGGTGCATACACCATCTCATTAGCAAAGTATGGTCGGAGGAAAGCATGCCCGACGAATGGAATCTCAGCATCGTTTGACCGGTTCATAAGAAAGGAGACCAGTATAACTGCGCCAACTATAGGGGAATAAGTCTCCTTAACTTCGCATATAAGATCTTCTCGGCCGTATTGTGTGAACGCCTGAAACCGTTTGTGGATAAACCTGATCGGCTCTTATCAGTGTGGTTTCAAGCCAGGTAAATCCTGACTATACCAAATATTTACGCTACGGCAGATCTTGGAGAAGACCCAGGAATACCAAATCGACACTCACCACCTCTTCGTCGATTTCAAGGCTGCATATGACAGCGTGTATAGAGATGAGCTATGTATACAAGGCTATGTCTAGTTTTAACATCCCCGCCAAACTCGTCCGACTGTGCAGGATGACAATGGAGAATTCTCGCTGCTCCATTAAGGTCGGTAGTGAGCAAACCGAGACCTTTGATGTTAAAAAAGGATTTAGGCAAGGTGACGCGCTGTCATGCAACTTTTTCAACATCGTGCTTGAAATGATCGTGCAGGAGTCACTGGCCAACACAAGAAGTACGATTTATTTCAAGTCTACGCAATTGCTTGCGTACGCCGACGACATTGACGTGATTGGACGGACAGAGCGAGACGTCAATGAGGCCTTTGTAGGCATTGAGGTAGAAGCGGCTAAGATGGGTCTCAGGGTTAATGAGGGTGAAACTAATTATCTGCTTTCATCTAAAAGAGACGGACAACACCGACGTATTGGCCAGAACGTCACCATGGGCGGATATAACTTTGAAGTGGTCAAGGAATTCGTCTATCTGGGCTCACTGATGACCAGCGACAACAACACCAGCGCTGAGATAAAACCCAGAATCACTCTTGCTTACCGCTGTTTTTTTAAGCTCAAGAGGCAATTGAGAAGTAGAGCTCTCTCTCGGAAAACCAAGGTGACACTATATAAGATCTTAATCATCCCAGTCCTCCTTTACGGCGCAGAGGACGTAAAGGCCGTCCTTAACAAAAGCGGATGAAGATGCACTTGGTCATTTCGAGAGGAAAATTCTGCGCACTATCTACGGTCCCGTTTGTTCAAGCTTTGTATGGAGGAGAAGACTTAACGAAGAAGTGTACGGATTGTACAGCAACATCGACCTGGTACGCCGTCTACGGATACAGCGTCTAAGGTGGCAAGGCCATGTAGAGCGCATGGAAAATACAGCTCCGACCCGAAGAGTCTTCGAATCCACTCCGGAAGGAAGGTGCGGCAGAGGACGGCCGCATCATCGGTGGCCCACGCAGGTGGAAGGGGACCGTAACCAACTGGGCGTGTGGCGCTGGAAACAACTGGCCAAAGACCGTGCAAGCTGGAGAAGCTTGTTGGTTGAGGTCCGGGTTCACCACGGACTATAGCGCCTAAGTAAACAAGTAAGTAAACAACAATCGCATTTAGATTTGGATCAGGTAATACAAGCAGAAAAAGATGAGATTGTCGTTATTCAAACTGTATCTCTCGGTCTCGGACCAAAGATATATTTACAAAAGCCTACCAATCACTTCGTTTTTAGGGTTCCGTAGCCAAAGGTAAAACGGAACCCTATTACTAAGACTTCGCTGTCCGTCCGTCCGTCTGTCACCAGGCTGTATCTCATGAACCGTGATAGAGAGTTGAAATGTTCACAGATGATGTATTTCTGTTACCGCTACTACGACAAATACTAAAAACAGAACAAAATGAATATTTAAGGGGGCTCCCATACAACAGACATGATTTTCATCCAAAAAATCCCCTTAGTCTCCATACTGAACTAAGGTTAGTCGACAATATCCCACAACCAGTAGCAAACTTCCCAGTTTTGATCTCTTTTGTGTCTTTGATGAATTAATCCTAGCTGCAAACCTTTTTCCCATATTTCCCATTATTGTTATTCACCTTTCCACGTCGTTGCTGTCAAGTAAGATAATTGATTTGAATTCAATGGACACTTTGATGATCAACTATATCTCATCATGAAGATTTTTGATTATCAAAGTAATATGCCTATAACCTGCCTGCAACCAAGATCTGTCATCATACAAAAAATGTGATTTAATGTGATGACTGATGAGGTAACATACATAGTCTCTTTCATATTTATATATACAGATGGTACGGAACCCTTCGTGCGCGAGTCCGACTCGCACTTGGCCGGTTTTTCTATTGTATATTTCCACACAAATTTGAACACATTTTCTGACGCATTTACGCTTCACAAATCTCAACAACTCCTTAGGCAAATATACATCCACCCATTTAAACGATACTACTTTAGCTGTCAGCTAACAGCTCTGAATCATTTAATTCTCGACCTAGTTCTAAACTTTCTAAGTAAATTTCACACCGTCACCGGAATTGAAAAGGCATGCAGCATTACTCATCTATGTGCGTAAATATCTATGTATCGCAATCGAACAAACCAAAAACCATTGGTGCTGTGCTCGCTTAGCCGTTTCGCAGTTCACTGACCCTCCAGCTAAAATAAGTGCTCAACGCCAACACCAACGCCAACGCTTCCTGTCCAAGAGAATACTTTTCTTTGGTTCGATTCTATGAAGTTTTTATGTTTTCCGGGTCCCCCTTTCTTTACAATTCATCCAACACAATCGTATTAAATGTAATAATACTATGAAATGAATGAAAGTATCTATAATCAAGGGTCGCTACCCAATCGTACATATATTGACAGTAAACTAACTACGAATGGAGGTATAAAAACGAGGAATTCCTCAATTAGATACTCGTGGATGTCTGGTTGTTTGTGTCTATTTTTTTGTTGTTTTACGAGCCCCAGTTGCGTAAGGCTGCTTTTATAAGTTTCAAAATCTTTCGGGTGCGGTTAAATAGAGAATATGTTGCAGTAGCGGTTACGTAAGCGCATCGAGTCGATAAAGTAAATTTGATCGCGACAAGCATCCGCCAGCGTCGGTCGTATTTATGCACGAAAATACTTACGAAAATAGCAACAGGGAGAAGGAGTCGTCGCCTCTAATAAAATGTCGTTTACTGTAGACGTTCCTTTTGTTTTAGGGGAGTTTGCTCTATTTTCGGTTACATCTTAGATACATAGCTATCAACAACGTAGAATGTCGTGGACAGCTTAAATGCTGCTCTGATCCGTTCCAGTAGAAGTTCATAAATAATCAAATGACGATTGATGGCCAGCAATTAGCACGTAGTCGGTAATATTCATTTTTGAGACTTTGAGACAAGGAATGAATGAACGAATTGCATTACCTACGCAGCAGTATTGTTAATTCGTACTCTTGTTTATCTGACACGAAATTTATGCAAATGGTTTGTTTACGAATACTCAATGCAAACAGTGTCTGGAACTTGGCTTGCGAGTGGCAATATAAAGAGCGATAATTCAACAAGATCCAAACGATTATGGGATGTGGTAAAGCGATTGCCTTACGCGAGCCAGAGGGCCATTAACCCCACCGATTAAGGGCTACAAAAGAAAAATGGTATCTTCGAACTACCTTCGTACAGATAATGATAATAATATTTTTAAAAGGTATTAGGGGAGCAACATCCCGGTAAAACTGATCCAGTTGTGTCGCGCCACGCTAAAAAACACGCGATGCACCGTGCAACTCGGTTCTAGGACCTCGGAACCATTCGAAACATGCACCGGATTTCGGCAAGGAGATGCGCTGTCATGTGACTTCTTCAACCTGGTGCTGGAGCAGATAGTGCGACGGGCAGACGTCAACAGGGAAGGCACTATCTTTTACAAGTCCATCCAGCTGCTAGGATACGCGGATGATATCGACATCATCGCGTGTTCTCGCCGTGGCATTGTGGAAGCATTCACGGCGATTGAAGACCAAGCGAAACGAGTTGGTCTTATCAATGAGGACAAAACGAAATACATGCTGTCAAGCAAAAACCAATCCGTCGCTCACCACCTGGGACAAAATATAACAATTGACAGCTACAATTTCGAGGTAGTTAAGGAGTTTGTCTACCTCGGGGCAAACGTAAATTCCACAAATGACACCACAGTGGAGATTCGGCATAGAATCGCCCTTGGCAACCGTTGCTACTTCGGCTTGTCCAAACAACTGGGGTCAAAACTCCTCACTCGAAAGACCAAAGTCATGCTTTACAAAGCGCTCATTCTGCCAGTCTTGCCGTACGGAGCCGAAAGCTGGACGATAAGCAGGACAGCGGAGCTGATTTTGAGTTCTTTCGAAAGAAAAATTCTGCGCCGGATATTTGGTCCTGTCTGTGAGGAAGGTGAATGGAGAAGAAGACACAACCGCGAACTCTACGAGCTGTACCAAGATGTGGATGTAGTCCGGAAGGCAAGGATCCATCGACTACACTGGCTCGGCCACATCGAGCGCATGGACATCAACGCTCCAGCTAAGAGGGTCTTCGACTCCGAGCCTCCTGGTTCGAGAAGAAGAGGAAGACCGATACTCCGGTATAAAGACCAAGTAATCGCGGATGTAAGACATCTTGGTCTTGACAACTGGAAGCAGAGTGCCCGGGAGCGTCAAGGATGGAAGGCAGCTATAGCTCAGGCTTAGATTCTCCATGGATCGCTGGCCTGATAAGTAAGTAAGTATTAAGGGAGCAACTGTTAGCGATAGGTTAGGTTAGGTTGACGTGGTAAGCGTAAGCCACATTTAGGCCGAAACCAGCCCATTGTGATACCACCTGGATCAGGTTACCCTGATCCGCTACGTGGGAACCAACCGGTGCTTCTAATAAAGCGGTGGAATTAAGCTATTTTTTGGTTTGCTAGCTCACTCAGATTGTCGAGGAAGGGCGCGCCGAGGTAAATCCTCCTGCGATTCGCAAAAGAGGGACATGAGCAGAGGAGGTGGTGTATTGATTCCTCCTCCTCCTCGTCCATGCAGTCATTGTAGGGTAGCCCCAGTCTGGCGGCGTGTTTTCCAATGGTGCAGTGACCTGTAATGACACCCACTAGAGTGCTTAAGGGTGCCCTTTTGGTTGCCTCCAGGTCCCTGGTTCGTCCTAAGTTTAACTTAGGCCACAACTGTTTGGTGATAAAACCGATATTGCTCTCATTCCATTGGAGACTGGTCTCCTCTATGGTTTGAAGCTCTATCATGTGCTTTACCGTACTTATTGGTGTTGTTAGGTAGCCGAGGGTACGTAGGCTGAGTGTGCTTGACCCTAACTTTGCGAGTTTGTCGGCCGCGCAGTTTCCTGGAATATCCCTATGCCCGGGAACCCACAGTATTTAAATGTTGAACTGTTCAGCCATCTCATCTAGAGATAGGCGACAGTTAATGGATGTTTTTGATTTGTGGGTTACCGCAGCCAGGGATTTTATCGCAGATTGGCTATCCGTGCAAATGGTAATATCCTTTGTGGATATTACATTGATCCTGAGCCATGCCAGGGCCTCCGTTATCGTAGTTATTTCTGCCTGAAACACACTACAGTAATTTGGGAGTCTAAATGATAGGTTGAGGTTAAGTTCCTTGGAGTAAACCCCACTGCCTACACCCGACTCCATCTTAGAGCCATCGGTAAAGAGGGAGATCGAGTCCTTTAGTATGACTTTCCCTTCAGCCCATTCCTCCCTGGATGGAAAGACAACTTCGAAGTTTCTGGTGAACACATTCTGCGGGTTGATGTAGTCAGTGTCCATGGGTACTTTGAAGTGTTTCAGAATAGAGGTGTGGCCTTTTTGAGATGTGGGCCATTTTGTTATGCTCCTCATCCTTAGGGCCGCGCATGCAGCAGCTTGCTTGCTGAAAAGGTTTAATGGTGGAAGATGTAGAACATTTAAGGCCTCCGTGGGGGTTAATCTGATCGCTCCACTCATATATAAACTAGCCGATCTTTGTATCTTCCCCAGAAGGTTTCGATTGACTGCTTCGTCCAGAGCAGTCCACCAGACTACGACGCCATACAGGAGGGTAGGCCTTATGACTGCTGTGTAGAGCCAGTACATAATGCTTGGTTGGAGACCCTACCTCCTGCCAACTACTTTCTAACAGCTGTAGAGGGCAACAGTTGCTTTCTTGACCCAATAAAGAATGTTGGGGTTCCAATTCAGCCTCCTCTCAAGGACTAGGCCTAGATAATTAGCCTGTTCTTTGATTGTTGGCTGAGTTCCACCCAGCCTCGGTGGGTTCAGGGGCGGAATTTTATATTTGTTAGTGAACAGTACTAGATCGGTCTTCTTTGGGTTCACCGCAAGTCCACAGTACCGTGTCCAGGTTTCTACTGTATGTAGTGCACTCTGCATAAGGTCGCATAGAGTGCTGGGAAATGTTTCTGTGACGGCAATAGCAATGTCATCCGTCAAAGGCAATCACAGCGTACCCTTCCTGCTCCAGCAACAGCAGTAGTTCGTTGACCACCACGTTCCAGAGGAGAGGGGAGAGTACTCCACACTGTGGTGTACCCATGGTTAACATTGTCAAAGGCGCCTTCAATGTCGAGAAAGGCGACTAGAGTGTATTGCTTACTTTCCAGTGACCTTTCTATTTTACTGACCAATGAGTGGAGTGCTGTTTCCACCGATTTGCCTTTGTTGTAGGCATGTTGGTTATCCAACAGCCTTCTGAGATGCAGCTGTACCGGATGTGTACGTCTAAAATCTTCTCTAGAGAGTTTTTAATAGAAAAGAAGTGAGATTAATAGGCCTGCATTGGGTATGAAAATGACTTTGGCTACATTCCACTTGCTGGGGATGTAGGAAAGGGAGAGGCAACTATTGTATATAACCACAAGCCAGGGGAGGATGATATCTGCTACCTGCTGGAGCTCAGCTGGTATGATCCCATTCGGTCCCGGAGACTTGTAGGATTCAAAGCTCTTTATGACCCAAAGGACATTGTTGTAGTTGACCAGGTCAGGAGCACGCTCGAGGGAGGGTGTCGTTGGCTGATTGACCCGAGGAGGTGTCATATCCGAGTCACTACTGCCTGGGAAGTGTGCGCTTAGGAGAAGTTCCAGGGCTTCCTCTCTGGAGGTTGTATGTGTATGTGTATGTTGTTGGCGTTACAGTCCATGAAGAACCTGAGCCGAGCTTCTCTCAATCACCCATGTTGTGTGTGATTTCATTTTCCCATAGGTGAAAGGGACCTACAGTTTATTGCCGGTTCCGAACGGCGAATTTCGAGAAGCTTTTCATGACAATTTTACTACAGGGGGTTTTGTCAGAGCCCCGCTGAGGAGAAACACCGTGAAAAACACGTTCGATGACATGGCTGTGTCGGGATTCGATCCCGTGTAATCGGCGTCAGAGGCCAACACACTACCCACTGCGCCACGGTGCTCTCTCAGGAGGAGGTTGTCCAGGAGCTATCATTACGCATCAGGTGGCTTGGATTATACGGAACCGAGACCAGAATCTTCCTTATTCTTGAGGCCTCGGAAACCGCCCTTATATTATCGCAGTAGTCCCTCCAGGATTGTCTCTTTGCCTTCCTGGTCGCTGCTTTGAAAGACTTTAGTGCCTCCTTGTAGAGGTCCCAATCCTCTTGCAAGCGGGTATATTTCGCTTTGTTGAAGAGCTTTCTGCTCTCTTTCCTTAGGGAGACTATCTCTTTGTTCCACGGGGGGGGAGTTTGGGTTTGCCTCTGGGGGTGCTAACTGCACAAGATTGAGACAGTGCTCTATTGAGGGTTTGAGGCGATAGAGTTGTTAACATTTTATTGACATGGTTGCATCCCGTGTTGGTTCGGGTCATGCGCCCTCCTACATGCGCACTAGCCAGCACAATTATCAGTGATAGCCCGAGTTATGGTGGTCATTTGAAAACTATTTCCTGAGCGCATATCTTCAATGTTGGCAACCGACCATAACACTTTAACCGATGGTACCGATGGTCACTGGGTACTTCCGTAGAATGAGATCCGAGTATCTGAAATTAAATCTCAAACTTGACAACCTTACAAATGGGAATGGGGCAACCCCGGGCACAGTGCAATGTGTGTCTTTTGTAATGACAGACTTATTCGTGTTAAATGACCCTCT
Organism: Eumerus sabulonum; assembly: GCA_951905685.1. Taxonomy (NCBI): domain Eukaryota; kingdom Metazoa; phylum Arthropoda; class Insecta; order Diptera; family Syrphidae; genus Eumerus; species Eumerus sabulonum. Next base: position 195,264,123 of record OX645060.1, read on the forward strand.
CATGGGATTAACGCTCGGAAAGAGGAAACCGAGAACAAAAAATAAAAAAAATAAAAAATGGCAAGGAGCTAGAGTACTGAGTACCGATTTAAATTCACGTTAATTTCAGTAATTTGAGGTGACATCACACTTATGTACATATGCACATAACGTGGTACGTGAAATGAACAAATAACCAACCAAGAACTCCGACAGAGTAGTGGTAGCACAAGTGGTGGCACTATTGACGCGTCGCGTCATATGCTTTCCGCTTTATTATCCGACTGAGAACCGGCGTGATGATGAGTTCACACTTTACACTCGAAGTGAAAGAGAAAAATAAAAAAAAATAAAAGAAGTTAGCAACCGAGTAGCCGGTAGTCATCAGGGCTAGCGAAATCATCGAAACACTTTTTGCACATTCGTCATTGTACCGAGAGAAAACTAGCTATGTGGGCCCTGGATATGTGGACTCATGTTCCTCAGCTTTGTTCACGGGAAGTGGAGTGGAACGAAGTTGCATTTATTTATTCATACTTTTTCGTTTTATTTCGTATTCATAGTGTCATGTTGGAAACTACTGTGACTTTGGATATATGTATGATTTTAATCGTTCATCGTCATGCAACTGCGAGTGAATGTTACTACTTGATGCACTCCTCGCTTGAAAGCAGATGTTGTGCAGGGGGCGGCGCCCCTTGAGTGTCAGTTGTGGTGGTAGCAATGCGACACATTGGCTTCGGCTAAAGATTGCATGCGGCTTCAGTTCATGCAGTTTTATATGTAATTTATTGAAGCACTACTGCTTCTGCATGTGTCGGTTTTAGTTAGTGGATAATGTGCGTATAAATCGTGTCATTTCTTAGTTGAAAACAGGAAATGAAGTCGATTGGATCAGAAATTACCCACTGAATATGCGGAAGTGCAAGCAGTCAAAACTGGAATTGAACAAATAATTTTGAAAACAAAAACCTTTTATAAAAAAATGCTGAGGAAGACAAGCTTGTTGGATGCCACATAAGTACAGGGTGGCCCAATTAAAGTGTTAGCATTTGTTTTCTGTTTTTTTTTTTTTTTTTCAATTTCCTTTTATAAGGAATAAGCTCTAGCCCCTAAGAGGGGTTATGGCATGGATTTATTTTATTCACGTCCGAAGAGTGCAAAGAATGTTTACAAAATTCATACAAAATACATCCGATCAATCCAGTCCTTATCGTTTTCTTTTCACAATCTTTGCATAGTCGCCCCTGCGGGGACACTTAAAGAAATCGACACATCCACGGAATTACATTTTAGTTTCGCCTCCCGATCAACGATATACTCCTTCAGTCCAAAGTTTGTCACATTCCCGTAGCTTTTCAATGGATCAAAGTCAACCGTTGCGTAGGTCGTCGCACAATTTTACCACAATGATCTCGACCAGCTTTAATACGAAAGAATAGATCATTCGTTTTACGCCCCCACGGAAAACAAGGATGACTCCGCCAAAGATGAGTTCTACGATCTCCTAGACAGAACGTATGCCCAATGTCCCAGTTATGACATCAAAATTGTACTAGGAGACTTCAATGCTAAGCTGGGTAAGGAAAGCATCTTTGAACGAGTCATCGGCAAACATAGCCTACACGACACCACCTTCGATAGCGGACACAGGCTGATTTATCTTGCTACGGGTCGAAATCTCCTTCTAGCCAGTGCGCCCTTCCCGCACCTCGATATACACAAAGGCACCTGGTGGTCTTTTGATCAATCGACTACTAACCAGATTGATCACATCGCGATCGACGTCAGACACTCCTCCACTATTCTTGATGTTCGAACTTTCCGAGGGGGGCTAACATCGACTCGGACCACTATCTTGTACAAGCCAAGATGCGCTTACGGATACCACGAACGCAGCGGAGTAGAGTAAGAATACAAAGTTATGACGTCGGAAAGCTACTATCGCCAGAAATCGCTCGTGCTTTTACCGATCGCGTCTCAATAGAACAGCAGTCCAGTCTGTGGACCTCACAGAACCCACCACGGTCTTGGAAAAAAACTTCATGACGATTTACCCGGACAGACAAAACTGGACCCGCCATACTCAACCCCGCAGATACTGCGCAGACTTTTACACTGACGGGTTTAAAACCAAGTGGAGTCGTCTGCAAACAACTTAAGCTGAATGTATGTATGTTGGCGTTACAGTCCATGAAGGACCTGAGCCGAGCTTCTCTCAATCACCCATGCTGTGTGTGATTTAATTTTCCCATAGGTGAAAGGGACCTACAGTTTATTGCCGGTTCCGAACGGCGAATTTCAAGAAGTTTTTCATGACAATTTTACTACAGGGGGTTTTGTCAGAACCCCGCTGAGGAGAAACACCGTGAAAAACACGTTCGATGACATGGCTGTGTCGGGATTCGATCCCGTGTCATCGGCGTCAGAGGCCAACACACTACCCACTGCGCCACGGTGCTCTAAGCTGAATAAAGCTCTACAATTACCAAATCACTGCAGGGTTTTCCAGGCGGGACTATTGGCAGTAAAAGAGGCCTTGTCCTGGCTAAAGTGGAACGTGATATCCACTACGAATATCCGCATTCTCACAGATAGCCAAGCAGCCTTAAACTCGTTGGAGTCCTATGTGTACACATCAAAAACTAGTCTCGACTGTCGCCTATCTCTTAACGAGATGGCCGAATAGTTCAACATACAACTTATCTGGGTACCAGGACATAGCGACATTTCAGGGAATGAAAGAGCCGACAAACTCGCCAAACAGAACGACGCTACAATCAATCGTGGCTTGTGGGGGAATACCCCTTGCAACCATTAAACTTAATCTTATAAATCTCGCCAGGGCCGAGACGAACCGGAGATGGACTCAGGAACATATGTACCTGCGTCATCACCAGGCAAATCTGGCGTATAATCTCCCTAAAAAGAACTGACATCTACAAAGTCATAGGTGTCATCACTAGACACTGTCTTATCGCCAGTCACGCGCAAAAACTAGGTATAGTTCCGAATGATTTCTGTAGAAGCTGTCTAGACGAGGAGGAGATCGAATCCATTCACCACCTTCTCTGCACTTGCCTGGCATTCTGCACAATCAGCAGACCTTAACGACCTGTAAGAGTTCCAGTAAGTAGGGATATCTGATATTCCTAACTTCTTAAGAAGCACAACATGGTTCCACGAATAGGGGGCTCGTAGCTGCATAACGGGACTCCCTGGCCGATGTGTGTTATTCTCATTTCTGGGAAGGCTACAATCCTACCTACCTTTCAAGCAAGTAAATACATAGACAACATGACAACAATTGATAATCTCGTGTCGATGACATCTCTCTTTGTATTCCCCATATCCCATGATACATAGCATAATGCCGTGATCACAGCGCAAAACTGAATATTATCAGCTGATTAATAGGCGAGTGGAAAAACAAACGTCTCATCCGTCAGGTGATCCTTTCTATACACATATTTTCAAATAGAAAAATAGAAAGATGGTATTGCCCCAATAGTTCTGAAGATGTGTTCTCCTACGCTGGCAAAACCACTTCGTAAGCTTTTTCACCTTTCCTACACCTCTGGGCTCTTTCCGAGTAGGTGGAAAACAGCATTTGTCCAGCTTATGCCCAAAAAAGGCGAATCATCTTCTCCCTCCAAGTACCGACCTATTGCACTAACGACCCTTCTTTCCGAGGTCATGGAAACGCTGATTAACCGTCAGCTTATGAAATATCTTGAATCACGGAAACTCCTCAATGACCGCCAATACGGTTTCCGCAGCAACAGATCCACTGGTGATATGATGGCATATCTCGCTGAAAAGTGGAATCACTCGCTTCACCAAGCAGGTGAAAGCAAAATTGTTGCACTGGATATTTCGAAAGCATTTGACAGGGTTTGGCATGAAGCCCTTTTGTCGAAAATGCGTGCTTTTGGGATCGATGAGTCTCTCTTTCAATGGATTAGAAGCTACCTTTCGAATCGTTCAATTCAAGTTGTTTTGGACGGATTCAAGTCTGATACTCACTTTGTAAATGCCGGTGTTCCCCAGGGCTCCGTTTTGTCTCCGACACTCTTTCTCATTTTTATAAATGATCTCTTGTCTGTTACTTCTAAACCAATTCACTCCTTCGCTGACGACAGTACCCTCAGCTTCTCATATTCGTTCACCAGTTTACGACCCTGCGCTTCGGTTGTAGATATTGAGCGGCAGCGTATGTTAAGCTCATTAAATTCCGATATCGACAGCATCATCCAATGGGGCAAAAACAATAGAGTAAATTGAATGCTTCCAAAACACAATGCTGTCTCTTGTCGTTAAAGCGTATAAATAACCCGCAGCCATTATCCATGAATGGCACTTGCATCTCAGAAACTGAAAAGCTTTCCATCCTGGGTATGAGTGTTGCTCACAATCTTAATTGGAGCTACCATATATTCAGTGTCGCCAAGAATGCTGCGAAATGCCTAGGATTCTTATACAGATGCAAGAAATGTTTCTCACCCTTAGATCTGGCTACAATCTATAAGGCGTTCATTCGCCCCAAATTAGAGTTTAACGCTCATGTCTGGTCCGGTGCTTCCAAGACCTCACTGCACCTACTAGACAGAATACAAAAACGAGCCATAAAACTAATAGGGGACTCCAGCATTACCAAAACATTAGACTCGCTGGAACACCGCAGGAATGTTACCTGCCTCTCCCTGTTTTATCGTTACTACCCCCAAAAATGCTCTGATGAAATAGCCAGTTGCATTCCGCCCCTTCAACATTTCTCCCGCAATACACGTCTCTCTAGGAATGCTCACCAATATACTCTGAAGCCCGCTTTCGGACGTACTGTCAAATATAGAGAATCTTTCATTAACCGAACCACACGAATCTGGAACTCCCTGCCGGATTCGGTTTTCCCCCCTCAATGCAACATTCCTCTTCCCTCCACCTTCTGCCCGCACTGTGTCGCCGACATAATAATGTTATTAGACCTTGAGTGCGCGCAAATTTAAAAAAAAATAAAAATGCCGTTCGCGTATCATAAACAATCTATCAACCGAAAAACAATTCTCTCCATCCACTACATTGCGAGATTCCATCATGAAAATAGGTAGAACCATGTTCGTACACTACTCCTTAGTGTGCTGTACATTTTCTGTATTTTCGTATCATGCTCGTCGCTACACTCGGTTAAGTTCTTCTCATTTCGATAACAAACTGAAAGCAAACACAAGTTGCGGTTTCATCATCTATTTGATAACAAACCTACACAAAGCACGAATGGAGGCATGAAAACATGGCGCAGGAAAAGAAAATCTCCTGTTTACTGATAAGAGTTTAAGTATTGAGCCATTTAAGCAACCGGCCATAGACACGCTGATAAAAGGGATTTGCCGAGTTAATCAGACAGCGATGCACTGCATTTGCACTGGTTCATGTCGGAGTAATTTCGTTCGGTGGCTTCTAACCTTGCTACGTAATCAATGCCTGGCTACTTAGTAAATTAGACTCGCCACATTGACGACAGATGATTATTGTGATAGTGTCGCAACAATATGGGATCCATGTGAAGAAATCGTGTTCGCTTACACGGAATGCACAGAGCAACTGCGCGTTTCGTTCAACTAGTGACTGATTGTTTGGATGCATTGATATGATGTGTGGACAAATGATATACGAATAGCAACTAATAAAATTCACTTTTACGAGACGCACTATACGGCAATAGCGTGGCAAGTACATGCGGACGTACATATGTACGACGAGCATAGGCAGCAGTATATGATCTAAGTAATAAGGCCATTGTTGCCGATCATTTTTTTTTTTGTTTGTTTTTTTCTTGTATGAAATGTCGGGTCTGGGATTGTGTCAAGTGTTTTGTTGACTTGTTTAATTTCCATTAAATGAGACATAAAGCATTTAGCACCATATTTGCTTGTTTACTTCAAGGCGCGAAAACTTTCATAGCTGATCAAAGCGTTTTTTGTTGTGATTTAAAAAAAAAAAACCGGTCAAGTGCGAGTCGGACTCGCGCACGAAGGGTTCCGTACCATCTGTATATATAAATATGAAAGAGACTATGTATGTTACCTCATCAAATGACAGATCTTGGTTGCAGGCAGGGTTTTTTGGATGAAAATCATGTCTGTTGTATGGGAGCCCCCCTTAAATATTCATTTTGTTCTGCTTTTAGTATTTGTCGTGGTAGCGGCAACAGAAATACATCATCAGAAATACATTTTAACTGTCTAGCTATAACGGTTCATGAGATACAGCTTGGTGACAGACGGACGGACGGACAGCGAAGTCTTAGTAATAGGGTTCCGTTTTACGTTTGGGTACGGAACCCTAAAAAAGAATGCATTCACTCGTATGTATTTACATATGTAAAAGCTTGTAAAGGCATTTTGTTGTAGCTGTTTTTTCGCCCTCTAAATAAGTTACCTTTGAACTTTGGAGGCCAAACAAACAAGCCTTAATAACCAGACAAGCAATAGTGGGAAAATTATTCTAATTAAGAGGAGATATCGTCTGAGCGCATATGAGCTAGAGTCTAAAGTACGCTTGTGTATGATTAGATTTTTTTATAGAAGTCAAAGGAATGCGTTGAGTATCTAGAGGTATAGACCGGTTGTGTCTTATTTTTTTCTGATTAAATTGTATTTATCACACTCAATTTAACTCTTATGAGAAGTAGGTCATTTGACTAACCACACAGACCTTTTTCAGATCGATGAATCAATTTTTTCTCGATCCGGGACATAGTACATATTTCCGGAGATTTATGATGCAATTTTGGATTTTATTTTAAACCAATGACCTAGTACCTGTGAGAGACTCTTGCTATGAAACTTGCGAAAGATACATGGGACATAATACTTCATTTTGCTGGTTTATCAATTCCACGATACTTCATCATACCATGAATTACAGGAAGACTGACACGGTGGATCGCCAAGTCGAGCGCGAAGCAAACACTGCCGTGCCATCCTTTACTGGAACCATTTCGCCGCATTTTCAGACCCCTATTTGAGAACCTCTGGATCAAATCTCAAGTCTGTAGGTCATTTAGTTCCGAAGTTAAGCAAAAGCAAAGTTTCGCATTTATGACACTCACTCACTCACTCATGATCATCAGAACAGAACTAGTACTTCCCATAAACTCAGAGAGCTGAAATTTGGTACATAGTTAGGGTTTAATGGCCAAATTGAAAAGGGAAAATTATAAAAACTAGGATAATCGAAGATTTGGAGTACCTAGTGACCCTGATTAGAAAACACAAGAGCCCAACCAAACTATTAGAGATCGACATACCGCGTTTACAAAAAATATTCAACTTGGTGGGCCGCTTCATTTGATGTCAAAAATCGAAGGTCTGAAGTATCTGATGAAAAACCGTCAGCTGGTCTCAGCTGAAGTTATTAGAGATATGGTAATGCCCCTTCTACTATTGGTACATAAAAAAATCTACTGTCATTGCAAAAATCCAGCGTAGTGGGACACATCTTCTAATTTAATCTAGCCTATAGCGTCCCACTGCTGGGCAAATGCCTCCCCTTCTGCTTTTAATACGTACAGGTATACATAAAATTAAGGGGCAGAAGGGAGCGAACAAACAGAGCAAAGAAGTTGATCGCGTTTAACTTGGCAAACGCCAGCTTCGATCTCTGTCCCTGCTCAATCCAAGTTGACACACAGCCCCCGCGTGGCCTCCCCTGGATAGCTATACTGGCACCCGCCAGGTAGTGAACCAATGTGTGCAGCGACCCGACCCCTTGTTCATGGGGAAAGAGGAACCTGACCCTCCAGGTTGGGGGTTGCGCTTAGGGCTAACTTCCCTTTCGCGTAAAACAAAAATTTTGTTCAGAGACAACCAACAGCTTCGGATACGGACGGATTACATGTTGACGACCCCCGCAAACGTCAAAAAGGAAACGAATTTCGGTTCTGCACCTGGAACGTTAGGTCCCTCAACAGACCAGGTGCAGCCGAACAACTCGTCAACTTCTTGGACTGCTATAAGGCAGACATTACCGCGCTCCAAGAAGTGCGATGGGATGGACCAGGCAAAAAGCGGATGTAAAACTGGGATATCTACTACGGAAACTGCTACAGAGAAAATAGACAACGCCTATTCGGATGCGGATTTGTTGTTCGAGGCAGACTCAGGAAAAAAGTCTTAAGCTTCCAATATGTAAGCGAACGCCTCATAACTATCCGCATCAAGGCCAATCTGGGCAATATAAGCTTACTATGTGTCCACGCCCCCACAGAGGAGAAAGATGTCCCAGCTATGACACCAAAATCGTTCTAGGAGATTTCAATACGAAACTGGGTAAGGAAGCTATCTTTGAACGGGTCATTGGAAAGCACAGCCTACACAACACCACGTCAGAAAACGGACTAAGGCTAGTGGACTTAATGGCGGGACATAACCTGGTAGTAGCAAGTACACGATTCCCACACCTCAACATCCATAAGGGGACCTGGCGGTCTTTCGATCAATCGGCAACCAACCAAATTGATCATATTGCGATCGACGGCAGACACTCCTCCAGCATCCTAGATGTCCGAACCTTTCGAGGAGCCAACATCGACTCGGAACATTACCTGGTTGCAGCCAAGGTACGGATGCGAATTTCTCGGAACCAACGGAGTCGAGTAAGAACCCCAACATTTAACGTCGGAAAGCTGCAATCGCAGGAGACCGCCAGGACCTTCGCCGATCAAGTCTCCCTCAAGCTCTCTCAGGTCCCGATGCAATCTGCAGAAACCATAGAACAGCAATGGGGTCGTTGTCAGAAAGCCATTAGAGAGGCCGCCTCAGATATACTCGGTTTCGAGCCACCACCGTCGAGAAACCCCTGGTTTGATGATGAGTGCAGACCACATTGCATCCACGGACGAGAGCTGCTCGCGAGCTCTATGAACAGAAAAGGAGGGAGGAGCATGCGCTTCTGAAAAGGAAAAGAAGGAGCACGAGAAGCGCGAGATCGAAGAGATGGAGAGATGTTACTGCAGGAACGAAGTTCGAAAATTTTACCAGAAAGTAACACGACCATGCCAAGGCTATAAAGCCAGAGCAGAAGCCTGCAGTGATGATCACGGACAACTAGTAGTGGAGTCACAGTTGATGCTGAGATTGTGGAAGGACCACTTCTGCAGACTGTATAACGGCGAAGATAGTCAAAATGCCGCCGTCAGGCAGAGCGAACCATTCACAATGGACGAAGACGAAGGAGAATCCCGTCCACCCGACCTAGACGATGTTAAGATAGCGATATCGAAACTTAAGTCTTATAAAGCTGCTGGAGCAGACGGACTCCCCGCGGAGCTGTTTAAAGCAACTGGCGATGAGCTGGTTAGGAACATGCACCAACTCATCTGCAAGATATGGTCGGAAGAACGCATGCCCGATGAATGGAATCTCAGTATCGTTTGCCCGGTCCATAAGAAAGGAGACCCCTATGACTGCGCCAATTACAGAGGGATAAGCCTCCTGAACATCGCGTACAAGATCCTCTCTGCCGTACTGTCTAAGTACCTGAAACCGTTCGTGGACAATATGATAGGTTCCTACCAGTGTGGTTTCAGGCCAGGAAAATCCACGATAGACCAAATATTTACACTACGACAGATCTTGGAGAAGACCCATGAATTCCAGGTCGACACGCACCATCTTTTCGTCGACTTTAAAGCCGCGTATGACAGTGTTTATAGAGACGAGCTATACAGAGCCATGTCATGTTTTAACATTCCTGCCAAACTCGTCAGACTATGCAGGATGACTATGGAGAACTCTCGCTGCTCCATTAAGGTCGGAGGTGAACTAACCGACCCCTTTGATGTTAAAAAAGGTTTTAGACAGGGTGACGCACAGTCATGTGATTTCTTCAACATTATTCTTGAAAAGATCGTGCGGGACTCTGCGGCCAATACAAGAGGTACGATCTACTTCAAGTCCACACAATTGCTTGCCTACGCAGATGATATTGACTTTATTGGACGAACAAAGCGAGACGTCAATGAGGCGTGGGTCTAAGTGTAAATGGGGACAAGACCAAATATATGCTGTCATCCAAGAAAGACGCACAACACGGACATCTTGGTCAGAACGTCACCTTCGGCAGCTATATTTTTGAAGTAGTTAAGGACTTCGTCTACCTTGGCTCGGTAGTGACAAGCAGCAACGACACCAGTGCTGAGATAAAACGCAGAATAACTCTTGCTAATCGCTGCTTCTTCGGGCTCAAGAGGCAATTGAGTAGTAGAGCCCTCTCGCGAAAAACTAAGGTTTCCGTCTACAAAACCTTAATCATCTCGGTCCTCCTCTACGGCGCTGAGGCTTGGACGTTGTCAAAAGCGGATGAAGAGGCTCTTGGACGTTTCGAGAGGAAAATTCTGCGTGCAATCTTTGGTCCCGTTTGTGTAAATGGAGAATGGAGGAGGAGATTCAACCAAGAACTGTACGAGCTGTACAGCGACATCGGCCTGGTTAGACGTCTTCGGATCCAACGTCTAAGATGGCTAGGCCATGTAGAGCGAATGGACATCAACGCTCCGGCCCGAAGAGTCTTCGACTCCAACCCCGAGGGAAGACGCAGCAGAGGACGACCGCATTTAAGGTAGCGCGCACAGGTGGAAGGGGACCTCATCCAACTGGGCGTGCGGCACTGGAAGCGGCTGGCCGAAGATCGGGCCGGCTGGAGAGGCTTGTTGGTTGAGGCCCTGGTTCACCCCGAACTGTAGCGCCATCAAAGTAAGTAAGTAGTTGATCTCAAAGCTTATGTAAAATTCGTAACTTATAACGCTGTAAAGCTCTCTAATTGTTTTTTTTGCCCAGTTTAACTGATGTGTGCCTTAATTGACCATCGGAGAGCAGGGGAATAAATAATAATTCTTTTCTTCCCCTTTTACAATTATATATCACTCATTTGGAGTAGTGTGTAATTTTCTCAAACTTCCATTATTCTGAAAGTGGGCCTAAATTGATGGGAATACCTTTGAAACAAGGAAAAAAAATCATGCTGTTCCTAGATCCTGTTGCTTATATAGTGTGAGAATCACAAACAAGATAATCAAAATCAGCACTTTCGAAAATCGATTTTTTTCCGTTCTGGCACCACTGTGCGTCGTAAACAGCATCGGTAGATACATATGTATAATAATGTAACATGCCGAACAAAATTACATCAGCGGCTAAAGTCTGATAGTTACACCTCTTATGTATGTAACTCGTTGTATTCTCTTCCACTCATGCGATTTTCTTTCGATTCCTAAACAAATGCAAATGTTTCCCCATTTGTCACTAATTAGCAACAATCCGGAAGAAACGCTATTACCTAATTTGCATACATTTCGTATTTTATTGGATTTTCGTCGTACCACACCTATGGACATAATGCATCCAATTAATATGAATTCAGAAGAAGATACATATACAGTGGTGTTCGTATAATAAGCACACCCTTATTCAAATGCGTATTTGGTTGCAATTCACACTGTGCTTACAAGCTGCGCATGAGTAAAGCCATAATATCCCAAGGTACTCTTGGTATGAATATGAAAACATACTCCAAGGAAGATCATTGCAAATTGGGTGTTCCTATAAATAGCACATATCATGGTGTGTCAGAAAAAAAATATTTTCCAGTGATTTAAGTGAGGTTAGTGTGAATTTTTTTTTAAGGATAGCCATAATTACACTCATTTCTTACACAAATAGGAGTATTTAAAATGGGCAGAGGAAAGCGTTGCACGGAGGAAAGGAGGGAAATAGTCGGTACCATGATACAGGCTGAAAAGACTATTTCAGAGGTGGCAAGGACATTAAGGTGCTCTAGAAAGCTTGTTCAAAATGTAATGAAGGTCATACGGTGGAGCCAATCTTCCACAAATCCCGTAAGGAAAAACAAAAAAAAAAAGAAAAACGTCAGAAGTGACTGATAGAATTATCCACAAAATCAGTGGCAGCAACATTTTCATAACTTCCCGGGAGATAAAGCAACAACTAACTGATCAACACAATGTCCAAATATCAGCCGTAACTGTAAGTCGCCAGTTAAATGAATTCCAGCTTCATGGCAGAATCGCCAGAAAAAAACCTCTTGTCTCCACAACAAAAAAAAAAAAAAAAACAAAAAAACTCGAAAGAGAAGACTTATTTTCGCAAACGCTCACAAGAACAAACTCTTGTCCTTTTTGGAAAAATATTTTGTGGAGCGACGAAAATAAGTCCAACAGGTTGGGATCAGATGGAAAAAAAATATGTGCGAAGGCAAACGAACCAAGAGTACCCTCCCAGATACACCATTAAGACTGCCCAGCATGGCGGTTTGCGAGTATGCTCCTGGAATGTCAGAACCCTATACACTCCCGGAGCTGCTCATAAACTAGAAGGAATCGTCACGCAGTACAAGGCGGATATTACTGCGGTCCAGGAAATACGCTGGATAGGAAACGGTATGATTAGGAAGAAAAATTGCGACATTTATTACAGCTGTCACAAAAGGTTGTACTTACTGGGATGCGGATTTGTCGTGGGAAAGCGGTTAAGGTCGAAGGTCATCGACTTTAAGCCTATAAGTGATCGCCTGGCTGTGATCCGCATCAGAGGCAGATTTTATAACATCAGTCATATATGTGCACACGCCCCTACCGACGAGGCTGAAGACCCTATCAAGGAGGACTTCTATGACCTCCTGGACAACGCCTACGGAGCTTGTCCGGAGTACGATGTAAAAATCGTGCTCGGGGACTTCAACGCCAAAATCGGTAGAGAGAACACCCCTGGCGGAGTGATCGGAGAGCACAGCCTCCACGATACAACAACAGATAACGGCTTCCGACTCGCTGACTTTGCGACAGCTCGTAATGCGGTGATAAGTAGCACAAGATTCCCCCGCAAGCGAATCCACACAGCAGCCTGGCGATCTCCGGACGATCGAACCGCCAACCCAAATCGACCATGTGCTCATTGACGCAAGGCACTCGTCAAACATCCTGGTTGTGCGAACATTCAGAGGGGCAAATGTCGACTCTGACCACTTCCTCGTAGCAGCAAGATTCAGAACTCGACTGTCCAATGTCAGAAAGCTGCACCAGCCCATCAGGAGGAGGTTCGACATTGGGCGTCGAGCACACCGGAGGTTGCCAGAGTCTATTCAGAAGCTGAAGCTGAAGCTATTCAGAAGCTGAAGAACAACAAGGCCGCAGGCTCAGATGGCTTGCCCTCAGAGCTCTTCAAGGCTGGCGGCGATGTTCTGGTAGGGAGCATGCACCAGATCATCTGCAGAATTTGGGAAGATGAAAGCATGCCCGACGACTGGAATACCAGCTCTATATGCCCCATCCACAAAAAAGACGATCCTACCTCTTGCAAGAACTATAGAGGTATATCCCTGCTCAATGTCGCATACAAGATCCTGTCCAGCGTATTTTGTGAACGTCTAAAACCATTTTGTACCGCACTAATCGGCAGCTACCAGTGCGGCTTCCGGCCCGGCAAATCAACTATAGACCAAATTTTCACACTTCGACAAATCCTGGAAAAGACCAACGAGTTTCGAATCGATACACACCATCTTTACATCAATTTCAAAGCCGCATACGACAGCATTCATCGTGAAGCACTGTTTGGGGCGATGGCCGAATTCGGGATCCCTGTAAAACTGATCCAGTTGTGTCGCGCCACGCTAAAATATACGCGATGCACCGTGCAACTCGGTTCCAGGACTTCGGAACCGTTTGAAACATGCACCGGATTTCGGCAAGGAGATGCGCTGTCATGTGATTTCTTCAACCTCGCGGGCAGCTCTCGTCCGTCGATGCAATGTGGGCATGTATGCATTCTGTTTCTCTACATGGGCCTGTCTGCACTCATCATCAAACCAGGGGTTTCTCGACGGTGGTGGCTCGAAACCGAGTATATCCGAGGCGGCCTCTCTAATGGCTTTCTGACAACGACTCCATTGCTTAATGATCAACTACATTTTTATTTTTTCCCATTTGGAATTATATTTTTTGAATTGATTTAAAGGAATTATGTGTTTTTCAATAAAGTATATATAAACGCACATCAGTTATAAAACAAAAAAATCTGAACCTCTTTTTAGACTTTTGGCACAACATAATGTATGAGAACTTACGGGTGTGCTATTTATCTGAACACCACTGTAAATGAATATCGACGAAGAGCAACCTTTTACCATAAAACTTTCACTTGAAAAAGAAAACAAGAAGAACGGAATAAGGAGATATGAGTAGGACCGATCTCGAAAATTGGCTTGTCATCGGATTGCTTCCAATTAAACTTAACTAATGGAAATTTATCGACTTTTCTCCAAAAACCAAAAACAAAAAAAAACAGACTTTCACCTATGTTTGTATGAGTATAAGAAAATACACTGGATCTCAATAAACTGACACCTTTGCAAATAAAATGTATGAGTCAAGCATTTAATGGGCAAACTGGGGCCTAAGGCTACTTCGACGAATATGGTTTTAAGTGTTCCAAATCGAACTAGTTATTGGTATGATGGTCTAGTTCGAAAAGCGGTCTAACCAAATTGTCACTTGAACTAATGACTTCATTGCGGAAATTTCTCCGACGCTTCCTAATCGTGGCGTTAAGCTTTGTACAACAATAATCACTTCGCTTTGGGGGGGAGGGAGCGAGCAAACAGGGCAAAGAAGTTGATCGCGTTTAACATGGCAAACGCCAGCTTCGATCTCCGTCCCTGCTCAATCCAAGTTGACACACAGCCTCCGCGTGGTCCCCCCTGGATAGCTACCCTGGCACCCGGCAAGTAGTGAACCAATGTGTGCAGTGACCCAACCCCTTGTTCCTGGGGAAAGAGGAACCTGGCCCTCCAGGTTGGGGGTTGTTCTTAGGGGTAACATCCCCATCACGTAAAAACCTAGTTGTTCCGAAACAACAACAAGCCTCGGATACGGACGGATACAATGCTGACGACCCCTGCAAACGACTAACGGACTTGAGAGCCTGCACCTGGAATGTTAGGTCCCTTAACAGACCGGGTTCAGCGATCAATTGGAGCAAACCCTCAACTGCTATAAAGCAGATATAATCGCACAGAAGTGCGATGGGATGGACCAGGCCAAAAACGGATGAAAAACTGCGACATCTACTACGGGAACTGCTACAAGGAGAACAAACAGCGCCTATTCGGGTGCGGATTCGTTATTCGAGGAAGACTCCGACAAAAAGTCTTAAGCATAAGCATAAGCGAACGCCTCATAATAATCCGCATCAAAGCTAAATTTGGAAACATTAGCTTAATATGCGCTCACGCCCCAACGGAAGAAAAGAACGATCAACTCAAAGAAGAAATCTACGATCTCCCAGACAGAACATATGCCCAATGCCCCAGCTACGACACAAAAATAGTCCCAAGAGATTTTAATGCAAAACTGGGCAAAGAGAACATATTTGAGTCGATCATAGGAAAGCATAGCCTCCATAACACCACACCCGACAACGGACTAAGGCTAATTGATTTCCTAGAGGGGCGGTACCCTTCTTGTAGCAAGCACGCGATTCCCCCATCTCAGCATCCACAAGTGTACGAACGTACGAACCTTCCGAGGGGCCAACATCGACTCGGACCACTACCTTGTTGTAGCCAAGGTACGAATGAGGATATCAAGAATGCTTAGGAGTCGAGTAGCACAATGTAAGTTTGACGTCGGAAAGCTACAATCGCAAGAGACTGCCAGAATCTTTGCCGATCGTGTCTCCTCCAAGCTCTCTCAAAATCCGCCCACAGCAGCACAAACAATAGAGCAGGAATGGGCGCATTGCCAGAGCGCCGTCAGAGACGCTGCCTCAGAGGTGCTGGGTTTCAAAGCGCCACCACCTAGACACCCCTGGTTCGATGAACAATGCGAACAAGCCAATGCAGCAAAACAAGAGGCATATAAAGCCATGCTGCAACGACGGACGAGAGCTGGTCGCGAAATCTATGAGCAGAAGAGAAGAGAGGAACACACGCCTTTCAGAAGAAAGAAGAGAGAGCACGGAAAGCGTGATATCGAGGAGATGGAGAGATGCTTCCGCAGGAATGACGCCCGTAAGTTTTACAATAAGGTGAAACGAACATGCCATGGCTACAAAGCCAGAGCGGCGGCCTGCAGGGATGAAAATGGAGAACTGGTAGTAGAGTCGCAGTCGATGCTGAGGATTTGGAAAGACCACTTCTGCAGACTGTATAACGGCGATGATAGACAAGATACCGCTGTCAGGCAGAACGAGCCATTCGTAATGGACGACGATGAAACAGAATTCAGTCCACCCGACCTAGACGAAGTCAAAATAGCGATATCGAGACTTAAGTCTAATAAAGCCGCGGGCGCAGACGGCCTGTTCGCTGAGCTTCTTAAGGCGGCTGGAGATGAGCTGGTAAGGTGCATGCACCATCTCATTTGCAAGGTATGGTCGGAGGAAAGCATGCCCGACGAATGGAATCTCAGCATCGTTTGCCCGCTTCATAAGAAAGGAGACCTCTATAACTGCGCCGACCTTCTCTGCCGTATTGTGTGAACGCCTGAAATCGTTTGTGGATAACCTGATCGGCTCTTATCAGTGGGTTTTAGGCCAGGTAAATCCACAATAGACCAATTACGCTACGGCAGATCTTGGAGAAGACCCAGGAATACCAAATCGACACTCACCACCTCTTCGTCGATTTCAAGGCCGCATATGACAGCGTGATGAGCTATACAAAGCCATGTCTAGTTTTAACATCCCTGCCAAACTCATCCAACTGTGCAGGATGACAATTGAGAATTCTCGCTGCTCCATTAAGGTCGGTAATGAGCAAACCGAGACCTTTGATGTTAAAAAAGGATTTAGGCAAGGTGACGGGCTGTCGTGCAACTTTTTCAACATCGTGCTTGAAAAGATCGTGCAAGAGTCACTGGCCAAGACAAGAAGTACGATTTATTTCAAGTCTACGCAATTGCTTGCGTATGCCGACGACATTGACGTGATTGGACAGACACAGCGAGACGTCAATGAGGCCTTTGTAAGCATTGAGGTAGAAGCGACTAAGATGGGTCTCAAGGTCAATGAGGGTAAAATCAAATAACTGCTTTCATCTAAAAGAGACGGACAACACCGACGTATTGGCCAGAACGTCACCATGGGCGGATATAACTTTGAAGTGGTCACGGAATTCGTCTACCTTGGCTCACTGATGACCAGCGACAACAACACCAGCGCTGAGATAAAACGCAGAATCACTCTTGCCAACCTCTGTTTCTTTGGGCTCAAGAGGCAATTGAGAAGTAGAGCCCTCTCTCGGAAAACCAAGGTGACACTATATAAGACCTTGATCATCCCAGTCCTCCTTTACGGCGCAGAGGCTTGGACCTTAACAAAAGCGGATGAAGATGCCCTTGGTCGTTTCGAGAGGAAAATTCTGCGCACTATCTACGGTCCCGTTTGTTCAAACGGTGTATGGAGGAGAAGATATAACGAAGAACTGTACGGGTCGTACAGCGACATCGGCCTGGTACGACGTCTACGGATACAGCGTCTAAGGTGGCTAGGCCATGTAGACCGCATGGAAGATACAGCTCCGACCCGTAAAGTTTTCGAATCCACTCCGGAAGGAAGGCGCGGCAGAGGACGGCCGCCTCAGCGGTGGCGCACGCAGGTGGAAGGGGACCTCAACCAACTGGGCGTGCGGCACTGGAAACAGCTGGCCAAGGACCGTGCCGGCTGGAGACGCTTGTTGGTTGAGGCCCAGGTTCACCACGGACTGTAGCGCCACCTAAGTAAGTAAGTAAGTGGGCCTGCGATCGACTTACAGAAGATGCCGATTTTGCCAAAAAAAATCATCTTTTCGGATGAAGCTCATTTTGATCTTGGCGGGTATGTAAACAAGCAAAAGTGTCGCATTTGGGGCACAGAAAACCCGCACGCATACATTGAAAAGCCGGTGCACCCAAAACGAGCCACTGTTTGGTGCGGATTTTGGCCCAGAGGCATAATTTGGCCATTTTTCTTCGAAAATGAGCAAGGAGTTGAACGAATTTTTGTTCACAAAAATTGAAGAGGAGGATATTGGCAACATTTGGTTTCAACAGGACGGCGCTACGTGCCACACAGCCGAAGCTACACTCGATGTTTTGCGCCCTGTTTTTGAAGATCGCATTATCAGTCGCAGAACTAATGTCGTTTGGCCACCTCAGAGCTGCGATTTGACACCGTTGGACTATTATTTGTGGGGTGCCGTCAAAGATAAGTGTTACGCCGACAAGCCAGAGACAATTGACGCTTTAAAGGACAATATTCGTGAAGCCATTGGTGAAATACAGCTGCACACAATCGATAATGTGCTTAAAAATTGGACCGATCGTGTAGGCTACTGCATGGCCAGCCGAGGCAGCCATTTGAATGAAATTATTTTCCATTATTAACCGGAAGGATTGTACTTTCAAATAAAAAGAGAAATTTGAGAAAATGTTCAGTAGTTTTTTTTATAGCATTTTCAAAAGAAAAAAAAAGTTATTTGGCGGGCCCTTACATATGGACATTATGTCCCCTGTGTTTCTCATCAGTACACCAGAAGTTCACGCGTAACTTGCAACCCTTACAGAACCATCAAAGTACATACATACACACATAATAGGTATTACATACATAGGTATACCGCACAGATGAAGTCACAGTGGGCAGCAATCAAAAATCCTTCAATAGGATAATCAATGCAGATCCTATGATTCATCGCGACAAGATAACGAATTGTAATTGAGGGATGACAAACAAGAGATGATAACGACAATCCATCCCCCGTACATCATGTAAACAAAAGACCTACACCTCCACAATATGGAAAACGAGATACATATGTACATATGTAGTTATTGGGTTTAAACTCACCGTTTGACCATTTTGTTGGTCACTCCGGAATTGTTTTCCTGTAGAGATCCTATGTCTACCGATTTGAAATAATCCAGCTTCCCAATTGTTGCACGACAAATTACACACACTTGACCTTTTGTTTTGATCGATCACTCCTGCTGCCGATCGATAAACCGATTAATTGGCGTAAAATCGATTTTAAACATCAAACACACCATACACCCAACTGAACTCGATTTTTCCACCAAACAAACGAAACAACACGGGGAAACAATGACGTCTATGACGACAAATAAAGGAATCAAGTAGGTAGGTAAGTCGGAGGCTTTGGTAGGCCACAAACGATTCACAGATTCCCGAGGGTACACACCAGTAGTAGAAGCGAGAAACGTTCGACCAGATTATACGTTGTTTGGGTACATTGATGGGGGTAAGAGAGATGACCCACGCACTTCATGTAATTCACAAAGAAAGGAAAACAAAAAAAAAAAAATTTTCAAATCAAAACAAAAAGACGTTAGAACCGAAACGACAATTTTGGTTTTTTTTTTTTTTTTTCTTAGCAGAGGGAGTGCGGAATGGAAAAGGGCTGCTTTTCTATTTTTTATTATTCATCAAGTACGACGGCACCAAAGATTGTCGTGCGCCGTACTTTCTCGTCGTAGGTACGTCGTTGGCGAATATGTATGGATAAGTATATATGTATGTGTGTGTGGGAGATAATCTAATTGCTCTTCCTTCGCCTTCGTTTCTTTCCCTTTTGTTGAATTTTTATTTCTTATTTGCACGTTCTCAACGGTTTTTCTTTTGGCCAACGAAGAAAAAGCAAATTCACACGATCATCGGCTCGATCGACAAATTTCCGAAAAAATAACACAAAAAATAGAACGAGACTCCCGAGAACCTTGGTACCTTTTTTATTACAACTCTTCACCGACTTGGCAGGGGGTGTTGTGGGTTAAGAAAAACACTATGAAGCACGAAACACGAAACACTTTTTTCTATTCCTGTCTCTACGTGCTTCCGATGCAATACAAGGAATTTCGTTGGCTTCCTTCGATTTTTTTTTTATTTTTTTTTTTTTCAATTCAAAAACAACACCAAAGAATAATATGCACTTGCGCGCGGGGGGAGGTCGACGAAGAACTTCAGTTTCCAGACACCACACGGACTTTCAATTGAATTTGTTATGAATGCTAACGCTTTTTGCTCGCTTGCTTATTCCTTGCTTAGTTAGGCACTTTAATTGGAGATGGAATTCTCCGCGTCCTGCTCGGATCGATGCAGGATGGATAGTTGCAACGGAAGATTAATTTTGAATTCGGACAAACAAAAAGAAAAATGAACAAAAAAGAAACGTTTTTTCGCTTTTATTTATTTGATGTTCGTTTTGAATTTCCCGAAAATACGACTTTCTCGCTCAAACTCTTCGACTGAATGCGAGTGCTGGTGACTGAATGAGAGGATTTTTGACGGCAAAAGTTATGCGTGGAAGAGGGAAATGGAGATGAGAGAAACTAACGATAACGAGATAATTATGTGTAAAAGTGAAAGGGATGGCGAGTGTTGTTATTCGCTTGACAGCTTGGTTTGTTGATGTTCCCTTGCCGATTGCAGCGACGCCTTTGACAGTTTGTTTATTATAACAGGGTGTAGCGGTAATAAAATTCGATTACGTACTGTGTCGGAAAAAAGTTTGGAAACAGTCTAAAGATTCACAACCTTAGTTCTAACATAAAGGCGCTTAACCTACATACATTGATAAAACTTGGCATAAAGATATAATTTGATATTCTTTTTGATATTTTAAAAGAACATTGGTGTATGGCAACTGGAAAAAAATATTTACAAGTAATTGAGGCAACATCTTGCAAAACTTACGGAAAAAATATTTGTATGTAAGCAAGCTGTAATGCCCCTTTCTACGCACGACCACTTCTATCAACATATCCTATCTACTTGATCGACGAGGAAAGAATCAAAAAAGCCTATGTGGTACTATATTCGTGCAAGGTAGCCTTTGGAAAGACATGGGGCCTCAAACCGAGGTTAGTACATTGGTTGTACACTGCGGTGGTAAGACCTATCCTAGTCTATGGCTCGGTTGTCTGGTGGAAGGCGCTTGAGAGAAAGTGTCATCTTCAGAGTGTGTCAAAGGTTCAAAGGGCAGGATGTCTGGCGGTGACGGGATCTATGAAGTCCACACCAACGGCGGCCCTTGAAGTTATGCTGAACCTCCCACCCCTGGACTTGTACTGCGAGAGCGTCGCAACCAGAACTGCGCTTAGATTACAGGAATCAGGTCTCTGGAAAAGGAGTCCTCACGGACATGCATCAGTCTTGGATCGATGGGCCGTCTCGAGATTCAGAACCGTAACGGACTATGTCACCCGACTTCCTTCCTGGGAGAGGAGATTCTCTATTAGAATTCCCTCCAGGGAGGAATGGACCGGTGATTTGGTACGCACGGAAAGTGAACTGGCACTCTACACCGACGGATCCAAAATGGATGTTGGCACAGGTGCAGGAGTCTACTTTGAGTCTCGGGATATACATCGCTCCTACAGGCTCGATGATTGATGCAGTGTCTTTCAAGCTGAGGTCTTCGCTATCAAGCAGGCGGCGGACCTGATCAGCAAAGAGAATATTACAGGAAAAAGGATCAGCATCTATGTTGACAGCCAGTTGGCAGTTGACAGTTGGCAGCCATTAAGGCTCTGCAGGCAGCATGGATAAGATCCAAACTCGTCAAACTCTGCAAGGAGAAGTTAGAAGAGACATCCAATGTAAATGAGGTGACCCTTTGCTGGGTACCTGGTCACATGAATATCTCCGGAAACGAGAGGGCGGACGAGTTGGCTAGGGTGGGATCAGGTGCTAATATTGCGCAGATCTCAGCTGAGGCCAAAGCACCACTCAGTGCACCACTCTCTACAGGGAGATACAGACGGAGCTATTGGTGAAAGCCAATAAGCGATGGTGTCGCTTAGATACATGCGCAACGGCGAGATCGACTTGGCCCGTCTATGATAAGAAAAGAACGGAAAATCTGCTGAAGTTCAATCGTGGGAACATTCAACTGGCAGTCGGTGCCCTCACCGGGCACTGCATGCTATCCTACCATGCAGCTCGACTAGGCCAGCCCTACAATGACTTTTGCAGAAGCTGCAGGGACGAAGAGGAAATTGAGTCCGTTCGTCACCTGCTGTGCGAATTCCCGGCGCTAGCCCAAGAAAGGAATGTTTTCCTGGGAAGATACTTCCTTTCGGGACTAGAAGAGGTAGGTAATATCGGGCTGAACAGAATACTGGGATTTTTATCCTCGTCTGGCTGGTTCAGCTCGACGGAAAATGTATAGGTATCAACGGGTTAAACAAAACAAGTGGGCACAATGGACTCAACGTAGTCTACGTGAGCCTTGAATTTATGTCAAAAGGGCACCCATATACCTAACCTAACCTAACTTGATCGACGTAGGCGCATCTTACTAGACTGCTTGTCTATCCGTAATCTATTTGATCGACGTAGGCGCATCCTACGGGGACAAGGGAGCGAGCAAACAGAGCAAAGAAGTTGATCGCGTTTAACTTGGCAAACGCCAGCTTTGATTTCTGTCCCGGCTCAATCCAAGTTGACACACAGCCTCCGCGTGGCCTCCCCTGAATAGCTATACTGGCACCCGCAAGGTAGTGAACCAATGTGTGCAGCGACCCGACCCCTTGTTCATGGGGAAAGAGGAACCTGACCCTCCAGGTTGGGGTTGCGCTTAGGGCTAACATCCCTATCGCATAAAACAAAAATTTTGTTCAGAGACAACCAATAGCCTCGGATACGGACGGATTACATGTTGACGACCCCCGCAAACGTCAAAAAGGAAACGAATTTCGGATCTGCACCGGGAACGTTAGGTCCCTCAAAAGACCAGGTGCAGCCGAACAACCGGTCAACTCTTTAGACTGCTATAAGGCAGACATTACCGCGCTCCAAGAAATGCGATGGGATGGGCCAGGCAAAAAGCGGATGAAAAACTGGGATATCTACTACGGAAACTGCTACAGAGAAAATAGACAACGCCTATTCGGATGCGGATTTGTTGTTCGAGGCAGACTCAGGAAAAAAGTCTTAAGCTTCCAGTGTTGCGACGACTGCGAAAGACACCCAACTTTCCTGTTCCAAATAAATATCGGCTAGGTACAGCAATAAAACCCAAGCTGAATCTTCTTCGAAATCCGATTTTATTTTCTAACAAGAGAGAATATGATAAATAACTTGCTTATAACTCGCTGTGGTACTTACATTGGTTTCGGAAAGGTTAAACCAAGGTGTTTCACCAATGTCGGCAGCAACTGTCCACTTCGTCCAATTCAAATGATTCCACCAGACCATTTAACCTCAATTCCTCGCACGAGCTGTCAGAGCCGGGCGATACCCCAGTTAAATTCGCTCCATTTGGACTTTCTCCACAGAGAGAGGTAAAACTATTTTCAGCCTCTAGCCTGAAACTTGGCCAATAAACGGAGTTGCCAGCGGTGTAAATTTAGTGTGGTGAAACATCCTGGTAAAACCCTCCCGAAACCAAAGAAAGGATTGAGTTTAAATTAAATGCGTAAACGAGAACTTCATTAAATTATTCAAATATACATTAGGTAATAAAGATAAAATAATTTCTCATCTCCGCGGCTCGACGACACTCCGGGGCCCGTCTGAACATCTAGTGTGAAGACAAGTCTAAGACAGCGAGCCTTCGCACTGCCCTCCTTACTTTGATGGTTCCATTAGGTAGCCGTACATCTGCTGTCCGAATGACCCCATCAGGACCAGGAAGAACCTTATCGATACGCCCTAACTTCCACGCTGAGCGAATTTCATTTGGTTCGATGAGGATAACGACGTCGCCAACTTCTATTGGTTTCGTGACCTTGTGCCATTTCGTCCGCCTAGTTATTTCAGGTAAGTATTCCTTGTACCATCGAGATATGAATTGTTTCATTAAGTGCTGCGACCGCCGACTGTACAGCTTGCTAATGGCGTCATCCTCTGTGAATATTCCGGGGGCCGTAACGTCTCTCTCAGCTTCTCCAAAAAGCATTGAGTTCGGAGTAAGCGGCATTGGGTCCTCTGGATCGACGGAAATATGAGTGAGTGGTCGGCGATTGATCTGGCCTTGTGCTTCTATCAGGGCGTTTCGCAGAACATCCTCTCGTGGGATAACTCCTCTTAAAATAAACTCAACACTAACCTTGATCGAATGAATCAGGCGCTCCCACGCACCACCCATCCATGGAGAATATGCCGGAATGAAACGCCAGAGTATCCCTTCATATTTCGCTGAGTGTTCACTTAGAGCCTTCTCCATCTCCTTGACGTCTTTCTCCAAAAGGTTTCTGCAACCGATGAAATTTAACCCATTGTCGCTGTATAGATAACGAGTTACGACTCTGTTGACAAGAAAGCGACGCAGTGCCATGGTGCACTGATCCAAACTTAGATCATTCAACAATTCGATCTGAACCGCTCGAAAAGTGAGACAAGTAAAAATCATCCCGTACCTCTTTACAGTCCCTCTGCCAAACTTAACAATCATTGGCCCGAAGCAGTCGACACCAACATGCGTGAACGGCCTCTCATTAAAGGCTAGCCTAGATTGTGGAAGCTGACCCATTAACGGGGACACCGGAAGAGCCTTCCTCTTCTTGCACATGTTACATCGTGACTTAACCCTTTGGACTGCCCCCCGTATACTAACGATCCATGCACGTTCTCTGATGTCTGCTATTATCGAAGCGGACCCTATATGCAGATTTCGATCGTGATGGTGTTGAATAAAAATATCAATCAGCGGGTGTTTCTTTGGTAGGATTGCAGGATTCCGGGCAGCATAAGAAGTAAGCGCCTTTTGCGCTCTGGAGCTCATTCGAATGGTACCCTCTTCATCCATAAAGGGAGACAAGGAGTAAATCGAGCTCGAATTAGCAACTCCCTTCTTCAATTCTAACGAAGCAACCTCATTCTGAAAGACCTCATGTTGTATCTTCCTGAATAGCCACTCCTCTCCGCGAATATACTCCCTTGGCGTAACAAAAGCTTCTTTGTCAACCTCCTTCCTCTTGCAAATATCCTTGAACCGAAGTAAAAGAGCGACTACTCTGACGGATGAAGCCCAGTTGCCTCTGAATCTAGGACGCAGATCGTCGTAAATGGAGAAACTTGGTCCTCTACCACGATCATGTAAGAGAACTCTGGCCTCCAGATTTTCAACACTCTCCAAGGTTTCATCTGCTTTACCAGGCATGATTGGCCACTCCACAAAGGTACTCTTCAGAAAATTGGGACCCCGAAAACAACGCGTCTCCTGGTTGCCAATCGATGTGTCCGTCCATCTGGTACCATCGTCCGCCACATTGTCTAACGTTCTGATGTAATTCCATTGACGAGGAAAAGTAGAATCCAAAATTTCTCCCACTCTGGTTGCAACGAATGATGGAAATTTGCATTTTGTTGAGTTGATCCATGCCAGAACGGTTTTCGAGTCAGAGAGAAAAAGCACATCTTGAATAGGGATGGTGTGAGAATCTCTTATCGTCACTACTAAGCGTACTCCTAGGACTGCGGCTTGTAGCTCCAAACGTGGCACGGAAAGTTTTTTTACCGGAGCGACCTTTGCTTTCGCCATTGCCAGTGAGACCTCCACTACACCAGATCTCTCAAAGCGGAAGTAGGCAACGGCGGCAAACGCCTTCTCAGAGGCATCTACGAAGACTATAAGGTCCACTCTTCCATCGTCGGGATTCCAAGAAACGTAACGGCGGGGAATTTTTAGTTGGCTAATGTTCATTAACTCCTTGATGAAATCCAGCCACTGATCTTTCAGCTCAGTAGAAATGGGTTCATCCCAATCGAAACCTTCTCGCCAAATTTCTTGCAATATAATGCGTCCCCGAATGATATAGTGTGAGATGAGGCCAAGTGGGTCAAATATTCTCATAATGGTCCTGAGAACTTCCCTCTTCGTAACAACGAAGTCTGCCAAAAACATCTTGTTAAAGAGACCACCGTCTGACAGCACGTAGATGAAGTTGTCATGCGAAGGATGCCAAAACATACCTAGGACCTTTGAGACGAAACCTTCTGACTCATTTGGGTCTATACTCACAAGTTTAGGGTTGACATGACTTTCAGGAATCCTTAATAGAAAATCACGACTGTTGGATTGCACCCCCACGAGGTTGAAGCCCATCGAGTCACAAATCCGAATCGCGTCGCGAGTAACTGCTACCGCCTGCTCTGACGTATCGTGGCTATTAAAGTAGTCGTCAACGTAGGTCCTTTTCGTCAAACCATCCACTGCTTCAGGGCAATCAACTCGATAAAGATTCGCATGATAGTTTTTCACGAACTGCGAACACGTAGGTGAGCATCTGGGACCAAACATCATGACTTCGAATATATAAACTGTCGGGACTCTAGAATTGTCCCCATCTCTCCATAAGATTCGTTGACATTGCTGGTCTTCTGCCTTAATCCGGATCTGATGGAACATCCCCTTCACGTCAGCATTCACCGCAACCTTGCGTTCTCTAAATTTAAACAGCCCTGCATGAAGAGGAACTAAATTGTCCGGACCCTTTAGTAAGTACGTATTCAATGAAACTCCTTTCACCTTAGCAGCTACGTCTGTAACTAATCGTGGCTTTGGGGGAACCTTGTTGGGGTTATGAACTATAAAGGTAGGCGCATACCAAACCCGTGCCCACTTACTTCCCAAGTCCTGTTTGGTGGCGACTCTTGCGTACCCTTTTGACACCAACCCGCGCATGTACTCGTTCATCCATTTTAATAAATCGGGACTTTTCTTCAAAACCCTTTCAAGTCCTATGAGCCGATTGTATGCCATAGGGTAGCTATCCGGCAGTGTGACTCCATCCGAAACCCAAAGCAACCCAATTTCATAGCGTCCATCCTTCATCTTCAAAGTGTGCTCCATCACGTCTAAAGCCCGGCGGACTTCCCTGCTGACGAGTTCTCCCTTCGGAGGCATTACACCAAATTCTTCGGTCGTGAAGTGTCGCTTTACGAGGTTATGCAGCTCATCTTCGCCCTTGATCGCGTCATGAAAAGCAAAATGCATAGCGGGTTTAGTTACCTGGTGAAAGCAGGATGCTCTGATAGTGGGAGTCGACGGACCAAAGACGATCCACCCTAACAACGTTTTCAATGCACACGGTTCCTCGTCCTTACCATGACGTTGCCCTTGTCCCAACAAAAACTTTGCCTGATCGAGACCTATTAGAATCCTCGGCTTAGCATTGCAGAGATTCGTAAGCGGCAAACCACGCAGATGAGGATATCGATCCTTGAGAGACGCAACATTGACCGTCTGACTTGGAAGCTCCAAACTATTGACCACATACACTCCCTTAAGCAGATGACGTTTACGATTACCCGCTCCAGAAACGGACAAACTGGTTTTAATCGCTTCCTCTACACGAGACATACCTTTTGTCCATTGTAGTGTTATCTCCTCTGGTGTACCGACTAAATCTAGTTCGTCAAATAACTCCTTCTCGAACATGGTAAGACATAAGCCATCATCCAGGAAAGCATACGTATCGATGAACTTGCCGTTGTTGCCGTGGATTCGAATTGGCGCCACCTTAAACAACACAGGAGTTTTAGCATCAACATGCGCGGAATTAAAATTCGGTTGGGGCTCGAAAGGCTCAGCGGCGACGTTCAGCTCCACCTTCCTCTTCGGAACCGATGAATGTAGTAGTTGATGATGTCGCCCAGTGCAGCCATTCAGGCCACAAGTCCTCTTTCTAGCACAAGCCCTCCAGTTATGTTGCGATGGATCCAAGCACGTGAAACAGATCGCCTTATCGCGTACGAACTCTAATCGCTGTTCAGCTGTCAGATTGTTGAAATCCTCGCATTGCGCTAGACTATGCTGTTTTCGACAACACTTGCTACAACTTACCCTCGCCGGGGTAGACGAGGATGGCTGGTGTGTCAGCACCCGATGTAATGGTTTAGATAGGCCTTGAGGTTTTTTACCCGCTACAGACTCCAAAGGCCTAACTAACTCCGGTGGTAAATCAGTAACTTTGGCGGTGAGAAATTCTGCGAAGTCTTGAAGAGAGGCACGGTGGAGTGAATCTTGCATCTTCTTCCAGTCCTGGTATAAACTTGCACCTAATTTACAAGCCAGATCGGTAAGCACGTAACCGTTGGTGAGATCCTCTTCTCTCTTCATTGACTTTAGATCAGCCACGAACCCGTTTACCCTGACTGCCCATAAATGCAAGTTTGCGTCGCACTTTGACTTCAGTGGGGGAAGCTTGAGGAGATCTGATGTTAACCCGTGTACCAACACATCGGCCCGCCCAAAGATGGCCCGCAGTGAATCCATGATAGCCACGTCATCAGCCGAATACTTCAGACGATCACTTACCAACTGATAAGCCTCACCCTTTAAAGCCTTGCGCAGTCGAGCAACATTTTCTTTACCGGAAAAATGGCCTTCGATGGTGGTAGACCTAAAGACTTCTTCAAAGTAGGGCCATTCCCTCTTATTTGCCCCGGAGAAGAACGGCAGCTCCTGAACATTGGTCCTATTTAAGATTGTAAGTAGGCTCGCCATATCTGACTGCTGTATAGAGCAATCTTGAAAACGAGCGCGATGGTTAGGTGCTCCACTAATAGGTGTAGATTGGGGATGATGCGCCAGATTCTCCCATGGTCGGTGATGTTCAGCTCTCTCCATTAAAGCCCGGTGGTTGTCTTGAATTCTCCGGATCATCTCCAACCTTTCATCCGACAATGAACGACTACTACGGCTCGCCTCAACCGCCTTGGGAAGGGGGGCATTAGGCGCAACTGATTGCACAACATTCTCCATCTTTAACCTCATCTCATCCAACTGCCTTTGCAAAGCGGCCAGTTCGGCATCCTTCTGTGCAGCTGCCGCTTGCGCTACAGCCGCCGCCTCCAACAACCCATCTATCGTTGCTTCTAACTCAATTCGCTTAGATGGATGGGACACGACGATATCATCCTCTGGTTGGGGTCTCACAACAGCAGGACTTTCCTCCTCTTCGCTTACTGCCTGACAGGAACTTTCGCCACAAAACCATGGAGTGGCTGAATCGAACTTATTTGGGTCGAACTTAGCACAAGAAAAATGCTACCATCGTTTACAGGTGTCACAGCTCACCATTGACGAAGTGTCTTCCTTGCGACACTTGGTAGCGCTGCAGCTTCTCTTCTTTGGTGCCATTATACCTTCCAAAAATCAAGGCAATAAGAAAAAGGGTAATAAAGGGAACTGACCTTCTTGGAACAACAATAAAATAAAATAATGTTGCGACGACTGCGAAAGACACCCAACTTTCCTGTTCCAAATTTCCACCAGACCATTTAACCTCAATTCCTCGCACGAGCTGTCAGAGCCGGGCGATACCCCAGTTGAATTCGCTCCATTTGGACTTTCTCCACAGAGAGAGGTAAAACTATTTTCAGCCTCTAGCCTGAAACTTGGCCAATAAACGGAGTTGCCAGCGGTGTAAATTTAGTGTGGTGAAACATCCTGGTAAAACCCTCCCGAAACCAAAGAAAGGATTGAGTTTAAATTAAATGCGTAAACGAGAACTTCATAAAATTATTCAAATATACATTAGGTAATAAAGATAAAATAATTTCTCATCTCCGCGGCTCGACGACATCCAGTATGTAAGCGAACGCCTCATGACTATCCGCATCAAGGCCAATCTCGGCAATATAAGCTAACTATGTGTCCACGCCCCCACAGAGGAGAAAGATGACCGACATAAAGACGACTTCTATGATCTCCTGGGCAGAACGTATGCGCAATGTCCCAGCTATGACACCAAAATCGTTCTAGGAGATTTCAATGCGAAGCTGGGTAAGGAAGCTATCTTTGAACGGGTCATTGGAACGTACAGCCTACACAACACCACGTCAGAAAACGGACTAAGGCTAGTGGACTTTATTGCGGGTCATAACCTGGTAGTAGCAAGTACACGAATCCCACACCTCAACATCCATAAGGGGATTTGGGGGTCTTTCGATCAATCGACAACCAACCAAATTGATCATATTGCGATCGACGGCAGACACTCCTCCAGCATCCTAGATGTCCGAACCTTTCGAGGAGCCAACATCGACTCGGATCATTACCTTATTGCAGCCAAGGTACGGATGCGAATTTCTCGGAACCAACGGAGTCGAGTAAGAACACCAAAATTTAACGTCGGAAAGCTGCGATCGCAGGAGTCCGCCAGAACCTTCGCCGATCAAGTCTCCCTCAAGCTCTCTCAGGTCCCGATGCAATCTGCAGAAACCATAGAACAGCGATGGAGTCGTTGTCAAAACGCCATTAGAGAGGCCGTCTCAGATATACTCGGTTTCGGGCCACCACCGTCGAGAAACCCCTGGTTTGAGGATGAGTGCGGACAGGCCCATGTAGAGAAACAGATTGCATACATGGCCACATTGCATCGACGGACGAGAGCTGCCCGCGAGCTCTATGAACAGAAAAGGAGGGAGGAGCATGCGCTTCTGAGAAGGAAAAAGAAGGAGCACGAGAAGCGCGAGATCCAGGAGATGGAGATGTTACTGCAGGAACGACGTTCGAAAATGTTACCAGAAAGTAAAACGAGCATGCCAAGGCTATAAAGCCAGAACGAAAGCCTGCAGGGATGAGAACGGACACCTAATAGTAGAATCGCAGTCGATGCTGAGAATAGGGAAAAACCACTTCTGCAGACTGTATAACGGCGATGTTAGTCAATATACCGCTGTCAGGCACAATGGTCCATTTCTAATCGACGGAGACCGCAGAGAATTCTGTCCCCCTGACCCCGACGAAGTTGAGATTGCCATATCGAAACTCAAGTCGAATAAAGCTGCTGGCGCAGACGAACTGTCTGCTGAGCTCTTCAAGGCAACTGGGGATGACCTGGTTGGGAGCATGCACCGGCTCATCCGTAAGATATGGTTCGAGGAAAGCATGCCCGAGGAATGGCGTCTCAGCATCGTATGCCCGATCCACAAGAAGGGAGACCCCTATGATTGCGCCAACTATAGAGGAATAAGTCTCCTTAACATCGCCTACAAAATCTTCTCTGCCGTTTTGTGTGAACGCCTGAAGCCTTTTGTAAATAAGCTGATAGGTCCTTATCAGTGCGGACTCAGGCCAGGGAAGTCCACCATCGACCAAATCTTCACACTACGGCAGATCCTGGAAAAAACCAATGAATTTCAAGTCGACACTCACCACCTATTTGTCGACTTCAAAGCCGCATACGACAGCGTAATTAGAGACGAGCTATACAACGCTATGTCTACCTCTGCCATACCAGCTAAACTCATCAGACTATGCAGGATGACTTTGGAGAATGCTCGCTGCTCCATCCGAATCGGTGAACACCTTACCGATAGTTTTGATGTCAAAAAAGGATTTCGGCAGGGCGATGCGCTGTCGTGTGATTTCTTCAACATCATATTGGAAATGATTGTGCAAAAATCACTGGCCAATACAAGAGGCACAATCTATTTCAAATCCTCGCAACTCCTTGCATACGCCGACGACATCGACATAATAGGAAGATCGCAGCGAGATGTCAATGAGGCGTTTGCGAGTATTGAGATGGAGGCGGTGCAGTAAACGAGGGTAAAACTAAATATATGCTGTCATCAAAAAGCGCCCTCAACACCGACGTCTTGGCCAGAACGTTTATATAGGCAGATATAAGTTCGAGGTAGTTAAGGACTTCGTCTACCTTGGCTCCGCAGTGACCTGGAACAACGACATCAGTTCCGAAATCAAACGCAGAATCACTCTTGCTAATCACTGTTTCTTTGGGCTCAGGAGGCAATTGAGTAATAGAGCCCTCTCCCGAACGACAAAGTTGACTCTATATAAGACCCTTATCATCCCGGTCCTGTTGTACGACGCAGAAACATGGACACTATCGAAAGCGGATGAGGAGGCTCTTGGTGGGTTCGAGAGAAAGATTTTGCGCGTGATTTTCGGGCCTATAAACGCAGACGGAGGATGGAGGAAAAGGTTCAACCACGAACTTTACGGGCTGTACAGCGACATGAGCCTAGTCACACCTAAGATGGCTGGGCCATGTAGAGCGAATGGACACCACAGCTCCAGCCCGGAGAGTCTTTGAATCCAACCCCGAGGGACGAAGAAGCAGAGGACGGCCACACTTAAGATGGCGCACATAGGTGGAAGAGGACCTCAGCCAGCTGGGTGTGCGGCAATGGAAAAGGCTAGCAAAAGATCCTGCTGTCTGGGGGGCATGTTGGTTGAGGCTCAGATTCACCCCGAACTATGGCGCCCGATAAGAAGAAGATAACCCAAGTGAGTGATCTGATGTTCCCTGAGTTGAACTGCAGAATACACTACGAAGTACTCATGCCAAACAGAGAAGAATAGAACAACAACCCCTCGTGAATGAACGATGGAGCTCAGAAATGGTTCACTGATGGGTCGAAATCCGGAAGCAAGGTAGGGGCTGGTGTGATAGAATCAAGGTATGTATGTATGTATGTTGGCGTTACAGTCCATGAAGAACCTGAGCCGAGCTTCTCTCAATCATCCATGTTGTGTGTGATTTTCATTTTCCCCTAGGTGAAAGGGACCTACAGTTTATTGCCGGTTCCGAACGGCGAATTTCGATCCCGTGTCATCGGCGTCAGAGGCCAACACACTACCCACTGCGCCACGGATCTCTCGATAGAATCAAGGTGCAGACTGCAAATTCATCTCCTCGGTGAGACAACAATATTTCAAACTGAACTGCGTATTCACAATCAATGAAGTGATAGCCAAGCGGTTCCTAATGCACTAAAGAATTACACATTTAACTCGTAAGGCTGTCTTGCAATGTCCCAAGATACTAAACAAATTAAAGGCGATTTGGGTGCCAGGCAATGAAAAGGCTGACATACAAGCAAAGAAATGTGCTCAGGTACCTTTCACGGCTCTCCGGTTTCAACAACTCGGACACAAGCCTACATCTACACAAAAAACAGTTTTATAACAGCCAGGAAGATATTAAACATTCAAGAACGTTCATAGAACAAAACCACACTCCCAAACGGGCTAAATAAGCTCTAGACCTTAATAAAGCCGACCTAAGAGTGCTATGTGTAATACTAACAGGACACCGGGCATGTAACTATAAATTGGGTTCCAAAAGCACCGATACCTGTAGGCGATGTAGCAAAGCTAAAGAAACCATGGAGCGCATATTAACCGTCTGCCCAAGCCTTGCCCGAGAAAGATTCAGAATGACATACAAAGCAACAGTAACAGGGAAAGACCTTCAAGAAATCCCAAATTTTTGATGGCAGCAATCAACTCTTAGACCAAAAACGGGGGTAGAATAGACCTTTATGGATGCAGTACTAGTGTCTCCATGTGACACACCGATTCCCTCAATTAAATTGACTCGGTCGGGCCACGTAATAAAACTAGGTCTGGTATCCTCCAGCCAATTTCAAGAAGCCTAAAAGAGGAGCCTTAAAAGACAACTGTTTTTATTTATTGTATTTTGGAAACTATGAATACAATAGACAATGCAAGTCGCACAATATTAATAAATTAAAATACGTATATCCTTCCTTCTTTGATTTCGTTCTTGTTTCTAAGGGACACTGCGTAGTATTCTATCTACATCCGTTTATTCATCGAATCTAGCCAGTGTATTCACTGCTTTTACCATCACAGGCCACGATTTTCACTTTGTCCACCTTGGCGAATTCGTGCACCTCACGGAATTCGACATCGTTGAGCATCAATGTCCAGACATTGTCACAGAATCGATATGTATTCAATTTGTTTGCCTTGAAAGTAACGCGAGCCTTAACACGCTGATTGAGGGCAGTATTAATGCATTTATCAAAATGTAGAAGAACCTTGAATGCAAGTGCAGGTGTAATTTGTCCAAACTGGCAGGAAGACAAATGCATTTGTTAATAAAATTGAATTAAATGCAACAAGTGACAGATGGAGTCGGCTACTCACCTGAATAAGTTCGTCCAGACTTTCCTGTAGGGTATTTCCCAATGTGGTGTTTCTGTACAGTTGGTAAGACATTTCAAGTCTACAAATAGTTGCTGGAAATACTAAAAGGGAAACTGATCTGTAGAAAATAGCGAATATGGAACAATAGCAATCTGTTTATTGATAGTTTTCAAGAAACTCTACGATAGTTGTCAAAAAATGTAAGAATTCACTGATGTGAAGTTGGCTGTGGTTGGAGTCTTTCAAGTAACTAACAACACCCCATTGGGAATTTTTATGTTATTGTTACGAATTTATTCGATCCCCACACCAAATAGGGTTCGCACCACTGGATTGCGATAAACTACAATTTTCGACGTTTTCCCAATTAAAAACACACACACACTTTTATTTCTTTCACCACAGATCAATTATCTGTGTAGCTTCACCACTTTTATTTATTATCCAATACAATCCACTTTAAACTTTATTACACAATACACAAACCTTTATTGAAAGCTTTTCTTTTCACCTTGGTTGATCACACCGACTTGTCACACGCTGTTTTATACCACAAACTGAATGAAACTGAATGAGTGTCAAGGGCGAGTGTTCGCGCTTATATAGCTCTCGGTCCACCGTCTCGAACGTTCGCCGTTGGAAGTTCCCCATAGGAAATCTCTAGAACGCTCTGACAATTCCATTGGAAGTTGTCATCATTCCAATTCCCGCTTCCAGAGAGTTTTCGAACTTAACGGTCCGCTTGCATCTCCGCAACACTGCCCTCCTCCTAAACTTGTTCGTCCTCGAACAAGCGATTGGACCCTTCTCCGTAATATGGTGCTAACCTCTCTACGTGGACAATTTTATACTTCGCCCGTCTGTTTCCCATCTGCTGTATCCGGTATACCACGTCATTGAGTTTCTTGATGACCTCATATGGTCCGTCCCAGGCTGATTGCAATTTGGGGCACAAGCCTTTTTTCCGTTGTGGGTTGTACAGCAATACCAATTGTCCGGTCTCGAATCCAGAAGTATTCGCCCTCAAGTCGTATCGCGCCTTCATTTTATCGCTGACCAAGTTCAGTCGCTCCCGGATGAACTGATGGATAGAGTTCAGCTGTTCTTTCTTTTCGGTTACGAAGTCTTCCCTGCCGCTAGTTGTCGGTAGTACCACGCCGAACTTCAAGTCCGATGGAAGTCGGAGATCAGTTCCAAAAATGGCTTCGGCGGGTGTTGTTGCCGTTGAATTGTGCTGTGCCGAACGGTATGCCATTAAGAAAAGGGGAAGATGTTCATCCCAGTCCTTCTGATCTCCGACGACGACTTTTCTCAGGTATTCCTCCATCGTCCGGTTGAACCTTTCGACCATGCCATCAGATTGTGGATGTAATGGTGTTGTCCGCGTCTTTCTGATACCTAGCATGTCACAGAGTTCTTTGAACACCGACGACTCGAAGTTTCTCCCTTGGTCTGAGTGCAGTTCCATTGGTACTCCATAACGCGAAACCCAGTTATTCACGAATGCATCCGAAATGGTTTTGGCTTCCTGGTTCGGGATGCAAAACACCTCAGGCCACTTGCTGAAGTAATCGATCACCACTAGCGCGTACTTGTTTCCAGCGTTGCTCGTTGGGAATGGGCCTGCAATGTCCATTGCGATACGTTCGAACGGTGCTCCAACATTGTACTGCTGCATATTTCCTCGAGTTTTCCTAACTGGACCCTTTGCCTTCGCACACTGTTCACACCTGCGAATGAAACGCGTAACCGACTCATGGCATCCTACCCAGTAGAAACGTTTCTTGATCTTTTCTACAGTCTTGTTAACACCAAGATGACCCCCGCTTGGTCCCTCGTGGTATTCTCGGATGACCTCTTCGATTTGTCCTTTCGGAATTACCAGCAGATCGTTTACAATGTTCCCGTCCTCACTTTCCCAACTGCGGTAGAGGCAACCGTTCTTCAGCTTCAAACTCTGCCATTGAGCCCAGTAAGCTTTCACGATTGGGTTTTCATTGGATACTTGCTGCCAACTTGGTCGAAAACCTCGTTCTTGGTAGTCAATGATGACTGCCAAATCGGCATCCTCTCGCTGCTTTCTTCCAACCTTCTCGGCACTCCAAGCATCTTCTGGCAGCACATGGAAACGACGGATATCGGTGACCTCTTCTTTGGTTTCCGCACGTGAACAATGCTTGCATTCAACGCCGCGAGGTCGGCTCGTTAATGCATCCGCATTTCTATGGCTGCTTCCCTTCCGATATTCGCGTGCTCTCGCTTGTTCTCCTTTTCGCGAACCAAACCTCGAACGCCTTCTTCTCAGATGACAATTTCTCGCCATGTGCCCCTGCTCGTTGCAGATGTAGCATCTACCTGGGAACGGGCAGCTCCTACTCACCGTTATTTCTCTGGAACTACGCCACAGTTTGCTGGAAGAACGCTTTCTCCGCAGACGACAGTCTTTTGCAATGTGCCCCTGCTGGTCGCAGATATAGCAGCTACCTGGGAACGAGCGACTCCTACTCACTGTCGTTGTTCTGGAATTACGTCGCAATTTGCTGAAGGAACGCTTTCTCCGCAGACGGCAGTTCCTCGCAATGTGCCCCTGCATCTACCCGGGAATGAACCACTCCTACTCGCCCTTGTTGTTCTGGAACTATCCTGGTCTTGAGATATGCGCCGTAGTTTGATGGAAGGTCGGCATATCAAGAGCGATGTTTCGCATGCGAGAGCGCTGGCAACTGTCTCCTTGAAAGACGTCTTCGGCGTGAGAATCAAGCTTCGTTGCGTGTCGGGGTCCCTTAGCCCTTGGATGAAAGAATCCGTTTTTAGTTTTTCCACCACATCAACTGGAACATCCGCGTAGGCTAGATGAGACAGCCTCTCGATGTCGGCAGCGTACTGCTGGATGGTCTCGTTTCCACGCTGCTTGCGTCCTTTGAGTTCCAGCTTGTGCATCTCCTGCATGTGCTCACTGCCGTATCTTCGATGAAGAGCATCCCATATGGCTGTGTAGTTCCTTCTCTGGGTCTCCGGGATGGTCTGTAGAACGTCAGCTGCTTCACCTTTAAGGGAAATTACTAGGGCAGCCACACGATCTTCCTCTCCCCATTGATTCCGTTCCGCTATTGTCTCGAACTGGAGCTTAAAGATGTTGAAAGCGCTCGTGCCGTCGAAGTTGGGAGCTGTGAATTTCGATGCTGCAGCCGGCACGACGCTTCCATGATGCTGAACGTTCTGGACAGTTTTCTCGAGTTCCAGAACCTTCTTGTCGAACTTCGATTCCAAGGTCTCGATTATCTTTTCCTGGTTATTTTCGAGATCTAGAACCTTCTTGTCGAACCTCGATTCTAGTGTCTCGATTCTCTTTTCTTGATTATTCTCGAGATCTAGAACCTTCTTGTCGAACCGCGATTCTAATGTCTCGATTCTTTCTTCGACGTCCTGGAATCGATCGTTGACTGTCTGCTGGATGTTTCTTAGGCTTTCTCGATTGTTCTCTAGCATCCCTTCTAACGTCTCCAGCTTCTGGCCCAGGGAAGTGGAATTTTCCTCCAACTTTTGATGTATGGTTGCTTCCAGTCTCTGGCTCATGGAACTGGAATTTTCCTCCAACTTCTGATCCAGTTTCTGGGATATGGAAGCACTCATAGCATTCATAGCTGCGAGAATTTGCTGCATATCGAACCCTGGCTCAGTAGATGTCGACGGTTTCTCCACTACGAATTCGTAACTTTCCCAGTCGACACCTTCTTCCTGCAACGCTGATCGCAATCTCTCCACCAGGTTGGCTTTACTACCCACTGTGGATAATTGCCGAGCATCCAGCTCTCTTTTCAGTTGTTCGATTGTCAACTTATCTAATTTCACCATTTTTTCACTTTTGCAATAATTCACTTCACAACTCAAATAAAGTTTCCTCGTTTACTCGCAATCCCACTTCTGACACCAAAATGTTACGAATTTATTCGATCCCCACACCAAATAGGGTTCGCACCACTGGATTGCGATAAACTACAATTTTCGACGTTTTCCCAATTAAAAACACACACACACTTTTATTTCTTTCACCACAGATCAATTATCTGTGTAGCTTCACCACTTTTATTTATTATCCAATACAATCCACTTTAAACTTTATTACACAATACACAAACCTTTATTGAAAGCTTTTCTTTTCACCTTGGTTGATCACACCGACTTGTCACACGCTGTTTTATACCACAAACTGAATGAAACTGAATGAGTGTCAAGGGCGAGTGTTCGCGCTTATATAGCTCTCGGTCCACCGTCTCGAACGTTCGCCGTTGGAAGTTCCCCATAGGAAATCTCTAGAACGCTCTGACAATTCCATTGGAAGTTGTCATCATTCCAATTCCCGCTTCCAGAGAGTTTTCGAACTTAACGGTCCGCTTGCATCTCCGCAACATCATTATATTTCCCTTAGAACCTCATTGCATCTTCAACCGTTGTGTCAAGCAAGGTGTCAGGTATCAATGCGAGTGTGTCACAACTTAATTTCACTGCATTCCTTGTATTTATTAACTATTGAATCAAGTTTATATAACAGATAAATATAAAATGAATAAATAAATATAAAATAAATAACACAACACTTTTTTACGTTTTTTTGAAATAATCGATCACCAATCGTGATAGCAAGCTTGGCATTCCTTCCTAGTTGGACGTCTTTTAGACTGATATGCTATTCTCAGTCTAAAGGACCAACTGGAACCAACCATAATAAGTGGGGTTCACACTATACGATTTGTCTCTACGACTTGCTTGACGACCAAATAATGCCTAGCGTTCACACCATCCATAAGGGGACCTGGCGGTCTTTGGATCAATCGACAACCAACCAAATTGATCATATTGCGATCAACGGCAGACACTCCTCCAACATCCTAGATGTCCGAACCTTTCGAGGAGCCAACATCGACTCGGATCATTACCTTGTTGCAGCCAAGGTACGGATGCGAATTTCTCGGAACCAACGGAGTCGAGTAAGAACACCAAAATTTAACGTCGGAAAGCTGAAATCGCAGGAGACCGCCAGAACCTTCTCCGATCAAGTCTCCCTCAAGCTCTCCCAGGTCCCGATGCAATCTGCAGAAACCATAGAACAGCAATGGAGCGTTGTCAGAAAGCCATTAGAGAGGCCGCCTCTGATATACTCGGTTTCGAGCCACCACCGTCGAGAAACCCCTCGGCTATAAAGCCAGAGCAGAAGCCTGCAGGGATGAACACGGACAACTAGTAGTGGAGTCACAGTCGATGCTGAGATTGTGGAAGGACCACTTCTGCAGAAGAATCCCGTCCACCCGACCTAGACGATGTTAAGATAGCGATATCGAAACTTAAGTCTTATAAAGCTGCTGGAGCAGACGGACTCCCCGCGGAGCTGTTTAAAGCAGCTGGCGATGAGCTGGTTAGGAACATGCACCAACTCATCTGCAAGATATGGTCGGAAGAACGCATGCCCGATGAATGGAATCTCGGTATCATTTGCCCGGTCCATAAGAAAGGAGACCGCTATGACTGCGCCAATTACAGAGGGATAAGCCTCCTGAACATCGCGTACAAGATCCTCTCTGCCGTACTGTGTAAGTACCTGAAACCGTTCGTGGACAATCTGATAGGTTCCTACCAGTGTGGTTTCAGGCTAGGAAAATCCACGATAGACCAAATATTTACACTACGGCAGATCTTGGAGAAGACCCATGAATTCCAGGTCGACACGCACTATCTTTTCGTCGACTTTAAAGCCGCGTATGACAGTGTTTATAGAGACGAGCTATACAGAGCCATGTCATGTTTTAACATTCCTGCCAAACTCGTCAGACTATGCAGGATGACTATGGAGAACTCTCGCTGCTCCATTAAGGTTGGAGGTGAACTAACCGACCCCTTTGATGTTAAAAAAGGTTTTAGATAGGGTGTAGCACTGTCATGTGATTTCTTCTACATTATTCTTGAAAAGATCGTGCGGGACTCTGCGGCCAATACAAGAGGTACGATCTACTGATGACATGACATTGACGTTATTGGACGAACAAAGCGAGACGTCAATGAGGCGTTCACAAGCATTGAAGCAGAAGCGGCTTAAGTGGGCCTAAGGGTAAATGGGGATAATACCAAATATATGCTGTCATCCAAGAAAGACGCACAACACCGACGTCTTGGTCAGAACGTCACCTTCGGCAGCTATATTTTTGAAGTAGTCAAGGACTTCGTCTACCTTGGCTCGGTAGTGACAAGCACCAACGACACCAGCGCTGAGATAAAACGCAGAATAACTCTTGCCAATCGCTGCTTCTTCGGGCTCAAGAGGGAATTGAGTAGTAGAGCCCTCTCTCGAAAAACTAAGGTTTCCCTCTACAAGACCTTAATCATCCCGGTCCTCCTTTACGGCGCTGAGGCTTGGACGTTGTCAAAAGCGGATGAAGAGGAAAATTCTACGTGCAATCTTTGGTCCCGTTCGTGTAAACGGAGAATGGAGGAGGAGATTCAACCAAGAACTGTACGGGCTGTACAGGGACATCGGCCTGGTTAGACGTCTTCGGATCCAACTAGGCCATGTAGAGCGAATGGACATCAATGCTCCGGCCCGAAGAGTCTTCGACTCCAACCCCGAGGGACGACGCAGCAGAGGACGACCGCATTTAAGGTAGCGCGCACAGGTGGAAGGGGACCTCAACCAACTGGGCGTGCGGCACTGGAAGCGGCTGGCCGAAGATCGGGCCGGCTGGAGAGGCTTGTTGGTTGAGGCCCTGGTTCACCCCGAACTGTAGCGCCATCAAAGTAAGTAAGTAAGTAAGCTCACACCATACAACTTGCTTGACCGATTTCACATGCAATAGAAGTTTCGAAGTATTAACATGGCCGCGCATGCTCTGTTTACAGGAATGATTATTGATGAAATACTCGAATATGAAGTAAAAAAGCGAATGTGGATTAAACCATGGGTCGGAAAACGTAATAATTTCTCATCGGTAACTGTTAAGATAATTTCACCAAAATTTACCAGAGGATTTTCGCAATTAATTGCGAATTGATAGGAACGTGTGGTGAGTTACTGAGAGAAATAATTCCAAAATTATTTTTCTTTGTTTGAAGTCATATCGTTCATTCCGCTCAAAGTTGGTGTTGATTCTCTGAACGCACAAGCAAAAGTAAAAAAAATGCTCTGAAGTTGTACGACAACTGTTCACACCTTACGACAAGTCGAAAGTTAAAATAGTCAAAAAGTTAAAATATTTGAACATCCAAACGACAAATTTGACGACATGTCGTACAACCGTACACACTCACGATTTGACTCATCAAGCAAATCGTACAGACAAATCGTATGGTGTGAACCCCGCAATAGACTTAACCGGGGATAATGAATGAGATACCAATCCTTCGTACGCCTGCCCTGTG
Organism: Eumerus sabulonum; assembly: GCA_951905685.1. Taxonomy (NCBI): domain Eukaryota; kingdom Metazoa; phylum Arthropoda; class Insecta; order Diptera; family Syrphidae; genus Eumerus; species Eumerus sabulonum. Next base: position 195,305,454 of record OX645060.1, read on the forward strand.
ATCGCCGAAGGGGCTGGTTGTTGCTTTTGTAATACACACCTATACTATACGTGTTATTCTCGTTTAAAAACGACGCTTTTGACTACCGCAATGATAGTCTCAAGTGTCGATGTGTAGAGTCGAGACGTGCCAAAATGGTCGCAACAAGGCAGAATGACAAAGTCAAGACGCCGTCAAACCGCAACGCGTTTGTAGGGGCTATCTGTCAAAGCCATTAGATTGGTATCTCATTCTTTATCCCTGGTCAAGACCGTAGATAAATACATAGAGATGGCAATCAGATGGCTTTGACAGGCACTTTGACAGATAGCCCCTACAGACGCATTGCGGTTTGATGGCGTCTTGACTATGTCATTCTGCCTTGTTCCGACCTGGTTCCGACGTCTTGACTCTGCACATTGACGTCTTGAGACCATCATTGTGTTAGTCAAAAGCGTCGTTTTTAAACGGAGAATAACACGTTCATATACTATCGGTGTGTATTACAAAAGCAACAACAAACCCCTGCGGGGATCAACGGGCAGACGTACGAAAGATCGGAACAAGGCAAAATAACAAGCGTTTGTAGGTGCAATCTGGCAAAAGTGCTTGTCAGCGCCAGTGGGTTGGCATCACATTCATTAGTCCTGGACTTAAACCTCTGTGACTGACTCGCCTTCATTTTCGCAATCCTACTGACTGGTAGCATACCAGACACCATTTTGACAGCTTGTTTTATGTATATTCCAACTTTTAATTGTCCTATTTCAAAGTTAGGGGGGAGGGAGCGAGCAAAGAAGTTTGGGCTCAGGAGGCAACTGAGTAATAGAGCCCTCTCCCGAACAACAAAGTTGGCTCTATATAAGACCTTTATCATCCCGGTCCTGTTGTACGGCGCAGAAGCATGGACACTATCAAAATCGGATGAGGATTCCCTTGGTCGGTTCGAGAGAAAGATTTTGCGCGTGATTTTTGGGCCTATAAACGCAGACGGGGGATGGAGGAGAAGATTCAACCACGAACTTTACGGGCTGTACAGCGACATGAGCCTAGTCAGGCGTCTACGGATTCAACGCCTAAGATGGCTGGGCCATGTAGAGCGAATGGATACCACAGCTCCAGCCCGGAGAGCCTTTGAATCCAACCCCGAGGGACGAAGAAGCAGAGGACGGCCGCCCTTAAGATGGCGCACACAGGTGGAAGGGGACCTCAGCCAACTGGGTGTGCGGCAATGGAAAAGGCTAGCGAAAGATCGTGCTAGATGGAGGGGCATGTTGGTTGAGGCCCAGGTTCACCCCGAACTGTAGCGCCCACTAAGAAGGAGAAGAATATGCCAAGATCCCGGATAGCCTGAACGGTGGCAATGGGCTAATTATTTAGAAAGTAGAGACGGGGAGGAGGTTTGATTCGTTCACTTGAAAAAGTAATGGATTGGCATTTGGGAATGTTGAGCAGTTTTTGGAACACCAGGTGAGAAAACTATTGAGATCTAATTGGATAAGGGAAGGGTCTTGACAGGAGGAAATACTCCTGAAGGACTTGGTATCATCGGCATATAGAGAGATGTGGGAATGTTTGGTCACCATTTCAATATCGTTAATGGTAAGGACGAAAAAAAAGAGGGCCTAAGTGGCTACCTTGGGGGACACCGGAGGAAGCTAGAAAAGGTTTAGAAAAGGCAGATCTGAAGCGAACATCATAATAGCGATTGTTCAAGTAAGAAGATATCCACTTCACGGAAATGGGATCGAAACCAAGGGAAGACAGTTTGAAGAGTATTAGTCTGTGGGAAATTTTATCAAAACTTTACTGAAATCCGTAGAAATAACGTCGACTTCATTGCCATTCTCTAAGGCCGAGAGGGTAAAGGACACAAATTCAAAAAGATTTGTGGTTGTAGATCTGCATTTGAGGAAGCCGTGTGTTGTCTAGGGGAGATTAAAGACTTGCAGCGAAAACTTAAGATTTCGTACAAAATGCTCTCGAAGAGTTTGGGTATATTTGACAGTTTGGCAATGGGACGATAATTGTTGATATCGTTCTCCGGCCCTTTTTTGTATATACGGGATTTTCGAGAGAGAGAAAGAGAGTAAGTAGTTACCAATAGTAGGTAGGCAGGTAGGTAGGGCCGTAGCCTTCCCAAAAAGAAAATAAGAAGAACACACGTAGGCCAGTTAGGCCCGTTGTGCAGCTACGAGGGGGTTTAGCCCCCTATTCGTAGAACCATTTTGTGCTTCTTAAGAAATTAAGAAGATCGGATATCCCTACATGCTGAACTTCGGTCAGATCGTTATCGTTATCTAGGTATCGTGGATCGCCTGGCAGGCGCAGAGAAGGTGATGAATGGATTCGACCTGCACCTCGTCCAGACAGCTCCTGCAAAAACCATTCGAAGTTATACCTAGTTTTTGACTGCCAATAAGGCAGTGTCCAGTGATGACACCGATGACTTTATGGATGTCAGTTCTTTTTAGGGAGATAATACTCCTAGTCCGTTGACTGTTGAGCCAGGGCCGGATTTGCCTGGTGATGGGGCAGGTATGTCCCTGAGTCCATCTCTGGTTCGTCTCGGCCCTGGCGAGATTTATAAGACTCTGTTTAATGGTTGCAAAGGGTATACCCTCACAAGCCACGATTGATTGTAGCGTCGTTCCTTGTTTGGCGAGTGTGTCGGCTCTTTCGTTTCCTGGAATGTCGCTGTGTCCCGGTACCCAGATAAGTTGTATGTTGAACTGTTCGGCCATCTCGACAGTCGAGACTAGTTTTTGATGTGTACACATAGGACTCCAACGACTTTAAGGATGCCTGGCTATCCGTGAAAATGCGGATATCCGTGGTGGATATCACGTTCCACTTCAGCCAAGACAAAGCCTCTTTTATTGCCAACAGTTCCGCCTGGAAAACGCTGCAGTGATTTAGTAATATTAGAGCTTTGTTCAGCTTAAGTTGTTGGTAAAATACTCCACTACCCACCCCGTCTTTGGTTTTAGACCCGTCAGTGTAAAAACCTACGCAGTTTCTGCGAGGTTGAGTCTGGCGAGTCCAGTTTTGTCTGTCCGGGTAGGTCGTTGTAAAGTTTTTTTCCAAAACTGTGGTGGGTTCTGTGAGGTCCAGGTTTTCTGCCATAGTTGACCTGTTATTCAGGATGGAGGAGTGGCCAGTGACATATAGCTCGACCAGTTCGAGTTGGCTTTAAGTCTAATGGCCGTTTGTGTAGCAATTTTCTTTCCGAAAATATCGAGTTGTGTAAGGTCGAGTATCATGTTAAGCGCAGCCGTTGGGGTGGACCTGAGGGCCCCGGTAATGCACATACACGCCAACCCTTGTACCTTCTCGAATTGCTTTAGGTATGTTGTCTTGTCCAGTGCTGTCCACCAGACTGTTACTCCATACATTAATATGGGTCTGACGATCGTGATGTAGAGCCATAGGGTGATCTTGGGGTTGAATCCCCATTTTTTCCCTATGACTTTCTTGCATGTGTAGAGAGCTATAGTTGCTTTTTTAGCTTTTTCGATTGTGTTGCTCTTCCAGGTCAAGTTCCTATCTAGTATAATGCCAAGGTATTTGGCATTGGAGGAATAGTTTAATCTAGTGCCAAGCAGAGTAAAAGGGCAATGTTCCGGGATTTTGTGCTTTTTGGTGAATAGCATGGGCTCCGTTTTCAGGGGATTCACCCTGAGCCCGTTGCTATGCGCCCACTTGCAAAGAATTGAGAATGCCGTTTGCATACGGTCATTCAGCGTGGATAGGTATTTACCTGAGATTGAAATGGCAATCAGCGTAGGCAATAACGTCCAGGCCTTCTTTCTCCAGTTTAATTAGTAGTTCGTTTATGACTACATTCCAGAGAAGAGGTGAGAGGACCCCTCCTTGCGGGGTTCCCATGGTAACCACTCTGGTGGTTACTTGGCTTTCCCATTTGCACTGAATCCTGCGCGTTACTAATAGCTCGCTGATCAGTTCTGTCAGAGTCCTCTCTACCTTTAGCTTTTTTAGCCCTTCTATTATTGCTTTGGGAGTGACGTTGTAGAAAGCGCCCTCTATGTCTAGGAAGGCTGTTAGAGTATATTCTCTAAGATGGATTGATCTTTCGATTTTCCTCACCAGTGTGTGCCAGGCTGTTTCGACAGATCTACCCTTACAGTAGGCATGCTGTGCCTTAGAAATTTGGGACGGATCCAAATTGTGGCGTATGTGTAAGTCTATCAGCCTTTCCAAAGTTTTTAGTACAATGGATGATAGAAAGATAGGCCTTAGATCCTTGGGAGAAGTGTGGGAGTTTTTGCCGGTTTTGAGGATGAAGCGTACCCTTGCGCACTTCCACTTTTCTGGAATGTGACTCCAAGCTAGGCATCATTTAAAGATAATCTCTAGTCATGGTATAGTCCATTACATAGTTTGTGTGAGTTCGATAGGGTAAATTTCATCCAGACCTGGCGATTTGTAGGGCTTGAAGCTTTTTAACGCCCATATGATTTTCTCTCTAGAGATAATGTGGTCGAACTTTCCCTCTATCGCGGAGGTGGGGTGAGTTCCTCGCGAGTGTACTGAGTCTTGCTGTTCATAGCAGCCCAGGAAGTGCGTATTGAGGAGAAGACTTAGAGTTTCTTCCTCATATGTTGTCCAAACTCCGTTTGCTGTGAGGCAGCTCGGAGATTGTGGATCATTCGAGAGTATTTTTCTCAATCTGTAGGCGTCCGAAATTTTATCCATACTGTTGCAGAAGAGTTTCCAAGACAGTCTTTGTTCTTTCCTCAGGGCTTGTTTGTACACTCTGAGTGAATCTTCATATAGGCTCCAGTCTCTGCCGTTACTTGTACTCTTTGCTTTATTGAAGATTTTTCGACAGTCCCTGCGGAGCTTACTTAGCTCTGCGTTCCACCAAGAAGGGTAAGAATTCTTTCTTGATTTGTGGGTTGCGAAGCTGTTGACCCATGCGTTGCCCAAAGTAACTGTTAGAGTGTCGACCATTTTGTCTATATCTAACGTGGACCGCGGGGTATCAGGGGTCCTCTTTACTATAGAGCTGCCAATGAAGGCTCTATATCGCTCCCAATCAATTCTTCTTGGGTTGCAGGATGAGTCAATTGGGGTTGGGACCGCAAGAGCTAGGTTTGAAAACCAGATATCGATGATCCGAGAAGGAGTGATCCTCAGAAACCTTCCATTCTCTTATTCTATTAGCGAGAAAGGGGGATGCTAGAGTTAAGTTTAGCACCTTCCTACGATTTTTAGTAATGAAAGTGGGTGTTCGACCCTTGTTACAAATGTTAAGGTTATAGGTTAGAATGAATTCAATAAGACACTCAGCTCTTTCGTTTATATCGCCGCTGCCCCGAAATCGTGTGATGCGCATTCGCATCCGCACCGATGAGGAGACCAGCTTGGTGTCCCGACGAGTCACTGACCAGTCTTTTAATTTCGTCCGATGAAATGGACTCTTCCTGCGCCATGTACGTGGAGGCTATCCGTAGCTTATACCCTGGTGATTCAATGGCAATCACTGTGGTGTCAGGGCAGCTGTAATTTGGGAGAAGGTAAGCGTTTAGGGATTTCTTAGCGAGTATGCAAGTACGGGGCTTACCCTCTTTTTGTCGTATGAATAAGTTTTAGGCTGGAGTTCTTAATCCAAGAAACTTGTGTTCATGTACCCAAGGTTCTTGGATTAAGTCTATGTCTTCTTCTCCTTTAGCCAGCCTGAGAAGAAGATTCGCGGTTGCCGCTTTAGAGTGATGGAGGTTAGTCTGAATTAATCTCAGCATCATGGCTGTTATTAATTCGATTAATCTCCACCACGGTGGTGTTGAGGTCTTCCAGATCTGAGTCCAGAAGATCGTCTTCCATCGGCGAGCTAGTAGAATAGTCTTCGCTTCCGGAGTCGAGTAATGACTCTTGGTCTTTATTCATCAGGGATATTGCTGGGGTTTCAGCTTCGACCGTGGCAGGGTCCTTGCTCCCGGAGGGGATTGGGGGTTCCTGCTCCTTCGAGCTTTCGTTTTCGACCACGGTTCTAGTCGTGTTTTCGTTCCCGGATGGTGGCACATTCTCATCCTTTTTATAAATAGTAAGTTTGACTTTCTTGAAGCCAGATCTAATATAATGATCGCATTGGGCCAGAGGTTCCAGGGCTTCACAGTTCAATACAATGATTGCCTGTCTTGATTGGCCTTTTGGTTCCTCCAGCTTCGCGACTCTCCAATCTCTTGTTGGGAGATTGGGATTACAATAGTTGATTGTCTCAACAATTTCGATGGGGTTATCTGGTGCCAGCGGGAGCCAACATCTAGCTCGCGGTCGTTTAGGGATTTGTTCCCTGGTTACGACCTTGAGCCTAGCTCCCTCCCAAATTTCCCCTATTTCATTAACTGTAGTCTTCAGAAGATCAACTGATCTTTCGCCGGCACAGCTAAATAGTTTGATCCTGCCTTGATGCCATCCAGCGTCATCGCAGATGGGCGGTGGTCCAGGGTTCTTCCTATAAATTTTTAGGAAGTTAGCCGATAACGCTTGGTCGACCTTCTTCCATTTTTCTGTCGTCAGTCTGGGTTGCTATCATCTATGATTCCGACCGTCAGGCACTCCCGCGCAACCTCACCGAAGGGCTTTTATAGCTTGGCGGGTGCTCCCAGCCTAACCTTCTTAACCTCCCGCTTTGGTTCCTCGGGGGACGATCTAGGCCTCTTGGCTTTTTCATTATCCTGGGTCAGAAATCCTGTCGCCCAGGCGACCGATTCTTTAGCCTTCTCCGTTAAGTCGGTTACATGGCCCCATCGAACCATTATTCTCAAGGCCGCCTTTCGGTCTCTGTAGGCCTTGGTCGATGGGTTTTGCCTCTTGTTGTCGGTTTTGTCTTCTGACAACTTTTTGGAGCGGCTTTTTGATACTCCTGCCGGAGTTTTTTCTACCTTAGAGGTAGAGGGGATTTCATCCCCTTCCGGTTTTTTATGAGATCCGGACTCATTGTTTGTTATATTTGGATTATTCATAGGATTCCCACGATATGCGGAGAATTAAATGTCCACCTGAGCAGAGATCCGCAATACCCAGGTAAGGCTAGCTGATCCGGAGGGCGCTAGGTATCCAGATACACCGTTTACGACTGAGTTAGTTTTGAACTGGGCTCTCAGTCTGGTCGACATCTCGGCACGGTTCGGTTGACACCTTATGTCCCGCCCAGGGGATGTGGAGTGGATAGGTGGGGTGGGAGTGTGGTGGGAAGTGATGGAAAGTGATGGGAATTGGATTGGTGAAGGGGAATGACGGGGTCGATTATCCTTTGGTGTGAAGCCCCCACACCACGTCAAGGTAGATAATCAGGTGGGGGATTACCAATAGTAAGACCGATGAAAGAAAAGTCACCGTAGGCGGTTACATGGAAACGAAAAACAAAAGTCGTGCCTCCTACATGGTAATGGAAAGTTTGAAGTAGTTACGTCAGTCTGTAGAATGTCGGTATCCGTTGTCTTTCCAACACTCATTGGGGAACTGAATTTACCCTTGGAAAGTCAGATATAACCTGAAATACCAGTATGCAATCAATTATTCATCTTTCCGCCATAGTTACTCCGCCTGTATCTGACTGTAGACACTTAAAATAAATATCTTGTTTCGTCCAATAAATCTTCTAAGCAAGACTAACTGAAGCTCGTGACTTATGTACATGTACGTGTGTATTAATTTGCCGATCAGGCAATTAAATATAACTACCTAAGGGCTGCGCCATCCCATCCTCACTCTTTTAAGCTAGTGCTCGTAGAAGGTGTCTAAATCTCTGTTAGCTTTTCCCAAAGAATTATCGTTAATTTCATCGCTAACTATTGTACACCCGTAGTCAAAATGTTTACCTAACCCATTATGATCGATATGTGAACACCGTATACTGATCACTGATCACTAGCGGTGGTACATAGTAATCCGTGTGGAGACACATTTGTCACCTGTCAGCTGGGCATTGTTGCAGCGACATATGATTATTTTTCTGTTTTCCATCTCGGATTCGGATTTCTGAATATGCGTGGTACGTTAATTAGCACACACGTTCCATCGTTTCGGTTTTTATTTTGCTTTATTCACAGTAAGCGGTAAGTGGGATGCCCACTCTTCATGGGGTAATCACTGATGAGTCAAGGTAGGAATCCACTTGCATAGCTGATGATTTGAGATGAAGTTCATTGTGTTGTTGCGAACGTGTTCAGGGTTTCGGTTGAGCACATGGTCAATGGTGGTTACCGAAACAGGTCAATTGTATGTTGGCGTGAGTAATCTTAGCTTAGAGTGTTAACAAAGAAAATAAATGAAAAGACAATTGGCGCTTACCGGTTGCAGTCTTATGAACTATATGACAAGGTTGCTGGGTGTCATTGGGACAAGATAGTTATCAGTTATGTAGCACTTATGGTGTGACGTAGATTACTGCACTTAAGCTAATTTCACGGTTTGCCATGTGACTAGTTTGAATTTTATCTTTGTTCCTTTCACAAGCATTTATGATTACACAAATCTATGTAAGTGATCAGTATACTACACGAAGAAATAAATACAGAGAGACACGGGGAAATTTGTAATCTGATTCACCTTATGGTTCATGGAAGAAATGAATTGGCGCACAGTTGGCGTTCAAAGTTATTTCCGAACGCTGTGCCAGTTGTCGATGTCGAGAGCTTAGTAAAGTGGTTTTAATAAGTTCCAAAAATAGTGGGGATTTCCAGATACATGAGTGCATTTTTGAGGTTGAAATCTAAAGTTAGATGTACAGATAAGAAAAAGGGCAAGAGATTCACCTCTAAGAATAAAATATTCCTACGCACACAAGTGTATGTTTAAGACTTCCCTTAATAAATGAATTGAAAGTATGTTGACTAAAGATCTGTCACTTAGAGGTTGACCAAGGTACATATGTATACCGAGGGTTTCGTATAATACCACTAGGTACTAAACACTTATGTAGATAGGGACCTATTTAGGGTTATGTTGTATGCATAACAGTGCAAACTGTTAGGTACTACATACACCAAAAATATTAGGTACCTAGACCTACCTATACCTATAAAAAAGGGAAAAGGTTTTGTTTCCATTCTTCGTCATAAGTCGAGAACTATACATCATAAAAATAATTAAAAATCTGTTTAAGCTTGTGCCAATGAAGCCCTTTCATACGATACCCCACATGACAGTCAATTCAAAATTTGGACCGCCGGCGCCGTTGCTTGCATAAAGACCCTGTTTTTTATGATTTTGTAAAATTTACTTGTTAAATTAAACGCTCCTCGGCACAACTGACAGTTTCGGCAGTCTTTATTCTACTGAATTATTAATAAGTTAATACATAGTAAGAATGTCATGTGTTAAAAGAGATGGTAAGAAAGAGATGATAAGTGTGTATTGTATACATATGCATGTTATTCGTTCAATTTTCTACATCCTCGGGCCCGGCAATCGAAGCTGTTATTTCCAGCGGATAAAGAAGTTGGATCGGTCTTCGAAGAATTTTCTTGTCCTGGAGACGGATGTCGCACGCTCTAATGCGACCATCTCGACCTGGATATATCGCTTGAACCACGGCCAACCTCCATAGCAGACGTGGTTTGTTGTCCTCGTGAACCAGCACCACATCCCCCACGTTGATGCTGCGAGATTTCTTATTCCTGTTATGATGAATCGACCGAAGTTGACTGAGATATTCTGTACGCCAGCGTTTCATGTATTTGGTAATCATCTGCTGTCGAAGTTGCCAAGACTTGGCAAATGATGAACCGTTATTATGGAAATCTGCTGGAACGAGAATCGAATTATCATTATTCAAGAAATGAGCAGGCGAAAGAGGCTCCAAATCAGTATGGTCGTTCGTTATGTATGTCAAGGGTCTCGAATTTGTAACGCTTTCGACTTCTGTAAGTAATGTACTCAAATCATTAGAAGACAACCATGACTTTCCAATCGTTATTTTTAATGCGTTCTTTACGCTCCGAACTAGTCGTTCCCAAAATCCGCCCCACCAGGCGGCTCGCTCCGGGATGTATTTCCAAGTGATGCCTTGGTGCGCTGCTAACTGTTTCACCTCGCTGTGCTTTAAAAGTCCTTCCAACTTCCTTAGCTCTAAATCCGCTCGCTTAAAAGTTTTGGCGTTATCCGATATTATAATGTTTGGTATACCTCGTCTTGATATGAATCGTCTTATTGCGTCAATGCAACTTTTAACTGTCATATAAGCTACGAGCTCAAGGTGTACAGCTCGAATCGCAGCACAGGTAAATAACATCACATAAACCTTTTTGTTTTTGTTGTCAATTCCTTCATCTGATTTTACGTAGAGTGGGCCAAGAAAATCGACACCAGTAGCTTCGAAAGGTCTGCTAGTTGTTACTCTTTCAATCGGAAGTACTGTCCAAGGTTCAGATGCCGCTTTCCCATTAAATCGCTTGCAAACAACACAACGCTGCAATACAGTTTTGATTAGCTGTCGACCTTTTACTATCCAGTATTTTTTTCGAATGTAGGACAAAACTGCGCTAACCCCTCCGTGTAGCGTCGCTTGATGAGCTTCATGTACAACCAGCTGACTAAAATGTGAATGTTTTGGCAATATAATGGGATTACAAAGATTACCAAAAGCTGATTTCGGCAAGCGTCCACTGAGCCTTAAGACGCCATCTACTAGAGCAGGATTAAGTGAAATAATTTTTGAATCTGATGGAATTGTCTGCTGTTTTGCCAGCGCTTCGATCTCTCTGCGATAACACTGCTGAGCTTGTTTGACCCAATAAAGCTCCGCTTCCTGTAATTGACTCGATGTTAGCTCTTCTACCTCCGTTACTGGTTTCAGACTTCGCTGACGCTTGTTAGTTGGGACGGTCTTTAATGAAGCTACAAATTTGAAAATGAACGCTGTTATTCGTAAGAGTTTTTTCATGCGACTAAATTTGTCAATAGCGAAAATTGGAGGCAATATGGTCGATGTCTCGCTGACTTGGTTTGATGAGCATGCCGTTAAGCTCTCTACATATATAACATCTCGTTTCTCTTTGAAGTATTGCGCTTCTGATAGCCAAGGAGGGCCATATTTCCACAAGGTCGACTCTAAAAGCATACTAGCTTTGACACCTCTTGTAAGCAGATCTGCCGGATTGGCTTTTCCATCGCAATGGCCCCAATCATACACGTTCGTTAGTTTATTAATTTCGGTAACCCTTGCCTTAACGTATGGCTTTATTTGTTTACCTTTACCACTAATCCAATTGAGTGCGATGGTAGAGTCGGTCCATAAATACACCGAGTCTACTGGGAAATCTAAGGATTGAATCAAAAAATCCTTTAATCTCGCCGCTATCAAGGCCGCTGTTAGTTCCAATTTAGGCAAAGTAAGCTCTTTATCTGAAGTGCCTTTACTTATTGGGCTAACTCGATTTTTTGAACAAACTAAATTAACATTCGTTTTCCTACCTGGTAATATTTGTCGCACATACGCCACCGCTCCAAAAGCTTTAGGACTCGCATCGGCGAAGATATGCAATTCAGTATTGCACCCGCTACTTAATGACAAACAACGCTTTAATGTAAATTCGCTCACAGTTTGTAGTTCTTCTTGCCAGCATTGGAAGTCGCTCAACATTTCATCTTTTAATGTTTGATCCCAATCGAGATTCGCTTTCCATATTGTCTGCAAAAGTAACTTAATTCTTACAGTAAAGGGTCCCAGTATTCCCAAAGGATCATATATCTTTGCCATCGCTTTAACTACGTTCCGCTTTGTTCCCCTCAAAGATTGTAAATACCCCATACTATCGGAAAAATCGATGCCAATATCATCGCTGTTTGTCCACCAGTTAATACCAAGAACTTTCTGTTTTCCCTCTTCGACAGATTGGTCATTTGTGAAGCAATTACGTAAGGTAGCATTATTGGTGTTCCATTTTCGTAAACGAAAATTCGCTGCCCCCATTATTTTGCTTGAGATTCGATACATTTTGACAGCATCTTCCAAATTCTTTTCGCTTAAGATTAAGTCGTCGACGTAGAAAGATTTTTCCAGTCTTTCGCATACAGGTCCATATTGTGGTCGGCATAGTTGTAAATGCTTCCGAATTGTGGCGGCCAACAAGAATGGGCTTGACACAACCCCAAAAGTTACTCTGGTCATTCGGTACGCCACTACCCGTTGCTGTTCTTCGCTGGACATCGGCACGGAGCTATACCACAAAAATCTATGTGAATCTCGATCTTCTTCGGCAAGAGAAATCTGTAAGAAAGCCTTTTGAATATCTGATATTATGGCAACTTCGTTGGAGCGAAACCTTACCAAAGTTGAGAGCAAATTTGCAATTAGGTTATCACCTGCACATAACTGATCATTGAGCGACGAAAATCCAGATTCACTCGATGAAGCATCAAAGACTATTCTCATTTTCGTAGTCACCTTATCTTCCCGGTAAACAGGCTTATGAGGCATGTAATACTTACGCCTACCACTGACCTCCTCTTTGACTTCCTCTGCCACATTTTCACGAAGCAGTTCACGAATGCCTTCATCGTATTCAAGCAACCTTTTCTTATTGTTCAACAGTTTTGAAGTTAAATTTTGAAGTCGATGCCACGCAACTCGCCTATTGTCATTTAATACTTCGCTGGTTATTCTCCATGGTAGTTGTACAACATAACGACCATTCTTTTGTTTTATTTCCAGAATTGTTTTGTCTATTGTAGATTTTTCTGCACTAGTTTGATAGTTTGAAATTCCCACTGATTCCAAGTTCCAAAACCGGGAGATATCAAATTTTTCTACATCCAAACTATTTACGTTTAAAGTGCATGCCGTCCTGTCTTCAGAATTTTGTTGTCCTTGTAAAGTCCAGCCAAAGAATGTTTTCACCGCCATTAAGTTGTTAGTGATGCGTTGCACATTATTGGTGTTAAACTCCCAATAATAATCTTGTCCGATAAGTAAGTTAATTCCGCTTATTAGTTTGTGTTTACATACGTTGACGTCTGCTAACTCAAAACGTATGTGCGGATAAACATCGCTATGATATTTTGGAACCGGTAAGACATCTGCACAGATTGTTGGCACTACAATTGCTTTAACTTCTATTACGGTGGAACTATATTGACTTCTAAGAGACACTTTTACACATTCAAAATTCTTCGGCCTTGTTCTCTGTCCATTTTCACCAAATCCAAGAATTCGCATTTGGCTTGTTCCGCTTGATGTCAACTTTAATGCAGATGCAACTTTCTCGCTCACATAAGTCCGTTGACTGCCATTATCCATCAATATTCTAGAGAGCACGCCCCCGCTGTTGTCTTTGTCATTCGTGTTACATAATATGACTTTTGCTGTCTGCAAGAATATTTCTGGTTCTCTTGATCCCATGACACTAAAAGTTGTATACGTTCCTTGTGTTGTTCCGCTGGTTCTTTTTGATTTTTCGCTGTCTTCTTTTCCGCTCTTATTGACTTGCTCACACATAGATGTTAAATGACGACCACTGTACGTATCACATTTGATCCATTGTGCTTTGCAAAATTTCGAGGTATGATTTTTATTGGCGCATCGGAAGCACTTTCCTTCTTTTCTTAGAAGAAGTTTTTTGTGTTCTATGGTTAGGTTACTGTTGCAATTTTTCGTAGAATGGTCACTTTTCTTGCACAAGACGCAACATCGTTTGTCGCTGCTAATAAATAAGCCAGTTGCTGTTCGTGTTGATTTTCGCGTTTCTCTGCGCACTCGCTCTTCATCAACTTTTCTATCTCTCTCAGCCAAATTGGATTTTTCTAACGCTTCTACTTCCAATTTTAGAAAGTCTAAAAGAGTTCTCAGCATACTTCCGTCTGGAACATGGGGTTTAGAGTTATCACCCTCACTGACTGACCCGTTACTGGTATCTAGTAGCGTGCTAGAAAGAGAACTTTTAACAATTTTTCGGTGATACCGCACTCGCAAGTCTGAAGGAATCACTTTGAGAATAACTGATCTTACTACAATTTCGTATTGTGACGCTGTTACTTGTAAAGCGGTTAGGGATCTCATGGTCGTGGTCACCTCATTATACAGTTGTCGCAAGCCCTTGACGTCAACTGCCGAATGCACTGGCTTCAAATTTATCATTTTCTGTATATATTTTTCCACAATTTTTTCGACGTTTCCATATTCCTCTTCTAAAAGGGATATAGCTTCGCTGTAGCATTTTCCAGTTGGGGTAAATCCCGCTATCGTAGTCGCCGCCTTCTCTACCAATGCTTCGCTGAGGAAATTAAACTTTGCAGCTGTCGATAGATTGGGATTGTCATGAACCGCGCGCTTGAATTGCTCCCAAAACGGAATCCAGTTTTCGAATTTTCCGTCAAATTTTTTCAGCTCGGATGGTTTGAGCTTTATGCCTCCGTAATGTTTCTTTTCCATCTGGTTTTGACCTTGGGGTGTCTCTTCTTTAAGTGAACTCTGAGGACAATGGAACTCTTTATAGTTACTTTTTAAAGCAAACTCTAGCTGGGCAATGATCGAAATCGCTTTATCGTCGTACTCAAGTGCACTTTCACATTCTTTTTCGTCTGGCGGTATCATCCTCCATAAAGCCTCATCTGCCTTCTTAAGATTGGCCTGCGCACCTTTTATCCGTTCTATGTAGACAGTTATCTCTGCTTCGCTGGATGATCCGTCAGTTAATTCGGCTGACTTTTTCGCTTGAAACGCTTTTAAGCAATCGGATGCTGACTTGCACAGTTTTGTCACTTGTGCTCTACAGGTAGAACGATACACACTCTCCATTTTATTTCGCTTTTAAATAGTAGAATTTATACTGCACGCTAAACAATTCTTCGCTAACACTTTTCTAAAGAACTGTAACTGTCCCGGGTTTCGGCACCATGTAAAATTTACTTGTTAAATTAAACGCTCCTCGGCACAACTGACAGTTTCGGCAGTCTTTATTCTACTGAATTATTAATAAGTTAATACATAGTAAGAATGTCATGTGTTAAAAGAGATGGTAAGAAAGAGATGATAAGTGTGTATTGTATACATATGCATGTTATTCGTTCAATTTTCTACAGATTTAATTACAAATGCACAGTTTGCAGACTTTTCCCTATACTGGTAGTATAAGACGGTGTTACTTGCCAAATTTCATAGCTCTAGTTCAACGGAAAATACCCTATAAATTTTGATTTCCTTGAGAGTGTCGAATTATACGGTTTTTGCGGCATAAAAGGCCGTAGCTTTTTCTTACGTTAACTTACTTACTTACAGTGGGTAGTGTGTTGGCCTCTGACGCCGATGACACGGGATCGAATCCCGACACAGCCATGTCATCGAACGTGTTTTTCACGGTGTTTCTCCTCAGCGGGGTTCTGACAAAACCCCCTGTAGTAAAATTGTCATGAAAAGCTTCTCGAAATTCGCCGTCCGGAACCGGCAATAAACGGTAGGTCCCTTTCACCTATGGGAAAATTAAATCACACACAACATGGGTGATTGAGAGAAGCTCGGCTCAGGTTCTTCATGGACTGTAACGCCAACATACATACATACAACTTACTTACTTACTTAGGTGGCGCTACAGTCCATGGTGAACCTGGGCCTCAACCACCAAGCGTCTCCAGCTGGCACGGTATTTGGCCAGCTGTTTCCAGCGCCGTACGCCCAGTTGGTTAAAGTCCCCTTCCACCTGCGTACGCCACCGTAGATGCGGCCGCCCTCTGCCGCGCCGGTTTGAACAAATGGGACCGTAGATAGTGCGCAGAATTTTCCTCTCGAGACGAACAAGGGCATCTTCATCCGCTTTTGTTAAGGTCCAAGCCTCTGCGCCGTAAAGAAAGACTGGAATGATCAAGATCTCATATAGTGTCACCCTGGTTTTCCGAGAGAGGGCTCTACATCTCAATTGCCTCTTGAGCCCAAAGAAACAGCGCTTTATCTCAGCGCTGGTGTGGTTGTCGCCGGTCGTCAGTGAGCCAAGGTAGACGAATTCCCTGACCACTTCAAAGTTATATCCGACCATAGTGACGTTCTGGCCAATACGTCGGTGTTGACCGTCTCTTTTAGATGAAAGGAGATATTTGGTTTTACCCTCATTAAGCTTGAGGCCCATCTTAGCCGCTTCTACCTCAATGCATACAAAGGCCTCATTGACGTCTCGCTTTGTCCGTCCAATCACGTCAATGTTGTCGGCGTACGCAAGCAATTGCGTAGACTTGAAATAAATCGTACCTCTTGTGTTGGCCAGTGACTCTTGCACGATCTTTTCAAGCACGATGTTGGAAAAGTTGCATGACAACGCGTCACCTTGCCTAAATTCTTTTTTAGCATCAAAGGTCTCGGTTTGCTCATTACCGACTTTAATGGAGCAGCAAGAATTCTCCATTGTCATCCTGCACAGTCGGACGAGTTTGGCAGGGATGTTAAAACCAGACATGGCTTTGTATAGCTCATCTCTATACACGCTGTCATATGCAGCCTTGAAATCGACGAAGAGGTGGTGAGTGTCGATTTGGTATTCCTGGATCTTCTCCAAGATCTGCTGTAGCGTAAATATTTGGTCTATTGTGGATTTCTTACTTACTTACTTATCAGGCCTGCGATCAATGGAGGATCTGAGCCTGAGCTATAGCTGCCTTCCATCCTTGACGGTCCCGGGCACGCTGCTTCCAGTTGTCAAGACCAAGATGTCTTACATCCGCGATTACTTGGTCTTTATACCGGAGGTTCGGTCTTCCTCTTCTTCTCGAACCAGGAGGCTCGGAGTCGAAGACCCTCTTAGCTGGAGCGTTGATGTCCATGCGCTCGATGTGGCCGAGCCAGTGTAGTCGACGGGTCCTTGCCTTCCGGACTACATCCACATCTTGGTACAGCTCGTAGAGTTCGCGGTTGTATCTTCTTATCCATTCACCTTCCTCACAGACAGGACCAAATATCCGGCGCAGAATTTTTCTTTCGAAAGAACCCAAAATCAGCTCCGCTGTCCTGCTTATCGTCCAGCTTTCGGCTCCGTACAGCAAGACTGGCAGAATGAGCGTTTTGTAAAGCATGGCTTTGGTCTTTTGAGTGAGGAGTTTTGACCCCAGTTGTTTGGACAAGCCGTAGTAGCAGCGGTTTCCAAGGGCGATTCTATGCCGGATCTCCACTGTGCTGTCATTTGTGGAATTTACGTTTGCCCCGAGGTAGACAAACTCCTTAACTACCTCGAAATTGTAGCTGTTAATTGTTATATTTTGTCCCAGGTGGTGAGCGACGGATTGGTTTTTGCTTGACAGCATGTATTTCGTTTTGTCCTCATTGATCTTAAGACCAACTCGTTTCGCCTAGTCTTCAATCGCCGTGAATGCTTCCACAATGCCACGGCGAGAACACGCGATGATGTCGATATCATCCGTGTATCCTAGCAGCTGGATGGACTTATAAAAGGTTGAAGAAGTCACATGACAGCGCATCTCCTTGCCGAAATCCGGTGCATGTTTCGAATGGCTCCGAGGTCCTAGAACCGAGTTACACGGTGCATCGCGTGTTTTTTAGCGTGGCGCGACACAACTGGATCAGTTTTCCCGGGATCCCGAATTCGGCCATCGCACCAAACAGTTCTTCACGATGAATGCTGTCGTATGCGGCTTTGAAATCGATGAAAAGATGGTGTGTATCGATTCGAAACTCGTTGGTCATTTCCAGGATTTGTCGAAGTGTGAAAATTTGGTCTATAGTTGATTTGCCGGGCCGGAAGCCGCACTGGTAGCTGCCGGTGAGTGCGGTGCAAAATGGTTTTAGACGTTCACACAATACGCTGGACAGGATCTTGTATGCGACATTGAGCAGGGATATACCTCTATAGTTCTTGCAAGAGGTAGGATCGCCTTTTTTGTGGATGGGGCATATAGAGCTGGTATTCCAGTCGTCGGGCATGCTCTCATCTTCCCAAATTCTGCAGATGATCTGGTGCATGCTCCCTACCAGAACATCGCCGCCAGCCTTGAAGAGCTCTGATGGCAAGCCATCTGAGCCTGCGGCCTTGTTGTTCTTCAGCTTCTGAATAGCTGTGCCGACTTCTTCGATGCTGGGTGGGAGGACTACTTCAGCGGCTGGAGTTGGGATTTCCTCGGTCCCTACCACTCTCTCTTGGTCATGCTCGTTAAGCAGCTACTGGAAGTGCTGCTTAAATACATCCACTATTCCCTGCGGGTCGGTGACAAGATTACCCTCGCAGTTTCGAAGAGCCAGGGTGCCCTTTTTGAAGCCTCCTGCAAGGCCTTTGGCTTTCTTGTAAAAGGCTCGTATTTTATGTTTATCCCTAGACTCCTCGATATCCCTGAGCTGGGAGGCTGCGAATATTCTCTTCTTTTGTCGCAGTAGTTTTTTCTCCTCCCTTCTTCTGGCTCGGTACTCTTCTTGCGCTGCCCTGGTTTTCCTCTGCAGCGCCTTTTGGTACGCCTCGTCGGTTGCTGCCTTTTTCTGCTCACACTCGCCATCATACCACGGGTTTCTTGTCGGGGGTGGTAGGTATCCTAAGGTGGTTTCGGCTACTTCCTGAATGGCTGAGCGGCAATGCAGCCACATATTATTGGCATTTGTGTTCGACGTAGGCATACCGTAGAGTCTTTCGCTCAGCTGCTCCCTGTAGACTCTGGCAACCTCCGGTGTGCTCAGGCGCCCAATGTCGAACCTCCTCCTGATGGGCTGGTGCAGCTTTCTGACATTGGACAGTCGAGCTCTGAATCTTGCTGCTACGAGGAAGTGGTCAGAGTCGACATTTGCCCCTCTGAGTGTTCGCACATCCAGGATGTTTGACGCGTGCCTTGCGTCAATGAGCACATGGTCGATTTGGTTGGCGGTTCGACCGTCCGGAGATCGCCAGGTTGCTGTGTGGATTCGCTTGCGAGGGAATCTTGTGCTACTTATCACTGCATTACGAGCTGTCGCAAGGTCCGTGAGTCGGAAGCCGTTATTTGTTGTTGTATCGTGGAGGCTGTGCTTTCCGATCACTCCGCCAAGGGTGTTTTCCTTACCGATTTTGGCGTTGAAGTCCCCGAGTACGATTTTTACATCGTACTCCGGACAAGCTCCGTAGGCGTTGTCCAGGAGGTCATAGAAGTCCTCCTTGATAGGGTGTTCAGCCTCGTCGGTAGGGGCGTGTGCACATATAAGGCTGATGTTATAAAATCTGCCTCTGATGCGGATCACAGCAGGCGATCACTTATTGGTTTAAAGTCGCTGACCTTCGACCTTAACCGCTTTCCCACGACAAATCCGCATCCCAGTAAGTGCAACCTTTTGTGACAGCTGTAATAAATGTCGCAATTTTTCTTCCTAATCATACCGTTTCCTATCCAGCGTATTTCCTGGTCCGCAGTAATATCCGCCTTGTACTGCGTGAGGATTCCTTCTAGTTTATGAGCAGCTCCGGGAGTGTACAGGGTTCTGACATTCCAGGAGCATACTCGCAAAACGTGTTCCTTTTTCGTGCGTTGTCGTCGTCGAGTATCCGTCCGTGTATCCGAGTCATCTTGCTCATTCATAACTTTTAGGGTTTTTTACGTGGGCGGATTGTTAGCCCGCCGCACAACCGCCATTCTGCTTGGGGTTTTTTTCGCTGCATACGTTTGTTCACCTCCCAACGGTTGTTGAAGAGGCTATCCAGAGGGCGCCGCGAGGAGGCCGTATGTCAACTTGACCCGAGCATTTAAACAGGGATCGTTGCTGGCATCTCACCAGGTTGAGAGCAATCAACAACTTTACCCTGTATGTCCGAGCCCATGCCCTCTACTCACAGTATATGGTCAACCGAAATTCATCCTCTGCGTATGCAATACTAAAGTGCTTGAACGAATTACTACGGACTATAACCAACGAGGAATTTGGTCGGCTCTCGTCCTATCTAGGTCTAGGACAACCACCCCTGAGAGTAGTGAACGAACATCAACGACCCCAACCACTGTACTCCGTTCAGGTTGTGTGTCAACACATCATAAGAAAATATAAAAACTCTTGAACCTGCGCGAGTCTCTAAAAAAAAAAAAAAAAATGCCTACCACGCTAACCTAACCTAACCTAAACTTAGGACGGACCAGGGACCTTGTGGCAACCAAAAGGTGAATCTTAAGCACTTTAATGGGTATCATTACAGGTCACTGCATCATTGAAAAATATGCTGTCAAACTAGAGCTACCTGGCAATGACTTCTGCCACGGCTGCATGGATGAGGAGGAAGAGGAATCAATTCACCACCTCCTCTGCTCATGTCCCTCTTTTAAGAATTGCAAGAGGATCTAGCGCGAGCCACCCTTCTACGAAAACTAAAGTGAGCTAACGGATATGTATGTATAAAAATAGCTCAACTCCATCACTTCATCCGAAGCACTGATTGGTTTTCAGGTGGCGGATGTAGGTAATATGATCCATGTAGTATCACATCACAATGGGCCGATTTTGGCCTATGTGTGGCGTATGCTAACCACTACAACCTAACCTAACCTAGTACTAACCCTCGAAACATCATGGCGTAGATAAAGCACTGGTCCTTTGGATCAAAGCAATGCTCATGCACAGGACATTGACCGCTGATGCAGGCCTCGACCAGTGTGTCAAATCTGGCGTAAGGTGGCGTCCTGTCTCCGCTGTTATGGTGCATGGTGGTCGATTCCCTGCTTGATGCTCTCAATGCCACTGGAATCTACGCCCAGGCCTATGCGGATGACGTCACAATTCTTTCTGTCGGCTCATGTTTGGCGACTGTCCGTCGCAAAGCACAGGCGGCGCTAAATGTGATCGATGATTGGTGTACCAGAAATGGGCTGTCAGTCAATCCTCTTAAGACCGATGTCGTTCTCTTTACGAGAAGGAGGAAAAATACTGACATGAATCAGCTGGTACTAAAAGGCACTTCCATCCCGATATCCAAGGAGGCTAAGTATCTAGGAGTCATCTTAGATAGTAAGCTTCTCCGGTCAAAACATGTTGAGTCAAAAACCACCAAAGCGCTGTCAGCTTTCTGGCAATGCAAAGGTGCTTTTGGCAAAACATGGGGCTTATCGCCGGCAAAGGTCCTTTGGATCCACACGGCAATGATAAGACCTATAATCTCATATGCATCGGTTGTCTGGTGGAACAGACTAAAACGCAAACATGTCGTAGCCTCTTTCACCAAACTCCAAAGAACGGTTTGTCTCAGCTGCACGGGGGGGCTTTCCCCAACACGCCGGGCGCTGCTCTAGATGTTATGATGAACCTTCCACCTCTTGATATATTTATCAGAGGGTGTGCTCTGAAAGCCATGTCTCGTCTGAAGAGAAATGGCTTTTGGTACAACTCGCATAGGAATAACGGTGTGCTTGCGCAAGAATTGTCCTGCGACCCCTGTCTCATGGACATGCCTTCTGACGCACTGACGCCCGTTATCCTATTGCGTCGTAATTTCACAGTCGAGTTTCCATGGCGTCAGGATTGGCTATGGCTGGATACTGAACCTGGAAAGGATAGTCTTCGCATTTTCACGGGTGGCTCCAGATCTGGGCGGGGGTCCGGTGCTGGGGTCTTCTTTGAGCGCGAAAATATCCGACTGCACTTCTCCTTAGGAAAATATGCGTCTGTCTTCCAATCTGAGATATACGCAATCCTAATGGCCATGCACTATGTTGTGAAGCACAGGTGGAAGGGGGAAAGCATATGCGTATGTAGTGACAGCCAAGCTGCACTAAAAGCTGTGTGTAACCCCTTAACTAGCTCCAAATTAGTGCTTGAACTCAAGTCCTTCTTGAACAGAGTCGGCAGACTAAATTCATTAAGGCTTGGGTTCCAGGCCACTCTGGGTCCCAGGCCACTCTGGGATCCCAGGAAATGAGACCTCTGATGAACTCGCTAGAATGGGTTCAGAGGAGAGCTTCTCAGGACCTAAACCCGCTCTAGGTCTACCTACGTCCACGGTAAATTCCTACATTAACGATTGTGTATTTAGCACACACAACCGTAGATGGAAGGATTGTCCGGGTTGCAGGATGACTAAGCGCGTATGCCCTGATGTCTGCAAAAAATCTGCAGCTTTCCTCCTGTCTTTAAGGAGAATCGACTGCAGAAGGATTGTGGGAGTTATCACGGGCCATTAAACTTTTGCCAAGCATCCCTACGTGCTCGGCATTAGTGAGACGCCTACCTGTGCTGCATGTGGCCAAGAGGAGGATGATACTGCAGAGCATTTCCTCTGTTATTGTCCCGCCTTTGCTCGCATACGGTGGCGCACCCTTGGAGCCGACGTGGTGTGTGCCGAATCCCTTAGCTCTACATCACTGAAGCTCCTTCAAATTTTTCTCCGGAAAACGGAGAAAATACAGTAATGTAAGGTGTCTGTCTGGAGTACAATGGACCAGTGATTGCGTCTGAGTGCTCCAGCGGATAGCAGAAGCCTTCAACAAAAAAAAAAAAAAAAAAAAAAAAACAAAACAAACCCTCGAAACCACATATCGATATATTCCTCTTATATATCTTTTCAAATGGTGTATTCCAGTGCTTAAAAGCAAAATGGCTCTCACATACATAAATCACTTCTGTTAACCCTTGTTCTAATAAAGGGTATCGGAAACTTTTATCATACAATTTCGCCAACCAACCAACTTGATTATTAAAAACAAGCGAAGCAAAGTTCAGGGCGATACTCAAGTACAATACCGTACTACGGTCGTATATCTTTCAAACTGATCGTATCATAAAAAAAAACACGAATCCATTCGTTCACTTCAAATACCAGAATCGATTTTTGGCTCTATCTCTTTACTGGTTTATCAAAACAAAACCCTAATCTTTAGTAATGCTGACAAATCCAACCTAAGTTCGCCGGTATATAGAAATGCCACATAAAATAGAAAAAGTAGGCTAACAAAGACGTGAGGGCACAGTCGATGCATTCGAGGGCATTCCCTCAAGATTGCACTAATATCTTGCACTTGGCGTAAAGAATAGGTAAGCGGAAGCGGTCTCGGATACATGTATCTATAGTTTGAGTTGATCATCATATCCATGCACTCACACATTGATGATTGATCTCATGGCTAAGTTAGTCGGTGGTTTAGTAGTGCCTGTGTGATATACCCGAGTGGGGATAGACGCCTATAATACGAAGACATTAGGTAAGCAAGACGAAGGCGCTCTCGCACTCGCTGTCTGTCGAAACTAATTGCTAATGTGTGTCGTTAAGCTTTTTGCTGTGTGCTGTTCGGTCTCGTATTGTGCCCGCGTATCGCTGCTGTCAGGCTAAACTCGTCAACAGCTCTCGTTCGGTTGCGATTGCGACTCCCCGTTCTCAGTCGGTATTAATCGTAGCTAGTGATTGGAGGCTAGTTGGACGCTGGCGTCTCTTGTCGATCGTTAGTTATATTATTAGTCTTTTTTGCCTCTAGAACGAGCAAAAGGTTTAATCTGCCGTGTATCTGCCTTGGTTTTTTCTTGATTTTTGATATTTTTCGCGATTTACTAAGCACCTTTCCAGTTCATATTCGCGGTGGTAACAAAGTGGGAAGCAATTGATAGAAGTGTGATGTGAGAGGAAGAATTAGAGTACATGGAGCCGTGCATGTGCTTTGGTTAATTCGCCTCTGATTCTCTCTTTCTGTACATGGTTCTTTGTGAATATATCGAGCGTAAAGTCCACGTGTAGTTCAGTGATTCTCGAATGATATGTGATACTTTATGTCATCATTCCAAAAGTGATTCTTATTTTTCTCTTGTTTTTGTTCTCGTGAATCTAATTTAAGAATACTATTGTACAGCGTGAAGCGGAAACCAACACTCATAATGGATTATATCGTCAGAGCATACAAGGACTGGAAGTTGCACTCGCAAGTAAGTTAGAAATCATCTCAAAAAAGAAAAACAATATCGTGAGCCACTTCAATAAGAAGTTCATTGACTGCTCTGTTCATACCATACCTAATGATCTGTTTCTCATTATTGTTAGTAGCGCATCTTTATTCTGTACAGGTTATACATATATCTTACTCTGCTTTCATTTTTGAATTTAACAGAATGCAACTCAATGGGGTACTCTTACTAAATACTTGTAAGGTTATCGCTTTATAGCGTCAATCAGGCAGATATCGTCTCGGTCTCATCGCTTGTCGGCCAACCACTTCCAACTTTATGACAGCCTCTATCAGAAAATTTTCCAAAATTACGAAAAGACATCTCATCCATATGCCAAAAATATACTCACTTTTTCCCTTCAGTTATATGGTCTGTTTGGCTTAATTATTATTGAGTCAGGTGGTGGAGTTTATTGTTTCTTCTCCTCTTGCGCAAATCTTTGAGAAAAAAAGCGATCATGAGATACTAATTGAAACATTTAAATTGGATTCTAATAAAAACAATCAACAAAAAATTATAGTTTAAAAAAACAAAAAACAGGCTTTTAGAGATAATCAAACTAAAAAGTAACAAAGTAACTACCTACTGCCGAGGAAATAGATGTCACTGGTCTAAAAGCGTTGTGGCTTTGTATGACATTTTTAAACTAACTCTGCATTTCGGAATGAGAGTAATGAAAAATGATAACGGGATGAATAAGGAGAGGTCGGGGTGAACCTGGGCCTCAACCAACATGCCCCTCCATCTAGCACGATCTTTTGCTAGCCTTTTCCATTACCGCACACCCAGTTGGCTGAGGTCCCCTTCCACCTGTGTGCGCCATCTTAAGTGCGGCCGTCCCCTGCTTCTTCGTCCCTCGGGGTTGGATCCAAAGATTCTCCGAGCTGGAGCTGTGGTGTTCATTCGCTCTACATGGCCCAGCCATCTTAAGCGTTGAATCCGTAGACGCCTGACTAGGCTCATGTCGCTGTACAGCCGGTAAAGTTCGTGGTTGAATCTTTTCCTCCACCCCCCGTCCTCATTTATAGGCCCGAAAATCACGCGAAAAGTCTTTCTCTCGAACCGACCAAGGGCCTCCTCATACGCTTTTGATAGTGTCCATGCTTCTGCGCCGTACAACAGGACCGGGATGATAAGGGTCTTATATAGAGTCGACTTTGTCGTTCGGGAGAGGGCTCTATTATTCAATTGCCACCTGAGCCCAAAGAAACAGCGATTAGCAAGGGTGATTCTGCGTTTGATTTCGGAACTGATGTCGTTGTTCCAGGTCACTGCGGAGCCGAGGTAGACGAAGTCCTTAACTACCTACATGGACAGTCAATCAATTTCTTAGAGATCCAGAAAATTATGGTAAAAACCGAAAAGGGCGCACAGCAAGAGCGACAACAGAACGAGATCGCATGTCCATTTTACGTGAAGCTTCAAATTCCGCTGCGACTGCTCGCAAAATAAAGGAGAAAGTTGGAACTTCAGCCAGTGTTCGGACAGTTCAAAGGGTGATTCAACAGTGTCCACATCTCCGACGGCAAAAACTAAAGAAACAACCACGTTTACTTCAGCGTCGTAGAGATCAGAGATTGGAATTTTGCCGGGCTCACATAAGCTGGCAGAAAGTATCTTCTTCTTAGTGGGTGCTAGAGTTCGGGGTGAACCTGGGCCTCAACCAACATGCCCCTCCATCTAGCATGATCTTTCGCTAGCCTTTTCCATTGCCGCACACTCAGTTGGCTGAGGTCCCCTTCCACCTGTGTGCGCCATCTTAAGGGCGGCCGTCCTCTGCTTCTTCGTCCCTCGGGGTTCAAAGAGTTCAAAGACTCTCCGGGCTGGAGCTGTGGTGTCCATTCGCTCTACATGGCCCAGCCATCTTAGGCGTTGAATCCGTAGACGCCTGACTAGGCTTATGTCGCTGTACAGCCCGTAAAGTTCGTAGTTGAATCTTCTCCTCCATTCCCCGTCTGCGTTTATAGGCCCAAAAATCACGCGCAAAATCTTTCTCTCGAACCGACCAAGGGCCTCCTCATCCGCTTTTGATAGTGTCCATGCTTCTGCGCCGTACAACAGGACCGGGATGATAAGGGTCTTATATAGAGTCAACTTTGTCGTTCGGGAGAGGGCTCTATTACTCAGTTGCCTCCTGAGCCAAGGAAAAAGCGATTGGCAAGAGTGATTCTGCGTTTGATTTCGGAACTGATGTCGTTGTTCCAGGTCACAGGAGCCGAGGTAGACGAAGTTCTTAACTACCTCGAACTTGTATCTGCCAATACAAACGTTCTGGCCAAGACGTCGGTGGTGAGCGTCCTTTTTTGATGACAGCATATATTTAGTTTTGCCCTCGTTTACCGCCAGACCAACTTTCGCCGCCTCGAACTCAATGCTCGTAAACGCCTCATTGACATCTCGCTCTGATCTACCTATTATGTCAATGTCGCCGGCGTATGCAAGGAGTTGCGAGGATTTGAAATAGATTGTGCCTCTTGTATTGACCAGTGATTTTTGCACAATCATTTCCAATATGATGTTGAAGGAATCACACCACAGCGCATCGCCCTGCCTAAATCCTTTTTTGACATCAAAACTATCGGTAAGGTGTTCACCGATTCGGATGGAGCAGCGAGCATTCTCCAAAGTCATCCTGCATAGTCTGATGAGTTTAGCTGGTATGGCAGAGGTAGACATAGCGTTGTATAGCTCGTCTCTAATTACGCTGTCGTATGCGGCTTTGAAGTCGACAAATAGGTGGTGAGTGTCGACTTGAAATTCATTGGTTTTTCCAGGATCTGCCGTAGTGTGAAGATTTGGTCGATGGTGGACTTCCCTGGCCTGAATCCGTACTGATAAGGACCTATCAGCTTTATTTACAAAAGGCTTCAGGTGTGCACACAAAACGGCAGAGAAGATTTTGTAGGCGATGTTGAGGAGACTTATTCCTCTTTAGTTGGCGCAATCAGAAGGGTCTTCTTTCTTGTGGATCGGGCATATAATGCTGGGACTCCATTTCTCGGGCATGCTTTTCTCTGATCATATCTTACAGATGAGCTGGTACATGCTCCTAACCAGGTCATCCCCAGCTGCCTTGAAGAGCTCAGCAGACAGTCCGTCTGCGCCAGCAGCTTTATTCGACTTGAGCTCCGATATGGCAATCTTAACTTCGTCGAGGTCAGGGGGACAGAATTCTCTGCGGTCTCCGTCGATTAGAAATGGATCATTCTGCCTGACAGCGATATATTGACTAACATCGCCGTTATACAGTCTGCAGAAGTGTTTTTTCCATATTCTCAGCATCGACTGCGGTTCTACTACTATGTGTCCGTTCTCATCTCTGCAGGCTTCCGTTCTGGCTTTATAACCTTGGCATGTTCGCTTTATAATACTTCGATAAAACTTTCGAACGTCACGCCACAATCGCGCGTTTCTCGTGATCTTTCTTCTTTCTCCTGAGAAGCTTATGCTCTTCCCTTTTTTTTAACTCGTAGAGCTCACGAGCTGCTCTTGTTCTTTTATGCGGCGAGGCCTTATATACCTACATATTTACGATAATTAAATTGGTCGAGTCGATTTAATGCCATGCTACTTGGAAACAATATTTGCTTCCTCTAAAGCAGATGTTTTGTTTACTAGCGCTTGCTATAATTCTGACATGTGTTTGACGTAAATCATACGTACTTTCAGAATACAGGAAAATAAGCGGCTGATTTGCTCTTAATATCGATACGCCACGGCTTCAGACCTTAGAACTAGATGTATGAAGTGATCCAGAATGTAAGATCCGTGTTCGATACTTGAAGTGTCTTCACCCTCACATGACTACATTCGGCTTGACTCATGAACCGACAACAGTCTTTGTTAAAATCAAATGCCATGAACCAATGTTTGTTGAGCAATTAAGAAAGAAATATGCGTCATTTAAATGGAATATCATGTGATCATTTCTAATTAATCCTCTTAACATTGATTATTCTGATTGCTAAACATGCTTGATTTTTATTGAGCCATGAACTCCCAATGGACTTAACACAATATAAACTCAATTAAAACGCATGGAGGTTTGTGATTCTCTAATTTAAATCTGAGTAGCTTTAGTAGTTCTGACGTTGTCAGAAAGCCATTAGAGAGGCCGCCTCAGATATACTCGGTTTCGAGCCACCACCGTCGAGAAACCCCTGGTTTGATGATGAGTGCAGACAGGCCCATGTAGAGAAATAGAATGCATACATGGCCACATTGCATCGACGGACGAGAGCTGCCCGCGAGCTCTATGAACAGAAAAGGAGGGAGGAGCATGCGCTTCTGAGAAGGAAAAAGAAGGAGCGCGAGAAGCGCGAGATCGAGGAGATGGAGAGATGTTACTGCAGGAACGACGTTCGAAAATTTTACAAGAAAGTAAAACGAACATGCCAAGGCTATAAAGCCTTGCAGAAGCCTGCAGGGATGAGCACGGACAACTATTAGTGGAGTCACAATCGATGCTGAGATTGTGGAAGGACCACTTCTGCAGACTGTATAACGGCGATGATAGTCAAAATGCCGCCGTCAGGCAGAGCGAACCATTCACAATGGACGAAGACGAAGGAGAATCCCGTCCACCCGACCTAGACGATGTTGAGATAGCGATATCGAAACTTAAGTCTTAAAAAGCTGCTGGAGCAGACAGACTCACCGCGGAGCTGTTTAAAGCAGCTGGCGATGAGCTGGTGAGGAACATGCACCAACTCATCTGCAAGATATGGTCGGAAGAACGCATGCCCGATGAATGGAATCTCAGTATCGTTTGCCCGGTCCTTAAGAAAGGAGACCCCTATGACTGCGCCAATTACAGAGGGATAAGCCTCCTGAACATCGCGTACAAGATCCTCTCTGCCGTACTGTGTAAGTACCTGAAACCGTTCGTGGACAATCTGATAGGTTCCTACCAGTGTGGTTTCAGGCTAGGAAAATCCACGATAGACCAAATATTTACACTACGGCAGATCTTGGAGAAGACCCATGAATTCCAGGTCGACACGCACTATCTTTTCGTCGACTTTAAAGCCGCGTATGACAGTGTTTATAGAGACGAGCTATACAGAGCCATGTCATGTTTTAACATTCCTGCCAAACTCGTCAGACTATGCGGGATGACTATGGAGAACTCTCGCTGCTCCATTAAGGTCGGAGGTGAACTAACCGACCCCTTTGATGTTAAAAAAGGTTTTAGACAGGGTGACGCGCAGTCATGTGATTTCTTCAACATTATTCTTGAAATGATCGTGCGGGACTCTGCGGCCAATACAAGAGGTACGATCTACTTCAAGTCCACACAATTGCTTGCCTACGCAGATGACATTGATGTTATTGGTCGGACAAAGCGACACGTCAATGAGGCGTTCGCAAGCATTGAAGCAGAAGCGGCTAAAGTGGGTCTAAGGGTAAATGGGGACAAGACCAAATATATGCTGTCATCCAAGAAAGACGCGCAACACCAACGTCTTGGTCAGAACGTCACCTTCGGCAGCTATATTTTTGAAGTAGTCAAGGACTTCGTCTACCTTGGCTCGGTAGTGACAAGCAGCAACGACACCAGCGCTGAGATAAAACGCAGAATAACTCTTGCCAATCGCTGCTTCTTCGGGCTCAAGAGGCAATTGAGTATAGAGCCCTCTCTCGAAAAACTAAGGTTTCCCTCTACAAAACCTTAATCATCCCGGTCCTCCTCTACGGCGCTGAGGCTTGGACGTTGTCAAAAGCGGATTATGAGGCTCTTAGACGTTTCGAGAGGAAAATTCTGCGTGCAATCTTTGGTCCCGTTTGTGTAAACGGAGAATGGAGGAGGAGATTCAACCAAGAACTGTACGGGCTGTACAGCGACATCGGCCTGGTTAGACGTCTTCGGATCCAACGTCTAAGATGGCTAGGCCATGTAGAGCGAATGGACATCAACGCTCCGGCCCGAAGAGTCTTCGACTCCAACCCCGAGGGACGACGCAGCAGAGGACGACCGCATTTAAGGTGGCGCGCACAGGTTGAAGGGGTCCTCAACCAACTGGGCGTGCGGCACTGGAAGCGGCTGGCCGAAGATCGGGCCGGCTGGAGAGGCTTATTGGTTGAGGCCCTGGTTCACCCCGAACTGTAGCGCCATCAAAGTAAGTAAGTAAGCTTTAGTAGTAGGGCGTGGTGGCGCAGTGGTTAGTGTGTTGGACTCTGGCGCACGATGAGCGAGTTCGGATCCCGATACACCAATGCCATCGAATGGTTATTTCGCGACGTTCCTCCTCGGCGGGGTACTGGCAAAACCCCCCGTAGTAAACTTGCCATGAAAAAGCTTCTCGACTCTCCCCGTTCGGAATGGGACTTAAGCTGAAGGTCCCTTTCACCTGTGTGAAAAATAAATCAGATTGAAAGAAGCTTGGCTCTGGTCCTTCCTCCTTTAATATTGTATATGAAGTACATATGTATATACTCGTCCTTGAAGGCTTTAAGGTATATCGAAAATTTCAATACTTATCCTAAAGAGTGTCCTAAAATATAAAGTTGAAAAAATTATATCAGGCAAATGGCATTCAATCCCATGATCTCGCCGGCCAATTCCGGTTACCATACTGAGCAATCACACGACCAGGAAGTGACTGTTAAGTTATTAAATTGTTTCTTCTTAAATCACGTGGCGACAGCGATCACCATTTATTTTAAAACTCATTCATTTAATCCTCTTCCTTCAGCGTGCTCAACAGGTTTTAATTCACAAATCAACCGAACTTTGCCAGCACTTTGACGATATACATACGTCATGTCGACAAATACTTTGGTGGTAGTTCAGTCCATGAATGGCCAAAGTTAAGCTTCTCTCAATCACCCATGTTGTGTGTGATTTATATTTTTACACAGGTGAAAGGGACCAACAGCTTAATGCCGATTCCGAACAGCGTGAGTCGAGAAGCTTTTTCAAGGCAAGTTTACTACGGGGGGTTTTGCCAGTACCCTGCCGAGGAGGAACGTCGCGAAATAACTATTCGATGGCGTCGGTGGTATTGTGATACGAACTCCAGAGTCCAGAATCCAACACAATAACCACTGCGCCACGATGGCTGCATTCAATTTTTCGAAATATCGAATTCTTAGCCAGGATTTTCGTGTTGATGAGGGTCTTATTCAAGGACTATCAGAGTCCTTGAAAAAAATCAAATTTTACACGAACTTTGGAATACTCTTCATTTGGTAACTCATTTTTGTTTGAGAATTAACAATCAGCAAGGACCACTTACTATGACGGTGTATTTCGCTAACAACACATATAGTGTTGTTTACAAAAATGAAATGGACGTTGACTTTTCGGCAAAGACGAGTGATTAGATGTATCTAGCCGACCAATTCTTACTTACTTACTTATCAGGCCAGCGATCCATGGAGAATCTGAGCCTAGGCTATAGCTGCCTTCCATCCTTGACGGTCCCGGGCACGTTGCTTCCAGCTATCATGACCAAGATGTCTTACATCCGCGATTACTTGGTCTTTATACCGAAGGTTCGGTCTTCCTCTTCTTCTCGAACCAGGAGGCTCGGAGTCGAAGACCCTCTTAGCTGGAGCGTTGATGTCCATGCACTCGATGTGGCCGAGCCAGTGTAGTCGACGGATGCTTGCCTTCCGGACTACATCCGCATCTTAGTACAGCTCGTAGAGTTCGCGGTTGTGTCTTCTTCTCCATTCACCTTCCTCACAGATAGGACCAAATATCCGGCGCAGAATTTTTCTTTCGAAAGAACCCAAATTCAGCTCCGCTGTCCTGCTTATCGTCCAGCTTTCGGCTCCGTACAGCAAGACTGGCAGAATGAGCGTTTTGTAAAGCATGAATTTGGTCTTTCGAGTGAGGAGTTTTGACCCCAGTTGCTTGGACAAGCCGAAGTAGCAGCGGTTGCCAAGGGCGATTCTATGCCGGATCTCCACTGTGGTGTCATTTGTGGAATTTACGTTTGCCCCGAGGTAGACAAACTCCTTAACTACCTCGAAATTGTAGCTGTCAATTGTTATATTTTGTCCCAGGTGGTGGGCGACGCTGACTTTGCGACAGCTCGTAATGCGGTGATAAGTAGCACAAGATTCCCTCGCAAGCGAATCCACACAGCAACCTGGCGATCTCCGGACGGTCGAACCGCCAACCAAATCGACCATGTGCTCATTGACGCAAGGCACGCGTCAAACATCCTGGATGTGCGAACATTCAGGGGGGCAAATGTCGACTCTGACCACTTCCTCGTAGCAGCAAGATTCAGAGCTCGACTGTCCAATGTCAGAAAGCTGCACCAGCCCATCAGGAGGAGGTTCGACATTGGGCGCCTGAGCACACCGGAGGTTGCCAGAGTCTACAGGGAGCAGCTGAGCGAAAGACTCTACGGTATGCCTACGTCGAACACAAATGCCAATAAAATGTGGCTGCATTGCCGCTCAGCCATTCAGGAAGTAGCCGAAACCACCTTAGGATACCTACCACCCCCGACAAGAAACCCGTGGTATGATGGCGAGTGTGAGCAGAAAAAGGCAGCAACCGACGAGGCGTACCAAAAGGCGCTGCAGAGGAAAACCAGGGCAGCGCGAGAAGAGTACCGAGCCAGAAGAAGGGAGGAGAAGAAACTACTGCGACAAAAGAAAAGAATCTTCGCAGCCTCCCAGCTCAAGGATATCGAGGAGTCTAGGGATAGACATAAAATACGAGCCTTTTACAAGAAAGCCAAAGGCCTTGCAGGAGGCTTCAAAAAGGGCACCCTGGCTCTTCGAAACTGCGAGGGTAATCTTGTCACCGACCCGCAGGGAATAGTGGATGTATTTAAGCAGCACTTCCAGCAGCTGCTTAACGAGCATGACCAAGAGAGAGTGGTAGGGACTGAGGAAATCCCAACTCCAGCCGCTGAAGTAGTCCTCCCACCCAGCATAGAAGAAGTCGGCACAGCTATTCAGAAGCTGAAGAACAACAAGGCCGCAGGCTCAGATGGCTTGCCATCAGAGCTCTTCAAGGCTGGCGGCGATGTTCTGGTAGGGAGCATGCACCAGATCATCTGCAGAATTTGGGAAGATGAGAGCATGCCCGACGACTGGAATACCAGCTCTATATGCCCCATCCACAAAAAAGGCGATCCTACCTCTTGTAAGAACTATAGAGGTATATCCCTGCTCAATGTCGCATACAAGATCCTGTCCAGCGTATTGTGTGAACGTCTAAAACCATTTTGCACCGCACTAATCGGCAGCTACCAGTGCGGCTTCCGGCCCGGCAAATCAACTATAGACCAAATTTTCACACTTCGACAAATCCTGGAAAAGACCAACGAGTTTCAAATCGATACACACCATCTTTTCATCGATTTCAAAGCCGCATACGACAGCATTCATCGTGAAGCACTGTTTGGGGCGATGGCCGAATTCGGGATCCCGGTAAAACTGATCCAGTTGTGTCGCGCCACGCTAAAAAACACGCGATGCACCGTGCAACTCGGTTCTAGGACCTCGGAACCATTCGAAACATGCACCGGATTTCGACAAGGAGATGCGCTGTCATGTGACTTCTTCAACCTGGTGCTGGAGCAGATAGTGCGACGGGCAGGCGTCAACAGGGAAGGCACTATCTTTTACAAGTCCATCCAGCTGCTAGGATACGCGGATGATATCGACATCATCGCGTGTTCTCGCCGTGGCATTGTGGAAGCATTCACGGCGATTGAAGAACAGGCGAAACGAATTGGCCTTAAGATCAATGAGGACAAAACGAAATACATGCTGTCAAGCAAAAACCAATCCGTCGCTCACCACCTGGGACAAAACATAACAATTGACAGCTACAATTTCGAGGTAGTTAAGGAGTTTGTCTACCTCGGGGCAAACGTAAATTCCACAAATGACACCACAGTGGAGATCCGGCGTAGAATCGCCCTTGGCAACCGCTGCTACTTCGGCTTGTCCAAACAACTGGGGTCAAAACTCCTCACTCGAAAGACCAAAGTCA
The DNA here is from genome assembly GCA_951905685.1 of Eumerus sabulonum. Classification (NCBI taxonomy): domain Eukaryota; kingdom Metazoa; phylum Arthropoda; class Insecta; order Diptera; family Syrphidae; genus Eumerus; species Eumerus sabulonum. The sequence continues at coordinate 195,339,230 of OX645060.1, forward strand.
TGCTTTACAAAACGCTCATTCTGCTCATTCATTGTGAATGCTTCCACAATGCCACGGCGAGAACACGCGATGATATCGATATCATCCGCTTATCCTGGCAGTTGGACGGACTTGTAGAAGATAGTGCCTTCTCTGTTGACGCCAGCCCGTCGCACTATCTGCTCCAGCACCAGGTTGAAGAAGTAACATGACAGCGCATCTCCTTGCCGAAATCTGGTGCATGTTTCAAACGGTTCCGAAGTCCTGGAACCGAGTTGCACGGCGCATCGCGTATATTTTAGCGTGGCGCGACACAACTGGATCAGTTTTCCCGGAATCCCGAACTCGGCCATCGCCCCAAACAGTTCTTTACGACGAATGTTGTCGTATGCGGCTTTGAAATCGATGAAAAGATGGTGTGGATTTGTCGATTTGTCGGAGTGTGAAAATTTGGTCTATAGTTGATTTGCCGGGCCGGAAGCCGCAGGTAGGATCGCCTTTTTTGTGGATGGGGCATATAGAGCTGGTATTCCAGTCGTCGGGCATGCTCTCATCTTCCCAAATTCTGCAGATGATCTGGTGCATGCTCCCTACCAGAACATCGCCGCCAGCCTTGAAGAGCTCTGATGGCAAGCCATCTGAGCCTGCGGCCTTATTATTCTTCAGCTTCTGAATAGCTGTGCCGACTTCTACGATGCTGGGTGGGAGGACTACTTCAGCGGCTGGAGTTGGGATTTCCTCGGTCCCTACCACTCTCTCTTGGTCATGCTCGTTAAGCAGCTGCTGGAAGTGCTGCTTAAATACATCCACTATTTCCTGCGGGTCGGTGACAAGATTACCCTCGCAGTTTCGAAGAGCCAGGGTGCCCTTTTTGAAGCCTCCTGCAAGGCTTTTGGCTTTATTGCAAAAGGCTCGTATTTTATGTCTATCCCTAGACTCCTCGATATCCTTGAGCTGGGAGGCTGCGAAGATCCTTTTCTTTTATCGCAGTAGTTTTCTCTCCTCCCCTCTTCTGGCTCGGTACTCTTCTTGCGCTGCCCTGGTTTTCCTCTGCAGCGCCTTTTGGTACGCCTCGTCGGTTGCTGCCCTTTTCTGCTCACACTCGCCATCATACCACGGGTTTCTTGTCGGGGGTGGTAGGTATCCTAAGGTAGTTTCGGCTACTTCCTGAATGGCTGAGCGGCAATGCAGCCACATATTATTGGCATTTGTGTTCGACGTAGGCATACCGCAGAGTCTTTCGCTCAGCTGCTCCCTGTAGACTCTGGCAACCTCCGGTGTGCTCAGGCGCCCAATGTCGAGCCTCCTCCTGATGGGCTGGTGCAGCTTTCTGACATTGGACAGTCGAGCTCTGAATCTTGGTGCTACGAGGAAGTGGTCAGAGTCGACATTTGCCCCTCTGAATGTTCGCGCATGACGAGTGACTTGCGTCAATGAGCACATGGTCGATTTGGTTGGCGGTTCGACCGTCCGGAGACCGCCAGGTTGCTGTGTGGATTCGCTTGCGAGGGAATCTTGTGCTACTTATCACCGCATTACGAGCTGTCGCAAAGTCAGCGAGTCGGAAGCCGTTATCTGTTGTTGTATCGTGGAGGCTGTGCTTTCCGATCACTCCGCCAAGGGTGTTTTCCTTACCGATTTTGGCGTTGAAGTCCCCGAGCACGATTTTTACATCGTACTCCGGACAAGCTCCGTAGGCGTTGTCCAGGAGGTCATAAAAGTCCTCCTTGATAGGGTCTTCAGCCTCGTCGGTAGGGTCGTGTGCACATATAAGACTGATGTTATAAAATCTGCCTCTGATGCGGATCACAGCCAGGAGATCACTTATATAGGTTTAATGTCGATGACCTTCGACCTTAACCGCTTTCCCACGACAAATCCGCATCCCAGTAAGTGCAATCTTTTGTGGCAGCTGTAATAAATGTCGCAATTTTACTTCCTCATCATATCGTTTCCTATCCAGCGTATTTCCTGGACCGCAGTAATATCCGAGCTCTACTGCGTGAGGATTTTTTCAGTTTTTGAGTAGCTCCGGGAGTGTACAGGGTTCTGACATTACAGCCAACATGCCAAGGCTATAAAGCCAGAGCAGAAGCCTGCAAGGATGAGCACGGACAACTTGTAGTGGAGTCACAGTCGATGCTGAGATTGTGGAAGGACCACTTCTACAGACTGTCTAACGGCGATAATAGTCAAAATGACGCCGTCAGGCACAGCGAACCATTCACAATGGACGTAGACGAAGGAGACGGACTCCCCGCGGAACTCTTTAAAGCAGCTGGCGATTAGCTGGTCAGGAACATGCACCAACTCATCTGCAAGATATGGCCGGAAGAACGCATGCCCGATGAATGGAATCTCAGTATCGTTTGCCCGGTCCATAAGAAAGGAGACCCCTATGACTGCGCCAAGTACAGAGGGTTAAGCCTCCTGAACATCGCGCACAAGATTCTCTCTGCCGTACTGTGTAAGTACCTGAAGCCGTTCGTGGTCAATCTGATAGGTTCCTACCAGTGTGGTTTCAGGCCAGGAAAATCCAAGATGGATCAAATATTTACACTACGGCAGATCTTTGAGAAGACCCATGAATTCCAGGTCGACACGCACCATCTTTTCGTCGACTTTAAAGCCGCGTATGACAGTGTTTATAGAGGCAGACATTCCTGCCAAACTCGTCAGACTATGCAGGATGACTATGGAGAACTCTCGCTGCTCCATTAAGGTCGGAGGTGAACTAACCGACCCCTTTGATGTTAAAAAAGATTTTAGACAGGGTAACGCACAGTCATGTGATTTCTTCAACATTATTCTTGAAAAGATCGTGCGGGACTCTGCGGCCAATACAAGGTACGGTCTACTTCAAGTCCATGCTGTCATCCAAGAAAGACGCACAACACCGACGTCTTGGTCAGAACGTCACCTTCGGCAGCTATATTTTTGAAGTAGTCAAGGACTTCGTCTACCTTGGCTTGATAGTGACAAGCAGCAACGACACCAGCGCTGAGATAAAACGCAGAATAACTCTTGCCAATCGCTGCTTCTTCGGGCTCAAGAGGCAATTGAGTATAGAGCCCTCTCTCGAAAAACTAAGGCTTCCCTCTACAAAACCTTAATCATCCCGGTCCTCCTCTACGGCGCTGAGGCTTGGACGTTGTCAAAAGCGGATGATGAGGCTCTTAGACGTTTCGAGAGGAAAATTCTGCGTGCAATCTTTGGTCCCGTTTGTGTAAACGGAGAGTGGAGGAGGAGATTCAACCAAGAACTGTACGGGCTGTACAACGACATCGGCCTGGTTAGACGTCTTCGGATCCAACGTCTAGCTAGGCCATTTAGAGCGAATGGACATCAACGTTCCGGCCCGAAGAGTCTTCGACTCCAACAGCGAGGGACGATGCAGCAGAGGACGACCGCATTTAAGGTGGCGCGCTCAGTTGGAAATGGACCTCAACCAACTGGTTCCAGTGCGTGCGACAATGGAAGCGGCTGGCCAAAGATCGGGCCGGCTGGAGAGGCTTGTTGGTTGAGGCCCTGGTTCACCCCGAACTGTAGAGCCATCAAAGTAAGTAAGTAACTTCGTATCAAATTGCTGAATATATTATTCTGGCGCAAGTTGTTATTTTCTATTCATGAACGATGTCCTCCGGTTACACATACATATGTATAAACGTTCATTTGGAAAATGGTCAAAAGGTGCTCGTTTAATTGCAGTTTTAGACAATCTAAAAAATACAACATTGTCTGCTTTTTTTACTTTGTGCCGGGGTGATGAATTCGCAGCTACGTTACACCTTACGAAGAAGTTCCAGCTTACTATACATTCGATAAGTCCAGAAGAAAATTTCAACCGGGATGTCGCGGAACTCCTGTTGTCATCAGAAATGGCAGCAAAAATGGGGGTAATACAGCTCATTCTATGTCCAAAACACCAATTGAAGGTAATTATATGGAAAATCTAGTATGTAGTCAGCGATGTATAGATAATATATAGATACACGGGCGAAGCCGCGCGGGTCAGCTAGTATATTTCAAAGATTCTGACCATAAACTGATAAGATTAGAGTGTCAACTTCTAGGAAATGGGTGATGTGACGAAAAGAGTTACGACATGTGTATCTTTAACATTATAGACTACACATATGTACATAGTATGTAATACCTTTTATTAAGCGCATTATGAATTACGTCAAAGAATGACTTTTGACTGTCATTCGACCTGATTTTTATTTTGTTTGTCTATTTCATAACCATTTTTGTCGTTATGCAATATTGAAAAATTTTGGAAAAATATTTATACAAAAGATGGAAATATGAAGCCGATTGTTTACAATCATCACAGTGAACCTTATCTAACCGCGAACGGGCTTGATTATGATTTACATAGTTATCAGAGATTTATTCATTTATTTATTTTCATCAACATATGTATCTAATGTTACAAATGGATGTATTACCTGCGAAGCTTAAGGCTTATCTGCAGCTGATTTTGATTCGTAAGTTCCATGTTTGGAAGTAATGCAAGTATTCTTCTTCTTTGGTGGCTGGGCTGTAACCATGAAGGACCAGAGCCAAACTTCTCTCAATCACCCATGTTGTGTGTGATTTATTTTTCACTAGCTTTTGCCCGCGGCTTCGCTCGCGTTCAATTCGGGGTAACACGGTTCCCCTTTCCTGATTTAGAACACAGAAGAGAACTCGGAACAGAATGTTATGTTAATACGCTACTGTAGACGATATTACATGTCTTTCCATTTGGGGATAGCATGTAAAGATTCTGGGCATTGGACACACGCGAACATGCTACATACAATTGTCCATGGGAAAAGCACGGCTTTTCTAAGTTCACCCCAGCCACCTTTAATGTTTGACCTTGCGCTTTGTTAATGGTCCTAGCGAAACTAAGCTTTAGAGGAAATTGTAGCCTTTTAAACTGGAACGGGAGATCTGTGGGAATTATTGGGATTCGTGGGATCATTACATTTTCACCCTTTCCTACGCTAATGATATTGCGGCCAAGTTGTGTAACACGAAGTCTCGTCCCATTACATAATCTCGGGGCATCTACATTTCGTATAAGCATGACTGGAACGCTTAGTAGTCAAATAACAGAGTATAGGTACCGTATGCACTATAATGTGAAGCGCGGCCCTATGCCCGCACTTAAGTACAGATAGAGAGCACACAACGTTAGCGTGTTTCAGAAGCATATCAGCGCCATCTATCGTAATTCAAGAGTAACACTTATTTACGTATCGAATGTTGATTGTTTTCTCAAAAGCTGATTTATTTATGGTTAATTTAATTATATTACTTTATTATTCGTTTGTATCGAGAGCACAGTGGCGCAGTGGGTAGTGTGTTGGCTTCTGACGCAGATGAGACAAGATCGAATCCTGACACAGCCATGTCATCGAGCGTGTTTTTCACGGTGTTTCTCCTCAGCGGGGTTCTGAGAAAACCTCCTGTAGTAAAATTGTCATGAAAAGCTTCTCGAAATTCGCTGTTCGGAACCGGCAATAAATTGTAGGTCCCTTTCACCTATGGGAAAATGAAATCACACACAACATGGGTGATTGAGAGAAGCCCGGCTCAGGTCCTTCATGGACTGTAACGCCAACATACATTCATACTTCATAGACTTACTTACCAGCGATCCATGGAGGATTTGAGCCTGAGCTATAGCTGCCTTCCATCTTTGACGGTCCCGGGCACGCTGCTTCCAGTTGTCAAGACCAAGATGTCTTACATCCGCGATTATTTGGTCTTTATACCGAAGGTTCGGTCTTCCTCTTCTTCTCGAACCAGGAGGCTCGGAGTCGAAGACCCTCTTAGCTGGAGCGTTGATGTCCATGCGCTCGATGTGGCCGAGCCAGTGTAGTCGACGGATCCTTACCTTTCGAACTACATCCACATCTTGGTACAGCTCGTAGAGTTCGCGGTTGTGTCTTCTTCTCCATTCACCTTCCTCAAAGACAGGACCAAATATCCGGCGCAGAATTTTTCTTTCGAAAGAACCCAAAATGAGCTCCGCTGTCCTGCTTATCGTCCAGCTTTCGGCTCCGTACAGCAGCTTTCGAGTGAGGAGTTTTGACCCCAGTTGTTTGGACAAGCCGAAGTAGCAGCGGTTGCCAAGTGCGATTCTATGCCGGATCTCCACTGTGGTGTCATTTGTGGAATTTACGTTTGCCCCGAGGTAGACAAACTCCTTAACTACCTCGAAGTTGTAGCTGTCAATTGTTATATTTTGTCCTAGGTGGTGAGCGACGGATTGGTTTTTGCTTGACAGCATGTATTTCGTTTTGTCCTCATTGATCTTAAGACCAACTCGTTTCGCCTGTTCTTCAATCGCCGTGAATGCTTCCACAATGCCACGGCGAGAACACGCGATGACGTCGATATCATCCGTGTATCCTAGCAGCTGGATGGACTTGTAAAAGATAGGCCTTCCCTGTTGATGCCTGCCCGTCGCACTATCTGCTCCAGCTCCAGGTTGAAGAAGTCATATGACAGCGCATCTCCTTGCCGAAATTCGGTGCATGTTTCAAACGGTTCCGAAGTCCTGGAACCGAGTTGCACGGTGCATCGCGTATATTTTAGCGTGGCGCGACACAACTGGATCAGTTTTCCCGGAATCCCGAACTCGGCCATCGCACCAAACAGTCCTTCACGATCAATGCTGTCGTATGCGGCTTTGAAATCGATGAAAAGATGGTGTGTATCGATTCGAAACTCGTTGGTCTTTTCCAGGATTTGTCGAAGTGTGAAAATTTGGTCTAAAGTTGATTTGCCGGGCCGAAAGCCGCACTGGTAGCTGCCGATTAGTGCGGTGCAAAATGGCTTTAGACGTGCACACAATACGCTGGACAGGATCTTGTATGCTACATTGAGCAGGGATACGGACGGATACGGACAAACAGACACACACGCTTTCGCATTTATAATTGTCAAGAGAAGCTTCTCGAATCTCGCCGTTCGGAACCGGCAATAAACTGTATGATTTCGGGCCTGATGTTGTCTGCTCCTGGACCTTTATTGGCTTTTAGATAACACAACATTCTGAACATTTCTTCGCTTCTTTAATCACAATAGTTTTATCCGAGCTAGGTCCAGGGTTTTATAATTTAGATTCAAAAACATTTGATAAACTTGCTCCGTAAATGGAATTGATGTTAAGAAATTACTTCAAGAAAAGTACCGGTCATTCAATGGCAGCTTCTTATTATTTTTCAATTGCCAATTGGTACTTCTTATTAACTTCGCAGTGGGAAGTTATTATAATGGGGCCGTTTTTGTAAAATCCCAATTTTGACTTGTCTCCACTTGTCAAGGTCACCAAAATTCAAATACAAGATTTTTATAGAGATGTATGTGTATATATGTGCGTGTGTGCGTATGTGCGTTCGGAATTTTCGTCTCGATTATCTCGTAAACCCAATATACAATTGACATGGGACTGATTTCATTCGACGCATAATTACGTAACTTAGAACTAATGAAGTTTTCAGTTGGTCCAGCCGTTTTTTTGTTTGTTCGAAATTAAATAATTAAAAAAGAGGCAAAAAAATTAACAACACGCGGTGTTCCCAAGCGGTCCACCATCTAAGTACTGAACGCACCCAACGCTGGTTGATTGTGGTGGTCAGACGTGAACCGATACATACATATGTGATTACACGGACAGTGTTGTGGTTGCATGGATCGACAGCAAAAAGGCAGCTTGATGCCAACAAGACGCGGTGTTCCCAAGCGGTCCCCCATCTAAGTACTGACCGCGCCCGACACTGGTTGATTGTGGTGGTCAGCCGTGAACCGATACATATGAGATTACTCGGGCAGTGTTGTGGTTATATAGAGCGACAGCAAAAAGGCTGCTTGATGCCAACAGCACGCGGTGTTCCCAAGCGGTCCTTCATCTCCATTGCGGTGATTGGACGAGAACCGATACATTACCCATTATTCGTCTAAGAATCCCACCGTAGTTAACAAAAAGAGCTTGTTGCTTACTTGACCTTGAAACACCTGGACGGATCTTCACAAATTGTAGCTAAGAACCATCTCGATCACGTTAGCTTTAAAAAAAAAACAAACATCATAATCGTTCCATTCGTTCAGGAGCTACGATGCCACAGACAGACAGACAGACATACAAAAACCTCAAACTTATAACACCCCTCTTTTTCCGTTGGGGGTTAAAAATGAAAAAATATGAAATTAACCCTTGGCTCACTAGGGTGTTTTAATTTTTCCCACTGGGAAGTTTGTCGTGTGGGCCTTGCGGGTCGCACCTAGACCACATTTTTAGTTTTGGTTTTTCATCCATTCTTACTAAAAAACTAACCTGTTCAACTATGTCAAAAAACCCAAATAAGACCGGATTTGATTAGCGGACAAGAAACTTTATGACTAACAACGTGCCGTTTTGAACGAAAGAAAAAAGCTGACTGGTTATTAACATCCAACCTTGACCTAGGCTTTTTCCCCCACGAGACTTGTCTCCATGTTTGGTCGACATGGTATTTTTCTTAAGAGTTGTAACAATTTGAAATAATTGGGCAAACAACTACAGAAAACCTGTTAGGTGGAAAAAGAAAGAAAGAACGAAGCTGAATATTACAAGTCAACATTCTCAATCCATTTTTGATAACTATATCATATATACATTTGGACAGCAACTATTAGCTTAATTTATTCCCACCAGCGTTGGATCGCATTATTAAGGAAAAACTTGTTTTGTGTGGTTTCCCTGTATCTCTTTATAGATGAGAGTTGTTTAAGGTAGGTATGTCTGTGATTAAAAACGAATTAGACACATAATGCTTCCCTTCTTTCCACGATTGAGCGTTCTGGGAGACAGACTTTAATACTTCTCAAGGTTAACTATACTTTTTTCCTCGCATTGCCTTCCGGTTGACGAGACCTGTTATATGTCTCTTTGCCACTTGGCCCTTTTTTTTCTTTTAATAATTTGCACGCACTCAAGGTCTAATAACCTTATTATGTCGGCGACACAGTGCGGGCAGAAGGTAGAAAGGAAGAGGAATAGAGGAGATGCCGATGGACATTGATCTTAAATGTTTGCATGTTGCATTGAGGGTAAAGTGACCATTCGTCCCACATTACGTGGGACAGTCCCTCATTAACATGAACTGTCCCACATCGAACATTGTCCCACAAAATCAGAAGATGCCCCACATTGTCCCGAACTTAAATTTTTCGTTCGTTTGTTTTATAAATTATTATAATAATTTAACTGAAGGCTATAAATATTTGAAAAATGTTTATGCAGGAACATAACGGCTGAATGCACTCATAGTTTTCTTATTTTATTTATTCCATTTGTATGGTATATTAACGAAGTAAGTTGTAGTATTCTGCCTGAAATTGTGATTTTTTTTTTTTTTTGTTTTTTGAAACCTCTTTACGTTTACAGTTCAGTGATGGTAGACAGAAAGCGAGTGCCTAAGTTCTCAAAGGAAATCGAAGCAGATTATCCTTTCATAAAAAAAAAAAAAAACAAAAGTAAATGACTCCTCAGTGTTTTGCTCAATTTGCAGCAGCAACTTCGCCATGACTAGTGGCCACCATTTGATAAACTGTACTGATAAACAAGAAGACATTGCAGTCCGCTGAAGGAAGATGCAGCAATTTGGTAACTTTTTTTTTTAAGCCGAAAAAGATGTGTTCTACTGAGACGAGTAGAAGAGAGTACCAGAGTAGTTACCAAGGGAACCCCGCAAGGTGGGGTCCTGTCACCTCTTCTCTGGAATGTAGTTGTAAACGAACTACTAATCCAACTGGAGAAAGAAGGCCCGGACGTTGTTGCCTACGCCGATGACGTTGCCATCACAATCTCAGGTAAATACCTATCTACACTGAATGACCGCATGCAAACGGCATTCTCACTTCTGTGCAAATGGGCGCACAGTAACGGGCTCAGGATTAACCCACAGAAAACGGAGCTCGTGCTTTTTACCAAAAAGCACAAAATCCCGGAAAACTGCCCTATCACTCGATACCGGGTTAGCCTACTCCCCTAGTGCCAAATTCCTTGGCACTATACTCGATAGGAAATTAACTTGGAAGAGCAACACAATTGAAAGAGCAAAAAAAGCAACAATAGCTCTCTACACATGTAAGAAAGCCCTAGGAAAAAAATGGGGATTCAACCCCAAGATTACCCTATGGCTCTACATCACGGTCGTTAGACCCATACTAATGTATGGAGTGATAGTCTGCGTGACTGCACTAGACAAGACAACATACCACAAATAACTCGAGAAGGTACAAAGGATGGCATGTATGTGCATTACCGGGGCCCTCAGGTCCACACCAACGGCTGCGCTTAACATGATACTAGACCTTACACCACTCGATATTTTCGGTAAGCAAATTGCCACACACACGGCCATAAGACTAAAAGCCAACTTGAAATGGGCGAGCTATGTCACTGGGCACTCCTCCATCCTGCAAAACAGGATAACTATGACAGAAAACCTAGACCACACAGAACCCACCATAGTCTTGGACAAAAACTTTACGATGATCTATCCGGACAGGAAGAACTGGACCCGCCAAACTCAACCGGGCAGAAACTGGGTGGTTTTCTACACTGACGGGTCTAAAACCAAAGACGGGGTGGGCAGTGGGCTGCAGGAAATAACTCCCCAATGAAATAACCCCCCAAACACGAGAATGAAATAACCCCCCAACATTTGTATGGAGTGGGTTGTTTTTTCATATGAAATAAGTCCCCAAAATTTGGGGATTTGTTTCATGGGTTTTTGGGGACTTATTTCGTACTTAAAATTGGGGGATTCTTTCATGAGGAAATAACCCCCCAAATTCAACTATGAAATAAGTCCTCAAAGTCAATTGTCAGGAATTCAAAAAAAATTAACAAGTAATTGCAAGGCCAGTTTTGGATAGCAAACTCTGAAATATGTATGGGGGGGCAAGCTGCCCCCCTGCAACCCCCCTGCTTGGCATAACTGTTGGCTTTGGGATATGTCCGAAGTTGGGTATCCGCGAAGATTTTTTAAATCCATACAAAACATGGATATAAAAAAAAACTTTTCCCACACCCAACCTAGCACATATCCCAAAGCCAACAGTTATGCCAAGCAGGGGGGTTGCAGGGGAGCAGCATGCCCCCCCCCCCATACATTTTCTATTGCTTACGCGTTGTGAACTTTTATAGATGTGGTCTTTTTCTATTCACTTACGTCAAATGTCGCCTAAAATACTCAAAACATTGGGGACTTATTTCATATATATTTGGGGACTTATTTCATACATTTTTGGGGACTTATTTCATCTTCGGTTTGGGGGTTAATTTCACAGTGAAATTAACACCCAATTTTGGGGCGTTATTTCATTTTCCATTTGGGGGGTTATTTCATTGGGGAGTTATTTCCTGCAGCCGGGCAGTGGAGTTTTCTGCAAACAACTCAAGCTATATAAAGCTCTAAAATTACCAGATCACTGCAGCGTTTTCCCGGCGGAACTGTTGGCAATAAAAGAGGCTTTGTCTTGGCTGAAGTGGATCGTAATATCCACCACGGATATTCGCATTCTCACAGACAGTCAAGCAGCCTTAAAGTCGCTGGAGTCCTATGTGTACACATCAAAATCTAGTCTCGACTGTCGCAGATCTCTTAACGAGATGGCAGAACAGTTCAACATACAGCTTATCTGGGTACCGGGGCACAGCGACATTACAGGTAATGAAAAAGCCGACACACTCGCCAAACTAGGAACGACGCTACAATCAATCGTGGCTTGTGAGGGAGTACCCCTTACAACCATTAAACATAATCTGACCAATCTCGCCAGGGCCGAGACGAGCCTGAGATGGACACAGGGACATACCTGCGTCATCACCAGGCAAATCTGGCCTCGGCTTGACAGTCAACGCACAAGGAGTATAATCTCCCTAAAGAGAACTGACATCTACAAAGTTATCGGTGTCATCACAGGACACTGTCTCATTGGCAGTCACGCACAAAAACTAGGAATAGTTCCGAATGATTTCTGCAGAAGCTGTCAGGACGAGGAGGAGGTCGAATCCATTCACCACCTTCTCTGTGCCTGTCCAGCTCTCTGCAATTTCAGGAAACGTAATTACTTCCTTAACGGTCTGACAGATGTTCAGAAAGTAGGGATGCTTGATCTTCTTAACTTCTTAAGAAGCAAAAAATGGTTAAACGAATAGGGGGGGTAAAACCCCCTTGTAGCTGCACAACGGGCCTCCCTGGCCTATGTGCATTCTTCTCAACTCTGGGAAGGCTGCGACCCTACCTACCTACCTACCTTAATCATATTTTCTTTCAATAGAGAACTGTCCAGGAGCAATAAAATCATTTTTTGAAAACGACGCGTCTGAACTGTGGTTGAAATTTCTGCAAAACATGGCGTCTACATTCCACGGCAATATAAAATCAATAGAGAAGGAAACCCTAAATGTAATGGAAGTTGTCGAAATTTAAAAAAAAAAATCTTAAAAAGTAAGCTTCCAGAACGAATCGCTGACGTAAGTAAATTGGAAGAAGCCGATCACAGACAAAAAACGTACTTAATTTCTGCCGTACACCTTTTAAATATATATATAGATCTTTGGACGGAACAGTTCAGTCATATAAGCCAGTTTAATTGGGTGCTACTTAAATTCAACAAAATGTTGGTTGTTTAAATACACATTTTCCAAGTCATAAAATTACTGAAAATGATTTGATGATTAGCGCATTAAAATCAAGTGGATTTAAAAAAGGGATTTTTGGAGTGCGGATTATAGTAAAATCTAGTCTTTTTTTTAACTGAATATTTATATTTATTTATTTTTAATTAGCTATGTAAGGTTTTCACTTTTTGTAAGAATTTACTGAAATGTTGTTTCTTAATTTTCATTAAGATTATGTTCCTCCTTTTTCGTATAAAACAGGTGTTTTCTATATTCCCTTTTAATAAAATTGAAATTGTCCCACTGTTCGGGTAATTGAACAGACGTGTTGTGTGCACTGAAATCACTAGAGAGAAAAAAAGGCTAACTTTTGAATTGCCGCTTGCAAAGAAAAACACTTCCACTACGTTACAATGCTGGCACCACAATGACCATTTATTTACTTTTTTGTATGTACATAGTTTCTGCCGTTGAATATTGTAGGCGTTGAGCTGTCTATGGTTATGGTGGGTTCCATTGATGTGTACAATATTGTTGCGACGTCATTGCGGTCGCAACACCCACATTAAAAAAATATATATGTATGAGTATATTATTTTCGGGTGAATTTCTTTACATTGTCCCACATTTTCATTTTGGCTTTTTGGATCTGGTCACTTTAATTGAGGGGGGAAAACCGAATCCGGCAGGAGTTCCAGATTCGTGTGGTTCGGTTAATGAAAGATTCTCTATATTTGACAGTACGTCCGAAAGCGGGCTTCAAGGTATATTGGCGAGCATTTCTAGAGACACGTGCATTGCGGGAGAAATGTTGAAGGGGCGGAATGCAACTGGCTATTTCATCGGAGCATTTTTGGTGATAGTAACGATAAAACAGGGAGAGGCAGGTAACATTCCTGCGGTGTTCCAGCGAGTCTAATGTTTTGGTAATGCTGGAGTCACCTATCAGTTTCATGGCTCGTTTTTGTATTCTGTCTGGTAGGTGCAATGAGGTCTTGGAAGCACCGGACCAGACATGAGCGTTAAACTCTAATTTGGGGCGAATGAACGCCTTATAGATTGTAGCCAGATCTAAGGGTGAGAAATATTTATTGCATCTGTATAAGAAGCCTAGGCATTTCACAGCATTCTTGGCGACACTGAATATATGGTCGCTCCAATTAAGATTGTGGGCAACACTCATACCCAGGATGGAAAGCTTTTCAGTTTCTGAGGTGCAAGCACCATTCATGGATAATGGCTGCGGGTTAGTTATACGCTTTATCGACAAGAGACAGCATTGTGTTTTGGATGCATTAAATTCCACTCTATTGTTTTTACCCCATTGGATGATGCTGTCGATATCGGAATTTAATGAGCTTAACATACGCTGCCGCTCATTATCTACAACCGAAGTGCAGGGTCGTAAACTGGTGAACGAATATGAGAAGCTGAGGGTACTGTCGTCAGCGAAGGAGTGAATTGGATTAGAAGTAACAGGCAAGAGATCATTTATGGAAATAAGAAAGAGTGTCGGAGACAAAACGGAGCCCTGGGGAACACCGGCATTTACAAAGTGAGTATCAGACTTGAATCCGTCCAAAACAACTTGAATTGAACGATTCGAAAGGTGGCTTCTAATCCATTGAAAAAGAGACTCATCGATCCCAAAAACACGCATTTTCGACAAAAGGGCTTCGTGCCAAACCCTGTCAAATGCTTTCGAAATATCCAGTGCAACAATTTTGCTTTCACCTGCTTGGTGAAGCGAGTGATTCCACTTCTCAGCGAGATATGCCATCAAATCACCAGTGGATCTGTAGCTGCGGAAACCGTATTGCCCGTCATTGAGGAGTTTCCGTGATTCAAGACATTTCATAAGCTGACGGTTAATCAGCGTTTCCATGACCTTGGAAAGAAGGGACGTTAGTGCAATGGGTCGGTAGTTGGAGGGAGAAGATAATTCGCCTTTTTTGGGTATAGGGTGGACAAATGCTGTTTTCCACCTACTCGGAAAGAGCCCAGAGGTGTAGGCAAGGTGAAAAAGCTTACGCAGTGGTTTTGCAAGCGTAGAAGAACACCTCTTCAGAACTATTGGGGCAATATCATCTGGACCAGCGGATTTGTGTATGTCGAGGTCTTAAAGAACCCTTGCGACTGTACGAGTGCGGAAGTGGATTAGTCCCATGGTGGAATTGACGCACTCTAGTACAGGCGGAGACAAAATACAAGCTGGAAGCTGAGAACTGGTTGCGAAATGGGCAGCAAGTAGGTTAGCTTTGTCTAAGGGAGTGACAGCTGGAATGTCATTGTGGATGAGCGTCGGCATAGACGACTTAGTTGAGTTTTTTACGTTTTTTACAAACGACCAGAAACTTTTGCTACCTTTGGGACATTGAAGGATTTTACGCCTTGGTTTTTGGTCGGATTGGAATTTAACCCGTCGAATGTGGGTGTTGCCGTCATTTCTGGCTTGTATGTACTTTTTTCGGTTTTTCTCAGAACTGTTTGCCTTGTAGGCCCGAAAATTTAGCTCCCTGAGCCTAATAGCTTCTTTGCAGCTCAAGTCAAACCACGTATTATCCTTAGGCCTGATGCTTTTAATCTTGCTGGGAATAAAATTTGCCATGCCGATTCGGATAATGTTTGCGATAGTATCAGTTGCGGCGTCCACGTCGTTGTCGAGGAAGCACAACGACCAGTTAAAGATCCGAAAGAAGTTGTTAAGGCCGCACCAGTTGGCTTTCTCGTATAGCCATAGTGTTCTCTTAGGAGCTTTTTCTTTAACTGGATGGTGGGAGTTCGAGAATTTTGCTGATATCATGCAGTGGTCAGACGAGCCTAGGGGTTCCAATACATCGATCGTGTATTTGTCAGGCTGAGAGGTAAGAAACAAGTCCAGTGTGTTGGTGGTATGACCAGCAACATCGGGGATACGTGATGGCTCATTCACGAGTTGAGTTAATTGATTTAACTCAGCACACATTTCAACATACCTTCTTTCGGGCGTTGTCTGTCCAGAATGTCGAAGCCATTGAGAATTGTGTACATTGAAATCGCCCGCTAAAACGATTTCAGTGCGAGGGAACAGGGAAACAATTCTTTGGATGGAATCAGACAGTGCGTCAAATGCATCAAATGTTGCATTCCTGTCTAGATTGGGGCTTCTATAAAGAAAACAGTAGTGAACGGAGTGCTTACGGAATATGAATTTAAGCCATATGAAATTAAATTCCGAGGTGGATGTTTGGTTATACTGTGAGAGTAGCTGGTAAGCAATGTCACTACGGATCTAGATGGCGAGACCGCGGTGAGAAACGAATAATGGCCCTAAGCTATATCCAGGAAGACTGAAATCCGAAGGATCAGACTTTTCATCGACCTTTGTTTCACAAAGTGCCAAAACAGCCGGTTTGCGGCGAGAGAGATGGATATACGTGGCCAAGAAATTCTTTCGCAACCCATGAATATTGGAGAACTGCACACAGAAATCCCTCATCAATGCAAACTACATAACATGTATAGATAGAAAACCGTTAAAGCAGAGACGCGTAAGTGAAGTTCTATCGCCAGAACTGTATGCCATGGCAGTTGATTTTACCAGCAGTTCATAACACGTTGTGGATGCAGGCTTCTATAAGAAGCAGACACGGTTATCGTGTACCACCAGCTCTTACCTATTAGTATGTAAACCTTAGAAGTTACACATTTCTTTACATAAACATCAAGTAGTTATATCACATGCAGAAGGTTAGGTTAGGTATATGGGTGCCCTATTGACGTAAAGTCAAGGCTCACGTAGACTACGTTGAGTCCATTGTGCCCACTTGTTTTGTTTAACCCGTTGATACCTATACATTTTCTGTCGAGCTGAACCAGCCAGACGAGGATAAAAATCCCAGTATTCTGTTCAGCCCGATATTACCTACCTCTTCTAGTCCCGAAAGGAAGTATCTTCCCAGGAAAATATTCCTTTTTTGGGCTAGCGCCGGGCATTCGCACAGCAGGTGACGAACGGACTCAATTTCCTCTTCGTCCCTGCAGCTTCTGCAGAAGTCATTGTAGGGCTGGCCTAGTCGAGCTGCATGATAGGATAGCATGCAGTGCCCGGTGAGGGCACCGACTGCCAGTCGAATGTTCCCACGATTGAACTTCAGCAGATTTTCCGTTCTTTTCTTATCATAGACGGGCCAAGTCGATTTCGCCGTTGCGCATATATCTAAGCGACACCATCGCTTATTGGCTTTCACCAATAGCTCCGTCTGTATCTCCCTGTAGAGCGCACTGAGTGGTGCTTTGGCCTCAGCTGAGATCTGCGCAATGTTAGCACCTGATCCCACCCTAGCCAACTCGTCCACCCTCTCGTTTCCGGAGATATTCATGTGACCAGGTACCCAGCAAAGGGTCACCTCATTTACATTGGATATCTCTTCTAACTTCTCCTTGCAGAGTTTGACGAGTTTGGATCTTATCCATGCTGCCTGCAGAGCCTTAATGGCTGCCTGGCTGTCAACATAGATGCTGATCCTTTTTCCTGTAATATTCTCTTTGCTGATCAGGTCCGCCGCCTGCTTGATAGCGAAGACCTCAGCTTGGAAGACACTGCATCCATCATCGAGCCTGTAGGAGCGATGCATATCCCGAGACTCAAAGTATACTCCTGCACCTGTGCCAACATCCATTTTGGATCCGTCGGTGTAGAGTGCCAGTTCACTTTCCGTGCGTACCAAATCACCGGTCCATTCCTCCCTGGAGGGAACTCTAATAGAGAATCTTCTCTCCCAGGAAGGAAGTCGGGTGACATAGTCCGTTACGGTTCTGAATCTCGAGACGGCCCACCAAGACTGATGCATGTCTGTGAGGACTCCTTTTCCAGAGACCTGATTCCTGTAATCTTAGCGCAGTTCTGGTTGCGACACTCTCGCAGTACAAGTCCAGGGGTGGGAGGTTCAGCATGACTTCAAGGGCCGCCGTTGGTGTGGACTTCATAGATCCCGTCACCGCCAGACATCCTGCCTTTTGAACCTTTGACACACTCTGAAGATGACACTTTTTCTCAAGCGCCTTCCACCAGACAACCGAGCCATAGACTAGGATAGGTCTTACTACCGCAGTGTACAACCAATGTACTAACCTCGGTTTGAGGCCCCATGTCTTTCCAAAGGCTACCTTGCACGAATATAGTGCCACATAGGCCTTTTTGATTCTTTCCTCAATATTTTCTCTCCAACTTAGTTTGGAGTCCAGGATTATGCCCAGATATTTGGCAGATTTTCCAGGGATCAGATCTATACAATTCATACGGGGGTAGGTGTATCTTGGTACAGATCTTTTCTTTGTAAAGAGTACTACCTCCGTTTTCGCCGGATTTACTCCCAGACCTCGCTCCTTGACCCAGCTATCCACTAACATCAGTGCATAGCTTAGTCTATCGCTGAGGACCTGCGTAAATTTTCCAGAGACTTAAATGGCAATGTCATCGGCGTAGGCCGTAACATTAAAACCCTCCGTCTCCAGAATCTTGGCCATTCCGTCGACCACAAGGAGCCATAGGAGGGGTGACGGAACGCCACCTTGTGGTGTACCTTTATTTACCCTCACCCTTCCACATGCTCTCCCTATCGTCGAATTTACTATACGAGTACCCAGCATTTGCCCAAATCCAACTGCATACACCCGGACTTATTTGGGCCATATGAAGGCTGGACACTATTGCCTCGGTACTAACGTTATTAAAGGCACCCTCAATGTCCAGGAAGGCACCTAGAGTGAATTCCTTCATATTGAGCGATTTTTCTATCGTAGAGACTACCCTATGCAGAGCAGTATCCACCGATTTTCCTCCTATGTACGCATTATGTGATTGTGCCAGATAACCGTCCCCAATCTCTTCCCTTACGTACAAATCTATTATTCGACAGGACGACAGGCTGATAGGCCTAAAGTCCCTTGCAGTAGTATGGTTGACTTTACCCGACTTGGGTATGAAAACCACCCTAACTTCCCTCCACGCTTGAGGAACATAACCCATCCTGAGACACCAGGAGTAGATGCGCTTCAGCCATGGAAGAATGACTTCGCATGACTCCTGCAACATGATCGGAAAGATCCTATCCATTCCCGGTGCTTGTAGGGATCAAAAGATTTGATTGCCCACAGGATCTTATTCTCCGTAACAATCTTATCGACTGTCTCATGTTCAATACATTCCCTTGGCAACGTGTCCACCGAATTTATTTATTTATTTTTATTTATTATTAAGCTTATTACAAGCTATCCTTAAACAATCTAAACTTAAATTTAAACTCAAAATACTAGCTACTTAACCTACGGGAGAATAGGGTGAAGTGGTGCGTGGGAGGTATAGGGATTAGATTAGATTAGATTTTTTATTTTTTATTTAATTGGACCTTAGGAGAGGTTTTTTAATGGATGGAAGAGATAAATGAAAGTCAATGGATGTTTGAGAATGGTTGGCTAAACGTAACATTCTACAAATTGGTTCGTTGTAGCCATAGTTAGTGCGATGAGGAGGAAGTCTGAAAAGTGGACTTGATCTTAGGCGACGAGGGTTGGTATTGAGCGAAATCATTTCAAGGAGGGCAGGAGAGTCGATAATTCCAGCTATAAGCTAGCAAATGAAGAGAATGTCAGCTGCCTCACGGCGTGCTTTCAGGATTTGTAAACCGATCAATTGTAGACGGTCTTCGTAGGGTGGTAATACAGTCCTGTCAGACCACGGGAGACCTCTTAAGGCAAAACGCAGAAATCTGCGTTGCACAGCTTCAATTCGTGCAGAATGGCTAACGTAATACGGAGACCAGGCTTGACTGGCGTATTCCAGGATAGGTCTGACGTATATAATGTAGAGGGATTTAGTGACGTAGGGATTCGAGAATTCCTTAGACCAACGTTTTATAAAACCAAGGGCAGAATTAGCTTTGTGTATGATATGATTGATGTGGGAGACAAAGTTTAGCTCTCTGTCGCATATGATACCTAGGTCGCGTATGAAGGAGACGTGGGGTACAGGCTCGTTAAGTAGATAATATGTTCTAGGAGCAGAGGGAAAGCGTTTCCGAGAGAACGTAACGAACTGGCATTTACCGATGTTGAGTTCCAGGTTGTTGTTATCACACCAATTACCGAAGGATACAAGGTCGCTTTGGAGTGCTAGCGAGTCTGCGGGAGTTGATATTGTCTTGCTGATTTTCATGTCGTCTGCGTATATTGACAAATGGGAATCTTTTAATATAAGGTCGACATCGTTAACAGCGAGGACAAATATTAAAGGGCCGAAATGACTACCTTGCGGAACACCAGAAGAGGCGATGATGGGGTCAGAGATACAGTTTCTGAAAAGTACTCTATATTGGCGATTCTCCAGGTACGATTTAAGCCATGATATGATTTGGGGCGGGAAGCCTAAAGCCTCTAATTTAAAATAAATTAATGTATGGCTTAACTTATCGAATGCTTTACTAAAGTCAGTAGTGATGACATCAACCTCGTTGCCTTGCTCCAGAGTTAGAAGTATTTTGGAGGCAAATTCGGTAAGGTTGGTTGTGGCAGATCTGCCTTTTAAGAAACCATGCTGCCGGGAGGAGAAGATGGATTTGCAGTGGATGAATATTGAATCATACACGACGGACTCGAAAAGCTTAGGGATAGCGGACAATTTAGCAATCGGTCTGTAGTTAGAAATATCCATCTTGGGACCTTTTTTGTGAGTGGGGAAGATGTAAGAATTTTTCCAAACGGTTGGAAAGGAAGCTTGACGAAGGGAAAGGCGAAAGAGAATGGAGAGAGGCTTGCAGAGGGAAGCGATACATTTCTTGGGGAGAATGGCTGGGAGACCATCGGGACCCGGAGAGAAGTCATCTTTAAGTTGGTTCATCTTGTGGTGAACCAAGTCCGCGTTGATATCAATAACGGAGAGCGATGTCTGAGAGCAGTTATTCATATAGCTGAAAAATACAGGGTCGGGTTTATAACTGCAGTCGCTAAATGATAGGCTAAAGAATGAGGCAAAAAGGTTTGCGACGATTTTGGGGTCGTCGGAGGTAGTGTTGTTCCATTTGAGAGTGGAAGGGACCCCATCTGATTTTCTTTTGAGGTTGATGAATTGGTAGAAGCGTCTAGGATCGGTAATAAGGGACGTCTGCATTCTTTGAAGAATAGAGTTGAAGAGGGTGTCACAGAGGATAGAGAAGCGTTGAGAGGCTTGTTGGTACTTCGCTTGATCAGAGGGGGAATTTTGACGTTAAAAACTTTTTCCAAAGTTTATTTCTCGTATTACGGAGAGTACGCAGTTCTTTGTTATACCAGGGAGGCGTTGAGAAACAATTTTTTCGAGGGACGTAAGGAACAAGTTGGATGATGCAGTTAAAGAGAGCGGTGTAGAAAAGGTCTAATGCGATGGCAATAGGCGTGTTTTCGCTCAAGAAGAGGCTAAAGTCTATCTCGTTAACTGACTTGGTAAGTGAGGCGAAGTCGGCCTTTCGGAAGTTGAAAAAGAAGGAGTGATCATAAGTGGAGGAAGTTTGGTTTATTTTATAGGAGAACTTAAGGGATAAAGGAGGATGATATTGGTCCAGAGTGGACAGTAAATGGGTGCTTGGGGTAACGACAGAGTTGTAGGCATCGGAAGAAAATATGAGGTCTAGTTGTCTTCCAAGATTATTGGTGACACTACTGATTTGAAATAGGTTAGACTCTACAAGATGGTCAGTAAAAAGAGTTTCCTTGTCAGAGGAAGCATTAATAGGGACAAGGAAACACTCGTCGTCTGAAAGGGCCCATTGCAAGAATGGAAGATTGAAATCTCCCACGACGATGAAGTCATCACTTGGATCGGCGTCTGAGAAAATAGAGTCTATTGTGTCAACAGCCAGTTGGTAGAAGATTCCTGCATCCTCGCAGCCAGGGAAATGACATTTCAGTAGTGAATCAAGCATGCTCTCGTTTGAGTCTGTCCAGCTACCATCAGACCTCTTTATAGAGGACATCTGTGTGGGAGCTTTTGCAAGGACCTTCCTCAGACGAGCTGCACCCGTACATGATTCAATAGAGCTGCAGAAGCTTCTCCAAGAGTTCTTCTTGGCGAATCTAATATCTTTTTTGAGCCCCTCAACACTATCTCTATAGGTTGACCATTCAATGGCCCCCTCTTTTGCCTGGTTCCAACTGAGCCTAGAGATACGAAGCCGCTCCGCTATTTTATCACATGCAGAAAGAGTTGAGGTAAGCAAAAACACATGAAAAAAAAATTGCGCAAGTAGCCATGTGCCTATAGTGTAGCAATTATGCTTCACGCTACTTGCACCTGCAACTCGATGGATAATTACAATTGTTAATTGGCAGTAATGCTGCTGTCATCAGTGTAGAGACTAATAAGCTATTTCAACAATTTCCACCGCGAATCTATGCATTCATTTATTTATTGTCTGGTTTTAGGTTTTAAGTGAACAAATTGATAGCAACGAACAATTCTTAACTTTTTTTTTCCTTAACTTGATCGTGAATTGCAATCGCGTAACAACAGTTCGTTCCGTGTGACAATATTGCAAAGCTTCGCTTAACTAATGCGGGACAATACATAGTAGACACAGCTTGGAATATCCAATATAGCGGTTTGTTTGTTAAATAATTATTATTTTTTTTTTTTTTTTTGTACATAAATTTTGATATTACCATTTATACGTACGTGCTGTATGGTTAATTGTCCTTTAGGGGCACGGTGTGGCGATATCAGTCGTGTTTGGAGTGGATGTCAATTTATAAGTGAACTGATTAGCTATGTACATACACGGTTAAGATGTCAAGGTGGGGGTTTTACCTATAGATACTATGGGGACATGAAAGGAAGTTTATACAGTAGATAGTTGTTTTATCGTTATTTCCGTGACGTTAAGAAAACAACCGGTACCTTTGACGCTATTTTCTGCGCATTATTAGGAGTGATTCATCTTCGTTCTATCAAAGTTTACTTTATTCATTCATTAACCAGATACTGAACAGACTTTTCCGGTCTTATCTAGACTAAGTTAAAAGTCACGTGATGAGATTCATCCCAAAAATTAAATGCTTACATTTCAATTTGTTTACTTTCGTTTCGTTCGTTGGTTTTTTTTTTTTTTTTCTGTTTTTGTTTTTCGTTTTTTAACAATTAAATTAGTGGTTATGCAAAAGCAATATTGCTTGAAAAATATGCATACCTACGTATAACCGTAGTTAAACACATTAAGCCTAGAATTCAATTACCTTTTTATTATCCAAGCTTAAAATTCATTAGTTGGTTTTATAAATTAATTTTAAATACTCGTTGTATATGTAAATTCTGCTTCAACTAAATGGGTACGACATTCTTCATATGTGAGGGGCGAAATATATGACAAAAGTGTACATGAGGGCATGGGCTCGGACATACAGGGTAAAGTTGTTGATTGCTCTCAACCTGGCGAGATGCCAGCAACGATCCCTGTTTAAATGCCCGGGTCAAGTTGACATACGGCCTCCTCGCGGCGCCCTCTGGATAGCCTCTTCAACAACCGTTGGGAGGTGAACAAACGTATGCAGCGAAAAAAAAACCCGACCAGAATGGCGGTTGTGCGGCGGGCTAACAATCCGCCCACGTAAAAAACACAAAAGTTATGAATGAGCAAGATGCCTCGGATACACGGACGGATACTCGACGACGACAACGCACGAAAAAGGAACACGATTTGTGAGTACGCTCCTGGAATGTCAGAATGATTAGGAAGAAAAATTGCGACACTTATTACAGCTGTCACAAAAGGTTGCACTTACTGGGATGCGGATTTGTCGTGGGAAAGCGGTTAAGGTCGAAGGTCATCGACTTTAAACCCATAAGTGATCGCCTGGCTGTGATCCGCATCAGAGGCAGATTTTATAACATCAGCCTTATATGTGCACACGCCCCTACCGACGAGGCTGAAGACCCTATCAAGGAGGACTTTTATGACCTCTTGGACAACGCCTACGGAGCTTGTCCGGAGTACGCTGTAAATCGGTAAGGCAAACACCCTTGGCGGAGTGATCGGAAAGCACAGCCTCCACAATACAACAGATAACGGCTTCCGACTCGCTGACTTTGCGACAGCTCGTAATGCGGTGATAAGTAGTACAAGATTCCCTCGCAAGCGAATCCACACAGCAACCTGGCGATCTCCGGACGGTCGAACCGCCAACCAAATCGACCATGTGCTCATTGAGGCACTCGTCAAACATCCTGGATGTGCGAACATTCAGAGGGGCAAATGTCGACTCTGACCACTTCCTCGTAGCAGCAAGATTCAGAGCTCGACTGTCCAATGTCAGAAAGCTGCACCAGCCCACCAGGAGGAGGTTCGACATTGAGCGGCTGAGCACACCGGAGGTTTCCAGAGTCTACAGGGAGCAGCTGAGCGAAAGACTCTACGGTATGACTACGTCGAACACGAATGCCAAGAATATGTGGCTGCATTGCCGCTCAGCCAGTCAGAAAGTAGCCGAAACCACCTTAGGATACCTACCACCCCCGACAAGAAACCCGTGGTATGATGGCGAGTGTGAGCAGAAAAAGGCAGCAACCGACGAGGCGTACCAAGAGGCGCTGCAGAGGAAAACCAGGGCAGCGCAAGAAGAGTACCGAGCCAGAAGAAGGGAGGAGAAAAAACTACTGCGACAAAAGAAAAGAATCTTCGCAGCCTCCCAGCTCAAGGATATCGAGGAGTCTAGGGATAAACATAAAATACGAGCCTTTTACAAGAAAGCCAAAGGCCTTGCAGGAGGCTTCAAAAAGAGTACCCTGGCTCTTCGAAACTGCGAGGGTAATCTTGTCACCGACCCGCAGCGAATAGTGGATGTATTTAAGCAGCACTTCCAGCAGCTGCTTAACGAGCATGACCAAGAGAGAGTGATAGGGACCGAGGAAATCCCAACTCCAGCCGCTGAAGTAGTCCTCCCACCCAGCATCGAAGAAGTCGGCACAGCTATTCAGGAGCTGAAGAACAACAAGGCCGCAGGCTCAGATGGCTTGCCATCAGAGCTCTTCAAGGCTGGCGGCGATGTTCTGGTAGGGAGCATGCACCAGATCATCTGCAGAATTTGGGAAGATGAGAGCATGCCCGACGACTGGAATACCAGTTCTATATGCCCCATCCACAAAAAAGGCGATCCTACCTCTTGCAAGAACTATAGAGGTATATCACTGCTTAATGTCGCATACAAGATCCTGCCCAGCGTATTGTGTGAACGTCTAAAACCATTTTGCACCGCACTAATCGGCAGCTACCAGTGCGGCTTTCGGCCCGGCAAATCAACTATAGACCAAATTTTCACACTTCGACAAATCCTGGTAAAAGACCAACGAGTTTCGAATCGATACACACCATCTTTTCATCGATTTCAAAGCGGCATACGACAGCATTCATCGTGAAGAACTGTTTGGTGCGATGGCCGAGTTCGGGATTCCGGGAAAGCTGATCCAGTTGTGCCGCGCCACGCTAAAAAACACGCGATGCACCGTGCAACTCGGTTCTAGGACCTCGGAACCATTCGAAACATGCACCGGATTTCGGCAAGGAGATGCGCTGTCATGTGACTTCTTCAACCTGGTGCTGGAGCAGATAGTGCGACGGGCAGGCGTCAACAGGGAAGGCACTATCTTTTACAAGTCCTTCCATCTGCTAGGATACACGGATGATATCGACATCATAGCGTGTTCTCGCCGTGGCATTGTGGAAGCATTCACGGCGATTGAAGAACAGGCGAAACGAGTTGGTCTTAAGATCAATGAGGACAAAACGAAATACATGCTGTCAAGCAAAAACCAATCCGTCGCTCACCACCTGGGACATAATATAACAATTGACAGCTACAATTTCGAGGTAGTTAAGGAGTTTGTCTACCTCGGGGCAAACGTAAATTCCACAAATGACACCACAGTGGAGATCCGACATAGAATCGCCCTTGGCAACCGCTGCTACTTCGGCTTGTCCAAACAACTGGGGTCAAAACTCCTCACTCGAAAGACCAAAGTCATGCTTTACAAAACGCTCATTCTGCCAGTCTTGCTGTACGGAGCCGAAAGCTGGACGATAAGCAGGACAGCGGAGCTGATTTTGCGCCGGATATTTGGTCCTGTCTGTGAGGAAGGTGAATGGAGAAGAAGACACAACCGCGAACTCTACGAGCTGTAGCAAGATGTGGATGTAGTCTGGAAGGCAAGGATCCGTCGACTACACTGGCTCGGCCACCTCGAGCGCATGGACATCAACGCTCCAGCTAAGAGGGTCTTCGACTCCGAGCCTCCTGGTTCGAGAAGAAGAGGAAGACCGAACCTCCGGTATAAAGACCAAGTAATCGCGGATGTAAGACATCTTGATCTTGACAACTGGAAGCAGCGTGCCCGGGACCGTCAAGGATGGAAGACAGCTATAGCTCAGGCTCAGATCCTCCATGGATCGCAGGCCTGATAAGTAAGTAAGTAAGTACATGAACTTACTTACATACTAAGGTGGCTGGAACATGTACCGGTCGAAGCAGAAAGAATATAAGAAACTTATTCGTAAATCGAAAAACGATTCTTATAAAACCTTCTGCGAAGAGATCAAGTCTCTGAGTGCGAATAGCAAGTTGGTTAAAGTCTTCTGATGGGGAAAATCGACAAAGCTGGATCTTTCTTAACGGGCGCTTCAGTTCGGGGTGAACATGGGCCTCAACCAACATGCCTCTCCATATAGCACGACCTTTCGCTAGTCTTTTCCACCTGTGTGCGCCACCTTAGATGCGGCCGTCCTCTATTTCTTCGTCCCTCGGGGTTGGATTCAAAACTCTACGGGCTGGAGCTGTGGTGTCCATTCGCTCTACATAGCCTAGCAATCTTAGGCGCTGGATCCCTAAACGTCTGACTAGACTAATTTCGCTATACAGCCCGTAAAGTTCGTGGTTGAATCCATTCCTCCATCCCCCGTCTGCGTTTATAGGCCCGAAAATCACGCGCAAAATCTTTTTCTCGAACCGACCAAAGGCCTCCTTATCCTAGGCCTGCTTCTGCGCCGTACAGCAGGACTGGGATGATAAGGGCCTTACATAGAGTCAACTTTGTCGTTCGGGAGAGGGCTCTATTACTCAACTGCCTCCTGAGCCCAATGAAACAGCGATCGGAACTGATGTCGTTGTTCCAGGTCACTGCGGAGCCAAGGAAGTCCTTAACTGCCTCGAACTTATATCTGCCAATACAAACGTTCTGGGCAAGACGTCGGTGGTGAGCGTCCTTTTTTGATGACAGCATATGTTTAGTTTTACCCTCGTTTACCGCCAGACCATTTTTTCGCCGCCTCCATCTCAACACTCGAAAACGCGTCATTGGCATCTCGCTGTGATCTACCTATTATGTCAATATCGTCGGCGTATGCAAGCAGTTGGGAGGATTTGAAATGGATTGTGCCTCTTGTATTGGCCAGTGATTTTTGCACAATCATTTCTAATGAGATGTTAAAGAAATCACACGACAGCGATGCGCTGCCTAAATCCTTTTTTCATTTCGAAACTATCGGTCAGTTCTGCACCGATTCGGATGGAGTAGCGAGCGTTCTCCAGAGTCTTCCTGCAAAGTCTGACGAGCTTAGCAGGAATGTCGAAAGTAAATATGGCGTTATATAGCGTTATATATCTCTAGTTACGCTGCCGTATGCGGCCTTGAAGTCCACGAATAAATGGTGGGTGTCAACCTGAAATCCACTGGTTTTCTCCAGGATCTGCCATAGTGTGAAGATTTTGTCGAGAGTGGACTTCCCTAGCTTGAAGCGACACTGATAAGGACCTATCAGCTTATTTACGAACGGCTTCAGGTGTCCACACAAAACGGCAGTGAATTTCTTGTATGCGACATTAAGGAGACTTATTCTTCTGTAGTTGGCGTAGTCAATGGAGTCCCCTTATTTGTGGATCGGGCCAATAATGCTCAGACTCCATTCCTCGGGCATGCTTTCCTCTGACCATATCTTATACATGAGCCGGTGCATGCTCCTAACCAGCTCACCAGCTGCTTTGAAGAGTTCAGCAGACAGTCCATCTAAGCCAGCAGCTTTACTGGACTTGAGTTTCGACATGACAATCCCAACTTCGTCGAGGTCAGGGGGACGGAATTCTCTGCGATCTTCGTCATTAAGAAATGGATCACTCTGCCTGACGGTGGTATGTTGGCTGTCATCGCCCTTATACATTCTGCAGATATGGTTTTACCAAATTCTCAGCGATACATTCGTTTTATCTGTTGATAAAACCAACGTCGTGCCTGCATTAGCACTTCTCCAAGTTTTCAATCGCCCGCTTCTCGTGCTCTTTTAGGCTAGTAGAGCTCACGAGCCGCTCTTGTTTTTTAGTGTAGTGAGGCTTTGTATTCCTCCTACTTTTCCGAATCCTTCTACACTTTTCATCGAACCAGGTATTTCGTCGTGGTGGAGCTTTAATGCCCAGCACTTCTGTTGCTGTGCTCTTCAGGGCTTGTTTGCACAGACTCCATTGTTGCTCTACTGACTGAGTGAAGAATTAAAGTGTATCGGAGAGCTTAAGGGAGATGCTGTTGGCAAAGGCACTGGTGATTTCCGACGATCATAGCTTTCCGACGTCATAACTTGGTGTTCTAGCTCTTCTCCGCGGTGTTCGTGTTCTCGGTTGACGTATATTGGCTACTACAAGATAGTGGTCTGAGTCGATGTTCGCTCCTCAGAAAGTACGAACATCAAGAATAGTGGAAGAGAGTCTGACGTCAATCGCAATGTGGTCAATCTAGCTACTACGAGATCGTGGTTTGAGTCGATGTTCACTCCTCAGAAAACACGAACATCAAGAATAGTGGGGGAGAGTCTAACGTCAATCGCGATGTGATCAATATGGTTGGTGACGGACTGATCTGGCGACTGCCAGGTACCTTTTTGTATATCGAGGTGCGGGAAACGTGTGCTAGCTAGAAGGAGATTTCGCCCCGTGGCAAGTCGATCAGCCTGTGTCCGTTATCGGATGTGCTGTCATGTAGGTTGTGTTTGCCGATGACCTGTTCAAAGAAGCGCTCTTTGCCCAGCTCAGCGTTAAAATCTGCGAGTATAATTTTGGTGTCATATGTTCTGTCTAGGAAATCGAAGAAATAATCTCTGGAGTCACTTGTCTTCCGTGGGGGCATGAACACATATGAGGCTGATGTTACAGAATTTTGCCTTGATAGGGATCGTTATGAGGCGCTCACTCACACACTGACAGCTTAGGACTTTATGCCTTAGTCCAGCTCTAACAACAAATTCGCATCCAAATAGTCTCAGTCCTCTCTCCCCATAGCAGTCACCGTAGTAGATGTCGCAGTTTTTCATCCGCATTATACCCAGTCAATTCCATCGCATTTCCTGGATGGCGGTTATGGTTTTGGATCTATTCCTGAATTATTTCTTTTGGTGTTGGTTTCTTAATTTAAAGAACATTCCTCAACCTTGATTAAGAAATCGTACATATCGTACATGTTATGGACGGCGTTAGAGTGTTGTTTCGTTCGCTATTTGAAAAGCATTTCTCTTATGATATTGTTCGGCTGACCTTAATGGATACCGATGTGTGAGCTTGTGAGGAAATAGAAACTTTGTTTACTGATTATTTTTGTAAAGCAAACATACCATTCGAGAGTTGCGTGTGAGGCTTAAAAGAAATTAGATATTCAGATATCAGTTTACATTTTTTTTTAAATACAACGTAAACAAAACATTTGATAATATATTCTTTCTAATAATAAAACTCCAATAAGTCATAGTCATCTTCTTCGGTGGCGTTACAGCCCATGAAGGACCAGAGCACAGCTTCCCTTCAATCACCCATGTTGTGTGTGATTTCATTTTTCCCACAGGTGAAAGGGACCTACAGTTTAATGCCGATTCCGAACGGCGTGAGTCGAGAAGCTTTTTCGAGCCAAATAGACATTCAATAGAACGTCTAAAACCACTTTGCACCGCACTAATCGGCAGCTACCAATGCGGCTTCCGGCCCGGCAAATCGAATATAGACCAAAATTTCACACTTCGACAAATCCTGGAAAAGACCAACGAGTTTCGAATCGATACACACCATCTTTTCATCGATTTCAAAGCCGCATATGACAGCATTCATCGTGAAGAACTGTTTGGAACGATGGTCGAATTCGAGATCCCGGGAAAACTGATCCAGTTGTGTCGCGCCACGCTAAAAAACACGCGATGCACCGTGCAACTCGGTTCTAGGACCTCGGAACCATTCGAAACATGCACCGGATTTCGGCAGATAGTGCGACGGGCAGGCGTCAACAGGGAAGGCACTATCTTTTACAAGTCCATCCAGCTGCTATGATACGCGGATGATTTCGACATCATCGCGTGTTCTCGCCGTGGCATTGTGGAAGCATTCAGGGCGATTAAAGAACAGGCGAAACGAGTTGGTCTTAAGGTCAATGAGGACAAGACGAAGTACATGCTGTCAAGAAAAAACCAATCCGTCGCTCACCACATGGGACAAAATATAACAATTGACAGCTACAATTTCGAGATTTCGAGGTAGTTAAGGAGTCTGTCTACCTCGGGGCAAAGGTAAATTCCACAAATGACACCACAGTGGAGATCCGGCATAGAATCGCCCTTGGCAACCGCTGCTACTTCGGCTTGTCCAAACAACTGGGGTCAAAACTCCTCACTCAAAAGACCAAAGTCATGCTTTACAAAACGCTCATTCTGCGAGTCTTGCTGTACGGAGCCGAAAGCTGGACGATAAGCAGGACAGCGGAGCTGATTTTGGGTTCTTTCGAAAGAAAAATTCTGCGCCGGATATTTGGTCCTGTCTGTGAGGAAGGTGAATGGAGAAGAAGACACAACCGCGAACTCTACGAGCTGTACCAAGATGTGGATGTAGTCCAGAAGGCAAGGATCCGTCGACTACACTGGCTCGGCCACATCGAGCGCATTGACATCAACGCTCCAGCTAAGATGGTCTTCGACTCCGAGCCTCCTGGTTCGAGAAGAAGAGGAAGACCGAACCTCCGGTATAAAGACCAAGTAATCGCGGATGTAAGACATCTTGGTCTTGACAACTGGAAGCAGCGCGCCCGGGACCGTCAAGGATGGAAGGTAGCTATAGCTCAGGCTCAGATCCTCCATGGATCGCTGGCCTGATAAGTAAGTAAGTAAGTAAGTTAGTTAGTTAAAATGACTTTTATTTCAAATAAATATATGTGTAACAATTATTAATTAGCCTTAAGCCTAATTGGTTTGGCAATATAAATTAATGCTGAATTATTAAAAATCTCCATCTAATATTCTTTTTCTATACCGAAGTGTAGCTGTGGTGTAGTCGTATAAAACATCCCATCCTTTTTCACCGTTTAAGATTTTCAACACTTCTTCCTCTTCTAAAATTGCTTTTGATGATTTTCATAATACGGATCTCCTTTAAAATTGGGCAGACCCCAAGAAAATGGAACACATCTTCTCTAATTCCCATGTTACAGAGTTCACACAAAGTCGGTAGATCGGTGCGGTGGGGAATAAAGTTTAAACCAAAAATCTCACCTCTTATTCTGAAGATCGTGCTGATTTCGTCCACAGAGTAGCAGTTTAGAAAATATGTTTTTTCGTTTAGGTAGTGGTTCAGTTTGCTGTAGTAATATCTGAACAGTGAGGCTTCTTCATTAAGTCTGTTATACGAAATTTGACCTAGTTTCTCCAACAGGTGATTAAACTCCTCTCTCAGAGTAGAAGGTCGTTTAAATTCTTGAATAACCAGTTCCATTCCACAGTCTGACGCAATTTTCTTCCACACTTTACAAATATTTCCGCTCGTTCTTATAGCGTT
The DNA here is from genome assembly GCA_951905685.1 of Eumerus sabulonum. NCBI lineage: Eukaryota > Metazoa > Arthropoda > Insecta > Diptera > Syrphidae > Eumerus > Eumerus sabulonum. The sequence continues at coordinate 195,370,725 of OX645060.1, forward strand.
TCTCAGGATTATATTTGGTAGTCTTGCTTCCTTCATTTCTAGCACTTTTATAATATAGCTAAAGTGCAATTTTAAGGTGTTCAAGAATATAGGTGGGGTACCAGTTTCACTATATAACATACTAGCTTTTGCCCGCGGCTTCGCTCGCTTTAAATTCGGGGTATCACGATTCCCCTTTCCTGATTTAGAACACCAAAGAGAACTCGGAACAGAATGTTATTTTAATACCCTACTGTAGACGATATTACATGTCTTTCCATTTGGAGATAGAATGTAAAGATTCTGGCCATTGGACACACGCGAACATGCTACATACAATTGTCCATGGGAAAAGCAGGGCTTTTCTAAGTTCACCCCAGCCACCTTTAATGTTTGACCTTGCGCTTTGTTAATGGTCATAGCGAAACTAAGCTTTAGAGGAAATTGTAGCCTTTTAAACTGGAACGGGAGATCTGTGGGAATTATTGGGATTCGTGGGGTCATTACATTTTCACCCTTTCCTACGCCGGTTAAGATAGTGGCGCTAATGATATTGCGGCCAAGTTGTGTGACACGAAGTCTCGTCCCATTACATAATCTCGGGTCATCTACGTTTCGTATAAGCATGACTGGGATGCTTAGTAGTCAAATAACAGAGTACAGGTACCGTATGCACTATAGTGTGAAGCGCGGCCCGATGTCCGCACTTAAGTACAGATAGAGAGCACACAACGTTAGCGCGTTTCAGAAGCATATCAGCGCCATCTATCGTAATTCAAGAGTAACACTTATTTATGTTTCGAATGTTGATTGTTTTCTCAAAAGCTCATTGATTTATGGTTTATTTTATTATTCGTTTGTATTGAGAGCACCGTGGCGCAGTGAGTAGTGTGTTGGCTTCTGACGCAGATGACACGGGATCGAATCCTGACACAGCCATGTCATCGCACGTGTTTTTCACGGTGTTTCTCCTCAGCGAGGTTCTGGCACAACCCCCTGTAGTAAAGTTGTCATGAAAAACTTCTCGAAATTCGCTGTTCGGAACCGGCAATAAATTGTAGGTCCCTTTCACCTATGGGAAAATGAAATCACACACAACATGGGTGATTGAGAGAAGCTCGGCTCAGGTCCTTCATGGACTGTAACGTCAACATACATACATACATACATCATAGAACCTATGCTAATTTTGCGGAGAGTCTCACACAAATTTTTTTTATCGAACAGTTAGCAGACTTAACGGGGGCTAGAAAGAAACAAAAAGTAGCCTATGTCACTCTCCATCCCTTCAACTATCCCCACTTAAAAAATCACGCCAATTTGTCGCTCCGTTTTGCCGTGAGAAACGGACAAACAGACACACACACTTTCACATTTATAATATTACCTACTTACTTACTTTGATGGCGCCACAGTTCGGGGCGAACCAGGGCCTTAACCAACAAGCCTCTCCAGCCGGTCCGATCTTCAGCCAGCCGCTTCCAGTGCCGCTCGCCCAGCTGGTCGAGGTCCCCTTCCACCTGTGCGCGCCACCTTAAATGCGGTCTTCCTCTGCTGCGTCGTCCCTCGGGGTTGGAGACGAAGACTCTTCGGGCCGGAGCGTTGATATCCATTCGCTCTACATGGCCTAGCCATCTTAAACGTTGGATCCGAAGACGTCTAACCAGGCCGATGTCGCTGTACAGCCCGTACAGTTCTTGGTTGAATCTCCTCCTCCATTCTCCGTTTACACAAACGGGACCAAAGATTGCACGCAGAATTTTCCTCTCGAAACGTCCAAGAGCCTCTTCATTCGCTTTTGATAACGTCCAAGCCTCAGCGCCTAGCCTCAATGCTTGTGAACGCCTCATTGACGTCTCGCTTTGTTCGTCCAATAACGTCAATGTCATCTGCGTAGGCAAGCAATTGTGTGGACTTGAAGTAGATCGTATCTCTTGTATTGGCCGCAGAGGCCGCATTTTCAAGAAAAATGTTGAAGAAATCACATGACAGTGCGTCACCCTGTCTAAAACCTTTTTTAACATCAAAGGGGTCGGTTAGTTCACCTCCGACCTTAATGGAGCCGCGAGAGTTCTCCATAGTCATCCTGCATAGTCTGACGAGTTTGGCAGGAATGTTAAAACATGACATGGCTTTGTATAGCTCGTCTCTATAAACACTGTCATACGCGGCTTTAAAGTCGACGAAAAGATGGTGCGTGTCGACCTGGAATTCATGGGTCTTCTCCAAGATCTGCTGTAGTGTGAATATTTGGTCTATCGTGGATTTTCCTGGCCTGAAACCACACTGGTAGGCACCTATCAGATTGTCCACGAACGGATTCAGGTACTTACACAGTACGGCAGAGAGGATCTTGTACGCGATGTTCAGGAGGCTTATCCCTCTGTAATTGGCGCAGTCATACGGGTCTCCTTTCTTATGGACCGGGCAAACGATACTGAGATTCCATTCATCGGGCATGCGTTCTTCTGATCATATCATGCAGATGAGTTGGTGCATGTTCCTAACCAGCTCATCGCCAGCTGCTTTAAACAGCTCCGCGGGGAGGCCGTCTGCTCCAGCAGCTTTATAAGACTTAAGTTTCGATATCGCTATCTTAACATCGTCTAGGTCGGGTGGACGGGATTCTCCTTCGCTCTGCCTGACGGCGGCATTTTGACTATCATCGCCGTCATACAGTCTGCAGAAGTGGTCCTTCCACAATCTCAGCATCGACTGTGACTCCACTACTAGCTGTCCGTGCTCATCCCTGCAGGCTTCTGCTCTGGCTTTATAGCCTTGGCATGTTCGTTTTACTTTCTGGTAACATTTTCGAACGTCGTTCCTGCAGTAACATCTCTCCATCTCCTCGATTTCGCGCTTCTCGTGCTCCTTCTTTTTCCTTCTCAGAAGCGCATGCTCCTCCCTCCTTTTCTGTTCATAGAGCTCGCGGGCAGCTCTCGTCCGTCGATGCAATGTGGCCATGTATGCATTCTGTTTCTCTACATGGGCCTGTCTGCACTCATCATCAAACCAGGGGTTTCTCGACGGCGGTGGCTCGAAACCGAGTATATCTGAGGCGGCCTTTCTAATGGCTTTCTGACAACGACTCCATGGCTGTTCTATGGTTTCTGCAGATTGCATCGGGACCTGAGAGAGCTTGAGGGAGACTTGATCGGCGATGTTCCTGGCGGTCTCCTGCGATTGCAGCTTTCCGACGTTAAATGTTGGTATTCTTACTCGACTCCATTGGTTCCGAGAAATTCGCATCCGTACCTTGGCTGCAACAAGGTAATGATCCGAGTCGATGTTGGCTCCTCGAAAGGTTCGGACGTCTAGGATGCTGGAGGAGTGTCTGCCGTCGATCGCAGTATGATCAATTTGGTTGGTTGTCGATTGATCGAAAAACCGCCAGGTCCCCTTATGGATGTTGAGGTGTGGGAATCGTGTACTTGATACTACCAGGCTATATAATACTAGTGTAGGTTTTTGCCTCCATAGTTCTACCCGGAAACGAGCTACGTTCATCGATAAGAAGCATTAAAGTAACAGCCTTTTTAATATGTAGTCAATTTTATTTCGTCGCATGGAGAAGAAAGCTCATAATATCGAATGCATTTATTTTTATAGTACGATTTGCTTTAGAAAGAGGGGAGACATTTTGTGATGACTGAGACCGGTATGACTTGCTGCACAAGCTTGCCGTAAAATATTTTGCATTTAATATGTCCGTAGATTCATAAAGAGTTGAGTGCTCAACTAAAATCATAGCATGAAAACAGAATTTGAACATTATTTCTAGTTTATACTTAAATCAAAAGGGCGAGGCATATTGCAAACAAATCGCAGAGAAAAGAGAACGAAACCAAGTAGAAACGACGCATATTGTTTGCTGATAAGACCTTATCAATCGGTAGTATAATACTTCCTTGGGCTAGCGTTTATCCGCTTAAATGCCTTTATTTAGCTCTGTTTCATACAATACAATAGCTTCGATATTGGGACGAATAAAGAAGTTTTCGGGTTGCAAAATTGCTAATGTGTCATTTAAATACAAGGTAGCCCATTAGGGTGCTGATAAGACTTGTTTATATTTCTTTTAATTTGATTTTTTTCTTTTTTTGGGAGACTAGATGACGTCTATTTTAAGTAAAAGTATAAACGCTAGAACAGCCATGTTATCGAATGTGTTTTTTATGGTGCTCCTCCTCAGCGGGATACTGACAAAACCCACTGTAGTATAATTGTCATGAAAAAGCTTATCGAAATTCGCCGTTCGGAATCGGCAATAAACTGCAGGTCCCTCGAAACCATGGGGAAACATAATCACACTCAACATGGGTGATTCTCTTGAGGAAATCCAAGAGAACGTCTTGGAGGAAACATTGCGAGAACATAGACTCGCTTCCAACTGCAGCCCGATTCCAAAAAACACTCTCTCGAGAGCACACAAATGGGCTCGGGCTGCTTCGCAAATCAGACGCCACCTTTACCGTCAACCGCAGGGAAACCCTGGAGACCTTGCTCGAGGTTCACTTCCCTGGTTCTACTCCCTACTCGATGTCCTCTGACGATCAGATTAACGTCACAGAAAACATCGACAGTGGAACAAATAGCCTCTCTGGAAGACTATTCAGCCCTGACAGGGTTAGGTAGGTAGGTAGGTAGGACCGTAGCCTTCCCAAAAGAGAATTGAGAAGAATACCCATAGGCCAAAAAGGCCCGTTGTGCAGCTACGAGGGGGTTTTGCCCCCTATTCGTGGAACCATTTAGTGCTTCTTAGGAAATTAAGAAGATCAGATATCCCAACTTGCTGAACTTCGGTCAGATCGTTAAGGAAGTAAGATCCTAGGTATCGTTTCCTGATTGTGCAGAATGCCGGGCAGGCACAGAGAAGGTGATGAATGGACTCCACCTCCTCCTCGTCCTGACAGCTCCTGCAAAAATCATTCGGAGTTTTACCTAGTTTTTGCGCGTGACTGCCAATAAGGCAGTGTCCAGTGATGACACCAATGACTTTATGGATGTCAGTTCTTTTTAGGGAGATAATACTCCTAGTCCGTTTACTGTTGAGCCAGGGCCAGATTTGTCTGGTGATGAGGCAGGTATGTCCTTGAGTCCATCTCCGGTTCGTCTCGGTCCTGGCGAGATTTATCAGATTGTGTTTATTGGTTGCAAAGGGTATACCCTCACAAGCCACGATTGATTGTAGCGTCGTTCCTTGTTTGGCGAGTTTGTCGGCTCTTTCGTTTCCTGGAATGTCGCTGTGTCCCGGTACCCAGATAAGTTGTATGTTGAACTGTTCAGCCATCTCGTTAAGAGATAATCGACAGTCGAGGCTAGTTTTTGATGTGTACACGTAGGACTCCAACGACTTTAAGGCTGCTTGGCTATCCGTGAGAATGCGGATATCCGTGGTGGATATCACGTTCCACTTCAGCCAAGACAAAGCCTCTCTTATAGCCAACAGTTCCGCCTGGAAAACGCTGCAGTGATTTGGTAGTTTTAGAGCTTTGTTCAGCTTAAGTTGTTTGCAGAATACCCCACTACCCACCCCGTCTTTGGTCTTGGACCCATCAGTATAGAAGTCTACGCAGTTTCTGCGAGGTTGCGTTTGGCGAGTCCAGTTTTGTCTATCCGGGTAGGTTGTTGTAAAGTTTTTTTTCTAAGACTGTTGTGGGTTCTGTGAGGTCTAGGTATTCTGCCATAATTGACCTGTTATTCAGGATGGAGGAGTGACCAGTGATATAGCTCGACCAGTTTGAGTTTGCTTTAAGTCTAATGGCCGCTTGTGTAGCAATTTGCTTGCCGAAAATATCGAGAGGTGTAAGGTCAAGTATCATGTTAAGCGCAGCCGTTAGGGTGGACCTGAGGGCCCCGGTAATGCACATACACGCTAACCTTTGTACGTTCTCGAATTGCTTGAGGTATGTATGTCGGGACCACCGTGGCGCAGTGGGTAGTGTATTGGCCCCTGACGCCGATGACACGGGATCGAATCCCGACACAGCCATGTCATCGAACGTGTTTTTCACGGTGTTTCTCCTCAGCGGGGTTCTGACAAAACCCCCTGTAGTAAAATTGTCATGAAAAGCTTCTCGAAATGCGCCGTTCGGAACCGGCAATAAACTGTAGGTTCCTTTCACCTATGGGAAAAATGAAATCACACACAACATGGGTGATTGAGAGAAGCTCGGCTCAGGTTCTTCATGGACTGTAACGCCAACATTCATACATACATACATGTTGTCTTGTCCAGTGCTGTCCACCAGACTGTTACTCCATACATTAGTATGGGTCTGACGACCGTGATGTAGAGCCATAGGGTAATCTTGGGGTTGAATCCCCATTTTTTCCCTATGGCTTTCTTGCATGTGTAAAGAGCTATAGTTGCTTTTTTAACTCTTTCGATTGTGTTGCTTTTCCAGGTTAATCTCCTATCTAGTATAATGCCCAGATATTTGGCATTGGAGGAATAGTTTAATCTGGTACCAAGCAAAGTGATAGGGCAATGTTCCGGGATTTTATGCTTTTTGGTGAATAGCACTCCGTTTTTTGGGGATTCACCCTGAGCCCGTTGCTATGCGCCCAATTGCAAAGAATTGAGAATGCCGTTTGCATGCGGTCTGTTAGAGTATATTCTTTTAGATGGATTGATCTTTCGATTTTCCTCACCAGTGTGTGCAAGGCTGTTTCGATAGATCTACCCTCTGACAGGGTTAAATGGGCAATTAGCTCATTCAAACCCTACAAGGCTCCAGGCAAAGACGGTGCTTTCCTGCGATCTTACAGAAAGGTTTGAATACAATCCTACCATCACTGGCAGTTCTTTTTAGGTCTTGCTTCAACCTGGGATACATAACCCGGACTTGGAGAGAGGTCAATCTTGTCTTCATCCCCAAGATTGGGAAACCAAGCGAGCAACCTAAATCCTATCGCCCTATCAGTGTGACTTCGTTCTTTCTAAAAACAATGGAGAAAATGATAGAGCTCCACGTATCCTGGAAAATCAGACACCTCTGCATCCCAACCAGTATGCATATCGCAAAGAGCGATCTACCGAAAATGCACTACACCACTTGGTGACGTGCATTGAAAATAGTTTCACACAAATGGAGATCGCAATCTGCGCCTTCCTCGATATAGAGGGAGCCTTTGATAATACTGGCTATGATTCGATCACCACTGCACTATCCTGCAGGGGTGTGGACCATTTCACTAATCACTGGATTAGGGTGATGCTAAATAGCTGTATCATATCAGCCACATGCGGAGAGGTCTCAGTGACAGTATCGGTGGTCAGAGGATGCCCACAAGGGGGAGTCCTCTCGCCACTGCATTGGTCGATAGTCATCGACGACCTACTATGCAAGCTGACCACTCGGGGCTACGAGGTCATCGGATATGCTGATGACCTAGTAGTCATTGTTACGGGCAAGTGCGAGGTCACTGCCTGTGAGCGCATGCAGCTTGCGCTCCAATTTATCTCTGACTGGTGTGGCAGAGAGGGGTTATCTATTAACCCAAATAAGACAATCTTAGTCCCATTTACAAAGAGGAGAAAGGTACAACCCTGCTCAATCTTTCTAAATGAAAGAACCCTACACACGTAGGATTTTCAGAGGAGGTAAAGTATCTAGGTATTGACCTAGACCGCAGACTCAACTGGAACTCCAACATGAAAAATAAACTCATGAAAGCGACTAAGGCCATGTGGGCCTGTCGACGCACCTACGGTAAAACCTGGGGGCTTAAACCTAAGGTAGTTCACTGGTTATATACCGCGATAGTAAGGCCTATCGTCACTTACGGGTCCACCGTATGGTGGACAAAAGTTGAACAAAAAACTACAATTATTAAGCTTCAACGCCTTCAGAGACTAGCGTGTCTCGGCATCACAGGCGCTATGCCGTCCTGCCCTACGGCAGCACAAGAAGCACTCATTGGACTCGCTCCACTGCATCTTTTTATCAAGAAGGTGGCATTACGCAGTGCAATCGAAATCCTCGGCTCGGGAACAAATATGCCATGTAGACCTGCAGGCCACATGTCCATTTAACAACACTTTCCCGAGCTGGATATGATTACTACAGTCTCGGACGCATTGCCATACACCTTCACAAGAGATTTGAGATATTGATCCCAAATCGCTCAGCATGAGAAAACAGTGATCCCCTGCTGAATGTCAAAGGCCTTAGGTGGTACTCGGAGGGCTCCAAGATAGCTTCTGGCGTTGGCGCCGGCATCTTTGGACCAAAACGCAAGATTTCGAAGGCCCTGGGAATAAGCCCCAGCGTCTTCCAAGCAGACCTGCATGCCATCCTAACATGTGTCAATCTAAATCTCGAGACTGGCATCAGAGGAGTAACTATCAACATACTCTCTGATAGCCAAGCAGCGCTTAAGGCACTGGGTTCGTACAGCATGAACTCAAAAACCATCAAGGAATGCCATGACGCCCTGCATGACCTCGCCAAAAGAAACAATGTTCAACTTTGGTGGGTGCCAGGACATAAAGGTGTCAAGGGCAATGAAATTGCCGACCATTTTGCCAGAAAAGGTTCCAGCGACAAATACATAGGTCCGGAACCTTTCTGCGGCATTCCCGGGTCTAAGATAAATTACCTCTTGGACAAGTGGGAAAAATCGCAACACCTGTCCTTCTGGAACAGTGTTCGGGGACTCCGTCAATCTAAACGACTTATACGACCCCTGAACAAACACCCTATTGACATACTCAAACTCAATAGAGGGGATATCAGAAGACTAGTCAGCTATCTAACGGGACACTGCGGTCTGAGATATCATCTAAACAAAATTAGTCTCTCATCTGAAACTGAGTGTCGGCTCTGTCTAGAGGACGATGAGACGGCAGAACACATAGTATGTGAGTGTGCTGCTCTCTGCCATCTTAGGAAGCGCATCCTTCTCAGTGAAATTACGACTCCTGAGGGGATCGCCAAAGGATTTTTCAAGGGCGATCAAATGCATATGGAGGAATTGTGGAAGGACCTCACAAAGCTTTTAAATGTTGAAGGTCCTCCAACCAAGGAACCAGGAGGTTGGAAAAAGGTACGAAGTTATTATGCACATACATATGTACATCTATGAGTATCTATGTATTTACAAAACAAAATAACTTTTAGGTTTAGTTGGACTGGAAGGTAGGTAGGTAGGTAGGGTCGTAGCCTTCCCAGAATTGAGAAGAATGCACATAGGCCAGGGAGGCCCGTTGTGCAGCTACGAGGGGGTTTTACCCCCCTATTCGTGGAACCATTTTGTGCTTCTTAAGAAGTTAAGAAGATCAAGCATCCCTACTTTCTGAACATCTGTCAGACCGTTAAGGTACAGGCACAGAGAAGGTGGTGAATGGATTCGACCTCCTCCTAGTCCTGACAGCTGCTGCAGAAATCGTTCGGAACTATTCCTAGTTTTTGTGCGTTACTGCCAATGAGGCAGTGTCCTGTGATGACACCGATGACTTTGTAGATGTCAGTTCTTTTTAGGGAGATTATACTCCTTGTGCGTTGACTGTCAAGCCGAGGCCAGATTTGCCTGGTGATGACAGGTATGTCCCTGTGTCCATCTCAGGTTCGTCTCGGCCCTTGCGAGATTGGTCAGTTAATGTTTAATGGTTGTAAGGGGTACTCCCTCACAAGCCACGATTGATTGTAACGTCGTTCCTTGTTTGGCGAGGGTGTCGGCTTTTTCATTACCTGTAATGTCGCTGTGTCCCGGTACCCAGATAAGCTGTACGTTGAACTGTTCTGCCATCTCGTTAAGAGATCTGCGACAATCGAGACTAGATTTTGATGTGTACACATAGGACTCCAATGTCTTTAAGGCTGCTTGACTGTCTGTGAGAATGCGAATATCCGTAGTGGATATTACGTTCCACTTCAACCAAGACAAAGCCTCTTTTATTACCAACGTTTGTTACGGCGAGACGACAGGAGGTAATTGACCTGCCCCTATCCAACAGATATGTGAAGGATATCATTAACTGTAGAGTCTTGCCTGATGCTACGCTGTCGGACCATAGATATATCGAGTTCCGAATAGGTTGTGGGATCTCTTTCTTGCAACCCAGACGAAATCTGAGAAAGGCGGATTGGGTATGGTTTAGAGAGGAGCTTGAGAAATCTACTCAGGCGCTACCTAAACTTAGAACGGAACAATTGGTAGAGAACGCCGTTCGTAACCTGAATATCGTCATTCCCAATTGTTTTGAACTCACATGTCCTGTCAACAAGCCTCAAACTTATTCGTAAATCGAAAAATGATTCTTATAAGACCTTCTGCGAAGAGATCGAATCTTTGAGCGCGAATAGCAAGTTGGTTAAAGTCCTCAGATGGGGAACTCGACAAAGCTGGATGCACTCAGAAAATCTGATGGTACCTTTACTGAGTCTAAAGTGGAAACTCTTAGTTTACTGCTTCAGACTCATTTCATGGAAAATCATATCGCCATCGGCTCGTTGCACACTCTGAAACGATGAAAACAACTCGGCCTAGATGGTATAGTGTGTCGCGTGTAGTAACGACTGAAGCCCTTGAATTTGCTGTGGCATCCGGGCGCTGCTCTAGATGCTATCATGAACCTTGATATATTTACTGGAGAGTGTGCTCTGAATGCCATATCTCGTCTCAAGAGAAATGGCCTTTGCTACAACTCGCACAGGAATAACCCTGAGCTTACGCAAGAATTGTCCTGCGACCCCTGTCTCATGGACATGCCTTCTGACGCATAGACAGTCACAGTTGAGTTTCCATGGCGTTCTGGCCAGAGACTGAACCTGGAAAGGATAGTCTTTGCAATTTTTACGGATGGCTCCAGTTCTAGGCGGGAGTCCGGAGCTGGGGTTTTCTTTGAGCGTGGAAATATCAGACTGCATTTCTAGTTAGGGAAATATGGGTCTGGCTTTCAATCAAAGATATACGCAATCCTAGTGGCCATGCACTATGTTGTGAAGCATTGGTGGGAAAAAGCATATGCATTTGCAGTGACAGCCAGCCTGCACTCAACGCTATGTCCGACCCTTCAATCAAGCTCCAAATTAGTGCATGAACTCAAGACCTCCTTGAATAGATTCGGTAAACTATATTCACTAAGACTTGTTTGGGTTCCAGGCCACCCTGGGATCCCAGGAAATGAGATCTCTGATGAACTCGCCAGAATGGGTTCAGAGGAGAGTTTCTCAGGACCTGAATCCGCTCTAGGTCTACCTGCGTCCACGATAATTTCTACATTAACGATTGGGTGTTTATAACACAGATGTGGGGATTATCCAGGATGCAGAATGATGACAAAGCGCGTATAGCCTGATGTCTGCAAGAAATCCGCAGTATTCCTCCTGTCTTTAAAGAGAATTGACTGCAGAAAACTTGTGGGAGTCATTGCGGGCCATACCACTTTTGCTAAGCATCTCTGTGTACTTGGCATCAGTGAGAGGCCTACTTGTGCAGCATATTGCGAGGAGGATGACACAGCAGGGCATTTTCTCTGCTACTGCGTGTAGACGTGGTGTGTGCCGAATCTCTTAGCTCTACATCACTGAAGCTCCTTCTAATTTTTCTCCGGAAAACGGGGAAAATACATAAATGTAAGGTGTCCGTCTGGACTACAATGGACCAGTATTTGCGTCTTAGTACTTCAACAAATAGCAGATACCTCCGCCAAAAATAAAAGTTTGTTTTTGTAAACTTCTTCTTCTTAATGGGGGCTACAGTTCGGGGTGAACCTGGTTCTCAACCAACATGCCCCTCCAACTAGCACGATCTTTTGCTAGTCTTTTCTTTGCCGCACGCCCAGTTGGCTGAGGTCCCCTTCCAGCTGTGTGCGCCATCTTAAGTGCGGCCGTCCTCTGCCTCTTCGTCCCTCTGGGTTGGATTCAAAGACTCTCCGGGCTGGAACTGTGGTGTCCATTCGCTCTACATGGCCCAGCCATCTTAGGCGTTGAATCCGTAGACGCCTGACTAGACACATGTCGCCGTACAGCTCGTAAAGTTCGTGGTTGAATCTTTTCCTCCATCCCCCGTCTTCGTTTATAGGCCCGAAAATCACGCGCAAAATCTTTCTCTCGAACCGACCAAGGGCCTCCTCATGCGCTTTTGATAGTGTCCATGCTTCTGCGACGTACAACAGAACCGGGATGATAAGGGTCTTATATAGAGTCAACTTTGTCGTTCGGGAGAGGGCTCTGTTACTCAATTGCCTCCTGAGCCCAAAGAAACAGCGATTGGCAAGAGTGATTCTGCGTTTGATTTCGGAACTGATGTCGTTGTTCCAGGTCAATGCATAGGTAGTTATACAGTCTGCAGAAGTGGTTTTTCCATATTCTCAGCATCGACTGCGGTTCTACTACTAGGTGTCCGTTCTCATCCCTGCAGGCTTCCGTTCTGGCTTTATAACCTTGGCATGTTCGCTTTATCTGTTGATAAAACTTTCGAACGTCACGCCTGCAGTAACACCTCTCCAAATCCTCAATCCCGCGCTTCTCGTGCTCTTTCTTCTTTCTTCTAAGAAGCTTATGTTCCTCCCTTCTTTTTAACTCGTAGAGCTCACGAGCTGCTCTCGTTATTTTATGCAGCGAGGCTTTATATGCATACTGCTTCGCTGTGTGAATCCTCCTGCACTCGTCATCGAACCAGGTGGTTCTTGATGGTGGAGCCTTGAAACCCAAAACTTCGGATGCAGAGCTTTTCAGGGTTTGTTTGCAAAGGCTCCACTGCTGGTCTAATGATAGCGTGGTGGATTGAGGTGTATTGGACAGCTTAAGGGAGACGCGATCGGTAAAAGCACGAGCGGTTTTTGGCGATGGTAGCTTTCCGACGTCATAACTTTGTATTCTTACTCTACTCCATTGCGTTCGTGATATCGCATCGTTCGTGATAGGTGCATCTTGGCTACTAAAAGAGTCGGTGTTAGCTCCTCGGAAATGTGGAGCTAACATATCGCGATGTTATCAATCTGGTTAGTGATTGATTGATCTGCCAGCCGCCAGATGCGGGAAGCGCGTACTGGCTAGAAGGTGATTTCGCCCGGTAGCAAGATCAATCAGCCTGTGTGTATCCGATGTGGTCTCGTGTAGGCTATGTATACCGATGACTCGTTCAAACAAGCTTTACTTACCCAGCTTAGCATTAAGTCTCCTAGTACAGTTTTGAAGTCATAGCTGGGACATTGGGCATATGTTCTGTTTAGGAGGTCGTAGAACTCATCTTTGGCGGAGTCATCCTTGTCTTCCGTGGGGGTGAGGACGCAGATCAGGCTGATGTAAAAAAATGTAGCCTTGATTGTCCTTTTTTCGTTTTTTGCAAGGGTCGACATAAATCCGGTCCGTTATATCCGAGGCTTGTGGTTGATGGCACCACGAGGTGGTGGGGATGGCATTTACTAACAGTGCCGCAACTGCGGTGGCTCTTCTCGCTTTTTAGCAGGCCAGCATCCGTCGGATAGGTGCTACCCCTACGAGGCCTTTGTTAGTCCTTTGCCATGTTTTTGTAAACATATGACCATATGCATCAGCAAGGTATTCGAGAATATGATTCACAGAGCCCTTTCAAAATGGGTTGAGGACAAAGACATCATTCCGGATAACCAGTTCGGCTTCAGGGCGGGGCATGGTACTATTCGTGCAGCGTCGAAACTCGTGTTGGATATCCAATGGAACAGATGCAAGAACCAATGCACAGGTGCCTGCCTGGTTGACTTGGAAAAAGCCTTCGACACCGTATGGTTAGAGGGACTTTACTACAGGCTTAGCCAGCTAGGCATAAGTAAACCACTGCTGTATATGATCTATGATATGTTAATGGGCAGAAAGTTCGTTGTAAAAATTGCCAACGTGACTTCTTCTCAAACATTTGATATCAAAAATGGTCTACAACAAGGCACGGTGAACTCGCCGATCCTTTTCAACATTTACGTCAGTGGTCTGATAGCTTCGCTTCGTCACTCGATAGCATACGCAGACGACCTAGTCGCGTATAGAACAGGTCCAACGATTGACGTCATAGTTACTCTCTTGCAATGTGACTTCGAAAAAATTCAAACGTTTTGTAATGACTGGAAACTGAAAATCAACTTCCAAAAATCGGAAACTATTTTGTTTAGAACGCCATTGTCTGGGGCCTCTAGGGATACTAGGAAAAACTGGCGAAAATTCTCCATCACTGGTCCGGACGGGCGTCCACTGGCGAACCAAAATGTAGTCAGATACCTCGGTATCTGGTTGGATCAATATCTGTATTTTAATAAACATATAGATGTTGCTTTGGCCAGGGCTCGGGGAGCTTTCACTCTGTTAAGATGGCTGTTTCATAGCAGCCAACTTGATAAGAAAGTCAAAATAATCTGTTACATGGCTTTAATCAGGCCCATGATCGCCTATGGATGTCCCGTTTGGTTCAATGTGAGTGCAAGCCTGATGGAAAGGATTCGAGTGCTTGAAAGACAATGTCTAAGGACCTGTCTCTCATTGCACAGAACACCAGAATCCGAGTATTAGGATTGACAACTTTTTGATCAAATTGATTCGAATTCACGTTGCAAGGGCGATGACTTCGACCAATAACTTGATATCTGGGGCTTACTACCCAAATGAGTTATATCACGAGAGAGCCCGTCTTAGCGGCTTTGTTCCCCCAGAAGCGTTCTTACATAACGACAACCGCGAACTGATACAGGATAAATCGGCAATTCCGTTATTCTTCCACGTGGCCCGATGGTCTGTGGAAAAGAACTTTTCTTACGAACGGGATGTAGCACTCCGTGAGCCGGGGCGACTCCGTTTCAGTATGGCAATGTCAGATCGGGATCGCGCAGACGTTGCTTGACAAACGCAACGTTTGTGGTGGCTTGTACAGTCTCCGTCGCTGAATCCTTTGGGCCTAGCGTCATAAGAAAACATTATATAAAAGGCCAATTGCTGAATATAGATTAGGTAGTAGTAAGTTAATTAGGTTAGTTAGGTTAGCTGTAAGTTATGTATGTATGATTACATATATTTATATATACATGTCTATGCATGTACATATATATACATATAGATTATATATGTACATATAGATTAGAATTACTATGTAGTGTAGTTTTAGTTAGTTTTAAGGTTATACTCACTAATAATATGCTAAGTTTTTCTTAACTAATTTTTCTTAGCCTTAATACTAATAAGCTAATAAACGAATTCCACAACAAATAGAATAGACGTCGGAAGACAACATTGAAAATATACTGTATAGCTTAGAGTGCCCGTTCAGGTCCAGTATGCTACGTTAAATAGATAAGATATTTAAGATAGGTTTAAGCGTTTTACCTAGAATAAGTTGTTTGGAAAAATATTAATAAAATGCTTTTAAAATGTTAAATGTAAAAAAATATGAGCAAAATATAGTAGTATTAATCAATATTTGCCGTGATTTTTTTCACAACCACATTGTATATTGTTTATGACATACAATCGACTAAAATCATTTCACAAGCTCCCACGTCATAGAACAGCGAATTATGCAAGATTGTGCTAAGAGTTGGTTTTTACAAGTTTTCGCCCAATATTTTTCGTATGGAAAAATACCGTCATTTAGGACCCAAGTTCTTTTGAAATTTGTTCTTATCTCTATCTTCGAGTGCATGCGCTTCCAATTATGTAGATACGTAATCACCTTTGAGTCGTCGAAAGATTGCTAAAAAATAACTTTAGAAACCTTCGGCTGTAAATTACTTAATCACAGTATTTTCAATTCGAAAAAATATCGCCATCCAGAGTGAGTTAAGGTATTAACGTTTCATCCAATGTGAAGTGTAAATCCCTTCGAACCAACTCATTCAGTCCAATTCGAAAGTATTAGTTCACATATCTAGAGTTAATTTGATTGAGTGAAAAAGCGAACTTATGGGGGGATTTTCATATCCAACTCAGCTGATTGGAAACATACCAGCAGGCTTATACTAAAGTACTATATCATTGTCGGCACTGATCCGTTTGAAATGACTATCTCCTGAAATGATTTGTCATTTGATGGCATTCGAGGTTGAGGTATTGAAAGAACAAAACAAAAAAAAAAGCAAAAACTCAAGTCAGTTGTCCAACCTGACAATCTATAAAATTGATCTTGACAACCGAAGTTGTTAATGTGAAATGCAATTAATTAAAAGAAGAAGTTAGAACATGCCTCCTCTCTCAAAATTGATTGTTCAGATGTTGATATGTTCCTCGTGATTGAAACGTTAGATGAACATTGTCGGTTAGAGAACGACAGTGACATTTTAATTGTTTAAATACAAATATTCCAATTAAAACGTTTTGATATACGGATGTATGTACATGTATGGAAGCATTAAAACAAGAGCTAATAAGGTCGGAATTGATGTTAATGAATATAAGGACATAGTTGTCTATCCAGTGCCTTAATTTCATTCCATTATTTACAGTCGCTACACTATCGCAGGCTAAATATCTAGGCCTAGTCCTTGACAGGAGGCTGAATTGGAAACCCAATATTCTTGATCGCGTCAAGAAAGCAACTACTGCCCTATACAGCTGTAAGAAAGCGGTGGGCAGGAAGTGGGGTCTCCAACCAAGCTTTATGCACTGGCGCTACACAGCAGTCATAAGGCCCATCCTTCTGTATGGCGTTGTAGTCTGGTGGACTGCTCTGGACAAGGCAGTCAATCGAAGCCTTCTGGGGAAGGTACAAAGATCGGCCAGCTTATACATAAGCGGAGCGATCAGATCAACCCCCACGGGGGCCCTAAACATTCTATTACATCTTCCACCTTTGAACCTTTTCAGCAAGCAAGTTGCTGCCTGCGCGGCCCTAAGGATGAGGAGCTTAAGAAAATGGCCCACATCTCAAAAAGGCCATACTACCATTCTAAACCACTTCAAAGTACCCATGGATACGGACTACATCATACCGTAGAATGTGTTTACTAGGAACTTCGAGGTTGTCTTTCCATCCAGGGAGGAAGGGGCTGAAGGGAAAGTAATACCAAAGGACTCGATCTCCCTCTATACCGATGGCTCTAAGATGGAGTCGGGTGTAGGTAGTGGGGTCTTCTCCAAGGAACTTAACCTCAACCTATCTTTCAGACTCCCATATCACTGTAGTGTGTATCAGGCAGAAATAACAGCGTGTAGTGTGTATCAGGCCCTTGCATGGCTCAGGATCAATGTAATATCCGCTAAGGATATTATCATTTGCACGGACAAGCAAGCCAAGCTGCGATAACTCACAAATTAAAGACATCTCTTAACTGTCGCCTATCTCTAGATGAGATGGCTAAGCAGTTCAATATTAAAATACTGTGGGTTCCCGGGCATGGGGATATTCCAGGAAACTGCGCGGCCGACAAACTCGCAAAGTTAGGGTCAAGCAGTGGTTAACATCATCGACCGCCGAGCGGAAGGTCTATAGTTCAAATTCGCTTCGTAGCCAAGAAAAAGTAATTCCTGTACGGACAAAAAGTATGCAACGCAGTTGTAAATGGAAAGTGACCAGACGTACTGCCTGCAGGCATAACACTCACAGTATATGATCAACTGAAATTCATCCTCTGCGTATGCAATATTAAAGTGCTCGAACGAATTAGTACGGACTATAACCAACCCGGAATTTGCGAATCGCAGGAGGATTTGCCTCGGCTCGACCTTCTTTGACAGTCTAAGTGAGCTAGCAAACCAAAAGATAGCTCAACTCACCGGTTGGTTCTCAAGTAGCGGATCAGGGTAACTTGATCCAGGTGGTATCACAATGGGCCGACTACGTGTGGCCGGCCTACGTGTGGCTTATGCCTACCACGTTAACCTAACCTAACCCACACTATCGCTATAACTAAAACTATAAAATGAACGTGCCTTTGACTGTTTCTTCTTCTTCTTTGGTGGCATTACAGCCTACAGCCTGTTGCGTGTGATACTATTTTTCACACAGGTGAAAGGGACCTATAATTAAATACCGATTCCGAATGGCGTGGATCAAGCATTTTTTTCATGGCATGTATACTACGGGAGGCAGACTCAGGAAAAAAGTCTTAAGCTTCCAGTATGTAAGCGAACGCCTCATAACTATCCGCATTAAGGCCAATCTCGGCAATGTAAGCTTATTATGTGTCCACGCCCTCACAGAGGAGAAAGATGACCGGCATAAAGACGACTTCTGTGATCTCCTAGGCAGAACGTATGCGCACTGTCCCAGCTATGACATCAAAATCGTTCTAGAAGATTTCAATGCGAAGCTTGGTAAGGAAGCTATCTTTGAACGGGTCATTGGAAAGCACAGCCTGCACAACACCACGTCAGAAAACGGACTAAGGCTAGTGAACTTTATGGTGGGACATAATCTGGTAGTAGCAAGTACACGATTCCCACACCTCAACATCCATAAGGGGACCTGCGATCGACGTCAGACGCTCCTCCAGCATACTAGATGTCCGAACCTTTAGAGGAGCCAACATCGACTCGGATCATTACCTTGTTGCAGCCAAGGTACGGATGCGAATTTTTCGGAATCAACGGTGTCAAGTAAGAACATTAAAATTTAATGTCGGAAAGCTGCAATCGCAGGAGACCGCCAGGACCTTCGCCGATCAAGTCTCCCTCAAGCTCTCTCAAGTCCCGATGCAATCTGCAGAAACCATATAACAGCAATGGAGTCGTTGTCAGAACGCCGTTAGAGAGGCCGCCTCAGATGTACTCCGTTTGGAGCCACCACCGTCGAGAAACCCCTGGTTTGATGATGAGTGCAGACGGGCCCATGTAGAAAAACAGAATGTATTCATGGCCACATTGCATCGACGGACGAGAGCTGCCCGCGAGCTTTATGAACAGAAAAGGAGGGAGGAGCATGCGCTTCTGAGAGGGAAAATGAAGGAGCAGAGAAGCGCGAGATCGAGGGGATGGAGAGATGTTACTGCAGGAAAGCCGTTCGAAAATGTTACCAGAAAGTAAAATGAACATGCCAAGGCTATAAAGTCAGAACAGAAGCCTGCAGAGATGAGCACGCACAACTAGTAGTGGAGTCACAGTCGATGCTGAGATTGTGGAAGGACCACTTCTGCAGACTGTATAACGGCGATGATAGTCGAAATGCCGCCATCAGGCAGAGCGAACCATTCACAATGGACGAAGACGAAGGAGAATCCCGTCCACCCGACCTAAACGATGTTAAGATAGCGATATAGCTGCTGGAGCAGACGGACTCCCCGCGGAACTGTTTAAAGCAGCTGGCGATGAGCTGGTCAGGAACATGCACCAACTCATCTGCAAGATATGATCGGAAGAACGCATGCCCGATGAATGGAATCTCAGTATCGTTTGCCCGGTCCATAAGAAAGGAGACGCCTATGACTGCGCCAATTACAGAGGGATAAGCCCCCTGAACATCGCGTACAGGATCCTCTCTGCCGTACTGTGTAAGTGCTTGAAACCGTTCATAGACAATCTGATATGTTCCTACCAGTGTGGTTTCAGGGAAGGAAAATCCACGATAGGCCAAATACTTACACTACAGCAGATCCAGGTCGACACGCACCATCTTTTTGTCGACTTTAAAGCCGCGTATGACAGTGTTTATAGAGACGAGCTATACAGAGCCATGTCATGTTTTAACATTCCTGCCAAACTCGTCAGACTGTGCAGGATGACTATGGATAACTCTCGCTGCTCCATTAAGGTCGGAGGTGAACTAACCGACCCCTTTGATGTTAAAAAAGGTTTTAGACAGGGTGACGCACTGTCATGTGATTTCTTCAACATTATTCTTAAAAATATCGTGCGGGACTCTGCGGCCAATACAAGAGGTACGATCGACTTCAAGTCAACACAATTGCTTGCCTACGCAGATGACATTGACGTTATTGGACGGCCAAAGCGAAACGTCAATGAGGCGTTCGCAGACATTGAAGCAGAAGCGGCTGAAGTGGGTCTAGGGTAAATAGGGACAAGACCAAATAAATGCTGTCATCAAAGAAAGACGCGCAACACCGACTTTTTGGTCAGAACGTTACCTTCGGCAGCTATATTTTTAAAGTAGTCGGACTTCGTCTACTTTGGCTCGATAATGACAAACAGCAACGACACCAGCCCCATCCACAAGAAGATAGAGGTATATCCCTACTCAATGTCGCATACAAGATCCAGTCCAGCGTATTGTGTGAACGTCTAATGCTATTTTGCACCGCACTAATCGGCAGCTACCAGTGCGGTTTCCGGCCCGACAAATCGACTATAGACCAAATTTTCACACTTCGACAAATCATGGAAAAGACCAACGAGTTTCGAATCGATACACACCATCTTTTCATTGATTTCAAAGCCGCATACGACAGCATTCATCGAGAAGGACTGTTTGGTGCGATGGCCGAATTCGGGATCCCGGGAAAACTGATCCAGTTGTGTCGCGCCACGCAAAAAAATACGCGATGCACCGTGCAACTAGGTTCTAGGACTTCGGAACTGTTTGAAGCATGCACCGGATTTCGGCAAGGAGATGCGCTGTCATGTGACTTCTTCAACCTGGTGCTGGAGCAGATAGTACAGGGAAGGCACTATCTTCTAGAAGTCCATCCAGCTGCTAGGATACGCGGATGATATCGATATCATCGCGTGTTCTCGCCGTGGCATTGTGGAAGCATTCACGGCGATTGAAGAACAGGCGAAACGAGTTGGTCTCTTAAGGTCAATGAGGACAAGACGAAGAATATGCTGTCAAGCAAAAACCAGTCCGTCGCTCACCACCTGGGACAAAATATAACAATCGACAGCTACAATTTCGAGGTAGTTAAGGAGTTTGTCTGCCTCGGGGCAAACATAAATTCCACAAATGACACC
The DNA here is from genome assembly GCA_951905685.1 of Eumerus sabulonum. Taxonomy (NCBI): domain Eukaryota; kingdom Metazoa; phylum Arthropoda; class Insecta; order Diptera; family Syrphidae; genus Eumerus; species Eumerus sabulonum. The sequence continues at coordinate 195,391,514 of OX645060.1, forward strand.
ACAGTGGAGATCCGGCATAGAATCGCCCTTGGCAACCGCTGCTACTTCGGCTTGTCCAAACAACTGGGGTCAAAACTCCTTACTCGAAAGACCAAAGTCGTGCTTTACAAAATGCTCCTTCTGCCAGTCTTGCTGTACGGAGCCGAAAGCTGGATGATAAGCAGGACGGCGGAGCTGATTTTGGATTCTTTCGGGACAAAAATTCTGCGCCGGATGTTTGGTCCTGTCTGTGAGGAAGGTGAATGGAGAAGAAGACACAACCGCGAACTCTACGAGCTGTACAAAGATGTGGATGTAGTCCGGAAGGTAAAGATCCGTCGACTACACTGGCTCGGCCACATCAAGCGAATGGACACCAACGCTCCAACTAAGAGGGTATTCGACTCCGAGCCTCCTGGTTCGAGAAGGAGAGGTAGACCAAGTTATCGCGGATGTAAGACTTCTTGGTCTTGATAACTGGAAACAGCGTGCCCGGGACCGTCAAGGATGGAAGGCAGCTATAGCTCAGGCTCAGATCCTCCTTGGATCGCTGGCCTGATAAGTAAGTAAGTAACGACACCAGTGCTGAGATAAAACGCAGAATAACTCTTGCCAACCGCTGCTTCCTCGGGCTCAAGAGGCAATTGAGTAGTAGAGCCCTCTCTCGAAAAACTAAGGTATCCCTCTACAAAGCCTTAATCATCCCGGTCCTCCTCTACGGCGCTGAGGTTTGGACGTTATCAGAAACAGATGAAGAGGCTCTTGGGCGTTTCGGGAGGAAAATTCTGCGTGCAATCTTTGGTCCCGTTTGTGTAAACGGAGAGAGGAGGAGAATATTGAACCAAGAACTGTACGGGCTGTACAGCGACATCGGCCTAGTTGGTCGTCTTCGGATCCAACGTCTAAGATGGCTAGACCATGTAGAGCGAATGGACATCAACGCTCCGGCTCGAAGAGTCTTCGACTCCAAACCCCGAGGGACGACGAAGCAGAGGACGACCGCATTTAAGGTGGCGCGCACAGCTGGAAAGGGACCAGGAAGCCGCTGGGCCGGCTGGAGAGGCTTGTTGGTTGAGGCCCTGGTTCACCCCGAACTGTAGCGCCATCAAAGTAAGTAAGTATACTACGGGAGATTTTGCCAGTACCCCGCCGAGGAGGGACACCGCTTTGGTATTATCGGGACCCGAAATCGCTCATCGTGCGTCAGAGTCCAACACACTAACCACTGCGCCACGGCGCGCCCTTTGACTGTTTAGTTTGAAAATAAATCGTAATTTCCTAAAACGAAAAAATTAGTTCGATTCTATTGAATACGATAAAAAAGTGGTTATGGTGAATACCGGCCACTGATTGCTAACATTTCCCTGTCTGGTGGGCGATTATTTAAAGATAACGAGTCACACGACATTTTTTATCGGAAACTCTTCCCAACCAGCAAGCAATAGGTTTTTCAATTTTGTTAATTAAAGCCAGATGTAGTTCATGCTTTAGACCAGCCATTCTCAAACTGGGCGGTAGCGCCCACCAGTGAGCGTTCGTTGGCATTCGGTGTGCGTTATTGGTATTTTCAATTTTGATGGACGACTGAATCGATTACGTGGACGCTGAACAGGATAATGTATTGTGAGTCACCTAAAAATTATATTTACAGCAGACTTCTTCTGGTTACTAGGGGTACTTTATATACCTTTGTGATTCGGAGAACCAGTCCTGTTGTCACGATTGTTACTCATTATAAAGAGTAACCTTTGATTCAATATTTTGCATCTGCTCTTTACCAACAACTCTGTTAATTAGGTACTCGCCTTAAAAAGGGTGATCGTTTTTACAGTTCCGTACCCAAAGGATAAAACGACCTAAGGTTAGTTGATAATATCCCACAACCACAATATTGTGTCTTTGTTCCATTCATCTTAGTTGCAAACCCTTTTCCTATAAATATCGTTATTCACCTTTCCACTTCCTTGCTGTCAAGTAAGATAATTGATTTGAATTCAATGGACACCAGAGATAAATAATTAATAATAATAATAATACAAGAAAGGAGACCTCTCTGATTGCGCCAACTATAGAGGAATAAGTCTCCTTAACATCGCCTACAAAATCATCTCTGCCGTTTTGTGTGAACGCCTGAAGCCTTCTGTAAATAAGCTGATAGGCCTTATTAGTGCGGAATCAGGCCAGGGAAGTCCACCATCGACGAAATCTACACACTACGGCAGATACTGGTGAAAATCAATGAATTTCAAGTCGACACTCACCACCTATTTGTCGACTTCAAAGCCGCATACGACAGCGTAATTAGAGACGAGCTATACAACGCTATGTCTACCTTTGACATACCTGCTAAACTCGTCAGACTATGCAGGATGACCTTGGAGAATGCTCGCTGCTCCATCCGAATCGGTGATCACCTTACCGATAGTTTTGATGTCAAAAATGGATTTAGGCAGGGCGATGCGCTGTCGTGTGATTTCTTCAACATCATATAGGTAGATCACAGCGAGATGTCAATGAGGCGTTTGCGAGTATTGAGATGGAGGCGGCGAAAATTGGTTTGGCGGTAAACTAGGGCAAAACTAAATATATGCTGTCATCAAAAAAGGACGCTCAACACCGATAGGTAGATATAAGTTCGAGGTAGATAAGGACTTCGTCTACCTTGGCTCCGCAGTGACCTGGAACAACGACATCAGTTCCGAATTCAAACGCAGAATCACTCTTGCCAATCGCTGTTTCTTTGGGCTCAGGAGGCAACTGAGTAATAGAACCCTCTCCCGAACGACAAAGTTGACTATATAGGACCCATATCATCCCGGTCCTGTTGTACGGCGCAGAAGCATGGACACTATCAAAAGCGGATGAGGAGGCCCTTGGTCGGTTCGAGAGAAAGATTTCGCGCGTGATTTTCGGGCCTATAAACGCAGACGGGGGATGGAGGAGAAGATTCAACCACGAACTTTACGGGCTGTACAGCGGCATGAGCCTAGTCAGGCGTCTACGGATTCAACGCCTAAGATGGCTGGGCCGTGGAGAGCGAATGGACACCACAGCTCCAGCCCGGAGAGTCTTTGAATCCAACCCCGTGGGACGAAGAAGCAGAGGACGGCCGCCCTTAAGATGGCGCACACAGGTGGAAGGGGACCTCAGCCAACTGGGTGTGCGGCAATGGAAAAGGCTAGCCAAAGATCGTGCTAGATGGAGGGGCATGTTGGTTGAGGCCCAGGTTCACCCCGAACTGTAGCGCCCACTTAGAGGAAGAATAATACGGGATCGAATCCCGACACAGCCATGTCATCGAACATGTTTACACGGTGTTTCTCCTCAGCGGGGTTCTGACAAAACCCCCTGTAGTTGTCATTGTCATGAAAAGCTTCTCGAAATTCGCCATTCGGAACCGGCAATAAACTGTTGGTCCCTTTCACCTATGGGAAAAATCACACACAACATGGGTGATTGAGTGAAGCTCGGCTCTGGTCCTTCATGGCTGTAACGAATGTTGAAAATCTCTCTAGGAGTATTAAAAATATGCTTCTGTCTTATGTTCGTTTTGTAAAAGACGGAAATGATCGTGTATTTATCGATTGTTGAAACAACTCTGCATAGAAAATGACGAAGACTTCAATCGGTTACTTCTGCATACTGAAGTGAGATGGTTGTCAAAAGGAGCTTGCCTAGAAAGACTCAACAATTTACAAAGTTCTATCTTGGAATTTCTTGGCGGAAACGATGCTATTTTGCGTAGAAAACTTCTGGATGCTGCAAGTGATGTCGCCTATTTGACCGACCTTTTCAACAACTCCAATGATATCAATTTGAAACTCCAAGGAGATGATCTGAATTTGATAATATCAAAAATTATTCTGTCTACATTTGCTATTAAGCTGATCTTATGGAAAGGTAATCTTTGTCGAGGAGATTTGATCCAGTTTCCTTGCCTTTCGAAAACACCAATTATCGATCAAGATAGACTTGCTTACTGCGCCCACTTAGAAACTCTTCATTCTGACATATGCATATGGATTAACGACATTTTGTCACTCGACATACCGGCTTGGATTTTAAATCCTTTTACAAGCAACGGTATTACCTTTTTCTTTCTTGAGTAGGGAGCTTTCTTACATAGCCAAAAAGGGCAAATTTAAAAGGAAAATTATGTTGGTTGGCGCTGAAACTGCTTTGGACGAAGTGTAGTTTTAACGATCTCGAGAATCCGATATTCTTCGGAGAACTTGTGTGGTGTATCCTTTAATTATCATCAAGAAGTCTGCCGAATAGTTGGTTACGTAATGGGACGGTATTAAAGACACGCTTTCGAATTCATACAAAATTGATTATTTACAATTTGGATCCAAAGTTTTTCTACTCAGACAGGTCGATGCTCTACAATAGGTTGTTGGTCCTCCTATAATATTATAAAAAAAAAAACCGGCCAAGTGCGAGTCGGACTCGCGCACGAAGGGTTCCGTACCATCTGTATATATAAATATGAAAGAGACCATGTATGTTACCTCATCAAATGACAGATCTTGGTTGCAGGCAGGATTTTTTGGATGAAAATCATGTCTTTTGTATGGGAGCCCCCCTTAAATATTCATTTCGTTCTGTTTTTAGTATTTGTCGTGGTAGCGGCAACAGAAATACATCATCTGTGAAAATTTCAACTGTCTAGCTATCACGGTTCATGAGATACAGCCTGGTGACAGACGGACGGACAGCGAATTCGGTTCCGTTTTACCTTTGGGTACGTAACCCTAAAAATCACCACTTATGAGATGTGACTGGGAGACTTCAACGCAAAACTGGACAAGGAAGTCGCCTTTCATAGGGTTATTGGCAAGCACAGCCTACACAACGCCACATTCGAAAATGGATTTAGGCTGATAGACTTCACAACGGGGCGAAATCTTCTAATTGCTAGCACGCGTTTCCCACATCTCAACATCCACAAAGGGACTTGGCGATCTCCGGATCAATCAACCGTCAACCAGATTGAGCACATTGCGATTGATGGCAGAGACACGCATCCGGCATTCTGGATGTGCGAACTTTTAGAGGAGCCAACATCGACTCGGAGCACTATCTTGTGGCGCCTGGCCCAGAAAAATCGACTAAGGCCATCGGCATACAACGTCGCAATACTACAATCGCAAAAAACTGCCAGAGCCTATGCCAAACACGTCTCCCTTAAGCTCTCGGAAAACCCTCCTACACCTGCTCGGACCATACAACACAAATGGACCCATTGTCAACAAGACTTAGATAGTACTGCTTCTGAGGTACTGATTTTCAAACCGCCACCAACAAGAAACCCATGGTTTGACGACGAGTGTATGAGGGCACACGCAGCAAAGCCTATAAAGAGGCGCTGCATAGAAGGACGAGAGCTGCTCGTGAGCATTATGAGCAGAAGAGGAGGGAGGAGCATAAGCTTCTCAAAACAAAAAAAGGGAACATGAGAATCTCGCGATCGTAGAGATGGAGAGATGCTATCGCAGGAATGACGTTCGGAGGTTTTATCAACGAATAAAACAAACATGCCAGGGATATAAGACCAGAACGGAAGCCTGTAGGGACGAAAATGGAAACCTAGTAGTGGATTCACAGTCGGTACTCAGAATCTGGAAAGACTACTTCTGCAGACTGTATAATGGCGATGACGAAACAGATCCCGCTGTCAGGCAGAATAAGCCTTTCACAACGGACGATGTTAAGAGAGAAATCCGTCCCCCTAACCGGGACGAAGTTAGGGAAGTTTTTTCTAAGCTTAAGTCCAACAAAGCTGCTGAAGTAGACGGACTACCTGCCGAGCTCTTTAAGGCAGCTGGAGATGACCTGGTTGGGAGTATGCACCAGCTCGTCCGTAAGATATGGTCAGAGGAATGCATGCCCGATGAATGGAATCTTAGTATCGTTTGCCCGATCCACAAGAAAGGAAACCCCTTTGACTGCGCCAGCTACAGAGGAATAAGTCTTCTGAACATCACTTATAAAATCTTCTCTGCTGTTTTGTGTGAACGCTTGAAACCGTTCAATAATAAACTGATTGGTCCATATTGGTTTCAGGCCCGGGAAGTCTACTATAGATCAATTCTTCACACTGCGGTAGATCCTGGAAGAAACAAACGAGTTCCAGATCGACACCCACCACCTGTTTGTCGACTTTAAGGCTGCATACGATAGTATCAATAGAGACGAGCTATACAACGCCATGTCTAGTTTTGACGTCCCTGCCAAACTCGTCGGATTGTGCAGGATGACTTTGGAGAACTCTCGCTGCTTCATCAGTGTCGGAAGCGACCTAACCGATACCTTTTATGTCAAAAAAGGTTTTAGACAGGGCGACACGCTATCTTGTGACAACATCGTCCTTGAAAGGATGGCGCAAAACTCACTGGTCAATACGAGGGGCACCATCTTTTTCAAGTCCATACAACTGCTCGCATATTGACATAATTGGACGAAGTCAGCGAGATGTCATTGAGGCCTTTACGAGCATTGAGACGGAAGCGGCTAAAATGGGACAAAACGAAATATATGCTGTCGTCGAAAAAGGACACGAACCACCGGCGTCTTGGCCAGGGTGCACAAGACCCTTATCATTCCGGTCCTGCTATATGGTGCAGAGATTTGGACCTTATTGAAAGCGGATGGTCGTTTTGAGTAAAAAATGTTGCGTGCGATTTTCGGTCCGACCTGCGTAAATGGGGAGTGGAGGAGAATACTTAATAGTGAACTGTACGGGCTGTATAGCGACACGAACATAGCACGGCGTCTTCGGATCCAACGCCTAAGATGGCTAGGTCATGTTGAGCGCATAGAAAACACAGCTCCGGCCCGAAAGGTCTATGAATCCAACCCCGAGTGCGACGCGGTCGATGACGGCCAAATTTAAGGTGGCGCAACCAATTGGAAGAGGAGCTTAACCAACTAGGCGTGCGGCACTGTGCCAGTTGGAGGGGTTTTTTGAAGGAGGCCCAGGTTCGCCACGAACTGTAGCGCTAAAAGAAGAAGAAGAAGAAGAAGAATATATTATTCGAAAGATATTTTTAGTTGGTAATACGAAATACGTAATATACTGCTGTCACCACGCGCAAGACCGTAGGTCTGTGATCTTCAATACCTTGTTCAAGATCTTTAAATTTGACTCCTTCGATGATGCTTGACCTGTTTTCGCTGAGTCATTAAATGTCCCTTTCCAAGATCGCTTTTTAGCAGCTTTGTCGATTACGAGCATCCCAAAAGAACCGAATCCTTAAAGACGTTCTTCTGCTCTTTGATGATTGAAACACGGTGTCCGTTCTGCAGACCTTGGCCTGCATCAGCTGGTGCAGGTGCAGATGAACTTCAAGTTCACAAAACATTGGCTTCATATACAATGACCCCACCATAAAGAGATTGTTGAAGGTACCATATGTAGTACCTATTTGTAAATACATTTCAGTGGAAAATAGGTGCTCTGCCGTTTACAAAACAATTCTTCTTCTTAAGTGGCGCTACAATGAGTTAAGGTTTCAGCAAACATACCTCTCCAGTCAGACCAATCTTTCGCTGGCCGTCTCCAGGGTCCCAGCTAGTTGTTGTAGCTATAATTCTGCAACCTCATTTCGGGTTCTGTTTGTTAAGCCGTGAGTTCTTTTTGTGTTAGGGGTTCGACCTTGAGAGGAGGTGTTGAAGTGATTTCGTCTTTACACTGTGCGTTATGGTGTGTGAATCGAGAGCTTTGATGGCTGATTTTCTGTCAATACAAATGGCAACGTGTCTCTTGGTAATGGGGTTAACGGGTGAGTATCTTACAAACCTTCTCAATCGCTAGTACTTCCGCTTGAAAGAAACTAGAGGAGTCTGGAAGCCAAAATGATTTGGACTTGGGCGGCTTTGTTTAGGTTGTGTTTTGGTGTCACGAAGTCGGTTGAATTCGTAGCCAGGTCTCCAGGTAACAGGTCTAGCACCTTACTATGATCGTAGGGTTTGATGACCACCAAAACCGGGATTCTTTGAGCTTAATTGCGCTGCAAGACGTTGTATATATGTATAATGTGTAGATCAAAAGGGAGGCTTAGGAGTACGTTGAGTTCTTCGGTCGGGCTGGGCCGAAGAGCACCGGCTACTCTGGACCGACCTCTGGACTCGTTTTAGTTTGGTAATGTTGTATGCTTTGCTTAAGTCAGACTCCCATACAATTGATCCGTAGGTGACGATGGGGCGTACGATCCTAGAAAGCGAGACATGATTTCCGTACCCGACATTCTATAGATAGATAGGGTGAAGGGGTGGGACAGAGTCGCCTGATCACTGCGGCTACGAGTGGGCCTATTGTGATGTCCCCCACTTACAGTTCACTCAAGAATCCTGAGTTAGTGATAAAACTTAGTATGCTTTTGAGTGAGCTAGCAGCGATTTCTTCTGCTTGAAGATAATACTGACAAGGCAGTTACAGTGGCATAGTATGTGCTCTGCTGTTTCTTCGTCTTCATTACACATTCGGCAAGTGTCATCTTGTATGATGCCCATTGTTTTGAGGTGTCTATTAACTGGGCTGTGTCCAGTAAGGAAAGCATGAGAAGTTGTTTCGTTCTCTTGAGGGATGTAGTTGGCATGAACAGCTTGGCTTGTCTGCTACCTTTCGTTTGTAACCAGTAGTGATCCGTCGTGTTCCTTAACCAATTGTTTATTCTGCATTTGGTGGTGCTAATGGGTATGCCGCAGAAAGGCCGTGGCATCATAAATGGTGATGCAGAGCCTTTCCTAGCTAGTAGGTCCGCCTGTTCGTTGCCTGTATGGCCGCTGTGTCCAGGTATCCAAATGAGATGAACTCTGTTTGTACTGGCCAGCTGGTGAAGTAGTTGTAGACAGTCCCATTCTTGTTTGGAGATGATTTCAAAGCTCATTAGGGCTAGAAGTGCAGCCTTGCTGTCAGAGAGAATGTAAATGTTTTTGTTAAGTATATTTCTGTTTATAGTTTCTCCCAGGCAGAGTTCTATAGCAAATATCTCTGCTTGAAAAACGGAGTTATATCTGTCCATGCTGACGTAGATGCATGTGCCTGTATTTGCTCCGTATACTCCAGCCCCAACGCCTTCGTCCGTTTTGGAGCCATCTGTGTACCACACGTAGGATCCACGATTGAAGGAGGGTCTATCCTGTTCCCAGTTTTGTCGATTGTGGAATGTGACCTTGTAGTTTTGGCTGAAGTTGTATCTGGGGAGACAATTGTCTGTGAGAGATATCTTTAGGATTTCATGCCTGTTTATTTCGGTAAGGATATCAGGGTGAAAGAGCCTACGGTTAGAATCATCCTCCACGATCAGTCTGTGGGCGAAGACCATTGCTTCTTTCTTCAGTTGGAGATGAAGAGGTGGCAGGTCTGTGATGACTTCTAGTGCTGCTGTGGGGGTTGTTCTTATGGCCCCGGTGATACAGATGCAAGCTAGCCTTTGCAGTTTGTTGAGCTTGGCTTGCACTGATACTTGTTTTGTTTTGTGTCACCAGACGGGCGCAGCATATGTGAGAATTGGTCTGGTGATTGCTGTATACAGCCAGCGGGACATTTCGGGACTTGTGCCCCAATTTTTGCCAGTGAGACTTTTGCTGGTCCATAATGAGATCCAGGCTTTCTCTATGGTCTTTGTAATGTTAGAGTTCCAAGTGAGCTTTTCGTCTAGAGTTATCGCTAGATATTTGACTTCTTTTGAGAACTCTATCGCTTCACCAAAGAGGGTAGGTTTGGTAAGTTTGTGCCTATTCCTCCTTTTGATGAAGGCGACTATAGTGCTTTTGCCAGGGTTGACCTTTAGTGCAACTTTTGTGCACCAGTTTGCAACAAGGTTTAGTGCCCGTTGGAGGAGTTCCGAGACTGTGTTTTCGAATTTGCCTCTAACCAGGATCACTATGTCGTCAGCATAGCCTTGGACATAGAAACCATTGTTGCTGAGTATGTTAATCAGTTCATTTACCACGATGGACCACAGGAGAGGTGAGAGAACCCCATCTTGAGGGCATCCTTTCGCGGCATTTACACTGATTTTATCATTGCCTAGTGAGGTGTTTATTTTCCTATTGCTAACAAGTGTTGGATCCAATTGCATGTGGTGTTATCCACCCCTGTGCTGAGGATGCAACGTTTTATTTGGGTATAGTCGGTGTTGTCGAAAGCACCCTCAATATCGAGAAAGCAACCTTTCGCAATTTCTTTATCGCTCAGAGATTTGTTGATCCGAGCTGTTAGCTCCTGAGGAGCATGCGTGGTCGGTTTCCCAGGTTAGTAGGCATATTGGTTTTTGTGAAGTGGTGGTCTTTCAGGGCACCGTCCCTGATATGCCTATCCAGAATTTTCTCCATTTTTTTTAGGAAGAAAGAGGTAAGGCTTATTGGTCTGTAGGACTTAGGCAGGTCTGTGGGTCTACGGCCTACTTAGGGTATGTATCCCCATGCATAGGTGGTTCTAAAGATGTTGATAAGCATGGGGCTAATTTGCGCACTTCCTTTCTGAAGGAGGGCTGGGAAGATGCCATCCTCCCCCGGGGATTTGTACGGGTCAAAAGAACTAATGGCCCATTTTATGCTTCCCTCGTGGAAAATTTTTCGTGCTCTCTTCCAGACCTCCCTGTTGGGTCTAGTTGCCCTGATCTGCGGAGGTATGTTAGAGAGATTAGGGGGAATGATGTTGGAGTCTGGGAAGTGCGTACTGGTCAGAATTTTTAGTACTTCCGTACTATTTTCCGCGTAAGTGCCATCTGCTCTCCTCAACAGACCAATTTGGTTAGTGTGCTCTTTGGCGAAAACTCTGTGGATACGAGCGCTGCTCTGAATGTCTGAAAGACTGCTGCAGAACTTTTTCCATGAGTCTCTTTTGGCTCTTCTAATCTCTTGGTTGTAGTTGGTGAGTGAGGCACGATACTGCGTCCAGTCACCAGTCCGTTTAGCTCTGTTGAACAGTTTTCTGGTCAGCGCTCTTAGCTTGGCCAGATTGCTGTTCCACCACGGTGTGGTACGGTTACCCGACATTCTATGTATAACTTCCAATTGAGCTTTAGATTTAGGACAAATCCTACATATCTAGCCTCGGAACACAGAGAGAGTGTCTGGCTGTTGAATCGGGGAGATTGAAAGCCGGTACCTCATACTTAGTGGTAAACAGCGTCAGTTCCGTTTTATTCGGATTTACGCTAAGACCACATCCTGTAGCTCAGGCGCTTAGCTTAATCAGAGCTCTATCTGTGATTTCGCTAATTACTGAGGGGAACTTCCCCGACATCAGAATAACCACGTCGTCGTCATAAGCGACTGTCTTGATTCCGATTTTCTCAAACTCTTTCAAGATCCTGTCTATAACCATGAGCCATAGTAGAGGCGATATGAGCCTTGCTTGGATTCAAATTGTACTCCATTCTGAAACAGACATCCTGACAAAAGCTTAAATCCAATCCGTACATTACCTTACCAATCCATAGCCTTGTCATTATATACTACTCAATTTCTCTTATAAAGAGCCTCCTCAGTAATATTTCGCGAGTAGATTCATGACAACATCTGAAACATAAGGCCTTTAAATCACATTATGTCGTGGCACCTGCTTTATAAGCAATACTACTTGAACATGATCTCATTCATTCCTGATTGTTCCTTACAGTCAATCCGTTTTTGAATGAACTGCTACTTTGCTAATTATACTCTCAGATGATTGATGTGCCTTGAACGTTTTCCAATCCATCAAAATCATTTTGTTTCGCCCGTCAGCAATAATACCTACATAGTGACGTAATGGTCGTCAGGTTGACCACAAAAAGGCGAGTTATTGAGGTCGTGATGGAATTAAAATAAGATTGTTTTGGTGACAGCGTCTGATTAACTTATTGTTGGCAGTTTGGTATTGAAAAAGCAAAAGGCGCCTTGCCGTCGAAAATGGTAGTAATCATCTCCATGGACATAAATGCAATTGCACTTTGTTTACACATGACAAGCTCTGAGAGATTTTGCCTATAGCTAATTTGTGACCGTAATGTTAGCAGATAATTACTACTAGTGCTAAAATGGCTTTAATTGGGTCGTTCGTTCTCAAGTACTGAGGTTGGTTTTATAAACTTGAAACGAACCTTAGTTCATAAGATCCTAGTTCTAAAAATGAACTTCAATTTGGCATGAAAAAACATCGAAGTCGGTATAGTAAAACTTATAATCGATCATAAACTGCTTTTGCTAGAGTGGGTGTTTAAGTATAAAGCCAGACAGATCGACACCCACAGAAGTTATCTCTAATTCGTTCCTCCTAATCGCTTTTCAGGCTTAATCAGTCCTAAAGCAATTGCTGCTTCCTTTTTGTTTTTGTTTGATATTCCAATGAATTAATAATAATTGTGAGGGTAAACTATATATGGATGAGAAAAAACTACTGCGACAAAAGAAAATAATCTTCGCAGCCTCCCAGCTCAAGGATATCGAGGAGTCTAGGGATAAACATAAAATACGAGCCTTTTACAAGAAAGCCAAAGGCCTTGCAGGAGGCTTCAAAAAGGGCACCCAAGCTCTTCGAAACTGCGAGGGTAATCTTGTCACCGACCCGCAGGGAATAGTGGATGTATTTAAGCAGCATTTCCAGCAGCTGCTTAACGAGCATGACCAAGAGAGAGTGGTAGGGACCGAGGAAATCCCAACTCCAGCCGCTAAAGTAGTCCTCCCACCCAGCATCGAAGAAGTCGGCCCACCTATTCAGAAGCTGATGAACAACAAGGCCTCAGGTTCAGAATGCTTGCCATCAGAGCTCTTCAAGGCTGGCGGCGATGTTCTGGTAGGGAGCATGCACCAGATCATCTGCAGAATTTGGGAAGATGAAAGCATGCCCGACGACTGGAATACCAGCTCTATATGCCCCATCCACAAAAAAGGCGATCCTACCTCTTGCAAGAACTATAGAGGTTTATCCCTGCTCAATGTCGCCTACAAGATCCTGTCCAGCGTATTGTGTGAACGTCTAAAACCATTTTGCACCGCACTAATCGGCAGCTACCAGTGCGGCTTCCGGCCCGGCAAATCGACTATAGACCAAATTTTCAGTCTTCGACAAATCCTGGAAAAGACCAACGAGTTTCGAATCGATACACACCATCTTTTCATCGATTTCAAAGCCGCATACGACAGCATTCATCGTGAAACACTGTTTGGGGCGATGGCCGAATTCGGGATCCCGGTAAAACTGATCCAGTTGTGTCGCGCCACGCTAAAAAACACGCGATGCACCGTGCAACTCGGTTCTAGGACCTCCGAACCATTCGAAACATGCACCGGATTTCGGCAAGGAGATGCGCTGTCATGTGACTTCTTCAACCTGGTGCTGGAGCAGGTAGTGCGACGGGCAGGCGTCAACAGGGAAGGCACTATCTTTTACAAGTCCATCCAGCTGCTAGGATACGCGGATGATATCGACATCATCGCGTGTTCTCGCCGTGGCATTGCGGAAGCATTCACGGCGATGGAAGAACAGGCGAAACGAGGATAAAACGAAATACATGCTGTCAAGCAAAAACCAATCCGTCGCTCACCACTGGGACAAAATGTAACAATTGACAGCTACAATTTCGAAGTAGTTAAGGAGTTTGTCTACCTCGGGGCAAACATAAATTCCCCAAATGACACCACAGTGGAGATCCGGCATAGAATCGCCCTTGGCAACCGTTGCTACTTCGGCTTGTCCAAACAACTGCGGTCAAAACTCCTCACTCGAAAGACCAAAGTCTTGCTTTACAAAACGCTCATTCTGCCAGTCTTGCTGTACGGAGCCGAAAGCTGGACGATAAGCAGGACAGCGGAGCTGATTTTGGGATATTTGTTCCTGTCTGTGAGGAAGGTGAATGGAGAAGAAGACACAACCGCGAACTCTACGAGCTGTACCAAGATGTGGATTTAGTCCGGAAGGCAAGGATCCGTCGGCTACACTGGCTCGGCCACATCGAGCGCATGGACATCAAGGCTCCAGCTAAGAGGGTCTTCGACTCCGAGCCTCCTGGTTCGAGAAGAAGAGGAAGACCGAACCTCCGGTATAAAGACCAAGTAATCGCGGATGTAAGACATCTTGGTCTTGAGAACTGGAAGCAGCGTGCCCGGGACCGTCAAGGATGGAAGATAGCTATAGCTCAGGCTCAGATCCTCCATGGATCGCTGGCCTGATAAGTAAGTAAGTAAAACTATATATGCATATTCGATTGAATGAATGATATTCCCTAGATAAAAGATCTTCTGTTCTTCTTTGGTGGCGTTACAGCCCATGAAGGACCAGAGCCGAGCTTCTCTCACAAATAATAAAAAAACATTCGATGGCGTTAGTGTTATCGGGATCCGAACACGCTCATCATGCGACAGAGTCCAACACACTAACCACTGAGCCATGGCGCCCTAAATAAACTATACTGAGTATTATTGGCAGTATTCTTGGGTATAATATTGAGTATTATTGAGAACAGAAAGCTCTTTAACAAAGCTAAATTTACCCGCTTGCAAGAGGATTGGGACCTCTACAAGGAGGCACTTAAATCTTTTAAAGCAGCGACCAGAAAGGCCGAAAGACAATCCTGAAGGAACTACTGTGACAATATCAAGGCGGTTTCCGAAGCCTCAAGAATAAGGAAGATCCTGGCTTCGGTCCCGTATAATCCAAGCTATCTCATGCGTAATGATGGTTCCTGGACGACCTCCAAAGAGGAAGCCCTGGAACTTCTTCTAAGCGCACACTTCCCAGGCAGTAGTGACTCGGCTATGACACCTCCTCGGGTCTTTCAGCCGACGTCATCCTCCTTGGTGCGTGCTCCCAACCTGGTCAACTACAACAATGTCCTTTGGGCAATGAACCACACAAGTCCCCAGCACCGGATGGTATCGTACCAGCTGAGCTCCAGCATGTAGTAGATATCATCCTCCCCTGGCTTGTGGTCATATACAATAGCTGCCTCTCCCTATTCTACATCCCCAGCAAGTGGAAGGTGACCAAAGTCACTTTCATACCCAAGGCAGGCAAAAGCTCCCACACATATGCAAATGACTTGAGGCCTATCAGTCTTACTTCTTTTCTATTAAAAAACTCTAGAGAAGATTTTAGAAGCACACATTCGGTACAGCTGCATCTCAGGAAGGTTGTCGGATAACCAACGCAGGCAAATCGGTGGAAACAGCACTCCACTCACTGGTCAGTAAGATAGAAAGGTCACTAGAACGCAAGGAATATACTCTAGTCGCCTTTTTCGACATTGAGGGCGCCTTCAACAAGGTTGAACCATGGCCCGTTATCAAAACGCTGTCTGATCTGGGTGTTACGGGATTAGTGATAGAACTGGTACGACAACTGCTAGCACAAAGAGTCGTCAAAGCCAACTTCGCTGGTGCCGTCTCAACCAGAATGATCAGCGGAGGTACACCACAGGGTGATGTACTCTCCCCTCTCCTCTGGAACGTGGTGGTCAACGAACTACTGCGGTTGCTTGAACAGGAAGGGTACGCTGTGACCGCCTATACAGATGACATTGCTATTGCCGCCACAGGTAAATTACCGAACACTCTATGCGACCTTATGCAGAGTGCATTACATACAGTAGAAACCTGGACAGGGTACTGTGGACTTGGGGTGAACCCAAAGAAGACCGATCTAGTACTGTTCCCTAACAAATATAAAATTCCGCCCCTCAACCCACCGAGGCTGGGTGGAACTCAACTAACAATCAAAGAACAGGCTAAATATCTAGGCCTAGTCCTTGACAGGAGGCTGAATTGGAAACCCAACATTCTTGATCGGGTCAAGAAAGCAACTGTTGCCCTCTACAGCTGTAAGAAAGTAGTGGGCAGGAAGTGGGGTCTCCGACCAAGCTTTATGCACTGGCTCTACACAGCAGTCATAAGGCCCATCCTCCTGTATGGCGTTGTAGTCTGGTGGACTGCTCTGGACAAGGCAGTCAATCGAAGCCTTCTGGGGAAGGTACAAAGATCGGCCAGCTTATACATAAGCGGAGCGATCAGATCAACCCCCACGGGGGCCCTAAACATTCTATTACATCTTTCACCTTTGAACCTTTTCAGCAAGCAAGTTGCTGCCTGCGCGGCCCTAAGGATGAGGAGCTTAAGAGAATGGCCCGCATCTCAAGAAGGCCATACTACCATTCTATACCACTTCAAAGTACCCATGGGCACGGACTACATCATCCCGCAGAATGTATTCACTAGGAACTTCGAAGTTGTCTTTCCATGCAGGGAGGAATGGGCTGAAGGGAAAGTAATACCAAAGAAATCGATCTGCCTCTATACCGATGGCTCTAAGGTGGAGTCGGGTGTAGGTAGTGGGGTCTTCTCCAAGGAACTTAACCTCAACCTATCTTTCAACCTCCCGAATCACTGCAGGGTGTATCAGGCAGAATTAACAGCGATAACAGAGGCCCTTGCATGGCTCAGGATCAATGTAATATCCGCCAAGCTGCGATAAAGTCCCTGGCAGCGGTAACCCACGAATCAAAGACATCTCTTAACTGTCGCCTATCTCTAGATGAGATGGCTGAACAGTTCAATATTAAAATGCTGTGGGTTCCCGGTCATAGGGATATTCCAGGAAACTGCACGGCCGACGAACTCGCAAAGTTAGGGACAAGCACACTCAGCCTACCTACCCTCGGGTACATAGATACACCAATAAGTACGCTAAAGCACATGATAAAACTTCAAACCATAGAGGAGACCAGCCTCCAATGGAATGAGAGCAATATTGGCTTTATCACCAAACAATTGTGGCGCAAGTTAAGCCTAGGACGAACCAGGGACCTAGTGGCAACCAAAAGGGGAAACTTTAAGTACTCTAGTGGGTGTCATTACAGGTCACTGCATCATCGGAAAACACGCCGCCAGATTAGGGCTACCCTCCAATGACTTCTGTCGCGGCTGGATGGACGAGGAGGGGGAGGAATCAATACACCACCTCCTCTGCTCATGTCCCTCTTTTGCGAATCGCAGGAGGATCTAGCTCGGCGCACCCTTCTTTGACAATCTAAGTGAGCTAGGAAACCAAAAGGTAGCTCAACTCCATTGCTTCAGTAGAAGCACCGGTTGGTTCTCAGGTAGCGGATCAGGGTGACTTGATCCAGGTGGTATCACAATGGGCCGACTTCGGCCTACGTGTGGCTTATGCCTACCACATCAACCTAACCTAACCATTATTGGCACAATTAAGAGTTATTACCAAACTTTTAAATGCGCTTTCTGTAGAAGCGTGAGTATTACTTAATTTGTAGAACATACGACATGATGACTTACGCTTTAAGTCTAGGAGTGCCCCGGTAGTGCCCTGATAGCGCGCTAAATCTATGATTAAACCATTCATTTACTAAACGCAATCATTGGAAAGATGTTTTGCCTTATTCGCTTAATTATTGGATGCGATAAGACGTATTTTTAAATGTCAGCCGGCTGATAACAACCCCGTAGATTGTTGTGTATCGTGCATGTCATACACTCCCGCATAAGCGCGGAAAAAAATCCAAAAACATTAGAAAAACCGGGTATTTGTATAAATTCCATAATACGAACTTGACGTGTAAACGTACTCGTAGATGACGTGGGTAACGATATATGTTTACCTTTGATATTTAAAAGCTTTTATATGGAAAACATATCTTAGTGAAACTAGCTTCGTCGAACGAGTGACACATCTGCATAACGACTTGTGCCGGTACTGGGAATTTAATTTACCAACCTGAATGCTCGGCGGAAGGCAGTAGACCTTTTAGAGCTTAGAAGTGGTGGACAATTGTTGGATAACGTCCAATAAAATTGTTTGCAAAAGCCCGGAAAATGTTGACTGTAGTCAATAAATGTTTCAGCAAATTATTTGCTGATTGGGGTGATGGTGATCTTCAAGATAGATTTAGATTTACTTACTTACTTATTAGGGCGGAAATCCATGGAGGATCTGAGCCTGAGCTATAGCTGCCTTCCATCCTTGCTTCCAGTTATCAAGACCAAATTGTCTTACATCCGCGATTACTTGGTCTTTATACCAGAGGTTCCGTCTTCCCCTTCTTCTCGAACCAGGAGGCGAGGCTCGGAGTCGACCCTCTTAGCTGGAGCGTGTGCCAATGTGGTCGACGGATCTTTGCCTTCCGGATCATATCCACATCTATGTACAGCTCGTAGAGTTCACGTGTGTCTTCTCCTCCATTCACCTTCCTCACAGACAGGACCAAATATCCCGCGCAGAATTTTTTCCCGAAAGAACCCAAAATCAGCTCCGCCGTCCTGCTTATCCTCCAGCTTTCGGCTCCGTACAGCAAGACTTGCAGTATAAGCGTTTTGTAAAGCATGACTTTGGCTCTTCAAGTAAGAGTTTTGACCCAAATTGTTTGGACAAACCGAAGTAGAAGCGGTTGCCAAGGGCGATTCTATGCCGGATCTCCACTGTGGTGTCGTTTGTGGAGTTAACGTTTGCCCCCCAAAGTAGGCGAACCAAGGTTGTGAGCGACGGATCGGTTTTTGCTTGACAGCATGTACTTTGTCTTATTCTCGTTGACTTTAAGACCAACTCATTTCGCCTGTTCCTCCATCGCCGTGAAAGCTTCTACAACGTCACGCCCAGACCGCGCGATGATGTCAATATCATCCGCGTATCCTAGCAGCTGAACAGACTTGATGAAGATAGTGCCTTCCCTGTTGACGCCTGCCCGTCGCACTATCTGCTCCAGCACTAAATTGAAGAAGTCGCATGACAGTGCATCTCCTTGCGGAAATCCGGTGCATGATTTAAACGGTTCAGAAGTCTTGGAACGCATAGCGTATTTTTTAGCGCGACACAGGCGGATTAGTTTTCCTATGATCCCGAATTCGGCAATCACATCAAACAATTCTTTGCGATGAACGCATCATTGTGTATATCGATTTGAAACTCGTTGGTCTTTTCCAGGATTTGTCAAAGTTGAATATTTGGCAGCACTGGTAGCTGCCGTTTAACGCGGTGCAAAAGGGCTTTAGGCGTTCAGACAGTACGCTGGGCAGGATCTTTTATGCGACATTAAGCAGGGATATACCTCTATAGTTCTTGCAAGAGGTAGGATCGCCTTTTTCGTGGATTGGGCAAATAGAACTGGTATTCCAGTCGTCGGGCATGCTTTCATCTTCCCAAATTCTGCAGATGATCTGGTGCATGCTCCCTACCACAACATCGCCGCCAGCCTTGAAGAGCTCTGATGGCAAGCCATCGGAGCCTGCTGCCTTGTTATTCTTCGGCTTCTGAATAGCTGTGCCGACTTCTTCGATGCTGGGTGGGAGGACTACTTCAGCGGCTGGAGTTAGGATTTCCTCGGTCCCTAGCACTCTCTCTTGGTCATGCTCGTTAAGCAGCTGCTGAAAATGCTGCTGTAATACATCCACTATTCCCTGGGGGTCGGTGACAAGATTACCCTCGCAGTTTCGAAGAGCCAGGGTGCCCTTTTTGAAGCCTCCTGCAAGGCCTTTGGCTTTTTTGTAAAAGGCTCGTGTTTTATGCTTATCCCTAGACTCCTCGATATCCTTGAGCTGGGAGGCTGCGAAGAGTCTTTTCTTTTGTCGCAGTAGTTTTTTTTCTCCTCCCTTCTTCTGGCTCGGTACTCTTCTTGCGCTGCCCTGGTTTTCCTCTGCAGCGTCCTGTAGACTCTGGTAACCTCCGGTGTGCTCAGGCGCCCAATGTCGAACCTCCTCCTTGTGGGCTGGTGCAGCTTTCCGACATTGGACAATCGAACTCTGAATCTTGCTGCTACGAGGAAGTGGTCAGAGTCGACATTTGCCCCTCTGAATAATCGCACATCCAGGATGTTTGACGAGTGTCTTGCGTCAATGAGCACATGGTCGATTTGGTTGGCGGTTCGACCGTCCAGGTCCAGGTTTGCCAGGTCGATGTGTGGATTCGCTTACGAGGGAATCTAGTGCTACCTAGTGCCGTTATCTGTTGTTGTATCGTGGAAGCTGTGCTTTCCGATCACTCCGCCAAGGGTGTTCTCCTTACCGATTTTAGCGTTGAAGTCCCCTAGCACGATTTTAACATTGTACTCCGGACAAGCTCCGTAGGCATTGTCCAGGAGGTCATAGAAGTCCTCCTTGATAGGGTCTTCAGCCTCGTCGGTAGGGGCGTGTGCACATATAAGACTGATGTTATAAAATCTGCCTCTGATGCGGATCACAGCCAGGCGATCACTTATAGGTTTAAAGTCGATGACCTTCGACCTAAACCGCTTTCCCACGACAAATCCGCATCCAAGTAAGTGCAATCTTTTGTGACAGCTGTAATAAATGTCGCATTTTTTCTTCCTTATCATACCGTTTCCTATCCAGCGTTTTTCCTGGACCGCAGTAATATCCGCCTTGTACTGCGTGAGGATTCCTTCTAGTTTATGAGCAGCTCCGGGAGTGTACAGGGTTCTGACATTCCAGGAGCATACTCGCAAATCGTGTTCCTTTCGCTGCATACATTTGTTCACCTCCCAACGGTTGTTGAAGAGGCTATCCAGAGGGCGCCACGAGGAGGCCGTACATAAACTTGACCCGGGCATTTAAACAGGGAGAGCGATCAACAACTTTACCCTGTATGTCCGAGCCCGTGCCCTCTGCGACATCTACTACGGGAATTGCCACAAGGAGAACAATGCGGATTCGTTATTCGAGGAAGACTCCGACAAAAAGTCTTAAGCCTTCGCGATGTAAGCGAATGCCTCATAACAATCCGCATCAAAGCTAATTTCGGGAACATAAGTTTGATATGCGCTCACGCCCCAAGATGACTCAAAGACGACCTCTACGATCTCCTAGACAGAACTTATGCCCAATTTCCTAGTTACGATACAAAAAGTAGTACTCGGAGATTCTTATGCGAAACTGGGCAATAAGGTCATATTTGAGTCGATCACGGGGATCCTGGCGGGCGTATTCTCCCTCTAGCTAGCACACGATTCCCGCATCTCAACATCCATAAAGGAACTTTATCAGTCGACCACCAACCAGATTGATCAATTGTGATCAACGCCAGACACTCCTCCAGCATTCTAGATGTGAGAACCTTCCGAGAAGCCAACATCCGATGGCACCGCCAGAAACCACAGAGCGACAGTAGGAGCATTGCCAGCGTGCCATCAGAGACGCTGCCTCTGATGGGTTGGGTTTCAAACCACCGCCACCTAGAAACACCAAGTTTGATGAGCAATGCAGGCAAGCTCATGTAGCAAAGCAAACTGCATACAAAGTCATGCTAAATAGACGGACGAGAGTCGCTCGTGAACATTACGAGCAGAAAATGAGAGAGGAACGCACGCTTTTAAGGAGGAAAAAAATAAAGCATGGAAAGCGTGAGTTTAATGAGATAGAGAGATGCTACCATAGGAATGACGTTCGCAAGTTTTACGAAAAATAAAACGTTCATGCCAGGTCAACAAAGCCAGAGCAGAAGCATCTTGGGATGAAAACGGACAACTAGTAGTAGAGCCACAGTCCATTCTGAGAATATGGAAAGAACACTTCTGTAGACTGTTTAACGGCGATGAAAGATCTAATACTGCTATCAGGCGGAATGAACCAATCGCAACGGACGAAGATGCAAGAGAATTCCGTCCATCCGACCTAGATTAAATTAAGCTGGTAATTTCAAAGCTTAAAACTAATAAAGCCGCGGGCGCGGACGGCCTGTCTGCTGAGCTATTTAAAGCGGCTGGAGATGAGCTCGTGGGGCGCATGCGCCAGCTCATCTGTGTAAAATTTTCAGAGGAAAACATGCCCGACGAAAGCAATCACAAGAAAGAAGACCCCTATAACAGCGCCAACTACAGGAAAATAAGTCTCCTTAACATTGCATATGAGATTTTCTCAGCCGTACTGTGTGAACTCGTGAAAACCTTTGTGGATAATCTGATAGGATCTTATCAGTGTGGTTTCAGGCCATCATGGACCAAATATTCACACTGCGGCAGATCTTGGGGAAGACTCAAGAATACCAAATCGACACCCAAGACCTTTCCGACGATTTCAAAGCCGCTTTAGCTTAGCCGTTTAGTTTTAACATCTCTGCCAAGCTCGTCCATCTGGGCAGGATGGCAATGGAGAACTCTTGCTGCTTCATTTAGGTCGGTAACCAATTAACCGAGACCTTTGAGGGTAAAAAGGATTTAGACAAGGTGACGCGGTTAAAATGGGTCTTTCGGTTAACGAAGGTAAAACGTATTATATCCTGTAAACCAAAAATGACGCGCAACACCGACGTCTCGGCCAGACCGTCACTATTGGCAGCTATAAATTCGAAGTGGTCAAGGACTTTGTCTACCTTGGCTCACTAGTGACCAGCGACAACAACACCAGCGCTGAGATCAAACGCTTATGTCAGAATCGAACGAAAATCTCACTTAAGCGAGGTACACACCTGATATGTATTATATTAAAATGGATTCATATAGTATAAGTGCGAGCGATCTACCTTACCCACATTGGAACTTGAGATGTGGATCTATTGAATGAGTGGTATTTCCGGTAAGGCGGATGGATGAGTGTGAGTGGTATTTCCGGTAAGGCAGATCAGTGAGAGTAAAAGAAGAGACCGAAATAAATGACTTAAAAAGAAGATACGCGTGTTTTATTGAAAAACATATTATTTTGGCGACGAGAATAAAACAAAACTGAGAACTAGATAGTGAAAATAGTGATAGTGAGCAACCTTCAAGTAAAGTGAACGTAAAAAAAAAAAAAAAAAAAAACAAAAAAAAGCAAAAAGGAAGAACGCGTGGAAAAGTGCAGCATGACGCAATTCTTTGGTTCCATCGAATTTTTTTTACCTGGTGACGATTTTGATAATTATGCGGAGCGACTGGATCAACTGTTAACGATCAATAAAATTACGGATGATATGCTGCAAGCATCATATTTAATTACACTCGTGGGGCCTGATGCGTACAAAATTATAAAGTCATTGGTGGCTCCTGCTGAACCTCACTCGAAAGGGTACAAAGAGCTAATTAAAACCCTTAAAGCACACTTCAAACCGAAGGTGAATATCATTGCTGAAAGATTCCAGTTTCACAAGAGGTTCCAAGAAAGCCATGAATCCATAGGGGACTACATTGTCGAGTTAAAGGGCTTGGCGGAAAAGTGTGATTTTAAGGCATTCTTGGATGAGTCGCTGAGAGATCAATTCGTCATTGGTGTAAAAGATGAATCGATTCAACAAAAATTATTAAATGAATCATCGATGGATTTTGATAAAGCATGTCAGTTTGCGAAGTCTTTGGAGCTCACAAAGAGCAATATGCAATTACTCCACCCCTTCTCCATCAATTACGCAGAACACCAAAACGCCTTCAAGTATCATCGCAATAGTACGCTGCAGAGGAGGAAACAAGACCACAATTACCAGCAGAGAGATGATAAGAGGAGTGCCCCAGCAGCGTCAAGTAGAATAGTGCAGAATAACTACAACTCAACCTTCAAATGTTTTAATTGCGGACGCACCGGTCATTATGCTAGGAATTGCCGTTCACAACGATCATCATCAACCACACGTTCACAGAAAGGAAAAAGCAACACACAAGATTATCAGGCGAATTGTGTAAGGTTAGAGCAATTAAAATTAGGACATTTAAATCATATTTCTAATATTAATAATGCATGTAACTTAAACGTAGAAATTAATAACATTTTAGTATTTATGGAAGTAGATACCGGAGCCTCGGCTTCCGTTATGAGCAGTATTGAGTTCCACGAATTATTTTCACATTGCGGTTTGAGAAAATCTGAAAAAGGATTGTATTTGATTACAGGTGACAATGTTTGTGTTGAGGGTGTGTGTAATGTTCAAGTTAGGGATTTGCAGGAAAATAAATATTTTTCTTTAGAACTAGTTGTGGTTAAGTCGAAAACACGTTTTACGCCATTACTGGGAAGATCGTGGTTGGATGCCTTAGTACCAAATTGGCGGGAACGTTTCATAAATAAATTGAATAATGTTAAAGACTTTATTTACTTTAAGAATAAATACAGTTCAGTGTTTTCTCAAAATTTAGAATGTGCTATCAAGAATTTGGAAGTGGAGGTGATTTTAAAGGAAAACGCTACCCCCATATTTTTTAAACCTTACTCTATGCCATTTAGCTTACGTGAAGCTGTAGAAAATGAACTAGACCGACTTGTGTCAGAGGGCATTTTAGTACCAGTTCGTCATAGTAGATGGGCGTCACCCATCGTGGTTGTGCCTAAAAAGGACAATAAATTGCGTATCTGTATAGATTGTAAAGTTTCAATAAATAAATTTGTTCAAACTGAACATTATCCTTTGCCTAAAATCGATGAGATTTTTGCAGGCCTTAATAATTGTACATACTTTTGTGTACTCGACTTGTCAGGTGCATACCAACAGGTAAAAGTCTCTGAAAATTCGCAAGAATATTTAACTATTAATACGCATAAGGGTCTGTATCGCTATACACGACTCCCTTTTGGTTTGAGCTCGGCTCCTGCGCTTTTTCAGTCTATTATAGATCAAATTTTACAAGGAATACCAAGCGTGTTTGGGTATTTAGATGATATTCTAATAGGAGGTGAAAATTTAGGGGACTGCGAGAAGAAACTTGAAGAAGTTTTAAATAGACTTGAGACATACCAGGTTAAAGTCAATGAAGCGAAATGCAAATTCTTCCAAGAAAAAGTAGAATATTTAGGTCACGTAATATGCAAGGAAGGAATTAAGCCAACTAAAGATAAAATGGATGCAATAAAGTGTGCGCCCCCGCCACATGATGTCACGAGTTTAAAATCTTATTTAGGGTTATTGAATTTCTATGGAAAATTCTTACCTTCTCTCTCTTCTGAATTAAAACCACTTTATGATCTTTTACGTACAAATTCTAAATTTGTTTGGACAAGCGATTGTCAGTTAGCATTTCAAAGAAGTAAGGACTTACTTATGGACAATCAATTGTTGGTACATTTTGATGCAAAGAAACCTATTATTGTTTCATGTGACGCTAGCCCATATGGTGTGGGGGCCGTCCTCGCACATATAATTGAAGGCGAGGAACGTCCAGTACTTTTTGCATCATCTACTCTTAGTGAATCAGAAAAAAAATATTCACAGCTGCACCGTGAGGCATTAGCAATTGTTTTCGCTGTTCGAAAATTTCACAAATATTTGTATGGCAATAAATTCATCTTAGTCAGCGATCATAAGCCTCTTCGTGAAATTTTTGGACACAATAAGCAAACGCCTGCAGTAGCGGCTGCACGTTTACAAAGGTGGGCAATTTTTCTAGGGCAATATTCGTATGAAATTAAGTACAAAAAAGGAACAGAGCTTGGACATGCTGATGCTCTTTCTCGATTACCATCTGTAGAGCCTACAGGTGAAGAATCTGATACGATTTGTTATTTAAGCGTCCAGAATTATCTGTCGGATTTGCTCATTCAGTTTTCCGAAATAGTAATTGAAACTAAAAACGATATGAATTTAACACAAGTAATTAAATACGTGATGGAAGGTTGGCCAAATAAAAAGTACATCGAAGAAATGGGGTTATATTTTAAACAGCGAAATTCTTTGTCATGCGAACGTGGTACTTTATTTTATGGATCGAGAGTAGTGATACCTTATACAATAAGGGGAAAAGTTTTGGAGTTATTGCATGCTGGACATCCTGGCATTGTGCGATGTAAAATTCTTGCCCGTAGTTATCTGTGGTGGCCAAGAATAAACCAGGATATAGAAGAGTACTGTCGAACCTGTCCAGTATGTGATTTGACTCAAAGACATTTATCCGACCAAAGTAAAATTGACTGGCCAAAAACATTTTATCCATATGAACGAGTACATATAGATTTTTTTAAATTTGAGGGTATAGATTTTTTGATTTTGGTAGACAGTTATTCGAAATGGATAGATGCTGCAATAATGAAGAGCACTAACGCAGAAGCAGTTATAGCACAATTATCTTCTTGGTTTTCTATCTATGGATTGCCTAAATTGTTGGTATCCGACAACGGTCCGCCTTTTTGTTCAGGTTTATTTTTAAAGTTTTGTGAAGCAAACGGCATTAGAGCTTTGAAAAGTCCACCGTATCACCCCGAATCGAATGGACTCGCTGAAAGAGGCGTCCAAACCATTAAAACAATTTTAAAAAAACAAAGCGTAAAACAGCCACCTTCGAAGAAAGATTTTCAGAGAATCCTTAACTCAATATTATTTAATTATAGAAATACCCCGACAACAACAACATACAAAACACCATCTGAATTATTGTTTTCTTATAAGCCAAGAACAGTTTTAGATTTGATCAAGCCGGAAAGTGAAAATAATCAAGAAGAAAAAAAGGAATATAAGCAAATAAATAAAAATGATGTAAAAACAAAGATAAGTAAAGAGTATAAAGAAAAGGAAATTGTATTATATAAATGTGACTGTAAAAATTACATTAAATGGAAACCTGTAAGAATTATAAGAAAGTTAAGTTTGGTAAGATATTTAGTTGAAATAGAAGGAAGGCAAGTTCAAGTTCATATAAATCAAATTCGGAAATCGTATGCAAAAGGAGTTAGATTTTCAAATTTTAGACACTATTATAATCAACCGAATGAATATTGTGATAATAACGACAAAATAAAACCAAAAGTAAATGAAAATCCCATTGTAAAAAACAACACGTCCCCAATAACCAGTAGGTTGCGATCCAAGTCTAATCTAAAGATTAACTAAACATTTTGTGAATTTTTTATGTAATGAATTTTGAGCTTTTTGTTTTGTATACCGTAGATACCACCTTATCGTTTGCGTATGATTATTTATTTGCTTTATTACTTTTGTTTTATAAAATGTTACTGAAATTAATATAATGTATATATATGTATATATAAAGTCTGGATTCAAATATTTTAATTTTAATTAAGGAAGGAGTTGATATGTATTATATTAAAATGGATTCATATAGTATAAGTGCGAGCGATCTACCTTACCCACATTGGAACTTGAGATGTGGATCTATTGAATGAGTGGTATTTCCGGTAAGGCGGATGGATGAGTGTGAGTGGTATTTCCGGTAAGGCAGATCAGTGAGAGTAAAAGAAGAGACCGAAATAAATGACTTAAAAAGAAGATACGCGTGTTTTATTGAAAAACATATTAACACCTTCGATCAAAAGTGACGTTTTAGTTGAGTGTCACTCAAAACTGATAGTGTGTACATGGGAATGATGGTTTCACGATCAAAAGTGACGAGTTGCAAACATTTTCGTGGTTGCATGACGATCACGGGCCCAATTGGTTTTGATCGACAGTGTGTATATGAATTGTGTCATTCAAGCGTCGGACATGGATGGGAGTGGATGAGAGCAGACAATTTCTCGAGGAATTTTTAATATTTACCAGTCCCTGCGTTGTCTCTGGGACGTGATGGGTCCAGAATATATACGTCGGGACAAAAGAGACGAAGGTTACCAGGAATTAGTGAATTTAATGAAAAAATACAAATTCGCTGTCCATGGTGACTGCGCGAAATTATAGGGTGGCCGTGGTGCAGTGGTTAACATCATCGACCGCCGAGCGGAAGGTTTATGGTTTAAATTCGCTTCATAGCCAAGAAAAAGTAATTCCTCTACGGACAAAAAGTATGCAATGCAGTTGTGAATAGAAAGTGACCAGACGTACTGCTGCAGGCATAACACTCACAGTATATGGTCAACCGAAATTCTGTCAAAATTCCGCGCGGAACATCTTCTTTCATTGAGACGTGGGCTCGCTTAAGTTAACGAACACTTAACGAAACCGCGCATATTCCCATTATGGGCAAGTCATAAGCTTTGCATGTATAAGACATTTCCGTAAGCTGGCGTACGCTCGCTTAAGTCTATTATGGTCAACCCTTTACTCTTGCCAACCGCCGCTTCTTTGGGCTCAAAAGGCAATTGAGGAATAGAGCCCTCTCTCGAAAGTTCAAGCTTGCGCTAAACAAATCCTTAATCATCCCGGTCCTCTTTTATGGCAAAGAGTCTTGGACTTTAACGAAAGCGGATATATAGGTTAGGTTAGGTTGTGATACCACCTAGATCAGGTTACTTAAGGTTGCCATTTTGGTTGCCACCAGGTCCCTCGTTCGTCCTAAGTTTAACTCAAGCCACAATTGTTTGGTGATAAAGCCGATATTGCTCTCATTCCATTGGAGGTTGGTCTCCTCTATGGTTTGAAGTTTTATCATGTGCTTTACCGTAATTATTGGTGTATCTAGGTACCCGAGGGTAGGTTGGCTGAGTGTGCTTGACCCTAACTTTGCGAGATCGTCGGCCGCACAGTTTCCTGGAATATCCCTATGACCGGGAACAGTACACAGTATTTTAATGTTGAACTGTTCAGCCATCTCATCTAGAGATAGGCGACAGTTAAGAGATGCCTTTGATTTATGGGTTACCGCTGCCAGCAATTTTATCGCAGATTGGCTATCCGTGCAAATGATAATATCTTTGTGGATATTACATTGACCCTGAGCCATGCCAGGCCCTCCGTTATCGCTGTTATTTCTGCCTGATACACACTACAGTAAATGATAGGTTGAGGTTAAGTTCCTTGGATAAGACCCCCATTGCCTACACTCGACTCCATCTTAAAGCCATCGGTATAGAAAAAGATCGAGTCTTTTGGTACAACTTTCCCTTCAGCCCATTCCTCCCTGGAGTGAAAGACAACTTCGAAGTCTCTGGTGAACACATTCTGCGGGGTGATGTAGTCAGTGTCGATGGGTACTTTCATGTGTTTTAGAATAGTGGTGTGGCCTTTTTGAGATGTGGGCCATTTTCTTATGCTCCTCATCCTCCGTGGGGGTTGATCTGATCGCTCCGCTTGTATATAAGCTGGCCGATCTTTGTACCTTCCCCAGAAGGTTTCGATTGACTGCTTTGTCCAGAGCAGTCCACCAGACTACGACGCCATAGATGAGGATAGGCCTTATGACTGCTGTGTAGAGCCAGTACATAATGCTTGTTGGTGACCCCACCTCCTGCCCACTACTTTCTTACAGCTGTAGAGGGCAACAGTTGCTTTCTTGACCCGATCAAGAATGTTGGATTTCCAACTCAGCCTCCTGTCAAGGACTAGGCCTAGATATTTAGCCTGTTCTTTGATTGTTAGTTGGGTTCCACCCAGCCTCGGTGGGTTGAGGGGCGGAATTCTATATTTGTTAGTGAACAGTACTAGATCGGTCTTCTTTGGGTTCACCCCAAGTCCACAGTACCGGGTCCAGGTTTCTGCTGTGTGTAGTGCACTCTGCATAAGGTCGCATAGAGTGCTGGGAAAATTTCCTGCGACGGCAATAGCAATGTCATCCGCATAGGTGCTCACAGCGTACCCTTCCTGTTCAAGCAAAAGCAGTAGTTCGTTGACCACCACTTTCCAGAGGAAGCGGATCTTCCTCTTTTCGAGAGGAAAATTCTGCATTCAATCTACGCACCCGTTTGTATAAACGGAGAGTGGAGGAGAAGATACAACGACGAACATTACGGGCTGTATAGCGACATCGGCCTAGTACGACGTCTTTGGATCATGGCTAGGCCATGTAGAGCAAATAGATAACATAGCTCCGGCCCAAAGAGTCTTCGAGTACAACCCCGAGGGACGAGGCAGCAGAGGACCACCGAATATAAGATGGCGCACACAGGTGGAAAGGGGACTTTAACCGATTGGGATTGCGTCGTCGGAAGCAGCTGGCAAAAGACAACCAACTGGAGAGGGTTGTGGAAAAGCACTATTTAAGTAGAGATGATTGTGAACGATGTGTTAAAAATTTCAACAAATTCTGATGTACAAAAGAGAGTTTATTCTGTTTATTCTACTACGTTGTGTACCATGCGGTACAAATTGTATAAAATGACATTATTTTAGCTTAATTCATCAATAGCATATAATTTAGAAATAATCAACGCGGCATTTCATTCTAATTATAAACGTCTAACGTCTTTCCAAATGTATACCGATTAACTTCCATCTGGCAATGCTCTGTACACTTTAGCTTTCAACAATAACCCCAATCTGTCAAACAGCTCCGAAATTTCCCTCCTGCCAATCATACACACACTCATTTCCAATAACAAATCTGCCGTTGGGATGTTTTTCTTTCTTGCTCTCTTTATTTTGGACAAAAAAAAAACCCCTACCACCACCTACCAGTCAGTGAACTGTCACCTGTGTAGTACACTTTCTACTTTTCACATCTTTCTGTCACGCGAACGTCGTATTCTTCGTGCTGCAGTTGCTCCAAAGCACGAGAAATAGAAGAGAAAACCAAATACGATTCGATACACTTATTTCTCCGGATAAATGGTCATCCGACCTTACATCACACCGGTGTAAGGAGAAAATCAAAAGTCCCACTGCTACGCAATTACTCCCCGTGAACATAGTAGGTACGTTGCCTCGCACCCATTCATCCTTCCAATTCCGATTCGTTTTCATTTCGCTTCAAATATATTTATAAATAAAATTCTTTCTTGTTTACAGTTCACAGAGATCGTACCCGACATGGACGAGGATTATATGTTCAACGAAAAGCAATCAATTCGTGATTCAGCACGATCTCTGAAAAAATACGGCAGCACTTGCAATCACATGAGAAACAGCGAAACCTTGGTTCGGCATGAAGTCGAGAAGACCGACACGCTGCAAGGAATCGCACTTAAATACGGGTGCACGGTAAGTGAGCAAACCCTCGGTGCGTATATTTGATGTTTGATGTTGTTCTGGGCGATAACATTGATTTTTTTTTGTTTTTCCTACCTCCATTGTGGGTAATTGGTTATGGATTATCGCGAGCATATGTGTATGTTCTATTATTAGGCTGAAGGTAGAATCGAATGTGCTTTGGTTTCGCATAAATCCGTAAAAGTCATATTCCTTTGCCTGGTTGGAACGGTGACATAGTGGAAAATTTGTCTTAAACTCCAACGTACATCAGATGATGTACAGCGAAGACTACAAGTCACAAGGTATGCGCGCTGTAGAGATTATACTTGTTTAGTTAGCAAACACGGGCAATTTATTTTAGCCCAGTGGAGTGTCGGGGAGCAACAAACTAACAAACTTAGCGTGCAGTTGGGTGTACGGTGATGACTAAAGCTAATTTCAAGTTAGCAATCGAGTTTTATGTCTCCTAAATGCCATTGATCAATCACAGACATTTTTTTCTCTTTATTTCGATGTCGTATTGAATGCAATACCTATTTCTCAAAAAATAAAAATGTGGATGCTTTGCTGCAGTCAGCAGATTGTCAGTCAATTGCGTATGTGAGTGATGAACTGGCGTTATCTTGTCCTATATTGGTTGTCGGGCAAGTTTTATCTTTCGTTTTGGATCTAGACATTTTTTTGTGGCGCATACACGCGAACATGTATTGTGGAGGTGTAATAGTTATTAAATGTAATTGTAATGTAGCTCACTAGGTGTTTTAGGGTTGAACTTTGATCGAGGAGTCGTTGTTTTTCGTAAAAGCATTCATCTCCGGACAAAGACAATGATGGTTGGCTGAGTTTGATGGCATTTTCAGCTTGTTTGCGTCTCATCTTATCTCATTTCCGCTTTCATAAGACCTATTTTTGTACGTGGGCGCAGTGGTTAGTGTGTTGGACTCTGGCGCATGATGAGCGAGCTCGGATCCCGATAACACCAACGCCTACTTACTTACTTAGGTGGCGCTACAGTCCGTTCTGAACCTGGGCCTCAACCAACAAGGGTCTCCAGCCGGGACGGTCTTTGGCCAGCTGTTTCCAGTGCCGCACGCCCAGTTGGTTGAGGTCCCTTTCCACCTGCGTGCACCACCGCTGAGGCGGCCGTCCTCTGCCGCGCCTTCCTTCCGGAGTGGATTCGAAGACTTTTCGGGTCGGAGCTGTATCTTCCATGCGCTCTACATGGCCTAGCCACCTTAGACGCTGTATCCGTAGACGTCGTACCTACCAGGCCGATGTCGCTGTACAACCCGTACAGTTCTTCGTTATATCTTCTCCTCCATACACCGTTTGAACAAACGGGACCGTAGATAGTGCGCAGAATTTTCCTCTCGAAACGACCAAGGGCATCTTCATCCGCTTTTGTTAAGGTCCAAGCCTCTGCGCCGTAAAGGAGGACTGGGATGATTAAGGTCTTATATAGTGTCACCTTGGTTTTCCGAGAGAGGGCTCTACTTCTCAATTGCCTCTTGAGCCCAAAGAAACAGCGGTTGGCAAGAGTGATTCTGCGTTTTATCTCAGCGCTGGTGTTGTTGTCGCTGGTAATCAGTGAGCCAAGGTAGACGAATTCCTAGACCACTTCAAAGTTATATCCGCCCATGGTGACGTTCTGGCCAATACGTCGATGTTGTCCGTCTCTTTTAGATGAGAGCAGATATTTGGTTTTACCCTCATTAACCTTGAGACCCATCTTAGCCGCTTCTACCTCAATGCTCACAAAAGCCTCATTGACGTCTTGCTGTTTTCGTCCAATTACGTCAATATCGTCGGCGTACGCATGCAATTGCGTAGACTTGAAATAGATCGTACCTCTTGTGTTGGCCAGTGACTCTTGCACGATCTTTTCAAGCACGATGTTGAAAAAGTTGCACGACAGCGCGTCGCCCTGCCTAAATCCTTTTTTAACATCAAAGGTCTCGGTTTGCTCATTACCGACCTTAATGGAGCAGCGAGAATTCTCCATTGTCATCCTGCACAGTCAGACGAGTTTGACAGGGATGTTAAAACTAGACATGGCTTTGTACAGCTCGTCTCTATATACGCTGTCATACGCGGCCTTGAAATCGACGAAGAGGTGGTGAGTGTCGATGTGGTATTCCTGGGTGTTCTCCAAGATCTGCCGTAGCGTAAATATTTGGTCTATTGTGGATTTACCTGGCCTGAAACCACACTGATAAGAGCCGATCAGGTTATCCACAAACGGTTTCAGGCGTTCACACAATACGGCAGAGAAGATCTTATATGCGATGTTAAGGAGACTTATTCCCCTATAGTTGGCGCAGTTATAGGGGTCTCCTTTCTCATGGACCGGGCAAACGATGCTGAGATTCCATTCGTCGGGCATGCTTTCCTCCGACCAGCTCTTCTCCAGCCGCCTTAAAAAGCTCAGCAGACAGGCCGTCTGCGCCAGCGGCTTTATTAGACTTAAGTCTTGATATCGCTATTTTGACTTCGTCTAGGCCGGGTGGACCGAATTCTGTTACTTCGTGGTCCATTGCGAATGGCTCGTTCTGCCTGACAGCGGTATCTTGTCTATCATCGCCGTTATACAGTCTGCAGAAGTGGTCTTTCCAAATCCTCAGCATCGACTGCGACTCTACTACCAGTTCTCCATTTTCATCCCTGCAGGCCGCCACTCTGGCTTTGTAGCCATGGCATGTTCGTTTTACCTTGTTGTAAAACTTACGGGCGTCATTCCTGCGGAAGCATCTCTCCATCTCCTCGATCTCACGCTTTCCGTGCTCTCTCTTCTTTCTTCTGAAAAGCGTGTGTTCCTCTCTTCTCTTCTGCTCATAGATTTCGCGAGCAGCTCTCGTCCGTCGTTGCAGCACGGTCTTATATGCCTCTTGTTTTGCTGCATGGGCTTCTTCGCATTGTTCATCGAACCAGGGGTTTCTAGGTGGTGGCTGTTTGAAACCCAGCACCTCTGAGGCAGCATCTCTGACGGCGCTCTGGCAATGAGCCCATTCCTGCTCTATTGTTTGTGCTGCTCTGGGCGGATTTTGAGAGAGCTTTGAGGAGACACGATCGGCAAAGATTCTGGCAGTCTCTTGCGATTGTAGCTTTCCAACGTCAAACTTACGTTGTCCTACTCGACTCCTAAGCATTCTTGATATCCTCATTCGTACCTTGGCTACAACAAGGTAGTGGTCCGAGTCGATGTTGGCCCCTCGGAAGGTTCGTGCGTCGAGAATACAGGAGGAGTGTCTGGCGTCGATCGCAATATGATCAATCTGGTTGGTGGTCGATTGATCACAAGACCGCCAGATACCCTTGTGGATGTTGAGATGGGGGAATCGCGTGCTTGCTACAAGGAGGTTACGCCCCGCTAGGAAATCGATTAGCCTTAATCCGTTGTCGGATGTGGTGTTATGGAGGCTATGCTTTCCTATGATCGACTCAAATATGTCCTCCTTGCCCAGTTTTGCATTAAAATCTCCTGGGACTATTTTTGTGTCGTAGCTGGGACATTGGGCATATGTTCTGTCTAGGAGATCGTAGAATTCTTCTTTGAGTCGATCGTCCTTTTCCTCCGTTGGGGCGTGAGCGCCTCCACGCGGAGGCTGTGTGTCAACTTGGATTGAGCAGGGACAGAGATCGAAGCTGGCGTTTGCCATGTTAAACGCGATCAACTTCTTTGCTCTGTTTGCTCGCTCCCTCCCTCCCTAACACCAACGCCATCGAATGTTTATTTCGCGGTGTCCCTCCTCGGCGGGGTACTGGCAAAACCCCCCGTAGTATAAACTTGTCTTGAAAGAGCTTCTCGACTCACGCCGTTCGGGATCGGCAATAAACTGTAGGTCCCTTTCCCCTGTGTGAAAAAATAAATCACACACAACATGGGTGATTGAGAGAAGCTTGGCTCTGGTCCTTCATGGGCTGTTACGCCAACATACACATTTATGTACGTCTTGTACTTGTTTATATGGCCCATATCGTTCTTGAAGAAAGCCTATATACGAGAAATAAATGTTTAAATTCATTCTCTTCAGCACCAAATATGTTTGAACAGCTTGCCATTTCAGTTTCTTGTGGGTGGCAAGGAGCTGGTTTCATTTACGTTTTCTTTCCTCGTAACTCCTCGAACTTAAAACACAACAAAATACTGCCTTAGAGGTATAGTCAAGTTGTATATTCTCGACTTTTGGTTTGAACTTTTTCCAATTTCCAATTTATCCTCTCATGAAAGGTTGATGAACCAGAGGTTTGTTCACAGTTCTCCAAATTGTCATCGTAAAACTACCTGTGGACGACCGTCACCCTGCATGCGCACTGTAAGTTTTTGATAAAATTACTTATGTACGTCCTAAATTGCTATCGGTTCCGAGCAATATCCATCATTTTAAGGACCATGTGAGCTGCAAGATTATTGTATTTAGTAATCATTCGGACGTTAATAGTTGTGATTGCTTTAACCATTCACCCAAAACCACTTCCCCGATAAGATTGCTGAACGGATTTATTTCAAAGCTAATTTCCTTAAATCTGACTCATTCTCCCCCGTAAGATCAATCAATAATTCCAAAAAGCGAAACAATTTTACGTCGTAATAAACTTTAACACGCTACCTGACCTTGGATAAACCACATTTCATGTCTCAAACAAACCTTCCACGCTACCATGGCATTTAGCCGTTGCAAAAAAAAACATCAAAACACCATAAAAGTGATTATACCAACTACGCTAATGCATTCATAGTGGTCTCATCGTGCACGGTCGATAGCATTGTAAACCGCAAGGGCAGTGTATCCCTACGAATACCCCTATTTCCTCTATTGTCCTTGTCGCATAACATACGCTCAACATGCTACTGTCGGACGAGCATTGCGGGAAATTTGCTGTTCAATCAATCGCAGGGTGGAACCTCCTTACTCGTTGCCATACCACAGTGCATTGAGGAGACCTTTGCTCGTAGCATTTGTTGCTGCTGAGTAAGTATTAGAGGTATAGTACTCAGCCTTTGTGGATATTAATCGCCCACTCAGCGCACAGATAACCGCTGTATTGTCAGGTTGTAGATTGTGATCAATCAATTTTTCTATTATTATCTTATTCGCCCATCGAGGGTTCGAAAACCGATGCCCAACCTAATCCAAAGTCAATCACTTTCAGAGCGATTGAGTAAATTAATAAACTTTGCTAGAGCCACCACCAGTTGCCATCGATAGATAGGCGCGATGACAAACAATGGCAAATTGATTATGCACTCATTCATCAATGTACTACATCACTATATGTACTCACGTGGTTTTTTGTTTTTTTTTTTTTTCTTTCTTTAACTTTCAGACAGAACAGATACGCCGAGCCAATCGTTTATTTGCATCCGATAGCTTATTCCTTCGTCAATTCCTATTAATTCCCGTCGAGAAGTCATCGCCATACTATCCGAAAGATGATCGACCTCAGTCGTTGCCAACACGACCTTATTCGATCGCGGGCAGCGAAATGCTTGTGAATACCGAACAGAGCCCACCACAACAGAACCATACGAGTAAGAATGGCAGCAAATCAATGGATTCGGTTACAATGAGTCCAGAGGAGGAGAACAGAAAATGTATTGATGATTTTCTGGGCAAAATTGATTCAACGATAGCCGAATCGAAGAAATACGTCGAAAAATCACAGTGCAATAGAACAGAGTAAGTATTTGGTGGAATTTCGTTGTATTCTACTTTGTTTTGTTTCGAATAAGTTATCACTTGCATGCAATGCAAGGTTTAGGTTTTGTGCAAAATTCGCAGGAGCCGTTGCCCGAATTTACTATTTCTAGAAAAGGTCGAATCTATAAAGCTCTTTTTTCAGTTCATTGAGTCGCGCCGTTTGATGTTTACACACACTCTTGTCTCTTCGAAAATAGATAAACCGAAAGGAAGATGCGTAGGAAAAGAGAAAACCGTGAGTAAAATACGGAGGGAGAGCCAGTCGTGACTCGCAAGAAAAACACAACGGATCTTATTTAATTTGATCTTTATTTGGCCAACTTCCAATATAGAAATGATCTTGCAAGCTAACTTAGCAGAAAATTAGCCCTAAATTTGATTGCTTATGTGGTAAAGATAGTAAGAGAGAGATGGTTTGTTTGCATGCATGCGAACAGCGGATCTTTTGTCCAAATATGGTCACTCTTATGCTGCTGTTTTGGCATATAGCCAAGCGGCTTGGCTTGGGTTTTTCCGTTAGATGCATAGTAGCGTCATTTGTGGCCTGATAAATGGCTTGGCTTCTCATCTCACCACGGTTGGTTGCATGCATGTAACTCCTCCCACCCTTAGGTTAGGTTAGGTTGACGTGGTAGGCGTAAGCCACACAGGCCGAAACCGGCCCATTGTGATACCACCTGGATCAGGTTACCCTGGTCCGCTACCTGGGAACCAACCGGTGCTTCTAATAAAGCGGTGGAGTTGAGCTATTTTTTGGTTTGCTAGCTCACTCAGATTGTCGAAGAAGGGCGCGCCAAGGTAAATCCTCCTACGATTCGCAAAAGAGGGACATGAGCAGAGGAGGTGGTGTATTGATTCCTCCTCCTCCTCGTCCATTCAGCCGCGACAGAAGTCAATGTAGGGTAGCCCCAGTCTGGCGGCGTGTTTTCCAATGGTGCAGTGACCTGTAATGACACCCACTAGAGTGCTTAAGGTTGCCCTTTTGGTTGCCACCAGGTCCCTGGTTCGTCCTAAGTTTAACTTAGGCCACAATTGTATGTATGTGTGTATGTAATTGTTTATTTAGT
The DNA here is from genome assembly GCA_951905685.1 of Eumerus sabulonum. NCBI lineage: Eukaryota > Metazoa > Arthropoda > Insecta > Diptera > Syrphidae > Eumerus > Eumerus sabulonum. The sequence continues at coordinate 195,428,938 of OX645060.1, forward strand.
AATCGTGTACTATTACAATAACACATGTATAATAATTCAAGATCCTATTATAACAACACTTGTTTTTTTTTTTTTTTTTGTTAATTTACAAAATATTATTATAGTTACAACACATTACTTTTTATATATGGAATAAGTAATCGTTTAAATCCTGGCATTAAGGTTTCGGCTTTGATTTCACTAGGAAGTTGGTTGAATAGCTTTAACCCACGATAAAAAAGCATGTTCTGTGTTCGGGAATCCCTGTATAGATGTAGTCTAAAATCAGAGTTTGAACGTAGACTATATGGCTGGACATGACTTCTCCCACGTATGTTAAATTTGATGTCAAATATTCTGGCAACAAGTTGTGTTTCATTTTAAAGACAAACAATAACGGTTTTGTATCTGTACATGTTTTGTAGTTTGCATTGATGAGGGATTTCTGTGTGCAGTTCTGCAATATTCGTGGGTTACGGAAGAATTTCCTTGCCACGTATATCCATCTCTCTCGCCACAAACCGGCTGTTTTGGCACTTTGTGAAACACAGGTCGATGAAAAGTCTGATCCTTCGGATTTCAGTCTTCCTGGATATAGCTTAGTGCCATTATTCGTTTCTCGCCGTGGTCTCGCCATCTATGTCCGTAGTGATATTGCTTACCAGTTACTTCCACAGTATAGCCAAACATCCACCCCGGAATTTAATTTCATATGGCTTAAATTCATATTCCGTAAGCACTCCATCCACTACTGTTTTCTTTATAGAAGCCCCAATCTAGACAGGAATGCAACATTTGATGCATTCGACGCACTGTCTGATTCCATCCAAAGAATTGTTTCCCTGTTCCCTCGCACTGAAATCGTTCTAGCGGGCGATTTCAATGTACACAATTCTCAGTGGCTTCGACATTCTGGACAGACAACACCCGAAGGAAGGTATGTTGAAATTTTTGCTGAGTTAAATCACTTAACTCAACTTGTGAATGAGCCATCACGTATCCCCGATGTTGCTGGTCATACCGCCAACACGCTGGACTTGTTTCTTACCTCTCAGCCTGACAAATACACGATCGATGTATTGGAACCCCTAGGCATGTCTGACCACTGCATGATATCAGCGAAATTCTCGAACTCCCACCATCCAGTTAAAGAAAAAGCTCCTAAGAGAACACTATGGCTATACGAGAAAGCCAACTGGTGCGGCCTTAACAACTTCTTTCGGATCTTTAACTGGTCGTTGTGCTTCCTCGACAACGACGTCGACGCCGCAACTGATATTATCGTAAACATTATCCGAATCGGCATGGCAGATTTTATTCCCAGCAAGATTAAAAGCACCAGGCCTAAGGATAATACGTGGTTCGACTCGAGCTGCAAAGAGGCTATTAGGCTCAGGGAGCTAAGTTTTCGGACCTACAAGGCAAACAGTTCTGAGGAAAACCGAAAAAAGTACATACGAGCCAGAAATGACTGCAACTCCCACATTCGACGGATTAAGTTCCAATCCGACCAAAAATTAAGGCGTAAAATCCTTCAATGTCCCAAAGGTAGCAAAAGTTTCTGGTCGTTTGTAAAAAACGTAAAAAACTCAACTAAGTCGTCTATACCGACGCTCATCCACAATGACATCCCAGCTGTCACCCCCTTAGACAAAGCTAACCTACTTGCTGCCCATTTCGCAACCAGTTCTCAGCTGCCAGCTTGTACTTTGTCTCCGCCTGTACTAGAGTGCGTCAATTCCACCATGGGGCTAATCCACTTCCGCACTCGTACAGTCGCAAGGGTTCTTAAAGACCTCGACATACACAAATCCGCTGGTCCAGATGGTATTGCCTCAATAGTTCTGAAGAGGTGTTCTTCTACGCTGGCAAAACCACTGCGTAAGCTTTTTCACCTTTCCTACACCTCTGGGCTTTTTCCGAGTAGGTGGAAAACAGCATTTGTCCAGCCTATACCCAAAAAAGGCGAATCATCTTCTCCCTCCAACTACCGACCCATTGCACTAACGTCCCTTCTTTCCAAGGTCATGGAAACGCTGATTAACCGTCAGCTTATGAAATATCTTGAATCACGGAAACTCCTCAATGACCGCCAATACGGTTTCCGCAGCAACAGATCCACTGGTGATATGATGGCATATCTCGCTGAAAAGTGGAATCACTCGCTTCACCAAGCAGGTGAAAGCAAAATTGTTGCACTGGATATTTCGAAAGCATTTGACAGGGTTTGGCATGAAGCCCTTTTGTCGAAAATGCGTGCTTTTGGGATCGATGAGTCTCTCTTTCAATGGATTAGAAGCTACCTTTCGAATCGTTCAATTCAAGTTGTTTTGGACGGATTCAAGTCTGATACTCACTTTGTAAATGCCGGTGTTCCCCAGGGCTCCGTTTTGTCTCCGACACTCTTTCTTATTTTTATAAATGATCTCTTGTCTGTTACTTCTAATCCAATTCACTCCTTCGCTGACGACAGTACCCTCAGCTTCTCATATTCGCTCACCAGTTTACGACCCTGCACTTCGGTTGTAGATAATGAGCGGCAGCGTATGTTAAGCTCATTAAATTCCGATATCGACAGCATCATCCAATGGGGTAAAAATAATAGAGTGGAATTTAATGCTTCCAAAACACAATGCTGTCTCTTGTCGTTAAAGCGTATAAATAACCCGCAGCCATTATCCATGAATGGTACTTGCATCTCAGAAACTGAAAAGCTTTCCATCCTGGGTATGAGTGTTGCTCACAATCTTAATTGGAGCGACCATATATTCAGTGTCGCCAAGAATGCTGCGAAATGCCTAGGATTCTTATACAGATGCAAGAAATATTTCTCACCCTTAGATCTGGCTACAATCTATAAGGCGTTCATTCGCCCCAAATTAGAGTTTAACGCTCATGTCTGGTCCGGTGCTTCCAAGACCTCACTGCACCTACTAGACAGAATACAAAAACGAGCCATAAAACTGATAGGTGACTCCAGCATTACCAAAACATTAGACTCGCTGGAACACCGCAGGAATGTTACCTGCCTCTCCCTGTTTTATCGTTACTACCACCAAAAATGCTCTGATGAAATAGCCAGTTGCATTCCGCCCCTTCAACATTTCTCCCGCAATACACGTCTCTCTAGGAATGCTCACCAATATACTCTGAAGCCCGCTTTCGGACGTACTGTCAAATATAGAGAATCTTTCATTAACCGAACCACACGAATCTGGAACTCCCTGCCGGATTCGGTTTTCCCCCCTCAATGCAACATGCAAGCATTTAAGATCAATGTCCATCGGCATCTCCTCTATTCCTCTTCCTCTCTACCTTCTGCCCGCACTGTGTCACCGACATAATAAGGTTATAAGACCTTGAGTGCGCGCAAATTATTAAAAAAAAAAAAAAAAAAAAAAAAAAATAATACATTATAAGTTATGCGTTGATTGATATTTAGCCATTTCAGATAGGATGGAAATGGATGTTATTTGCTTGGTGTAAAAATGCTACACTTAATAATCGTTCTCATTGCTCTATTTTGTAGCACTTGCAGTCTATTTACGTGTTGCTTATTACCCATAAACAAAATAGTCGAACAAAACTCAAAGTGAGGTTTAATTATTGTGTTATATATATATTGACAGCACACAATACGGATATGTTCTTTCTTATACGTTTAAGAAATGCTATTTTCTTCGATATTTTCTTGGTAATGTATAACATATGATTATTGAAGTTCAATTTACTGTCCAATTTGACACCGAGATATTTTATTTCTTCTACCTGGTCTATGGCTTCATTGTTTATTTTTAAATTGATCTTATCATCGCAGTTCAGCACCATACACTTAGTTTTATTAGTATTAATTTTGAGTTTATTTAATTGAAGCCACGCACAGAGGTACTTTATATCACCTTCCATTTTTTCTTTAAGTTAATTTATGTTTTTTCCATTCACAAACATTAAAGCATCATCAGCAAACAAGGAGATTTTAAAATTTTTTACAACATTACACACATCATTTATATAAATTAAAAACAGTAATGGACCCAGTATAGTTCCTTGTGGGACACCAAAACATGTCTTAATACTATTCGATATTACACCATTAAAACTTGTTTTTTGTGTTCGTTTTTTTTTTTTTTTTTTTTGTTTTTTGAGATTTTTGAGTTTTTTGATATTTTCTTATAATGTGTCATATACACACAACCTGAACGGATTGCAGTGGTCGTTGATGTTCGTTAACTCTCAGGGGTGGTTGTCCTAGATAGGACGAGAGCCGACCGAATCCCGCGTTTTTGGTTGTAGTCCGTACTAATTCGTTCAAGCACTTTTTAGTATTGCATACGCACAGGATGAATTCCAGTTGACCATATACTGTGAGTGTTATGCCTGCAGCAGTACATCTGGTAACATGTAGATAAATAAGATCTAAACCAATTAAACTCAGTACCCCTTACACCAATGCTATGTAATTTCTTAAGTAAAATTTCCCGGTCAATTGTCTCGAAGGCTCTTTGAAAGTCTACGAACAAGGCTATAGTTTTGCATCCATTATGCCGTTGTTCCTTTAGCGTCATTATCAGCCAATTCAAAGATGAATCAGATGAGTGATTAGAGCGAAATCCAGATTGATTTTCTATTAACAATTTATTAACATCCACATATTTATAGAATTGATCATAAGCGCATCTTTCAACAATTTTTTCAAGAATCGGCATCATATTCACTGATCTAAACTTTCCACCCCATCAGGAGGAGGTTCGACATTGGGCGCCTGAGCACACCGGAGGTTGCCAGAGTCTACAGGGAGCAGCTGAGCGAAAGACTCTACGGTATGCCTACGTCGAACACAAATGCTAATAATATGTGGCTGCATTGCCGCTCAGCCATTCAGGAAGTAGCCGAAACCACCTTAGGATACCTACCACCCCCGACAAGAAACCCGTGGTATGATGGCGAGTGTGAGCAGAAAAAGGCAGCAACCGACGAGGCGTACCAAAAGGCGCTGCAGAGGAAAACCAGGGCAGCGCGAGAAGAGTACCGAGCCAGAAGAAGGGAGGAGAAGAAACTACTGCGACAAAAGAAAAGAATCTTCGCAGCCTCCCAGCTCAAGGATATCGAGGAGTCTAGGGATAAACATAAAATACGAGCCTTTTACAAGAAAGCCAAAGGCCTTGCAGGAGGCTTCAAAAAGGGCACCCTGGCTCTTCGAAACTGCGAGGGTAATCTTGTCACCGACCCGCAGGGAATAGTGGATGTATTTAAGCAGCACTTCCAGCAGCTGCTTAACGAGCATGACCAAGAGAGAGTGGTAGGGACCGAGGAAATCCCAACTCCAGCCGCTGAAGTAGTCCTCCCACCCAGCATAGAAGAAGTCGGCACAGCTATTCAGAAGCTGAAGAACAACAAGGCCGCAGGCTCAGATGGCTTGCCATCAGAGCTCTTCAAGGCTGGCGGCGATGTTCTGGTAGGGAGCATGCACCAGATCATCTGCAGAATTCGGGAAGATGAGAGCATGCCCGACGACTGGAATACCAGCTCTATATGCCCCATCCACAAAAAAGGCGATCCTACCTCTTGCAAGAACTATAGAGGTATATCCCTGCTCAATGTCGCATACAAGATCCTGTCCAGCGTATTGTGTGAACGTCTAAAACCATTTTGCACCGCACTAATCGGCAGCTACCAGTGTGGCTTCCGGCCCGGCAAATCAACTATAGACCAAATTTTCACACTTCGACAAATCCTGGAAAAGACCAACGAGTTTCGAATCGATACACACCATCTTTTCATCAATTTCAAAGCCGCATACGACAGCATTCATCGTGAAGCACTGTTTGGGGCGATGGCCGAATTCGGGATCCCGGTAAAACTGATCCAGTTGTGTCGCGCCACGCTAAAAAACACGGGATGCACCGTGCAACTCGGTTCTAGGACCTCGGAACCATTCGAAACATGCACCGGATTTCGGCAAGGAGATGCGCTGTCATGTGACTTCTTCAACCTGGTGCTGGAGCAGATAGTGCGACGGGCAGGCGTCAACAGGGAAGGCACTATCTTTTACAAGTCCATCCAGCTGCTAGGATACGCGGATGATATCGACATCATCGCGTGTTCTCGCCGTGGCATTGTGGAAGCATTCACGGCGATTGAAGAACAGGCGAAACGAATTGGTCTTAAGATCAATGAGGACAAAACGAAATACATGCTGTCAAGCAAAAACCAATCCGTCGCTCACCACCTGGGACAAAACATAACAATTGACAGCTACAATTTCGAGGTAGTTAAGGAGTTTGTCTACCTCGGGGCAAACGTAAACTCCACAAATGACACCACAGTGGAAATCCGGCGTAGAATCGCCCTTGGCAACCGCTGCTACTTCGGCTTGTCCAAACAACTGGGGTCAAAACTCCTCACTCGAAAGACCAAAGTCATGCTTTACAAAACGCTCATTCTGCCAGTCTTGCTGTACGGAGCCGAAAGCTGGACGATAAGCAGGACAGCGGAGCTGATTTTGGGTTCTTTCGAAAGAAAAATTCTGCGCCGGATATTTGGTCCTGTCTGTGAGGAAGGTGAATGGAGAAGAAGACACAACCGCGAACTCTACGAGCTGTACCAAGATGTGGATGTAGTCCGGAAGGCAAGGATCCGTCGACTACACTGGCTCGGCCACATCGAGCGCATGGACATCAACGCTCCAGCTAAGAGGGTATTCGACTCCGAGCCTCCTGGTTCGAGAAGAAGTGGAAGACCGAACCTCCGGTATAAAGACCAAGTAATCGCGGATGTAAGACATCTTGGTCTTGACAACTGGAAGCAGCGTGCCCGGGACCGTCAAGGATGGAAGGCAGCTATAGCTCAGGCTCAGATCCTCCATGGATCGCAGGTCTGATAAGTAAGTAAGAAACTTTCCACCATCTGTCACACTTGGTTCTTTGGGTATAGGAACAACTGTCGATTCCTTTAGATTTTTCGGAAACTCTCCGCACATAAGTGAATCATTTATGATCTTTAAAATAATTGGACCAATTAAATCAAAGCAGTCAAGGAATATTTTGATATTAATGCTAAACGCACTTTTAGTATATTTTCATATTCAACCGTCTAAATTTGAAATTCGTCGCAGATTCGGCAACGGCACAGTTACCCGAGATGCCTTGATTACACGGAATTGAGCTACTTATTTCATTTATACTCTCGATGAAATATGAGTTGAATTTATTGGCAATTATATGAATATCATTTTCTAGTATATTATTGAAACTAACTTTACTAATTTCATACTTTGGTTCTTTAAGTACTAAGTTCTTAATTGTTTTCCACATACACTTTTGATTCAATTTTATTACAGATATAGTTTCTTTTTGCGGCTTGCAGGTATTGTTTGTATAAGTTTCTCATGTTTCTGTAAGCTACCCAGTCGTCCGGTCTATTGAGAACACTAGCTTTCTGGAAAGTGAGAATTTTTTGCGTTCTCATTTGCTTAAGATTCTCCGTGAACCATTTGTTGTCCAAGCGGTTAACCTTTACCTGTTTAGTTTGTTTGGTTACGCAATATTTTAAACCTTCTTCTAGCATAATCGATAGGTTATTAAATGCACTGTCTAAATTTATCTGGGAAACTCTTTCACTTAATAACATTCTGAACTCATGTCTCTTGTAAATGAATCGGTTGATAAGATTTTGATTCTCCGCCCTAACCCTTTTTTGGATATACTCACTTGTACTAATATCGATTCGTGGTCACTAATTTTTAAATCCTGTACTGTATCTGCCCAAACAATCTTTTCTGAGGGAGTTATAACTAAATCGATCAATGTCCTTGAGTTTTCTGTGATCCTTGTTGGTCTTTTGATTATTTGTTTGCAATTTGATTTCGCAAATATTTCGTTAAATACTCTTGTGTAGGTATTATTTTCATTCAATAAATTTATATTAAAATCACCAAATATAACTAAGTTAAAGCTATTGTGTGTCTCGCCAAACCACCAAGCTGGGCTCCTCATTGGGGCTGACGCGAATGCGCATCACACCCTGTGGGGTAGCAGCGACATAAATGAAAGAGGTGAGTGGCTTATTGAATTCATTCTTACCTCTGATCTTAATATATGCAATAAGGGTCATGTACCCACTTTTGTTACAAAAAATCGAAGGGAGGTACTAGACATAACTCTAGCATCTCCCTCTCTCATTGACAAAATAAGAGAATGGAAAGTTTCTGAGGAACACTCCTTCTCAGACCACCGCTACTTGGTTTTCAACCTAGCCTTCATGGTCCCAACCCCAATCGACTCTTCATGTAACCCAAGAAGAATCGATTGGGAGCGCTATAGAGCCCTTGTTGCCAACTCTGTAGTAAGCAGGACCCCCGATCACCCGCGGTCCACGGTAGACATAGATAATATGGTTGACATTTTAACAACTACCTTGGGCAACGCACGGGTCAATAGCTGCGCAAGCCACAAATCGAGGAAAAACTCTTATCCCTCGTGGTGGAACGCAAACCTAAGCAAGCTCCATAAAAACTGTCGAAAACTCTTTAACAAAGCAAAGAGTACTAGGAACGATAGTGACTGGAGCCTATATAAAGCTTCACTCAGAACTTACAAACAAACTCTGAGGAAAGAGCAAAGGCTATCCTGGAAACTTTTCTGTAACAATATGGAAAAAATTTCAGACGCCTACAGATTGAGGAAAATACTCTCGAAAGATCCACAATTCCCAAGCTACCTTACAGCTAACGGAGTCTGGACAACATCTGAAGAAGAAACTCTAAACCTTCTTCTCAATACGCACTTCCCAGGATGCCATGAATCGCAGGTTTCACCGCAGCCGCGAGGAACCCACTTTTCATCCGCATTAATGGGAAATTTCGAACACATCATCTCCAGAGAGAAAATAATATGGGCGCTAAAAAGCTTCAAGCCCTATAAATCGCCAGGTCCGGATGGAATTTACCCGGTCGAACTTACACAAACCATGGAATGGACTATACCATGGCTAGAGATAATCTTCAAAGGATGCCTAGCTTGGAGTCACATTCCAGACAAGTGGAAGTACGCAAAGGTGCTTTTCATTCCCAAGGCCGGCAGAAACTCTCACACTACCCCCAAGGATCTAAGGCCTATATGTCTATCATCCTTTGCACTAAAAACCTTGGAAAGGATGGTAGACCTATATATACGCCATAACTTGGATCCGCCCCTAATTTCTAGGGCACAGCATGCCTACGTTAAGGGTAGATCTATCGAAACAGCCTTGCACACCCTAGTGAGGAAAATCGAAAGATCAATCCATCTTAAAGAATACACTTTAACAGCCTTCCTAGATATAGAGGGCGCCTTTAACAACGTCACTCCGGAAGCAATAACGGAAGGGTTGGAAAAGCTAAAGGTGGAGAAGACTCTCGTAGAGTGGATCAGCGAACTACTATCAACACGCAAGATTCACTCGAAATGGGGAAGCCAGGCAATCACCAGAGTGGTTACCAGGGGAACCCCGCAAGGAGGGGTTCTCTCACCTCTCCTCTGGAATGTAGTTATAAATGAGCTACTAATTAAACTGGAGGAAGAAGGCCTGGACGTTACTGCCTACGCTGATGACGTTGCCATTTCAATCTCAGGTAAATACCTATCGACACTGAATGACCGTATGCAAACGGCATTCTCAATTCTTTGCAAATGGGCGCACAGCAAAGGGCTCAGGGTTAATCCCCAGAAAACGGAGCTCGTGCTATTCACCAAAAAGCATAAAATCCCGGAACACTGCCCTATCACTTTGCTTGATACCAGATTAAACTACTCCTCCAGTGCCAAATTCCTTGGCATCATACTGGACAGGAAATTAACCTGGAAAATCAACACAATCGAAAGAGCCAAAAAAGCAACAATAGCTCTCTATTCATGCAAGAAAGCCATAGGGAAAAAATGGGGGTTCAATCCCAAGATTACTCTATGGCTCTATACCACGGTCGTTAGACCCACATTAATGTATGGAGCGACTGTCTGGTGGACAGCACTGGACAAGACAACATACCTCAAACAATTCGAGAAGGTACAAAGGCTGGCGTGTTTATGCATTACCGGGGCCCTCAGGTCCACCCCGACGGCTGCACTTAACATGATACTCGACCTTACACCACTCGATATTTTCGGCAAGCAAATTGCCACACAAACGGCCATTAGACTTAAAGCCAACTCGAACTGGAAGAGCTACGTCTTTGGCCACTCCTCGATCCTGATTAACAGGTCAACCATCGCAGAAAACCTAGACCTCACAAAGCCCACCACAGTCTTGGATAAAAACTTCATAACGTTATACCCGGACAGACAGAACTGGACTCGTCAGACTCAACCTCGCAAAGGCTGCATAGATTTCTATACTGACGGGTCTAAAACCAAAGACGGGGTGGGCAGTGGGGTATTCTGCAAACAACTTAAGCTAAACAAAGCGATAAAACTACCTAATCACTGCAGCGTTTTACAGGCGGAACTGTTGGCAATAAAAGAGGCTCTGTCCTGGCTGAAGTGGAACGTGATATCCACCACGGATATCCGCATTCTCACGGATAGCCAAGCGGCCTTAAAGTCGCTGGAGTCCTATGTGTACACATCAAAAACTAGCCTCGACTGTCGCCTATCTCTTAATGAGATGGCTGAACAGTTCAACATACAACTTATATGGGTACCGGGACACAGCGACATCACCGGAAATGAAAGAGCCGACAGACTCGCCAAAAAAGGAACGACGCTACAAACAACTGTGGTCTGCGAGGGTATACCCTTCGCAACCATCAAATACAATCTCAATACCCTCGCCAGGGCCGAGACGAACCGGAGATGGACTCAGGGACACACCTGCCTCATCACCAGGCAAATCTGGCCTCGGCTCGATAGTCAACGGACTAGGAGTATTATCTCCCTAAACAGAACTGACATCTATAAAGTCATCGGTGTCATCACTGGACACTGCCTTATTGGCAGTCAAAAACTAGGTATAACTCCGAATGATTTTTGCAGGAGCTGTCTGGACGAGGAGGAGGTCGAATCCATTCATCACCTTCTCTGCGCCTGCCCAGCATTCTGCACAGTCAGGAAACGATACCTAGGATCATACCTCCTCAACGATCTGACCGAAGTTCAGCAAGTGGGGATATCTGATCTTCTTAAATTCTTAAGAAGCACAAAATGGTTCCACGAATAGGGGGCTAAACCCCCTCGTAGCTGCACAACGGGCCTCCTTGGCCTATGTGTGTTCTTCCCATCTCTGGGAAGGCTACGGTCTTACCTACCTAAAGCTATTGTGTAATATTCTTTCAATCCATTCTTCAAATAAAATACAACACTCGCGTTCAGGACTACTCGGAGACCTGTAACATATTGCAACAGTCTCACTGAAGAAGTTTGTAAAAATTTCAACACATAAAAACCACATTTTCATTTCAATTATTGTTTTGTCGATTATCCTGTATTGGATATTGTCTTTAACATAAAAAACCACACCGCCAGTATGACTGCTTGTTGAATCGCATCTTACTACCGAGTAATTGGGGAGATTTATTTCACTATCCATTATGTCTTTTTTTTAAATGGGTTTCAGAAAAAGCAAGCACTTCAAACATATTTTTTTCCACTAAATCTTCTATCTCGTTGAAGTTATTGATAAGACCCTGAACATTTGATACCCAGTAAGAAAGTTGGCTTAGTTGCTAATACTAAACTTTTTCTTTCTGAACCTGTAATCTCCGAAGAAACACTGGACAACATTTATCACCGGCTTCATGAGCACAGTCCATATTCAAACTCTGAAATTCGTTTATTCTTGAACAGTTTGGGCACTTAGATTCATCAGACTTGCACTCTTGGATCGGATGCTCACCCCCACATTTTCTACACGATAATTTATTCCTACATACACTTGCTTTGTGATTAAAACCTTGACACTTATAACATCTCCTTAAGTCGAAATATTCTTTGGCTGGACATTTCACCCAACCTACCTTAATACTTTCTAGCTTCATTATTTTATGGTAACTGTCGCTATCAACTTCTAGGATTATGTTCAAGTTTCTCCACTTGTTTTTATTTTGGTAAGAGTAAACTAGTTTCATATTACATTCGTTTAATTCGGAATTTTGGTTTTTTATTTTATTCACAATTCCATCTTTCATTTCATCATTTTCTAAATTCATTATGCACACTTTAGGACTAATCATTTTTGGCACTATCGCTTCATATTCATCTTTTAATTTGCTATCAATTTCATTTTTAAGCTTTATTGAAGATGCTTTATCACCACATTTGATGGCAATGCCTCCCCTGTTTTTATTCACCATATTGTTTATGTTTATACTAGTTGGGTCGATATTTAATTTTATTTGTTTTCTTGTTTCATCTGCTTCTTGTTTCTTTTTTGGATAGACAAGGACAGACGATTCACTTTTCCTTATGACTTCCGAGAATAGTTTTGTGCTATTCGTTCCCGGTTTGTCCAGCCTAGTTTTATTGTCATTTAGACTCTTGATGTCTTTTTTTTATCTCCTTCACACTGTTTATCACTATTTTATTACTATCCGCTATTTTTCTGACGTCTCCAGAGATTTGGTCACTTTGTGTTTTGAAACACTCGCTTAATTCACTAATTTTTTTAATTTCGTTAACGCTTCTCTCACAAGACTCTTGAGCAGTTTTCATTGCTCTCAATCGCGCTGTATACCGTTGTTTGGTGATAAAGCCGATATTGCTCTCATTCCATTGGAGATTGGTCTCCTCTATGGTTTGAAGCTTTATCATGTGCTTTACCGTACTTATTGGTGTTTCTATGTACCCGAGGGTAGGTAGGCTGAGTGTGCTTGACCCTAACTTTGCGAGTTCGTCGGCCGCGCAGTTTCCTGGAATATCCCTATGCCCGGGAACCCAAAGTATTTTAATGTTGAACTGTTAAGCCATCTCATCTAGAGATAGGCGACAGTTAATGGATGTTATTGATTTGTGGGTTATTTACTATCCATGGTTCCTGGATCAGAACGACGTCTTCTCCGCTTTTGGTGAGGCGGAGCATTAGGGCGGCCGAGGCCGCGATAGAATAATGGAGATTAATTTGAAGTATCCGCAGCATGACGTTGGTAGACTCTTCGTCAGACTCCAGCTCGAAATCTGACATAGTCTCGCCAAGGTCTACCTCGGGAAGGTCCAGGTCGGACAGTAGATTACTGTCTTCCCCGGTAATCTCGTTCACTACATTGGAGGGGGTCCCAGTCAAGAGAGTCTCCTCAGTGATCATCGGCTCCATGGTAGGGAGTTGCTCTGGGTTCGTCGGCACCATGGAGTCGGCTGATGCAGCACAGGAGGCTCTCTTAGCTGAGTCCTCCCCGTCTTTTTTTGTATATTCTGAGCTTCGCAGAGTCGAAGCCCAGAGAGATCATATTGTTGACCAGAGCTAGAGAGCTAGAGTTTTTTGTACGAAAAAACTAGAGAGTTCAGTTTGTGGCAGAGTTGTGTAGGGGTGTTCGAGAGCACAGTTGTCTGTATATCGGTATGTTTGTGTCATAACCACAAGGCTTACGCCACTCATCTCGACAGCGAGTACTTACATACATATGTATGTATGTTATTTTTGCAAAGCATCCGTTTGGGCTGAGGTAATAGATCTTATGACTGCGAGGCGTCGTATACTGCTTACATAACTTAATGTTCCATTTGTTGTAGTTCTATAATAAAAACATATTTTCTTTTCTTTCGTTTCAGTCTTTTAACGAGTCAAAGCGACGATGATCTTTTTACCACCGGCGGCCCACACCGTAGAAGGAACAACAACTCCAATTTATACAAACACTATCAGCATAATAATCAAACAAGTCACACACGTCACAGCTCATCTGGCAGCACGTCCGATACCGCGCAGCTTCTAAACATCACTCAAGGCAAGCGAGTGCAAAACTCTCTGCAGCGTCTCGAGCGACAACAGGACGAATTCTTCGAATTGTAGCATAAGGCTATGAACTATGATTGTTTTACAAATTACTTACAGTTCAATTGCAATTAATTCCTAATCTGTGTTAACAAACAAAAAGACAAACAACTAAGCAAAGCAATCTGCAGCCAACAAACGAACTCCGTGATTCAACAATTCCATGATTTCGGTTTGTTTGATTTACTGATAAAAACAAAAAAACGATAACTCTTAATACATAATACGAAGCTATTTATTTCTTCTTGTTGATTCTGTATACTCTGCCTTTTTCACGACGAAAATCAAATTCTACTTAACTCCACTTCTTCCATTTTGTTTTCTTAGTTTTATGTTACGTGGAATGGATGTATGGATAGTTCTTTTCGAGTTTGTATTGAATTCTTAGGTTTTTTCTTTTGCCGAGTTTGGGGGCGTTCAAGTATTACGTAACGCATTTTTTAAGATTTTTGACCCTCCCTCCCCTCCATGTAACAAATAGCAAGAGGCACTGCGACCTTTATAGATCTATTGTGCCTACTAGCCAGGAGCTTCTCCATTTCTTTAATGAAGTTGAGAATGTCTCTCGTAGGAGCTGAGATGATCCCCTTAGGAGGCAGCGCACTCATATGGTATATGCCGAGCAGTTTGTTCGTCCTCAAGACAGAGTCGTAACTCAGTTTCAGACGACCGTAAGGTAGCTGACAAGTCTTCTGATATTGACTCTATTAAGTTTAAGAATATTAATAGAGTGTTTGTTCAGGGGTCGTATAAATCTTATCGATTGGCAAAGTCAAAAGGGCAGGTGTTGCGATTTTTCTCACTGCCGCAGAAAGATTCAGGACTTATGTACCTTTCGCTGGAACTTTTGCTTTCGAGATGATCAGCGATTTCATTGCTTTTAATACCTTTGTGCCCTGGCACCCACCAGAGTTTGATTTTGTTTTTTTTTTTTTTTTGGCTAGGTCTTTTAGGGCATGCCGGCGACAACGCCAGAAATAAGGCCTTTGACTTTGAGCAAGAGATCACTGGTTTTCCAGTGCGGTTTGGGATCAATATCTTAAATCTCTTGTCAAAAGGGAAGGTGTGTGGTAATGCGTCTGAGACCGTGGTATTCATATCCAGCTCAGGAAGCTGTTGCAGGATTGACATGTGACCCATAGGTCTGTTCCCGGGCGAAGAATTCTGATTGCACTACGTATAGCGACCTTTTTAATAAAAAGGTGCAGTGGAGTAAGTCCAATTAGTGTTTCTTGAGCTGCCGAAGGGCAGGTTGGCATTTTTTTTTTGGCACAATTGCGCTGGCAAGTCAGTTATTGAGCCTTTATAGGCTAAGAACGGCTGATAATGCAAATCTCCCTCTTTTGAGGACATTACAGTATGAACTCACCTTAACAACAACGATTACGGCAATGTGCTTGTGCGTATTTCGTGTTTAAAACACTAACGAATACTGACAACCAAAACAAAATAAAAAAAATGTTACATAACGCGTTGTTCGAACCCCCCCTCCCGCCCTTGTAACGCATCGTAAAGTTTTACAACGTTCCCCTCCCCCCAAATTGCGTTACGTAATACTTGAATGCCCCCTTTGGTGTACAATAGTATATAATATATTCGAAGGCGTTCTATATAGCTCGTGCATGATTTCTTATTATTTTTATTTGTTTTTAATTTAAGCGTTAGCATGTATGGAATTTATATATAAAAACACGTTGAGAAGTATTAAAGAGAATTTTATTTTGATGAACGACTTAATTTGCCTTTTATTTGATTTTGTTTTTATGCTATATTGTTTCTTCTGTTCGCTTTTCGTTGCCACTATTAGGCTGCGTGCACAGTGATGCGAGATGCGATGCGATGCGAGATGCGATTCGGGAAGCGATACGAGAAGCGATGCGAGATTCGATATGGTGCGCACAGTGAAAGCTGCTCTGTACTCTCCTGTTGCGATGTATTCATCATTAGGCGAAGAATTTTTAAATGAAAATTTATATTTATCGGGTTTTCCAATAAGGACTTGACAACTTTTTTTTTAAATAAAACGCAAACCGTTTGAGACATTTCAAGAACTTTACTATCGGCTTAAAGTTCAATCAAAACGTTTATGAATGAAACTCGACTCCGTTCATATGGCCATCGCGGGCACGTTTGCAGCGGTCGATTTGTTCGACCTAATTTTCGATGACTGGGCCACACATTGGCTCTGAACTCTTCCAACGTCGTCGGCTTGTTGCCATAAACCAATGACTTAAGGCAGACCCAAAGAAAATAGTTTAGAGGCGTTAAATCGCACGAACGAAGCGGTCATTCGACTGGCCTTTTTCTTGAGATAACACGCTCATCAAACTTTAACTCTTTAATAAATCGATTGTTACGTGTGCTGTGTGACTCCATCCTGTTGAAACCACATGTCGTCCAAGTCCATATCTTCCAATTCGGGCCAAAAATAATCGGCAATCATGGCGCGATAACGCTGGCTATTCACAGTAAGTGACGATCGTTATCGTCGACGAAAAAAGATGGCCCAATAACGCCGCCGGCATGCAAACCGCACCAAACAGTTTTTTTTTTTTTTTGGACGAAGTGGTGTTTCATGAAGCACATGTGGATTTTCACCCGACCAATAACGCATATTTTGCTTATTGACGAACCCATCGTGCCAAAAATTAGCTTCGTCACTGAAGATGATTTTGCGATGAAATTCATCATCTTGGTGCATCTTCTCCAGAGCCCAGTCGGAGAACGTACGTCGCTTCAAATGGTTCATCGGCTTCAATTCTTGAGTAAGCTTGATCCTGTATGGGTGGAAACCAAGATCCTTACGCAAAATACGCGTTAATTCTTGAGAACGCTGTGCAATTGATTGATTTGGATCGTTTGCTACGGACGCCCGAACGCCAGCGATATTTTCGACCAACCTGTTGTCTCGCTGATACGGCAATATCACACAACGAATGTGTAGACTCTAATTTTTGCACTAGACTTGTTATTGCCTGTCTAGTAGGGCGAGAATTACGACCGAAAATTGGAGTTAACGCTCTTATGCCTGATTCACAACACTGCGTTGGTGCGAGGCACTTTACGTGTTACGAGAAATGCCTCGACGCATGCTTTGAAAATGACAATTCAATTTTTTCGGCTGCTCCATGTCAAAGTAAACGCACACAACACAAACCACAAAATACACAGATACAGCATACACATCAATACACAGCAACAGTTGTTCAAACGCACAGAAATTTTCGACGTGTTTGACTTTTGTCTGCTTTGGTTACGTGAGTTTACGTTTTCTCCTGCTCTCATTTTTTCTTATTTCCTCTCATTTTTCAATGAACGTAAGCTCGCCAACGCAAACGCAGTATTTATGACTACCCCGTTGAATTGCTTGTGTTGGATGTCTCAGCTAGCACTAACGCAGTGTTGTGAATCATGCCTATGTCACAATGCTACTACACGGCGCGGCGACAGCGCAACTACAAACGCCGTAGCTGTCAAATCCATATTCATTCAATGGAATTATATGGAGTAAGTCACATAGCCACGTATGTAGTCGTGTCGCAGCGCTGTAATTTCGAAAATTTGAAAAACTGTCGCAACTACACGGCGTTTTCCTATTTCGAATTCGACATTGGAGGAATACGTTTGATAACTTGGTCAAACCCACCACCTTCTTCTGACTTTTGTTTTCGCTTTTAACTTTTTATAGGCTAAAGCAGCCGCACATGTTAGCAATAATGTTTTTTTCAAATTATTTTGATCCATTTATAACCTAAATTCAGTTTCAATCTTCGAATTTTTTATTGATGCCAACTTCACTCTATAGAATTCACCACCAACTTCACTCACAGAAGTACCCTGCTGTCAAAAAAAACGCCGATGAAAGTCGCTCCATTGTGTGTTGACTGAACTACTTTACAACCACAGCAAACGGCAGCGTTTGTAGTTGCGCTGTCGCCGCGCCGTGTAGTAGCATTGTGACACAGGCATCAGGCATTAAAGTTGCGGTCACCGACTCCGAATTTCAGTAGAAAATTTTTATAATTTGGAGACTTTGCTCGTTCATGCACTTTACTACGATGACAATGTTGACTTTACTGAATAAACTAGCAATGACAGTTCGAAGATTAGTGAAAGGGTGCGTTCACAAATTGATTTCAAAGTTGTCAATTTCCTATTGGAAAACCCTTTAA
Source organism: Eumerus sabulonum (assembly GCA_951905685.1). NCBI lineage: Eukaryota > Metazoa > Arthropoda > Insecta > Diptera > Syrphidae > Eumerus > Eumerus sabulonum. The sequence continues at coordinate 195,447,045 of OX645060.1, forward strand.
TATCCACAGTTAAGGAACGATGAAAGAAAATTCTTGAAATGCGCAAGAATGTCGTTCAAAATATTTGACCACATTTTGGAAAACTTTGACCTTTAACATTAGAAAATTGGACCAATTTTTCTTTTAAACAAATGAAATTGCATCAGAACAACAACAACAATGGATACTACTCGCACAGAATCGCTTGAAAAAGTAATCAGAAGAGTTTGTGTGCGAGAAGCTTGCGAGAAGTTTGCGATAAGCTTGTCGGAGTCTACATGAGGGCTTTCGTTTTGCGCCTTTTTCTTTTGAACCTACGTTCCAATTTGAGGACGCGTCCACACGGAGCTTTTCTGCGTGTGCCTGTTTCTTGACATTTCGCTTCACATTTCAATTTCGTCGCCTATGGTGATGTTTGAAAAGTAAGAATGGTATCCAAACGTACACTTCCAAGTCAGAAACAGGAGTGAAGCGACATCGCAAAACAAAGAAAAGGAGATAAGGAAATGGCAAAAAACCCACGAAGTAGCTACCCGCGCGTGAGTGTGCCAATGTATTTCTGTTTCACTTACCCTCTCTTTTACACTTATTTTAGCCCTCACCAGATAGCCCTCGTGTAGACTCCGACCTTGCGAGAATCGCATCGAAAATCGCTTCACTGTACGCACGTACGTAAGAATACAGTGAACAGTTTTATCGCAAGCAACTGCTTCTCGCATCGCATCGCATTCTCGCATCACTGTGCGCGTAGCCTTAGAGAAAGATGGGTGTTAATCCTCGGTAGTGATAGTAAGAAATAGTATAGGAATGTACATGGATGTATAGATGTTGTTATTTAGATCTAAGTTGAAGAAAACCAAAATCGAATTAAGCTTTAAGGAACATTAGTCCAGCAAATTGTAAATATTAATGTGTAAAGATGTCTTTTTAGGGTTTCGTACCCAAAGGTAAGACGGAACCCTATTACTAAGACTTCGCTGTCCGTCTATCCGTCCGTCCGTCTGTCACCAGGCTGTATCTCATGAACCGTGATAGTTAGACAGTTGAAATTTTCGTAGATGATGTATTGCCGTTACCATAGATCAATGAACAAGACGGAAAACCTTCGTACGTCTGCCCAGTGATCGTCGCAGGGGGTGGTTGTTGCTTTTGTAATATAAAGCGGCCCCTAGATGCTTAATAATATTGTGCGATATTTGATATTGCACAATATTGTTACGAAATATTCGATCCCACACCGAATAGGGTTCGCACCACTGGATTGCGATAAACTACAGTTGTCCTTTTTATCCGAATTAAAACACACACACTTTTATTTCTTTCACCACAGATCAATTATCTGTGCAGCTTCACCACTTTTTTTTATTATCCAATACTATCCACTTTAAACTTTATTACACAAACAAACCTTTACTGAAAGCTTTTATTTTCACACGGTTTGATCACACTGACTTGTCACACGCTGTTCAATACCACAAACTGAATGATGCCTGTGTCACAATGCTACTACACGGCGCGGCGACAGCGCAACTACAAACGCCGTAGCTGTCAAATCCATATTCATTCAATGGAATTATATGGAGTAAGTCACATAGGAACGTATGTAGTCGTGTCGCAGCGCTGTAATTTCGAAAAATTGAAAAACTGTCGCAACTACACGACGTTTTGCCATTTCGAATTCGAAATTGGAGGAATACGTTTGATAACTTGGTCTAACCCACCACCTTCTTCTGACTTTTGTTTTCGCTTTTAACTTTTTATAGGCTAAAGCAGCCGCACATGTTAGCAATAACGTTTTTTTCAAATTATTTTGATCCATTTATGAACTAAATTCAGTTTCAATCTTCGAATTTTTTACTGATGCCAACTTCACTCTATAGAATTCACCACCAACTTCACTCGCAGAAGTACCCTGCTGTAAAAAAAAAACGCCGATGAAAGTCGCTCCATTGTGTGTTGACTGAACTACTTTACCACCACAGCAAACGGCAGCGAGGGCGAGTGTTCGCGCTTATATAGCTCTCGGTGCACCTTCTCGAATGTTCGCCGTCGGAAGGTCCCCTTCGGGAATCTCTAGAATGCTCTGACAATTAGCATTACGCCGTTGACATCATTCCAATCCCCGCTTCAAGAGAGCTTTCGAGCTTCGACAGCGAAATTCGAACTTAACCGTCGGTTTGTGTCTCCGCAACAATATTATTGTTCGTCTGTAGATAATATTGCAAGATTGTGCGATATATTGCGGAAAATCAAAACGCTCTTGACTTTTATTACAAATATATGAGCGGTCAACTAAATTATTGGGGAAAATATTGAACCGTCTGGGGCAGCAAGCCAATAAAATTGTGCAACATTTTGCACAATAATATAGCGTCTAGGGGCCGCTTAAAAAACGACGCTTTTGACTTAGAGTCAAGACGTCGGAACAAGGCAGAATGACATAGTCAAGACGCCGTCAAACCGCAACGCGTTTGTAGGGGCTAGTTGTCAAAATGCCTGTCAAAGTCATCAGATTGCCATGTCCCTTATTCCACGGTGCGTCTTTTTGAGGTGCAGGTCTCGGTGATTTCCTTTTCGACTGACATTCCGAGCAGCAAGAGTTATTCCATGGAGCTTTTTTTCATTGTCCCTTAGTCCCTTATTCCACGGCGCGTTTTTAGTACAGATTGAAATAAGAGCGAAAGAGATGGTCAGTGAAACAGAAATACACTGGCACAGTAACGCGTGGGTAGCTACTTCGTGCGGCTTTTTGACATTTCCTTATCTCCTTTTCTTTGTTTGGTGATGTCGCTTCACTCCTGTTTCAGATTTGAAAGTGTACGTTTGGATACCATTCTTACTTTTCAATTTTCACCACAGGCTGACGATAATGATATGTGAAACGAAATGTCAAAAAAAAAAAAAAACGCACACTGCTGCGAAATGAAAAAAAGCTCCATGGAATAACTCTTGCTGCTCGGAATGTCAGTCCAAAAGGAAATCACCGAGACCTGCACGTCAAAGAGACGCGCCGTGGAATAAAGAACTTACTTTTGAGTCATGATGTAGAGTACTTAGTAGGATTATAGATTTATTTTTTTTTTTCGGGATGTAAGACACGAGAGTAGTATCCTGGATAAATGAAAAATTAGATGAAAAAATTGGTATTCCTTTTATATTTACTATTTCTGGTGGTAATTCGGACTTATTTTTGCGTATTGTTCCTACTAGTGTAATCCGTTTTTCCAGTAATTTTTGTGCCAATTGATGAGACGTGAAAAAGTTATCGGTTGTAAGATTGTGCCCTTTTAATCCTACAATCAAATCAAGAACAACACGCATACCTTGATTTTTTTCTGGAGTACTTCCGATTTCCTTGCCAGTATATGGTTGAATATTCCAAGCATAGCTCGTTGCAGAATCAGAAAGTACCCAAAAATTGATTCCGTACTTCGCTGGCTTTGATGGCATGTACTGCCGGAAAGGGCATCTTCCTCTGAAGCTACTAACTGCTCATCTATTGTCACATTTTCGCATGGATTGTAAAGTTTTAGTAATATCTCAACCCACTGATTCCACAACTCACGTATAGGAGCAAATTTATCTAACAGTCGTCGTTCACTTCTAGTTTCTCTGTTGTCAAACCTTATAACTCTTGAAATTTTTTTGAAAGTCTTTAATGGCATGGCTGCAGCAAATATTGGTCTTCCTTTTTCAGAGTTCCATAAACTTTCATAGCTTTTGTTGTTTGATCGAAAAACGCCAGCTAATAAAAGTAATCCAATGAATGCAAATAGTTCGGTGCTATCAATATCGGCCCATTCTTCCCCATATATTCTTCCACCCTCAATGTTGGTGAAGGTCAATATAGTACGTATCAAAAGAGGAAACTGGAAATTTCTACTTCTGTAATTTTAGAGCAAGAATAACGTGTCAATACTGGCACCAAGTTTATTATATTTTCCCTTGAAACTCTTCCGGCACCGTTTTCAATAGGTTTCTTTGAATGAGTTATTTGACCATTTTTTGACACCATCATTTCGGTAGGCACAAAGGCATTTTCAACATCAGTGAAATCACTGTGCGATGAATCAGCTGCCTCAACATGTTCATCGAATACTATCACTCATAATCACAAAATAAATAGTCCAATTTTCAGACAGATGCACTTGCTAATCACTAGATGTTTACTGCAATTCTATAAAAGCGCTGTAAGGCAAAAAATGCAACCGCACAACCAAAACTGAGTAATCAGAATTAAAAGCAAACTACAAATAACGTTAGATTCATACTTACTTACTTACTTATCAGGCCAGCGATCCATGGAGGATCTGAGCCTGAGCTATAGCTGCCTTCCATCCTTGACGGTCCCGAGCACGCTGCTTCCAGTTGTCAAGACCAAGATGTCTTACATCCGCGTTTACTTGGTCTTTATATCGGAGGTTCGGTCTTCCTCTTCTTCTCGAACCAGGAGGCTCGGAGTCGAAGACCCTCTTAGCTGGAGCGTTGATGTCCATGCGCTCGATGTGGCCGAGCCAGTGTAGTCGACGGATCCTTGCCTTCCGGACTACATCCACATCTTGGTACAGCTCGTAGAGTTCGCGGTTGTGTCTTCTTCTCCATTCACCTTCCTCACAGACAGGACCAAATATCCGGCGCAGAATTTTTCTTTCGAAAGAACCCAAAATCAGCTCCGCTGTCCTGCTTATCGTCCAGCTTTCGGCTCCGTACAGCAAGACTGGCAGAATGACCGTTTTGTAAAGCTTGACTTTGGTCTTTCGAGTGAGGAGTTTTGACCCCAGTTGTGTGGACAAGCCGAAGTAGCAGCGGTCGCCAAGGGCGATTCTATGCCGGATCTCCACTGTGGTGTCATTTGTGATATTTACGTTTGCCCCGAGGTAGACAAACTCCTTAACTACCTCGAAATTGTAGCTGTCAATTGTTATGTTTTGTCCCAGGTGGTGAGCGACGGATTGGTTTTTGCTTGACAGCATGTATTTCGTTTTGTCCTCATTGACCTTAAGACCAACTCGTTTCGACTGTTCTTCAATCGCCGTGAATGCCTCCACAATGCCACGGCGAGAACACGCGATGATGTCAATATCAACCGCGTATCCTAGCAGCTGGACGGACTTGTAGAAGATAATGCCTTCCCTGTTGACCCCTGCCCGTCGCACTATCTGCTCCAGCACCAGTCACATGACAGCGCATCTCCTTGCCGAAATCCGGTGCATGTTTCGAAATATTGTATGCTATTTAGAAATTACGAATACTTTTGTCCAACCAAATTCTCAATTGTTTAATTACTTTTATTGCTACTGTTTGTTTTCGTTATGAAATTTATTCTGAGTTTTTCATTATTTGTTGTATACATCTCTCTCTATAAGATAAGAACAACGTTTTCCAAATAACAACTTTTTAAAAGAGTTTTTTCCGCTTTTTATTGTTAGTAACACCACATTACGAATACTTTTGTCCATCAGTGTAGGTACTTAGGCGGCGTCTTATAAAAAATCAATTTACATTTCAAAGAGCAATAGAACACATGAAAAAGTAACAATAATAGAAATATATATACAAAGCACAAAAACAGGGATTTGCTTTCATTCACAGAAATATTTTAATTATTGTAAATACCGTAACAAAAGTGTTCTTTTCTAACCTCAAATGTACCTATTGTACATTCATTTTATTTAAATTCACGTTTTCAAATGCAAACTGTTCTCGTATGTCGTTACTATTCCAAGTGCAAATTAAACAACCAAATATGATTAATAAGGGAATTTATGTATGTATGTAGTATATGATAGATATATTAATGTTAAATTATAATAAAATGTACACAATTAACAAATTACATATATATACACGGTTAATAAATTAAACTAATTTTATTGTACTATGTTTTGCTTTAAAACCGGCGGTGATGTTCTGGTAGAGAGGGCATGGGCTCGGACATACAGGGTAAAGTTGTTGATTGCTCTCAACCTGGCGAGATGCCAGCAACGATCCCTGTTTAAATGCCCGGGTCAAGTTGACATACGGCCTCCTCGCGGCGCCCTCTGGATAGCCTCTTCAACAACCGTTGGGAGGTGAACAAACGTATGCAGCGAAAAAATAACCCCGACCAGAATGGCGGTTGTGCGGCGGGCTAACAATCCGCCCACGTAAAAAACCTAAAAGTTATGAATGAGCAAGATGCCTCGGATACACGGACGGATACTCGACGACGACAACGCACGAAAAAGGAACACGATTTGCGAGTATGCTCCTGGAATGTCAGAACCCTGTACACTCCCGGAGCTGCTCATAAACTAGAAGGAATCCTCACGCAGTACAAGGCGGTTATTACTGCGGTCTCCGGACGGTCGAACCGCCAACCAAATCGACCATGTGCTCATTGACGCAAGGCACTCGTCAAACATCCTGGATGTGCGAACATTCAGAGGGGCAAATGTCGACTCTGACCACTTCCTCGTAGTAGCAAGATTCAAAGCTCGACTGTCCAATGTCAGAAAGCTGCACCAGCCCATCAGGAGGAGGTTCGACATTGGGCGCCTGAGCACACCGGAGGTTGCCAGAGTCTACAGGGAGCAGCTGAGCGAAAGACTCTACGGTATGCCTACGTCGAACACAAATGCCAATAATATGTGGCTGCATTGCCGCTAAGCCATTCAGGAAGTAGCCGAAACCACCTTAGGATACCTACCACCCCCGACAAGAAACCCGTGGTATGATGGCGAGTGTGAGCAGAAAAAGGCAGCAACCCACGAGGCGTACCAAAAGGCGCTGCAGAGGAAAACCAGGGCAGTGCAAGAAGAGTACCGAGCCAGAAGAAGGGAGGAGAAAAGACTACTGCGACAAAAGAAAAGAATCTTCGCAGCCTGGCGGCGATGTTCTGGTAGGGAGCATGCACCAGATCATCTACAGAATTTGGGAAGATGAAAGCATGCCCGACGACTGGAATACCAGCTCTATATGCCCCATCCACAAAAAAGGCGATCCTACCTCTTGCAAGAACTAAAGAGGTATATCCCTGCTCAATGTCGCATACAAGATCCTGTCCAGCGTATTGTGTAAACGTCTAAAACCATTTTGCACCGCACTAATCGGCAGCTACCAGTGCGCCTTCCGGCCCGGCAAATCAACTTTAGACCAAATTTTCACACTTCGACAAATTCTGGAAAAGACCAACGAGTTTCGAATCGATACACACCATCTTTTCATCGATTTCAAAGCCGCATACGACAGCATTCATCGTGAAGAACTGTTTGGGGCGATGGCCGAATTCGGGATCCCGGTAAAACTGATCCAGTTGTGTCGCGCCACGCTAAAAAACACGCGATGCACCGTGCAACTCGGTTCTAGGACCTCGGAACCATTCGAAACATGCACCGGATTTCGGCATGGAGATGCGCTGTCATGTGACTTCTTCAACCTGGTGCTGGAGCAGGTAGTGCGACGGGCAGGCGTCAACAGGGGAGGCACTATCTTTTACAAGTCCATCCAGCTGCTGGGATACGCGGATGATATCGACATCATCGCGTGTTCTCGCCGTGGCATTGTGGAAGCATTCACGGCGATTGAAGGACAGGCGAAACGAGTTGGTCTTAAGATCAATGAGGATAAAACGAAATACATGCTGTCAAGCAAAAACCAATCCGTCGCTCACCACATGGGACAAAATATAACAATTGACAGCTACAATTTCGAGGTAGTTAAGGAGTTTGTCTACCTCGGGGCAAACGTAAATTCCACAAATGACACCACAGTGGAGATCCGGCATAGAATCGCCCTTGGCAACCGCTGCTACTTCGGCTTGTCCACACAACTGGGGTCAAAACTCCTCACTCGAAAGACCAAAGTCATGCTTTACAAAACGCTCATTCTGCCAGTCTTGCTGTACGGAGCCGAAAGCTGGACGAAAAGCAGGACAGCGGAGCTGATTTTGGGTTCTTTCGAAAGAAAAATTCTGCGCCGGATATTTGGTCCTGTCTGTGAGGAAGGTGAATGGAGAAGAAGACACAACCGCGAACTCTGCGAGATGTACCAAGATGTGGATGTAGTCCGGAAGGCAAGGATCCGTCGACTACACTGGCTCGGCCACATCGAGCGCATGGACATCAACGCTCCAGCTAAGAGGGTCTTCGACTCCGAGCCTCCTGGTTCGAGAAGAAGAGGAAGACCGAACCTCCGATATAAAGAAAGAAAAATAAGAAAGCTCATAAGACAGAGAGCGGGCTTTAAGAAAATCTGTTGTTGGTATTCAATAAGTAGGTAGGTAGGGTCGTAGCCTTCCCAGAGTTGAGAAGAATACACATAGGCCAGGGAGGCCCGTTGTGCAACCACGAGGGGGTTTTACCCCCCTATTCGTGGAACCATTTTGTGCTTCTTAAGAAGTTAAGAAGATCAAGTATCCCTACTTTCTGAACATCTGTCAGACCGTTAAGGAAGTAAGAGCCTTAGTAACGTTTCCTGAAATTGCAGTGAGCTGGACAGGCGCAGAGAAGGTGGTGAATGGATTCCACCTCCTCCTCGTCCTGACAGCTTCTGCAGAAATCATTCGGAACTATACCTAGTCTTTGTGCGTGACTGCCAATGAGGCAGTGACCTGTGATGACACCGATGACTTTGTAGATGTCGATTCTTTTTAGGGAGATTATACTCCTTGTGCGTTGACTGTCAAGCCGAGGCCAGATTTGCCTGGTGATGACGCAGGTATGTCCCTGTGTCCATCTCAGGTTCGTCTCGGCCCTGGCGAGATTGGTCAGATTATGTTTAATGGTTGTAAGGGGTACTCCCTCACAAGCCACGATTGATTGTAGCGTCGTTCTTAGTTTGGCGAGTGTGTCGGCTTTTTCATTACCTGTATGTATACAATTCAGTAAGTAGGAGGTACCAAATAGGAAAAAAAGAGGAGGACTATCTACAAAAAGGAATGAGAAGCCATGAAAAACCTAACTTGTAAAAAAAACCAAGTCTCGCAACTTAGATCTTCTACCGTAAAAAGTTGTGAGATCCATGTCTTACCAAGTCGATTAATTTATTCAGTCCCTACTTAAGGGACCTTCTGCCTTGATTTATTACGTAATAAGCTAACCTAACAACATCTTATAGTGACCATATCAATATCAAAATCTTTTATGTTTTAAGTAAATAGATTGACCTGGCCCTCGCATGAAAACACAATGTATCTCACAAGTAATACATCTTCTTCTTCTTCTTAGTGGGCGCTACAGTTCGGGGTGAACCTGGGCCTCAACCAACATGCCCCTCCATCTAGCACGATCTTTTACTAGCCTTTTCCATTGCCGCACACCCAGTTGGCTGAGGTCCCCTCCCACCTATGTGCGCCATCTTAAGTGCGGCCGTCCTCTGCTTCTTCGTCCCTCGGGGTTGGATTCAAAGACTCTCCGAGCTGGAGCTGTACTGTCCATTCGCTCTTCATGGCCCAGTCATCTTAGGCGTTGAATCCGTAGACGCCTGACTAAACTCATGTCGCTGTACAGCCCGTAAAGTTCGTGGTTGAATCTTTCCTCCATCCCCCGTCTGCGTTTATGAGCCGAAAATCACGCGCAAAATCTTTCTCTCGAAACGACCAAGGGCCCCTTAATCCGCTTTTGATAGTATCCATGCTTCTGCGCCGTACAAAGGGACAGGGATGATAAGGGTCTTGTATAGATTCAACTTTGTCGTTCGGGAGAGGGCTCTATTACTTAATTACCTCCTGAGCCCAAAGAAACAGCGATTGGCAAGAGTGATTCTGCGTTTGATTTCGGAACTGATGTCGTTGTTCCAGGTCACTGCGGAGCCAAGGTAGACGAAGTCCATAACTACTTCGAACTTATATCTACCTATACAAACGTTCTGGCCGAGACGTCGGTGTTGAGCGTCCTTTGTTGATGACAGCATATATTTAATTTTGCCCTCGTTTACCGCCAAACCAATTTTCGCCGCCTTCATCTCAATACTCAAACTCCTCTTTGACATTTCGCTGTGATCTACCTATTATGTCAATATCGTCGGCGTATGCAAGGAGTTGCGAGGATTTGAAATAGATTGTGCCTCTTGTATTGGCCAGTGATTTTGCACAATCATTTCCAATATGATGTTGAAGAAATCACACGACAGCGCATCGCCCTGCCGAAATCCTTTTTTGACATCAACTATCGGTAAGGTGTCATCCTGCATAGTCTAAGGAGTTTAGCAGGTATGTCAAAGGTAGACATAGCGTTGTATAGCTCATCTCTAATTACGCTGTCGTATGAGGCTTTGAAGTCGACAAATAGGTGGTGAGTGTCGACTTGAAATTCATTGTTTTTTTCCAGGATCTGCCGTAGTGTGAACATTTGGTCGATGGTGGTCTTTCCTGGCCTGAATCCGCACTGATAAGGATCTATCAGGCTTCAGGCGTTCAGAAAATTTTGTAGGCGATGTTAAGAAGACTTTTTCTTCTGTAGTCTGCGCAGTCAGAGGGGTCTCCTTTCTTGTGGATCGGGTATACGATGCTGAGACTCCATCACTCGGACATGTTTTCCTCTGCCCATATCTTAGTGATGAGCTGGTGCATGCTCCTAACCAGGTAATCCCCAGCTGCCTTGAAGAGCTCAGCAGACAGTCCGTCTGCGCCAGCAGCTTTATTCGACTTGAGTTTCGATATGGCTATCTTAACTTCGTCGAGGTCAGGGAGACGGAATTCTCTGTGATCTTCGTCGAATAGAAATGGATCATTCTGTCCGACAGTGGCATATTGAAGTGGTTTTTCCATATTCTTAGCATCGACTGCAATTCTACTACTAGGTGTCCGTTCTCATCCCTGCAGGCTTCCGTTCTGGCTTTATAACCTTGGCATGTTCGCTTTATCTGTTGATAAAACTTTCGAACGTCACGCCTGCAGTAACACCTCTCCAAATCCTCAATCGCGCGCTTCTCGTACTCATTCTTCTTTCTTCTGAGAAGCTTAAGCTCCTCCCTTCTTTTTAACTCGTAGAGCTCACGAGCTGCTCTTGTTCTTTTATGCAGCGAGGCTTTATATGCATCCTGCTTCGCTGTGTGAATCCTCCTGCACTCGTTATCGAACCAGGTGTTTCTTCGTGGTGGAGCCTTGAAGCCTAAAACTTCGGATGCAGAGCTTTTCAGGGCTTGTTGGCAAAAGATCCACTGCTGTTCTATTGATAGCGTTGAGGGTGGGTTGAGGTGTATCGGGTTGAGGTGTAGGGAGACGCGATCGGTAAAAGCACAAGCGGTTTCTGGCGATAGTAGCTTTCCGACGTCATAACTTTGTATTCTTACTCTCCTCCGCTGCGTTCGTGATATCCGTAGGTGCATCTTGGCTACTACAAGATAGTGGTCCGAGTCGATGTTAGCCCCTCGGAAAGTTCGAACATCAAGAATAGTGGAGGAGTGTCTGACGTCGATCGCGATGTGATCAATCTGGTTGGTGGTTGATTGATCAAAATACCGCCAAGTGCCTTTGTGTATATGGAGGTCCGGGAAGCGTGTACTGGCTAGAAGGAGATTTCGCCCCGTAGGCAAGATATGGTCGAATGCCCGATGAATGGAATCTCAGTATCGTTTGCCCGGTCCATAAGAAAGGAGACCCCTATGACTGCGCCAATTACAGAGGGATAAGCCTCCTGAACATCGCGTACTAGATCCTCTCTGCTATACTGTGTAAGTACCAGAAACCCTTCGTGGACATTCTGATAGGTTCCTACCAGTGTGATTTCAGGCCAGGAAAGTCCACGATAGACCAAATATTTACACTACGGCAGATCTTGGAGAAGACCCATAAATTCCAGGTCGACACGCACCATCTTTTCGTCGACTTTAAAGCCGCGTATAATAGTGTTTATAGAGACGAGCTATACAGAGCCATGTCATGTTTTAACATTCCTGCCAAACTCGTCAGACTGTGCAGTTAAAAAAGGTTTTAGACAGGGTGACGCACTGTCATGTGATTTCTTCAACATTATTCTTGAAAAGATCGTGCGGGACTCTGCGGCCAATACAAGAGGTACGATCTACTTCAAGAACACACAATTGCTTGCCTACGCAGATGACTTGACGTTATTGGACGAACAAAGCGACACGTCAATGAGGCGTTCGCAAACATTGAAGCAGAAGCGGCTAAAGTGGGTCTAAGGGTAAATGGGGACAAGACCAAATATATGTTCTCATTCAAGAAAGACGCGCAACACCGACGTCTTGGTCAGAACGTCACCTTCGGCAGCTATATTTTTGAAGTAGTCAAGGACTTCGTCTACCTTGGCTCGGTAGTGACAAGCAGCAACGACACCAGCGCTGAGATAAAACGCAGAATAACTCTTGCCAATCGCTGCTTCTTCGGGCTCAAGAGGCAATTGAGTAGTAGAGCCCTCTCTCGAAAAACTAAGGTTTCCCTCTACAAAACCTTAATCATCCCGGTCCTCCTCTACGGCGCTGAGGCTTCGACGTTATCAAAGGCGGATGAAGAGGCTCTTGGGCGTTTCGAGAGGAAAATTCTGCGTGCAATCGTTGGTCCCGTTTGTGTAAACGGAGAGTGGAGGAGGAGATTCAACCAGGAACTGTACGGGCTGTACAGCGACATCGGCCTAGTTAGACGTCTTCGGATCCAACGTCTAAGATGGCTGGTTCATGTAGAGCGAATGGACATCAACGCTCCGGCCCGAAGAGTCTTCGACTCCAACCCCGAGGGACGACGCAGCAGAGGACGAGCGCATTTAAGGTGGCGCGCACAGGTGGAAAGGGACCTCAACCAACTGGGCGTGCGGCACTGGAAGCGGCTGGCCAAAGATCGTGCCGGCTGGAGAGGCTTATTGGTTGAGGCCCTGGTTCACCCCGAACTGTAGCGCCATTAAAGAAGAAGAAGATACATATGGGCTGTGTATAGTGTAAGTCATTAGCAAAATTAACCAAGCTGACATCTTTCTTGCCACTAGAGACGGTTTTTTTTAATAAACCAAATATTAAAAAAAAAAGGAAAAAACGATAATCACGTTCACCGTCAGCGTTATTGTTAATATAGTTGTCAATTCGGACGTAGCTCTGGTTAACTTCATTCATTGTGAATTATCAGGGAGAAATCAATTTGATTATGACATCGATTATCGCCACCTTGTTAAATCCAACACTCGATTGTACTTAATCTTGAACCGCTATATGCCTGACGTACATGGTTCCAATGAGTTTAATCGAAAATTTCACAACTGAAAAAGCAGTACAATGCCGATGAGTAAATAAATAGGTTTATTAGATTAAATCTATAAATTGTTAACACATGATCCATTTTTGAATTGAGAGATCACTCGAGGCTAACAGTTGGCCACATTCTCGGTGTGAAAAGTGCCACGAAGATGAGTGGGATGCTAACCTCTGAAGTAAACCGGGTTAAAGTAACACCTCTCACTGGGTGGTAAATAATCGTAGAATTTTTTCGGAATTCTGCAATATCTTGGCCCGACATTCGTTGATCATCTCTTGGTACTCTTTAATGGTAGATTCTATTGTGATCAGTTGATTTTTCATTGGTTCCGTTACTGATTCCGTCAGACTGTGGAAAAACAATTAAGGAATTTGTTTTTTTTTTTCTAGAAATAAAACAATCACCTTCGTTCTTTCTTTAGTTCGATTGAAGCTTGGTTATAAGTGTCCCTCCACATGGTCAATTCTAGTTGCATTGCATCGATGTCTTCGGGTATGAAATCCATCAACTTTCCCAAGGGATTTATCGACTTGGTTAGGTTTTGTATGATGTCCCGCAGGCTATTGATTTGGCGAGCTGAACTTTGTCTCGTGCCACTGTCCTGGGTATACGAAATAAATAAAAATCATATGAATACATTGGTTATGAAGCAAATATTCAAACCTTTTCAGGCATCTGCTCGGCTTCCAATGTAGTGCCTTGCACAAGCTCCTTCTGAGTCTCAAGAATCTGCTGTACCAAATGGCCTTGCTGGAGCGCATCTTCGCTCGGTGCTGAATCATTTGTTCTGAAAGTTCCTAGCATGGATTCATCCATATGTGGATCCTCAATAATCACCAGATTCTCCCCATCGTCCTCGAGTTCCGAAGTGAATGTTTCCAGCCTAACACTAATGCCCGACATCTTGACTTGATCGTTAGGTTGCAGGATTATTTCAACGTTTTTGTCCCTTCTTCGTGGTGCTCCAGGGCGTGATGATGCCGGTCTACCGCTTGGTGGTCGAAGCGATGTACGAGGTCGTGGAACATTCTCTGGGACGTCTCTAGAATTTTCCCGTACAAATGTCGATTCACGTCTTACTTCGGAATTTTGGCTCAAATCTTGATGTGATTGTACAACTGATGAAGTTTGGCTTTCGGGCAGTTCTTCATTGACAGTCTGAATGGTTTCCGTAGATTCGGGATCCATTTTGAAACCTGTTTCATCGACTTTTGGACTACGATGTTTTTCAGCACTCGAACGTCGGATGTTTTCCGATGACCGTTTGCTCTCAGCGAGTTGTCGAATTTCTTTTTCATTTTTGACCTCAGCATCTGCATCGAAGAGGATTTCTTTTGATTTCCTATTTGCAGGACTTTCTTTGTTGTCCGCCTTTGTTGCCTCCTTAGAAGAAGGTCGATTTGATGCAATTGATACTTCGGTTTTAATTTCATGAACTTTTCTCTCCTGAATCGAGCTTCTTTCAATTACAGCTCCCTCAATCTTTGGCTCTTTTACCTTTGTATTGATAATTTCTTGCAGCTGTATCTGAGGCTCCAAACTTGTTTCTGTGCTGGATAAGGTGATACCACTGGACTTTTTAGTTCTTTTTTCAGGTGACGTTCTCTTTACGGTTTCATTCAAAGGTTTGTTTTTAGTTTTCTTTTCGTCATTTTTGTTACTATCCGATGGCAGCAAGGTTTTCGCAGGTTTTTCTTTAGAGGCTTTGACATTCTTTGTTTTTAATTTTTCTTTAGTCTCACCAGCCCTAGTGGCTGGTTTTTCGTTCGATTTTTTTTCCTTTGATGTGGGTTTCGCTGCAGGTTTCGAAGTGGTGTTATTTATTTTATTCACAGCCGTTTGCCAGTCTAATTTACTATCGATTACTTTCCCCATTAACTGAAGAAGTTCATTGGTTTTCTCAGGCTCATGGCCGGCGACAATTTTGGACGTTTTAATTGAAATATCTTCATTAGTTGTCATTTCTAAAATGGATTAATAAGATATTGTTCAAGAAATATGTATGCAATGATGTCATACTTATGACGTCGACCATTTTTTGTAAAAACTTCATCTTAGCCTCGCGGTCAATAATACTTTCCACATTAAGTTCCTCGGCAGTATAAAGGCCATTAAAGCAACCTGTATTTCGAATTACCTATAATATACAAGAATGTGAAGGAGGCAATCTTCAATCATGTTTCTACTCACCGCCTTAAAAACATCATGAAGAAACCGAAACGGTGGTTTCTTTAATAGTTTTTCACTTAACACGGGTTTTTTAACATATTTTTCAAGTGCATTTTGAGTTCGTTTTATCACAATGGCGTCAACTGCAACTTCCGACATTATACAAAAAATTCCTTGAAAATTCTTATTTAAAGTTTCTTTTTTCTACATTCGCTTTTCGAAAGTACTTCAGGGGTGAATTGGAAAGTATGAATGATTGGAAAAAACTATGAAAATACATTTTCTCTAAATGTTTTTGCCATGATTGTCATGGCAACCCAAGCGCCGGCGTCGAGACTTGTTTAATGGACGACCACGTGTTGATTTATTTATTTTTACTTTAACATGAACTACTAAGGTTCGTTGCCTCTGCTCTTTCAATGTTAAGTGCATTGCAAAGGTAAGGTTTCGGTGAATGCTTTAATTTTTTTTTTGTCAAAAGCAAAGTCAAAAACAAGCGGCTAAAAGGACATTGGGTCAGATCGCGAGTAATGACCCGATGAACAAAATAGACTCAGTGTGTTTGTTGGTGGCGAGAAAAGAGTTTTAAAAGCCATCAAGAAGAAGGAAGCATTTAATGATGGGTATAGGGTCTTCCGAACTTTGACACTGCATGGACGGATGTAGCGTTCAACAACACGTGCAAATAATAAAATTGTTTTATCAAAATGGGTGTTCATTTGACGGTGGCCATAATCGTTCTAACGAGAGGACTATCCGCAGTGTGGTGGATAAATTTGAGTCCACTAGCTCAGTAAACCATAAATCAACACCCGTACGTCGTGGCTGTGGTGCAGTGGTTAACATCATCGACCGCCGAGCGGAAGGTCTATAGTTTAAATTCGCTTCGTAGCCAAGAAAAAGTAATTCCTATACGGACAAAAAGTATGCAACGCACACAACCTGATCGGAGTGCAGTGGTTTGGGTCGTTGATGTTCGTTCACTACTCTCAGGGGTGGTTGTCCTAGATCGGACGAGAGCCGACCAATTCCGGGTTGGTTATAGTCCGTAGTAATTCGTTCGAGCACTTTAGTATTGCATACGCAGAGGATGAATTTCAGTTGACCTTATACTGTGAGTGTTATGCCTGCAGCAGTACGTCTGGTCACTTTCCATTCACAACTGCGTTGCATACTTTTTTGTCCGTATAGGAATTACTTTTTCTTTGCTACGAAGCGAATTTGAACTATAGACCTTCCGCTCGGCGGTCGATGATGTTAACCACTGCACCACTGCCACCCCAATATTAAGGAGGCTTATTCCCCTGTACTTCGCGCAGTTATAGGAGTTTCCCTTTTTGTGGACTGGGCAAACGATACTGAAATTCCTTTCGTCGGGCATGCTTTCCTCCCACCAAATTTTACAGATGAGCCAGCACATCTTCAACCGCTTTAAATAGCTCGGCAGACTGCGCCCGCGGCTTTATTTGTCTTAAGCTTAGAAATTACAACCTTAGTTTCATCTAGGTCAGGTGGACGGAATTTCCTTGGATCTTCTTCCGTTGCGAATGGATCATTCTGACTGGCAGCGGTATTAGATCTTTCATCGCTGATAAAGAGTCGACAGAACTGTTCCTTCCACATTCTCCGCATCGACTGCGACTCTTCGTTTTAATTTTTCTTAATACTTGCGAGCGTTATTCCTGTGGTAGCACCCCTTCATCTCTCCGATCTCACGCTTTTCATGCTCTCTTTTTTTCTTCCTTAAACGCGTGTATTCCTTCCTCCTTTCCTGCTCATAATGTTCACAAGCAGCTCTCGCCCATCTATGTAGCATGGCCTTGTAGACGGTTTGCTTTGCTATATAGTAAAATATTTAGTGTTAAACAAAAGAAACAACGAATTCATTTATATTTTCTTTATCAATTTGTTTATTTAACTCGATTTTATTTATTATTACACAAAGCAAGATGTTCCAGCTAAATCCGTCTTGCTTCTAGATTAGTTGATGAAGAACTGCTGGGCGGCTGGTTAGAAACTCTGATCATTGTCTCCTACAGAGATAACGGCAGATTCCTAACCAGTAACAAAATCGATCGTGCCACTTGTCGCTTGGTTTTTCAAACAACAAGTGTGGTGAGAATGGCGGTTGAAAGGTGGAGGCGAGTTCGTTACATATAACTATATGGGTTTGCCCGTATTGCTCATCAAACCAGGGGCTTCTAGCTAGCGGTGCATTGAAGTCCAACACATCAGAGGCAGCGCCTCTGATGTCGCGCTGGAAATGTACTGTTGTTCTGTGGATTGTGCCAGTGTCATCGGAATTTGCGAGAGGTTAAGGGAAACTCGATCGACTAAGATCCTAGCGGTCTCCTGGGATTGCAGCTCTCCGACGTCAAACCTTCGTTATCCAGCTCGACTCCGTGGCATCCTTGATATCTTGATTCATACCTTGACTACAATAAGGTAGTGATCCGAGTCGATGTTTGTTCCTCGGAATGTTCTCACATCTAGGATGCTGGAAGAGTGTCTGGCGTCGATCGCAGTATGATCAATCTGGTTGGTGGTCGACTGATCAGGTGATCGCCAGGTTCCTTTGCGGATGTTGAGATGCGGTGATCGTGTGCTAGCTAGAAAGAGAGTATGCCCCGCTAGGAAGTAGCCGATGTGTAGGCTATATTTCCCCGTGATCAACTATGTCAAATATGTTCTCTTTGGGCAGTTTCGCATTAAAATCTGGTAGCACTATTTTTGTATCATAGCTGGAACATTGGGCATAAGTTCTGTCTAGGAGATCGTAGAAATCGTCTTTGAGTCGATCGTCCTTTTCTTCGGTTGGGGCGTGCGTGCATATCGAGCTAATGTTCCCGAAATTAGCTTTGATGCAGATCAAGCGATTCACGTAGTACATGTCGCAGTTTTTCATCTTCCTGTTGCCTGGTCCAACCCATCGCACTTCTTGGAGTGCGGTTATATTTGCTTTATAGCAGTTGAGAGTTTGCTCCAATAGATTGCCTGCACCCGGTCTGTTAAGGGACCTCATATTCCAGGTGCAGACTCCAGACTCGTAAGTCATTTAATCGTTTGTAAACTAAATATAAACTGAACTTCTTCATTCACTGTTTAAATTTTTTTATAGTAATATGTACTGCTATTATAACAGCATGCAGATAAGCACTTTAGGGGAGAAGGGAGCGAGCAAACAGGCCTAAGAACTTGGCAAACGCCAGCTTCTATCTCTGTCCCTGCTCAATCCAAGTTGACACACAGCCTCCGCGTGGCCTCCCCTGGATAGCTATACTGGCACCCGCCAGGTAGTGAACCAATGTGTGCAGCGACCCGACCCTTGTTCCTGGGGAAAGAGGAACCTGGCCCTCCGGGTTGGGGATTGCGCTTAGGGCTAACATCCCTATCGCTTAAAACAAAAATTTTGTTCAGAGACAACCAATAGCTTCGGACACGGACGGATTACATGTTGACGACCCCCGCAAACGTCAAAAAGGAAACGAATTTCGGATCTGCACCTGGAACGTTAGGTCCCTCAACAGACCAGGTGCAGCCGAACAACTGGTCAACTCTTTGGACTGCTATAAGGCAGATATTACCGCGCTCCAAGTAGTGCGATGGGATGGGCCAGGCAAAAGGCGGATGAAAAACTATGATATATGTATACTACGGAAACTGCTACAGAGAAAATAAACAACGCTTATTCGGATGCGGATTTGTTATTCGAGACAGACTCAGGAAAAACGTCTTAAGCTTCCAACATGTAAGCCAACGCATCAAGGCCAATCTCGGTAATATAAGTTTAATATGTGTCCACGCCCCCCCAGAGGAGAAAGATGACCGACATAAAGACGACTTCTATGGTCTCCTAGGCAGAACATATGCCCAATGTCCCAGCTATGACACCAAAATCGTTCTAGGAGATTTCAATGCGAAGCTGGGTAAGGAAGCTATCTTTGAACGGGTCATTGGAAAGCACAGCCTACACAACACCACGTGAGAAAACGGACTAAGGCTAGTGGACCTTATGGCGGAACATAATCTGGTAGTAGCAAGTACACGATTCCCACACCCCAACATCCATAAGGAGACCTGGGGGTCTTTCGATCAATCGACAACCAAACAAATTGATCATATTGCGACCGTTTCGAGGCGCCAACATCGACTCGGATGATTTCCTTGTTGCAGCCAAGGTACGGATACGAATTTCTCGGATTCAACGGAGTCGAGTAAGAACATCAAAATTTAACGTCAGAAAGCTGCAATCGCAGGAGACCGCCAGGACTCCAGTCCCGATGCAATCTGCCGAAACCATAGAACAGCAATGGAGTCGTTGTCTGAACGCCATTAGAGAGGTCGCCTCAGATGTACTCGGTTTCGAGCCACCACCGTCGAGAAACCCCTGGTTTGATGTGAGTGCAGACAGGCCCATGTAGAGAAACAGAATTCATACATGGCCACATTGCATCGACGGACGAGAGCTGCCCGCGAGCTCTATGAACAGAAAATAAGGGAGGAGCGTACACTTCTGAGAAGGAAAAAGGAGCACGAGAAGTGCGAGATCGAGGAGATGGAGGGATGTTAATGCAGGAACGACGTTCGAAAATTTTAACAGAAAGTAAAACGAACATGCCAATGCTATAAGGCCAGAGCAGAAGCCTGCAGGGATGAGCACGGACAACTAGTAGTGGAGTCGCAGTCGATGCTGATATTGTGGATTGATGGAAAATCCACGATAGACCAAATATTTACACTACGGCAGATCTTGGTGAAGACGCACCATCCGCGTATGACAGTGTTTATAGAAACGAGCTATACAGAGCCATGTCATGTTTTAACACTCCTGCCAAACTCGTCAGACTGAGCAGGATGACTATGGAGAACTCTCGCTGCTCCACTAAGGTTGGAGGTGAACTAACTGACCCCTTTGATGTTAAAAAAGGTTTTAGACAGGATGACGCACTGTCATGTGATTTCTTTAACATTATTCTTGAATAGATTGTGCGGGACTCTGCAATAAAAGGGGTACGATCTACGCAGATGATATTGACGTTATTGGACGAACAAAGCGAAACGTCAATGAGGCGTTCGCAAGCATTGAAGCAGAAGCGGATAAAATGGGTCTAAGGGTAAATGGGGACAAGGCCAAATATATGCTGTCATTCAAGAAAGACGCGCAACACCGACGTCTTGGTCAGAACGTCAACTTCGGCAGCTATATTTTCGAAGTAGTCAGCGCAACGACCCAGCGCTGAGATATAACGCAGAATAACTCTTGCCAACCGCTGCTTCTTCGGAGTCAAGAGGCAATTGAGTAGTAGAGCCCTCTCTCGAAAAACTAAGGTATCCCTCTACAAATCCTTAATCATCCGCTGATTAAGGACGAGCGCTGTGGCTTGGACGTTATCAAAAGCGGATGAAGAGGCTCATGGGCATTTCGAGAGGAAAATTCTGCGTACAATCTTTGGTCCCGTTTGTGTAAACGGAGAGTGGAGGTGGAGATTGAACAAATAACTGTACTGGCTGTACAGCGACATCGGCCTGTTAAGACGTCTTCGGATCCAACGTCTAAGATGGCTAGGCCATGTAGAGCGAATGGACATCAACGCTCCGGCTCGAAGAGTCTTCGACTCCAACCCCGAGGGACGACGCAGCAGAGGATGATCGCATTTAAGGTGGCGCGCACAGGTGGAAAGGGACCTTAACCAACTGGGCGTGCGACACTGCAAGCGGCTGGCCAAATATCGGGCCGGCTGGAGAGGCTTGTTGGTTGAGGCCCTGGTTCACCCCGGACTATAGTGCCTTCAAAGTAAGTAAGGTAAGCACTTTGCTTCGCGGGTAATCTATTGTAAATTGTAACTACGGAATATTCAATAGAGTGATATAAATTTTGTCCGTATTCGAGTTTTGAGGTTACTTACTTACTTAGGTGGCGCTACAGTCCGTGGTGAACCTGGGCCTCAACCAACAAGCGTCTCCAGCCGGCACGGTCTTTGGCCAGCTGTTTCCAGTGCCGCACGCCCAGTTGGTTGAGGTCCCTTTCCACCTGCGTGCACCACCGCTGAGGCGGCCGTCCTCTGCCGCGCCTTCCTTCCGGAGTGGATTCGAAGACTTTTCGGGTCGGAGCTGTATCTTCCATGCGCTCTACATGGCCTAGCCACCTTAGACGCTGTATCCGTAGACGTCGTACCAGGCCGATGTCGCTGTACAACCCGTACAGTTCTTCGTTATATCTTCTCCTCCATACACCGTTTGAACAAACGGGACCGTAGATAGAGCGCAGAATTTTCCTCTCGAAACGACCAAGGGCATCTTCATCCGCTTTTGTTAAGGTCCAAGCCTCTGCGCCGTAAAGGAGGACTGGGATGATCAAGGTCTTATATAGTGTCACCTTGGTTTTCCGAGAGAGGGCTCTACTTCTCAATTGCCTCTTGAGCCCAAAGAAACAGCGGTTGGCAAGAGTGATTCTGCGTTTTATCTCAGCGCTGGTGTTGTTGTCGCTGGTAATCAGTGAGCCAAGGTAGACGAATTCCTTGACCACTTCAAAGTTATATCCGCCCATGGTGACGTTCTGGCCAATACGTCGGTGTTGTCCGTCTCTTTTAGATGAGAGCAGATATTTGGTTTTACCCTCATTAACCTTGAGACCCATCTTAGCCGCTTCTACCTCAATGCTCACAAAAGCCTCATTGACGTCTTGCTGTTTTCGTCCAATTACGTCAATATCGTCGGCGTACGCAAGCAATTGCGTAGACTTGAAATAGATCGTACCTCTTGTGTTGGCCAGTGACTCTTGCACAATCTTTTCAAGCACGATGTTGAAAAAGTTGCACGACAGCGCGTCGCCCTGCCTAAATCCTTTTTTAACATCAAAGGTCTCGGTATGCTCATTACCGACCTTAATGGAGCAACGAGAATTCTCCATTGTCATCCTGCACAGTCGGACGAGTTTGACAGGGATGTTAAAACTAGACATGGCTTTGTACAGCTCGTCTCTATATACGCTGTCATACGCGGCCTTGAAATCGACGAAGAGGTGGTGATTGTCGACCTGGTATTCCTGGGTCTTCTCCAAGATCTGCCGTAGCGTAAATATTTGGTCTATTGTGGATTTACCTGGCCTGAAACCACACTGATAAGAGCCGATCAGGTTATCCACAAACGGTTTCAGGCGTTCACACAATACGGCAGAGAAGATCTTATATGCGATGTTAAGGAGACTTATTCCCTTATAGTTGGCGCAGTTATAGGGGTCTCCTTTCTTATGGACCGGGCAAACGATGCTGAGATTCCATTCATCGGGCATGCTTTCCTCCGACCATACCCTGCAGATGAGATGGTGCATGCACCTTACCAGCTCATCTCCAGCCGCCTTAAAAAGCTCAGCAGACAGGCCGTCTGCGCCAGCGGCTTTATTAGACTTAAGTCTTGATATCGCTATTTTGACTTCGTCTAGGTCGGGTGGACCGAATTCTGTTACTTCGTGGTCCATTGCGAATGGCTCGCTCTGCCTGACAGCGGTATCTTGTCTATCATCGCCGTTATACAGTCTGCAGAAGTGGTCTTTCCAAATCCTCGGCATCGACTGCGACTCTACTACCAGTTCTCCATTTTCATCCCTGCAGGCCGCCACTCTGGCTTTGTATCCATGGCATGTTCGTTTTACCTTGTTGTAAAATTTACGGGCGTCATTCCTGCGGAAGCATCTCTCCATCTCCTCGATCTCACGCTTTCCGTGCTCTCTCTTCTTTCTTCTGAAAAGCGTGTGTTCCTCTCTTCTCTTCTGCTCATAGATTTCGCGAGCAGCTCTCGTCCGTCGTTGCAGCACGACCTTATATGCCTCTTGTTTTGCTGCATGGGCTTGTTCGCATTGTTCATCGAACCAGGGGTTTCTAGGTGGTGGCTGTTTGAAACCCAGCACCTCTGAGGCAGCATCTCTGACGGCGCTCTGGCAATGAGCCCATTCCTGCTCTATTGTTTGTGCTGCTCTGGGCGGATTTTGAGAGAGCTTTGAGGAGACACGATCGGCAAAGATTCTGGCAGTCTCTTGCGATTGTAGCTTTCCAACGTCAAACTTACGTTGTCCTACTCGACTCCTAAGCATTCTTGATATCCTCATTCGTACCTTGGCTACAACAAGGTAGTGGTCCGAGTCGATGTTGGCCCCTCGGAAGGTTCGTACGTCGAGAATACAGGAGGAGTGTCTGGCGTCGATCGCAATATGATCAATCTGGTTGGTGGTCGATTGATCACAAGACCGCCAGGTACCCTTGTGGATGTTGAGATGGGGGAATCGCGTGCTTGCTACAAGGAGGTTACGCCCCGCTAGGAAATCGATTAGCCTTAATCCGTTGTCGGATGTGGTGTTATGGAGGCTATGCTTTCCTATGATCGACTCAAATATGTCCTCCTTGCCCAGTTTTGCATTAAAATCTCCTAGGACTATTTTTGTGTCGTAGCTGGGACATTGGGCATATGTTCTGTCTAGGAGATCGTAGAATTCTTCTGTGAGTCGATCGTCCTTTTCTTCCGTTGGGGCGTGAGCGCATATTAAGCTAATGTTTCCAAATTTAGCTTTGATGCGGATTGTTATGAGGCGTTCGCTTACATCTCGGAAGCTTAAGACTTTTTGTCGGAGTCTTCCTCTAATAACGAATCCGCACCCGAATAGGCGCTGTTTGTTCTCCTTGTAGCAGTTCCCGTAGTAGATGTCGCAGTTTTTCATCCGTTTTTTGCCTGGTCCATCCCATCGCACTTCTTGGAGTGCGGTTATATCTGCTTTATAGCAGTTGAGGGTTTGCTCCAATTGATCGCCTGCACCCGGTCTGTTAAGGGACCTCACATTCCAGGTGCAGACTCTCAAGTCCGTTGGTCGTTTGCAGGGGTCGTCAGCTTTGTATCCGTCCGTATCCGAGGCTTGTTGTCGTTTCGGAACAAGTGGGTTTTTACGTGATAGGGATGTTACCCCTAAGCACAACCCCCAACCTGGAGGGCCAGGTTCCTCTTTCCCCAGGAACAAGGGTTGGGTCGCTGCACACATTGGTTCACTACCTGGCGGGTGCCAGGGTAGCTATCCAGGGGGCCACGCGGAGGCTGTGTGTCAACTTGGATTGAACAGGGACAGAGATCGAAGCTGGCGTTTGCCATGTTAAACGCGATCAACTTCTTTGCTCTGTTTGCTGGCTCCCTCCCTCCCGAGTTTTGAGGTTGCTTCGCAATAATTTATTTTTCCCGTGATAGGGATGTTAAGCATATCCCCAAACCTGGATGGCCAGGTTCTTTTTTCCCAAGGAACAAGGGGGTCGCTACCAGGCTGTGTCAACTTGAATTGGACAGGGACAGAGATCGCGACTGGCGTTTGCCAGGTTTAACGTGATCCGATTCTTTGCTCTGTTTGCTCACTCTCTCTCGCCCTTTTAAAATGAACAATATCACATTTTCTTTTTTACTTTTTTTCTAATTGACTAATTGAGTGGAGCTGCCAATATCTTTGTTTCAGGAATATGAAGCCACATAAAAGGTGTATTGTTATAAAAAGAAAATATTCAAACACTTAATCTACTACAATGAGAAATTATTGAAAATCTGGGGCATATCGATAGGCTGCATATGCTTGGTTAACGCAGGAAAAGAAACGTCAAATTGTTTATAGCAGATGGAGTACAAAAAAAAAAAAAAAGAAACTTCACCCAAGTGACAAACGCAATCGTGTCATTTTTTTGACATTTCTAAGAAGAAAATGAAAATTTCGGATCGTAGCTAAGGTAGAACACTTTTAGGCATATTTTCTAAAAAAAATATGCTCTTTATTGAAACAAAAATAAGTTTATTTGTAACATTGGGCTTTTGAAACAGTCAGCACCTGGAAATATTCAAAATGTAAGTAAAATAGACGTAAGAAGTACATATTTTGTTAGTTTTTGACAGTTCGCCTAAAGAGTTAATCTTATCTCATGCACACAGTTTGTCAAGAAAATGTTTGCAAAACGTAAAAATAAAAAAAAAAAACTGATTTAAAAGCATATATTTACTAAGACAGCAAATGAGCTATTTTTTTTTATAACTAATCCATTTTCATATAAACTCTTTGCCGTAATGTAGAAAAAAAAAGGCAAATGTAACCCAAAACCAAAAAAAAGGACCCGTCACGTTAGTTGAAATTTCATTGCGTCTTGGAGTTGTGTGTCTGTTTGTTAGTCATTAACGATTTCATAGTGTCCAGAAAATTAAAAAAAAAAAACCGGCCAAGTGCGAGTCGGACTCGCGCACGAAGGGTTCCGTACCATCTGTAAATACATATAAATATGAAAGAGACTATGTATGTATGATAGAGTAGTTAATAAAATCGATCCGATAGATTGCACTTTTGCACTGATTCTGTGGCGCATCTGATCGCGTCGGCTGTCCATGATCAATTCCTTTTTTCTTCAGCACACACAGATTCTCTAAAGCGCGGTTCACATTGAACGATTTATCCACCGATTTGCTTGACAATCGTGGTTGGACGACAAACTGTGTATGCAAAACCAATGTGAACGCTCTAGCTACAAGTCGGTACGATTTGTAGTCAGGAAGTTGAAAATTTCCAACTTTTTGTTTGACAGCCGTGGTTGAACGATTTATCGTTAAGTGTGAACAGTTGTCGTACAACTTCAGAGCATTTTTTCACTTTCGCTTGTGCGTTCAGAGAAACAACAACAACTTTGAGCGGAATGAACGATATGACTTCAAACAAAGAAAAATAATTTTGGTTTGATTTTTTCATATGAGGAATTATTTCTCTCAGTAACTCATCATACGTTCCTAACAATTCGCAAATAATTACGAAAATCCTCTGGCAAATTTTGGTGAAATTCTCTTAACAGTTACCGATGAGAAATTATTACGTTTTCCGACCCATGGTTTAATCCACATTCGCTTTTTTTTTTCTTCATTTTCAAGTATTTCATCAATAATCATCCCTGTAACCAGAGCATGCGCCGCCATGTTAATACTTCGAAATTTCTATCGCAATTGAAGTCGGTCAACAAGTCGTTTGGTGTGAACGCTACGCATTATTTGGTCGTCAAGCAAATCGGTGGATAAATCGTTCAATGTGAACCGCGCTTAACGGGGCACTCGTTTCACGCAACCAAACTCACCCTTAAAATACTACACAGTGCGGTCTATGCACGGTGTGATCGTAAACTCAGCCAGTGTACTTCAACACACTTAGTCGTCTACTCTAACATGTATGTTACCTCATCAGTCATCACATTAAATCACATTTTTTGTATGATGACAGATCTTGGTTGCAGGCAGGCTATCGGCATATTACTTTGATAATCACCAATGAATTCAAATCAATTATCTTGACAGCAACGATGTGAAAAGGTGAATAACAATAAATATGGGGAAAAGGTTTGCAGCTAGGATTAATTCATCAAAGACACAAATATATTGTCGACTAACCTTAGTTCAGTATGTGACCAAGGGGATCTTTTTTTGATGAAAATCATGTCTGTTGTATGGGAGCCCCCCTTAAATATTAATTTTGTTCTGTTTTTATTTGTATTTGTCGTGGTAGCGGCAACAGAAATACATCATCTGTGAAAATTTCAACTGTCTAACTATCACGGTTCATGAGATACAGCCTGGTGACAGACGGACGGACAGCGAAGTTTTAGTAATAGGGTTCCGTTTTACCTTTGGGTACGGAACCCTAAAAAGTAATCTTGAATATGCCAGGCAAACGGTTAAGTAATGATGTAATACGATTGGTGTATTATAACTACCACAAAGGAAAATCCGCTAGAGAATTGACGGAAATGTTTTGTATAAAATTAAGAACTGTGTACAACGTTATAAGCCGTGCAGAAAAAGAAGGCAGACTAGAACTGAACCAGTCAACAGGCAGGCCAAAAAAACTAACAGCCAGGGACGAAAGACAAATTATAAGACGTATTGAAGACAACCCTCATACCAGCACCAGATTATTAGCCGCGGACTTAAGAAACGGTTACGGAGTTCAAGTGTCTCATGAGACAGTTAGAAAAACTATACTCAAGCACAAGTACACATCAAGAGTCGCTAGAAAAAAACCATTACTCTCACCGTTGAATATTTGCAGGAGAGTCAATTTTGCAACAAAGCACATTTGCCTTCCGGTAGAGTATTGGAACGATGTTGTGTTTTGTGACGAGTTTAGTATAAAGCTGTACTACCATGCAGGACATTTTCATCCCTGCAGGCCGCCGCTCTGCCTTTGTAGCCATGGCATGTTCGTTTTACCTTATTGTAAAACTTACGGGCGTCATTCCTGCGGAAGCATCTCTCCATCTCTTCGATCTCACGCTTTCCGTGCTCTCTCTTCTTTCTTCTGAAAAGCGTGTGTTCCTCTTTTCTCTTCTGCTCATAGATTTCGTGAGCAGCTCACGTCCGTCGTTGCAGCATTGCTTTATATGCCTCTTGTTTTGCTGCATGGGCTTGTTCGCATTGTTCATCGAACCAGGTGTTTCTAAGTGGTGGCGGTTTAAAACCCAGCACCTCTGAGGCAGCGTCTCTGACGGCGCTCTAGCAATGCGCCCATTCCTGCTCTATTGTTTGTGCTGCTGTGGGCGGATTTTGAGAGAGCTTGGAGGAGAAACGATCGGCAAAGATTCTGGCAGTCTCTTGCGATTGTAGCATTCGTGATATCCTCATTCGTACCTTGGCTACAACAAGGTAGTGGTCCGGGTCGATGTTGGCCCCTCGGAAGGTTCGTACGTCGAGAATACAGGAGGAGTGTCTGGCGTCGATCGCAATGTGATCAATTTGGTTGGTGGTCGATTGATCAAAAGACCGCCAGGTACCCTTGCGGATATTGAGATGGGGGAATCGCGTGCTTGCTACAAGGAGGTTACGCCCCGCTAGGAAATCGATTAGCCTAAGTCCGTTGTCGGATGTGGTGTTATGGAGGCTATGCTTTCCTATGGTCGACTCAAATATGTCCTCTTTGCCCAGTTTTGCATTAAAATCTCCTAGGACTATTTTTGTGTCGTAGCTGGGACATTGGGCATATGTTCTGTCTAGAAGATCGTAGAATTCTTCTTTGAGTCGATCTTCCTTTTCCTCCGTTGGGGCGTGAGCGCATATTAAGCTAATGTTTCCAAATTTAGCTTTGATGCGGATTGTTATGAGGCGTTCGCTTATATCTCGGAAGCTTAAGACGTTTTGTCGGAGTCTTCCTCTAGTAACGAATCCGCACCCGAATAGGCGCTGTTTGTTCTCCTTGTAGCAGTTCCCGTAGTAGATGTCGCAGTTTTTCATCCGTTTTTTGCCTGGTCCATCCTATCGCACTTCCTGGAGTGCGGTTATATCTGCTTTATAGCAGTTGAGGGTTTGCTCCAATTGGTCGCCTCCACCCGGTCTGTTAAGGGACCTCACATTCCAGGTGCAGACTTTCAAGTCCGTTAGTTGTCCGTTAGCAGGGGTCGTCAGC
Source organism: Eumerus sabulonum (assembly GCA_951905685.1). Lineage (NCBI taxonomy): Eukaryota > Metazoa > Arthropoda > Insecta > Diptera > Syrphidae > Eumerus > Eumerus sabulonum. Next base: position 195,475,820 of record OX645060.1, read on the forward strand.
TTTGTATCCGTCCGTATCCGCGGCCTTACTGCATTTAACTGATTACGGTAGTCAACATCGCGACATATCGGAATTTCCTTTCTAAGTTCAGAAAACAATTTGTTATATTTCGACCTTAAGCTGGAGTTATTAGGAAACCTTTTACATTTGAGCCCAAGTTTGTTTTTGTATTTAACTTTCTGTAATAAGTACGAGAGCGCCGTGGCGCAGTGGTTAGTGTGTTGGACCCTGACGCACGATGAGCGAGTTCGGATCCCGATAACATCAACCGCCATCGAATGTTCATTTCGCGGCGTTCCTCCTCGGCGAGGTACTGGCAAAACCCCCCGTAGTATACTTGCCTTGAAAAAGCTTCTCGACTCACGCCGTTCGGAATCGGCATTAAACTGTAGGCCCCTTTCACCTGTATGAAAAATAATTCACCCACAACATGGGTGATTGAGAGAAGCTTGGCTCTGGTCCTTCATGGGCTGTAACGCCACCAAAAGAAGAAAAGAATAAGTACATCGAGATCCATGGTCTTTTGCATGCATTTTTTGTCGTCAAAGAAGTTGTACATTTGGAGACATGTTTACTTAGAGTATCAATGAATACCGTACAGGCGGTAGAGGCATCACCACAAGAAAAAACATTTTCCCAACATTCAAACATTAAACCGGTATTCAATTGCCCAGGTAGGTAGGTAGGTAGGACCGTAGCCTTCCCAAAAAGAAAATAAGAAGAACACACATAGGCCAGAGAGGCCCGTTGTGCAGCTACGAGGGGTTTAGCCCCCTATTCGTGGAACCATTTTGTGCTTCTTAAGAAATTAAGAAGATCAGATATCCCTACTTGCTGAACTTCGGTCAGATCGTTAAGGGAGTAAGATCCTAGGTATCGTTTCCTGATTGTGCAGAATGCCGGGCAGGCGCAGAGAAGGTGATGAATGGATTCGACCTCCTCCTCGTCCAGACAGCTCCTGCAAAAATCATTCGGAGTTATACCTAGTTTTTGCGCGTGACTGCCAATAAGGCAGTGTCCAGTGATGACACCGTGGACTTTATGGATGTCCACGACGGTTGAGCCAGGGCCAGATTTGCCTGGTGATGAGGCAGGTATGTCCCTGAGTCCATCTCCGGTTCGTCTCGGCCCTGACGAGATTTATAAGATTGTGTTTAATGGTCGCAAAGGGTATACCCTCACAAGCCACGATTGATTGTAGCGTCGTTCCTTGTTTGGCGAGTGTGTCGGCTCTTTCGTTTCCTGAAATGTCGCTGTGTCCCGGTACCCAGATAAGTTGCATGTTGAACTGTTCGGCCATCTCGTTAAGAGATAGGCGACAGTCGAGACTAGTTTTTGATGTGTACACACAGGACTCCAACGATTTTAAGGCTGCTTGGCTATCCGTGAGATTGCGGATATCCGTGGTGAATATCACGTTCCACTTCAGCCAAGACAAAGCCTTTTTTATTGCCAACAGTTCCGCCTGGAAAACGCTGCAGTGATTTGGTAGTTTTAGAGCTTTGTTCAGCTTAAGTTGTTTGCAGAATACTCCACTACCCACCCCGTCCTTAGTTTTAGACCCGTCAGTATAGAAGTTGAGTCTGGCGAGTCTAGTTTTGTCTGTCCGGGTAGGTCGTTGTAAAGTTTTTTTCCAATACTGTGGTGGGTTCTGTGAGGTCCAGGTTTTCTGCCATAGTAGACCTATTATTCAGGATGGAGGAGTGGCCACTGACATAGCTCGACCAGTTCGAGTTGGCTTTAAGTCTAATGGCCGTTTGTGTAGCAAATTGCTTGCCGAAAATATAGAGTGGTGTAAGGTCGAGTATCATGTTAAGCGCAGCCGTTGGGATGGACCTGAGGGCCCCGGTAATGCACATACACGCCAACCTTTGTACCTTCTCGAATTGCTTGAGGTATGTTGTCTTGTCCAGTGCTGTCCAGCAGATTGTTACTCCATACATTAGTATGGGTCTGACGACCGTGATGTAGAGCCATAGGGTGATCTTGGGGTTGAATCCCCATTCAATTGCCTAAGGTTGATTTTATTTTTTGGTATTCGACCTCGTAATTTTATTAATTTTGGAATTTAATTCCTTAACTGCAAGTCCAACCATCGAGTGATCAGTTATCATTGGGTTTAGAATACAATTTTCACAACTTCTCATAAAAATATGGTCCAGGCATTTACCAGAAACAGGCCTAGTAGGTTCATTGATGAGGCAAGTTAAGCCATGGGATGCTAATAGGGCCAAGTAATTTAAAATGGAATCATTAGTTTCCAAAATATTCAGATTAAAATTCCCTAAGATGATTCAATTTTTTGACTTTTCTTTATCTAATAGACCAGCAAGTTCATTTATGAACAATGAGTCATTGAACATATGTAACCTATATACGCACAAAAAGACTTCGCATCCAATATACATTAATTATGGAATTCAAAGATGGCGCAGAGGAGAACAACATTGATTTCAGTCTAACCCAAACTCGTGGGCAAGGTAATATTCAAGGATCTACAGAATGCCTGGAAGAGATCGAATCAACCGAGGAAGTATCGCCCTATGATGTAAAAAATGTAAAAGTACAAACTGTTATTGAGCATATATGTGGAAAATGTTACCAATTCTTTCGCTCCATTAAGGTAGATACATTCGACTACGTAGCATACATACATATCTACCATCGTATTTTGTTTGTTTTTTAGTCCTTTGAACGTCACATGGAATTTTGCAATTTTAACAGCGCAATGATACTACGACGTGAAGAAATGCTAAAGAACATCGATAAGATAGAGAAAGAAGCAATAATCATGGAGAAGAATGATCTATGCTTTTGTTGCGGAGATAGTTACGATACTTGCCATGTAAGCTCGTCCTTTTACATTGTTCAATCATTAATAGAAAAACAAGAAAAACTACATTTTCAGCTCGGTCATATAAACTGTCCTGATTGTGCGAAAACATTCAAAACACAACTGAGTCTTGAGCGTCACATGTGTCTTATTCACTCGGAAAAGGCTGACTTTCCTTGCACGATTTGCAATGGTAAAATTCGAACTGCAGCCTTATTGGAATTGCATACTGAACAGCACAAGACCCGTGGTAAACCGTTTGCCTGTAAGATTTGTGGTAAAGATTTTACGCAAAGAAATCACTTGAAACGACATGAAAACTTTTCACGGTGCGGCCAAAATCCAACGGAAATGCACAAATGTAAAGCTTGTGGCAGAGAATTTTATCGCTTGGATAAGTTACGAGCTCATCTGAAGATGCATCTTGACCAGCAGTCGACTAAGAAACAGGAATACATGTGTCCGTGCTGTAAGAACTGCTTTTACAGTTTGTCAACTTTAAAGTAGGTATAGAATTGGTAACAATTGGGTGCGGTTAATTGAATTTCCTTTTAGTATTCATATAAGAACTCATACGGGCGAAAGGCCGTTTGATTGTGACTTGTGCGAAAAGAATTTCCCATCGTTGGTTTCGTTGAAAAAGCATAGGAGATATCACACGGGTGAGAAGCCATACTGCTGCTCTGTGGTAAGTACTCAATATTGTTTTCTATTTTCTAACTTTTTAGTTTCCTTGCCGCATGTCTGCACCGACTTCATTGGGGCTTGAAACTATTCGATATCGAATTTAGTATTTATATAGTTCTAAGCCCAGTTTTTATTTTGTGATCGACCGCTTCCAAATATTGACATTTCAAGGTCACCAGAATCCAAATCCAAATACTAAGTGCGCATGTGCGTTTCGGAATTTCCCGCTCGATTATCTCGAGAACCAAAAATGGTATTGACATAAGAATGGTTTCATTCCCCGCGTTATTACGCAACTTAGTACTGAATAAGTTTTCAGCAAAATTGGTGCAGCTGTTTTTTTGTTAGAAATTAAATAACTAAAAAATAGGCAAACAAAATTAACAACACGCGGTATTCCCAAGCGGTCTCTCATCTAAGTACTGACCGCACCCGATGCTGGTTGATTGCGGTGATCGGACGACAACCGATACATATGAGATTGCTCGGACAGTGTTGTGATTGTGTGAGGAAACGCACACTCATGAGCCGCTCGCGAGTGTGCACTACCCAACGAGCAATTATTAAACTCATGAGCTCATGATCGCGTGAGCATTTTTATTTTTCATAAAATCGAAAACGATTGTTCTTGGTCGTTCTTCTACTTTGGGGTGGTGGGCGCACAATGAAATCAAATGCACTCAACGAACATTGTGTGTAGTTTTCTCCGTTAAATCGGAACCAAGCGCCAACGACCGAGATCTCACACTCAAAATGACACCGACATATGTACATATTTGCTTACAAGCTGCTTCTTAGAATATTACGCACATTGTTGTAAATTGTAATTGTTTTTATTTTGTGATCGACCGCTTTCCATTTTAGTGCAACCAACACTTTGCCGTCAAAGAGGTTCTTAACAGGCATATGAAACGACACACAGATGATAAGCCACACGTTTGCGGTGAATGCGGAAAACGTTTCATTCAGGCCACCCAACTAAAGAAACATGTTAACGTCCATCAACGACCGTACGAATGTACCATATGCGCAGAAAAATTTAAGACAGAGAGACAGTAAATCACAACTAATCAAGTTCTGAATACAAAAAACAAAAATTGAATTCTATTTTGCTCCGCAGGATTGAAAAACACCTTAAAGCGCACAACAAATTGCTCAGAGAAGCAAATTCGGCGCAGAACATAATAACCAGAAAAAAAACTTCGTCGGGAAAATATTGTTGCCCTGACTGTGACATACAATTCTTCCGTCGGTATTCCCTCTTGAAGCACAAGAAAACGCAGGAACACAAGGGTGAGACAACTATTACGGAAAACAGTCATATTAGCTGAATTTTTATTTTTTCATTTCTCTCCTTTTTAGAAAAGGCTACGAAAACCTGTAAGTACTGTAACGAACAATTCGTGGGTACAAAGTCGTTAAACTTTCACATGCTCAAGGAGCACGAATTCAAATGTAACCAATGCGACGTTGTATTCATATATAGCGACCTTCTTCAGAAACACATTGAAGCCAACCATAAGACGTGAGTGTTTATACTGTTTAAAATCAAACATCATCATTACGTCATTTTCAGTTCCCTTGCCGTTGACAAAGTAGTTGTCGAGGAGGATATCGGGCAAGATATCGAACCGATCGTGGCAAAAGTTGAAAATCAAACCCCCCCTGCAAGAAAAGTGCTTACAGAACACGGCTGTTTTGTAATCGAAGAATTTATTATTGAATCGCTTCCAGCCGATAAAATGCAAACAAGCACTGAAAGCAAATATACCATAATCCCCAAGACGAGTGAAGCATTGTCACAAGACTCGAACACGGCGTACGAAGAGAGCTCGAAAAATCTTAAGGTCGAATTTAAAAAAGAGAGCGTGGACGATCGCGACGACAAAATGGAAGTCGAGATTAAAGACGATATCTTAATCACTAATAACATTGGTAAACTATTGGATATGCTTGTGGATGTAAAGACTCTAAGTAAATTTGGATGGCCTGAAAGTAGCGCTGAAGAGGTATAGTACGACTATTGGTAGTGAATGTGTTATAAGAATCCTTCTGTTTTTAGGTTTTGTGTAAAGTGATAGAGAATTGCGGGCATAATGTCAATAGGAATGAATTCTCTGATGAGTACGGTGCACGGATGAGAGAATACGTGAAGCTCTTCTTCACCGTAGTGATACAGAATAGTTCAATTGAGGATCTTTTAAATAACTACACGATAGATGAGGTTATCGAGCTAGTTCTTTCCAACGAGGATGCCGAGTAAACAATGTTAGAAAGTTGGAGAAGTAATACAATACAAACGTTCACTTAAGCCTTTGGATTATAAATGCATTTTTGGGTTTTTCTCTATTATATCTGAATTTTTACATTACACACTCGTCCATTTTTAGGGTTCCGTACCCAAAGGGTAAAACGGGACCCTATTACTAAGACTTCGCTGTCCGTCCGTCTGTCACCGGGCTGCATTCAAGAACCGTGATAGTTAGACAGTTGAAATGTTCGCAGATGATGTATTTCTGTTGCCGCTACAACGACAAATACTAAAAACAGAACAAAATGAATATTTAAGGGGGGACTTCCATACAACAGGCATGATTTTCATCCAAAAAATCCCCTTGGTGACGTACTGAACTAGGGTTAGTCGACAATATCCCACAACCAGTAGCAAACTTCCGAGCTTTGATCCCTATTGTGTCTTTGATGTATTAATCCTAGCTGCAACTCTTTTTTTCTATAATTACGAACAACCAATAAAAAATATCTTTTACACTTTGATGATCCCTATTGTGTCACTGCTGAGTTAATCCTTGCTGCAAACCCTTTCGTACAATTGCTATTCCCGTCCTTTCCATCCTGATAGGTTAAGATATCAAATGTTGCAACAAATTCAATTGATGTGAAATTAACTTTCGATCATATCGAACACATATTGATCCCTATTGTGTCCTTGATATTGTTGCGGAGACACAAACCGACGGTTAAGTTCGAATTTCGCTGTCGAAGTTCGAAAGCTCTCTTGAAGCGGAGATCGGAATCAACTGTCAACGGCGTAATGCTAATTGTCAGAGCGTTCTAGAGATTTCCGAAGGGGAACTTCCGACGGCGAACGTTCGAGAAGGTGGACCGAGAGCTATATAAGCGCGAACACTCGCCCTCGGCATTCATTCAGTTTGTGGAATTGAACAGCGTGTGACAAGTCGGTGTGATCAATCGGTAAACAGTGGGAAAATAAAAGCTCTCAATAAAGGTTGTTGTGTGTGTAATAAGGTTTAAAGTGTTCAATATTATTGGATAATAAAGAAAAGTGGTGAAGCTGCACAGATAATTGATCTGTGGTGGAACAAGAAAAGTGTGTGTGTTTTAATTCGAATAAAAAGGACAATTGTAGTTTATCGCAATCTAGTGGTGCGAACCCTATTCGGTGAGGGATTGAATATTTCGTAACAATATATTCGACAGCACGGGACTGCGTTCGTAGTAGGCAGGGATAACCAATGATATACCAATCTTTCGTACGTCTGCCCGTTGATCCCCGCAGGGGTTGGTTGTTGCTATTGTAATACACATCGGTACTATACGTGTTATTCTCCGTTTAAAAACGACGCTTTTGATTAACACAATGACAGTCTCCAGCGTCGATGTTTAGAGTCAAGACGTGGCAAAATGGTCCCAGCAAGGCAGAATGACAGTCAAGACGCCGTCAAACCGCAACGCGTTTGTAGGTGCAATCTGTCAAAGCCAATAGATTGGTATCTCATTCTTTATCCCTGGTAGTAGGTACGACTGTTACACTCAGGGATAAACAATGAGATACCAATCTTTCGTACGTTTGCCCGTTAATCCCCGCAGGGGTTGGTTGTTGCTTTTGTAATACACACCGATACTATACGGGTTGTCCTCCGTTTAAAAACGACGCTTTTGACTAACACAATGATAATCTCAAGACGTCGATGTGTAGAGTCAAGACGTGGCGAAATGGTCGCAACAAGGCAGAATGACATAGTCAAGACGTCGTCAAACCGCAACGCGTTTGTAGGGGCTATCTGTCAAAGCAATAGATTGGTATCTCATTCTTTATCCCTGGTTACACTTGATACGATCTGTATATACATAGTCGACAACATAGATAAATATGTACATAGAGATGGCAATCTCATGGCTTTGACAGGCCCTTTGACAGCTAGCCCCTACAAACGCGTTTCGGTTTGACGGCGTCTTGACTATGTCATTCTGCCTGCCTTGTTCCGGCCTGGTACCGACGACATGATTCTAGTCAAAAGCGTCGTTTTTAAACGGAGAATAACACGCATAGTATCGGTGTAATAAAAACAAACAAGAAAAAAAAAAAACCGGCCAATTGCGCGTCGGACTCGCGCACGAAGGGTTCCGTACCATCTGTATATATAAATATGAAAGAGACTATGTATGTACTATCTTCATGATGAGATATAGTTGATCATCAAAGTGTCCATTGAATTCAAATCAATTATCTTACTTTACAGCAACGATGTGAAAAGGTGAATAACAATAATGGGAAATATGGGGAAAAGGTTTACAGCTAGGATTAATTCATCAAAGACACAAACGAGATCCAAACTGGGAAGTTTGCTACTGGTTGTGGGATATTGTCGACCAACCTTAGTTCAGTATGTGACCAAGGGGATTTTTTGGATGAAAATCATGTCTGTTGTATGGGAGCCCCCCTTAAATATTCAGCAACAGAAATACATCATCTGTGAAAATTTCAACTCCCTAACTATCACGGTTCATGAGATACAGCCTGGTGACAGACGGACGGACAGCGAAATCTTAGTAATAGGGTTCCGTTTTACCTTTGGGTACGGAACTCTAAAAAACCCCTGCGGGGATCACAGGGCAGACGTACGAAAGTTTTCCATCTTTTTAATTTATCTATGGCCGACAGTCAAGCGAAAGTTGACTTTGTCGCGCTAGCGTAAAGTGACCAGATCCAAAAAGCCAAAATGTGGGACAAAGTAAACAAATTCACCCGAAAATATTATACTCATACATTTTTTTTTAAATGTGGGACAATTTCAATTCTATTAAAAGAGAATATAAAAAACACTTATTTTATACGAAAAAGAAGGAACACAATCTTAATAGCGCCGTTCACACCATACGATTTGTCTATACGATTTTTTTGACAATCAAAAGTACGTAGCGTTCACACTATACTGCAAGTTTGATAGATTTCATTTGTGAGAGAGAATTTGTGTCGTGAAAATCGTTACCCCTGTTTTTTTTTTTTTAATATACGTCCGAGTTGTTAAAAAAAGGGGAGAATGAAAGACATGCCTGTCGTAAGAGGCGAGGCGCTGGAGTACTGCCTTGCTCCAAGGTTGGGAGTTTTTCTAGGGTGAGGTGCTAGACCTCGAGCTTTGCGGGACTCATCTGGAAGTGACCTTGCGATCGCGAAGCTCCATCGGTAGCTATAATCTGGTTGCACGAGAAACAGGAGCCTCCGCAACTGGCGGTCGGTATCTCGGTGCCTGGCGTCGGTCCCGGCGGCTCCCAAGTGGTAGTATCGTGATGGCGTGTAGTAGAAAATATTTTTGGAATTATAACCACAAGATTTAGAGTTTTGCTGACCACTACCAGTTTAAGCCAGCTACATAAATACATCCGAAGCTCGTAAGTAGACACCAATCCCGCCAACAATAGTCTATTATTACATCTACAAGCTTGGAAATGCCATAACTTGTCAATAAATTCGTCGTCATATCGCCTTTGTCCGCTGATGTTCACCCTTCGAAATCACAAAAAAAGTGAAAAACGTATGGAAGTATAATTCCTGACTTTTACACATACACGGGCACCCACACAAGCAAGGCAAAAAGTCGAAAATTCTGAACTTCATACTACAAATCGTATCGACTTGCAGTATGGAGCGTTCACATTGACGATTGGCAGTACAGACACGAGTCATCAAGCAAATCGTATGGTGTGAACGCCGCTAATGACTATTAAAAACAAAATTATTCAATAAATTCTCACAAAAAGTGAAAACATAACATAGCTTAATAAAAAAATAAATGAAATCAGTTCAGTTAATAAAAAGACTAGATTTTACTTTAATTCGCACTTAAAATATCCTTTTTTTTAATTCACTTGATTTTAATGCGCTAAGCTTAAATCTGCAAAAATATGTGCGTGTTCTCTTGTCTTTTCGGGTGGCACGCTCATAAAGTTTTATAATGCCGTAATGAAATGTTATCAAAAAATCAGCAATGGAATGTGAAATTATTAAACATTTTTTTTTAATCTACGAAAATTTATTTCGAAAAAATGTCCACTCCTAGTTACATTTTGGTACCGTTTCATTATGTAATTCTAAAACTTTGGGGGCGTGCACGCCCGATACGTAAGAGAACGCACATACGTATTTGCAGATTTAAGCTTAGCGCAATTAAATCAAACTGATTTTTAAAATGCGCAAAGTTAAATATTCGCAAAAAAAACTGTAAATATTATATATATTAATAAATCATTCACACATATTTCTCTGAAGAATGATTTTTTTTCAATAAGTTATTATTTTTTGGCATTTCTGCGAAGAGATGTTGGTAGCTGGAATAGCTCGATTTCACAGTCAATATCGCTCTAATTGTTTCGTCAGACAGTTGTGACTTTTCCTCCGTCCGCAATTTATTCACAACTGAAAATATCCTTTCCGTCGACGCATTAATTCCCGGCAAACAGAGCGTATACTGAACAAATTTTTTGGAGTTTTGGTAAGGAATATTGCAGTTTTTGAAATGCGTGAAGATGTCCACCCATCTTGTCAGCTGATATTTTTTCATCATTCCAGTTTTGTAATTTAATAGCAGTTGCGTATTGCTTAATATATGATATTTCATCAAACAAATCATTTTCATTAATTTTATGACTTAGAAAATGTGTATTTAAATAACCAAAATTTTGTTGATCTTCGTCCCAAACAATTGCTGATTAAGTAACAACCAATTAAACTGGCTTACATGACTGAACTGTTCAGTCCAAAGATCTATATATTTAAAAGATGTGCGGTAGAAATTAAGTACATGCGCTAGGAACCATCTTTTTTTGTATATAACCCGTTTCTTCCAATTTACTTAAATCATCTTTAAGTACTAGTGGCAAGTATTTAGAAGCGATTCGTTCTTGAAGTTTATTTTTTAGGTTCTTTTTAAATTTCGGCAACTTCCATTACATTTAGGGTTCTGTGCTCTATTGATTTTATAGTGCCGTGGAATATAAACGCACTTTTGTGCAGAAATTTCAACCAGAGATCGGTCGCATCGTTTTCAAAAAATGATTTTATTGCTACTGGACACTTCTCTATTGAAAGGAAATATGATTTAAGAGGTAAGTAAATTTGTAAAATCCTTTCAATAGCTGGCATTAACGCAAGCCAGCGTGTTTCAGAGTAGCACATCAATTTTTTGTATTCAACATCTACTTCATTGCAGAATATTTTAAGTTCTTCAACCCGCACCGTGAAAATAAAAAAAAAACTATAAATCTTTTTAATAATAGACTCAATATCGACGAGAATAAGATCAGCTGCAGTTCGTATAGCATTGTTACCTTTTGAGAAAGGATTGCGTTTATTTTGGCAAGAACAAAATATGTTGGCACCCATGTTGTGTGTGATTTCATTTTCCCATAGGTGAAAGAGACCTACAGTTTATTGCCGGTTCCGAACGGCGAATTTGGAGAAGCTTTTCATGACAATTTTACTACAGGGGGGTTTGTCAGAACCCCGCTAAGGAGAAACACCGTGAAAAACACGTTCGATGACATGGCTGTGTCGGGATTCGATCCCGTGTCATCGGCGTCAGAGGCCAACACACTACCCACTACGCCACGGTGCTCTCTAGAAGCGTCTGTATACACAGCAATAAAATTAGATTTCATTAGGCTTTTTGTTAATTTTTAGGGTTCCGTACCCAAAGGTAAAACGGAACCCTATTACTAAGACTTCGCTGTCCGTCCGTCTGTCACCAGGCTGTATCTCATGAACCGTGATAGCTAGACAGTTGAAATTTTCACGGATGATGTATTTCTGTTGCCGCTACCACGACAAATACTAAAAACAGAACAAAATGAATATTTAAGGGGGGCTCCCATACAACAGACATGATTTTCATCCAAAAAATCCTGCCTGCAACCAAGATCTGTCATTTGATGAGGTAACATACACAGTCTCTTTCATATTTATATATACAGATGGTACGGAACCCTTCGTGCGCAAGTCCGACTCGCACTTGACCGGTTTTTCTAAGACAACATGAGAACATTTTTAACAATAGCTTCCGATTTAGTTCTTGCACAAAAAAAAATTGCTCTGAAAAAGTGGAGTGGATAATTTTAGAAGTACAGTCCATCGAAAACTTTGATATTGGCTTATAGTATGAAATGAAAAATCTGCTTCTGCCAAGGCTATATTCTTCTCAGTAGAACCCATTTCTGTCGGCTAAAAAAAAAATAGCATATTGCTGCTTCTTCCTGCTGCGGACTGCAATGTCTTCTTATGTTTATCAGTATTCAAATATCGTTTTACTGTGGAGTCATTTACTTTTGTTTTTTTTTATGAATCTGCTTCGATTTTCTCTGTAAACTTGCACACACGCTTTCTGTCTACCATAACTGAACTGTGTTGTGTCAGATTGACACAACAGCTGGGGTGCGCGCGTTCAGTGCGCACACGGCTAGCTCCTGGGGGATGGGTTCGGGGATTCGGTGGTCGGGAGATATAGGGCGCCACGTAGTTTTGTGAAAACTACGAAAACTAAAAAGGAAACGACCAGATTCGTTTAGAAATGGGGGGGACACTTTATTTTGGGTTTTATATCTTAATGAATGCGGGGTGCTCGGCATCCGTAATGGGAGACGCGATTCCCAAAACGGGTCAGTTTGTCAGGGGTTGGGGATTAGGGGGGTAATTCGAGGGGAGTGAAAAAAACAAATTAAATATGTGAAAGGAATACTTCCCGGGGACTGGTGAATACTTCGGCTACTCTTCCTTTTTTATGCTTCCTGCCTCCGCTTCACGCCTTTTATGTTCCACGGGTTTTTTTTCCTTCCCTTCCTTTCTTATGTTGCTCTGCCTTTTTTTCTCGGTTTCCTTTGTTCTCTACTTTTTTTTTCCTCAGATGGTGGCCACTGTCCACGCACCAACCGTCTGTCACTTGCACGGTTCTTCTCCAATTGCCTTTGTTTTCACGGGTTACCTTCCCGTCTACCCCTCCAACCGGTTCGCACACACGCCACACACACACATTTGGGGCGAATTCGGCCATCTTTATTTTGGATTAAACTCCCGGGTCTGGCGAGTTTAATCCAATCGGGTGATTTCTCTTCACACTTATTTGCTGTATAATTTTTAGGATTCTCTATTTCCTTTTTTTCTTTAATTAAGATAAACTACTGGCTTTCTCGCCCGCCCTGTCCTTTTGGCGGTTGAAGCCTAAGGTGGTGTGTGAGAATTCGCCCCAGTCCATTTGGCTATCGGAACAAAGGGAATCACCTCCAGAGTTCCAATAGCCTCCACACTCACTCCATTCAGCTCCGGTTGGAAGAGGTTGTTGTCTTGGGTAACGGAAGCATTCACCACCCCGGTTGTACTAAAAGTTATAAAATTAAACGTCTCCCTCGAATAACCCGGTGATTAGGTGCAATCAAGCACTCCTTTGTCTTCGAGGGACTTGTAAGTATCGAAGCCCTTGCCGAATGTCGAGCTACCCGCTCACAATTCAAGTATTTACAATGTTTTTTTCCTCTTTGAACATATAGGGGCGAGACAACAATTTACTCATTGGGTTCACAATTCTTTTGGGGTTTCAACATTCATTTGCTTGTAGACGACACTTTACTGATTGGGGGTGACATTCTTCTTGGCTCAAACAATTATTTAGTTAGGGTGGGGCCTTCGCCCTTGTCGTGGTCTCGATGGGGACCGTCCGTCCCTGTTGTCGGCGTTTGGGACCGTCCGTCCCTGTTGTCGGCGTCGGGGACCGTCCGTCCCTGCTTTCGGACCGTCCGTCCGGTCTTACCTGCTTTGTTGCCCCCTCAAGCGAGTCGGACCACGATACCGCAAGATCCTCCTGATCCGCGTATGCACCGAGGCCACCCTCAAAAGAGAGCAACGGACCAAAATGATGGGTTGAAATACGGGAGAGGGAGGGATGGAGCGGAAAAGGTTTTTGGTGGGTATTTGTACGCAACAACTGTAAACGTAAAAAGTTTTCAAAAAAACACAATTCCAGGCACAACACTACAACTTACTTTGTCAATATACCCAACAAATTAAATAAATAAAATAAGAAAACTATGAGTGCATTTAGTCGTTATGGTCGTTATGTTCCTGCACACATTTTTTTTTAAATGTTGGCAGCATTCAGTTTAATTATTATGATCATTTATAAAACAAACCAACAAAAAATTTAAGCTCGGGACATTGTGGGACATCTTCTGATTTTGTGGGACTTTTGTGGGACAATTTTCGATGTGGGACAGTTCATGTAAATGTGGGACTGTCCCACGTAATGTGGGACGAATGGTCACTTTATCTTAAGGTCAATGAGGACAAGACGAAGTACATGCTGTCAAGCAAAAACCAATCCGTCGCTCACCACCTGGGACAAAATATAACAATTGACAGCTACAATTTCGAGGTAGTTAAGGAGTTTGTCTACCTCGAGGCAAACGTAAATTCCACAAATGACACCACAGTGGAGATCCGGCATAGAATCGCCTTTGGCAACCGCTGCTACTTCGGCTTGTCCAAACAACTGGGATCAAAACTCCTCACTCGAAAGACCAAAGTTATGCTTTACAAAACGCTCATACTGCCAGTCTTGCTGGACGACAAGCAGGACAGCGGAGCTGATTTTGGATTCTTTCGGAAGAAAAATTCTGCGCCGGATGTTTGGACCTGTCTGTGAGGAAGGTGAATGGAGAAGAAGGCACAACCGCGAACTCTACGAGCTGTACAAAGACGTGGATGTAGTACAGAAGGTAAAGGTCCATCGACTACACTGGCACTGCCACATTAACGCTCCAGCTAAGAGGGTCTCCGACTCCGAGACTCCTGGTTCAAGAAGAAGAGGAAGACCGAACCTCCGGTATAAAGACCAAGCAATCGCGGATGTAAGGCATCTTGGTCTTGATAACTGGAAGCAGCGTGCCCGGGACCGTCAAGGATGGAAGGCAGCTATAGCTCAGGCTCAGATCCTCTATGGATCGCTGGCCTGATAAGTAAGTAAGTAAGTAAGAAATAACCCTAACCTGGAGGGCCAGCTTCTTTTTTTCCCAGGAACAAGGGGGTCGGGTCGCTACCAGACTGTGTCTCAACTTGAATTGGACAGGGACAGAGATCGAGGCTGGCGTTTGCCAGGCTTAACGCGATCAGATTCTTTGCTCTGTTTGCTCACTCTCTCTCCCCCTTTTAAAAAGAACAATATCACATTTTCTTTTTTACTTTTTTTCGACCCATATCTTTGTTTCAGGAATATGAAGCCACATAAAAGGTGTATTGTTATAAAAAGAAAATATTCAAACACTTAATCTACTACAATAAGGAATTATTTAAAATCTGGGGCATATCGATAGGCTGCATATGCTTGGTTCACGCAGGAAAAGAAACGTCAAATTGTTTATAGCAGATGGACTACAAGCAAAAAAAAAAAAGAAACTTCACCCAAGTGACAAATGCAATCGTGTCAATTTTTTGACATTTGACATTTCTAAGGAGAAAATGAAAATTTCGGATCATAGCTAAGGTAGAACACTTTTAGGCATATTTTCTAGAAAAAATATGCTCTTTATTGAAACAAAAACAAGTTTATTTGCAACATTGGGCTTTTGAAACAGCCAGCACCTGGAAATATTCAAAATGTAAGTAAAATAGACGTAAGAAGTATTTTGTTAGTTTTTCACACTTCGCCTAAGAGTTAATCTTATCTCATCCGTATATGCATGCCAATTCATCGCTACGAGTTTCTTTTGTAAAATTTACTCTACATACCTATGGACCTATATGCTTGGGTTGTTGGGCTTTAATGAAGATAAATATGTATGTAAATCCAATGGCTGGCGATATTTTGGTTTGGAATGTTTTTTGCTGTAATTGTAATGATATGCACCAGTTGAGTGAGATAAAGTGCAACAGGTTTTAGTTTTTTGCTTAATTGCTTTTCTTGAATTTGTGGTTGATGTCAAGTATGCCGATATGCGACCAGGCAGGGGGCTACAGTGGAATATACCTAAAAGTAGACTGATTTACTCTGGTTCTATGATATGTCCTAGATGCGGAATGAGTCACACCATATGTGGAAGTATATATGCATGTACATACCTATGCATGTTCCCCCGAGGTAAAATAGTAACGTCCATAGTAGCGCTAGGTGATTGTCGCTTTCCGACAGATGTTTCTTACTTTATTTCGTTTTATCGACTTGGCCCGTAGTTCACCTACTTTCCTTTTATGTACTTTATATTACTTTTTTGCTTGCCTTAGAGCACCGCGTTATCCTGCTCCTGATTGCATAGTTTTTGGTGTGTTAAGCAATTGCTTAATAAAGAGAATTGTCCACCTACCCAGGCGCAATAGTTCGTTAATTAGATTTTTATAGAAATTGAGCCGTAGCTCTGCCATCCAGTCGTTAACCCAGTTAAAGCCATTTGCCAACAAGTTCACATACATACTTGATCTCGGTTTGATTTGAACACCCATTCGACCAAAGTGCATTGAATGCATAGTTACCATTGAAATTGAAATTTAACACAACACTTTCTGATATGAATTCGCGGTTCAATCGGTTCTGCTCGTAATTGATCGGCGGCATTCTGTTGTCTTCATCAAGGATGAACCCTTCTTTCTGCCTAACATCAGGGTTTTTATTCATAGCCAATTTTATTCATTATGTTTAAATGGTTTTTCTATATTCGCAGCATCTACCGCAACTCTACTATGAATTACTTGTCTGTGGTAGTCTAGATACGTACATACGTACATATATCGGCTCTGTAGTCGTGGAATGCTCATTTTCTTCTGTAATAAATCATTACAATATCGCCTATAATATACATAACAAGGCTAGTCGTTTCCCATTACAATACAAGACCACAAATCGCTGCAATCATATCTAACAACATTTTACAAAGGCGCTATAGGAATGCTATGACCCCCAGGCTTCTGCTATCTGTTGGAGCACTCAGACTCAAATACATACTGGTCGATTGTTCTCCTGACAGACACCTTACATTAATGTATTTTCCCCGGTTTCCGGAGAAAGCTGAGAAGAAGCTTCAGTGATATGTATACATAGAGCCAGGAAATTTGGCACAGACCACCTCGACACCAAGGGTGCGCCACCGGGCGCAAGTTCTACTGTTTCATCCTCCATGCAGTACAAGTAGGCGTTCCACTGATGCCAAGTACACGGAAATGCTTAGCAAAAGTGTAATGGCCCGTAATGACTCCCACAAGTCTTCTACAGTGAATCCTCCTTAAGGACAGGAAGAATGCTGCTAATTTCTTGCAGATATCAGGGCATGCGCGCTTCATTATGCATCCTGGATAATCCCTCCATATATGGTTGTGTGTATTAAACAACCAATCGCTAATGTATTAACGTAGATAGACCTAGAGCGGGCTTAGGTCCTGAGAAACTCTCCACTGAACCCCTTCTGGCGAGTTCATCAAAGATCTCATTTCCTGGGATCCCAGAGTGTCCTGGAATCCCGACAAGCCTTAGTGATTTTAGTCTACCGACTCTGTTCAATAAGGTCTTGAGTTCATGCATTAATTCGGGGCTAATTAAAGGGTTGGACACAGCTTTGAGTGCAGCTTGGCCGTCACTATAAACGCAAATGCTTTTTCCACTCCCCCCTGTGCTTCGCAACATATTGCGTGGCTATTAGGATTGCGTATGTCTCTGATTGAAAGACAGACGCATATTTTCCTAACTAGAAATGCAGTCTGATGTTTTCGCGCACAAAGAAAACCCCAGTTCCGGACCCCCGCCCAGACCTGGAGCCATCAGGTAGCAAAGACTATCCTTTCCACGTTCAGTGTCCAGCCAGAGCCAGTCCTGACGCCATGGAAACTCGCCTGGAAAATTACATCGCAGTAATATAACGGATGTCAATGCGTCAGAAGCCATATCCATGAGACAGGGGTCGCAGGACATTTCTTGTGCAAGCACACTATTATTCTGGTACGAGTTGTTCCAAAATCCATTTCCCTTGAGACGGGACATGGCTTTCAGAGAAAATCCTCTGATAAATATATCAAAGGGGGGAAGGTTCATCATCGCATATGAATAGAGCAACGCCCGGCGTGCTGGGGAAAGCACCCGTACAGCTGAGACTAACCGTTTTTCGGAGCTTTGTGAAAGAGGCTACGACGTGTTTGCGTGTTAGCCTGTTCCACCAGATAACCGATGCATCTGAGATTATAAGTCTTATCATTGCCATGTAGATCTAGAGGACCTTTGTCGGCGATAAGCACCATGTTTTGCCATGTTTTTGACTCAACATGCTTTGACCAAAGAAGCTTGCTATCTAAGATGATTCCCAGGTACTTAGCTTCCTTGGATACCGGGATGGGAGTGCCTTCTCGTGAAGAGAACGCATCGGTCTTAGGTAGATTAACCAATCATCGAATACATTTAGCGGCGCCTATGCTTTGAGACGGACAGTCGCTAAGAATGAGCCGACAGAAAGAACGGCACTATCATCCGCAGAGGCCTGGGCATAGATAAGCAAGTATCAAACTAGCAGTGAAAATTCTTGTTAAAATAGGAAGCAGCTGCCTTATACCTTTTTACAGCATAACAGGATATATCCTATCGGTGCCTGGCGATATAAAGCGATCGAAAGATGCCACAGCAAATTCAATGGCTTCAGTCGAAACCGCGTAGAGCGGTTTTTGGCTTTCTTCGTCTTCTGGCCTATCCTTGTGGGTCTGCCATCTGCCTTTGAACTCCGATTTCCCACCGCCCAGCTGGAGAAGAAGACACCACACACTCTCTCCCTAGCGAGCCTGTTCTTAGCGGCGGACCTACGTTTGTGGGAGCTCTTTCCTTTTTTGGTTTGAACTCCTGCTTTCTTCGGACGCTGCTCTGTGACAGCCTTGCCGGGTTTCAAGGTCACCAGAATCCAAATCTTAGGTTTTTATAGAGATGTACATATGTGCGCATGTGCGTTTCGGAATTTCCCGCTCGATTATCTCGAGAGCCAAAAATTGTATTGACATAAGATTGGGTTCATTCCACGCGTAATTACGCAACTTAGTACTGAAGAAATCGGTGTAGCTGTTTTTTTTTGTTAGAAAATAAATAACTAAAAAATAGGCAAAAAAAAAAAAATTAACAACACGCGATGTTC
Organism: Eumerus sabulonum; assembly: GCA_951905685.1. Taxonomy (NCBI): domain Eukaryota; kingdom Metazoa; phylum Arthropoda; class Insecta; order Diptera; family Syrphidae; genus Eumerus; species Eumerus sabulonum. The sequence continues at coordinate 195,494,733 of OX645060.1, forward strand.
CCAAGCTGTCTCTCATCTAAGTACTGACCGCACCCGATGCTGGTTGATTGCGGTGATCGGACAAGAACCGATACATTACCCATTATTCGTCTAAGAAAAATAAAAAGGTATTAAGTCGGTCAATTTGTTCAGGAGTTACGATGCCACAGACAAACACAAAGACACCTCAAACTTATAACCCCACTCTTTTTGCGTCGTCGGTTAAAAATGAAAAAAAAAAAATGAAATGAAATGGGTGTTTCCATTTTTCCCATTGGGAAGTTAGTCGTGTGGGCCTTACGCGTCGCACCTAGACCACATTTTTGTAAATGGTTTGTCGTCGATTTCAATTACTGCGGTTTCTTAATATTTTGTTAGTCTTAATTCACTTTGTTAAATTATCTTATTTCGTTTCTTTATTTTCTCTATTAATTCATTTTCACTATTGGCAAACTTCATATTTACTATGCCTATTCGTGGTTTAATTTTTTGTTGTACTTTTATTTCATATTTCTCTCCTATTTCCTTTTCTATGGAATATTTTCTTTTGTTTCTGTCTTCACCATTTTCACTTTCAACTAAAGGGTCCGCCAAATAACTTTTTTTTTTTGAAAATGCTATAAAAAAAAACTGCTAAATATTTTCTCAAATTTCTTTCTTTTATTTGAAAGTACAATCCTTCTGGTTAGTAATGGAAAATAATTTCATTCAAATGGCTGCCTCGGCTGGCCATGCAGTAGCCTACACGATCGGTCCAATTTTTAAGCACATTATCGATTGTGTGCAGCTGTATTTCACCAATGGCTTCACGAATATTGTCACGAATAGCGTCAATTGTCTCTGGCTTGTCGGCGTTACACTTATCTTTGACGGCACCCCACAAATAATAGTCCAACGGTGTCAAATCGCAGCTCCGAGGTGGCCAAACGACATCAGCTCCGCGGCTGATAATGCTATCTTCAAAAACAGGGCGTAAAACATCGAGTGAAGCTTCGGCTGTGTGGCACGTACTGCCGTCCTGTTGAAACCAAATGTTGCCAATATCCTCCTCTTCAATTTTTGTGAACAAAAATTCGTTCAACATGGCCCGATAACGATCGCCATTGACTGTAACGGCCACTCCTTGCTCACTTTCGTAGAAAAATGGCCAAATTATGCCTCTGGACCAAAATCCGCACCAAACAGTGGCTCTTTTTGGGTGCACCGGCTTTTCAATTTATGCGTGCGGGTTTTCTGTGCCCCAAATGGGACAATTTTGCTTGTTTACATACCCGCCAAGATCAAAATGAGCTTCATCTAAAAAGATGATTTTTTTTTTGGCAAAATCGGCATCTTCTGTAAGTCGATCACAGGTCCACTTAGCGAAGCGAAAATGCATTGGATGATCAGTTGGCTTCAACTCCTGAACCAAATGGACTTTGTATGGCGTCATACCAAGGTCTTTATGCAAAATTCGTCTCAATGGTGTCTCTGAAATGTTCAATTGTTGAGAACGACGGTGAATTGATGTTGATGGCGCTTCACGCACACTTTCTGCCGCAGCAGCAATATTCTCGGGTGTACGCACTGTTTTTGGCTTTTCACGCTTTGGTTTATCGATGAGGATGCCAGTTTCTTTCACTTTTTTCACAAGATAACGAACATACGGAGCTGCCGGTGCTTCTTTTCTTCCAAAATCCGTACGCAATTTTCGCACACATTCTGCAACATTACCATGATTTTCAAAGTAATGTCGCAATATTTCCCAGCGTTGTTCAAGCGTATACACAACCATATTCGTTCAGCGGAAGTATAAAACTAATTATCTGTCAAATCAGACATGAGCTAAGTGTTACCATTACCGAAATAAGCACTACTTGAAAAAAAAAACGTTAGATGGCGGACCCTTTATTACCACTATATTGTGTTTCTGTTCTATTTTAGATATTTTTAAATCCTTCGCCTTCGGATCAACTTTCTTGTTTAATTCTTCTGCAGTTTTAGTGCCATCCTGTTTTGTTTTAGGTTTAATAATTAGTGGCAGCACTGTCTTCATTTTTGTTTTTGGCCTTGGTTTTTCAGTCATTTTGACAGCTTAGCCAGACAGCATGGTCCGTAGTAATTCGTTCGAGCACTTTAGTATTGCATACGCTGAGGATGAATTTCAGTTGACCATATACTGTGAGTGTTATGCCTGCAGCAGTACGTCTGGTCACTTTCCATTCACAACTGCGTTGCAGAGTTGCATGCTGAAAGTGCTGGCATGCTTGTGTCTCCTGCAGCGGCTTTCCTTAACCACCGACGCCTTCTGCGCTGCGCACCTCGGAGAGTGGAGGGGACCTCAGATTAGAGAGTTTCGTTGATTTGCTTAGCGATTTCACGATTTTCTGACTAACCATATAACCATCTGTAACAACTCATCGTATATTAGAAATGATCAGTAAAAAGCTTTCAATTAGTGTTGTTTTCGTTAGGAATTCATTGACTCTCTATTCTGAATCTCTCTAATTTTCCCCCAACAGGTCTTCTCCTTCTAAAGAAGCTTCGTCTTCGGACACTAAAAAGAACGGTGTAATACTTAATTCTAAAAGAAACTTACGATCAGCCAAGTCTGCAACGTCAAGTACATCAAAAACAGACCGACAACAGGACCATCAAAATGCAACGGAATCATCACAACCATCCGAACATTATTTAATTATGGAATTCAAAGATAGCGCGGAGGAGAACAACATTGATTTCATTCTAACCCAAACTCGTGGGCAAGGTAATATTCGAGGACCTACGGAATGCCTGGAAGAGATCGAATTTACCGAGAAAGTATCGCCCGATGATAAAAACGATGGGAGTGAAAATGTAAAAGTACAAACTGTTATTGAGCATATATGTGGAAAATGTTACCAATTCTTTCGCTCCATTAAGGTAGATATATTCGACTACGTAGCATACATATCTACCATCGTATTTTGTTTGTTTTTTAGTCCCTTAAACGTCACATGGAATATTGCAATTTCAACAGCGAAATGATACTACGACGTGAAGAAATGCTAAAGAACATCGATAAGATAGAGAAAGAAGCAATAATCATGGAGAAGAAAGATCTATGCTTTTGCTGCGGAGATAGTTACGATACTTGCCACGTAAGCTCGTCCCTTTACATTGTTCAAACATTAATAGAACAATAACAAAAACTGAATTTTCAGCTCGGTCATATAAACTGTCCTGATTGTCCGAAAACATTCAAGACACAACTGAGTCTTGAGCGTCACATGTTTCTTATTCACTCGGAAAAGGATGACTTTCCTTGCACGATTTGCAATGGTAAAATTCGAACTGCAGCCTTATTGGAATTGCATACTGAACAGCACAAGACCCGTGGTAAACCGTTTGCCTGTAAGATTTGTGGTAAAGATTTTACGCGAAGATATCACTTGAAACGTCATGAAAACTTCTCACCGTGCGGCCAAAATCAAACGGAAATGCACAAATGTAAAGCTTGTGATAGAGAATTTTATCGCTTGGATAATTTACGAGCTCATCTGAAGACGCATCTTGATAAGCACTCGGCTAAGAAACATGAATACATGTGTCCGTGCTGTAAGAATTGCTTTTACAGTTTGTCAACTTTGAAGTAGGTATAGAATTGGTAACAATTGGATGCGGTTAATTGAATTTCCTTTTAGTATTCATATAAGAACTCATACGGGCGAAAGGCCGTTTGATTGTGACTTGTGCGAAAAGAATTTCCCATCGTTGGTTTCGTTGAAAAAGCATAGGAGATATCACACGGGTGAGAAGCCATACTGCTGCTCTGTGGTAAGTACGCAATATTGTTTTCTATTTGCTAACGTTTTAGTTTCCTTGCTGCATGTCTGCACTGACTTTATTGGGGCTTGAAACTATTCGATATCGAAGCCCAGTTTTTTTTTTTGTAATCGACCGCTTTCCATTTTAGTGCAACCAACACTTTGCAGTCAAGGAGGTTCTTAACAGGCATATGAAACGACACACAGATGATAAGCCACACGTTTGCGGTGAATGCGGAAAACGTTTCATTCAGGCCACCCAACTAAAGAAACATGTTAACGTCCATCAACGACCGTACGAATGTACCATATGCACAGAAAAATTTAAGACAGAGAGACAGTAAATCACAACTAATCAAGTTCTGAATACAAAAACAAAAATTGAATTCTATTTTGCTCCGCAGGATTGAAAAACACCTTAGAGCGCACAACAAATTGCTCAGAAAAGCAAATTCGGCGCAGAACATAATAACCAGAAAAAAAAATTCGTCGGGAAAATATTGTTGTCATGAATGTGACATACAATTCTTCCGTCAGTATTCCCTCTTGAAGCACGAGAAGACGCAGGAACACAAGGGTGAGACAACTATTACGAAAAACAGTCATATTAGCTGAATTTTTATTTTTTCATTTCTCTCCTTTTTAGAAAAGGCTACGAAAACCTGTAAGTACTGTAACGAACAATTCGTGGGTACAAAGTCGTTAAACTTTCACATGCTCAAGGAGCACGAATTCAAATGTAACCAATGCGACGTTGTATTCATATATAGCGACCTTCTTCAGAAACACATTGAAGCCAACCATAAGACGTGAGTGTTTATACTGGTTAACATCAAACCGTTCAAAATACATCATCATTACGTCGTTTTCAGTTCCCTTGCCGTTGACAAAGTAGTTGTCGAGGAGGATATCGGGCAAGATATCGAACCGATCGTGGCAAAAGTTGAAAATCAAACCCCCCCTGCAAGAAAAGTGCTTACAGAACACGGCTGTTTTGTAATCGAAGAATTTATTATTGAATCGCTTCCAGCCGATAAAATGCAAACAAGCACTGAAAGCAAATATACCATAATCCCCAAGACGAGTGAAGCATCGTCACAAGACTCGAACACGACGTACGAAGAGCGCTCGAAAAATCTTAAGGCCCAATTTAAAAAATTACTAGAAGAGAGCGTGGACGATCGCGACGACAAAATGGAAGTCGAGATTAAAGACGATATCTTAATCACTAATAATATTGGTAAACTATTGGATATGCTTGTGGATGTAAAGACTCTAAGTAAATTTGGATGGCCTGAAAGTAGCGTTGAAGAGGTATAGTACGACTATTGGTAGTGAATGTGTTATAAGAATCCTTCTGTTTTTAGGTTTTGTGTAAAGTGATAGAGAATTGCGGGCATAATCTCAATAGGAATGAATTCTCTGATGAGTACGGTGCACGGATGAGAGAATACGTGAAGCTCTTCTTCACCGTAGTGATTCAGAATGATTCAATTGAGGAGCTTTTGAATAACTACACGATAGATGAGGTTATCGAGCTAGTTCTTTCCAACGAGGATGCCGTGTAGGCAAAGTTGGAGAAGTAATACAATACAAACGTACCACTTAAGCCTTTGGATTATAAATGCATTTTTGTTTTTCTCTATTATATCTGTATTTTTACAGTACACACTCGTCCATTTTTATTTACATAAATCAGCAACTATTCAGCCTTGTAACAAAGTAAGCGTGATTGCACCACTTCTGACAATACAATAGACTGGTTTAATCCATTAGTTTACACTTGGTAAGCTAATATGGATAAAGGGTAAATAGTTGTATACTAATTCGTCATCAAATTCGTGGTCGTACATTCGGGTTTGATAAAAAGCCCTAGGCTGCCTAGGCTTGTTGAAAATTACATTTTTCTTGCCGATCACCGATCTAAACTGACAGTGAAATAAAAGAGATCGTATGAGTTACAGGGGATATAAATTAGTGTCCTACATGAAAAATAAGAAATAAATGTGCCATGAGCGGATGCAGCTGATGTTGTCGAAGCATTGTTTGGGTCTGTTTAGACGACGAATCCTGCAAAATTGCCTCTTATCTAATCGCTGATTAGAAGGGAGAATATTGTAGATCAGAAAAATAAAACAATCACTCGACAACACTGCCCTGAACTATTGAATCGATTCAACAAAGAAAAATGGGAAGAACCTCACGAAAGTGAAAATATGGAAAAATCGCTTCTGTAGGCTGTTTAATGTCGAGGTTATTCGAAAAACCGCTGTCGGTCAGATTGAATCATTTACATGGGACCAAGATAAAAGGCAACCCGGATCATCCGACTCAAATGGCACTACGACAGCAATATCGAAGCTGGAGCCTGATAATACTGCTACGAGTACGAAGGACGGACTGTCGGACTGATCGTATTTGTTGTCGATCGTGATAGACGACGATTGGTCACATTTTTGTCTACCTCAAGGTTTCGTATGACAGAGCTATACGGAGCCAAATCATGTTTCGACATATGTATGTACGTGCCAAACTACCCAGCATAATTGGAGGATTTTCGCCGCTCTATCAAGGTGGCTAACGAACAAACGAAGACCTTCGATGAGAAAAAAGATGCTGAATGTCCGGGGTGGACCTGGGTCTCAACCAACAAACCTCTCCAGTCAGCACGATCTTTTTCCAGCTGCCATCAATTGCGCACACCAAGTTGGTTGAGGTCCCTCTCCACTTGTGTGCACCGTTTAAATCGAGGTCGTATTCTATTGCGTTGTCCCCAGTTTCAAAGACTCTTCGAGCCGGAGCTGTGTTGTCCATACGCTCTACATGGCCTAGCCAGCTTTGAATCCGTAGACGTTTGACTAGGCGCATGCCGTTGTACAACCCGTACAGTTCGGACAAAAAATCGCACGCAGAACTTTTCTCTCGAAAAGACCAAGAGCCTCCTTATCCGCTTTTAGGTTAGGTTAGGTAAGTGGGTGCCCTAATGACGAAAAGTCAAGACTCACCTAGACTACGTGGAATCCGTTGTGCCCAATTAATTTTTAACCCGTAGAAACCTAGACATTTTCCGTTTATCTTAACCATCCAGGCGAGGATAAGAATCCTAGTATTCTGTTCAGCCCAATGTTACTTACCTCCTCTAGTCCCGAAAGGAAGTGTCTTCCTACGAATACTTTCCTTTTTTGAGCCAGCGCCGGGCATTCGTACAGCAGGTGACGAATGGATTCAATTTCCTCTTCGTCCCTGCAGCTTCTGCAGAAGTCATTGTGGGGCTGGCCTAGTCTGGCTGCATGGTAAGATAGCACGCAGTGCCCAATGAGGGCACCGACTGCCAGTCGAATATTCCCACGATTGAACTTCAGCAGATTTTCTGTCCTTTTTTTATTATAGAAGGGCCAAGTCGGGCGCATGTATCGCTTATTGGCTTTCATTAATAGTTCCGTCTCTATCTCTCTGTAGAGCGCACTGAGTGGCGTTTTGGCTTCAGTTGCTATCTGCACGAGGTTTTCACCTGATCCTAGCCTAGCTAGCTCGTCCGCCCGCTCGTTTGCAGAGATATTCACATAATCTGGTACCCAGCAGAGGGGCACCTCGTTTACTGCCTGAACACAATGAGGTCTCGGTCGCCTTTCAAAAGTTAAATGAACGTAAATCCCATAATGTAAGCACAATAATGTCGCGGTCGCTGTCTCGGTCGTAGGGTGTGTCGCACGAGTTGGCAAACTTTTAACTCGGTCGTACGACATTGTGACAGCCGTGTAGAAAGAAAACAAAACACAAGGAAATCTTCAAATCGGCCGTTGACGGTTCGTTGTAAGTACAAAGTGTCTCAAAAGAAAGTTTATATTTAGTGGATCTAATAAAAACGTAGTAAACATTCTATCGAAAACACTTTTATTTATCATTAAAGTTCACAACTTGGGAATTTATTTCTTAAAAATAATGTCATCTAAATGTAAGCCCTCGCTTTCGCGAGAGCCATTTAGTCGAACAGCAAGATTTCTCATTACAGCTCCACGCGCTTCCGAATCGAAAGGTCGGGATCACTGCGAACAGACTGATTAACATTCTTTACGTTTCTTACGTTATCGATGACCTTGACCGTCATGACCTTGATTTTGATTGATTTTTCTAGTGTTGAACCAGTCTCTACAAACTTTTTTACCCATTTCCGAATGAGAGGAATGCTTGGCGCATCCTTTAAATGGCGTAAAATTCGAATATTGCAGAATTTTCTACGCGCCACAGTCGCCGAATCACCGTTTTTGTAAAACTCTCGCACGCATAACGCGCAGTCTGCACCCGAGAAACGCTCCATAGCAATTGAATTCCCAAGAGCTAGGCTACCGATTGACGTACCTCCCGCGCCCCTCGAAATCGTTGCGAGCGTGCAATAAGCTAAACAAATGTAAACTTTCTTTTGAGACACCTTGTATATGGACAAAGGTGAAAACAGCTGTTAAAATTTAACATAACAAAGCGACCTCATTGTGGGCGAGATTTCGCCAATCCTAGCGACAGCAATGCCCACCGCGACCGAGACTGCGACGGAGATAGCGACTGCGACCTCATTATGTTCAGGCAGGAAGTCTTCGATTCCAATCCCAAAAATATGTAGATTAAGAATAATAATAATAAAGGACAAAGAATCTAGTACGTCTACTACATTTTCCTTATCTAATCTGTTACGCTTGTCATCAGAATACATATTTCTTTTCTGTTTTGGAGAACTGAGATATTGGTGCATATCGTCAGGTAAAAACCATAGATAAATTACCAAGATGGAAAACTTTCGTACGTCTGCCCTGTGATCCCCGCAAGGGTTGGTTGTTGTATTTGTAATTAAAGCGGCCTCTAGACGCCTAATAATATTGTGCATTATTTGATATTGCACAATATTATTGTTCGTCTGTAGATAATATTGCAAGATTGTGCCATACATTACGGAAAATCAAAACGCTTTTGACTTTTATTACAAATATGAGCGGTCAACTAAATTATTGGGAAAAATATTGAACCGTCTGGGGCAGCAAGCCAATAAAATTGTGTAATATTTTGCACAATAATATTGAGCGTCTAGAGGCCGCTTTAAAAACGACGCTTTTGACTTATGGTAGAAACACAATGTGGCGTGCGCGCGCGCGTGCTTTTGATCGGCTTTGTACCGATTTACGGGATAATGTGTCAGACGCACGCAACCACAATTCGCAACACACAATCTGGCTTCAAGTCAGCTGCGCGTAGAGAGCTTAGGAATATGACAATACTATGTTCTGTTTCCTCAAAATGTACACATATGAATTTAGTGCAGAAAGAAGAGTAGATTTGTGTTCTGTTCTATTTATATGATTTAATTGAAACATAAATATAAGAAAATTTCATGTCAAATAAAGGTATATGCTTATAAAAAAATATGCGTTTAGTTCTGTAATACCCATCATCATTAGTTTGCATCCAAAAAATGCAATAATAAGCTACGAAAATGTATGCATGTTGAAAGCGAACAACTCGGAACACTACATGACAGAACACGTTACACTATTCTGCTACAATCGAACAACACAATGAAATACATCTGTCAAACGCACGCCTTGAGTAGAGAGTAGCTCTACTCCGGCGCTTTGCTCGACTTTACGATATTTACGATATGAGGTCGAGCAAAAATTGAGGTAACATTATGTGTTGCTTCATAAGATATCGTTGTTCCTACTCATGCTGTCAAAAGCACGCGCGCGCGCACGCCACATTGTGTTTCTACTTTTAGAGTCAAGACGTCGGAACAAGGCAGAATGACATAGTCAAGACGCCGTCAAATCGAAACGAGTTTGTAGGGGCTAGTTGTCAAAATGCCTGTCAAAGCCATCGAGATTGCCATCTCGTTAATTTATCTATGGTAAAAACGACATCAAGGACCATTGCGGGGCCATTTGCTTGTTTCCTACTTTTATAAATGCATTTCATTTCCAGTATGAGCACCAGATGAGCATTTTTTACTTCACAAACATATAATGCAACATGTGCGTAAGAAGAAAACGACCGTCAAATAGTTAAATCCAATAGTCACTCTGAATGACAGCTTTCATAGAAAGCGTGCAAGAGCACTAGAGAAAACAAACTGGGAACGTGGATTTTCACAAGTTCCTTTAAACATGTAAGTTGTTTTCGGATCTTCAAATGTGATTTCCATTGTTGTGCTGTACAATGCGATCAAAAACGATTTGCAGTAGAGCAGTTGAAATACAATCAGGGAAATCTTAGCCTAAGAGTAGACAGTATGGTGAGAAAGCAAGGAGACCCTGTTTTTGTATCATACGCTATCTAATCAAGGACTTCCTACTGCATGGTTGTTTACATTATTCCTTTCATTGTGACTAATGAATTGACCTTTGAATATCATCCAAAGAAGTTTAGATAAGACAATAATTAGGTTAAATGTATTATTCGATTGAGGTCCTATGCTCCAGTGGATATATAGGAAATTTCAAGGATATATTGTTCACAGAAAAACCTATACAACATCTATAAATAAAACCCCGCATCCTTGAAATGCCATTATAAATATGTACTAGACCCGCCCTGGTTACTTGCTGCGAAAGCCTTGTTCATCGAATTGTTCCAACATATCAGCCCGATTTCGTCATCTTTTTTTAATTATTCCCGGAAACTCTTCGATGTGATTCCGTGAATATTCAACGATCATGTATTTGAAGACTACCATTACGGATACGATAGAAATCTTACTTATGTACTATCAGCGCTGGTGTTGTTGCCACAGGTCACTAGTGCGCCAAGGTAGACCAATTGCTTGACCACTTCGAATTTGTAGCTACCCTAAAGTGACGTTCTGGTCAGGACGTCGGTGTTGAGCGTTTTGATGACAACTTATATTTGGCTTTGCCCTCGGTTACCTTTAGAGCCACTTTAGTCGTTTCCGCTTCAATGTTGAAGAAGTCGCATGACAGTGCGCCGCCCTGCCTGAATCCTTTATTGACATTAAAGGTCTCGGTTAATACTGTCTTATGCGGCCTTAAAGTTAACGGTCTGTCGCAATGTGAATATCTCGTGTATAGTGGATTATTCTGGCCTGAAACCCGACCAAACTGACGGTTGTGCGGCGGTTAAATAAACCGCCCATGTATAAAAGGAAAAGTTATGAAAGAGCAAAATGTCGGATACACGGACGGATAGTCGAAGACGACATAGCACGAATAAGGAACACGATTTGCGAGTATGCTCCTGAAACGTCAGAACTCTGGAGCTGCTCATAAATTGGTAAAAATATTGCGGCAACTTTTGCAGCGAATTTGTCGTGGGAAAGCGGTTAAGGTCGAAAGTCATCGACTATCTGTGATCTAAATCAAAGGCAGATTTTACAACATCAGCCTCATACATATGTGCACACGCCCCCATCGAAGAGGCTGAAGTCCCCGTCAAAGGGGACTCTCTTGGACAACGCCTACAGAGCTTGCTCGGAGTACGATGTTAAAATCGGACTCAGGGAATTAAATGCTAAAATCGGTATGGGGAACACCTTTGGCGGAGTGATCGGAAAGCACAGCCTCCACGATACAACAACGGATAACGGCTTCCGACTAACAGACTTTGCGACAGCTCATAATGCGGTGATAAGTAGCACAAGATTTCAAGCAAGCGAATTCACACAGCACCCTGGCGATCTCCGGATGGTCGAACCGCTCTTTGACGCAAGGGGGCAAACCTCGACTCTGACCATTTCCTCGTAGCAGCAAGATTCAGAGCTTGACTGTCCAATGTCAGAAAGCTGCACCAGTCCGCCATGGGGAGGTTCGACGTTGGACGCTTGAGCACACCGGAGGTTACCAGAGTCAACTGGGAGAACTGGGAGCAACTGAGTGAAAGGCTCTCTGGTATGCCTACGTCGAGCACAAATGTCAACAATGTGTGGCTGCATTGCCGCTCAGCCATTTGGGAAGTAGCGGAGAACACCCTAGGCGACCTACCACCCCCGACAAAAAATCCGTAGTATGATGGCGGGTGTGAGCAGAAAAAGGCAGCAATAGACGAGGCGTACCAAAAGGCGCTGCCGCGAAAAACCAGGTCAGCGCGAGAGCAGTACCGAGTCAGAAGAATCTTCGCGAATATAACGATTGACAGCTATAATTTCGAGGTGGTTAAGGAGTTTGTCTACCTTGGGGTAAACATCAACTCCACAAATAACACCCTTGGCAACCGTTGCTACTTCGGTTTGTCCAAACAACTTGGGCTAAGACTCCTCACTCAAGGAACCAAAATCATGCTTTACAAAACGCTTATACTACCAGTTTTGCTGTACGGAGCCGTAAGCTGGATAATAAGCAGGGCGGCGGAGCCGATTTGGTGTATATTCTACGCCGGATATTTGTTCCGGTTTGTGAGGAAGATGAATGGAGGAGAAGAAATGACAGCCAACTCTACGAGCTGTACAAAGATGTGGATATTGTCCGGAAGACAAGGATCCGTCGATTACATTGGGTCGGCCACATCGAGCGTATCAACACCAACGCTCCAGCTAAGGGGGTCTTCGACTCCGAGCCTCCTGCTTCGAGAAGAAGAGGAAGACTGAAGACCAAGTAATCGTGGATGTAAGGCAATTTAATCTTCAAGGATGGGAGGCAGGTATAGCTCAGGCTCAGATTCTCCATGGATTGCTGGCCTGATAAGTAAGTAAGAATCCATATTGATAGGAACATATCAGATTACACTCAGGTGGTTTCAAGCGCTTATACAGCCAATGTTAGGAAGGCTTATTCCCCTATAATTGGCGCAATTATACGAATCTCCTTTTTTATGGCAGACACTCCATCTGCGCCAACAGCTTTATTAGACTTTAGTTTAGATTTCGTCTAAATCAGAGGCGGACCCCTGACGGCGTTTTGGCACCGTATTCATTGATGTTCTACGGTTTGCGCAGATTGCATCTGATCTTGGGAGAGCTTGAGGGAGACACGATCGGCGAAAATAATACAAATCAACTCCTATAATAATACGAATTCAGAATTCTATATTGCAATTTCGCTAGAAGAATGCTTTAAAGCCGATTCTCTACAACCTTGGCAATTCGTCTTTCTTCGTTAACTAGAATTGAAAATCTTCCGAGGACTGTTTCTATACTTTTCTTCGCATAATAGGATACCTTAGTTGGACTCTTTTTTCATACTTTTGTCCTCATTCAATCATCATCGTTATATACGTCATCGTATTAATAGTGTTACCTTTTGTAACATTTCCAGGTCCACAACATCGTGTATAAAAGCTTTAAATTCAAATACAAATGCACCAGAGACGTCATCCCCAACAACATCAATTGACGATGAGAATACCATCTACAAGCCACCAGATCAGTATATCGAAGAAATCGAATTCGTTGAGTCGGGAGAGGGAAATAAAAACGACGAAGGTGATTACAAGCTCAAGGAAGTGGTCGAGCATGTTTGTGGAAAGTGTTACAAATCTTTCAGCAGAGTCAAGGTATCAACAGTTTAAATCAAACTCTTACAGCTTTACGTATGTACATTTTCATGATGCAGGTCTTGAAACGCCACATGGAATTCTGCCTCTTCAGTAATGCCGTAGTGTCCCGAAGGCAGGAGATGCAAAAGAATATTATAAAAATTGAAAATGAGGCTACAAGCATGGAAAAGGACAATATATGCTTCTGTTGTGGCGACAGCTACGATGTCTGTCACGTAAGTCGTTCGTGTCCAGTGTGAAACCCCAAAAATGTTAAATTTCAAACCTTTTCAGTCGGGTCACATAAACTGTTCAGATTGCCCGAAAACTTTTAAGACACAACTCAGCCTGGAACGTCACGTGTTTCTCATTCACTCCGAGAATAATGAGTTTCCCTGTACCATATGCAATGGTCGTATTCGTACTGCTGCATTGCTTAAACTTCACATCGAGCAGCATACAACTCGCGGTTGACCTTTCTCTTGCAAGGTATGCGGCATGGACTTTACACGGGAATATCATCTGACAAGGCATACAAAGTACTCGCCATGTAGTTGCGACCAAGCTAACATAATCAAATGTAAAGTCTGGGGGAAGGAATTCTATCGGCTGGATAATTTGCGAGTTCACTTAAAGTCACATTTAAATCAGATAGAGAATAAACCAGGTAAACACTGTAAGAAGTCACTCCACACATCTTCAATGTTAAAGTGAGTTTAGGACGGTAATTCGATTCGTTTAATACTTGAAATCGTCCATTTCAGTATTCATGTTCGAACGCATACAGGAGAGCGACCATTTAATTGCGATCTTTGCGATAAGAAATTTCCATCTTTGCCTTCTTTGAAAAAACATCGCAGGTATCATACTGGCGAGAAACCCTACACTTGTTCAGTGGTTAGTATAGAACATTCATATAAACTATCAGTTATGCTTAATATGTTCTTCTAACAGTGTGATCAAAGTTTTGTTGCAAAAGAGATCCTCAACAGGCATTTGAAACGGCACACCGGCGACAAGCCACACGTCTGTGACGAATGCGGCAAGCGTTTCATTCAAGCCACTCAGCTAAAGATCCATTCTAGGACTCATATACGGTCATTCGAATGTATTCTCTGCCCCGAAAAGTTCAAAACACATAAACAGTGAGTGAACAACTTCTGTTTCTATATTCTCTCTAGTTTATCTATTCAACTATTAGACTTGAGAATCATGTAAAGCAGCATTGTAGTGGACAAATGAGGCAAACTCTCAAGTACAAATGTTCTGATTGTAATATACAACTCAATTGTCTGGCTGCTGGGAAAAAGCATGAGCAAACAAATAAGCATATAGGTAAGAGCTGCCCTTTATCGATTACATACCGCCTAAGATGTTCTTTTGCATAGAGAATTCAAAAACTGCATGCAACATATGCAACAAGAACGTTCCAAGGAAATCACTGCAATTCCATATGTTGAAAGAGCATGATTCATCCGATGTGGAATCTAACCCGTAAGTGCGTGTAGTCTTGATCCGGCAACCTTTAATATCTCAAATCAATAGTGCCGTTGGAAAGCAGCAAAAGGAATCCTTGAATGAGGATGACTGTATAGTCATTGAACAATTCAGCATTGAAGCTCTGTCGGAAATAGAGCAGAGAAGGCTAAAAATAATAGATGCCGGTGTGGCATTCTCGGACGAGAGTATCCCACCAGACATTAATGATACTATGAAACGTGATTCAAATACAACAGCCTCGCCGGACTTAAAGCGAGCTAAAGTTGACTTACAGCAAAATAATGAAGAGGGTTCGGATATTACAGAAAATGTTAACAAACTGCTGGACTTGCTAGTGGATGAGGAGACACCAACCCAAGCCTCTCAACAAATCTACGTATAAAACTAATCGTAAGAAACCTAATAATAAGCTTAACGAAAATAACTCTAACTGGAGCTTCAAAACGAACCTCTTCCCATCCTTCACCCACCCCTCCATCGCTCATATGAAGACCTCTTCCGCTGCTCCACCCAAACCTCCACGCCAACGTGTTTCTTTCAATCTAACTCCAACTACTTGTTCTGCCATCACTAGCCCCTCGCCACCAGTACAAACACCCCTCCCGAATTCTTTTCCTAATTTCGATCTAAAGTCTGGAGCCAAGTATCCTAATTTCCGCAGCTCTCACGTCCTTAACCCCTCTGCCCCTGCCTTTTCTAACACATCCACAACACACTCCACCTCGCACACTACATCCGACTCTACTTCTCTCCCAACTGTCTCAACTCCCTCCTCGACAACACCTCCTCCTAACCCCACCCAATCATTCGCTGATCCCCTTCTGCCCCCCTCTGTCAAAATTACCAAGCAATTCAATAATCTCACCGAATGCCGCTATGCTCTTTCTCGTTTAAGGGATAGAAGGACGTATGAGAACGTCCGCCTTTTTTTGGCTTACCTCCATGACAAACCAGACTCAGTATGCTATGAGGGTAATACTAACACTAGCGTACTGGTATCCATTCAACAGGAAGGCCTCCCTTCTGACTATGCCAGCCTCAAAAACCTCTTTATCAAGTATCATGAGTTCCTTAATATGCCCCCCAAAAAGCATCAAATGATCTTGATGCTTTTCGTCAATATATCCACTCAAAGCGAATATCACACCTCCAGCGTAGCAGAGCTGACCACGACAGATATTTTCGCCCCTAATTTCCATCCTCTTCCTGCCCACCACGTTAACCTTCCTCTCACCTTTTATTACCAGAACGTCAGAGGTCTCCGTTCAAAAACCCAAGCAGTCTTCCAACAGTCTCACGCTTTACCATTCGAAATCTTCGTTCTGACTGAAACCAACCTGATCCCCGCTATTAAAAACGAAGAACTGTTCCCATCAAATTTTAACGTCTACCGCGACGACCTTCTCAACCAACCTACCGATAGCCGCCCGTGTCGTGGCGTTTTAATAGCCGCCCTAAACACGATCGACTCGTCCCTTATTGCAATATCCTCTTCCCCCTATCTCGACTTTGTTTCAATCAAGATCGTACTGCCCCGTAAGTCGCTCTACATCATCTGTTTTTATATCTTACCATCTCAACCTATTAAGTCCTATGAACTCGCTATTAATGCGATTGATCACATAAATGACTTACGGGATGCCCGCGATGAAATCCTTCTCTTCGGCGATTTTAATCTTCCTTTTCTCCAATGGGAACCATCAGAAGATCAATCATTTTACACTGCCACTAATCCATCTTCTGCCAAGGAATGTCTCTTCTTAGATAGCCTAGCCGATTCAAACCTTAGCCAAGTGAGTGGCATCTCAAATTACATGGGTAGACAGCTAGATCTGATTTTCACAACCGACCCTATTAATTCCTCTGTTTCACTTTGTCCCCATTCCTTATCAACCATCGACAATTACCATCCTCCCCTTCTTCTCTCGTTTTTTCTCGACTCTCCACCACTGACCTCTTCCCCTCCAGCGCTCAAGTCTTACGACTTCCATAAAGCAAATTTCAACCTAATCAATGAATACCTCAATAGCGCCCCCTTCAATTTTGACGGCCTTACAATAAATGACGCCATATCCTTATTCTATAGAGAAATATTTAATTCTATTTCTCTCTACGTTCCCATTTCACGATCCAATCACTTATCTTCTCCTCCTTGGTATAATCGCAGGCTCCGTTCTCTAAGAAACAAAAGAAACAAACTGTGGGCTATCTTTCTTCGTACTCAGTCCCCCTATGACTTTTCCAACTATATTGGTACGTATCTACAATTTACCGAGCTTCATAACTCTCTCTACGAACAGCACTTGATCAAAACACAAGCCAATCTTATCAACAATCCTAAGTCCTTCTTTCAGTTTGTCAACTACAAAAGGAAATCTGATGGCTACCCAACCTCACTCTCTTTCAATGGCGAAACCGCGAATGATCCCAACACTATCGCCAACTTTTTTGCCAACCTTTTCAAACAACCTTTTGCCGATGACTCCTTTGTGCCGGACACTTCCTATTTCGACTACCTACCAAATTTCTCCCTCAGTCCATTTCTTCCACGTTCTGTTGAACCCCATATCATTGAAATTAAACTGAATCAACTTAATGATGAGTTTACTCCTGGGCCCGATGGTGTCCCCGCCATATTATTAAAAAAATGTTCCTTCATTCTCTCCGTCCCGCTCGCAAAATTATTCAACTTATCCCTGTCCCTTGGAGAATTTCCCCAGGTATGGAAAACCGCCTTCATAACTCCTATTCACAAAAAAGGTCCAAAGAGTGATGTTAACAACTACCGCCCCATCGCAAAACTCTCACATATACCCAAACTTTTCGAAAGCATCTTGTATGACACTCTAAGTTTCCATTGCAAGTCTCTAATCTCCTCAAATCAACATGGATTCCTCAAATCCAGGTCTATAACCACAAACCTTGTCGAATTCGTGTCCTTCACCCTCTCAGCATTAGAGAATGGAAACGAAGTCGACGTCATTACAACTGACTTCAGTAAAGCGTTTGACAAAATATCTCACAATCTAATACTCTTCAAACTGTCTGCCCTAGGCTTTGAACCCATTGCGCTGAAGTGGATATCTTCATATTTAAAAAACCGTTTCTACAGTGTTCGCTTCAGATCTGCCTTTTCTAACCCTTTCTTAGCCTCTTCCGGCGTTCCCCAAGGTAGCCACCTAGGTCCACTTCTTTTCATTCTTACCATAAACGACATTGAGATAATCATCAAACATTCCCATCTCTCACTGTACGCCGACGACACCAAGTTCTTTAAGACAATTTCCTCGCTACAAGACTCTTCCCTTATTCAATCCGATCTCAATAGCTTTTCTACCTGGTGTTCCAAAAATTGCTTGGAGCTTAACATTTCCAAGTGCCAATCTATCACCTTCTCACGCAAACGTGTCCAATCCTCTCCTCGTCTCTACTTTCTCCACAACCAACCCATTTCTACCGTTCAGGTTATCCGCGATTTTGGCATACTATGTGACCAAGAGCTCAATTTCCGCGCACATATCGATGATATAATTCTTAAAGCAAACTCTGCACTCGGTTTCGTGAAGCGCTGGTCTAAAGAATTCTCCAATCCCTACGTGACTCGATCCCTCTATATTACCTTCGTTCGCCCCCTTCTTGAATACGCATCGCAAGCGTGGTCCCCTTATCAACAAACCCACATTTCTAGAATCGAGAGCATCCAGCGTCGATTCCTACGCTTCGCTCTTCGAGGTCTGCACTGGCAAAATCCTTTGCTCTTACCACCCTATCAAGACCGACTCAAACTAATAAATCTGAGTACGTTGGAGGATAGAAGAAGGGTAGCTGACATCCTCTTCATTCATAAACTCCTAACAGGTACCATTGACTGTGCCAACCTCTACAACTCTATATCCCTTAACACTAACCCTCGTTATACCCGCAATCCTCGTCTCTTCTACCTATCCACCCCCCGCACCTCTTATGGCTCCAATGAACCCATCTCCCGTATGCTGGGAAGTGTTAATTCGAACATTAACTTCGATATCAACCTCAGCACTCCATGCCTAAAACTCCGTCTTCTCGGTATCCCCCCCTTCTCACTTCCATAGTTCCCTAATCACGCCCCCCTCTCCCGTTCTTGTTAGTCAGTTAAGGTAGACTAATTAAGAATGTTAGTTAGTTAAGTTAGAATTAAGAATGTCAGCTTGAATTAAGCTTAATAAATGGGGGTATTGGCCCCCACGAAAATTGGCCCCCACGAAAATTTTGCACTTTGGTTGGCCCGGGGAATCTGTTGAAAACGTACGAAACGAATTTGTTTTATTCACTTAAGCTAAGATTAGACGACGTGTAAAAACCACATAATTGTGTACCCGTGACGTCATTTTGACGTCAGATGTTGTCATTAATGGCTACATGTCGTCTAATAGACATAATTATGCCAGTCACATATAGCACATACAATTATGTAGACAATATGTGGAACCTATTGCGCACAAAAATATGTGCATTTTTACATATCGTGTAATCCAGTGCCACATATAACATTTGGCATTTAAAAGCTCGGTTACACAAATATGTGTACTTGTTTAAAATCCTGCAGCTACACATTTTTGTTATATGTCACATTGCTGCGGTCGTGTTTTTGAATTTTCAATTTTCAATTTTGAATCTGAAATGTCGGATTTGGAGGCAACTCAGAATTTTATATCAGGAAAACCTCGCGCTCGAAAATCGACGTAATTTGCGTAGACTGTTATCGCAAGTGATGTACGACTTCATGGACGCTTCTGAAGTCGAACAGTCGCAGGTAATGTCTGTGCAAATTATTGATGAGAATGGGGTGTCCATGCAACAGGACGTTGGAGTTGAGCTAAGTCACAACCCGATTGTTCAGCCACCAGCTGCACCAACTACCGAATCAAACAAATTTTAATTAATTATAAATGCATACTATATTTTATTAATTAAAGTTAAATGTGTTTGTACTGCCACTCGACTTCTCCTTCTTCGACGAAATAGTTGGTAAATTCTTTTTGTACTTCTTTTGCGCTGTCTGGGCATCGTTTTTGTGCTTCGAGGGGATACAACGTTGTCTTCGGCATATTATCGAGACGCCAATCACCTTGGCTTATTAGATTGCCTTCTGCATCATATTGATCAAATGATGTGCCCGGAGCGTATTTCGTCGTATTTGTTGTCAGTAGGTAATTATGAAGAACGCAACAAGCGAGTGTAGTTTTTTTTTGTCATTTCAGCATCCAAGTGCATCGGTTTCCGCAGAACGCGAAAACGCGCCGACATGATTCCAAAGGTGTTTTCAATGATGCGGCGTGCACGACTAAGTCGGTAGTTGAAAACCCTTTGCAATAACATTAGACCACGTTGAGCATACGGCTTCATGATATTTGGGCGCATAGCGAATGCATCATCTGCGACAATTACGTATGGGACGGGCAATTCCCGACCAGGCAAAGGGTTTCGGTGGTGGCAGACACAGCTGATTGGTAGCCAATGCTTGACTGAAGGTGCAACGATTTAAAACTGTCACCAGTGGCCAAGTATCTTAGCGTGAGCACCAGCCTATCTGATGCAGGTATGCTCAATCTCATATTTGTGTTCACTTTTTTTATATATGGTTGCACCAAATGAAGCAAATTATCGAACTGTTCAGCCGTCATCCGTACGAAATTTTGATATAAGTGAGGTTCGTCATCACGCAATTCAAGAAGCAACTTCGCGCAAAAACCTTCTGTTTCCCGAAGTCTCACCCAATTTTTTCTCCAAATTCGACGTTTTCGTATAATAATTTCTTCGGGTTTTTCCTCCTCATTTTCGACCAGAAACGTTGCCAAAACAAAAACAGCAGCCCACTTCTTTTTCGACATTGTGAAACTTACGTATGAATTCGTCGTTGTGTACATATGAACTGAGTGTGAAAAATTTACACGTAGTGTAATCTACACAAAAATGTGGAGCAAAGTTTGTGTACGCATATGTAACCACATTTTATGCGATCGCTTGGAGCACATATTTTTATGCGGCTTTTTTTACACAATACACATATCGTGTGATACACACATAATGTAGTTCGCCATATTCGCTACACGTACTAAATATGCAACTCGTATGTTTAAGTTTTCGTTGACGTCACGGGTACACAATTATGTGTTTTTTACACGTCGTCTAATCTTAGCTTTAGAAGGGATAGCAATAAGGATTTGACTCTTGTCTTTCAGGTTTTATGCAAAGTCATTGAAAATTGCGGTCATAGGCTTACAAAAGAGGATTTTATTGAAGACTATGGCACAAGGATGAAGAAACTAGTGAAGCTCCTGTTTACTGTTGTTATTCAGAATAACTCTGTTGAGGAGCTGATGAATAACTATTCAATAGATGAAGTTATACAAATGGTTATTTCAAATGAGAATGATGACGAATGAGGTTGCTTATATTGAGAGTATTAATTGTAATAGGTTTTGCCGAAGATGGCACAAAGAACTATTGCTTGGATGCAGATCTTATTAACTTTCATTGGGAGTTATTCTAATCATTTTACAAATTAGAACTTTGTACATATTTTCACGTTTCATAGTACCCAGCGTTCAAATCCATCGTTCCTAGAGTGATGTATGTGTACGCATTACCTTTTTCTCCGCAACAGTATTTTAAGAAAGAATAATGGAATCTAGTCGAGACTTATTTTATCTGAAACGGTCTAACCGAATGAGGAACTGTACAAGTTTTCTTGTAATAAAATAAAAACTTGACAAAAGTGTAAAATGGTTTTCATCTTAAATATCTTGTGAGCTAATTACGAGCCAGCTCATAAGATGATAATTAAGCGTAGCGAGTCGAAGGCGAGCGAAGTGTCTTATCCCTCAAACATGTATTTAGCAACAAATCGTACTCCTCCAAGACCCCTAGGGCGATCTTGATCAAACTTGCCATGATAGTGTGGACATCGCTGAGTGTCTTAAGGGGTCGAATGTCCCGATCGGACTTACCATTGAGGAATAATCACCGAAAAACCATTTTGGTGAAACCAATTGAAACCAATAGGAAAAATTCATCACGCGCGAAATCGAATTTTTCCTATCGACGAAAATTAAAGTCCTAGGAAAAAAGGTTCCACGGATTGTCCGAGCGGCTACAGAAACATTGATTTGGAATAAACTTACTTACTTACTTATCAGGTCAGCGATCCATGGAGGATCTGAGCCTGAGCTATAGCTGCCTTCCATCCTTGACGGACACGCTGCTTCCAGTTATCAAGACCAAGATGTCTTACATCCGCGATTACTTGGTCTTTATACCGGAGGTTCGGTCTTCCTCTTCTCGAACCAGGAGGCTCGGATTCGAAGACCCTCTTAGCTGGAGCGTTGATGTCCATGCGCTCGATGTGGCCAAGCCAGTGTAGTCGATGGATCTTTGCCTTCCGGACTACATCCACATCTTTGTACAGCTCGTAGAGTTCGCGGTTGTGTCTTCTTCTCCATTCACCTTTCTCACAGACAGGATCAAATATCCGGCGCAGAATTTTTCTCTCGAACGAACCCAAAATCAGCTCCGCTGCCCTGCTTATCGCCAAGCTTTCGGCTCCGTACAGCAAGACTGGCAGTATGAGCGTTTTGTAAAGCATGACTTTGGTCCTTCGAGTGAGGAGTTTTGACCCCAGTTGTTTGGACAAGCCGAAGTAGCAGCGGTTGCCAAGGGCGATTCTATGCCGGATCTCCACTGTGTGTCATTTGTGGTATTTACGTTTGCCCCGAGTCATACAAACTTCTTAACTACCTCGAAATTGTAGCTGTCAATTGTTATATTTGGTCCCAGGTGGTGAGCGACGGATTGGTTTTAGCTTGACAGCATGTACTTCGTCTTGTCCTCATTGATCTTAAGACCAACTCATTTCGCCTGTTCTTCAATCGCCGTGAATGCTTCCACAATGCCACGCCGAGAACACGCGATGATGTCGATATCATCCGCATATCCTAGCAGCTGGATGGACTTGTAAAGGATAGTGCCTTCCCTGTTGACGCCTGCCCGTCGCACTATCTGCTCCAGCACCAGGTTGAAGAAGTCACATGACAGCGCATCTCCTTGCTGAAATCCGGTGCATGTTTCGAATGGTTCTGAGGTCCTAGAACCGAGTTGCACGGTGCATCGCGTGTTTTTTAGCGTGGCGCGACACAACTGAATCAGTTTTACCGGGATCCCGAATTCGGCTATCGCCCCAAACAGTGCTTCACGATGAATGCTGTCGTATGCGGCTTTGAAATCGATGAAAAGATGGTGTGTATCGATTCGAAACTCGTTGGTCTTTTCCAGGATTTGCTGAAGTGTGAAAATTTGGTCTATAGTTGATTTGCCGGGCCGGAAGCCGCACTGGTTGCTGCCGATTAGTGCGGTGCAAAATGGCTTTAGATGTTCACAAAATATGCTGGACAGGATCTTATATTCGACATAGAGCAGGGATATACCTCTATAGTTCTTGCAAGAGGTAGGATCACCTTTTTTGTGGATGGGGCAAATAGAGCTGGTATTCCAGTCGTCGGGCATGCTTTCGTCTTCTCAAATTCTGGAGATGATCTGGTGCATGCTCCCTACCAGAACATCGCCGCCAGCCTTGAAGAGCTCCGATGGCAAGCCATCTGAGCCTGCGGCCCTGTTATTCTTCAGCTTCTGAATAGCTGTGCCGACTTCTTCGATGCTGGGTGGGAGGACAACTTCAGCGGCTGGAGTTGGGATTTCCTCGGTCCCTACCACTCTCTCTTGGTCATGCTCGTTAAGCAGCTGTTGGAAATGCTGCTTAAATACATCCACTATTCGCTGCGGGTTGGTGACAAGATTACCCTCGCAGTTTCGAAGAGCCTGGGTGCACTTTTTGAAGCCTCCTGCAAGGCTTTGGCTTTCTTGTAAAAGGCTCGTGTTTTATGCTTATCACTAGACTCCTCGATATCCTTGGGCTGGGAGGTTGCGAAGATTCTTTACTTTTGTCGCAGTAGTTTTTTCTCCTCCCTTCTTCTGGCTCGGTACTCCTCTTGCGCTGTTCGAGTTTTCCTCTGCAGCGCCTTTTGGTACGCCTCGTCGGTTGCTGCCTTTTTCTGCTCACACTCGCCATCCCTACGGTGGTTTCGGCTACTTCCTGAATATTCGACGTGTGTTCGTGTTCGACGTAGGCATACCGTATAGTCTTTCGCTCAGCTGCACTCTCTAGACTCTGGCAACCTCCGGTGTGCTCAGGCGCCCAATGTCGAACCTCCTCCTGATGGGCTGGTGCAGCTTTCTGACATTGGACAGTCGAGCTCTGAATCTTGCTGCTACGAGGAAGTGGTCAGAGTCGACATTTGCCCCTCTGAATGTTCGCACATCCAGGATGTTTGACGAGTGCCTTGCGTCAATGAGCACATGGTCGATTTGGTCGGCGGTTCGACCGTCCGGAGATCGTCCGTGAGTCGGAAGCCATTATCTGTTGTTGTATCGTGGAGGCTGTGCTTTCCGATCACTCCGCCAAGGGTGTTCTCTTTACCGATTTTGGCGTTGAAGTCCCCGAGCAAGATTTTAACATTGTACTCCGGACAAGCTCCGTAGGCGTTGTCCAGGAGGTCATAGAAGTCCTCCTTGATAGGGTCTTCAGCCTCATCGGTAGGGGCGTGTGCACATATGAGGCTGATGTTATAAAATCTGCCTCTGATGCGGATCACCAGGCCAGGCCAGGCGATTACTTATAGGTTTAAAGTCGATGACCTTAACCGCTTTCCCACGACAAATCCGCATCCCAGTAAGTGCAATCTTTTGTGACAGCTGTATTAATTGTCGCAATTTTTCTTCCTCATCATACCGTATCCTATCCAGCGTACTTCCGGGACCGCAGTAATATGAGGATTCTTTCTAGTTTAAGAGCAGCTCCGGGAGTGTACAGGGTTCTGACATTCCAGAAGCATACTCACAAATCGTTTTCCTTTTTCGTGCGTTGTCGTCGTCGAGTATCCGTCCGTGTATCAGAGGCATCTTGCTCATTCATAACTTTTGTGGTTTTTACGTAGGCGGATTGTTAGCCCGCCGCACAACCGCCATTCTGTTCGTGATTTTGTCGCTACATACGTTTGTTCACCTTCCAACGGTTGTTGAAGATGCCATGCAGAGGGCGCCGCGAGGATTCCGTATGTCAACTTGACCCGGGCATATAAACAGGGATCGTTGGTGGCATCTCGTCAGGTTGAGAGCGATCAACCACTTTACCCTGTATGTCCGAGCCCATGCCCTCTCGTCGTTTACACCCATAATTACGGCAATAGTACTCCTCCCTGTGGTGTGCCACGTTATAATTTTTCTTTACCTCAGCTCTGAGAATCAATGTCTATAGCAATTTAAATGAATAGTCGCTCGGTGGTCTAGGAAAGTTGGCAAATCTTAACCAAAATGTGTCACAATAGATGAAGGATACGACTCAGTTGGAGTAATCAAATAAGAAGAAAAACTTCAAAAGAAAAAGTTGTTCCTCAAATAAGAATATTTGTTCACATCCACATTCACATCGCACCTCGCTTGGTTTGACATTCTTACCGATGACAGTAAATTGTCATGAATTCTGACAACCTGGAAGTTTGTTAGAGAGAGCCACTTCGACTTCGGCCTTTCAGTTTTCAGTATTTTTTTGAAATTCTGAGTAAGTGGGTTGTCGTTTTGGCGTTTTTCGTCATTTGGTCAAAACATCTGTCTACTACAGACTAGAGATAAAATTCATCACAATGAGTGCTAATATAAGCGGATTTCGTCGATTCTTCCACTGGGGCCCAATAATTGCCTTGAGTGAGTAATGCTTCTCGGATTTCCAGAACGTTGTTAATCCGGCCAACAAGTTATTCCCTTATCTCCACTCCAAGCACTCAAACATTATCTTATGAACCACCTATTCACCTATTCATATCATATAGCATAAAATTACATTCTTTGGCAATTGGTATTTAATAAGAATAAAGTCATTAAGGAATGATTGCGTGTAAAAGTAGCCTTTTCCTGCTCCCCATGTGTATTTAACTTGCAATAATTGCTTCCTGCTCCTCTACTTATTCTCCCTTTTCGAAATAATAATCCTTCTCTTCCTCTTTACAGGTATAATAAAATGTATAACGCTAATGACCCTTTACATGAACTCAATGTGGTGGCCGCCGAACCAAACACTGGGCGGATTCTTGAACCAGTCGATTTTCTTGTTGTTCCCAACGTTAGCGACCTTCAATTTTGTGATGGCGACATTGATAGGACCGGGATTCCTACCAATGGGATGGCGACCGGATGTGAGTGTTTTTCTTTCACATTTCTCCAACGATTTATTATTTCTTATTTTTCGGAAATTATTTGTCAATGGTGAATTAATACAAGGGACAGTTCATTTAACATGAAAAGAAAATAGGGTTTGTTAAAAGCTTGGAAATGGACATTATATGTATGTATATTGTCAACATGCTGGTAATCGCTTATTAATTTCTTCTAATTTTATTCAACGTTGGACACATATGAAGTCATTCTGCTTACAGCACACACGACTGACTTATGGAGTGATAGGTTGGAAACGGTGACTCTTCATTTAACTACATAATTTAGGTCTTTCTTCTTAAGTGTAAAAGTATGGAAGTAGTATTGTCTACAAACTAGATTCATCACGGTATCAATTACGCCGCCATGCCCATTTATAGTTGGTTATCAATTTTCTTCTTCATCTATCATCACTTGCAAGGTTGTAGCTGACAACAGTGATCCATTTGTTTAAAGTGGCCCTTACACGATCAATCAGTCGACATCATGCATCGTGTCTGTGTGGATTGACTCTATCCCTTACACAGCTCAATCGATTAAAACAAATTTCTAGTGAAATGTAGTGAATTTCGGTCGTACGGACGTGCGATGAGTGATTCGGACAACTGTATTGCGTACATTGTTCTGGCACTTTGTGTAAAGAAGAAGAAGAATAGAATGGCAAAAAAGAAGAGAATTTGGATGAAACAGTGGTTAAAAAAAGGAATCAATTCACTCATGAAAATCTTTGAGGTGAATTAAAAAATATCTGCATTCTTCGTTCTTCATCCTCCTTCAATTTAAATGTTCCGCTCCCGACAGACATACATTCCACGCTCGCGACACCACATCTGCACGACACACAATAAGCTTATTTGGTCAATCCAACCCTTACACACGTCAATCAGCATGATAATGGTCATGCAATATCAAAAATGTTTTGATTTTTGTCAATCGGTCACCAACGAATGTGTGTGACGCACACAGACGCATTTTCACAAACATACGTAAATATTTGATGTCATTCGATTGATCGTGTAAGGGTACCTTAAGACATTCATGTTGCTTTAAACAGTAATTCGTCCGCGCCATTGGTTTATTTAAGTTCAACTTCCGCTGCCCATTTCGCAACCAGTCTTCAGCTGCCAGCCTGTACTTTGTCTCCGCCTGTACTAGAATGCGTCAAATCCACCATGGGACTAATCCACTTCGCACTCGTACAGTCGCAAGGGTTCTTAAAGACCTCGACATACACAAATCCGCTGGTCCAGATGGTATTGCCCCAATAGTTCTGAAGAGGTGTTCTTCTACGCTGGCAAAACCACTGCGTAAGCTTTTTCACCTTTCCTACACCTCTGGGCTCTTTCCGAGTAGGTGGAAAACAGCATTTGTCCAGCCTATACCCAAAAAAGGCGAATCATCTCCCTTCAACTACCGACCCATTGCACTAACGTCCCTTCTTTCCAAGGTCATGGAAACGCTGATTAACCGTCAGCTTATGAAATATCTTGAATCACGGAAACTCCTCAATGACCGCCAATACGGTTTCCGCAGCAACAGATCCACTGGTGATATGATGGCATATCTTGCTGAAAAGTGGAATCACTCGCTTCACCAAGCAGGTGAAAGCAAAATTGTTGCACTGGATATTTCGAAAGCATTTGACAGGGTTTGGCATGAAGCCCTTTGTCGAAAATGCGTGCTTTTGGGATCGATGAGTCTCTCTTTCAATGGATTAGAAGCTACCTTTCGAATCATTCAATTCGAGTTGTTTTGGACGGATTCAAGTCTGATACTCACTTTGTAAATGCCGGTGTTCTCCAGGGCTCCGTTTTGTCTCCGACACTCTTTCTTATTTTTATAAATGATCTCTTGTCTGTTACTTCTAATCCAATTCACTCCTTCGCTGACGACAGTACCCTCAGCTTCTCATATTCGTTCACCAGTTTACGACCCTGCATTTCGGTTGTAGATAATGAGCGGCAGCGTATGTTAAGCTCATTAAATTCCGATATCGACAGCATCATCCAATGGGGTAAAAACAATAGAGTGGAATTTAATGCTTCCAAAACACAATGCTGTCTCTTGTCGTTAAAGCGTATAAATAACCCGCAACCATTATCCATGAATGGCACTTGCATCTCAGAAACTGAAAAGCTTTCCATCCTGGGTATGAGTGTTGCTCACAATCTTAATTGGAGCGACCATATATTCAGTGTCGCCAAGAATGCTGCGAAATGCCTAGGATTCTTATACAGATGCAAGAAATATTTCTCACCCTTAGATCTGGCTACCATCTATAAGGCGTTCATTCGCCCCAAATTAGAGTTTAACGCTCATGTCTGGTCCGGTGCTTCCAAGAATGTTACCTGACTCTCCCTGTTTTATCGTTACTACCACCAAAAATGCTCTGATGAAATAGCCAGTTGCATTCCGCCCCTTCAACATTTCTCCCGCAATACACGTCTCTCTAGGAATGCTCACCAATATACCCTGAAGCCCGCTTTCGGACGTACCGTCAAACATAGAGAACCTTTCATTAACCGAACCACACGAACCTGGAACTCCCTGCCGGATTCGGTTTTCCCCCCTCGATGCAACATGCAAGCATTTATGATCAATGTCCATCGGCATCTCCTCTATTCCTCTTCCTCTCTACCTTCTGCCCGCACTGTGTCGCCGACATAATAAGGTTATTAGACCTTGAG
This sequence comes from Eumerus sabulonum, assembly GCA_951905685.1. Taxonomy (NCBI): domain Eukaryota; kingdom Metazoa; phylum Arthropoda; class Insecta; order Diptera; family Syrphidae; genus Eumerus; species Eumerus sabulonum. The sequence continues at coordinate 195,523,453 of OX645060.1, forward strand.
TGCGCGCAAATAAAAAAAAAAAAAAGGAACACTATTGCTGGCTTAATCTCATCCTAGTAGGGTGGCCGGAATTTTCTCATCATCATCCCATGACGGACAACTGCATTTTGACTATCATCGTTGTTATACTCGTAACATCGATTTTGTCCTCACAATTTGCCCGTGTTGGCCCTATGGACTCCATTGCCAGCCATTTACACCTACATATGTATCACTTAATGGCTACACCCGATTATCGTTTGCTTTCTAATTATGACTCATTAGTCATGCATAGAAAGAATCCCAAGAACCTGCTTAACACTGTTCAAATATACATATGTATGTATATTAACAGCTATGTGCAGGGTTGTGTAAGAAAAGCAACGATATCGGATTATTATTATTTATCAAGGCGTTCATCTTAACTTCAGTTCTGAGAATTATTCAAGGTCTTAGAAAGGACAGAAAATCCTTATTGGAAATTGCTGTTAATGCCTCCTTTAAAAGGGAACAAAAAATATTTTGGTTGTCTGTAAGGTCGGTTTACGGACGATTATTTTACGTGATAACGTCATTAGAAAACAATGATGAAAAATGAACAACACACGGTGTTCCCAAGCGGTCCACCATCTAAGTACTAACCGCACCCGACCCTGGTTGATTACGGGGATCGGACGACAGCCGATACATATGTATGAGATTGCTCGGACAGTGTTGTGGTTTGGTAAGGAAACGCAAACACTCATGAGCTGCTCGGGAGTGTGCGCTACCCAACGAGCAATTATTAAACGCACGCGTTCATGAGTAATTGGCTGTGAGCATTTTTTCGATTTGGAAATGGGCACATAAATATGTACATATATATGTATATACATACATATATATGTATATGTATGTATGTATGTTGGCGTTACAGTCCATGAAGAACCTGAGCCGAGCCTCTCTCAATCACCCATGTTGTGTGTGATTTCATTTTTCCCATAGGTGAAAGGGACCTACAGTTTATTGCCGGTTCCGAACGGCGAATTTCGAGAAGCTTTTCATGACAATTTTACTACAGGGGGTTTTGTCAGAGCCCCGCTGAGGAGAAACACCGTGAAAAACACGTTCGATGACATGGCTGTGTCAGGATTCGATCCCGTGTCATCGGCGTCAGAGGCCAACATACTACCCACTGCGCCACGGTGCTCTCAATATATGTATATCCAACATACAAACTACAGACTTTCCCACGAATTCTTCAGAATCGTATTTGTCACGTAGAAACAGAATTAGGGTATATGCATGTATCACCTGGATTACTGATTACTCCTAAAAATATGCTTATGGTGACGTTCTGGCCAATACGCCGGTGTTGTCCGTCTCTTTTAGATGAAAGCAGATATTTGTTACCCTCATTAACCTTGAGACCCATCTTAGCCGCTTCTACCTCAATGCTTACAAATGCCTCATTGACGTCTCGCTGTGTCCGTCCAATCACATCAATGTCGTCGGCGTACGCATGCATTTGCGTAGACTTGAAATAAATCGTACCTCTTGTGTTGGCCAGTGACTCTTGCACGATCTTTTCAAGCACGATGTTGAAAAAGTTGCACGACAGCGCGTTGCCCTGCCTAAATCCTTTTTTAACATCAAAGGTCTCGGTTTGCTCATTACCGACCTTAATGGAGCAACGAGAATTCTCCATTGTCATCCTGCACAGTCGGACGAGTTTGACAGGGATGTTAAAACTAGACATGGCTTTGTACAGCTCGTCTCTATATACGCTGTCATACACGGCCTTGAAATCGACGAAGAGGTGGTGAGTGTCGATTTGGTATTCCTGGGTCTTCTCCAAGATCTGCCGCAGCGTAAATATTTGGTCTATTGTGGATTTACCTGGCCTGAAACCACACTGATAAGAGCCGATCAGGTTATCCACAAACGGTTTCAGGCGTTCACACAATACGGCAGATAAGATCTTATATGCGATGTTAAGGAGACTTATTCCCCTATAGTTGGCGCAGTTATAGGGGTCTCCTTTCTTATGGACCGGGCAAACGATGCTGAGATTCCATTCGTCGGGCATGCTTTCCTCCGACCATACCTTGCAGATGAGATGGTGCATGCACCTTACCAGCTCATCTCTAGCCGCCTTAAGAAGCTCAGCAGACAGGCCGTCAGCGCCCGCGGCTTTATTAGACTTAAGTCTTGATGTCGCTATTTTGACTTCGTCTAGGTCGGGTGGACTGAATTCTGTTACATCGTCGTCCATTACGAATGGCTCGTTCTGCCTGACAGCGGTATCTTGTCTATCATCGCCGTTATACAGTCTGCAGAAGTGGTCTTTCCAAATCCTCAGCATCGACTGCGACTCTACTATCAGTTCTCCATTTTCATCTCTGCAGGCCGCCGCTCTGGCTTTGTAGCAATGGCATGTTCGTTTTACTTTATTGTAAAACTTACGGGCGTCATTCCTGCGGAAGCATCTCTCCATCTCCTCGATCTCACGCTTTCCGTGCTCTCTCTTCTTTCTTCTGAAAAGCGTGAAGAGAGGAATTCTCTTCTGCTCATAGATTTCGCGAGCAGTTCTCGTCCGTCGTTGCAGCATGGCTTTATATGCCTCTTGTTTTGCTGCATGGGCTTGTTCGCATTGTTCATCGAACCAGGGGTTTCTAGGTGGTGGCGGTTTGAAACCCAGCACCTCTGAGGCAGCGTTTCTGACGGCGCTCTGGCAATGCGCCCATTCCTGCTCTATTGCTGTGCTGCTGTGGGCGGATTTTGAGAGAGCTTGGTGGAGACACGATCGGTAAAGATTCTGGCAGTCTCTTGCGATTGTAGCTTTCCGACGTCAAACTTACGTAGTCCTACTCGACTCCTAAGCATTCTTGATATCCTCATTCGTACCTTGGCTACAACAAGGTAGTGGTCTGAGTCGATGTTGGCCCCTCGGAAGGTTCGTACGTCGAGAATACAGGAGGAGTGTCTGGCGTCGATCGCAATGTGATCAGTCTGGTTGGTGGTCGATTGATCAAAAGACCGCCAGGTACCCTTGTGGACATTGAGATGGGGGAATCGCGTGCTTGCTACAAGGAGGTTACACCCCGCTAGGAAATCGATTAGCCTAAGTCCGTTGTCGGATGTGGTATTTTTTTTTTTGCATTTTAAATTCATTTTATTTCCAATAAAAAAAAAAAATCTTATAACTATCTTACATGCTAGACAAAATGATTAAAACTAGCTTTTAATATAACTAACATTAGTGTCTTACTGACCCTAAGCGGGCACTCTAAAACAAACAATATACAACTTATTCTATGTCTTTCGACAACTTAATATTAACAGAAAATTGTGAACTTTTATTAAATGTATGCTAAGAAAATTAAGAAAAACTTAGCGTAATATCGGGTTTCAGGGGTTAATAAATAAAACTTAATCTAGCTAAAAATCTAACTAATTCTATCTTAATCTACCTTAACTAAAATGTATATACAAAAAAAAGTATATACTTAATATATAACATGTATATACATCTTTTTTTTTTTTTTTTTTTTTTTTTTTTTTTTTTTTTTTTTTTTTTTTGATTTTTTATTTTAATAAAATTGCCCAACACTTATAACCTACCTTAGCCTACCCTAACCTACCCTAGCCTACCCTAGCCTACCCTACCCTACCCTATTGGAGTCCGCCAATGGCGTTCGGCGAACCTGCCTTGAAGAGGCTCTATTAAAAAATTCCACGACGGAGTCCGTTAGCCACCAAAAGCGTTGATGCTGTCGGACAACGTCTTCTCTATCTCGGCGAGAAACCGCTCTACTGAACCTGAGGCGCTCGGGCTCACAGAGCACGACGTCAGGTTCGTAAAGGAGCCGCCGCTCGACAGAATTACGGGCCACATGGAAGATTAGCGGCACCGCCAATCCATCCTGGATCAGCCCACAATTATCAAAGTAAAGAAATGCTTCCGGAGGCACAAAGCCATTCAGACGCACTTTTTCATAATACATAACATTGGGGTAGTAAGCCCCAGAGATCAAGTTATTGGTCGAAGTCATTGCCCTTGCAACGTGACCTCGAATCAGTTTAATCAGAAAGTTATCTATCCGTAAAATCCTTGCCCTATCGTATAGGACCCCGTTGGGATAGAACTTTCTGTACTCAGACTCTGGTGTTCTGTGTAATCCAAGACAAGTCCTCAGACATTGTCTCTCAAACACCCGAATCCTTTCCATTAAGCTTGCGCTCACATTAAACCAGACGGGACATCCATAGGCAATCATAGGCCTGATTAAGGCCATGTAGCAGATTACCTTCACCCTAGAATCAAGTTGGCTGCAGTGAAACAGCCATCTTGTCAGGGCGAAAGCGCCCCGGGCTCTTTCCAGAGCAGCATCTACATTTTTGTTAAAATACAGATACTGATCCAGCCAGATCCCGAGGTATCTGACTACACTTTTACTCGCCAGTGGACGCCCGTCCGGTCCGATGATTGCGAATTTTCGCCAGTGTTTTCTAGTGTCCCTAGAGGCCCTAGACAGAGGCGTTCTGAATAAAATAGTCTCTGATTTCTGGAAGTTGATTTTCAACTTCCAGTCATCACAGAACTGCTGAATTTTATCGAAGTCACGTTGCAATAAAATGCCAATGACCTCGATCGTTGGACCTGATCTGTACGCAACCAAGTCATCTGCATACGCTATTGAATGGTGAAGAGAAACTATCAAATCACTGATATAAATGCTGAAAAGGATCGGCGAATTTACCGTACCCTGTTGCAATCCGTTTTTAATTTCAAATGTTTGAGCAGAAGTTACGTTGGCAATTTTCACAACGAACTTTCTACTCGTTAACATATCATGAATTATATATAGCAATGGTTTACTTATGCCCAACCGTTTGAGCTTGTAGTAGAGTCCTTCTAACCATACGGTGTCGAAGGCCTTCTCCAAGTCAACCAGGCAGGCACCCGTGCATTGGTTCTTGCACTTATTCCATTGGATATCCGAGACGAGTTTCGACGCTGCATGTATGGTATCATGCCCCGCCCTGAAACCGAATTGGTTATCCGGAATGATATTTTTGTCCTCAGCCCATTTGGACAGGGCTCTATGGATTACCTTCTCGAAGACCTTGCTGATACTCGGAAGGAGACTTATCGACCGGAGATTTGCCGGATTAGAGGAGTCTTTGCCCCTCTTAGGGATTGGCAGGACCACCGCCGTTTTCCAATGCACCGGATAATATGCATTATTCAGTGCATTGTTGAACAGGATGGTGTACCTCTCTATAGCCAATGGTGGGAGGTGCCTGAGCACAACATTGGATATACCATCAGTACCCGCGGATTTTTTATTTTTTAATGACATGAAGATCAACTGGAGATCCTCCGTCGAAATGAACAGTGTATCAGCACCTTCATTGGCGATGGCATTGTTTGCCGTAGAGTCGTCATTGAACCTGGTGAAACCATGGTTCTCGATTCGCCAATGTTCTATATCATTTCTGTCGGATGTGGTGTTATGGAGGCTATGCTTTCCTATGATCGACTCAAATATGTCATCTTTGCCCAGTTTTGCATTAAAATCTCCAAGGACTATTTTTGTGTCGTAGCTGGGGCATTAGGCATACGTTCTGTCTAGGAGATCGTAGAATTCTTCTTTGAGTCGATCGTCCTTTTCTTCCGTTGGGGCGTGAGCGCATATTAAGCTAATGTTTCCAAATTTAGCTTTGATGCGGATTTTTATGAGACGTTCACTTACATCTCGGAAGCTTAAGACTTTTTGTCGGAGTCTTCCTCTAATAACGAATCCGCACCCGAATAGGCGCTGTTTGTTCTCCTTGTAGCAGTTCCCGTAGTAGATGTCGCAGTTTTTCATCCGTTTTTTGCCTGGTCCATCCCATCGCACTTCTTGGAGTGCAGTTATATCTGCTTTATAGCAGTTGAGGGTTTGCTCCAATTGATCGCCTGCACCCGGTCTGTTAAGGGACCTCACATTCCAGGTGCAGACTCTCAAGTCCGTTAGTCGTTTGCAGGGGTCGTCAGCTTTGTATCCGTCCGTATCCGAGGCTTGTTGTCGTTTCGGAACAAGTAGGTTTTTACGTGATAGGGATGTTACCCCTAAGCACAATCCCCAACCTGGAGGGCCAGGTGTCCCCATTTGTTTTTAAATAGAACATGACACTGACCTGTCATTCACTTCTCAGATCATGCCAACCTGTCCGGAAATTAGAATAAATTCTGCCCCTGTTTGCGCTTATTTTCAGGTTCAGGCGTCTGTTCTGAGACCACAACCTGTCCTTTTCGAATGTTTACTACCATATTGACGGCATGAAATTCCTTCTCAGAAAACTACTGCTCTTGCAAACTACTCGAAGTCGTTCCTGTTGAACAACCCCCACCCATTTTAATAACAACCACCTGCTGTATGTATCAAGTTGACGTGCTAGACGTCTAACAACTCGGCCACCAAAACCCCAATCTAAAAATGAACTGACCCTAAATTAAGGCTACATTGTCCAGAGTTAAGGAAACTCCGATTACTATCGTAGCAAAGTGCTTTCAATTCGAGTGGGTAGGTCGTGTTTATGATCCAGTCTGCTACCGAATAGCGATTATTCAATTATAATTCAAGGCCTAAGGTCAAAGGCTAGGAAATTTACATACATTCCTGATAGTATGTCGTAAACATTTCTCCGGGCAGGGAACACGCTGATAAATATCCAAATATGTTCCGATTGCACATAATTAAATTGTGCGAGGAAGGATGAACGGTCGGTTTGCATGAACGCATGCCACATAGTGTTTATGTACCTTTGAGCGACGCAACTTCGACCGGAGGACGAAGTCTATTGCATGTACGGTGTATGTAGCAGTGCTTTGATGTGTTGGGAGGGAAATGTTATAGAATGTATAATGGAGTTACTCGACGAGTTACTCGACGACAGGTATGCAACGCACTTCATGTGGCATCTTGTGTGTGCGGACATTGCCTTGAAAACTAATTGCTGTACTTAACGAATCGGAAACAAGCATGCTGAATGGTGCTAAAATTAATTTCAAGTAGAAACGCAATTGCGGGGTGGTCCTTCTCAATTTCTGTTGTATTTACGATAAACGTTGTATTAAGGAAGTTCTGGAATTTGGAAGTTATAGTTATTATTTATGGAAGGGTCGGTTGCTTTTTTGTTCTGAGGGGCAGATATTAAGTTAAGGAGGTTTCTATTAACTACGTGTAAGTGTGTACAGTGTTGATTTATGATTGTTCGTTATGTAGTAGGGTGTTTGATATTTCGGGTATGTCCGGTTTGGCAAAGGCGGCAGTTATGGCTATGTGCAGTTTGAGTGTATCCAAGTCGGAGTTTAAGCAAATAACTGATCGTAGGGGTAGCATCTATCCGACGGATAGATGGCCTGCTAAAAAGCGAGAAGAGCCACCGCAGTCGAACATCTTGTGGCATTGTTAGTAAGTCCTATCCCCACCTCCTCGCGGTGCCATCTGGAGATTTCCTATGGAAATTGCAGACGGGGAAGGGCGAATGGCGAGCCTCCTGCGCCAAAACAACAGGATTAGTCGGTTGGGCTACGGCTTAGTAAGCCGTAACCGTAAAAAAAAAAAAATCACAAACTCCGAAACAACCATAAGCCTCCTATATAACGAACCGGAATAATGTTGACGACCCTTGCAAAAAACGAGAAAGGGATCTTCGGCTCTGTACGTGGAATGTTAGATCCCTAAACAGGCCACGTGCAGCCGAACAACTCGCGGACGCCCTAGACCGCTATAAAGCGGGCATAACCGCCATCCAGGAAATGCGATATAATAGGCCGGGTATAAATCGGATGAAAAACTGCGATATTTACTACGGCAACTGCTCTAGGGAGAGAGGACAACGATTGTTCGGATACGGATTTGTTGTTCGAGTTGGACTAGGCCAAAAAGTCCTAAGCTTTCGGCATGTGAGCGAACGCCTCATAACAATCCGTATCAAGGCTACATTTTTTAACATCAGCCTGATCTGCGTCCACGCCCCCACGGAAGACAAGGACGACTCCGCCAAAGATGAGTTCTGCGATCTCCTAGACAGGACGTATGCCCAATGTCCCAGCTACGACATCAAAATTGTACTAGGAGACTTCAATGCTAAGCTGGGTATGGAAAGCATCTTTGAACGAGCCATCGGCAAACATAGCCTACACGACACAACATTCGATAAGGGACACAGGCTGATTGATCTTGCTGCGGGGCGAAATCTAAATCTAGCCAGTACGCGCTTTCCGCACCTCGATATATGTACACAAAGGCACCTGGCGGTCTTTGGATCAATCGACTACCAACCAGATTGGTCACATCGCGATCGACGACAGACACTCCTCCACTATTCTTGATGTCCGAACTTTCCAAGGGGCTAACATCGACTCGGACCACTATCTTGTAGTAGCCAAGATGCGCCTACGGATATCACGAACGCAGCGGAGTAGAGTAAGAATACAAAGTTATGACGTCGGAAAGCTACTATCGCCAGAAACCGCTCGATAGCGTCTCCCTTAAGCTCTCCAATACACCTCAATTCTCCACGCTATCAATAGAACAGCAGTGGAGCCTTTGCAAATAAGCTCTGAAAAGCTCTGCATCCGAAGATTCAAGAGCACGAGAAGCGCGATTGAGGATTTGGAGAGGTGTTCCTGTAGGCGTGACGTTCGAAAGTTTTATCAAAGCGAACATGCCAAGGTGATAAAGCCAGAACGGAAGCCTGCAGGGATGAGAACGGACACCTAGTAGTAGAATCGCCGTCGATGGTGAGAATATGGAAAAATACTTCTCCAGACTTCTCTATACCGCTGTCAGGCAGAATAATCCATTTCTAATCCACGAAGACCGCAAAGAATTCCGTCCCCCTGACCTCGACGAAGTTAAAATTGCCATATCGAAACTCAAGTCGAATAAAGCTGCTGGCGCAGGTGGACTGTCTGCTGAGCTCTTCAAGGCAGCTGGGGATGACCTGGTTAGGAGCACGCACCAGCTCATCTGTAAGATATGGTCAAAGGAAAGCATGCCCGAGGAATGGAGTCTCAGCATCGTATGCCCGATCCACAAGAAAGGAGACCCCTCTGATTGCGCCGACTATTGAGGAATAAGTTTCCTTAAGATCGATCGTTTTGTGTAAACGCCTGAAGCCTTTTGTAAATAAGCTGATAGGTCCTTATCAGTGCGGATTCAGGCCAGGGAAGTCCACCATCGACCAAATCTTCACACTACGCAGATCCTGAAAAAAACCAATGAATTTCAAGTCGACGCTCATCTATTTGTCGACTTCAAAGCCGCATACGACAGCGTAATTAGAGACGAGCTGCACAACGCATTGTCTACCTTTGACATACCTGCTAAACTCGTCAGACTATGCAGGATGACTTTGGAGAATGCTCGCTGCTCCATCCGAATCGGTGAACACCTTACGGATAGTATTGATGTCAAAAAAGGATTTAGGCAGGGCGATGCGCTGTCGTGTGATTTCTTCAACATCATATTGGAAATGATTGTGCAAAAATCACTGGCCAATAGAAGAGGCACAATCTATTTCAAATCCTCGCAACTCCTTGCATACTCCGACGACATTGACATAATAGGTAGGTCACAGCGAGATGTCAATGAGGCGTTTGCGAGTATTGAGATGGAGGCGGCGAAAATTGGTTTGGCGGTAAACGAGCGCAAAACTAAATATATGTTGTCATCAAAAAAGGACATTCACCACCGAAGTCTTGGCCAGAACGTTTGTATTGGCAGATACATATAAGTTCGAGGTAGTAAAGGACTTCGTCTCTCCTCTCCCGAACGACAAAGTTGACTCTATATAAGACCCTTATCATCCCGGTCCTACTGTATGGCGCAGAAGCATGGACACTCTCAAAAGCGGATGAGGAGGCCATGCACCTGATTTTCGGGCCTATAAACGCAGACGGGGGATGGAGGAGAAGAACCACGAACTTTACGGGCTGTACAGCGACATGAGCCTAGTCAGGCGTCTACGGATTCAACGTCTAAGATGGCTGGGCCATGTAGAGCGAATGGACACCACAGCTCCAGCCCGGAGAGTCTTTGAATCCAACCCCGAGGGACGAAGAAGCAGAGGACGGCCGCACTTAAGATGGCGTACACAGGTGGAAGGGGACCTCAGACAACTGGGTGTGCGGCAATGGAAAAGGCTAGCAAAAGATCGTGCTAGTTGCTAGTATGCTCCTATTGGTTGAGGCCCAGGTTCACCCCCAACTGTTAAGAAGAAGAAGAACTCAATTCATAACATTTTTTTAACGTAAATTCTCATCAAAGGAAAGAAGATAATTTTAATTTTTTGTATATATTAAGCGCGCACTCAAGGTTCACCATCTCATTATGTCGACGACACAGTGCGGGGCCGCCGGTAAAGAGAAAAAATAATGGCGGAGGTAACGATAGACATTGGGCCTGTATACACGAGAATATAGCTAGCAGCAGGAAGACCGGTTTGATACTCTACACTGAAGCATACACGGGATTCATTTTTCTAGAAGAGAAAATTGTATATGTGAACCATGTTCAATTGTGTTAGTGTTTCTTTTGACATTTCATCTGAAAGAGATATTTCCTTTGACAGAGATATTAAGTGTGACCACGCACTGAAATGTCCTTTGTTTTTTTCCGATGTTCACTGCTTGAAAGACCAATGACAATTGAAGCGCAACACCAGGCAAAAAAAGTGCGGACTCGAAAACTGAAGAGTTGAATATGTATTAGTTTTCCACTTCTGTTCACCCACTAAATTTGCGGAAGAAAATGGTATTCCGTTTCGTACCGCAACCTTCAGCTCCCTCTCCCACAAAACCGGGTTTTTTTCGGATGATATATTCTCGTGTATACACCCTTGTTGTCTTATATGCTGAAAAGGGTAAGACTGATCCCGGCAAGGAATTTCAAATTTGTGTGGTTCAGTTTTTTTGCGGTACATCCGGTCAGCAATATACAAACATTTATTGAAGGAGCAGAATGTAACTGGCAACTTTTTTAGAGAATTTTCTGTGGAAGTATCGGTAAAATAGGGAACGGCAAGAGACGTTCCTGCGATGTTTCAGCGAGTCTAATGATTTGGTGATGCATTCTTGGCGATACCGAATTTGTGGTCTTTCCTACTAGTAAGATTGTCAGTGACACCCATACTTAAGATAGAAAGCTTTTCAGTTTCTAAAATGCAAGTGGACGACAGAAGACATCACTGTGTCTCGAAAGCACTAAATTCCAGCCAGTTTTTTACGACTACGAATATGCCTAGCCCAGCGTCATACAACGTCGAATGCTACAATCGCAAGAAACCGCCAGAGCCTATGCCAATCGCGTGTCCCTCAAGCTCTCGGTAACCCCTTCAACACCTGCTCAGACCGCACAACACCAATGGACCCGTTGTCAACAAGCCTTAGAGAGTGCTGCTTCTGAGGTACTGGGTTTCGAAACACCACCAATAAGATATCCATTGGTTTGACGATGCAGCACTGCACAGAAGGACAAGAGCTGCTCGTGAATGTTATAAGAAGAAGGGAGGAGCATAAAAAAGGAGGGCATGAGAAGCTCACGATCGAGGAGATGGAGAGATACTATGACAGGAATGACGTTCGGAGGTTTTTTCAACGATTAAAGCCAGATCGAAAGCCTACAGGGACGTAAATTGAAACCCAGTAGAATATTCACAGTCGGTACTAAGAATCTGGAAAGTCTACTCCTGCAGACTGTATAACGGTGATGACGAAACAGATTCCGCTGTCAGGCAGAATGACCCATTCACAACGGGCGACGGTAGCATAGAATTGTGCCCCCCTGACCTAGACGAAATTAGGAATGCTTTTTCTAAGCCTAGGTCCAATAAAGCTGCTGGACTACCTGCCGAGCACTTTAAGGCAGTTGGAGCTGTAGAACGCCATGTCTAGTCTTGACATCCCCGCCAAACTTGTCAGACTGTGCAGGATGACAATAGAGAACTCTCGTATTCCATCAGGGTAGGAAGCGACTTGACCGATACCTTTAATATCAAAAAAGGTTTTAGACAGGGCGACACACTATCCTGTGGCTTTTTCAACCTCGTGCTTGAAAGGAAGTTTTTTCAAGTCCGTACAACTGCTCGCGTATGGCGATGACATTGATATAGATGGACGAACTCAGCGAGATATCATTAGGCCTTCGCGAGCATTGAGGCGGAAATGGCTAAAATGGGACTGGCCGTAATTGAGGGCAAGACGAAAAAGGACACGAACCACCAGCGTCTTGGCCAGGGCATACATATTGGCAAGGTATGATTTCGAGGTAGTCAAGGGCTTCATCTACCTAGGCTCCTAGGCTTTTGCTAACTTTGTTAGCGGCTCAGTTTGAGTTTTACTCTACTCTACGTTTCTACGTCTGAACGAATTAGTACGGACTACAACCAAAAAACGCGGAATTCGGTCGGCTCTCGTCCTATCTAGGAACACCTGAGAGTTAACGAACATCAACGACCTAAACCACTGCTAGCCTTTTCCATTGCCGTCACCCAGTTGGCTGAGGTCCCTTTCCACCTGTGTGCGGCCGTCCTCTGTTTCTTCGTCCCTCGGGATTGGATTCAAAGGCTCTTCCGGCTGGAGCTGTGGTGTTTATTCGCTTTACATTGAATCCATAGACGCCTGACTAGACTCATGTCGCTGTACAGCCCGTAAAGCTCGTAGTTGAATCTTTTCTCCATCCCCCGTCTGCGTTTATAGGACCGAAAATCACACGCAAAATCTTTCTATCGAACCCACCGAGGACCTCCTCATTCGCTTTTGATAGTGTCCATTCTTCTGCGCCGTACAGCAGATCCGGAGTAATTAGGGTCTTGTAAAGAGTCAACTTATTCGTTCGGGAGAGGGCTCAATTGCCTCCTGAGCCAAAAGAAACAGCGATTGGCAAGAGTGATTCTGCGTTAGATTTCGGAACTGATGTCGTTGTTCCAGGTCACTGCAGGGCCAAGACGTCGGTAGTCCAGGTCACTGCCAATATAAACGTTCTGGCCAAGACGTCAGTAGTGAGTGTCCTTTTTTGATGACAGCATGTATCTAGTTTTGCCTTCGTTTACTGCCAAACAAATTTTCGCAGCCTCCGCCTCAATACTAGTAAACGCCTCATTGACATCTCATTTTGTTCCTCCGATTATGTCAATGTCATCCGCATATGCGAGGAGTTGTGATGATTTGGAATATATTGTGCCTCTTGCCATCAAAACTATAGGTCAGGTGTTGACCAATTCGGATGAAGCAGCGAGCATTCTCCAAAGCCATCCTGCATAGTCTAGCTAGACGAGTTTAGCAGGGGTGTCAAAGGTTGACATAGCGATGTATAGCTCGTCTCTAATTACGCTGTCGTATGCGGCTTTGAAGTCGACAAATAGGTGCTGAGTGTCGACTTGAAATTCATTGGTTTTTTCAGGATCTGCCGTAGTGTGAAGATTTGGTCGATGAGGGACTTCCCTGGCCTGAATCCACACTGATAAGGACCTATTAGCTTATTTTCAAAAGACTTCAGGCGTTCAGACAAAACGGCAGATAGGATTTTGTAGGCGATGTTAAGGAGACTTATTCGTCTGTAGTTGTCGCAGTCAGAGGGGTCTCCTTTCTTGTGGATCGAGCAAACGATGCTAAGACTCCATTCCTCGGGCATGCTTTCCTCTGACCATATCTTACAGATGAGCTGATGCATGCTCCTAACCAGGTCATCCCCAGCTGCCTCGAAGAGCTCAGCAGACAGTCCATCTGGGCCAGCAGCTTTATTCGACATGAGTTTCGATATGGCAGTTTTAACTTCGTCGAGGTCAGGGGGACGGAATTCTCTACGGTCTTCGTGGATTAGAAATGGATCATTCTGCCTGACAGCGGTATATTGACTAACATCGCCGTTATACAGTCTGCAGAAGTGGTTTTTCCATATTCTCGGAATCGACTGCGGTTCTACTACTAGGTGTCCATTCGCATCCCTGCAGGCTTCTGTTCTGGCTTTATAGCCTTGGCATGTTCGCTTAATCTGTTGATAAAACTTTCGAACGTCACACCTGCAGTAACACCTCTCCAAATCCTCAATCGCGCGCTTCTCGTGCTCTTTCTTCTTTCTCCTGAGAAGCTTATGCTCCTCCCTTCTTTTTAACTCGTAGAATCCACGAGCTGCTCTTGTTCTTCTATGCAGCGAGGCTTTATATGCCTCCTGCTTCGCTGTGTGAATCCTCCTGGAAAACAGTAGTGTATGGAATACTTAGGGAGTATGAGTTTCAGCTATATGAAATTGACTTCCGTGGTGGATGATAGTGAAGGAGAAGTTGGTACGCTCTGTCACTACGGATTTAGACAGCGAGACCACGATGGAATGTGAATAATGGCACTAATCTTTATCCAGGAAGATTAGAATCCATAATATCGGTTTCGTCGGCCTCTGTTTCGCATATACGAGAACATACTCGTATAAATAAAAGTTCTCGATATTCGGAACCCTTCATAGCAGCTGACATGATTTTTCACTTGCAAATTCTCAAGCAAGCTAATAACTGGCACAGTTCGCTTTTTATGAAATTGTCCTTATAGCAAACACTCAACGTTTCATTTTTCTTCCTTTGCTCAACTAAGTTTCCGCCTTCAACAAAACACGGTAATAACAGTGAGCTAAGCCCAGTAATTACTCTTTTAACGCTCGCTAAATTGAGGTAAAAGCAATAATTCCACTTTCCCTGAAGCCAATGAGTGCTTACATTGTTTGCTTGATATCTAAAGGTCGTGCCACGAATCAAGTTGTTATTTCTGGTTGAAAAGTCGTGTTAGGAAACTGCATTGAATTTTTTGCACGCCATTTATTTAATGCACATGACTTGCTTAAAGTGATAAGAGTGGACATGAAGTGTTTTAGTTGTAACACTTTGATGTGATAATATGTAATACAAATTATTAACCTATTTATTAGGCATGGTCCATGCACATTATTGAATCACAACTGGAGTAAGCCATCGAATGTGTACATTTCACGGTGATCCCTCATCGGTCAAAAGTTGATCGAAATTTCCTTCAGTGTCAAAAATAAATACCTACACCGACATAAACACAGTATAGTTGATTGGAAGAAACTATGATCCGCCTCCATTGTGTTTAGACTCCTAAATATATACAAGTTAGCGCAATTCTTAATTCCTAATTGCTGATTAACTCCCTAGTACTTACTTACTTATCAGGCCAGCGATCCATGGAGGATCTGAGCCTGAGCTATAGCTGCCTTCCATCCTTGACGATCCCGGGCACGCTGCTTCCAGTTGTCAAGACCAAGATGTCTTACATCCGCGATTACTTGGTCTTTATACCGGAGGTTCGGTCTTCCTCTTCTTCTCGAACCAAGAGGCTCGGAGTCGAAGACCCTCTTAGGTGGAGCGTTGATGTCCATGCGCTCGATGTGGCCGAGCCAGTGTAGTCGACGGATCCTTGCCTTTCGATCTACATCCACATCTTTATACTGCTCGTAGAGCTCGCGGTTGTGTATTCTTCTCCATTCACCTTCCTCACAGACAGGACCAAATATCCGGCGCATAATTTCTCTCCCGAAGGAACCCAAAATCAGCTCCGCCGTCCTGCTTATCGTCCAACTTTCGGCTCCGTAAAGCAAGACTGACAGTATGAGCGTTTTGTAAAGCATGACTTTGGTCCTTCGAGTGAGGAGTTTTGACCCCAGTTGTTTGGACAAGCCGAAGTAGCAGCGGTTGCCAATGGCGATTCTATGTCGGATCTCCACTGTGTTGTCATTTGTGGAATTTACGTTTGCCCCGAGGTAGACAAACTCCTTAACTACCTCGAAATTGTAGCTGTCAATTGTTATATTTTGTCCCAGGTGGTGAGCGACGGATTGGTTTTTGCTTGACAGCATGTATTTCGTTTTGTCCTCATTGATCTTAAGACCAACTCGTTTCGCCTGTTATTCAATCGCCCTGAATGCTTCCACAATGCCACGGCGAGAACACGCGATCATATCGATATCATCCGCGTATCCTAGCAGCTGGATGGACTTGTCGACGCCTGCCCGTCGCACTATCTGCTCCAGCACCAGGTTGAAGAAGTCACATGACAGCGCATCTCCTTGCCGAAATCCGGTGCATGTTTCGAATGGTTCCGAGCTCCTAGAACCGGTCCACGGTGCATCGCGTGTTTTTTAGCGTGGCGCGACACAACTGGATCAGTTTTCTCGGGATCCCGAATTCGACCATCGCTCCAAACAGTTCTTCACGATGTATGCTGTCGTATGCGGCTTCGAAATCGATGAAAAGATGGTGTGTATCGATTCGAAGCCGCACTGGTAGCTGCCGATTAGTGCGGTGCAAAATGGCTTTAGACGTTCACACAATACCCTAGATAGGATCTTCTATTGAACAGGAATATACCTCTATAGTTCTTGCAAGAGGTAGGATCGCCTTTTTTGTGGATGGGGCATATAGAGCTGGTATTCCAGTCGTCGGGCATGCTTTCATGTTCCCAAAGATCTTTCGGGATGCATTGGACGCTCTTGGATCTTATATGGATTATCATCATCCCAATTTCGCCAATTTTGTTTGTTGTCGTTTACCTTCAGTAAACCTTCCTGGTTGAGTTGAATTTTTTACGGGTACAGGCCCACGTCAGGACGCAAAATTCAGCAAATTGTGGCATGCGAAAAGCCGAGTTCTTGTGAGCGACGTGAAATCAACTGCCTCGGATTCTCCTGCATATCGTTTACTGAACCAGTAGACTCGAATTAATCCATCACAACGATTATTGCGAGGGAATGTTGCCCCTACAGAACATCAATTATTTTGATAAAACAATTTTATCATTTGCACGTGTTGTTGAACGCTATGTCCGTCTATGCTGATTTGGCAAAGCAGACTGCATAAACGACAACCAATTTGACAGATGTAACTTGAACAATCTGGTCGCTATCAACTGTTTAAATTCAGAAGTCCCTATTGGAACACCCTGTACCTTGGATCAGTCTTCCACAATCTTAGCGAGCTATTCTCGTTAGAAGTTTTGATTTTTTTTTTTTAAATTGGGGCTAGTGCTACCATTAGCATATGGCACTGCGACCTTTGCAGATCTATTGTGCCTGCTACCTGATTAGCCGAGGAGCTTCTCAACTTCCAGAATGAAGTTGAGAATGCTTCTCGTAGTAACCAAGGTGATCCCCTCAGGAGTCATAGCTTCGCTGAGAAGGATACGCTTCCTAAGATGGCAGAGAACAGCACACTCACACAGTATGTGTTCCGCTGTCTCTTCGTCCTCGAGACAGACTCGTCACTCAGTTTCAGACGAGAGGCTAATTTTTTTAAGATGATATCTCAGACCGCAGTGTCCTGTCAGATAGCTGACTAGTCTTCTGATATCCACCCTATTGAGTTTGAGTATGTCAATAGAGTGTTTGTTGTGTCTGTTTGCCGATGGCTCGTTCAAAGATGCTTTCCTTACCCAGCTTAGCTTTGAAGTCTCCTAGTACAATTTTAATGTCATATTGACATTGGGAGACGTTCTGTCTAGGAGATCGTAGGAGATCGTCTTTGGCGAAGTCATCCTTGTCTTCCGTGGGGGCGTGGACGCAGATCAGGCTGATGTTAAAAAATGTAGCCTTGATACGGATTGTTATTCAAGGCAGCTGGGGATGACCTGGTTAGGAGCATGCACCAGCTCATCCGTAAGATATGGTTAGAGGAAAGCATGCCCGAGGAATGGAGTATGCCCGATCTACAAGAAAGGGGACCCCTCTGATTGCGCCAACTACAGAGGAATAAGCCTCCTTAACATCGCCTACAAAATCTTCTCTGCCGTCTTGTGTGAGCACTTGAAGCCTTTTGCTTCAAGTGCTTCAAGCTGATAGGTTCTTATCAGTGCGGATTCAGGCCAGGGAAGTCCACCATCGACCAAATCTTCACACTACGGCTGATCCTGGAAAAAACCCATGAATTTCAAGTCGACACCCACCACCTATTTGTCGACTTCAAAGCCGCATACGACAGCGTAATTAGAGACGAGCTATACAACGCTATGTCTACCTTTGACATACCTGCTAAACTCGTTAGACTATGCAGGGTGACCTTGGAGAATGCTCGCTGCTCCATCCGAATCGGTGAACACCTTACCGATAGTTTTGATGTCAAAAAAGGATTTAGGCAGGGCGATGCGCTGTCGTGTGATTTCTTCAACATCATATTGGAAATGATTGTGCAAAAATCACTGGCCAATACAAGAGGCACAATCTATTTCAAATCCTCGCAACTCCTTGCATACGCCGACGAAATTGACATAATAGGTAGATCACAGCGAGATGTCAATGAGGCATTTGCGAGTATTGAGTTCGAGGCGGCGAAAGTTGGTTTGGCGGTAAACGAGGGCAAAACTAAATACATATATGTATGCTGTCATCAAAAAAGGACGCTCACCACCGAGGTCTTGGCCAGAACGTTCGTATTGGCCGTTATAAGTTCAAGGTAGTAAAGGACTTCGTCTACCTTGGCTCGGCAATGACCTGGAACAACGACATCAGTTCCGAAATGTAACGCAGAATCACTCTTGCCAATCGCTGTTTCTTTGGGCTCAGGAGGCAACTGAGTAATAGAGCCCTCTCCCGAACGACAAAGTTGGCTCTATATAAGACCTTTATCATCCCGGTCCTGTTGTACGGCGCAGAAGCATGGACACTATCAAAAGCGGATGAGGAGGCCCTTGGTCGGTTCGAGAGAAAGATTTTGCGCGTGTTTTTCGGGCCTATAAACGCAGACGGGGGATGGAGGAAAAGATTCAACCACGAACTTTACGGGCTGTACAGCGACATTAGCCTAGTCAGGCGTCTACGAATTCAACGCCTAAGATGGCTGGGCCATGTAGAGCGAATGGACACCACCGCTCCAGCCCGGAGAGTCTTTGCATCCAACCCCGAGGAACGAAAAAGCAGAGGACGGCCGCACTTAAGATGGCGCACACAGGTGGAAGGGGACCTCAGCCAACTGGGTGTGCGGCAATGGATAAGGCTAGCAAATGATCGTGCTAGATGGAGGGGAATGTTGGTTGAGGCCCAGGTTCACCTCGAACTGTAGCGCCCACTAAGAAGAAGAAGGATTGTTATGAGGCGTTCGCTCACATGCCGAAAGCTTAGGACTTTTTGCCTTATTCCACCTCGAACAACAAATCCGCATCCGAACAATCGTTGTTCTCTCCAGTTTTTCATCCGCTTTATACCCGGCCCATTACATCGCATGTCCTGGATGGCGGTTATGTCCGCTTTATAGCGGTCTAGCGAGTTTTTCGGCTGCACGTGGCCTGTTTAGGACCTAACATTCTACGTACAGAGCCGAAGATCATTGTCCTTTTTTCGTTTTTTTGCAAAGGTCGTCAACATTAATCCGGTCCGTTATATCCGAGGCTGGTGGTTGTTTCGGAGTTTGTGGATTTTTTTTTGATTACGGCTTACCAGGCCGTAGCCCAACCGTCGGATAGATGCTACCCCTACGAGACTTTTGTTAGTCCTTTGCCATCCGCCGTCTTAACCGACCTTCTCCGTTTCGTTTGAATTTATAATTTTTTATTGTTTTTTACTTTTCCAGAATCCAAAAGATGAACAGCACCTTCAATATTGCAAAGTGTGTGAAGGATTCAAATCTCCACGAGCTCACCATTGTAAAAAGTGTAAGTACACACATGTTTCAATCTTCTAGTCTTAATGACCTCCAATATACAACACAGGCAATCGATGTGTTAAAAAGATGGATCATCATTGTCCATGGATAAATAATTGCGTCGGATGGGCTAACCACGCTTATTTCACATATTTTCTTGCGTTTTCGATAATTGGCAGCTTCCACGCCGCCATCATATTAACATGTTCCTTTTATCGTGGCATTCATCGTTACTGGTACCTAACACATGGTCTGTCACATCTTGCAACCGTTCAATTCGGATTGGTCAGTATTATTTTCTGCATCTTCAGTCTCGGATTAGCTATCGGAGTGGTTATCGCTCTGGGAATGCTGCTCTATTTCCAAGTAATACATAATTTGTAACAGCATTTCTCTCTCCTTCACTGAATCTATTTTTTTTTTATTTTAGCTGAAATCGATTATGACTAACCAAACTGGTATTGAAGGTTGGATAGTCGAGAAAGCGATATATCGTCGTGACAAAAATCCGGAACAAGATCCATTCGTATATCCTTATGACCTCGGTGCTATAAACAATATAAAAGAAGTTCTTAACTTGTCATGTACACCGGCTGGCGACGGCATTACTTGGCCAGTTGTCGAGTCATGTGACCAGTACACTCTCACAGTACGCAATGAATAAGTTAAAGCTTTTCAAAAATAATTTTCTTTTTTGTCCTTTTTTATAGAGAGAGCAATTGGCTCAGAAGTTTGAAAAACGGGCGAGAACAAAAACCTTTTCAGTCATTCGACCAGCGACAGGAAGATTTTTTCCGCTCTTTTCGCAAGGATTCCGTGTGTGTTTGGCACCACCGTGTACCGATGAAGCTCGCATTATTTTAAGACCTGGCGACGTAGTTAAAGTTACACGTTTTCGTAAACATTGGCTATTCGGTGAACGCGTCGTTGAAGACGAAAGCAAAGAAAGTGGACGAAAAGGTCCCATTCGTGGATGGTTTCCCAGACGTTGTGCTGTAGAACTTATTGAGCCAGGAGTACCGTCTGAAAAAGAAAACGATAACAATAAAAGGACAAATGGAGTGGTCAATCATCACCAACATCATGCCAATAAGAAGAAAGTCAATTGAGCCGTGATCAATACTGTGCGTAAACGACGATTGCGATATACGATGAGAATATAAAGGCTAACGCTGTTGAGCTCCGTCAGACCACTTGGACGACGTGCAATGGTTGAGGGTTGAGTAAATAATCTCGCCCGCGCGGATGTGTTACAATTTTGTATAATAACGAGTATATAGTGGACAGATATAGTATAGTTGACGTAATAAGCTAATTGTTAGTGTACTTATCAACGAGTTTAGTGATGTACATGCATGTATGTATGCGTATTTATATATTTTCTATTTAAGAATACAAGTGTAGTGATAATACAATTCATTGGAGTAAAGTGTAATTAATATGAATAAGAGGCTTACTCAGTTAGATGGTATTGCAGGTTATTGTCGATTTAAAACTTCAGGTTCTTGAATGTCTATCGTGGAATTTCTGAGTATCAGCCCAATCTTCTTCTTCTTAGTGGGCGCGACAGTCCGGGGTGAACCTGGGCCTCAACCAACATGCCCCTCCATCTAGCACGATCTTTCGCTAGCCTTTTCCATTGCCGCACACCCAGTTGGCTGAGGTCCCCTTCCACCTGTGTGCGCCATCTTAAGGGCGGCCGTCCTCTGCTTCGTCCCTCGGGGTTGGATTCGCTCTACATGGCCCAGCCATCTTAGGCGTTGAATCCGTAGACGCCTGACTAGGCTCATGTCGCTGTACAGCCCGTAAAGTTCGTGGTTGAATCTTCTCCTCCATCCCCCGTCTGCGTTTATAGGCCCAAAAATCACGCGCAAAATCTTTCTCTCGAACCGACCAAGGGCCTCCTCATCCGCTTTTGATAGTGTCCATGCTTCTGCGCCGTACAACAGGACCGGGATGATAAGGGTCTTATATAGAGTCAACTTTGTCGTTCGAGAGAGGGCTCTATTACTCAGTTGCCTCCTGAGCCCTAAGAAACAGCGATTGGCAAGAGTGGTTCTGCGTTTGATTTCGGAACTGGTGTCGTTGTTCCAGGTCACTGCGGAGCCAAGGTAGACGAAGTCCTTAACTACCTCGAACTTATATCTGCCTATACAAACGTTCTGGCCGAGACATCGGTGTTGGGCGTCCTTTTTTGATGACAACATATATTTAGTTTTGCCCTCGTTTACCGCCAAACCAATTTTCGCCGCCTCCATCTCAATACTCGCAAACTCCTCATTGACATCTCACTGTGATCTACCTATTATGTCAGTATCGTCGGCGTATGCAAAGAGTTGCGAGGATTTGAAATAGATTGTGCCTCTTGTATTGGCCAGTGATTTTTGCACAATCATTTCCAATATGATGTTGAAGAAATCACACGACAGCGCGTCGCCCTGCCTAGATCCT
This sequence comes from Eumerus sabulonum, assembly GCA_951905685.1. Classification (NCBI taxonomy): domain Eukaryota; kingdom Metazoa; phylum Arthropoda; class Insecta; order Diptera; family Syrphidae; genus Eumerus; species Eumerus sabulonum. The sequence goes on from OX645060.1 coordinate 195,545,554, forward strand.
TTTTTGACATCAAGACTATCGGTAAGGTGTTCACCGATTCGGATGGAGCAGCGAGCATTCTCCAAAGTCACCCTGCATAGTCTAACGAGTTTAGCAGGTATATCAAAGGTAGACATAGCGTTGTATAGCTCGTCTCTAATTACGCTGTCGTATGCGGCTTTGAAGTCGAAAAATAGGTGGTGAGTGTCGACTTGAAATTCATGGGTTTTTTCCAGGATCAGCCGTAGTGTGAAGATTTGGTCGATGGTGGACTTCCCTGGCCTGAATCCGCACTGATAAGGACCTATCAGCTTATTTACAAAAGGCTTCAGGCGTTCACACAAAACGGCAGAGAAGATTTTGTAGGCGATGTTAAGGAGACTTATTCCCCTATAGTTGGCGCAATCAGAGGGGTCTCCATTCTTGTGGATCGGGCATACGATGCTGAGACTCCATTCTTCGGGCATGCTTTCCTCTAACCATATCTTACGGATGAGCTGGTGCATGCTCCCAACCAGGTCATCCCCAGCTGCCTTGAAGAGCTCAGCAGACAGTCCGTCTGCACCAGCAGCTTTATTCGACTTGAGCTTCGATATGGCAATCTTAACTTCGTCGAGGTCAGGGGGACAGAATTCTCTGCGGTCTCCGTCGATTAGAAATGGATCACTCTGCCTGACAGCGGTATATTGACTAACATCGCCGTTATACAGTCTCCAGAAGTGGTTTTTCCATATTCTCAGCATCGACTGCGGTTCTACTACTAGGTGTCCGTTCTCATCCCTGCAGGCTCTATAACCTTGGCATGTTCCATTTATCTGTTGATAAAACTTTCGAACGTCACGCCTGCAGTAACACCTCTCCAAATCCTCAATCGCGCGCTTCTCGTGTTCTTTCTTCTTTCTTCTAAGAAGCTCATGGACCTCCCTTCTCTTTAACTCGTAGAGCTCACGAGCTGCTCTTGTTCTTTTATGCAGCGAGGCCTTATATGCATCCTGCTTCGCTGTATGAATCCTCCTGCACTCGTCATCGAACCAGGTGTTTCTTCGTCGTGGAGCCTTGAAACCCAAAACTTCGGATGCAGAGCTTTTTAGGGCTTGTTTGCAAAGGCTCCACTGCTGTTCTATTGATAGTGTGGAGGATTCAGGTGTATTGGAGAGCTTGAGGGAGACGCGATCGGTAAAAGCACGAGCGGTTTCTGGCGATAGTAGCTTTTCGACGTCATAACTTTGTATTCTTACTCTACTCCGTTGCGTTCGTGATATCCATAAGCGCATCTTGGCTACAACAAGATAGTGGTCCGAGTCGATGTTAGCCCCTCGGAAATTTCGAACATCAAGAATAGTGGAGGAGTGTCTGACGTAGATCGCGATGTGATCAATCTGGTTGGTAGTCGATTGATCAAAAGACTGCCAGGTGCCTTTGTGTATATCGAGGTGCGGGAAGCGCGTACGGGCTAGGAGGAGATTTCGCCCCGTAGCAAGATTAATCAGCCTGTGTCCCTTATCGGAGGTGGTGTCGTGTAGGCTTTGTTTGCCGATGACTCGTTTAAATATGCTTTCCTTACCCAGCTTAGCATTGAAGTCTCCAAGTACAATTTTGATGTCATAGCTGGGACATTGGGCATACGTTCTGTCTAGGAGATCGTAGAACTCATCTTTGGCTGAGTCATCCTTGTCTTCCGTGGGGGCGTGGACGCAGATCAGGCTGATGTTAAAAAATTTTGCCTTGATACGGATTGTTATGAGGCGTTCGCTCACATGCCGAAAGCTTAGGACTTTTTGCCTTAGTCCACCTCGAACAACAAATCCGCATCCAAACAATCGTTGCCCTCTCTCCCTATAGCAGTCGCCGTAGTAAATATCGCAGTTTTTCATCCGCTTTATACCCGGTCCATTCCATCGCATTTCCTGGATGGCGGTGATGTCCGCTTTATAGCGGTCTAGGGCATCCGCAAGTTGTTCGGCTGCACGTGGCCTGTTTAGGGACCTAACATTCCACGTACAAAGCCGAAGATCATTGTCCTTTTTTCGTTTTTTGCAAGGGTCGTCAACATAAATCCGGTCCGTTATATCCGAGGCTTGTGGTTGTTTCGGAGTTTGTGTTTTTTTTTACGGTTACGGCTTACTAGGTCGTATCCCAAACCGGCTAATCCTGTTTTTTTTTTTTTTTTGGCGCAGGAGGCCCGCCATTCGTCCTTCCCCGTCTGCAATTTCCATAGGAAATCTCAAGATGGCAACACGAGGAGGTGGGGATAGGACTTACTAACAGTGCCGCAAGATGTTCGACTGCGGTGGCTTTTCTCGCTTTTTAGCAGGCCAGCATCCGTGTGATAGATGCTACCCCTACGAGGCCTTTGTTAGTCCTTTGCCATCCTTATCAGCCCAATACAACTTGAATTAAACGATTCGAAAGGTAGCTTCATGTCAAATGCTTTTGAAATATCAATTGCAACTATTTTGTTTTTACCCGCCTGGTGGAGAGAACGATTCCACTTCTCGGTGAGTCAACCTGTTGCTGCGGAAACCACACTGCCTTCGATTTACCAGCGTTTCCACGACCTTGGAAAGAAGGGACTTTAGTACAATGGGTCGATAATTGGAGGGAGGAGAAGATTCGTCTTTTTTGGAAATGGGCAGGTCAAATGCTGTTTTCCACCTACTCGGATAGAGCCCAATAGAGTAGGAAAGGTGAAAAAGCTTACGCAGTGGTTTTGCCAGAGTTTGTGTATGTCAAGTTCTTTAAGAACCCTTGCAACTGTACGAGTACGGAAGTAAATTTTTCCCATGGTCTAATTAACGTACTCCAGAACAGTCAGTGACAAAGATGATTTTGGGAGCTGCGAGTCTGACGGTTTGACAGCTGGATTGTCATTGTGAATGAGCGTGGGTATAAACGACGAGACGGAGTTCTTAATATTTTTGACGAAAGATCAAAAACTTCTGCTACCTTTGCGACATTGTAAGAAGGTTTTTAGCCCTCAGTTTTTGGTCTTGTAAAAATTTGGCTCCTCGAATTTGGGAATTGCAGTCATTTCAGGCTTGTATATATTTTTTTCGGTTTTCCTCAGTGGTGTTTGCCTTATAATTCCGAAAGCTTATCTCTCTCAACCTGATAACCTCTTTGTAGCTCAAGTCAAACCACGCATTATCCTCCGGCTTAAGATTTTTTATCCTGTTGGGGATAAAATTGCTTATGCCAGTGTGGATAATGTTTGTGATCATATCAGCTGCGGTGTCCACATTGTTGTGGAGGAAGCACAACGACCAGTTAAAGCTCCGAAAGTAGTTGTTAAGGCCACACCAATTAGCTTTCTTATATACCTTTAGTATTCTTCTGGGAGCTTTTTACCTCCCAGCCTACCTACTGATAATAGTCACACTTCTCTCTTGATCGTGTGGAAGTTTGGTGATTTCAGCAACTACCGCCTACTGTTAGCCAAATCATCACACTTTCCACTTAGAAGTTGGGTTTTTTTTTTTTTTTTTTTTTTTTTTATTGAAGGCTTCTGCTATCCGCTGGAGCACTCAGACGCAAACACTGGTCCATTGTACTCCAGACAGACACCTTCTTCTTCTTTGGTGGCGTTACAGCCCATGAAGGACAAGAGCCAAGCTTCTCTCAATTACCCATGTTGTGTGTGATTTATTTTTCACACAAATGAAAGGGACCTACAGTTTAATGCCGATTCCGAACGGCGTAAGTCGAGAAGCTTTTTCATGGCAAGGGGGTTTTGCCAGTACCCCGCCGCCCGCCGAGGAGGAACGTCGCGAAATAAAGATTCGATGGCGTTGGTGTTATCGGGACCCGAACTCGCTCTTCGTGCGCCATCGAGTCCAACACACTAACCACGGCGCCCTCCTTACATTACTGTATTTTCCCCGTTTTCCGGAAAAAAATTTGAAGGAGCTTCAGTGATGTAGAGCTAAGGGATTCGGCACAGACCACGTCGGCGCGAGCAAAGGCAGGACAATCACAGAGGAAATGCTCTGCAGTATCATCCTCCTCTTCACCACATGCAGCACAGGTAGGCGTCTCACTGATGCCGAGCACGTAGAGATGCTGGAAAAAGTGTAATGGCCCGTGATAACTCCCACAAGCCTTCTGCAGTCGACTCCCCTTAAAGACAGGAGGAATGCTGCAGATTTTTTGCAGACATCAGGGCATACGCGCTTAGTCATCCTGCACCCTGGACAGTCCCTCCCTCTACGGATGTGTGTATTAAATACACAATCGTTAATGTAGGAATTTACCGTGGATGCAGGTAGACCTAGAGCAGGTTCAGGTCCTGAGAAGCTCCCTTCTGAACCCATTCTGGCGAGTTCATCAGAGATCTCGTTCCCTGGGATCCCAGAGTGGCCTGGAACCCATACAAGCCTTAATGAATTTAGTCTGCCGACTTTGTTCAGGAAGGACTTGAGTTCAAGCACTAATTTGGAGTTAGTTAAGGGGTTACACACAGCTTTTAGTGCAGCTTGGCTGTCCCTACAGACGCATATGCTTTCCCCCTTCCACCTGTGCTTCACAACGTAGTGCATGACCATTAGGATTGCGTATATCTCTGATTGGAAGACAGACGGATATTTTCCTAAGGAGAAGTGCAGTCGGATGTTTTCGCGCTTGTTGGCTACTCGCCTTCAACAGGTACTGCGTATCGCATACTAGTGGGGAAAGTGCTCACCAAGGTTGTTGAAAAGTAGGGTTAATCGACCCATTATCCTTTTGAAGAGTTATCTGAACTCAGATTGCCACCAAAACAGTTATTTTTATATTTAAAAAGCGTTTGTGCTAAATCTGCTGACACGGAGAAGCTACTAATTTTGATAGAGTAAAAGGGCGCAATTCTGGCGGCGTTACAGCCCGTGAAGGGCCAGAGTCCAGCTTCAATCACCCACGCTGTACATACAAACATACATACATTTTCAGTGGCCCGCATGTTCCACAAAAAGAGTCGCGGGGGTAATGCGCGCACGCGAGATCTCCAGGCCACTCGATCCTTCGCCATCGACTCTAACTTATCAGGAGCTATGCCCAAGCGCACCCAGACGAGTTTTTGGACTTGGTCCAACCACCTCGTCCTGGGTCTGCCAAGCGGTCACCTGCCTGATAGTATTGCATCCAAGGCACGCTTCGGAAGTCGTGATGATGGCGACATTCGTCTCACGTGACCAAACCATCGAAGCATAGCTGCTCAACATTGAGCTCCCCGCGCACTGCCGTGTTTCTCACCCTATCCCGGCGAGTCACTCCCACAACAGTAGGAAGAAATCTTATTTCGGCAGCTTGTATTCGTGATCTTATTCTTTCGGTCGATACCCAAATTTCATGACCATAGGTGAGAGTTGGAACAAATACTGCGTTAAAAACCGCTAACTTGGCTTTGACACCAAGCTCGGTCTTCCTGATTTCAGATCTTCTAAGCTGTTTCAAAATTGACCCAGCTTGGCCAATTCTGCAGGAAAGCTCAGTATTATTCCTCCCATCACTCGTGAAAAAGACCCCGAGATACTTAAACTTCTCCCCCTGCTTCAACTGGACTCCACTAACATGTAGAGTGCATTGGACAGGTGTTCTGGAAATAACCATAACCTAGGATTTGTCCACGTTAACCCTCATTCCAACACCAGCATATTCGGCCACAAACCTATCTAGCGCGCGCTGAAGTTCCATCTGGGAGGATGTGAGGACAACTAAGTCACATGCAAAAAGAAAATGGCTTATCCTCAACTCTCCCAATGTGAAACACTCCTCGCCTTGACTGCGCTGCAACATCCAGTCCATATATGTAATGAAAAGGAGAGGTGACAAGACTCACCCTTGACAAAGTCTAACGCCCACGGTGAAAGGTGTTGATTTACTACCGTTAACCCGAACGCAGTTGCTATAGCTTGTGTATAAAGACTGAAAGGCCCTCAACAGAGGACCATTAATCCCATACTCCTGCAGAACACTCCAGAGTTTACCTCGAGGAACTCGGTCATACGCCTTTTCCAAATCTACAAAGCAGCTGTAGATCGGTTTGGCGTACTCCCAAGCCTTCTCGAGTACCATTCTTAGAGTGAAAAGCTGGTCGGTTGTATTTCTGCCGTGACGAAACCCGCACTGTTCATCCCTATCCTGGATTCGACCGTAGCTTTAGAACGCACCTTCACTACCTTAGCGTATACTTTACCGGAGACACTTAAAAGAGATATGTCCCTATAGTTGGAGCACTCTTTTTTATCCCAATTTTTGAAAAGAGGGACAATCATCCCAATCTGACAATCGCTAGTTGTCTCACCGCATTCCCAGGCCACCTTAATGACACGAGAGAGCCATAATACTCCCTCTTTACCCATTGCCTTAAGCATTTCTGGCCGAACTTCATCCACACCGGATTTGTCAACTCTTAGCGATTCCTCCACCGTTGGACTATTCTCCGCCTCACTCAAGACTATAGGTCTGTCCCCCTCAGCGCCCTGTTCGGAATTGAGCAGCTCCGAAAAATGCTTGCTCCATCTGCGTATGCTGTCGATCTCATTGGAAAGTAACACACCATCTTTGGATTTAACTCCTTCGATTATGTTGAATTTCCTTCCTCTGAGTCGGCGAATGGTTTGCCAGAACACCTTTTTCGCAGATCTATGGTCGCCTTCAAACTTCTCGCCGAACTCATCACGCTGTGTGTGATTTATTTTTTTACACAGGTGAAGGGGACTTGATAAGCAATATCACTACGAACGTAGATGGTGAGACCGCGGTGAGAAACGAATAATGGCACTAAGCTAAAATCCAAAGGATCAGACTTTTTACCAACCTGTGTTTCACAAAGGTTTGTGGCGAGAGACATGGGTATACGTGGCAAAGAAATTCTTGCAGAACTGCATGCAAAACATTAACGGACACAACACTTACTAAACAGAGCCATGAAGTGAAGACCCGTCATCGATTATAGTAGTAAGTTTTGCTTCACCAACAAGAATCAACACTCAAGCCCCACCATGTGTCAGTAGTGTTAGCATCCACTCACATTTAGCGTAATGTGTGCCAACATCCGCCGAAGAGGGAAGGAAGTGGAACCAGTCGCTTTCACACTGGCAGACTATCTTTAATTTAATTTTCAGTCGTCGACTAGCTCTCTAACCGACAACATCGATTCACAGCCGGTCCGCGAATCGCTCTTGTTTCATAGTTGGTAAACTTCCTATTATATTCCCTGCGGGGATTTTCTGGTCTTTTCCTTTTCTTCTTTACGGTGTGATAAAAACAAAAAACAAAAAAAAAAAAACTTCCATAAACAGGTGTAACTCCTCTCTGTGATGGCCGACAGGCCGCCTGCCCCTCTGGGGAATCGCTATAGCGCGCTCGATATCGAGCCCCCTATAGAGCCAAAAAACAAAAAACGAAAAAAACCCATCCCCTCAGTAACTGAATTTAGTGATATTTTACCCAATAGTAGTGTATCAGCAAACCCAAAATTTGTTGTCATATCTTCAACAAATCAGGAAAAACCCCTATCATCTTTTAGTGTTTTCCTGCTAAAGAAAGCGATCGACAATATAAGCTCTTCTTATGAGCAGATCACCCAACTACGAGACGGTAGTCTTTTAATTCTTGTGAAATCACAAAAAATCGCAGACCTTTTCCTAACTAAAAAGACTCTTTCCAACCTCTGTCCAATTTCTGTAAGTCTACATAGTAATCTCAACTCATCTAAGGGAACGGTATACGCGCCCTATCTCATTAATGTGCCTGAAGATGAAATTGTAGCCGAAATGCGACAACAAGGTATCACAGATGTTTACAAATTTAAAAAAACAGTAGATGGTAAAGAACGAGCCACTGGTTTAATACTTTTGACATTTGATCTTTTCCGTCCTCCAAGTTCAGTAAATATCGGCTGGTATAACTGTAAGGTAGAAGAATATTTCCCGAACCCAATGCGCTGCCGTAACTGTCAGCTGCTGGGCCACACGACTAAGCGATGCAAGGGGAGTCCCTCTTGCGAAACCTGTAATCTTCCCCCGCACTCCCCAGACAAGTGCTCACGTGTTTCATGCGCCAACTGCTTGGAAGAACACCCGTCTTCCTCAAAAATATGCAAACGATTTATCCAAGCCAAAGAAACGCTCAAGATAAAAACAATCAACAAGTGCAGCATGTATGATGCTAAAAGAATATACAGAGAACAAAACCCAACCCATAACCTCTCCTACTCCTCTGTACTAAAAACTGGTACTCACTCACACTCAATAAATCATTCTAGCAATGAAAATAACGCAACCCCTCCCTCTTCACTCTCCTCTAAACAAGACTTGGATAACCACTCCCACAATAATTCTCACTCTACACCGAATAAAAAACTAACCTCAAATAAATACGCCTACCCACACAACACAAGCAACCTACAACCAACTTCACCCAAACTACACACTAACATCTCTGGCAATGCCATCTCTCACACATCTAACCCAACAACACCCGAACTTAACTCAAAGAGTGACTCCACACATCCCATACTCAAGTCAACACCTACACCAAAAAATCAACTCTCTTACACAACAACAAACCCACCTCACATACACTCTCCACCTTCGACATCGAAATCATCTCATGCACGAGTAGATACTCTTCTTCCTACTTCCAGTGCCTCCACACAAAATAAAATTTCTTCAAAATCAGCTCAAAACTATAATCTTCCCTCTATTCCAAATATATCACCAATCTCAGCAGTCACCAAATCACTAATCAGTTCTAATCAATATTTCGTTGAAATAGATGATGACTCCTCCTAATACAGTACAATCTAACAAAAAAACTGACTCTGCCGTTTTGGGGCCGTGCCACTCGAGCTCTACCCAAAGCTCCGGTGGCTCGGCCCACGAGCGGCAGAGTCATTTAGTTAATCAACCTCCCCATCTTTCTCATATCAATCTTATACAACCGTTGCCCTCCCAGGGCAACTCTGATGCACTATTGTGCAATTGCGGACAATATCCCTCGCAAACCACTCGTAGTGGTTCCCCGTCCCCAACAAAACACCAATCCAATAAAACTCGCAAACTCAAATCATTTAATATCCTACAGTGGAACATGAATGGGTTCCTTAACAATTATAATGAATTGACCACCTTAATCAATGAAAGATCACCAGCTTTAATCTGTATTCAGGAAACCCACTGCGCTTTTCAGTTCACTCCAAATGTACATAAAGCATACAAACCATACTTTTCTAATTTTCCTCATATCAACACTGCCAAACAAGGCATCGGTGTTCTGATAAAACATAATATACCCCATAAAGTAATATCCATCCATTCCAATATCCTAACCCTTGCTCTTGAAATCGAAATAGTTCCCAAATTCTCCATTATCTCCATATATATACTGCCTGACCAACAAATTACCAAGAATGACATTACCAATATCCTTAACCATATACATACACCAGTTGTGATCGCTGGAGACGTGAACGCTTGGAGCACCCTATGGGGCTCTAACACAACGAACTCTAGAGGCCGTATCTGGGAGGAGCTAATTCTCGAATCCAATCTCATGGTTCTGAATGATGGCTCCCCCACCCACCTCTCCACTCATGGTACGATGACCCATATAGACATTACACTTTGCTCTCCGGAATTATTCTCAAAAATATCATGGAAAGTTCTGGACGATCCGTGGAATAGCGACCATCTCCCTATTATCTCAAAGATTAATACTGATACAATGGCCGTGACGATTCCGTCTAACATACAATTTAAAACGGACCAAGCTAACTGGCCTTGCTTCAACAAGGCCACTCTAGACCATTTGTTGGCCCACCCCCCTTCTCACAACATAAACAAAGAGGCTGCCATTATCCTAAAATCAATTCGTACGGCAGCAAACATCGCGATTCCCCAAAACAACCCTCGCTCAAAAAGGAAACACTCGGTTCCCTGGTGGACAGGTACATTAAACTTCTTGAGAAAAGAAAAAATGACGGCCTGGCAAAAATTTAAAAGATTCCCTAACACCAACAATCTAGTAATATATAAAAAGGCTAATGCCAAATTCCGCAGAGAGCTAAAAATCAGTAAAATGCAAAGCTTACAGCAACTCACATTAACCCTTTCTCCCCGTTCCTCTCCTAAACATATCTGGCAGAAGATACGTTGTCTTACTGGAGATTTCATTCCCAATCCCATAATAACTCTAGAAACTCCCGAGGGTACAATATCGGACCCCACAGACATCTGTAATCACTTTGCTTCCTGCTGGTCCAACAACTCGAAAGATTCTAACTTCCCACTAGCTTTCAATACAAATAAAACAAGCTCACTATTGACGGCAGTCAACCCCAATGACATATCAAGAACAGCAAAACTAATTGAAGGTCCTATTTCAATCCTAGAGTTTGAATCCACCGTTGCAAAACTTAAAGGTAAAACACCCTCTAGAGATAGAGTTTCATATCCCATGATAAGAAATCTTTGTCATCCTGCTAAGTTGAGACTCATTCTAATCTACAACAATATCTTAGACACTGGAATCATTCCCCAACAATGGAAAACTGCAACGGTCCTTCCAATCCCGAAACCAAATAAAAAACGAAATACACTGAATGGTTTTCGACCAATATCGCTTCTCCCCTGCTTATCGAAAGTTCTCGAAAAAATTGTAGCCAAAAGGCTTCTTTGGTATATTGAGTCGAATAGGCTTATAAGTCCTAATCAAGTTGGATTTAAACCCAATAAAGGTTGCACTGACGCCCTGTTATACCTAGATCTATATATCTCTAAAGCTTTATCATCACGCAGTCATGTCACTATTCTATCTTTGGACTTCCAAAAAGCCTTCGATAAAATCGGCATACATCTAGTCCTTAATAAACTAAAGTTGTGGAATATCGGCCCTAAAATATACAACTACGTCAAATCATTTCTTATAAATAGAAAATTCTGCGTGAGAAGCAATAACCTTTTTTCTACTACGGTCCCATTATATAATGGAATCCCTCAAGGCTCTCCATTGTCAGTGGTGCTATTTATAGTGGCTTTTGATGACTTAAGCCGTATAATCAATCTCCACCCAAATTTAAACCATTGCATATACGCTGACGACCTCTACATAATGTGCAAACACCATGACTTAAGTAAATCTAAAGCTCTATTCAATAATGTTACCCAAGATATCCTCATCTGGTCAAACTCCTCAGGTGCTACCTTAGCACCTGAAAAATGTAAAACCATACACTTTTGTCGTAAAAGAAACTGTAATGGAATAGCTATAAGTATAGGAAATAACGTTATAGAAAATGTCAAATCTCTATCTATCCTAGGACTTAAATTTAATAATAGATTATCATGGAAAGACCATTGCTTATACTTAAGAAAAAGCCTAGCTTTAAGAACAAATATTATTAAATTCCTAGCTCAAAAAAAACTTAGAACGCATGTCACTACTCTATGTCAATTAACCAGGACCTTAATTTTAAGTAAAATAGATTACGGCTTATTTATCTTCGGAAGCTCTCCTAAAACTACACTAAACCTCATCAAGGCTCCATATCATCAAGCCTGCAGACGCAGTCTAAACGCTTTTCCTACTACGCCAACAAGGAACATCTTAGTAGAAGCCGGACTACCAACTATAGAGGAACGCACTGCTCAAATAACAGCGAAACTATCCCTGAAATTGTTATGCTCCTATGACTCAATAATCGACAAAGACCTTGCAACTCTTCTTAAAAACAACAGGCTCAAACGGATTGACTCAGCCATCGCACGGTCACTACGTTATGCTGAAAATTTACAAATCCCCCTTAGAAGACTTAATCGATATAAAGCTAAGTTTCCACCATGGTCAATAAAAGAAGACTCCATTAACATGACTCTAACGTCATATTCTAAAACAACAACTCCAGATACAGTATTCCAAAAACTCTTTTTACACCTCGCCGCAAAAGCGAAGAGCAATGGTTGGAAACTAGTCTTTACTGATGGTTCCAAAACCGAATCCGGACCTTCCTTTGCATCCACGTATGAAAATGGAAAATTAATTAAAATAGGCCTTCTACCATCATCCTCATCCATATTCACAGCTGAAACTGCCGCGATTCTGGAAACAATTGCAAATATCTCAAACACAAAAGGGAAGTTCGTAATATGTTCAGATAGCCTCTCTGTGCTGAAAGCTATAAAAAATCCCAACTGCCGAACAGAGATGATTGACAGAATAAGGGACTTTCTTATAAGACTCCACAGCAAAATAAAAATTATTTGGATTCCTAGCCATGTGGGGATCGTCGGAAACGAACACGCAGACACGGCAGCCAAAGACGCCAAAAGAAGTCCCATCTTCCTCTTCCACTATCTTAGTAAGTCCGATATATCCAAAGATATAGAGAAGAAACTGAAACATCAACAGCTTGTTAAATGGACGCAATATAATCATCACTACACCTTAATCAACACGGACATGACCTCTCCGAATTATCGGAGAGTATCTAACTCGTCCACTTCCTCATTCATCCGACTACGTCTGGGTCACACGTACACTACTCATATACACCTTCTAAGAAGAGAAAACCCTCCAACCTGCCCTCTTTGTAACTCAACAATCAACATCAATCATCTTCTTGGCTTAGCTAACTGCCCAACCAGATGTCATCTTAATAATTTCTTAAAAACCAATGCGAGTCCATATGAATTACTACGCGACACTTCACCGGAAAATATAAACCGAATTCTAAATTATGTTCATACATTTAAACTAAAGATTTAAGTTATCCGAGCTGATAGCCTCTGTAGCTAGTGCTCATTAATCTTTTTAAGTTAGTACTTAGTTTTAACTAATTGCTAATAAATAAATAATAATAATAATAATAATAATAATTTAATTTTTCAAGGCAGGCGGATTCAACAATTTGCGAAGCATTCTTCTTTTTCGTGGCGTTACAGACCGGTGAGGTCTTGGGACTCAACCAACAAGCGACTCCAGCCAGCACGATCTCTTGTCAGCCGTCTTCAGTCACACACGACAAGCTGGTTAAGATTCTTCTCCACTTGTGTGCGCCATTTGGGTCGAGGGCGTCCTCTGTTGCGTTGTCCCAATGGCTTTGATTCTTCGGGCCGGAGCTATGTTGTCCATACGCTCTACACGGCCTAGCCACTTTAAGCGTTATATCCGTAGATGCTTAACCAGACACATGCCGCTGTACAGCCCGTATATTACGTGGTCGAATCTTCCCCTCTAGATACCATCAACGCAAACAGGACCAAAGACCGCACGATTACGATCTTTAATCCACAATGATAAAGCACCCTCCATTTTTTCAATTACTGGATCACGAACAATTTTTGATGATATCGATGTAGAAGCTCGAACAGCTGATTCATTGATTTCAGACGACCGTGCTATGGATGCAAACGACTCGCCAAGGCGTAAACGGGCAAGCATTTCCACTTTTACTTTAAGCGGCAATACACTTTCTTCCGCTTGGGAACTCATTTTTCTTTGCTTTTACTCGACATTGCGATCAAACTGGATGAAGATGAAGACTATACCAGTAGGCCATGATGAAGGTTGTGCAGGTAAACTTTAACCACTGCGCGGCCGCACAGGACTGGCTGGCAGAAATTACGAGGGAAAAAAGAATCGGGGCTGCTACGCACCCCCCAATCTGGTACACAGTGACTACCTGAAACTGCTAGATGATATTGTAGCCAACGCACGTGGGAAGCACCTAGCTGGCGATTCCAACGCATGGGCTTTAGAATGGGGTAGTAGGACTATGGATACGAGAGAGCAAGCCCTGCTCGAAGTGTTTGGCGAACAATGGTGCAAAAAACATGTTTCGTAAAGCAGGCAAGGAGTCCACAATAGACATTAAGTTTATGACCAACTCGCTCCTGCGTAAATCAAAATGGAGAGTCAGCGAGCAATACAGCGACCACCAGGCGACATTGGCAAAAATAAAACCAGGCAGTACCCCAAGTTAATTGGACTTAAGTGGAAAGATGCATTCTCCGACAAAGGAAATGTTAAATGTTGACTTCTTGACCAGTAACAGATCAACGGATGACTTATCGCACCAACTAACTCAAACAATCGCGACAACGTGCGAAGCAGAGATGCCCAGGAGATCAAAGAACAGAAGGGGGAACCCTGCTACTGGTGAAACGAGGAGTTCAAAACGCTCAGGGCAAAATGTTTCCAGGCCCGACGTAAATCACAGCGTTCTATAGGTATACCAGAGTTCCAGGAACGCTTAAACAGCTTCAAATTGAGGGCGCCGTTGTGCAGTGGTTAGTGTGTTGGACTCTGACGCGCGATGAGCGAGTTCGGATCCCGATAACACCGACGCCATCGAATGTTTATTTCGCGGCGTTCCTCCTCGGCGGGGTACTGGCAAAACCTCCCGTAGTATACTTGCCGTGAAGAAGCTTCTCGACTCACGCCGTTCGGAATCGGCATTAAACTGTAGGTCCCTTTCACCTGTGTCAAAAATAAATCACTCACAACATGGGTGATTGAGACAAGCTTGGCTCTGGTCCTTCATGGGCTGTAACGCCACCAAAGAAGAAGATTGGCGAGACTTGACCTTGAAAAGGCCATCACAGGACGCAAAGAAGAAGATGCTTTAATCAAGTTTGCAACGAAGTAGACATAGATCCTTGGAGGACGGCATACAGGATAGTAACAACAGAATAGTAACTTTGGGCAACGCCACGAGGGAAATTAGAATGGACCGGATCCAGTCAATAACGATGGAGGAATCGCACGAAGCATGCGAAGAAAAAAGGCGATAAGAAAGCACTCGGATCTGACGGCATTCCAAACAGAGCCATGGAAACTCCAACATGTTTGCTAGATACAACAGGAAAGATTCTAGAACGTCTCGTATATGGCAGATTAATCGCCGTGGCGGAGGAAAGAGAAGTTTTGTCGATGCCATAAAAGAGGTAGTAGACACAGCCGCTGAAGCAATACGGGGGAAAGGATGGCGAGGAGGCACAAAGAAATACTGTGCGGTAGTACCACTGGTCGTAAAAAATGCCTTTAACTCCGCAAACTGGTCTTGCATTAGGGGGTCTCTGACCAAAATGGACGCACCACATTACCTTGTAAAGATAGTCCTTAGCTACTTCACTAACAGGAAGGTGAGGTATCAGACGGACGATGCGGAAGTCCCTAAGTGCTTAGTACTTGGACCTCTTCAGTGGAACATAATGTATGACGGAATAGTACGATTAACACTGCCACAGGGAGTTAAAATTATCGGTTTCGCTGACGACACCGCCACAGTTAGCGTAACGAAACACACCCATGAGGTAGAGCCTGCCACAAATTAAGCGGTCGTGAGGATCAAAAATTGGCTAGAGTCTGCCGACCACCAGACGGAGGCTGTCTTCCGGGTTGGGAGCCAGCCAATCAAGTGTAAAGAAGCCTTAAAATACATGGAGGTAATACTCGACAACAGACTTAATTTTAAGGCCCATGTCGAAAACTGTAGTAAAAAGTCACAAATGCGGGCATTGCTTTCCAGAAATTTGACGAACATCGATGGATCAGGATACGCGAAGAGGATTCTGCTTTCCAGACTAATAAGCTCAATACTCCTATATGCTGCGCCGGACTGGGCGGGGACCCTTACAACGAAGGAGACGAGAAGAAAGCCCTCGTCTGCATACAGGCTCTGCTCAATAAGAACAATATGCGGTTTCCCGACAATCTCGCATGAAGCAGGCTGACGCATAGCGGGTATGGTCCCCATCGACATCCTCGCCAATGAGATGCACAGGGTTAACTTTAGGCGAACCACAGATCGTCAAGAGATCAGAGAAGAAAAGGCAACATCCATTGCATTATGGCAAGCCAGATGGGACAACAACATGGACTTATAAGCTGATCTCTACGATCGAGGTTTTGGTGAAAAGAGTACACGGGGGGATTGCAATTACCACCTTACGCAATTCCTGTCAGGTCACGGCAGCTATCGAAAATATCTCCATAGATTTGGACACGTTAGCTTGCCCTTCTGCCCAGCATGGCATGTTCCACTGCAGACGTTTTGCAAAGGCAAGAATGGACCTTCCGATTCCAGAGCTTCTAGTAAGCCGTATCATAAACTCGGAGGACTATTGGCTGGAGATCTGCTCATTTATAACAAGCGTGCAAAACGAGCTAAGAAGACTAGAAAGAATAAGAAGAGCTCATTCGGTCGATTCGGAGCACATAGCATAAGTTGCTAACCAGCCTCACGAAGTAATACCTAACGGCAGTCCCACGGACAGTGCAGGGTGTGGTTTAGTACATAGGCTCGTCGAGTATTCTGGTTTGCGAATCGTACATGTCAGTAAATCATGCAACAAACACGATTGCAACGACAGCGGCACACGGTAATTTGGCGGTACGTGGAATTCGACGGTACGATGTTACAGACTTTGCGGTTTAAATTTTGATACTTACTTGTTGGTTTTGACATGTAAGTGGCAAACTCGTTGAATATTGAACATCTCTCAAGCAGAGCAAAGAAGCTGATCGCGCTTAACACGGCAAACGCCAGCCTCGATCTCTGTCCCTGCTCAATTCAAATTGACACACAGCCTCCGCGGGACCTCCCCTGAATAGCTGCTTGGCATCCGCCTGGTAGTGAACCAATGTGTGTAACGACCCGACCCCCTTGTTCCTGGGGAAAAGGAACATGGCCTTCCAGGTTGGGGATTGTGCTTAGGGGCAACATCCTAACATCCTTTGCTATAGAACTCTGCCTCAGAGAAAATATAAACAGAAATATACTTAACAAAAACATTTACATTCTCTCTGACAGCAAGGCTGCACTTCTGGCCCTAAAGAGCTATGAATTCACCTCCAAACTGGTATGGGACTGCCTACAGCTACTTCACCATCTGGCCAGCCCAAACAGAGTTCATCTCATTTGGATACCTGGACACAGCGGCCATACAGGCAACGAAAAGGCGAACCTACTAGCAAGGAAAGGCTCTGCATCACCATTTATGATTCCACAGCCCTTCTGCGGCATACCCATCAGCATCACCAAATGCTGCATAAACAATTGGTTAAGGAACACGACGGATCACTACTGGTTACAAACGAAAAGTAGCAGACAAGCCAAGTTGTTCCTCCCAACTACATCTCTCAGTAGAACGAAACAACTCCTCTTGCTTTCGAAGAGTCAGATTCGCTTAATCACAGGTTTCCTTACTGGACACTGCCCAGTCAACAAACACCTCAAAACGATGGGCATTCTACAAGATGACACTTGCAGAATGTGTAATGAAGACGAAGAAACTGCATAGCACATACTATGCCACTGTAACTGCCTTGTCAGTACACGTCATCGTCACTTAGGCAAATATTATCTTGAAGCAGAAGAAATCGCTGCTAGCTCACTCAAAAGCATACAAATTTTATCACGAACTCAGGATTATTGAGTGAACTGTAAGTGGGGGACATCACAATAGGCCCACTCGTGGCCGCAGTGATTAGGCGACTTTGTCCCACCCCCGTACCCTCTTTAACTCTAACGAACTCCTAAGATCCCTATCACGGAAAAAAATAAATTGTTGTGAAGCAATCACAAGCCTTGAATACAGACGGATTAAATGACTAGCGAGTCTGCACCTGGAATGTGAGGCTCCTTAACAGACCGGATGCAGACAGTTAATTGGTGCAAAGCCTCAACAGCTATAAAGCAGATATAATCACACTCCAAGATTCAACGCTGAGGTTGAAAAACTGCGATATCTATTACGGGGTATTGCTACAAGGAGAACAAAGAACGCTTATTCGGATCCGGATTCGTTATTCGAGGAAGACTCCGACAAAAACTCTTAAGCTTTCGAGATGTAAGCCAACGCCTCATAACAATCCGCATCAAAGCTAATTTCGGGAGCATTAGGTTGATACCGAAGAAAAGGACGATCGGCTCAAAGATACTTCTACGATCTCCTAGTCAGAACGTATGCCCGAATGCCCCAGCTGTATGTATGTATATTGGCGTTACAGTCCATGAATAACCAGAGCAGAGCTTCTCTCAATCACCCATGTTGTGTGTGATTTAATTTTCCCATAGGAGAAAGGGACCTACAGTTTATTGCCGGTTCCGAACGGCGAATTTCGAGAAGCTTTTCATGACAATTTTACTACAGGGGGTTTTGTCAGAACCCCGCTGAGGAGAAACTCCGTGAAAACACGTTCGATGACATGGCTGTCTCGGGATTCGATCCCGTGTCATCGGCGTCAGAGGCCAACACACTACCCACTGCGCCACGGTGCTCTCCAATGCCCCAGCTATGCGAAACTGGGCAAAGAGGACATATTTGAGTGGATCACAGAGAAATATGGGCTATACGACACCACATCCAAAAACGGATATCGCAACATGACTTTCTGGCGGTGCGTAATCTCATCCTAGCTAGCACAATATTTCCGCATCTCAACATCCACCTAATCAGTCGACCAACAACCAGATTGATCACGTTGCGATCGACGCCAGGCACTCCTCCAGCATCCTAGAAGTACGAACTTTTCGAGGAGCCAACATCAGATTCGGATCACTACCTTGTTGTAGTCAAAGTACGCACGAAGATATCAAGGATGCCACGGAGTTGAGCTGGACAATGGAAGATTCCCGTTTGGAAAGCTTCAATCGAGTTTCCCTCAATCTCTCGCAAATTCCGATGACACCGGCATAATCCACAGAACAACAGTGGGGGCATTGCCGGCGCGCCATCAGAGACGCTGCCTCTGATATGTTGAGTTTCAAGCCACCGCCAGCCATGTGGAATATCAAAACGCCTACAAAGCCATAGACGGACGAGAATCGCTTGTGAACACTACGAGCAGAAAAGAAGAGAGGAACACACGCTTTAAAGGAAAGAAAAAGAGAGCATGAAAAGCGTGAGGTCGAGTAGATGTAGATGGATGGATTCTTCCATAGGAATAACGCTCGCAATCTTTCGAAACATTTTTTGCGCCAACTACAGGGAAATAAATCTCCTTAACATTGTAACAAGTGTGAACGCTCGGGACCCTTTGAGGATAATCTGATAGGTTCTTATCAGTGTGGTTTCAGGCCAAGTAAATCCACAATAGACCATCTTTTCACACTGCGCCAGATCTTGGAGAAGATCCAAGCATACCAAATCGACACCTATCAACTTTTTGTCGATTTCAAAGCCGCGAATAACAGTGTGCATAGGGACAAGCTATACGGAGCCATATCCAGTTTTAACATCCCTGCCAACCTCGTCAGATAATGCAGAGTGACAATGGAGAATTCTCGCTGCTCCATTAAGGTCGGTAGCGAATTAACCGAGACCTTGGATGTTAACCAAGCATTTAGACAAGGTAACGCATTCTCATGTAACTTTTCAACATCGTAATTGAAAAATTCATACGAGACTCACTGGCCAACCCAAGAGGTACGATTTATTGTAAGTCTGCGCAACTGCTTGCGTATGCGGATGACATTGACATAATTGGACGCACACAGCGGGACGTCAGTGAAGCGTTCGAAAGCATTTAAGCAGAAGCAGCTAAAATGGACCTTTCGGAGGTCCAACGAGGATAGAACGAAATATATGGTGTCAATCAAAAAAGACACACAACACCGACGTCTCGGCCAGAACGTCAGAATTGGCAGCTACAAATTCGAAGTGGTTAAGGACTTCGTCTACCTTGGCTCACTAGTGACCAGCGACAATATCAGCGCTGGGATCAAACACAGATTTACTCTTGCCAACCGCTGTTTCTTTGGGCTCAAGAGGCAATTGAGAAGTAGAGCTCTCTCTCGAAAGACCAAGGTTGTGTAATACAAAACCTTAATCATCACGGTTCTCCTCTATGACGCAGAGGCATGGACTTTAACTGTTGAGGAGCCCCTTGGTCGTTTCAAGAGAAAAATTTTGCATTCAATCTGCGGTTCCATGTGTATAAACGGCCTAGTACGACGTCTACGGGTCCCACGCCTAAGGCGGCGAATGGAAAACACAGCTCCGGCCCAAAAAGTCTTCGAGCCCAACCACGAGGGACGGCGCAGTAGAAGACGATCGAATATAAGGTGGCGCACACAGGTGGGAGGGGACCTTAACCAATCAGGAATGCATCGCTAAAAACAGTTGGCAAAAGATCGTGCCAGCTGGAGAAACTTATTTGTGCCCAGGTTCACACCGGACTGCAGCGCCATCTAAGTAAGAATTTGATCTCTTTTTGAATTATGTATTGTGTAATCGTATGGCGAACGCCTCATTACAATCCGTATCAAGGCTAAGTTTTTTAACATCAGCCTGATCTGCGTCCACGCCCCCACGGAAGACAAGGATGACTTCGCCAAAGATGAGTTCTACGATCTCCTGCACAGAACGTATGCCGAATGTCTCAGCTATGACATCAAAATTGTACTTGGAGACTTCAATGCTAAGCTGGGTAAGAAAAGCATCTTTGAACGAGCCATCGGCAAACATAGCCTACACGACACAACATCCGATAAGGGACACAGGCTGATTGATCTTGCTACGGGGCGAAATCTAAATCTAGCCAGTACGCGCTTCCCACACCTCGATATATGTACACAAAGGCACCTGGCGGTCTTTGGATCAATCGACTACCAACCAGATTGGTCACATCGCGATCGACGTCAGACACTCCTCCACTATTCTTGATGGATGTTCGAACTTTCCGAGGGGCTAACATCGACTCGGACCACTATCTTGTAGTAGCCAAGATGCGCCTACGGATATCACGAACGCAGCGGAGTAGAGTAAGAATACAAAGTTATGACGTCGGAAAGCTACTATCGCCAGAAGCCGCTCGATCGCGTCTTCCTTAAGCTCTCCAATACACCTCAATCCTCCACGCTATTTATAGAACAGCAGTGGAGCCTTTGATAACCTTTCATAACAATCCGCATCAAAGCTAAATTTGGAAACATTAGCTTAATATGCGCTCACGCCCCAACGGAAGAAAAGGACGATCGACTCAAAGAAGAATTCTACGATCTCCTAGACAGAACATATGCCCAATGTCCCAGCTACGACACAAAAATAGTCCTAGGAGATTTTAATGCAAAACTGGGCAAGGAGGACATATTTGAGTCGATCATAGGAAAGCATAGCCTCCATAACACCACATCCGACAACGGATTAAGGCTAATCGATTTCCTAGCGGGGCGTAACCTCCTTGTAGCAAGCACGCGATTCCCCCATCTCAACATCCACAAGGGTACCTGGCGGTCTTGTGATCAATCGACCACCAACCAGATTGATCATATTGCGATCGACGCCAGACACTCCTCCTGTATTCTCGACGTACGAACCTTCCGAGGGGCCAACATCGACTCGGACCACTACCTTGTTGTAGCCAAGGTACGAATGAGGATATCAAGAATGCTTAGGAGTCGAGTAGGACAACGTAAGTTTGACGTTGGAAAGCTACAATCGCAAGAGACTGCCAGAATCTTTGCCGATCGTGTCTCCTCAAAGCTCTCTCAAAATCCGCCCAGAGCAGCACAAACAATAGAGCAGGAATGGGCTAATTGCCAGAGCGCCGTCAGAGATGCTGCCTCAGAGGTGCTGGGTTTCAAACAGCCACCACCTAGAAACCCCTGGTTCGATGAACAATGCGAACAAGCCCATGCAGCAAAACAAGAGGCATATAAGGTCGTTCTGCAACGACGGACGAGAGCTGCTCGCGAAATCTATGAGCAGAAGAGAAGAGAGGAACACACGCTTTTCAGAAGAAAGAAGAGAGAGCACGGAAAGCGTGAGATCGAGGAGATGGAGAGATGCTTCCGCAGGAATGACGCCCGTAAATTTTACAACAAGGTAAAACGAACATGCCATGGCTACAAAGCCAGAGTGGCGGCCTGCAGGGATGAAAATGGAGAGCTGGTAGTAGAGTCGCAGTCGATGCTGAGGATTTGGAAAGACCACTTCTGCAGACTGTATAACGGCGATGATAGACAAGATACCGCTGTCAGGCAGAACGAGCCATTCGCAATGGACCACGAAGTAACAGAATTCAGTCCACCCGACCTAGACGAAGTCAAAATAGCGATATCAAGACTTAAGTCTAATAAAGCCGCTGGCGCAGACGGACTGTCTGCTGAGCTTTTTAAGGCGGCTGGAGATGAGCTGGTAAGGTGCATGCACCATCTCATCTGCAAGGTATGGTCGGAGGAAAGCATGCCCGACGAATGGAATCTCAGCATCGTTTGCCCGGTCCATAAGAAAGGAGACCCCTATAACTGCGCCAACTATAGGGGAATAAGTCTCCTTAACATCGCATATAAGATCTTCTCTGCCGTATTGTGTGAACGCCTGAAACCGTTTGTGGATAACCTGATCGGCTCTTATCAGTGTGGTTTCAGGCCAGGTAAATCCACAATAGACCAAATATTTACGCTACGGCAGATCTTGGAGAAGACCCAGGAATACCAAATCGACACTCACCACCTCTTCGTCGATTTCAAGGCCGCGTATGACAGCGTATATAGAGACGAGCTGTACAAAGCCATGTCTAGTTTTAACATCCCTGTCAAACTCATCCGACTGTGCAGGATGACAATGGAGAATTCTCGTTGCTCCATTAAGGTCGGTAATGAGCATACCGAGACCTTTGATGTTAAAAAAGGATTTAGGCAGGGCGACGCGCTGTCGTGCAACTTTTTCAACATCGTGCTTGAAAGGATTGTGCAAGAGTCACTGGCCAACACAAGAGGTACGATCTATTTCAAGTCTACGCAATTGCTTGCGTACGCCGACGATATTGACGTAATTGGACGAAAACAGCAAGACGTCAATGAGGCTTTTGTGAGCATTGAGGTAGAAGCGGCTAAGATGGGTCTCAAGGTTAATGAGGGTAAAACCAAATATCTGCTCTCATCTAAAAGAGACGGACAACACCGACGTATTGGCCAGAACGTCACCATGGGCGGATATAACTTTGAAGTGGTCAAGGAATTCGTCTACCTTGGCTCACTGATTACCAGCGACAACAACACCAGCGCTGAGATAAAACGCAGAATCACTCTTGCCAACCGCTGTTTCTTTGGGCTCAAGAGGCAATTGAGAAGTAGAGCCCTCTCTCGGAAAACCAAGGTGACACTATATAAGACCTTGATCATCCCAGTCCTCCTTTACGGCGCAGAGGCTTGGACCTTAACAAAAGCGGATGAAGATGCCCTTGGTCGTTTCGAGAGGAAAATTCTGCGCACTATCTACGGTCCCGTTTGTTCAAACGGTGTATGGAGGAGAAGATATAACGAAGAACTGTACGGGTTGTACAGCGACATCGGCCTGGTACGACGTCTACGGATACAGCGTCTAAGGTGGCTAGGCCATGTAGAGCGCATGGAAGATACAGCTCCGACCCGAAAAGTCTTCAAATCCACTCCGGAAGGAAGGCGCGGCAGAGGACGGCCGCCTCAGCGGTGGTGCACGCAGGTGGAAAGGGACCTCAACCAACTGGGCGTGCGGCACTGGAAACAGCTGGCCAAAGACCGTGCCGGCTGGAGACGCTTGTTAGTTGAGGCCCAGGTTCACCACGGACTGTAGCGCCACCTAAGTAAGTAAGTAAGTAAGTGGAGCCTTTGCAAATAAGCTCTGAAAAGCTCTGCATCCGAAGATTCTGGTTTCAAGGCTCCACCACGAAGAAGCACCTGGTTCCATGACGAGTGCAGGAGGATTCACACAGCGAAGCAGGATGCATATAAGGCCTCGCTGCATAAAAGAAAAACCACTTCTGCCGACTCCCCCTGACCTCGACGAAGTTGAGATTGCCATATCGAAGCTCAAGTCGAATAAAGCTGCTGGCGCAGACGGACTGTCTGCGGAGCTCTTCAAGGCAGCTGGGGATGACCTGGTTATGAGCATGTACCAGCTCATCTGTAACATATGGTCAGAGGAAAGCATGCCCGAGGAATGGAGTCTCAGCATCGTGTATGCCCGATCCACAAGAAAGGGGATCCTCTGATTGCGCAAACTATAGAGGAATAAGTCTCCTTAACATCGTCTACAAAATCTTCTCTGCCGTTTTGTTGTGAACGCCTGAAGCCCTTTGTAAACAAGCTGACAGGTCCTGATCAGTGTGAATTCAGGCCAGGGAAGTCCACCATCGACCAAATCTTCACACTACGGCAGATCCTGAAAAAAACCAATGAATTTCAAGTCGACACTCACCACCTATTTGTCGACTTCAAAGCCGCATACGACAGCGTAATTAGAGACGAGCTATACAACGCTATGTCTACCTTTGACACACCTGCTAAACTCGTCAGACTATGCAGGATGACTTTGGAGAATGCTCTATGCTCCATCCGAATCGGTGAACACCTTACCGATAGTTTTGATGTCAAAAAAGGATTTAGGCAGGGCGATGCGCTGTCGTGTGGTTTCTTCAACATCATATTGGAAATGATTGTGCAAAAATCACTGGCCAATACAAGAGGCACGATCTATTTCAAATCCTCGCAACTCCTTGCATATGCCGGCGATATTGACATAATAGGTAGATCCCAGCGAGATGTCAAAGAGGCGTTTGCGAGTATTGAGTTCAAAACTAAATATATGCTGTCATCAAAAAAGGACGCTCACCACCGACGTCTTGGCCAGAACGTTTGCATTGGCAGATATTAGTTCGAGGTAGTTAAGGACTTCGTCTACCTTGGCTCCGCAGTGACCTGGAACAACGACATCAGTTCCGAAATCAAACGCAGAATCACTCTTGCCAATCGCTGTTTCTTTGTGCTCAGGAGGCAATTGAGTAATAGAGCTCTCTCCCGAACGACAAAGTTGACTCCATATAAGACCCTTATCATCCCGGTCCTGTTGTACGGCGCAGAAGCATGGACACTATCAAAAGCGGATGAGTAGGCCCTTGGTCGCTTCGAGAGAAAGTTTTTGCGCGTAATTTTCGGGCCTATAAACGCAGACGGGGGATGGAGGAAAAGATTCAACCACGAACTTTACGAGCTGTACAGCGACATGAGCCTAGTCAGGCGTCTATGGATTCAATGTAGAGCGAATATACACCACAGCTCCAGCCCGAAAAGCCTTTGAATCCAACCCTGAGGGACGAAGAGGCAGAGGACGGCCGCACTTAAAATTGTCCTTACTTCGTTCTGAAGCGTACTGCAGATGGAATATCTTCGACGGGTACTGCGTTCCGGCTGATGAGCCGCCGAAAATGTACGAACTCCCAAGGGAACGAAAGGCTTACAAGTTTTTTTGGCAAAAATGGGTGATGATCTTTCCAATGGGCGTTTATTTTCAACTAGATTTTTCGCCAATAAACTCTTTCCAACAGAGCGCCTGAATGTCTTCATGTCCGTATGCGGAAGGTTGACCATTTCATACAAGCAAAAGGAATTTACGACTGTTGCATCTAGAAAGAAGAAAAATATCCGATGCCACCATTTCATGCTTTTTCTGACCAATTTATAAACTGACAAGTTTTGGTCGAATTTGTCTACGTAATTCATGTGTTTATTGTAGTCAACAACTGCAGTTGGACACAGCACTTTTGATACAGTTCCATCCTTGTTCTTACGTGAAACTCCACTGGATTTTTCTTCGGGGTTAAAATTGGAGAGAATATGTATAGACCGCTTATCTTTCCATTTTAAAGCGGTTAGGTTTGTGTCACTGTAGAAAAACTCAGAGTCTCCCCTTTTCATCTGATTATCTGGTGGGAACCGTGGAAGATATTTTCTCGTGGCATTTACCGCTCCACAGGCATGGATTCCGTCTTTCTTCAAGTCTTCCATTAGCTCCACACCAGTAAAATACTGGGCAAAGTACACCACATGATTTTTATGTTTCAAATCAGACATCAAACTTCTTACAACTCTAGCTCCAAGATTGGTTTCTGCAGTTCCAGATGCTGACTTGCCAGTGTAAATATCAAACCCGTGACAATATCCTATTTTATCTGCGAGCATCCACACCTTGTACCCCCTTTTTGTCGGTTTCTTTGGCATACATATATTGTTTCATATAGCTCCGACTCTTGAATTTGATCATAGACTCGTCTATGGCTACTTAACGAGTAGGATTTGCACATTTTTTAAAATTTGTTGAGAGCATTTGGAGCATAGGTTTAATTTTGTAGAGTCTGTCGTAATTGGGAGCACCTCGTTTTGGCTCAAGACACCCATCATTTACATATAAATTGCCTAGCAGCCAACTAAACCGAGCTTGCTTCATACAGGAACTGATGTAGAAGTCATGTAAATCTGGTGAAGTAGACCAATAATCTTTATAGCTAGGGAGCTTCTTTATTCCCATAAGTAAGTTCAACCCAATGAATGTTTTCATTTCCCTCATACATGTTTTCTCAAATGGTTTGCCTGTCTTTATGTTCTTTTGCTCAGCGTATAAATTTGTTTGGAAAGTCAAACAATAGCTGGAAAAGATCTATGGGTGTTGGACCTTCAATATTTTTGACGAAATCAGTAGTCCCATACTCATGGGTAAACTCTGGTAAAATTTGCTCCTGACTATTCTGAATGACTTGAGTCCAGTTACGAGTCACTTTTGGAGGATTAGCTCTTGGAATTTGATGCTGGATTTCCGAAAGAGGAATATCGTCCTCCGAATCAAAAGGTAATACCAACTGAGATTTCTGACCCTCAGGACGTAAATTGGAACCTGACCGACATGAAGTCCCTGCAGAAATATCAGAGTCAGGTCCTTAAGGAAGTGAAGCTGCATCATCGTCTGTTCCCAGTTCTCACAAAAGTTCATCGAAACTCATACCAATCAATTTAAATTCTGGCTTCTTATAGTCCGACATTACTAAAATAAGTAAAAAAGTGGGAAAGTGAAAATAAGGCTTCTGTCCCAGTGGGTTAAATGAAAACCGGCCAAGTCCGAGTCGGACTCGCCCACAAAGGGCTCCGTACCATCTGTATATATAAATATGAACGAGACTATGTATGTTACCTCATCAATCATCACATTAAATCACATTTTTTGTATGATGACAGATCTTGGTTGCAGAAATATGGGAAATATGGGAAAAAGGTTTGCAGCTAGGATTAATTCATCAAAGACACAAAAGAGATCAAAACTGGGAAGTTTGCTACTGGTTGTGGGATATTGTCGACTAACCTTAGTTCAGTATGTGACCAAGGGGATTTTTTGGATGAAAATCATGTCTGTTGTATGGGAGCCCCCCTTAAATATTCATTTTGTTCTGTTTTTAGTATTTGTCGTAATAGCGGCAACAGAAATACATCATCTGTGAAAATTTCAACTGTCTAACTATCACGGTTTACGTGATACGGCCTGGTGACAGACGGACAGCGAAGTCTTAGTAATAGGGTTCCGTTTTACCTTTGGGTACGGAACCCTAAAAACGTACCACTTGTTTTTCTTCTATATTCACACGTGCATAGGAAATTTTTATACTAATGATAGTCAAATATGTTATAAATACACTAAACACCTTACAGATTAAAAAATTTGTGAATAATTTTGCGAAATGTATGTATATTGGCGTTACAGTCCATTAAGGACCTGAGCCGAGCTTCTCTCAATCACCCATGTTGTGTGTGATTTAATTTTCCCATAGGTGAAAGGGACCTACAGTTTATTGCCGGTTCCGAACGGCGAATTTCGAGAAGCTTTTCTTGACAATTTTATTATAGGGCGTTTTGTCAGAACCCCGCTGAGGAGAAACACCGTGAAAAACACGTTCGATGACATGGCTGTGTCGGGATTCGATCCCGTGTCATCGGCGTCAGAGGCCAACACACTACCCACTGCGCCACGGTGCTCTCAAAGGCAAAGGCAAGAAATATGTGATTAAAATTTTGAACCAGTGTACAGTGGTTCAGCTCTCGAACAAAGGCGGTCATAACTACTTGTTCATTGAAAAGCTACTAATGTAAGTCTTTCTTTAAGTAATTTGGGGTCGCTGATTCCAAATCTACAATTCACTTTAATAATGAGGTCACGTTTTCGAAATACGCTTAAAATGTGGAGGATGGAAAGTATTTTTGATAACTTCCTATCTAAATTACGAAGTAACGGTACAATTTTCCGGAAAGTGATTGGTAAATTCAAACTAACTGCTTTGAGAGCTTTTAGATACATCTACCATATTTGCGATCTCATCAATATGTTGAGAATTGTATCGCTTTTACTTACTGATCC
Source organism: Eumerus sabulonum (assembly GCA_951905685.1). NCBI lineage: Eukaryota > Metazoa > Arthropoda > Insecta > Diptera > Syrphidae > Eumerus > Eumerus sabulonum. The sequence continues at coordinate 195,573,672 of OX645060.1, forward strand.
TCTATGGGAACTAAAGCGGCTATGAATTTTATTCAGTGCGCCGCGCAGCCCCTTCAATAAAAATATCTCAAACCCTTTTTTGCTGATGTATTTTATTTGAACATATTTACTTATAAAAAAGATAAATGTAACACTAATAAACTCTACGTTTTTGAACACTCCTAGGGTACGTTATATTATAGGAAAAAAAAAAAAAAAAAACAAATAGAGTACATTTCTTTGGACTGATTTCACTATTAAACAAATTAATTATGTACCACATAATAGTTATAAAACACTTTTTGACAACATACTTTTATTTTACAAGGAAGCTTGCGCAGTCCTGTTATTAAGGGGTCTGAGTTCAATAAAAGTCTATGCATCAAATCTAAATTTGTAACTTCACGCGTCATTTTCCTTGTACAGTCGCGTCTAAATGCCTTTATATTCTTATTGTTTGACTCGGCTGCCTCTTCAGAAAGTTCTCCAATAGGAAGTAATGCATTCTCTATGACACTCGTGCCGTGAATGAGGACTTTGTGGATAGACGCAGGCATATTGTACCATGGATACTCTTGCACAAGAAGGCGTGCGGTCTCCAAAGCATATTCCTTAAACTTGTTTTTGTCAATTTCATATCCCGATGATAAACATTGTAATATTGTACAACATCGTTCAATTAAATCCTTTCTAAGACCTGTGATTCCAGCAGACACATCAGAATGCCTAAGAAATTTCCTTGCAGTATTTCCGTCGTTTGATGTTCCGCTTCCCCCGCTTCTAGGCTTATCAACATATAAACCTAACTTACTCCTAAATTCACATTGCACATACTCTTTCTTATGTTTGAGTAAACCTTTTTCTTCACTTGATCTTATTTGCCACTTTTTAATATCTAGCCTGTAAGAAAGATGAATAAAATATTCAAAGAAGCGAATCCATGAATGTAAAGGTGATAATCCAAACTCAAACCTATTTTCAGAAATTATTTCTTTAGCTAAGCAAATATCAATTTTATTCATCTCCGTTGGAGTGGCATTACATAAATAACATCTACTCGAAGAGGTTTCACTTAAAGAACTGCAGACTCTGCCATCTACTATAGTTAGCTGCAATGAATGTTTAATATGTAATTCTGTATCATTTAATTTACTAACCGTAGGCACCAAGTTGGTAATCTTTTGTTTATAATATGCCTCCTCTTGCAAAGATACGGCAGAGGTTTCTTTCAGAAATTTAAAACGAAGGGGTCTGCAGTACCTAGTGGAAGAAGGACGCGGATTTTTCCATAAAATTGTACTTTCGTCACCACTATTAATTTTTCTTACAAGTTGAAGCGGAACATACGGTGTAACAAATAAACTATCATCCTTAAGGGAAGAATTGCTAAAGCTCTGCTTATATTCACTATGACCGGTACTGCCGTCAAATCCCCATTTCCCAATTAATGTCAAGTCATTTAATGAAGCATTAGGCATGTTTTCTCAAACATGTTTTTGGGATTCGAGAATTCGGCTAACCGTATGATCCAACATGCTTTGTAGATCAATCTCGCCGCTATGCTCTTTCTCGTTTAAGGGATAGAAGGACGTATGAGAACGTCCGCCTTTTTTTGGCTTACCTCCATGACAAACCAGACTCAGTATGCTATGAGGGTAATACTAACACTAGCGTACTGGTATCCATTCAACAGGAAGGCCTCCCTTCTGACTATGCCAGCCTCAAAAACCTCTTTATCAAGTATCATGAGTTCCTTAATATGTCCCCCCAAAAAGCATCAAATGATCTTGATGCTTTTCGTCAATATATCCACTCAAAGCGAATATCCCACCTCCAGCGTAGCAGAGCTGACCACGACAGATATTTTCGTCCCTAATTTCTATCCTCTTCCTGCCCACCACGTTAACCTTCCTCTCACCTTTTATTACCAGAACGTCAGAGGTCTCCGTTCAACAACCCAAGCAGTCTTCCAACAGTCTCACGCTTTACCATTCGAAATCTTCGTTCTGACTGAAACCAACCTTATCCCCGCTATTAACAACGAAGAACTATTCCCATCAAATTTTAACGTCTACCGCGACGACCTTCTCAACCAACCTACCGATAGCCGCCCGTGTCGTGGCGTTTTAATAGCCGCCCTAAACACGATCGACTCGTCCCTTATTGCAATATCCTCTTCCCCCTATCTCGACTTTGTTTCAATCAAGATCGTACTGCCCCGTAAGTCGCTCTACATCATCTGTTTTTATATCTTACCATCTCAACCTATTAAGTCCTATGAACTCGCTATTAATGCGATTGACCACATAAATGACTTACGGGATGCCCGCGATGAAATCCTTCTCTTCGGCGATTTTAATCTTCCTTTTCTCCAATGGGAACCATCAGAAGATCAATCATTTTACACTGCCACTAATCCATCTTCCGCCAAGGAATGTCTCTCCTTAGATAGCCTAGCCGATTCAAACCTTAGCCAAGTGAGTGGCATCTCAAATTACATGGGTAGACAGCTAGATCTGATTTTCACAACCGATCCTATTAATTCCTCTGTTTCACTTTGTCCCCATTCCTTATCAACCATCGACAATTACCATCCTCCCCTTCTTCTCTCGTTTTTTCTCGACTCTCCACCACTGACCTCTTGCCCTCAAGTGCTCAAGTCTTACGACTTCCACAAAGCAAATTTCAACCTAATCAATGAATATCTCAATAGCGCCCCCTTCAATTTTGACGGCCTTACAATAAATGACGCCATATCCTTATTCTATAGAGAAATATTTAATTCTATTTCTCTCTACGTTCCCATTTCTCGATCCAATCACTTATCTTCTCCTCCTTGGTATAATCGCAGGCTCCGTTCTCTAAGAAACAAAAGAAACAAACTGTGGGCTATCTTCCTTCGTACTCAGTCCCCCTATGACTTTTCCAACTACATTGGTACGTATCTACAATTTACCGAGCTTCATAACTCTCTCTACGAACAGCACTTGATCAAAACACAAGCCAATCTTATCAACAATCCTAAGTCCTTCTTTCAGTTTGTCAACTACAAAAGGAAATCTGATGGCTACCCAACCTCATTCTCTTTCAATGGCGAAACCTCGAATGATCCCAACACTATCGCCAACTTTTTTGCCAACCTTTTCAAACAATCTTTTGCCGATGACTCCTTTGTGCCGCACACTTCCTATTTCGACTACCTACCAAATTTCTCCCTCAGTCCATTTCTTCCACGTTCTGTTGAACCCCAAATCATTGAACTTAAACTGAATCAACTTAATGATGAGTTTACTCCTGGGCCCGATGGTGTCCCCGCCATATTATTAAAAAAATGTTCCTTCATTCTCTCCGTCCCGCTCGCAAAATTATTCAACTTATCCCTGTCCCTTGGAGAATTTCCCCAGGTATGGAAAACCGCCTTCATAACTCCTATTCACAAAAAAGGTCCAAAGAGTGATGTTAACAACTACCGCCCCATCGCAAAACTCTCACATATACCCAAACTTTTCGAAAGCATCTTGTATGACACTCTAAGTTTCCATTGCAAGTCTCTAATCTCCTCAAATCAACATGGATTCCTCAAATCCAGGTCTACAACCACAAACCTTGTCGAATTCGTGTCCTTCACCCTCTCAGCACTAGAGAATGGAAACGAAGTCGACGTCATTACAACCGACTTCAGTAAAGCGTTTGACAAAATACCTCACAATCTAATACTCTTCAAACTGTCTGCCCTAGGCTTTGAACCCACTGCGCTGAAGTGGATATCTTCATATTTGAAAAACCGTTTCTACAGTGTTCGCTTCAGATCTGCCTTTTCTAACCCTTTCTTAGCCTCTTCCGGCGTTCCCCAAGGTAGCCACATAGGTCCACTTCTTTTCATTCTTACCATAAACGACATTGAGATAATCATCAAACATTCCCATCTCTTACTGTACGCCGACGACACCAAGTTCTTTAAGACCATTTCCTCGCTACAAGACTCTTCCCTTATTCAATCCGATCTCAATAGCTTTTCTACCTGGTGTTCCAAAAATTGCTTGGAGCTTAACATTTCCAAGTGCCAATCTATCACCTTCTCACGCAAACGTGTCCAATCCTCTCCTCGTCTCTACTTTCTCCACAACCAACCCATTTCTACCGTTCAGGTTATCCGCGATCTTGGCATACTATGTGACCAAGAGCTCAATTTCCGCGCACATATCGACGATATAATTCTTAAAGCAAACTCTGCACTCGGTTTCGTGAAGCGCTGGTCTAAAGAATTCTCCAATCCCTACGTGACTCGATCCCTCTATATCACCTTCGTTCGCCCCCTTCTTGAATACGCATCGCAAGCGTGGTCCCCTTATCAACAAACCTACATTTCTAGAATCGAGAGCATCCAGCGTCGATTCCTACGCTTCGCTCTTCGAGGTCTGCACTGGCAAAATCCTTTGCTCTTACCACCCTATCAAGACCGACTCAAACTAATAAATCTGAGTACGTTGGAGGATAGAAGAAGGGTAGCTGACATCCTCTTCATTCATAAACTCCTAACAGGTACCATTGACTGTGCCAACCTCTACAACTCTATATCCCTTAACACTAACCCTCGTAATATTCGCAATCCTCGTCTCTTCTACCTATCCACCCCCCGCACCTCTTATGGCTCCAATGAACCCATCTCCCGTATGCTGGGAAGTGTTAATTCGAACACTAACTTCGATTTCAACCTCAGCACTCCATGCCTAAAACTCCGTCTTCTCGGTATCCCCCCCTTCTCACTTCCATAGTTCCCTAATCGCCCCCCCCCCCCTCTCCCGTTCTTGTTAGTCAGTTAAGGTAGACTAATTAAGAATGTTAGTTAGTTAAGTTAGAATTAAGAATGTTAGCTTGAATTAAGCTTAATAAATGGGGGTATTGGCCCCCACGAAAATTAAAATTAAAATTAAATTAAAATCTCGGCAGACGATTCAGTTGTTGTTTCATTAAGGGGATAGCTCTTCTTCTTAGCACTCAGTACGTTATGGTAGGATGGCAAAATATCACAAACTATTTTTGTATCAACAAATTTCTTGATCAAAATGTATTGATGTTTGGTAAGTTTTGCTTGAACAATTAAAGATAAAACTTCATCCGGATTTATTTTACGGACAGTACTCTCTTTTAAGCTATCCGAAGAATTGAGCAGTGCACTCACAGTAGAGTTATCTGCTTTCGATAGATCAGCCAACCTTCTCCGTTTTGTTCGTTGGCTGCAATCAGAAAAATCTTTCCTAGGGCGGCCGCCCCGCGAATGTGTTGGATTTTCACTTTCTTGAGTTTGAGTGCACTGGATATCATTTTTTGGTAACGTTACATTTTCTACGATGGCTAACCAATTTGAATACTTACCTATTATAAAATTTTTGTTTTCCTTTGTAGACTATTTTTCAATATCTGGCAATACATTTACAGATGTTTTTTATAAGACATTCCAAATAGCTGGTGTCTATACATTCAGCGTCATTCACGGAATTGATCAACTCTTGTATCACATGACTACACCTTTCCGTATCCGATCATTTACCAGACAGCCAAATCTCAAAGGCATACATCCGTGAGAAAGATAATTCATATAAGGAACCTGGAAAATTATTATTATCAGTAAAAAAGGAAAAAACCTTTGCAGGTAGGAAGTGCACACGAACTACGAAAAAGCGTACTCACGCCGTAGTTAACGCTTTATGACGCGAATAGACGGCGACAGACGAATTCTGATACTTTTAAATAAGTTTTTTGTAACAAGCACATTATCAAACAAAATATTACAAAACTTTGTTTAAAATGCAATAAATATTTAAATTCATACCATGTTCTTGGATTTCCATGTTGTTGGCAAAATTAAAAAAAATTAAAATATTACAGAAAATATCAACCAAGATGTAGCTCACGCGGTCATTTACTGATAACGCTAACTGCATTCCTTCGATTCGTTCACTTACAGTCAACAAAATATGAGATAATGCGAAAATGTACGTTATATTTATGTTTCACAGTAATTTGGGTATTTACCTATCTAAATAAGTCATAATATCCCAGTTATAACGGATTCACTGAACTCGACTTTTGGCCTATGGGGGAACCACTGTGCAGTGAGACGGAAAGAGTTAATTGCATTTGTACTGTATATTTACATTCATAAAAGGAAACCTAAAACAACTCAATGATTACAAAGAAAAACATTTACTTTTTTATATAAATATAATCTTTATTCAGTTTGCTTGCCACACGCATATAAAGTATTTCGCTCTTCTGTGTTCTTGTCCTACATGCGTATTCCAATTCATATTCTTACATTTCATTACTCAATATACTCCATTAAAAAAGGTATGAATGAAAAAAAGGAGAAAAAGAAAACTAAATAACGTAAAAAAACGAACTGAATCACGCAACGCAACTTTATTAACATAATATTGTAGTTTGTTTTAAAGTCATATGTAAATGTACATTTAAGATATATTTTACAAATAAAAATAAGAAAGAAAATATAAACAGAAAATAAAAGTCGAAAATATCGCAAACTTAAAATACAGTTAGAATTCTATTCATTGAATATGGGTTTTAGTTGTTTCTTCATTTCTATACATCTCACTACAGATGCTTGCAGCAATCCATGTTTGTTTCTAGTTTAATCTTATAAGCAAAATTGTCTTGTTTCGATTTAATTTTAATTCAATAATATGTTCGTGTAAATAATCCACTTTAAAATTGCTCTTTGTTAATCAATTTTGTTTGTTTGATATTTCTTTATTACAAAAGAGAAAAAAAAGAGTTTTTTTTGCGAATTTAAATAAATACATTTCGTTATGAGCTAATAAGAAGCATTCACCTTTTTTTTTTAATTTTTGGCAATTTGGTTAGTTTCATTATTTTTTTTTGTGTGTGTCACTCGTTTGTTTTAGTCTTACTTTTGAAATAAAAGTTTTATTTTAATAGACGCAGAATCGACATGAAAAATTCGTATGCAATTAATCTCCACGGAAAGCTGTTTCAAATCTAGATGGAATAGAGAAAAAAAAGAGAGAATTTAATGCAAATTTTATTTCTCCATGTTGGGTTATCCAAAAATATGCTTTAGACAGGGGATATACACTGTTGAGAATAATTTTTCGTACAAACCTAGGTCAAGTAAGACTTTCTCATTTTATAAATATAAATACAGGGCTGGAATCGGCTAAGGTGATAGGTGATAGTTTGGTGACAGTCATATGTGACTATCATCATCTTTGGGTAAGATTATCACAAAAAAAGTTTAGAAAAGGAGCAACACTTGCTTTTTCGGAATTACTGATAGATAAAGGTAGCCCTAAATGACATGTTCGCCGAATCCGTTCGTTTGCGTTACCCCCTACACGGCGAACACATTTGGAGAACATTCATTTCGTGCTGATTCTTCAGAGGGTAAACACTTTTTTTTTTTTTTAAATAATTTGCGCGCACTCAAGGTCTAATAACCTTATTATGTCGGCGACACAGTGCCGGCAGAAGGTAGAGAGGAAGAGGAATAGAGGAGATGCCGATGGACATTGATCTTAAATGCTTGCATGTTGCATTGAGGGGGGAAAACCGAATCCGGCAGGGAGTTCCAGATTCGTGTGGTTCGGTTAATGAAAGATTCTCTATATTCTCACCAATATACTCTGAAGCCCGAAAGCGGGCTTCAGAGTATATTGGTGAGCATTCCTAGAGAGACGTGTATTGCGGGAGAAATGTTGAAGGGGCGGAATGCAACTGGCTATTTCATCAGAGCATTTTTGGTGGTAGTAACGATAAAACAGGGAGAGGCAGGTTACATTCCTGCGAGTCTAATGTTTTGGTAATGCTGGAGTCACCTATCAGTTTTATGGCTCGTTTTTGTATTCTGTCTAGTTGGTGCAGTGAGGTCTTGGAAGCACCGGACCAGACATGAGCGTTAAACTCTAATTTGGGGCGAATGAACGCCTTATAGATTGTAGCCAGATCTAAGGGTGAGAAATATTTCTTGCATCTGTATAAGAATCCTAGGCATTTTGCAGCATTCTTGGCGACACTGAATATATGGTCGCTCCAATTAAGATTGTGAGCAACACTCATACCCAGGATGGAAAGCTTTTCAGTTTCTGAGATGCAATTGCCATTCATGGATACTGGCTGCGGGTTATTTATACGCTTTAACGACAAGAGACAGCATTGGGTTTTGGAAGCATTAAATTCCACTCTATTGTTTTTACCCCATTGGATGATGCTGTCGATATCGGAATTTAATGAGCTTAACATACGCTGCCGCTCATTATCTACAACCGAAGTGAAGGGTCGTAAACTGGTGAACGAATATGAGAAGCTGAGGATACTGTCGTCAGCGAAGGAGTGAATTGGATTAGAAGTAACAGACAAGAGTTCATTTATAAAAATAAGAAAGAGTGTCGGAGACAAACCGGAGCCCTGGGGAACACCATCATTTACAAAGTGAGTATCAGACTTGAATCCGTCCAAAACAACTTGAATTTAACGATTCGAATGATAGCTTCTAATCCGTTGAAGGAGAGACTCATCGATCCCAAAAGGACGCATTTTCGACAAAAAGGCTTCATGCCAAACCCTGTCAAATGCTTTCGAAATATACAGTGCAACAATTTTGCTTTCACCTGCTTGGTGAAGCGAGTGATTCCACTTTTCAGCGAGATATGCCATCATATCACCAGTGGATCTGTTGCTGCGGAAATCGTATTGGCGGTCATTGAGGAGTTTCCGTGATTCAAGATATTTCATAAGCTGACGGTTAATCAGCGTTTCCATGACCTTGGAAAGAAGGGACGTTAGTGCAATGTGTCCGTAGTTGGATGGAGAAGATGATTCGCCTTTTTTGGGTATAGGCTGGACAGATGCTGTTTTCCACCTACTCGGAAAGAGCCCAGAGGTTTAGGAAAGGTGAAAAAGCTTACGCAGAGGTTTTGCCAGCGTAGAAGAACACCTCTTCACAACTATTGGGGCCATACCATCTGGACCAGCGGATTTGTGTATGTCGAGGTCTTTAAGAACCCTTGCGACTGTACGAGTGCGGAAGTGGGTTAGTCCCATGGTGGAATTGACGCACTCTAGTACAGGCGGAGACAAAACACAAGCTGGCAGCTGAGAACTGGTTGCGAAATGGGCAGCAAGTAGGTTAGCTTTGTCTAAGGGGGTGACAGCTGGAATGTCATTGTGGATGAGCGTCGGTATAGACGACTTAGTTGAGTTTTTTACGTTTTTTACAAACGACTAGAAACTTTTGCTACCTTTGGGACATTGAAGGATTTTACGCCTTAATTTTTGGTCGGATTGGAATTAAATCCGTCAAATGTGGGTGTTGCAGTCATTTCTGGCTCGTATGTACTTTTTTCGGTTTTCCTCAGAACTGTTTGCCTTGTAGGCCCGAAAACTTAGCTCCCTGAGCCAAATAGCCTCTTTGCAGCTCGAGTCAAACCACGTATTATCCTTAGGCCTGGTGCTTTTAATCTTGCTGGGAATAAAATTTGCCATGCCGATTCGGATAATGTTTACGATAATATCAGTTGCGGCGTCCACGTCGTTGTCGAGGAAGCACAACGACCAGTCAAAGATCCGAAAGAAGTTGTTAAGGCCGCACCAGTTGGCTTTCTCGTATAGCCATAGTGTTCTCTTAGGAGCCTTTTCTTTAACTGGACGATAAATAAACACAAGTGGTGGCGCTTATGGTTATTTATTTATGTTTACTCGGCGACATTCACAGTAAATTCACGAACAAAATCGGCGAACATGTTCGCCGTGTGGGGCTGCCTTAAGACACCTGTTAGTGTCTAGTAAATAATGTACATATTAGAAATGATATTATTGCATTCAATTCATTTATTGGCCAATTATACATTTTGTCGGCGTACAGGGAAAGGAATAAGCCAAGGTCAAGGTCATCGATAACGTAAGAAAACGTAAAGAATGTTAATCAGTCTGTTCGCAGTGATCCCGACCTTCGATTCGGAAGCGCGCAGATCTGTAATGAGTAATTGTGCTGTTCGATTAAATGGTTGTCGCGAACGCGAGGGCTTACATTTAGATGACATTATTGTTAAGAAATCAATTCCCAAGTTGTAAACGTTAATGATAAATAAAATTGTTTTCGATAGAATGTTTACTTCGTCTTTAATCGATCCACTAAATATAAACGTTCTTTTGAGACACCTTGTAGTTACAACGAACCGTCAACCGCCGATTTGAAGTTTTCCTTGTGTTTTTTTTTTTTTTTTGTTTTTTTTTTTTTCTACACAGCTGTCACAATGTCGTACGACCGAGTTACTGCCTGAACACAATGAGGTCGCGGTCGTTTTCTCGGTCGCCTGTCAAAAGTTAAATGTACGTAAATGCCATAATGTAAACACAATGATGTCGCGGTCGCTGTCTCGGTCGTAGGATGTGTCGCGCGAGTTGGCAAACTTTTAACTCGGTAGTACGACATTGTGACAGCTGTGTAGAAAAAAAAACAAAACGCAAGGAAATCTTCAAATCGGCGGTTGACGGTTCGTTGCAAGTACAAGGTGTCTCAAAATAAAGTTTATATTTAGTGAATCGACGAAAAACGTAGTAAACTTTCTATCGAAAACAATTTTATTTATCATTAAAGTTCACAACTTGGGAACTTATTTCTTAAAAATAATGTCATCTAAATGTAAGCCCTCGCGTTCGCGACAGCCATTTAATCGAACAGCAAAATTTCTCATTACAGCACCGTGCGCTTCCGAATCGAAAGGTCGGGATCACTGCGAACAGACTGATTAACATTCTTTACGTTTTCTTACGTTATCGATGAACTTGACCGTCCAAGGTTGATTTTTCTAGTGTTGAACCAGTCTCTTCAAACTTTTTAGCCCATTTTCGAATGAGAGGAATGCTTGGCGCATCTTTTAAATGGCGTACAATTCGAATATTGCAGAATTTTCTACGTGCCACAGTCGCCGAATCAGCGTTTTTGTAAAACTCTCGCACGCACAACGCGCAGTCTGCACCCGAGAAACGCTCCATAGTGAGTGAATTCCCAAGAGCCAGGCTACTGATTGACATACCTCCCGCGCCCCACGGATTCATTACCATCACGCAATAAGCTAAACAAATTTAAACTTTCTTTTGAGACACCTTGTATTTGGACAAAGGTGAAAACAGCTGTTAAAATTTGACATAACAAAGCGACCTCATTGTGGGTGAGATTTTGTCAATCCTAGCGACAGCAATGCCGACCGCGACCGAGACTGCGACGGAAGCAGCGACTGCGACCTCATTGTGTTCAGGCAGTTAAAAATTAGCCAACTCGCGCGACACACCCTACGACCGAGACAGCGACCGCGACATCATTGTGTTTACGTTATGGGATTTACGTACATTTAACTTTTGACAGGCGACCGAGACAGCGACAGCGACCTCATTGTGTTCAGGCAGTAAATCGTATGTCAGTAAAGAGTGCTAAGTAGGCGGAAATCTCCCTAAGATAGTTAAGTGATCAATAATTTCGCCAGAGACGTGCAATAAACATTCACCCCTATTACGGTTGTCGGAAGTCGAAAACGACTTGAGTCGGATCGATGGAAAATCTAGATTCCGTAGTTTATTCGACCGACTAGACGTGTACTAGATTTTTTTTTCCGACTGGTAGTACAATATTTTTTTTGTTTTTTGACAGCTCACAACCGAAATTTCGTGTTGTGTGAATAGTTTGCGTTTCTTTGGAAAAGTTGGAAATAAATAAATATTAAACAAATATGTTAAGTCCTGGACATTTCGATAGTAGCAGGGACGACGAAGAAGATGAAAATAAAAAGAAATTGCTACTTCTTAAGAGGAAAACGCTACGAACCAAAGCAAACCTTTCCGAATTGCCGGACACAAATTAAGTCGTTATGTTTAATAGTTAAAGCAAATGTAAATCAGAAGTTTGTAAAATAGGTTCGTGCAATACTCTCGGATCACGAAAAAGTCATTTGGTCGAATTCTCCAGCAGGTCGTCGAAGCCAAACTGAGCTCGACTCAACTTTATTAAAAATTTCAATCAAACCTTTTGCCAACCGTCACCATCTCTTGATGGAGGACCTAAACTATTTAATTTAATAGCGATCGAACTCCACTCATCCTTAACATCAATTTTATTTATTCCTTTTGAAAAGCCCCTTGCAAGGTGAAGTTTTTCTTGCATAAATGCATTGAAAACTTCAAATTGCCTTTAATTTGTTAAAACGTACTTGATAACGAACAAACGATTTGCTTATTTTCTTTAGGCGGAAGTTGTCGTTCACGTTTTTGCTATCGACTTGAAATGGCATTTATCCGCCCGCCAGCCGCCAAACAGAATACCAGTAGAAGTCGAAAATGCAAATCCGACAAATGGAATTTGCTACATCCCGAGTCGGTCGAAACAAAGTCGATTGAGAGTCGAACCGACAAACGTAATAGGGGTGATTAAAGAAAAGAGAAATTGTAGTCGAATTTCATATAAATTTCTCGACCATACGAGTATATTCAGCATTGTGTTCATTGTAATAATTGACTGTCGTGTCGTCTGAGATAATGCACCAATCTAGTCTGCTATATGTGGTGAAACTTCGTTACCTCGTTACACATCGATTGATAACACAAGTTCCTTTCTGTTGTTGAAAATATCGGAGCATAAGTTTCACTAGATTTAGAATTATGCAAGAAGATTTCAGATTAGGCGCTTATAAAATTCTGATTTATATAGTCTCAACGCTCAACGTTCAACAATTCATTTTGTTGAACAAAAATCGTCTCATAGGAAGCGCATTTTTATGACTCTGACACGGAAATCGTGTAACAATCGATTCTTGTCACATCGAGTTCAGTAATCTTGCAATCAGCCCTTTTAATGATATTGAAAGAAGAAAATATATAAATGTATAGGTACTTAGGAACTAAGAGAAAGCCAAGAGATTAAGTAAAATCCTTTGGAAGCCCTCTCGAGAAAAATGTAAGTCAATATAGTTATAAACATCGTTGAAAGAAACTATAACTCTCGACATAGGCTCATTTCGGCCCCAGTTAGTTCTATGAACAGGCCGAAGAAGAAGGTATCTTTCCCTAAGAGGTCTAGACTGAGCATAGATCGGTATTAGGGCCAGAAGAGATGGACATTTAATGTGGTAATTTAACACATCCCTTACAAACATGATTAAGCTTAGAGATGAGATCCCTAGAAGTTGACATCGAGTCCGGTAGGGAATTTCGAAATCCCACCTCATTTTCCGGAAAACGTATTTTGTGAAGCGCCTTTGGATTTACTCAAGGCGATCAGAATGAGTTTTGTAAGGCGGGTTCCATATTACATCAGCATATTCAAGCAGAGATCGTACAAACGCAATAAAAAGTGAGATAAGGGTTTAAGGGTCAGAAAATTGTATGCTGTTTCGTTTTAAAAAGACTTTATTTGCTTTAGCAATAACATGATCTACGTGAGATGTAAAGGTGAATTTCGAATCAATAACAATGCCGAGATCTTTGACTTCATTAACGCTGTTAAGAACAGTACTATCTATATCGTATTGAAACATGAGACGAGAAGAGCTTCGATAGAAAGATATTATAAAATATTTTCTAGTGTTCAAGCGCAGGCAATTATTGACGCATCAAGCAGATAGATTTCTTAGATCTGACTGCAAAAGTTCACAATCTAGTGAGGAATTGATTTTAAGAAACAGCTTCAAGTCATCAGGGTACATCAGAACGTGACTGTGTTTTAATACAAGCGATAAGTCGTTGATGAAAATGATGAAGAGTGGCGGACCCAAATGACCAAATGACTGCCCTGGGGTACGCCGGAGCTGCGTCCAAAAGATCTTAAGAGGTATTCCTTAATTTTGACCATTTGAATCCTACCAATCAAATAAGATGCTATCCACTCAAGGATAGCTGAGTGAAACCCAAAACTTTCAAGTTTTTTTTCAAGCAAAATATGACGATTGACGGAATCAAAAGCTTTACTGAAATCGGTGTAGGCACAGTCAACTTGATGACCATCCTCAATAGCATTAATGGTATAATTCGAGAAGCAAGCTAGATTAGAGGTAGTAGACCTACCAGAGATGAATCCATGCTGTGAATCACAAATATATTCCTTTATGGAGAATTCAAGTTTGGATTTCACAATGCTTTCGAAAAGCTTAGGCAAAGCAGATAATTTACAAATTCCTCTATAATTTTCAATGTCGTTCTTTGATCTAGACTTAAAAATCGGAATAAGAAGAGATGATTTCCATTCCTCAAGAAAGATACCGGAGGACAGCGACAGATTGAAAATTTGCAGAAGAGGATTACAAATTGCTTGAGAATACATTTTAAGAATAATCGCGGGAATACTATCGGGGCCAGGCTTTGAATTGGGCTTGAGTCCATTAAGAGCCAATGTAATGTCGTGAAGGCTTATTTGGATGAGGCCAATATCAATTCTACATTCAGTAGCTGGTACAAAACTAGGGGCAGATGACTCGGAGTATACAGATTCAAAAAAAAAAATGTCGCAAAAAGCTCAAGATTCCAATTAACATTATTAGATTTTTTTTTTTTTGTTTTAGAGACTCGCGCAGGTTCAAGAGTTTTTTTACATTCTCTTATGATGTGTTTTTAGACACACAACCTGAACGGATGTAGTGGTTTGGGTCGTTGATGTTCGTTCACAGTTACTCTCTGGGGTGGTTGTCCTAGATAGGACGAGAGCCGACCAAATTCCGAGTTGGTTATAGTCCGTAGTAATTCGTTCGAGCACTTTAGTATTGCATACGCAGAGGATGAATTTCAGTTGACCATATACTGTGAGTGTTATGCCTGCAGCAGTACGTCTGTTCACTTTCCATTCACAACTGCGTTGCATACTTTTTGTCCGTATAGGAATTACTTTTTCTTGGCTACGAAGCGAATTTAAACTATAGATGATGTTAACCACTGCACCACAGCCACCCCTAGTGGGTGGTATTTTTATAAACCATGGATTTAGGCAGACTGGTAGTTTTTCTTTTGCTGTTATGATGTGTTTTTAGACACACAACTTGAACGGAGTGCAGTGGTTTGGGTCATTGATGTTCGATCACAGTTACTCTAAGGGGTGGTTGTCCTAGATAGGACGAGAGCCGACCAAATTCCGAGTTGGTTATAGTCCGTAGTAATTCGTTCGAGCACTTTAGTATTGCATACGCAGAGGATGAATTTCAGTTGACCATATACTGTGAGTGTTATGCCTGCAGCAGTACGTCTGGTCACTTTCCATTCACAACTGCGTTGCATACTTTTTGTCCGTATAGGAATTACTTTTTCTTGGCTACGAAGCGAATTTAAACTATAGATGATGTTAACCACTGCACCACAGCCACCCCTAGTGGGTGGTATTTTTATAAACCATGGATTTAGGCAGACTGGTAGTTTTTCTTTTGCTGTTTATGAAAGACCAGAAACAATTCGAGTCTGTTTTTATTTTGTTTTCAATTTGAATTATGTAGTTTTTCTGTAAGAATTTACTTAACGTAAGAAAGTCCTTACGCAGTTTGTTAAAATATACATACTCCAAAGGGCAACCGGAATCTTTGAATTTTTTATGTGGCTTTTTTTTTGAGGTTCTTAAGGTGTGAGAGCCTTTTATTGTACCGAGGAGGCTGAGATAAATTCTTCTTCGACGTAAGAGGGACGTAGGAGGGACGTTGGTGGTCAACGAGCTACTGCTGTTGCTGGAGCAGGAAGGGTACGCTGTGATCGCCTATGCGGATGACATTGCTATTGCCGTCACAGGAAAATTTCCCAGCACTCTATGCGACCTTATGCAGAGTGCACTACATACAGTAGAAACCTGGACTCGGTACTGTGGACTTGGGGTGAACCCAAAGAAGACCGATCTAGTACTGTTCACTAACAAATATAAAATTCCGCCCCTCAACCCACCGAGGCTGGGTGGAACTCAACTAACAATCAAAGAACAGGCTAAATATCTAGGCCTAGTCCTTGACAGGAGGCTGAATTGGAAACCCAACATTCTTGATCGGGTCAAGAAAGCAACTGTTGCCCTCTACAGCTGCAAAAAAGTAGTGGGCAGGAGGTGGGGTCTCCAACCAAGCATTATGTACTGGCTTTACACAGCAGTCATAAGGCCTATCCTCCTGTATGGCGTCGTAGTCTGGTGGACTGCTCTGGACAAAGCAGTCAATCGAAACCTCCTGGGGAAGGTACAAAGATCGGCCAGCTTATATATAAGCGGAGCGATCAGATCAACCCCCACGGAGGCCTTAAATGTTCTACTACATCTTCCACCAATAAACCTTTTCAGCAAGCAAGTTGCTGCATGCGCGGCCCTAAGGATGAGGAGCATAAGAAAATGGCCCACATCTCAAAAAGGCCACACCTCTATTCTAAAACACTTCAAAGTACCTATGGACACTGACTACATCAACCCGCAGAATGTGTTCACCAGGAACTTCGAAGTTGTCTTTCCATCCAGGGAGGAATGGGCTGAAGGGAAAGTCATACCAAAGGACTCGATCTCCCTCTATACAGATGGCTCTAAGATGGAGTCCGGTGTAGGTAGTGGGGTCTACTCCAAGGAACTTAACCTCAACCTATCATTTAGACTCCCAAATTACTGTAGTGTGTTTCAGGCAGAAATAACTGCGATAACGGAGGCCCTGGCATGGCTCAGGATCAATGTAATATCCACAAAGGATATTATCATTTGCACGGATAGCCAATCTGCGATAAAATCCCTGGCAGCGATAACCCACAAATCAAAAACATCCATTAACTGTCGCCTATCTCTAGATGAGATGGCTGAACAGTTCAATATTAAAATACTGTGGGTCCCCGGGCATAGGGATATTCCAGGAAACTGCGCGGCCGACGAACTCGCAAGGTTAGGGTCAAGCACACTCAGCCTACCTACCCTCGGGTACCTAAAAACACCAATAAGTACGGTAAAGCACATGATAAAGCTTCAAACCATAGAGAGGACCAATCTCCAATGGAATGAGAGCAATATCGGCTTTATCACCAAACAATTGTGGCCTAAGTTAAACTTAGGACGAACCAGGGACCTGGTGGCAACCAAAAGGGCAACCTTAAGCACCCTAGTGGGGGTCATTACAGGTCACTGCACCATTGGAAAACACGCCGCCAGACTGGGGCTACCCTACAATGACTTCTGTCGCGGCTGCATGGACGAGGAGGAGGAGGAATCAATACACCATCTCCTCTGCTCATGTCCCTCTTTTGCGAATCGCAGGAGGATTTACCTCGGCGCGCCCTTCTTCGACAATCTGAGTGAGCTAGCAAACCAAAAAATAGCTCAACTCCACCGCTTTATTAGAAGCACCGGTTGGTTCCCGGGTAGCGGATCAGGGTAACCTGATCCAGGTGGTATCACAATGGGCCGGTTTCGGCCTAAGTGTGGCTTACGCCTACCACGTCAACCTAACCTAAGAGGGACGAAAGAGTTGAATCCATTAATCAATATGAACCTGAAACAATTACATGAGTCCTGAAGGGACAAACTTCTCAAAATACTATTCCAATCAATGTCTTGGTAGTAGCAATTTAAGGCATCAATCAGTTTTTTGAAAATCAAACGTTTTAGTCCGAATACGGTCAGTTTTTAAAAAAATGTCATTAAAGTCTCATTGCGAAAAATAGAATTGTTCAACAGAGAGTACGGGCTTCAAAAGAATTTGCATATTCCACAACCAGTTAGAAGTTTACCATTTTATCCTAAATTAGGATTGAGAGCACGTTTGAAAAATTTTGCGATCGACATGTTTTCGCGACACGACATGCAGCATACAAAAATTAAATTTTGGTTAGAAAAATCTAACAAGTGGACTCTCGTAATCGACCAACACGACATACGAGCTCGGATCGAAGAGAAAATTTTATATAAACGCTAGCAGACTCTCGTGATCGACCAACACGACATACGAGCTCGGATCGAAGAGAAAATTTTATATAAACGCTAGCAGACTCTCGTGATCGACCAACACGACATACGATTTCGAATCGAAGAGAAAATTTTATATAAACGCTAGCAGACTCTCGTGATCGACCAACACGACATACGAGCTCGGATCGAAGAGAAAATTTTATATAAACGCTAGCAGCCTCTCGTGATTGACCAACACGACATACGAGCTCGGATCGATGAGAAAATTTTATATAAACGCTAGCAGACTCTCGTGATCGACCAACACGACATACGAGCTCGGATCGAAGAGAAAATTTTATATAAACGCTAGCAGACTCTCGTGATCGACCAACACGACATACGATTTCGAATCGAAGAGAAAATTTTATATAAACGCTAGCAGACTCTCGTGATCGACCAACACGACATACGAGCTCGGATCGAAGAGAAAATTGTATCTACAATTTCTTTGCGTTGAACTCTACGGAACTTTAAAATTTTTGAAACGTGCTCTCAATCCTAATTTAGGATATGGTCGTCAGAGTCGGGACGAGACTCTGCGCGAATTTTTTTTTTTTATTTAAATTTTAGCTTCAAAATTAATTTTAAAAAATGAACACGGCTAATCTACTACCGAAAACGTGCTTAAAAGTTTGAAGAGACTCCATCTATCTGGTATTAAAATGTAACAAACAAAAAAAATAAAACAGAAAGAAGAGCAAATCGAAACTACAGTGCATATAATACCACAACAACAATCATGCGGTGCAGATACAACAAACCAAACATTCTATGAAATAAATGAATAAATAAATCGACAAATCCAAAGCAAAATAAAATAGAAATAAAAAGAAGACGTATTTACAAATTAAAAAAGATTGTATATTTCAAAAATACCGATTTAAAGTCAATTATACAGAATCACACAATACAAGATACCCAATGGTAGGAAAGTGATGTTTTTTTACAAGATTTTCGTACGATTTTCACTCGAAAAATTGATCGAAAGTGTAAAAATATATACATGCACTGTAAAGTACCAATATATAGATTAGCAAAAGCATTGCCCATGCCATAATGGTATTACTAAAGGTCATGTTTACTCCATCACTTACGTCTGATTCGTCAATTTGACTCGATTGTCGACCAGTAAATGTGACGCCTTCGGTATTTAATGGCGCAATACTGCTGACCAGGTTAGTGTTTTTAATTGAGCCTCCTGGGCCTGTTGGTGTTGTGACTGATGTTGGCCGTAGTGCGGCACGCTTGGCAACGATTTCAAGCATTTCATTTAGAATTGCACCCTCGGCGGCTACGTCCGCTGAACTTTTTTCTAATTCTAAAGTAACATTTAAGAATAAGGAGTTTTTTTTTTATATTAAATTAGTGGAATAGTACTTACTACTTTCAGATAATCGAATATTTAGTTCTTCTTTAAGTTGTGCATGCCTGTGTTCTAATTGCAGTTCTTGTTGCCTGATACCAAGCTCCTCGTCTCGTTTCCTACAGAAGGGAAATCAATACTTAACAAAAAAAAAAAAAAAAAAAAAAGGGTGGCAGACCACAGGTGTCTGCAGGCAGATCATTCATGAATGATTGAGAACAGGTCTGAAGAAAAATTCGTACAACGAGTGATCTATAACACGTACTTACTTACTTACTTATCAGGCCAGCGATCCATGGAGGATCTGAGCCTGAGCTATAGGTCCCGGGCACGCTGACTCCAGTTATCAAGACCAAGATGTCTTACATCCGCGATTACTTGGTCTTTATACCGGAGGTTCGGTCTTCCTCTTCTTCTCGAACCAGGAGGCTCGGAGTCGAAGACCCTCTTAGCTGGAGCGTTGATGTCCATGCGCTCGATGTGGCCGAGCCAGTGTAGTCGACGGATCTTTGCCTTTCGAACTACATCCACATCTTTGTACAGCTTGTAGAGCTCGCGGTTGTGTCTTCTTCTCCATTCATCTTCCTCACAGACAGGACCAATTATCCGGCGCAGAATTTCTCTCTCGAAGGAACCCAAAATCAGCTCCGCCGTCCGGCTTATCGTCCAGCTTTCGGCTTCGTACAGCAAGACTGGCAGTATGAGCGTTTTGTAAAGCATGACTTTGTTCTTTCGAGTGAGGGATTGACCCTATGCCGGATTTCCATTGTGGTGTCATTTGGGGAATTTACGTTTGCCCCGAGGTAGACAAACTCCTTAACTAGGAATGCAATGCAGATGGGCGATTGCAGGAAATGAGCTGAGCGAGTTCATTTGTCATCATAATCTGTAAGTTTAAACGGCTTAAAGATATCGGGTGATATCATAGGCGGCACATTTTTTTTTTTTTTTTTAGTGACTCGCGCAGGTTCAAGAGTTTTTACATTCTCTTATGATGTGTTGACACACACAACCTGAACGGAGTGCAGTGGTTGGGGTCGTTGATGTTCGTTCACTACTCTCAGGGGTGGTTGTCCTAGGCCTAGAGAGCCGAACAAATTCCGCATTGGTTATAGTCCGTAGTAATTCGTTTAAGCACTTTAGTATTGCATACGCAGAGGATGAATTTCGGTTGACCATATACTGTGAGTGTTATGCCTGCAGGCAGTACGTCTGGTCACTTTCCATTCACAACTGCGTTGCATACTTTTTATCATCCGTTTAGGAACTGCTTTTACTTGGCTATGAAGCGAATTTTAACTATAGACCTTCTGATCGGCGGTCGATGATGTTAACCACTGCACCACGGCCACCCCCATGGCACATGTTGACAAGGGCCGTTTTCAAGATCCCGTTGTTGAATATTTTGCAGATCACGGCTCTTTGTAAGTATACAGGCGTCTACAGGCGTCGTGTCGCTGCATCGTATTGAGACAGAAGAAACGGAAACGGGGATCTTGCGCAAAACGTTTATCGCGAAATTTCATAAGGTATTCAGTCCACTCACGAAAAGATACCTTAATTCTACTACTGAAGTCAAGGTAATCGCATTTACCATCGGGAAATAAATGAGGAAAAGCTTGTAAGATGTAACCACTTTGTTGAAATTCATTCACTGGTAAGTCGGACGCACTCGGCCAATTCAACGTTGACTCGACTGATGCTTCTTGCTCTTGTCGTGGTGCAAACGGTACGGCGCATTGTTCAATATTGGCGCTTTCTGATTTCTCATCCAACAGTGCCTTCTTAAATGGAAGGTAATCAGCAATAAGGATTTAAACGTTGGAGACATTTTAAAGCGTTAAGAACAACTTGCTTGCGTACACAAGAGTCAGTGAATCCACTCATGCCAGCACGTTACAGGTAGCAAACGAACCGGAGGTAGAATATCTTGTCCAACATTAATGATGTTACCAGAATAATGAAACTGGCCAGTGGAACCAGAAGCGCGAACTTGATATATTGTCATAACTGGGTGTACACGAGAAATGAATAACTGCTCAACCATTGTCAAATCTCGTAAATCTGGTGGAACAATTCCTGGATGCATATTATTTGTAGCATCTTGAGCATCAATATTAGTGCTTGACGTTGTATTCCGAACGGTCCGATAACTGGCTTGAGTCTGAACATTAACAGCTCTGCGTCCGAGGTTTGCGCCACGTCTCAATCGAGGCATATTTTGACCTAAACTTAAGCACAGAAATTGAGATTTGAAAAGACGCATTGTGCAGGTCACAGGTTGGTCATTTTTTTATTTACCTCGTTCTCACTGGAATGGTGTGTCAAAAGAGAGGCAACGTGAGGTATGTTTAAAAATTCAGTTTACAAGCAGCGCCAAGCTTATATTATCTTTAATATAATTACTATCTTTTAATCTACGTAATTCACGGCGCGGCGCTCTTCTTTACTTTCTACGGCGCACCAGGGCGCCGCGGCGCACACTTTGGGAACCCCTGCTATAACTTGTTATTTTTAATATTTTTTGTACTTTTTTCGGTTAATTTTTGAAGATTGAAAGTTTAAATTCAATTATTTAAAAGCTAATATTGTAAAAAAGTTCAATATTCGACAAAATTCGAGTTCTAAGAATGTGATTTGTACCGAAAAAAATACGCAGAGCCTCCGATCACATGGAACACCTTTAAAAAGTTATTTTCCAATATCCTCTTATAGTGCGTGCTTAATTTTTCCTATAGGGAATAAGTTTTTTGGCGATTATTTCTCGATGGTAAGTCCAATTCGAACAGTCGACCCATTACGACACTCAGCAGCACCTATACTATCTCCGTGGCAAGTTTGGTCAAGATCGTAGTAGCGGTTCCAGAGGAGTACAATAACAAAGAAGTTCCAATCCCGCGTATAAGAGCTTCGCTCGCTCAGCTCAACTACCTCGAAATTGTAGCTGTCAATTGTTATATTTTGTCCCAGGTGGTGAGCGACGGATTGGTTTTTACTTGACAGCATGTACTTCGTCATGTCCTCATTGACCTTAAGACCAACTCGTTTCGCCTGTCCTTCAATCGCCGTGAATGCTTCCACAATGCCACGGCGAGAACACGCGATGATGTCGATATCATCCGCGTATCCTAGCAGCTGGATGGACTTGTAAAAGATAGTGCCTTCCCTGTTGACGCCTGCCCGTCGCACTATCTGCTCCAGCACCAGGTTGAGGAAGTCACATGACAGCGCATCTCCTTGCCGAAATCCGGTGCATGTTTGGAATGGTTCCGAGATCCTAGAACCGAGTTGCACGGTGCATCGCGTGTTTTTTTAGCGTGGCGCGACACAACTGGATCAGTTTTACCGGGATCCCGAATTCGGCCATCGCACCAAACAGTTCTTCACGATGAATGCTGTCGTATGCGGCGTTGATGACACTATATATATCTGAATTGCTAACCGTGACGTTGTACGCTTGACATCGTATTTAATATATAAAATTAATGTTGTTCTTAAGTAAATTTTGATTGTGACGTTGTACGCGACACCTCGACCGAAATTCAATCGCGTGACGTTGTACGCGCGCCACCTCGACCAAATATTTAATATATAAAAAAAAAAACGCGACGTTGTACGCGAGACATGGGAGCTCGAAACGTGACGTTGAACGACCTGCTCTCAATCATTAATGAATGATAAAAATGTTTGCTAAGATCCTACTTTAATTGGGTTATATTCCGCCAGATTTCCAAAAGTTCCTTAAGTAATTTCTCATCAGTAGCACCCATATTCGATGCCTCTAAACTGAAATTGACAGAAAGTTACATAGATGATGTGTTTTTCTTTTTTTTTTTTGCTAAAGATCTATTGGCTTGTACTTGTCAATTGTTTGTCCTTCTCCTCGTAAAGCTTTCTCAATATGTACACCCCTTGCTTCTAATTCCTTCAATTGAACCTCGATTTCTTCTTGCTCACGCTGAATCTCTTGAGCGATTCTTAATCGCTTGAGCTCGGCCTGTCGTGAAGCCTTTGATATTGCACGCTGTTTCTTTTGTTCCCTAGATTCGGTGGCATAGCTCTCGTCTATATTTTAAATAAAACCATACATTAATTGTTCTCATTCAATCGGTCAACAACATTGAAAACAAAGGAGTAGTTAGAACAAAAAACTAAAAAAAAAAAAAAAGAACAAACCATCGGATCTCTGATAGTTTAATGGCAATGGCGGTATCGGAGGCGGTACTTGCTCATCGTTGTTCTTAAAAAGTTGCGGACTTGATGCGTAGGCTGACATTTGATATTTTTGCTTTTGCTTGGCAATGCGATCTTGTGAATTGCTTAACTGATCGTGATCAAGGTGTCGATGTTGGTGTTGTGATGCATTAGCAGCAGGCGTTGTGGGGGATGACCCAATGTCCTTATCCTTTTTTTTGTTTTTTGTTTATGATTTTTTTTTGAGTAGTAACAATTGGAGTTCATTGTTTTTATTTTATTTATACATGTCATGTTTGGCAATCATTTTGTTTATAAATAATAAACATATTATAGGTTTTCCAGTTCATGTTTTTATTTATTTTTGTTTTGATTTTGAAAATTTTGAGAAAAACAAAAAGATGTTTAATTATTAATTGATCAATTTGGTTTTTTGTAAGCAATAGTTGTATTGTTTGCCATGCAAAAGAGTGTGTCAATTAAGCTTTAACTTAAAACCAACCATCAGTAGACAGTGCAAATATAAAACTAAAAGGTGTTAGAATGCTTTCTTTTTTTTTTTTAAATATGTACAGTACGAACTCGATTAACGCAACCCTTGATTCGCGCACAGCTCCTCGATTTTCGCAACACTAAAATTATCAGGTAGGATACCTACCACCCCCGACAAGAAACCCGTGGTATGATGGCGAGTGTGAGCAGAAAAAGGCAGCAACCGACGAGGCGTACCAAAAGGCGCTGCAGAGGAAAACCAGGGCAGCGCAAGAAGAGTACCGAGCCAGAAGAATGGAGGAGAAAAAAAACTACTGCGACAAAAGAAAAGAATCTTCGCAGCCTCCCAGCTCAAGGATATCGAGGAGTCTAGGGATAATCATAAAATACGAGCCTTTTACAAGAAAGCCAAAGGCCTTGCAGGAGGCTTAAAAAAGGGCACCCTGGCTCTTCGAAACTGTGAGGGTAATCTTGTCACCGAACCGCAGGGAATAGTGGATGTATTTAAGCATCACTTCCAGCAGCTGCTTAACGAGCATGACCAAGAGAGAGTGGTAGGGACCGAGGAAATCCCAACTCCAGCCGCTGAAGTAGTCCTCCCACCCAGCATCGAAGAAGTCGGCACAGCTATTCAGAAGCTGAAGAACAACAAGGCCGCAGGCTCAAGTGGCTTGCCATCAGAGCTCTTCAAGGCTGGCGGCGATGTTCTGGTAGGGAGCATGCACCAGATCATCTGCAGAATTTGGCAAGATGAAAGCATGCCCGACGACTGGAATACCAGCTATATATGCCCCATCCACAAAAAAGGCGATCCTACCTCTTGCAAGAACTATAGAGGTATATCCCTGCTCACTGTCGCATACAAGATCCTGTCCAGCGTATTGTGTGAACGTCTAAAACCACTTTGCACCGCACTAATCGGCAGCTACCAGTGCGGCTTCCGGCCCGACAAATCAACTATAGACCAAATTTTCACACTTCGACAAATCCTGGAAAAGACCAACGAGTTTCGAATCGATACACACCATCTTTTCATAGATTTCAAAGCCGCATACGACAGCATTCGTCGTGAAGAACTGTTTGGGGCGATGGCCGAATTCGGGATCCCGGTAAAACTGATCCAGTTGTGTCGCGCCACGCTAAAAAACACGCGATGCACCGTGCAACTCGGTTCTAGGACCTCGGAACCATTCGAAACATGCACCGGATTTCGGCAAGGAGATGCGCTGTCATGTGACTTCTTCAACCTGGTATTGTGTGAACGTCCATCCAGCTGCTAGGATACGCGGATGATATCGACATCATCGCATGTTCCCGCCGTAGCATTGTGGAAGCATTCACGGCGATTGAAGAACAAGCGAAACGAGTTGGTCTTAAGATCAATGAGGACAAAACGAAATACATGCTGTCAAGCAAAAACCAATCCGTCGCTCACCACCTGGGACAAAATATAACAATTGACAGCTACAATTTCGAGGTAGTTAAGGAATTTGCCTACCTCGGGGCAAATGTAAATTCCACAAATGACACCACAGTGGAGATCCGGCATAGAATCGCCCTTGGCAACCGCTGCTACTTCGGCTTGTCCAAATAACTGGGGTCAAAACTCCTCACTCGAAAGAACAAAGTCATGCTTTACAAAACGCTCATTCTGCCAGTCTTGCTGTACGGAGCCGAAAGCTGGACGATAAGCAGGACAGCGGGGCTGATTTTGGGTTCTTCCGAAAGAAAAATTCTGCGCCGGATATTTGGTCCTGTCTGTGAGGAAAGTGAATGGAGAAGAAGACACAACCGCGAACTCTACGAGCTGTACCAAGATGTGGATGTAGTCCGGAAAGCAAGGATCCGTCGACTACACTGGCTCGGCCACATCGAGCGCATGGACATCAACGCTCCAGCTAAGAGGGTCTTCGACTCCGAGCCTCCTGGTTCGAGAAGAAGAGGAATACCGAACCTCCGGTATAAAGACCAAGTAATCGCGGATGTAAGACATCTTGGTCTTGACAACTGGAAGCAGCGTGCCCGGGACCGTTAAGGATGGAAAGCAGCTATAGCTCAGGCTCAGATCCTCCATGGATCGCTGGCCTGATAAGTAAGTAATTAAGTAAGTAAGTAAAATCATCACACTTCCTGACTCTACAAGTGCAACTTTTCGGAAAGGCTACCTCGAATAGTGCAACTTCTTTTGTTCATTCATCTGCCTTTTATTTGCATGTTCTCTTTTTGGTTCGTCATGCCTGCCCTTATTTTACGGTTGGTTGTCTTGAGTCCGGACCAATTTGCTTGTCAACACACACCCAAATGCTTACGTATCTTTCTTCAGTTGTGCCCTTATTAGTTTAGAAATTTCGTTCAGCATGGTGTCACAAAAACAATTATAAAATTATCAATTAAAAAGAGAAGTGAGATTTTGACCGAAGTTGATAGGGGTGTGTCAGTAAACGTACTTTATGGAAAACATAATGTTCACAAGTCAACGATAAGCAGGATAAAAGCAAAGAGAAGTGATCTTAAACAATTTGTGGCTACAGCCGAATCCGGGCCAGGAAAACGCGTTACACTGAAGGCTTCTGAATACCCACTAATGGAAAAGGCCCTATATGAATGGTTTCAAAAGCAAAAAGCTAAGCATATTCCGCTTTCTAATGACATTGGAAAGTCAAAGGCAATCCAATTGCACAATAAAATAAGGGAAAAGCTATCATTTAACGCTAGCAACGGATGGATAGCGAAATTTAAAAAAAAACGGCGTGGTATTCGCATGTTGAAGATTTGTGGAGAGAAGTTATCCAGCAAATTTGAATGTGTCGAACCATTCGTAATAAAATTTCGACAAAAAATTAAAGACCATCATTTGACTGCAGATCAAATTTATAATGCGGACGAATCTGGATTGTTCTACAGAATGTTGCCAAACAGGACACTTGTTACCTTGACTGAGTTGTCAGCGGCAGGGCGAGGCAAGGATGGAGTTAACATTCCTTGCATGCACAAATGCATCTGGGATGCACAAAGTGAAGCTGTTAGTTACTGGTAAAGCAGCTAATCCAAGAGCATTTCGTGTCATCCTAAAGAAAACCAATTGCGAAGCGATGATGGGCTTAAAACTGTTATGATGTTTCCGGAAAATTGCACTGCAATACTTCAGCCTATGGATCAAAACGTCATTAACATTACAAAGCTCCACTATGGAAAAAAGTTTATTGCCAATGAGAACATGAATTTAGAAACAAAGATAAAATCGTTAAATTTAAGGGATGGAATTTGCTTACTAGCAAATGCATGGGAATGGAATCTCAGCATCTCAGCATCGTTTGACCGGTCCATAAGAAAGGAGACCCCTATAACTGCGCCAATTATAGGGGAATAAGTCTCCTTAACATCGCATATAAGATCTTCTCTGCCGAATTGTGTGAACGCCTGAAACCGTTTGTGGATAACCTGATCAGCTCTTATCAGTGTGGTTTCAGGCTAGGTAAATCCACAATAGACCAAATATTTACGCTACGGAAGATCTTGGAGAAGACCCAGGAATACCAAATCGACACCCACTACCTCTTCGTCGATTTCAAGGCTGCATATGACAGCGTGTATCGTCATAGGACTCAGATACCATCATGAGGGCGCCGTGGCGCAGTGGTTAGTGTGTTGGACTCTGGCGCACGATGAGCGAGTTCGGATCCCGATAACACCAACGCCATCGAATGTTTATTTCGCGGCGTCCCTCCTCGGCGGGGTACTGGCAAAACCCCCCGTAGTATAACTTGCCTGGAAAAAGCTTCTCGACTCACGCCGTTCGGAATCGGCATTAAACTGTAGGTCCCTTTCACCTGTGTGAAAAATAAATCTCACACAACATGGGTGATTGAGAGAAGCTTGGCTCTGGTCCTTCATGGACTGTAACGCCACCAAAGAAGAAGATATGACAGCGTGTATAGAGATGAGCTATAAAAAGCCATGTCGAGTTTTAGCATCCCTGCCAAACTCGTCCGACTGTGCAGAATGACAATGGAGATATAATGAGCAAACCGATACCTTTGATGTTAAAAAAGGATTTAGGCAAGGTGACGCGCTCTCATGCAATCACGATCATCACTTGAAAAGATCGTGCAAGAGTCACTGGCCAAGACAAGAGGTACGATTTATTTCAAGT
Source organism: Eumerus sabulonum (assembly GCA_951905685.1). NCBI lineage: Eukaryota > Metazoa > Arthropoda > Insecta > Diptera > Syrphidae > Eumerus > Eumerus sabulonum. The sequence goes on from OX645060.1 coordinate 195,601,815, forward strand.
CTACGCAATTGCTTGCGTACGCCGACGACATTGATGTGATTGGACGGACATAGCGAGACGTCAATGAGGCATTTGTAAGCATTGAGGTAGAAGCGGCTAAGATGGGTCTCAAGGTTAATGAGGGTAAAACCAAATATCTGCTTTCATCTAAAAGAGACGGACAACACCGACGTATTGGCCAGTACATCACCATGGGCGGATATAACTGTAAAGTGGTCAATGAATTCGTCTACCTTGGCTCACTGATGACCAGGGACAACAACACCAGCGCTGAGATAAAACGCAGAATCACTCTTGCCAACCACTGTTTCTTTGGGCTCAAGAGGCAATTGAGAAGTAGAGCCCTCTCTCGGAAAACCAAGGTGACACTATATAAGATCTTAATAATCCCAGTCCTCCTTAACGACCTTAACAAAAACGGATGAAGATACCCTTGGTCGTTTCGAGAGGAAAATTCTGCGCACTATCTACGGTCCCGTTTGTTCAAACGGTGTATGGAGGAGAAGATATAACGAAGAACTGTACGGGTTGTACAGCGACATCGGCCTGGTACGACGTTTACGGATACAGCGTCTAAGGGGGCTAGGCCATGTAGAGCGCATGGAAAATACAGCTCCGGCATGAAGGGTCTTCGAGTCCACCCCGGAAGGAAGGCGCGGCAGAGGACGGCCGTATCAACGGTGGCACACGCAGGTGGAAGGGGACCTTAACCAACTGGGCGTGCGGGGCTGGAAACAGCTGGCCAAAGACCGTGCCAGCTGGAGACGCTTGTTGGTTGAGGCCCAGGTTCACCACGGACTGTAGCGCCACCTAAGTAAGTAGTAAGTAAATGCATGGGAACATGTAGACCCTTATGCCATTAGGAAGTGTTGGAACATTTTAATGTCTGGTTGGGATGAAAAAGACGAGTTACTACTATCCACACTACAAACAAATATCTTGAGGGAAAAAGAATGTATGTCATCCGTTTCCAATTTGCTTAATGAAGTTGTACCCATCATTAGCACCTCGATCGAAGGAGTCAATGACCAATCAACCAAGCCAACTGCACGAAAACTTTGAGGCCTCTGCGAATTGTGAGGACGCGGCAGAAATTGAGAGCGCAGATGAAAGTGATGGAGAAGAAGATAAAGAAGTGAAAGAAACTGGCATCCTCATCGATAAACCAAAGCGTGAAAAGCCAAAAACAGTACGTATACCCGAGAATATTGCTGCTGCGGCAGAAAGTGTGCGTGAAGCGCCATCACCATCAATTCACCGTCGTTCTCAACAATTGAACATTTCGGAGACATCATTGAGACGAATTTTGCATAAAGACCTTGGTATGACGCCATACGAAGTCCAATTGATTCAGGAGTTGAAGCCAACAGACCATCCAATGCGTTTTCGCTTCGCTAAGTGGGCCTGCGATCGACTTACAGAAGATGCCGATTTCGCCAAAAAAAATCGTCTTTTCTGGTGAAGCTCATTTTGATCTTGGCGGGAATGTAAATAAGCAAAATTGTCACATTTGGGGCACAGAAGACCCGCACGCATACATTGAAAAGCCGGTGCACCCAAAACGAGCCACTGTTTGGTGCAGATTTTGGTCCAGAGTCATAATTGGGCCATTTTTCTTCGAAAATGAGCAAGGAGTGGCCGTTACAGTCAATGGCGATCATTATCGGGCCATGTTGAACGAATTTTTGTTCACAAAAATTGAAGGGGAGGATATTGGCAACATTTGGTTTCAACAGGACGGCGTTACGTGCCACACAGCCGAAGCTAAACTCGATGTTTTGCGCCCTGTTTTTGAAGATCGCATTATCAGCCGCAGAGCGGATGTCGTTTGGCCACCTTGGAGCTGCGATTTGACACCGTTGGACTATTATTTGTGGGGTGCCGTCAAAGATAAGTGTTACGCCGACAAGCCAGAGACAACTGACGCTTTAAAGGACAATATTCGTGAAGCCATTGGTGAAATACAGCTGCACACAATCGATAATGTGCTTAAAAATTGGACTGATCCTGTAGGCTACTGCAAGGCCAGCCGAGGCAGCCATTTGAACGAAATTATTTTCCATTATTAACCGGAAGGATTGATGGATGGATGGATGGATGGCAAAGGACTAACAAAGGCCTCGTAGGGGTAGCATCTATCCGACGGATGCTGGCCTGCTAAAAAGCGAGAAGAGCCACCGCAGTCGAACATCTTACGGCACTGTTAGTAAGTCCTATCCCCACTTCCTCTTGGTGCCATCTGGAGATTTCCTATGGAAATTGGAATGGCGAGCCTCCTGCGCCAAAAAAAAAAAAAACAGGATTAGTCGGTTGGGCTACGGCCTAGTAAGCCGTAACCGTAAAAAAAACACAAACTCCGAAACGACCACAAGCCTCGGATAAAACGGACCGGATTTATGTTGACGACCCTTGCAAAAAACGAAAAAAGGACAATGGTCTTCGGCATTGTACGTGGAATGTTAGGTCCCTAAACAGGCCACGTGCAGCCGAACAACTTGCGGACGCCCTAGGCCGCTATAAAGCGGACATCACCGCCATCCAGGAAATGCGATGGAATGGACCGGGCATAAAGCGGATGAAAAACTGCGATATTTACTACGGCGACTGCTATAGGGAGAGAGGGCAACGATTGTTTGGATGCGGATTTGTTGTTCGAGGTGGACTAAGGCAAAAAGTCCTAAGCTTTCGGCATGTGAGCGAACGCCTCATAACAATCCGTATCAAGGCAACATTTTTTAACATCAGCCTGATCTGCGTCCACGCCCCCACGGAAGACAAGGATGACTCAGCCAAAGATGAGTTCTACGATCTCCTAGACAGAACGTATGCTCAATGTCCCAGCAATGACATCAAAATTGTACTAGGAGACTTCAATGCTAAGCTGGGTAAGGAAAGCATATTTGAACGAGTCATCGGCAAACATAGCCTACAAGACACCACCTCCGATAACGGACACAGGCTGATTGATATTGGTACGGGGCGAAATCTCCTAGTCAGTACACGCTTCCCACACCTCGATATACACAAAGGCACCTGGCGGTCTTTTGATCAATCGACTACCAACCAGATTGATCACATCGCGATCGACGTCAGACACTCCTCCACTATTCTTCATGTTCGAACTTTCCGAGGAGCTAACATCGACTCGGACCACTATCTTGTAGTAGCCAAAGTGCGATTACGGATATCACGAACGCAACGGAGTAGAGTAAGAATACAAAGTTATGACGTCGGAAAGCTACTATCGCCAGAAACCGCTCGTGCTTTTACCGATCGCGTCTCCCTTAAGCTCTCCAATACACCTGAATCCTCCCAACTATCAATAGAACAGCAGTGGAGCCTTTGCAAACAAGCCCTGAAAAGCTCTGCATCCGAAGTTTTGGGTTTCAAGGCTCCACCACGAAGAAACACCTGGTTCGATGACGAGTGCAGGAGGATTCATACAGCGAAGCAGGATGCATATAAGGCCTCGCTGCATAAAAGAACAAGAGCAGCTCGTGAGCTCTACGAGTTAAAAAGAAGGGAGGAGCATAAGCTTCTTAGAAGAATGAAGAAAGAGCACGATTGAGGATTTGGAGAGGTGTTACTGCAGGCGTGACGTTCGAAAGTTTTATCAACAGATAAAGCGAAAATGCCAAGGTTATAAAGCCAGAACGGAAGCCTGCAGGGATGAGAACGGACATCTAGTAGTAGAACCGCAGTTGATGCTGAGAATATGGAAAAACCACTTCTGCAGACTGTATAACGGCGATGTTAGTCAATATACCGCTGTCAGGCAGGATGATCCATTTCTAATCGACGGAGACCGCAGAGAATTCTGTCCCCCTGACCTCGACGAAGTTAAGATTGCCATATCGAAGCTCAAGTCGAATAAAGCTGCTGGCGCAGACGAACTGTCTGCTGAGCTCTCCAAGGCAGCTGGGGATGACCTGGTTAGGAGCACGCACCAGCTCATCTGTAAGCTATGGTCAAAGGAAAGCATGCCCGAGGAATGGAGTCTCAGCATCGCATGCCCGATCCACAAGAAAGGAGACCCCTCTGATTGCGCCGACTATAGAGGAATAAGTCTCCTTAAGATCGCCTACAAAATCTTCTCTGCCGTTTTGTGTGAACGCCTGAAGCCTTTTGTAAATAAGCTGAAAGGTCCTTATCAGTGCGGATTAAGGCCAGGGAAGTCCACCATCGACCAAATCTTCACACTACGGCAGATACTGGAGAAAACCAATGAATTTCAAGTCGAAACTCACCACCTATTTGTCGACTTCAAAGCCGCATACGACAGCGTAATCAGAGACGAGCTATACAACGCTATGTCTACCTTTGACATACCTGCTAAGCTCGTCAGACTATGCAGGATGACTTTGGAGAATGCTCGCTGCTCCATCCGAATCGGTGAACACCTTACCGATAGTTTTGATGTCAAAAAAGGATTTCGGCTGTCGTGTGTTTTCTTCAACCTCATATTAGAAATGATTGTGCAAAAATCACTGGCCAATAGAAGAGGCACAATCTATTTCAAATCCTCGCAACTCCTTGCATACGCCGACGATATTGACATAATAGGTAGATCACAGCGAGATGTCAATGAGGCGTTTGCGAGTATTGAGATGGAGGCGGCGAAAATTGGTTTGGCGGTAAACGAGGGCAAAACTAAGTATATGCTGTCATCAAAAAAGGACGCTGAACACCGACGTCTCGGCCAGAACGTTTGTATAGGCAGATATTAGTTCGAAGTAGTTAAGGACTTCGTCTACCTTGGCTCCACAGTGACCTGGAACAACATCAGTTTCGAAATCAAACGCAGAATCATTCTTGTCAATCGCTGTTTCTTTGTGCTCAGGAGGCAATTGAGTAATAGAGCCCTCTCCCGAACGACAAAGTTGACTCTATATAAGACCCTTATCATCCCGGTTCTGTTGTACGGCGCAGAAGCATGGACACTATCAAAAGCGGATGAGTAGGCCCTTGGTCGGTTCGAGAGAAAGATTTGGCGCGTGATTTTCGGGTCTATAAACGCAGACGGGGGATGGAGGAAAAGATTCAACCTCGAACTTTACGGGCTGTACAGCGACATGAGCCTAGTCAGGCGTCTATGGATTCGATGTAGAGCGAATATACACCACAGCTCCAGCCCGAAAAGCCTTTGAATCCAACCCCGAGGGACGAAGAAGCAGAGGACGGCTCCCTTAAGATGGCGCACACATGTGGAAGGGGACCCCAGCCAACTGGGTGTGCGGCAGTGGAAAAGGCTAGTGAAAGATCGTGCTAGATGGAGGGACATGTTGGCTGAGGCCCAGGTTCACCCCGAACTGTAGCGCCCACTAAGAAGAAGAAGAAGAACTGGAAGGATTGTACTTTCAAATGAAAAAAGAAATTTGAGAAAATATTCGGTAGTTTTTTTTATAGCATTTTCAAAAAAAAAGTTATTTGGCGGACCCTTTATTAGTTGCGTAAATCGAGTTTGTACTGTATTTTCAGATCACCAATCCAAGAATACATATATAGAACTCAAGCCAGCGCTTGTGTTTTCTTTTTCAATATTAAATATAATATAAATAAAAATGAATGATTTAAACCATGTCCAAAATAAAGAAAAACAAAAAAACCATTTCCAAAAATTTCGTTTCGATATTCATTTCTTAATTCGAAAACCCCATAAGGCACTTACTAGTCTACGGTTTCTCGTGTCATAGTAATACATATTATAAAAAAATAATAATTTAAATAACAACTTTATACTCTTACACAAAAAGTGTAAAAAGTGTAAATGTAAAAAAAAAGGAACAAAACGAAAAACACATTACAAAAAAGTTGAAAAGTTGCCGACAGGACTCGCTTATGTATCTATATCGCTCGCCACACACACTATACTCGTGATTTCTGATTGCCCTTATATGTATTATTTATTTTGCTCTTCTTTCTGATGCAAGTATAAATGTATGCGTGTACTGCAGTCTTATTTTCTTTATACAAGGGTAGAGGGTAGAACAAATGTACGTGCTTAGAGAAGAAGTGTGCATCTATAGTATAACGAATATTTACACTAATTCGCATTTTTTGTTTTTCTGTAAAATAAAACAAATTAAAAGAAAAATGAAGATAAAAACAAAAAGGGAAAGGAAAATAGTGTGATTTTGAGTGTACTTCTATCATAGTCGGATAGATTAATTATTTTCTCAGTTTACTAAACGTGTGATCAATTTTTAATGTGCAATTACGACAGGTTTGCTTGATTAGGCATTTATTCAGTGAGCTATGAAGAGATTATGTTTTGCTTATTGTTAAGCTACATTCTTGTCGGTTGTGCAAATCGATTAGTACTACATATAGATGAATGCAGCTAATTAGGATAAACATGTTTAATAACTCAACATTACTAATTGTAGAATTGAACTCAAATACAATCTAATAGTTAAATACAAAGAACAAGAATAAGCGAAAAATAAGGCCAGTATTGAGCGATATTCGGCACAGATTATACGAGTACAAAGATATACATACGTGAAAACGATGAAAACATATTTAGGGCGAATGGAGAGTGAAGCCATGTCCCCACTAGAGTCTATTCGCTCACTATTCGAATACTTACTTACTTACTTATCAGGCCAGCGATCCATGGAGGATCTGAGCCTCCCGGGCACGCTGCTTCCAGTTGACAAGACCAAGATGTCTTACATCCGCGATTACTTGGTCTTCATACCGGAGTTTCGGTCTTTCTCTTCTTCTCGAACCAGGTGGTTTGGAGTCGAATACCCTCTTAGCTGGAGCGTTGATGTCCATGCGCTCGATGTGGCCGAGCCAGTGTAGTCGACGGATCCTTGCCTTCCGGACTACATCCACATCTTGGTACAGCTCGTAGAGTTCGCGGTTGTGTCTTCTTCTCCATTGATCTTCCTCGCAGACAGGCCCAAATATCCGGCGGAGAATTTTTCTCTCGATGTGTCCGAGCCAGTGTAGTCGACGGATCTTTGCCTTCCGGACTAGATCCACATCTTTGTACAGCTCGTAGAGTTCGCGGTTGTGTCTTCTTCTCCATTCACCTTCCTCACAGACAGGACCAAATGTCCGGCGCGGAATTTTTCTCTCGAAAGAACCCAAAATCAGCTCCGCTGTCCTGCTTATCGTCCAGCTTTCGGCTCCGTACAGCAAGACTGACAGAATGAGCGTTTTGTAAAGCATGACTTTAGTCCTTCGAGTGAGGAGTTTTGACCCCAGTTGTGTTTTTTTTTTTTTTTTTTTTAGAGACTCGCGCAGGTTCAAGAGTTTTTCATATCTGAACGGAGTGCAGTGGTTGGGGTCGTTGATGTTCGTTCACTACTCTCAGGGGTGGTTGTCCTAGGCCTAGATTGGACGAGAGCCGACCAAATTCCGCGTTGGTCCGTAGTAGTAATTCGTTCAAGCACTTTAGTATTGCATACGCAGAGGATGAATTTCGGTTGACCATATACTGTGAGTGTTATGCCTGCAGGCAGTACGTCTGGTCACTTTCCATTCACAACTGCGTTGCATACCTTTTATCATCCGTTTAGGAATTACTTTTACTTGGCTATGAAGCGAATTTAAACTATAGACCTTCCGATCGGCGGTCGATGATGTTAACCACTGCACCAGGGCCACCCGACACTGCACCGACAAGCCGAAGTAGCAACGGTTGCCAAGGGCGATTCTATGCCGGATCTCCACTGTGGTGTCATTTGTGGAATTTACGTTTGCTCCGAGGTAGACAAACTCCTTAACTACCTCGAAATTGTACTTGTCAATTGTTATATTTTGTCCCAGGTGGTGAGCGACGGATTGGTTTTTACTTGACAGCATGTACTTCGTCATGTCCTCATTGACCTTAAGACCAACTCTCGTTTCGCCTGTCCTTCAACCGCCGTGAATGCTTCCACAATGCCACGGCGAGAACACGCGATGATGTCGATATCATCCGCGTATCCTAGCAGCTGGATGGACTTGTAAAGGATAGTGCCTTCCCTGTTGACGCCTGCCCGTCGCACTATCTGCTCCAGCACCAGGTTGAAGAAGTCACATGACAGCGCATCTCCTTGCCGAAATCCGTTGCATGTTTCGAATGGTTCCGAGGTCCTAGAACCGAGTTGTACGGTGCATTGCGTGTTTTTTAGCGTGGCGCGACACAACTGGATCAGTTTTACCGGGATCTCGAATTCGGCCATCGCATCAAACAGTTCTTCACGATGAATGCTGTCGTATGCGGCTTTAAAATCGATGAAAAGATGGTGTGTATCGATTCGATTAGTGCGGTGCAAAATGGTTTTAGACGTTCACACAATACGCTGGACAGGATCTTGTATGCGACACTATTCGAATAGAGAGCTATAATGGAAACGCTTTAGTCACTATTAGGTATCTATTAGGTTTCTATTCTCTTACTACTTTTTGAGAGCTCTCTATTCTAGAATAGATAGTCTATTCGCTCACTCGCTATAAAAATGATTAAGAATAAAACTTAATAGATCATTAAATCGTTACAGCCCACCCCCCTTCCCCGGCAGCTGACCTCCTAGTGGTGGGGGCGGGCAACAGGTTTGGGGTATGCGAATTAATTTTCGTACGGACCATATCTGGCTAACGAAGCGCAAACCCCCATGATGACGAAAAGAAGAGCAGCCTCGGAAATTGCCTACCCTGGTGTGCCAGGGCCCCATTCGTAGCCAGGCTCAAATGGTGGCAGTATGCGAACGTCTGGTGGCCGGTCGATCCCGCTTGGCAGCCGGTCGGGCTTAGCCCGAAGAAGTCACGAGCAACCCGGCAGTGGCCTCGTGAGCCATTTCGGAGGTGGGGGGTTATCACGCCATGCACTAACCAGTGCGTGCGGGGAGTAAAGGGCAACAGACAACGGCATCGACTTGGGATGGGCACGTGGAAGGTCTCATCGCTCACAGGGAAGTATCACGAGCTGGTTGAAATGTATTGTCTTTTCTAAGCTTTTTCCTCCTGACAGTCTCCACTGAACTGAACAGTGAAAAATATCTCACATAGGCAATTGTCTCCCCAGATATAACTCCAGCCAGAACTTCAAGGTCACGATTCCCTCTCAACACACCTGGAAACAGAATAGACCCTCCTTCAATCCTGAATCCCACGTGTGTTACACAGACGGTTCCAAAACGGACGAAGGCGTTGGAGCATAAGTACCCGTATAAGGAGCTAATACCGGAACACACATCTATCACAGCATGAACAGGTACAACTCCGTATTTCAAGCAGCGATACTCGCAATCGAACTATGTCTCAGAGAAAATATAAACAGAAATATAACAAACAAAAATATTTAAATTCTCACTGACAGTAAGGCCGCTACGAAGTCACCTCCAAATTGGTATAGGCCTGGCTACAACTATTACATCAGCTGGCCAACAAAACAAAGTTCACCTTATTTGGATATCTGGGCACGGCGACCATATAAGAAACGAGAAAGCAGACCTACTAGCAAGGAAAGGCTCCGCATCACCGTTTATGATGTCAGGACCATTCTGCGGCATACCTATCAGCACCACCAAGTGCTGCATAACAGATGGTTGAGGCTAACCATCACAAACGGAAGGTAGCAGACAAGCCAAGATATTCTTACCAACCTCTTCCTTTACAAGAAAGAAACAACTCCTCGTGCTTTCTAGGAGTCAGATTCGCGCAGTTACAGGACACTGCCCAGTCAACAAACATCTTAAAACTATGAGCATTACACACGATAACATCTGCAGACCTTCATACCTAAATAACCACGGGTTGTATTATTTGCATTTGCTGTGATCTCAGTTATCTCACAAACCTTGACCCTATCTTTCAAAACATAATATCGTGGAATTGATTGAACAACTCTCCTGTCATGATGTAATTTGGACGTCATGGGCGCTCATCATGCTCGTTGACCGCAACAAAATTCAGTCAACTACTTGTGGACCATTACACGCGAGGGAGGAGAGACTTCGTAGTCATTTTTAAATCACTCTTCGGTCTCTTTAATGGTCTTACGTTGCACTTTTAAAGCACAACATTTACTGTTTTCCACTTTGGCCAAATCTCACAAATAAAATTTCTTTCTATCGCTGTAAAAGAGTTTGGCGGATTAAAATCGAGCGTCAGCTTGCATTAAAGTTCGAACAGCCCTCGCACACATTCTATTCTATTCTATTCCAGGAGAATCTATTCAAGACAGGAGAATAGAAGAATAGAAGTTGACAGAAGTACGAAGAAGAAGTAGATGTCTAAAACACAACACTTTTAAATTAGGAACTTGAAGTAGGCTGCTTTAGATCGATGATTTCTAAAGTACCTAGTTGAACAGTTGTGTAAAACAGTGACGTGCAACAATCCAAAATAATGGTAACCATTCGAGGGCCCAAACAATAAAAGATACATCCAATTAAGAGTGATGGGAGTCGATTTCAACGTACATATGTATATGGTATGAAGTCGGTCCCAAATGAGGAGGATTAAGCCATAAGATAAAAGAGTTCACTAGCGCTTGTACATTGAGGGTTTGCTGTGTGGGTTTCAAAAGGAAGTTTTCTTGCACGAACCCTACTGACGAATATGCTGACCAAGGCAAAGATATACGATCCAAACCCACAATCTCACAACAGTGAATTATGAGTACATACTTTAGAACAAGGAAGAAATCGGTATCATGAAATTGATTCTTACCTAAGACAGTTACAAACTTTAGGGGTAGCCTAAGGAAGACATCATGTAAATGGTCGTCTTTGCAGCGGATGGCGCAATGAGCTCGTTTTTGAGCATTTTCCATCACTTTGCGAAGTGTTGCGGGCTCTATAGCGGCTATTTCGCGTCGAATATTGGCGAAACACAGTCCGTGGCTTCTTGACATAGACTTTGGACTTTAAAAAACCCCACAAGAAAAAGTCCGGTGGCCAGTCGAAATCACCGTTTTTGAAAATTAGACGATCGACGAAATTATGTCGCAAGAAAGCGATGGTGGCCCGAGCTGTGTGGACTATGGTGCCATCTTGTTGGAACCAGAAGGTGTCCATGCCATGTTCCGCTAAAAATGGCAACAAAAAATCTGTTATCATCGCCCGATAATGCTCGCCATTAACGGTGGTGGGCATCCCATCGTCGTCTTCAGAAAAGAATGGTCCAATGACGCTATCCGCACAAATTCCGGCCGGAAAAATGTGTGTTGGTCGTGGAGAGGTTGTTCGTGGATTAAGTGGGGATTTTCAGCAGCGTAAAACCGACAATTTTGTTTGTTGACCGTTTCATTTAACGAAAAATGAGCCCCATTGCTCATGACGATTTTTTTCCCAAAAATCAGTATTGGTTTGAGCCAAGTTCACGACGAATTTTGCATGATCCAAGCGACGTAACTTATCAGTTGGCAATAATCGATGAGTAATTTGAACTTTGTACGGAAATAACTTCAAATTATACCGAATTATGCGTTGCAGTGAGCTGCAACTGATGCCCAACTGAGCGGAACGGCCGCGACTCGATGTTCGTGGTAAGATCTCAACTGAGGGCCGTACAGCCTTGATATTCTCATCAAACCGTCTCGTACGCTTTCTACCTTGTTGACTGGCATTGCCAAGATCATCGGTGTCCAAAAATGTTTGGTGGAAACGTCTAATGGTAATCTGAGAAGGCGGTTCTCTCACTCCAAATATTGAACGGTACGCACGTTGTGTTGAGAAATCGTTTTGAATGTAAAGCTGCACAATAACAGCGCGTTTTTGTGGTGTGTACTGTTTCATAGTAAAAATTCGCAAAGACTAACGCTTTGAATCAATATCAAGGCGGTCTCCGAAGGAAGATCCTGGCTTCGGTGCCGTATAATCCAAGCCGTCTGATGCGTAATGATGGTTCCTGGACGACCTCCAGAGAGGAAGCCCTGGAACTTCTTTTAAGCGCACATTTCCCTGGCAGTAGTGACTCGGCTATGACACCTCCTCGGGTCTTTCAGCCGACGTCATCCTCCTTCGAGCGTGCTCCCAACCTGGTCAACTACAACAATGTCCTTTGGGCAATAAAAAGCTTTGAATCATACAAGTCCCCAGGACGGGATGGTATCATACCAGCTGAGCTCCAGCGGGTAGCAGATATCACCCTCCCCTGGCTTGTGGTCATATACATAAGCTGCCTCTCCTTATCCTATCCTTATCCCCAGCAAGTGGAAGGTACCCAAAGTCATTTTTATACCCAAGGCAGGCAAAAGCTCCCACACGTATGCAAATGACTTGAGGCCTATCAGTCTTACTTCTTTTCTATTAAAAACTCTAGAGAAGATTTTAGACGCACACATTCGGTACAGCTGCATCTCAGGAAGGCTGTCGGATAACCAACATGCCCACAACAAAGGCAAATCGGTGGAAACAGCACTCCCCTCACTGGTCAGTAAGATAGCAAGGTCACTAGAACGCAAGGAATATACTCTAGTCGCCTTTCTCGACATTGAGGGCGCCTTTAACGATATTGAACCATGGGCCGTCATCAAAGCGCTGTCTGATCTGGGTGTTACGAGATAAGTGATAGAACTGGTACGACAACTGCTAACACAAAGAGTTGTCAAAGCCAACTTCACTGGTGCCGTCTCAACCAGAACGATCAGCAAAGGTACACCGCAGGGTGGACTACTCTCCCCTCTCCTCTGGAACGTGGTGGTCAATGAACTACTGTGGTTGCTTGAACAGGAAGGGTACGCTGTGACCGCCTATGCAGACGACATTGCTATTGCCGTCACAGGTAAATTTCCCAACACTCTATGCGACCTTATGCAGAGTGCATTACATACAGTAGAAACCTGGACACAGTACTGTGGACTTGGGGTGAACCCTAAGAAGTCCGATCTAGTACTGTTTACTAACAAATACAAAATTCCGCCCCAACTAACAATCAAAGGGCAGGCTAAATATCTAAGCCTAGTCCTTGACGGGAGGCTGAATTGGAAACCCAATATTCTTGACCGCGTCAAGAAAGCAACTACTGCCCTCTACAGCTGTAAGAAAGTGGCGGGCAGGAAGTGAGGTCTCCAACTAAGCATTATGCACTGGCTCTGAACAGCAGTCATAAGGCCCATCCTCCTGTATGGCGTTGTAGTCTGGTGGACTGCTCTGGACAAAGGAAGTCGATCGAAGCCTTCTGGGGAAGGTACAAGGATCGGCCAGCTTATACATAAGCGGAGCGATCAAATCAACCCCCACGGAGGCCCTAAACATTCTATTACATCTTCCACCTTTGAACCTTTTCAGCAAGCAAGTTGCTGCCTGCGCGGTGGATGATGATGAGGAGTTTGAGAAAATGGCCCACATTTCAAAAAGGCCATACTACCATTCTAAACCACTTCAAAGTACCCATGGATACGGACTACATCATCCCGCAGAATGTGCTCACTAGGAGCTTCGTGGATGTCTTTCCATCCAGGGAGGAATGGGCTGAAGGGAAAGTAATACCAAAGGACTCGATCTCCCTCTATACCGATGGCTCTAAGATGGAATCGGGTTTAGGTAGTGGGGTCTTCTCCAAGGAACTTAACCTCAACCTATCTTTCAGACTCCCAAATCACTGCAGTATGTATCAGGCAGAATTAACAGCGATAACAGAGGCCCTTGCATGGCTCAGGATCAATGTAATATCCGCTAAGGATATTATCATTTGCACGGACAGCCAAGCTGCGATAAAGTCCCTGGCAGCGGTAACCCACAAATCAAAGACATATCTTAACTGTCGCCTATCTCTAGATGAGATGGCTGAATAGTTCAATATTAAAATACTTTGGGTTCCCGAGCATAGGGATATTCCAGGAAACTGCGCGGCCGACGAACTCGCAAAGTTAGGGTCAAGCACACTCAGCCTACTTACCCTCGGGTACATAGATACACCAATAAGTACGGTAAAGCACATGATAAAACTTCAAACCATAGAGGAGACCAATCTCCAATGGAATGAGAGCAATATTGGCTTTATCACCAAACAATTGTGGCCTAAGTTAAGCCTAGGACCAGGGACCTAGTGGCAACCAAAATGGCAACTTTAAGTACTCTAGTGGGTGTCATTATAGGTCACTGCATCATCGGAAAACACGCCGCCAGATTAGGGCTACACTCCAATGACTTCTGTCGCGGCTGCATGGACGAGGAGGAGGAGAAATCAATACACCACCTCCTCTGCTCATGTCGCTCTTTTGCGAATCGCAGGAGGATCTACCTCGGCGCGCCCTTTCTTGACAATCTAAGTGAGCTAGCAAACCAAAAGATAGCTCAACTCCATCGCTTCATTAGAAGCACCGGTTGGTTCTCAGGTAGCGGATCAGGGTAACTTGATCCAGCTGGTATCACAATGGGCCGACTTCGGCCTACGTTTGGCTTATGCCTACCACATTAACCTAATGCTTTGAATGCGAACTGTCATAATCCGTTCTGCCAACCGGTGTCAAAGTTATTGTCTGATGCTAACACTTTAATTGGGCCACCCGTTATAACACCATAAGTGCATGAAACTGTTGCTGAGAACTACAACCAACATAAAAATTCGGTCGGTTCCTCTACTCCTATCTAGGACAACCACCCTGGAGAGTAATGAACAAACATCAACGATCCAAACCACTGCACTTCGTTCAGGTTGTGTGATAAACATTATAATAGTATAAACCCTTCAAACTGCGCGAACCATAAAAAAAAAAAAAAAAAAAAAAAACTGGACGTGATCGTTTTCATGCATATGTCAACAATGAAGCATGACGAGGGCGCTCTTTAGGTGACCAAATTTCCAAATGTAGCAAAGAAAAATAGACGAGTATACCCTCGTCCAACTGTCCGACTGTGCAGGATTACAATGGGGAATTCACGCTGTTCCATTAAGGTCGGTAATGAGCAAACCGAGACCTTTGATGTTAAAAAAGGATCTAGGCAAAGTGGCGCGCTGTCATGCAACTTTTTCAACATCATGCTTGAAAAGATCGTCCAAGAGTCACTGGCCAACACAAGAGGTCCGATTTATTTCAAGTCTACGCAATTTCTTGCGTACGCCGACGACATTGACGGGATTGGACGGACACAGCGAGACGTCAATGAGGCCTTTGTAAGCATTGAGGTAGAAGCGGCTAAGATGGGTCTCAAGGTTAATGAGGGTAAAACCAAATATCTGCTTTCATCTAAAAGAGACGGACAACACCGACGTATTGGCCAGAACGTCCCCATGGGCGGATATAACTTTGAAGTGGTCAAGGAATTCGTCTACCTTGGCTCACTGATGACCAGCGACTACAACACCAGCGCTGAGATAAAACGCAGAATCACTCTTGCCAACCGCTGTTTCTTTGGGCTCAAGAGGCAATTGAGAAGTAGAGCCCTCTCTCGGAAAACCAAGGTGACACTATATAAGACCTTGATCATCCCAGTCCTCCTTTACGGCGCAGAGGCTTGGACCTTAACAAAAGCGGATGAAGATGCCCTTGGTCGTTTCGAGAGGAAAATTCTGCGCACTATCTACGGTCCCGTTTGTTCAAACGGTGTATGGAGGAGAAGATATAACGAAGAACTGTACGGGTTGTACAGCGACATCGGCCTGGTACGACGTCTACGGATACAGTGTCTAAGGTGGCTAGGCCATGTAGAGCGCATGGAAAATACAGCTCCGACCCGAAGAGTCTTCGAATCCACTCCGGAAGGAAGGCGCGGCAGAGTACGGCCGCATCATCGGTGGCGCACGCAGGGGGAAGGGGACCTTAACCAACTGGGCGTGCGGCGCTGGAAACAGCTGGTCAAAGACCGTGCCAGCTGGAGACGCTTGTTGGTTGAGGCCCAGGTTCACCACGGGCTGTAGCGCCACCTAAGTAAGTAAGTATACGCTCGCCCACGTTGCGCCCCACCATCTACAGAGTGCTTCAATATTAATGCCAATACAGTCAATTATTACATCAACGGAGATCTCAAAGTTCTTTTTAGGGTTCCGTACCCAAAGGTAAAACGTAACCCTATTACTAAGACTTCGCTGTCCGTCCGTCCGTCTGTCACCAGGCTGTATCTCATAAACCGTGATAGTGAGACAGTTGAAATTTTCACAAATGATGTATTTCTGTTGCCGCTACCACGACAAATACTAAAAACAGAACAAAGTGAATATTTAAGGGGGGCTCCCATACAACAGACATGATTTTCATCCAAAAAATCCTGCCTGCAACCAAGATCTGTCATTTGGTGAGGTAACATACATAGTCTCTTTCATATTTATATATACAGATGGTACGGAACCCTTCGTGCGCGAGTCCGACTCGCACTTGGCCGTTTTTTTCTTTTACGCATTCGGTGTACCGCTATTTCACTAAGATGTAATTGAAAACATTATAGAAATATGAAATACTTTTAAAACTATAAAAATAAATTGTTTACGGAGTTCGATCCAATGTCGACAACTTTTCTACGACGTATCAAACTAAGTTACACATAAGTGGCTACGTAAAAAAAACTAAACTAACTACTACCACGCATATTAGTGCGCGTCATTTGTCTCAAAGTCTACTTTGTAAAGCGAAAGCAAATCTCAGAAATACAAAGAAAGTAAAAGGAAAGATTAGTAAGCAGAAGACAAAAGAGAGAACCAAACTTAAAGGAAATTTTCTTACACCAAACCCGAAATTCCTCACATCAAAGCATGACTGTAAAACGTAAAGAAATAAACAAAACATTTTTACATATTAATCCACCTGACACCATTGACGACATAGTTAGAGAACATTTGAAAAACTGGTTCACAACAAAAATATGTGAAAAAGACAGGGTGAAGCTCTATGCAGCCAAAGCAAAGACACTCACCTTAGACTTCTCTTTAGATTTCGGTGAAATTCGGAAGCGACTGAACATACCATCCCCAATGCTACTCGGACTATTGCCCGAATTTGTAGCCACACCACTACTAGTACCAGATCTCTCCGTTCCAGAGACATGGCCAGCATCTTTTTCCTTTTTACCCTTTTGAAAGAAACTCGAGAAGGTTTGTATAATACTCTTACGTCGATCGGGATCCTTGGCTCGCGGAGCAACTTTTCTCACCATCACCGCTGCACCACCACGTTCGCCGTCACCATTTTTACCTGCCTGCGAGAGATTCGGATCTGAAGTGAAATCAGCTACTAGTTCGCCACGCATAGCAGTTGTATTTGAGTTCTCATCCGGCTGTAATGTCATATGCTGAGCTGTTGCAATGTCATTGACACTTTTCGACGAGACAATCTTACGTTCGCGTATGAGACGTTCTTCGGATTTTTGGTCCGACTCACCAGTAGCCTCTTGCAGATCGAGGTGATATCTCTTGCGTAGTAGTTGCAATTTTTCTTCAGGACTCAGTCCGAGATCATGATTTGATTTGAGACGGGCACGTGCTCGTGCTTCTGTGCGTAATTTGTCTGCATTGGCTGCACTTGATTGGGCCTCCTCTTTACGTGCAGTTCTTATAGGTGCCATGGGCGTTGCATATGAAGCATTTGCACCAACAGGATTACGTTTTGTTGGGACCTCATATTTTGTAGGTAAGTTACAATGACTCGAATACGTGAACGATTGTGTCTTACTCAACTTGGGCCCTTGATCGTCGGGATCAAAGTTTTCGCTGAATGGTCGTTGCTTGGCCGAGCGTGGAGGTGCATCGACAAATATTGAAGCAACGTCTTTGGTCTCCTTAGGAGACATTTTTGTCTTCGTTCCCGCCAATGGATTGTTTTCCTTAAAACTACTACCGCTATGATCGCCACCGGATGCAGACAAGCCGGCTTGATAGACGGGCGGATTTGTGACGGTCGTCATTGGTATTGGGCTTAGACTGGTGCCTTTTAAACTACTTGAGAACAAACCACGATTACGACTACGATTCAAACGTTTCTCCGCATTGAGTTGTTTCTTGCTCTGTAGCTTATCCATCACGAGATCGTGTATCAAATCCTTTTGCTTTGTTCGTTCTTTGGTCAGCTCTTCCAGCTTGCGCGTTAGTGTTGGAATTTCAGGTACCTATAAGCAACAAGAAAAATGAATAGACTTATACTCCAACTATGATATGTGCTTACCTTGTGTACGTCCTGTAATGGATTTGCTGGAACGCCAATCGCCGAAAGTGTCGCCTTAGGTTGAGTGACGGTTGAAGAGTTACTCTCAAATATGCATAGAGCCTTGTTACCGCCCTCTATCACAGAATTAGCTTCACTCGTCTCACCCTTAGAGCTCTTTCGACGATTCTGCTTCCGCAAATCAATTGAATCGCATGCGTTACTGATTTGCGTTATCTTGTGTTGTAACTTTCGCAAATATTCCTCGTAGCTAATCTCCTCCGATTCTTTACGTTTTACATTGCCATTAGCCAAGAGTTCCTCATGCGATGATTTTCTGGCATGACTTTTGCTGGACGAACTTGTAGCCGGAGTTGCAGTGGTTGTATTACTACTAAGCGATGTTGCTTTCTCATTTTGTTCCGAACTGCTTCCTGTAGTTTGGAAATTTTCTTGAGTTTTCGGTGATGACGAGTCCATGGGACTGGTGACCACGGTCAGTGCATCACTCTCTTCAGTTGTAGTCGTGGTTGTAGTTGTAAGCGTTGTAGTATTGTTCGCTGTGGCACCCTGAGAATTGGTAAGCATGTAGAGACTATCCTCATCGATATCGTTTGTGCTGTCTGTAAGGGATTGTGAGAGACTCTGAGTCTGTTGTATTTGGGACGGATAGTGTTGCTTTTGCGGCGTTGTCTGTTGCGATTGTGACTTTTGCGGGAACAGCACAGTGCTCGGAAGCTGTGGACTTTCGTTAACCGGTGTTTTGAGTTCGTATTCGGTCGGTAATCGTTGCTGATTGTGACTTAGAAGTTGATTCGGCGATTGAGTGTTGTCTACATAACCTCTTCTACGAATGAGGGTTGTATTTGTTGCGGAGTATGTCTCGGCACAGCTACCTTCCGATCCAGTGTCCATGAATTCTATCTCCCCGATGTCGAGATTTTTTAATATTCCACATGACTCGGTTGATGGTACAGTTTTTGGCTCAGGTTCAGGTTCGGCTTCCGGTTCGTGTGTGATGGAAAGTGACGATTGAAGAGGAGCCTTCTTTGATTTTTTGTTACGCTTAATGGTGCCTTTGTTCGAATTGAGAACGAACTCTAGGTCAACGAAATTCTCCGATATCACATCGTCGGCCGTCCAATCGGAGAGTTCGGTTTCGGTGAGCACTTGATTCGTGACATCAGCGTCAGAGTCTGATCCCCGTGTGAGCAGTTCTGCGGTAGGTGTCTTATCATTGTCCACCTCCTGTTTTTTCTCTCTATCTGTAATGTTCAAGCTATCCGGCTTGATCACTTTACTGCTGTCTTCGGATGTCTCAAGGATAAATGGAATATTTTTTAGTGTGTCGATTTTATTCTCGTTCTTTGTGTCAAACCTTAATTCAGGCTTTTGGGGAGGAGACGGAGGTGGTGAATCGTAGGTTTCCTGTTTCTTTTCAGTCTCAGGATCTTCAGAGGAGGCGGATTGTGTAGGTGCATGCATATCCGGAATAATGATTCCCGGTGGAATTTCCATGTTTTTCAGATCCTCCGGATCGCCAATATACTTACCGTCAATGATCATTAGACTATCGATTTGCATGAGAGTACCAGAACTGTCGTGCACTTCTAATCGCGGAACTATTTGACCAGTTTGAGTATCAGGGCTAGTGGTCGAATCAAGAATGAAGTGTTGTATGTCCTCAACACTTGACGAAGATGAGCTTGAAAGGCTTTCCGATTCGGTGATAAAGTTCTTCGGAGCCCAAGGGATGTTCGGTACTCGAATGCTCGTTTCTTGAATATCGCACTCGGTTTTCTCCGGTGAATCCTTCTTCTCTGCCTCATTATCCAGCAGCGGCTTCTTTTCCAGATTGACTTCCTTGATGTGTGTTATAATGTCCGGGATTGTTTGCTTTACATCCTTTGATACATCCAACTGTTCGATGACGTCTTCAATCACCGTCTTATCGCTCCTTTCAGGCGATTCCACAGTCAGATCAATCACTTTGTTATCGGGCATCAAATTATCAATCTTGGCATTATCGTCCTCCGATTCGAACTTCAGACTTTTTATGAATTCCATATTCGATTCAACCATTTTCGAAGGAACCTCCACCTGAGTCAGGTCAATGATAGGAACTGATTTTTCGGGCGATATCAAATCGATTGTTTCTATGATCGGTGACGGCTTGTTCTTGTTTATGGTTTCCACAAGAGTCGTATTTACGGTCTCCGAATATTCCATTCCCTTATTCAACTCGTTCTTGCTATTTACAAAGACATTCTCTTTCTCCTCAGAGGCTTTCTTGATCGTGATTTCGATTTTCTTATCACTTTGCGTCTCACCCAACTTGGTACGATCGAGGAAGGTCTTCATGCTTGGACTAATATCACTGCCTGGATTCAATAGCTTCTGGCATTCGGAGATGTTCGATTGGAAACTTCGAATTTTCGAATCCAGAATTGATGTTGAGCCGGATTTTTGAATTTTATTTCCATTACCTTGTTCGCCAAGTAAGTAACGTTTCTTTAGTTCTAGACTTTTCTTCGAAGCTATTCCCTCGGTACTAGCGGTCTTGTTAAGTAGATAGTCACCGGGACGGGGATTTTGCAGTGGCATACGATTGGAGCTCAGCAGTGACGGATCAACTTGGACTAGAGGTTTGAATTGCGGTTCCCGCTTAGGTGGTTGCTGTTGACTTTGTGACACACGATTATTTACGTGATATTTTGCTTGACCGGCACTCGGTGTGATGACTGTTTGTTTGATCTATTAGGTCGTAAATTAGTTACAGAAAGGAAATTATATTTCTCAAGACCAAAGACTTACTTGAACTTTAGTTGGTTTTCGTAGGTGCGTATCGTCGATGAAGATCTTCGGGGTTTCACGAATAATCTCGTCATGATCGAATTCAGAGTCGGTGGAAATTTCAGTGGCTGAATTCAATTCTACATCATCTGCCGATGAAGAATCCGAATCACTTTGAACCTGGAAGAGAGAAAAAAGAGATAAATTTGATTTTGGGCTTTATTTGAGCGCTGACTTTAGCTGAAGTTACAGCAATCCACAACGTGATTAGTTTAAAAACAAAAACAGCCAAACGCGAAACTCGACAACGTAGCAGGGTAGCTAGTAACACATTGATTTGGGTTACAATTCAAGCAGCCGTGGTGGTTTAGTTGTAGCGGTTTTTTAAAAGTTGTCTCCAATCCTTATAAGATTCAAATTGTATTGAAACCAATTTGGAATAATAAACCAGTGTTGATTGGTTAGATTTTCAATTGAAAAGACCAAGGAAACTGAAGGCTTCCGTCATGGCATATACACTTCGGACGCCCTTTAAGATATTCCTGTTATTTCAAATAATCCGAACCAAATGACGTTCACATTACGGCGAATAGGCGCAAGCATTGACAAGCGTGGTATCTTATAAACTATCCCTGCTATTGGTATTCCTGGATTACAACAACTTTATAGCCCTTGTTCGCAAGTTAGGCGACCATTCACATTTTTATTGCTTGAGCCTTAATGGGGACCAAGAATAGTTTGAAATTGGGGTCTATATACGGATATATGTAGGACAAGTAGCTGGTCTGCTTAAAAGCGAGAAGAGCCAACGCAGGCGAATACCTTGCGACACTCTTAGTAAGTCCCATCCCCATCTCTTCGTGGTACCACCTGGAGATTTTCGTAAAAAAAAAAAAAGTAAGACTCAGAGACAACCACAAGCCTCGGATTTAACGGACAGACTACATGTTGACGACGTATAAAAGGACAGGAGTATCGGTTCTGCAACTGAAATGTTAGGTCCCTTAACAGCCCGGATGCGGCCGAACAGTTAGAAAACGCCTTAAAACTGCTATAAAGCAGACATTGGTACACTCCAAGAAGTGCGATGGGATGGACCGGATAAAAAGACGACGAAAAACTAAGGCATATACTACGGAAACTGCTACAAGGAGAACTAACAAGGCCTATTTGGATGCGGATTTGTTGTTCGAGATGAACGCATCATAACAATCTGCACTAAAGCTATCTTCGGGAACATCAGACTGATAAGCGTTCACGCCCCCACAAAAGTAAAAGACGACAGAGTCAAAGATGACTTCCATGAACTCCTATTAGAACATACGCTCAATGTCCCAGAATTGTTCAAGGAGATTTCAACGCAAAGGCGGGTAAGGAGGAAATCTTTGAACGGGTCATAGGAAAACACAGCCTACACAGCACTACGTCCGAAAACAGATTCAGGCTATAAGACTTTGTGACGGGACGTAATCTCCTACCAACTAGCACACGATTCCCACATCTCAATATGCATAAGGGGACCTGGCGGTCTGGCGATCGATGCCAGACACTCCTCCAGCATCCTGAATGTTCAAACTTTTCGCGGAGCCAATTTTGACGCGGATCATTACCTTGTTGCAGCCAAGGTACGTATGCGGATATCGTGAACTCTGTGGAGTCGAGTAGGACCATCAAAATATGACGTCGGGAAACTGCAATCGCGAGAGACCGCCGGGAACTTCGTCGCTCTTGTCTCCCTTCAGCTCCCTCAAGAGCCGATGCAAAATGCAGAAACCATAGAACAGCAATGGAGACGTTGTCAAACCGCCATTACGAATACTGCCTCTGATGTATTAAGTATCCAGCCACCATCTAGGAGAAACCCTTGGTTTGATGACGAGTACAGACAGGTACATACAGAAAAACAGAATTCATACATAGCCACGTTGCGTCGACGTACGAGAGCTGCTCGTGAGCTCTATGAGCGGGAAAGGAAGGAAGAGCATACGCTTTTCAGAAGAAAAAAGAAAGAGCACGAGAAGCGCGCGATCGAGGAGATGGAGAGATGTTATCACAGGAACGACGTTCGAAAGTTTTACCAAAGAGTTAAACGAACATACCAAGGGTATAAAGCCAGAGCGGAAGCATGCAGGGATGAACACGGAAACCTCGTAGTTGGATCGCAGTCGATGTTGAGAATGTGGAAAGACTATTTCTGCGGACTGCATAATGGCGAAGATGATCAAGATGCCGCTGTCAGGCAGAACGCACCATTCACACTGGAGGAAGATGAGATGGAATTCCGTCTACCCGACTTAGGGGAGGCTAAGATAGCGATATCAACACTGAAGTCTAATAAAACTGCTGGCGCAGATGGCCTGTCTGCTGAGCTATTTAAAGCAGCTGGAGATGAACATGCACCAGATCATCTGTAAGATATGGTCGGAAGAAACCATGACCGATGAATGGAATCTTAGCATCCTTTGCCCAGTCTATAAGAAAGGAAACCCCGATAACTGCGGAAACTATAGGGGAATGCGTCTCCTTAACTTCGCGTATAAGATCTTCTCTGCTATGCTGTATGAACGCCTGAAACCATTCGTGGATAATTTGATAGGTTCCTATAATGTGGCTTCAGGCCGGGAAAATCCACGATAGACCAAATTTTCACACTGCGGCAGATCTTGGAAAAAACCCATGAATTTCAGGTCGACACACACCACCTTTTCGTAAATCTTAAGGCCGATGAGCTACATATGTAGAGCCATGTTATGTTTTGACACCCCTACCAAACTCGTCAGGTTGTGCAAGATCACAATGAAGAATTCTCGCTGCTCTATTAAGTTCGGTAGGGAGTTTACCGAGACCTTCGATGTCAAAAAAGGATTCAGACAGGGCGACGCACTGTCATGTGATTTTTTCAACATCATCCTCGAAAAGATCGTGCGGGATTCACTGGCCAATACAAGAGGCACGATCTACTTCAAGTCTGCACAATTGCTCGCATACGCTGGTGACATTGTCGTGATTGGGAGAACATAGCGAGATGTCAATTAAGCTTTTGTGAGCAATGAAGTAAAAGCGGCTAAAGTGGGTTTGAAAGTAAATGAGGGCAAAACCAAATATATGCTGTTAAAGAAGGACGTACAACACTGACGTCTTGGCCAGAACGTCAAGGTAGTCAAGGATTTCGTTCACCTCGGCTCACTGGTAAAAAGCAGATGCAGAATAGCTCTTGTCAACCGTTGTTTCTTCGGGCTCAAGAGGTAATTGAGTAGTAGAGCCCTCTCTCGGAAAGCTAAGATGACCCTCTATAAAACCTTAACCAAAGCAAATGCTTGGGCCTTATCAAAAATTAATGAAGAAGCTCTTGATCGTTTCGAGAGGAAAATTCTGTGTACAATCTTCGGTCCACTTTTTGTTGACGGAAAGTGGAGGAAAAATTCGACCACGAACTGTACGGGCTGTACAGCGACTTCGGCCTAGTACGATGTCTACGGATTTCTGAAGTGGATGGTGATTGGTGACGAAAATTCAAACGAAAACGGTCGTGAACGAGTCGCAATGAGCCAGGATTAATGGAGGAAGGTTTTGTTTTGTTTGGTGAGCTGCCCCCGACACAGCAAAACGCTCAATTCTGCCTTGTACTGTCCATAATTTGACCATAGGAACTAAGTAACCTCTTAGAAGGCAGCTTTAGTCAATGGAGGAGAAACACGCTGCCACATAAATCGATAATGATTCGATAGGAGTTAATAATATGTAGGGTAGTTACTTCAGTGTTGAGATGTGACAACACCAATCTGATTGTGTCCCACCTGATATTGTCGTAAAATTTACATTTTTAATTGTAAATGCACTCCAACGCCTTGGATGTCTAGGTCATGTAGAGCGAATGGACACCACAACTCCGGCCCGAAAAGTTTTCGACTCCAACAGTGAGGGACTACGTGGCAGAGGATGGCCGCATCTAAGATGGCACGCACAGTTGGAAAGCGACTTCAACCAATTGGGCTTGCGGTACTGGAAACAACTAGCAAACGGTGCTAACTGGAAAGGCTTGTTGGTTAAGGTCCTAGCAATCCTCGAACTGGAAAGGCTGTCCCAAATCGGCGTCCGAAGGGAGCAGGAGCTTTAACCGAAAAAGGTAAAGGCTCCCGCAAACGGAAGACCGCCGTTAAGGATAGCCTCGCTAGGGAGAGAGTGTGCGATGCCTCCCTCTCCGGTGGAGCGGTGGGAAATCGGAGTCCAATGGCAGATTTGGCGACCCAGAAGGATCAAAGCATAGGCCAGAAGGCGAAGATAGCCAAAAACCACTCTTCGGAGGCGGGCACATCACACAACAAAACCCCTTCCTCCCAGAAGGAGATCCAAATGGCCGTAAGGAGTCGAGAGAAGCAGCTCTCTTATAAAGAGGCGGCTATCTCCTCTGAAAAGGTCAGGATAGTTTTTATCCAGATCAATCTACAGCATTGCAAGGCTGCTACTGCTCTTTTAAATAGTAGAATTGCATGCAGTAGTACAAATCATCACGTTGTATTCATTCAAGAACCGTGGGTGTGGAATAGACGCCTATGTGGCCTTGGTGGTATACGTGATGCTACGATTCTTTATGATGAGCGATCCGAAAGGTCTAGGGTCAGCCTCGTCATATCGTACTCCCTATCGGCAACCAAACTTGGGCACTTTTGTGGACAAGATCTGGTGGCTGCTAGAGTAAGCTAAAAAACGCACGGAGCAATAGAACACTTCATCGTTGCGTCTGCCTACTTTCCCTACGATTAGTTACTACCTCCACCACCGAAGGAAGTCTCTGAACTCGTAGAGTACTGTGAAGCCAGAAAGGTTAGTCTCATCTTGTGTTGCGATGCTAATGCCCAAAACATCACTTGGGGCAGCAGCAAGTGTAACAACATTGTTGATGGTAAGGTCAGAACCATCAACAATGTTGGCTCTCAACCAACGTTTGTTACGACAAGACGACAGGAGGTGATTGACCTGACCCTATTCAATAGATAAGTGAAGGACATTACTAACTGGCGAGTCTAGCCTGATGCTACGCTGTAGGACCATTAATATATCGAATTCCGATTAGGTTGTGGGTTCTCTTCCTTGCAACCTAGACAACATTACCAAACTCAACCGAGTTCAAAGGCCGATAGGCATTGCTGTAACCAGTTTTTTTTCGGTCCAGTCCGGCCGAAACACTCAGCGTACTCCTAAACCTCCTCACTATTGACCACCACATTAGATATACCGCATCCTGCAGTGCAATTAGACTCAAAGAGTCCAGGTTCTGGTCATCAAAACCCTACGGTCATAGTAAGGTGCTGGACCTGTTACCTGAAGACCTGGATACGACTTCAACCAACTTCATGACACCCAAACACAACCTAAACAAAGCCGCCCAAATCCATTAACCATTCAGAACGCTATAGAAAATGGATTGCACTTCACGTAACATCAGGTAGCGTTTTTCACCAACGGTTCGAAGTTGGGAGTGCGGAGTCGGCTCGGGTATCTTCTCAGTGGAACTGAATGGCTGTGTGTGTTCCAAGCGCAAGTCCTTGCGATTAAGGCGGTTTGCAAGATACTCAACCATTACCCCAATATTAAGAGAGACGTTCCCATTTGTATTGAAAGCTAATCAGCCATCAAAGCTCTCGATTCACACACCATTCCATCCAAACTAGTCGCACAGTGTAATGACGAAAGCACTTGTGTAAGTGATTATTTCAACATCATTCTCTTCTGGATTCAATGTCATAGCAACATAGAGGATAACGAAAACGCTGATGCATTGCCAAGCTACGGCTCTACTCTACGGCTCTCTGACGGAGGCAGTATTCCCTCCCATAGGACTGGTCAAGGGACAAATTTTTCAACACTTCCTTTCAAGAACGAACTACAGATGGAGCATCCTAAGTAACTGTGTCATGTCAAGAAAGATATGATCTTCCTAGAACACAAAAATAATTCACGACCTAACAAACGGAACCCGGCATGAGATTGCCAGAATTGTAGCTATCAATACTGGCCATTGGCCTGTTGGCATGTTAGGCATCCCATTTAACACAAACTGCCGAATCCGCAAGTACCCTTTACAATTTCTTTGGCATATGCCCGGCTCTAGCTAGAATAAGACAGGCAAAGCCTTCTTTGACGACCTATCAGCATTCAGTAACATAGAATCCTGCAACATCATTCCATTTCTCAACTCCCAAGGATGGATTTGAAACACATATCGTCACTTGAGTGGTGGCATCAGAACGGCGCATACGTGCGTCTCTCTGAAACTAGGTGGCTACTCCTACCTACCTGCCCAGACTTTTATGTATCTTAGCCCATACCCGAAAGAGGGAAGAAGAATTTCCAATTATCAAAGCTTGAAATTGAATAAGAGCCAACAGTACTCGTAGAACAATCAGCTCGAGAAAAGGACAAGAAAAAGCAACAGAGTCAAGAAAGAATTTCACATAGATATAGATAGTCTAAAGCGATTTACAGGTAATATTACGATTACTCGCGAAAAGGCTCGAAAACGGACGACAATTACCAAGCAAATTGGTTGCGACACGAACTCGAACTTTAGAACTACCATGATAAAACCATGCACAAAGACGTTCGCCCAATATACGGCATCAACAAGTTCAATCAGTAGCACACCGCCTAATTCAGTAATGAATATCTTTCTTGTTATTCTTGCTAAGCTTGAAGAACAAAACAAGTCAAACGAACTTATTTTCGAGAAAATCAAAACTCTCGAAAACAGGCCTCGTTCGCGTCCTATATAAATTTTTTAAATACATTCGCTTGGAACGCCAACGGGCTTCCACAAAAACTTAACGAATTAGAAATGCCATATGCTTGGCTTCTGAAACCCTTCTGACAACGCAAACGCATGCTGAGCTAAGAGGCTGTCATGCCTACCACGCTTACCGACCATCGGGAAGATGCGAGGCGAATCATCGTTATTTATTAAAGATAATATCGAACACTCGCTGGGATTAAGAGTAGAGCTTGAGAAGGTACAAATTAGTACAGTGCGTACCGTGCGCGTTAAGGCAAAAAATTACTCCTTCGCGCTGACCGTTGGAGGCGGCCCAGTTCATCAATCTTTTTAATGATCTTGAACCGAATTTTCTTATTGGTGGTGACTTTAACGCCAAACACACATTTTGGTGTTCAAAATGTATTTCACATAGAGGCAAAATGCTCTACGGAGCTGGTGTAATATGTGATTGCAACTTTTACTAAATTGGCAAACCAACGTACTGGCCTACATACACTGCGAAAACACATGACCTTTTCGATTGTTTCATTGCGAAAGGCACATCTGATCGCTACATTAAAGTCGAAGAGAACTTTGATCTTTCCTCAGACCATTCTCGAGTTATACTGAAGGTGAGTGAAACTCTTACTAAAAAAACCTCAGGTTTTATGGATGAAATTCAAGAAGGTATTAGTCTAAGAGTGCCACTTAGGACGCTGCACGAATTAGAATTCGAAGTCGACCGGTTCATTGAAGCTATTCAGCACGCAGCGTGGAATAATACTCCCTTCCGAAAAAAAAGTGCCGAAGAATGTTTTCATAAAGAGCTGGTAAGGAGTCTTGTCACCGACCCGCAGGGAATAGTGGATGTATTTAAGCAGCACTTCCAGCAGCTGCTTAACGAACATGACCAAGAGAGAGTGGTAGGGACCGAGGAAATCCCAACTCCAGCCGCTGAAGTAGTCCTCCCATCCAGCATCGAAGAAGTCGGCACAACTATTCAGAAGCTGAAAAACAACAAGGCCGCAGGCTCAGATGGCTTGCCATCAGAGCTATTCAAGGCTGGCGGCGATGTTCTGGTAGGGAGCATGCACCAGATCATCTGCAGAATTTGGGAAGATGAAAACATGCCCGACGACTGGAATACCAGCTCCATATGCCCCATCCACAAAAAAGGCGATCCTACCTCTTGCAAGAACTAAAGAGGTATATCCTTGCTCAATGTCGCATACAAGATCCTGTCCAGCGTATTGTGTGAACGTCTAAAACAATTTTGCACCGCACTAATCGGCAGCTACCAGTGCGGCTTCCGGCCCGGCAAATCAACTATAGACCAAATTTTCACACTTCGACAAATCCGGGAAAAGACCAACGAGTTTCGAATCGATACACACCATCTTTTCATCGATTTCAAAGCCGCATACGACAACATTAATCGTGAAGCACTGTTTGGGGCGATGGCCGAATTCGGGATCCCGGTAAAACTGATCCAGTTGTGTCGCGCAACGCTAAAAAACATGCGATGCACCGTGCAACTCGGTTCTAGGACCCCGGAACCATTCGAAACATGCACCGGATTTCGGCAAGGAGATGCGCTGTCATGTGACTTCTTCAACCTGGTGCTGGAGCAGATAGTGCGACGGGCAGGCGACAACAGGGAAGGCACTATCTTTTACAAGTCCATCCAGCTGCTAGGATACGCGGATGATATCGACATCATCGCGTGTTCTCGCCGTGGCATTGTGGAAGCTTTCACGGCGATTGAAGAACAGGCGAAACGAGTTGGTCTTAAGATCAATGAGGACAAAACGAAATACATGCTGTCAAGCAAAAACCAATCCGTCGCTCACCACCTGGGACAAAATATAACAACTGACAGCTACAATTTCGAGGTAATTAAGGAGTTTGTCTACCTCGGGGCAAACGTAGATTCCACGAATGACACCACAGTGGAGATCCGGTATAGAATCGCCCTTGGCAACCGCTGCTACTTCGGCTTGTCCAAACAACTGGGGTCAAAACTCCTCACTCGAAAGACCAAAGTCATGCTTTACAAAACGCTCATTCTGCCAGTCTTGCTGTACGGAGCCGAAAGCTGGACGATAAGCAGGACAGCGGAGCTGATTTTGGGTTCTTTCGAAAGAAAAATTCTGCGCCGGATATTTGGTCCTGTCTGTGAGGAAGGTGAATGGAGTAGAAGACACAACCGCGAACTCTACGAGCTGTACCAAGATGTGGATGTAGTCCGGAAGGCAAGGATCCGTCGACTACACTGGCTCGGCCACATCGAGCGCATGGACATCAACGCTCCAGCTAAGAGAGTCTTCGACTCCGAGCCTCCTGGTTCGAGAAGAAGAGGAAGACCGAACCTCCGGTATAAAGACCAAGTAATCGCGGATGTAAGACATCTTGGTCTTGGCAACTGGAAGCAGCGTGCCCGGGACCGTCAAGGATGGAAGGCAGCTATAGCTCAGGCTCAGATCCTCTATGGATCGCAGGCCTGATAAGTAAGTAAGTAAGTAAGGAGAAAAGAAAAGGCAACAAAGTCGAGCGCCGCAGATAAATTTAAAAATCATGGGGTTCGTTCGTACTTAGAAAGCCTAACCGCTGACAAGGAATCAAATTACTCCCTCTGGAAAGCTAGTAAGGTCATTGAAAAGCCTAAACTGCAGGCACCACCTATAAGGAAAAATCAAAATGAATAGGAGAAAAGCGATAAAAAAAAGGCTGAAGTGTTTGCTGAATATCTTGCTAAAACCTTCAAACCACTCGGAGGACAACCGCTACCTGACTATAGCAATACTCTGGAAATGACCGGGGAATATAGAATGACGCGAGTTACGCTTTCCGAACTGGAAAATATCATGAAACCCCTCAAGTCAAATAAAGCACCAGGCTACGACTTAATTACAGGGGATGTCCCTAAAAATTTGCCGAGAAATGCTCTGTTTAAACTTTCATATCTTGTTAATGCAACGCTTAGGTTAGAACACGTATCGAGCCAATGGAAGGTTACCGAAGTTATTATGGTTCTAAAGCCCGGAAAGCCATCGCCGGATAAAAAATCTTACCGCCCAATATCATTGTTGCCGATAATTTCGAAAGTCTTTGCAAGAATAATAATCAATCATTTAAGGCCGATTGTCGAAGAAAGGCGTCTTTTGCCGTATCATCAGTTTAGTTTCAGATGCAGGCATTCGACTTTAGACCAAGTGTATCGAATAACCGATGTGGTCGAAAAGGCACTAACATATTAGCATATGTTTGAGTATATTTCTTGACGTCTCCCAAGCCTTTGACAAGGCATGAAGGTTTGGGATATAAACTGAGACAAGCATACCCCGAACAACTATCGAAAGTTCTGGAAAACTAGTTATCTAATAGACTCCTTCGTGTTAAACATGGGAGCGAATACTTAAATTTAAGAGCAATTACGGCTGGTGTTTCGCAGGGATGCGTACTTGGTCCGCTACTTTACCTGTCGTATACCAAAGACAGGTCGTCAACTTTGTATCCGTCCGTATCCGAGGCTTCTGATTGTTGTGCAACAATTTTTTTTTTTCCGTGATAGGGATGTTACCCCTTAACACAACCCCTGACTTTTTTTCCAGGAACAATGGAATCGGGTCGCACATTGATTCACTACCTGGCGAGTGCCAGGCAGCTTTCCAGGGAAAGCCACACGGAGACTATGTATCTACTTGGATTGAGCAGGGACAGAGACCGAGGCTGATTAGCTTCTTTACTCTGCCAGACTATGCAGGATGATAATGGAGAATTCTTGGTAGTGAATCAGCCGCGATCATTGATGTTAAAAAAGAATTTAGACAAGGTGAATGGCCAACACAAGGAGTACGATCTATTTCAAGTCTACGCAAGTGCTAGTGTTCGCCGATGACTTTGACGTAATTGGACGAACACAGCGGGACGTCAATGAAGCGTTCGAGAGCATTGAAGCAGAAGCGACTAAAATGGGTCTTTCGGTTAACGAGGGTAAAACGAAATATATACTGCCAACCAAAAAATACGCACAACACCGATGTCTCGGCCAGAACGTCACAATTGGCAGCTACGAATTCGAAGTAGTCGAGAACTTCGTCTACCTTGTCTCACTAGTGGCCAACGACAACAGCATCAGCCCTGGGGTCAAACGCAGAATTACTCTCGCCAACCGCTGGTTCTTTGGGCTCAAGAAGCAATTGAGAAGTAGAGCCCTCTCTCGAAAGACGAAGCTGGATAAGGAGGCTATTTTTGAACGGGTCATTGGAAAGCACAGCCTACACAACATCACGTCAGAAAACGGACTAAGGCTAGTGGACTTTATGGCGGGAAAAATCTGGTAGTAGCAAGTACACAATTCCCACACCTTCACATAAGGGGCCTGGCGGTCTTTCGATCAATCGACAACCAACTAAATTGATCATATTGCGATCGACGGCAGAAACTCCTGCAGCATCCTACATGTCCGAACCTTTCGAGGAGCCAACACCGATTCGGATCATTACCTTGTTGCAGCCAAGGTACGGATGCGAATTTCTCGGAATCAACGGAGTCGAGTAAGAACACCAAAATTTAACGTCGGAAAGTTGCAATCGCAGGAGACCGCCAGGACCTTCGCCGATCAAGTCTCCCTCAAGCTCTCTCAAGTCCCGATGCAATCTGCAGAAATGAGGTCGTTGTCAGAACGCCATTAGAGAGGCCGCCTCAGATGTACTCGGTTTCGAGCCACCACCGTCGAGAAACCATTGGTTTGATGATGAGTGCAGACAGGTCCATGTAGAGAAACAGAATGCATACATGGCCACATTGCATCGACAGACAAGAGCTGCCCGCGAGCTCTATGAACAGAAAAGGAGGGAGGAGCATGCGCTTCTGAGAAGGAAAAAGAAGGAGCACGAGAAGCGCGAGATCGAGGAGATGGAGAAATGTTACTGCAGGAACGACGTTCGAAAATTTTACCAGAAAGTAAAACGAACATGCCAAGGCTAAAAAGCCAGAGCAGAAGCCTGCAGGGATGAGCACGGACAACTAGTGGTGGAGTCGCAGTCGATGCTGAGATTGTGGAAGGACCATTTCTGCAGACTGTATAACGGCGATGATAGTCAAAATGCCGCCGTCAGGCAGAGCGAACCCTTCTCTATGGACGAAGACGAAGGAGAATCCCGTCCACCCGACCTAGATGATGTTAAGATAGCGATATCGAAACGTACGTCTTATAAAGCTGCTGGAGCAGACGGACTCCCCGCGGAACTGTTTGAAGCAGCTGGCAATGAGCTGATCAGGAACATGCACCAACTCATCTGCAAGATATGGTCGGAAGAACGCATGCCCGATGAATGGAATCTCAGTATCGTTTGCCGGGTCCATAAGAAAGGAGACCCCTATGACTGCGCCAATTAGAGAGGGATAAGCCTCCTGAACATCGCGTACAAGATCCTCTCTGCCATACTGTGTAAGTGCCTGAAACCGTTGTTGGACAATCTGATAGGTTCCTACCAGTGTGGTTTCAATCCAGGAAAATCCACGATAGACCAAATATTTACACTACGGCAGATCTTGGAGAAGACCCATCAATTCCAGGTCGACACGCACCATCTTTTTGTCGACTTTAAAGCCGTATATGACAGTTTTTATAGAGACGAGCTATACAGAGCCATGTCATGTTTTAACATTCCTGCCAAACTCGTCAGACTGTGCAGCATGACTATGGAGAACTCTCGCTGCTCCATTAAGATCGGAGGTGAACTAACCAACTCCTTTGATGTTAAAAAAGGTTTTAGGGTAACGCACTGTCATGTGATTCCTTTAACATTATTCTTGAAAAATCGTGCGGGACTCTGCGGCCAATACAAGAGGTACGATCTACCTCAAGTCCACACAATTGCTTGCCTACGCAGATGACATTGACGTTATTGGACGGACAAAGCGAGACGTCAATGAGGCGTTCGAAAGCATTGAAGCAGAAGCGGCTAAAGTGGGTCTAAGGGTAAATGGGGACAAGACCAAATATATGCTGTCATCCAAGAAAGACGCGCAACACCGACGTCTTGGTCAGAACGTCACCTTCGGCAGCTATATTTTTGAAGTAGTCAAGGACTTCGTCTACCTTGGCTCGATAGTGACAAGCAGCAACAACACCAGCGCTGAGATAAAACGCAGAATAACTCTTGCCAACCGCTGCTTCTTCGGGCTCAAGAGGCAGTTGATAGTAGAGCCCTCTCTCGAAAAACTAAGGTGTCCCTGCGTGCAATCTTTGATCCCGTTTGTGTAAACGGAGAGTGGAGGAGGAGATCCAACCAAGAACTGTACGGGCTGTACAGCGACATCGGCCTAGTTAGACGTCTTCGGATCCAACGTCTAAGATGGCTAGGCCAATGTACATCAACGCTCCGGCCCGAAGTCTTCGACTCCAACCCCGAGGGACGACGCAGCAGAGAACGACCGCATTTAAGGTGGCGCGCCCAGGTGGAAAAGGACGTCAACCAACTGGGCGTGCGGCACTGGCAGCGGCTGGCCAAAGATCGGGCCGGCTGGAGAGGCTTGGTTGAGGCCCTGGTTCACCCCGAACTGTAGCGCCATCAAAGTAAGTCAGTAATTCGCGGATGCAAGACAACTTAAGTCTTGATAACTGGAAGTACCGGACACGCTGCCGTCAAGGATCCTCCATGGATTGCCGACCTGATAAGTGAGTAAGTATACGACTCTGGGGTTGTATCAAGAAGAGTAGTTCTTAAATTTTTTTTTTTAACTATTTGCGCGCACTCAAGGTCTAATAACCTTATTATGTCCGCGACACAGTGCGGGCAGAAGGTAGAAGGGAAGAGGGATAGAGGAAACGACGATGGGTATTGATCTTAAATGCTTGCATGTTGCATCGAGGGGGGAAAACCGAATCCGGCAGAGAGTTCCAGGTTCGTGTGGTTCGGTTAATGAAAGATTCTCTATATTTGACGGTACGTCCGAAAGCGGGCTTCAGGGTATATTGGTGAGCATTCCTAGAGAGACGTGTATCGCGGGAGAAATGTTGAAGGGGCGGAATGCAACTGGCTATTTCATCAGAGCATTTTTGGTGGAAGTAACGATAAAACAGGGAGAGGCAGGTAACATTTCTGCGGTGTTCCAGCGAGTCTAATGTTTTGGTAATGCTGGAGTCACCTAACAGTTTTATCGCGCGTTTTTGTATTCTGTCTAGTAGGTGCAATGAGGTCTTGGAAGCACCGGACCAGACATGAGCGTTAAACTCTAATGAACGCCTTATAGATTGTAGCCAGATCTAAGGGTGAGAAATATTTCTTGCATATGTATAAGAAGCCTAGGCATTCCTCCGCATTCTTGGCGACCCTGAAATATGGTCTTTCCAATTAATATTGTGAGCAACACTCATACCTAAGATGGAAAACTTTTCTGAGATGCAAGTGCCACTCATGGATAATGGCTGCGGGTTAGTTATAAGCTTTAACGACAAGAGACAGCACTATGTTTTGGATGCATTAAATTCCACTCTATTGTTTTCCCCCCATTGGATGATGCTGTCGATATCGGAATTAACTGAGCTTAACATACGCTGCCGCTCATTATCTACAACCGAAGTGCAGGGTCGTAAACTAGTAAACGAATATGAAAAGCTGAGGGTACTGGCGTCAGCGAAGGAGTGAATTGCATTAGAAGTAACAGACAAGAGATCATTTATAAAAATGAGAAAGAGTGTCGGAGACAAAACGGAGCCCTGGGGAACACCGGCATTTACAAAGTGAGTATCACACTAGAATCCGTCCAAAACAACTTGAATTGAACGATTCGAAAGGTAGCTTCTAATCCATTGAAAGAGAGACTCATCGATCCCAAAAGCACGCATTTTCGATAAAAGGGCTTCATGACAAACCCTGTCGAAATATCCAGTGCAACAATTTTGCTTTCACCTGCTTGGTGAAGCGAGTGATTCCACTTTTCGGCGAGATATGCCATCAAATCACCAGTGGATCTGTTGCTGCGGAAACCGTATTGACGGTCATTGAGGAATTTTCGTGATCCAAGATATTTCATAAGCTGACGGTTAATCAGCGTTTCCATGACCTTGGAAAGAAGGGACGTTAGTGCAATGGGTCGGAAGTTGGAGGGAGATGATTCGCCTTTTTTGGGTATAGGCTGGACAAATGCTGTTTTCCACCTACTCGGAAAAAGCCCAGAGGAGTAGGAAAGGTGAAAAAGCTTACGCAGTGGCTTTGCCAGCATTAAAGAACACCTCTTTAAGACTATTAGGGCAATACCATCTGGACCAGCGGATTTGTGTATGTCGAGGTCTTTAAGAACCCTTGCGACTGTACGAGTGCGGAAGTGGATTAGTCCCATTGTGGAATTGACGCACTCTTGTACAGGCGGGGACAAAGTACAAGCTGGCAGCTGAGAACTGGTTGCGAAAGGGGCAGCAAGTAGGTTAGCTTTCTCTAAGGGGGCGACAGCTGGAGTGTCATTGTGGATGAGCGTCGGTATAGACGACGTAGTTGAGTTTTTTACGTTTTTTATAAACGACCAGAAACTTTTGCTACCTTTGGGACACTGAAGGATTTTACGTTTCAGTTTTTGGTCGGATTCGAATTTAACCCGTCGAATGTACTTTTTTCGGTTTTCCTCAGAACTGTTTAACTTGTAGGCCCGAAAATTTAGCTCCCTGAGCTTAATAGCCTCTTTGCCGCTCAAGTTAATCTTGCTGGGAGTAGAATCTGCCATGCCAATTCGGATAATATTTGCGATAATATCAGTTGCGGCGTCCACGTCGTTGTCGAGGAAGCACAACGACCAGTTAAAGATCCGAAAGAAGTTGTTAAGGCCGCACCAGTTGGCTTTCTCGTTAAGCCATAGTGTTCTCTTAGGAGCTTTTTCTTTCACTGGATGGTGGGAGTTCGAGAATTTTGCTGACATGTATCACGCAGTGGTCAGAAGAGCCTAGGGGGCGACAATACATCGATCGTGTATTTGTTAGGCTGAGAGGTAAGGAACAATTCCAGTGTGTTGGCGGTATGACAAGCAACATCGAGGAAACGCGATGGCTCATTCACAAGTTGATTGATTTAACTCAGCAAAAATTTCCTTCGGGTGTTGTCTGTCCAGAATGTCGAAGCCACTGTGAATTGTGTACATCGAAATCGCCCGCTAATACGATTTCAGTGCGAGGGAACAGGGAAACAATTCTTTGGATGGAATCAGACAGTGCGTCGAATGCATCAAATGTTGCATTCCTGTCTAGATTTGGGCTTCTACAAAGAAAACAGTTCTTCTATTATACAAACGTTTCAAAATAAAGTATTGGGGGTGGCCGTGGTGCAGTGGTTAACCTCATCGACCGTCGAGCGGAAGGTCTATAGTTCAATACCGTTCACAGCCAAGAAAAAGTACAATAATTCCTATATGGACAAAAAGTATGCAACACAGAGGTGAATGGGAAAGTGACCAGACGTACTGCTGCAGGCATAACACTCACAGTATACGGTCAACTGGAAATTCATCTTCTGAGTGTGCTATGCAATACTAAAAGTGCTCGAACGAATCACTACTGACTATAACCAACGCGGAATTTGGTCGGCTCTCGTCCTATCTAGGACAACCACCCCTGAGAGTAGTGAACGAACATCAACGACCCAAACCACTCCACTCCGTTCAGGTTGTGTGTCTATCACATCATAAGAGAATATAACTCTTGAACCTGCGCGAGTCTCTAAAAAAAAAAAAAGCGAGCCGTTGTTAACGCGCCGTGGTACATTCGAAACGACGATATTCATCATTATTTAAACATTGAAAATGTCGACAATGAAGCTAAATTCTTCGCCTGAAAACACAGAGATCGACTAGAAGGCCATAACGATAATAAGCCTCTTGAAAGAATAGAGGAACGAAACCTGTTGCGCGGTCTTCAAAGAACAAAACCACTAGATATAGCGCGACGAACCTGTACTTTCACTGGAACTCTGCCTACTAAGTGTGATTACCTCGAGAACGGAAAACTGCTAGATAAGTCAATTGACTTAGTTGTAGTAGAAAAATAAAAAACGGCCAAGTGCGAGTCGGACTCGCGCACGAAGGGTTCCGTACCATCTGTAGATATAAATATGAAAGAGACTATGTATGTTACCTCATCAAATGACAGATCTTGGTTGCAGGCAGGATTTTTTTTGGATGAAAATCATGTCTGTTGTATGGGAGCCCCCCTTAAATATTAATTTTGTTCTGTTTTTAGTATTTGTCGTGGTAGCGGCAACAGAAATACATCATCAATTTCAACTGTCTAGCTATCACGGTTCATGAGGTACAGCCTGGTGACAGACGGACGGACGGACAGCGAAGTCTTAGTTTTACCTTTGGGTACGGAACTTTAAAAAGGGTGGTGTTTTAGTGAGTCAAATCTCACACCTCTGAGCACGCGGTGTCGGTCCTCATAGTGTCTTTTGAAGATGTTCACCAACCTTCGCAAAAAAACAAAATTACATTTTTACGACATAGTGTGTAAAAGACTCTGTAAGTCATAAGTCAAGGTAGTAAATAGTTAGCTCTAGGTACACGACAATCAGCCATTTGCATGCAAACAAACGAACACAACTGATTTCGGTTTGAAATTAATTTTTCTTTTTTAGTACGCGATAGTTATTTGGTTTTAAAATGTTTGTACAGCTATTAATTCCTTTCAGGTACGATCCCAAAAAGGCACAACACAATGAAATTAAGGAATTAAAAAGTAAAAAACAAAAACAAAAAAATGATGAATTGAATCTGTTTGCTGTGAGTGATTTTGATTTTATGATAAAGAAATAAAATGAAAAAGTTAAGTAAATGTTAAAAAACTAAAATTAAATACAGTCAAAATCGGTTATAAGGTTCATGCTATATTAACCAAATATCGGTCTTAACGATATCGCCTATAACGAACTATCGCTTATAACGGACAGTTTTAAATTGAAAATTTAAATTTTTTGCCCGATTTACAATACTGCGTTAGTGCTACCGTTCCCTACGTTACGTGCGAGTGCGTCAGACGTACTTGAAAAATAACATTTCATATCATCTATTTCAAGGTCAGCAATCTAAAGGGCGAGTCACATAGAACGCGTCCGTGCGTGCGTGCTTTGACAGCTAAGTAGAATACACACGTTCTTTATGGGAAAGGGCACATAGCCGACGCACGCATGCGCTTCGACGCGCAGAGTAGAGCTACCTTTCTACTTTTTGACGCGCTGACAGTTCATACATTCATTTTAGTCGGATATTATACGATTCAGAGCATCGTGGCGCAGTGGGTAGTGTGTTGGCCTCTGACGCCGATGACACGGGATCGAATCCCGACACAGCCATGTCATCGAACGTGTTTTTCAAGGAGTTTCTCCTCAGCGGGGTTCTGACAAAACCCCCTGTAGTAAAATTGTCATGAAAAGCTTCTCGGAATTCGCCGTTCGGAACCGGCAATAAACTGTAGGTCCCTTTCACCTAGGTGAAAATGAAATCACACATAACATGGGTGATTGAGAGAAGCTCAGCTCAGGTTCTTTATGGACTGTAACGCCAACATATGTACATACATTATACGATTCAATTCTCTCCCCAGAAACACGAACATTGGGTGAGAGAAGTAAGAAGCGTCCGGGGTAGGTCGTATTGCTTGTACTGGGGATTTGATTCAATACTTTGACAGTTCTCTTTTTCATTTTCTCTTATTTTGCGAGTTTTTGTGCGGTGTCGCTCAGTATAACGTAAAATCCACACACCCAAAGACAAAATGCGGGCTAAGTGTCACTTTGTGGTGAGCTCCCTATTCAATCGTGTGATGATTCATTGAATACGAACAGAAAACACAAGAGAGAATAAACAAAAATTGACTCAAAGAATTGAACTGGGACTGACAAATATAGTATATGGCCGAATTGAATTATTTGACATTCATTTCTGACAGACGCACGGATTGACGGATTCTATGTGACGATTCTTGCCTCGCGCGCGTTGGCGTTCTATGTGACTGGCTCTTAAAACATAAAACAAAAAATCCAATTTCAGATTAAATTGCAATTGAACTGTCAAAGCGCACTAGATTTCTGACAATGTCGAAACATTTGCGTGAGAGAGTGCCATGGTTACGTGAGGTTACGTCCATATTCGCTCCTATTTTTGTGACAAACGTTAAAAAATGTCCTGTCCAGGGATAAAGAATGAGATACCAATCTTTGACAGGCACTTTGACAGTTTGCACCTACAAACGCGTTGCGGTTTGACGGCGTCTTGACTATGTCATTCTGCCTTGTTGCGACCATTTTGCCACGTCTTGACTCCACACATCGACGCAGGCTCAGATGGTTTGCCATCAGAGCTCTTCAAGGCTGGCGGCAATGTTCTGGTAGGGAGCATGCACCAGATAATCTGCAGAATTTGGGAAGACGAAAGCACGCCCGAAGACTGGAATACCAGCTCTATTTGCCCCATCCACAAAAAAAGGCGATCCTACCTCTTGCAAGAACTATAGAGGTATATCCCTGCTCAATGTCGCATACAAGATCCTGTCCAGCGTACTGTGTGAACGTAAGCCCTTTTGCACCGCACTAAGCGGCAGCTACCAGTGCGGCTTTCGGCCCGGCAAATCGACTGTAGACAAAATTTTCACACTTTTGCAAATCTTGGAAAAGACCAACGAGTTTCAAATCGATACAGACCATCTTTTCATGGATTTCAAAGCCGCATACGACAGCATTCATCGTGAAGGACTGTTTGGTGCGATGGCCGAATTCGGGATCCCGGGAAAACTGATCCAGTTGTGTCGCGCCACGCTAAAAAATACGCGATGCACCGTGCAACTCGGTTCTAGGACTTCAGAACCGTTTGAAACATGCACCTGATTTCGGCAGGGAGATGCGCTGTCATGAGGGCGCCGTGGCGCAGTGGTTAGTGTGTTGGACTCTGGCGCACGATGAGCGAGTTCGGATCCCGATAACACCAACACCATCGAATGTTTATTTCGCGACGTTCCTCCCCGGCGGGGTACTGGCAAAACCCCCCGTAGTAAACTTGCCATGAAAAAGCTTCTCGACTCACGCCGTTCGGAATCGGCATTAAACTGTAGGTCCCTTTCACCTGTGTGAAAAATAAATCACACACAACATGGGTGATTGAGAGAAGCTTGACTCTGGTCCTCCATGGGTTGAAACGAAACCAAAGAAGAAGATGCGCTGTCATGTGACTTCTTCAACCTGGAGCTGGAGCAGATAGTGCGACGGGCAGGCGTCAACAGGTAAGGCACTATCTTCTACAAGTCCGTCCAGCTGCTCGGATACGCGGATGATATCGATATCATCGCATGTTCTCGCCGTGGCATTGTGAAAGCATTCACGGCGATTGAAGAACAGGCGAAACGAGTTGCTCTTAAGGTCAATGAGGACAAGACGAAGTACATCCTGGGACAAAATATAACAATTGACAGCTACAATTTCGAGGTAGTTAAGGAGTTTGTCTACCTCGGGGCAAACGTAAATTCCACAAATGACACCACAGTAGAGATCCGGCATAGAATCGCCCTTGGCAACCGCTGCTACTTCAGCTTGTCCAAACAATTGGGGTCAAAACTCCTCACTCGAAGAACCAGATGTCATGCTAAATGTCATGTTTTACAAAACGTTTATACTGCCAGTCTTGCTATACGGAGCCGAAAGCTGGACGATAAGCAGGACAGCGGAGCTGATTTTAGGTTCTTTCGGGAGAGAAATTCTGCGCCGGATATTTGGTCCTGTCTGTGAGGAAGGTGAATGGAGAAGAAGACACAACCGCGAACTCTACGAGCTGTACAAAGATGTGGATCTAGTCCGGAAGGCAAAGATCCGTCGACTACACTGGCTCGGCCACATCGAGAGAAAAATCCTGCGCCGGATATTTGGTCCTGTCTGTGAGAAAGGTGAATGGAGAAGAAGACACAACCGCGAGCTCTAGGAGCTGTACAAAGATGTGGATCTAGTCCGGAAGGCAAAGATCCGTCGACTACACTGGCTCGGCCACATCGAGCGCATGGACATCAACGCTCCAGCTAAGAGGGTCTTCGACTCCGAGCCACCTGGTTCGAGAAGAAGAGGAAGACCGAACCTCCGGTATAAAGACCAAGTAATCGCGGATGTAAGACATCTTGGTCTTGATAACTGGAAGCAGCGTGCCCGGGACCGTCAAGGGTGAAAGGCAGCTATAGCTCAGGCTCAGATCCTCCATGGATCGCTGGCCTGATAAGTAAGTAAGTAAGTAACACGTATAGTATCGGTGTGTATTACAAAAGCATCAACCAACCCCTGCGGGGATCAACGGTCAGACGTACGAAAGATTGTTTATTCCAGGTCCTGTCTTTATCTCGATTTTTTCGACGAATTCGAATTTTGTTCTCTCTCGGCTCTAGTTTTTCGCAAACGTAAGGAACGGTAGCACGATGCAATAATTCAGAGACTCCCATTGAAAAAAAAAAAAATAATGGAAAATCGGTTATAACGAAACACCGGATATAACGGACAAATTCCCCTCCCATCGAGTTCGTTATAACCGATTTTGACTGTAAATGAAAAGTAAAAACTAAAATTTAAATTTAAATAAAAAACGAAACTGAGCGAACTGAATGTCGAATGAAAAAGAAAAGGAAAAAGAAAAATGAAATTTTAGTCGCTTCACTCGGGTTATTGCGGTTGACGACAGCAAATCAATTTTATTAAATAAATTAATTAAGAAAATAAGAAATAAAAAATAAGTAAATCGATCAATGGCGCCAATCAAATCACACACAAAAAAAAAAAAAAAAGAAAACAGCAACAAATGGGACAAGGATTGTTGGTAAATCCTTTTTGTCGGATATACATTTTACCTTCGGAGATCGTACCCAACAGTTTCGAGCATCAGGAGCAGGGGACACGGGCGAGGAGGCATTTCATTAATTAGCTGTTACTTAATTTATTATTATTCGCTTATTTGGTTTATTTTTATTTCTTTTCTATTTTTTGTATTTTTATTGCAGTTATGATGTGAGTCGGATTTTATTGTTGGTGATTTGCTTTCGTTTGCGATTGAGAGAGATGTATGGAATAGCTAGGATATGAGACACGAATCTTTGGTGGAACCGCGCGTTCCGTAGTGCGGCGGA
Organism: Eumerus sabulonum; assembly: GCA_951905685.1. NCBI lineage: Eukaryota > Metazoa > Arthropoda > Insecta > Diptera > Syrphidae > Eumerus > Eumerus sabulonum. Next base: position 195,644,508 of record OX645060.1, read on the forward strand.
CTACGCTTGAAATAATCGACAAAATTTCGAGAACCTATGGAAGAGGAAGTGGTCGCTGTAGGATAGTGCGGGATGTATGATCGTCGACTATAGTCACTTGATAGTGGGTAATCTGTGTAACGAGGTTCATATCGTCGTCGGCCTGGAATCGTACTTGATGTCGGAAAACGTGGAGTTGTATGATTTTTAGGACGATAGCTCTCGAGGGTGTAGTCAACTTCGACGTCTTCCTCGTCGTCTTCGGAATCGCGTGAGCTCTTTTGTGCTTTAATAGCTTTCTTAAGGTATGGATTGTTACCGGCAATTTTTTCTTCCATAAAATCGCGTTTCATATTGCGAAGATGTTTACTACGATCTATGAGATACTTTGTCTCTCTGTCCACTCTATCGTCGGTGTGCTTTGCGCGATGTGGGCGCGTTGGAGCTAAATGTTCGGTCGACCTAGAAAGACTATTTGTCGGGCTACGTGTATCTGTTGTTGAATCCTGCGATCTGTGACGTACGTTAGGTGTACGGTAATGGGCTACTGATGCAATTGGTATTTCAAAGGGATCACTTTTCTGAATGTCGGGTTCTTGGTCGTTGGATTTTCGAGTAAAACGAGCAAAATCTTCGTATGTCGCTTCATTTGATTCAGTTCGTACGGGCTTCGCAACTGTATGAGAACCCTTAGGAGTTGGTGTTGACCTTAGTAACGCCTCTACCTGTTTCTCTAGATCATCGCTTTGTTCACGTTTTCTTGGCTTTGGAGTTGTGGATCGGGAAGGTGGTTTAGGTGAGTTACTCCTTTGTTTAGAAGCTTCACCCAGAGTTTGTTGCTTAATATATTCTATCAATTTTGAACTTTGGGGTTCATCTGTAGAAATCATTCGACTAATCGAAGGAATCGGTTGAGGTTGAACACTCTTGTGTTGGGTTTCTTGAATTTGTTGGTTGTAATCGGAATCGCGTTTAATGAGCGCCTGTCTTCTTTCTCTCTCTAATTGTTCGATTATCTCCCATTCGGCTAAACGTTTGCTGGGAATAGGTGAATTGGATGGTGTCACTGAAGAGGACGTTTTCGCAGGTGAGGTAGCTTTTGGAATTTGAGCCACTGGATTAGCTGAAACATTTAAGCTTGGAGCTACTGATTGAGTCACGGTTTGTGCTTTTTCATTCTCCTTGTTAAGGAGTTGATCAATAAACTTTCGCCTGGGCATCGGACTTGTTGGTAATTGTTCCATGTCCCATTCTAATGATCTTTCCTTCGATTGATTTCTCCTATCTACGACTGGAGACTCCAGCCTTGAACGAAGAATGTCACGATACTCCTTCGAAGGTTCTTGATTTTGTTGAGACATAATTGGTTTTTCGGTGGAATTTGTTACTGAACTCGGTGATAGGGGTTGGGATTGGTTCTGGGCAAAGGGTCTTTTGCGAATAGATTTAGGTGGTGAAACAGATGCTTGCGATTTTGACTCAGACGATTCTTGAGAAGTAATTTTCGGACTTGGTGGTGAGACTCTAAGTGGTGTGTCCGAAACTTTTGAACTTGATTGAGACAATGATCTGACGTCATCATGTGGGGAGGATGGTGTCGACTCTTTATTTTGTTGTTTATCTTGTGTTACCGAGGGTTTAGGTAGTGAAATCGATGCCTGTGATTTGGGCTCAAAAGGTACTTGGGCGGTAGTTTTCGGAGTAGCTAATGGGTCTCCAATTGCTTTGTTTTCTTCTTCTTTTTGTAAAGCGACTTCCCCAATATTCGACATTGAAGTTTGTGATGTATGCTTAACACCAGTAGATGGAGACAATCGAGATAATTGTTCTTCCTCATCTATCTTCTTTAGTTCAACAATTTCATTTTCCTTCTCTGCTGAATTTTGCTCTGGAGACTTGTTGCAAATATTCTCTGGAACCACTGGAAGTGTAGATGCTTCAAAACTATTTTTCTCTTCCTTTATTGATACATCAGAACCTCGTCTAGAAGTTATAAGCTCGCCCGAATCAATAGATGTCCTTGATCCTCGTCTTGGTGGCGTGGGCAAAAACGCAGGAGATACTCTAAACACAGAATCATCATCCAGACTGGTTTCCTCTTTAATCGATGCCCTGGAACCACGACGATTGGAAGCGACCGATTCTGCAACTGACATAGTTACAGTTAAATCTGGAACTTTTACAGATATCTCATCGGCTGGAAGTGCCGCAGACGTCTTTGCTCCTGGTATAGGAGGTATCTGAAGAACCAGTGATGGTGATTCAATGTCGACTGACGTTGAACGAGGTGAAACTGAAGTACTTGCTCGCAAATTTTTGAATGGCGTTTCAAGTTCAGCAGATGTTGCTCGGGGTGAAGTAAATGGCTCAACAGAACGATCACATCTCGTAGGTTTTACTGGTGGTCTCACACTCATCGGCACTAAGCTAGGCGATCTTTTACGTTCAGGGGAAGCAAGTTCATAAACAACTTCAAAATTAATCCCGTCGTTAACATCACCACTTGTTCTACGATCAGGTGTGCGCGTAGGCGATCGTGATTCATCGGAATAATAGTAATATCGCGGAAATGCAATTGGAGCTGGGCCTTCGGGAATAGGGACTAGATTGGGAATTATCCGATTCATTGTGTCTTGCACCGATGGGGCCATATCAGATGGATCAAGTCTTTTAACCGTCTCTTTCGCTTTCGCTTCTGACCTCTCTGGACTTAGGCTCATGGATGAGGATGTACTTTGCCTGATTTGTTTCTGATGACTAGGAAATAAATGTTCAAATTTGGATTTAGCTTCTTCAACAGTCATCGGTTTATCGTCTTCCGTATTGTTTTCGTCCACTATTACGGCTCTGGGAGTTATTGCAAGAAGTTCACCATTATCATCGAATTCTACATCGACCAGCATATCGTCGGTAAACTGACTGAAAAGCTTTTCAATACTATCCTCGGAGGATGCTCGGCTTTGTTTTCGATCAGTAGAAGTCGATCGTCTTGCAATGTTTTCGAATTCTTCGTTGATTTGTTTCGATTGGAACTGAGTGTCATCGTCCCTTTGATCTTCTTCTATTGGCGCGGCTACGACAACAACTTCTTCCTGAATCCGAGGGGTGGAGACAGCTGCTGCACTTTCTGGCAAAACTATGTCCTTACCGAGTTCATTCACGATTTTGGAAAAAATCTGATCGACATCTGTAATGTCATCGACGGTTATTGTTTCATCGCTAGCTTTAGAGAAATCGGACGAACGACGGCTAAGAGATAGTGGTACACTAACTGCAGGGTTTGATTGAAATTCCAGTTGTTCTTCATTCGGTTTATCATTTGGGATATGTTGTGAAGGGGTTTTGAGATTACTTATAGTATTTTCTGTCTTGGAATTTCTACGACTTGAATTTTGTGGAGTTAAGGTACCATTTTTATTCCTAGTATCTTTTTGAGGTGTTTCACCACTTTCATGCATCAATTTGATCTGCGATCCTTGTCTACTTGGAATTTTGCTATGCAAAACAGATTTATCCAGACTTTCTTGAGATCTTGGGCTAAGCTTAGGTTTTGGAGCCTCTTCGCCTTGCAAGCCTAGTCCGCTTGATGGACTTGAATACTTTTTCTGGTTTTCATGAGCTGCTTTATCGTTTTGCGGGCCACCTTTTATACCTTTCTCTATGGGTGGTTTCAAAATGTCTGCAAGTCCACTAGAAGCAGATCCTCTTCGGCTCAAAACCTTCTGCGCAGTATCCAGCATATTTCTATTAAGTTCAACTGACGTTTGTAATTTTTTTCGGTTTTCGTTAATGGGAATTTTCGATGCAACCTCTACAGCCTTTGCCTTAGGCTCTTTATTCTCATGTCCATTTTGAAGGCAATTTTGATCTTCAAACGAAGTTCTTCGACTACCATTGGATTTTGTTAAATCCGCAGCTTTATGTCTAGCTTCTTCAGCTCGTGCTTTCTCTTCGAACGAAGCTCGTCTGCTGCTTACTGACTCGACCTTTTTCCGATGTTCTAGTATTTCCTCCCGAGGGGACTTCTTCAATACTTTCGCTGGTGATTTTCGTTTGAAACTCGACTCGGTAGGCGATTTTTTCTTCTCAGGAGACTTTTGTTTGATTCCAAAGAACTTTGAGTATTTCGTCTGTTGAAACACTGGTGACTGGCAGATTTCCTTCTTGCCTTCAACTTCAGCTTCGTTTTGTTTCTCTCGGCGATTGGTATAGAAGGTGTCACGTTTCTTTTGAAGAAAATTCGTGGCTTCAGTCTTCCATTCGGACTTGAGGTATTCCATTGTCTTTTCCAGATCTGTCATCGTGTCTGCCTGATCGGATTTAACCGATTCTTTGGATCTATACAAACTACTACTAGTACTGTTGGCCTTACGAAGCTTAAACGATTCATTGGACTTAACAGAACTCATCGATTCGAATCGTTGTAAAATTTTCTTCACCCCCATTGGACGATCGCCATATTCCATGGGTTGTATATTCTCTTGCGTTTTCCGGAATTCGTCTTCACCCAGACTTTTGGTTTTCAAAAGTTTCCTCTTCGATGGTGGCGGCAGACCAAGATCGATTCCGGTTTCCTCAAGAATTTTCTCAATTTTTTCCGATATGTCATCGCTTGGCGATTTCTCTTCAGTGAAAAGTTTTTGATATTCCAAACTTGGCGAACGAATTTCTTGACCATTTTGTAGAATTTCGTCAAGAATCCTATCCGCTTCATCTTTGATTTTCTGCGAGGCTTCTGATGCTTTCTTTGCTTTTGTACCTTTAGGAACGATTTTTTTGACGATTTTTATGCCACCCTTTTTGCCAACAGACCTCACTACCGGTGCCCTCTGAATGTCAATAGCTCCATCGAGCTGGTGTTCTTGCAAACTGAAAGCTTTCTCGCTGTGTGAAGCCATTGATTTCTGTCTTCGCGGCGGTGGCTTAGGTTTATCAGCTTCATCAATGCTTTGAGATTTTTTTAACTTATCGGCGATGGTAACAACAGCTCTCCGCTGCGGAACTGGACTCGGCGGAAAGTACTTGGTCAGGTCGATGTCCTTCAAAGTTTTCTGACTTTTGTTTGCGGTTGAAGTTGCCTGTTTTTCCTGCTTCGTATTGGGAAAGTATTTTGATATATCTAACGAGCCCTGATGACTTATTTTTGGCGTATTGATTTGTGATTTAATTGTGTCCATTGTGTCGGCAAAATTTTTACCTTCAACCTGTTTTAATGCATCGCTCATGCGGTTATCGTTTGCATTTTTACTTTCGAGTTTTGTACTAGACTCAGATCGTGGAAGTGGATCCCTAGAGGGGGCTATGTAGGAATTATCCATCATTTTGACAATATCTAAGATTCCCTCGATTTCCATCTTGTCCGTAGACATTTGAGGTACATTCTCCTTCTGATCATCTTCAAAATGATCGGTTTGATCTTGAGCTGAATTAGACGTTTGTGATGGTTTAAGTAGAAGTCCATCACCGTGATCATCGTCTCCATGTGAAGTGGTTTCGGGGGGTTTTGCAACTTCAGATGATGGCTTTAAAGGTTCTTTTTCCTGTCCAATAGCTTCGTTCTTTTTCTCATTCATATTCGCCTCTTCTATTGGACCAGGAGTTTTCAGCATCTCACCTACACTATTATCCAACAACCACTTCTCTTTCAGCGACAACTTCTTCATGATGTCACTCTTCACCAGGTTCTCCTTCGCCATACTCTCAATATCTTTATTCATTTTCATCAAGTTATTTAACCTATAAAGCTTTTCACTAATCGCGTCTACATCCGCACTTAACTTACGATCTGAATTTTGTTCGATCTTCTCGATATCGACTTTAGTCGGCGGTGCAGTCTGATCTGACACACGCGAACCTAACGAACTTGTATCCGCGTCACGATTTATAATTCTCTCATTACTCACATCATCAGTATTTTGCGTCGTAACATCTTGTTGTAACCCTACACCCTGTGTTCGCTTTCATGGCCAAAGCAATATAGTTTTGAAATAGAATAATAAAAATAAAAATAAAACAGAAAAAAAGAATTTTTGAAATTTTAGTTTATGTTTAGTTGGCAGCTATTATCTCGATATGGCCACAGAAATTGGGAGTATACTAGCGTGATTCTCACCTCTGTTTCAGTGTCTGTTGGTAGATTGGTTGGCAGTGGTAGGAGACGTACTTCTTCGCGGCGCATTTCACGAGCCTTCTTAATCTCCTCGCCTTCGGTATCGTCTTTGCCGTCATCTATAAAAAATCATACACACGTCTGAAGTCATATTCCAAAAGTAACGAAGCCATCAATTGTCACTTACCGATCAAACCTTCACTGGAATCATAGAAATCGTCGTCACTATCGTCACTATTAACATTCGAATAATGCTGCTTTCCAATCCAATCAGTTGCCAGTTGGAGAGTTTGTTGGGCAATTGGCGAACCATTTGCTTCTTCGAACATATCCGATTCGGAGTCATCGTCTGACTCATCGGAGCTGGACGAGGTATCCGATTCGGATTCGGCGCTTGGTTGAAGGAAGTTACGTCCGGACCATTCGTTCTCGTCGATAATATGCTCTTCGGATGGTTCACCGTCGGACATGGCATCAGTGTTTTCGAATTCAATACGCTCAGGTGTTTGACCGCGATCGAGTAGATCGAGTTGCACGACACTCTCTGTGATTCCACGTGGTTTCTCAGGTGTTTTAGGCTCCCCTCCACCGGCTGCATGGGAGCCATGAGCTGTTGGTTTCTGTATAAAGAGATAGAGATTCAAATAACTTCTTCATCGACCCTATCGATGCTTACTTACCCGCTGACCAGATTTTCTAACAACCGGTCGAATTGCTTTTGCAGGCAGTCTAAAGTGTTGTGTGCAATAGAAACGACCATCCGGATCGTCACGATCGAATGCATAGCCCCCAAGACGTAAGTTCGTGTGACAATGATGACATTTCAAACAGGAACGATGGAAGATCAAGCCTTCAGTAGTGATCTTTTCCATAAGGTAGACTGTTTGTTTACAGAAATGGCATTTCTCTGAGGCGGCCTGCTTCTTGAAAGCCAATGCTACCTTGGAGTTCTACAAGAAAAAAATAAAAACCATGAGGCAGTGAACTAAAGTACAAAATGCTAGCGTGTCAAACTCGGAAAGAAGCATTTGAAAGCGTGAAAATATGGGCAACGCTTAGTTTTTCCGTCGATTTCGAAGGAAGGATCCCACTCAATGTCGTTAGATATATTTTATTTTTTCGAGGACTTTTTTAAACAAAAGATAAAGTAACAACAAAAGTGAAAGCAGCCAATGTGTATTTTGAAATAAAGCTTTAATGAATTATCCATATTCATAGTTACGTTCACAATTAGGACTTTAGAGGTTTTTTTTTTTTTTCTTTTTAAGTTTAGGATGTGGCTCTGTGTCACTTGATATCGTAAACCAGATCTCAGCGATATCTTCTTCTTCTTTGTGGGCGTTACAGCCCATGAAGTATCAGAACCAAGCTTCTCTCAATCACCCATGTTGTGTGTGATTTATTTTTCACACAGGTGAAAGGGACCTACAGTTTAATGCCGATTCCGAACGGCGTGAGTCGAGAAGCATTTTCATGGCACTTATACTACGGGGGGTTTTGCCAGTACCCCGCCGAGGAGGGACGCCGCGAAATAAACATTCGATCGCGTTGGTGTTATCGGGATCCGAACTCGCTCATCGTACGTCAGAGTCCAACACACTAACCACTGCGCCACGGCGCCCGATATGCACTGAGTTAACTTTTCTTGCCGGAAAAGGGAAAAAGCTTTACATTCGTTTCGTTGTAGTGTTGTCCGCTCAACTGAAACAACCAAAGATCATTTGGTACGTACATACATTTGGAATTAAGGGTTCTGTGATACACCACCAAAGGAGGGCATGGGCTCGGACATACAGGGTAAGGTTGTTGATTGCTCTCAACCTAGCGAGATGCCAGCAACGATCCCTGTTTAAATGCCCGGGTCAAGTTGACATACGGCCTCCTCGCGGCGCCCTCTGGATAGCCTCTTCAACAACCGTTGGGAGGTGAACAAACGTATGCAGCGAAATAAAACCCCGACCAGAATGGCGGTTGTGCGGCGGGCTAACAATCCGCCCACCTCCTCCTGACCTCCTGGACAACGCCTACGGAGCTTGTCCGGAGTACGATGTAAAAATCGTGCTCGGGGACTTCAACGCCAAAATCGGTAAGGAAAACACCCTTGGCAGAGTAATCGGAAAGCACAGCCTCCACGATACAACAACAGATAACGGCTTCCAACTCGCTGACTTTGCGACAGCTCGTAATGCGGTGATAAGTAGCACAAGATTCCCTCGCAAGCGAATCCACACAGCAACCTGGCGATCTCCGGACGGTCGAACCGCCAACCAAATCGACCATGTGCTCATTGACGCAAGGCACTCGTCAAACATCCTGGATGTGCGAACATTCAGAGGGGCGAATGTCGACTCTGACTACTTCCTCGTAGCAGCAAGATTCAGAGCTCGACTGTCCAATGTCAGAAAGCTGCACCAGCCCATCAGGAGGAGGTTCGACATTGGGCGCCTGAGCACACCGGAGGTTGCCAGAGTCTACAGGGAGCAGCTGAGCGAAAGACTCTACGGTATGCCTACGTCGAACACAAATGCCAATAATATGTGGCTGCATTGCCGCTCAGCCATTCAGGAAGTGTCCGAAACCACCTTAGGATACCTACCACCCCCGACAAGAAACCCGTGGTATGATGGCGAGTGTGAGCAGAAAAAGGCAGCAACCGACGAGGCGTACCAAAAGGCGCTGCAGAGGAAAACCAGGGCAGCGCAAGAAGAGTACCGAGCCAGAAGAAAGGAGGAGAAAAAACTACTGCGACAAAAGAAAAGAATCTTCGCAGCCTCCCAGCTCAAGGATATCGAGGAGTCTAGGAATAAACATAAGACACGAGCCTTTTACAAGAAAGCCAAAGGCCTTGCAGGAGGCTTCAAAAAGGGCACCCAGGCTCTTCGAAACTGCGAGGGTAATTTTGTCACCGACCCGCAGGGAATAGTGGATGTATTTAAGCAGCATTTCCAGCAGCTGCTTAACGAGCATGACCAAGAGAGAGTGGTAAGGACCGAGGAAATCCCAAATCCAGCCGAAGTAGTCCTCCCACCCAGCATCGAAGAAGTCGGCACAGCTATTCAGAAGCTGAAGAACAACAAGGCCGCAGGGTCAGATGGTTTGCCATCAGAGCTCTTCAAGGCTGGCGGCGTTGTTCTGGTAGGGAGCATGCACCAGATCATCTGCAGAATTTGGGAAGATGAAAGCATGCCCGACGACTGGAATACCAGCTCTATATGCCTCATCCACAAAAAAGGCGATCCTACCTCTTGCAAGAACTATAGAGGTATATCCCTGCTCAATGTCGCATACAAGATCCTGTCCAGCGTATTGTGTGAACGTCTAAAACCATTTTGCACCGCACTAATCGGCAGCTACCAGTGCGGCTTCCGGCCCGGCAAATCAACTATAGACCAAATTTTCACACTTCGACAAATCCAGGAAAAGACCAACGAGTATCGAATCGATACATACCATCTTTTCATCAATTTCAAGGCCGCATACGACAGCATTCATCGTGAAGGACTGTTTGGTTCGATGGCCGAATTCGGAATCCCGGGAAAACTGATCCAGTTGTGCCGCGTCACGCTAAAAAATACGCGATGCACCGTGCAACTCGGTTCCAGGACTTCGGAACTGTTAGAAACATGCACCGGATTTCGGCAAGGAGATGCGCTGTCATGTGACTCTTCAACCTGGTGCTGGAGCAGATAGCGCGACGGGCAGGCGTCGACAGGGAAGGCACTATCTTCTACAAGTCCGTCCAGCTGCTAGGATACGCGGGTGATATCGATATCATCGCGTATTCTCGCCGTGGCATTGTGAAAGCATTCACGGCAATTGAAGAACAGGCTAAACGAGTTGGTCTTAAGGTCAATGAGGACAAGACGAAGTACATGCTGTCAAGCAAAAACCAATCCGTCGCTCACCACCTGGGACAAAATATAGTAATTGACAGCTACAATTTCGAGGTAGTTAAGGAGTTTGTCTACCTCGGGGCAAACGTAAATTCCACAAATGACACCACAGTGGAGATCCGGCATAGAATCGCCCTTGGCAACAGCTGCTACTTCGGCTTGTCCAAACAACTGGGGTCAAAACTCCTCACTCGAAAGACCAAAGTCATGCTTTACAAAACGCTCATACTGCCAGTCTTGCTGTAGGGAGCCGAAAGCTGGACGATAAGCAGGACAACGGAGCTGATTTTGGGTTCTTTCGAGAGAAAAATTCTACGCCGGATATTTGGTCCTGTCTGTGAGGAAGGTGAATGGAGAAGAAGACACAACCGCGAACTCTACGAGCTGTACAAAGATGTGGATGTAGTCCGGAAGGCTAAGATTCGTCGACTACACTGGCTCGGCCACATCGAGCGCATGGACATCAACGCTCCAGCTAAGAGGGTCTTCGACTCCGAGCCTCCTGGTTCGAGAAGAAGAGGGAGACCGAACCTCCGATATAAAGACCAAGTAATCGCGGATGTAAGACATCTTGGTCTTGATAACTGGAAGCAGCGTGCCCGGGACCTTCAAGGATGGAAGGCAGCTATAGCTCAGGCTCAGATCCTCCATGGACCGCTGGCCTGATAAATAAGTAAGTGCCTGTGCCTCAATGTCAAAGAATCTACTCTAGGTACCTTTTTAGACACTTAGGCATTAGTGTCCAGCTTTCATATGGCCCAAATAACCTCGGGAATATGCAGGTGGTCATGAACAAATACTGAGTACTCGTATAATAAATTCGGCAAGAGAAGGAGTAGGCGGAAGGATGAAAGTCAATCGGGGTACACCACAAGGTGGTGTTCTATCACCTCTTCTATGGCTTCTTGTGGTCAACGGAATGGTAGGAATTCTAGATGCGGATGGTTTTAACGTCACGGTATATTCTGACGACATTGCCATTTTGATATATGGGAGGTTTCCTGAAGTCCTCAGTGAAAGGCTTACATAGCTATGCACTGCTATAAGTTACTAACTGGGTCAAGGGGCGGGGCCTGGGAGTAAACCCGGCGTAAACCGAGGTAGTTCTCTTAACAGAGAGAAGATCCTTGCCAAGATTCACTAATCCCCGTATGAATGGTATTGATCTGATCCCCAGAAAATCTGCTAAACTCCTTGGCATAATCATAAACTAAGAGAGCGCCGTGGCGCAGTAGGTAGTGTGTTGGCCTCTGTGTCCCGTGTCATCGGCGTACACGGGATCGAATCCCGACAACAGCCATGTCATCGAACGTGTTTTTCACGGTGCTTCTCCTCAGCGGGGTACTGACAAAACCCCCTGTAGTATAATTGTCAAGAAAAGCTTCTCGAATCTCGCCATTCGGAACCGGCAATAAACTGTAGGTCCCTTTAACCTATGGGAAAATAAAATCTCACACAACATGGGTGATTGAGAGAAGCTCGGCTTTGGTCCTTCATGGACTGTAACGCCAACATTCATTCAATCATAGACTAATAAAACAACCAAGAAAGCCTACGCAGCACTTATTCGTGCAGAGTAGCTTTTGTAAAGACATGGGACTTCAAACCGGCAGTGGTACATTGGTTGTACCCTGCGGTGGTAAGACATATTCTAATCTATGGTTCGATTGTCTGGTGGAAGGCACTTGAGAAGAAATGTCATCTTCAAAGTGTTTCAAGGGTTCGAGAGCAGGTTGTCTGGCGGTGACTGGATCTATGAAATCCACACCAAGCTGATTCTCAGGGAAAACCTCTCAGGGAATAAGGGCCAACATCTATATTGACGGCCAGGCAGCCATTAAGTCGCTGTAGGTAACTCAAACTCTGCAGAGAGAGATCGGAGGAGATATCAGATAACAATAAGGTGACCGCTGGGCGCCAGGTCATGTGATAAACTCCGCACAGATCAAAACTGAAGTTAAGACGCCACTCAGTACACTCTACAGAGAAATAAAGGCGGAGCTAATAGCAAAAGCCAATAAGCGATGGTATTCGACGAGGCGTACCAAAAGGCGCTGCAGAGGAAAACCAGGGCAGCGCGAGAAGAGTACCGAGCCAGAAGAAGGGAGGAAAAGAAACTACTGCGACAAAAGAAAAGAATCTTCGCAGCCTCCCAGCTCAAGGATATCGAGGAGTCTAGGGATCAACATAAAATACGAGCCTTTTACAAGAAAGCCAAAGGCCTTGCAGGAGGCTTCAAAAAGGGCACCCTGGCTCTTCGAAACTGCGAGGGTAATCTTGTCACCGACCCGCAGGGAATAGTGGATGTATTTAAGCAGCACTTCCAGCAGTTGCTTAACGAGCATGACCAAGAGAGAGTGGTAGGGACCGAGGAAATCCCAACTCCAGCCGCTGAAGTAGTCCTCCTACCCATCATAGAAGAAGTCGGCACAGCTATTCAGAAGCTGAAGAACAACAAGGCCGCAGGCTCAGATGGCTTGCCATCAGAGCTCTTCAAGGCTGGCGGCGATGTTCTGGTAGGGAGCATGCACCAGATCATCTGCAGAATTTGGGAAGATGAGAGCATGCCCGACGACTGGAATACCAGCTCTATATGCCCCATCCACAAAAAAGGCGATCCTACCTCTTGCAAGAACTATAGAGGTATATCCCTGCTCAATGTCGCATACAAGATCCTGTCCAGCGTATTGTGTGAACGTCTAAAACCATTTTGCACCGCACTAATCGGCAGCTACCAGTGCGGCTTCCGGCCCGGCAAATCAATTATAGACAAAATTTTCACACTTCGACGAATCCTGGAAAAGACCAACGAGTCTCGAATCGATACACACCATCTTTTCATCGATTTCAAAGCCGCATACGACAGCATTCATCGTGAAGAACTGTTTGGGGCGATGGCCGAATTCGGGATCCCGGTAAAACTGATCCAGTTGTGTCGCGCCACGCTAAAAAACACGCGATGCACCGTGCAACTCGGTTCTAGGACCTCGGAACCATTGGAAACATGCACCGGATTTCGGCAAGGAGATGCACTGTCATGTGACTTCTTCAACCTGGTGCTGGAGCAGATAGTGCGACGGGCAGGCGTCAACAGGGAAGGCACTATCTTTTACAAGTCCATCCAGCTGCTAGGTTACGCGGATGATATCGACATCATCGCGTGTTCTCGCCGTGGCATTGTGGAAACATTCACGGCGATTGAAGGACAGGCGAAACGAGTTGGTCTTAAGATCAATGAGGACAAAACGAAATACATGCTGTCAAGCAAAAACTAATCCGTCGCTCACCACCTGGGACAAAACAACAATTGACAGCTACAATTTCAAGGTAGTTAAGGAGTTTGTCTACCTCGGGGTAAACGTAAGTTCCACAAAAGACACCACAGTGGAGATCCGGCGTAGAATCGCCCTTGGCAACCGCTGCTACTTCGGCTTGTCCAAACAACTGGGATCAAAACTCGCAGGCCTGATAAGTAAGTAAGTAAGCAATGGTATTAATTAGACGCATGCGCAAGGGCAAGATCAACTTGGTCCGTCTATGATAAGAAAAGGACAGAAAGTTTAGTCGTGGGAATATTCGACACGAACTTCAATTGCAAGTATGTTCTCTTGTAATCCAAAAGTGAACGCAACTAACATTATTTACAAAAATTTTGAAATCCAAAACACAATACCAAAAGAATAAAAATAAAATAAAATAAAAAACACTCCAACTACTCACAGACTTGACAATTGGTGGCGGCGGTTTCTCTTCCGACGTGTCATCTTTCTTCACAAATTGGCCAGCAATCGAGGCCACCTTATTCTTGCCACGTTCACCAACCTCTAACAATGAGCCCTCCTTCAACTGTTTATCCAGATTCTTTAAGGTTTGATCGATTTCTTTGAATTTCTCCTCGGTCGATTCCTGTCTCACGGGCTTCGACATTTTCGACTGTCTAGCCGCAAATTGTTCCTTGCTCCATTTTGGAACCTTCTCTCGGCTTTTACCGCCTGTTTCTGTTTTCTTCGATTGCTCGATTTTTTTCTCAATTTCCCTAACGTTCCAGTCATTCGAATCGATCTTTCCAATAGCACGCATCAGGTCCTTGGGCTTTTTATCTGTTCCGTATGTATTGCGCGAGGTAATTCGTTGTTCCATTGATTTAATACGATCGCTAAATTGTTCGTCAGCACCGCGTGGCATTGCCGATTGTATACCTCTCTCACGATCCTACGTACACGTGAACAAAACAAAATCAAAATAGTAACTTAAACGAAACAACGGAAAAAAGCTTTATGGATATAATCAAGTTGCACGAGGTTGCTGTTAGCCACGTTAGGATTAATTATTCGAAAAGGAAATCCAAAGACTTTGTGTTAGTTTTGGAGTTAGGGCAGTAGAATTAGCATTCCAATAATCATTTAACATCAGTTTGGCAATAAGGCAGAAGACAGAAATCACAACACAGAAGACACACATTCGTTGTCCTTACAGGATAGAGAAGTTTTCGTTCGAGCTCTTTTACGCGATCGTTGAAGACCGGCGCCTGTTGGCGGTACATGTAAATCGAATAGTCCTCAAATGGACTAGAGTCGTCACTTTCTCGTACAAGGGTGTGTGCTTGTAACATATGAAGACTTTTATAGAAATTCTGTGTTTGTTGGAAGCGTTGCATGCGTCGTCTACTCTGTCGATCCTGTCGATTTTCTTCGATTTCCTTAAGACGCTGTTGACGCTCCTCCTAGTTTGAATTTGGATTTTTTTTTTGTGGAAAGAATCAGTGAAGAGTTTATTCGAACGTAATTGATTTGAAAACGGACGGACAATGACCTGAAACATTAATAAAATTAACTCCAATGATACTTACAATATTCGCTGTCTTCTCCGCGCTTCTTCTCTTCTTCGCTCGCCTCGGGGTATCTGCTTGTGCTGCAATGTAATAAACAACTTGAATTCACTAATACTCATTTACTGAAATGTTCTATTGATACCTTGTCCAGTCTCGTGCTTGCGCTGACGTTTTACTTTCTCTTCATCCAGTACGGAACGCCTTTGTACCACGTGTGGCGTATCAGCGACATCTTGCATTGGAGACTTTGCCTTTCGTGATGATATTTGAAGAAGTTTGGAAAAGTTCGGGGCATTTGGTCGCGTCTTTTCTCGCAACTCGGAAAAATCGAGTTTCGGATGTTTCACGTGCGGAATCTCGCCGCGGAATACCTCACAAATCTGCTCTAAGTAATTTAGCCAAATTTTCGAATCAATATTATTCAAGTTCGTAGAGTCTTTTCCCGACATCACTCGCGGAATTTTCAGTTCTTTGTCGAGAATTTTAAACGCCAACTCATTGCTATCTGCCGCGGGCAACTCTTTGACCGAATTAAAATCGACTAGATCGGGACGGTACCTATTGATCAAGGCACATAGCACTTTTCCGTTCATAAAACAGTCAGATACTTCGTTTAGGTTTTGTGTAAATTCGTACGAGTGCAGTTGAGCCTTTATCCATCGAAGTAAGACGGTGCTTAGTGGCAGTGTATCGCCCGTACGTCGTTTACGGCGAATTGGTGTTTCTGTTGCTGGTGCCTGTAGAGCATTCGTGTCGATGAAAGTTTGCTCGAGCACTGACTTATCGTCAGAATCAACAAGATGCTTAACCTGCCAAGCATTTACTAGCGTTCGATTTAGGTTCGGATAACGTGTTGCCGGATCGACTGTATAGGAACCAATGTCACGTTGAAGATTCTCCGGAGTTGTTTGAGCCAGAAGCCTTCGAAGAAGAATATAACTCATCAGCACAAACCTTATAAGAGTATGAATAATTGCTTGTTACCTATAAATACTCTCCCTTTGAGCCAAGACACCGAGAATACTATTCCTCGGATTATTCCACAATTTGATTGCATACGCCGCATCCATACTTGAGAGAAAACCCCTCGCACAACCAGAACCTGTCGGCCAAAATGGCTCCAACAGACTATCACCAACTAGGCACTGCATAAGGCGATAATTCTTCCGGACAATCACACGACAAGACGATTCAGCGGCAAACATCGATGTAAAGTCAAACATTGCAACGTCCGGCTTGCCATAGTGATTGACGGCGAATTCCAGATTTGGCATTTGGTATTTGGTAGAGAACTCGGCTGCTTCGCGGGCATAATCCAAAAGTTTTTCCGTATTCACATTCGGCGGCGCAAGTAACTCGGCTGGATCTGCAAAATCCTACAAAACAAAGGAAATATATTAAAAAAAAAAAAAATTAAAAACAAATCCCGGCGAAGGGGTGAATCAAACCTGCAATATCACACCCTTGTCGATGAGACTGTGCTTCTTTGCGGTCATCACAAAGTAATGCGTCTCATCCTTATAGTAAACTATATTCTCTAAATCTATGCCAGTCGTATGGTAGAGTTCCTTGAAGAACATCTGATTAAAAATAAACGCTACACCGCTAATCTCTTCCGCTTTCGCTTCGGCTTCGGTTTTCTTATTGATAAAGTTCGCCGTAATGGCAATAGCTAATTTGCCACGAAATTCCTTACGCTTGAAACTTTCCAAAGTGTTTCGCTTTCCATCGGCGCCAATTAGTACATCGAATTCATAGTGTGAAACCGCATGATCCTCGGGAGTGATAGCAGCTCGCCAGCCGCAGCCTTCACTCGGCTCGATAGTACGCTCGAATGAGATTCCCTCATGAATTTCTACGCCCAACAGAAGAGCTACCTTAAGCAGAATGCACTGCAATTGTCTGATTGATATATGATCGATGGAACCTGCACAAAACTTTCCATAGAACTTTTTAGCGCCTAAATTTCTCAGATCTGTAATGACGAATGGCCACAAATGCAGGACATTGTTCCGAGATATTCGATCACGTTTCTCGACAACGACAACTTTGGCACCGAGTAATTGGGCTTCGATGGCAGTACGCAAGCCACATGGGCCTGCTCCGATGACTAGGACTCGGGTGCCAGTGCAGGCATTACCTTTATTATAGACTCGATGTGCTGCTCGTGCATCAAATTTTTTCCACAATGCTTGTGCTTTCCAAGAGCGAATTTTTGCCTTAAGCTTCGGATAGAATTCGTTTAGAGGCGCGGGTCTTAAACCAATCGTATCGCACATGTTTCGATGAAGACCAAGAACTTGTCGCATTGTTGTTGCCGAGCAAAACAAATCGAACATTTCGGCGGCTGCTGCGGCGGCATCGTTGTCGGCCATCTGTTGTTGTTGCTGCGCCAGCAACTGCTGCTGCTGTTGGCGCTGATGTGAAGATCGACTCATTCTGAAAAGAGAATAAAATACGAATTAAGTCAAGGTTTTCTGTATGAAAAAAAAAAAGTCAAGCTAAAGGTAAATATGAACATACTCTAACGGCCTTTCTAGACATAGAGGGCGCCTTTAACAACGTCACTCCGAAAGCAGTAATGGAAGGGCTAGAATAGCTAAAGGTGGAGAGGACTCTGATAGAGATGATCAGCGAGTTGTTATTAACGCGCAAGATCCACTCTAAGTGGAAAGCCTAGTAACTACCAGAGTGGTTACCAAGGGAACCCCGCAAGGAGGGGTCCTCTCACCTCTTCTCTGGAATGTAGTTGTAAACGAACTACTAATCAAACTGGAGAAAGAAGGCCTGGACGTTATTGCCTCGCGATGACGTTGCCATTTCATTCTCAGGTAAATACCTATCCACACTGAATGACCGTATGCAATCGGCATTCTCAATTCTGTGCAAATGGGCGCATAGCAACGGGCTCAGGATAAATCCCCAGAAAACGGAGCTCGTACTATTTACCAACAAGCATAAAGTCCCGGAACATCACTTTGCTTGATACCAGGTTAACCTATTCCTCCAGTGCCAAATACCTTGGCATTATACTAGATAGGATATTGACTTGGAAAAAAATGGGGACTCAACGCCAAGATCACCCTATGGCTCTACATCAGGGTGGTTAGACCCATACTAATGTATGGGGTGATAGTCTGGTGGACTGCACTGGACAAGACAATATACCACAAACAACTCGAGAAGGTACAAAGGATGGCATGTATGTGCATTACCGGGGCCCTCAGATCCACGCCAACGGCTGCGCTTAACATGATACTCGACCTTACACCACTCGATATTTTCGGCAAGCAAATTGCCACACACACGGCCATAAGACTAAAAGCCAACTCGAAATGGACAAGCTATATCACTGGCCACTCCTCCATCCTGCAAAACAGGATAACTATGGCAGAAAACTTGGACCACACAGAACCCACCACAGTCTTGGAAAAAAAACTTTACGACGATATATCCGGACAGACAAAATTGGACTCGCCAAACTCAATCGAGCAGAAATTGCGTGGATTTTTACACTGACGGGTCTAAAACCAAAGACGGGGTGGGCAGTGGAGTATACTGCAAACAACTTAAGCCGCATAAAGCTCTAAAATTACGAGATCACTGCAGCGATTTCCAGGCGAAACTGTAGGTAATAAAAGAGGCCTTGTCTTGGCTGAAGTGGAACGTAATATCCACCACGGATATCAGTATTCTTACAGATAGTCAAGCAGCCGCTTTCTCAGGGATAGCCAAGCAGCCTTAAAGTCGTTGGAGTCCTATGTGTACACATCAAAATCTAGTCTCGACTGTCGCCTATCTCTTTACGAGATGGCAGAGCAGTTCAACATACAACTTATCTGGGTACCGGGACACAGCGACATTCCAGGAAATGAAAAAGCCGACACACTCGCCAAACAAGGAACGACGCTACAATCAATCGTGGCTTATGAGGGAATACCCCTTACTTACTTACTTTGATGGCGCTACAGTTCGGGGTGAACCAGGGCCTCAACCAACCAATTGGGCCAATAGCCGGCCCAATCTACGGCCAGCCGCTTCCAGTGCCGCTCGCCCAGTTGGTTGAGGTCCCCTTCCACCTGTGCGCGCCACCTTACATGCGGTCATCCTCTGCTGCGTCGTCCCTCGGGGTTGGAGTCGAAGACTCTTCGGGCCGGAGCGTTGATGTCCATTCGCTCTACATGGCCTAGCCATCTTAGACGTTGGATCCTAAGACGTCTAACCAGGCCGATGTCGCTGTACAGCCCGTACAGTTCTTGGTTGAATCTCCTCCTCCATTCTCCGTTTACACAAACGGGACCAAAGATTGCACGCAGAATTTTCCACTCGAAACGTCCAAGAGCCTCTTCATCCGCTTTTGATACCGTCCAAGCCTCAGCGCCATAGAGGAGGACCGGGATGATTAAGGTTTTGTAGAGGGAAACGTCAGTTTTGCGAGAGAGGGCTCTACTACTCAATTGCCTCTTGAGCCCGAAGAAGCAGCGATTGGCAAGAGTTATTCTGCGTTTTATCTCAGCGCTGGTGTCGTTGCTGCTTGTCACTGTTGAGCCAAGGTAGACGAAGTCCTTGACTACTTCAAAAATATAGCTGCCGAAGGTGACGTTCTGACCAAGACGTCGGTGTTGTGCGCCTTTCTTGGATGACAGCATATATTTGGTCTTGTCCCCATTTACCCTTAGACCCATTTTCGCCGCTTCTGCTTCAATGCTTGTGAACGCCTCATTGACGTCTCGCTTTGTTCGTCCAATAACGTCAATGTCATCTGCGTAGGCAAGCAATTGTGTGGACTTGAGGTAGATCGTACCTCTTGTATTGGCCGCAGAGTCCCGCACGATCTATTCAAGAATAATGTTGAAGAAATCACATGACAGTGCGTCACCCTGTCTAAACCTTTTTTAACATCGGAGGGGTCCGTTAGTTCACCTCCGGCCTTAATGGAGCAGCGAGAGTCCATAGTCATCCTGCATAGTCTGACGAGTTTGGCAGGAATGTTAAAACATGACATGGCTTTGTATAGCTCGTCTCTATAAACACTGTCATACGCGGCTTTAAAGTCGACGAAAAGATGGTGCGTGTCGACCTGAAATTCATGGGTCTTCTCCAAGATCTGCCGTAGTGTAAATATTTGGTCTATCGTGGATTTTCCGTGCCTGAAACCACACTGGTAGGAACCTATCAGATTGTCCAACAATGGTTTCAGGTACTTACACAGTACGGCAGAGAGGATCTTGTATGCGATGTTCAGGAGGCTTATTCCTCTGTAATTGGCGCAGTCATAGGGGTCTCATTTCTTATGGACCGGGCAAACGATACTGAGATTCCATTCATCGGGCATGCGTTCTTCCGACCATATCTTGCAGATGAGTTGGTGCATGTTCCTAACCAGCTCATCGCCAGCTGCTTTAAACAGCTCCGCGGGGAGTCCGTCAGCTCCAGCAGCTTTATAAGACTTTCGATATCGCCATCTTAACATCGTCTAGGTCGGGTGGACGGGATTCTCCTTCATCTTCGTCCATTGTGAATGGTTCGCTCTGCCTGACGGCGGCATTTTGACTATCATCGCCGTTATACAGTCTGCAGAAGTTCCACAATCTCAGCATCGACTGTGACTCCACTACTAGTTGTTCGTGCTCATCCCTGCAGGCTTCTGCTCTGGCTGTATAGCCTTGGCATGTTCGTTTTACTTTCTGGTAAAATTTCCGAACGTCGTTCCTGCAGTAACATCTCTCCATCTCCTCGATCTCGCGCTTCTCGTGCTCCTTCTTTTTCTTTCTCAAAAGCGCATGCTCCTCCCTTCTTTTCTGTTCATAGAGCTCGCGGGCAGCTCTCGTCCGTCGATGCAATGTGGCCATGTATGCATTCTGTTTCTCTTCATGGGCCTGTCTGCACTCATCATCAAACCAGGGGTTTCTCGACGGTGGTGGCTCGAAACCGAGTATATCTGAGGCGGCCTCTCTAATTGCTTTTTGACAACGACTCCATTGCTGTTCTATGGTTTCTGCAGATTGCATCGGGACCTTGAGAGCTTGAGGGAAACTTGATCGGCGAAGGTTCTGGCGGTCTCCTGCGATTGCAGCTTTCCGACGTTAAATTTTGGTGTTCTTACTCGACTCCGTTGGTTCCGAGAAATTCGCATCCGTACCTTGGCTGCAACAAGGTAATGATCCGAGTCGATGTTGGCTCCTCGAAAGGTTCGGACATCTAGGATGCTGGAGGAGGAGGAGGAATACCCTTTACAACCATTAAATATAATCTGACTAATCTCGCCAGGCCGAGAAGAATCTGATGAGATGCCTCATCACCATGCAAATCTGGCCTCGGCTTGAATGATTTCTGCAGAAGCTGTCAAGACGAGGAGGAGGTTGAATCCATTCACCACCTTCTCTGCGCCTGTCTAGCATTCTGAAGAATCATGAAAGGATACCTAGGCTCTTACTTACTTAACGTTCTGACAGATGTCCAGAAAGTAGGGATATCTGATCTTCTTAACTTCCAAAGAAGCACAAAATGGTTCCACGAATAGGAGGGCAAACCTCTCGTAGCTGCACAACGAGCCTCCCTGGCCTATGTGCACTCTTCTCAATTCTGGGAAGGCCACGATCCTACCTACCTACCTAAAGGTAAATATATTTTTGATGTTAAATGCATCTCCTGTATGCCAATTAACCATAATCCATACACGGATACATCTCAACGCCTACATACTTCCTGAATGATACTGATCGAATTTCAATTGGCAACTCTCTTTGAAAGGGAAAACGTTAACATTTCCTTCTCCTTCAAGCCCCCTCTTGCAAACAAATGAACAACTTATGCCCAATGCCAATCCGAATCTGAGTCAGTGCATTGCACAATACATGCGGAAAGTAACGACCAATCGCTTTTACGATTACCTCCAAAAATGGATTAATTAATCAACAACATTACGACAAATTAATTTGCGTATGCAATCGTTTTTTATTCTACGAATCACTTGTTGCATTCGAATTTTAGTTTTGAGTTTTGTGAAATGCATTATGCGTTACATACTACATACACTCTAACCGCATTACAAATGCGAATACAAATCTCTGAGACGGAAACCTAAACCGTCAGTGAACGAAGAGAAAAGGAACATGTTCACGACTCGATGCGTATTTGCTCATCTGGAATGGCATTTTGTTGGATTATGGCCGTGTGTTTCTGGTCTAATTGTACATTTTACTCACGCACGAGCTTCGTGCGATTAATGTGAATAAAAGTATCACTCGATGGCTGTGAAGTGCGTCTGATCGGAGTATTGATTGAAAGCTGTTCAGTTAATGTAATGAAGCTTATTGTCCGATATAAGAAGGGAATTAGTAGAAGCAGACGTCTAAGATTTACGTTAGGCCTTTATTAACGTTCAACGATCTGTCCATTATTGCAACTACTTCAAGGTATGCCACTATCTTAACAATGACCCCCTCGCTGATGTCAATGCGAATGAAAGGTGAATGCCAATAAACTAACGAATTTGTGTGAAGACAGTATACTATGGCACAGGATATTTTCGAGCACTGGTACATACTTATCTTACTTATAACACAACATCCGACAACGGACTTAGGCTAATCGATTTCCTAGCGGGGCATAACCTCCTTGTAGCAAGCACGCGATTCCCCCATCTCAACATTCACAAGGGTACCTGGCGGTCTTTTGATCAATCGACCACCAACCAGATTGATCACATTGCGATCGACGCCAGACACTCCTCCTGTATTCTCGGCGTACGAACCTTCCGAGGGGCCAACATCGACTCGGACCACTACCTTGTTGTAGCCAAGGTACGAATGAGGATATCAAGAATGCTTAGGAGTCGAATAGGACTACGTAAGTTTGACGTCGGAAAGCTACAATCGCAAGAGACTGACAGAACCTTTGCCGATCGTGTCTCCTCCAAGCTCTCTCAAAATCCGCCCACAGCAGCACAAACAATAGAGCAGGAATGGGTGCATTGCCAGAGCGCCGCCGTCAGAGACGCTGCCTCAGAGGCGCCGGGTTTCAAACCGCCACCACCTAGAAACCCCTGCTTCGATGAACAATGCGAACAAGCCCATGCAGCAAAACAAGAGGCATATAAAGCCATGCCTCCTGTTTAAATGCCCGGGTCAAGTTGACATACGGCCCCCTCGCGGCGCCCTCTGGATAGCCTCTTCAACAACCGTTGGGAGGTGAACAAACGTATGCAGCGACAAGACTCCGACCAGAATGGCGGTTGTGCTGCGGGCTAACAATCCGGCCACGTAAAAAAAAAAGAAAAGTTATGAATGAGCAAGATGCCTCGGATACACGGACGGATACTCGACGACGACAACGCACGAAAAAATGAAACACGATTCGCGAGTATGCTCCTGGAATGTCAGAACCCTGTACACTCCTGGAGCTGCTCATAAACTAGAAGGAATCCTCACGCAGTACAAGGCGGATATTACTGCGGTCCAGGAAATACGCTGGATAGGAAACGGTATGATTAGGAAGAAAAAATGCGACATTTATTACAGCTGTCACAAAAGATTGCACTTACTGGGATGCGGATTTGTCGTGGGAAAGCGGTTAAGGTCGAAGGTCATCGACTTTAAACCTATAAGTGATCGCCTGGCTGTGATCCGCATCAGAGGCAGATTTTATAACATCAGCCTTATATGTGCACACGCCCCTACCGACGAGGCTGAAGACCCTATCAAGGAGGACTTCTATGACCTCCTGGACAACGCCTACGGAGCTGTCCGGAGTACGATGTAAAAATCGTGCTTGGGGACTTCAACGCCAAAATCGGTAAGGAAAACACCCTTGGCGGAGTGATCGGAAAGCACAGCATCCACGATACAACAACAGATAACGGCTTCCGACTCGCTGACTTTGCGACAGCTCGTAATGCGGTGATAAGTAGCACAAGATTCCCTCGCAAGCGAATCCACCGAATCTACACAGCAACCTGGCGATCTCCGGACGGTCGAACCGCCAACCAAATCGACCATGTGCTCATTGACGCAAAGCACTCGTCAAACATCCTGGATGTGCGAACATTCAGAGGGGCAAATGTCGACTCTGACCACTTCCTCGTAGCAGCAAGATTCAGAGCTCGACTGTCCAATGTCAGAAAGCTGCACTAGCCCATCAGGAGGAGGTTCGACATTGGGCGCCTGAGCACAGCGGAGGTTGCCAGAGTCTACAGGGAGCAGCTGAGCGAAAGACTCTACGGTATGCCTACGTCGAACACAAATGCCAATAATATGTGGCTGCATTGCCGCTCAGTCATTCAGGAAGTAGCCGAAACCACCTTAGGATACCTACCACCCCCGACAAGAAACCCGTGGTATGATGGCGAGTGTGAGCAGAAAAAGGCAGCAACTGACGAGGCGTACCAAAAGGCGCTGCAGAGGAAAACCAGGGCAGCGCAACAAGAGTACCGAGCCAGAAGAAGGGAGGAGAAAAAACTATTGCGACAAAAGAAAAGAATCTTCGCAGCCTCCCAGCTCAAGAATATCGAGGAGTCTAGGAATAAACATAAAACACGAGCCTTTTACAAGAAAGCCAAAGGCCTTGCAGGAGGCTTCAAAAAGGGCACCCAGGCTCTTCGAAACTGCGAGGGTAATCTTGTCACCGACACGCAGGGAATACTGAATGTATTTAAGCAGCACTTCCAGCAGCTGCTTAACGAGCATGACCAAGGGAGAGTGGTAGGGACCGAGGAAATCCCAACTCCAGCCGCTCAAGTAGTCCTCCCACCCAGCATCGAAGAAGTCGGCACAGCTATTCAGAAGCTGAAGAACAACAAGGCCGCAGGCTCAGATGGCTTGCTATCAGAGCTCTTCAAGGCTGGTGGCGATGTTCTGGTAGGGAGCATGCACCAGATCATCTGCAGAATTTGGGAAGATAAAAGCATACCAGCTCTATTTTCCCCATCCACAAAAAAGGCGATTCTACCTCTTGCAAGAACTATAGAGGTATATCCCTGCTCAATGTCGCATACAAGATCCTGTCCAGCGTATTGTGTGAACGTCTAAAACCATTTTGCACCGCACTAATCGACAGCTACCAGTGCGGCTTCCGGCCCGGCAAATCAACTATAGACCAAATTTTCACACTTCGACAAATCCTGGAAAAGACCAACGAGTTTCGAATCGATACACACCATCTTTTCATCGATTTCAAAGCCGCATACGACAGCATTCATCGTGAAGCACTGTTTGGGGCGATGGCCGAATTCGGGATCCCGGTAAAACTGATCCAGTTGTGTCGCGCCACGCTAAAAAGCATGCGATGCGCCGTGCAACTCGGTTCTAGGACCTCGGAACCATTCGAAACATGCACCGGATTTCGGCAAGGAGATGCACTGTCATGTGACTTCTTCAACCTGGTGCTGGAGCAGATAGTGCGACGGGCAGGCGTCAACAGGGAAGGCACTATCTTTTACAAGTCCATCCAGCTGCTAGGATACGCGGATGATATCGACATCATCGCGTGTTCTCGCCGTGGCAAAGTGGAAGCATTCACGGCGATTGAAGAACAGGCGAAACGAGTTGGTCTTAAGATCAATGAGGACAAAACGAAATACATGCTGTCAAGCAAAAACCAATCCGTCGCTCAACACCTGGGATAGAATATAACAATTGACAGCTACAATTTCGAGGTAGCTAAGGAGTTTGTCTACCTCGGGGCAAACGTAAATTCCACAAATGACACCACACTGGAGATGCGGCATAGAATCGCCCTTGGCAACCGCTGCTACTTCGGCTTGTCCAAACAACTGGGGTCAAAACTCCTCACTCGAAAGACCAAAGTCATGCTTTACAAAACGCTCATTCTGCCAGTCTTGCTGTACGGAGCCGAAAGCTGGACGATAAGCAGGACAGCGGAGCTGATTTTGGGTTCTTTCGAAAGAAAAATTCTGCGCCGGATATTTGGTCCTGTCTGTGAGGAAGGTGAATGGAGAAGAAGACACAACCGCGAACTCTACGAGCTGTTCCAAGATGTGGATGTAGTCCGGAAGGCAAGGATCCGTCGACTACACTGGCTCGGCCACATCGAGCGCATGGACATCAACGCTCCAGCTAAGAGGGACTCCGAGCCTTCTGGTTCGAGAAGAAGAGGAAGACCGAATCCCCGGTATAAAAACCAAGTAATCGCGGATGTAAGACGTCTTGGTCTTGACAACTGGAAGCAGCCGGGCACGTCAAGGATGGAAGGCAGCTATAGATCAGGCTCAGATCCTCCATGGATCGCTGGCCTGATAAATAAGTAAGTATCTTTAGATGAGATGGCTGAACAGTTCAACATTAAAATACTGTGGGTTCCCGGGCACAGGGATATTCGCGCAGGAAACTGCGCGGCCGACGAACTCGCAAAGTTAGGGTCAAGCACACTCAGCCCTACCCTCGGGTACATAGATACACCAATAAGTACTGTAAAGTACATGAAAAAACTTTAAACCATAGAGGAGACTAACCTCCAATGGAATGAGAGCAATATTGGCTTTATCACCAAAACAATTGTGGCCTAAGTTAAGCCTAGGGCGAACCAGGGACCTAGTGGCAACCAAAAGGGCAACTTTAAGTACTCTAGTGGGTGTGATTACAGGTCACTGCATCATCGGAAAACACGCAGCCAGGTTAGGGCTACCCTCCAATGACTTCTGTCGCGGCCGCATGGACGAGGATGAGGAGGATGAATTAATACACCACCTCCTCCGCTCATGTCCCTCTACCTCGGCGCGCCCTTCTTTGACAATCTAAGTGAGCTAGCAAACCAAAAGATAGCTCAACTCCATCGCTTCATTAGAAGCACCGGTTGGTTCTCAGGTAGCGGATCAGGGTAACTTTATCCAGGTGGTATCACAATGGGCCGACTTCGGCCTAGGTGGGGCTTATGCCTACCACGTTAACCTAACCTAACCTATGCACCAACCGTCATATGACGAAACTTGGTTTCGGACATACATATGCAAATGTCGCGAGAGTTTTATTCTGACGTTGAACTAATACTCTCAGCAAACAGCTTATCGTTTCACCTCTATCCATTTGAAGAATGTTAATTAAACGGACGGGGCTCTTAAAGGGCATGGATCCCCATACAGACCCAGAGCGGCTCCTGCAGTGCCTTAAGAGGTTCGATTGCGAGAGCTTCTCGTTCGTCAAAGTTAGGCACTTTGCCACGACTAGGTCCAGATGGCAGAAGCGATTATTGCCATTTTTCCTGGTCCAATTGACTCCCGAAAGCAGGGTGGAAAGCCTAAAGACGATCAAAGTCGTAGGCTGCCAGACCGTGCGTTGGGAGAGAGTAAGAAGGAACGGTAACATTTTGCAATGTAACCGATGCCAGAGGTTTGGGCACGTCGCGTCGAACTGCGAGATGCAGTATCGATGCGTAAGGTGCGCAAAAGACCATAAGCCCGGTGAGTGTGAACTGGGTCCGGATAAAGTTGAAAAGATGGAGTTGCTTGAGTGTGCGCTCTGCAACAATAAGGGTCACCCCGCAAGTTATCGGGGTTGCCCTAGATATCACCAGTTAAGGCAAAATAGGCTGGCCCGGCAGAGGGGAGTCGATGAGAGACGCCCTCCAATTCACTGGCAAACACCAGCTGTTACACCCCAAATGACCTACGCCCAAATGGCGTCAGGTTGGGGAAAGACAGCACAGCAACCAAAAACTGCTTCCAAAGCTCCAGTTGTTGTCCCTAAAGCACCAGAAGCAGAGTTGGACTTGCGTTCGATATTGTCCTCTATTCAGAGGCAAATCGGCCAACTTCAACAGCAGCTACAGGAACAGGCGACCCGGGTAGACCGACTCTACTCGCTTCTGCCGGGCCCAGCCCATTTCCAATCTGATGGGCACGTTAAACGAGAGACCTCTTAAGATCCTGGCAGTGAACGTCAACTCACTAATTAGGATCGAACGAAGAGCCGCGCTCTTCAACTTGATGAAGGATGAAAGCCCTGATGTGCTTCTGGCTAGCGAAACTAAGCTAAACCAGAGGCACAAAATTCGACACAAGTCCTACAACATAATAAGAAGAGATCGACCCAACGCCACTCAAGGTGGAGGAGTTGCGATCTTTATTAAAAAAGATATTCATCATAAGGTCATTTATAGCCGTGAAGTGCGGAGGTTCCAGGTGCTAGAGGCTTGTATTGTGTGTATTCCCTTTCGAAATGGAAAGAGGATATACATAGTATCGGCCTATGCACCTGAAACCCCTCAACCCACAGTCTTTATCGCAGAGCTCGAATCGCTTTTTCGTTCTCTACGCTTAAGCTCGGATGAGAATTTTTATCTTTTAACAGGAGATTTAAATGCCAAACACGCCGACTGGGGTAACACATCATCCAACACTAAAGGCAACCTCTTAAGTCATTGGTGCAACCAATACAGTACTGAGTATAAGCTCAAACTACTGGCAACAGAAAGTCCGTCATTCCCAAGGAGTGGCTCCTATCTGGATCTCATGCTGCTCGACTCACGTCTGAGCCTGACAGATACAAACGAACGGTCTACTAACTGTCTACGGACCTTGGCATACGACAGTGACCATTGCGGCTTTGGAGCCGTAATCAAAATACCAGACGAATTCACGGAATTGGGGGAGTATGCGCAAACGCATCTTTACGATTATAGTAGAGTGCGTTGGCCACGCTTCACCAGATCCCTGACAAGCGCACTCACTTCGAGTGCCTCCCTTCCACCATTCAACAGAAACCTATCAAATCATGAAATTGATGGGTATCTTGACAATATGGACGTGACAATCAAACAAACGATGGACAGAACGATACCACGCCAACGGCATTACGATACCACGGACGTGTACCGAAACGCGACCATAGACGCACTTCACAGACAAAAAAGTAGACTCCTGTCAAGACTCAAACTCTTGTACAGACGGTTTACTGATAGACATGATCCAGAGATCAGGACACTGAAATCTTTGATTAAAAACCTCCAGCAATTGATTACAGAGAATTACAGAATTTCTGTAAGTTCGTACTGGAACAACAAAATTCGGGATGTGAAGTCCAACAACCCGAATATGTTCCCGCAAATAAATCAAATTTTTCGGAGAAATAATCAAAACGACTTACAAAATTTAAAGCTTCTGAGGACGCCAGACAATGAACGAATTTTACGAACCGTGAGCATAGATCCAGAAGATGCTGTTCTGGATGACGACTTCTTTGTGATCGAAGATCCACAGGAGAAAGTGGCAACAGTGGGGGCTGTCTTTCAGGAAGTGTATAAGGTGAATGAGAACATTCGCCCGAACCATGACCTGGAGAACAGGGCTCTGCTCCACCACTTCGATCTCCGAAATGACATCGAACATTGGCGAGCCGAGAACAATGGTTTCACCAGGTTCAGGGACGATTTCACGGCAAACAATGTCGTCGCCAACGATGGGTTTAACCCCCCTTTTGTATCGACGGTAGAGCTTCAAACGATCTTCGAATCTCTGAGAAAGAAGAAATCCGCAGGCATCGACGGAATCTCTAATACTGTACTTAGACACCTTCCACCGATGGCTATAGAGGCATACACTATCCTGTTTAACAACGCGCTCAATAATGCATATTATCCGGTGCGTTGGAAAACAGCGGTGGTGCAGCCCATCCCCAAGAAAGGAAAAGATTCGTCCGACCCGGCAAATCTCCGTTCGATAAGTCTCCTTCCGAGCATCAGCAAGGTATTCGAGAAGATGATTCACAGAGCCCTTTCAAAATGGGTTGAGGACAAAGACATCATTCCGGATAACCAATTCGGTTTCAGGGCGGGGCATGGTACTATTCATGCAGCGTCGAAACTCGTGTCGGATATCCAATGGAACAGATGCAAGAACCAATGCACAGGTGCCTGCCTGGTTGACTTGGAAAAAGCCTTCGACACCGTATGGTTAGAGGGACTTTACTACAGGCTTAACCAGCTAGGCATAAGTAAACCACTGCTGTATATGATCTATGATATGTTAATGGGAAGAAAGTTCGTTGTAAAAATTGCCAACGTGACTTCTTCTCAAACATTTGATATCAAAAATGGTCTACAACAAGGCACGGTAAACTCGCCGATCCTTTTCAACATTTACGTCAGTGGTCTGATAGCTTCGCTTCGTCACTCGATAGCATACGCAGACGACCTTGTCGCGTATAGAACAGGTCCAACGATTGACGTCATAGTTACTCTCTTGCAACGTGACTTCGAAAAAATTCAAACGTTTTGTAATGACTGGAAACTGAAAATCAACTTCCAAAAATCGGAAACTATTTTGTTTAGAACGCCATTGTCTGGGGCCTCTAGGGATACCAGGAAAAACTGGCGAAAATTCTCCATAACTGGTCCGGATGGGCGTCCACTGGCGAACCAAAATGTAGTCAGATACCTCGGTATCTGGTTGGATCAATATCTGTATTTTAATAAACATATAGATGTTGCTTTGGCCAGGGCTCGGGGAGCTTTCACTCTGTTAAGATGGCTGTTTCATAGCAGCCAACTTGATAAGAAAGTCAAAATAATCTGTTACATGGCTTTAATCAGGCCCATGATCGCCTATGGATGTCCCGTTTGGTTCAATGTGAGTGCAAGCCTGATGGAAAGGATTCGAGTGTTTGAGAGACAATGTCTAAGGACCTGTCTCTCATTGCACAGAACACCAGAATCCGAGTACATAAAATACTATCCCAACGAGGTCCTATACAATAGAGCCAAAATTATTAGGATTGACAACTTCTTGATCAAATTGATTCGAAGTCACGTTGCAAGGGCGATGACTTCGACCAATAACTTGATATCTGGGGCTTATTACCCAAATGAGTTATATCACGAGAGAGCTCGTCTTAGCGGCTTTGTTCCCCCAGAAGCGTTCTTACATTACGACAACCGCGAACTGATACAGGACAAATCGGCGATTCCGTTAATCTTCCACGTGGCCCGAAGGTCTGTGGAAAAGAGCTTATCTTACGAACGGGATGTAGCACTCCGTGAGCCGGGGCGACTCCGTTTCAGTATGGCAATGTCAGATCGGGATCGAGCAGACGTTGCTCGACAAACGCAACGTTTCTGGTGGCTTGTACAGTCTCCGTCGCTGAATCCTTTGGGCCTAGAGTCATAAAAAAACATTATATAAAAGGCCAATTGCTGAATATAGGTTAGGTAGTAGTAAGTTAATTAGGTTAGCTGTAAGTTATGTATATATGTGTATGTATATATATATATTTATATATACATGTCTATGCATGTACATATGTATATATATGTATATACATACAGATAAAATAGGATAGGCTAGATTAGGATTACTAGTTTTAGTTAGTTTTAAGGTTATACTCACTAATAATATGCTAAGTTTTTTTAACTAATTTTTCTTAGCCTTAATACTAATAAACTAATAAACGAATTCCACAACAAATAGAATAGACGTCGAAAGACAAAATTAAAAATACATGTACTGTATAGCTTAGAGTGCCCGTTCAGGTCCAGTATGCTACGTTAAATAGATAAGATATTTAAGATAGGTTTAAGCGTTTTACCTAGAATAAGTTGTCTGGAAAAATATTAATAAAATGCTTTTAAAATGTAAATGTAAAAAATTAAACGGACGGCTAATAATGCAAGACATCCTCAATACACAGATGATTGTCATTTCCCCCCAACCGATCGGAATGTCTAGACCGTAGAATTGATAAATTCACACAAACCACATAAGGTGCACCTACAAATGCTGAATGTAATCATTTTTCACATAAAACCCAACGAAATTTTTTGTCCAAATATCGATGCCATTCCCAGAGGAGAACCTCTCACTCAGTCCGAGCGCGGCCCACTCTAATCATGTTTCTCGCATCTTACAGAGCTTCCGCTGCTCTATGAATTGGCGATCAGGACGTGTAGCAGGTGTGCACCGAAATGCCGCACTACAATTTTCAAAAAATCAAAGCTAGAGCTCGTGTAGATTTGGGTTTTAATGTCAAGCGGTAGATTTATTATTTTGTCTTTCAATCTTTCTCTTTCTGTTTTAGTATCTACGAGTGGCTCTTGGGGCGTTTATCCAAAGTGCATTTATTGCACGTGTTCAAGGAATTCGACAGTTTCACTGCTCAGTGTACGATGTTGTTGGATTGTGTCGATTCAAGCCAACTTGATGACTGTGCACCTGGAGGCTGCTGTGCACCATGGTCGAGGTACTAGCAAATGGCTTTAAAGATGTATGTATCTCTACCATGCTGCTGCTGTTGATGGCATTTGAAGCACTTTGAACGTGATATGGTATTCCAAGTGGCATTTACACTCGCACATACCGGACCAGTAGAGGTATGCCCTCATACTACGATAGTAGTATGAAATAGGTGTGGTATGGTATCATCTAGTAGTGTGTTAGCTTTTATGTGCTTCAGATGCAAACATGACAGGAAAGGAGTTGAAATGTGTGCGGAAAATGAATATATATTTTCCGCGGTACCATGCACATACCGCGGGGGCACCAGAGCCTAGAGTAGAAAAGGTGTTTTCTACTTTTGGATTTTTCATTAATTCATACAACAGTTAGTGGCGGTAAAGGCTGTAAGGTGAATTTAACGATTTGTAACGCGCGTCGATGAACTATTTAGACGAAAATCTAAACAGAACGATGTTTGGCTGGAATTTGTAGAAAGTCGTAAGACGTAATTCATAATGCATTCAAAACTGTTAAGTACTGATAGATACATATCAAATTGATGCATTTGATGCATTTTTACTATTCGAAATTGCAACGAAGTTAGATACGATGAAGTTCGGAGTGAACCTGGGCCTCAACCAACATGCCCCTCCAACTAGCACGATCTTTTGCTAGCCTTTTCCATTGCCGCAGACCCAGTTGGTTGAGGTCCCCTTCCACCTGTGTGCGCCATCTTAAGTGCGGCCGTCCTCTGCTTCTTCGTTCCTCGGGGTTGGATTCAAAGACTCTCCGGGCTGGAGCTGTGGTGTCCATTCGCTCTACATGGCCCAGCCATCTTAGACGTTCAATCCGTAGACGCCTGACTAGGCTAATGTCGCTGTACAGCCCGTAAAGTTCGTGGTTGAATCTTTTCCTCCGTCCCCCGTCTGCGTTTATAGACCCGAAAATCACGCGCAAAATCTTTCTCTCGAACCGACCAAGGGCCTCCCATCCGCTTTTGATAGCGTCCATGCATCTGCGCCGTACAACAGGACCGGGATGATAAGGGTCTTATATAGAGTCAACTTTGTTGTTCGGGAGAGGGCTCTATTCCTCAATTGCCTCTTGAGCCCAAAGAAACAGCGATTGGCAAGAGTGATTCACTGCGGAGCCAAGGTAGACGAAGTCCTTAACTACCTCGAACTTATATCTGCCAATACAAACGTTCTGGCCAAGACGTCGGTGGTGAGCGCCCTTTTTTGATGATAGCATATATTTAGTTTTGCCCTCGTTTACCGCCAGACCAATTTTTCGCCGCCTCCATCTCAATACTCGCAAACGCCTCATTGACATCTCGCTGAGATCCACCAATTATGTTAATATCGGCGGCGTATGCAAGGAGTTGCGAGGATTTGAAATAGATTGTGCCTCTTGTATTGGCCAGTGATTTTTGCACAATCATTTCCAATATGATGTTGAAGAAAACACACGACAGCCGAAATCCTTTTTTGGCATCAAAACTATCGGTAAGGTGTTCACCGATTCGGTGAACATGGAGCAGCGAGCATTCTCCAAAGTCATCCTGCATAGTCCGATGAGTTTAGCAGGTATGTCAAAGGTAGACATAGCGTTGTATAGCTCATATCCACATACTCTGTCGTATGTGGCTTTGAAGTCGACAAATAGGTGGTGGGTGTCGACTTGAAATACATTGGTTTTTTCCAGGATGAAAAGGATTAAGGACATAATGTCGATAAAACAGATTTTTTACATTTCATCCATGTACATACATATACATATATGGTTTGTATCCAAAGCCTCTGCTGGGGCTTCATTTTTCTAAACCTCAATAAAATAATTTCGAAATGCTGTAATCATTGGCACACTGCCAACGTAAATTATTTCGAGACTGAGGAGCCCGATGTTCTTTATGTCACGCGTAAAAGACTAACAATGCCTAGATCACAAGTACGAAGGTCTTGCAATACATCCTTATAAAATCCGATATCGACATACGAGCATATACAACGTGGACGGCGCAACTGATATTATCGCAAATATTATCCGAATCGACATGGCAAATTTTATTCCTAGCAAGATTAAAAGCACCAGGCCGAAGGATAATACGTGGTTTGACTTGAGCTGAAAAGAGGCTATTAGGCTCAGGGAGCTAAGTTTTCGGGCCTATAAGGCAAACAGTTTCTGGTCGTTTGTAAAAAAAACGTAAAAAACTCAACTACGTCGTCTTTACCGACGCTCATCCACAATGACATTCCAGCTGTCACCCCCATAGACAAAGATAACCTACTTGCTGCCCATTTCGCAGCCAGTTCTCAGCTACCAACTTGTACTTTGTCTCCGCTTGTACAAGAGTGCGTCAATTCCACCATGGGACTAATCCACTTCCGCACTCGTACAGTCGCAAGGGTTCTTAAAGACCTCGACATGCACAAATCCGCTGGTCCAGATGGTATTGCCCCAATAGTTCTGAAGAGGTGTTCTTCTACGCTTGCAAAACCACTGCGTAAGCTTTTTCACCTTTCCTACTCCTCTGGGCTTTTTCCGAGTAAGTGGAAAACAGCATTTGTCCAGCCTATACCCAAAAAAAGGCGAATCATCTTCTCGCTCCAACTACCGACCCATTGCACAAACGTCCCTTCTTCCCAAGGTCATGGAAACGCTGTTTAACCGTCAGCTTATGAAATACCTTGAATCACGGAAACTCTTCAATGACCGTCAGTACGGTGTCCGCACCAACAGATTCACTGGTGATTTGATGGCATATCTCGCCGAAAAGTGGAATCGCTCGCTTCACCAAGCAAGTTAAAGCAAATTTGTTGCACTGGATATTTCGAAAGCATGAGAGCACCGTGGCGCAATGGGTAGTGTGTTGGCCTCTGACGCCGATGACACGGGGTCGAATCCCGACCCAGCCATGACATCGAAAGTGTTTTTCACGGTGTTTCTCTTCAGCGGGGTTCTGACAAAACCCCCTGTAGTAAAATTGTCATGAAAAGCTTCTCGAAATTCGCCATTCGGAACCGGCAATAAACTGTAGGTCCCTTTCACCTATGGGAAAATGAAATCACACACAACATGGGTGATTGAGAGAAGTTCGACTTAGGTCTTTCATGGACTGTAACGCCAACATACATACATACATACATACGACAGTGTCATGTTATGTTTTGACATCGCTGCTATGGGCTCCTGAGGCAATTGAGAAGTAGAGCTTTCTTTCGGAAGATCAAGGTTGCGCTATACAAAATCGTAATCATCACGGAGTCTACTTTGAGTCTCGGGATATGCATCGCTCCTACAGGCTCGATGATGGACGCAGTGTCTTCCAAGCTGAGGTCTTCGCTATCAAGCAGGCGGCGGACCTGATCAGCAAAGAGAATATTACAGGAAAAAGGATCAGCATCTATGTTGACAGCCAGGCAGCCATTAAAGCTCAGCAGGCAGCATGGATAAGATCCAAACTTGTCAAACTCTGCAAGGAGAAGTTAGAAGAGATATCCAATGTAAATGAGGTGACCCTTTGCTGGGTACCTGGTCACATGAATATCTCCGGAAACGAGAGGGCGGACGAGTTGGCTAGGGTGGGATCAGGTGCTAACATTGCGCAGATCTCAGCTGAGGCCAAAGCACCACTCAGTGCGCTCTACAGGGAGATACAGACGGAGCTATTGGTGAAAGCCAATAAGCGCTGGTGTCGCTTAGATGCATGCGCAACGGCGAAATCGACTTGGCCCGTCTATGATAAGAAAAGAACGAAAAATCTGCTGAAGTTCAATCGTGGGAACATTCGACTGGCAGTCGGTGCCCTCACCGGGCACTGCATGCTATCCTATCATGCAGCTCGACTAGGCCAGCCCTTCAATGACTTCTGCAGAAGCTGCAGGGACGAAGAGGAAATTGAGTCCGTTCGTCACCTGCTGTGCGAATGCCCGGCGCTAGCCTAAAAAAGGAATATTTTCCTGGGAAGATACTTCCTTTCGGGACTAGAAGAGGTAGGTAATATCGGGCTGAACAGAATACTGGGATTTTTATCCTCGTCTGGTTGGTTCAGCTCGACGGTAAATGAATAGGTATCAACGGGTTAAACAAAACAGGTGGGCACAATGGACTCAACGTAGTCTGCGTGAGCCTTGACTTTACGTCAATAGGGCACCCATATACCTAACCTAACCTATTAGACTTTAGTTTTGATATCGCTAGCTTAACCTCGTCTAGGTGTGAATGGTGCGTTCTGTCTGACAGGCCATTAAGTATGCAGAGCCATTATTCAAGGATTTGATCCCACCAGCTACTGATCAAATTTGTCCTACTACTACTGCTGTCCATTTCGTGGCATTGAATTAACACGAGCGGTGATCATTCCTTGTTAGTGTACAACAAGTATTTTAAAAGCATTTTCCAAATATCTACAATACATATCAGCCGCAAACTTGTCACTAGCTTCAATTGATCGTCTTCTATCCATTCACTAGCCCTACCATTCGTTATTGCTTCGTTATTTGGACAATATCCAAATGTCTACCTCATTTCAATCTCAACAACCAGATATGACACATGCCCGATGTGTAACATTTTATTTCTAATTTCAAACAGTACGAAGGAAGCGATTTCAGGGTATTTATTTCTTTTCTTCTATTCATTTCGATTTCCGAATCGACTGCTTGTGATGTCAGTAGCAACGAAAAAGGACATTGTTCGAGGATGGAGTATAAAACCAGTTTGATACTGAGAATGGAAATGGTTAAGCATGGAGACTTGCGGTCGCCCTGAATGTCCTTGTGACTGCTCGGTATATACCCATGTGTCTACGTCATCACTGATTTTTCCTTGAAAGAGTTTGTGTCATCCATGAGTCATCATCATTTGCCAACAGTCACGAATTGACTCGTGTTGGAAGGCTCTCCATTGTGGGATTAAGAAAAATTACATCCATTTCAATGATTAATTGCTATTCTCGTATGAATTCAAATATGTTTTGTCGCTCCTTTAAACAGACAAAGGAACTTTTGTTTTCTATTGATGAAAAATAAAAAAATTAATTAAAACTAGACAAAGTTCCATTTCCCAATTAATTTCCTGCCGTAGAGTTGGAAAACAAAAGCAGGACACAGCAATCTGATCATCTGTCAACGGAGACTAACTAAACAAAGGAACCCTTTCCCTTTTGCACGGTGTTTCCTTCTTTCTTTCTGCCCTAAGTATCGTGTACGTGTAGAATATAAACTTCTGCAATGACCTACTTTAGAGATTGCTGCCATGTACTCGTATCTCACTTGTAATGTAATTTCTTAGTTGAGTAGTGGGACAAATGATGTCCCATTTCTGGATGGGATTCCTTGTGGCAACATCTGTGCCAAAGGTTGATGCTTTATGGAAAACACTTAAACAAAAGGTATGAAAGACGTAAGAAACACGAGTATTCATATGATGACAGTGAATCCGGAAAACTAAAAAGTCAATGCACTTCGGTGTAGAGAGACGTGCGTAGATTTCTATAGTGAACACACACGAATTTGGATCACAAAGTCACCAGCCACCAGTAGACTCTTACGTATGCATAGAGACCGAAACAAGTTGTCGTTTGTCATGCTAAACACATTAATCCACCATTTCAATTCGTATGCGGAAAATGTGTGGTCCGAATGCATTTCAAAAGTTGTATAGAACTGACGACGACAGACGGAGGCGTTGGCCACTGACACTTGTTGCCTGGCGTCCAAGTAATAACAGCAATTTGTTTAGACATTACGCAGGAACATAGAATGTGTGTCATTCGGGCTCAAAACAGGGAACTGAAAAATACTATGTTCCATCTCTAGCAGACACATTAAATGACTTCTGGAGAGAGAGATCCAATTAAAGTGTGCAAGATTCAATTAGATTTGAAATTAAGAAAAGGAAAAAACGAGGTTTAGAGCTAATTGTAGTAATTGCGTACTCGGATCGAATTCATATGTTTGACAACGTGATGGATGAACTGATGGGGCTCGATGGATCTAGGTCGATTTTTTGTTTCCTTTTGGCTTCAAGTGAAGTTGTAAACTTTTTCCAAAGAACATTTGGTTTGCTTAGTACATATTCTCTCAGTGCGCTCTACAGGGAGATAGAGACTATTAGTGAAAGCCAATAAGCGATGTGTCGCTTAGATACATGCGCAACAGCGAGATCGACTGGGCCCGCCTATGATAAGAAAAGAACGGAAACTCTGCTGAAGTTCAATCGTGGGAATATACGACTGGCAGTCGGTGCAGTCGGAGTAGGACTACGTAAGTTTGACGTTGGAAAGCTACAATCGCAAGAGACTGCCAGAATCTTTGCCGATCGTGTCTCCTCAAAGCTCTCTCAAAATCCGCCCACAGCAGCACAAACAATAGAGTAGGAATGGGCTCA
Organism: Eumerus sabulonum; assembly: GCA_951905685.1. NCBI lineage: Eukaryota > Metazoa > Arthropoda > Insecta > Diptera > Syrphidae > Eumerus > Eumerus sabulonum. Next base: position 195,682,871 of record OX645060.1, read on the forward strand.
TTGCCAGAGCGCCGTCAGAGATGCTGCCTCAGAGGTGCTGGGTTTCAAACAGCCACCACCTAGAAACTCCTGGTTCGATGAACAATGCGGCCCATGCAGCAAAACAAGAGGCATATAAAGCCATGCTGCAACGACCGACGAGAGCTGCTCGCGAAATCTATGAGCAGAAGAGAAGAGAGGAACACACGCTTTTCAGAAGAAAGAAGAGAGAGCACGGAAAGCGTGAGATCGAGGAGATGGAGAGATGCTTCCGCAGGAATGACGCCCGTAAGTTTTACAACAAGGTAAAACGAACATGCCATGGCTACAAAACCAGAGTGGCGGCCTGCAGGGATGAAAATGGAGAACTGGTAGTAGAGTCGCAGTCGATGCTGAGGATTCGGAAAGACCACTTCTGCAGACTGTATAACGGCGATGATAGACAAGATACCGCTGTCAGGCAGAACGAGCCATTCGCAATGGACCACGAAGTAACAGAATTCAGTCCACCCGACCTAGACGAAGTCAAAATAGCGATATCAAGACTTAAGTCTAATAAAGTCTAATAATAAAGCCGCTGGCGCTGGCCTGTCTGCTGAGCTTTTTAAGGCGGCTGGAGATGAGCTGGTAAGGTGCATGCACCATCTCATCTGCAAGGTATGGTCGGAGGAAAGCATGCCCGACGAATGGAATCTCAGCATCGTTTGCCCGGTCCATAAGAAAGAAGACCCATATAACTGCGCCAACTATAGGGGAATAAGTCTCCTTAACATCGCATATAAGATCTTCTCTGCCGTATTGTGTGAACGCCTGAAACCGTTTGTGGATAACCTGATCGGCTCTTATCAGTGTGTTTTCAGGCTAGGTAAATCCACAATAGACCCAATATGTACGCTACGGCAGATCTTGGAGAAGACCCAGGAATACCAAATCGACACTCACCACCTCTTCGTCGATTTCAAGGCCGCGTATGACAGCGTATATAGAGACGAGCTGTACAAAGCCATGTCTAGTTTTAACATCCCTGTCAAACTCGTCCGACTGTGCAGGATGACAATGGAGAATTCTCGCTGCTCCATTAAGGTCGGTAATGAGCAAACCGAGACCTTTGATGTTAAAAAAGGATTTAGGCAGGGCGATGCGCTGTCGTGCAACTTTTTCAACATTGTGCTTGAAAAGATCGTGCAAGAGTCACTGGCTAACACAACGATATTGACGTAATTGGACGAAAACAGCAAGACGTCAATGAGGCTTTCGTGAGCATTGAGGTAGAAGCGGCTAAGATGGGTCTCAAGGTTAATGAGGGTAAAACCAAATATCTGCTTCATCTAAAAGAGACGGACAACACCGACGTATTGGCCAGAACGTCACCATGGGCGGATATAACTTTGAAGTGGTCAAGGAATTCGTCTACCTTGGCTCACTGGTGACCAGCGACTACAACACCAGCGCTGAGATAAAACGCAGAATCACTCTTGCCAACCGCTGTTTCTTTGGGCTCAAGAGGCAATTGAGAAGTAAAGCCCTCTCTCGGAAAACCAAGGTGACACTATATAAGACCTTGATCATCCCAGTCCTCCTTTACGGCGCAGAGGCTTGGACCTTAACAAAAGCGGATGAAGATGCCCTTGGTCGTTTCGAGAGGAAAATGCTGCGCACTATCTACGGTCCCGTTTGTTCAAACGGTGAATGGAGGAGAAGATATAACGAAGAACTGTACAGGTTGTACAGCGACATCGGCCTGGTACGACGTCTACGGATACAGCGTCTAAGGCCATGTAGAGCGCATGGAAGATACAGCTCCGACCCGAAAAGTCTTCGAATCCACTCCGGAAGGAAGGCGCGGCAGAGGACGGCCGCCTCAGCGGTGGCGCACGCAGGTGGAAGGGGACCTCAACCAACTGGGCGTGCGGCACTGGAAACAGCTGGCCAAAGACCGTGCCGGCTGGAGACGCTTGTTGGTTGAGGCCCAGGTTCACCACGGACCGTAGCGCCACCTAAGTAAGTAAGTAGTCGGTACCCTCACCGGGCACTGCATGGCATCCTACCATGCAGCTCGACCAGGACCCTACAATGACTTCTGCAGAAACTGCAGGGACGAAGAGGAAATTGAATCCATTCGGCACCTGCTGTGCGAATGTCCGGCGCTAGCCCAAAAAAGGAATATATTTCTAGGAAGATACTTCCATTCGGGACTAGAAAAGGTAGGTAATATTGGGCTGAACAGAATACTGGGATTTTTATCCTCGTCTGGTTGGTTCAGCTCAACGGTAAATGTGTAGGTATCAACGGGTTATCAATCAATCAATTGGGCACAATGGACTCTACGTAGTCTACGTGAGCCTTGACTTCTCGTCAATAGGGCACCCATGTACCTAACCTAGCCTAGTACATATTCTGAGATGAGTGCTAAAACAAGATATTGGCTGTGGTCCTTTTTGGCACATTCGTCTTTTGAATGAAATCATAAATGCGGTCGTTCAAAATTACAACGCAATATGCGTTTTTGCCCAGGCCCACATGTTATTGAAAGCGAATGCGGAATAGTCTTTAGTCATGTGGTAGAAGAAGGGATTACTTATATGAAAGATGTGATGTGATTTGTACAGAAACCTTAGCGAATCCTCCGCCTACGGTTGTTTAATTGGCAAAGTTCCCAGTCGCCACCCGAATGAGATAGTAGCCAGTAAAAGATACTGTAATATACCGAAAGACATTATTAAGGATAAGGTTAATGTCGATAACTATCCTCACTTGTCATAAATCTTCCATATCTTTCCGTGTCTACTTCCAACGGTCTTGCTTACACCACATATGTAGGTACTAATATGCATAGTTAGGATGGATTACACTTTATTACCCTCAAGTCTAATTTGTTTGCGTTCGTATTGCTCGGAACCAAATTAGCTTCAGCAAAAATTTCTCTCTTCGCGTGGAAATTAAAATTACGACCACCTTAACTAACAATTATTGTTACATGAGATTGCTGCTGGCATCGCGCCATAATTGGAAGCATCAGGTGGGAAGCTTCCGGTTCACACTATAGAGATAATTGACAGCTTTACTGTTAGTGTCCCCTTAACAGATTTATCGTAGCAAATATCTAGAAGAAGCAATTCTCTAACGTATGTCTGCGCATAAAGACTATATCAGCCATTAAAAACAGTCGTAGAGCTCATTTAAATACCATTTCACCAGTCAACGTACTGTCGATGCGTCACTCAATTCCTCATCAGCAGCTGTGTCACGTATAAATGTCTACAAATTCGGTTGAATTCCAACCTACGCCTTCAGCAGGATACCAAATAGGCGCCGTTTTATATGGCTACACGACTCAATATTGTCATCACCAAGTCCATTGTCGCCAGATGGCCTGCTCCCACTAGCAACTAACATATTTAGCATTCGAAATTGCAAAATCAATATCACTTAGGCCAGCCACCCAATCCTTGAGCAATAGACTGAGAAATAGATTTCCAGCCCGTTTTTTGAAAGTACGTGGTGAAAATTCTTCTCCACTTCCCCGATAGTGTATAATCGTTGTCGCCTTTATTGTAATTTTTTTTTAACTTAGCATACGATCTTTGTTGCCATGTGAAGGTTATGATGAACAAGTATCTGTCTGCCGATTCTGATTAAATTAAATGACAAAGCAATTCTGTGTTTTCCTATGAAATGCACTCCAACAATCATCTTCACTACCCTTCACAGCTGAGCAAGGAATCGTCCAGTCTTCAGGCCAATGTCGCACAAAAGACATAAATCTTCAACCAAAAGAATTTTGTAGTTTTGTTTTTTCTTCCTTTTATTCTTTAGGTTCAAGACCAACGCGAAAGTGTCGCATTTATTAACATTCCGCTTAAAATACACAGATGTCCTCCGCCGCACGCCTTATCTACACCGCGTAGTCTGTGCGTTGTTCGCTCTTTGTTCGACAAATGAGAATAAGATTCGCGATTTTATTCACATTCTGCAACAGATAAAAGATTAGAGTGGGTCTTGCCGACGATGCCAATAAACTTTTGTGACAAGATGACTGGTTTCAATTTACCATGTCACCACCCCCGACTGCAGGTGACGTGTTCGGTAATGATGTATGGACGAAGCTAAACGTAGGGAACGGGAAGATTCCAAAAAGAGCAAAATGTCGTTCTTTGTATTAATAAAACGAAATTTCGTGAGTCGGAGGGTTGTTCTTGGTTATCTTGGTTGTTCAGTTCCTCTTTGTTCGGCTTTACAAGGGAAACACTTCGACGTTTTCATGGCCAGTTTGTTGACTTTGAGTATGTTCTTGAGCTTGTTATGACTACCAGCCGCTGGTGGGACTTTCGGTAAAGTTTTAAGTTCATTCAGTTCACATTAAGAGAAGGGACAATCAAGTTTCGCTTAACTTCTTTGGAATAACCAAAAGAGCCAGGGAAATTCTGGACAAACGTTATCATGAGCGAGCAGTGGATGTCGAAGCTTGACTCTAGCCAAATGAGAGTGCCTTAGATCGGTGGATGGGTGGATGTTTTTTTTTTTTTTTTTTTTTTTTTTATTTGATATTTGCAGTGATATTGCTGATGTGAAGTAAAGTGTGAAAGAGGATGCCAAACAGTCAATTACCCGTCGATCACTTAAATCGGACATTTCAAAGACTACTTGGGCCGCACGCCCAATGTCCCCTTCCACCTGCGTGCGCCACCATTGATGCGGCCGTCCTCTGCCGCGCCTACCTTCCGGGGTAGATTCAAAACTCTTCGGGTCGGAGCTGTATTTTCCATGCGCTCTTCATGGCCTAGCCACCTTTGACAATGTATCCGTGGACGTCGTACCAGGCCGATGTCGCTGTACAACCCGTACAGTTCTTCGTTAAGTCTTCTCCTCCATACACAGTTTGAACAAACAGAACCGTAGATAATGCGCAGAATTTCCCACTCGAAACGACCAAGGGCATCTTCATCCGCTTATAGTGATAGTGATAAGCCTTGGTTTTCCGAGAGAGGGCTCTGCTTCCCAATTGCTTCTTGAGCCCAAAGAAACAGCGGTTGGCAAGAGTGATTCTGCGTTTTATCACAGCGCTGGTGTTGTTGTCGCCGGTCATCAGTGAGCCAAGGAAGACGAATTCCTTGACCAGTTCAAAGTTATATCTGCCCATGTTGACGTTCTGGACAATACGTCGGTGTTGTCCGTCTCTTTTAGATGAAAGCAGATATTTGGTTATACCCTCATTAACCTTGAGACCCATCTTAGCCGCTTCTACCTCAATGCTTACAAAGGCCTCATTGACGTCTCGCTGTGTCGTCGCGCAATGTTGAAAAAGTTACATGACAGCGCGTCACCTTGCCTAAATCCTTTTTTAACATCATAGGTCTCGGTTTGCTCATTACCGACCTTAATGGAGCAGCGAGAATTCTCCATTGTCATCCTGCACAGTCGGACGAGTTTGGCAGGGATGTTAAAACTAGACATGGCTATATATAGCTCGTCTCTATAAACGCTGTCATACGGAGCCTTGAAATCGACGAAAAGGTGGTGAGTGTCGATTTGGTATTCCTGGGTTTTCTCCAAGATCTGCCGTAGCGTAAATATTGTGTCTATTGTGGATTTACCTGGCCTGAAACCACACTGATAAGAGCCGATCAGGTTATCCAGAAACGGTTTCAGTCGTTCACACAATTCGGCTGAGAAGATCTCATATGCGATGTTGAGGGGACTTATTCCTCTATAGTTGGCGCAATTATAGGGGTATCCTTTCTTATGGACCGGGCAAACGATGCTGAGATTCCATTCGTCGTTGCTTTCCTGCTTTCCTCCGACCATACCTTGCAAATGAGATGGTGCAAGCTCATCTTCAGCTGCCTTAAAAAAACTCAGCAGACAGGCCGTCTGCGCCCTCGGCTTTATTAGACTTAAGTCTTGATGTCGCTATTGTGACTCCGTCTAAGTCGGGTGGACGGAGTTCTCTTACATCGTCGTCCTTTACGAATGGATCGTTCTGCCTGACAAGGGTTTCTTGTCTGCCATCGCCGTTATACAGTCTGCAGAAGTGGTCTTGCCAAATCCTCCGCATCGACTGTGATTCCACTACCAGTTCTCCATTTTCACCCCTGCATGCCACCACTCTGGCTTTGTAGCCATGGCATGTTCGTTTTACCTAATTGTAAAACTTCCGGGCGTCATTCCTGCGGAAGCATCTTTCCATCTCCTCGATCTCACGCTTTCCGTGTTCTCTCTTCTTTCTTCTGAGAAGCGTTGGCTCCTCCCTTCTCTTCTGCTCATAGATTTCGCGAGCAGCTCTCGTCCGTCGTTGCAGCGTGGCTCTTGTTTTGCTGCGTGAGCCTGTTTGCATTGATCATCGAACCAAGGGTTTCTAGGTGGTGGCGGTTTGAAACTCAGCAACTCTGAGGTTGGGCGTTGGGCTGACGGCGCTCTGGCAATGCGCCCACTCCTGCTCTAGTGTTTGCGCTGCTGTGGCGGATTTTGAGCGAGGTTAAGGAGATACTATCGGCAAAGATTCCGGCAGTCTCTTACGATTGTAGCTATCCGACGTCAAACTGACGTTGTCCTACTCGACTCCTAAGTATTCTTGATATTCTTACATACCTGGGCTACAACAAGGTAGTGGTCCAAGTCGATGTTGGCTCCTCGGAAGGTTCGTACGTCGAGAATACTGGAGGAGTGTCTGGCGTCGATCGCAATGTGATCAATCTGGTTGGTGGTCGATTGACCAGGAGACCGTCAGGTACCCTTGTGGATGTTGAGATATGTCTTCTTTTACCAGATCTGCGTTGGTGACATACTGGGGCATTGGGCGTATGTATGTATGTGTGGAACAGCACAACCGCTCAAGGACACGAAATTAGAAACAATTAAAGCTTTTAAATCTTAGTACGAAAGATCTTTAGTGGTGAGTTTTAAAGTGTAATGGTAAAGTTAAGGAGATGAACATTAAATAATTTTAAACTCTGTGAATCTTGAATAGGGACTTGTGATTTGTAGAGATGCCTCATTGGATTACAGGTCTTACATAGGAAAATACAGGAGTGATATGTATAGTGGCATAAGAAAACAGGATAATCCTGCGAAATACAGTATAGACGGGAGTGTTAATAATGGACTATATCTTGCCTGAACTTGATGAAATCGACTTTGATGTGTTCTTCGATAAAATCGCTTGGTTTCGCTTCTCGAAAATGTGTATTGGTCTGCAAGATTAAGCGATCCACACATTAGTACGTATTACCTTTGTCATGAATGAAAGGTTGGAATGTGAATTTCCGAACTTTTTCACTGATAACTGAGCACCTGTCCAATAATCAACATTTTTTGCTCATTTTTTCAACAATTGATTACTTGCATAACATGTGACCTTTATCTATAATTGTACCACTTACATATGTCCAATTTAGATTTCCGATCATCAGGCGTATCTTATCAGTTCACTGAATTCCAACTCTCAACATTACAGCAAAAGTAGCAGAAAGTGTAATTTAAAACATTAATCATCAACATACGAATGCATTCGGTCATATCGGTTTCCTCCTTTCCCACCATCAAACACATTCCGCATCAATCATTGGCAGAAAAGCGAAACAGAAAAAATGTATTTTGCTACCATTCCAAATTGACTACGTGATCCTGTAATGGGCGCATGAAACCGCCTAAACTGTGAAAAGCTATGGTGGCACATTCACGCCATCTGGCTATTGGCAGGAATGCCTGTGCCTGTTTGGTGAGAAATAGAAATACAGCAGTGCAGCATCGATTCAGTTCGTTTTGTCGTTGTCCATCCAAGTGCTTGTCACTAGTCTTTCACTCGTCAAAAGTCGATCGAAACAGATCGAGATAGTTTCCTTCGTCACCTTTCTGCCCGCCTCTCCCGGACGATATGTTTTTCTCATGTCACCGGGACATTGGTGATTGCAAAATGAAAATTGCAAGCAGAAAAATGAATTCCTGTGTTTGGCGCGCGTATTTATTTGCTTTTTGTCGTCGATCTTGGCGAGCTGACGTGTGATAAACACCTGACGGGTGGATGTGATTTGTATTGTATCTTATTGACTCATCGGGTAGAGTGTCTTTTGTTTTTTTCAACAATATTTATCAGGTAGATGGACTGGCCGCCGTGGCGCAGTGGTTAGTGTGTTGGACTCTGACGCACGATGAGCGAGTTCGGATCCCAATAACATCAACGACATAGAATGTTTATTTCGCGGCGTTCCTCCTCGGCGGGATACTGGCAAAACCTCCCGTAGTATACTTGCTTTGAAAAAGCTTCTCGACTCACGCCGTTCGGAATCGTCTAAAACTGTAGGTCCCTTTCATCTGTGTGAAAAATAGATCACACACAACATGGGTGATTGAGAGAAGCTGGCCCTGGTCCCTCATGGGGTATAACGCCACCGAAGAAAGATGGAATCATCTGGCATATGTATACCTCGAATGATTAGCTGATAACAAGATTCATTTTTACTACATATTCATTTAATAGAAGGGCATTGGCCCGGACATACAGGGTAAAGTTGTTGATCGCTCCCAACCTGGCGAGATGCCAGCAACGATCCCTGTTTAAATGCCCGGGTCAAGTTGACATACGGGCTCCTCGCGGCGCCCTCTGGATAGCCTCATCAACAACCGTTGGGAGGTGAACAAACGTATGCAGCGACAAAACCCCGACCAGAATGGCGGTTGTGCGGCGCGCTAACAATTCGCCCACGTAAAAAGAAAAAAATGTTATAAATGAGCAAGATGCCTCGGATACACGGACGGACGTTGTCGACGACGACGAAAAGGAACACGATTTGCGAGTATGCACCTGGAACGTCAGAACCCTGTACACTCCCGGAGCTGCTCATAAACTAGAAGGAATCCTCACGCAGTACAAGGCGGGTATTACTGCGGTCCAGGAAATACGCTGGATAGGAAACGGTATGATTAGGAAGAAAAATTGCGACATTTATTACAGCTGTCACAAAAGGTTGCATTTACTGGGATGCGGATTTGTCGTGGGAAAGCGGTTAAGGTCGAAGGTCATCGACTTTAAACATATAAGTGATCGCCTGGCTGTGATCCGCATCAGAGGCAGATTTTATAACATCAGCCTTATATGTGCACACGCCCTTACCGACGAGGGTGAAGACCCTATCAAGAAGGACTTCTATGACCTCCTGGACAACGCCTACGGAGCTTGTCCGGGGTACGATGTAAAAATCGTGCTCGGGGACTTCAACGCCAAAATCGGAAAGGAAAACACCCTTGGCGGAGTGATCGGAAAGCACAGCCTCCACGATACAACAACAGATAACGGCTTCCGACTCGCTGACTTTGCGACAGCTCGTAATGCGGTGATAAGTAGCACAAGATTCCCTCGCAAGCGAATCCACACAGCAACCTGGCGATCTCCGGACGGTCGAACCACCAACCAAATCGACCATGTGCTCATTGACGCAAGGCACTCGTCAAACATCCTGGATGTGCGAATATTCAGAGGGGCAAATGTCGACTCTGACCACTTCCTCGTAGCAGCAAGATTCAGAGTTCGACTGTCCAATGTCAGAAAGCTGCACCAGCCCATCGGGGGAGGTTCGACATTGGGCGCCTGAGCACACCGAAGGTTGCCAGAGTCTACAGGGAGCAGCTGAGCGAAGGACTCTACGGTATGCCTACGTCGAACACAAATGTCAATAATATGTGGCTGCATTGCCGCTCAGCCATTCAGGAAGTAGCCGAAACCACCTTAGGATACCTACCACCCCCGTGAGAAGGGAGGAGAAAAAACTACTGCGACAAAAGGAAAAAATCTTCGCAGGCTCCCAGCTCAAGGATATCGAGGAGTCTAGGGATAAACATAAAACACGAGCCTTTTACAAGAAAGCCAAAGGCCTTGCAGGAGGCTTCAAAAAGGGCACCCAGGCTCTTAGAAACTGCGAGGGTAATCTTGTCACCGACCCGCAGGGAATAGAGGATGTATTTAAGCAGCACTTCCAGCAGCTGACTAACGAGCATGACCAAGAGAGAGTGGTAGGGACTGAGGAAATCCCAACTCCAGCCGCTGAAGAAGTCCTCCCACCCAGCATCGAAGAAGTCGGCACAGCTATTCAGAAGCTGAAGAACAACAAGGCCGCAGGCTCAGATGGCTTGCCATCAGAGCTCTTCAAGGCTGGCGGCGATGTTCTCGTAGGGAGCATGCACCAGATCTTCTGCAGAATTTGGGAAGATGAAAGCATGCCCGACGACTGGAATACCAGCTCTATATGCCCCATCCACAAAAAAGGCGATCCCACCTCTTGCAAGAACTATAGAGGTATATCCCTGCTCAATGTCGCATACAAGATCCCGTCCAGCGTATTGTGTGAACGTCTAAAACCAGTTTGCACCGCACTAATCGGCAGCTACCAGTGCGGCTTCCGGCCCGGTAAACCAACTTTAGACCAAATTTTCACACTTCAACAAATCCTGGAAAAAACCAACGATTTTCGAATCGATACACACCATCTTTTCATCGATTTCAAAGCCGCATACGACAGCATTCATCGTGAAGCACTGTTTGGGGCGATGGCCGAATTCGGGATCCCGGTAAAACTGATCCAGTTGTGTCGCGCCACGCTAAAAAACACGCGATGCACCGTGCAACTCGGTTCTAGGACCTCGGAACCATTCGAAACATGCACCGGATTTCGGCAAGGAGATGCGCTGTCATGTGACTTCTTCAACCTGGTGCGACGGGCAGGCGTCAACAGGGAAGGCACTATCTTTTACAAGTCCATCCAGCTGCTAGGATACGCGGATGGTATCCACATCGTCGCGTGTTCTCGCCCTGGCATTGTGGAAGTATTCACGGCGATTGAAGAACAGGCGAAACGAGTTGGTCTTAAGATCAATGAGGACAAAACGAAATACACGCTGTCAAGCAAAAACCAATCCGTCGCTCACCACCTGGGACAAAATATAACAATTGACAGCTACAATTTCGAGGTAGTTAAGGAGTTTGTCTACCTCGGGGCAAACGTAAATTCCACAAATGACACCACAGTAGAGATCCGGCATAGAATCGCCCTTGGCAATCGCTGCTACTTCGGCTTGTCGAAACAACTGGGGTCAAAACTCCTCACCCGAAAAACCAAAGTCATGCATTACAAAACGCTCATTCTGCCAGTCTTGCTGTACGAAGCCGAAAGCTGGACGATAAGCAGGACAGCGGAGCTGATTTCGGGTTCTTTCGAATGAAAAATTCTGCGCCGGATATTTGGTCCTCTCTGTGAGGAAGGTGAATGAAGAAGACACAACCGCGAACTCTACGAGCTGTACCAAGATGTGGATGTAGTCCGGAAGGCAAGGATCCGTCGACTACACTGGCTCGGCCACATCGAACGCATGGACATCAACGCTCCAGCTAAGAGGGTCTTCGACTCCGAGCCACCTGGTTCGAGAAGAAGAGAAAGACCGAAACTCCGGTATAAAGACCAAGTAATCGCGGATGTAAGACATCTTGGTCTTGACAACTGGAAGCAGCGTGCCCTTGACCGTCAAGGATGGAAGGCAGCTATAGCTCAGGCTCAGATCCTCCATGGATCGCTGGCCTGATAAGTAAGTAAGTAATTAATTTAATAGAGATTAGAAAATGTAAATGATAGAAAAGCGCGCCTAGATGAGGAAGCCTGACACGTACATACATATACATACCATACCAATAGTAAGGAGTGATGGTACCTTTACTGAGTGTAAAGCGGAAACTCTTAGTTTACTGCTTCAGACTCATTTTCCGGGAAATCTGTTCGAGATCCGCTCGTTGCACAATCATTCAAGGGAAACTGCAACTGAAACGATGGAAACAACTCGGCGTAGCTGGTATATTGCATCGCGCGTGGTTATGACTGAAGCTATTGAATTTGCTGTGGCATCCTTCGATGGCTTCAAATCGCCGGGCACCGACAGGATATGTTCTGTTATGCTGCAAAAAGGTATAAGGCAGCTGCTTCCTACTTTGAAAAGAATATTCACTGCTAGTCTAGCACTTGCTCACATACCCATTCCGTGGCGCACAGTGAAAGTGGTCTTCATTTCCAAAAAAGAAAATATAAATAGAAAAAGAGCTTCAGACCAATTAGTCTAACATCCTTCCTGCTGAAAAGCATGGAGAGACTGGTAGAATTGCACGTGCGCAAAGTTGCCGTTTAAATGCACCCTCTTTCGGAGATGCAACATGCTTACCAGCGCGGAAAATCCTGCGAGACTGCGCTTCAGAACCACGTTAGGAGAATTTAATGCGGGCTCGAAAGGATATGCTGAGCATTTTCATCGACATTGAGGGAGCTTTTGATAACGCAACTTTTGACAGCATGTGAATTGGTCAAAGATTGGTGTACTAGAAATGGAAAATACTGACATGACTCAGCTGGTACTAAAAGGCACTTCCATTCCGATATCCAATGAGGCTAAGTATCTAGGAGTCATCTTAGATAGCAATCTTCTTTGGTCAAAGCATGTTGAGTCAAAAACCACCAAAGCGTTGTCAGCTTTCTGGCAATGCAAAGGAGCTTTTGGCAAAACATGGGGTTTTTATCACCGGCAAAGGTCCTCTGGATCTAGACGGCAATGATAAGACCTACATATATGCATCGGTTGTATGGTGGAACGGACTAAAACGCAAACACGTCGTAGCCTCTTTCACCAACTTCCAAGAAACGGTTTGTCTCAGCTGCACGGGGGCCTTCCCCAGCACGCCGGGCGCTGCTCTAGATGCCATAATGAGCCTTCCGCCTCTTGATATATTTATCAGAGGGTGTGCTCTGAGAGCCATGTCTCGTCTGAAGAGAAATGGCTTTTGGTATAACTCGAATAGGAATAACGGCGTGCTTGCGCAAGAATTGTCCTGCGACCCCTGTCTCATGGACATGCCTTCTGACGCCCGTTATCCTACTGCGCCGTAATTTTACAGTCGAATTTCCATGGCGTCAGGATTGGCTATGGCTGGATACTGAACCCGGAAAGGATAGTCTTCGCATTTTCACGGATGGCTCCAGGTCTGGGCGGGGGTCTTCTTTGAGCGCGAAAACATCCGACTGCACTTTTCCTTAGGAAAATATGAGTCTGTCTTCCAATCAGAGATATACGCAATCCTAATGGCCATGCACTATGTTGTGAAGCACAGGTGGAAGGGGGAAAGCATATGCGTCTGTAGTGACAGCCAAGTTGCACTAAAAGCTGTGTGTAACCCATTAACTAGCTCCAAATTAGTGCTTGAACACAAGTCCTTCCTGAACAAAGTCGGCAGACTAAATTCATTAAGGCTTGTATGAGTTGTAGGCCACTCTGGGAAATTAGATCTCTGATGAACTCGCCAGAATGGGTTCAGAGGAGAGCTTCTCAGGACCTGAACCCGCTCTAGGTCTGCCTGCGTCCACGGTAAATTCCTACATTAACGATTGGGTATTTAATACACACAACCGTAGATGGAGGGATTGTCCAGGTTGCAGGATGACCAAGCGCGTACACCCTGATGTCTGCGAAAAATCTGCAGCATTCCTCCTGTCTTTAAGGAGAGTCGACTGCAGAAGGCTTGTGGTAGTTTCCACGGGCCATTACACTTTTGCCAAGCATCTCTACGTGCTCGGCATCCGTGAGACACCTATGTACCTATGCTGCATGTGGCGAAGAGGAGGATGACACTGCAGAGCATTTCCTCTGTATTGTCCCTTAGGACTAGACCTATTTTTAGTTTTATACAATTAAAATGTCTCCTGGAGTCCTGTCCTTGACCTCTTCTAGTTAGGTCTTTTTTTAATAATGCAAAAGACAATGATAAACGATATAAACTGAAATTGCGATTTATTAGGTTGTCAGTGTCCCATGCTACGAAAACTGTCAAAATGTAAATTTATGTCAGCAATTTCGAGAAATGGCAATGTGACTTAGACAACAAGAAAGTATATTTTTGGCCAAAAGGAATTTTATTACACAAAAACGAAAAATCTCGAAATAAGTGCAATATACAGTTCGAGGTGAATCTGGGCCTCAAACAACATGCCCCTCCAGCTAGCACGATCTTTTACGCCACCTTAGGTGCGGCCGTCCTCTGTCTCCTCGTCCCCCGGAGTCGGATTTAAGGACTCTCCGGGCTGGAGCTGCGGTGTCCATTCGCTCTACATGGCCTAGTCATCTTAGGCGTTGAATCCGTAGACGCTGTATTCCATCCTAAAAAAATCACTCACAAAATCTTTCTGGCGAAACGGCCAAGGACTTCCTCATTCGCTTTTGAAGGTGTCCATGCTTCTGTGCCGTACAACAGAACCGGGATGATAAAGGGCCTTGTATAGAGTCAACTTGGTCGTACAGAATGTATAGAATGGGGGTTCCAACGACGGACGAGAGCTGCTCGCGAAATCTATGAGCAGAAGAGAAGAGAAGAGAGAGCACGGAAAGCGGGAGTTCGAGGAGATGGAGAGGTGCTTCCGCAGGAATGACGCCCGTAAGTTTAACAATAAGGTAAAATGAGCATGCCATGGCTACAAAACCAGAGCGGCGGCCTGCAGGGAGGAAAATGGAGAACTGGTAGTAGAGTCGCAGTCGATGCTGAGGATTTGGAAAGACCACTTCTGCAGACTGTATAACGGCGATGATAGACAAGATACCGCTGTCAGGCAGAACGAGCCATTCGAAATGGACGACGATGTAACAGACTTCCGTACACCCGACCTAGACGAAGTCAAAATAGCGATATCAAGACTTAAGTCTAATAAAACCGCGGGCGCAGACGGCCTGTCTGTTGAGCTTCTTCAGGCGGCTGGAGATGAGCTGGTAAGGTGCATGCACCATCTCATTTGCAAGGTATGGTCGGAGGAAAGCATGCCCGATGAATGGAACCTCAGCATCGTTTGCCCGGTCCATAGGAAAGGAGATCCCTATAACTGCGGCAACTGTAGGGGAATAAGTCTCCTTAACATCGCATATAAGATCTTCTCTGCCGTATTGTGTGAACGGCTGAAACCGTTTGTGGATAACCTGATCGGCTCTTATCAGTGTGGTTTCAGGCTAGGCAAATCCACAATAGACAAAATATTTACGCTACGGCAGATCTTGGAGAAGACCCTGGAATATCAAATCGACACTCACACCTCTTCGTCGATTTCAAGGCTGCATATGACAGGGTATATAGAGATGAGCTATACAAAGCCATGTCGAGTTTTAACATCCCTGCCAAACTCGTTCGACTGTGCTGGATGACAATGGAGAATTCTCGCTGCTCCATTAAGATCGGTAATGAACAAACCTTTGATGTTAAAAAAAAGATTTAAACAAGGCGACGCGCTGTCGTGCAACTTTTTCACCATCGTGCTTAAAAAATCGTGTAAGAGACGCTGGCCAACACAAGAGGTACGATTTATTTCAAGTCTACGCAATTGCTTGCGTACGCCGACGACATTGACGTGATTGGAGGGAAACAGCGAGACGTCAATGAGGCCTTTGTATGCGTTGAGGTAGAAGCGGCTACGATGGGTCTCCAGGTTAATGAGGGTAAGACCATATAACTGCTTTCACCAAAAAAAGACTGTCAAGACCGACGTATTGTCCAGAACGCCAACATGGGCAGACATAACTTTGAACTGGTCAAGGAATTCGTCTACTTGGCTCACAGATGACCAGCGACAACAACACCAGCGCTGAGATAAAATGCAGAATCATTCTTGCCAACCTTAATCATCCCAGTCCTCTTTTACGGCGCAGAGGCTTGGACCTTATCAAAAGCGGATGAAGATGCCGCTTCGAGAGGAAAATTCTGCGCACTATCTACGGTCCCGTTTGTTCAAACGGTGTACGGAGGAGTAGATATGCCGAAGAACTGTACGGGTTGTACAGCGACATCGGCCTGGTACGACGTCTACGGATACAGCGTCTAGGGTGGCTAGGCCATGTAGAGCGCATGGAAAATACAGCTCCGACCCGAAGAGTCTTCGAATCCACTTCGGAAGGAAGGCGCGACAGAGGACGACCGCATCAACGGTGGCGCACGTTGAAAGGGGATCTTAATCAACTGGGCGTGCGGCGCTGGAAACAGCTGGCCAAAGTCCGTGGCAACTGGAGACGCTTGTTGGTTGAGGCCCAGGTTCACCGCGGACTGTAGCACCACCTAAATAAGTAAGTAAGTAAATACTCTTTCGACTAATCTCAGATATCTGTCACAAAACGATGAATGGAAACATTTTCATTGCTTTCCTGTCATACGTATTGCTCATTGACACTTGCAAATTCCGGATGATTGAATCCAGTCTTCTGATTGATTCAACACGATGGAATTCATTTACTGGTACTTACACAAAAGAAGAAATGTCTATAATATTCTCATTTATTTTCCCTTATTCATCGGGATATCGATATTTGCTTTCACTATAATCACAGGCACAACCTTGAACTCTGAGCAAAGTAAACAGTCGAATGGAGACTTCGTATTACATCTCTACTCAACTACATATTTAGTATTCCAAGGGAAATATTCAAAAAGACAGACGAAGACTAATCAAGATGTTTCATTTCAAAATCAAGTAGCCTATCAAACCCTGGCAGCGTCCCGCCAGCCAGTCACGTGCCCCTTTCACATATTACATTGCTAACGATTTAATCAGGCATTGCTTACCGGCTTACATTGCCTTAAAACATTTCAAATTAATTAGATAAATACAAATAGACGTCAAGATATTTTCCGACATTTCTTGATTTTCTCTTCCTCCTTGATGGTTAGTGCGCCCCTGAATTGGTATACCAAGATGCCGCCTTGTTGGCACCCGTCCCGAGATGTCTAGGCAAAACTGACAAAACTTGCTATAATAATAGTGTTTTCCAATTTAGAAATAACATTTTAATTGATACTATTTATAAGCCATTCGAATTGAGAAGATACATTGACACCGGAAAAATTAAAAACAAGCAACTTTTGGACGCTATCTATCAGTAGGGATTTGGTTAAATCTGCCAGTTGTCAGATGGTACTTTTGATTTATGGTTCCTTACACAGGCTTTGTTCCGTTGTGTTTGGCAAACGATGTGGATCGGGTGTAGTAGAATATTTTTTCAACAGGATGTGTCATTAAAATATAATTTTAAATTGCACTGTTTGAGAAACAGTCCGTTGACTTTATCATTCGAACATGTGTCCGACAGCTAACTAAGTGAACATGGCAAATACATGCTTTCGGAGGGTATTGCTTTCTGACCTCAGGCATATGACGGTATTTGCTTTGTGTCCCTTTGTGTTGGTGGACAAACAGGACTAGGATGGATTTGCATGTCTACGAGTTGAGTCTCACAAAGACGGGACTAAAACACACCTACTTCTTCATTTATTTGCTTTCTTTTGTGTGCTTTTTCTTCTTCTTCTTAGTGGGCGCTACAGTTCGGGGTGAACCTGGGCCTCAACCAACATGCCCCTCCATCTAGCACGATCTTTCGCTAGCCTTTTCCATTGCCGTTTGCAGTGCATGAACTAAAGACCTTCTTGAACAAAGTCCCAAGTCATTCTGGGATCCAAGGAAATGAGATCTCTGATGAACTCAACAGAATGGGCTCAGAGGGGCGTTTCTCAGAACCTGAACCCGCGTTGGGTTTACCTGCTTTCACGGCCAATACGCACATCTATCAACGATTGGGTCTTTAATGCACACAATCGTAGATGGAGGGAATATCTAGGATGCAAAATGACTAAGCGCGGTGTCTCTGGAAGAAATCCGCAGCATTCTTCTTACCCTTCAGGAGAATTGACTGCAAAAGACTTACGGGCGTCATTAAGGGTCATATTGCCAAGTAGCCTCTGAAACGTCTACCTTTTTTTTTTTTTATTTAGAATCACACGCGCACTCAACGTAGAACGTATTGTCGAACGTTGTGCGAGTGAAGATAACAGGGAGAAGGAAAGTTTCGCCCAGATTGATGTTTTGACACACAACCTGAACGGAGTACAGTGGTTTTTGGGTCACAGATGTTCGTTGACTACTCTCAGGGGTGGTTTGTCCTACATAGGACGAGAGCCGACCAAATTTCGCGTTGGTTATAATTCTCAGTAATTCGTTCATGCACTAATGGTGTTAGTATTGCATACGCAGAGGATGAATTTCAATTGACCATATACTGTGAGTGTTATGCCTGCAGCAGTACGTTTGGTCACTAACCATTCACAACTGTGTTGCATACTTTTTTCTGTATAGGAATTGCTTTTATTGGCTACAAAACAAATTTGAACTAAAAAACCTTCCGCTCGACGACCGATGATGTTAACCACTGCACCACGGCCACCCCCGTAGTAGAAAAACCTACAGCATGCAATATGGTGGTTGCACCTATTGCTGCAGTAGACACGCCCAGATGTGAAGAGCCAAAACCCGCTGCCACATCTGAGCCGGCGACCATTAAGGGTCGCCCAAATAAAATAAAATAAACAAACGTCCCCCAACTAAACAAGGGGAATCTTCGATGGGAAGTAGATCAGAGGATCACTCCAATCGGGCCGGAAACTTCAGGTGAGGAAACAACAAGCCTTACAGAACGAAGGATCCGGCCTACCGTCGCAAATAATGGGTTGGCTGCGTGTGCTGCAGGGCAACCTGCACCATGCCAAAGGTGCCTCGGACTGCGACTGTACCACGACAGGATCAGTATTGGGCTAATCCAAGAACCATGGGTCCATAAAGGTAAGATTATGGGCTTGCAAAACAGGTCGCGTAAACTTATTTACGCCACAGGAGGTTCTTCTCCTAGGGCCGCATGTATGATCGGCACTAATCTAAATTTTCTCCCCCTTCCAGAATTCATCACAAGGGACCTGGCAGCCGTCATTGAGGAAGTCCCCACCGATGGAGGAGTAAGGGAGGTTGTATGCGCCTCCGCTTACTTTCCTGGAGACGGCCAACAAATCCCTCCCAATGAAGTCCAGGATCTGGTTAGGTATTGCAACCAGAAAAAACACCACCTGGTAATTGGATGCGACGCCAACGCGTACCATATGGAATGAGGCAGCAGCAATACCGACAAACCTGTGCTGCATGTTGCGAAGAAGATGTTACAACAGAACTTTCCCGCCTTTACTCGCGCATGGTGCCGCACCCTTGGGGCCGACATGGTTTGTGCCGAATCTCTTAGCTCTACATCACTGAAGCTCCTTCTCATTTTTCTCCGGAAAACCGAAAAAAAAAAAAAAAAAAAAAAAAAAAAAAAAAAAAAAAAAAAAAAAAACACCAGCCACAAGACAGTTTGAAATCATTTAAAAAGAACAGGCTATTCAAAGAAGCTCGATTTATTATGGTCTAGAAAAGTGGATTAAATACGAAAATTTTCAACGCAAGCGTTCGTGTTCAAAGATCGGTGATCCTCGATCACCTTCGGTTCTCTACTATACACAGCTTGACCATTTGAATGAAGCAATCAAGAAAGAGCGACCCATACAAGAGACCAGAAAAAAGTTGTCTTCTATCATGACAATGTCAGGCCACAGACATTTTTGATGCCCCGGAAGAACTTGACGAGACTTGACTGGAAAGTTGTGATGCATCCATCGTATAGCTTCGAACTTGCCCGGTCTGACTACCATTTGTTTCGGTTTTCGTAAAACTCTTTTAATGGTAAAAAATGGGCGACTGAACATCACTTGGCCAAGTTTTTTGCCGATGAAGCTACTTGAAAAATGGCAAAAGGACACAGGTAATAGTAGCTAGTATGTAAAAATTTACAAAAAAAAACCGCGAATAGCGTGGGTAATATTCCGATCTGGGAATTGTAGCAGGAAAGAAAATTCAAATGCACACGATAAGAGACGCAAACGTATAAAGATATCTATAACGTAATACAAATTTATTTTCTATTTTCCTGATCATTAAAGCTCATAAGTTCACCACAAGCTCATAAGTTACAACAATCTGCTATATGTATCTACCATATTACGAGTGACATAACAAGTAAAGCCAACGAACTATCTAACCTCAAGAAGCTAAACTAATTTATTCTTAGCATAGAATTTGGGTCACCGAAGAGCTTTTTTGCATGAGATACAGATAAAGATGCTTCGCCGGCATCGGTGACATTTTCCTTTTTTCCTTTATTTTCGTTTTTCTTTTTTTTGTTTTCATTTCCCCTTTACGATTGCTCAATATCGTAGGCACGGATATATCCATATATCGAATAGGTATTTTTATAAAATTAACAAAAATAAAGAAAGAAACAAGAAACCTCTCAATTGGTAACAAATCGATTTTGGCTTCAATCTATTGAACCAAAAATTCATTAGATGGAAGCAAGGGAGATGACAGAGCTAAGGTACCTACATACTCGTATCGTACACCCATCATGTTTGTATGCGCAGATATCGGATTTCGTTAAATTGTAATTTACTTCAAACCATGCACTTAAATACGTACGAGTATTTTAGATAAACTGCAACACAATTGCGTGTATAAATTGCGCATAGTGAGTGGGTTCTAGAGCGTACTGTAAAACTGGGACAGAAATGCTGTTGACAGAACTTATACTGAATTCGTTAGGTTGATGAAATTTGCATATTGAATTAGAACCAAACATACATACATATCTGTACATCTGCGCAACATAGTATGTTTCGAAGAGTTTATGCAAGCAGTCGAACGCGTTGATGGGGTGTGGTGGCAATTTTTCACCAAAGTCAATATTTATATCTGAATATCTAGAAGAGGGTGTTAAATGAATGTGGTATAGGTGTGGATACTTACGTTGTTTAGTCGCCTTCGTGGTATTTGTGACTGAGGTTCATATGCGTAAGATTATCTAAAATGAAAACATTAATAACAGCGATTAGATTCTAGTAGATATATAGGTAGGTAGGTAGGTAGGTAGGTTTGCTAAGAATTTTATGTTCTCTCTGACCTTAAACTGCCATTTATTAATTACTATTTTGTCATCAGTTTCGGTGGTGTAGAACTTCAGATGAATGCTATGCAATATCTCCTTCCAAGATTCAAAATGTTTGCCTTCAATTGATTAACATGTAGTCAACAAGCAAAGAATATGGAAAAAATTCAGTCAGTCCGCAACCGTAAACCGAAAGGCTAGAAACAGTTTTACAATAAATATCCATAACATTTAGAAAATGTTTGTACCGAGTACCGAGCCAGAAGAAGGGAGGAGAAAAAACTACTGCGACAAAAGAAAAGAATCTTCGCAGCCTCCCAGCTCAAGGATATCGAGGAGTCTAGGGATAAACTTAAAATACGAGCCTTTTACAAGAAAGCCAATGGCCTTGCAAGATGCTTCAAAAAGGGCATCCAGGCTCTTCGAAACTGCGAGGGTAATCTTGTCACCGACCCGCAGGGAATACTGGATGTATTTAAGCAGCATTTCCAGCAGCTGCTTAACGAGCATGATCAAGAGAGAGTGGCAGGGACCGAGGAAATCCCAACTCCAGCCGCTGAAGTAGACCTCCCACCCAGCATCGAAGAATTCGGCACAGCTATTCAGAAGCTGAAGAACAACAAGGTCGCAGGCTCAGATGGCTTGCCATCAGAGCTCTTCAAGGCTGGCGGCGATGTTCTGGTAGGGAGCATGCACCAGATCATCTGCAGAATTTGGGAAGATGAAAGCATGCCCGACGATTGGAATACCAGCTCTATATGCCCCATCCACAAAAAAGGCGATTCTACCTCTTGCAAGAACTATAGAGGTATATCCCTGCTCAATGTCGCAAACAAGATCCTGTCCAGCGTATTGTGTGAACGTCTAAAACCATTTTGCACCGCACTAATCGGCGGCTTCCGGCCCGGCAAATCAACTATAGACCAAATTTTCACACTTCGACAAATCCTGGAAAAGACCACCGAGTTTCGAATCGGTACACACCATCTTTTCATCGATTTCAAAGCCGCATACGACAGCATTAATCGTGAAGAACTGTTTAGTGCGATGGCCGAATTCGGGATCCCGGTAAAACTGATCCAGTTGTGCCGCGCCACGCAAAAAAACACGCGATGCACCGTGCAACTCGGTTCTAGGACCTCGGAACCATTGGAAACATGCACCGGATTTCGGCAAGGAGATGCGCTGTCATATGACTTCCTCAACCTGGTGCTGGAGCAGATAGTGCGACGGGCAGGCGTCAACAGGGAAGGCACTATCTTTTACAAGTCCATCCAGCTGCTAGGATACGGGGATGATATCGACATCATCGCGTGTTCTCGCCGTGGCATTGTGGAAGCATTCACGGCGATTGAAGAACAGGCGAAACGAATTGGCCTTAAGATCAATGAGGACAAAACGAAATACATGCTGTCAAGCAAAAACCAATCCGTCGCTCACCACCTGGGACAAAACATAAAAATTGACAGCTACAATTTCGAGGTAGTTAAGGAGTTTGTCTACCTCGGGGCAAACGTAAATTCCACAAATGACACCACAGTGGAGATCCGGCGTAGAATCGCCCTTGGCAACCGCTGCTACTTCGGCTTGTCCAAACAACTGGGGTCAAAACTCCTCACTCGAAAGACCAAAGTCATGCTTTACAAAACGCTCATTCTGCCAGTCTTGCTGTACGGAGCCAAAAGCTGGACGATAAGCAGGACAGCGGAGCTGATTTTGGGTTCTTTCGAAAGAAAAATTCTGCGCCGGATATTTGGTCCTGTCTGTGAGGAAGGTGAATGGAGAAGAAGACACAACCGCGGACTCTACGAGCTGTACCAAGATGTGGATGTAGTCCGGAAGGCAAAGATCCGTCGACTACACTGGCTCGGCCACATCGAGCGCATGGACATCAACGCTCCAGCTAAGAGGGTCTTCGACTCCGAGCCTCCTGGTTCGAGGAGTATAAAGACCGAGTAATCGCGGATGTAAGACATCTTAGTCTTAACAACTGGAAGCAGCGTGCCCGGGACCGTCCAGGATGGAAGGCAGCTATAGCTCAGGCTCAGATCCTCCATGGATCGCTGGCCTGATAAGTAAGTAAGTTGTTTCTTTATTCTTTTTGAGGGGCTTGTGCTAACTTACAGCATGGGCCACTGCGACCTGTGTAGATGTATTTTGCCTGCTAGCCGATCAGCCGAGAAGTTTCTCCACGTTCTTAATGAAGTTGATAAAGTCTGTTGTAGGAGCTAAGATGATGCCCTCAGGAGTCATCATTTCACTGAGAAGGATACGCTTCCTAAGATGGCAAAGGGCAGCACACTCAGATAGTATGTGCTCTGCAATTTCTTTGTCCTCAAGACGGAGTCGACACTTAGTTTCAGACGAGAGGTTAATTTTGTTGAGATAAAATCGCAGACCCCAGTGTTTCGTAAGATAGCTGACCAGTGTTCCGATGTTGAGTCCTGAAACGCTGTTCCAAAAGGACGGGTGTTGCGACTTTTCCCCACTTGTCTAGGAAAAAGTTAATCTTAGACTTGTGAATGCCGCAGAAAGGATCAGCATCTATGTATGTATCCTTTGCTGGAACCGTTCCTAACGAATTGATCAGCGATTTCATTGCCTCTAATGCCCTTGTGCTCTGGCACTCACCAAAGTTTGACCATATTTCTTTTGGCTAGTCCTGTAGGACATCATGGCGTTCCTTAACGGATTTAAGATTCGTGCTATACGAGCTCAACGCTTTGAGCGCTGCTTGACTATCATGAAGTATATTGATGGTTACATCTCTTATGCTGTTCGGATTCCATTCGCAAACGGGGCAAAATACCTAGGCATGACTCTCAACGCGAAACTCAAATGGACAGAGCATGTAAAGAAAAAGCTTGAAGAGCTTGAATTGAAATAATAGGGAAATGTACTGGCTTGGAAAGCATTCCCCGCTTAATACTGAAAACTAGCTGCTTCTCTACAAGCAAGTGCTTAGACCTATTTGGGCTCACGGTATACAACTCTGGGGTTCTACCAAGAAGAGAAATTCTTCTTTTGTACAAATGTTTCAAAATAAAGTATTGCGAGCGGCTGTTAATGCGCAGTGGTATATTCGAAACGACGATATTTATCGTGAATAAAGTATTAAAAATGTCGAAAATGAAGCTACATCTTTCGCCCGGAAACATAGAGATAGACTGAATCACTTGATCACTTGATTTAGCGCGACGAACCTAGTTGCAGGAACTCTCGCAAGAAAGCCTGCCAGCTAAATGTGATACCTCGAGAACGGAAAACTGGTAGATAAGTCAATTGACTTAGACGAAAAACAAAGATAATTAACTCGAAGGGTGGGGTTTTTAGTGAGTCAAATCTCACACTACTATGAGCACGCGCTGTCGGTTCTCATGTATTTTGAAGATTTTAATTTTCACCAACCATCACAAAAAAAAAAAAAAAAAAAAAAAAAAAAAAAACTGTAAGTTCAGGTTGGCGCATAGGTGGCGTATAGTTCGGCTTGGAAGGTCCTAGGACTCATTCCTAGAGCCTTCGAGATTTTCCGATTTGGTTCAAAGATATTAGTGCCATTGCCGGAACCCATCTTGGAGCCATCTATGTACCACATAAGGCCCTTCTTTTTTTTTTTTTATATATAATTCACGCAGGTTCAAAAGTTATATTCTTGGAGTGCAGGTGGTTTGGGTCACTACTGTCCAGGGGTGGTTGCCTCAACTGAATTTTCACGTTGGTTGTAGTTCTCAGCAAATGTTCCATACCGGGGGCGGGCACATCACGCAACAAAACCCCTTCCTCCGAGAAGGAGATCCAAATGACCGTAAGGAGTCGAGAGAAGCAGCCATATAGAGAGGCGGCCATCTCCTCTGAAAAGGTCAGGATAGGGAAAGCTGGCGATTATAGTAGAATAACCAACGCAGAATGCAAGCACTGCGAGGATCGTCTACTGGAGCTAGCCCCGGCAACGGGTTTCTGTTTACAGGCAGAAAAGTCTGCTTTGATGAATGGCACATTTGTGGTGAGTTGTTCATCACAGCAGACATCGGTCTGGGTCAGAAACATGGTGCCGAACATCCCTCCTCTGAGAACTGCTACTTACCAGGTAGTTAGTTTCCCGAAATTAATGGGCTCCAATTGCCGGATTCCGGGGAAACCTGGAAATAAGTGGGATGTGGTCACGCGCTTACGCACACAAAATCCAGGGCTTGACACGAGAGCTTGGATTATCTACTCATACAAGGAGAGTAAGGGCTCTTTGAAAAAAAGAGGGTTCTACTCTGGTTGTAAGGATGGATGAAGCCTCTGTCGTGACTCTGAAATCTGCGTACAATTCACGTTCCTACTTCGGCCTTGGTAGGATCTCCTTTCATTTTAGTGTCAAGTAGTCGAAGGGCGCCGTGGCGCAGTGGTTAGTGTGTTGGAATCTGGCGCACGATGGGCGAGTTCGAATCTCGAGAACACCAACGCAATCGAATGTCTATTTCGCCACGTTCTTCCTCAGCGGGGTACTGGCAAAACGCCCGTTGTAAACTTGCCATGAAAAAGCTTCTCGCCGTTCGGAATCGACATTAAACTGTAGGTCCCTTTCACCTATGTGAAAAATAAATCACACACAACATGAGTGACTGAGAGAAACTTGGCTCTGGTCCTTCATGGGCTGTAACGCCACCAAAAGAAGAAAGTCGAAGGATGGGACGTGCCCCGCAGTATGAATCTATGATTTTTACTCAGATCAATATACAGCATTGCAAGGCTGCTACCGCTCTTTTAAGTAGTAGAATTGCATGCAGTAGTACAAATCATCACGTTGTATCCATTCAAGAACCGTGGGTGTGGAATAGACGCCTTTGTGGCCTTGGTGGTATACGTGATGCTACGATCCTTTATGATGAGCGATCCGAAAGGCCTAGGATCGACCTCATCATATCGATCTCCCTATCGGCAACCAAACTTGGGCACTTTTGTGGACAATATCTGGTGGCTGCTAGAGTAAGCTACAAAACGCACGGAGCAATAGAACACTTCATCGTTGCGTCTGCCTACTTTCCCTACGATTCGTTACTACCTCCACCACCGAAGGAAGTCTCTGAACTCGTAGAGTACTGTGAAGCCAGAAAGGTTAGTCTCATATTGTGTTGCGATGCTAATGCCCAAAACACCGCTTGGGGCAGCAGCAAGTGTAACACAAGAGGGGACCGTCTTTTAGACTTCATTCTCTCGTCTGACCTTGCCATCAACAGTGTTGGCTCTCAACCAACGTTTGTTACGACAAGACGACAGGAGGTGATTGACCTAACCCTAACAGATATGTGGGGGACATCACCGATTGACGAGTCTTGACTGATGCTACGGTGTCCGACCATAAATATATCGAATTCCGATTAAGTCTCTCTTCCTTGCAACCTAGACGGAATCCGATAAAGACGGACTGGGTACGGTTTAGAGAGGAGCTTGAGAAATCCACTCAGGCCCTACCTAAACTTAGAACAAAACAATTGCTAGAGAACGCAGTTCATAACCTGAATAGCTTCATCACACACATGACCAGTTTTCTCGGGCCCACCACCCCTATGGATTGCCAACGGTTTTAAAATTTTAAAGGGGTATGTCCCACCTACAGTTGGACGACAAAAATAAAAACAAAAAACAATTCCCAAGGGCATCATGACACAACTGTGTTTAAAGTCACAGAGTTTTTTTTTGCTATTTTGTTCGGGTTTCATGTCACGTCCACCATATTTACTTAGGTGGCGCTACAGTCCGTGGTGAACCTGGGCCTCAACCAACAAGCGTCTCCAGCTGGCACGGTCTTTGGCCAGCTGTTTCCAGCGCCGCACGCCCAGGTGGTTAAGGTCCCCTTCCACCTGCGTGCGCCACCGATGATGCGGCTGTCCTCTGCCGCGCCTTCCTTCCGGAGTGGATTCGAGGACTCTTCGGGTCGGAGCTGTATTTTCCATGCGCTCTACATGCCCTAGCCACCTTAGAAGCTGTATCTGTAGACGACGTACCAGGCCGATGTCGCTGTACAACTCGTACAGTTCTTCGTTATACATATCTTCTCCTTCATATACCGTTTGAACAAACGGGACTGTAGATACATAGTACGCAGAATTTTCCTCTCGAAACGACCAAGGGTATCTTCATCCGCTTTTGTCAAGGTCCAAGCCTCTGCGCCGTAAAGGAGGACTGGGATGATTAAGGTCTTATATAGTGACACCTTGGTTTTCCGAGAGAGGGCTCTACTTCTCAATTGCCTCTTGAGCCCAAAGAAACAGCGGTTGGCCAGAGTGATTCTGCGTTTTATCTCAGCCCTGGTGTTGTTGTCGCTGGTCATCAGTGAGCCAAGGTAGACGAATTCCTTGACCACTTTAAAGTTATATCCGCCCATGGTGACGTTCTGCCCAATACGTCGGTGTTGTCCGTCTCTTTTAGATGAAAGCAGATATTTGGTCTTACCCTCATTAACCTTGAGACCCATCTTAGCCGCTTCTACCTCAATGCTTACAATGCTTACGTCTCGCTGTGTCCGTCCAATCACGTCAATGTCGTTGGCGTACGCAAGCAATTGCGTAGACTTGAAATAAATCGTACCTCTTGTGTTGGCCAGTGACTCTTGCACGATCTTTTCAAGCACGATGTTGAGAAAGTTACATGACAGCGCGTCACCTTGCCTAAATCCTTTTTTAACATCAAAGGTCTCGGTTTGCTCATTACCGACCTTAATGGAGCTGCGAGAATTCTCCATTGTCATCCTGCACAGTCGGACGAGTTTGGCAGGGATGTTAAAACTAGACATGGCTATATATAGCTCGTCTCTATACACGCTGTCATACGGAGCCTTGAAATCGACGAAAAGGTGGTGAGTGTCGATTTGGTATTCCTGGGTCTTCTCCAAGATCTGCCGTAGCGTAAATATTTGGTCTATTGTGTATTGACCAGGCCTGAAAACACACTGATAAGAGCCGATCAGGTTACCCAGAAAAACCGACATTACTTTTTTTAACACCCTAATATCTGTCATGTTAATCTAACGCCGCGGCTTAGTTTTGAATTAAGAGAACACTTTTATATATATATTTTTTAATTTCCTTAAATACGATTCCCCCGATTATCACAATTATATTACTCAATGTAACAGAATAATTACACCGCAACTCAACCACTGTTGTTTATTTATCTTTCATGGCATCATTAGTTGCTAAAAGACACACTAAACTTCTTGGCAAACAACATGAAAGTGATAAACTTCCCCAACAAGATCTATTACCCAGCGACATCAGCATTTCATTACCTCGCCATAACCTGGCAACTCAACAATCTATGAGCATTTTTCTCTATTCCCGTACATACATACATACATACACATATTTGGCACATCTATCGACTAAATGTCGACTTGTTGTAAGAATAATAAATCAATCAAATCTCTACAACACCGAAACCCTCTCGTTCGACCAACAGACGATCCGAATGGCTTTAGTTTGATATAACAATTAAGATTTTCGTAGCCAGAGTACTTGAAAAGATATATAAGTGGTATTTCATTTGCCGCGCATTCCTTGGATGCCATCATGCCAACGTGGATCAAAATACGCCACAGCAATAGTTATCAATGAATCAAGGAACAAGAAGACAAAAACCAAGAAATCAACATTTTCAAATTCAATCTCCACTCAAAAGCAAACAAAGAGATAAAAATAAATCGAAACTACACCTGTACGGTGGCGTATACGTGATATTTTTTCAGTGAGATTGACGAGATGCAATTAATTGTAACAGATATGCCTATACCGAGTTAATTGAAAACCAATACGATTCGATGTAAAACCAGCACCTTTCTCCTCCATTGTATTTGCTATTGTACGAACTACCGTTAACTGAAATTTGAGATAATGCTGTGAAAATATATCTGCAGCCTCAATGCTCTCTACCACTGATGGCCAGTCGATAAATTCTCGGACAAGCATCGGAACATTGAAGCAAAGGATGAATACAATCTCTACACACAAGAGCGGAACGGATGCAGAGGATATTCGCACGATTAACTGTTGAAACCCGGAAATCCTAAGACTAGCCACGCACAACTTATGCAATCTTCGTTAATCAAGTCAATCAATCCATCGATCAATATAAAAGATACAATTACCGTTATGCAAATACTAGCCAAGCAAAATGAGGTAAATCGATATGTATCGCATGCTCAAGTGTTGTTGTGTATAACAACCGATAGTGGTGGCGGTGTCAATAGCTAGCAGCCAAGCAGCAATGTTTTGCAATGGACTTGAGCTAAATAGGTTCCATCACCATCATCTGATGAACGAGCAAATATTTATTGTGGTTCAAGGTTAGACGGTGGCGGTGTATGCTAATTTATGTTTGTTGTTTTTTTCATTTTTTTTTTTTTTCAGTTTTTCTTTCGTGCCTCTTTGCCATCTCCGATACCGGTGCAGAGCATAGAAGACAGAAGACGTCTGCTCGATGTAGACTTTCTTCAATCTTCCATTTAAGCTAAGTCTACGTTTAATATACGGTGGGATGCTTGACGGAGTGGCTCGTTGATTAATTATTTAATTTATTGGTAGACTAATTCGGAGCGCACACTTTGATATATAATTGATAATCCAGACGGATAATAAATATCAGAAATTGTCTGGAAGACTAGAATTCCGAGTGAATAATTCGAATAAAAAGCGCTCGAATAAATCGGCGACAGATTAGAAAAGATAAGAAGTGGTTTTAAGTAACAATGGGAACAAACCAATTTGACAACATAGTATTACACTTAATTTAATATGTAATAGATGCACATGAACAATTTACTAAGATGAAAAGTTAACTTTTCAAGGATTTAAGTAGAATTCACGTAATTCCGCCACTGGCATATGCTCATATGTATCAAACCAGAAATGGATTGACGCATCAACACATCTGTAAGATAAAGTCATTATAATTGTACAAAATACAGGATATTACGCAGAAGTATGGTTATAGAACAATAAGTATGATTATAGAACAATAAAATCCTTAACAAACCACAATAGACCTTGGGAAAGACACTCTGGACATACAATTAAAAATAGAGATACATTATTGTCTTTAAGTCCTTATCCAAATCTCCTTATGAAAAGAGTAGAAGGAAGCACACCAGTTAATCATTCAGCCTTGCTTTGGCGGCGTTACAGCCCATGAAGAGCCAGAGCCAAGCTTCTCTCAATCACCCATGATGTGTGTGATTTACTATTCACGCAGGTGAAAAACCTAAACCTACAGTTTAACACCGATTCCGAATGCCGTGAGTCGAGAAGCTTTTCCATGGCAATTATACTACGGGGTGGTTTGCCAGTACCCCGCCGAGGAGGGACGACGCGAAATAAACATTCGATGACGTTGGTGTTTTCGGGATTCGAGCTCGCTCATCGTGCGTCCCAGTCCAACATACTAAACGCTGCGCTACAGTATTGGTATTCATGGCTCTTCAAGATCTGTCGCAGTGTGAATATTTGGTCTAATGTGGATTTACCTGGCCTGAAACCCCACTGATAAGAACCTAACAGACTATCCACAAAGGATTTCAAGCTTTCACACAATACGGCGGAGAAGATCTTATATGCGGTGTTAATGAGACTTATTCTCTTGTAATTGGCGCAGTTATAAGGGCCTACTTTCTTGTGGACTGGGCAAACGATGATGAGATTCGTCGGCCATGCTTCTCTCCAAACATATTTTAGAGATGAGCTAGTGCATGCGCCCTACCAGCTCATCTCGAGCCGCGAATGGATCATTCTGCCTGACAGCGGTGTTAGATCTTTCATCGCCGTTAAACAGTCTACAGTAGTGTTCCTTTCATATACTGAGCATCGACTGTGGCTCTAATACTAGTTGTTAGTCTTCATCGCTACAGGCTCTGAATTTATAGCCCTGGCATGTTCGTTTTACTTTTTTGTAAAACTTGCGGGCATTATTCCTGTGGTAGCACCTCGCCATCTCCCCGATTTCATGTGTTTCATGCTCTCTTTTTTTTCTTAAAAGCGTGTGTTCCTCTCTCCTCTTCTGCTCATGATATTCCTGAGCGGCTCTCGTCCGTCTATGTAGCCCGACTTGCCCGCATTCAAGGGTTTCTAGTTCGCGGTGAAACCCAATTCATCAGAGGCAGCGTCTCTGATGGCGCGCTCCCACTTTTGTTCAGTGGATTGTGCCGGTGTCATCGGAATTTGCGAGAAATAGAAATTTTATCTGAAAACGACAACAGCAACACCAAAAAACTTACTTATGGGTCCTCCAATAAGAACTTCTATATTGTTGAAGCTACATCTATCAAATTGGCTGTCATTTCTTCAGACTGTTTTGCAAAATCACCATGGACGGACATAGCGTTCAACATCACTGCAAATGCCAGTGCTGTTGAAATGTGTTAGATGACACATATGGGTGTGTCATTTGACACACTTTAAGATAAAGGGGGCATTCAAGTATTACGTAACGCAATTTGGGGGGAGGGGGTCTTGTAAAACGTTACGATGCGTTACAAGGGCGGGTTCGAACAATGCGTTATGTAACATTTTTTTTATTTAAATAAAAAAACCAGGGAATTAGTCTCCGAAGTTGGCAACCCTTTTGTTTTTGTTTTACGGCTAGTCCCTCGACTGTTTTGCACATAATTTTTATTTTGTTTTCGTTGTCAGTATTCGTTAGTGTTTTAAACACGAAATACGCACAAGCACATTGCCGTAATCAGTGTTGTTAAGGTGAGTTCATAATGTAATGTCCTCAAAAGAGGGAGATTTGCATTATCAGCCGTTCTGAGCCTATAAAGGCTCTCATACTGACTTGCCAGCGCGATTGTGCCAAAAAAAAAAAAAAAAAAAAAATCTTAAAAAATTGCGTTACGTAATACTTGAACGCCCCCAAAATGTGTCATTTGACGTTTGATCTTTGAAATTGAGACACTTATTCGTGTTAAAACTATAACACGTTCTATTGTGTTTCATCAAAAAATTCTAATGGCACTTTAAGTGTGTTGCAACGACACACTTTTTATTAATTAATACACTTGGGATCAAGCAATCAAATAAAAGGGAAATTTCCCAACTACATATATGCAAGCTTGCCAAAAAGTAATTTACGAGTCGAATCCATGGCGTAATGGTTAACACACGGGACTCTCACCCGTGTGATCGAAGTTCAAATCTGAAGGTCCGCAGCCACAAAAATACAAAGACACTTATGTAACTACTCCCCTTTCCCATTCTACATTGGTCCTTCGAGCCGGATGGCATGATCATCATGATGTTGCTTCACAACAAAAAGAAACAATAAATTCAATCACACAAAAAAACAAAGAACAATGTTTCGGGATTGATGAGCTTCAAAGCGACAAATGCTCGGAGAGCGAGGACTAGATGAGTCTTTTTTTCGTGCTTCCTGCGGAAAATGTTCACAGGAACCTTAAGATTTGAACACCGAATCATTAGGGAGTCCAGCGCGTTAACCATTACACGATGGATCCGGATCGCAATTTTCTTTCTCCAGATTTTACCCCATGCAATTCCTTTTTATTTCCAAATATGAAGAAGCGATAAATGAAGAAGTTATCGCGACAACATATGGTAACAGATGGAAAGTTAAAAATATCGCCGTACTCAATGTATTGAGCTAAAAGGAGACTATAATGAGAAAAAATGCGTCTATCAACCTCTCCAGAATCTTTTCGCCATTTTTAGTTGGTGTTTCGTTCCTGAGACATATTGCCACACGGCTTGTTCGAAAAGAGCTGAATATTCGCAAAAGAATTCATGCGGGCAGGTTGCCACGAATCAGTTCGGACCTCACATTCATGGAAGGCATCATTATCAAGGTTGTCCAGCGCGACATTTTCAACCTTAAATTTCGAATGTTCGAAAACCAGCGGGGTGAGGTAAGTAGGGGAGGCATTTTTTTACGATTTTATTAATCGCGAGAAGTCATTGGGGTCGGAACCACAGCGCGCATTCGTTGTTGAGCAATAAATGAAAGCGGGTGAATCGTTGGTTCGTGCGCGTAGTAATTTTTGTACCCACTTCAAGTTACCCAGAATGAGTAATGGTCCGAGCAGGCACTATATCTGGTCGTGGGTGTAAGGGTTTAGACAAGAAAGGACAATGGTGAACAGAACTCCTCCGGGACCATCAACATCAGCAGCGACGCCGGAACACGAAATTATGCGAGATGCGCGTAAATCTATAAGAAAGACTGCGGCCTCTATGGGAATGAGAAAATCAACTGTGAACGTTATTTAAAAAAAACAAAAAAAAAAAACCGCGAGGTCTAAAGGAAAGTGACCAATGCTCGAACGTTTGGCAACATGTTGTTTAGTGATCAAGCTCTATATCGACGGATACAGAAGTTGCGTTACTGGTGGCCAAACAACCCTAGAGACTGCCATCAAAATCGTTTACATTGCCCCAAACCGACGGTGTGGTACACCATTTCTGCCCAAGGGATAATTGGTCCTTGCTTTTTTAACCAACAAGACAGTTGTTTGTTGAAGGCTTCTGCTATCCGCTGGAGCACTCAGACGCAATCACTGGTCCATTGTACTCCAAACAGTTACTGATGGTATGTTGGTCCATTGTACTCCAGACAGTTACTGATGGTATGTTGCAGAATGATCGACGAGTTACAACAACAACAGAACGCTATTTCAGCAAGGTGGTGCTACACGATACACGCCTAGAATCTCGATGGAGAGGCTGAGGGCTATTTTCCCGAACAAATTGATCAGCAAGGATGAGACATGCCCTGGCCAGCTCGCTCTCTGGACCTCACACTGTGACTTTTTGTTGTGGGAATAGCTCAAGTCAAGCGTTTCCAATAACAATCCTCGAACAATTCGGGCCCTTCAAGAGAATATTCGCCGCGAAACTGCCGCCATTGAACCAGCTCTTTATTCACACGTTATTGTAAATGTGAGGGTGCGGCTGCAAGAGTGTCTAAAAAGAAACAGGCGTCGCTTAGAAGGTATTGTTTTTACCTACCATTTTCAGTATTTTATTGATTTTATTTCAAACTTGAAAAAAGCCGGAAATGTTGCAGAACGACACCAGTTTAATGCACCATGTCAAAAATCTTCCTTTTAAGTTTTTGGGGAATATTTGTCCTGCTAGAGGACGCTTTTAAATTGTATGTTGGCGTTATAGTCCATGAAGAACCAAAGCCGAGCTTCTCTCAAGCACCCATGTTGTGGGGCCTACTACAGTTTATTGCCGGTTCCGAAAGGCAAATTTCGAGAAGCTTGTCATGACAATTATACTACAGGGAGTTTTGTCAGAACCCCGCTGAGGAGAAGCATCGTGAAAACACGTTCGATGACATGGCTGTTGTTGGGATTCGATCCGGTGTCATCGGCGTCAGAGGCCAACACACTAACCACTGTGTCACGGCGCTCTCAGAAATTAAAACCATTAATTGGCCAAGATGAGGAAAATATAAGTAATGTTATATGTATTCCTTGAAATGAGATTACAATACTGAGTTGTTTCATAATCTATCGCTTTAGATAGGAATTTAAACTGGAAGAGCAACACAATCGAAAGAGCTAAAAAAGCAACTATAGCTCTCTACACATGCAAGAAAGCCGTAGGGAAAAAAAGGGGATTCAACCCCAAGATCACCCTATGGCTCTACATCACGGTCGTCAGACCCAGTATGGAGTATGGAGTATGGAGTATGGAGTGACAGTCTGGTGGACAGCACTGGACAGGCCAAACTTACCTCAAGCAATTCGAGAAGGTACAAAGGTCGGCGTGTATGTTCATTACCGGCTGCGTTTTACATGATTCTCGACCTTACACCACTCGATATTTTCGGCAAGCAAATTGCCACACAAACGGCCATTAGACTCCAAGCCAACTCGAACTGAACGAGCTATGTCACTGGCCACTCCTTCATCCTGAAAAACAGGTCAACTATGGCAGAAAACTTAGACCTCACAGAACCCACCAAAGTCTTGGAAAAAAAACTTTACAACGATCTACTCGGACAGACAAAACTGGGCTCGCCAGACTCAACCACGTAGATTTTTACACTTACGGGTCTAAAACCAAAGACGGGGTGGGTAGTAGTAGTGAAGTATTCTGCAAACAACTTAAGCTGGACATAGCTCTAAAATTACCAAATCACTGCAGCGTTTTCCAGGCGAAACTGTTGGCAATAAAAGAGGCCTTGTCTTGGCTGAAGTGGAACGTCAAGCAGCCTTAAAGTCGTTGGAGTCCTCTGTTTACACATCAACAACTAGTCTGTTGTTGATGTCGCCTGTCTCTTAACAAGATGGCCGAACAGTTCAACATACAACTTTGGGTACCGGGACACAGCGACATTCCAGGAAATGAAAAAGCCGACACACTCGCCAAACAGGGAACAACGCTACATTCAATCGCGGCTTGTGAGGGAATACCCTTTGCAACCATTAAACTTAATCTTACAAATCTCGCCAGGGTCGAGACGAACCGGAGATGGACTCAGGGACATACCTGCCTCATCACCAGGCAAATCTGGCCCCGGCTCGACAGTTAACAGACTAGGAGTATTATCTCCCTAAAAAGAACTGACATCTACAAAGTCATCGGTGTCATCACTTTATTGCCAGTCACGCGCAAAAACTAGGTATAATTCCGAATGACTTTTGCAGAAGCTGTCTAGACAAGGAGGAGGTCGAATCCATTCATTACATTCTCTGCGCCTGCCCGGCATTTTGCATAATCAGGAAACGATACCTGGGATCTTACTTCCTTAACGATCTGACCGAAGTTCAGCAAGTAGGGATATCTGATCATCTTAATTTCTTAAGAAGCACATTAACTCGTACCTTAAAATTCAACATTTTCTAGATACTTGGAAATTAGCAAAGATAATTCCAATACCAAAGGCAGGAAAACCCGTGGGCGCACTCGAAAGCTATAGACCTATTAGCCTATTAAGCTCGGTCAGTAAGATATACGGACGAATTCTTAAAGAAAAGCTATGAAATATAATAGAAGATAAGAAAATATTTCCTAATAAACAGTTCGGCCATGAAAAACATAACTTGTAAAAAAACCAAGTCTCGCAACTCAGATCTTCTACCGTAAAAAGTTGGAAGATCAATGTATTACCAAGTCAGTTAATTTGTTCAGTCCCTACTTAAGGGACCTTCTGCCTTGATTGATTACGTAATTAGCTAACCTAACAACATCTTATAGTGACCATACCAATATCAAAATCTTTTATGTTTTAAGTAAATAGATTGACCTGGCCATCGCATGAAAACACAATATATCTCACAAGTAATACATATTATATTAAATTAGATTATTTAGTGCGATTTCCAAGTCAATCTATTTACTTAAAACATAAAAGATTTTGATATTGGTATGGTCACTATAAGATGTTGTTAGGTTAGCTAATTACGTAATCAATCAAGGCAGAAGGTCCCTTAAGTAGGGACTGAACAAATTAACTGACTTGGTAATACATTGATCTTACAACTTTTTACGGTAGAAGATCTGAGTTGCGAGACTTGGTTTTTTTACAAGTTATGTTTTTCATGGCATCTCATTCCTTTTTGTAGATGTATGTATGTTTGTATGTATGTTGGCGTTACAGTCCATGAAGGACCTAAGCCGAGCTTCTCTCAATCACCCATGTTGTGTGTGATTTCATTTTCCCATAGGTGAAAGGGACCTACAGTTTATTGCCGGTTCCGAACGGCGAATTCCGGGAAGCTTTTCATGGCAATTTTACTACAGAGGGTTTTGTCAGAACCCCGCTGAGGAGAAACACCGTGAAAACACATTCGATGACATGGCTGTGTCGGGATTCGATCCCGTGACATCGGCGTCAGAGGCCAACACACTACCCACTGCGCCACGGTGCTCTCACTTCTTTCTTTACTTATGTATAATATATCGAGGATCGTTATTTTTATCTTTTCTTTAAAACTGAGTTACTTTCTTTTTACTAGAAGGTAGAAACTACATACACATAAAGAAACCAAATAAACTTTTTATTACTTTTTTTACTTTTTATTATATTTATATTTATTTATTTTGGGTGATAAAGTTAACCTTCTGCTTTAAATTTGTCTAATCTCCCATTTCTCACCCGTCCTATGTATCCCTCATACAGTTATGTATGTACATACATATCTATTTCTTCAGCGTAGGCACAATTTCGCTGATACCAATGCCTATGCCAGATATACACTGTTCAAATTCATGCAATGCACGTGCAAGTGAACAAATCACACCACGTATAGATGGGCTATATGCTTGAAGTAAAACCAAATCTTTCTGATGCGTAAATACATACATATGTATGTATATACTCGCCGATACCGAATAAAGTAAGCCTACCTACCCTTATTATTCCATTGTTTATGTATATGTATCCAGGCAAACAGATTCATTCACTGATGTATGTATATGCGTTTATGGGATTATTTATGCAGTTGGTGTATCTAGAAAACTTAAAATTGGTGTATCTAGAAAACTGAACCGAAATTGCAAAATATTTAAGTTTTTCCTTGGTTTATACACTTAACACTAGTTGTGTTCCAAATTTGAAGCTTCTACGTCTGCTAGAAGTGCCTTAGACTTTTGATGATCGGTCAGTCAGTCAGTGAGTCAGTCAGTGAGTCAGTCAGTGAGTGACAAAATTAAGAAACTTTGACTAGTTATAATTCTTAAACTACTGGTTCAAATTGAATGAAATTTGAAATATACCGTGTCTATGCAATGCTTGCTTGGTTACTGAAAATTCAGACTTCTAGTTCTATCTACAACGAAGTTATAGGGGGTCGAAAATGGCCTATTATGTTACGAGAAAAGGATGGTACGGCCGTGCCGCTTTTTTGCTCGACTTGGCAGGGGCACTGCCGTGCCCCCAGATCTTATCAAGGGAAATCGTGCAATAGGCAAATCTACAGGTATGGTCCTACTTCATATCGAAAAAGCGTTTGATTCAGTATGGCATGACGGCCTCATATACAAAATGCTAAGTTTCAATTTTCCTCCATTTTTGTGTAAAATTGTCAAAAGCTTTGCGTCAAACCGTAGTTTCAAAGTGTATATTAATAATCGTGTTTCTGGCCTTATCCACTTTTATGCTGGTGTACCACAAGGCTCAGTTCTAGGGCCAGTCTTATATAATTTATATGTATCTGATTTTCCTGTACTTCCTTCCTGTGATGTGGCAATGTATGCAGACGATACCGCAATATAATCGTCGAATGAGCTCGGTCTCAACATGGAGTCGAACTTAAGAAACGCTGCCTTATTTACTCGAAAAAGAAAGTCTTGTTTCCTTCCATCTAACCAACTCAACATCTTAGGTAATTCAGTACCATGGCAAGCATTCGCGAGGTATCTCGGTATATATCTGGACCAAAAATTAATATTTAATGAGCACCATGCTAAGACCTCTTTTTTTTTTTTTTTAAATTTGCGCGCACTCAAAGTCTAATAACCTTATTATGTCGGCGATAAAGTGCGGGCAAAAGGTAGAGAGGAAGAGGAATAGAGGAGATGCCGATCGACATTGATCTGAAATGCTTGCATGTTGCATTGAGGGGGGAAAACCGAATCCGGCAGGGAGTTCCAGATTCGTGTGGTTCGGTTAATGAAAGTTTCTCTATATTTGACAGTACGTCCGAAAGCGGGCTTCAGAGTATATTGGTGAGCATTCCTAGAGAGACGTGTATTGCGGGAGAAATGTTGAAGGGGCGGAATGCAACTGGCTATTTCATCAGAGCATTTTTGGTGGTAGTAACGATAAAACAGAGAGAGGCAGGTAACATTCCTGCGGTGTTCCAGCGAGTCTGATATTTTGGTAATGCTGGAGTCACCTCTCAGTTTTATGGCTCGTTTTTGTACTCTGTCTAGTAGGTGCAGTGAGGTCTTGGAAGCACCGGACCAGACATGAGCGTTAAACTCTAATTTGGGGCGAATGAACGCCTTATAGATTGTAGCTAGATCTAAGGGTGAGAAATATTTCTTGCATCTGTATAAGAATCCTAGGCATTTCGCAGTATTCTTGGCGACACTGAATATATGGTCGCTCCAATTAAGATTGTGAGCAACACTCATACCCAGGATGGAAAGCTTTTCAGTTTCTGAGATGCAAGTGCAATTCATGGATAATGGCTGCGGGTTATTTATACGCTTTAACGACAAGAGACAGCATTGTTTTGGAAGCATTTAATTCCACTCTATTGTTTTTACCCCATTGGATGATGCTGTCGATATCGGAATTTAATGAGCTCAACATACGCTGCCGCTCATTGAGGCTGTATACACGAGAATATATCACCCAAAAAAAACCGGTTTTGTGGGAGAGGGAGCTGAAGGTTGCGGTACGAAACGGAGTACCATTTTCCTCCGCAAATTTAGTGGGTGAACAGAAGTGGAAAACTAATACATACACAACTCTTCAGTTTTCGAGTCCGCACTTTTTTTGCCTGGTGTTGCGCTTCAATCGCCATTGGTCTTTCAAGCAGTGAACATCGGAAAAAACAAAGGGACATTTTAGTGCACGGTTGCACTTAATATCTCTGTCAAAGGAAATGTCTCTTTCAAATGAAATGTCAAAAAGACAGAAACACTAACACAATTGAACAAGGTTCACATATACAATTTCTTCTTCTAGAAAAATGAATCCCGTGTATGCTTCAGTGTAGAGCATCAAACCGGTCTTCCTGCTGCTAGCGATATTCTCGTGTATACAGGCCCATTATCTACAACCGAAGTGCAGGGTCGTAAACTAGTGAACGAATATGAGAAGCTGAGGGTACTGTCGTCAGCGAAGGAGTGAATTGGATTAGAAGTAACAGACAAGAGATCATTTATAAAAATAAGAATAATAATAATAAAATAATAATAAAAAAATAAATGTTGCAATTAGAATGTCATAAACATTTATTAACCGAAAATCTATGCTCTCAAATGCAAACAAAATTGTTTTACACAAAACCACTTTTCAAGCATTTCTTCTCTATGGATGCCAAGTTTGGGGTGACTGTGCCAAGTGTGCCAAGTGTTACATAAAGAAGTTACAAACATCGGAAAAGAAAATATTAAAAATGATGCTTAAGCTGCCTTGGTTTCATTCTACTTTGGATTTGCATCACAGAACCAATGTTGAAATGATCTCTTGCAGGATACTTAAGCTATCTGAAACATTTAGAATCAGTTGCGATATCCCCGACAACCCTTTGCTAAACGAGTTACACCAATACCATGATACATGATTTCGTTACCCTTGCAAAGTCATCTGTCATCATGTTGTGTGTGATTTATTTTTCACACAGGTGAAAGGGAAACCAATGGAGAAAACCAATGAATTTCAAGTCGATACGCACCATCCATTCGTCGACTTCAAGGCCGCATACGACAGCGTAATTAGAGAGGAGCTATATAACGCCATGTTTATTTTTGACATCTCTGCTAAGCTCGTCAGACTATGCAGGATGACCCTGGAAAACGCTCGCTGCTCCATCCGAATCGGTGCAGAACTGACCGATAGTTTCGAAGTCAAGAAAGGATTTAGACAGGGCGATGCGTTGTCGTGTGATTTTTTTAACATCATATTAGAAATGATTGTGCAAAAATCACAGGCCAATACAAGAGGCACAATCTATTTCAAATCCTCGTAACTCCTTGCATACGCCGACGACATTGACATAAGAGGTAGATCGCAGCGAGATGTCAATGAGGCGTTTGCGAGTATTGAGATGGAGGCGGCAAAAATTGGTTTGGCAGTTAATGAGGGTAAGACTAAATATCTGCTGTCATCGAAAAAGGACATTTATCATCGACGTCTTGGACAGAAAGTGCATATTGGCAGATATAAGTTCGAGGTAGTTAAGGACTTCATATACCTCGGCTCCGCAGTGACTTGGAACAACGACACCAGTTTCGAAATCAAGCGCAGAATTACTCTTGTCAACCGCTGCTTCTTTGGGCTCAAGAGGCAACTGAGAAGTAGAGCCCCCTCTCGTACGACCAAGCTGACCTTATATAAGACCTTAATTGTCCCGGTCCTGTTATACGGCGCAGAAACATGGACTTTATCTAAAGCGGATGAGGAAATCCTTGGTCGTTTCGAGAGAAAGATTTTGCGTTCGATTTTCGGTCCCATAAACACAGAGGGGAGAGCACCGTGGCGCAGTGGGTAGTGTGTTGGCCTCTGACGCCGATGACACGGGATCGAATCCCGACACAGCCATGTCATCGAACGTGTTTTTCACGGTGTTTCTCCTCAGCGGGGTTCTGACAAAACCCCCTGTAGTAAAATTGTCATGAAAAGCTTCTCGAAATTCGCCGTTCGGAACCGGCAACCCTTTCACCTATGGGAAAATGAAATCATACACAACATGGGTGATTGAGAGAAGCTCGGCTCAGGTTCTTCATGGACTGTAACGCCAACATACATACATACAAACACAGAGGGGGGTTGGAGGAGAAAATTCAATCACGAACTGTACGGGTTGTACAGCGACATGAGTCTGGACAGGCGTCTACGGATCCAGCCATGTAGAGCGAATGGACACCACAGCTCCAGCCTGTAGAGTCTTTGAATCCAACCCCGAGGGACGAAGAAATAGAGGACGGCCGCACCTAAGGTGGCGCGCACAGGTGGAAAGGGACCTCAACCAACTGGGCGTGCGGCATTGGAAAAGACTAGCGAAAGATCGTGCTAGGTGGAGAGGCATGTTGGTTGAGGCCCAGGTTCACCCCGAACTGTAGCGCCCGTTAAGTAAGTAAGTAAGAAAGGGACCTACAGTTTTATGCCGATTCCGAACGGCGTGAGTCGAGAAGCTTTTTCATGGCAAGTTTACTACGGGGGGTTTTGCCAGTACCCCGCCGAGGAGGAACGTCGCGAAATAACCATTCGATGGCGTTGGTGTTATCGTGAATGCTTGCTTCATATAAATTTTATATTAATGACTGTATAAAATATATCTCAGTAGTAAGATTTCTCATGTAAATCATATCTCTGAACAAATTATGTAAATTGTGCGATAACCAATGTAACTATTAAACGATTCGCAATAAAAATTTAATTCAATTCAATTAAGATGCACAAAATGGTTCCACAAATAGGGGGCTGAACTCCCTCGTAGCATCACAACGGGCCTCCCTGGCCTACATACAGTTTGTCAAGGAAATGTTTGCAAAACGTAGAAATGAAAAGCAAATAATGTTAAAAGCATATATTTACTAAGTAAAATAAGATTTTTTTTTTTTAAAACCTTATACATAATTCCATTTTCGTATTAACTGGCTACCATAATATACAAAAAGAAAAAACACAATCAACCAAACACTTGAGAAATTTAACAAAAATTGATCAATATCA
This sequence comes from Eumerus sabulonum, assembly GCA_951905685.1. Classification (NCBI taxonomy): domain Eukaryota; kingdom Metazoa; phylum Arthropoda; class Insecta; order Diptera; family Syrphidae; genus Eumerus; species Eumerus sabulonum. The sequence continues at coordinate 195,725,051 of OX645060.1, forward strand.
GTTTATTTACTGTCAAACAATTCTTTGCAAAATGCTGTTTGCCGACCAAAATTACAAGCAAAAGAACCAATTTTCTTATTTTTAATACTTGGTACGACCACCATTAGCTTTAATGACAGCCCGTAATCTACCCTGCATTGATTGAATGAGCTTCTGAAGGTCATATTCCTCGGGATAAACTTAATTAAATCATTTTTCGATTTCGGACTTCTTTTTGCCACCTTCTTTTTTTAATGGGCCCACAAATTCTCAATAGGGTTCAGATCGGGGCTTTGCGCAGGGGTGTCAATTGCTTTTTGGCAATTATAAAGCAACCACTCCCTGCACAAATATGATTTACGCTTTGGATCGTCGTCCTGGTACAATTTGAAAAGTAATTTGTTTTCGTTTTCTGGGTCCACTAAGCCGAATTTCTGAACACATCTTTTCAAATTTTGTCTTAAAATATCCAAATAAACTTCCTTTGTCATTATATCATCAATAATTTTTAACTCACCAACACCTTTGTTTGAGAAGCAGCCCCATATCATCACTGACAATTTCCCGAATTTTACTGTTGGAATGATATTCTTGTTGTCGAGGGCTGTAAGCGGTTTTCGCCATACTCTCGGCGGTCCTGCATGGTAGTACAGCTTTATACTAGACTCGTCACAAAACACAACATCGTTCCAATACTCTACCGGAAGACAAATGTGCTTTGTTGCAAAATTGACTCTTCTGCAAATATTCAACAGTGAGAGTAATGTTTTTTTTCTAGCGACTCTTAATGTCTATTTGTGCTTGAGTATAGTTTTTAGGGTTCCGTACCCAAAGGTAAAACGGAACGCTATTACTAAGACTTCGCTGTCCGTCCGTCCGTCTGTCACCAGGCTGTATCTCATGAACCGTGATAGTTAGACAGTTGAAATTTTCGCAGATGATGTATGCCGCTGATATGGCTGCTACCACGACAAATACTAAAAACAGAACAAAATTAATATTTAAGGGGGGCTCCCATACAACAGACATGATTTTCATCCAAAAAATCCCCTTGGTCACATACTGAACTAAGGTTAGTCGACAATATCCCACAACCAGTAGCAAACTTCCCAGTTTTGATCTCTTTTGTGTCTTTGATGAATTAATCCTAGCTGCAAACCTTTTTCCCATATTTCCCATTATTGTTATTCACCTTTTCACACCGTTGCTGTCAAGTAAGATAATTGATTTGAATTCAATGGACACTTTGATGATCAACTATATCTCATCATGAAGATTTTTGATTATCAAAGTAATATTCCGATAACTTGCCTGCAACCAATATCAGTCATCATACAAAAAATGTGATTTAATGTGATGACTGATGAGGTAACATACATAGTCTCTTTCATATTTATATATACAGATGGTCCGGAACCTTTGTGGGCGGGTCCGACTCGCACTTGGCAGGTTTTTTCTAACTGTCTCATGAGACACTTGAACTTCGTAACCGTTTCTTAAGTCCGTGGCTAATATTCTGATGCTGGTATGAGGGTTTTTTCAATACGTCTTATCATTTTTCTTTCGTCCCTGCTTGTTGGTTTTTTTGGCCTGCCTGTTGACTGGTTCAGATCTAGTCTGCCTTCTTTTTCAGCACGGCTTATAACGTTGTACACAGTTCTTAATTTTATACAAAACATTCAGCCAATTCCCTAGCGGAATTTCCTTTGTGGTAGTTATTATACACCAATTGTATTACCTCATCACTTAACCGTTTGCCTGGCATATTCGAGATTACTTTTTTTAAATTTTCTGGACACTATGAAATCGTTAATGACTAACAAACTGACACACAACTCCAAAACGCAATGAAATTACAGCTAATGTGTATTATTTAAAAAACTTCTCGAACTCTATGCACCTTTGCAAAGAATTATTTGACAGTGAAAAAACAGGGTTTTGGGTTACATTTGCCTTTCTTTTTCTACATTACGGCAAAGAGTTTATATGGAAATGGATTAGTTATAAAAAAAAAAAAGCTCATTTGCTGTCTTCTTAGTAAATATATGCTTTTAAATCAGTTTTTTTCTATATTTACGTTTTGCAAACATTTTCTTGACAAACTGTATGTGTGTCCTTCTCATTTCTGGGAAGGCTACGGTCCTACCTGCCTACCTACCTCCATAATCTAAACTCAATTATGAAATAAGAACTCTCGTAAAGTGATTTCTCACTGCTCTGGCACATTAAAAATAATTTCAGAATTGTGTTCTTATAAAAATCGCATAGTCCACTTACCCTGAACTATAAAGCTAAAGGTTAAAATGAACTCGTCTGATCTTTTGTTACAGCTTTTTGCGAAAAATTACGCGAAAACTACAATTATGTCAAAAATAAACCAGCAAATGTCTTGCAAATCATAAAGACGACGGTGATATGTACTTTCTCTTGCCTCACTTCAATGTTTAACAATCCCTATAAAGGCACGGAGAAAGACAACGATATTAGTTTATTGTAGATCGTGTAGCCCCACATATGTCTAATGTATTGTACATCCGCTATTTAAGCTTCCTCGAAATTCCATCAAATTCAACCTCAAACAACAGATAGAAAGATTCACATTAAAGGAATACACAATAGTATTGACGTGCGATAATAACGACTCATTCTCACATTCAATCTCTTTGTTAATCCAACTCGTAATCTTGAATATGTTCTCATACAATGCATTGCAGCAAGCTATATACTATGTACATACATATGTATGTACCCGCACAAGTATAGTATAGTGTGCTTCCACCAGCCTTCATGATTGACCCTGGCTCCCCCTCATAAGTAATTAATTCCATTTGAGTATCGGAAAATTAAATGTAACTCACACCAAAACGAGAAGATACTGAAAATCCTCATTAAGATACATTTGGAAGTAAATAAATTAAACATGTTTTGTTATTGTTCTTGAAATTTTATTTTTTTTTTTCTTTCTTGTTTCGTTTCGTAAGGAATTTTCCGGATTTCCGCGATGCATCACATGTCATGATACACACCAGTCATACATAGATTACTAAGGTAATCTTCGCTATTCAAGTGACTAATCCAGACAATGAATTACAATGACCGATGCTGGGGGGTTCAATGACATAGGTGCACTAGTTGACATTACACATAACTGTATTACAAATCTAACTAACGGCGTATCTCTTCATCTGTCACATCTTGTCAGCTTTTCGGTGACACGTTTTGCTTTCTCAGTTTTATAATGAAACGAAAATTAAGTTTAAGATGTTTGGAGAAAGTTAAATTACAAGATACAGATAAAACAACGAATTTTCTATTTTTACATAATCAGAAACGATTTGTTTGGGCAGCAGCATCTTTATCTTAGCGGTAATCGATCAAATTGTATGCAATTTCCGAAGACAGTAAAATTGTCAATCAAAAGGTTATCTAATGTCTCCGATGAAAACAGGTATAATAGACAAAGAGACCGGAAATCTATTAGATTTCTATCATTAGAAAGAAGACAGATTCCGAATGATCATTTCGAAAAATTGATTTATCTTAATGTAACATGTAGCCATCGTCTCAAAAATGTTGCGTTGTCGACTTTATTGGAAGGCTCTGTGGAAACGTTTAATAGAGTAAGTGGAGCATGTGGACATTATAGCCATAATTGACAAAGCACCCGCTCCAATACGGTTCATGAAAGGTTAATAAGGTTATAATATCTTTGCCCCCGTTTACATGGTATGATATATGTATGTACATATAATACCATCTCATTTTTAGAAGTTCGCCACAGTGGAACATTCAGAATGTCTACTGTAATCAATGATAACTTACTTACTTACTTTGATGGCGCTACAGTTCGGGGTGAACCAGGGCCTCAACCAACAAGCCTCTCCAGCCGGCCCGATCTTTGGCCAGCCGCTTCCAGTGCCGCACGTCCAGTTGGTTGAGGTCCCTTTCCAATTGTGCGCGCCACCTTAAATGCGGTCGTCCTCTGCTGCGTCGTCCCTCGGGGTTAAAGTCGAAGACTCTTCGGGCCGGAGCGTTGACGTCCATTCGCTCTACATGGCCTAGCCATCTTAGACGTTGGATCCGAAGACGTGTAACCAGGCCGATGTCGCTGTACAGCCCGTACAGTTCTTGGTCGAGTCTCCTCCTCCACTTTCCGTTTACACAAACGGGACCAAAGATTGCACGCAGAATTTCCCTCTCGAAACGCCCAAGAGCCTCTTCATCCGCTTTTGATAACGTCCAAGCCTCAGCGCCGTAGAGGAGGACCGGGATGATTAAGGTTTTGTAGAGGGATACCTTAGTTTTTCGAGAGAGGGCTCTACTATTCAATTGGCTCTTGAGCCCGAAGAAACAGCGGTTGGCAAGAGTTATTCTGCGTTTTATATCAGCGCTGGTGTTGTTGCTGCTTGTCACTATCGAGCCAAGGTAGAGGAAGTCCTTGACTATTTCAAAAATATAGCTGCCGAAGGTGACGTTCTGACCAAGACGTCGGTGTTGCGCGTCTTTCATGGATGACAGCATATATTTGGTCTTGTCCCCATTTACCATTAGACCCACTTAATCCGCTTCTGCTTCAATGCTTGCGAACGCCTCATTGATGTCTCGCTTTGTCCGTCCAATAACGCCAATGTCATCTGCGTAGACAAGCAATTGTGTGGACTTGAAGAAGATCGTACCTTTTGTCCCGCACGATATTTTCAAGGATAATATTAAATAAATCACATGACAGTGTGTCACCCTGTCTAAAACCATTTTCAACATCAAAGGGGTCGGTTACTTCACCTCCGACCTTAATGGAGCAGCGAGAGTTCCCCATAGTCATCCTGCACAGTCTGACGAGTTTGGCAGGAATGATAAAACACGACATGGCTCTTTCATGTCATACGCGGCTTTAAAGTCGACAAAAAGATGGTGCGTGTCAACCTGGAATTCATGGGTTTTCCTCAAGACCTGCCGTAGTGTAAATATTTGGTCTATCGTGGATTTTCCTGGCCTAAAACCACACTGGTAGGAACCTATCAGATTGTCCACGAACGGTTACAGGCACTTACACAGTCTGGCAGAGAGGATCTTGTACGCGATGTTCAGGAGGCTTATCCTTCTGTAATTGGCGCAGTCATAGGGGTATCCTGTCTTATGGACCGGGCAAACGATACTGAGATTTCACTCATCGGGCATGCGTTCTTCCGACCATATCTTGCAGATGAGTTGGTGCATGTTCCTGACCAGCTCATCGCCAGCTGCTTTAAACAGTTCCGCGGGGAGTCCGTCTGCTCCAGTAGCTTTATAAGACTTAAGTTTCGATATCGCTATCTTAACACCGTCTAGGCCGGGTGGACGGGATTCTCCTTCGTATTCGTCAATTGTGACTGGTTCGCTCTGCCTGACGGCGGCATTTTGACTATCATCGCCGTTATACAGTCTGGAGAAATGGTCCTTCCACAACTTCAGCATCAACTGTGACTTTACTACTAGTTGTCCGTGCTCATCCCTGCAGGCTTCTGCTCTGGCTTTATAGCCTTGGCATGCTCGTTTTACTTTCTTGTACAATTTTCGAACGTCGTTCCTGCAGTAACATCTCTCCCTCTCCTTGATCTCGCGCTCCTTCTTTTTCCTTCTCAGAAGCGCATGCTCCTCCCTCCTTTTCTGTTCATAGAGCTCGCGGGCAGCTCTCGTCCGTCGATGCAATGTGGCCATGTATGCATTCTGTTTCTCTACATAGGCCTGTCACTCATCATCAAACCAGGGGTTTCTCGACGGTGGTGGCTCGAAACCGAGTACATCTGAGACGGTCTCTCTAATGGCGTTTTGACAACGACTCCATTGCTGTTCTATGGTTTCTGCAGATTGCATCGGGACTTAAGAGAGCTTGAGGGAGACTTGATCGGCGAAGTTCCTGGTGGTCTCCTGCGATTGCAGCTTTCCGACGTTAAATTTTGGTGTTCTTACTCGACTCCGTTGATTCCGAGAAATTCGCATCCGTACCTCGGCTGCAGCAAGGTAATGATCCGAGTCGATGTTGGCTCCTCGAAAGGTTCGGACATCTAGGATGCTGGAGAAGTGTCTGCCGTCGATCGCAATATGATCAATTTGGTTGGTTGTCGATTGATCGAAAGACCGACAGGTCCCCTTATGGATGTTGAGGTTTGGGAATCGTGTACTTGCTACTACCAGATTATGTCCCGCCCTAAAGTCCACTAGCCTTAGTCCGTTTTCTGACGTGGTGTTGTGTAAGCTGTGCTTTCCAATGACCCGTTCAAAGATAGCTTCCTTACCCAGCTTCGCATTGAAATCTCCTAGAACGATTTTGGTGTCATAGCTGGGGCATTGCGCATACGTTCTGCCTAGGAGATCATAGAAGTCGTTTTTATGTCGGTCATCTTTCTCCTCTGTGGGCGCGTGGACACATATTAAACTTATATTGCCGAGGCTGGTCTTGATGCGGATAGTTATGAGGCGTTCGCTTACATACTGGAAACTTAAGACTTTTTCCCTGAGTCTGCCTCGAACAACAAATCCGTGTCCGAATAAGCGTTGTTTATTTTCTCTGTAGCAGTTTCCGTAGTATATATCACAGTTTTTCATCCGCTTTTTGCCTGGCCCATCCCATCGCACTTCTTGGAGCGCGGTAATGCCAGCCTTATAGCAGTCCAAAGAGTTGACCAGTTGTTCGGCTGCACCTGGTCTGTTGAGGGACCTAACGTTCCAGGTACAGATCCGAAATTCGTTTCCTTTTTGACGTTTGAGGGGGTCGTCAACATGTAATCCGTCCGTATCCGAGGCTATTGGTTGTTTCTGAACAAGTTTTTGTTTGACGCAATCCCTAACCTAACATCCCTAACCCTTAGCACAACCCCCAACCTAGAGGGCCAGGTTCCTATTTCCCCAGGAACAAGGGGTCGTGTCGCTGCACACATTGGTTCACTACCTGGCGAGTGCCAGTATAGCTATCCAGGGGAGGCCACGCTGTGTGTCAACTTGGAGCAGGGACAGGGACATCAATGATAACATTGCCATAAAAAATACATTTATCTTCGAAGTTCATTTGCCAAGGAAACTCATAAATTGACATTGATTACACGGCACCTCGTGCGTTGCCGTATGACTAATATCCAACAGCCGTCTCCCATAACCGTAAACGCAATCACGGTACTAAGCTCTTGAAGAATATTTGAGTATCTCTATTGCCGATATTATACTACATTCGGTCCTCACCCGATGGATTGATGCAATACTCATCCTTCATCAATAACTCGAACTCCGCCTGGCCTCGATTCGCGGCGAGCCTAGGATAAGAAAAAGAGCAGAAAACTATTTTCCATCGCCGAACATACATTTAAAATCCTAACGACAATAAGGTTTCCATTATTGGTTCTTTCGCTCTATCTATCTGTTACTGGCAGAAATTCTCTTTCACTGATTTAGACATTCAGCCCAGATGCTTCTCCATTCACTTCTATCTATTACCTCTATCCATCTATACTCGTATGAATAGGCATTAGCGACGACCAACAAAGGAATGCACTTCACTACCATGGCGTGGCAAGTGAAAGCGTGAAGTGGTTGAGTGTACATCAGATAGTTTCATGCTCGAACTAAGTGCCTTGCCTCTGTCAAAACCACTATTGCAGCAAAAAAAAAAAAACAAAAAAGTTCAATCCATCGAGTTAACTCTCGCAATGCTTATTGTTACTCGTATACCAACACCATCTCGGGTAACCTTGGATTTTTCTTTGATGCACAATGAGGAAATCTATGATCAATACCAGCACCTGTCAATGTAAGCGTGGATCAAAACTAGGCTATCACTGGCAGTCGACTGTGAGAAATGAAAGGCGCGCACGCGTTCCCTCGTACTTTGACGAATAACCATTTGCATTCACCATACATGCAAGCCAATAACACCTGACTGCACCACCATCGATTACAGTGACTGCACTTTGGCTCTGAAACGAATGAACAAAATGATTACATCCACTAGATACAGACGGCGATCGATTCAGGTGCCTACGAACGGGAATTACTACAAAATAATCGGCGATTTCCCGCCTTACCAATTGCTTAGCCAATACTTCGTATGATGTCAGCTCAGCTGGCTAATCGACTCGTGCCATGTTTCGTTCAGATTTCTCTAGAATCCCCCTCGAATCCGTTGTGAAACAGAAAAAAAAAAAAAAAAAAACTGCTTACAACCAGTTGGGTTGAGTGCACTGCGGCCCATAAAACTCATCACTACTGGGTTAAGGGCATTCATAAAGTTCTGTATCTAGGTTTTTCGGCTCATGTTGCTCAAATTACTTATCTACAAACGTACAATATATGCTTGGAGCTAAAGAAGAGTTCGAAAGACTCACTCACAAAGTGGAATGCATGGTTAAGGTGAAGGGGATAGAGGTAAAAGATTGTAGGTACCTTTACCTAGGTTGATGTTGGTTTACGATCACTTTTGTTATCCGAGTGATTTTATTTATAATCGGAGACATACAAATTTGGTGTAGTAAAGCGAAATACACTATTTTTTACCCGAAATTGAAATCTTTGTTTAACATAGAGTGACTGGATCTAGGGGAAATATGCGCCGTTTTGTTCGGTGACTTGTTGCCACTTTGAAGGCAATTGCATTACGCCCCGTCCCTATTGGCAAGAATGAGAACAGCCCCTGCTTAAAAGCCTCTCTTGAGGCGATAATTACTCGGTGTCAGGTTCGGAGGTTCGGACTGTAAGATTTTTTTTTTTTAAATAATTTGCGCGCACTCAAGGTCTAATAACCTTATTATGTCGGCGACACAGTTCGGGCAGAAGGTAGAAAGGAAGAGGAATAGAGGAGATGCCGATGGACATTGATCTTAAATGCTTGCATGTTGCATTGAGGGGGGAACACCGAATCCGGCAGGGAGTTCCAGATTCGTGTGGTTCGGTTAATGAAAGATTCTCTATATTTGACAGTACGTCCGAAAGCGGGCTTCAGGGTATATTGGTGAGCATTCCTAGAGAGACGTGTATTGCGGGAGAAATGTTGAAGGGGCGGAATGCAACTGGCTATTTCATCAGAGCATTTTTGGTGGTAGTAACGATAAAACAGGGAGAGGCAGGTAACATTCCTGCGGTGTTCCAGCGAGTCTAATGTTTTGGTAATGCTGGAGTCACCTATCAGTTTTATGGCTCGTTTTTGTATTCTGTCTAGTAGGTGCAATGAGGTCTTGGAAGCACCGGACCAGACATGAGCGTTAAACTCTAATTTGGGGCGAATGAACGCCTTATAGATTGTAGCCAGGTCTAAGGGTGAGAAATATTTCTCGCATCTGTATAAGAAGCCTAGACATTTCGCAGCATTGTTGGCGACACTGAATATATGGTCGCTCCAATTAAGATTGTGAGCAACACTCATACCCAGGATGGAAAGCTTTTCAGTTTCTGAGATGCAAATGCCATTCATGGATAATGGCTGCGGGTTAGTTATACGCTTTAAGGACAAGAGACAGCATTGTGTTTTGGAAGCATTAAATTCCACTCTATTGTTTTTACCCCATTGGATGATGCTGTCGATATCGGAATTTAATGAGCTTAACATACGCTGCCGCTCATTATCTACAACCGAAGTGCAGGGTCGTAAACTAGTGAACGAATATGAGAAGCTGAGGGTACCGTCGTCAGCGAAGGAGTGAATTGGATTAGAAGTAACAGGCAAGAGATCATTTATAAAAATAAGAAAGAGTGTCGGTGACAAAACGGAGCCCTGGGGAACACCGGCATTTACAAAGTGAATATCAGACTTGAATCCGTCCAAAACAACTTGAATTGAACGATTCGAAAGGTAGCTTCTAATTCATTGAAAAAGAGACTCATCGATCCCAAAAGCACGCATTTTCGACAAAAGGGCTTCGTGCCAAACCCTGTCAAATGCTTTCGAAATATCCAGTGCAACAATTTTGCTTTCACCTGCTTGGTGAAGCGAGTGATTCCACTTTTCAGCGAGATATGCCATCAAATCACCAGTGGATCTGTTGCTGCGGAAACCGTATTGGCGGTCATTGAGGAGTTTCCGTGATTCAAGATATTTCATAAGCTGACGGTTAATCAGCGTTTCCATGACCTTGGAAAGAAGGGACGTTAGTGCAATGGGTCGGTAGTTGGAGGGAGAAGATGATTCGCCTTTTTTGGGTATAGGCTGGACAAATGCTGTTTTCCACCTGCTCGGAAAGAGCCCAAAGGTGTAGGAAAGGTGAAAAAGCTTACGCATCGGTTTTGCAAGCGTAGAAGAACACCTCTTCAGAACTATAGGGGCAATACCATCTGGACCAGCGGACTTGTGTATGTCGAGGTCTTTAAGAACCCTTGCGACTGTACGAGTGCGGAAGTGGATTAGTCCCATGGTGGAATTGACGCACTCTAGTACAGGCGGAGACAAGGCACAAGCTGGCAGCTGAGAACTGGTTGCGAAATGGGCAGCAAGTAGGTTAGCTTTGTCTAAGGGGGTGACAGCTGAAATGTCATTGTGGATGAGCGTCGGTATAGACGACTTAGTTGAGTTTTTTACGTTTTGTACAAACGACCAGAAACTTTTGCTACCTTTGGGACATTGAAGGATTTTACGCTTTAATTTTTGGTCGAATTGGAATTAAACCCGTCGAATGTGGGTGTTGCAGTCATTTCTGGCTCGTATGTACTTTTTTTCGGTTTTCCTCAGAACTGTTTGTTTTGTAGGCCCGAAAACTTAGCTCCCTGAGCCTAATAGCCTCTTTGCAGCTCAAGTCAAACCACGAATTATCCTTAAGATGGATGCAAAATAACGTTCCAACCAAGCTCCCAGTTTCCCCGATTGAACAAAACTCCTCTCCAATTGGCCAAAACTAGCCTCTCTACGTTTGCTTTGATAGGACGTACATATGTATATCGTATTGGAGAAAAAATGGGATTTCTCTTTACTACACCCATTATACGACTGAAGCTTAATTTAATTCCTCATTACAAGTTGTAGTGCACAAAGATCATAGACCTGGGCGAATGACTGATAGGTTTTATCTAGAGGGTCTTTCAGCAAGCGCTTTCTTTCTTTCGAAATTTTTTGTTCCTTTGAAAAACCTATCGATGTCATTGTGTATGGAATGTCCGCCGTGGCTTCTTTCGGAAGCGCGCATCCGAATTGTTCAATTTTCCATGACTCTGGCGCATAAATCAGGCTGAATTTGACCGATGGTAGGGTCATGTTGGCTTTGGGGGCCGCTGTGGTTCGTGGCTTATTAGCATAGACCTGCGATTAAAGAAAACCCCACAAGAAAAAGTATAAGATAACGCACGATCTCGGTGGTCAGTTCACATAATTTCCATGTGAGATGAGAATGCCCTGGAATCGCTCGTTCAGAATTTCCAATGTGGCGCGTAGCGCAGTCCTGTTGAAACCACATGTCGTTGGTGTCCATATCACCCAATTGAGAGCAAAAGAGGTTAACATTCATCGACCTATAGAGTTCGCGGTTAACGGTTATGACCCGGCCAACGTCGTTCTCAAAGAAATATGGACCGCCACCAGCCACCAGCCCAAAATTCACAGCAAACAGTAACTTTTTCGCGATGCATTGAACGTTCTTGGATTGGTATCGTCCCAAATTCGACAATTTCGTTTGTTGACGTACCCATTCATACAGATGAAAATTAGGGTCAGTTTCCAAATGCTCCAGAGCTCATTCAGCGAATACACGCCGTTGTCTATGGTCGTTTACCGTCAGCTGAGTCAGTTGAATTTTGTACCGGTGCAGGTCCAAGTCACGACGCTAAATTCGCCAAATTGTGGTCTGCGAAAGACCGAGTTTCTGAGCTGAATTCAAAAAACTATTTGAAGTCATTAAAATGATGAGCCTTTGAAGCCATTGAAGAGGTAGAGGTGCGTCTTGTCACCTCTCCTTTTCAATATTGTTGTAGCGCAGTCGTGGCGAGGAGTGTTTCACATTGGGAGAGTGGAGGGTAAGCCATCTTCTTTTTGCAGATGACTTAGTTGTACTCACACCCTCCCAGACGGAACACCAGCGCGCGCTACATAGGTTTGTTAACGTGGACAAATCCGAGGTTATGATTATTTCCAGAACAACTGCCCAATGCACTCTACATGTTAACGGAGTCCCATTGAGACAGGTAGAGAAGTTTAGGTATTTCGGGGTCTTCTTCACAAATGACGGGAGGAGTAATACTGAGCTTTCCTGCAGGATTGGCTAAGCTGGGTCAATTTTGAAACAGCTTGGAAGATCTGTAATCAGGAAGACCGAGCTTGGTGTCAAAGCCAAGTTAGCTGTTTTTAACTCAGTATTTGTTCTAACGCTGAGGCGGGTGGTGTGTTGGCCTCTGACGCCGATGACACGGGATCGAATCCCGACAGCAGCCATGTCATCGAACGTGTTTTTCACGGTGCTTCTCCTCAGCGGGGTACTGACAAAACCCCCTGTAGTATAATTGTCAAGAAATGTATGTATGTATGTATGTTGGCGTTACAGTCCATGAAGAAACTGAGCCGAGCTTCTCTCAATCACCCATGTTGTGTGTGATTTCATTTTCACATAGGTGAAAGGGACCTACAGTTTTATTGCCGCTTCCGAACGGCGAATTTCGAGAAGCTTTTCATGACAATTTTACTACAGGGGGTTTTGTCAGAACCCCGCTGAGGAGAAACACCGTGAAAAACACGTTCGATGACATGGCTGTGTCGGGATTCGATCCCGAGTCATCGGCGTCAGAGGCCAACACACTACCCACTGCGCCACGGTGCTCTCATAATTGTCAAGAAAAGCTGCTCGAATTTCGCCGTTCGGAACCGGCAATAAACTGTAAACCTTTCACCTATGGGAAAGCTTGGCTGTGGTCCTTCATGGACTGTAACGCCAGCATACATGTAGATGTAGATAGGATAACGGGGTGGGACAAAGTCGCCTGATCACTGCGGCCACGAGTGGGCCTATTGTGATGTCCCCCACTTGCAGTTTGCTCAGAAAACCTGAGTTCGGGATAAAACTTAGTATGCTTTAGAGTGAGCAGCGATTTCTTCCGCTTCAAGATAATACTTGGATAGGTAAACGTCATCTTGTATGATGCCCATTGTTTTGAGGTGTTTGTTAACTGGGCAGTGTCCAGTAAGTAAACCTGTGATTAAACGAATCTGCCTACTCGAAAGCATGAGAAGTTGTTTCATGAGAACTTGGCTTGCCTGCTACCTTTCGTTTGTAACCAGTAGTGATCCATCGTGTTCCTTAACCAATTGTTTATGCAGCATTTGGTGGTGCTGATGGGTATGCCGCAAAAGGGCCGTGGCATCATAAATGGTGATGCAGGGCCTTTCCTTGCTAGTAGGTCCGCCTTTTCGTTGCCTGTATGGCCGCTGTGTCCAGGTATCCAAATGAGGGGAACTCTGTTTGTGCTGGCCAGCTTGCGAAGCAGCTGTAGGCAGTCCCATACTAGTTTGGAGGTGATTTCGTAGCTTTTTAGGGCTAGGAGTGTAGCCTTGCTGTCAGAGAGAATGTAAATGTTATTGTTGAATATATTTCTGTTTATATTTTCTCTGAGGCTGAGTTCTATAGCAAATATCTCTGCTTGAAAAACGGAGTTATATGTATCTGTCCACGCTGACGTAGATGCATGTGCCTGTATTTGCTCCGTATACTCCAGCCCCAATGCCTTCGTTCGTATTGGAGCCATCTGTGTACCACACGTAGGATCCACGATTGAAAGAGGGTCTATTCTGTTCCCAGTTTTGTCTGTTTGGGAATGTGACCTTGTAGTTTTGGCTGAAGTTGTATCTGGGCAGACAGTTGTCTGTGAGGGATATCTTTAGGATTTTATGCCTGTTTAGTTCGGTAAGTATATCAGGGTGAAAGAGCCTACAGTTAGAGTCATCCTCCACGATTAGTCTGTGGGCGGAGACCATTGCCTCTTTCTTCAGTTGGAGATGAAGAGGTGGCAGGTCCGTAATGACTTCTAGTGCCGCTGTGGTGTTGTTCTAGATACAAGCTAGTCTTTGCAATTTGCTGAGCTTTGCTTTCACTGATACTTGTTTTGTTTTGTGCCACCAGACGGACGCAGCATATGATAGAATTGGTCTGGTGATAGCTGTATATAGTCAGCGAGATATCTTGGGGTTTGTGCCCCAGTTTTCGCCAGTGAGACTTTTGCTGGTCCATAAAGAGATCCTGGCTTTCTCAATGGTCTTTGTAATGTGAGAGTTCCACGTGAGCTTTTCGTCTAGGGTTATCCCTAGGTATTTGGCTTCTTTTGAGAACTCTATCGCTTCACCAAAGAGGGTAGGTTTGGCAAGTTGGGGCTTATTCCTCCTTTTAGTGAAGGCGACTATGGTGCTTTTCCTAGGATTGACATTTAGTGCAACCTTTATGCACCAGTTTGCAACAAGGTTTAGTGCCCGTTGGAAGAGTTCCGAGACGCCAACATACATACATTTGTTCTAACTCTCACCTATGGTCGGTTAATACCCACCATTCAAGCTGCCGAAATGAGATTTCTTCGTGCTGTTGTGGGAGTTACTCGCCGGAATAGGATGAGAAACACGGCTATGCGCGGGGAGCTCAATGTTGAGCAGCTGCTTCTGCGAACGGAAACGACTATGCTTCGATGGTTTGGTCCCGTGAGACGAATGTCGCCATCATCACGATTTCCGAAGCGTGCCTTGAATGTAATACCATCAGAAAGGCGACCGCTTGGCAGACCCAGGACGAGGGGGTTGGATCCAGTCCAAATCCTCGCCTAGCTGCGCTTGGGCATAGCTCCTAATGAGCTAGACTCGATGGTGGAGGATCGAGTGGCCTGGAGATTCCGCGTGCGCGCATTACCCCCGCGACTCTTTTAGTGGAACATGCAGGGCACATAAAATGTATGAATGTATGTATGTATGTAAATCTTTGAAGTCATTCGATTTTAGCATACTCTTGAAGTATTGTAATCATTAAGATTTTTGAACTCACTGAAGTTTTTAAAGTAACCGAATTCTTCTCTCTGAAACAATTTAAGAAGGTATTAAGGTCCTCAAAGTTGACCTAAATACATATTTACATATCTGCATTACTAACATCCTCCTAAGTCTTCATGTTCTACTGAATATTTGTCATGTTGCGGCTATAAAATTCATCAAATTAAAAAGTCAATTGGGTGCCGTGCATTTCAGTTTAAATAAACACGCCCAACTATCACCGCTCGGCATACAATACAATCAGTACCAATTGCTATAGCCATAGAGCGAATAAAACCGCCATAAATGTCACAACAATCATTTGAACATTTTTTAGTTCGTTCCCAACGGTCATTCACACCGTCATCGGAACCACCCAACATATTGAGCCACTCTCCATTATGTAATTCAGTTCGTTTTAATTCGGACAGTCTGTCGCATAATATGTACATTCAAATCGGATTCTAAATGAACGCTTCACTCAATTGCATATAACTCCACACCAGTTATCAGGAAAAAAATAAATATATATGACGCGTCCATTCTTGACGGATTTAGGTCATGTAAATTGGGTAAAGAGGAAGAATGGACAGTGAGGAATAAACAAAACAAAAGCGAAACGAAGAAGACCAAAAACAAAAAAAGGCGAAGAGCGAAAAAGCCGCGAATAACAAACTGGAAATTACATAAATCCTAAGCCCAGACGTCCATCGAACGGAGTGGTTGAACGACGCAAACGACGACCTCGATGACCCGTAATAATATCCGTACAATTGAACCGACTGCCTCTGAGGATACTTCTTTATTTTTGACTCGCTTCCCGGGTCTTCTCTTCTTCGATTGCCAGTTTTCCAACTTCTTTCGTGCTACTACCGCATCTCGGATATTTAAAATTCGTGATTTGCACATTTCATGTACCTAAGTATACCGGCCCGAGGTACTAGTGAAATGCCTAATTGATTTGTTGTATTTATGTATCTGTACTCGGTGCTATACGGCGTAAAGGGAATTAAAAACATAAAATTACATTTCTTGGTCAATTAGCTATCATTCGAGGTTTTTTTCTTCCTCTCATCAGGAGGCTGAGTCATTTTTGATTGATGCATAGTTGCTAACTCGTGGCTATGGATGTGGGGAGTCTGTGTGAAAATGAAGAAATAATTTTAGATAGATTTTTTGGGAATTGAAAGTTCTAATGAATCGGTTTGTAACCTTAATAAGCGACCGTCTGTCTGTGTGGCAATGATTAACACTTCAGTCAATTGCTCATTCAACTGTGTCTTGTGCCTCTGAAGGTAACATTCTCTAAAATTAGTTTCAAAATCTGATAACCCCAGGTTTCGGCATAGACTTTCATTTTTTTTTTTCTCGGAGGCTTCTGCTATCTGTTGGAGCACTCAGACGCAAGGACTGGTCCATTGTACTTCAGACAGACACCTTACATGCATGCAGAAATGCTTGGCAAAAATGTAATGGCTCGTAAGTCTTCGGCCGTCAATTCTCCTTCAGGATAAAAGGAATACTGCGGATTTCTTGCAGACATCAGAGCATGCGCGCTTTATCATTCTGCATCCTGGATAATCCCTCCATCTACGGTTGTGTGTATTAAACACCAAATCGTAAATGTAGGAATTTACCGTGGACGCAGGCATGCCAAGAGCGGGTGCAGGTCATGAGAAACACTCCTATGAATCCATTCTGGCGAATTCATCAGAGATCTCATTTCCTGGGATCCCAGAGTGACCTAGAACCCATACAAGCCTTAGTGGATTTAGTCTAACTACTCTGTTCAAGAATTTGCATAATTTCATGCATAAATTTGAAGCTAGTTGAAGGGTTGGACACAGCTTTGAGTGCTTTTTCCCCGCCACTTGTGCTTCACGACATAGTGCATGGCCGTTAGAATTGCGTATATCACTGATTGGAACGAGAAGTGCAGTGGGATGTTTTCGAGCTCAAAGAAGGCCCTAGCTCCGGACCCCCGCCAAGACCTGGAGTCATGCGTGAAAATTCGAAACTCGACTGTGAAATTACTTCGCAATAGGATAATGCGATTCAATGCGTCAGAAGGCATGTCGATGAGTCAGGGTTCGTAGGACATTCCTTGCGCAAGCACATTGATATTCCTGTGCGAGTTGTACCAAAAGCAATTTCTCTTGAGACGAGACACAGCTTTTAGAACACACCCTCTGATAAATATATTAAGAGGTGGAAGGTTCATCATAGCATCTAGATCAACGGCTGGTATGTTAGGGAAGGCCCCTGTACAGCTGAGACAAACCGTTCTTTGGAGTTTGGAGAAAGAGGTTACGACGTGTTTGCGTGTTAGCCTGCTCCACCAGATAACCGATGTATATGAGATTATAGGTGTTATAATTGCCATGTAGATCCAGAGGACATTTGCCGGCGATAAGCCCTATGTCTTACCAAGAGCTCCTATACATTGCCAGAAAAGAGACAGCACTTTGGTGGTTTTTGACTCAACATGCTTTGAGTAGAGAAGTTTGTCATGTAAGATGACTCCCAGGTACTTAGCTTCCTTGGATACTGGGATGGGGAATGCCTTTTATTACCGGCTGAGTCATGTCAGTATTTTTCTTCCTTCTCGTGAAGAGAACGACATCGGTCTTAAGAGGATTAACCGACATCCCATTCCTTGTACACCAATAATCGATCATATTTAGCGCCGCTTGTGCTTTGAGACGGACAGTCGCTAGGCATGAGCCGACAGAAAGAACGGCGACATCATCCGCATATGCCTGGGTGTAGATACCAGAGGCATTGAGAGCAACAAGCAGAGGGTCGACCCCCATGCACCATAACAGCGGACACAGGACGCCGGCTTGCGGACAGCCCCTGTTTACGCGGAGTTTTGACACATTGGTCGAGACCTGCATGAGCGGTTAACGTGCTATGCATAAGCATTGCTTTGATCCACAAGACCAGTGCTTCATCTACGCCAAGCGGTCTGGCAGCGTTACACATGCTGTCGAAAGTTGCCCTATCAAAAGTTCCCTCAATGTCGACGAAAACCAAATTGAATGGCTTCAGTCGTTACCACGCGCGACGCAATATCCCGTGGATTTTGATTAGTGTAACACACACATCCCAGCTAGGCCTTGTTGTTTTTATCGTTTCAGTTGGGGTTTCCCTTGAAGGAGTGTGCAACGAACCGATGGCCATCTAATTTCCTGCGAAATGAGTCTGAAGCAGTAAACTAAGAGTTCGGCTTTAGACTCAGTAAAGATACCAACAGATTTTCTGAGTGCATCCAGCTTTGTCGATTTTCTCCGTTTGACGACTTTAACCAACTTGATAGTCGCACTCAGAGATTTGATCTCCTCGCGGAAGGTCTTATCAGAATCATTTTTCGATGTACGAATAAGTTTTTTACATTCTTTCTGCTTCGACCGATACTTGTTCCAGTTATCTTCCGAACTCGATTTGAGCGATCTATTTAGGAGACTTCTGGATTTCCTGTCAAGACTTTGAAGCTCGGCATTCGGAGGTTTGCTGACAGGACATGCGAGTTCAAAACAATTGGTTATGACGCTTTTCAGGTTATCAACGGCGTTCTCTACCAATTGTTTCGTTCTAAGTTTAGGTAAGGCCTAAGTGGATTTCTCAAGCTCCTCTCTAAAACGTACCCAGTCCGCCTTTCTCGGATTCCGTCTAGGTTGCAAGGAAGAGATCCCACAACTTAATCGGGACTCGATATATCTATGGTCCGTCAGCGTAGCATCAGGCAAGACTTCCAGTTCGTGATGTCCTCCACATATGTGTTAGGGTTAGGTCAATCACTTTCAACCTTACACCCTTACTTGTTTCAGCGTCACATTGTGAACCACTAAACCTTCTCGTAAATCTTTCCTCCCAACGAACTGCCGTAACCCAATTCTCCTAATTGCAAAACTAGTCCCAAGTTTGCGCACAAAGTCAACAAGCGAAACATGCGAATGAAAATTGCATTGTTTACCCCCCGGGAGCGTAGTACCGGAAATTAGTACGCCATCATTAAATTTATTTGTTTTTCGAACTCTTTTCCACTGGTAGAAGGACAAAAGCCTGAACAAAAAAATGCATTTGCTGTTTGTTGAGCAACTTGACATCTGACAGTTCGAATGACATCAAGTGCTCCTACTGCATTACTTTCTTTCCTCGTACTGCACCCCATTCCCATATCGACTAAACGACCACGACAGAATCCATTGAGTTTTCCTCTCCTGCTGTGCAACAGAAGAAAAAAATGAAAATGAAAATGAAAATCGACTCAAAGAAAACGAAAGCTGTTGTATGCACTCCAGAAGGCGCTGAAGGGAAAGGCGGGAAAAGAAAAACGGAGAAGGCCGAAGGAGATGTTCGTATTGAAGTAAACACACGCTAAAATTAGAAAACGTCCATTCGGAAGATAGCAGATAACCGAAGGATTTCTCGAAGGGTATGAGGATGCAGTGTTTGTACTTGATTTCCATGCGACCAAGTGTATGAAGGCTTCCTTTGGCAGATGAACATGAAAACATAAAAGCAAGAAAGGGTGCGAAATAATGGCCATGGTTGAATCTATGTGATATTAACTTCCATGTGATGTGCTGTTGCCTGCGTTGGATGGTTTCTTTATTTTTAGCACAAGTAAAGGGGAACGGGATATGGAATCGATTGTGCAATTGCAGACATTGGAAATGAAACGGTTTTCACCATGATTCATTGCTTATATTTAGTTGACTACAAATGTATAAAGATGCTCTTGACAGGCGGAAGTGTCTGGGAATGAGGTGGACGGGCAGCTCGCACAAAAAGTAAATGTCGACAATATTAGCGTAATATAGTAACAAATAATAGAATGAACGATTCTAACAATATGTGTCATTATGTGCTGATGGAGAATGTCATCTATTCAGACAAGTTTCTAAACTCGCAGAGAGAGAGAGTCTATCTATTTAAAGCTTGGGAAAACACTGGTGGAGCCCATACCAGACCAAGAGTTATGGTACCAAATCAGTTTCGTAAAATACTGTAATTATTTTTTTAAGGGCACATGAAATGAATGAAGCATTTGAAATCATTAAACTCCTTGAAATCTCTAAATTCAATCAAGTATTTGAAGTCAATGAAGTCATGGGCTCGGACATACAGGGTAAAGTTGTTGATTGCTCTTAACCCGGCGAGATGCCAGCAACGATTCCAGTTTCAATGTGCGGGTCAAGTTGAAATACAACTTCCTCGCGGCGCCCTCTGGATAGCCTCTACAACAACCGTTCAGAGGTGAACAAATGTATGCAGCTAACGCCCTGGGCAAGAGGGCGCTACAATACCCCGACCAGACTGGCGGTTGTGTGGCGGGCCAACAACCCGCCCAATAAAACAAAACAAGTTATGGAAGAACAAAATTCCTCGGATAAACGGACGGATTTCCAAAGACGACATGACGCGAAAAAGAAACACGATTTACTAGTATGCTCCTGGAATGTCAGAACTCTGTAAACTCCTGGAGCTGCTCATAAACTGGAAAGAACCCTCACGCAGTACAAGGCGGATATTACGGCGATCCAGAGGAAATACGCTGGATAGGAAACTGTATGATGAGGAAAATAGACTGCGACATCTATTACAGCTGTCACAAAAGATTGCATATGTTGGGGTGCGGATTTGTCCTGGGAAAGCGGTTAAGGTCGAAGGTCATCGACTTTAAAGCTATAAGTGATCGCTTGGCTGTGGTCCGCGTAAAAGGTAGAATTTACAAAATCAGCCTCATATGTGCACACGCCCCTACCGAAGGGGTTGAAGACCCCATTAAAGAGGACTTCTTTGATCTCTTGGGCAACGCCTACGGAGCTTGTCCGGAGTACGATGTTAAAATCGTACTCGGGGATTTCAATGCCAAAATCGGCAAGGAGGATACCTTTGGCGGAGTGATCCGCAGGCACAGCCTCCACGATACACGAACTTTGGGATAGTTCGTAACGTGGTGAGTAAGCTAATATATCCTGTTATTTTATTAAATTATAAAACATTGTTATTTAGTCTATAAGAGAAACAACTCTGATTGGTGTAAATAAATAAATGAATAAATTAAGACTTCTGAAGCCACTAACGTAATTCCATTGTGGCTTAAATTTACTATACAGTTAGTTTACAGAAGTTTCTACCTAAATCATAAAGTATGCGTAATATTACTTCGAATCTATTTTAACAACTCTTATTTTCACTTCCTCTCGCCTACCTGATGACTGAGCTGTAAAAAATTAAGGATAAAAAAAAAAGGAAATCGCCATTTTCGGTTTTTTGCCTATTTAAAGCGCGACACATGATTACCCTCATCAGTTTGTTTTCAACATTTAAAGCGCAAGGTCCTTTAAATTAAGTAAAACTCTGTTCTGTTTTATTCCCACTTATTATTTATTAAAACTGTTTTTATTTAAGTTGCAATTTAGAAAAGATGGGTCGAGGTAAAACGCTAACAAATTTAGAAATTCGCAAAATTCTTGCGCTCAAGCAAGAAAATTATTCCAACCGGGAGATTGCTAGAAAAATTGGTCGAGATCCATGGACAGTCAATAATTTTCTAAGAGATCCAGAAAATTATGGTAAAAACCATAAAAAAAGGGCGCACAGCAAGAGTGACAACAGAACAGGATCGCAGGTCCATTTAACGTGAAGCTTCAAATTCCGCTGCGACCGCTCACAAGGAGAAAGTTGGAACTTCAGCCAGTGTCCGGACAGTTCAAAGGATGATTCAACATTGTCCACATTTCCGACGGCAAAACTTTACTTACTTTGATGGCGCTACAGTTCGGGGTGAACCAGGACCTCAACCAACAAGCCTCTCCAGCCGGCCCGATCTTGGGCCAGCCGCTTCCAGTGCCGCACGCCCAGTTGGTTGAGGTCCCCATCTACCTGTGCGCGCCACCTTAAATGCGGTCGTCCTCTGCTGCGTCGTCCCTCGGGGTTGGAGTCGAAGACTCTTCGGGCCGGAGCGTTGATGTCCATTCGCTCTACATGGCCTAGCCATCTTAGACGTTGGAATCGAAGACGTCTAACCAGGCCGATGTCGCTGTACAGCCTGTACAGTTCTTGGTTAAATCTCCTCCTCCATTCTCCGTTTACACAAACGGGACCAAAGATTGCACACAGAATTTTCCTCTCGAAACGTCCAAGAACCTCTTCATCCGCTTTTGACAACGTCCAAGCCTCAGCGCCGTAGAGGAGGACCGGGATGATTAAGGTTTTGTAGAGGGAAACCTTAGTTTTTCGAGAGAGGGCTCTACTACTCAATTGCCTCTTGAGCCCGAAGAAGCAGCGATTGGCAAGAGTTATTCTGCGTTATATCTCAGCCCTGGTGTCGTTGCTGCTTGTCGCTACCGAGCCAAGGTAGACGAAGTCCTTGACTACTTCAAAAATATAGCTGCCGAAGGTGACGTTCTGACCAAGACGTCGGTGTTGTGCGTCTTTCTTGGATGGCAGAATATATTTGGTCCTGTCCCCATTTACCCTTAGACCCACTTTAGCCGCTTCTGCTTCAATGCTTGTGACCGCCTCATTGACGTCTCGCTTTGCTCGTCCAATAACGTGATGTCATCTGCTTTCTAAGACTTAAGTTTTGATATCGCTATCTTAACATCGTCTAGGTCGGGTGGACGGAATTCTCCTTCGTCTTCGTCCATTGTGAATGGTTCGCTCTGCCTGACGGCGGCATTTTGACTATCATCGCCGTTATACAGTCTGCAGAATTGGTCCTTCCACAATCACAGCATCGACTGTGACTATACTACTAGTTGTCCGTGCTCATCCCTGCAGGCTTCTGCTCTGGCTTTATAGCCTTGGCATGCTCGTTTTACTTTCTTGTGCAATTTTCGAACGTCGTTCCTGCCGTGACATCTCTCCATCTCCTCGATCTCGCGCTTCTCGTGCTCCTTCTTTTTCTTTCTCAAAAGCGCATGCTCCTCCCTCCTTTTCTGTTCATAGAGCTCGCGGGCAGCCCTCGATCGTCAATGCAATGTGGCCATGTATGCATTCTGTTTCTCTACATGGGCCTGTCTGCACTCATCATCAAACCAGGGGTTTCTCGACGGTGGTGGCTCGAAACCGAGTACATCTGAGGCGGCCTCTCTTATGGCGTTTTGACAACGACTCCATTGCTGTTCTATGGTTTCTGCAGATTGCATCGGGACTTGAGAGAGCTTGAGGGAGACTTGATCGGCGAAGTTCCTGGCAGTCTCCTGCGATTGCAGCTTTCCGACGTTAAATGTTGGTGTTCTTACTCGACTCCGTTGGTTCCGAGAAATTCGCATCCGTACCTTGGCTGCAGCAAGGTAATGATCCGAGTCGATGTTGGCTCCTCTAAAGGTTCGGACATCTAGGATGCTGGAGTAGTGTCTGCCGTCGATCGCAATATGATCAATTTGGTTGGTTGTCGATTGATCGAAAGACCGCCAGGTCCCCTTATGAATGTTGAGGTGTGGGAATCGTGTACTTGCTACTACCAGGTTATGTCCCGCCATAAAGTCCACTAGCCTTAGTCCGTTTTCTGACGTGGTGTTATGTAGGCTGTGCTTTCCAATGACCCGTTCAAAGATAGCTTCCTTACCAGGCTTCGCATTGAAATCTCCTAGAACGATTTTGGTGTCATAGCTGGGACATTGCGCATACGTTCTGCCTAGGAGATCATAGAAGTCGTCTTTATGTCGGTCATTTTTCTCCTCTGGACACATATTAAACCTATATTGCCGAGATTGGCCTTGATGCGGATAGTTATGAGGCGTTCGCTTACATACTGGAAGCTTAAGACTTTTTTCCTGAGTCTGCCTCGAACAACAAATCAACATTCGAATATTCCGACGGCAAAAACTGAAGAATAAACCACGTTTTCTTCAGCGTCATAGAGTTCAGAGATTGGAATTCTGCCGGGCTCACATAAGCTGGAAGAAAGAATGGGAAACCGTAATTTTTTCCGACGAAAAAAAATTTAATTTGGATGGCCCTGATGGCATTCAGTATTACTTCCACGATTTGAGAAAATCGGAGATGTTCCTGTCACGTCGTCACACTGCTGTTGGTGCTGTCATGGTGTGGGCTGCAATTTCATTTCATGGCCCAATAAATCTGGTTGTCCTAGATGGTCGGCAAGACTCAGAGGATAACATCGAGCCTCTGGAAACGCAAATAATCAATTTTCGTGAAATGTTTGATAGTCAACGTTGGATTTTCCAGCAGGACAATGCAGCCACAGAGCAGCATGTGTAAAATTTTTAATTTTCGTGGGGACGAACACCCCCATTAATTGGGCTTAATTCAAGCCAACTTAATCTAACTTAGAAGCTAAGGATGGTGGGGGAGGGGGGCATGATTCAGAAGACGAGTTTTTAAGCATTGAGTGCTGAGGATTTGAGTTAACACTTCCCAGCATACGAGAAATGGGTTCATTGGAGCCATAGGCGGTGCGGGTGGTGGGTAGATAGAAGAGACGGGGATTACGTACATTGCGAGGGTTAGTGTTGATAGAGACAGAGTCATAGAGGGTCGCGCAATCAATGGTACCTGAAAGGAGTCGATGGATGAAGAGAATGTCAGATGCAGTTCCTCTTTCCTCCAACGTGTTCATGTTGATTAAGTTAAGACGGTCTTGATAGGGTGGTAGGAGCAAAGGATTATTCCAGGGGAGACCTCGAAGTGCAAAACGTAGGAATCGGCGTTGGATGCTCTCGATTCTAGAAATGTGGGTTTGTTGGTAAGGAGACCATACTTGAGAGGCGTATTCAAGAAGGGGCCGGACAAAGGTTGTGTAGAGAGATCGGGTGACGTAGGGGTTGGAGAATTCTTTAGACCAGTGATGGCGAACCTATGACCCGTGGGTCAGACACCGACCCATGCACATTTTTAACTGACCCACGATTGCTAAGCAACCATTTAGATTTTCTTATTTGGGTGGATAATTTATTTTCATGTCTGTTATTTTCGATACTTATGCTAGAGCTAAAACCAATAGAATTGGTATCGTGCCAGCGAAACTAAAGATTCTTAGAACCAACCGTTCTTAGATACAAGTTCCAGGCCATATCAAGCTGAATATTTTGATCAATCATATAACGGACACAAGTTGATTGATCTTGCTACGGGGCGAAATCTCCTTCTTGCCAGTACACGCTTCCCGCACTTCGATATACACAAACGCACCTGGCGGCTCACATCGCAATCGAAGTCGGACACTCCTCCACTATTCTTGATGTTCGATCTTTTCTAGGAGCTAACATCGACTCGGACCACTATCTTGTAGTAGCCAAGATGCGCCTACGCAGCGGAGTAGAGTAAGAATGCAAAGTAATGACGTCGGAAAGTTACTATCGCCAGAAACGCCTCGTGCTTTTACCGATCGCATCTCCCAATACACCTTAACCCTCCACGCTTTCAATAGAACAACAATGGACCCTGAAAAGCACTGCATCTGAAGTTTTGGGGCTTCAAGGCTCCACCACGAAGAAACACCTGGTTCAATGACGAGTGAAGGAAGATTCACACAGCGAAGCAGGATGCATATAAAGTCTCGCTCTATAGAAGAACAAGAGCAGCTCGTGAGCTCTACGAGTTAAAAAACACGGAGGAGCATAAGCTTCTCAGAAGAAAGAAGAAAGAGCGTGAGAAGACCGCGATTGAGGATTTGGAGAGGTGTTACTGCAGGCGTGACATTCAAAAGTTTTGTCAACAGATAAAGCAAACATGCCAAGGTTATAAAGCCATAACGGAAGCCTGCAGGGATGAGAATGGACACCTAGTAGTAGAATCGCAATCGATGCTGAGAATATGGAAAAACTGCTTCTGCAGACTGTATAACGGCCATGTTAGTTAATATGCCGCTGTCAGGCAGAATGATCCATTTCTCAACGACGAAGATCGCAGGGAATTCCGTCCCC
Source organism: Eumerus sabulonum (assembly GCA_951905685.1). Taxonomy (NCBI): domain Eukaryota; kingdom Metazoa; phylum Arthropoda; class Insecta; order Diptera; family Syrphidae; genus Eumerus; species Eumerus sabulonum. The sequence continues at coordinate 195,750,875 of OX645060.1, forward strand.
CTGACCTCGACGAAGTTAGGATCGCCATATTACGAAACCCAAGTCGAATAAAGCTGCTAGGATTTAGGCAGGGCGATGCGCGGTCGTGTGATTTCTTCAACATCATATTGGAAATGATTGTGCAAAAATCACTGGCCAATGGAAGAGGCAGAATCTATTTCCAATCCTCGCAACTTCTTGCATACACCGACGACCTTTACATAATAGGTCGACCAAGGCGAAATGTCGATGAGGCGTTTGCGGGTATTGACATGCAGGCGGCGAAAATTGGTTAGGCAGTAAACGCGGACGAAACTAAATAAATGCCATAATCAGAAAAGGACGCTCACCCCCGACGTCTAAGCCAGAACGTTTGTATTGACATACATTAGCTTAAGGTAGTTAAGGACTTCGCCTAACTTGGCTCCGCAGTGACCTGGAACAACGACATCAGTTCCGAAATCAAACTCAGAATCATTCTTGCCAATCGCTGTTTCTTTGGGCTCAGGAGGAGGTTAAAGCTGACTCTATATAAGACCCTTAACATCTCGGTCCCGCTGTACGGCGCAGAAGCATTTGCACTATGAAAAGCGGATGAGGAGGCCCTTGGTCGGTTCGAGAGAAAGATTTTGCGGGTGATTTTCGGAACTATAAACGCAGACGGGGATGGAGAAAAAGATTCAACCACGAACTTTACGGGCTGTACAGTGACATGAGTTCAGTCAGGCGTCTACGAATTCAACGCCTAGGATGGCTAGAGCATGTAGAGCGAATGGATACCACAGCTCCAGCGCGGAGAGTCTTTGAATCCAACCCCGAGGGACGAAGAAACAGAGGATGGCCGAACTTTAGATGGCGCGCACAGGTGTAAGGTCACCTCAGCCAACTGGATGTGCGGCAATGGAAAAGACTAGCAAAAAGTGACTTAACGTACATATAACGTAAAAATATATTTTGAAACGCTGCATTCTAATCCAGGCGCATCAACTGATGAAGAAAGAAAAACGTATTTTTACAAAAGAAAAAAAAGAGTTTTTCTCAAAGCAGTGTTTTAAAAAGTTGTTTGATTCCAAAAAACACGGGAAACCTCATTTAGAAGGAGAATTTGTAAAAAAACCTTTGTAGAATGTAGTGCTACATTGTTTGCGGATTTTAAAGAAAAAGACTTGATTAAAGAGCGTGTAATGAATTATCTGTAAGTCGCAATATAATTAAAAATCGAGTAGTAAAATTAGAAAAAAATGTTTTTTTCGCAATTACACAACGACTTAAATTATGCAGAAATGTATTCAATTGCTTTAGATGAGAATAACGATGTAAATGGTTAAGCACAACTAGCCTGGAAATATGTATAATGAAAAAAAAGTTAATAAAACTATTAACGAGAAAGGGAAGTGTACCTCTTGATATTTTTAAGGAATTTAATATTGCATTTAAGGAAATGGATATTGACCTTCAGAAGAAGGTAACAACAGACGGTGCACCTAGTATGGCAGGGAAAAACATTGGATTTATTCAATATCTTGAGCAAAATATTTCACATTCTCTGATTGAATTTCATTGTATAATACATCAGCAAGTTTTCTGTGCGAAACATAGTTTAAAAACATTTTCCAGTGTAATGCCAGTTGTATTAAAGATAATTGAGTTTATAAATGCAAGAGCGCAAGTGACCCACGAGCTAGCAATAAAAAAAATATTAGCAAAATTTGACCCACGTCTTAAAAAGGTTCGCAATCCCTGCTTTAGACCATCGCTTTACGAAGCCGAGTGCTGAATTAGCTTTAAGGATTATCTCGTCGATATGTGTCCGAAAATTTAACTCCTGGTCACATAATATGCCAAGATCCCGGATAGCCTGAACGGTGTCTATGGGCTGATTATTAAGAAAGTAGAGACAGGGATGGGGTTTGATTCGTTTACGTGAAAAAGTAATGGATTGGCATTTGGGAATGTTGAGTTCCAAGCAGTTTTTGGAACACCAGGTGGAAAAACTATTGAGATCTAATTGGATTAGGGAAGGGTCCTGATTGGAGGAAATACTCCTGAAGAACTTGGTATCATCCGCATATAGTGAGATATGGGAATGTTTGATCACCATTTCAATATCGTTAATGGTAAGAACGAAAAGAAGTGGACCTACGTGGCTACCTTGGGGGACACCGGAGGAAGCTAGAAAAGGTTTAGAAAATGCAGATCTGAAGGGAACACTATAATAGCGATTGTTCAAGTAAGAAGATATCCACTTCACGGAAATGGGATCGAAACCAAGGGAAGACAGTTTGAAGAGTATTAGGCTGTGGGAAATTTTATTGAAAGCTTTACTGAAATCGGTAGAAATAACGTCGACTTCATTGCCAACAAATTCAACAAGATTTGTGGTTGTAGATCTGCATTTGAGGAAACCGTGTCTAGGGGAGATTAAAGACTTGCAGCGAAAACTTAAGATTTCATACAAAATGCTCTCGAAGAGTTTGGGTATTTGTGACAGTTTGGCAATGGGACGATAATTGTTGATATCGTTCTTCGGCCCTTTTTTGTGTATAGGGGTTATATATGAGGTTTTCCATAACTGGGGGAATTCGCCCAAACATAGGGATAAAATGAAGATTTTCGAGAGAGGGGAAGAGAGGGTTGAGGAGCATTTTTTTTAGGAATATAGCAGGGAGACCGTCAGGTCCAGGAGTGAATTCATCTTTAAGTTGATTTAATTTGTTTTCGATGACACAAGGGTCGACTGTACGAGGTAGAAAAGGCCCAAAGGAGAAATTCGGTAAAACAATAGCTTAGAAGAGAAAATGTGAAAGTTTTAGATTTCTCCCGATCTAAACAAAACTGAAAATGTTTGGGGATGGCTGTCGCGGAAAGTTTACGCGGAAGGAAGACAATTTGAAAGTAGGGAGGGTCTTATTAAGGCCATTGAAGACGCTTTCGAGGGGATTCCTGTAACCTATTTAAAAAAATTATATCGATCTGTAGAGAATAGGCTTTTTGAAGTAAGGGAGGACCTACGAAGTATTAACAATAAAAAAATATAATAAAAACACTAAAAATATTCCCTTTTTCTTGTGTTTTTAGAGTTGAAGGTAATCAAGTGTCGCGGAGTTTATCTTTTTTTACACGAACTGAGTTGAAAGAAATCGAACTCCTATACACATATCGATATAACAATGTCGCAAGACATAGTAATTGCATCTAGTCATTCGGTCATCAGAAATCGATTAAAACAAAAACGTATTTTTCATATGCGATCAGCAAATCACCCGACAGATGACTCGGTCGCAATTTTATGCTATTAACTTCTTATTTGCACTGTGATTATGGAAAATTTTTATTGTTCCAATTGCATTCCTTAATTCTAAGCTGGAAATGTTCTTCGAACCGATGATTTTTGATAGACACATGATTGTGGTTTAGTCAATCAAATGCAGAGTAACAGATTTGGTGTGACCCTTTTTCTTAGAAGGCTGAGAGGTGCGCGATCGATATGAGAAGGCAACAATCATTCTTTGATTCTTGGTCTCTTCCATGCTGGAAATGCTAATCTCGCACCGACGAAATTAGAAAGCAAGGGATATGGTACGCGAATACAAAGAGAAAATAAAAGAATAAAGCTTACCATACTGTGGCACCTGCTAGGCTCTATGAGAATTTACTGAAGCCATATGGACCTAAAATCATGAGCGAGAAAGTACATTTGTATGTACCTCTTATCAACCCAAATCAAATCACGTCTAATGAACACCTGTAGATTCATTTTCTCTCTCAACTCATTTGTCCCTGAACCGAAGTACAGCGTGTGCGCAAACCGCTGTAAACTAAGCATTATTTGATCACAAACTGGCTTGTCTAAGTTTAGGTGCGAGTTTACAAAAGAAATCGGTTTTTCCTGTTCTAGAAGTGATGAAAAACTTACCACCATTGAGGAGCACACCATCGTGCTAAACAAGTGTATGTAAGTCATACTCTCAACGGACATATACTTTAAGGTGCAGATGTTTCTAAACCCTATGAACGTTTAACACAAGGAAAGAGCTGTTGGGTATGTCACATGTGTAAACCAATTAACCCCAAGCTACGCAAGGTTCAGTTTTCTTTTTAGGTTATGTGTTTAATGTTATGTAATAGGCATTGCTCTTGAAGTAGGAAAGGAAAAACAATCCAAGGCAAAACTCATCATCACTACCAGTTCCTGCGTCAGATGCAATATCCCAAAGTAGGACACAGTCATCACAAAAATGAACTAACAGCTCGTGTTTCAATTTATCCACACAGTTACTCTTGTATTCGACACCAAAGCATTCAACGTTCATCACTCCGAGATGTGATTAGGTCACATTGTAATTATTATAATGCCACAACTCTGGAGGCTTTCAAAGCCAAGGGACGGTATAGTCACGACAGGCTTCGACGCACAGGTAAATAACATTAGAATCTACCTATAGATACACACTATACCGTATGCACTTGACACGCTCTTCTAAAGTTGCACATATGTAACGACAATAGTCAGTGTTTCCATTGCATGAACTGGATAGTTTTACGCTTACAGGTAGCCAGCATCTAAACTACGAATTGGGGACATTTGTTTCTACCTTCACGAGCGTTACTCTTGTGCAGTGACATTCTATACGCCTCCGTGAATGCTGATATTGTTGTTCATTGACATTGTCATAGCATAAGTGTGATCTTTTGTATTTTGGATTTTAGGCTTTGGGGGACTAAAAAAAAAACGCCACAAGATACACTTCACAAATTGAGCAATGGCACCAACTGTCCAGAGTGAGTAGAGTGTAATCGTGTGTGTTTTTTGCTATGGATTTCTGAAAATAATGTGTGACCCAGTCTAACCGATAGGTCACGAGGCTAGAATCGTGTTGCGAGCATGTAATATTCCACCACACCGACTGCAGGAAAATAAAAATAAAAAACTCCAACGATGTAATTAAAAGATAAACCACACAAAGGCTGCATGAATGTACATATTTCATAACCTAACCAATGTGGACGTAGCCGTATTTATCGGGCAACACGTACCATAGTCCAAGCACTTGTTTATGATTGTTCTGCTCTTCAACCCATTGTACTAAGCTAAGGCAAATACAGCATAGTACAACACATCGACTATCCGTTGCAAACGACTATCTGTTGGCTACAGATAGAATGGAACTAATGAATTCTAATCAACATTCTTAAACAAAAATTAAGCGCTACAGCGCGACTTCCTTATAATAACGATCTAAGCAAGCATACAAGCCTGTTGTGCGCGGTTACATTACATCGCGTGAACTTCACAAATCCACTGTGTTCACAAAAGGAATTTCTCGTATTATTTTCCTTTTCTATCTTTTATGCATTCACCACGCCAATGGATAGTTCAAAAACTTCATGAGGCTCTTGTTTTTAGACCTTATTTCTTAGGACTCCAACATTATACACTTCTACATATGAATATGTGCAGAGACGAGGTGGAAAGTGTTCTTGGATATTCGGGTGGAATATCGGAAAACTGATATAGTGAATGCAGAAAATAAATAAATTGTTTACAGTAGCGGGGTGGCATGTGTACGAGAACATGAACCAGCTGCTGCTCGACTGCTTCTACGAGGTGAGAGTTCCGTTTGGTCTAGGTAAACATTGTAGATTTAAGATACATACATAAATTGATGAGATATAATAACGGAATACAGAATTGTAAAGACTCGTAGTTATGGTAGGTATCTTTCGTCTGTGCGGCGAGCTCGTTTATGGGTTTACGTAATTTACATACAATAACTACACGCTTGTTGGAGGGCATGGGCTCGGACATACAGGGCAAAGTTGTTGATCGCTCTCAACCTGGCGAGATGCCAGCAACGATCCCTGTTTAAATGCCCGGGTCAAGTTGACATACGGCCTCCTTGCGGCGCCCTCTGGATAGCCTCTTCAACAACCGTTGGGAGGTGAACAAACGTATGCAGCGACAAAACCCCGACCAGAATGGCGGTTGTGCGGCGGGCTAACAATCCGCCCACATAAAAAAAACAAAAAGTTATGAATGAGCAAGATGCCTCGGATACACGGACGGATACTCGACGACGACAACGCACGAAAAAAGGAACACGATTTGCGAGTATGCTCCTGGAGTGTCAGAACCCTGTACACTCCCGGAGCTGCTCATAAACTAGAAGGAATCCTCACGCAGTACAAGGCGGATATTACTGCGGTCCAGGAAATACGCTGGATACAAATACAAATACTGGGATGCAGATTTGTCGTGGGAAAGCGGTTAAGGTCGAAGGTCATCGACTTTAAACCTATAAGTGATCGCATGGCTGTGATCCGCATCAGAGGCACATTTTATAACATCAGCCTTATATGTGCACACGCCCCTACCGACGAGGCTAAAGACCCTATCAAGGAGGACTTCTATGACCTCCTGGACAACGCCTACGGAGCTGTCCGGAGTACGATGTAAAAATCGTGCTTGGGGACTTCATCGCCAAAATCGGTAAGGAAAACACCCTTGGCGGAGTGATCGGAAGGCACAGCATCCACGATACAACAACAGATAACGGCTTCCGACTCGCTGACTTTGCGACAGCTCGTAATGCGGTGATAAGTAGCACAAGATTCCCTCGCAAGCGAATCCACTCAGCAACCTGGCGATCTCCGGATCGTCGAACCGCCAACCAAATCGACCATGTGCTCATTGACGCAAGGCACTCGTCAAACATCCTGGATGTGCGAACATTCAGAGGGGCAAATGTCGACTCTGACCACTTCCTCGTAGCAGCAAGATTCAGAGCTCAACTGTCCAATGTCAGAAAGCTGCACTAGCCCATCAGGAGGAGGTTCGACATTGGGCGCCTGAGCACACCGGAGGTTGCCGGAGTCTACAGAGAGCAGCTGAGCGAAAGACTCTACGGTATGCCTACGTCGAACACAAATGCCAATAACATGTGGCTGCATTGCCGCTCAGCCATTCAGGAAGTAGCCGAAACCACCTTAGGATACCTACCACCCCCGACGAGAAACCCGTGGTATGATGGCGAGTGTGAGCAGAAAAGGCAGCAACCGACGAGGCGTACCAAAAGGCGCTGCAGAGGAAAACCAGGGCAGCGCAAGAAGAGTACCGAGCCAGAAGAAGGGAGGAAAAAAAACTACTGCGACAAAAGAAAAGAATCTTCGCAGCCTCCCAGCTCAAGGATATCGAGGAGTCTAGGAATAAACATAAAACACGAGCCTTTTACAAGAAAGCCAAAGGCCTTGCAGGAGGCTTCAAAAAGGGCACCCTGGCTCTTCGAAACTGCGAGGGTGATCTTGTCACCGACCCGCTGGGAATAGTGGATGTATTTAAGCAGCATTTCCAGCAGCTGCTTAACGAGCATGACCAAGAGAGAGTGGTAAGGACCGAGGAAATCACAACTCCAGCCGCTGAAGTAGTCCTCCCACCCAGCATCGAAGAAGTTTGCACAGCTATTCAGAAGCTGAAGAACAACAAGGCCGCAGGCTCAGATGGCTTGCCATCAATGCTCTTCAAGGCTGGCGGCGATGTTCTGGTATGGAGCATGCACCAGATCATCTGCAGAATTTGGGAAGATGAAAGCATGCCCAACGACTGGAATACCAGCTCTATATGCCCCATCGACAAAAAAGGCGAACCTACCTCTTGCAAGAACTATAGAGGTATATCCCTGCTCAATGTCGCATACAAGATCCTGTCCAGCGTATTGTGTGAATGTCTAAAACCATTTTGCACCGCACTAATCGGCAGCTACTAGTGCGGCTTCCGGCCCGGCAAATCAACTATAGACCAAATTTTCACACTTCGACAAATCCTGGAAAAGACCAACGAGTTTCGAATCGATACACACCATCTTTTCATCGATTTCAAAGTCGCATACGACAGCATTCATCGTGAAGAACTGTTTGGGGCGATGGCCGAATTCGGGATCCCGGTAAAACTAATCCAGTTGTGCTGCGCCACGCTAAAAAACACGCGATGCACCGTGCAACTCGGTTCTAGGACCTCGGAACCATTCGAAACATGCACCGGATTTCGGCAAGGAGATGCGCTGTCATGTGACTTCTTCAACTTGGTGCTGGAGCAGATAGTGCGACGGGCAGGCGTCAACAGGGAAGGCACTATCGACATCATCGCGTGTTCTCGCCGTGGCATTGTGGAAGCATTCACGGCGATTGAAGAACAGGCGAAACGTGTTGGTCTTAAGATCAATGAGGACAAAACGAAATACGTGCTTTCAAGCAAAAACCAATCCGTCGCTCACCACCTGGGACAAAATATAACAATTGACAGCTACAATTTCGAGGTAGTTAAGGAGTTTGTCTACCTCGGGGCAAACGTAAATTCCACAAATGACACCACAGTGGAGATCCGGCATAGAATCGCCCTTGGCAACCGCTGCTACTTCGGCTTGTCCAAACAACTGGGGTCAAAACTCCTAACTCGAAAGACCAAAGTCATGCTTTACAAAACGCTCATTCTGCCAGTCTTGCTGTACGGAGCCAAAAGATGGACGATAAGCAGGACAGCGGAGCTGATTTTGAGTTCATACGAAAGAAAAATTCTGCGCCGGATATTTGGTCCTGTCTGTGAGGAAGGTGAATGGAGAAGAAGACACAACCGCGAACTCTTCGAGCTGTACCAAGATGTGGATGTAGTCCGGAAGGCAAGGATCCGTCGACTACACTGACTCGGCCACATCGAGTGCATGGACATCAACGCTCCAGCTAAGAGGGTCTTCGACTCCGAGCCTCCTGGTTCGAGAAGAAGAGGGAGACCGAACCTCCGATATAAAGACCAAGTAATCGCGGATGTAAGACATCTTGGTCTTGATAAATGGAATCAGCGTGCCCGGGACCGTCAAGGATGGAAGGCAGCTATAGCTCAGGCTTAGATCCTCCATGGATCGCAGGCCTGATATCTTCTCTTATCTACACGCTTGTTATTCTGAAATAATAGAAATTCCCTTATCACAAATTATTGGCGAAAAATTGAACTATCTATTGTTTTTAGGGTTCCGTACCCAAAGGTAAAACGGAACCCTATTATTAAGACTCGCTGTCCTTCCGTCCGTCCGTCCGTCTGTCTGTCACTAGGCTGTATCTCATGAACCGTGATAGTTAGACAGTTGAAATTTTCACAGATGATGTATTTCTGTTGCCGCTACCACGACAAATGCTAAAAACAGATTAAAATGAATATTTAAGGGGGGCTCCCATACAACAGACATGATTTTCATCCATAAGATCCCCTTGGTCACATACTGAACTAAGGTTAGTAGACAATATGTTTGTGTCTTTGATGAATTAATCCTAGCTGCAAACCCTTTCCCCATATTTATTGTTATTCACCTTTTCACATCGTTGCTGTCAAGTAAGATAATTGATTTGAATTCAATGGTGATTATCAAAGTAATATGCGGATAACCTGCCTGCAACCAAGATCTGTCATCATACAAAAAATGTGATTTAATGTGATGACTGATGAGGTAACATACATAGTCTCTTTCATATTTATATATACAGATGGTACGGAACCCTTCGTGCGCGAGTCCGACTCGCACTTGTCCGGTCCTTTTTTTTATCTTCAAAACTCTTTCGACTCGTCTGTCTATCTTAAACGCACCACGCTGCATGCTAAACGTTTAAGCATGTACATAGTTTCGCACAAGCTCTCTCTTTTATCTCATATTGGAAAACGATGTTGTCTGTTCGACTCTTATAGTTGCTGTTACCGAGGGCTGCGCCAAAAAAATTGCGCGGCTGGCGAACCTGAGAATTTAAAAATACTACCAAGCCTCGAATCGTCCACAAGCAAAGGTATCTAACCATCAAATTACGAAACAAATATAGCCGAATTCGTGCATAAAACGGCCAAGATGCCTTATAGTGACCACTAAGGTATGGTTTTCCAACTGGCTTATCTGTTGTTCAATTTTCTGTTTTCTATTTTTCAGACACTAAAGACTATTTTTCAGGCACAGGACGAGCAACACGTGCAAATGATAAAGATTTATTGCCAAAATACGTATTTTATTGTGGCAAAGATGAACGTGTTGTCCCATATTACGATGTACGGCTTTTCTACTCTACCAGTTAACGTTTGCTTACCAAATTCGAGCCAGTCGACTCAGTGAGCAATCATTCAATGAATCAACGAAACGCAACATTTACCGGAAATAATGCTGAGAGTAAATAAGGGAATCCAATTTAGTAGCTGGAAGCGGACCGGATTTCAGTTTAACAGGTATATCAGCAAATTGGCAGATTTAGGACAATTGCAATCAGCACGGGGTGCACCAAATGGCAGTGCATCTGCAGGAAGTCACTATTTGGCGTGGATTGTGGGTGGCGTCATCATTGGTCCCAACATCTTCGAAAACGATCACGGAAAGCGCTATCAATCGATGATAACCAAATTTTTTTGACCCGAATTGGATGATGCTACTATTTAAATTTTGAGATAGACAACCAAAAATTTACAATCGAAAATGGCAAAGCACTCCCTCCACTCCCATTGAGGTACCTCAAAAGCATATTAACGCAACAACCGCTCAGCAACACTATACTGTTGTTTAGCTTCGGGCTCTTATGTCGCGATCTTATAGACCGAAGGGAAGCACTGCATTTCTTTGCGGTATCCAACGCAAACAATTTTGTCGATGACAAGATTCCACTATCTGTTGGAGCACTTGGTATACAACGTACCTTTTCCATTCCTTTTCTCATTACAATTATTTTTAAATTCTGCCGACAGAATAATCGTCTTAAGTAAAGAAAGAGCAACTCACGATTGATGTTCATAATCTAACCTCAATTCTACGTAATCACACGCCAATTGTTCCTCCCACAGTCGTTCAAAATGTTGTTAAACCGGATGGTACCTTATCTGGACTCACTTCAAACTTCGTGGCTGCACACCCACGCTATCATAATTGGCACTTGACCCAAAGTAAAATAATTATCTCACCTTAGTATGCCATATTAGTTTTAGAGCACAATGATGTAAATACTACTCGCAGAAGAGGTGCTAGTCTATCAAACACTTATCTAAGCAAAAATAATCGAGTTAACGTCAGATCAAGGAATGTTTAGTAGAGACCTGTTGTCTATCAAGCGGATCATTCACCAATTTAGCGTCCATCGATTACAAGAAATTTTATTTTGACCGCAAGCTCCACAGTGAACAAATAAAGGGACACAATAGGTTATTGTCCGCACAGTAGTTCATAAAAACAAATAAATCTCCTGACAAGAGCAGTCAAGCGTTGTATCGGAGCACCTAACTCTCACTCCAGCAAAACCAACTGACGGTTGTCGATAACATTGAATGTTCAGTTCACGGTTCTATGCTTGCAGTTGTCATCTGTCGAAATACTCCACTTCCGGTTTCCGTTTCGCTGACATTAGCAACAGATGCAGATGTCAAACTAAAATACAAGACAATTCATCTCGAAATAATTAATCACAGATCGACTAAGTAGGCTGCGATCAGGAGATACATATATATGTTCCTCTACTAACACGTCCAGTCTACTTCGCCCACCAATCTCTCTCTGCCTATCACTGGCATAAAATGGAACATCATTTCAGGCGTTTCGTTGTCGCACATTGGAAACGGGTTTATGCGCTTTTCACTTAACACGTCTTAATCGGTGTCTGGCGCTGATTTCAACGCATTCAAATGATAGCGATAGTATCTAAGTTTCGCCGAAGTGGTAAAATAGTTTCACCAGGTGACATTCAATTACCAACCCATCTGTCGCATGAATTAATCAACGGCGGACAGAAATGACGATCACAACTGCTAGTCTACCTTAGCATAACCGATGGAAATGGCTTGACTGCAGTTGTCGGTCCAATAATGTTTATGCTCCCGGTATGGAGCAGGACGACAGTTATTTGGTTTACACACGCAACGAGTGCCTGTTAGAAGTGATTTGTCGTTGCCATCGGCGTTCGTCGAATTTCACTGCGTGTGCAGAGAAGCAGCGAAACAGGTTCATTGGGTGTTTACTACAAGTACAAGTGTCCGATGCAACTGCCTTCACAACGTGTAACTACTTGACAGGGTCCGAGCTGTCTCCGGCTGCGTGGTGTGGCACGTTTTTGCGGAGGAAATTGATATCCAATGGAATGAAAAGACTTTCCACGGATTGTTGGTGATGATGCCATCGAAGGAATGGTACTAGCTTTGATGATTTATGATCAAGTTCAATTGTCATTTTCAGAGAACATCAAGAAGCTGTTACGCACAAGTGAGACTCATGAACTTAGGTAAGTAAAGAAAAGGTCTTCGTCAAACATAGAGCCCACCCCGTCGTGGTTGTCCAGTGAAAGTGGGAATAGGCTATCTCCCAACGGGAAAGATAGTACTTTGTAACCAGTAGTCATAAAGAAACACGACAAGTAATATGGTGTCGTACCTTGGACGTAACAACATTTCATGTCAATGGAAACTAATTATAACAAATGGACTCGACCCAGATTAACAGATTAATTTTAATGAAATAATGATCAAAACAACGTGAAAACAAGAAATCAGTACTTTCTTTGTCCACCCTTCGATTTTATGACTTCTTTAAGTCTACGTGGTATGGAGGCTACGAGTTTATGTATCACATCGGATGACACCTTGAACCACTCTTCAGTTAAAGCCACTTTTAGGTCTTCCTTGCTCTTTGTATCCCTTTTTCGAATTTGACTCATTTGCTCAATTGGATGTAAGCCCGGTGATTGGTGAGGGTGATCGAGTTGTTTTGGCATCCCATAAAGGAGCCATTCATTAACAAGCCGCGCGATGTGCTTAGGATCATTGTCTTGCTGAAAGATCCAATTCCTTGGCATATTTAGTTTATCTACACTCGGCTGGAAATTTGTCTTGGGGATGTTCAGATAATCTTTTTTCTTCATTGTGCTTTCAATGAAGGCCAGGTTTCTGACCCCACAGGCTGCCATACACCCCCAAACGATCACCGAACCTCCGCCGGTTTTTTATATTCTCATAAGAGAATTCACACACAGCATATGCGTGGCCTCCCCTGAATAGCTGCCCCGGCACCCACCAGGTAGTGAACCAATGTGTGCAGCGACCCAACTCCTTGTTCCTGGGGAAAGTGGAACCTGGCCCTCCAGGTTGGGGGGTCGTACTTAGGGGTAATATCCGTATTACGGAAAAAACCATTGTTCCGAAACAACCACAAATCTCTGATACGGACGGATATAAAGCTGATGACCCCTGCAAAGGACTAAAGGACTTGAGAATCTGCATCTGGAATGGGAGGTCCCGTGTGCAAGCGATCAATTGGAGCAAACCCTCAGCTGCTATAAAGCAGATATTACCGCACTCCAAGAAATGCGATGGGATGGACCAGGCAAAAGACGGATGTAAAACTGCGATATCTACTACGGGAACTGCTACAAGGAGAACAAACAGCGCTCATTCGGGTGCGGATTCGTTATTCGAGGAAGACTCCGACAAAAAGTCTTAAGCTTTCGGGATGTCAGCGAACGCCTCATAACAATCCGCATCGAAGCTAAATTTGGAACCATTAGCTTGATATGCGCTCACGCCCCAACGGAAGAAAAGGATGATCGACTCAAAGAAGAATTTACGATCTCCTAGACAGAACCTATGCCCAATGTCCCAGCTACGACACAGAAATAGTTTAAGGAGATTTGAATGCAAAACTGGGCAAACAGAACATGTTTGAGTCGATCACGGGAAAATATAGCCTACACGACACCACGTCCGAAAACGGCCATCGACTACTTGACTTCCTGAAGGGGGCAATCTCCTTCTGGCTAGCACACGATTCTCGCATCTCAATATTCACAAAGGAACCTGGCGATCACCTGATCAGTCTACCACAAATCAGACTGATCACGTTGGGATCGACGCCAGACACTCCTCCAGCATCCTAGATGTACGAACCTTCCGAGGAGCCAACATCGACTCGAATCACTAGCTTGTTGTAGCCATGGTGCGAGTGAAGATATCAAGGATGCCACGGAGTCGAGCTGGACAACGAAAGTTTGACTTCGGAAAGCTGATGACACCACAGCAATCCACAGAACAACAGTGGAAGCGTTGCCAGCGTGCCATCAGGGACGCTGCCTCTGATGTGTTGGGCTTCAAGCCACCATCAGCTAGAAACCCCTGGTTTGATGAACAAAGCGGACAAGCCCATGTACCAAAGCAAAACATCTACAAATGCTACATAGACGAACGAGAGCCACTCGTGAACATTACGAGCAGAAACGGAGAGAGGAACACACGCTTTTAAGGAAGAAAAAAAGCGTGAGATCGAGGAGATGGAGAGATGCTATCAGAAGAATAATGCTCGCAAGTTTTACAAAAAAGTAAAACGAACATGACAGGAGCATAAAGCCAGAGGAGAAGGCTGTAGGGATGAAGATGGACAGCTAGTAGTAGAGTTACAGTCGATGCTGAGAATATTGAAAGAAAACTTCTGTAGACTGTTACGGCGATGAAAGATCTAATACCGCTGTCAGCAGAATGATCCATTCGCAACGGATGAAGATGTAAGAGAATTTCGTTCACCCGACCTACGTAGATGAAATTAAGCCAGTAATTTCAAAGCTCAAGAACAATAATGCCGCGGGCGTAGACGGACTGTCTGCCAAGCTATTTAAAGCGGCTGGAAATGATCTGGCAGGGCGCTTGCACCAGCTCATCCGTAAAATATGGTCGGAGGAAAGCATACCCGACGAATGGAATCTCAGCATAGTTTTCCCAGTCCACAAGAAAGGAGACCCCTATAACTGCGCCAACTACAGGGGAATAAGTCTTCTTAACATCGCATAAAAGATCTTCTCTGCCGTACTGAAACCTTCTGTGGATAATCTGATAGTTTCTTATCAGTGTGGTTTCAGGTAAGGTAAGTCCACAATAGACCAGATATTCACACTGCGGCAGATCTTGGAGAAGACCCAAGAATACCAAATCGACACCGATTCGTCGATTTCAAGGCCGTATATGACAGTGTGCATATAGACAGCGTCACATACAGCGCCATGTCTCGTTTGGACATCCCTGCCAAGCTCGTCAGATTGTGCAGAATGACAATGGAAAACACCCGCTGCTCCATTAAGGTCGGTAGCGAATAAACCGAGACCTTTGATGTAATTTCTTCATGCAATTTCTTCAACATCGTGCTTGAAAAGATCATACGAGACTCACTGGCCAACACAAAATGTACGATCTATTTCAAGTCTGCACAACTGCTTGCGTACGCGGATGACATTGACGTAATTGAACGAACACAGCGGGACGTCAATGAAGCGTTCGAAAGCACTGAAGCAGAAGCGGCTGAAATGGGTCTATCGGTTAAAGAAGGTGAAACGAAATATATGCTCTCAACCAAAAAAGACGTGCAACACCGACGCGACGTCTCGGCCAGAACGTCACAATTGGCAGCTTCAAATTCGAAGTGGTCAAGGACTTCGTCTACCTTGGCTCACTAGTGACCAGCGACAATAACACCAGCGCTGAGATCAAACACAGAATTACTCTTACCAACCGCTGCTTCTTTGGGCTCAAGAGGCAATTGAGAAGTAGAGCCCTCTCTCGAAAGACCAAAGTTGCGTAGAAAACCTTGATCATCCCGGTCCTCCTCTAGGGCGCAGAGGCCTGGACTTTAAAGAAAGCGGTTGAAGAGGCCCTTGCTCGTTTCGAGAGGAAACGACGTTCAATTTATGGTCCCGTTTGTATAAACGGGGAGTGGAGGAGAAGATACAACGACGAACTATACGGGCTGTACAGCGACAGCGGCTTGGTACGACGTTTGCGGATCCAACGTCTATGATGGCTAGGTCATGTAGAGCGAATGGAAAACACAGCTCCGGCCCGAAGAGTCTTCGAGTCCAACCCCGACGGACGACGCAGCAGAAGACGACCGAATCTAAGGTGGCGCACACAGGTGGAACGGGACCTTAACCAACTGTAAGTGTGTCGCTGGAAAAAGCTGGCAAAAGACCGTGCCAGCTGGAGAAGTTTATTGGTTAAGGCCCAGGTTCACACCAGACTGTAGCGCCACCTAAGTAAGTATATGATTCCGAAAAATATTGATCAAAGGCAAGTTAGAGTAAAGAGGATATCTACAACAGTTTCTATCTGAACTTAATTAGTTAAATTCAAAAAAGCGTAGGCAAAGGAATTGAGAATTTACTTTAACTAAAACAAGAGCACAAGGCATTAAGGTTTAAATCCAAGTTCTTCATCGGTCTATCTCTTTAGCCTCGAAGCTAGTTGAAATACAGTGAATGTAAGGCACTGACCCAAATCATCGTTTAAGTCGTCCTAGGTACCCCAGAAAATCACTGAACACGAAATTGATTTGCAAAATTCAGTTTCTTCTTATTGCATTAGATTCATGGACATTTTTTTGCTGCATTTTGCCCCCGCACATTCCTGAGCAGTAGTTGCATACGACAGCAGCAGGGTGAGGAAGTGAACCCAGAAACTTACAAGTGTTACCTTGCAGATGGAAACGAACCGATGGATTGCTTGGTTTTTACCCGGATTGATCGATTGGAGTTTTATTTGTGTGTTTAGTTTCTCGTGCTATAACAGCGTGCAGATTATTCTCCAACCGCAGAGAGTAGTGATTAAACAAATTATATGCCGTGGGTGCTATTAGATCAGCTACTCTATGTTCTTTCTTTGCCAGTTTTGTCGGCAAGGTTACTACTTGACAGATGTTATTACGCTAAAGAGTGATTGTATGGCAATGACCTCATGCGATGAAGGCAGTGAGTGGAGTCCAATACCGGTTAGAAGGTGGAGTATAATTATAAAAGCGTCATCAATTGATGTAAGAGAAAACCATAAGAGAATCAAGAAAAAGTTCGATGGAATTGAGTACTCGTAACTATCAGGTGTAGCACCGGAGAAGCATGGCGGCCGCGGGTAATTTGTTCCACTATTGTGGAATTTCACTTTTTTTCTCGAGTCAGCAATGATTGGATTGAATTGGATTGGATTGTTGTTATGTGAATTTGCGTGCGGAAGAGAGATTAAACGAGTAGCAATAGAGGCGTGATGTCAATGAGGTCTCCAATTGCAAAATCTTTTGTACTCGGGAATTAGAAAGATGATAGCACTCTTGAAGTATTGGAATAAACTGACGGATTTTGCTGCTTCTGCCCTATTAGTACTGAGCTAATTACAGTGTTTGTAAAAATGTATAAAAACTATAGTTGGTACTAGTGGAGAATGTTATCTTTCAGTCGTATGACGGCTCGCGACGAGAAGTTCGGTTTTTGGGTCACATTGTGTCTGGTTCTGGTATTAGCGTCGATCCAGAAAAAGTCTCAGCTGTAGCGAAGTGGCCGAGACCAAAATGCAAGACCGAAGTTCAGTCATTTTTGGGCCTTTGTGCTTACTATCGTCGGTTTATACAACATTTTTCGGCCATATTAAAGCCTTTGACTGCACTGACGGAAAAACGAGAAAAGTGTGTTTGGAGTGACGAATGTGAAGGTGCCTTTCATCAGCTTAAGCAAAAACTCGTTTCGGCGCCCATCCTTACCCAACCTAACCACGTTGGCATGTTTGTTGTTGACACGGACGCTAGTCAGCATGCAAGTGGGGCGGTTTTATCCCAATTACAGGGTGGCCAAGAGAAGGTGCTAGAGTATTACAGTAAAACGTTTTCGCGACTCGAGCGCAATTACTGTGTGACCCGCCGGGAACTTTTGGCTATTGTAAGAGCCGTGACCCACTTTCAGTCATACCTAATCGAAAGACATTTTCTACTACGAACAGATCATAGTTCGCTCCGGTGGTTAGTAAACTTTCGCGAGCCAGAAGGACAATTGGCTCGTTGGTTAGAACGTCTACAACAGTTCGATTCCGAGGTGGAACATAGACCGGGTAAGAAACATCTGAATGCTGATGCATTATCTCGTCGTCCCTGTATAGAATCTGACTGCCGGCACTGTACCCGATTAGATGAGCAGCAACAAGCACTCCTTCGAGTTACGACTGTCATAAATGATATAGAGGAACTCCAACAACAAGATGATGATCTCTCAGTGGTAAGACGATGGGTGAAAGAGCAGCGTCGGCCTTCAATCGAGGAAATCCGGGGTGTTAGTCCTAAACTGAAGACTTACTGGGGTATGTTCAATGCACTTGAATATTGCAATAAAACTCTCTGTCGGCGAATTGACACGGCTTTCGGTAAGTACTATCAAGTGCTTGTTTCATGTTCTTTGCAGAAAGACATCTTGAAGGCGATGCATGACAGCCCGACAGGTGGGCACTTTGGAATTCGTAAGACTCTCGCCAAAATAAAAATAAAGTATTATTGGGTTGGATGTTCTCAGGATGCGGAACGTTATTGTAAAATGTGCAATACCTGTCAGCGACGGAAGAATCCTGTTCCAAAACTTCGTGCCAAATTGCAACAGGTACATGTCGGCGCCCCTTTTGAACGCGTAGCCATAGACATCTTGGGCCCTCTGCCAGTTACCAACCAAGGAAACAGATATGTATTAGTTTTCTGCGACTATTTCACCAAATGGCCCGAAGCAATCCCCCTTCCGGACCAGACTGTTGAAACGGTGTCAGAAGCGCTTATCGTCCATGTTTTTCCACGTTTTGGCGTGCAACTTCAGCTGCATTCAGACCAGGGGAGAAATTTCGAATCAACCGTTTTCCGTCAGGTCATGGAAAAACTTGGTATAACAAAAACGCGTACGACTGCACTGCACCCACAATCTGATGGCATGGTAGAGCGATTTAACCGCACGTTGCTAGACTACTTAGCAAAGTACACAGAAGCGAACCTAAGAGACTGGGATACCCATTTGCCATTCCTGCTATTAGCATATCGAACCGCAGTCCATGAAGCGACTAAGCAAACACCTGCTTTCCTAGCTTTCGGACGGGAACTAAGACTGCCTTCTGAACTTTTCACCGGCCTCCCTTCTGGTCGACACATTAGCTCATCGAACTATATCGAAGATCTGAGCAACCGATTAGAGACAGCATATTCGTTCAACCGGAAAATTTTAATAGAGTACAGCAAGAGGATGAAAGATCGTTACGACCTGCGCGCCAAGGCTGCACCTTTTCATGTGGGGGATAAAGTTTGGCTGTACGCGCCTAAGAAGAAAAAGAGGTTCTGCCCCAAACTGCAGAACGACTGGCAAGGTCCCTATATATAAAATGGGAGATGTGTTGTATCGTATAACTAAATTAAGGGGAAGGAAATCAATTGTGGTGCACCGAGATAGACTAGCACTTTGCCAGTTGTCTACGTAATGATCTGCATTTAACTAATTTACTAATAATTCTATTTCTTTTCTATACTTCTTTTATTTTTCTATTTAGTATGAGAATTTTTTTGTATTTCGGGAAGGCGAGTAAGCGTGGCCTTAATTGAACTAACCGCTGAAATATCTAGTGTGTAAATAGCCGGTCGTTTATTTGCATCGTCGAATTATCGCGGGGATAAATCCCAACGGCTTGCACTTGATATTGGACACGGATGTAAAATGGTTATGATGATGACCGGAACTGAGGACAGTTTAATTCTCTAGAAGGGGAACAGTGTTACGAGTCTCGACCCATGCAAACGCCGACTAAGAACTCTAATGAACTCGATGGAAAAAAGGTCGAAAAAAGCCTTTTCGGATGGTGGCGGTTTCCGGTTAAGAACAAGAGAAGAGAGCGATCACGTTGGTTGGTTTTCGGTTGTAAGATAGAACGAATAAAAGTGTAGCATTATTAAAAAACCTGTGTTGCGTTTTTATTCTTAAACCCCACCAAAAGGTGTAACAATACCTTCGAAACACTCTTTGGACATTTTCAAGCTCAATCCGAAAGAGGCGTTTCGTGACCAAAAATGGTTCCACCACTACATGACGGAAATTAAAGAACGTAAACAGCGAGACTCACCCTACGAACCTGCTCTTAAGACGGCGAAATTGGAAGTCATGTCCTAATTTTTTTTTGGGTTTTGTGAGTATAGCGACGAATTGAAAGGGTCCTTCGAAAATTGCGTGATTTCGCAACATGTGAATTAACCTCCAAGATCATGTGATCATCAAAATGTTCGTCAAAAAGGGTAATTCTTGGACAGCTTTTACAACAACTATGGTAAATAGTGAGTGATATTTTTATGCATAAATGGCATCGATGAATCTTTAAAATAAAGCACCCAATTTGATTCATAAATTAATATGTATTTGTAGTCTTAATTCACATTTAGTTTCCTACACCTTATTTGGTCATTTGGCGTTGACATAAATGCTTTTAACTCGGTTATCTGGACGCACATACAAAAGTCTTCAATTGACATGCGTACCCCCTCCTATTTATTAAGGACTGTCATCGACTACTTTCTACTAAGTAACGGCGGGTGTTCCTCAAGGATCAGTCCTTGGACCTCTCCTGTGGAACATCATGTACGATGGCGTTCTACGACTAGCGCTTCCCGAAGGAGTACAAATCATCGGCTTCGCCGACGACATTATCATCGTCACAGTGGCTAAGCATACAGAGAAAGTAGAGGCTACTGCGAACGCAGCTATCGCTAAAGTGAAAGATTGGCTCTCAACTGCCGGTCTGGAACTAGCAGCCCAAAAAAAAAAAACGGAGGCTCATAACCAGCCGTAAAAAGGTGGAAAATGCGAATTTCTTAGTCGAAGATCAGGCGATAAGGTCCAAGAAGCAGTCAAGTATTTAAGTGTCATCCTAGACAACAGGCTTTCTTTCAGGGAACACATACTGTATGCCAGCGAGAAGGCATCACACGCACAACGAGCTCTTTCGCGAATGCTTCCGAATATAGGCGGTCCCGGATATGCACGCAGAGTCCTACTTTCGCGGGTAGTCAGCTCAGTCCTACTCTACGCTGCTCCAATTTGGGCGGAAGGCCTTGCAGTAAAATTACTAGAGCGAAAAATGGACTCAGTCTATCGACTGTGCGCAATAAGAGTAATCTGTGGGTTCAGGACCATATCAGATGATGCAGCGTTCGTCATAGCAGGAATGCTACCGATGGGTATATTGGCAGACGAGCTGAAAAGGGTATACCGCAGGCGAACACCAGACCGGCAACAGACCAGGCTTATAAAAGCAGAGCGGGCAGAATCCATGGCAATGTGGCAAGTCAGATGGGACACTTCCACAAAAGGAAGATGGACGCACAGGCTCATTCCCGTCATCGGGAATGTTTTCTACTGCAGTCGCTTTATGCAGGACAGGCAAAGGCTAAATGTACCAAGTCCTGAAAACCTGGTCCCCTATATGATGAACTCGGTGGAAAATTGTAATGAAACATGCTCGTACATTACATCAGTACAAACAAAGCTGCGGTAAGCCGAAGCAGAGAGGCCGAAGCCAAGAGGCTTCTACTCGAGATACAGCGTAAACTGCTAACCAGCCCCGCGAAGTAATACCTAACGGCAGTCCCGCGGGGAGAGTGGTTGAAGTGTGCAGAGGTGTGGTTTAGTACGTAGGCGCGTGGAAAAAGTAGAACGATATCCGCGAATCGTGCATGCTGTCAACACGGGTTACCAGTATCTTTTGAAGATTCCCCATCCATGGGTGCAACAAAAAAAAAAAAAAAAAAATACCCACTTTCAATAGGACCCACGAAGTGACCGTTTGAGTTGTATAAATAGAAAAAAGCCACAGGATTACGACGCCACAATCAGTTTGATTCCTAATGGCTATGCACTATGTTGTAAAGTACCTACAGGTGGAAGAGGAAAAACATATGCATCTGCAGTGACAGCCAATCTACACTCAAAGCTGCGTTCAATCTTAACCAACTCCAAATTAGTGCAAGAACGCAAGACCTTTTTGGACAATGTCGGTAGACTAAATTCACTAAAACTTCTATGGGTCTAGGTTACTCTGGGATCCCAGGTAATGAAATCCCTGATGAACATGCTAGAATGTGCTCAGAGGAGAGTTTCTCAGCACATTAACCCGCTTTAGTGCGACCTGCTTTCACGGTCAATTCCTACATCCACGATTGGGTATTTGAATACAATCGTAGACGAATGAAATATCAAGGATACAGGATGATTAAGCACGTACGCCCTGATGTCCTGAGGAGAATTGATTGCCGAAGACTAGCAGGCGTCATTACGGGTCATTGCGCTTTTACTAAGCACCTCTGCGTGTTTGGCATTAGTGAGACGTCTACCTATGCTGCATGTTGCGAGGAGCAGAATACTTTCTCTGCGACTGTTCCGCGGTTGCTCGTGCACGGTGGCGTACACTTTGGTGTGAATTTCTTATCCCTACATACATATATCACTGAAGTTCCTTTCCAATTTTCTCCGGAAAACGGAAGGTTGGGGAGAAGAACATTAAATACCTAACGCAATAGATAGAAGGACAATACAAGGATGGACATATGAGAAACGGAACAGAAAAGCGACTCTTGAAAAGCACTATGTTAAACAACTCGCAGAAGTGTGTAAGATGACACATATACGTAGTTAAGGACTTCGTCTACCTTGGCTTCGCAGTGACCTGGAACAACGACATCAGTTTCGAAATCAAACGCAGAATCACTCTTGCCAATCGCTGTTTCTTTGGGCTCAGGAGGCAACTGAGTAATAGAGCCCGATCCCGAACGACAAAGTTGGCTCTATATAAGACTTTTATCATCCCGGTCCGGTTGTACGGCGCAGAAGCATGGACGCTATCAAAAGCGATGGGTGTCAGGACATAAAGGAATCAAGCGCAATGAAATTGCCGACCAACTTGCCAGGAAAGGTTCCAGTGACAAATATATAGGTCCGGAACCATTCTGCGGCATTCCCGCGTCTAAGATAAATTACTTCTTAGACAAGTGGGAAAAACTGCAACACCTGTCCTTTTGGAACAGCGCTCGGAGACTCCGTCAATCTAAACGACTTATACGACCCCTGAACGAGCACCCTATTGACATACTCAAACTCAATAGGGTGGATACCAGAGGACTAGTCAGCTCTCTAACGGGACACTGCGGTCTGAGATATCATTTAAATAAAATTAGCTTCTCGTCTGAAACTGAGTGTCGGCTCTGCTTTGAGGACGAGGAGACGACAGAACACATAGTGTGTGAGTGTGCTGCTCTCTGCCATTTTAGGAAGCGTATCCTTCTCAGTGAAGTTATGACTCCTAAGGGGATCACCCTGGCTCCTACGAGAAGCATTCTCAACTTCATTGTAGAAGTGGAGAGGCTACTCGGCTAAATCGGTTAGCAGGCATAATAGATCTGCAAAGGTCGCAGTGCCGTATTACTAATGGTAGCACTAGCCCCTTATATACATATAAAAAAAGAAAAAACAAAAGCGGATGAGGAGGCCCTTGGTCGGTTCGAGAGAAAGATTTTGCGCATGATTTTCGGGCCTATAAACGCAGACGGGGGATCGAGAAGAAGATTCAACCACGAACTTTACGGGCTGTATAGCGACATGAGGCTAGTCAGGCGTCTACGGATTCAACGCCTAAGATGGCTGGGCCATGTAGAGCGAATGGACACCACAGCTCCAGCCCGGAGAGTCTTTGAATCCTACCCCGAGGGACGGAGAAGTAGAGGACGGCCGCACTTTCTTGTCTTGACCAGACCTACACGCTCTAACTTTTGGCACACTGCTCGTGGGGGCCCCCTGTATACTTTTGCTCCTCTCGACTCGACTCACCTGTATTTACATTACAGAATATCTAGATAATCACTCACACGATCATGTGTTGTATTTTTATTTTCAGGAATAAGTAGCCGCATGTATCCATATTGAAAACGTTTCTCGCAATATCACACACATACATACACAGCTTTGCTTACTAATCAGCCGGGTTAAAAAAATACTATCAAGAGACTTCATTGCACGAGTTTTTCGCATTTTGCGTTGTTTGGAGATACATAAGGATTTTGAAAATAGAATCCATAAATCTGATCGCTGATATGAAGTGCGCATATCTTTGGTTGTTATAAGAATACACTTAATTCGCAGATTATGTTGAAGCTGGAAATGTCTTGATAAAAAAGATATAAAAAGATTTCAAATTGTTTACGCAGGCCAACATACTACAAGCAACTCGAGAAGGTACAAAGGATGGCATGTATATGCACTACCGGGGCCCGCAGGTCCACACCAACGGCTTCGCTTAAAATGATACTAGACCTTCACCACTCGATATTTTCGGTAGGCAAATTGCCACACACACGGCCATAAGACTAAAAGCCAACTCGAAATGGGCGAGCTATGTCACTGGCCACTCCTCCATCCTGCCAAACAGGATAACTATGGCAGAAAACTTGGACCACACAGAACCCACCATAGTCTTGGACAAAAAATTCACGACCATCTATCCGGACAGGAAGAACTGGACTCGCCAAACTCAACCCCGCAGAAACTGTGTGGATTTCTACACCGACGGGTCTAAAACCAAAGACGGGGTGGGCAGTGGAGTTTTCTGCAAACAACTCAAGCTATATAAAGCTCTAAAATTATCAGATCACTGCAGCGTTTTCCAGGCGGAACTGTTGGCAATAAAAGAGGCATTATCCTGGCTGAAGTTGAACGTAATATCCACCACGGATATTCGCATCTTTACAGACAGTCAAGCAGCCTTAAAGTCGTTGGAGTCCTATGTGTACTCATTAAAATCTAGTCTCGACTTAACGTGATGGAAGAACAGTTCAATATACAGCTTATCTGGGTACCGGGACACAGCGGCATTACAGGTAATGAGAAAGCCGACACACTCGCCAAACAAGGAACGACGCTACAATCAATCGTGGTTTGTGAGGGAGTACCCCTTACAACCATTAAACATAATCTGACCAATCTCGCCAGGGCCGAGACGAACCTGAGATGGACCCAGGGACATACCTGCGTCATCACCAGCCAAATCTGTCCTCGGCTGGACAGTCAAAGCACAAGGAGTATAATCTCCCTAAAAAGAACTGACATCTACAAAGTCATCGGTGTCATCACAGGACACTGCCTCATTGGCAGTCACGCACAAAGACTAGGTATAGTTCCGAATGATTTCTGCAGAAGCTGTCAGGACGAGGAGGAGGTCGAATCCATTCACTACCTTCTCTGTGCCTGTCCAGCTTTTTGCCCCCCACACACAACATGGGTGATTGAGAGAAGCTCGGCTCAGGTCCTTCATGGACTGTAACGCCAACATACATACATACGAAAGGGACCTACAGCTTAATGCCGATTCCGAACGGCGTGAGTCGAGAAGCTTCTTCACGGCAAATATACTGCGGGGGGTTTTGCTAGTACCCCGCCGAGGAGGAACGCCGCGAAATTAACATTCGATGGCGTCGGTGTTATCGGGAACCGAACTCGCTCATCGTGCGTCAGAGTCCAACACACTAACCACTGCGCCACGGCGTCCTCAAAATATAACAATTGACAGCTACAATTTCGAGGTAGTTAAGGAGTTTGTCTACCTCGGGGCAAAGGTAAATTCCACAAATGAAACCACAGTGGAGATCCGGCATAGAATCGCACTTGGCAACAGCTGCTACATCGGCTTGTCCAAACAACTGGGGTCAAAACTCCTCATTCGAAAGACCAAAGTCATGCTTTACAAAACGCTCCTACTGCCAGTCTTGCTGTACGGAGCCGAAAAGTGGACGATAAGGAGGACAGCGGGGTTGATTTTGGGTTCTTTCGAAAGAAAAATTCTGCGCGGGATATTTGGTCATGTCTATGAGGAAGGTGAATGGAGAAGAAGACACAACCGCAACTCTACGAGCTGTACAAAGATGTGGGTGGCTGTGGTGCAGTGGTTAACATCATCGACCGCCGAGCGGAAGGTCTATAGTTCAAATTCGCTTCGTAGCCAAAAAAAAGTTATTCCTATACCGACAAAAAATATGCACCGCAGTTGTGAATGGAAAGTTACCAGACGTACTGCTGCAGGCATAACACTCACAGTATATGGTCAACTGAAATTCATCATCTGCGTATGCAATACTAAGGTGCTCGAACGAATTACTACGAACTATAACTAAAGCGGAATTTGGTCGGCTCTCGTCCTATCTAGGACAACCACCCCTGAGAGTAGTGAACGAACATCAACGACCCAAACCACTACACTCCGTTCAGGTTGTGTGTCTAGAACACATCATAAGAGAATATAAAAACTCTTGAACCTGCGTGACTCTCGAGAAAAAAAAAAAAAAAAAAAAGTGAATATAGTCCGGAAGGCAAAGATCCGTCGACTACACGGCTCGGCCACATCGAGCGCATGGAAATCAACGTTCTTCGACTCCGAGCCTCCTGGTTCGAGAAGAAGAGGAAGACCGAACCTCCGGTATAAAGACCAAGTAATCGCGGATGTAAGACCTCTTGGTCTTGATAACTGGAAGCACCGGGCACGTTGCCGTCAAGGATGGAAGGCAGCTATAGCTCAGACTCAGGGAACTACGAAATTCGAGAAGCTTTTCTTGAAAACTATACTAAATGGGGTTTTGTCAGTATCCCGCTGAGGCGAAACACCGTGAAAAACATGTTCGATGACATAGCTGTTGTCGGAATTCGATACCGTGTCATGGGCGTCAGAGACAAACACACTACCCACTGCGCCACGGCGTATCCATACATACATACATATGTACCCGTATACTATTTGGAAGGTTTCGCCACTATGGCTTATCTTGAGATGTTGCTCTACCATATCCCCAAGTTTTAGTGCCCTCCAGTCCTAGATTATCTTCTTGTTCTGTTATGATTACATTTCTAACAGTTTATCGTGCTATGTATATCACTTATTCTCTACTTTCATAGTACTGTTACTTACTTTGGTTGCACTACAGTCCGATGCGAACCTGAGCCGCAACCAACAAGCTTCTCCAGCTGGTTAAGGTCCCTTCCACCTATTTGCGCCACCTTATATTCGGTCACTTTGCTGCGTCGTTTCTGGGGTTGGACAAGAAGACTTTTCGGGCCGGAGCTATGTTGTCCATTCGCTCTACATCGTTCAGCCATCTTACCCTCATCTACCCATTTAGCCGCTTCTGCCTCAATGCTTTCGAACGGCTCATAGACGTTTCGCTGTGTTCGTCCAATTACATCAATGTCATCCACGTACGCAAGCAATTGCGCAGACTTGAAATACATAGATCGTACCTCTTATGTTGGCCAGTGGGTCTCGTATGATATTTTGAAGTACGATGTTGAAAAGTTACATGACAGTGCGTCAACTTGTCCAAAACTTTTTTCTAGCATCAAAAATCTCGGTTAATCCACTACCGACGTTAATGGAGCTCCGAGAATTCTCCAATGTCATCCTGCACGATATTGACGAGTGTGGCAGGGATGTCACAACTAGACATGGGCACTGAATAGCTGGTCTCTATGTAGTGCGAAATAGAATTAGACCATTTTGACTGTGATATAATCTTCGTTGTCTTCCAAAGACGAGGAAATGATAACAGCTTAAAATGAACTGGAAGCCAAACATCACAATTAGGGTAACCAACTTAACTTGGTAAAAACCACAATAAGGAATAGAGCTTCTAATTAAGAATCTGATAAATGAAAAACCAAATTAAGAATTGAACATGACGGCTATTGTCATACATTTGCCTAGTATAGTGGCCGGTACCTCACCCAACTCAGAGAAAAAAACTCAGTATATGTGGAACACCACTTAGAGTTTTTAAAACTCTGGTAACTTGCCATGTCTAACTCCAACATCAAGTATGATTTTCTGAGAAACCCATATTGCCAAAATGATTGATTAGCATCCCTGCATAGTACAACAATACCATGAGCATATATCTATCGTGGCTCAACGGGGTGGTGAAAGAAGCAAATTTATTCCAATTCGAAAACCAAATTAAATGCGGAATTTACATATGTGATTAAACATACATTTCTTTTTTTGTAATCAACAACATACAACAATATACATGTTTTGTAGTTTGCATTGATTTGGGATTTCTGTGTGCAATTCTGCAATATTCGTGGGTTACGGAAGAATTTCTTTGCCACGTATACCCATCTCTCTCGCCACAAACCGGCTGTTTTGGCACTTTGTGAAACACAGGTCGATGAAAAGTCTGATCCTTCGGATTTCAGTCTTCCTGGATATAGCTTAGTGCCATTATTCGTTTCTCGCCGTCGTCTCGCCATCTATGTCCGTAGTGAAATTGCTTACCAGTTACTTCCACAGTATAGCCAAACATCCACACCGGAATTTAATTTCATATGGCTTAAATTCATATTCCGTAAGCACTCCATCCACTACTGTTTTCTTTATAGAAGCCCCAATCTAGACAGGAATGCAACATTTGATGCATTCGACGCACTGTCTGATTCCATCCAAAGAATTGTTTCCCTGTTCCCTCGCACTGAAACGTTTTAGCGGGCGATTTCAATGTACACAATTCTCAGTGGCTTCGACATTCGGGACAGACAACACCCGAAGGAAGGTATGTTGAAATTTTTGCTGAGTTAAATCACTTAACTCAACTTGTGAATGAGCCATCACGTATCCCCGATGTTGCTGGTCATACCGTCAACACACTGGACTTGTTTCTTACCTCTCAGCCTGACAAATACACGATCGATGTATTGGAACCCCTAGGCTTGTCTGACCACTGCATGATATCAGCAAAATTCTCGAACTCCCACCATCCAGTTAAAGAAAAAGCTCCTAAGAGAACACTATGGCTATACGAGAAAGCCAACTGGTGCGGCCTTAACAACTTCTTTCGGATCTTTAACTGGTCGTTGTGCTTCCCTGACAACGACGTGGACGCCGCAACTGATATTATCGTAAACATTATCCGAATCGGCATGCTACATTTTATTCCCAGCAAGATTAAAAGCACCAGGCCTAAGGATAATACGTGGTTTGACTCGAGCTGCAAAGAGGCTATTAGGCTCAGGGAGCTAAGTTTTCGGGCCTACAAGGCAAACAGTTCTGAGGAAAACCGAAAAAAGTACAAAAAAAGTACATACGAGCCAGAAATGACTGCAACACCCACATTCGACGGGTTAAATTCCAATCCGACCAAAAATTAAGGCGAAAAATCCTTCAATGTCCCAAAGGTAGCAAAACTTTCTGGTCGTTTGTAAAAAACGTAAAAAACTCAACTAAGTCGTCTATACCGACGCTCATCCACAATGACATTCCAGCTGTCACCCCCTTAGACAAAGCTAACCCACTTAATGCCCATTTCGCAACCAGTTCTCAGCTGCCAGCTTGTGCTTTGTCTCCGCCTGTGCTAGAGTGCGTCAATTCCACCATGGGACTAATCCACTTCCGCACTCGTACAGTCGCAAGGGTTCTTAAAGACCTCGACATACACAAATCCGCTGGTCCAGATGGTATTGCCCCAATAGTTCCGAAGAGGTGTTCTTCTACGCTGGCAAAACCACAGCCCTTTTGTCGAAAATGCGTGCTTTTGGGATCGATGAGTCTCTCTTTCAATGGATTAGAAGCTACCTTTCGAATCGTTCAATTCAAGTTGTTTTGGAAGGATTCAAGTCTGATACTCACTTTGTAAATGCCGGTGTTCCCTAGGGCTCCGTTTTGTCTCCGACACTCCTTCTTATTTTTATAAATGACCTCTTGTCTGTTACTTCTAATCCAATTCACTCCTTCGCTGACGACAGTACCCTCAGCTTCTCATATTCGTTCACCAGTTTACGACCCTGCACTTCGGTTGTAGATAATGAGCGGCAGCGTATGTTAAGCTCATTAAATTCCGATATCGACAGCATCATCCAATGGGGTAAAAACAATAGAGTGGAATCTAATGCTTCCAAAACACAATGCTGTCTCTTGTCGTTAAAGCGTATAAATAACCCGCAGCCATTATCCATGAATGGCACTTGCATCTCAGAAACTGAAAAGCTTTCCATCCTGGGTATGAGTGTTGCTCACAATCTTAATTGGAGCGACCATATATTCAGTGTCGCCAAGAATGCTGCGAAATGCCTAGGATTCTTATACAGATGCAAGAAATATTTCTCACCCTTAGATCTGGCTACAATCTATAAGGCGTTCATTCGCCCCAAATTAGAATTTAACGCTCATGTCTGGTCCGGTGCTTCCAAGACCTCACTGCACCTACTAGACAGAATACAAAAACGAGCCATAAAACTGATAGGTGACTCCAGCATTACCAAAAATTAGACTCGCTGGAACACCGCAGGAATGTTACCTGCCTCTCCCTGTTTTATCGTTACTACCACCAAAAATGCTCTGATGAAATAGCCAGTTGCATTCCGCCCCTTCAACATTTCTCCCGCAATACACGCCTCTCTAGGAATGCTCACCAATATACTCTGAAGCCCGCTTTCGGACGTACGGTCAAATATAGAGAATCTTTCATTAACCGAACCACACGAATCTGGAACTCCCTGCCGGATTCGGTTTTCCCCCCTGAATGCAACATGCAAGCATTTAAGATCAATGTCCATCGGCATCTCCTCGATTCCTCTTCCTCTCTACCTTCTGCCCGCACTGTGTCGCCGACATAATAAGGTTATTAGACCTTGAGTGCGCGCAAATTATTAAAAAAAAAAAAAAAAAAAAAAAAAAAAAAAATACGCAATAATTCTGAGATCAATTGGAGGAATCCCCAACAGTGAGCACTGCTGCAATGACCATGATGGAAACAACATCCTTTTGCAAATGTAATATATTTTTTTTACGGCGAAGAATTTATATCTAATCGAAAGGATATGGAAAACCTCGACAGAACTTTGATGGTTCGTTTGAACACGGTTGCAACTAACGTATCATACGCGGACGCTAAACGGGATACTGCTTTTCCTTATGTTGATTTGATTCGGTAGCATTAGCAATATAATCCGATCCGCAAATAAAATGAACGTACCCGCAAGTGAAAGGTTCGATCTACTCTCACTGATATCATCGGAATTAGAGGAAAACGCACTGTCAATGCTTGACGAAACAAATTCAATTAAGATGGTGTTAATGAAAATGCAAAATGTCTGCAAAAATTTATCAATCGCTAACCAGCCGCTCATAAAAGTCAAAACTAACGATGTTTTGATAACGATTGGAAAGGACTTTGCAGACCAGTTCCATTAATACCGAACACACTAACACACATCGTCATTCACTTAAAAACACATCCACTTAGCGAGCAAGCTTTCCGTCGTACAAGCACTTTCCTTACGCATCAAGTTGTCCATGAAACTTATCGCCAACCGCATTTGGATCACGATGAAATTACATTATAAATATAAAATGTTAGTCGAGCGGCAAGTTTGCCATCTGATTATAGCTGATGGGGGAAATTTTTCATTAGAGAGTTATGAGACTGCAACCGTAAGCCGCAATAATGATTCGCAATTAAGTCACATCAACGGCGACTAAGTGACTTAATAGGCGACAAGAGAAATTAAACTCCTTTATGGAAGATTTAAATCGCAAAAGAAAAATAACATAAATAAATTCATCTCTGATTTTGGTATCCTACTAATCACCGAAGTGAAAATTAAACTTTCTTTCCATCTACTAAATTGCCATACACTAGCTCATAGATAAACAGATACATATACATGGATTTGGTCTACCAGTATAATTCGGTTGAATGTGTCCAATACCAATTAACTGTATCGTATAAAGGGAGCAAAGATAATGTTCCTCTTCTCTTGGTTAATTTTAACTCTTGGTATCTATCGGATGTTATAAATAAAATCGTATTACATAAACACTAATTCGTTTAGCGAAAACGTCCGAAGAAGTCTACAGCATGTAGTGTGGTGTAAAGTACAAATTACGGCTCGTCGCACGATAAGTATCTTGAATGGGGTACATACATATGTATGTATCTAAATCGATCGATTGTTTAGCATAAGCAGAGGTAACACAACGAGATACACATATCACTGCTACCATACTCCTTGCATGCGTGATTCTAATATGTACAGACCGACGAGGTTTCTATTTGTAAGGCCACAGTGTAGTTTATTGTTTCAATCAAAAGTGCAGAAGGTGGAGTTAGTCAACGCGATAGATACATGTCTTGTCAATTACATTTAGAGACAGATGTATCGTATCTTTGAACTTTGTAAGCCTGTCCAGATACACACGCACAAATGCGTCTTTTAAACTGATCATTGGATTCGAGCGAAGGCATTCAAGTTGGCGAAAAACAACGTACGGATTTATCAATCGGAATTTGATCTATTGATCATTGCTCTATAAATCTATTGGGCAGATGCCAAACGAAACGACTGCTTAGACAATACCGAATTATTTCTTTCAATTGCGAATAAACTAGGATTTTTCTGGGTAATTTGCCTGAACAACAGATAACTATACGAGTAAAAAAGACTTACCTAATATCTTAACGTAATTGCTTTATCAAATTCATTAGGAATTCGACTGGAACAAATTTTGTAGAAGCTGAAATACAAGAGAAGTAAAATAAAATTAATTACTATTTAAATTAATCGAAAAGTATTGGAGCAAAACAAAGACAGTATCTATGACCATAAGTGAAACCGTTGAAAATGGTTTAAAATTTAAAATTTGTTTAGAAACTATAATCCCAGATACAGGAAAAGAAAAGTGTAATGATTATGTAAGAAATCTAATTTTCACACAAAATAGAGCACAAACAATGTATGACCTCGCGCCCATGGAGGAGCTATATACTATATTTTGTTTATCGGTAGTAACAGTTCTATTCGTCTGGCAGCTTGGTCCCATGTGGTAGCTTTCATCAGATCCATTGAAAATGGAAGGGGAAATAGATGTATAGATGTAGAATGATCGTATATCAATCATTCATCACGTTTATGTAGAGATACAGACGGAGATACATATGTAACTATGTACACAAAAACGATGTGTGCCCTGGTGGAATAGTCAGCTTGAGTCCCTAAGGAAGCAGGTGAGATCGCTGTTTAACAGAGCAAAACGGTACAATAGTTGGACTGATTATAGATCTGCTCTAACTAAATACAACCTCGAATTGAGGAAATCCAAGAGAACGACGTCTTGGAGGAAACATTGCGAGAACATAGACTCGCTTCCAACTGCAGCCCGACTCCAAAAAACACTCTCTCGAGAGAACACAAATGGGCTCGGGCTGCTACGTAAATCAGACGGCACCTTTACCGTCAACCGCAGGGAAACCCTGGAGACTTTGCTTGAGGTGCACTTCCCTGGTTCTACTCCCTACTTGATGTCCTCTGACGATCGGATTAACGTCACAGAAAACATCGACAGTAGAACAAATAGCCTCTCTGGAAGACTATTCAGCCCTGACAGGGTTAAATGGGCAATTAGCTCATTCAAACCCTACAAGGCTCCAGGCAAAGACGGTGTCTTTCCTGCGATCTTACAGAAAGGCTTGAATACAATCCTACCATCACTGATAGTTTTTTTTTTTTTTTTTAGAGACTCGCGCAGGTTCAAGAGTTTTTATATTCTCTTATGATGTGTTGACACACACAACCTGAACGGAGTGCAGTGGTCGTTGATGTTCGTCCACTACTCTCAGGGGTGGTTGTCCTAGACCTAGATAGAACGAGAGCCGACCAAATTCCGCGTTGGTTATAGTCCGTAGTAATTCGTTCAAGCACTTTTGGTATTGCATACGCAGAGGATGAATTTCGGTTGAACCATATACTGTGAGCGTTATGCCTGCAGCAGTACGTCTGGTCACTTTACATTCACAACTGCGTTGCATACTTTTTGTCCGTATAGGAATTACTTTTTCTTGGCTATGAAGCCAAGGTCTTGCTTCAACCTAGGATACATACCTTGGATTTGGAGAGAGGTCAATCTTGTCTTCATCCCCAAGATTGGGACACCAAGCGAGCAACCTAAATCCTATCGCCCTATCAGTTTGACTTCGTTCTTTCTAAAAACAATGGAGAAACTGATAGAGCTCCACATTAGAGGTATCCTGGAAAATCAGACACCTCTGCATCCCAACCAGTATGCATATCGCAAAGAGCGACCTACCGAAAATGCACTGCACCACTTGGTGACGTGCATTGAAAATAGTTTCACACAAAAGGAGATCGCAATCTGCACCTTCCTCGATATAGAGGGAGCCTGCACTATCCTGCAAGGGTGTGGACCATCCCACTAATCACTGGATTAGGGCGATGCTAAATAGCCGTATCATATCGGCCACATGCGGAGAGGTCTCAGTGACAGTATCGGCGGTTAGAGGATGCCCACAAGGGGGAGTTCTCTCACCACTGCTTTGGTCGATAGTCATCGACGATCTACTACGCAAGCTAACCACTCGGGGCTATGAGGTCATCGGATATGCTGATGACCTAGTAGTCATTGTTACGGGCAAATACGAGGTCACTGCCTGTGAGCGCATGCAGCTTGCGCTCCAATTTATCTCTGACTGGTGTGGCAGAGAGGGGTTATCTATTAACCCAAATAAGACAATCTTAGTCCCATTTACAAAGAGGAGAAAGGTACAACCCTGCTCAATCTTTCTAAATGGAACACACATAGGATTTTCGGAGGAGGTAAAGTATCTAGGTATTGACCTAGACCGCAGCCTCAACTGGAACTCCAACATGAAAAATAAACTAATGAAAGCGACCAAGGCCATGTGGGCCTGCCGACGCACCTACGGTAAAACCTGGGGGCTTAAGCCTAAGGTAGTCCACTGGTTATATACCGCGATAATAAGGCCTATCGTCACCTACGTGTCCACCGTATGGTGGACAAAAGTTGAACAAAAAGCTACAATTATTAAGCTTCAACGCCTTCAGAGACTAGCGTGTCTCGGCATCACAGGCGCTATGTCGTCCTGCCCTACGGCAGCACAAGAAGCACTCATTGGACTCGCTCCACTGCACCTTTTTATCAAGAAGGTGGCACTACGCAGTGCAATCAGAATCCTCTGCTCGGGAACAAATATGCCATGTAGACCTGCAGGCCACATGTCCATATTACAACACTTTCCCGAGCTGGATATGATTACTACAGTCTCGGACGCATTGCCACACACCTTCACCTTTGACAAGAGATCTGAGATAACTACTGATCCCAAATCGCTCAGCATGGGAAAACAGTGATCCCCTGCTGAATGTCAAAGGCATTAGGTGGTACACGGATGGCTCCAAGATGGCTTCTGGCGTTGGCGCCGGCATCTTTGGACCAAAACGCAAGATCTCGAAAGCCCTGGGAATAAGCCCAGGGCTTGTTTGCAAAGGCTCCACTGCTGTTCTATTGATAGCGTGGAGGATTGAGGTGTATTGGAGAGCTTAAGGGAGACGCGATCGGTAAAAGCACGAGCGGTTTCTGGCGATAGTAGCTTTCCGACGACATAACTTTGTATTCTTACTCTACTCCGTTGCGTTCGTGATATCCGCAAGCGCATCTTGGCTACAACAAGATAGTGGTCCGAGTCGATGTTAGCCCCTCGGAAAGTTCGAACATCAAGAATAGTGGAGGAGTGTCTGATGTCGATCGCGATGTGATCAATCTGGTTGGTAGTCGATTGATCAAAAGACCGCCAGGTGCCTTTGTGTATATCGATGTGCAGGAAGCGCGTACTGGCTAGAAGGAGATTTCGCCCCGTAGCAAGATCAATCAGC
This sequence comes from Eumerus sabulonum, assembly GCA_951905685.1. Lineage (NCBI taxonomy): Eukaryota > Metazoa > Arthropoda > Insecta > Diptera > Syrphidae > Eumerus > Eumerus sabulonum. The sequence continues at coordinate 195,786,428 of OX645060.1, forward strand.
CTTGAGTGCAGACAGGCCCATGTAGAGAAACAGAATGCATACATGGCCACATTGCATCGACGGACGAGAGCTGCCCGCGAGCTCTATGAACAGAAAAGGAGGGAGGAGCATGCGCCTCTGAGAAGGAAAAAGAAGGAGCACGAGAAGTGCGAGATCGACGAGATGGAGAGATGTTACTGCAGGAACGACGTTCGAAAATTTTACCAGAAAGTAAAACGAACATGCCAAGGCCAGAGCAGAAGCCTGCAGGGATGAGCACGGACAACTAGTAGTGGAGTCACAGTCGATGCTCAGATTGTGGAAGGACCACTTCTGCAGACTTTATAACGGCGATGATAGTCAAAATGTCACCGTCATGCAGAGCGAACCATTCACGATCCTAGACGACCTAGACGATCTTAAGATAGCGATATCGAAACTTAAGTCTTATAAGGCCGCGGAGCTGTTTAAAGCAGCTGGCGATGAGCTGGTTAGAAACATGCACCAACTCATCTGCAAGATATGGTCGGAAGAACGCATGCCCGATGAATGGAATCTCGGTATCGTTTGCCCGGTCCATAAGAAAGGAGACCCCTATGACTGCGCCAATTACAGAGGGATAAGCCTCCTGAACATCGCGTACAAGATCCTCTCTGCCGTACTGTGTAAGTACCTGAAACCGTTCGTGGACAATCTGATAGGTTCCTACCAGTGTGGTTTCAGGCCAGGAAAATCCACGATGGACCAAATATTTACACTACGGCAGATCTTGGAGAAGACCCATGAATTCCAGGTCGACACGCACCATCTTTTTGTCGACTTTAAAGCCGCATATGACAGTGTTTATAGAGACGAGCTATACAAAGCCATGTCATGTTTTAACATTCCTGCCAAACTCGTCAGACTATGCAGGATGACTATGGAGAACTCTCGCTGCTTCATTAAGGTCGGAGGTGAACTAACTGACCCGTTTGATGTTAAAAAAGGTTTTAGACAGGGTGACGCACTGTCATGTGATTTCTTCAACATTATTCTTGAAAAGATCGTGCGGGACTCTGCGGCCAATACAAGAGGTACGATCTACTTCAAGTCCACACAATTGCTTGCCTACGCAGATGACATTGACGTTATTGGACGAACAAAGCGGGACGTCAATGAGACGTTCACAAGCATTGAAACAGAAGCGGCGAAAGTGGATCTAAGGGTAAATGGGGACAAGACCAAATATATACTGTCATCCAAGAAAGACGCACAACACCGACGTCTTGGTCAGAACGTCACCTTCGGCAGCTATATTTTTGAAGTAGTCAAGGACTTCTGGAGAACTGGTAGTAGAGTCGCAGTCGATGCTGAGGATTTGGAAAGACCACTTCTGCAGACTGTATAACGGCGATGATAGACAAGATACCGCTGTCAGGCAGAACGAGCCATTCGCAATGGACCACGAAATAACAGAATTCAGTCCACCCGACCTAGACGAAGTCAAAATAGCAATATCAAGACTTAAGTCTAATAAAGCCGCTGGCGCAGACGACCTGTTTGCTGAGCTTTTTAAGGCGGCTGGAGAAGAGCTGGTAAGGTGCAGGAACCATCTCATCTGCAAGGTATGGTCGGAGGAAAGCATGCCCGACGAATGGAATCTCAGCATCGTTTGCCCGGTCCATAAGAAAGGAGGCCCCTATAACTGCGCCAACTATAGGGGAATAAGTCTCCTTTACATCGCATATAAGATCTTCTCTGCCGTATTGTGTGAACGCCTGAAACCGTTTGTGGATAACCTGATCGGCTCTTATCAGTGTGGTTTCAGGCCAGGTAAATCCACAATAGACCAAATATTTACGCTACGGCAGATCTTGGAGAAGACCCAGGAATACCAAATCGACACTCACCACCTCTTCGTCGATTTCAAGGCCGCGTATGACAGCGTATATAGAGACGAGCTGTACAAAGCCATGTCTAGTTTTAACATCCCTGTCAAACTCGTCCGACTGTGCAGGATGACAATGGAGAATTCTCGCTGCTCCAGGTCGGTAATGAGCAAACCGAGACCTTTGATGTTAAAAAAGAATTTAGGCAGGGCGACGCGCTGTCATGCAACTTTTTCAACATCGTGCTTGAAAAGATCGTGCAAGAGTCACTGGCCAACACAAGAGGTACGATTTATTTCAAGTCTACGCAATTGCTTGCGTACGCCGACGATATTGACGTAATTGGACGAAAACAGCAAGACGTCAATGAGGCTTTCGTGAGCATTGAGGTAGAAGCGGCTAAGATGGGTCTCAAGGTTAATGAGGGTAAAACCAAATATCTGCTTTCATCTAAAAGAGACGGACAACACCGACGTATTGGCCAGAACGTCACAATGGGCGGATATAACTTTGAAGTGGTCAAGGAATTCGTCCACCTTGGCTCACTGATGACCAGCGACAACAACACCAGCGCTGAGATAAAACGCAGAATCACTCTTGCCAACCGCTGTTTCTTTGGGCTCAAGAGGCAATTGAGAAGTAGAGCCCTCTCTCGGAAAACCAAGGTGACACTATATAAGACGTTGATCATCCCAGTCCTCCTTTACGGCGCAGAGGCTTGGACCTTAACAAAAGCGGATTAAGACGCCCTTGGTCGTTTCGAGAGGAAAATTCTGCGCACTATCTACGGTCCCGTTTGTTCAAACGGTGTATGGAGGAGAAGATATAACGAAGAACTGTACGGGTTGTACAGCGACATCGGCCTGGTATGACGTCTACGAATACAGCGTCTAAGGTGGAAGATACAGCTCCGACCCGAAAAGTCTTCGAATCCACTCCGGAAGGAAGGCGCGGCAGAGGACGGCCGCCTCAGCGGTGGCGCACGCGGGTGGAAGGGGACCTCAACCAACTGGGCGTGTGGCACTGGAAGCGGCTTGCCGAAGATCGGGCCGGCTGGAGATGCTTGTTGGTTGAGGCCCTGGTTCACCCCGAACTGTAGCGCCATCAAAGTAAGTAAGTAAGATATGTTTTTGTTTTCCTTAAATATAGAGCTTTAAAAATGTGAAGAGATTGTTATGTTTTCGAATGAAAATTTAATGAAATTTATGAAATTTCCCAGAAACGTATATACAGTCGTTGAGTAATTGAGCTATTCCTAATCCATCGTCACCATAACTTAACTGTCACCTGGATCCGAAAATAAAACACTTGCGTCAGTCCATAACATTCAACCACAACAGAATCAGAAAAACAAAATTGATTTTACGTTTCTTGTAGAAAAACTGACCGTTTGCCAAATCAATACGTTACGGAAGTATTGGATATTAAAACCGCTAATAAGCAACTGGAATCGAATACCACTTATTTGGATTGAAGTTGATGGTCATGACAGAGAAAAGAAAAATAAAAAATTAAACTAAAAAGTTAAATTATAAGAAAACGTCATGAATAACCCCCGTCACTGTCATAGCTACAAGCGGCAGTGTTCGGTGTTTGGTTTTTCTTTTATTTTTAAACCGACACGTAACAAATTCATGAATCATTTCCATGTATCTTCTTGGATCTCTAGAGAAAAAAAAAAAAAAAAAAAAAACATCCGGAAAAATAAATAAACGAGTAGGTTTGGATAATTTGTGATTCTACGCCGATATTTTAATGTCATACATAATAATAATTCATTGGATGTAGGCTAAAACAAATCTCAAAACTTCCAATTAGTTACACCTTTTACACTCTTGTACTCTTTTCCTTACGTCCTTACGCACCAGTGTGCTGATGCCTATATTTGCCACTCTCTTAGCGACCAAACAACTCAACATTAAAGGCTTCTTGACTTTATTTCCTAATTAAAGGAAGCACAATATTGAAAAGCAGAAGAGAAGGCGACAAAGTGGCGACGAGTGGAGGTCGGTCTTATCTGGTCACCCTTGGGTGAGTGATAGCTCTATTAAGGTCTATTCCTTCTTCACACTCGCGTCGATTGGGATTCTTAAGACAAGAGCACTTGGCCGGAGAATAATGTAGGAATCTAATTAGGCGAGCTTGGAGTGATACAGGGTAGACACGTCAAGTGAAGCAATCAATTAGAAAACAGAAACAATGGACTTTGTTCATGCACGACACCTTGTTGTAGGAGTTTCAATCTTATTTGTCTCCCTCAGTGACGATGACGGTGAAATATGATTCCAAATGCACCGGCACACACACCTCGGGGTGCAGTGGATACTGGAATTTCATTACAATGACAACCAGCACACCATGTGGTATACCCACTTGACATTGCTATCGTGTGTTTTCTTATTTCTTTCGTTTTCTTTTCCGTTCAATTGTATTTCGGTCCAAGGTCGAGATTAAGTTACAAATACTTGTACGATTAAACTTGTGTTGATTGGTAGACCGTTTCCAATTTTCCTTTTTTTTTTTTTAATGAAAATAGGAAGCCCATCCTCGTGGTGGGGGGTGGGCAACAGGTTTGGGGTGTGCGAATTAATTTTCGTACGGACCAAACCTGGCTAACGAAGCGCAAACCCCCATAATGACGAAGAGAAGAGCAGTCTCGGAAAATGCCTACCCTGGAGCCCCCCATTCGGAGCCAGGCCTAAATGGTGGCAGTATGCGAACGTCTGGTGGCCGGTCTGTCCCGCTCGGCAGCCGGTCGGGCTTAGCCCGAAGAAGTTACGAGCAACCCGGCAGTGGCCTCGTGAGTCATTACGGAGGTGGGGGGTTGTCACGCCATGCACTAACCAGTGCGTGCGGCATCGACTTAGGATGGGCACGTGGAACGTCTCATCTCTCACAGGGAAGTATCACGAGCTGGCTGAGGAAGCTGCCAGGTATCGGATAGATATCGTAGGTATCTCTTCGAGAAAGCAAAGAGGATATAGAACTGTGGACCTTTCGGAAGGGTGGAAACTCTTCCTGTCGGGAGTTGCACCTCAAATGTCTGGACAGGCGAAAATGGGGATACTCATAAGTCCCAGGCTGGCAGACAGGGTATTGGAGTGGTACCATTAGGAGGGAGAGTCGCGGTCTTAAAACTCAAATTTGAAAGATCAACTTTGGCTCTGGTGCAGGTGTATGCACCGAATCTAGAGTCTGACTATGCGACTTTCCTGGATGGAATCGATGCGGCCCTTGATAGGGTGGTTGCGATGGATTCCTATATCCTGATGGGTGACTTCAACGCCCACGTGGGTGTGGATGTAACGATACGGGGAAGTGTGATTGGGAGGAACGGTGATCCTCATCAAAACGCGAACGGAGAAAGGTTGTTGGATTTTTGCTGTGCAAATGGCATGTCCATATGAACACCTTCTTTCCGCACAAAGGCATTCATAAATATACGTGGTATCGTCGGAGTCTTCAACAGAAATCGCTGATAGATTTCTTTGTGGTACCATCGTGTGTGAAACGGATGGTTTGTGACGTTCGTGTGTTGAGAGGGGCTGAACTCTCAACTGATCATCACCTGGTGTTGTGTAAGCTGTATCTTACTGATAGAGTACCTCGTCTGCGAAGACGGAAACCAAGAGTGGTTACACGCATACGGTGGGAGAAACTACAGAGTAGTGAGATGCGGCAACACTATCCGAAAGGTTTGAGCAAATTCCAACTGTTCCATCGCATGTAGAGGAAGAAAGGCGACTATTTTCAACAGCTGTCGTTGCCTCTGCACGTGATGTTTGTGGAGAGAAGCGGCTTGGTGTGGCGGCTGATGGTGAGAAAAGAACTGCGTGGTTTAAAACACCAGGAGTTCAAGAAGCCATCAGAGAGAAGAAGAAAGCCTACGGAGACTGGATTCTCTTGGGAGACTCTGTTTCTCGTGACCGATACACTATGGCGAGAAGAACTTGCAAATTTGCTGTGCGAGCAGCTAAAGAGCAGTCCTGGAAGGGGTTCGGCGAGAAGTTGGAAGGCGACCATAGATCTGCGAAAAAGTGTTCTGGCAAACCATTCGCCGGCTCAGAGGAAGGAAATTCAACATAATCGAAGGAGTTAAATCCAAAGATTGTGTGTTGCTTTCCAATGAGATGGACATCTTACGCAGATGGAGCGAGCAGATGCTCAATCCCGAACAGGGCACTGAGGGGGACAGACCTATAGTCTTGCGTGTGATGGAGAGTAGTCCAACGACGGAGGAAGTCATTGTACTACTGGTTATTTGTTCCAGCTCTCACCTATGGTCATGAAATTTGGGTATTGACCGAAAGAATAAGATCGCGAATACAAGCTGCTGAAATGAGATTTTTTCGTGCTGTTGTGGGAGTTACTCGCCGGGATAGGCTGAAAAACACGGCAGTGCGCGGGGAGCTCAATGTTGAGCAGCTGCTTCTCCGAACGGAAAGGGGTGTGCTTCGATGGTTTGGTCACGTGAGACGAATGTCGCCATCATCACGATTTCCGAAGCGTGCCTTGGATGCAATACCATCAGGCAGGCGACCGCTTTCAGACCCAGGACGAGGTGGTTGGACCAAAAACTCGCCTGGGTGCGCTCCTGATGAGTTAGAGTCGATGACGGAGGATTGAGTAGCCTGGAGATCTCGCGTGCGCGCATTACCCCCGCGACTGTTTTAGTGGAACATGCGGGCCACTGAAAATATATGTATTTATGTAACTACTAGCTTTTGCCCGCGGCTTCGCTCGCGTTAAATTCGGAGTAACACGATTCCCCTTTCCTGATTTAGAACACAGAAGAGAACTCGGAACAGAATGTTATTTTAATACGCTACTGTAGACGATATTATATGTCTTTCCATTTGGGGATAGAATGTAAAGATTCTGGGCAGTGGACACACGCGAACATGCTACATACAATTGTCCATGGAAAAAGCACGGCTTTTCTAAGTTCACCCCAGTCACCTTTAATGTTTGGTCATAGCGAAACTAAGCTTTAGAGGAAATTGTAGCCTTTTAAACTGGAACGGGAGATCTGTGGGAATTATTGGGATTCGTGGGATCATTACATTTTCACCCTTTCCTACGCCGGTTAAGATAGTGGCGCTAATGATATTGCGGTCAAGTTGTGTGACACGAAGTCTCGTCGCATAACATAATCTCGGGGCATCTAAATTTCGTATAAGCATGACTGGGACGCTTAGTAGTCAAATAACAGAGTATAGGTACCGTATGCACTATAGTGTGAAACGCGGCCCGATACCCGCACTTAAGTACAGATAGAGAGCACACAGCGTTAGCACGTTTCAGAAACATATCAGCGCCATCTATCGTAATTCAAGGAGTAACACTTACATATTTATGTTTCGAATGTTGATTGTTTTCTCAAAAGCTGATTGATTTATGGTTGTTTTAATTAAATTATTTTATTATTCGTTTGTATCATAGAACCTATACTAATTTTGCGGAGAGTCTCACACAAATTTCCATCCCCTACTGACTTTTTTTTCTGCATACAAACTTAACGGGGGCTATAAAGAAACAAAAAGGAGCCTATGTCACTCTCCATCCTTTCAACTATCTCCACTTAAAAAATCACGTCAATTCGTCGATCCGTTTTGCCGTGAAAGACGGACAAACAGACACACACACTTTCACATTTATAATAAAGAGTCCGCCATCTAACTTTTTTTTTTTTCAAGTAGTGCTTATTTCGTGAATGGTAACACTTAGCTCATGTCTGATTTGACAGATAATTAGTTGTATCCTTCCGCTGAACGAATATGGTTGTGTATACGCTTGAACAACGCTGGGAAATATTGCGACATAACTTTGAAAATCATGGTAATGTTGCAGAATGTGTGCGAAAATTGGGTACGAATTTTGGAAGAAGAGAAGCACCGTCAGCACCGTATGTTCGTTATCTTGTGAAAAAAGTGAAAGAAACTGGCATCCTCATCGATAAACCAAAGCGTGAAAAGCCAAAAACAGTGTGTACATCCGAGAATATTGCTGCTGCGGCAGAAAGTGTGCGTGAAGCGCCATCAACATCAATTCACCGTCGTTCTCAACAACTGAACATTTCGGAGACATCATTGAGACGAATTTTGCATAAAGACCTTGGTATGACGCCATACAAAGTCCAATTGGTTCAGGAGTTGAAGCCAACTGACCATCCAATGCGTTTTCGCTTCGCTAAATTGGCCTGCGATCGACTTACAGAAGATGCCGATTTTGCCAAAAAAAAATCATCTTTTCAGATGAAGCTCATTTTGATCTTGGCGGGTATGTAAACAAGCGAAATTGTCACATTCGGGGCACAGAAAACCCGCACGCATACATTGAAAAGCCGGTGCACCCAAAACGAGCCACTGTTTGGTGCGGATTTTGGTCCAGAGGCATAATTTGGCAATTTTTCTTCGAAAATGAGCAAGGAGTGGCCGTTACAGTCAATGGCGATTGTTATCGGGTCATGTTGAACGAATTTTTGTTCACAAAAATTGAAGAGGAGCATATTGGCAACATTTGGTTTCAACAGCACGGCGCTACGTGCCACACAGCCGAAGCTACACTCGATGTTTTGCGCCCTGTTTTTGAAGATCGCATTATCAGCCGCAGAGCTGATGTCGTTTGGCCCCCTCGGAGCTGCGATTTGACACCGTTGGACTATTATTTGTGGGATGCCGTCAAAGATAAGTGTTACGCCGACAAGCCAGAGACAATTGACGCTTTAAAGGACAATATTCGTGAAGCCATTGGTGAAATACAGCTGCACACAATCGATAATGTGCTTAAAAATTGGACCGATCGTGTAGGCTACTGCATGGCCAGCCGAGGCAGCCATTTGAATGAAATTGTACTTTCAAATAAAAAAAGAAATTTGAGAAAATATTCAGTCGTTTTTTTTATGGCATTTTCAAAAAAAAAAGTTATTTGGCGGACCCTTTATTAGTATAGATAGGAAGGGGTAGCAAGTCGAGACACTTGATCCAAGTGTCCTCAAAGTTGTAAACAAATATTTCTAATTCCGAACAATACTCCTATTCCAAGGCTCTTATCCATGCAAAAACCAAACAAAACATTCCAATTGACAGACTACAATCTTATCTACACTGTTGCGCCCTTATCTAATCAAACTACCCTTATCGTTCTTATGAAATCAAAACCAAAACTTAAACTGGCATTTAGCCATATCGTCGTTTGCTGCCATTAAAACGTCCAAATCACCATATTTAGACAGCTTTCATGTGAACTTCCTTTTCAGGCAATATTACCGCCAATATCTATAGGAAGTACGATGTAGTAATTACGCAAATATTGCAACAAACTAATGTGTTTGACTCAGATAGCCACCACTATCCGCCAGCGCTGCAGTATGTTGTTATCAACTAGTATGGTTACACGAGGGTCTCTGATATCGAATCAGGGGAATATCTAAAAATACATTACCCTTGCGAATGATACGAATCGTCGTTTATACGAAGTGGACGAGAATGAAGACAGGAAATAAAACAGCGACGTAATAACAGGCATCGGTAATTTGCCAGTTTATTTTGCAAGCGATACACACTCGTCGGGTGCACTATGCGCGCGGCTGTTATAAGCCATCAATCATGTTAGATACGACAAATGTACTATGTGTAACTACATATATGCATGTGTGGATGGTGTTAATAAAAGAAGGTGAATGCACTGAGAAACGAAGACGATGAACGAACAAGACCGACGGCCACTATGGCAAATAAAAACCAGAAATGACGACAAAATAATTGCTGTGAAGTTCTACATTACATTTAATTCACTGACTTACGCTTTGTACGTATCTTCTTCACAAACTTGAGTGTGTATTGTACTACTGGTATGTGCCGGGAAGAATGGAAATAGGAATGAAAGTTGAAGAAGAATATGGGCTTTTCTAGTTCACCATATAGTCCCTCCCTATGACTGTTGAATACGCCAATGAAAAAAGCAAACGTTAGACAACACTGGACCTGACTTTATTTTGGCATACCATAAACTATGTTGTTACATTTCAGGCAAATTTCGTTCTTGTCATAAGTCTGCATGACATCTGGTTCCAATTCTTCTTCTTAAGGAGCGCTACAGTTCGGGGTAAACCTGGGCCTCAACCAACATGCCTCACCAACTAGCACGATCTTTTATTAGCCTTTTCCATTGCCGCACATCCAGTTGGCTGAGGTCCCCTTCCACCTGTGTGCGCCATCTTAAGTGCGGCCGACCTCTGCTTCTTCGTCCCTCGGGGTTGGATTCAAAGACTCTTCGAGCTGGAGCTGTGGGGCCCATTCGCTATACATGGCCCAGCCATCTAAGGCGTTGAATCCGTAGACGCCTGACTAGACTCATGTCGCTGTACAGCCCGTAAAGTTCGTGGTTGAATCTTTTCCTCCATCCCCCATCTGCGTTTATAGGCCCGAAAATCACGCGCAAAATCTTTCTCTCGAACCGATCAAGGGCCTCCTCATCCGCTTTTGATAGTGTCCATGCTTCTGCGCCGTACAACAGGACCAGGATGATAAGGGTCTTATATAGAGTCAACTTTGTCGTTCGGGGGAGGGCTCTATTACTCAGTTGCTTCCTGAGCCCAAGGAAACAGCGATTGGCAAGAGTGATTCTGCGTTTGATTTCGGAACTGATGTCGTTGTTCCAGGTCACTGCGGAGCCAAGGTAGCCGAAGTCCTCAACCACCTCGAACTTATATCTGCCAATACAAACGTTCTGGCCAAGAGCGTTGGTGAGCGTGCTTTTTTGATGACAGCGTATATTTAGTTTTGCCCTCTTTTACCGCCAAACCAATTTCCGCCGCCTCCATCTCAGTTAGTTAGGATAACAAGAGGGAAGATACGATTTCTAAACTCCCTGGAGCATACTACGAACAAAAATGTTAGTGAAGTTTTAGGCAGCAAGTGTCTAAATCGGAGTTGACAACTGCATGAAAAGGAAGCATAATCTTTAGAGTTGTGCCCTTAACAATGGACATCAAAGAGTTCAATATATTTCCCCCATTCATGACAGCCAAGTGTTGAGCTTACTGACTTATATAGCCGTAACCGGGAGTTGATTTACAAGGACTCTACAGTTGTTTTGATATATTTCATGTTTATCACTCATTCTAATTACTTACCTTATCTCATGTCGTTATAATCATACATTCAAAGGTATGTGGCACACGACGTATTGTGGTGATGTCATTTCTCACATTGCTGTTGGGATTAATATTCTGTTCAATGCATAAACAGTGACCTTCCTGGTATAACTAATAAAAAGACAAAGACTAGGTACGTCCATTTCAACAAATGATAACGAGATTGTGCCTTCGTGTTGATAATGACAGTATTCGAGTCGGAGGTCACACCAGTTACAAGTATCCGAGTTCGTTTGGCATTACTCATTATTCACTGTGTCAACTATGTATGAGCACTGTATTTTTGAGAACTTTCTTTACGGTAGGATATCACTGCTATTTAACCTTTTAGGCCAACGTATGAGCAATGGAATATCTAGACTTCAAGTTTTCAAATCTATTCAACTTTGACCCGCCCTCACCCGTGACAGTTCGCCCTTTTTTTTTTTTTTAACCGACACTAACTACTGTTAGCAATGCAATAGACTGAGGTTACCCAACCCATCAACTTTGAGCATGGGCCGTCATCCGCAGCTTCAACACAACATAACAAGCGGTAAGTCCATTAAAACCCGCTGTGCACTTGTGGGGTTCAGCAACTGTATTAAGGCATGTACGAGTAAGTACATAGTATGTCATCAGCATAAATGCCTACCGATGTTGAGTACCACATCGATTTTCCCGTATTCATTGTTAAGCAAAGTAATTTCGATTTTCAAAGCCATTCGGCTAAAAGCCCACGAGAACTCGTAATATTCGCGCCGCTCTTTTTCCATTCGCTGTTACTCGAGTATTCTATTGATCGGTAACCTGCTGACTGCAAAACAGAAGGATAGAATGTAAGCGGGTTGCAAACAGGCTTTGCCATATCCCTTATTACGCCAACCCCGAGTATGCTCCACTGACGTGGATCAATTAAACATGAACGAACCAACAACAACTGCATACCCTGGAAAACTAGGTTAACTTTACTTACCAAGCGACACATGAAGCAGTGGAAAGAAACGCATAAAACGAACGGATGGGAAAGAAAATCCATAAATGCACGTGTCAATCGAGCAACATTGAATGACAGCAAAGAGGTTAAAAGTGAATCCATCCATTAGTCGTAAGCCGAGAATTCTAGATACATAAACTTGCACATGACGGTAAAGTATTGCAATTGTTTTCGCTTCATTTCTGTATGACAAAGTGTTCTGTTGGCCCTGTTCGTCCTTTTATCGTCTTGCGAAGTAGGTGGAATCATTGTTTCATTGCACATTGAAAAGAAAGTATATACAACTGGTCCGCCGGGAGTAACGCTAAAGGCATCCGTCACAGACGTACTAGCGCATTAAAAATACTTTTAAACAATAGCAAACTATTTTTGACGTTTCAACACCAACAAAAGCAGCAATGAGTGCTCTAGAAGAACTAACTTCACCGTGGTACTTTAGCTCCTATGCGCGTGGTTGTCTTGGCCCGATGATTTGGCGCGCGATCTGGTATGGTGCACAAGGGAAATGAACTAAAGAGTAATTATGCCTTGCACGAGATGGTAGCAGTCAATAACCACCAAAGACGTAAGATGTCGAAAAAAAGGAGAAAACTAAGACTTGAACGTTGCAGAGGCGGTATGTTCCTACACTCGTAGAATGGAGCTCCGGTGACGTGAACTTTAAATCAATTCTCTATCACGTTTGAAGTTCTAAGCTGCAACATTTCCTTATCGTCACTATACGAAGTCGTTAGAGCAAATAACCGAACGCATCGTAAAAACCTACATCTGCAATCAATCAATTTGACGCGCCAAATTATGGCTTCTACCAACTCCTCGACAAGGCTTAGCTATAATGCAAAAATGGCATTTAACTCTTACAAAAGAGAAAGTTGGCAAATACAGTACTCATGAGTCTTCGTTAAACAAATGTATTGCTAATGAAGCCTATACTTACGTGCATGGCAATTACTTCGTAACTTCGCCAGGATAAACACAATTCACTTCCATAGATATGTTCCCTCTAGGCTATCTAGGCTATCATTGGAAGAGTTTCGAAGCCTACTAGACAATATCAATAATGATGATACAAGAGGTAAACATCCAGTTATAATTGCGGAAGACTTCAATGCCTGATCCACAGAGTGGGGCAGTAGACACACGGACACACGGGGAAGAATCCTTCTGGAAACGTTTGGGCTTCTAGGTGTAAGCCTGGTTAATACAGATGCTACAAGTACCTTCCGCAAGGGTGGTAGGTCGTCAATAGTCGATATACGAGTAACCTTTACGTGTAACTCTCTCACGAACAAAATAACATGGAGAGTGAGCGGGGACTACACGCACAGTGATCACCAAGCTATTATAATGGAGATCGGCGAGAGAAAACGGAAACAGCGTCCAAACCAAACAAGTCCCAGATGGAAAGACACGCTCTTTGACAACGATGTTTTTGAAGAAGCCCTGAGAGGTATGACTGCGGATAACGATGGATCCGCAGAAGCAGTCTTCAAACAACTGAAACAGGCACTAGCTAAAGCATGCGACAAAGCGATGCCCAGCAGGAAACCCAGCAAAAGGGGTTCCACCCGTGTTAATGGTGGAACGAGGATATCCAGAGGGTAAGAGCAAACTGCCTCAGAGCACGAAGAATATCCTAACGATCCAGAAATAGACCAGACATTCAGGAACGGATGGAAACAGCCATCGAAGAAAGCAAAGCAAGGTGCTTCAAAAAACTCTGCCGACATAGTCCCTTGGGGTAAAGCATACAAAATGGTCACCAAAAGGATAAAATGCAATAGAGGTCCGCTGATTACCGACCCTAAAATGCATACACAAATAGTGGAAGACCCCTTCTCACGGGGAGAACCGCTCACTAGTAGCAGTACGGCGAGGATTAGCACTGCAGGGATTCCTCTAATTATCTTAGAGGAACTACATAAAGAGGTATGTAAGGTAAAGATTAACAAAACATCCGGACCAGATGGGATTCCCAATAAGGCGGTCAAAGCGGCGATTTTAGCCAGAGGTTTTCCAACACACGTTAGGAAAATGCCTTCAAGAGGGGGTCTTTCCCACACAGTGAAAATTACAGCACCTGGTATTACTGCCAAAAGGGAAAAAACACCTGCAGAAATGTCCTCGTATCGCCCAATTCGTCTATTAGATATACTAGTGAAGATACTAACACGGAAACAGCGTAGAACGAGTTATCTATAATAGGTTACTGGCGTTGGCGAAAGCTAATGGTGCATTGTCATCCCACCAATACGGTCAGAAAAAAACGTTCAACGGTAAGCCTGGCTTCGGATGCTATACAAGGAAAGAGTTGGAAAGGAGGTGAGAAGAAATATTGTGCAGTAGTTGCGCTGGACGTTAAAAATGCTTTTAACTCGGCGAGCTGAATGCACATACGAGGGGTCTCTAATTGCCATGGTCACCCTCCTATTTGCTGAAGATAGTCATGGGCTATTGGTACTACACCGACGAAGGTATCAAGTTATACAGTATAACGACGATGGCGTTTTACGATTAGTGCTTCCCGAAGGAGTACGAATCATCGGTCTGGCCGACGACATTGTTTTTGTCACAGTGGTGAAACTTCTTCTTATTCTTAACGGGCGCTACAGTTCGGGGTGAACCTGGGCTTCAACCAACATGCCCCTCCATCTAGCACGATCTTTTGCTAGCCTTTTCCATTGCCGCACACCCAGTTGGCTGAGGTCCCCTTCAACATGTGTGCGCCATCTTAAGTGCGGCCGTCCTCTGCTTCTTCATCCCTCGGGGTTGGATTCAAAGACTCTCCGGGCTGGAGCTGTGGTGTCCATCCGCTCTACATAGCCCAGCCATCTTAGACGTTGAATCCGTAGACGCATGACAAGGCTCATGTCGCTGTACAGCCCGTAAAGTTCGTGGTTGAATCTTCTCCTCCATCCCCCGTCTGCGTTTGTAGGCCCGAAAATCACGCGCAAAATCTTTCTCTCGAACCGACCAAGGGCCTCCCGATCCATTTTTGATAGTGTCCATGCTTCTACGCCGTACAACAGGACCGGGATGATAAGGGTCTTCTATAGAGTCAACTTTGTCGTGGGGAGAGGGCTCTATTACTCAGTGGCCTCCTGAGCAATGATGTCGTTGTTCCAGGTCACTGCGGAGCCAAGGTAGGCGAAGTCCTTAACTACCTCGAACTTACATCTGCCAATGCAAACGTTCTGGCCAAGACGTCGGTGGTGAGCGTCCTTTTTTTGATGACAGCATATATTTAGTCTTGCCCTCATTTACTGCCAAACCAATTTTCGCCGCCTCCATCTCGATACTCGTAAACGCCTCATTGACATCTCGCTGTGATCTACCTATTATGTCAATATCGTCGGCGTATGCAAGGAGTTGCGAGGATTTGAAATAGATTGTGCCTCTTGTATTGGCCAGTGATTTTTGCACAATCATTTCCAATATGATGTTGAAGAAATCACACGACAGCGTATCGCCCTGCCTAAATCCTTTTTTGACATCAAAACTATCGGTAAGGTGTTCACCGATTCGGATGGAGCGGCGAGCATTCTCCAAAGTCATCCTGTATAGTCTGACGAGTTTAGCAGGTATGTCAAAGCTAGACATAGCGTTGTATAGCTCCTCTCTAATTACTCTGTCGTATGCGGCTTTATTGAGAGCACCGTGGCGCAGTGGGTAGTGTGTTGTTCTCAGCAACTGTTCCATGCACTAATGATGTCATATTAGAATTGCACACACAGAGTATGTCCGTAAGTGTCCGTATAATGTGAGTGATATGCCTTCATCAGTATGTTTGATTACTTCTCATTCACAACAGCTGTGGTGCATCATTTTTTTTTCCATATAGGAATTCTTTTTTTCTTGGCTATGGAACGACTTTGAACTACAGACCTTCCGCTCGACGGTCGGTGATGTTTACCATCATCATTGTCATCTCACGTGGAGCTGATGTGAATTGGCCACCGAGGGCCTGGAGAATTGGAGAAAGGGAGGCCGTTATTGCCTACGCTGATGACGTTGCCATTTCAATCGCAGGTAAATACCTATCCACATAGAATGCAAATGGCATTCTCAATCCTTTGCAAATGGGCGCATAGCAACGAGCTTAGGGCGAATCCCCAGAAAAGGGAGCTCGTGCTATTCACCAAAAAGCATAAAAACCCGGAACACTGCCCTATCACTTTGCTTGGTACCAGATTAAACTATTCCTCCAATGCCAAATTCCTTGGCATTATACTGTCGAAAGAGCTAAAAAAGCAACAATAGCTCTCTACACATGCAAGAAAGCCATAGGGAAAAAATGGGGATTCAACCCCAAGATTACCCTATGGCTCTAGTACACGGTCGTTAGAAACATACTAATGTATGGAGTGATAGTCTGGTGGACTGCACTGGACAAGACAACATATCACAAACAACTCGAGAAGGTACAAAGGTTGGCGTGTATGTGCATTACCGGGGCCCTCAGGTTCACCCCAACGGCTGCGCTTAACACGATACTCGACCTTACACCACTCGATATTTTCGCCAAGCAAATTGCCACACCCACGGCCATTAGACTAAAAGCCAACTCGAAATGGACGAGCTACATATGTCACTGACCACTCCTCCATCCTGAACAACAGGACAACCATGGCAGTAAACTTGGACCTCAGAGAACCCACCACGGTCATGGAAAAAAACTTCATGACGATTTACCCGGACAGACAAAACTGGATCCGCCATACTCAACCCCGCAGATACTGCGTAGACTTTTACACTGTCAGGTCTAAAACCAAGGACGGGGTGGGTAGTGGAGTCTTCTGCAAGCAACTTAAGCTGAATAAAGCTCTAAAATTACCAAATCACTGCAGCGTTTTCCAGGTGGAACTGTTGGCAATAAAAGAGGCTTTGTCCTGGTTGAAGTGGAACGTGATATCCACTACGAATATCCGCTTTCTCAGGGATAGCCAAGCAGCCTTAAAGTCGTTGGAGTCCTATGTGTACACATCAAAAACTAGTCTCGACTGTCGCCTAGAGACAACATGGCCAAGATGGCCGAACAATTCAACATACAACTTACATATCTGGGTACCAGGACACAGCGACATTCCAGGGAGAGCCGACACACTCGCCAAACAGGGAACGACGCAACAATCAATCGCGACGTGTGAGGGAATACCCCTTGCAACTATTAAACTTAATCTTACTAATCTCGCCAGGGCCGAGACGAACCGGAGATGGACTCAGGGACATACCTGCGACATCACCAGGCAAATCTGGCCCCGGCTCGACAGTCAACGGACAAGGAGTATAATCTCGCTAAAAAGAACTGATATCTACAAAGTTATAGGTGTCATCACCGGACACTGCCTTATCGGCAGTCACGCGCAAAAACTAGGTATACCTACATAGTTTCGAATGATTTCTGCAGAAGCTGTCTAGACGAGGAGGAGGTCAAATTCATTCACCACCTTCTCTGCACTTGCCCGGCATTCTGCACAATCAGGAAACGTTACCTAGGCTCTTACTTCCTTAACGAACTGGCAGAGGTTCAGCAAGTAGGGATACCTGATCTTCTTAACTTCTTAAGAAGCACAAAATGGTTCCACGAATAGGGGGCTAAACCCCCTCGTGTTCTTCTCATTTCTGGGAAGGCTAAGATCCTACCTACCTACCTACCTACCTAGTTGCAGAAGAGTGTTCCGAATAAGAGGGAGCAGACAATCGAGTTTCTGTTTGAAAGAGACTATGGTTCACCTCGTTAGGACTATGTCGATGCCAAAAATGTATTTGAATCGTACGCTCTTCTTTAAAAAGGAAAGAAATGTTTGCCTAAGCCTCGACGACGACAATAATGTGCTTATGCATATGTACATATGTATGTGAGTTAGCAATGCTGTTAAAAATTGATTTAGCTTTTATGCTCTAATTACATTAACAGAAACAGGCTAAGTGTGCTAAAGTGTTAAATGAAAGTCCGCAAAAAGCCTGATTATAAAGAAATCACAATGGTGTTACCAAATAAATGGTGAAACCCGGTTGCATTATTCAAAGTCCACACCTTATCTCCCCAAGAGACCTGGAAAGTAAATAAACCAAATGGCGGAAGCAAACGATTTGTTCTAAGAACAGCATCACTGATAACAGATGCGGTTCGTGCTATTGTCACATATTCAAAATCATCAAGGCGGACAACCCCTAATAGAATTTCCGAAAGATGATGAGTCATCCCCCCCGTGAAGCAAAAGGAAAGTAAGACCAAACGGAAAAGTACATATTCAACAATTACCTGGTTCTATTGATTCTTCCAAGTTATTTTTATTGTCCAATTTGTTGTTAAGCCAGCAAGCTTACATACGTCCTTCCTCACGTTTAGAGATACGATTTTCTAATTGTATTTTGCGCACAAGACACCAGCTAATCGGAGCTGAAACTTCTCTTCTATTTCCTTTCTAATTTATGATTGATTTTTCCCTTGGATCACAGGCACGAAGCAATACTACCGCTCAATATGGAAACACTTTTATATGAATCATCAAAAACTACGAGAACTAAACAGAGAAGAAGGAAGAAAGACCATATAAATCGGGATGTCGTTCTTTGGCTTTTCTCTTTTTTATTTATTGATTAATCGCTGTGCAGCAGCCTGCACAGTGCACACGTCACTCTCGAGGTTTGTGGTCCAGTTTACATAAAAGGAACTGAGGACTCCATCAATTGGTGTTCGGGCGAATAGCGGACCGGACACTTAAACAACCGCTCCTCCGCCTATCCAACTGAGAGAGTCATCACTTCATCAGATTTTGAGTTGTAAATTGAACCACGCGTCATTATTGTCAAGACCAGGGGTGACCAGGGGTTTGTTAAACATTAGAAAAGGCCCAAGAGCACTATCGATAGAAATCAAAGGACCGAGATTCGGAAAACAAACCATCCATCACATTCGTTTATTCTTTATCCGGAAAATGAATTTCTATTCTTCAATTTCATCTCTCGCGAAGGCAAACGCAAAAATAATCTGAAAATGCACGTACATATGTAAAGTAGGAACACACCTTGATGTAATTCGTACCCGTCGTGGTCGCGATTGTCGGCGGATCTCGGACTTGAATAAAAGAAAATTAGACGCAATGCCGGGTATACCACACGTACCGGATTTTTTTTTTTTTTTAATTTTTCGTTTTTTTTTGGATCTAATTGTTATGACAAATCAAATATTAATTCTAATTGCAGGCGAGTTTGGTAGAAGAAATGGATTTTCAACTTGAATTTAGAGAGAGAGCCAGACGAAAACGTGTTATCGAATCAGAATTGATTGAAAGTATATTATATACCCGTGCACTTTTGATATTATTTTTAGCAGATTTAATAGTATTTCTATTTCTTTTTGTTGATTATAAGTGAATTGCTTGAATCCCGCGACAAGCGAATTGATGCAACACACCCGTCTCCTTCGGCGATTTGTTCGAAATTGACGGTGGAACGTAATGGAATCGTGGAGTATTCATGCAGCGAGCAGCGAATTGCTTTTGACATTTCGAATTCGATATTCATATTCGTCTGCATTTCGAATTTAGATGATATGACAGCGGCGAATTGTTGAGCTATTGGAAGCAAAATCCAGAGTTGTATGGTCGGATGGAAGACTACGACCGTTTTTTCCTTTTTTTCTTTTAAAACTGGCAAATAGAAATAAACAGAATGTGCAGATACATTTATTATATATCATTTACATCCTTCTATATTAACAGGGCTGGTGAAGGACTAGCAAAGGCCTCGTAGGGGTAGCATCTGCCGACGGATGCTGGTCCGACAAAAAGCGAGTAAGAGCCTCTGCAGCCGAACATCTTGCAGCTCTGCTAGTCAGGTCCTACTTCCACCTCCTCGTGGTGCCATCTGGAAATTTCCTTAAAAGGGAAATTACTGACGGAAGAGGCCGAATGGCGAGTATCCTGCGCCACCAAACAGGATTAGTGTCGGTTGGGCTATGGTCTAGCGAACCATAACTGTAAAACCACTAATTGCTCAGAAACACAAAACAGCCTCGGATAATAAAACGGAACGGATCTATGTTGACGACCCTATAAGAAAACAAAAAACAAACAAAGACCTTCGGTTCTGTACGTGGAATGTTAGGTCCCTAAACAGACCACGTGCGGCCGAACAACTTGCGGACGCCCTAGACCGTTATAAAGCGGACATAACCGCCACCCAGGAAATGCGATGGAATGGACCGGGTAAAAAGCGGATGAAAAACTGCGACATTTACTACGGTGACTGCTATAGGGAGAGAGGACAGAGACTATTTGGATGCGGATTTGTTGTTAGAGGTGGACTAAGACATAAAGTCCTAAGTCAGAACCCCGCTGGGGAGAGGCTCCGTGAAAACACGTACAACAGTCAGAGGCCAACACACTACCCAATGCGCCACGGAGCTCTCTCTTTTTACAGTTAACAAACCAAAACCGCACCTTCATTCCAAGCCCTGTTAATATGTTGTTGTTGTTAACGGGCGCTACAGTTCGGGGTGAACCAGGGCCTCAACCAACAAGCCTCTCCAGCCGGCCCGATCTTTGGCCAGCCGCTTCCAGGTCGCACGCCCAGTTGGTTGAGGTCCCCTTCCACCTGTGCGCGCCACCTTAAATGCGGTCGTCCTCTGCTGCGTCGTCCCTCGGGGTTGGAGTCGAAGACTCTTCGATCCGGAGCGTTGATGTCCATTCGCTCTACATGGCCTAGCCATCTTAGACGTTGGATCCGAAGACGTCTAACTAAGCCGATGTCGCTGCACAGCCCGTACAGTTCTTGATTGAATCTCCTCCTCCACTCTCCGTTTACACAAACGGGACCAAAGATTGCACGCAGAATTTTCCTCTCGAAACGCCCAAGAGCCTCTTCATCCGCTTTTGATAACGTCCAAGCCTCAGCGCCGTAGAGAAGGACCGGGATGATTAAGGTCTTATAGAGGGATACCTTAGTTTTTCGAGAGTGGGCTCTACTACTCAATTGCCTCTTGAGCCCGAAGTAGCAACGGTTGGCTAGAGTTATTCTGCGTTTTATCTCAGCGCTGGTGTCGTTGCTGCTTGTCACTATCGATCCAAGGTAGACGAAGTCCTTGGCTACTTTAAAAATATATCTGCCGAAGGTGACGTTCTGACTAAGACGTCGGTGTTGTGCCTCTTTCTTGGATGACAGCATATACTTGGTCTTGTCCCCATTTACCCTTAGACCCACTTTCGCCGCTTCTGCTTCAATGCTTGTGAACGCCTCATTGATGACTCGCTTTGTTCGTCCAATAACGTCAATGTCATCTGCGTAGGCAAGCAATTGTGTGGACTTGAAGTAGATCGTACCTTTTGTATTGGCCGCAGAGTCCCGCACGATCTTTTAAAGAATAATGTTAAAGAAATCACATGACAGTGCGTCACCCTGTCTAAAACCTTTTTTAACATCGGAGGGGTCGGTTAGTTCAACTCCGATCTTAATGGAGCAGCGAGAGTTCTCCATAGTCATCCTGCACAGTCTGACGGGTTTGGCAGGAATGTTAAAACATGACATGGCTCTGTATAGCTCGTCTCTATAAACACTGTCACACGCGGCTTTAAAGTCAACAAAAAGATGGTGCGTATCGACCTGGAATTCATGGGTCTTCTCCAAGATCTGCCGTAGTGTAAATATTTAGTCTATCGTGGATTTTCCTGGCCTAAAACCACACTGGTAGGAACCTATCAGATTGTCCACGAACAGCTTCAGGCACTTACACAGTACGGCAGAGAGATCTTGTACGCGATGTTCAGGAGGCTTATCCCTCTGTAATTGGCGCAGTCATAAGGATCTCCTTTCTTATGGACCGGGCAAACGATACTGAGATTCCATTCATCGGGCATGCGTTCTTCCGACCATTTCTTGCAGATGAGTCGGTGCATGTTCCTAACCAGCTCATCGCCAGCTGCCTTAAACAGTTCCGCGGGGAGTCCGACTGCTCCAGCAGCATTATAAGACTTAAGTTTCGATATCGTTATCTTAACATCGTCTAAGTCGGGTCGACGAAATTCTCTTGCATCTTCGTCCATTGCAAAAGGATCATTCTGCCTGGCAGCGGTATTAGATCTTTCATCGCCGTTAAACAGTCTACAGAAGTGTTCCTTCCATATTCTACTGTTTGTCCGTCTTCATCCCTACAGGCTTCCGCTCTCGCTTTATAGCCCTGGTATGCGAACATTATTCCTATGATAGCATCTCTCCATCTCCCCAATCTCACGCTTTTCATACTGAGTTTTTTTCTTCCTTGAAAACGTGTGTTCCTCTCTCTGCTTCTGCTCGTAATGTTCACGAGTGGCTCTCATCCGTCTATGTAGCATGGCTTTGTGGGCGTTTTGCTCATTTTTTCATCAAACCAGGTGTTTCTAACTGACGGTGGTTTGAAACTCAGCACATCAGAGGCAGCATGTCTGATGGCACGCTGGCAATGCTTCCACTTTTGTTGTGTGGGTTGTTCCGGTGTCATTTCCCTCAACCTATCGCAAACTCCATCGGCAAAGGTCCTAGCGGCCTCTTGCGATTGTAGCTTTCCGACGTCAAATTCCGTTGTCCAGCTTGACTCCGTGGCATCCTTGATATCTTCATTCGTACCTTGGCTACAACAAGGTAGTGTTCCGAGCCGATGTTGGCTCCTCGGAAGGTTCGTACATCTAGCATGCTGGAGGAATGTCTGGCGTCGATCGCAACGTGATCAATCTGATTGGTGGTAGACTGATCAGGTGATCGCCAAGTTCCTTTGTGAATATTGAGATGCGAGAATCGTGTGCTAGCCAGAAGGAGATTGCGCCCCGCCAGGAAGTCAAGTAGTCGATGGCCGTTTTCGGACATGGTGTCGTGTAGGCTATATTTCCCCGTGATCGACTCAAATATGTTCGCTTTGCCCAATTTCGCATTAAAATCTTCAAAAACTATTTTTGTGTCGTAGCTGGAACATTGGCAAAGGATGGCAAAGGACTAACAAAGGCTTCGTAGGGGTAGCATCTATCCGACGGATGCTGGCCTGCTAAAAAGCGAGAAGAGCCACCGCAGTCGAACATCTTGCGGCACTGTTAGTAAGTCCTATCCCCTCCTCGTGGTGCCATCTGGAGATTTCCTATGGAAATTGCAGACGGGGAAGGGCGAATGGCAAGCCTCCTGCGCCAAAAAACGGAATTAGTCGGTTGGACTACAGCCTAGTAAGCCGTAACCGTAAAAAAAACACAAATCCGAAACAAGCAGAAGCTTCGGATATAACAGACCGGATTTATGTTGACGACCCTTGCAAAAAACGAAGAAAGGACAATGATCTTCCGCTCTGACGCCCTAGACCGCTATAAAGTGGACATAACCGCCATCCAGGAAATGCGATGGAATGGACCGGGTAAAAAGCGGATGAAAAACTGCGATATTTACTACGGCGACAACTCTAGGGAGAGAGGGCAACGATTGTTTGGATGCGGATTGGTTGTTCGAGGTGGACTAAGGCAAAAAGTCCTAAGCCTTCGGCATGTGAGCGAACGCCTCATAACAATCCGTATCAAGGCTAAATTTTTTAACATCAGCCTGATCTGCGTCCACGCCCCCACGGAAGACAAGGATGACTCCGCCAAAGATGAGTTCTACGATCTCCTAGACAGAACGTAGGCCCAATGTCCCAGCTATGACATCAAAATTGTACTAGGAGACTTCAATGCTAAGCTGGGTAAGAAAAGCGTCTTTGAACGAGTCATCGGCAAACATAGCCTACACGACACCACCTCCGATAACGGACACGGTTTGATTGATCTTGCTACGGGGCGAAATTTCCTTCTAGCCAGTACACGCTTCCCGCACCTCGATATACACAAAGGCACCTGGCGGTCTTTTGATCAATCGACTACCAACCAGATTGATCACATCGCGATCGACGTCAGACACTCCTCCACTATTCTTGATGTTCGAACTTTCCGAGAGGCTAACATCGACTCGGACCACTATCTTGTAGTGGCCAAGATGCGCTTACGGATATCACGAACGCAACGGATTAGAGTAAGAATACAAAGTTATGACGTTGGAAAGCTACTATCGCCAGAAACCGCTCGTGCTTTTACCGATCGCGTCTCCCTTAAGCTCTCCAATACACCTGAATCCTCCACGCTGTCAATAGAACAGCAGTGGAGTCTTTGCAAACAAGCCCTGAAAAGCTCTGCATCCGAAGTTTTGGGTTTCAAGGCTCCACCACGAAGAAACACCTGATTCGATGACAAGTGCAGAAGGATTCATACAGCCAAGCAGGATGCGTACAAGGCCTCGCTGCATAAAAGAACAAAAGCAGCTCGTGAGCTCTACGAGTTAAAAAGAAGGGAGGAGCATAAGCTTCTTAGAAGAAAGAAGGAAGAGCACAAGAAGCGCGCGATTGAGGATTTGGAGAGGTGTTACTGAAGGCGTGACGTTCGAAAGTTTTATCAACAGATAAAGCGAACATGCCAAGGTTATAAAGCCAGAACGGAAGCCTTCAGGGATGAGAACGGACACCTAGTAGTAGAACCGCAGTCGATGCTGAGAATATGGAAAAACCACTTCTGCAGACTGTATAACGGCGATGTTAGTCAATATACCGCTGTCAGGCAGAATGATCCATTTCTAATCGACGGAGATCGCAGAGAATGCTGTCCCCCTGACCTCGACGAAGTTAAGATTGCCATATCGAAGCTCAAGTCGAATAAAACTGCTGGCGCAGACGGACTGTCTGCTGATCTCTTCAAGGTAGCTGGGGATGACCTGGTTGGGAGCAAGCACCAGCTCATCCGTAAGATTTGGTTAGAGGAAGGCATGCCCGAGGAATGGAGTCTCAGCATCGTATGCCCGATCCACAAGAAAGGAGACCCCTCTGATTGCGCCAACCATAGAGGAATACGTCTCCTTAACATCGCCTACAAAATCTTCCCTGCCGTTTTGTGTGAACGCCTGAAGCCTTTTGTAAATAAGCTGATAGGTCCTTATCAGTGCGGATTCAGGCCAGGGAAGTCCACCATCGACCAAATCTTCACACTACGGCAAATCCTGGAAAAACCAATGAATTTCAAGTCGACACTCACCACCTATTTGTCGACTTAAAAGCCGCATACGACAGCGTAATTAGAGACGAGCTATACAACGCTCTACCTTTGACATACCTGCTAAGCTCGTCAGACTACATATGCAGGATGACTTTGGAGAATGCTCGCTGCTCCATCCGAATCGGTGACCACCTTACCGATAGTTTTGATGTCAAAAAAGGATTTAGGCAGGGCGATGCGCTATCGTGTGATTAGAAATGATTGTGCAAAAATCACTGGCCAACACAAGAGGCACAATCTGTTTCAAATCCCCGCAACTTCTTGCATACGCCGACGATATTAACATAATAGGTAGATCACAGCGAGATGTCAATGAGGCATTTGCGAGTACTAAGATGGAGGCGGCGCAAATTGGTTTGGCGGTAAACGAAAAAGGACGCTCACCACCGACGTCTTGGCCAGAACATTTGTATTGGCAGATATAAGTTCGAGGTAGTTAAGGACTTCGTCTACCTTGGCTCCGCAGTGACCTGGAACAACGACATCAGTTCCGATGTCGCAGCAGTTTTTTCTCCTCCCTTCTTCTGGCTGGGTACTCCTCTCGCGCCGAGTTGGTTTTTCGCTGCAGCGCCTTTTGATACGCCTCGTCACACTCGTCAGTTGCTCCTCATAGTGAGCTAGTGTAGCTTTCTGACATGGACAGTCGAGCCCTAAATCTTGCTGCTACGAGGAAATGGTCATAGTCGACGTTTGCCCCCGTGAATGTTCGCACATCCAGGGTGTTTGACGAGTGTCTTGCGTCAATGGGCACATGGTCGATTTGGTTGGCGGTTCGATCGCTCGGAGATCGCTGTGTGGATTCACTTGCGGGGAAATCTTGTGCTACTTATCACCGCATTACGAGCTGTCGCAAAGTCCGTGAGTCGGAGGCTATTGTCTGTTGTTGTATCGTGGAGGCTGTGCTTTCCGATCACTCCGCCAAAGGTGTTCTCTTTACCGATTTTGGCATTGAAGTCCCCGAGTACGATTTTGACATCGTACTCCGTTCAAGCTCCGTAGGCGTTAACCAAGAGATCAAAGAAGACTTCTTTGATGGGGTATTCAGCCTCTTCGGTAGGGGCATGTGCACATATGTATGAGGCTGATGTTTTAAAATCTGCCTTTGATGCAGATCACAACCAGGCGATCACTTATATGCTTTAGCCGCTTTCCCACGACAAGTCCGCACCCCAACATGTGCAGTTTTTTGTGGCAGCTGCAATAGATGTCCTAGTCTTTTTTCCTCATCATACCGTTTCCTATCCAGCGTATTTCCTGGATCGCAGTAATATCCGCCTTGTCCTGCATAAGGATTCTTTCCAGTTTATGAGCAGCTCCGGGAGTGTACAGAGTTCTGACATTCCAGAAGCATACTCGAACGTCGTGTTTTTTTTTTTTTGTGCTATGTCGTCTTCGAGTATCCGTCGATGGATTAAAGCTAAGAAAAAAAAAATACAATCATCTAGCCACAGTGCCTCCAAATACCGTCATATTAGGTATCATAAGGGCCACACACTTTCGTCGAGTTTAGGAATCTGGAAATCTCTTGCGAGACATGAGGGATCCTAGATGGTACACAGATGGCTCAGAAATGGTATCTAGCTTTGGTTCTGGTATAGTCGGCTCTAACTGTAAGGTCTCGAAGACACTGGGAAAAGGCGTAGAGCCTTTCAGGCCGGAGTATGTCATCTATACATTCTTCAATATTGTTTCTCGTATCAGGTATCAAAGATGTAACAATAAACATTCTTACTAACAGACATGTAGTGCAGAGTAAAGCACTGAGCACCTCAAGCCCCAAATCCCTCCAAGCTCTTTCCAAAACAAAGTAGTTCTCTGGTGGGTATTAAGACATATTGATATATTGAATAATGAGACGGCTGACATTCTAGACGCCGATATCCTATGTGGAATCTCAAAATTTCGAGGCATATTGGAAAAGGTACAGGTCCTTACTGGTACCAAGTTTAAGTTCTACGCCAAACTAAATCCCCTGTACTTACTATATACTTACTTACTTTGATGGCGCTACAGTTCGGGGTGAACCAAGGCCTCAACCAACAAGCCTCTCCTGCCGGCCCGATATTTGGCCAGCCGCTTCCAGTGCCGAACGCCCAGTTGGTTGAGGTCCCCTTCCACCTGTGCGCGCCACCTTAAATGCGGTCGTCCTCTGCTGCGTCGTCCCTCGGGGTTGGAGTCGAAGACTCTTCGGGCCGGAGCGTTGATGTCCATTCACTCTACATGGCCTAGCCATCTTAGACGTTGGATCCGAAGACGTCTAAACAGGCCGATGTCGCTGTACAGCCCGTACAGTTCTTGGTTGAATCTCCTCCTCCATTCTCCGTTTACACAAACGGGACCAAAGATTGCACGCAGAATTTTCCTCTCGGAACGTCCAAGAGCCTCTTCATCTGCTTTTGACAACGTCCAAGCCTCAGCGCCGTAGAGGAGGACCGGGATGATTAAGGTTTTGTAGAGGGAAACCTTAGTTTTTCGAGAGAGGGCTCTGCTACTCAATTGCCTCTTGAGCCCGAAGAAGCAGCGATTGGCAAGAGTTATTCTGCGTATTATCTCAGCGCTGGTGTCGTTGCTGCTTGTCACTACCGAGCCAAGGTAGACGAAGTCCTTGACTACTTCAAAAATATAGCTGCCGAAGGTGACGTTCTGACCAAGACGTCGGTGTTGTGCGTCTTTCCCCATTTACCCTTAGACCTATTTTGGCCGCTTCTGCTTCAATGCTTATGAACGCCTCATTGACGTCTCGCTTTGTTCGTCCAATAACGTCAATGTCATCTGCGTAGGCAAGCAATTGTGTGGACTTGAAGTAAATCGTACCTCTTGTATTGGCCGCAGAGTCCCGCACGATCTTTTCAAGAATAATGTTGGAGAAATCACATGAGAGCGCGTCACCCTGTCTAAAACCTTTTTTAACATCAAAGAGGTCGGTTAGTTCACCTCCGACCTTAATGGAGCAGCGAAAGTTCTCCATAGTCATCCTGCATAGTCTGACGAGTTTGGCAGGAATGTTAAAACATGACATAGCTCTGTATAGCTCGTCTCTATAAATACTGTCATACGCGACTTCAAAGTCGACGAAAAGATGGTGCGTGTCGACCTGGAATTCATGGGTCTTCTCCAAGATCTGCCGTAGTGTAAATATTTAGTCTATCGTGGATTTTCCTGCCCTGAAACCACACTGGTAGGAACCTATCAGATTGTCCACGAACGGTTTCAGGTACTTATACAGTACGGCAGAGAGGATCTTGTACGCGATGGCTTATCCCTCTGTAATTGGCGCAGTCATAGGGGTCTCCTTTCTTATGGACCGGGCAAACGATACTGAGATTCCATTCATCGGGCATGCGTTCCTCCGACCATATCTTGCAGACGAGTTGGTGCATGTTCTTGACCAGCTCATAGCCAGCTGCTCTAAACGGTTCCGCAAGGAGTCTGTCTTCTCCAGCGGCTTTATAAGACTTAAGTTTCGATATCACTATCTTAACATCGTCTAGGTAGGGTGGACGGGATTCTCCTTCGTCTTCGTCCATTGTGAATGCTTCGCTCTGCCTGACGGCGGCATTTTGACTATCATCACCGTTATACAGTCTGCAGAAGTGGTCCTTCCAAAATCTCAGCATCGACTGTGACTCCACTACTAGCCGTCCGTGCTCATCCCTGCAGGCTTCTGCTCTGGCTTTATAGCCTTGGCTTTTTCGTTTTACGTTCTGGTAAAATTTTCGAACGTCGTTCCTGCAGTAACATCTCTCCATCTCCTCGATCTCGCGCTTCTCGTGCTCCTTCTTTTTCCTTCTCAGAGGCGCATGCTCCTCCCTCCTTTTCTGTTCATAGAGCTCGCTCTCGTCCGTCGATGCAATGTGGCCATGTATGCATTCTGTTTCTCTACATGTACCTGTCTGCACTCATCATCAAACCAGTTTCTCGACGGTGGTGGCTGGAAACCGAGTATATCTGAGGCGGCCTCTCTAATGGCGTTCTGACAACGACTCCATTGTTGTTCTATGGTCTCTGCAGATTGCATCGGGACTTGAGAGAGCTTGAGGGAGACTTGATCGGCAAAGGAGACTGCCATCCTGCGATTGCAGCTTTCCGACGTTAAATTTAGGTGTTCCCACTCGACTCCGTTGATTCCGAGAAATTCGCATCCGTACGTTGGCTGCAACAGGGTAATGATCCGAATCGATGTTGGCTCCTCGAAAGGTTCGGACATCTAGGATGCTGGAGGAGTGTCTGCCGTCGATCGCAATATGATCTCCTGACGGTGCTGAGGAGAAGCACCGTGAAAACAACGTTCGATGACATGGCGGTTGTCGGGATTCGATCCCGTATCATCGGCGTCAGAGGCCAACACACTACCCACTGCGCCACGGCACTCTCAGGAATAGATATATAGGCAGTAAATATTATTGTCAAGGTAGGAAACAGCTGCCTTATATCTTTTTGCAGTAGAACAGGGTATATCCCGTCAGTGCCTGTCGATTTCCTAGAAAATCAGAGTGTCATCGGCTCATTGCATACACCTTCAACGGTAACTGCAACAGAAACGATGAAAACAACTCGGCGTAGCTGGTACATTGCGTCGCGCGTGGCAACGACAGAGACCATTGAATTTGCTGTGGCATCCTTTGATGGCTTTAAATCGCCAGGAAAGAGAGACCAAAACAACATAGTACCTAGCGGTCTCCCATGACTATAACTTTTAAACGTCAAATATTGATCATCTGATTCTGAAAGGTGGAGAGTTCAAACTAAAACCCAGAATCATTCCGCTTTTCGACAAGCTTATTCCTTAGATATTTCTATTTCATATACCGGCACCAACACATATCGTATCAATTCGAAATTGTTCACAATCAATTGATGAAATAATTTAGCAATCGCGAATCCCTCAATGCTATTAAAAATCCTTAAGCGCTCGGGCGGATCTCTAATCGAATACATAAGTAATGTCTCGCGAAAATAGACGCAAAACTGATCCTTATTTATGGCCGGAAGTAAAGCAAAATACTTAAAGCAGCTGTAGAAGATCTCGAAGATTGCGGCAGTTTGACAATTTTGGAAATCCCTACTTTTTGCGAATTTCTTCACATCGGTCAGGAGTATGAGTAATAATTCCGTATAAACATCAGACCATTGATTATTCTCCACACCTTTCAGAAAGTCCGTCAGGTTCGGTTCAAGGCTGTCAAAGTTCTTATTTAGATTCATTACTGGTGCTGCCTCTTGATCTGTCAATTTGTAGAAAGGATTACCTTTAAGAAGAAATGTTGTGTCAGAAGGGATTTCAAAATTATGCATATATACTGCCAGATACCTCTATCGTAAATTATCGTTTTGTAGGAATCCTCTGACGTACTATTGCTGGAACCGATGCTCGTCATATTCATATTTTTTAGTTTTCGAAAAATGAATGAGAAAATTATGAGATATTTGATCAATGCCTCCTATGACATATCTGATGAAATCAAGACTTGTCGAGTTCGAAAATCGGCGAGATAAGGTAGCTGACAACATGACGGCTGAGTTTTGTTTTCATTTGTTGAACCGTCAACTGTCAAGTTGACAATCATTGATATATGTGTAGCCGGTTTGGTGTGCTCGGATCCGTTTCGAATTATTCTAATTTCCCTTGTTCTGTAATTGATGAAAAATGGTAGGCAACGTTTTTTTGACAATAAAAAAAGTTGGTGTTCTTACCGAATTCTCGTTTTTTCCCCCCGTATAGTTCTCTTTGCTGCATAAAGAGGAAAGTGCCCATGAGGATGGTATTTGGTCGTGTTCCTGGGGCAGGACTTTGAACGAGAGTGCAAACCACACTGACGGGAACACTACCGACGAGGGAGACACAATTAATCGGGAACCAGCGGAGTATAGAGATTTTATTGTAACTGGTGGTCTGGACGACTTGGTTAAGGTCTGGGACATTAAGGACGACAACACGTTTAGTCTTCGTCATCAGCTGACTGGACATTCACTGGGAGTGATGTCTGTAGCGGTTAGTTCTGACGGTCAAAGTGAGATGTTTGCTTTTGTGTGTTAAATATGATTTCCCCATTGAAATGGAAATGTGTTTTTGCTGTTTTCAGCAATTGCCAGTAGTTCGCTTGATTCTAGTCTTTGCTTCTGGGATTCACAGTCAGGGCAACAAAAGAATAAGATAACACTAGGACCTGTTGACTTGTGGACAGTTGCCTTTTCCCCGTGCAACAAATATGTCGTCTCCGGGTCCAACGAGGGTAAGATTTCTATGTACAGCGTCGAGACTGGTAAGGCTGAGCAGGTCTTAGATCCGCAAAATGGAAAATTCAATTTAAGCATTGCATATGTGAGTATTATTGGACTATGGTGTATTGTAAACTATATAGTGTGCCCGTCTAACAGAGTCCGGATGGAAAATACATTGCCAGCGGAGCGATAGATGGTATCATCACCATATTCGACGTAGCTGCAGGAAAGGTTGTACAAACACTTGAGGGTCACGCAATGTCGGTGCGTAGTCTATGCTTTTCGCCAAACTCTGAGATGTTATTGACGGCCTCCGACGACGGACACATGAAGCTTTACGATGTGTAAGAATATCGTCTCACATAAATCTTCATTTATAAAATCTTTTTTACTATAGAGCCCACTCGGATGTCGCCGGAACTCTATCGGGTCACGCCTCTTGGGTGCTGTGCGTATCATTTTCCGATGATGGAAAGCATTTCGCATCATCTTCCAGTGATAATACAGTGAAAATATGGAACTTTGCCGAACGAAAATGCCTTCATACTTTCTCTGAGCACAGCGACCAAGTTTGGGGCGTCAAATACAGTCCGACAAATGATCGTGTGATCTCTGTGTCCGAAGACAAATGCCTCATTCTTTACAATTGCCCACCGAACGCTGTCGTCTGAGTCTTTCTTATCCATCATACTGCTAAGTTAATTAAAAAGAAAAAAGCAAAAACGACGAATGTGTCCTTTTTCATTTGTCATTGAAAATGTATTTTATTCGCTACTTAAACCCTAGACCAATTACTTGTATCATTTGCAGCCACTTTTCTACGTTTGTTTCCTCTCTTTGTTCGAGATCAACTTCGTTTTGGCCTGCGTAAGAATGTTATCCTTCACTCCAGCCTGCGGTATATAGACTTGAAAGCTTTTAAAGTGTTTTAAAATCTTTTCTGTAAACAAGAACATAGTGAGCATTGCATTTAAGAGTTTTATTCTACTCACCTATGACATCCTCTTTGACATTGTACTCGTCGGCGATTTTTTGCTTCGTCCACAGGTCCGGTTCGCTCTGATGGTCTGTGATAAATTTCATAGCTTGACGTAAGGTACATCGACCCCGTGCCACTCTCGCCGGTTCTTGAAAGCCATATTCAAAATCTTGAACAATTCCTCGATTCGATGGCAAATTGCGTGCTTCTTCCTCTTTTCTTTTTAAAACGTGTTCGATCTAGGAGAGAACACCTTTATCCTGCACTGATAAAATGTAAACAACAAACTGGACATACGTAACTATCCTGTGAGGTTACATAAACATTTTTTAAACGATCATCGAGCTCCGTGTCCTTTTTGTTTAGCTTGTCAACTAGCTGCGGATCAACTAATAAATGGTTTAGCAAAAAGGTTAAATCTGCAAGTATCCAGCAAGCTGTTGAATTGGTATTCGACTTACCTTCTAGAGCTCTTTTCAGATCGTCGAGATTTGATTCGAATTTGGGTGCGGCGGTTGGCTTGTCACGATCCAGAAAACGATGTGCACGATTTTCCACATTAAATCGATTCAATCGACGCCGGATCATTGAGCCGACATTACCCATTTCTGTTAATATTTCGCAGATAATGAATTGCAATGAATTGAAATTTATTTTTATTCGTTTGACATTTGACGGCGATAGGAGTGAGGTTAGGTGGCGAGGGTTCTTTTAGCTGTTTTGGGTGACATCTCTTGGTCGATATTTTCCCCATATTTTGAAGAGAAATCGGGAAATTTGAAAATATTTAGAATACTGTTATTAGGATTTATGTTGAATATTGAACTTAATTGGTAACCGTAAGGCGATGAGGCGGACTCCAAGAAGTGCGATAGGATGGACTGGGTAATAAGAGGATTAAAAACTGGTACATATACTACGGAAACTGCTACAAGGAGATCACACAACGCCTATTTGGATGCGCATTTGTTGTTCAAATTTGAATTAGGCAAACAAAAGTCCTAATCTCCCGGCATGTAAGCGAACGCCTCATAACAATCCGCATCAAAGCTATCTTTGGGAACATCAGGTTGACATGCGTCCGAGACCGCCGACCGACACTCCAGCTTTCTCAACAGCCGATGCAAACTGCACAAACCATAGAAGAGTAATGGAGACGTTGTCAAAGCGCCATCAGGGATGCTGCCTCTGATGTATCAGGTTCCCAGCTACTACCTAGGAGAAACCCTTGGTTTGATGACGAGTGCAGACATGCAGAAAAACAGAATGCATACATGGCCACGGATGGCAAAGGACTAATAAAGGCCTCATAGGGGTAGCATCTATCCGACGGATGCTGGCCTGCTAAAAAACGAGAAGAGCCACCGCAATCGAACATCTTGCGGCACTGTTAGTAAGTCCTATCCCCACCTCCTCGTGGTGCCATCTGGAGATTTCCTATGGAAATTGCAGACCGGTAAGGGCGAATGGCGAGCCTCCTGCGCCAAGAAAAAAAAACAGGATTAGTCGGTTGGACTACGGCCTAGTAAGCCGTAACCGTAAAAAAACACAAACTCCGAAACAACCACAAGCCTCGGATATAACGGACCGGATTTATGTTGACGACCCTTGCAAAAAACGAAAAAAGGACCATGATCTTCGGCTTTGTACGTGGAATGTTAGGTCCCTAAACAGGCCACGTGCAGCCGAACAACTTGCGGACGCCCTAGACCGCTATAAAGCGGACATCACCGCCATCCAGGAAATGCGATGGAATGGACCGGGCATAAAGCGGATGAAAAACTGCGATATTTACTACGGCGACTGCTATAGGGAGAGAGGGCAACGATTGTTTGGATGCGGATTTGTTGTTCGAGGTGGACTAAGGCAAAAAGTCCTAAGCTTTCTCTGATGCGTGTTCCAAATAGCATATCTGCGGACTATGTGGAAGGCTTTCTCGAAGTCGACGAATAAGATGAAGAAAGGACTCACTCACTTACTTACTTACTTACTTATCAGGCCAGCGATCCATGTAGGATCTGAGCCTGAGCTATAGCTGCCTTCCATCCTTGACGGTCCCGGGCACGCTGCTTCCAGTTGTCAAGACCAAGATGTCTTACATCCGCGATTACTTGGTCTTTATACCGGAGGTTCGTTCTTCCTCTTCTTCTCGAACCAGGAGGCTCGGAGTCGAAGACCCTCTTAGCTGGAGCGTTGATGTCCATGCGCTCGATGTGGCCGAGCCAGTGTAGTCGACGGATCCTTGCCTTCCGGACTACATCCACATCTTGGTACAGCTCGTAGAGTTCGCGGTTGTGTCTTCTTCTCCATTCACCTTCCTCACAGACAGGACCAAATATCCGGCGCAGAATTTTTCTTTCGAAAGAACCCAAAATCAGCTCCGCTGTCCTGCTTATCGTCCAGCTTTCGGCTCCGTACAGCAAGACTGGCAGAATGAGCGTTTTGTAAAGCATAACTTTGGTCTTTCGAGTAAGGAGTTTTGACCCCAGTTGTTTGGACAAGCCGAAGTAGCAGCGGTTGCCAAGGGCGATTCTATGCCGGATCTCCACTATGGTGTCATTTGTGGAATTTACGTTTGCCCCGAGGTAGGCAAACTCCTTAACTACCTCGATCGCATCGCGTGTTTTTTAGCGTGGCGCGACACAACTGGATCAGTTTTACCGGGATCCCGAATTCGGCCATCGCTCCAAACAGTTCTTCACGGAAGAAAGGACTCAACAGATCAATAATCATTCTCATTGTGTTTGTGTGGGCAGCACAAAAACGATTAGGTCTAAGTCCAGCTTGCTCCCGTCGAGGGTGTTCCTCAATAGTTGGTGCGATCCTCGAAAGTATCAGGGTAGAGAGCAGATTCTGAATGGTGTTAAGAAAAGTGATGCCTCTCCAGTTTTTACACTCACACAGCTCTCGGGGAGGGATACGACGTGTAGACCAATTCTCTGCAATGATGGAATGCAGAGCCATTTGTGACGCAGCTGTTGGAGGCATTGTTCTCCTTGGATTTCTTCACAGAGCTTCCTCGTGGCAGCATAAGCACCTTTCATATCGTCACAGTGAGCTGCAACCCCTGCCTCACTTTCCAGGTCCTTGAAGAATTTCCGTTTATCCTCTCGATTATATGCAGCTGCCTCGTTATATGCAGCTTGGACCTGTCGTCTTCCCTCGCGTGAGCCGTGAGTTGGAAGCCCACTATTTTCTCCGCGCTTGACCACTTGGCCACGATGGTGTTGTATCTGACCGGATCGCTTCGCTTCGATCTTCCCCACAAATTGCCTGGTTATCTCCGGATACTGGAGCCCCTCGGTGTCATAGCGTTTCTTTGCGGGAGCCTGACGGTAGGCCGCACGTTCTGCGGAGAGGCAAGCTCTCACTTCTGCTGATCAGAAAGTGATCGATCTAGTTGCGAGCAATACTGCCTGGGGACTGCCAGGTGTATTTATGAATGTCTTTGTGGGGAAACTTGGTGTCACAAACAAAGAGATGATGAGCGGAGCAAAGGTCGAGAAGACGATATCCATTGCCATTGCTTTCTGCGTGAAGGCTGTGTGGACCAACAACGGCCTTGAGGTTGTTATTGTCACAGCTTACTTTGGCGTTGAATTCGCCCATGATAATTTTCACATCGCTCTTGGGAGAGAACGTGAGGCATGCTTTCAGCTGGTCGGAGAAGGTGTCTTTGCGTTCATCACCAGCTTGTTCGGTATGGGCGTAGAGTTGTTTGATCATGATGTTGTGAAACTTCTAGTGAAGCCGGATTGATATGATCTTATGTGAGATGGGTTTTTACTCCAAGAGCGATCTCTTCTTGAGTTGGGTATTCTTCTTTGGTGGTGTTACAGCCCATGAAGGGTCAGAGTCAAGCTTTTCTCAATCATCCATGTTGGGTCTGATTTCTTTTTCACACAGGTGAAAGGGACCTACAGTTTTATGCCGATTCCGAACGGCTTGAGTCGGGAAGCTTTTTCATGGCAAGGAGGGACGCTGCAAAGTAAACATTCGATGGCGTCGGTGTTATCGGGATCCGGACTCGCTCATCGTGCGTCAGAGTCCAACACACTAACCACTGCGCCACGGCACGCCACGCCACTGAAAATGAGGTGCTCTCTCATTTACGTCTGGAAATCGTCTTGCCCTTTCCATTTCATTTCGGAGAGTCCGAGGATCTGTAGGTGGTACCTACACCTGTATCTCGGAACAGACTTGGTTTAATCTGGAGGTCTCAAAAAGGGTTCGCACGTTCGAGATACCTATTCGGGTTTGAGTGTGAAGGCCAAATATTTTTGCCGTTAAGTCCTGTCCGTTTAATCCTCTATTTACCGTTTCATTGATGATTCTGTTTTACATTGTGGCTTATCGCGCCGACAAAAAAACCCCGGCTACGTTGTAGGATCATACGGTTTGGAATTCGGGTCCCCGAACCAACCCGTCTCCGCTTAGCTACCGACCTATAGTTCCAAAGGGGTTGGATACCCAATCTCCTATCGAATGGTGAAGACAAACTATCAAATCACTGATGTAAATGCTGAAAAGGATATGTAAGTTGACTATGCCTTGTTGCGGATCATTTTTAATGTCCAATGTTTGAGTAGAAGTCATGTTGGCAATTTTTACAACGAACTTTCTACCCGTCAACAGATCATACATAGCAACAGCTTTTTTTTTTTTTTTTATGGTTGCGCCAAAGGATGTGTAATCTTCTAAAGATACCAGAAACCCGGGTTACCAGTATGCACGATTCGCAAGCCCAACAGTTCGTTGTGGGACTCCGCCAGTTATATGATACTGCTTTACTCCATCATCGGTGTCGTAGAGCAGCAACCGATTCTCGAAGTAGTTTATCCTAATTTTTATAAGAGGCCACGGCACCATCATTGCTCTAAGAGTGTGCACTATCAGCCCCCAGTTTGCGGAGTTGAACGCATTCTTAACGTCCAATGCTACCACGGCACCATATTTTTTTGCACCTCCTTTCCATCTTCTGCCCTGAATAGCTTCTTCTAAGATCGCATTGCCCTCCGAATAGCATCTATTGTAGACCGAGCCTTTCTAAATCCATACTGCTGGTTCGAGAGTCCTCCGGCTTCATGAATTGCCACCTCCAGTTGGTTGCATATAATCCGCTCCAATATTTTACCCATTGTGTCGAGCAAGCATATCGGACGGTATGACGATGGTTCATCCGGTGGCTTATTCCCTTTTGGGAGAAGCACCAGACGCTGTTTTTTCCATTGGTCTGGATAGACCT
This sequence comes from Eumerus sabulonum, assembly GCA_951905685.1. Lineage (NCBI taxonomy): Eukaryota > Metazoa > Arthropoda > Insecta > Diptera > Syrphidae > Eumerus > Eumerus sabulonum. The sequence continues at coordinate 195,823,945 of OX645060.1, forward strand.
CTTCTGTTAGGCACTTATTATATAACCCCAAAAAGAGTTCCGTGTTTATTTTAACGGCTAATTTTAGAGCCATATTTGGTATGCCATCCAATCCCGGTGATTTATTGTTACCTATTTATTTTTTTACATATATCCAGGAGTTCCGATTGCGTGACAGGTAGAGTCTCTCGTAATCCCTGCGGTTGTCCTACACACCCTATTGGTGGTTGTGGAGGAAATAACCCCGACACTATTTTCTGCATAAGTAGAGGTGCCCTAGAGCCCCTGAATTTGGACATGACTACCCTGTATGCGGTGCCCCAGGGATTCATTTCCGCTTCCTCCCATAGTTCTTTAAAGCGGTTGTTTTTGCTTCTTCGGATGGCTAGTTTTAAGTCCTTGCGCCTGATTTTATATGCTGCCTGTAATTTCTGATGGAAGGGCTGGCCCCTTGACCGCTGAAAAAGTCTCCTAGCACGATGGCACTTTCTGCGTAGTTCTGCTACCTCTTGGTTCCACCAGTATACTGGTGACCGGCGGTTTGACGACTTTTTTCGGACCATGGATGCATCGCAGGCCCTAGTTGCTTGTTTAGTAACTTCAGCTGCCATCGCATTTGCTGTTTCTGCGTTCGTTGTGGATTCCCCAAAAACCAGAGCAAAAGCGTCTTCGTCCAGTGTGCCCACTTACCATCCTATGCATTGTGCCTTCTTTGGGAAGCGCTCTCCGGTTGCTCTCTTCGCCTGTACTTCGAATAGGATAGCCCGGTGGTCACTGTGGGTGTAGTCGTTGCTTACATTCCATTCCGATCTTCTTATTAGAGAGTTGGACACATAAGTTATATCCACTATGGAGCCTACACCATTTCTGTTAAACGTTTGCTTGTTATCCGTATTAAGCAGTATTACGTCTAATGACGATACGGCTTCTAGTAGTGCCTCAACCCGTCTGTTGGTACGTGTGCTGCCCCAGTCAGTGGCCCATGCGTTGAAGTCCCCAGCGATAACTGATGGACTATGGCCTCTAACATCGTCTACGAGCTTATCAAGCATGGCTCGGAATTCCTCCAAGGTGTCATTTGGAGATGCATAACAACTATAGACATGTACCCCTTGGACCTTTGCTCGCACGAATCCTATTCCAGGTGTCATCATTCTGTCCTCAAATGCGTAGTCACCGCATGCCCAAATAGCAGCCCGTTTTGAACTTTCCGTTGCCCAGATCCAATCATCGAGGTTCTTATACTGCTCGCTTACTACGACCACATCAATCTTTAACTCGCGAACGGTTTGTTTAAGTAGATCTTGTGCCGCTTCGCAGTGATTTAGGTTAAGTTGCAGTAATTTCATAATCTTTTTGCAACTTTTACAGCTTCCTGGTATGCAGGACATACACGCTTCCTGCCGCGTGATGGGTATTGTTGCTTCCTTTTTCTTCACAGAGGACACATCTTGGGTCATTAGTGCAGTTCTTGGACACATGACCTTTCTGTCCACACTTGATGCAGTCTTCACTTCTGTCTACCGCATTTTTACACTCCTTTGCTAGATGTCCAAATTTAAGGCATCTGAAACATCGTAAAGGAACAACTTTTTTCCGTATTCGGCACACTGCCCATCCGATTTTCATTTTCCCCGCTTGAAGTATCTTTTTGGCAGCATTTACCGGGAGGCTAATGACTGCTATTTGCGTCCCTGCATATGCTGTCCTCAGGGATTCAATGCACGAAGTCTGCACGCCTCGTACTTCCTCGAACCGATCGGACGCCATCTAGATCTTTGCACTCGATAAGCATCTCGTGCGTTAGGCACCTCACTTCTGCAGCTTCTCCGAGAACCAGCTCTATCTTAATTCGGTGCTCGGAGGTTCTACCATTCGGTGCCTTCTTGAGCTCAAGCAGTAGTTCTCCTTTCACCGTCTTTCGTATCCGTGTAACGTCAGGGCCTAATCCACTTAGATCCGGGTTGGTCTTCACTTTTCGGAGAATATCACAATAGGATATGTCTCCAGTCTTCTTAATGACCAAAGCGTCCGGATTGACGTGTATCTTTCCTTGCCCCTTTTCTTCTACCTTTGTTCCCTTGTCTTTTTTATTGGCTCGACTTGATGTTTCTTCTTCTTGATGTTTCCTTAGAGGATTCGCCGTTTGTTCCGGGTTTTTCCTTGACGTTTCCTCTTTTTTCTCTTTTCGGTTCAGATGGGTGCTTTGTTTTACCACTGAAGCCGCCTTTTTAGTGACTATGTCGGCGTACGATGGTGTCGAAGATTCTTCATTATTTGGAGATCTCCTCCTTTTTCTTTGGGGATCTGGTAGTTGGCTCGTCAAAACCGCAGAGCTTGGTGGTTTGCTCACTTCTAGTTGCTGGCTTGTTTGATTGGCTTTACTAGATACTTTAATGATATTTTCATTTTTATCCTCGAATAGCCGGTTATAGTGCCTGCGTATAGCACTGGCCAGCTTCCTGATTTCAAGATGGACATTGTTTTTCCCCTTGATAAACTCCATTAAGGCGGTGACGTTCTTTCCTAGAGATTGTATTGCTTAATTTTTTCCACTGGTTTGGGACGTCAACCTGCTAGTTGGTGTTTCGCTGAAGTGAGGGCTAGGCGAGGTCTGCGAATTTTCCTTCAGTAGAGTTGTGGACGGTATTGGTATGTTCATACCCACCTCCTGCATTGCTACATCTACTGATTTCAGTGGCGGTGTTCGCATCAGTACAGAACTTCTTCTGAACGGATTTTCTCCTGTATTTTCGATTGTGCCTGTTTGGCTTGTTAGATTTGTTTGTTTTTGTTGGTTCATAATTGATCCCACGAGTATGGGGGAAAGGGAGGTCCACCACATCAGAGACCCCTGTAATGTGGTAAGGCTAAGTTACAACCAGAGGGCGCCAAGTATCTGGAGGACTCCGTTAGCGATGCTGTATGGCTTTTGTCTCCCCAGCACCATTCATGCCTCGGTACGGGTCGCATAACGCCTTGCATTAGGGACAGGAGACTTATTTAAGGGCGGCATCCACTCGCCCTGTTACAAAAACTTCATTGGGCTTATGTGATTTTTCCGTCACGCCTTCCGTTTTTGCCGCTCTTGGTCGGGGACTGATTATTGGCTATTCGCAGCTAACCTACATATCTGTAGGCCGTTCAGCTATCCGCCACCGTGCTGACCCCCCTGGTAGCCTAAGCTCGGCTCCAGGTACATAGCAATAGCTTACTTATGTCCAGATGTCTAAGCTTCCAATCAAGTCCTTCTAACCACCCGGTACAGAAAGCTTTTTCCAAGTCAACCAGGCGGCCATCCGTAAATTGGTTCTTGTATTTATTCCATTGGATATCCTGGACGAGTTTCCACTCGGCATGCCATGTCCTGAAACCGAATTGGCTATTTCGAATGATATTCTTGCTCTCAACACACTTAGACAGTGCTCTGTGGCCCACCTTCTCGAATATCTTGCTGACACTTGGAAGGAGACTTGCCGGGCTCGAGGTGTCCTTGCCCCTTTTAGGGACATGTTGCACCACTGCCGGATAGTATGCATTATTCAGTGCATTATTAAACAGGATGGTATACCCCCTATAGCCGTTGGTGGAAGGTGCCGGAGCACGGCATTTGTAATTTCGTCCGTACTCGCGAAGTTCTTCTTTTTGAGTGACCCCTTCATTGGCGAGATGGCATTGTTTGCCATAAGATCGTCGATGAACTTGGTAAAACGGAGGTTCTCGTGGTTCGGGCGAACACTATAATTCACTTTGTATACTTTCTGGAAGACAGCTCTCACTACCGCCACTTTCTCCTGAGGATCTTCGATCACAAAATAACTATTGTGTAGGGCGGCGCTCTCTGAATTATATCGATTCTAAACAATAAGTGTTCGTTGTCTGACGTTCTCGGAAGTATGAGTTGGTCGTTGCGAAAGAGGCGTTCAAAGTGAGCGTGGCTGTTGGCAAAGCGTGGCCAGCATACCCTACTATAATCGCGATGCGTTTGAGCGTACTTTGCTAGTGCAAACTCTTCCGGTATTTGGATTACGTCTACAAGTCCGTAATAGTCATTGTCGTATTCGATGGTTCGTAAATAGTTCGTCGACCATTCCTTCGTGTTCGCCAGTCTCAGTGGAGAAACTGCTTCTAGAAAATGACGGTTGCGCAGGTCGCACCACTGACCAAGTTCGCGCAGTGTTCTGCTGAGTTCGAGCACAGAAATCATTTTTTTAACGAAGTGAATGCGTAGGCAAAGGGAAAATATGAATGCTGCAGTGCCTATTTGCTTACATAAATGACGGTATAGTTTGAGGTGAATACGAACCTCAACTTCATTAGCTGTTTCCAATGGTGCACTGCAGATCAGATACCTTATCCCCTGTATGTGTCACTTTGATGAGGAATTCCTGTTTAATGTCGTTTCCCATGATTCAAGTGAACGACTTTTCGGGCCGAGATGGCGGTTTCAATACACTCCACATGAGCCAGCGTTGAATGTCTCACCAGGCAGATGTAATTCTACAGCCCGTGAAGCACATCATTGGAATTTCTTTCCCCAGTACTTTTCTACCGGAGCGGCAGGGAGCTTTCTAATTCTGGACCTTATTCAAAGTAACCTTGGTTTTCTGAAAGAGGGCTTAAATATTCAGTTGCCTCACAAGCGCAAGGAAACAACATTTGCTAAGAGCTATGCTGTGTTTAATCTTCCGCCCCTACCCACGAGTCTGAGAAGCGACGCAACAAGATTTCTGCGATCTCTTGGACGACGCCTACGGAGCTTGTCCGGAGTACGACATCAAAATCGTACTCGGAGACTTCAACGCCAGAATCGATAAGGGGAACATCTTTGGAGGAGTAGTTAGAAAGCATAGCCTCCTCGATACGACAACAGAAAACGGTTTCCGATTTACGCACTTTGCAGCAACTAGTAATACGGTAATAAGTAGGACAAGGTTTCCTCGCAACAAGATCTACACAGCAACCTGGCAGTCTCCAGATAGCCGAACTGCCAACCAAATTGACTATGTGCTCATAGACGTAAGACATGCGTCAGACATCCTAGATAGTAGAACGTTCACAGGGGCAAACGTCGGCTCTGACCATTTCCCAGTGGCCGCATGACTCAAAGCCCGACTTTCCAATGTTGGAACGCTGCATTAGCCCACCAAAAGAAGGTTCAACATTGGAAACCTGAGCACCACAGTGATCGCCAGAGAGCAACTGAGCGGACGACTCGCAAGTATGCCTATGTTGGACACAAACGCCAACAATATGTGGTCCTATTGCCACTCAGCCATCAAGGAAGCAGCTGGGACTACAATAGGCTACGCGTCACCATCAACAAAAAACTCGTGGTATGATGGTGAGTTTGGGCAGAAAAAGCGAACGACCGACGAGGCGTACCAAAAAGTGGTGCAAAGGAGAACACGAGGAAAAGAAGTTTCGCAGCCTCCTCAGACTCGATAAGAGCCTTTTATAAAAAAATCAAAAGCCTCGCAGAGGCTTTAAGAACGACACCCAGGTTATTCAAAATTGCAAGAACAATATTGTTACTGACCCGTAGGGAATAGTGGATTCTTTCAAGCAGCATTTCCAGCGGCTGCTTAACGAGCATAGAGAAGAGAGAGTGGTAGACGAAGAGATCCCGCCTCCAGTCGACGGTGTTGTCCCCCCTGAAGAACAACAAGGCCGCAGGTCCGGATTGATTACCATCAAAGTTCATCAAAGCTGGAGGCGATGTTCTGGTATAGAGCATGCACCTGATCATCTGTAGAATTTGGGAGGACGAGAACATGCCGAATACATGGAACACCAGCTCTAGTATATGCCCCATCTACAAAAAAGGTGATTACAAGATCCTATCCAGTGTATTGTGTGAACGTCTAGAATCGTTTTGCACCGCACTATTCTTCACATACCAGTGCGGCTTCCGGGCCGGCAAATCGACTATCTTCACGCTGCGACAAATCCTGGTGAAGGCCAGCGAGTTTCAAATCGATACCTATCAGCTCTTTATCGATTTTAAAGCCGCATATGACAGCATTCATCGCAAAGTCTTATTTAACGCTATGGCCGAATTTGGGATCTCGGGAAAACTAATCCGGATGTGCCGAACCGCGCCAACCATCATTCGATTCACCGTACAGTTCGTTTCCAGAACTTCCGAGCTTTTTGAAACCTTCATCGGATTTTGACAAGGCAATGCGCTGTCATGCGATTTCTTCAATCTCGTGTTGGAACAAATAGTGCGGCGGACTATCTTCCATAAATCGGTCCAGTTACTGGGCTACGCAGATGGTATTGATATTGTCGCAAGTCGCGCACCATTGTGGAAGCGTTCATGGCGATTAAAGATCAGGCGAAACGAGCTGGTGAAAAGCGATCCACCACCAATCACCTAGGACAAAATATAAAGATCGACAGCTATAATTTCGAGGTGATGAAGGAGTTCACATACCTCGGAGCAAACATAAACTCCACGAAAAAATTCTGCGTCGGACCCTATGAGCTGTACAAAGATATAGTCCGGAAGGCAAAAATCCATCGACTACAGAGCTACCTGGTTCGAGAAAAAGGGAACCGAATCTCCAAGTGATCGCGGACGCAAGACAACTTGGTCTTTCCGAAGCAGCATGCCCTGCAACATGCCAAGGATGTAAGGCTGTCTTAACTCAGGCCCAGACCCTAAGCGGGCATTCTGAACTAATATAATGTGATTGTGATAGACCCTCGATGTTAGAAAAGGATTCAGACAGGGCAATGACGCACTGTCATGTGATTTTTTCAACATCATCCTCGAAAAGATCGCGCCGGATTCACTAGCCAATACAAGAGGAAAGATCTATTTCAAGGCTGCACAATTGCTCGCATACGCTGATGACATTGACGTGATTGGGACAACGCAGCGAGATGTCAATGAAACTTTTGTAAGCATTGAAGCAGAGGCGGCTTAAGTGGGTTGGAAGGTAAACGAGGGCGAAACCAAATATGTATATGCTGTCGTCAAAGAAAGACGCACACTGCCGACGTCTTGGCCAGAGAGTCACTATCGGCAGCTATAACTTTGATGAAGTCAAGGATTTCAGCTGCCTTGGTAACAAGCGACAACGACAACAGCGCTAAGATTAGACACAGAATAACTCTTTCCAACCGCTGTTTTTCCGGGCGCAGGAGGCAATTGAGTAGTAGAGCCCTCTCTCGGAAAATGAAGGGGACCCTCTATAAAACCTTAATCATTCCGGTCCCCCTCTACGGCGCAGAGGCTTGTCAAAGTTGGATGAAGAGGCCTTTGGTCCTTTCGATAGGAAAATTCTGCGTACAATTTTCGCGTTTCGTTTGGGGTGACGGAGAGTGAAGGAAAATATTTAACGACGAACTGTGCGGGTTGTACAGCGACATCAGCCTAGTACGACGTCTACGGATCCAACGTCTAAGATCCAACCCGGAAGAACGATGTTGCAAAGGTCAGTCGCGTCTAAGGTGGCGCACTCAAGTGGAAAGGGATCTTAACCAACTGAGCGTGCAACACTGAAAACAGCTAGAAAAAAATCCTGCTAACTGGGAAGATTTGCTGGTTCGCCTCGAACCATAGCGCGGTCTTAAGAAGTAAGTAAGCATATTTTGGATCCCGTTGCATGTGGTGTTATCTACCCCAGTGCTCAGGATGCATCGTTGTAGTTGGGCTTAATCGGAATTGTCGACAGCACCCTCAGGGCCGAGAAAGCATCATATCGCAATTTCTTCTTAGCGTCACCTAAGAAGAAGAAGAAGTCATTTCGAAAAATAAGAGATAAGAAATTCTTTAATCTTAAATACCAGTGTACAAAAAATAAATAATTAAATCCACACTTTAACGGAAAACCTGGAATTTTTTCAAAAAACTGAAGAGTATTGGCAGCACTTGTCAACCGATCGGAATGTCATGGCGACTCGCAAAATAATGGGATTTCTCTTTCAATTGGGAATTTATTTTCTTCATTTCCAACATGGCTGACGGCTGCTTATAGCTTGCCAACTTTACGTTCGTGCATTTCTTTGTTATTATTTCCACAATTCGTGTTTGATTTATCATCTCAAATCGCATTCATCGAAATATTTCTGATTTGAATTTCATTTCGTTGCACTCGTTGGTTCCGTAGGTCTTTGTTTATTCGCATCCCAAAAAGTCAGTGAGTGCCTCTTGCCGTTGAATCAAACATTATCGCTCTATCGTCGTTGTCGTAGTTAGTAGTCCTCATTGCCGTCGTCGCGATTCTTTTATTGACACGGTACGCAAAGCAGAATAACTTGTTATGATATAGAAAAGTGTTTTCTAATTCGATGAAAGGGTTAAGGAAACTCCAATGTATTTCTCGCCAAAAGCCTAAAGATCTTAACATCCACCAACCGCTCCGGTCAAGTGAAAATGAAAATTTCTAAGTAAAATTCCTCGCGAACCTAGAGTGTACTTCCACTACATTAAATCGGAGTGTGTTCGATCGAAACGACAAATCCAAATTGCAATTAAAATTCCATTCTATCCGATCATTCGACTCAGAGCCTCGAGAGCAGGAGCGGGCAGCTACATACATACATATGTACACATGTATTTACGACTACTCGTCGTCCATCGAATCAAATCGAATCAAATCGAATCGCACCGCACCAAATCGTATTCAAATATTCGCGAATCTAGTGCGTGAAGTGAAAAAAGAATTATCTAGCCATAAAGTGAGAAATGAATGTGTAGCATAGTGATATTTCCCATTAAAAATAGAACGAAAAAGGAAGCAAGAAGCAAGAGAATCTACATGGTAGTCGGTTGCACTTGCGAAAACAGCAAAACGCAAACAACAGAAAAATAAAAGGAAAAATTGTGAAAAAGAACGGCGCGCGGCGCGTTCGCCAGTGAATAAGTGAGAATTTCCTATTAGAAGCACGAGAGCTTGCTCTTGAAATTCATTCATCTGCAACATACACTCCCAGCGCACAGCTGCCTTTCCGATTTTATTTCGAACATCATCATTCTGTCCCGTCCTATCCTCAATATTCAAACTCAAATTGAATTGGATTAGGATTCGCTGTCGGTCGGGTCGTCCATGGGGTGCACGTGAGCTATGCAAGGATTTCATACACACATCTGCCCTTCAACCCTGCCGCCTCTTTTTCGGTCTAATAGTATTCGCCACATTACACTCTACATACATACTATTGTGGATTAAGTAGCGCGATCATTGTGGTAAGTAAGAATCGACCGCGAAAAGCAATAAATCATTTTGTATTTTGGTTCTGATCGCGAAAAAGATGAAAAACGAATATAAACTAAGAATTATCTGCAAATAAAAACAAAAAAGAAAAGAAAAAAATCCGTGCTGCATGTCAATGCATTTATTAGCGCACTCACACAGGAACGCGCACCATCGTGTGAGGGGTTACGTACGATCGCGCGTGTACGGATAGGGTTTGGAATGTTTCGACCATCTAGGCGCTTCGGTATTGGTTGGTCGGTTTTTTTGTGAACTTTTTTGTTTTTTTTTTTTTTTTTGTTTTCATCTGATTTCGGGAAGGGGGCAACGAGAGCAATATGTGTTGGTGTCTGTTTATGAGGGATTTTTTGATTTTTGATTTTTATTTCTTCTTTCATTCTTTTGAATATTTTTATTTTTGATATTTACCATGGGCGAGGAGTGAGTTTTTTTTTTAATTTTTTTTTTATTTGAAAAACGTTGCAATATTATCAAAGGAAAAATGCCAGTGGGTCGAAAGGTCTAAAAGTATTTTTGTAAACAATTCGGTCGTGTGTCCCTGAATTTTTAGACCAGTCACTTTCAGACGATTAAATTCAATTTATTATTTGAGAGAAAATATTATTTTTGCTCGACTTGGCGGGGGCACTTCCGTGCCCCCAGATTATGTATTAGGTCTTGAAAATGCAGCGTAGTATTCTGCTTTCTTCGGGTGGACAAAAATGGTCCCAACAAGCACGACTCCGCTGGGGCTACGTGGACTTTTACACAGATGGGTCGAAAACCAGGGACGGGTTGGGTAGCGGAATCTTTTGCAAACAATTAAAACTATGTCAGGACCTAAAAATACCAGTTTATAGCAGATATCAGTGGAACCTGATATCTGTTACGAATATCTGTAACATCTGAAAGCCAAGCTGCCCTGAAATCGTTGGAGTGTTATACCTACACATCAAAGGCAAGCCTCGATTTCCGTCTATCTCTTAACGAGATGGCTCAGGAAATGAAGGAGCTGACATGCTCTCCAGAGAAGCAACGACGCAACGAACTAACATGGGATACGCTGGTACACCACTTACTTACTTTGATGGCGCTACAGTTCAGGGTGAACCAGGGCCTCAACCAATAAGCCTCTCCTGCCGGCCCGATCTTTGGCCAGCCGCTTCCAGTGCCGCACGCCCAGTTGGTTGAGGTCCCTTTCCACCTGTGCGCGCCAGCTTATGTAAATGCGGTCGTCCCTCAGGGTTGGAGTCGAAGACTCTTCGAGCCGGAGCGTTGATGTCCATTCGCTTTACATGGCCTAGCCATCTTAGACGTTGGATCCGAAGACGTCTAACTAAGCCGATGTCGCTGCACAGCCCGTACAGTTCTTGGTTGAATCTCCTCCTCCACTCTCCGTTTACACAAACGGGACCAAAGATTGCACGCAGAGTTTTCCTCTCGAAACGCCCAAGAGCCTCTTCATCCGCTTTTGATAACGTCTAAACCTCAGCGCTGTAGAGAAGGACCGGGATGATTAAGGTTTTGTAGAGGGAGGACGCCGTGGCGCAGTGGTTAGTGTGTTAGACACTGACGCACGATGAGCGAGTTCGGATCCCGATAACACCAACGCCATCGAATGTTTATTTCGCGGCGTCCCTCCTCGGCGGGGTACTGGCAAAACCCCTCGTAGTACAGTTGCCATGAAAAAGCTTCTCAACTCTCGCCGTTCGGAATCGGCATTAAACTGTAGGTCCCTTTCACCTATGTGGAAAATAAATCACACACAACATGGATGATTGAGAGAAGCTTGGCTCTGGTCCTTCATGGACTGTAACGCCACCAAAAGAAGAAAGAGGGATACCTTAGTTTTTCGAGAGAGGGCTCTACTACTCAGTTGCCTCTTGAGCCCGAAGAAGCAGCGGTTGGCAAGAGTTATTCTGCGTTTTGTCTCAGCGGAGGTGTTGTTGTCACTATCGAACCAAGGTAGACGAAGTCCTTGACTACTTCAAAAATATAGCTGCTGAATGTGACGTTCTGACCAAGACATCGGTGTTGCGCGTCTTTCTTGGATGACAGCATATATTTGGTCTTGTCCCCATTTACTCTTACACCCACTTTAGCCGCTTCTTCTTCAATGCTTGCGAACGCCTCATTGAGGTCTCGCTTTGTCCGTCCAATAACGTCAATGTCATCTGCGTAGACAAGCAATCGTGTGGACTTGAAGCAGATCGTACCTCTTGTATTGGCCGCAGAGTCCCGCACGATATTTTCAAGAATAATGTTAAAGAAATCACATGACAGTGCGTCACCCTGTCTAAAACCTTTTTTAACATCAAAGGGGTCAGTTAGTTCACCTCCGACCTTAATGGAGCAGCGAGAGTTCTCCATAGTCATCCTGCACAGTCTGACGAGTTTGGCAGGAATGCTAAAACATGACATGGCTCTGTATAGCTCGTCTCTATAAACACTGTCATGCGCGGCTTTAAAGTCGACAAAAAGATGGTGCGTGTCGACCTGGAATTCATGGGTCTTCTCCAAGATCTGCCGTAGTGTAAATATTTGGTCTATCGTGGATTTTCCTGGCCTGAAACCACACTGGTAGGAACCTATCAGATTGTCCACGAACGGTTTCAGGTACTTACACAGTACGGCAGAGAGGGTCTTGTACGCGATGGTTTATCCCTCTGTAATTGGTGCAGTCATAGGGGTCTCCTTTCACATGGACCGGGCAAACGATACTGAGATTCCATTCATCGGGCATACGTTCTTCCGACCATATCTTGCAGATGAGTTGGTGCATGTTCCTGACCAGCTCATCGCCAGCTGCTTTAAACAGTTCCGCGGGGAGTCCGTCTGCTCCAGCAGCTTTATAAGACTTAAGTTTCGATATCGCTATCTTAACACCGTCTAGGTCGGGTGGACGGGATTCTTCTTCGTCTTCGTCCATTGTGACTGGTTCGATCTGCCTGACGGCGGATCGCCGCTATACAGTCTGCAGAAGTGGTCCTTCCACAATCTCAGCATCGACTGTGACTCCACTACTAGTTGTCCGTGCTCATCCCTGCAGGTTTCTGCTCTGGCTTTATAGCATGTTCGTTTAACTTTCTGGTAAAATTTTCGAACGTCGTTCCTGCCGTAACATCTCTCCATCTCCTCGATCTCGCGCTTCTCGTGCTCCTTCTTTTTCCTTCTCAGAAGCGCATGCTCCTCCCTTCTTTTCTGTTCATAGAGCTCGCGGGCAGCCCTCGCCGTCGATGCAATGTGGCCATGTATGCATTCTGTTTCTCTACATGGGCCTGTCTGCGCTCATCATCAAACCAGGGGTTTCTCGACGGTGTTGGCTCGAAACCGAGTACATCTAGGCGGCCTCTCTAATGGCGTTTTGACAACGACTCCACTGCTGTTCTATGGTTTCTGCAGATTGCATCGGGACCTGAGAGAGCTTGAGGGAGACTTGATCGGCGAAGGTCCTGGCGGTCTCCTGCGATTGCAGCTTTCCGACGTGTTTTGGTGTTCTTACTCGACTCCGTTGGTTCCGAGAAATTTGCATCCGTACCTTGGCTGCAACAAGGTAATGATCCGAGTCGATGTTGGCTCCTCGAAAGGTTCGAACATCTAGGATGCTGGAGGAGTGTCTGCCGTCGATTGCAATATGATCAACTTGGTTGGTTGTCGATTGATCGAAAGACCGCCAGGTCCCCTTATGGATGTTGAGGTGTGGGAATCATGTACTTGCTACTACCAGGTTGTGTCCCTCCATAAAGTCCACTAGCCTTAGTCCGTTTTCTGATGTGGTGTTGTGTAGGCTGTGTTTTCCGATGACCCGTTCAAAGATAGCTTCCTTACCCAGCTTCGCATTGAAATCTCCTAGAACGATTTTGGTGTCATAGCTGGGACATTGCGACATTGCATACGTTCTGCCTAGGAGATCATAGAAGTCGTCTTTATGTCGGTCATCTTTCTCCTCTCTGGGGGCGTGGACACATAGTAAGCTTATATTGCCGAGATTGGCCTTGATGCGGATAGTTATGAGGCGTTCGCTTACATACTGGAAGCTTAAGACTTTTTTTCCTGAGTCTGCCTCGAACAACAAATCCGCATCCGAATAAGCGTTGTTTATTTTCTATGTAGCAGTTTCCGTTTTTCATACGCTTTTTGCCTGGCCCATCCCATCGCACTTCTTGGAGCGCGGTGATGTCTGCCTTATAGCAGTCCAAAGAGTTGACCAGTTGTTCGGCTGCACCTGGTCTGTTGAAGGACTCAACGTTCCAGGTGCAGATGCGATCAACTTCTTTAATCTGTTTGCTCGCTCCCTTCTCCCCTGGTACATCACTAGCAATCCTTAAACTAGAGCTTACGAATCAAGCCATGTCTGAGATAAACCTGAGATGGACCCAAGGACCTACAGTTGTGTTAGGGGCGCCCCCTAGTGAACATTTGTTCGCATAGCCCGTTGTTACCCATATGCATGTATTCTAATGATTCTAGAGAAGCGATCTCGGTAAAAAAAAAGCGCAGCTATATTTGCATGCTCCTGTATTTCATTCGTGGGATGGCAAAAGAACTGACAAAGGTCTGGTAGAACTAGCATCTATCCGACGGATGCTGGCCTGCTAAAAAGCGAGAAGAGCCACCGCAGACGAAAACCTTGCGGCACTGTTAATAAGTCCTATCCCCACCTCCTCATGGTGAGGAGATTTCCTCTGGAAATTTCAGACGGGTAAGGGCGGATGGCGAGCCTCCTGCGCCAAAAAAAAAAAAAAAAAAAAAAAAAAAAAAAAAAAAAACAGGTTTAGTCGGATAAAACGGCCCGGATTAATGTTGACGACCCTTGCAAAAAACGAATAAAGGACAATGATCTTCGGCTCTGTACGTGGAATGTAACCGCCATCCAGGAAATGCGATGGAATGGACCGGTTATAAAGCGGATGAAAAACTGCGACATTTACTACGGCGACTGCTTAGGGAGAGAGGACAACGATTGTTCGGATGCGGATTTGTTGTTCGAGGAGAACTAAGGCAAAAAGTCCTAAGCTTTCGGCATGTGCGTGAACGCCTCATAACGATCCGTATCAAGGCTACATTTTTTAACATCAGCCTGATCTGCGTCCACGCCCCCACGGAAGACAAGGATGACTCCACCAAAGATGAGTTCTACTATCTCCTAGACAGAACGTACATATGTATGCCGAATGTCCTCCTTCTAGCCAGTACGCGCTTCCGGCACCACGGTATATACAAAGGCACCTGTTAATCATTAACCAGATTGATCAAATCGTGATCGACGTCAGACACTCTTCCACTATTCTTGATGTTCGAACTTTCCGGAGAGCCAACATCGACTCGGACCACTGTCTTGTAGTAGCCAAAATGGGCCTACGGATATAACGAACGCAGCGGAGTAGAGTAAGAATACAAAGTTGTGACGTCGGAAAGCTACTATCGCCAGAAACCGCTCGTGCTTTTACCGATCGCGTCTCCCTTAAGCTTTCAAATACACCTCAACCCTCCACGCTGTCAATAGAACAGCAGTGGAACCTTTGCAAACAAGCCCTGAAAAACACTGCATCACAAGTTTTGGACTTCAAGGTTCAAGAAACACCTGGTTCGATGACGAGTGCAGGGGGATTCACACAGCGAAGTAGGATGCATATAAACCCTCGTTGCATAGCAGAACAAGAGCAGCTCGTGAGCTCTACGAGTTAAAAAAGAAGCGAGGAGCGAGGAGAGGTGTTACTGCGGGCATGACGTTCGAAAGTTTTGTTAACAGATGAAGCGAACATGCCAAGGTTATAAAGCCAGAACGGAAACCTGCAGGAATGAGAACGGATACCTAGTAGTAGAATCGCAGTCGTTGCTGAGAATATGGAAAAACCACTTCTGCTGGCTGTATAACGGCGATGTAAGTCAATATGCCGCTGTCAGACAGAATAATTCATTTCTTAACGACGAAGACCGCAGAGAATTCCGTCCACCTCAAACTCGAGTCGAATAAAGCTGCTGGCGCAGATGAACTGTCTGCTGAGCACTTCAAGGCAGCTGGAGATGACTTGGTTAGAAGCATGCACCAGCTCATCTGTAAAATATGGTTAGAGAAAAGTATGCCCGAGGAATAGAGTCTCAGCATCGTATGCCCACAAGAAAGGAGACCCCTCTGACTGCGCCAACTACAGAGGAATAAGTCTTCTTAACATCGCCTACAAAATCTTCTCTGCCGTTTTGTGTGGGGACGTCTGGAACCTTTTGTAAATAAGCTGATAGGTCCTTATCAGTGCGGATTCTGGCCGGGGAAGTCCACCATCGACCAAATACACTACGGCAGATTGTGGAAAAAACCAATGACTTGTTGACTTTTAAATCGTCCAACGTCTCTGGTTTATCGGCATAGACTAGTGACTTCAGCTACCCCCAAAGAAAGTAATCTAAATGTTTCAGATCTCACGATCGTAGAGGTCTGTTCACAGGTCCATTGCGCTAAATTATGCGCCCAGCTAATGTTTTCCACACGTTGTGTGGCACGCTGCGTCATCTTATTGAAACCAAAGCTCTGTCACATCAATGCCATTCAACTGAGGAACCATGAAGTCAGAAATCAAGTTTCTATAGCGCTCTCCATTGACGGTAACATTCTGGCCGGCATCGTCCTTAATGAAATATGGGCCGATGATTTCACCAACCCATAAAGCATACCAAAGAGTGAGTTTTAATAGTTGTAAGAGTGTCTTGATAAAGGCTCCTGGGTTTTCTCCACTCCGAATTTGGCAATTTTGCTTGTTTGCATATCCATTTAACCAAAAATGGACCTCATCTGAGAACAACATTTTGCGTTAAAAATGAGGATCAAGCTGAACCATGTTTTCGGCACATTCACCAAACTAACGACGCGTAATTTTATAAGCTTTTAAGCCGAGATCTTTCCGTAAAATCTTCCACAAAGTGAATGGGCATAGCTTCAATTGTTGTGCACGATGGCGAATCGACCCATTCAGATTCTTCTCAAACCGCGCTCCACAACTGTAATAACTTCTTTCTGTTCGTACTGTTTGTCGTATTTTCTCACTTATGAGGCCAGCAATCCATGGAGGATCTGAACCTAATCTATAGCTGCCTTCCATCCTTGACGGTCCAGTTATAAGGACCATCCGCGTTTACTTGGTCTTCCTCTTCATCTCGAACCAGGAGGCTCGAAGTCGAAGACCCTCTTAGCTGGAGCGTTGGTGTTTATGCGGTCGATGTGGTTGAGCCAATGTAGTCGACGGATCTTTGTTTTCCAGACTATATCCGCATCTTTGAACAGCTCATAGAGCTTGAGGTTATGTCTTCCCCTCCATTCATTCTTTCGAAAGAACGCAAACCAAGCTCCGCTGTCATGCTTATCGTCCAGTTTTCGACTCCATAGAGCAAGACTGACAGTAAAGCATGACTTTGTTTCTTCGCGTGAGGAGTTTTGATTCAAGTTGTTTGGACAAACCGAAGTAGCGGTTGCCAAGAGCAATTTTATGTCGGATCTCCACCCGAGGTCAATCGTTATATGTATTCTGCCCCAGGTGGGACAGATCGGTTCTTGTTTGGCAGCATGTACTTTGTCTTATCTTCGTTGACTTTAAGACCAACTCCTTTCGCCTGTTCCTCAATCGCCATGAAAGCTTCAACAACGTCATGCTGAGACCGCGCGATAATGTCAATATCATCCCCGTATGTTAGCAGCTGGTCAGACTTGTAGCAGATAGTCCTTTCCCTGTTGACGCCTGCCCGTCGCACTATCTGCTCCAGCACCAAATTGGAGAAGTCATACATCGCGCATATCCTTGCCGAAATCGGGTGCATGTTTCAAACGGTTCAGAGGCTCTAGAACCGAACTGCACGGTGCATCGCGTATTTTCTTAGCGTGGCGTGACACATCCGGATCAGTTTTCCTGGTATCCCGAATACGACAGATGAGCTGGTGCATGCGCCCTACCCTACCAGCTAATCTCCAGCCGCTTTAAATAACTTGGCAGACAGGCCGTCTGCACCCGCGGCTTTATTAGATTTAAAGTTCGAGATTATCAGCTTAATTTCATCTAGTTGGGATGGACGAAATTCTCTTGCATCTTCGTCCGTTCGGATGGCTCATTCTACCTGACAGCGGTATCAGATCTATCATCGCCGTTAAACAGTCTACAGAAGTGTAGACTGTGTAGACCATATTCTCAGCATCGACTGTGACTCTACTACTATTTGTCCATCTTCATCCCAACAGGCTTCTGTTCTGGCTTTATAGCCCTGGCGTGTTCGTTTTACTTTTTTGTAAAACTTGCGAGCGTTATTCCTGTGTCAGCATCTCGCCATCTCCCCGATTGCACGTTTTTCATGCTCTCTTTTGTTTTTCCTTAAAAGCGTGCATTCCTTTCTCTTTTTCTGCTCATAACGTTCACGAGCGGCTCTCGTCCTTCTTTGTAGCATGGCTTTGTAAGAGGCTTGCTTTGCTACGTGGGCTTGTTTGTTCGCATTGCTCAGGGAAACCAGCGGTTTCTGGCGAGCGGCGGTTTGAAACCCAGTACATCAGAGGCAGCGTCTCTGATCGCACGCTTGCAATGTTCCCACTGTTGTTCTGTAGATTGTGCCTGTATCATCGGATTTTGCGAGAGATTGAGGGAAACTTAATCGGCATAGGTCCTAGCGGTCTTTTGCGATTGTAGCTTTTCGACGTCAAGCTTTCGCTGTCCATCTCGACTCCGTGGCATCCTTGATATCCTCATTCGTACCATGGCTACAACAACATAGTGATCCGAGTCGATGCTGGCTCTTCGTAAGGTTCGTAAATCTATCTAGGATTCCGGAGGAGTGCCTAGCGTCCGTCCCAATGTGATCAATCTGGTTGGTGGTTATCTGATCAGGTGATCGCCAGATTCCTTTGTGGATGTTGAGATGCGGAAATCGCGTGCTAACTAGAATGAGATTAGCCGGTGTCCGTTTTCGGACCTTGTGTCGTGTAGGCTATACTTCCCCGTGATCGACTCAAATAATTTCCTCTTTGCCAGTACACAGTATGGACTATGTTTGTATCGACATGGGCGTACGTTCTGTCTAGAAGATCGTAGAAGCCATCTTTGAGTCGATCGTCCTCTTCTTCGGTTGGGGCGTGAACGCAACGAAGGCATTCGCTTACATGCCGAAAGCTTACAATTTTTTGTCGGAGTCTTCCTCGAACAACGAATCCGCATCCGAATAAGCGTTGTTTGTTCTTCTTGTAGGAATTCCCCTAGTAGATGTCGAAGTTTTTCATCCGTCTTTTGCATAGTACATCGCACTTCTTGGATTGCGGTTATATCTGCTTAGTATCAGTTGTGGGTTTGCTCCAATTGATTGCCTGCACCCGGTCTGTCATTCCAGGTGCAGACTCGCAAGTCATTTAGGCGTTTACACATTTACACATTTCGATTTGATTGCCTTTCTTTTCCTAGAATTGCTACACCAAACAATCAACAGTTGCGTCTTGCCGGCTCCTAAATTTGAACATGTAATTAGCACTCTTTAAGAATTAAAACATTTTCTTAATTGTTTCCGGAAATTTTCAGTTATTTTTTAAGTAAGAGATTGGAAAAGGCTAATTTGCTTCGAAGAAAAGAGAGAGCTTGTAATCAGGTACAACGTCCGTCAAAGAAGATGTCATTATAGTAAGAGCAGCGAAGGCAGCTCCATAAAAAGCTTCTGAATAAATCAATAAATGAAATTTAATTAAGTGTATTTGGGTATCGTCAAAAACGATCCGGCGAGGTTTGTACGATAACAAACTACGTGGAGTTTATTGATCTCCGTTTCGTATAGATCCGCTAGTTCATCAAAGAAGTATTCTCCCAGAAAACGGAGGGCAGTGCAATTGCATAGGAGATGGGAAAGATATTCTTCCTCTTCCTTATCATGACACCTACTGTAATAATCGTTATATGGCAGTCCTAATCTCTAAAACGCAAATTCCTGTTAGGAATCCGATATTGCTGATTCTATGTATATTGCCGGCGTATTTTTCGCAGGTTTGTGGTTCTACATTGACAGTACCTGGGACAGGTTTGTCTCGCGTAGTTGCATGTATCAAAGTCACATCATCCCCAGTGCTACAGTGCCTGTTTCGAGATTTTATATTTAGCTACTGTTTCACAGTTACCTGGTATATCACTATGCTCAGGTACCCAGCACAATGTAACAGCGCATCTGCTCGATACATCATTTAGATATTTGTGACAGTGCCTGACCAATTGGTAAATATACTAACTTACTTAACGGGCGCTACAGTTCGGGGTGAACCTGGGCCTCAACCAACATGCCTCTCCACCTAGCACGATCTTTCGCTAGTCTTATGCCGCACGCCCAGTTGGTTGAGGTCCCTTTCCACCTGTGCGCGCCACCTTAGGTGCGGCCGTCCTCTATTTCTTTGTCCCTCACGGTTCGATTTAAAGACTCTCCGGGCCAGAGCTGTGGTGTCCATTCGCTCTACATGGCCTAGCCATCTTAAGCGTTGGATTCGAAGACGCCTGACTAGACTCATGTCGCTGTACAACCCGTACAGTTCGTGATTGAATCTTCTCCTCCAACCCCCCTCTGTGTTTATGGGACCGAAAATCGCACGCAGAATCTTTCTCTCGAAACGACCAAGGATTTCCTCATCCGCTTTAGATAAAGTCCATGTTTCTGCGCCGTATAACAGGACGGGGATAATTAACTTCTTATATAAGGTCAACTTGGTCGTACGAGAGAGGGCTCTACTTCTCAGTTGCCTCTTGAGCCTAAAGAAGCAGCGGTTGGCAAGAGTAATTCTGCGCTTGATTTCGAAACTGGTGTCGTTGTTCCAAGTCACTGCGGAGCCGAGGTATATGAAGTCCTTAACCACCTCGAACTTATATCTGCCAATATGCACGTTCTGTCCAAGACGTCGGTGGTAAATGTCCTTTTTCGATGACAGCAGATATTTAGTCTTGCCCTCATTTACTGCCAAACCAATTTTTGCCGCCTCCATCTCAATACTCGCAAACGCCTCATTGACATCTCGCAATGTCGTCGGCGTATGCAAGTAGTTGCGAGGATTTGAAATAGAATCATTTCTAATATGATGTTAAAAAAAATCACACGACAACGCATCGCCCTGTCTAAATCCTTTTTTGACTTCGAAGCTATCGGTCAGTTCTGCACCGATTCGGATGGAGCAGCGAGCATTTTCCAGAGTCATCGTGCATAGTCTGACGAGCTTAGCAGGGATGTCAAAAGTAAACATGGCGTTATATAGCTCGTCTCTAATTAGGCTGTCGTATGCGGCCTTGAAGTCGACGAACAGATGGTGCGTGTCGACTTGAAATTCATTGGTTTTCTCCAGGATCTGCCGTAGTGTGAAGATTTGATCGATAGTATACTTCCCTGGCCTGAAGCCACACTGATAAGGACCTATCAGCTTGTTTACGAACGGCTTCAGGCGTTCACACAAAACGTCCTGTATGCGACATTAAGGAGACTTATTCCTCTATAGTTGGCGCAGTCCAAGGGGTCTCCTTTTTTGTGGATCGGGCAAACAATGCTGAGACTCCATTCCTCGGCCATGCTTTTCTCTGACCATGTCTTACAGATGAGCCGGTGCATGCTCCTAACTAGCTCACCCCCAGCCTCTTTGAAGAGCTCAGCAGACAGTCCATCTGCGCCAGCAGCTTTATTCGACTTGAGTTTCGACATGGCAATCTCAATTTCGTCGAGGTCAGGGAGACCGAATTCTCTGCGATCTTCGTCGTTAAGAAATGGATCATTCTGCCTGACGGCGGTATGTTGGCTGTCATCGCCGTTATACAGTCTGCAGAAGTGGTTTTTCCAAATTCTCAGCATCGACTGCGATTCTACTACTAGGTGTCCGTTGTCATCCTTACAGGCCTCCGTTCGGGCTTTATAGCCTTGAGACATTCATTTTATCTGTTGGTAAAATCTTCGAACGTCGTGCCTGCAATAGCACCTCTCCAAGTTTTCAATCGCCCGCTTCTCGTGCTCTTTCTTTTTTCTCTTGAGAAGCTTCTGTTCCTCCCTTCTTTTAAGCTCGTAGAGCTCACGAGCCGCTCTTGTTTTTTTGTGTAGTGAGGCTTTGAATGCCTCCTGCTTTTCCGCATGAATCCTTCTACACTTGTCATCGAACCAGGTTTTTCGTCGTGGTGGACTTTAATGCCCAGCACTTCCGTTGCTGTGCTCTTCAGGGCTTATTTGCACATGCTCCATTGTTGCTCTACTGACTGAATGGATACGCGTTGGCGTATCTTGGCTACTACAAGATAGTGATCTGAGTCGATGTTCGCTCCTCGAAAAGTGTGAACATCTATAATAGTGGAGGAGTGGCTGACGTCAATCAGGATGTGATTAATCTGGTTGGTGACTGATTGATCTGGCGACCGTCAGGTGCCTTTGTGTATATCGAAGTGGGGAAATCGTGCGCTGGTTAAAGGAAGATCGTGGCAAGGTCGATCAGCCTGTGTCCGTTATCGGATATGGTGTCATGTTGGCTGTGTTTGCCGATGACCCGTTCAAAGATGCTTTCTTTATCCAGCTTAGCGTTAAAATTTTCTAGTATGATTTTGGTATCATAGCTGGGGCATTTGGTATATGTTCTGTCTAGGAGATCAAAGAAATCATCTTTTATGGAGTCTTCCGTGGGGGCATGGACGCTTATGAGGCTGATGTTACAGAAATTTGCCTTGATGCGGATCGTTATGAGGCGTTCACTCGCATACTGGAAACTTAGGACTTTATGTCTTAGTCCACCTCTAACAACAAATCCGCATCCAAATAGTCTCTCTTCTCTCTCCCTATAATACCTACCGTAGTAAATGTCGCAGTTTTTCATCCGCTTTTTACCCGGTCCATTCCATCGCATTTCCTGGATGGCGGTTATGTCCGCTTTATAGCGGTCTAGGGCATCCGCAAGTTGTTCAGCCGCACGTGGTCTGTTTAGGGACTTAACATTCCACGTACAGACCCGAAGGTCCTTGTTTGTTTTTTGTTTTCTTAAAGATAGATCCGTTCCGTTTGATTATCCGAGGCAGTTATTTGTTTCTGATGGTTTGCTAGACCATAGCCCAACCGATACTAATCCTGTTTGGTGGCGCAGGATACTCGCCATTCGGCCTCTTCCGTCAGTAATTTCCCTTGTAAGGAAATTTCCAGATGGCACCACGAGTAGGTGGAAGTAGGACCTGACTAGCAGAGCTGCAAGATGTTCGGCTGCAGAGGCTCTTACTTGCTTTTGGTCGGGCCAGCATCCGTCGGCAGATGCTACCCCTACGAGGCCTTTGCTAGTCCTTTACCATCCAAAATTGGTATATATAAGTTTGAGGTAATTAAGGACTTCGTCTACCTTGGCTCCGCAGTGACCTGGAACAACGACATCAGTTCCGAAATCAAACGCAGAATCACTCTTACCAATCGCTGTTTCTTTGGGCTCAGGAGGCAATTGAGAAATAGACCCCTTTCCCGAACGACAAAGTTGACTCTATGTATGTATGTACATATGTTGGCGTTACAGTCCATGAAGAACCTGAGCCGAGCTTCTCTCAATCACCCATGTTGTGTGTGATTTCATTTTCCCATAGGTGAAAGGGACCTACAGTTTATTGCCGGTTCCGAACGGCGAATTTCGAGAAGCTTTTCACGACAATTTTACTACAGGGGGTTTTGTGAGAACCCCGCTGAGGAGAAACACCGTGAAAAACACGTTCCATGACATGGCTGTGTCGGGATTCGACCCCGAGTCATCGGCGTCAGAGGCCAACACACTACCCATTGCGCCACGGTGCTCTCAAGTTGACTCTATACAAGACCCTTATTATCCCGGTCCTGCTGTACGGCGCAGAAGCTTGGACATTATTAAAGACGGATGAGGAGGTCCTCGGACGGTTCGAGAGAAAGATTTTGCGTGTGATTTTCGGTCCTATAAAAGCAGACGGGGGATGGAGGAAAGGATTCAACCACGAACTTTATGGGCTGTACGGCGACATAAATATAGTCAGGCGTCTACGGATTCAACGCCTAAGATAGCTAGGCTATGTAGAGCGAATGGACACCACAGCTCTAGCCTGGAGAGTCTTTGAATTTAACCCCGAGGGACGAGAAAACAGAGGACGGCCGCACTTAAGATGGCGTACACAGGTAGAAGGGGACCCCAGCCAACTGGGTGTGCGGCAAAGGAAAAGGCTAGAAAAGGATCATGCTAGTTGGAGGGTCATGTTGGTTGAGGCCCAGATTCACCCCGAATTGTAGCGCCCGTTGCGCTGATGATTCGCGAAGGAAAATTATCAGAACCTTTTGAAATCAAAACTGAAGTCAAACAAGGCTGTTTACTCTCACCAATGATTCCTCGTGGTTCTAGATAAAGTAATGAGGAAATTTACAAGCAGACCGAGACGCTTGCAGTGGGGACTAGCGGACAGCGTTGAATACATTGATTTTGCTGATGATTTGTGCTTGATATCTCACACTCTAAATGATATGAGAGAAAAACTTGAGCGCCTTGATACCCGAGGAAGGAAAGTTTGTCTCAGAAAAAAAATTCAAAACAAAACTAAAGAAGTAAGAATCAACACAAAAAAAACAACCAACAACTAGAGGTGCGTGCGCAATAAAATAATTCCAATACCTTGGAAGGATCGTGTCTAAGAGGGGTGGCACAGGCGAAGACGTAACCAATAGGATAACAAGGACCAAAGGAGCATTTGCACAACTGGCACTAGTGCAGAAGTCGAACCAAATAAGGAGAAGTACTTAACTTCGGATATTTAAAACAAAAGTCAAATTCGTACTCCTCTATGGCTGTCAGACATGGAAAGTTACGAAGACAGTCACTAGCAAGTTGCAAGCGTTTATAAATAAATGCCTCCGCAGAATTTTTAACGCACATTGGCCACAAAGAATATCAAACGACGATCTATTGAGAAGAGGGAAAGCCAGTCATATTGGAGAAATCATAAAGAAAATTAACTAAAATTAAATTAACTCTGGGAAGACCAAACATCTGCCGTCAAGCCTTAGAGTGGAATCTCCAAGGAAACTGCAAAATAGCTCGAAAGAGCTCTGTAAAAAAGGAGATAAAATTGGAAGGCAAGAACTGGGAAGAAATAAAGCAGATGACCCAAAACCGTGTACGGTAGAGATCTTTTGTTGCAGCCCTACGTCCCCCGCGGGAATAAAGGAGTAAACTAACACACGATCGTACGCATCATGTCCTCCTTATCCTCCCCAGCACTGTCAAAATAGTCTATGTATTTTGATACTTCAACACTTTCTTTAGCACTTAGCACTTTCTTAGCACAACATTACCATTATTGCTTGTAATGTGTCGATATAGTTACGTTATTCATTCAACAGTTTGAATACAATTCTATCACCACTGATAGTTCTTTTTAGGTCTGGCTTCAACCTGGGATACATACCCCAAATTTGGAGAGAGGTCAATCTTGGCTTCATCCCCAAGGTTGGGAAGCCAAGTGAGCAATCTAAATCCTATCGTTCTTTCTAAAAACAATGGAGAAACTGATAGAGCTCCACATTAGAGGTATCCTGGAAAATCAGACACCTCTGCATCCCAACCAATATGCATATAGCAAAGAGCCATCTACCGAGAATGCACTACACCACCTGGTGACGCGCATTGAAAATAGTTTCACACTATCGCAATCTGCGCCTTCCTCGATATAGAGGGAGCCTTCGATAATACTGGCTATGATTCGATCACCACTGCACTATCCTGCAGGGGTGTGGACCATCCCGCTAATCACTGGATTATGGCGATGCTAAATAGCCGTATCATATCAGCCACATGCGGAGAGGTCTCAGTGACAGTATCGGCGGCTAGAGGATGCCCACAAGGGGGAGTCCTCTCACCACTTGGGACTACGAGGTCATCGGATATGCTGATGACCTAGTAGTCAGTGTTACGGGCAAGTGCGAGATCACTGCATGTGAGCGCATGCAGCCTGCGCTCCAACTTATCTCTGACTGGTGTGGCAGAGAGGGCTTATCTATTAACCCTAATAAGACAATCTTAGTCCCATTTACAAAGAGGAGAAAGGTATAACCCTGCTCAATCTTTCTAAATGGCACACACATAGGATTTTCAGAGGAGGTAAAGTATTTAGGTATTGACATAGACCGCAGACTCAACTGGAACTCCAATATGAAAAATAATCTCATGAAAGCGACTAAGGCCATGTGAGCCTGTCGACGCACATACGGTAAAACCTGGGGACTTAAAACTAAGGTAGTCCACTGGTTATACACCGCGATAGTAAGACCTATCGTCACCTACGGGTCCGGACAAAAGTTGAGCAAAAAACTACAATTGTTAAGCTTCAACGCCTTCAGAGACTAGTGTGTCTCGGCATCACAGACGCTATGCCAACCTGCCCCACGGCAGCCAAAGAAGCACTCATTGGACTCACGCACTGCACCTTTTTATCAAAAAGGTAGCATTACGCAGTGCAATCAGAATCCTCTGCTCGGGAACAAAAATGCCATGTAGACCCGTAGGCCACATGTCCATATTACAACACCTTCCCGAGCTAGATATATGTAATTACTACGGTCTTGGACGCATTACCGCACACCTTCACCTTCGACAAGAGATTTGAGATACTGATTCCAAATCGCTCAGCATGGGAAAACAGTGAAACGCAAGATCTCAAAGGCCTTGGGAACAAGTCCCAGCATCTTCCAAGCAGAGCTGCATGCCATCCTAACATGCGTCAATCTAAATCTCGAGACTGGCATTAGAGGAGTAACCATCAACATACTCTCTGATAGCCAAGCAGCGCTTAAAGCGCTGGGTTCGTACAGTGTGAACTCAAAAACCATCAAGGAATGTCATGACGCTCTACAAGACCTCGCCAAAAGAAACAATGTTAAACTTCGGTGGGTGCCAGGACATAAAGGTATCAAGGGCAATGAAATTGCCGACCAACTTGCCAGGAAAGGTTCCAGCGATAAATATATAGGTCCGGGACCATTCTGCGGCATTCCCGGGTCTAAGATAAATTACTACTTAGACAATTGAGAAAAATTGCAACACCTGTCCTTTTGGAACAGCGTTCGGGGACTGCGTCAATCTAAACGACTTATACGACCCCTGAACAAACACTCTTGTGACATACTCAAACTCAATAGGGTGGATATCAGAAGACTAGTCAGCTACCTAACAGGACGCTGCGGTCTGAGATATCATCTAAACAAAACTAGCCTCTCGTCCGAAACTGAGTGTCGGCTCTGTCTCGAGGACGAAGGGACGGCGGAACACATATTATGTGAGTGTGCTGCTCTCTGCCATCTTAGGAAGAGTATCCTTCTCAGTGAAGCTATGACTCCTGAGGGGATCACCTTAGCTCCTACGAGAAGCATTCTCAACTTCATTATAGAAGTGGAGAGGCTCCTCGGCTAATGGGCTAGCAGGTACAATAGATCTGCAAAGGTCGCAGTGCCGTATTGCTCTGATTACTCTGTAATCTGATCATCTTTTCTAATTAACTGGTATTTAGATCGATGACGGAAAATCAAGTTATGAACAGAAAGATAGCTTACTGGACGAAGAATGCGTTCGCACCCCAGTTATCTCCGCAAAAATACGATATTTTTGTAATAAAATTTTATTTGTACGCAAAAACGTACTATGAGTGCTGCAAAAATTCGTTGCGAAAAATGTGTGAAAAAAAAAAAAAAACGCGAAAGTCCCTGATACATAACGAACTGACGCGCAACAGAATAGGCGGTGAGTACAGTGGATGGCTATTGCTTTGGAATGCGCACCGAGTCAGATAAGCAGGGATTGTGGTTTTTATCTCCACCTATTCACTGGCGCTTTGGTTTTTCATTTTCCTTTACTTAATATTGCTTTTACAGTCTGCTGCTAATATTAGGCGAGATACTGGTGTGCTTTAAGTGACACAATTTATAAGAGCCGGGCTAGGTTGTAAATATTTTTGTTAGATATTGGAGTGTGGTAAACAAATCTGCCACAAGATAGTCAAGTGTTGTTTACTTACGCGCTTTTTTTTTTCATTATCTTTTCTGGTTTCTTATTTTTTAAAAGAGTTGCGATCTGGTTGTTTTGTCCGATAAATCTGCGGTTGTCTTACTTAGGGTTTTAGAAAATTTAAGTTTCTTTCTTGTTTACGGTAATGTCTCGCTAATCCGAATAACCTTCATATCGAGTTAATCCGTAGCCTGTAGTCCGTATCTACCCCGATTCTTTTACGCTGTAATACGAATTCCTACTAATAAAAAACTTACAAATGCATTGGGTTTTACAGTTATTTTTATTTCAATAATAGGGGGTGGCCGTGGTGCAGTGGTTAACATCATCGACCGTCAAGCCGAAGGTCCATAGTTCAAATTCGTTTCATAGCCAAGAAAAAGCAATTCCTATACGGAAAAAAGTATGCAAACACAGTTGTGAATGGAAAGCGACCAAACGTACTTCAGCAGGCATAACACTCACAGTATATACTTACTTACTTTGAAGGCGCTACAATTCGGGGTGAACCAGGGCCTCAACCAACAAGCCTCTCCAGCCAGCCCGATCTTCGGCCAGCCGCTTCCAGTGCCGCACGCCCAGTTGGTTGAGGTCCCCTTCCACCTGTGCGTGCCACCTTAAATGCGGTCGTCCTCTGCTGCGTCGTCCCTCGGGGTTGGAGTCGAAGACTCTTCGGGCCGGAACGTTGATGTCCATTCGCTCTACATGGCCTAGCCATCTTAGACGTTGGATCCGAAGACGTCTAACCAGGCCGATGTCGCTGCCCGTACAGTTCTTGGTTGAATCTCCTCCTCCATTCTCCGTTTACACAAATGGGACCAACGATTGCAGAATTTTCCTCTCGAAACGTCCAAGAGCCTCTTCATCCGCTTTTGACAACGTCCAAGCCTCAGCGCCGTAGAGGAGCACCGGGATGATTAAGGTTTTGTAGAGGGAAACCTCAGTTTTTCGAGAGAGGGCTATACTACTCCATTGCCTCTTGAGCCCGAAGAAGCAGCGATTGGCAAGAGTTATTCTGCGTTTTATCTCAGCGCTGGTGTCGTTGCTGCTTGTCACTACGGATCGAAGGTAGACGAAGTCCTTGACTACTTCAAAAATATAGCTGCCGAAGGTGACGTTCTGACCAAGACGTCGGTGTTGTGCGTCTTTCTTGGATGACAGCATATACTTGGTCTTGTCCCCATTTACCCTTAGACCCACTTTCGCCGCTTCTGCTTCAATGCTTGTGAACGCCTCATTGACGTCTCGCTTTGTTCGTCCAATAACGTCAATGTCATCTGCGTAGGCAAGCAATTGTGTGGACTTGAAGTAGGTCGTACCTCTTGTATTGGCCGCAGAGTCCCGTACGATCTTTTCAAGAATAATGTTGAAGAAATCACATGACAGTGCGTCACCCTGTCTAAAACCTTTCTTAACATCAAAGGGGTCGGTTAGTTCACCTCCGACCTTAATGGTGCAGCGAGAGTTCTCCATAGTCATCCTGCATAGTCTGACGAGTTTGGCAGGAATGTTAAAACATGACTTGGCTCTGTATAGCTCGTCTCTATAAACACTGTCATACGCGGCTTTAAAGTCGACGAAAAGATGGTGCGTGTCGACCTGGAATTCATGGGTCTTCTCCAAGATCTGCCGTAGTGTAAATATTTGCTCTATCGTGGATTTTCCTGGCCTGAAATCACACTGGTAGGAACCTATCAGATTGTCCACGAACGGTTTCAGGTACTTACACAGTACGGCAGAGAGGATCTTGTACGCGATGGCTTATCCCTCTGTAATTGGCGGTCTCCTTTCTTATGGACCGGGCAAACGATACTGAGATTCCGTTCATTGGGCATGCGGTCTTCCGACCATATCTTGCAGATGAGTTGGTGCATGTTCCTAACCAGCTCATCGCCAGCTGCTTTAAACAGCTCCGCGGGGAGTCCGTCTGCTCCAGCAGCTTTATAAGACTTAAGTTTCGACATCGCTATCTTAACCTCGTCTAGGTCGGGTGGACGGGATTCTCCTTCGTCTTCGTCCATTGTGAATGGTTCGCTCTGACTGACGGCGGCATTTTGACTATCATCACCGTTATGCAGTCTGCAGAAGTGGTCCTTCCACAATCTCAGCTCCGTGTCAGTTGTCCGTGCTCATCCCTGCAGGCTTCTGCTCTGGCTTTATAGCCTTGGCATGTTCGTTTTACTTTCTGGTAAAATTTTCGAACGTCGTTCCTGCAGTAACATCTCTCCATCTCCTCGATCTCGCGCTTCTCGTGCTCCTTCTTTTTCCTTCTCAGAAGCGCATGCTCCTCCCTCCTTTTCTGTTCATTGAGCTCGCGGGCAGCTCTCGTCCGTCGATGCAATGTGGCCATGTATGCATTCTGTTACTCTACATGGGCCTGTCTGCACTCATCATCAAACCAGGGGTTTCTCGACGGTGGCGGCTCGAAACCGAGTATATCTGAGGCGGCATCTCTAATGGCTTTCCGACAACGACTCCATTGCTGTTCTATGGTTTCTGCAGATTGCATCGGGACCTGAGAGAGCTTGAGGGAGACTTGATCGGCGAAGGTCCTGGCGGTCTCCTGCGATTGCAGCTTTCCGACGTTAAATTTTGGTGTTCTTACTCGACTCCGTTGGTTCCGAGAAATTCGCATCCGTACCTTGGCTGCAACAAGGTAATGATCCGAGTCGATGTAGGCTCCTCGAAAGGTTCGGACATCTAGGATGCTGGAGGAGTGTCTGCCGTCGATCGCAATATGATCAATTTGGTTGGTTGTCGATTGATCGAAAGACCGCCAGGTCCCCTTATGGATGTTGAGGTGTGGGAATCGTGTACTTGCTACTACCAGGTTATGTCCCGCCTTAAAGTCCACTAGCCTCAGTCCGTTTTCTGACGTAGTGTTGTGTAGGCTCTGCTTTCCAATGACCCGTTCAAAGATAGCTTCCTTACCCAGCTTCGCATTGAAATCTCCTAGAACGATTTTGGTGTCATAGCTGGGACATTGCGCATACGTTCTGCCTAGGAGATCATAGAAGTCGTCTTTATTTCGGTCATCTTTCTCCTCTGTGGGGGCGTGGACACATAGTAAGCTTATATTGCCGAGATTGGCCTTGATGCGGATAGTTATGAGGCGTTCGCTTACATACTGGAAGCTTAAGACTTTTTTCCTGAGTCTGCCTGGAACAACAAATCCGCATCCGAATAAGCGTTGTCTATTTTCTCTGCACCTGGTCTGTTGAGGGACCTAACGTTCCAGGTGCAGAACCGAAATTCGTTTCCTTTTTGACGTTTGCGGGGGTCGTCAACATGTAATCCGTCCGTATCCGAGGCTTTTGGTTGTCTCTGAACAAAATTTTTGTTTTAAGCGATAGGGATGTTAGCCCTAAGCGCAACCCCCAACCTGGAGGGCCAGGTTCCTCTTTCCCCAGGAACAGGGGGTCGGGTCGCTGCACACATTGGTTCACTACCTGGCGGGTGCCAGTATAGCTATCCAGGGGAGGCCACGCGGAGTCTGTGTGTCAACTTGGATTGAGCAGGGACAGAGATCGAAGCTGGCGTTTGCCAAGTTAAACGCGATCAACTTCTTTGCTCTGTTTGTTCGCTCCCTTCTCCCCCACTCACAGTATATGGTCAATTTAAATTCATCCTCTGTGTATGCAATATTAACACCAAAAATGCATGAACGAATTACTGTGAAGTATAACCAACGCGAAATTTGGTCGGCTCTCGTCCTATGTAGGACAAAACCATCCCTGAGAGTAGTAAACGAACATCTACGACCCAAAAACCACTGCACTCCGTTCAGGTTGTGCGGAAAAACATCAACCTGCACAAAACTCTCTCTCCATCTCCGTTACTTTTGCTCGCACGACGTTCAAAACGTTATAAGGCCTTAGCCTTGAGTACGAGTGAACTATATAAAAACAAAAAAAGGTAGGTAGGTAGGATGGTAGCCTTCCCAGAAATGAGAAGAACACACATAGGGAAGCCAGGAGGAGTCCATCGTGCCCATTTTGAAAAACTAACCCGAGGGGAACCTGTTAGTTGCCCGCTGAGCTGAACCACCCAAATTCAATTAAGAATCTTAGCAGTTTGTTCAGCTTAACGTCTCTTACCTCCTCTAAACCCGAGAAGAAGTAGTTCCCGAGGAACGTACATCTTTTTCGGGCCAGTGCAGGGCATTCACACAATAGGTGACAAATAGATTCTATTTCCTCTTCGTCCCTACAGCTTCTGCAGAAATCGTTGTAGGGCTGGCCTAGTCTAGCTGCATGATATGATATCATGCAGTGCCCAGTGAGGGCGCTGACTACCAGTCGTATATTCCCTCTATCAAGATTTAGCAGACTTTCCGTTCTTTTTTTGTTATACGACAGGCCATGTAAGCCTTGCTGTAGCGCATGTGTCTAATTGACACCATCGCTTGTTGGCCTTTCCTGGTAGTTCCAGCCCTATTTCTCTGAATAGTGTACTGAGTGGCGTTCTAGCCTCAGTTGTGATCTGCGACGTATCTGCACCTGATCCCAGTCTGGCTAGTTCGTCCGCCTTCTCATTTCCGGAAATATTCACATGCCCTGGTACCCAGCAGATGGTTACCTCATTGACATCCGATATTTCTTCTAGTTCCTTTTTACAGAGTTTTACGAGTTTGGATCTTCCCCATGTTGCTTGCAGATCCTTAATGGCTGCCTGACTGTTAACATAGATTTTGATTCTCTTACCTGAGAAATTCTCCCTAAGAATCAGATCCGCACCTTTTTTGATTGCAAAGATCTCAGCCTGGAAGACGCTACAGCCATCATCAAGGCTGTAAGAGTGACATGCTTCCTGAGGTTCGAAGTAGACTCCGGCTCCTGTACCGGTATCCGTTTTGGATCCGTCGGTATAGATTGCCAGTTCCTCTTTCGTGTTTACCATACCACTGGCCCATTCCTCCCTGAAAGGAATCCTAATAGAGAATCTCCTCTCACAGCAAGAAAGTGGGGTGGTATAGTCCGTTTCGGTTACGGACATCAGAGTAGCCCATCGATCCAGGATTGATGCGTGGCCATGTGGACATCTTTTCCAAAGACTGGATTCTTGCATCCTTAGCACAGCCCTGGCAGTCTAGCCCGCGCCGGGGAGGACTGTTTTGCTAAGTCCACCTCGTACAACAAATCCGTATTCAAATAGACGTTGTTTGTTCTGCTTGTAGCAGTTTTCTTAGTATATGTATGCATGTCACAGTATTTCATCCTCTTTTTACCCATCGCACTTCTTGGAGTGCAATAGTGTCTGCTTTATAGCAGCTTATGGCGTTTTCTAACTGTTCAGCCGCACCCGGTCTGTTAAGGGACCTAACATGTCTTTTTATACGTTTGCGGGGGTCGCCAACATGTAGTCCGTCATTAAATCCGAGACTTGCGGATGTCTCTAAGTTTTTACCTTTTTTTTTTTAGAGGAAATCTCCAGATGGCACGAGGAGGTGGGGATGGGACTTACTAACAGTGCCGCGGTGGTTCTTCTCGCATTTTTAGCAGGCCAGCTTCCCCTACGAGGCCTTTGTTAGCTCTTTGCCATCCGCCACACCCCTATCAACCACTATTTTTGTGGTATTGCACAAGGCCATCATCTTCATACTTCTCTCCGGCCATCAATAGACCGTTCACTGCAATAAAAAATGCCACTCATTGCTCAGCTCACTGAGTTGCACAGAGAAGAGGTCGGCAGGCGTACATTGTGTTACATATACATACATATGTATATAAACAATTGTTTATGCTATCATTCTCTGAAGAATTCTCACACTCCTCCGCCGCAAAGGCTGCAATGCGCTAGGCCATTCGCTTCCTTCATTCCATCCATCCACATTGAATGCGCTCTGCCGCACACACATTTCCATATCGTTAATTCAGATACAAAAATAGTATAACTTATGTACATGCGAGTACTTGATTTTCCCATGTATGCACACCTTGATCGTACGCTCGCTTTTCGAATAATCGCATACATTTCGCTGCTGCTGTAGCTGCTTTGCTATAGTGGAGGCATTATTGTCGTAGTCGTCGTCGTCGTCTTGTCGTTTCAACTTCTTGATTCGATTCAATCGCTTGGTCATTCTTCAGTTTGTTTTTATTTTTTTTTTGTTTTTCTGCCTTGTTTCATGTAGCAGCTCACGTCCGTCACAATGTGTGGGTTGTACGCTCTGCGCCACAAGCAACGCGCAATGCTAGCAGCGACACGACCCGACGAACAACTGCGGAATGTGAATGGAATTCAAAATATTTCGCCGCGTTATGTGCATACACGCGAGCAAACGATCGTGGCTGGGGGGGGGGGAGGTACATATTATTGTTGGGGAACTTTGCCTCTCAATCTTCGTTGGATGAAAAGAAAAATATACGAAAACAAGCATAATAACAAGCTCCACACACAAGCATAACACGTAGCTAGACGCAAACAAGGCGATGAGATACCCGCCCTCTACAGTGCGATTTGTTTTCGCCATACTTGCACTATCACTTCGGGTTGCTTTCGCAAATGCCTCGTATCTGAATACATAATTAAATAAAATAAAATAAAATTCCACAAAGTGTTCGTATACGAATTACTCGCAACTATTTCATAATCGACTCTGTTCAAGTGTTTTGTGGCTGCGTCGTGAGGGCGGATTTTTGTGAATAAAATAAAAAAATTAAAAAGAAATCGCACAAAGTGCATGTTGTCTGTCATTTAAATAATTAAAGTGGAAATTGCACAATTAATTTGAGAACACGAGATATGAGCTGTAGTCGAACGGCGACGACTACGAGCGCGCGGTCTTGTTATGCTTGCTTTCGTATTGTGTCGTGTATCTTGTACTCTGTGTGGTTTGCCCCTCTTTACGCGAGTTTAATCGTCCACACGGAGGATACTCGTACATTGTTTCCATTTTATTTTCAATGTCAAGAGGAGGGCTTCTGGCCTCCTCGTCGTCTCAATTTGTTCACTTTCGAGAGCGAGTTTAATTGGTAGGTATGAAGTATACACGAATGTATCCACAAGTATACTACATTGTGTTTTGATCTCATGGATGGAGGAACTTTTTCTATTCCTCTTCTTCTTCTCGAAAGAATTTTTTTGTTTTTGGGACGATTGAATGTTTCTAAATGTGTATATATGTATGTATGTACGTGGCCTTCGTGCGAATTCCTTGAGTTTAAAAAGAATAATAACAAAATGGTGGTGTCTATGTTTGTTTTGGTATTTAAGGAGTTTTTTGTTTTTTAACTTCGTTTTGCTCGAGATAACAGCGAATGATAATTGACTGAAAATCTTTTTGCAAATACTGTCGTGCAGATAATTCGAGAAAATATTGTTTTTTTTTTTTTCGTCACAGTTTCACGAAGAAGAAAGATGGTTGATCAAATAGAAAAGATCTATCTGTGAGAGTGCTTTCGATTTTGAGTTAAATTCTTATTTCTATTTTTAACCGAATGGTTGATAAGCTTTCCGAAAATCCTATCGGCATGGTATGGAGGTGGTAGATAAAACTAATTTACTTGTTATTATAGATTTGTTTTTGTTTTGTTTTGTTTTTTTCTTCTTCTTTTTTTGTTGTCTATAATCTACTGCAGATATTGATATGTTGTTTAAGCAATAAACAGGCATGTAGTTCAATGTCGTTCCATAGCCCAGAAAAAAACCAACCCTATATGGAAAAATAAATTTAGCAACACAGTTGTTATGAATGTGAAGTGATCAAACATACTGTCGAAGGCATAACACTCACAGTATATACATACTTACTTATTTTGATGGCGCTACAGTTCGGGGTGAACCAGCGCCTCAACCAACAAGCCTCTCCAGCCGGCCCGATCTTTGGCCAGCCGCTTCCAGTGACGCACGCCCAGTTGGTTGAGGTCCCTTTCCACCTGTGCGCGCCACCTTAAATGCGGTCGTCCTCTGCTGCGTCGTCCCTGGGGTTGGAGTCGAAGACTCTTCGGGCCGGAGCGTTGATGTCCATTCGCCTAGCCATCTTAGACGTTGGATCCGAAGACGTCAAACCAGGCCGATGTCGCTGTACAGCCCGTACAGTTCTTGGTTGTATCTCCTCCTCCATTCTCCGTTTACACAAACGCACAGTGGTTTTTGCTCTATGGGAGATGCGTCAAAAATGCATATCTTTTGAAATAAATAGTTTTGATAAATAAAACGACTGATTCATAAACAAGACATTATATTTCACTAGAAAAAAAGATAATAAGTTAGTTGTATAAGCACAGTTACAAAGAAAAGTAATGGAAATTCAACTAAAATAATGTAATGAAAATGTATTTCTAGGAAATTTTAAAAATAATTGATAATAAATAAAAAAATCGATTCAGGTCTACAAACTAAAATTTAAGAGTGGTGTGCCAAAAGGCTAGAGCGTGTAGTTCTGGTCAAGACAAGACAAAAATCGTATTGGAGGGGGGACTGGGACACCTCCGATTGGGATATCTTTCAGCGTAGAGCTGAATGGTCGAGATCGTGAAGCCGAAAGGCTCTACCTACGTCTGCGAGAGTACGGAGTGCTAGAGCATCGAAGAAGCGAAGGATCAATTACAGATAGATCAGCAACCATAGATGAAAGAATTTTGGATTTGGTCCGACGTAATCCCTCCCTTAGTACAAGGAGGATAGCTATTATGCTTGGAGTGCCTAAATCTAGAGTATGGAGAGTGCTTCATACCGAGAAGTTGCCCCCGTACCATTTTACACCAGTTCAATGTTTCATACATTAATTTGCCTACAAGTCAAGCCGCGTTAAAACAAAAAAAAAAAAAAAAAGGTTTTTCTTAGAAAAAAGTGGTTTGGGTTTTTTTTTTTTTATTTCTCAAAAACTACAAGACATTTTTGCATCCAGTTTTCTGTTTTAAACTAAAAACTAATAAGAGAATTTAATACTTGAGAAAAAATTAGTACTTAATTACATAACATTTTGTAAAAAATTAGGTTGAATTCTTTTTTTTTTTTTTTTTTTTTTTTCTTCAAAATTTTCAGTTTGAAAATTCATTTCTCAAAAACTATTCCTTAAACAGCTTCGTTTAAAAACTAAATGAAAGAAGAGGTTTCTGGCCTTACAAAAAAGTATATCACGGCATTGTAGGTGTAACCGTTGATTTTTAGGGTTCCGTACCCAAAGGTAAAACGGAACCCTATTACTAAGACTTCGCTGTCCGTCCGTCCGTCTGTCACCAGGCTGTATCTCATAAACCGTGATAGTTAGACAGTTGAAATTTTCCCAGATGATGTACTGTTGATGATGATCTGTTGCCGCTACCACGACAAATACAAAAAACAGAACAAAATGAATATTTAAGGGGGGCTCCCATACAACAGACATGATTTTCATCCAAAAAATCCTGCCTGCAACCAAGATCTGTCATTTGATGAGGTAACATACATAATCTCTTTCATATTTATGTATACAGATGGTACGAAACCCTTCGTGCGCGAGTCCGACTCGCACTTGGCCAGTTTTTTTAATATTTTTTTCTCCAAATTAAGTAAATTTTTTAGAAATAAATCCGTATTGAGAACGGATGTATTTTCGCGAGTAGCGTTACCAATTGACTCGTGAAACTTAGACACCTCAGCTATTCTTCTTTGTTTCGTTCTGGCGCTACAATCGGAAAAAAATCTTTCGCGGCCGTCCACGCTTTCCAAATTCCATATATCCCTCCGAGGAATAGGATATTTCTTCGACATAAGTTAACCAGTCAGAATATTTTTCAAGAAAATAGGTTTTGTTGTGCCGACATTCCTTCAATTGAGTCGATCACAAACATAAAAAATGCGTGATTTCAGGCAGTCAAAATTAAAATTTTCTTTGTTTGGAGTATTTAGAGTACCCGCAGCGATTATCCATGAATGGCACTTGCATTTCAGAAACTGAAAAGCTTTCCATCCTGGGTATGAGTGTTGCTCACAATCTTAATTGGAGCGACCATATATTCAGTGTTGCCAAGAATGCTGCGAATTGCCTAGGATTCTTATACAGATGCAAGAAATATTTCTCACCCTTAGATCTGGCTACAATCTATAAGGCGTTCATTCGCCCCAAATTAGAGTTTAACGCTCATGTCTGGTCCGGTGCTTCCAAGACCTCACTGCACCTACTAGACAGAATACAAAAACGAGCCATAAAACTGATAGGTGACTCCAGCATTACCAAAACATTAGACTCGCTGGAACACCGCAGGAATGTTACCTGCCTCTCCCTGTTTTATCGTTACTACCACCAAAAATGCTCTGATGAAATAGCCAGTTGCATTCCGCCCCTTCAACATTTCTCCCGCAATACACGTCTCTCTAGGAATGCTCACCAATATTCTCTGAAGCCCGCTTTCGGACGTACTGTCAAATATAGAGAATCTTTCATTAACCGAACCACACGAATCTGGAACTCCCTGCCGGATTCGGTTTTCCCCCCTCAATGCAACATGCAAGCATTTAAGATCAATGTCCATCGGCATCTCCTCTATTCCTCTTCCTCTCTACCTTCTGCCCAAACTGTGTCGCCGACATAATAAGGTTATTAGACATTAAGTGCGCGCAAATTAAAAAAAAAAAAAAAAAAACAAACCCCATCAAGACATTCAACACTTGGACAGATTTTTCAATCACACTGCCATTTTTCATCACCCAAATTTCGTATATACTCTTTCTAGGCAAAGAACAGGTGTACGATATGCCTAAAGAAAACGTAAAATTGGTAAAAATAAAAAAATATGAAAAAGCAATGCATATATGCCTACGCAACACTACACGCCCCCACGGAAGACAAGGATGACTCCACCAAAGATGAGTTCTACGATCTCCTAGACAGAACGTATGCCCAATGTCCCAGCTATGACATCAAAATTGTACAAGGAGACTTCAATGCTAAGCTGGGTAAGGAAAGCATCTTTGAACGAGTCATCGGCAAACATAGCCTACACGACACCACCTCCGATAACGGACACAGGCTGATTGATCTTGCTACGGGGCGAAATCTCCTTCTAGCCAGCACGCGCTTCCCGCACCTCGATATACACAAAGGCACCTGGCGGTCTTTTGATCAATCGACTACAAACCAGATTGATCACATCGCGATCGACGTCAGACACTCCTCCACTATTCTTGATGTTCGAACTTTCCGAGGGGCTAACATCGACTCGGACCACTATCTTGTAGTAGCCAAGATGCGCTTACGGATATCACGAACGCAACGGAGTAGAGTAAGAATACAAATTTATGACGTCGGATAGCTACTATCGCCTGAAACCGCTCGTGCTTTTACCGATCGCGTCTCCCTTAAGCTCTCCAATACACCTGAATCCTCCAGACTATCAATAGAACAGCAGTGGAGCCTTTGCAAACAAGCCCTGAAAAGCTCTGCATCCGAAGTTTTGGGATTCAAGGCTCCACCACGAAGAAACACCTGGTTCGATGACGAGTGCAGGAGGATTCATACAGCGAAGCAGGATGCATATAAGGCCTCGCTGCATAAAAGAATAAGAGCAGCTCGTGAGCTCTACGAGTTAAAAAGAAGGGAGGAGCATAAGCTTCTTGGAAGAAAAATGAAAGTGCACGAGAAGCGCGCGATTGAGGATTTAGAGAGGTGTTACTGCAGGCGTGACATTCGAAAGTTTCATCAACAGATAAAGCGAACATGCCAAGGTTATAAAGCCAGAATGGAAGCCTGCAGGGATGAGAACGGACACCTAGTAGTAGAACCGCAGTCGATGCTGAGAATATGGAAAAACCACTTCTGCAGACTGTATAACGGCGATGTTAGTCCGGCACGTGGAGGCTGTGTGTCAACTTGGATTGAGCAGGAACAGAGATCGAAACTGGCGTTTGCCATGTTAATCGCGATCCACTTCTTTGCTCTGTTTGCTCGCTCCCTCCCCAAGCTTCCTAGAGCACCTTAATGTCCTTGCCACCTCTGAAATAGTCTTTCCATCCTGTATCATGGTACCGGCTATTTGCCTCCTTTCCTCCGTGCAACGCTTTCATCTGCCCATTTTAAATACTCCTATTTGTGTAAGAAATGAGTGTAATTATGGCTATCCTTAAAAAGATTAACACTAACCTCACTTAACTCACTGAACCTTTTTTTTTTTTTTTGACACACCATGATAAGTGCTATTTAGATGAACTCTTACGATTGCAAAACCAGGAAAACCTTACGGGATCTTCTTTATAGTGTGTTTTCATATTTATAACGATACTACCTTGGGATTATATGGCTTTACTCCTGTGCAGCTTGTAAGTACAGTGTGTATTGCAAGCAAATACACATCTGAATAAGGGTGTGCTATTTATAAGAACGCCACTGTAGTAGGCATTCATTTATTAACAGAAAATAAAAAAATACAAGAAACAAATAAAATTCATATTTTTTTTTATCACATAACTTTCTTCAAATTATTAGGTGGTGAATTATGAAGTATTTTTTGAAAAAAATACCTCAATGTTTGTTTGTTTAGTTTTAAAAAAAACGGATTTGTTTTGGAATCTGATTTGTAGATCAAACAAAATTTGACCAGTCTCACCGTCATTTTTCTTGGCCGCAAACATTTTTAAGCTTTCAATAGCAGCGTTAGCTTCTCGGTATGAATAACCACTGCATCAGTTTCTGTTTCGACAATTTCACCAGGAACTACAACGTCTTCTGGTACCATCTCGAAGTCACCTTCCGGCTCTGTATAGCTCGTCTCTATAAACACTGTTATACGCGGCTTTAAAGTCGACAAAAAGATGGTGCGTGTCGACCTGGAATTCATGGGTCTTCTCCAAGATCTGCCGTAGTGTAAATATTTGGTCTATCGTGGATTTTCCTGGCCTGGAACCACACTGGTAGAAACCTATCAGATTGTCCACGAACGGTTTCAGGTACTTACACAGTACAGCAGAGAGGATCTTGTACGCGATGTTCAGGAGGCTTATCCCTCTGTAATTGGCACAGTCATAGGGGTCTCCTTTCCCTTATGGACCGGGCAAACTATACTGAGATTCCATTCGTCGGGCATACGTTCTTCCGACCATATCTTGCAGATGAGTTGGTGCATGTTCCTAACCAGCTCATCGCCAGCTGCTTTAAACAGCTCCGCGGGGAGTCCGTCTGCTTCAGCAGCTTTATGAGACTTAAGTTTCGATATCGCTATCTTAACATCGTCTAGGTCGGGTGGACGGGATTCTCCTTCGTCTTCGTCCATTGTGAATGGTTCGCTCTGCCTGACGGCGGCATTTTGACTATCATCGCCGTTATACAGTCTGCAGAAGTGGTCCTTCCACAATCTCAGCATCGACTGTGACTCCACTACTAGTTGTCCGTGCTCATCCCTGCAGGCTTCTGATCTGGCTTTATAGCCTTGGCATGTTCGTTTTACTTTCTGGTAAAATTTTCGAACGTCGTTCCTGCCGTAACATCTCTCCATCTCCTCGATCTCGCGCTTCTCGTGCTCCTTCTTTTTCCTTCTCAGAAGCGCATGCTCCTCCCTCCTTTTCTGTTCATAGAGCTCGCGGGCAGCTCTCGTCCGTCGATGCAATGTGGCCATGTATGCATTCTGTTTCTCTACATGGGCCTGTCTGCACTCATCATCAAACCAGGGGTTTCTCGACGGTGGTGGCTCGAAACCGAGTACATCTGAGGCGG
This sequence comes from Eumerus sabulonum, assembly GCA_951905685.1. Classification (NCBI taxonomy): domain Eukaryota; kingdom Metazoa; phylum Arthropoda; class Insecta; order Diptera; family Syrphidae; genus Eumerus; species Eumerus sabulonum. The sequence goes on from OX645060.1 coordinate 195,864,761, forward strand.
CCTCTCTAGTGGCGTTCTGACAACGACTTCATTGCTGTTCTATGGTTTTTGCAGATTGCATCGGGACTTAAGAGAGCTTGAGAAAGACTTGATCGGTCTCCTGCGATTGCAGCTTTCCGTCGTTAAATTTTGGTGTTCTTACTCGACTCCGTTGATTCCGAGAAATTCGCATCCGTACCTTGGCTGCAACAAGGTAATGATCTGAGTCGATGTTGGCTCCTCGAAAGGTTCGGACATCTAGGATGCTGGAGGAGTGTCTGCCGTCGATCGCAATATGATCAATTTGGTGGGTTGTCGATTGATCGAAAGACCGCCAGGTTCTCTTATGGATGTTGAGGTGTGGGAATCGTGTACTTGCTGCTACCAGATTATGTCCCGCCATAAAGTCCACTAGCCTTAGCCCGTTTTCTGACGTGGTGTATATGGCCACTTTAAATTCTTACTCTGCGTGTATGCAATTCTAATATAACACCATAAGTGCATGGAAAAGCTGCTGAGGACTACAACCAACGTGAAAATTCGGTTGGTTCCTCTCGAACCATATCTAGAACAACCACCTCTGGAGAGTAGGAGATTCCGAATGAGTTGATTCGCTATCGTGCACAACTATTGAAGCTATGCCCATCTACTTTGTGGGAGATTTTACGGAAAGATCTTGGCTTAAAAGCTCATAAGTTCCATCCAATATGATTCAGCTTGAGCCTCATTTTCAACGCAAAGTGTTGTTCTTCGATGAGGCCCATTTTTAGTTAAATGGATATGTAAACAAACAAAAATGCCGAATTTGGAGTGGAGAAGACCCACAAGCTTTTGTCGAGGGGCCCTTCTTCTTCTTCTTCTTCGTTGCGCTACAGACCGGTGTGGTCTTGGGCCTCAACCAACAAGCGACTCCTTGCCAGCCGCCTCCAGTCACGCACACCAAATTGGTTGAGGTCTTACTCCACTTGTTTGCGCCATTCGAGTCGAGGGCGTCCTCTGTTGCGTTGTTACAATGGCTCGGATTCGAAGATTCTTCGGGCCGGAGCTACATATATTATCCATACGCTATACATAGCCTATCCATCTTAACCGTTGTATCCGTAGACGCTTAACCAGGCACACGCCGCCGTACAGCGGTAGTTGAATCTTCTCCTCCAGATGCCATCAACGCAAACAGGACCAAAGATCGAACGCAGAACATTTCTCTCGAAAAGACCAAGAGCTTCCTCATCTGCATCATAAAGTAGGACTTGGATAACCAGGGTATTATATAAAGCCAGCTTGGTTTTTCGAGAGATGGCTCTGTTACTCAATTGCCTTTTAAGCTAAAAAAAAAAAAAAAACAGCGATTGGCAAGGAGTTAGTCTGCCTTTAATCTTGGTACTAATGTTGTTCGTATTAGTTACTGCGGATCCGAAGTAGACAAAGTCCTTGACTACCTCGAAGCTCTTGCTACCCATTAGGACCCTCTCTCCGAGGCGTAGATGCTGTGCGTCCTTTCTTGATGACAGCATATACATATGTATGTATGTATGTACTTCGTTTTGCCCTCATTTAACGCCAGACCCATTTTGGCCGCCTTCGCGAACGCCTGCTGGCATCGACCAATTATGTCAATGTCATCGGCATATGCGAGCAGTTATACGGACTTGAAAAAGATAGTGCCCCTCGTATTGACCAGTGAGTTTTGCACGATCCTTTTAAGGACGATGTTGGAAAAAGTCATACGATAGCATGTCGCCCTGTCTAAAACCCTTTTTGACATAAAAGGTATCGGTTTGGTCGCTTCCGACCCTGATGGAGAAGCGAGAGTTCTCCAATATCATCCTGCACAATCTGACGAGTTTGGCAGGGATGTCAAAACTAGACATGGCGTTGTATAGCTCGTCTCTATTTATACTATCGCATGCAGCCTTAAAGTCGACAAACAGGTGTTGGGTGTCGATCTGAAACTCGTTTGTTTTTTTCAGGATCTGTCGCAGTGTGAGTAATTGATCTGTAGCGGACTTCCCGGGCCTAAAACCACACTGATATACACCAATCAGTTTATTAACGAACGGTTTCAAGCGTTCGCACAGAACAGCAGAGAAGATTTTATAAACGATGTTCAGAAGACTTATTCCTCTGTAGTTGGCGCAAACAAAGTGGTCTCCTTTCTTGTGGGTCGGGCAAACTATAATAAGATTCCATTCATCGGGCATGCATTCCTCTGACCATATCTTACAGAAAAGCTGGTGCATACTCCCAACCAGGTCATCTCTAGCTGCCTTAAAGAGTTCGGCAGGTAGTCCGTCTATTCCAGCAGCTTTGTTGGACTTAAGCTTAGAAAAAGCATTCCTAACTTTGTCCTGGTTAACGAAATTCTCTGCTTTCATCGTCCGCTGTGAAGGGGTTATTCTGCCTGACAGCGGGGTCCGTTTCGTCATCGCCGTTATACAGTCTGCAAAAGTAGTTTTTCCAGACTGTATAACGGTTTCAATTTTCGTCCCTGCAGGCTTCCGTTCTGGTCTTATATCCCTGGCATGTTTGTTTTATTCGTTGATAAAACCTCCGAACGTCATTCCTGCGATAGCAGCTCTCCATCTCTACGATCCCGAGCTTCTCATGCTCCTTTTTTTTTTTTTTTTTGTTTTGAGAAGCTTATGCTCCTCCCTCCTCTTCTGCTCATAATGCTCACGAGCAGCTCTCGTCTTTCTATGCAGCGCCTCTTTATAGGCTTGCTGCTTGGCTGCGTGTGCTTGTTAGTGGCAGTTTGAAATCCAGTATTTCAGAAGCAGCACTTTCTAAGGTTTGTTGACAACGGGTCCATTGGTTTTGTACGGTCTGAGCAGGTGTTGGAGGGTTTTCCGAGAGCTTGGGGAGACGCGATTGGCATAGGCTCTGGCGGTCTCTTGCGATTGTAGCATTGCGACGTTGTATGCCGCTGGCCTTACTCGATTTTTCTGGGCCAGGCATATTCGTAGTCGCAACCTGGCTGTCACAAGATAGTGGTCCGAGTCGATGTTGGTTCGCACATCCATTAATCGCAATGTTGGCAATCTGGTTGAGCTTAAATCCATTTTCGGATGTGGTGTTGTGTAGGCTGTGCTTGCCAATAACCCTATCAAAGGCGACTTGGTTGCCCAGTTTTGCGTTAAAGTCTCCCAGTACGATTTTAACATCGTAACTGGGACATTGGGCATATGTCCTATCTAGGAGGTAGTAGAAGCCATATTTTGTAGCGTCATCCTTGTCCTCGGTAGGGGCGTGAGCGCAAATTAGGCTGATGTTTACGAATTTAGCCGTCCGTTTTTTTGTATCCGAGGCTTTTTTCGGGTTTTTTGTTGGCTTGTTGGTTTTTTTCCAGGTATGGCTTGCCGGGCCAAAGCCTAACCGACACTTATCCTGTTTTGTGGCGCAGGAAACTCGCCAATTGCCCTTTTCCGTTCGCGATTTCAAATAGAAATCCCCAGGAGGCACCACGAGGAGGTGGAAATAGGGCTTACTAACAGAGCTGCTAGATATTCGGCTGCAGTGGCTTGTGCTCGCTATTTTACGGGCCAGCGTATGTCGGATACGCTACCCCTATGAGGCCTTCGTTAGTGTGTTACTTACTTACTTAGGTGGCGCTACAGTCCGTGGTGAACCTGGGCCTCAACCAACAGGCGTCTCCAGCCGGCACGGTCTTTGGCCAGCTGTTTCCAGTGCCGCACGCCCAGTTGGTTGAGGTCCCCTTCCACCTGCGTGCGCCACCGCTGAGGCGGCCGTCCTCTGCCGCGCCTTCCTTCCGGAGTGGATTCGAAGACTTTTCGGGTCGGAGCTGTATCTTCCATGCGCTCTACATGGCCTAGCCACCTTAGACGCTGTATCCGTAGACGTCGTACCAGGCCGATGTCGCTGTACAACCCGTACAGTTCTTCACTAAATCTTCTCCTCCATACTCCGTTTGAACAAACGGGACCGTAGATAGAGCGCAAAATTTTCCCCTCGAAACGACCAGGGGCATCTTCATCCGCTTTTGTTAAGGTCCAAGCCTCTGCGCCGTAAAGGAGGACTGGGATGATCAAGGTCTTATAAAGTGTCACCTTGGTTTTCCGAGAGAGGGCTCTACTTCTCAATTGCCTCTTGAGCCCAAAGAAACAGCGGTTGGCAAGAGTGATTCTGCGTTTTATCTCAGCGCTGGTGTTGTTGTCGCTGGTCATCAGTGAGCCAGGGTAGACGAATTCCTTGACCACTTCAAAGTTATATCCGCCCATGATGACGTTCTGGCCAATACGTCGGTGTTGTCCGTCTCTTTTAGATGAAAGCAGATATTTCGTTTTACCCTCATTAACCTTGAGGCCCATCTTAGCCGCTTCTACCTCAATGCTCACAAAAGCCTCATTGACGTCTTGCTGTTTTCGTCCAATTACGTCAATATCGTCGGCGTACGCAAGCAATTGCGTAGACTTGAAATAAATCGTACCTCTTGTGTTGGCCAGTGACTCTTGCACGATCTTTTCAAGCACGATGTTGAAAAGTTGCACGACAGCGCGTCGCCCTGCCTAAATCCTTTTTTAACATCAAAGGTCATTACCGACTTTAATGGAGCAGCGAGAATTCTCCATTGTCATCCTGCACAGTCGGACGAGTTTGACAGGGATGTTAAAACTAGACATGGCTTTGTACAGCTCGTCTCTACATCCGCTTTCATACGCGGCCTTGAAATCGACGAAGAGGTCGTGAGTGTCGATTTGGTATTCCTGGGTCTTCTTCAAGATCTGCCGTAGCGTAAATATTTGGTCTATTGTGGATTTACCTGGCCTGAAACCACACTGATAAGAGCCGATCAGGTTATCCACAAACGGTTTCAGGCGTTCACACAATACGGCAGAGAAGATCTTATATGCGATGTTAAGGAGACTTATTCCCCTATAGTTGGCGCAGTTATAGGGATCTCCTTTCTCATGGACTGGGCAAACGATGCTGAGATTCCATTCGTCGGGCATGCTTTCCTCCGACCATACACTGCAGATGAGATGGTGCATGCACCTTACCAGCTCATCTCCAGCCGCCTTAAAAAGCTCAGCAGACAGGCCGTCTGCGCCAGCGGCTTTATTAGACTTAAGTCTTGATATCGCTATTTTGACTTCGCCTAGGTCGGGTGGACTGAATTCTGTTACTTCGTGGTCCATTGCGAATGGCTCGTTCTGCCTGACAGCGGTATCTTGTCTATCATCGCCGTTATACAGTCTGCAGAAGTGGTCTTTCCAAATCCTCAGCATCGACTGCGACTCTACTACCAGTTCTCCATTTTCATCCCTGCAGGCCGCCACTCTGGCTTTGTAGCCATGGCATGTTCGTTTTACCTTGTTGTAAAACTTACGGGCGTCATTCCTGCGGAAGCATCTCTCCATCTCCTCGATCTCACGCTTTCCATGCTCTCTCTTCTTTCTTCTGAAAAGCGTGTGTTCCTCTCTTCTCTTCTGCTCATAGATTTCGCGAGTAGCTCTCGTCCGTCGTTGCAGCATGGCTTTATATGCCTCTTGTTTTGCTGCATGGGCTTGTTCGCATTGTTCATCGAACCAGGGGTTTCTAGGTGGTGGCTGTTTGAAACCCAGCACCTCTGAGGCAGCATCTCTGACGGCGCTCTGGCAGTGAGTCCATTCCTGCTCTATTGTTTGTGCTGCTGTGGGCGGATTTTGAGAGAGCTTTGAGGAGACACGATCGGCAAAGATTCTGGCAGTCTCTTGCGATTGTAGCTTTCCAACGTCAAACGTACGTAGTCCTACTCGACTCCTAAGCATTCTTGATATCCTCATTCGTACCTTGGCTACAACAAGGTAGTGGTCCGAGTCGATGTTGGCCCCTCGGAAGGTTCGTACGTCGAGAATACAGGAGGAGTGTCTGGCGTCGATCGCAATATGATCAATCTGGTTGGTGGTCGATTGATCACAAGACCGACAGGTACCCTTGTGGATGTTGAGATGGTGGAATCGCGTGCTTGCTACAAGGAGGTTACGCCCCGCTAGGAAATCGATTAGCCTTAATCCGTTGTCGGATGTGGTGTTATGGAGGCTATGCTTTCCTATGATCGACTCAAATATGTCCTCCTTGCCCAGTTTTGCATTAAAATCTCCTAGGACTATTTTTGTGTCGTAGCTGGGACATTGGGCATATGTTCTGTCTAGGAGATCGTAGAATTCTTCTTTGAGTCGATCGTCCTTTTCTTCCGTTGGGGCGTGAGCGCATATTAAGCTAATATTTCCAAATCTAGCTTTGATGCGGATTGTTATGAGGCGTTCGCTTACATCTCGGAAGCTTAAGACTTTTTGTCGGAGTCTTCCTCTAATAACGAATCCGCACCCGAATAGGCGCTGTTTGTTCTCCTTGTAGCAGTTCCCGTAGTAGATGTCGCAGTTTTTCATCCGTTTTTTGCCTGGTACATCCCATCGCACTTCTTGGAGTGCGGTTATATCTGCTTTATAGCAGTTGAGGGTTTGCTCCAATTGATCGCCTGCACCCGGTCTGTTAAGGGACCTCACATTCCAGGTGCAGACTCTCAAGTCCGTTAGACGTTTGCAGGGGTCGTCGGCTTTGTATCCGTCCGTATCCGAGGCTTGTTGTCGTTTCGGAACAAGTAGGTTTTTACGTGATAGGGATGTTACCCTATCGTTAGTGTGTTAGACACATTAAATTACTGACTAATAAATCACTTTTCCACTTGCCTTTGTGGTCGTTTGTTATTCCGCCTTTTAATTTTTTAGAGTCAAGTTGACTTCACGTAAATTATTTTTGTCTATCACTATTCTACAATTTCTGAGAAGTCTAATTTCGTCGTTATTGGCTAAATCAATATTTGCAATTTCGTCATGTCTGTCCTTTATTTTCGAATCCTGTTCAATCCAGACCGATGTTACCCAATACATGATATAGTATGGGGAAAACCATTAAGAATAGTACAATATAATAAAAAAACAAAACAACATCACCACATGCCAGTATCTTCGTATTATAAGTTCATAAGTTCCTATCTACAAATTCCAGACACAATTACGCCGAAATGTTTATGATTGGATGGCAAACAGACTAGCAACAGCTATCGCCGGAAATAACAAGCTGCTGGGTATGCGACTGTGGTCTCTCATCCATAACCGAATCGAGGAATGGAACACGTCAAAGTGTCTACCACCGACGCGACACCCCGATAGTCGATGAATAATCGTAAACATGGTTTCTACAATATTCATGTTTTTTTTTTCTTATCGCTAAGCGTGCTTGAGAGCCTCTTGAAGAGTTAATGAATCCTATCAAAAAAGATTTCAATATGGATTTTACGCTTTTCGTATGCTTTATTGTATTAATTTTTCAAATTCCACCCCGAAGACAGTTAAAGCTATTAACACATATACATATGTAAATGCATTAAGCTTGAGCATTTAGGTAGGTAGGTAGGTATGGTATAAAAGTGCTAAGATTATATAATTAAGCAACGTTTACCATATAGGAGTATGTACCATATTCGGTATATCTTTTTGTTGTTGCCGACTCTCGTTGGAATGCGTTTGAGCGAGACATTTATCTCAGAACAATCCGGACTTTAGTAGTGTAATTAAGTAATTTTCTGCCATTTGCTCAGATTATATGTTAGTAGTTTAGGTTAAGCTACATATGTATTTCTCTCTTTCGTCATTAGTAGTTTGGCCTTTTGTCGATTGACACTTTGCTTTCGCAGTAGCAGGTAAACGAGGTACTTTCCGTCTTATGACGTTTTTGATCCTTTTAACATTCATCTGTTTTAACATGAATACTTACTTACTTTGATGGCGCTACAGTTCGGGGTGAATCAGGGCCTCAACCAACAAGCCTCTCCAGCCGGTCCGATCTTCGGCCAGTCGCTTCCAGTGCCGCACGCCCAGTTGGTTGAGGTCCCCGTCCTCTGCGCCACCTTAAATGCGGTCGTCCTCTGCTGCGTCGTCCCTCGGGGTTGGAGTCGAAGACTCTTCGGGCCGGAGCGTTGATGTCCATTCGCTCCACATGGCCTAGCCATCTTAGACGTTGGATCCGAAGACGTCTAACCAGGCCGATGTCGCTGTACAGCCCGTACAGTTCTTGGTTGAATCTCCTCCTCCATTCTCCGTTTACACAAACGGGACCAAAGATTGCACGCAGAATTTTCCTCTCGAAACGTCCAAGAGCCTCTTCATCTGCTTTTGATAACGTCCAAGCCTCAGCGCCATACTACTACTCAATTGCCTCTTGAGCGCGAAGAAGCAGCGATTGACAAGAGTTATTCTGCGTTTTATCTCAGCGCTGGTGTCGTTGCTGCTTGTCACTATCGAGCCAAGGTAGACGAAGTCCTTGACTACTTCAAAAATATAGCAATATATAGGTGACGTTCTGACCAAGACGTCGGTGTTGTGCGTCTTTCTTGGATGACAGCATATATTTGGTCTTGTCCCCATTTACCCTTAGACCCACTTTAGCCGCTTCTGCTTCAATGTTTGCGAACGCCTCATTGACGTCTCGCTTTGTCCGTCCAATAACGTCAATGTCATCTGCCTAGACAAGCAATTGTGTGGACTTGAAGTAGCTCGTACCTCTTGTATTGGCCGCAGAGTCCCGCACGATCTTTTCAAGAATAATGATAAAGAAATCACATGACAGTGCGTCACCCTGTCTAAAACCTTTTTTAACATCAAAGGGGTCGGTTAGTTCACCTCCGACCTTAATGGAGCAGCGAGAGTTCTCCATAGTCTGACGAGTTTGGCAGGAATGTTAAAACATGACATGGCTTTGTATAGCTCGTCTCTATAAACACTGTCATACGCGGCTTTAAAGTCGACGAAAGGTGCGTGTCGATCTGGAATTCATGGGTCTTCTCCAAGATCTGCCGTAGTGTAAATATTTGGTCTATCGTGGATTTTCCTGGCCTGAAACAACACTGGTAGGAACCTATCAGATTGTCCACGAACGGTTTCAGGTACTTACACAGTACAGCAGAGAGGATCTTGTACGCGATGTTCAGGAGGCTTATCCCTCTGTAATTGGCACAGTCATAGGGTCTCCTTTCCCTTATGGACCGGGCAAACTATACTGAGATTCCATTCGTCGGGCATACGTTCTTCCGACCATATCTTGCAGATGAGTTGGTGCATGCTCCTAACCAGCTCATCGCCAGTTGCTTTAAACAGCTCCGCGGGGAGTCCGTCTGCTCCAGCAGCTTTATAAGACTTAAGTTTCGATATCGCTATCTTAACATCGTCTAGGTCGGGTGGACGGGATTCTCTTTCATCTTCGTCCATTGTGAATGGTTCGCTCTGCCTGACGGCGGCATTTTGACTATCATCGCCGTTATACAGTCTGCAGAAGTGGTCCTTCCACAATCTTAGCATTGACTGTGACTCCACTACTAGTTGTCCGTGCTCATCCCTGCAGGCTTCTGCTCTGGCTTTATAGCCTTGGCATGTTCGTTTTACTTTCTGGTAAAATTTTCGAACGTCGTTCCTGCCGTAACATCTCTCCATCTCCTCGATCTCACGCTTCTCGTGCTCCTTCTTTTTCCTTCTCAGAAACGCATGCTCCTCCCTCCTTTTCTGTTCATAGAGCTCGCGAGCAGCTCTCGTCCGTCGATGCAATGTGGCCATGTATGCATTCTGTTTCTCTACATGGGCCTGTCTGCGCTCATCATCAAACCAGGGGTTTCTCGACGGTGGTGGCTCAAAACCGAGTATATCTGAGGCGGCCTCTCTAATGGCTTTCTGACAACGACTCCATTGCTGTTCTGTGGTTTCTGCAGATTACATCGGGACCTGAGAGAGCTTGAGGGAGACTTGATCGGCGAAGGTTCTGGCGGTCTCCTGCGATTGGAGCTTTCCGACGTTAAATTTTGGTGTTCTTACTCGACTCCGTTGGTTCCGAGAAATTCGCATTCGTACCTTGGCTGCAACAAGGTAATGATCCCAGTCGATGTTGGCTCCTCGAAAGGTTCGGACATCTAGGATGCTGGAGGTTGTCGATTGATCGAAAGACCGCCAGGTCCCTTATAGATGTTGAGGTGTGGGAATCGTGTACTTGCTACTACCAGGTTATGTCCCGCCATAAAGTCCACTAGCCTCAGTCCGTTTTCTGACGTAGTGTTGTGTAGGCTGTGCTTTCCAATGACCCTTTCAAAGATATCTTCCTTACCCAGCTTCGCATTGAAATCTCCTAGAACAATTTTGGTGTCATAGCTGGGACATGGCGCATACGTTCTGCCTAGGAGATCATAGAAGTCGTCTTTATGTCGGTCATCTTTCTCCTCTGTGGGGGCGTGGACACATAATAAGCTTATATTGCCGAGATTGGCCTCTATGCGGATAGTTATGAGGCGTTCGCTTACATACTAGAAGCTTAAGACTTTTTTCCTGAGTCTGCTTCGAACAACAAACCCGCATCCGAATAAGCGTTGTTTATTTTCTCTGTAGCAGTTTCCGTAGTATATATCACAGTTTTTCATCCGCTTTTTGCCTGGCCCATCCCATCGCACTTCTTGGAGCACGGTAATGTCTGCCTTATAGCAGTCCATAGAGTTGACCAGTTGTTCTGCTGCACCTGGTCTGTTGAGGGACCTAACGTTCCAGGTGCAGAACCGAAATTCGTTTCCTTTTTGACGTTTGCGGGGGTCGTCAACATGTAATCCGTCCGTATCCGAGGCTATTGGTTGTCTCTGAACAAAATTTTTGTTTTAAGCGATAGGGATGTTAGCCCTAAGCGCAACCCCCAACCTGAAGGGCCAGGTTCCTCTTTCCCCAGGATAGCAGTATAGCTATCCAGGGGAGGCCACGCGGAGGCTGTGTGTCAACTTGGATTGAGCAGGGACAGAGGTCGAAGCTGGCGTTTGCCAAGTTAAACGCGATCAACTTCTTTGCTCTGTTTGTTCGCTCCCTTCATAACATGAATGGAACTTGCAAATCCTTTAAAATAACCAAGGGCACTCTCGTCCATCTTAGGCTGACATATCAGTGTCATGTCGAATATCCTTTTACTTATTGACACCAAATTCTCGATTATATCCTCGCTATAGTGCCCATGAATTCTTTTATGACATTCCGATCACGTCAATGTTATTCGTGCACACAGTTATTGAGTGGTCTTGAAATAGGCCATTACTATAGTACCATTTTAACAACAACATACTTGTGGGCGTAGAAGGTCTAGTTTAGTTTTTAATTTTTTTTTTTTTTTTTTTTATGTTTATTTTTATTTTTGTTTCTACTTCGCCCTTATACAGGGTCTTTCACAAAACGGTCTAAAATAGAACAAAAGCGTATGTGAGCTATCATCGACATCTTTATTCGTTTGAAAGGCCTATCGATGCAATTACGTATGTAAACAACATCGTTAAAAACTCTGCCGCGGCTTCTCTGGGTGGCTCGCATCCACGTGTCCACTTTTCCATTACTCTGGCGCATTTGACCGATGGCATGGGTTAGGTTGGCTTTGAGGGCCGCTGTGGTTTGTGGCTTATTCTTCAGAAAGTCTAACAGGGTTAAATCGCACAATCTCGGTGGCCAGTTTACATCACCTCCAAGTGAGATGACCATGCCCTCCAATCGCTCGTCCAGAATTTTCAATGTGGCGTAAACTGTATGACACTTGGCATCGTTCTGTTAAAGCAACACGTCGTTGGTGTCCATATCATCTTGTTTAGCCCAAAAGAAGTTTGGAATCATCTACCTATAGCACTCGCTGTTGACGGTGATGGCCTGGCCAACGTCGTTCGCAAAAAAATGTGGACCGATGACGCCGCCAGCCTGAAATTCACTCCAAACAATGACTTTTTCGGGATGTATTGGACGCACTTAAATGTCATGTAGATTGGTATCGTCCCGAATTCGACAATTTGGTGTGTTGACATACCCATTCATCTAGAAATTGACTTCAACGCTAAAGATGATTCTTCAATGAAAGATAGGATTAGTTTCCAACTGCGCCAGAGCCTATTCAATCTATGGTCGTTAACCTTCATCGCCTGGGTTAGTTGAATTTTGAATGGGTACAGGCCCAAGTCGGACGCAAAATTCGCCAAGTTGTAGTTTGCCAAAATCCGAGTCCTTGTGAGCGGTACGAAATGGACTGCCTCGGATTCTCCTGCACACTCTCATGGACAACGGCGATGTTTTCGGCAGAACTTGCGTTTCGTCAACGTATAGGTGTTTATCGGGGTAGGACTATTATGGTGACCGTGAAATCGGCTAAGTATGCGAAACGTTGCCCAAACAGAAACTCCATGTTGAAAAAACTGTTTTATCATTTGTACGTGTTGTTGAGTTCTTAAAGGACTAAATTACAGTTTCGATATGGCAAGCTTAACTTCGTCGAGGTCAGGGGGACGGAATTCTCTGCGGTCTTCGTCGATTAGAAATGGATCATTCTGCCTGACAGAGGTATATTAACTAACATTGCCGTTATACAGTCTGCAGAAGTGGTTTCCCCAAATTCTCAGCATCTACTACGTGTCCGTTATCATCCCTGCAGGCTTTCGTTCTGGCTTTATAACCTTGACATGTTAGCTTTATCTGTTGATAAAACTTTCGAACGTCACGCCTGGAGTAACACCTCTCCAAATTCTCAATCGCGCGCTTCTCGTGCTCTTTCTTTTTTCTTCTGAGAAGCTTATGCTCCCTCCTTCTATTTAACTCGTATAGCTTACGAGCTGCTCGTGTTCTTTTGTGCAGCGAGGCCTTATATGCATCCTGCTTCGCTGTGTGAATCCTCCTGCCCTTGTCATCGAACCAGGTGTTTCTTCGTGGTGGAGCCTTGAAACCCAAAACTCCGGATGCAGAGCTTTTCAGGGCTTGTTTGCAATGGCTCCACTGTTGTTCTATTGGTAGCGTGGAGGATTCAGGTGTATTGGAGAGCTTAAGGGAGACGCGATCGGTAAAAGCACGAGCGGTTTCTGCCGATAGTAGTTTCCCGACGTCATAACTTTGTATTCTTACTCTACTCCGTTCCGTTCGTGATATCCGTAGGCGCATCTTGACTACTACAAGATAGTGGTCCGAGTCGATGTTAGCCCCTCGGAAAGTTCGAACATCAAGAATAGTGGAGGAGTGTCTGACGTCGATCACGATGTGATCAATCTGGTTGATAGTCGATTGATCAAAAGACCGCCATGTGCCTTTATGTATATCGAGGTGCGGGAAGCGCGTACTGGCTAGAAGGAGATTTCGCCCCGTAGCACGATCAATCAACCTGTGTCCGTTATCGGATGTGGTGTCGTGTAGGCTATGTTTGCCGATGACTTGTTCAAAGATGCTTTCCTTACCCAGCTTAGCATTGAAGTCTCCTAGTACAATTTTGATGATTGGGCATACGTTCTGTCTAGGAGATCTTAGAACTCATCTTTGGTGGATTCATCCTTGTCTTCCGTGGGGGCGTGGACGCAGATCAGACTGATATTAAAAAATTTAGCCTTGATACGGATTGTTATGAGGCGTTCGCTCACATGCCGAAAGCTTAGGACTTTTTGCCTTAGTCCACCTCGAACAGCAAATCCGCATCCAAACAATCATTGTCCTCTCTCCCTATAGCAGTCGCCGTAGTAAATATCGCAGTTTTTCATCCGTTTTATACCCGGTCCATTCCATCGCATTTCCTGGATGGCGGTTATGTCCGCTTTATAGCGGTCTAGGGCGTCCGCAAGATGTTCGGCTGCACGTGGCCTGTTTAGGGACCTAACATTCCACGTACAAAGCTGAAGAACATTGCCCTTTTTTCGTTATTTGCAAGGGTTGTCAACATAAATCCGGTCCGTTATATCCGAGGCTTGTGGTTGTTTCGGAGTTTGTGGTTTTTTAACGGTTACGGCTTACTAGGCCGTAGCCCAACCGACTAATCCTGTTTTCTGGCGCAGGAGGCTCGCCGTTCGCCCTTCCCCGTCTGCAATTTCCATAGGAAATCTCCGATGGCACCACGAGGAGGTGGGGATGGAACTTACTAACAGTGCGGCAAGATGTTCGACAGCGGTGGCTCTTCTCGCTTTTTAGCAGGCCAGCATCCGTCGGATAGATGCTACCCCTACGAGGCCTTTGTTAGTCCTTTGCCATCCAACTCATTATGAAACTTCAATTATCCGGGTTCTTTCCTACGCCACGGAGACTTGTACCATTAAAAATCAGATAGGGAATAACAGGACGAATCGAGGAAACATTTTGTGAGAGAGTTTCAACCGCAGCTAGTTTTTGAGTTACAGCTACATCGGTTTGGTGATATATCTACATATGAATTAGAGGCTGGCTTGGTTAGGAAGTGGATATTTGAAGTAGCCGGAGTAACATATGCGCTATCTATATACTTATTTACAAAGAAAATATCATGCGATATTGGCGATCCAAGGTTACTTCAAGGGTTCTTGTGTGACCATCATCCAGATTTCGTCTCCGATATTCAATCCTTCGAGCTTATAAAAAGCTTTTCCAAAACAATTGTACCAGCTGTGCCAGCCATTCTGACTTGGACGTGGAACGTGCATATTTTTTACTTACGGAATAATTGAAAATGAATGATTCATACCTTGCCGATAGTTAATGTTCATTATTATACGAAAAACACACTTTTTAGAAGTGTTCCTTCATTATCTGTTCATGACTAGGAACAATGGCTTAAAACACCGAATCGGACAATTACGTGTGCATATTCATACGTGTCAGTCAAATAACTTATCAGAATAATATACAATATCTATTGTTCCTCACGCAACAACAAAGGTGAAGCACAAATCAATTCATACATTATTTACTTCGATTGCACGCGTTCATTTTCATTCATAATTCTCCTCAATTCAGATCGATTTCCCAATGTGTCTGGCACTGACAATGGGAACTACATATAAGAGTATCATACATAGTTGTTTCAGTGTTTTCGGTGTTGATGTTCCATTCGCTATGTTGGTGATTAAACCAACTTACATTTGTCATTGATTTAAATTCGAAAGATTAATCGCGTGTTTCCTCTTTCCCATATTTGTCCCACACGAATTGACCGATCGATGGCAACAGTAACAGACGACGACGACGATTTGCTTTTTCGTATTCAGTTCTGTTTCCTTTGTTGTTGCCCTCCTCTCGTTTCTCAATAAAATTAACATTCCATCGCATATCAACATTTTTTTAATCTCATTCAGTGACTCAGTTGGTTTATTATTCGGTTCCATTTCGACAGGCATACCAAATGCCGGACTGTACACCAAAAGCACTGAAACAACAAAATGAACCAACACATGTGTACATTTGATAAACATACAAATTGTAATTTGAATTTAATTAAGATTCTTGCTTTGCTCTTCCCATTTGCAGATTAAAGAATATTTGCGAGATCATCGCTCATCATCGGAATTGGTATGTCGGAAGCATAAATTAAACAGAAATCCGGTCGGACTAGCGATACGAGATACATAGATACGATTCATGTCCAATTTGTGTAATATAGAGCAGCCGTTTATCTGAGGAAGGAAAATGAATTTAACAAACAAATTCGTCAAGAATAAAACTACAAGGTCGTCTCCAGCGTCGCGCCTATGAAAACAAGTGGCTCTATCTAAAATAAAACGAAAAGAAAATTAGACGATAGTGTGTGATATTAGCTACAAACTAATGGAATTTAATTAATTCTGAACTAAGTAAAGAACAAATAATTGATTGAATGTAGTGAATGGCAATGTACATGTTTGAATGAATAGTTGAGTGGAGAGAAGGAAAATAGGTTAATTAACACGTAGATATAAATTAGCTTAAAATCAATTGTGTGAATATGTGATATGATTAGGGAATATCACAAGAATGCATCCAGCGGGCGGAAGAACGGGTCGCCCCGAAAAGTACACAGAAGAGGCGTTGCTGAGTATTAAACAGGATTTGACACGCTTTCAAGTACAAAAGGATAATGGAGCGCAGGTAAGAATATTTCTTTTTATTTTCCTTTCATAACGCATATCCTCTAAGGCAACTATTGTGTCCATTTATGTATTTGTGTAACTACTCGTAGCCCCTGGTAGCTTCCAGTTGGACGTCAGCTGTAGGCTGACAAAAAAAGACGTTGGTTTCTCTATACAATTCTTTATTTTTAAACAAATAAAAATAATTCCACGGAAACCCCAAAAGATTTAGAGGGCCAAATGACCAACCGAAGCTGTTCAATTCGTCCACTCGCCAAAAAAAAAAAAAAAAAATCTTGCTAGTAGTATAGCTCCAAAGAAAGGCTTTGTATGCTTACACTGTCTTCGCGAGACTGCCGATCTACTCCTATTCGCGTCGCTCTTTTATACACACAATTGAAACGGTACTTTGTTATTTCTTTATTGACACATGTTCAACACGTCACATCTCAGTGAAATGCTGCGTTTACATAGGATTTTTTTTTTTTTTAACAATAAACAATAATTCAAAGAAAAAAATAACAAAATAATAAAAAAATAAGAAAGTAAACTAAAATAACAAAATGTTGGAAAAATAGGATGGCTGCTACATTTGTACTTTCCGAACCATGGTTTTACATACATTTTTTCCAAAACTTGATAGTTTCTCGACCTTTTTCACCCCTTCTGAGACAATTTCATCGGACGAAATTGCTTTGATATGTTCTCTAACCCTAGAGAGCTACTCATGTTGGGAGGTACAGAGAAACTACTTATACGTGCATACATTTTCTCTTGCGTTAAGAGAAACGCAGTTAGTGTTTGTGATGCTAACGTCTCATTCTAAAATAGATAAAGAAATTTCTTCTGAAAATTAGTTTATTTTTACCGTCAAGCAGTCATAAGGCCCATCCTCCTGTATGGCGTTGTAGTCTGGTGGACTGCTCTGGACAAGACAGTCAATCGAAGCCTTCTGGGGAAGGTACAAAGATCGGCCAGCTTATACATAAGCAGAGTGATCAGATCGACCCACACGGAGGCCCTAAGCATTCAATTACATCTTCCACCTTTGAACCTTTTCAGCAAGCAAGTTGCTGCCTGCGCGGCCCTAAGGATGAGGAGCTTAAGAAAATGGCCCACATCTCAAAAAGGCCATACTACCATTCTAAACCACTTCAAAGTACCCATGGACACGGACTACATCATCCCGCAGAATGTGTTCACTAGGAACTTCGAAGTTGTCTTTCCATCCAGGGAGGAGTGGGCTAAGGGGAAAGTAATACCAAAGAACTCGATCTCCCTCTATACCGATGGCTCTAAGATGGAGTCAGGTGTAGGTAGTGGGGTCTTCTCCAATGAACTTAATCTCAATCTATCTTTCAGACTCCCAAATCGATGCAGTGTGTATCAGGCAGAATTAACAGCGATAACAGAGGCCCTTGCATGGCTCAGGATCAATGTAATATCCGCCGAGTATATTATCATTTGCACGGACAGTCAAGCTGCGATAAAGTCCCTGGCAGCGGTAACCCACAAATCAAAGACATC
This sequence comes from Eumerus sabulonum, assembly GCA_951905685.1. Classification (NCBI taxonomy): domain Eukaryota; kingdom Metazoa; phylum Arthropoda; class Insecta; order Diptera; family Syrphidae; genus Eumerus; species Eumerus sabulonum. Next base: position 195,882,141 of record OX645060.1, read on the forward strand.
TCTTAACTGTCGCCTATCTCTAGATGAGATGGCTGAACAGTTCAATATTAAAATACTGTGGGTTCCCGGGCATAGGGACATTCCAGGAAACTGCACGGCCGACGAACTCGCCAAGTTAGTGTCAAGCACACTCAGCCTACCTACCCTCGGGTACATACATAGATACACCAATAAGTACGGTAAAGCACATGATAAAACTTTAAACCATAGAGGAGACCAACCTCCAATGGAATGAGAGCAATATTGACTAGGGACCTAGTGGCAACCAAAAGGGCAACTTTAAGTACTCTAGTGGGTGTCATTACAGGTCACTGCATCATCGGAAAACACGCCGCCAGATTAGGGCTACCCTCCAATGACTTCTGTCGCGGCTGCATGGACGAGGAGGAGGAGGAATCAATACACCACCTCCTCTGCTCATGTCCCTCTTTTGCGAATCGCAGGAGGATCTACCTCGGCGCGCCCTTGTTTGACAATCTAAGTTTGCTAGCAAACCAAAATATAGCTCAACTCCATCACTTCATTAGAAGCATCGGTTGGTTCTCAGGTAGCGGATCTGGGTAACTTGATCCATGTGGTATCACAATGGGCCGACTTCGGCCTACGTGTGGCTTACGCCTACCACATTAACCTAACCTGACCTACCGTCAAGAAAGCTCTACTGGTACAAAAAGGTCCAGAGGTCGCTTGGCCGGTGCATAAATGAAGGCCGTGATATTGAAACCCTATGTCTCTAGGAGTTTTAGCATTCCGCCGACTACGAGGAGCCATAGGAGAGGCGATAGAACACCCCCTGTGGTGTGTCTCGGTTGACCCTCACCCTTCCATTCAGGCATCTTTTCCACGGAACTTGGAAATCATAGCGTTCAGAGAGGCTCAACCTACCGCAATATCAATGTAATATCCATTACTTACTTAATACTTACTTACTTTGAGGGCGTGGTGGCGCAATGGTTAGTTGTTGGACTCTGATGCACGGTGAGAGAGTTTGGATCCCGATAACATCAACGCCATCGAATGTTTATTTCGCGGCGTCCCTGACAAAACCCCCCGTAGTATACTGCTCTACTCACGCCGTTCGGATTCTGCATTAAAACTGTAGGTCCCTATGAAAAATAAATCACCCAGAACATGAGTGATTGAGAGAAGCTTGGTCCTGATTTTTATAGGCTTTTATAGAAGCAGACTTACATACTTCCTTTGGTGGCCCTACAGTCCGTTGTAAACGTATTCCTCAACCAACAAGCTTATCCAGCTGGCACGACCTTTTGCCAGCGGCTCCCAGTGCCATACGACCAGTTGGTTAGAGCTAAATCACAATACTGCGTTAGTGAATTGCGTTTTAACGTTACGAGAGAAATGCCTCAAACATGCGTAGAAGTGACATTTCAAATTGATCAGCTGTTTTATTATATAAAAACTCTCAAAGATAAACAAACGTCTTTTTCATCAGCACATTCAAATGACGAGAACTGTCAAAACGCAGAGAAATGTTCAACGTGTTGGACTTTTGTATGCGTTGTTACATGAGGTTACGTACTCTCGCCGCTTTCGTTTTTTCTTATTTTCTCTCATCTTTCAACGAACGTAAGCACCATTGAATGACCTGTAGTGAATTTTAAATGTCACTCGAAACTAGCGCTAGAGCAGTATTGTGATACGGGCGTTAAGGTCTCCTTCCACCTGTGTGCGCTACTTTAGATTCGGTCGTCCCTCGGAGTTGGGCTCGAAAACTCTTCGGGGCGGAGTTGTGTTGTCCACTCGCTCTACACGGCCTAGCCGTCTTAGCAGTTGGATCGCTATACGTACAGTTCGTCGTTGTATCTTGTCCTCCACTATCCGTTTATACAAACGGGACCATCAATTTAACGCAGAATTTTCCTCTCGAAACGACCAAGGGCCTCCTCATCCGCTTTCGTTAAAGTCCAGGCCTCTACGCCATAGAGGATAATAATAAATTCGTCGATAGGAGGAGCAAATGGAAGGGTGAGGGTCAACCGAGACACACCACAGGGGGTGTTCTATCGCCTCTCCTATGGCTCCTCGTAGTCGGCGGAATGCTAAAACTCCTGGAGACATAGGGTTTCAATATTACGGCCTACGCTGACGATATTACCATCATGGTATCTGGGAAATTTCCCCAGGTCCGCAGTGAAAGACTAAGTTATGCGCCGCTATTGGTGAATAACTGGGTCAAAGGACTAGCCTAGCGGTGAACCCAACGAAAACCGAGATTGTCCTCTTTACAAGGAAAATATTAATACCAAATTACACATATCCACGCTTAAATGGTATCGATCTTATTCCGAAGAAATTCGCTAGGTTTCTTGGCATAATCTTAGATTCCAAGCTTAGCTGGAAAGACAACATAAATGTGGAAGAACCAAAAAAGCTTCGTGTAGCTTTTGGAAAGACATAGGGATTTAAATCAAAGGTGATACACTGGCTGTACACCGCGGGGGCAAGACCTATTTTAGTTTATGGATCAATTGTGTGCTAGAAAGCACTTGAGAAGAAATGCAACCTTCAAAGTCTCACAAGGATTCAAAGGGCTGACTGTCTGGCGGTGACCGGATCTATGAAATCCACACCAACGGCAGCCCTTGAAGTGATGCTAAACCTTCCATCATTAGACATACATATGTATATTGTGAAAACATTGCAGTCAGGGCTGCGCTAAGGATGGAGGAATCCAGTCTTTGGGACAGGTGTCCTCATGGCCACGCATCAATTCTGGATCGATGGGCTACTTTAAGGTCCGCAACCGAAACGGACTATGCCACCCCATCTTCTTGCTGCGAGAGGAGGTTCTGTATCAGGATTCCCTTCAGGGAGGAATGGGCCAGTGGTATGGTAAACATGGAAGAGGAACTGGCAATCTATACCGACGGATCCAAAATGGATACCGGTACAGGAGCCGGAGTCTACTTCGAACCTCGGGAAGTATATCGGTCCAGACTGAGATCTTCGCAATTAAACAAGCTGCGGATCTGATTCTTAGATAGAATCTCTCAGGGAAAAGAATTAGAATACATCCAAACTCGTAAAACTCTGTAAAGAGAGACTAGAAGATATATCGGATCTCAACGAGGTGATCATGTGCTGGGTACAAGGTCGTGTGAATATCGCCTTATCGAATATCGACTGGGATCAGGCGCAGATTCTACATAGATCACCACTGAGGCTGAAACGCCACTCAGCACACTATTCAGAGAAATAGAGGCGGAATTACTAGAAAAAGCCAATAGGCGATGGTGTCAATTAGACACATGCACCACGGCAAGGTTAACATGGCCCGTTTATGACAAGAAAAGGACGGAAGGTCTGTTAAATTTTAGTAGAGGGAATATGCGACTGGTAGTCGGTGCCCTCACTGGGCACTGCATGATATCATATCACGCAGCTAGACTAAGCCAGCCATACAACGATTTTTGCAGAAGCTGTAGAGACGAAGAGGAAATAGAATCTATTCGTCACTTACTGTGCAAATGCCCGGCACTGGCCCGGAAAAGATATACGTTTCTTGGGAGTTACTTCTTTTCGGGTTTAGATGGGGCAGGAGACATTAAGCTGAGCAAACTGCTAGGGTTCTTAACTGAATCAAGGTTGTTCAGCTCAGCGGGCAATTAATAGGTTGACTTTTTAAACTGGGCACAATGGACTCCTCGTAGTCTAAGTGAGCCTTGACCTCATGTCAACAGGACAGCCAACTAACCTAACCTTACGCCATAGAGGAGGACGGGGATGATTAAGGTTTTGTATAGTGCAACCTTGGTCTTCTCAATTGCACCTTGAGCCCAAAGAAGCAGCGGTTGGTAAGAGTTATTCTGTATTTGATCTCAGACTTGAAATAGATCGTACCTTTTGTGTTGGCCAGTTAGTCTCGTGTGATCTTTTCTAGTACGATATTAAAAAAGTTACATGACAGTGCGTCACCTTGTGACGATTAATTCGCTACTGACCTTAATGGAGCAATTAGAATTCTCCATTGTCACCCTGCTCAATCTAACGAGCTTGGCAGGGATGTCCAAACTAGACATGGCGCTGTATAGCTCGCCTCTATGCAGACTATCATACGCGGCCTTGAAATCGACGAAAAGGTGAAAAGGTCTTTCCAAGATCTGCCGCAATGTGAATATTTGGTCTATTGTCGATTTATCTGGACTGAAACCACATGGATAAGAACCTATCAGATTATCCTCAAAGGTTTCAGGCGTTCACACAATACGGCAGAGAAGATCTTATATGCGATGTTAAGGAGACTTATTCCTCTTTAGTTGGTGCAGTTATTGGGGTCTCCTTTCTTGTGAATCGGACAAACGATACTGAGATTCAATTCGTCGGACATGCTTTTCTCCGATCATATTTTACAGATGAACTGGTGCATGCGCCCTACAAGCTCATCTCCAGCCGCTTGAAATAGCTCAGCAGACAGGCCGTCTACAATTCAACTTGTGAAGGTACCGGGACAGAATGCGCGGTCGACGAACTTATTTCCAATATTGTCAACCTTCTATTACTCTTTTAAGCATTTCATAAAAATTGTGGTCTCGCCTGTTAAATAACTAAACAAATTTGGTATTGGCTAACTAAGGGCATATGTAGAAAGGACATCGTTATGAATACGGAGCCCGTAGTCTAGCACCTCACCTCTTGTATGTTTGTCATTTATTCAAATAAGCTGATCACCTCCTTAATTACTAGTATTGCTTCCTCTAGAAATGTCTTCCTTCAATACAATGGATTTAGAGTAGCAAGCCTTTTGCGTATAGCCTAATGTGAATCATCTGTCTTGACTCATATATATGAGACTTCTAAGAAGCCAGGAAGCAAACAGTGCACATTACACAGCGCCAGCTGTTTCTTGGAAACACATCACTTAAGTTTCACTTTGAATATGCGTTCAATTTAATTTCGTTCGTGATATAGTACAGGCTATGGTCAATAAAATAGTTGCATGAACAATTTGAGCAAAAATTGCACAAAATAATAACCCAAATGGAACATTATTCACAGTATTTTGAAGAATACCAACATTGTCATAAGCAGCATCCGCCTATCATTAGATTCCACTCGCCAAGTAGTCGTTCTACAAATGTCTTACCCTCCGGACCACTTCATTTACGTCTAGAGAATGTTTCTCTATTACTTTATGCTATGGGTGCCAGTTCACTCTGAATGGTTTTAAGGAAAGTCGAGCCTTTGTTTGATGTGTCGGGACTTTACTGGCAGTCCTCCCAAACATATTTGCTTCATTTGGCTTCCTTCTAACAGTTTTCTAGTGCTTATGTTCTCTGAGATTCCACTCGCCGGGCATACTTTCCTCCGACCATATCTTACAGATGAGCTGTTGCATGCGTACTGTCAGATCATCCCAAGTTGCTTTAAACAGTTCCGCGGACAGTTCCTCTTTTCCAGCAGCTTTGTTTGACTTCAGCCTTGATATTGTTATCTTGACCTCATCTAAGTCGGGGGGACGGAATTCTTGTCTTTCGTCGCTTAAGTTGAGTGGAACATTCTGCCTAACAGCGGTATTTGAGTCTTCCTCCCCGTTTAACAGTCTACAAAAATAATTTTTCCAAATTCTCATTATCAACTGAGATACTCATCATAATTGTAAATGGTGATATCAATTGCCTTTGCCAACCGTGTCTCCCTTAAGCTCTCCGATACACCTCAATCCTCCACTCAGTCAGTAGAGCAACTATGGAGCCTGTGCAAACAAGCCCTGAAGAGCCCAGCAACGGAAGTGTTGGGCCTTAAAGCTCCACCACGACGAAACACCTGGTTCGATAACGAGTGTAGAAGGATTCATGCACAAAAGCAGGAGGCATTCAAAGGCTCACTACACAAAAAACAAGAGCAGCTCGTGAGCACTACGAGCTTAAAAGAAGGTAGGAACATAAGCTTCTCAAGAAAAAAAAGAAAGAGCACGAGAAGCGGACGATTGAAAACTTGGAGAGGTGCTATTGCAGGCACGACGTGCGAAGATTTTATCAACGGATAAAACGAATGCCTCAAGGCTATGAAGCCCGAACGGAGGCCTGTAAGGATGAGAACGGACACCTAGTAGTAGAATCGCAGTCGATGCTGAGAATTTGGAAAAACCACTTCTGCAGGCTCTATAACGGCGATGACAACCAACAAACCGCCGTCAGGCAGAATGATCCATTTCTTAACGACGAAGATCGCAGAGAATTCTGTCTCCCTGACCTCGACGAAGTCGAGGTTGCCATGTTGAAACTCAAGTCGAATAAAGCTGCTGGCGCAGATGGACTGTCTGCTGAGCTCTTCAAAGCGGCTGGGGGTGAGCTGGTTAGGAGCATGCACCGGCTCATCTCTAAGATATGGTCAGAGGAAAGCATGCCCGAGGAATGGAGTCTCAGCATTATTTGCCCGATCCACAAAAAAGGAGACCCCTTGGATTGCGCCAACTATAGAGAAATAAGTCTCCTTAATGTCGCATACAAGATCTTCGCTGCCGTTTTGTGTGAACGCCTGAAGCCCTTCGTAAATAAGCTGATAGGTCCTTATCGGTGTGGCTTCAGGCCAGGGAAGTCCACCATCGATCATATCTTCACACTACGGCAGATCCTGGAGAAAACCAATGAATTTCAAGTCGATACTCACCATCTAATCGTCGACTTCAAAGCCGCATACGACAGCGTAATTAGAGACGAGCTATATAACGCCATGTTTACTTTTGACATCCCTGCTAAGCTCGTCAGACTATGCAGGATGACTCTGGAAAATGCTCGCTGCTCCATCCGAATCGGTGCAGAACTGGCCGATTGCTTCGAAGTCAAAAAAGGATTTTTTTTTTTTTTTTTTAGAGACTCGCGCAGGTTCAAGAGTTTTTATATTCTCTTATGATGTGTTGACACACACAACCTGAACGGAGTACAGTGGTTGGGGTCGTTGATGTTCGTTCACTACTCTCAGGGGTGGTTGTCCTAGACCTAGATAGGACGAGAGCCGACCAAATTCCGCGTTGGTTATAGTCCGTAGTAATTCGTTCAAGCACTTTTAGTATTGCATATGCAGAGGATGAATTTCTGTTGACCATATACTGTGAGTGTTATGCCTGCAGCAGTACGTCTGGTCACTTTCCATTCACAACTGCGTTGCATACTTTTTGTCCGTATAGGAATTACTTTTTCTTGGCTATGAAGCGAATTTGAACCATAAACCTTCCGCTCGGCGGTCGATGATGTTAACCACTGCACCACGGCCACCCCCGTGGCCGATGGGCGATGCGCTATCGTGTGATTTTTTTCCAATACAAGAAGCACAATCTATTTTCAAATCCTCGCAACTCCTTGCATACGCCGACGACATTGACATAATAGGTTGAACGCAGCGAGATGTCAATGAGGCGTTTGCGAGTGTTGAGATGGAGGCGGCAAAAATTGGTTTGGCGGTTAATGAGGGCAAGACTAAATATCTGTTGTCATCGAAAAGGGACATTTACCACCGATGTCTTGGACAGAACGTGCATATTGGCAGATATACAAAGGTTTGAGGTAGTTAAGGACATCATATACTTCGGCTCCGCAGTGACTTGGAACAACGACACCAGCTCCGAAATCAAGCGCAGAATTACTCTTGCCAACCGCTGCTTCTTTGGGTTCAAGAGGCAACTGAGAAGTATGGCCCTCCCTCGTGCGACCAAGTTTTAATTATTCCGGTCCTGTTATACGGCGCAGAAACAGAAACATGGACCTTATCTAAAGCGAATGAGGAAATCCTTGGTGGTTTCGAGAGAAAGATTCTGCGTGCGATTTTGGGCCCTATAAACACAGAGGGGGTTTGGAGGAGAAGATTCAGTCACGAACTGTACGGATGAGAAGATATAACGAAGAACTGTACGGGGTACCGTACAGTTGTACCGCGTTTTTTTTTTTTTTTTTTTTTAATAATTTGCGCGCACTCAAGGTCTAATAACCTTATTATGTCGGCGACACAGTGCGGGCAGAAGGTAGAGAGGAAGAAGAATAGAGGAGATGCCGATGGACATTGATCTTAAATGCTTGCATGTTGCATTGAGGGGGGAAAACCGAATCCGGCAGGGAGTTCCAGATTCGTGTGGTTCGGTTAATGAAAGATTCTCTATATTTGACAGTACGTCCGAAAGCGGGCTTCAGAGTATATTGGTGAGCATTCCTAGAGAGACGTGTATTGCGGGAGAAATGTTGAAGGGGCGGAATGCAACTGGCTATTTCATCAGAGCATTTTTGGTGGTACCAACGATAAAACAGGGAGGTAACATTCCTGCGGTGTTCCAGCGAGTCTAATGTTTTGGTAATGCTGGAGTCACCTATCAGTTTTATGGCTCGTTTTTGTATTCTGTCTAGTAGGTGCAGTGAGGTCTTGGAAGCACTGGACCAGACATGAGCGTTAAACTCTAATTTGGGGCGAATGAACGCCTTATAGATTGTAGCCAGATCTAAGGGTGAGAAATATTTCTTGCATCTATATAAGAATCCTAGGCATTTCGCAGCATTCTTGGCGACACTGAATATATGGTCGCTCAAATTAAGATTGTGAGCAACACTCATACCCAGGATGGAAAGCTTTTCAGTTTCTGAAATGCAAGTGCCATTCATGGATAATGGCTGCGGGTTAGTTATACGCTTTAACGACAAGAGACAGCATTGTGTTTCGAAAGCATTAAATTCCACTCTATTGTTTTTACCCCATTGGATGATGCTGTCGATATCGGAATTTAATGAGCTTAACATACGCTGCCGCTCATTATCTACAACCGAAGTGCAGGGTCGTAAACTGGTGAACGAATATGAAAAGCTGAGAGTACTGTCGTCAGCGAAGGAGTGAATTGGATTAGAAGTAACAGACAAGAGATCATTTATAAAAATAAGAAAGAGTGTCGGAGACAAAACGGAGCCCTGGGGAACACCGGCATTTACAAAGTGAGTATCAGACTTAAATCCGTCCAAATCAACTTGAATTGTACGATTCGAAAGGTAGCTTCTAATCCATTGAAGGAGAGACTCATCGATCCCAAAAGGACGCATTTTCGACAAAAGGGCTTCATGCCAAACCCTGTCAAATGCTTTCGAAATATACAGTGCAACAATTTTGCTTTCACCTGCTTGGTGAAGCGAGTGATTCCACTTTTCGGCGAGATATGCCATCAAATTACCAGTGGAACTGTTGCTGCGGAAACCGTATTGCGGTCATTGAGGAGTTTCCGGGATCCAAGTTATTTCATAAGCTGACGGTTAATCAGCGTTTCCATGACCTTGGAAAGAAGGGACGTTAGTGCAATGGGTCGGTAGTTGCAGGGAGAACATGATTCGCCTTTTTTGGGTATAGGCTGGACAATTGCTGTTTTCCACCTACTCGGAAAAAGCCCAGAGGAGTAGGAAAGGTGAAAAAGCTTACGCAGTGGTTTTGCCAGCGTTGAAGAACACCTCTTTAGAACTATTGGGGCAATACCATCTGGACCAGCGGATTTGTGTATGTCGAGGTCCTTAAGAACCCTTGCAACTGTACGAGTGCGGAAGTGGATTAGTCCCATGGTGGAATTGACGCACTCTTGTACAGGCGAAAGGGGCAGCAAGTAGGTTAGCTTTCTCTAAGGGGGTAACAGCTGGAATGTCATTGTGGATGAGCGTCGGTATAGACGACTTAGTTGAGTTTTTTACGTTTTTTACAAACGACCAGAGACTTTTGCTACCTTTGGGACATTGAAGGATTTTACGCCTTAATTTTTGGTCGGATTGGAATTTAATCCGTCGAATAAGGGTGTTGCAGTAATTTCTGGCTCGTATGTACTTTTTTCGGTCGTCAACGTCAACGGATACAGCGTCTAAGGTGGCTAGGCCATGTAAAGCGCATGGAAAATACAGCTCCGACCCGAAGAGTCTTCTAATTCACCCCGGAAGGAAGGCGCGGCAGAGGACGGGCGCATCAACGGTGGCGTACGCAGGTGAAAGCGGACCTTAACTAATTGGGCGTGCGGGGCTGGAAACAGCTGGCCAAAGACCGTGCCAACTGGAGACGCTTGTTGGTTGAGGCCCAGGTTCACCACGGACTGTAGCGCCACCTAAGTAAGTAAATGAAAATACAAATACAAACTGCGACTTTACTACCAGTTGCCCATTTTCGTCCCGGCAGTGGCTGATTTATCTTCTCCCAACTAGTTTATATTTTAGTACTTCAAAATATCGAATAAATTTGTAGCATAGAGTACGCGTTTTTCAATTATTATCGCTGCCAACCTTTGGCGCTCATCGGTGCTAACTGTCCTCCCTCTGTCTACACTCATTCATCCCAAGCACCTAGTATTTTTGTGGTGATGTACAAGCTTATACTCGTCAGCTAAACCTCTCCTACCCCCTTCGACCGACAATTCTCAGATATAAATTTAATTCCGACTTTTGTAGGTTAACTACTTCTCCATCTGACCGCACCAATTTTAAGATGTCCTCCCCAGATCCCAAATACCTTTAAAATTCATATAATTTGCGCCATGTGACTGTCCGATGACAGAATCCCCTTATAACACCTTTACCCACCTGATACAAGCGAATAAAATTTAGAACTTATCATCCATTAGAAATTCCTTAGTTTACATAATTCCACGGATTCAATTGACTACCCAACATTATCCATAAATACCTGAAAATACCTGCAGTGAGCGCGTTAATCCCGAATCAAAAATTCCCAAATCGATGTATGACCACTTGAATTCGACTAAACAACCCACAAATCGTTATAAATAGTGGATTCACCTCCTCACTCGCTCTCCTAGATCGCATTTTATTACATAAAATCGTATCTTCACTACGTTCCCATAAATCTTCGAGTGCACCATCTATGCTTGACGGCCTTCTTCCCGATAAAATTCCACACCACGTTTAGCGTGAATCGAAGAACAAAAAAGAAAATTATTCTCCAAGAGGAGGCGCGAATGGAAAACCAAATGAAATAGAATTCGTTAGAAAACGAAAAGACGGAATCGTGGAAAAAAAATTAAAAAAGACTCGAAAATCCAAACAAGTTGAGAGCAGAAGGCACAATCTCGGAGCAATTTCGAAAGATCATTGAATTTTTCCATATGGTGCTATCGGAATTCAAAACAACACATTCCTCGGCAAACGATATAAACTAAGCAGTGAATTGCAAGTGAAACGATTCGAGATGCGTCTAATTTTATAACATGGTGCTTTACACACTAACACCATTGGCTGCTTCTCATCTTCTTCGATTATACGATCTACAGTATCGATGTGAATGTGTCATTGAGAAGAAAGATGAGGAAAGAAATGTATCTCTTACGATAGCTGTATGTACATATGTATCTACTCGTATGTATGTATCTCCCCCACGATGGTTTCCTTCGAAGCAAAATCGTAGTTCAGAGCACAAATGGCAATGATCAGTACTAAAGTCATCATTGCTAGATCCATGGCAATCATTTCTTTGACGTCGAATATCTGTCTAAATTGCGATGCCTGGATATGAAATGTAAAGTAAAGACATTACTGCTTAGGCGGATATGTCGTCAGGGTTGGGTTTTTAGTGGAATAACAAAAGATCCATTGATCCATTTCTAATCGACGGAGACCGCAGAGAATTCTGTCCCCCTGACCTCGACGAAGTTAAGATTGCCATATCGAAGCTCAAGTCGAATAAAGCTGCTGGCGCAGACGGACTGTCTGCTGAGCTCTTCAAGGCAGCTGGGGATGAGCTGGTTGGGAGCATGCACCAACTCATCCGTAAGATATGGTTAGAGGAAAGCATGCCCGAGGAATGGAGTCTCAGCATCGTATCTTCACACTACGACAGATACTGGAGAACACCAATGAATTTCAAGTCGACACTCACCACCTATTTGTCGACTTCAAAGCCGTATACGACAGCGTAATTAGAGACGAGCTATACAACGCTATGTCTACCTTTGACATACCTGCTAAACTCGTCAGACTATGCAGGATGACTTTGGAAAATGCTCGCTGCTCCATCCGAATCGGTGAACACCTTACCGATAGTTTTGATGTCAAAAAAGGACTTAGGCAGGGCGATGCGCTGTCGTGTGATTTTTTCAACATCATATTGGAAATAATTGTACAAAAATCACTGGCCAATACAAGAGGCACAATCTATTTCAAATCCTCGCAACTCCTTGCATACGCCGACGATATTGACATAATAGGTAGATCACAGCGAGATGTCAATGAGGCGTTTGCGAGTATTGAGATGGAGGCGGCGAAAATTGGTTTGGCGGTAAACGAGGGCAAAACTAAATATATGCTGTCATCAACACCGACGTATCGGCCAGAACGTTTGTATAGGCAGATATAAGTTCGAGGTAGTTAAGGACTTCGTCTACCTTGGCTCCGCAGTGACCTGGAACAACGACATCAGTTCCGAAATCAAACGCAGAATCACTTTGCCAATCGCTGTTTCTTTGGGCTCAGGAGGCAACTGAGTAATAGAGCCCTCTCCCGAATGACAAAGTTTACTCTATATAAGACCCTTATCATCCCGGTCCTGTTGTACGGCGCAGAAGCATGGACACTATCAAAAGCGGATGAGGAGGCCCTTGGTCGGTTCGAGAGAAAGATTTTGCGCGTGATTTTTGGGCCTATAAACGCAGACGGGGGATGGAGGAGAAGATTCAAGCACGAACTTTACGGGCTGTACAGCGACATGAGCCTAGTCAGGCGTCTACGGATTCAACGCCTAAGATGGCTGGGCCATGTAGAGCGAATGGACACCACAGCTCCAGCCCGGAGAGTCTTTGAATCCGACCCCGAGGGACGAAGAAGCAGAGGACGGCCGCCCTTAAGATGGCGCACACAGGTGGAAGGGGGCCTCAGCCAACTGGGTGTGCGGCAATGGAAAAGGCTAGCGAAAGATCGTGCTAGATGGAGGGGCATGTTGGTTGAGGCCCAGGTTCACCCCGAACTGTAGCGCCCACTAAGAAGAAGAAGAACAAAAGATCAGGAACTACTAAGTCGTACGACTGAGTATTTTCACTATCACAGTTCGCCTAGATTGACGATATAATGTATGTATTAGTTGTAGGATCTTCCAATAGGGACTTCTGAACTTTGACAGTCAAATTGGCTGGCATTTATTCAGTCTGTTTTGCGAAATCACCATAGACGCACATAGCATTGAACTACACGTGGATGTGATAAAATTGTTTTATGAAAATGGGTATCAAATGGGGTCGTCATAATCGTCTTACGGACAGGACTATTCGCAATGTGGTGGATAAATCTGAGTCCACTTGTTCAGTAAATGATAAACCAACACCTGTACGTCGATGAGAGTGTGCAGGAGAATCCGAGGAAGTCGATTTCGCGTAATACACAAGAACTCAACCTTTCGCAGACCACAACTGGGCGAATTTTGCATCGTTTGCATTGGGCCTGCACCCGTACAAAATTCAGCTGACCCAGGAGCTGAAGGTAAACGACCATAGACAACGATATATGTACATATGTTTGCTGAATGGGCTTTGGAGCAGTTGGAAACTGATCCTAATTTCATCGAAAAATTATCTTCAGCGATGAGGCCCATATCTGGATGAACGGCTGTGTCGACAAACAAAATTGTCGAACTTGGGACGATATCAATCCACATGAGATCCAAAAGCGTCCAATGTATCCCGAAAAAGTCACTGTTTGTTGTTGATTTTGAGCTGCCGGCGCCATCGGTCCATATTTCTTTGAGAACGACGTTGGCCAGGCTATCACCGTCATCGGAGGGCGCTTCATGCCTCACAGCTTACGCCACATTGGAAATTCTGCACAAGCGATTCGAGAGCATGGTCATCTTACGTGGAGGTGATATGAACTGGCCACCGAGATCGTGCCATTTGACCCCGTTAGACTTTTTCTTGTAGGTTTTTTGAAGTCGCAGGTCAACATAACCCGTGTCATCGGTCAAATTCAGCCTGATTCAAGCACCAGAATCATGGAAAATTTGACATTTGGGGTGCGTGCCATCCAGAGAAGCTGCGGCAGAAAATTGAACGGTGTTATATTCCAAACATAATGGCATCAATAGAGATGCCATAGAGAGCACCGTGGCGCAGTGGGTAGTGTGTTGGCCTTTGACGCCGATAACACGGGACCGAATCCCGACACAGCCATTGTCATCGAACGTGTTTTTCACGGTGTTTCTCCTCAGCGGGGTTCTGACAAAACCCCCTGTAGTAAAATTGCCATGAAAAGCTACTCGAAATTCGCCGTTCGGAACCGGCAATAAACTGTAGGTCCCTTTCACCTATGGGAAAATGAAATCACACACAACATGGGTGATTGAGAGAAGCTCGGCTTAGGTCCTTCATGGATTGTAACGCCAACATACATACATACATACATACATACAATGGCATCAATAGGCCTTTCAAACAAATAAAAAATGTCGATGATATCTCACACACACTTTGTTCTGTTGACCACCGCTAAATCTTAAGAAGTGGTGGTCCATATGAAGTCCAATTTTGAGTCATTTCGGCTCTTATTTCGCTAGAAATACGTGCAACGTTGTCTGTCTAATGCATTTCCCAAATGGTCCACCGATTCGCGTGCTGTGTGCTGAAACCACATTTTGATCAGGGTCGGCTCGTTTATTTTGGCCCGAAAAAGTTCTAATTCTTTTACAACAGCGGGCGCCATTGATAGTGACTTTGTTCTCACGGTTATCTCTAAAAATGATTCGATAAAGCGGACCAAGCAGTGCATTTTCCGGATGCGTTGGTAGCTATTGTGATGCTCGATGTTGCTCGTCGGACAAAAACAGCAGTTTTGTTTATTTACATACACAGTCAACCTACAATTATAAAGGGTGGGCCGAATACAAGTTTCTTTTTAAAAATGCAATAAAATGAACAATTGACAATTGGCAGCCAATTGACATCGCCAAGACAGCTGATAACACGATTTCGGAATTTGGTGCGCAAAAGATCGATTGTGGCATGGGCTGTGCGTCATGGCACGCGATCCTGCATGAACCAGAGGTCGTCCAAATCCATGTCTTCAGTTTCAGTAAGAAAAAAGTCGGTTAACATGACTCTGTGACGCCCATCGTTAGTTCGTTCGTTCGTTTACCGAAACAATAATGCCACCACTCCACAATCCGCACCAAACTGTCACTCTCTGTGGATGCATTGGCTACTCGAGAATAACGTGCTGGTTTTCCTAGCCCCAGGTGCGCCAATTTTGTCTGTTAACGTAGCCGCCGAGATGAAAATGCGCCTCGTCAAAAAAGATGATTTTTTCGCCCAAAATCGTTGTCCAATTCAAGCTGCTCTATAATAACAAAGCGGATGGTCGCCCGCCTTCAATTGCTGAGTCTATAATAACAAAGCGGATGGTCGCCCGCCTTCAATTGCTGAGTCAATTGGACCTTGAAAGCGAATGATTCGAAATCTTTGTCCAGAATTCTCCTCAGCCTAGTGCGTGGAATGTTGAGATCGATGGCGAGTTGATGTTCGTGAATTGAGTCTCACACTCTGAGCCACAGCATCCACAATCTAATCTGTGCGCACCGTACAACAACGGGGACCAGGAGTGTTTCCACGAACTTGCGTACAACAGTCGCGGTGGGTGCTTCATTTCGGCCATAATTTCTTTTCAAAAAACGTATGTACTTTTTGGGCTACACAGCACTCACTTTGGAATTAAGTTTTCAATATTTCCCAACGTTTTTCAAGCGTAAAGAGAATTATTTCGTCCTGCGGAGGAATGATACTGACTTTCTGTTGAGAAACAGTGGATATTGCTGTAGCTTTTTTTCGGGTATACTCACCGAAAATTCGACGCTGTTGTAGGTCATTCGGTTTCAGTTTTTGTAAGGTTTTAGACCAAGATCTTTTGTCATCATGTAGTAGACTTACACAATCCCAATAGCTGCGTACGGCGACGAATGGACAAATTACTTACTTACTTACTTATCAAGCCAGTGATCCATGGAGGATCTGAACCTGCTATAGCTTGCTTCCATCCTTGATGACCAAGATGTCTTACATCTGCGATTACTTGGTCTTTATACCGGAGGTTCAGTCTTCCTCTTCTTCTCGAACCAGGAGGCTCGGAGTCGAAGACCCTCTTAGCTAGAGGGTTGATGTCCATGCGCTCGATGTGGCCGAGCCAGTATAGTTGACGGATCTTTGCCTTCCGGACTACATCCACATCTTTGTACAGCTCGTAGAATTCGCGGTTGTGTCTTCTTTCGAAAGAACCCAAAATCAGCTCAGCTCCGTACAGCAAGACTGGCAGTATGAGCCTTTTGTAAACCATGACTTTGGTCTTTCGAGTGAGGAGTTGTTGACCCCAGTTGTTTGGACAAGCCGAAGTAGCAGCGGTTGCCAAGGGCGATTCTATGCCGGATCTCCAGTGTGGTGTCATTTATGGAATTTACGTTTGCCCCGAGGTAGAAAAACTCCTTAACTACCTCGAAATTGTAGCTGTCAATTGTTATATTTTGTCCCAGGTGGTGAGCGACGGATTGGTTTTTGCTTGACAGCATGTATTTCGTTTTGTCCTCATTGACCTTAACACCAACTCGTTTCGCCTGTTGTTCAATCGCCGTGAATGCTTCCACAATGCCACGGCGAGAACACGCGATGATATCGATATCATCCGCGTATCCTAGCAGCTGGATGGACTTGTAAAAGATAGCGCCTTCCCTGTTGACGCCTGCCCGTCGCACTATCTGCTCCAGCACCAGGTTAAGGAAGTCACATGACAGCGCATCTTTTGCCGAAATCCGGTGCATGTTTCGAATGGTTTCGAGGTCCTAGAACCGAGTTGCACGGTGGATCGCGTATTTTTTAAGCGTGGCGCGACACAACTGGATCAGTTTTCCCGGGATCCCGAATTCGGCCATCGCACCAAACAGTCTTTCACGATGAATGCTGTCGTATGCGGCTTTGAAATCGATGAAAAGATGGTGTGTATCAATTCGAAACTCGTTGGGCTTTTCCAGGATTTGTCGAAGTGTGAAAATTTGGTCTATAATCGATTTGCCGGGCCGATTAGTGAGGTGCAAAATGGCTTTAGACGTTCACACAATACGCTGGTCAGGATCTTGTATGCGACATTGAGCAGGGATATACCTCTATAGTTTTTGCAAGAGGTGCGATCGCCTTTTTTGTGGATGGGGCAAATAGAGCTGGTATTCCAGTCGTCGGTCATGCTTTCATCTTCCCAAATTCTGCAGATGATCTGGTGCATGCTCCCTACCAGAACATCGCCGCCAGCCTTGAAGAGCTTGATGACAAGTCATCTGAGCCTGCGCCCTTGTTATTCTTCAGCTTCTGAATAGCTGTGCCGACGTCTTCGGTGCTGGGTGGGAGGAGTACTTGAGCGGCTAGAGTTGGGATTTTCTCGGTCCCTACCACTCTCTCTTGGTCAAGCTCGTTAATCAACTGCTGGAAATGCTGCTTAGATACATCCACTAGTCCCTGCGGGTGACAAGATTACCCTCGCAGTTTCGAAGAGCCTGGGTGCCCTTTTTGAGCCTTGTAAAAGGCTCGTGTTTTATGCTTATCCCTAGACTCCTCGATATCCTTCAGCTGGGAGTCTGCGAAGATTCTTTTCTTTTGTCGCAGTAGTTTTTTCTCCTCCCTTCTTCTGGCTCGGTACTCTTCTTGCGCTGCAAGATATTTGTGGGCGCGCACCCATGTTGTGTGTGATATATTTTTCACATACATAGGTGAAAGGGACCTAAATTTTAATGCCGTTTTCGTACGTCGTGACTCGAGAAGTATACTACGGGGGGTTTTGTCAGTACCCCGCCGAGGAAAGACGCCGCGAAATAAACATTCGATGGCGTTGGTGTTGTCGGGGTCGGGACTCGCTCATCGTGCGTCAGAGTCCAACACACTAACCACGGCCGGCGCCAGCGCCCTTCACGCTAATATCTTTTTTATTATATTAATTCAAAAATAATTTTTATCACAAACGAGAGGATACGTAAAACGTTAAAAAATATGGCAAAAAAAAAAAAAAAAAAAAACCGAGAAAATAAGATTAAAAATAATCGGCTCCACATTCCTACCTTCCCACGAGGATAATTAATTCCAAATTCAACATGAATTTCCCACCGGCAGACAGAGTAAAAAATCAAATCCTTCCCTGGAAACGATCGTCTTGTGCATTTTCCTAGCATTCATATTCGAAAATTGTTTTATTTACGCAAATAGATTTTCTCCGTCGAATTGTGTTTTGTTTTTTGGCACAGTCTGGCTGCTAAATACAACCACATTTTATACGATTCGTTTAATCTCTTATAATCTTTCATGGCAACTGAATATCTTGATTACTGACCTCTTTTCGAAAACCAAAAAAAAAAAAGAAAAATGTGCATCTGTCTCACTTGATCTTTGAAAAGCCAATTCGTTGTTTTTCCCTCTTTCTCACACTCTTGGTCGTGTCTAATTTTAGACGTTTTTTGGTTTTTGTTAATTTTTTTTTGTGAGTTTTTGAGGAATTTTCTGCGATTTATTTTTGACCTTTTTATATACGTATTTCTTATTTCGGTTTTTTTTTTTCTTGATTTCGAATTTTATTTTTGACTAACCCACTGAAAGAGGGGATTTTTTGCGGTTGCTTTTTTTCGGAAAATAATAAATAAAAGAAAAACAGAAAATACTTTCTTGTGTTTTAGTGGTTGCACGGAAATTTATTGTTCTAGCAATTAAGTTTAAATTAATTAAGTGCCAAATGAAATGCAATTGACCTTCTGGTTTTACTTCGCTTTCGCGCTTGTTGGTCGTTATGAGGTGCTAGACAAAATGTCCAGACCTTTGGTTTGCCAGATACGATTTGCAGTGGGTGGTTTACGTGGGCGGAAAACGAATCGAGAAGGAAAAATTTATCATTTTTTTCTTTGTATTTTCTAAAATATAAGGAAAAGACAGATGACTTCTGTCTGCATGTTTCGGTTTTGTTGATTTTGAAAAACACATTGGACTTGAATGATTTGGCTGGTGACGAGGTTATTGTAATCAATGTCTTTGCAGAAGTTTAACAGGAAAGTCGAAAAGTCCATAATATGTACATGTACTCTTACATACGACGTGTGCAGGAGGATTCATACAGCGAAGCAGGATGCATATAAGGCCTCGCTGCATAAAAGAACAAGAGCAGCTCGTGAGCTCTACGAGTTAAAAAGAAGGGAGGAGCATAAGCTTCTTAGAAGAAAAAAGAAAGAGCACGAAAAGCGCGCGATTGAGGATTTGGAGAGGTGTTACTGCAGGCGTGACGTTCGAAAGTTTTATCAACAGATAAAGCGAACATGCCAAGGTTATAAAGCCAAAACGGAAGCCTGCAGGGATGAGAACGGACCCTAGTAGTAGAACCGCAGTCGAAGCTGAGAATATGGAAAAACCACTTCTGCAGACTGTATAACGGCGATGTTAGTCAATATACCGCTGTCAGGCAGAACGATCCATTTCTAATCGACGGAGACCGCAGAGAATTCTGTCCCCCTGACCTCGACGAAGTTAAGATTGCCATATCGAAGCTCAAGTCGAATAAAGCTGCTGGCGCAGACGGACTGTCTGCTGAGCTCTTCAAGGCAGCTGGGGATGACCTGGTTGGGAGCATGCACCAGCTCATCCGTAAGATATGGTTAGAGGAAAGCATGCCCGAGGAATGGAGTCTCAGCATCGTATGCCCGATCCACAAGAAAGGAGACCCCTCTGATTGCGCCAACTATAGAGGAATAAGTCTCCTTAACATCGCCTACAAAATCTTCTCTGCCGTTGTGTGTGAACGCCTGTAGCCTTTTGTAAATAAGCTGATAGGTCCTTATCAGTGCGGATTCAGGCCAGGGAAGTCCACCAGCGACCAAATCTTCACACTACGGTAAATCCTGGAAAAACCAATGAATTCCAAGTCGACACTCACCACCTATTTGTCTCCTTCAAAGCCACATATGACAGCGTAATTAGAGACGAGCTATACAACGCTATGTCTACCTTTGACATACCTGCTAAACTCGTCAGACTATGCAGGATGACTTTGGAGAATGCTCGCTGCTCCATCCGAATCGGTTAACACCTTACCGATAGTTTTGATGTCAAAAAAGGATTTAGGCAGGGCGATGCGCTGTCGTGTGATTTTTTCAACATTATATTGGAAATGATTGTGCAAAAATCACTGGTCAATACAAGAGGCACAATCTATTTCAAATCCTCGCAACTCCTTGCATACGCCGACGATATTGGCATAATAGGTAGATCACAGCGAGATGTCAATGAGGCGCTTGCGAGTATTGAGATGGAGGCGGCGAAAATTGGTTTGGCGGTAAACGAGGGCAAAACTAAATATATGCTGTCATCAAAAAAGGACGCTCACCACCGACGTCTTGGCCAGAACGTTTGTATTAGTAGATATAAGTTCGAGGTAGTTAAGGACTTCGTCTACCTTGGCTCCGCAGTGACCTGGAACAACGACATCAGTTCCGAAGTCAAACGCAGAATCACTCTTGCCAATCGCTGTTTCTTTGGGCTCAGGAGGCAACCGAGTAATAGAGCCCTCTCCCGAACAGATAAAGTTGACTCTATATAAGACCCTTATCATCCCGGTCCTGTTGTACGGCGTAGAAGCATGGACACTATTAAAAGCGGATGAGGAGGCTCTTGGTCGGTTCGAGAGAATGATTTTGCGCGTGATTTTCGGACCGATAAAAGCAGACGAGGAGGAAAAGATTCAACCACGAACTTTACGGGCTGTGCAGCGACATGAGTCTAGTCAGGCGTCTACGGATTCAACGCCTAAGATGGCTGGGCCATGTAGAGCGAATGGACACCACAGCTCCAGCCCGGAGAGTCTTTGAATCCAAACCCGAGGGACGAAGAAGCAGAGGACGGCCGCTCTTAAGATGGCGCACACAGGTGGAAGGGGACCTCAGCCAACTGGGTGTGCGGCAATAGGAAAGGCTACCAAAAGATCGTGCTAGTTGGAGGGGCAAGTTGGTTGAGGCCCAGGTTCACCCCGAACTGTAGCGCCCATTAAGAAGAAGAAGAAGTGGTTCCATGAATAGGGGGGCCAACCCCCTCGAAGTAACACAACGAATTTCCATGACCTAAGTGTATTCTCCCCATTCTGGGGAGGCTACGAACCTGCCTACCTACCTAGCACTAATCAATAGTGCCATTGTTGCGATATCGCAACTGTTTTGGTTGCTAATTTCTGTAGCTAAAGCACTCCGTCAGGTCAACTTGTAGTCAGCTGTCATACTTCTGTTTGAAATGCAACACGAGTATGTAACAAAATGATAAATGTTGTGAATTTAGTCGTTAGGCTGAACCAACACTATCCAGCATATTGGAAAACGAACCCGCATTTCGACAGAGCTGTCGTAAAAATGCGTGACGCTACGATCGATACCTTCCTTTTGCCATGGAGTGTACATACATATATCGAATGACACTAAATATTTGCTATCAAATTAAAAATAATCTGATCGGTAATTCATTTAATTGAGGTCAAAAGCGCAACCTAATAGAATACCATCTAATACGTTGCCCAACCTCGTGGATGACGAAAAACCAAGGCAAGGTGAATGAACAAATAAAAAAGAAAAAAAAAAAATAGAATAATTGGATCAATTATATCTAAATTGACACTAGAACATACATACGTAGATAAAGGGGTGGAAAGGTAATAGCTCTTACCCTTGACTTCAAGAATACTAACCAAGGGACATGTATCTAAAGAATATTTCCTTCTATCTATCATACATATGTACATATCCCATCTTCAGCTCATCTTTATCGATCGCAATCGCAGCGCAAATCCTACTCCTGCTAGCTTCTTTATTAATTATGAAGATGTTCAGTTCTATCTGAGTGCTCTTCGAAATCGCAAATCTCCGGGTCTCGATGGAATCAGAAACATTGTTCTCAAGAAACTTCCAACTATAGGCATACATTTTCTGTGCTTCTTAATAAACTCTTGCCTAAAGTTGAAATATTTCCCTGTTAAATGGAAGATTTCTAAAGTGATCCCGATCCACAAACCTGGGAAACCCCCCAATAATGCAAACAGCTATCGTCCAATAAGTCTACTAAGCATCTTAAGTAAGATGTTCGAAAAGATTATCAATGAAAAGCTGCTTAAATTCATAGAACCTGCTCACATTTTACCAGACCAACAGTTCGGTTTTAGGCTAGGTCATAGTACGTCCCATCAAGTACTTCGTATATGTAAACTTGCTTACTTATCAGGCCAGCGATCCATGGAGGATCTGAGCCTGCGCTATAGCTGCCTTCCATCCTTGACGGTCCCGGGCACGCTGCTTCCAGTTGTCAAGACCAAAATGTCTTACATCCGCGATTGTATGTATGTATGTTGGCGTTACAGTCCATGAAGAACCTGAGCCGAGCTTCTCTCAATCACCCATGCTGTGTGTGATATCATCCGCGTATCCTAGCAGCTGGATGGACTTGTAAAAGATAGTGCCTTACCTGTTGACGCCTGCCCGTCGCACTATCTGCTCCAGCACCAGGTTGAAGAAGTCACATGACAGCGCATCTCCTTGCCGAAATCCGGTGCATGTTTCGAATGGTTCCGAGGTCCTAGAACTGAGTTGCACGGTGCATCGCGTGTTTTTTTAGCGTGGCGCGACACAACTGGATCAGTTTTACCAGGATCCCGAATTCGGCCATCGCCCCAAACAGTGCTTCACGATGAATGCTGTCGTATGCGGCTTTGAAATCGATGAAAAGATGGTGTGTATTGATTCGAAACTCGTTGGTCTTTTCCAGGATTTGTCGAAGTGTGAAAATTTGGTCTATAGTTGATTTGCCGGGCCGGAAGCCGCACTGGTAGCTGCCGATTAGTGCGGTGCAAAATGGTTTTAGACGTTCACACTATACGCTGGACAGGATCTTGTATGCGACATTGAGCAGGGATATACCTCTATAGTTCTTGCAAGAGGTAGGATCGCCTTTTTTGTGGATGGGGCATATAGAGCTGGTATTCCAGTCGTCGGGCATGCTTTCATCTTCCCAAATTCTGCAGATGATCTGGTGCATGCTCTACCAGAACATCGCCGCCAGCCTTGAAGAGCTCTGATGGCAAGTCATCTGAGCCTGCGGCCTTGTTATTCCTTAGCTTCTGAATAGCTGTGCCGACGTCTTCGATGCTGGGTGGGAGGAGTACTTGAGCGGGTGGAGTTGGGATTTCCTCGGTCCCTACCACTCTCTCTTGGTCATGCTCGTTAAGCAGCTGCTGGAAGTGCTGCTTAAATACATCTACTATTCCCTGCGGCTCGGTGACAACATTACCCTCGCAGTTTCGAAGAGCCAGAGTGCCCTTTTTGAAGCCTCCTGCAAGGCCTTTGGCTTTCTTGTAAAAGGCTCGTTTTTTATGTTTATGCCTAGACTCCTCGATATCCTTGAGCTGGGAGGCTGCGAAGATTCTTTTCTTTTGTCGCAGTAGTTTTTTCTCCCTTCTTCTGGCTCGGTACTCTTCTTGCGCTGCCCTGGCTTTCCTCTGCAGCGCCTTTTGGTACGCCTCGTCGGTTGCTGCCTTTTTCTGCTCACACTCGCCATCATACCACGGGTTTCTTGTCGGGGGTGGTAGGTATCCTAAGATGGTTTCGGCTACTTCCTGAATGGCGGAGCGGCAATGCAGCCACATATTATTGGCATTTGTGTTCGACGTAGGCATACCGTAGAGTCTTTCGCTCAGCTGTTCCCTGTAGACTCTGGCAACCTCCGGTGTGCTCAGGCGCCCAATGTCGAACCTCCTCCCGATGGGCTGGTGCAGCTTTCTGACATTGGACAGTCGAGCTCTGAATCTTGCTGCTACGAGGAAGTGGTCAGAGTCGACATTTGCCCCTCTGAATGTTCGCACATCCAGGATGTTTGACGAGTGCCTTGCGTCAATGAGCACATGGTCGATTTGGTTGGCGGTTCGA
The DNA here is from genome assembly GCA_951905685.1 of Eumerus sabulonum. NCBI lineage: Eukaryota > Metazoa > Arthropoda > Insecta > Diptera > Syrphidae > Eumerus > Eumerus sabulonum. The sequence continues at coordinate 195,906,060 of OX645060.1, forward strand.
CCGTCCGGAGATCGCCAGGTTGCTGTGTGGATTCGCTTGCGAGGGAATCTTGTGCTACTTATCACCGCATTACGAGCTGTCACAAAGTCAGCGAGTCGGAAGCCGTTATCTGTTGTTGTATCGTGGAGGCTGTGCTTTCCGATCACTCCACCAAGGGTGTTTTCCTTCCCGATTTTGGCGTTGAAGTCCCCGAGAACGATTTTTACATCGTACTCCGGACAAGCTCCGTAGGCGTTGTCCAGGAGGTCATAGAAGTCCTCCTTGATAGGGTCTTCAGCCTCGTCGGTAGGGGCGTGTGCACATATAAGGCTGATGTTATAAAATCTGCCTCTGATGCGGATCACAGCCAGGCGATCACTTATAGGTTTAAAGTCGATGACCTTCGACCTTAACCGCTTTCCCACGAAAAAATCCGCATCCCAGTAAGTGCAACCTTTTGTGACAGCTGTAATAAATGTCGCAATTTTTCTTCCTAATCATAGCGTTTCCTATCCAGCGTATTTCCTGGACCGCAGTAATATCCGCCGTGTACTGCGTGAGGATTCCTTCTAGTTTATGAGCAGCTCCGGGAGTGTACAGGGTTCTGACATTCCAGGAGCATACTCGCAAATCGTGTTCCTTTTTCGTGCGTTGTCGTCGTCGAGTATCCGTCCGTGTATCCGAGGCATCTTGCTCATTCATATCTTTTAGGTTTTTTACGTGGGCGGATTGTTAGCCCGCCGCACAACCGCCATTCTGGTCGGGATTTTTTTCGCTGCATACGTTTGTTCACCTCCCAACGGTTGTTGAAGAGGCTATCCAGAGGGCGCCGCGAGGAGGCCGTATGTCAACTTGACCCGGGCATTTAAACAGGGATCGTTGCTGGCATCTCGCCAGGTTGAGAGCAATCAACAACTTTACCCTGTATGTCCGAGCCCATGCCCTCGTATATGTAAACATGTCAAGGAAAAACTGTCCAATAAGCAATCCACAGGACTTGTCCTTCTCGACTTCGAAAAAGCGTTTGATTCGATATGGCACAATGGACTTTTGTATAAGCTTTTAAGCTTTGATTGCCCTATATATCTGATAAAATTGGTTAAAAGTTTTTTTAGAAAATAGAACTTTTCTAGTTTTTCTTAACAAAGCGGACCTAGGCCTATAAAGTCCGGTCTTCCTCAAGGTTCTGTTCTGGGCCCTATTCTTTATTTAATATACGTGGCTGATATTCCCAATATTTCGAGCTGTGAAATAGCCATGTTTGCAGATGACACTGCCTTCTATAGCTCCAACGAGATCGGTAGTGCAATAGTTGAAAACCCGCAAAATGCTATTTATAATTTAATTTGTGAAGACTTGGGCCGGCCTTCGGATAGTGCACAAAACAGAAGGTGTCGTTATGAATTAATCATAAATCCACAACTACACAGTACCTTCGTTTGTGCAATAATTATTGCTTATAATATGAAGATTTGCTTTGTAATATGGCGGTCCGCGCACTATGAGCCACCGCTCTTGTCGCGCTCCACCGGTCTAAACTATATAGTCTTGTCCTCCTACTCATAAAAAAATACTGAAACTGGGGAGCGAAAGAAATCATGAATTCTTTTGTGATTTAATTAAATCAATTTGAATAAATATTCTCATGGTGCACGCACGACGCGCATAGTGTCATTAGCGTGCGTGGATGTCGGACGGATACGTGCGTGGGCCAATCGTCATAAAAAAATATAATCAAATGAAGAAGAAACAAATAAACAAATAGCACCTCGAATGCTTGAACTGTAAAGTGTGGCCAAATTTGGTGTTAGCTAATGATTCCATTTTTGCCTGATTGGCTCAATGTTACTTTGGTCACCGACTCGACTCACGCGAACGTTTTACCAAATATTGTTGTCATTTCGCCATTATCGTGGGCTGTAGACAACTTGAAGGGCACACGCTCGTCTGCCTATAATATGAAGCAACCTCAACCTGTTGCTGCCACGCGAGCTTTGGAAAGAGCATTGCGCTCGAGCATTGATAGATTCCTAATGCTATATACAAGTACTCATAAAGTTAAGAGTCCATTTCGAGCGTAGTTTATAATTACAATGTCAGGCTATACCCGTCTATTTTGGGAACGCGATGTAATAAAAATGAAATCGGTGCGACTATTTTGGCAATTTTAAGAACGATATCTATCGCGTTAGATGTTAATTATTAATAAACCGTGCAACATCCTGTTTGTATATTCCGGCTAAGCGTGTTTTGGTTTCTCCTTGGCTATTTTAGACTTTGCATACTATCACAGACAAAGCAAATCTGTAGCTATCTCACGCATTTGAATAAATGTATAACTTCTGTTTTTAGGTTCTCTGAGTTCTCATCTAACGATGGTAACCTTAGTATGTACATAATTAACCGACAGCATGATCCTTATCACATACTTCCTTATCACAAATAACGCCTATTTGCATGCAGATTTGTTGCTCGAGAGGGACTTAGGCATACAGTCCTTAACTTTCAGCATGTGAGCGAACGCATCATAACAATCCGCATCAAAGCGGATAACGCCTTATAACAGAAAAAAAAAAAAAAAAGATGGCAGAGTCAAAAATGACTTCTATGACCTCCTAGATAGAACATACGTTCAATGTCCCAGCTATGACACCAAGATTGTCCTAGGAGATTTGAACGAGTCGTATGAAAGCACAGCCTACACGACATCATGGCGAATAGACTTCGTGGCGGGGAGTAATCTCCTAGTGGCTAGCACACGACTCCCATATCTTAATATCCGACGGTTTCCTGATCAATCATCCGTTCATCAAATCGATCATATTGCAATCGACGCCAGACACTTCTCCAGCATTTTGGATGTCCGAACCTTCAGTGGAGCCAGTGTTGACTCGGATCATTACCTGGTTGCAGCCAAGGTACGTATGCGGATATCGGGAACATTGCGGAGTCGAGTTGGATCAGCAAAATTTGACGTCGGGAAGCTGCAATCGCAAAAGACCACCAAGACCCTCCCGGGTCGTATCTAACTCAAGTTCTCTCAGGAGCCGATGCAAACTGCACAAACCATAGGACAGCATTGGAGACGGTCAAAGTGCCATCAGGGATGCTCCCTCTGATCTATTAGTTTTTAAATCCTTGGTTTAATCGCCGAACGAGAGCTGCTGGTGAACTCTATGAGCGGAAAAGAAGGCAGGATAATGCGCTTTTCAGAAGGAAAAAGAAGGAGCACGAGAAGCGCACGATCAAGGGGATGGAGAGATGTTATCGCAGGAACGAGATGGGGAATATATATCAATTCATCTGTACGATACATATGGTCGGAAGAAAGCATGCCCGATGAATGGAATCCCAACATCGTTTGCCCGGTCCATAAAAAAGGAGAACCTTATAACTGCGCCAACTATAGAGGAATAAATCTCCTTAACGTCGCGTTTAAAATCTCTGCCGTGCTGTCTGAACGCCTGAAACCATTCGTGGACAATTTGATAGGTTCCTATCAACGTGGCTTCAGACCAGGAAAATTCACGATAGACCAAACATTCAGTCTGCGGCAGATTTTGGATAAGACACACCACCTTTTCGTCGATCTTAAAGCCGCATGTGATAGTGTCTATAGGCACGAGGTACATATATAAAGCCATGTGATGTTCTGACATCGCTGCCAAACTCGTCACGTTGTGCAGGATGACAATGGATAATTCTCGCTGGTCCATTAAGGTCGATAAGGAGTTCACTGAAACCTTCGATGTCCAAAAAGGATTCAGACAAGGGGTTTCACTCTCATGTGATATTTTCATCATTCTCCAAAAGATCGTGCGGGATTCACTGGCCAATACAAGGCGCACGATCTACTTCAAGTCTGCACAATTGCTCGCATACGCTGGCGACATCGACGTAATTGGGAGAACGCAACGAAACGTCAATGAAGCTTTTGTGAACATTGAAGCAGAAGCGGTTAAAGTGGGTCTGAATGTGAACGAGGTCAAAACCAAATATATGCTGGCGTCAAAGAAAGACACCAGAACTATTGGCAGCTACATATAACTTTGATGTAGTCACGGATTTCGTCTACCTGGTAACGAGCGATAACGACAACAGCGCATCGAAGATGGCGCACCCAAGTGGAAAGGAACCTTAACCAACTGGGCGTGCGACACTGGAAACAACTAGCAAAATATGGGGCTAGCTGGATAGGCTTGTTGGTTGAGGCCCAGGTTCACCCTGGACTGTAGCGCCATCTAAGTAAGTAAGAAATCACAATGGACTCATCATCCAACAGGATGATTAGAATCTCGTACAAAATAGTTGTCTTATTCAATTGACCATTGCGCAGATTTAACGCCGTGTGATCCTTCATATTCGGAAATTGTATAGACGAACTAAAACGCTCTTCCGACTTGCCTTCTGACTATGTAAATCGCTGTACTGGCTGTGGTGCAGTGGTAAACATCACCGACCGTTGAGCGGAAGGTCTATAGTTCAAAGTCGTTCCATAGCCAAGAAAAAACAATTCCTATACGGAAAAAAAATGATGCAACACAGCTGTTGTAAATGAGAAGTGATCAACCATACTGATGAAGGCATAACACTCACAGTATATGGTCACTTTAAATGCATACTCTGTGTGTGCAATTCTAATAAGTGCATGTGCATGGAACAGTTACTCAGAACTATAACCAACGTGAAAATTCGGTCGGTTACCCTCCTCTCCTATCTAGGACAACCACCCCGGAAGAAGATCTGTGACCCAAACCTTTGCAGTCCGTTCAGGTTGTGTGATAAACACCATAAAAGTATAAGTTCTTGAACCGGTGCGAACTTAAAATAAAAAGAAACAAATCGTATCCCTATTCCGCAGTTTTCCCATTACCACAGAAACTCTGATTACGGGTGCGTTGTCCTGGTGGTGAAAGATGGTTTATTCCTTCTTCAGGTCAGGCCTCTTCTCGTACATTTTGGCACCCAGTTGGTCAAGAAGCTTGGAGTTTTATTCGCATGGTCATGGTTAATTGATGACCATGCAGGATCCCTTTTGTATCCCAAAATGACCATGACGGCCATGACCTTTCCGGCAGATGTAATCGAATTCGCTTTCTATGCCGCTGAACCATCGTCTTCCATCCACTGCTTAGACTGCGGTTTCTTTTTTGGCGCGTAGCGGTGAACCCCCGGCTATGAGCGAGTTCGGATCCTGATAACACCACGATAACGCCATCGAATGTTTATTTCGCGACGTTCCTCCTCAGCGGGGTACTGGCAAAACCGCCCGTAGTAAACTTGCCATGAAAAAGCTTCTCGACTCACGCCGTTCGGAATCGGCATTAAACTGCAGGTCCCTTTCACCTGTGTGAAAAATAAATCACACACAACATGGGTGATTGAGAGAAGCTTGGCTTTGATCCTTCATGGGCTGTAACGCCACCAAAGAAGAAGAAGCGGTGAACCCATGTCTCGTTCGTGGTGACAAATAACCGCTGAAAATCGATCGGATCCCTTTTGAATCGATCTCAAGGTTGCTGCGAAGACCATTTGCACATTTGCTTCTGATCGACATTCAACGAATGCGGCACCTATCTGGCGCTGATCTTTCGCAGCCTTTCTTCCGATATTCCCATACTTTCAGCTATTTCACTGGCTTATTCTTCAACACGTTATCATACACTTTTACGATGGCTTCCGGTTGCGATTTTTGGCCGTCGTTCACGTGGATCATCTTCAGATGATGTGCCCACTACCCACACATCGGTTGACATCGAGGGAACAGAGTCCCTGTGAAAATTTGGCAATTTTGGATGAATTTCCTTATTTATCCATCTAAAACAAAGGATTCAACAAAACACACACAAGATGTAAAAACCGGCCAAGTGCGAGTCGGACTCGCGCACGAAGGGTTCCGTACCGTCTTTATATAAAAATATGAAAGAGACGTTTTATGTTACCTCATCAGTGATCACATCAAAATGGCTAATCCGTTTGACATGATTTTTTGCATGATGACAGATCTTGGTTGCAGCAGGTTGTAGGTCATATATAGTGGCGAGCAAAAATGAGTACATGTTTGTACCTAGTGCACTTATTATTGCATAAGAATGTTAATAATAAAGCAAATTCAAAAACAAAGGTAGATCCTGAATTCTTTTTCAATTCTAAACAAAATGGTATATAAATCGAAAATTAAAAGCCACAATTTCTAGGAAAAAAACAAATAAAACAAAAACAACTCGGATGTACTCAATTTTGCACTTTAAAGTAACTTTAGGTATAGAGCTTGTTTTCAGTACTTCGTCCATAGCCCGTTATTATTCATAACATTTTGGACGCATTTGGCATACTTTCCAGCAATTTTTCTATAATTTCATTTGGAACACCTTGCCATTCCCGCTGTACTCGCTGCCAAAGCTCCTCCAGATTAATTGGGGTTGATCGATATTGTCCCAACCGTCTTTTCACAATTGACCACGTATTCTCAATCGGATTGAGGTCGGGACTTTGAGCTGGCTACTACATCAATTGGAAATATTGTTTGGTAAGCCATTCCTTCATTATTTTGGTCGCCATCATGTTGAAATATGATTTCCTACTCAGGATAGACGCTCCTAACTACAAAGTCGGGAAGATGAGTCTGCAAGATGCGCAAAGAATCTTCTTTTCTCATTCTTCCATCGATTTTTTGCAGTGGTCCAACATGCCAGCATATGAAACAACCCCACACAACGACACCCCATCCACCGTGCTTCACTGTTTCTTGAACGTGATGCCTTTGGATTGTCACCCCAGGGCGGCACCAGCAATTTTGCTTACCGTTGGATTGAAACCGTTTGAATTTTGATCCGTCTGACCACACTACACACTTCCAGTCATCTACTGTCCAATTTCTATGTTCTCTGGCGAACTGCAACCGTGCCTTAACATTTTTTGCCGACAATGCAGGTTTTCGTTTCCTGACCGCTGAGATGTAGCCAATGTCGTGGAAAGCTCTACTTGCAGTCCATCGACTAACGGGCTTATTTATTGCTATAGAAGCTTCTTTTGGTGTTAAAAATTTGTCCTTTCTCATCTGTATCATCATTAATCGTGCGTCCGCTTCCGCTAATTTTTTTTTACGGCCTCTGACTTGTGGCTTAGGTGTCGTCCCTCGCCTTTTGTGCACTTTAATGACCACTAATTGGCTTACATCAAGCCGCCTAGCTATCATTCGGGTCGAGGAGCCACTCATAGTCATAGCTACAATATTATCTTCAACTTCTCTTGAGAGTTTCTTCCTTATCTTAAAAAGCTGTGAAATTATTGTAATTCTTTAATTTATTAATTGAAATGTACTGGAAAAAGTTCTTACCACACGCAATGCAACACTTCTCAAACAAAAATACATAATGCACAAATAAACAAACCAAATAAATGCAATTCTATCGCTAAAATTGTACACTTTTGTGGATAGAAAAATGGAACAACGCTTAAGTGCAAAATTGAGTACATCCGAGTTGTTTTTGTTTTATTTGTTTTTTTCTTAGAAATTGTGGCTTTTAATTTTCGATTTATATACCATTTTGTTTAGAATTGAAAAAGAATTCAGGATCTACCTTTGTTTTTGAATTTGCTTTATTATTAACACTCTTATGCAATAATAAGTGCACTAGGTACAAACATGTACTCATTTTTGCTCGCCACTGTAGGTAGGTTACAGGTCATCTCCATGATGAGATAGTTGATCATCAAAGTGTCCATTGAATTCAAATCAATTATCTTACTTGACAGCAAGTAGGTGAAAAAGTGAATAACAACAGTTATGGGGAAAAGGTTTGCATCTAGGATTAATATATCAAAGACACAAAAGGGATCAAAGCTGGGAAGTTTGCTACTGGTTGTGCGATATTGTCGACTAACCTTAGGTCAGTATGCGACCAAGGGGATTTTTTGGATGAAAATCATGCCTGTTATATGGGAGCCCCCCTTAAATATTCATTTTATTCTGTTTTTGGTATTATTATGGTTATAACGGCAACAGAAATACATCATCTGTTAAAATTTCAACTGTCTAACTATCACGGTTAATGAGATACAGCCTGGTGACAGACGGACGGACAGCGAAGTCTTACTAAAATTATAATTAACCCATACCTCTGTTGCTAGAGGGCTTCACCAGACTATGTGTCTGTTAATCTTCCTCATACTCACGTGCGTCACATTTTCACACGTGCACATATGTCATGATTACGGTCTATTCAAAGCTTTTCGACGTCATAACTTTGTATTCTTACTCTCCGCTGCGTTCGTGATATCCGTGATAGCTCCTCGGAAAGTTCAAACATCAAGAATACTGGAGAAGTGTCCGTCGTCGATCGCGATGTGATCAATCTGGTTAGTGATTGATTGATCTGGCGACCGCCAGGTGCCTTTGTGTATCTCTCTCATAGCAGTTGCCGTAGCAGATGTCGCAGTTTTTCATCCGCTTTATACCCAGTCCATTCCATCGCATTTCCTGGATAGCGATTAAGTCCGTTTTATAGCGGTCTAGAGCGTCCGCAAGTTGTACGGCTGCACGTGGTCTGTTTAGGGACCTACCCTTCCACGTACAGAGCCGAAGATCCTTGTCATTTTTTCGTTTTTTGCAAGGGTTGTCAACGTTTTGTCCGAAGCTTGTGGTTGTTTCTGAGCAATTGTGGGGTTTTCCGGTTACGGTTTGCTGGACCATAGTCCAACCGGCATTAATCCTGTCTTGCGGCGCAGAATGCTCGCCATTCGTCCTCTTCCGTTAGTAATTTCCATGGTCAGCAAATTTCCAGATGGTACCCCGAGGAGATGGAAGTAGGACCTGGCTAACAGAGCGGCAAGGTGTTCGATTGCAGAGGCTCTTAGTCGCTTTTGTTTTTTTTTAGCGGACCCTGCCCCCGTCGTCGGTAGAGGCCTTTGTTAGTCTTTTACTATCGAGTTTTTTCGAATTCACTTAACCATTTTTTGTATTATTTTCGCGGCATCTTTTCAAAAAGTTTAACATACTCGTATCTAGTGCCCATTCTAACAATTAAATTCATCTTACTGTGTGCGATGTTTTCTTCAGACGTCAAATAAAAAGCCAGCGCTTTCTGAATTTATTTTCTTTTTTTGTTTTCCAAAACTCTCATGAACATTTCAAATGATTTTCTTTAGCCGCAAAAAAAAAAAAAACAAAAAATAAACGATTTAGCTGTGAAATTTGCGGTCAAGGTCCAACAAGACGCTCTTGTCATTAAGCTGCCATGGTATTGCGTGGGTCGGACTATTCCTTATGCCGTTGATCATCATATTATCCGGCACGCTTCATGCCTATTCAATATCTATTAAAGTAATTTGAAACCAAATTAAGGGGACGAATAAGAACTACACGTCATGAAACCAACCGACCATTCCCACTACGAATCGACCAAAATGGCTAGCCCAGCCAATTTGCATTCCTCATCCAACTTCCAATCAGCTGTCACACATGAGTATCTTACAAATTTACCAATAAATGGGGGGAAGCAGGTAAAAACAGTGGGTGCGCAAAAATTCGTTCCATGAACTCGAGCTGTGGTACATACAGAAGGAGGCAGTGTGCCTTCCACAATCGACAAATTCGTCTCGGCATGTCGGCGGTAGCGTCGAACAGGTGAATAATCTATGAAGCGCGCGTGCTATGTGGGCGTTTAATAGCTAGAATATAGCACCTTGCGAATTGAAAGCAGAAAAGGGGGAGGAAAAACATAAACGACGGAAAATGCTCGTCCATTTAGTCTTGTGCCTTACCGTCTTCGAATTCCGCGGACAAGCACACAATTGTATCCTATACCGCGTCTCCAACAAGTCGACACTTCAAACCGTAGCATTTACAGAGCCTTGTATACCGTGATATTGTAAGGAAATTTGCGCGAATAATTACAAAAACAAAACGAGAAGAAAAGAAATGAGATGCGAACTAATGAAATGTATCTGAAATATATTTTTAGTTTATTTGTGCTTTATTGCTGGGGAATTTTTTTCTGGTTTATTGTTTTTTTTTTTTTTTTTTTTAGTTTTTTTTTTTCGCACATGCTTTATTTGCTCCTTGACGGACTAGCTGTTTCCAGTGTCGCACGCCCAGTTGGTTAAGGTCCCTTTACACCTATTTGCGACCAACGTCGTCCTTCGGGGTTGGAGTCGAAGACTTCGGGCTGTAGCTGTCCTGTCCATTCGCTCTACATGGCCTCGCCATCTTAGGCGTTGGATCCATAGACGTTGTACTAGCCCGATGTCGCCTAGCCAGTACAATTCTTGGTTGAATCTTCTCCAACACTCAACACAAACAGGACCGAAAATAGTGCGCAGAATTTTCCTCTCGAAACGACAAAGAGCATGTTTATCCGCTTTTGTTAAGGAATGATCAAGGTCTTATATAGCGTTACCTTGGTTTTCCGAGAGAGGGCTCTACTTCTTAATTGCCTCTTGAGCCCAAAGAAACAGCGGTTGGCAAGAGTGATTCTGCGTTTTATCTCAGCGCTGGTGTAGTTGTCGCCGGTCATCAGTGAGCCAAGGTAGACGAATTCCTTGACCACTTCAAAGTTATATCCGCCCATGGTGACGTTCTGGCCAATACGTCGGTGTTGTCCGTCTCTTTTAGATGAAAGCATATATTTGGTTTTACCCTCATTAACCTTGAGACCCATCTTAGCCGCTTCTACCTCAATGCTCACAAAGGCCTCAATGACATCTCGCTTTGTCCGTCCAATCACGTCAATGTCGTCGGCGTACGCAAGCAGTTGCGTAGACTTGAAATAAATCTTACCTCTTGTGTTGGCCAGTGACTCTTGCACGATTTTTTCAAGCACGATGTTGAAAAAGTTGCATAACAGCGCGTCACCTTGCCTAAATCTTTTTTAACATCAAAGGTATCGGTTTGCTCATTACCTACCTTAATGGAGCAGCGAGAATTCTCCATTGTCATCCTGCACAGTCGGACGAGTTTGGCAGGGATCTTAAAACTAGACATAGCTTTGTATAGCTCATCTCTATATACGCTGTCATATGCAGCCTTGAAATCGACGAAGAGGTGGTGAGTGTCGAATTGGTATACCTGGGTGTTCTCCAAGATCTGCCGTAAATTAAATATTTGGTCTATTGTGGATTTACCTGGCCTGAAACCACACTGATAAGAGCCGACCAGGTTATCCACAAACGGTTCCAGGCGTTCATACAATACGGCAGAGAAGATCTTATATGCGATGTTAAGGAGACCTATTCCTCTATAGTTGGCGCAGTTATAGGGGTCTCTTTTCTAATGGAGCGGGCACACAATGCTGAGATTCCATTCGTCGGGCATGCTTTCCTCCGACCATACCTTGCAAATGAGATGGTGCATGCACCTTACCAGCTCATCTCCAGTCGCCTTAAGAAGCTCAGCGGACAGGCCGTCTGCGCCCGCGGCTTTATTAGACTTAAGTCTTGATATCGCTATTTTGATTTCGTCTAGGTCGGGTGGACGGAATTGTCCTACATCGTCGTCCATTATGAGTGGGTCGTTCTGCCTGTCAGCGATATCCTGTCTATCATCGCCGTTATACAGTCTGCCGAAGTGGTCTTTCCAAATCCTCAGCATCGACTGCGACTCTACTACCAGTTCTCCATTTTCATCCCTGCAGGCCGCCGCTCTGGCTTTGTAGCCATGGCATGTTCGTTTTAACTTACGGGCGTCATTCCTGCGGTGCTCTCTCTTCTTTCTTCTGAAAAGCGTGTGTTCCTCTCTTCTCTTCTGCTCATAGATTTCGCGAGCAGCTCTCGTTCGTCGATGCAGCATGGCTTTATATGCCCCTTGTTTTGCCTCATGGGCTTGTTCGCATTGTTCATCGAACCAGGGGTTTCTATGTGGTGGCGGTTTGAAACCCAGCACCATTGAGGCAGCGCCTCTAATGGCGCTCTGGCAATTCGTCCATTCCTGCTCTATTTTTTGTGCTGCTGCGGGCGGATTTTGAGAGAGCTTGAAGGAGACACGATCGCCAAAGATTCTGGCAGTCTCTTGCGATTTCAGCTTTCCGACGCCAAACTTACGTAGTTCTACTCGACTCCTAAGCATTCTTAATATCCTCATTCGTACCTTGGCTACAAGGTAGTGGTCCGAGTCGATGTCGGCCCCTCGGAAGGTTCGTACGTCGAAAATACTGGAGGAGTGTCTGGCGTCGATCGCAATGTGATCTATCTGGTTGGTGGTCGATTGATCAAAATACCGCCAGGTACCCTTGTGGATGCTGAGATGGGGAATCGCTTGCTTGCTACAAGGAGGGTACGCCCCGTTAGAAAATCGATTAGCTTAAGTTCGTTGTCGGATGTGGTGTTTTGGAGGCTATGCTTCCCTATGATCGACTCAAATATGTCCTCTTTGCCCAGTTTTGCTTTAAAATCTCCTAGAACTATTTTAGTGTCGTAGCTGGGACATTGGGCGTAGGTTCTTTTTAGGAGATCATAGAATTCTTCTTTGAGTCGATCGTCCTTTTCTTCTGTTGGGGCGTGAGCGCATATTAAGCTAATGTTTCCTAATTTAGCTTTGATACGGATTGTTATGAGGCGTTCGCTTATATCTCGGAAGCTTAAGACGTTTTGTCGGAGTCTTCCTCTAATAACGAATCCGCACCCGAAAAGGCGCTGTTTGTTCTCCTTGTAGTAGTTCCCGTAGTAGATGTCGCAGTTTTTCATCCGTCTTTTGCCTGGTCCATATAATCGCACTTCGTGGAGTGCGGTTATATCTGCTTTATAGCAGTTGAGGGTTTGCTCCAATTGATCGCCTGCACCTGGTCTCAAGTCAAGTCAAGTCTGTTAGTCGTTTGCAGGGGTCGTCAGCATTGTATCCGTCCGTATCCGAGGCTTTTTGTTGTTTCGGAACAAGTAGGTTTTTACGTGATAGGGATGTTACCCCTAAGCACAACCCCCAACCTGGAGGGCCAGGTTCCTCTTTCCCCAGGAACAAGGGGTTGAGCTGCTGCACACATTGGTTGACTACCTGGCGGGTGGCAGGGGGGGGCCACACGGAGGCTGTGTGTCAACTTGGATTGAGCAGGGACAGAGATCGAAGCTGGCGTTTGCCATATTAAACGCGATCAACTTCTTTGCTCTGTTTGCTTCCTCCCTCCCCCAGTAATGTAAGGTCTAGTATAAATAGACAATCGACCAAAATGTTCAGTAGTAGCGCGCTGTATTAGCTAAAAGAATTGGAGAAAAGACAAAGTAAATGGATTTTTTTGTTTTGTCTTGTATCCCAACTGAATGATTGGAGCATCAATAATCCCATTTAACTGCCGCTAATCAAGTTAGCAATGCATGGCAAAAATAATTCTTGCAATTGATGGTCTTCACTTTAGTTCAATTGAGTCAAAACTCACATTGTACCGTAACACAAGGCCAATTTCGCGTCATACTACTCGAATTAAAACCATAAGCTGACACTACTAACCACTTAGAGTACGTTGCTGCCTAAAATTGCGAAATCCAGCCTTAACGAACCGAAAGAGAACACCATAGGTTAAACGCATCAACAAAACCGTGTCTCTGCCACCATTTTCAATAAAGCGATTCCCTAACAAATTGCTAATTAATTGAAAACTTAAATGGATTGCATTAAGTTTACCACAATCGTGTAGGTGGGCTTGAGTCAAGGCCAATTGCCGATACCACAATCGGCTGACACTAATACGAAACGGATTAGTCTGCTTTCATGAGGATTTCTTAAATTCAAATTGAATTTCCCTTCATTCGATGGATAATCATTTGTGTAATAAAACGCTAATCATATGCACTTCTAGCGCATACTCTTAATCCGTCGCACATGATTACTGTAAATTGTAATTAAAGTACTTCATTCCCTCATCTTCAAGGTTATCTCTGACAGTAGACAGTAGCAGCTACATGTGCATATGTATCTGTCCATCTACATATCTCTTCTGTCGTAGAGTACGTTTTATAATAAAAATTCCTCAAGGGTTTTATCATGCCTCATTTGAGTGGGAATTCATGTCGAACGTATGAGAAGCACAACCAAAAAAAAAAAAAAAAACAAATCTGTTCCCCTGACGCCTTGATGACATTTAAATGACTTCCAGAGAGATCAGTGATAAAAGACAAAGACCAGACCACAAGTCACATGAAATGAAATCGGAACGAAAAAAAAAGCAAATTTAAAAGAAACTGGAGCACAGATGTAAAATTCTTGGACTCCAATCGAAGGACGGATGGACGGAACCATGCAATTCGTCATCGTGTCATAAGTTAATGTATCGAATTCGTATTGCATGGCAGTCATTCATTATACTGCTATCGCAGACTGAGAGTAGTTCGAGTGCATAATGCAGTTTGCTACTTCACACGTCAGTTGTGTTGACGTAAAGCGGCTGCAGATGCAGACTACATGTTGTTGGTGGTTTCAATTCAAAATTGAAGGATATGAGGTGCTTGAATGCAATGGGAGCAATGAGGTTTGTAAGTGCATGAAAAACGAAAACAAATCTCGACTCTACGGAGGAATCTTTGAATTCTGTAGAATTAGCTGAAACAGATGTCGGACTATGTCATCTGACGAATGTCAGGATTTATTGTTATGTTTTAAAGGCGCCTTTTAGCAAGCACAACGTCAGCTTGCTTGCAATCAGACTGAGATACATATGTACATAGCTTGTTGACAAGCAGAGTTTAATTGCAGTTCGAAGAATCCCTCTTTGTTTCTTATTGTATCGCCATAACGTTGGAGCTAGTTGATGGGCAGTGCTATTTAGGACTTCTGTGACTTAAAATGAGATATAGATTTGAACGTCGTTCGTACAGTATTGCTGTAGCATATCGGCAAATAAACATGCTTGAAAACATCGGATGTTTTGTTGAATGATTTTTTTTTTTTTTCTTAATTTCGTGTTTTATTTTATGGAAATTCTTCCAATAGGTACTTCCGAACTTTGATAGTTGATAGCGGCCATATCGTTAAAGCTCCACCAGCTAAATTGGCTGTCATTTATTCAGTCTGTTTTGCCAAACTACGGACATACGTGCAAATGATGAAATTCTTCTTCTAATTCTTAGCGGGCGCTACAGTTCGGGGTGAACCTAAACCTCAAGCAACATGCCCCTCCATCTAGCACGATCTTTTGCTAGCCTTTTCCATTGCCGCACACCCAGTTGGCTGAGGTCCCCTTCCACCTATGTGCGCCATCTTAAGTGCGGTCGTCCTCTGCTTCTTCGTCCCTCGGACTTGGATTCAAAGATTCTCCGAGCTGGAGCTGTGGTGTCCATTCGCTCTACATGGCCCATCCATCTTGTGTAGGTAGGTAGGTTTGTAGCCTTCCCAGAATTAGGAAGAATGCACATAGGCCAGGGAGGCCCGTTGTGCAGCTACGAGGGGGTTTTACCCCCCTATTCGTGGAACCATTTTGTGCTTCTTAAGAAGTTAAGAAGGTTAGGTATCCCTACTTTCTGAACATCTGTCAGACCGTTAAGGAAGTAAGAGACTAGGTAACGTTTCCTGATGTTGCAAAAAGCTGGACAGGCACAGAGAAGGTGGTGAATGGATTCGACCTCCTCCTCGTCCTGACAGCTTCTGCAGAAATCATTCGGAACTATTCCTAGTTTTTGTGCGTGACTGCCAATGAGACAGTGTCCTGTGATGACACCAATGACCTTGTAGATGTCAGTTCTTTTTAGGGAGATTATACTCCTTGTACGTTGGCTGTCAAGCCGAGGCCAGATTTGCCTGGTGATGACGCAGGTATGTCCCTGGGTCCATCTCAGGTTCGTCTCGGCCCTGACGAGATTGGCTAGATTATGTTTAATGGTTGTAAGGAGTACTTCCTCACGAGCCACGATTGATTGTAGCGTCGTTCCTTGTTTGGCGAGTGTGTCGGCTTTTTCATTACCTGTAATGTCGCTGTGTCCCGGTACCCAGATAAGCTGTATGTTGAACTGTTCTGCCATCTCGTTAAGAGATCGGCGACAGTCGAGACTAGATTTTGATGTGTACACATAGGACTCCAATGACTTTAAGGCTGCTTGAGGGTGAATATTACGTTCCACTTCAGCAAAGACAAAGCTCTTTTATTGCCAACAGTTCCGCCTGGAAAACGCTGCAGTGATCTGGTAATTTTAGAGTTTATACAGCTTAAGTTGTTTGCAGAATACTCCACTGCCGACCCCGTCTGGTTTTAGACCCGTCAGTGTAGAAATCCACGCATTTTCTGCGGTGTTGAGTTTGACGAGTCCAGTTCAAGAATATGGTGGGTTCTATGTGGTCCAAGTTTTCTGCCATAGTTATCCCGTTTTGCAGGATGGAGGAGTGGCCAGTGGCATAGCTCGCCCAATTCGAGTTGGCTCTTAGTCTTATGGCCGTGTGTGTAGCAATTTGCTTACCGAAAATATCGAGTGGGGTAAGGTCTAGTATCATGTTAAGCGCAGCCGTTGGTGTGGACCTAAGGGCCCCGGTAATGCACATACATACATGCCATCCTTTGTACCTTCTCGAGTTGTTTGTGGTATGTTGTCTTGTCCAGTGCAGTCCACCAGACTATCACTCCATACATTAGTATGGGTCTAACGACCGTGATGTAGAGGGTCGTAGGGTTGAATCCCCATTTTTTTCCTAGGGCTTACATGTGTAGAGAGCTATTGAGAGGAATAGGTTAGCCTGGTATCGAGCAGAGTGATAGGGCAGTTTTCCGGGATTTTATGCTTTTTGGTAAATAGCACGAGCTCCGTTTTCTGGGGATTAACCCTGAGTCCGTTACTATTCGCCCATTGGCACAGAAATGAGAATGCCGATTGCATGCGGTCATTCAGTGTAGATAGGTATTTGCCTGAGATTGAGATGGCAACGTCATCGGCGTAGGCAACAACGTCCCAGCCATCTTAGGCGTTGAATCCGTAGACGCCTGACTAGGCTCATGTCGCTGTACAGCCCATAAAGTTCGTGGTTGAATCTTTTTCTCCATCCCCCGTCTGCGTTTATAGGCCCGAAAATTACGCGCAAAATCTTTCTCTCGGACCGGCCAAGGGCCTCCTCATCCGCTTTTGACAGTGTCCATGTTTCTGCGCCGTACATCAGCACCGGGATGATAAGGGTCTTATACAGGGTGCCCCACGAGCAGTGTTCCAAAAAACTAGAGCGTGTAGGTCTGGTCAAGACAAAAAAAAAAAATAGGGGCGGAGAGGGGGGGGGGGGGGGGGGGTCTACCCCTATCAAGAACTATTCCTTAAAACAGCTTAAAACAAGACGAAAGAAGAGGTTTTTGGCTTTACAAAAGGTAGGGAGACGAAGTCCTTAACTGTCTCGAATTTATACATAACTACCACTACGAACGTTCTGGCCAAGACGTCAGTGGTGGGCGTCCTTTTTTGATGACAGCATATATTTAGTTTTGGCCTCGTTTACCGCCAGACCAACTTTCGCCGCCTCGAACTCAATACTCGAAAACGCCTCATTGACATCTCGCTGTGATCTACCTATTATGTCAATATCGTCGGCGTATGCAAGGAGTTGCGAGGATTTGAAATAGATTGTGCCTCTTGTATTGGCCAGTGATTTTTGCGCAATCATTTCCAATATGATGTTGAAGAAATCACACGACAGCGCATCGCCCTGCCTAAATCCTTTTTTGGCATCAAAACTATCGGTAAGGTGTTCACCGATTCGGATGGAGCAGCGAGCATTCTCCAGTCATCCTGCATAGTCTGACGAGTTTAGCAGGTATGTCAAAGGTAGACATAGCGTTGTATAGGTCGTCTCTAATCACGCTGTCGTATGCGGCTTTGAAGTCGACAAATAGGTGGTGAGTGTCGACTTGAAACTCATTGGTTTTTTCCAGGATCTGCCGTAGTGTGAAAATTTGGTCGATGGAGGATTTCCCTGGCCTGAATCCGCACTCATAAGGACCTATCAGCTTATTTACAAAAGGCTTCAGGCGTTCACACAAAACTGTAGAAAAGATTTTGTAGGCGATGTTAAGGAGACTTATTCCTCTGTAGTTGGCGCAGTCAGAAGGGTATCCTTTCTTGTGGATCGGGCATACGACATACGATGCTTAGACTCCATTCCTCGGGCATGCTTTCCTCTGACCATATCTTACAGATGAGCTGGTGCATGCTCCTAACCAGGTCACCCCCAGCTGCCTTGAAGAGCTCAGCAGACAATCCGTCTGCGACTTGAGCTTCCATATGGCATTCTTAACTTCGTCGAGGTCAGGGGGACAGAATTATCTACGGTCTTCGTCGATTAGAAATGGATCATTTTGCCTGACAGCGGTATATTGACTAACATCGCCGAGCGGTATATTGACTAACATCGCCGTTATACAGTCTGCAGAAGTGGTTTTTCCATATTCTCAGCATCGACTGCGATTCTACTACTAGGTGTCCGTTCTCATCACTGCAGGCTTCCGTTCTGGTTTTATATCCTTGGCATGTTCGTTTATCTATTGATAAAACTTTCGGACGTCACGCCTGCAGTAAAACCTCTCCAAGTCCTCAATCGCGCGCTTCTCGTGCTTTTTCTTCTTTCTTTTGAGAAGCTTATGCTCCTCCCTTCTTTTTAACTCATAGAGCTCACGAGCTGCTCTTGTTCTTTTATGCAGCGAGACCTTATATGCATCCTGCTTCGCTGTGTGGATCCTCATGCACTCGTCATCGAACCAGGTGTTTCTTCGTGGTAGAGCCTTGAAACCCAAAACTTCGGATGCAGGGCTTTTCAGGGCTTGTTTGCAAAGGCTCCACTGCTGTTCTATTGATAGCGTGGAGGATTGAAGTGTATTGGAGAGCTTAAGGGAGACGCGATCGGTAAAAGCACGAGCGGTTTCTGGCGACGTCATAACTTTGTTTTCTTACTCTACTCCGCTGCGTTCGTGATATCCGCAGGCGCATCTTGGCTACTACAAGATAGTAGTCCGAGTCGATGTTAGCCCCTCGGAAAATTCGGACACCAAGAATAGTGGAGGAGTGTCTGACGTCGATCGCAATGTGATCAATCTGGTTGGTAGTCGATTGATCAAAAGACCGCCAGGTGCCTATGTGTATATCGAGGTGCCGGAAGCGCGTACTGGCTAGAAGGAGATTTCGCTCCGTAGCAAGATCAATCAGCCTCTGTCCGTTATCGGATGTGGTGTCGTGTAGGCTATGTTTGCCGATGACTCGTTCAAAGATGCTTCCTTACCCAGCTTAGCATTGAAGTCTCCTAGTACAATTATACCCGGTCCATTCCATCGCATTTCCTGGATGGCGGTTATGTCCGCTTTATAGCGGTCTAGGGCGTCCGCGAGTTGTTCGGCTGCACATGGCCTGTTTAGGGACCTAATATTCCACGTACAGAGCCGAAGGTCATTGTCCTTTTTTCGTTTTTTGCAAGGGCCGTCAACATTAATCCGGTCCGTTATATCCGAGGCTTGTGGTTGTTTCGGATTTTGTGTTTTTTTTTTTTTTTTTTTTTTTTTTTGTACGGTTGTGGCTTACTAGGTCGTAGCCCAACCGACTAATCCTGTTTTTTTTTGCGCAGGAGGCTCGCCATTTGCCCTTCCCCGTCTGCAATTTCCATAGGAAATCTCCACGAGGAGGTGGGGATAGGCCTTACTAACAGTGCCGCAAGATGTTCGACTGCGGTGGCTCTTCTCGCTTTTTAGCAGGCCAGCATCCGTCGGATAGATGCTACCCCTACAAGGCCTTTGTTAGTCCTTTGCCATCCTTATGGCTGAAAATGAAATGATGACCATAAAATCACCTCAAATAAAAGCGAAATAAATGAACACCTTTATTCAAAAGAAAAAGGGGGGAAGAGAGAGCGATTGAATCAGGCCTAAAATATTTTCTTGCATATCCAAATGTGGGTAGTGTGTTGGCCTCTGACGCCGATGACACGGGATCGAATCCCGACACAGCCATGTCATCGAACGTGTTTTTCACGGTGTTTCTCCTCAGCGGGGTTCTGACAAAACCCCCTGTAGTAAAATTGTCATGAAAAGCTTCTCGAAATTCGCCGTTCGGAACCGGCAATAAACTGTAGGTCCCTTTCACCTATGGGAAAAATAAAATCACACACAGCATGGGTGATTGAGAGAAGCTCGGCTCAGGTTCTTCATGGACTGTAACGCCAACTACAATACAATATCCAAATGTGAGAAGATTAAAACACATGCCTAAGCACAGCTTAAGGACAATAAAATCATAACGACTACATTATGTAAAGGCTGGACGCTCTCTTGTCATTACATACTAACACCCAATACGACAGATGGAACATCACACTTATGCGAGCATAAAACGGGGCAGTTGTAGAAGCATCATCATCATCTCGAGGAGTTCCTGCTGCACCACTCGAAGCTGTGATGCGTTTCGGCTCAACGAATACCTGGAATGCAATCCCCTGGTTGAGCCTTTTTTCTTTGCTTTTATTTATTTTTTGTTTTTATTTCTTTTTATTCCGAATCCATGCCTTGTCGTTCGCATTTTCTGCCTGCTACTGACAAACGGAGAGTGACTGGCAGGATGGCTGACTGGTTGCTGATTGCTGATTGCCAACTGGCACTGCACCGAATGAAAAGAATCCATTTACTCTTAAAGGTCGTAAAAATGTTTAAGTATGATCTGACGGATCATTAATTTGAAATTTTACGTTTGTTGCTACTGTGCGATTGTAAATTATGATTATAGTTGGTGCCTTTGTGTATTTTAACAGTCAGCGATGGTGATTTGAAGTATTTTTACGAAATTACTAAAGGACTTGGTTGATCTGGTCGAAAATACTCAATCGGTGAGTGTGAGGAGTCGTATCGAAAGGAAACTTGACAACTATATCATTGCATAGACGACCATCCAGTTATGCACATATACACCAAAGAGAAGAAAATTAGCTTATGAAAATCTGTAGCCCCCCCCCCCCAACTAAACAACAAGCCATACGACAAGAGGAAAACTATTAAAAGCCAAATCGCAGGAATGAGAGAGAGAGAGAGATAGAGAAGAGAAAAGGAATTGAAGACAAGTTAGCACGCCAATTCGTACAGATTCCGAACCAGATGTGCAGGAGATGCCACAGCTCTTACAATTCTTGTTGCCACTCCCGCCACCACTCCACAATATTCCTTATCCTGACCGTGTTAAGGTTTTCAATTTGTGTGTGTTGAGAACTAAAGAGTTTTTTAGCCCTGTAAAACAACGAAATAAAAGGCAAATTCACAAAATGAGTATTTCTTTATTTTTTGATGTTGACGAGTCGAAAGATGATTAACAACTGACTATGAAAAATGCTGGTTAACAATTCTATTTGAGAAAGTCCCGCTGACCACGATAGAGAAACGGTGATAGTGAATTTCGTCAAGTCTGGGTGGTATGATTCTACTGTTCTGTTGTCGGGCGATGGTAGTATGATCCATTGTACAGCGGTTGGTCTTTTAGGATGTGTTATGTGATGTTTGGAGACTCAAGATTTCAACATGCCGCCCCCCTTGAAAACATTGGGTTTTCAATTAGCACATTCCTCTTTAACTGGAAGCACGGCCACCTTGGAAATGGGACGTCTAACGATGCTTCCATTACTGCGTATCGAGACCACTCGAACCTTACCATCTCGACCAGGGTGCACGCTCACTATCCTTCCCATCTTCCATTTCAAAGGAGGCAGATTATCGTCATGAAGCAGTACCAATTCCCCGATCTTAATATTGGGTGAGTCAGTAGTCCACTTATTCTTTGATTGGAGCAGGCACAGGTAATCACAACGCCACCTTTTCCAAAAGGTATCACGCATATGTTGTATTCGTTGATAGTGTGTGAGACGATCAAACCTTGAGTTTATCATCGGTTGCGGCAAATCTGTAAGCGGTCCGCCTACTAAGAAATGACCTGGTGTTAACGCCTCTTCATCGTTTGGGTCATTTGACATTGGAGATATTGGACGGGAGTTCATTACCGCTTCCACTTGGCACAAGAGAGTCGCCATTTCGTCGTACGTAAACGCACAATTTCCCGCGCCAGCGATGACCTTTTGAATATGGGTTTTCGCTACCTTGACTGCTGCCTCCCACAACCCACCGAAGTGAGGAGCCCTCGGTGGTATGAAAGCCCAGGAGATTCCAGACTTCTGGCAAAACTGCTGAACAACATCCGAATTCATGCTAGTCAACACGCTGCGACAAATCTTCTCTAACTCATTTTTTGCGCCTATGAAATTAGATCCATTATCGGAATATATTTTAGAACAGTTACCTCTGCGTGATAGAAATCGCCGTAGTGCGCTTAAAAACGATTCTGTTGACATGTCTGGAACTAATTCCAGATGAACCGCCTTGATAACGAAGCACACAAACACGCAAATATATGCTTTAACTGGTTGTCTTCCACGGATTCTTTGAGTGATATACACAGGTCCACAGTAGTCGATTCCAGTGATAGTGAAAGGTTTGGTAGGTGAGGCTCTTTCGGCAGGTAAGTCCCCCATAATCTGACTGGCTAATATGGGTCGAAAACGATAGCAAACAATGCATTTTCTTAGTATCGAAGAAACTGTGCGAAGACCATTGACAATCCAGTAACGTCGCCTTAAAATGTTCAACACGGCTAGATTGCCCGCATGAAGGTACTGCAGATGATAGTGCATGACCAAAGAGTTCAGAAATGGATGTGATGAAGGCAATAAAATTTGATGTCTAGAGTTGTATGGCAGAGCTGAGTGTCGCAGGCGTCCACCAACACGCAGGATATTCCCCTCATCCAAAAATATATTTAAACGAGTCAACGGACTATCCTTAAGATACTGTCCACTAGCTAGAATATCCATCTCCTTTCGAAAGTGTACCATTTGGATGTTCCTCACAATTGATAGCTCCGCTGAGCTGATTTCCGCTGTTGTAATGCGTCCTTTCTGATCCCATTTTTTCTTAAGCCATCTGCGAATATAGCAAAAAACAATTAACAAACGAAAGTATGAATTTGAAAATTTGCAACGAATAGTTAAATCGCATATGTCAACAGCCTTTGTAGACACAAATGAAAATGCTAGCCTTTTTCTTTCAGGGCATTCTGCTGTAGATGGAAGTGTAAGATGTGGCCATTGAGTTGCCTCTAATTTAAGAAAGGTTGGCCCCTCGAACCAGATGGTATTCTTAAGAAGCTCCTCTGGCAAGCACCCACGAGAAATGATATCAGCCGGATTTTGTTGGGACGGTACGTGATTCCAAGAATCCTTTAATGTCAGTTGCTGAATTTTGGACACCCTGTTAGACACAAATATGCTCCATTGGTTAGCGATGGATTTTATCCAAGATAACGTGATAGTGGAGTCGCTCCAATAGAAAGTTGATTCCAAGTTGATGTTCACAGAGGCCTTAACACGTTGCGCTAGTTCTGCGAGAAGCAAAGCTCCACAAAGCTCTAGACGGGCCAACGATTCACAAAGAATAGGAGCAACGCGTGACTTTGCACAGATTAGACGAGTTTGCACGTCGCCATTGGAAGATACGCAGCGAAAATAGATGCAAGCTCCATATGCCCTCATGCTTGCGTCACAGAAGCCATGCATCTGTATTCTTGATCCCAACGTCACGCTTAAGCGAGGTATCTTGAGTGCTTGAAGATCTTGCAGCTGGTGATAGAATTCCCTCCACTGATAATCCAAATCCTGAGGTAGACTTTCATCCCAGTTTATTCCTTTTGTCCATAAATGTCGAAGAAACAGTTTTCCGCTAACGACCACCGGGTTTATGAATCCTAAAGGGTCAAACAAACTAGCGACTTGAGAAAGTACAGTGCGTTTTGTAATAGACGTGTGTTGCATGGCTTTATTAAGACAGGTGAAAGAGAAGTTATACGCGGATGGGTTCCAAAACAAGCCAAGTACCCGAACGACGTCGCCGTCATTAATCCGGAGTAGTGTTTCCACTTCGCTGGGACCCAAATCAGCTAAGACTTCATCTGCATTCGAGCACCATTTCCTTAATGGAAAGTGTCCCTTTAGTAGAAGACTTTTAACTTCATCTTTTATATTGACGAGTTCCTGAATTGAATTGGCCCCTGCCATCAAATTATCGACATAAAAGTTATGCAAGACATGGTGGGCTCCAATAGGATAATTATTAGATTCATTTATGGCCAACTGTCTCATACTTCGTATGGCGAGAAAAGAGGCTGAAGACGTGCCGTAGGTCACAGTTCGAAGACGATAGATTTTTACTGGTTGATCGGATTGATTCCGCCATAGAATGCATTGCATATCTCGATCCCTTTCATCCACTAGTACTTGGCGATACATTTTAACAATGTCAGCGGTGATGGCGTAAACATGCAATCGGAAGCGTAGTAAAATTTCGAAAACATCATCTTGGATTTTTGGTCCAACCATTAAAACATCATTTAATGAATGCTGACGACTGCCCTTACAGGATCCGTCAAAGACTACACGTAACTTAGTAGTGGTGCTTTCGGATTTCAAAACAGGATGGTGAGGGAGGAAAAAGTTAGGAGTTCGTAATTGTGTTTTGGAAATTTCTTCCATGTGATTCAAACTTAGATATTCTGTTATAAAGTTGGTATAATCGTTCCTTAGTTTAACATTTTTTAAGAGTTTCCTTTCTAAACTTGTATATCTTTTAAGAGCAATATCATACGACTCACCAATAGTTGTAGGATCTTTCCGAAAAGGCAGCCGCACTACGAATCTTCCATCGACTTCTCGATGATGAGTTTTGACAAAATATTTTTCACATTTTTCCTCTTCAACCGTCATTGGATGTTGTTGTTGAATGAAAGTCTCCAATTCCCAGAACCTGGTCACTAGTTGGTTTAGCTCGGCATCTTCTTCAAATTGTGTCCTATCAGCAGCTGTAAGGCAATAGGCATTTCCCTTCGATTGTACTTCCCCAGATACAACCCATCCGAAAAGCGTTTTTTGAAGAATAGCTGCTGATTGCTTAAGGCGTATTTGGCCCACTGACAGAAGGCTGTAGAATATAGAGGCGCCAATTAAAATGTCGATCCTTTGAGGTTGGTAAAATGATGGATCTGCTAACTGCAGATTGCTAGGTAAATCCAAATGGCTTATATCGAAACGATTGACCGGTATGTTTCCCGTGATGCTGGGTAATATGTACGCTTCCAATCTGGTAGTGAAATCGCTCACCCTTGATTTTATGAAGATCTGTGATTTATAAGATGTATTAATGTGTGAAGACCCAATGCCAACAATAGCTGTGTTAGACAAAACACGTTGAAGTCCTAACAGCTGGGCTAAGCGATTTGTGATGAAATTAAGCTGCGATCCACTATCGAGAAGAGCTCGGCATGTAATGAACGAATTGTTTGAGGATTTAACTTCAATTAAAGCAGTTGATAAAATTACCTGGCTTTTGGGAACTTCACTTACTGATTTGCTTATTGATTGCATGGCTATGTGCTCCGGAGACGATGAACTATCATGTGTGACGAAGGAATGCAATTGTGATACCGATGTATCAGCCGCTGGGGTGGATCTTGCAGAATTTGAATAGTCCTTGTGCAGAAGTGTATGATGGTTCCGGTGACAGGTACGACAGCCGCTGGAGTTGCAATCCCGACAGGTGTGGCCAGCCTTTAAGCAATTTATACACAGATTTAATACCTTGACCAAATTAAATCTTTCTTGGGGAGACTTGGCGAGGAATACGGTACACTTAAAAGCGCTCTTACACTCTTGTTTGCAGAAGGGACATTTTGTTGCTTGAGTTACCGGGAATGAGTTGACCCTGCACTGGACACGATTTGGTTTGTGCTGCTGCTTGCTGGTTGGTTGTTTTTTATTGTTGAATTCGATGAGTTCCAATGTTCTGCATCTCTTTTGCAAGAACTCGGAGAAGTCTTCCCACGTTGGTAGGTACGTGTTTTCACCACCTTCCGTACCCTGCTGGTTCTTCTCACCAAGGGATGTTGCGTGCTCCTCCCACAATGCTGAAGTTGATGAATCGAGCTTGGAAGTAACAAATGCTAAAAGGAGGCCATCTGCTATTTGCTCCTTTGATGACAACGATAGAAGTGCTCTCATGTTTGCGTTAATGTTGTTGTTAACCCGAATTAAATGCTCAACCGAAGCAAAAGGAATATTTTGAAGGTCAATGATTTTAGAAACATGAATACGATACAAATACCTTTTGTTGTCATATTGACCTTTAAGTATGTTGAGAGCCTTGGGATAGTTTTCGGCAGTGGCTTCCAGTGACCGAATTGATTCTTGAGCGTTGCCTTCTAGCATGCTCCTTAATCGATGAAACTTGTCACGTGGGTCAGCAATCTTTTCGTGCACCATCATGTTGAACATATTCCACCACTCCAACCATTCAGCGGGATCTCCAGAGAACGATTTCAGCTTGTGTTTCGGTAGGTCATTCGAATGCGATGTGGTTTCTAGACATGTTGATTGATCCACTGAGTTAGATTGTTGTCGTCCATGTTCACTAATCGAAGCAAGAAGTCTGGCCTTCACCTCACAATAGGAGTCTTCAAAGGCGTCGCGTTCCATGCCTTCGTTCTCATCCATTTCTTCTAGCTGCGATTGAATGACATTAAAATTGGCGAAATGATTTTCTAGCACACCCAATTTTGTCTCCAATTCGAAAACGTTTAACGAAACGATTTTTTCAGCTGAAAGCGCGGTGGCCATGCGCGTAAGATGACCTTTGACAACACCACGCCTTGCTCTGAGCTTCTTTATAGGCTCCATTTAAGTATACTTTTGAATATATGTACACCGAGGGATAATACGAATGGACAAATGATTATTTATAGGTATGGTAAACCGATATGTATTGATCGAATTAATATAATTCTGATGCAGTACCAATCACCATGTGACGAAAAATGAGCGATAAGCAATAATGCACGAGAATTATTAAAAGTGTGTTTGATTAAAGCAATTAATGAAAACCGAGTTGAATAAAAACCGATTCCCGGGTTTCGGCACCAAATGTTGAGAACTAAAGAGTTTTTTAGCCCTGTAAAACAACGAAATAAAAGGCAAATTCACAAAATGAGTATTTCTTTATTTTTTGATGTTGACGAGTCGAAAGATGATTAACAACTGACTATGAAAAATGCTGGTTAACAATTCTATTTGAGAAAGTCCCGCTGACCACGATAGAGAAACGGTGATAGTGAATTTCGTCAAGTCTGGGTGGTATGATTCTACTGTTCTGTTGTCGGGCGATGGTAGTATGATCCATTGTACAGCGGTTGGTCTTTTAGGATGTGTTATGTGATGTTTGGAGACTCAAGATTTCAACAGTGTGATCCAACTCTCATGTTGCTTCTGTGCTACGCGCGCTCCCGAAACAACAACGATTAATCAACGAAAGCAACACATGGTAGTATGGAGGCAGCATTTTACTAGCAGTCGCACAGCACAAGCAATATAATAGTCAGCAACAAGGTGAAGGTATTCATTTCAAAGATGTGAGAGATGTAAAAGAAGAAAACAAAAAAACATAGCAAATCCAACATCGTCTTCCGAGCCGCGATTGCTATCAACTACAGGAGAGCATTTTATTTATCTTTTCTTGTTTTTCCATCGTTTTGCATTTTACGATGTGCTGTTTTCGTTGGCACTGTGATTTATTTAGTTTTCTACGCGCGCATACACGCATGCTTGTATTCGTCTCTCTTCCTTGGCATTCTTGCATTCTTAGCGAATGAGTGTTGTATCCATGTAGGTTTCACTTTCATAATGGACGACGAGACGACACTCTGGCTGCGAACGAGAATCTATTTTAAGCGTTGCTGCAACATTTTGTATCCTTTTTGCTTTCATCTCTTCTTGAGTTTATCGACTTAAATGCATTTTTCCATTTTTTGCTTTTGTTTTCTTATTTGCAGAGTATCAATGCATTACGGTATAAGACGGCCAATGGTCGACCAGACCTACCCGAATATCATGCCAAGCCTCCGATGGAGCCACCGCCACCACAACAGCCTACATCACAGGGCAACGGTCATATGCCGAAGGTGATGTCTATGTTGGCGCCCAAACTGAATCGCAAACCGAGCATCGAACGTGAATTACCTATGCCATATCTTCGCTGTAGTCCAGCATTAGATTCCGGAGCGGGCAGTTCCCGTTCGGATAGTCCACATTCGCATTCGCATTCACAACAGGTGACCTGTGCTAGTCGTGCCAGTACAGGTCAATACAGTCCGTCGCCATCGAGCTTCAGTGATGTGGGCCCACCGCCACCAGCACCGCCGCCACGTAATCCATCGACATCATCTACGCCACCACCACCCGCCCAATATTATAAACGAAGATCGCCGGCAACAGCTCGACCAGTTGCCCTATCAGCCCCGAATCCAACACGTGGCACGTCGCCCGTATCCGTTGCTGGCAATCCAGTAGTAACCGCAACAAATCTTCGTCAAGCACCTGTGATCGCTCAAAATGGTTCAAAAGCGCAACAGCAACTTACGCATCAAATGAAAGCTCTTAGTCTCTACCAAAGCGGCGGAAACTCTGGCGAACCGCCGCCACCGTATCCCATTAGTACGGTACAAACGTCTGCGCCACCACCTAGCTACACAGCTTCGATGCAAAGTCGACAGAGCCCTACACAGTCACAATCTGACTATCGGAAATCCCCCAGCAGTGGCATCTACTCAGCAACTTCGGCCGGCTCGCCCAGTCCCATCACCGTCACAAATAGTGCAATTCACCCATTACAGGCATCGTCACTTACTCGGCCACAACCGTGGGGTGCCTATCAAACGCGCACTCAACCACCCATCATCATGCAATCCGTTAAGTCAACCCAAGTACAGAAACCAGTCTTGCAAACAGCGGTTGCACCGCAATCTCCAGTCTCAGCATCCGCCTGTAATTCACCTGTA
The DNA here is from genome assembly GCA_951905685.1 of Eumerus sabulonum. NCBI lineage: Eukaryota > Metazoa > Arthropoda > Insecta > Diptera > Syrphidae > Eumerus > Eumerus sabulonum. The sequence continues at coordinate 195,934,878 of OX645060.1, forward strand.
CATATTTTAGCGGCACCATCGTATGCGCCTACGATTCAAGCGAAAGTTGTCCAACAACAGCAGCAGCAACAACAACAACAACAACAGCAGCCGCAGCAACAACAACAAGTGGCATCACCCCTTATTGCGGGAACAACAACAATCTCACCAAAACCTCCTTCATCTATTGTTCCTCCGAATCCTCAAATTCCATCAACGCCACCGCCACTAATCGGCAATAGTTTAAATGGAGTTCCAGTGGGCTCTGTGCTCAAGGAGCCTCCGTCATATGCAAAGAGTATGCAGGCCAAAGCAGCTCAACATCATCAAGCACAACAGCAACATCAACAACATCAGCAGCAACAACAACAACAACAACAGCAGCAGCAGCAGCAACAACAACAGCAGCAACCACCACCGCAAAAACAACTTCCAGCTGCTAGCAGACAACTGCCTCCTCCTCCACCCTACAACGCTAATAATAACAACACTAATCGCAACAACAACAATCTAGATAACAAACCAAATACTACCAACAATAACAACACCAACAATAATAACTCCAGCACCGCCACCACAATACATACTTCGAATAGTAATAATAATTTATTAAGCGTCAACAATTCTACAACTCCACCTCCAATACCGCCAGCTAAAAACAACATTACCGCATCGAGCAGTGCTCCTCTCATCACTCAAACCACCTCCGCTGCAAATAACAACATTAACAATAACAACGCCAACAATCCATCGAGTAAAAGCGACAATTGTAGAAAAATCAAACATCAATCGCCCATCCCCGAACGGAAGAAAGTCTCCAAAGAGAAAGAGGAGGAACGCAAAGAATTCCGAATACGACATTATTCGCCGCAGGCTTTCAAATTCTTCATGGAACAGCACATCGAGAACGTGCTCAAGTCATATAAACAGCGTACCTATCGTAAAAATCAACTCGAGAAGGAAATGCTTAAAATCGGCTTGCCCGCTCAAACCCAAGTCGAAATGCGTAAGATGTTAAGTCAGAAGGAAAGTAATTATATTCGACTGAAACGCGCCAAAATGGACAAATCGATGTTTGTCCTCATCAAGCATATCGGTGTCGGTGCATTCGGTGAGGTGACGTTAGTACGAAAAATCGATACAACGAATCACTTGTATGCGATGAAGACATTGCGTAAGGCCGATGTGCTGAAACGAAACCAAGTGGCACACGTGAAAGCTGAACGCGATATTCTGGCCGAGGCGGATAACAACTGGGTCGTCAAACTCTACTATAGTTTTCAGGACAAGGAGAATCTATATTTTGTCATGGACTATATACCGGGTAAGTATCGTGGTTGTGTTCATCAATCGAATGAGTCTTATTGATTTGTTGCTGGTTTCTCCTTTACAGGAGGTGATTTGATGTCGTTGTTGATCAAGAAAGGCATATTCGAAGAGCCGCTGGCTAGGTTCTATATTGCCGAGCTAACGTGTGCCGTTGAAAGCGTCCACAAAATGGGTTTTATTCACAGGTAACAACCAAACATCCGTTTAAAGTAATCTAACCTAAACTCATGAATCAATTGCAGGGACATCAAGCCAGATAATATCCTCATCGATAGAGATGGTCATATTAAGCTAACTGATTTTGGACTTTGTACAGGTTTTAGATGGACTCATAACTCAAAGTACTACCAAGAGAATGGTGAGTTGTTGTTACGGAACCAGAGCTGTAATGCCGGATTGAGTGAGTTACTTGATTTATTCTCTTTTAGGTAATCATTCGCGACAAGATTCCATGGAGCCCTGGGAAGATGTCTCAGAGAATGGAACTCGCCCAACGGTGTTGGAACGGTATAATAATATAGATAAGCCTTTTAAACTAGGACATGTTGCTTAAATTTATATTTCAGGAGACGAATGCGAGATCATCAACGTGTTCTAGCGCACTCTCTGGTCGGTACACCAAATTACATTGCTCCCGAGGTACTCGAGCGCAGTGGTTATACACAACTATGTGATTGGTGGAGTGTCGGCGTTATTCTCTATGAGATGTTAGTCGGCCAACCGCCATTTTTAGCAAATACACCAGTTGAAACACAACAAAAGGTATGCACCACAAAAAAACGATTAACATACAAGACACATTCCTCATATTCCTCACTCAATTGATAGGTTATAAACTGGGAGAAAACTTTACACATCCCACCACAGGCGAAATTAAGCCGCGAAGCCACCGATCTAATATGCCGATTGTGTTCATCAGCCGACAAACGGCTGGGCAAGAAGGCCGACGAAGTAAAGGCTCACGATTTCTTTAAAGGCGTCGATTTCGCGGACATGCGTAAACAAATTGCACCATATATTCCAAAGATTGAGCATCCGACCGATACATCGAATTTCGATCCAATCGATCCCGAAAAACTACGCTCGGCAAACGAATCGAATTTGAGTGGCGACGATTTGGACGATACTGGCAAACCGTATCATGGATTTTTCGAATTTACATTTCGGCGGTTCTTTGATGATAAACTCAATCCGGATATGATGGATGATCAAGCGCCGGTTTATGTATGAGTTGAGCAGGGAGGCGAAAAGTATAATTTTTTAGTTTTATTCTGTTGTCTTGAAATCCTTCCCCGCGCCCTCATCCTTCCTGTTCCTCTCTTATTTCGCTGTTTCTTTATGCTATTCTCTCTGTCGTATCGATCGTGAACTTTCATTCTTTCGTTTTTGCGCTTTCTAGCTAACGTGGATATATTTAAAATATATTGTAGAATAAAATCGAGGTAAATAAGGTAGATACGTATGTACATTGAGATCGAACAGATTCATAGTGAGTACCTTTTCGTGATGAAGTGGTGGACGTTGGGATGTTGTATTTGATAGATTATCCTTGCTCAATTGCGTTTTTCCCCGTACTATTGGAATGTATTTACAATTTCTACCACTCTTGTACGCGTTTTCCCCCATTTGTCAGAGCACTTATTTGGGCATCCTTTCTTGTCTCATTGCCATGACTCTCACCACATAATCAAAATGTAGTTTGAGGGTATCTAGGAACAGAGGTGCAGCTCCTGACTTCAGGTGGAGCATGTAGTTTGGTGTACTGCTCGGCAGTTTAAAAACTCGCTTTAAGAAATAACGCAAGAACTTGTCCACGGTTTCGAAAGAGCAGTAACCCCATACCTGTGCTGCGTAAAATAGGGTAGATGTTGCTTCTTCTTCTTCTTAGTGGGCGCTACAGTTCGGGGTGAACCTGGGCCTCAACCAACATGCCCCTCCATCTAGCACGATCTTTCGCTAGCCTTTTCCATTGCCGCAAACCCAGTTGGCTGAGGTGCCCTTCCACCTGTGTGCGCCATCTTAAGGGCGGCCATCCTCTGCTTCTTCGTCCCTCGGGGTTGGATTCAAAGACTCTCCGGGCTGGAGCTGTGGTGTCCATTCGCTCTACATGGCCCAGCCATCTTAGGCGTTGAATCCGTAGACGCCTGACTAGGCTCATGTTGCTGTACAGCCCGTAAAGTTCGTGGTTGAATCTTCTCCTTCATCCCCCGTCTGCGTTTATAGGCCCAAAAATCACGCGCAAAATCTTTCTCTCGAACCGACCAAGGGCCTCCTCATCCGCTTTTGATAGTGTCCATGCTTCTGCGCCGTACAACAGGACCGGGATGATAAGGGTCTTATATAGAGTCAACTTTGTCGTTCGGGAGAGGGCTCTATTACTCAGTTGCCTCCTGAGCCCAAAGAAACAGCGATTGGCATGAGTGATTCTGCGTTTGAATTCGGAACTGATGTCGTTGTTCCAGGTCACTGCGGAGCCAAGGTAGACGAAGTCCTTAACTACCTCGAACTTATATCTGCCTATACAAACGTTCTGGCCGAGACGTCGGTGTTGAGCGTCCTTTTTTGATGACAGCATATATTTAGTTTTGCCCTCGTTTACCGTCAGACCAATTTTCGCCGCCTCCACCTCAATACTCGCAAACGCCTCATTGACATCTCGCTGTGATCTACCTATTATTTCAATATCGTCGGCGTATGCAAGGAGTTGCGAGGATTTGAAATAGATTGTGCCTCTTCTATTGGCCAGTGATTTTTGCACAATCATTTCCAATATGATGTTGAAGAAATTACACGACAGCGCATCGCCCTGCCTAAATCCTTTTTTGACATCAAAACTATCGGTAAAGTGTTCACCGATTCGGATGGAGCAGCGAGCATTCTCCAAAGTCATCCTGCATAGTCTGACGAGTTTAGCAGGTATGTCAAAGGTAGACATAGCGTTGTATAGCTCGTCTCTAATTACGCTGTCGTATGCGGCTTTGAGGTCGACAAATACATAGGTGGTGAGTGTCGACTTGAAATTCATTGGTTTTCTCCAGTATCTGCCGTAGTGTGAAGATTTGGTCAATGGTGGACTTCCCTGGCCCGAATCCGCACTGATAAGGACCTATCAGCTTATTTACAAAAGGCTTCAGGCGTTCACACAAAACGGCAGAGAAGACTTTGTAGGCGATGTTAAGGAGGCTTATTCCTCTATAGTTGGCGCAATGAGAGGGGTCTCCTTTCTTGTGGTGTGATGTTGCTACCGCACGGAATATTTTCTGTTTCGCGTTATGCGATATATTTTTATTATTGATGCATCTACCCCAAACTGCACTTATCGTCCGTTTAGCTTCACCTAACTTGATTTGCAGATGCTTTTTTATATATAAGTTAGACGATAGCAGAACTCCAAGATACTTATACTCTCGTACAATTTCAATCTGTTCCCCTTGGAACATCCAATTTTCTTTTCGGGCGTACCTGCCACCGCCATCCTGGACTTCGATAGATTTACAGTCAGGTTCCAAGTTTTACAGTAGCTCTCGAGTCTGTTAATCATTTGCTGCATAGTTTCCACAGAATCTGATAAGAATACAATATCGTCTGCATACATTAGAGCTGGAATTTTGATTTCCACCAGCTGAATTCCACCCTTAACAAAATCTGCTATCATTTATGTACAAGATGAATAGCAGTGTGCTTAGAACGCACCCTTATTTCACCCCCATCGATGTACCGACCTCGTCCGACAAGGTGTTGCCATCCCAGACGCATGCCATGTTGTTTTTGTACATAGATCTTAATAGTCTGATGATCTTGTGTGACATTCCATAACCGTAGAGCTTATAGGAAAGTGCTTCGCGCGCTACACTGTCAAAAGTTTTTTACATTTCTTCTTATACAACTCTGCGATGTTAACTTACTTACTTACTTATCAGGCTAGCCATGGAGGATCTGAGCCTGAGCTATAGCTGCCTTCCATCCTTGACGGTCCCGGGCACGCTGCTTCCAGTTGTCAAGACCAAGATGTCTTACATCCGCGATTCTCTTCTTTGGTGGCGTTACAGCCCATGAAGGACCAGAGCCAAGCTTCTCTCAATCACCCATGTTGTGTGTGATTTATTTTTCACACAGGTGAAAGGGACCTACAGTTTAATGCCGATTCCGAACGGCGTGAATTGAGAAGCTTTTTCATGGCAAGTATACTACGGGGGGTTTTGCCAGTACCCCGCCGAGGAGGGACGCCGCGAAATAAACATTCGATGGCGTTGGTGTTATCGGGATCCGAACTCGCTCATCGTGCGTCAGAGTCCAACACACTAACCACTGCGCCACGGCACCCTTACCATCCGCGATTACTTGGTCGTTATACCGGAGGTTCGGTCTTCCTCTTCTTCTCGAACCAGGAGGCTCGGAGTCGAAGACCCTCTTAGCTGGAGCGTTGATGTCCATGCGCTCGATGTGGCCGAGCCAGTGTAGTTGACGGATCCTTGCCTTCCGGACTACATCCACATCTTGGTACAGCTCGTAGAGTTTGCGGTTGTGTCTTCTTCTCCATTCACCTCCCTCACAGACAGGACCAAATATCCGGCGCAGAATTTTTCTTTGGAAAGAACCCAAAATCAGCTCCGCTGTCCTGCTTATCGTCCAGCTTTCGGCTCCGTACAGCAAGACTGGCAGAATGAGCGTTTTGTAAAGCATGACTTTGGTCTTTCGAGTGAGGAGTTTTGACCTCAGTTGTTTGGACAAGCCGAAGTAGCAACGGTTGCCAAAGGCGATTTTATGCCGGATCTCCACTGTGGTGTCATTTGTGGAATTTACGTTTGCCCCGAGGTAGACAAGCTCCTTAACTACCTCGAAATTGTAGCTGTCAATTGTTATATTTTGTCCCAGGTGGTGAGCGACGGATTGGTTTTTGCTTGACAGCATGTACTTCGTTTTGTGCTCATTGACCTTAAGACCAACTCGTTTCGCCTGTTCTTCAATCGCCGTGAATGCTTTCACAATGCCACGGCGAGAACACGCGATGATGTCGATATCATCCGCGTATCCTAGCAGCTGGATGGACTTGTAAAAGATAGCGCCTTCCCTGTTGACGCCTGCCCGTCGCACTATCTGCTCCAGCACCAGGTTGAAGAAGTCACTTGACAGCGCATCTCCTTGCCGAAATCCGGTGCATGTTTCGAATGGTTCCGAGGTCCTAGAACCAAGTTGCACGGTGCATCGCGTGTTTTTTAGCGTGGCGCGACACAACTGGATCAGTTTTACCGGGATCCCGAATTCGGCCATCGCCCCAAACAGTGCTTCACGATGAATGCCGTCGTATGCGGCTTTGAAATCGATGAAAAGATGGTGTGTATCGATTCGAAACTCGTTGATCTTTTCCAGGATTTGTCGAAGTGTGAAAATTTGGTCTATAGTTGATTTGCCGGGCCGGAAGCCGCACTGGTAGCTGCCGATTAGTGCGGTGCAAAATGGTTTTAGACGTTCACACAATACGCTGGACAGGATCTTGTATGCGATATTGAGCAGGGATATACCTCTATAGTTCTTGCAAGAGGTAGGATCGCCTTTCTTGTGGATGGGGCATATAGAGCTGGTATTCCAGTCGTCGGACATGCTTTCATCTTCCCAAATTCTGCAGATGATCTGGTGCATGCTCCTTACCAGAACATCGCCGCCAGCCTTGAAGAGCTCTGATGGCAAGCCATCTGAGCCTGCGGCCTTGTTGTTCTTCAGCTTCTGAATAGCTGTGCCGACTTCTTCGATGCTGGGTGGGAGGACTACTTCAGCGGTTGGAGTTGGGATTTCCTCGGTCCCTACCACTCTCTCTTGGTCATGCTCGTTAAGCAGCTGCTGGAAGTGCTGCTTAAATACATCCACTATTCCCTGCGGGTCGGTGACAAGATTACCCTCGCAGTTTCGAAGAGCCAGGGTGCCCTTTTTGAAGCCCCCTGCAAGGCCTTTGGCTTTCTTGTAAAAGGCTCGTCATCACATGTTAGAGCGTCACGTAAAGTACATTATTTTTTTTTTTTGTAATTTCTCCACATCACGTCCTTTGGAGATCACATCTGACATAAGGCTTGTTCGATAGTGCAACTTTGTAAGCCTTATTACATGTCGGTCCATTGATTGTACTCGTATAAGTGGTGTTGCATTTGGGAGCATAAAAATTGCGCGAATGCAACCATCATCACTTGGAAGCTCATTTTCAGGTGGGTGACCTTGAGCATTGCCAAGAATGAGCAGCGCCTCTTCTGGCAGTTTGTTGCTTTTCATAAACTCCCTTACCTTTGAAAATTCATATAAAGCATCCTTATTTTCTTCAATCATATGTACAGTGCGACCTCAATAAAAGCAACTAATAGAAATGTGGGTGGTTGCCCCGGTTGCGGTTTATTTTTTCTACGCAGAATTCTTTCCCACAGCTGACTCTCGTAAGTTTTGTAGAGCTAAAATGTTGCTCAGTGAAGCATCATTTTCTTCAGCCCATTGACGGCAAATGTTAAGTGCTTGAATTGTAGCTTCTGCTTTAACTTTTGGCAGTGGGGATTCTTCAACTGCGTTTTCGGCGTCACTTACGATTTCTTCTGCTCCCGGATTGTTGCAAGTCGGTTTCATTTTCGGCAATCCAATCGTTTATGTCCTCGGAACAGTCAATAGGGGATAGCTCTTGAAACAATTGATTAATCGAGGATATTATTTCTCGATTATCATCCTCGTCATAATCATTGCTTGGGTTCATCAAAGGGTTCCAGCACCTATGTATTGCTGTACACTGCATTTTGTCCCATGCATTAGCTAAGAGGCATACGGCGTGCCTCAAATTAAACGCTTTTATTTTGGTCTCCAAATCTGACCCTTGGCTTCCGACCAAATGTGCCAACAGACTTTTTTTGTAATATAGTTTGGTCAAGTTGATCACGTTTTGATCCATTGATTGGAGGATAGCAGTGCAGTTTGCTGGTAAACACATAGTGACTATCATTCTATCATCACTTTTCAGTTCGCCGTCCTTTGGATGACAAGTTGCGTTATCTAACAGGAACAGAGCCTTCTTTGAAAGATTTTTAGTTCGAAGAAACTGTCTTACCTAAGTAAAGAAACAAATAAACCAACATTACCTCTGGCACAAACGTTGAGTGAAAACGAGAATGTCATCCATGCATTTTTGTTGCCCTTATAAACAGCAGGTTTGTTTTCAAAATTTTTAAATGCTCTAGGATTTAGAGCCTTACCGGCGACGAATAATTTTATTTTGTGAATCCCAGATGCATTCGTGCAAGCAAGAAATGTTAGTCTCTCTTTGCTTGCTTTCCGACCTGGAGCTGTTGCTTCTTTAAAGCTCACAAGCTAACAAGAAACGTTAGTCTCTCTTTGCTTGCTTTCCGACCTGGAGCTGTTGCTTCTTTAAAGCTCACAAGGGTTTTATTTGGCATCAGCTTAAAAAATAGGCCGGATTCGTCGGCGTTGTAAGTCTGATCTGGTGATTGACCGAGCTCTGTAATTTTTTCTTTGAACTGAACCAAAAATGGTTCAACGAGTTGCGGCTAATTTGAGAGCTTTTCTCCACAAATTTTTAGTTTGCGAATTCCATTTCGTTTTTTAAAATTTGAAAACCAACCATTGCTGGCACTAAAGGATCCTGGTTTTTCCTTGATCTTGTTGTGCAGTTTACAAGCCTGTGCTTTAAGAACTTCAATGGAAATTGGCACATTTCGATGTTGGTTTTCCAGAAACCATTTGTACAAGTAAATAAGTAAGCATTTGTACAAGGCTTTCTCCATATGTGGAAACTCACACGCTCTCAAAGTAACTCGTTTTCCCGGTCCACATTCAGAATTTGCAACGAATTTTGTCAGCGCTCCTTCTTTCTTCTTAATCCTACTTATGCTGGACTTATTCACTTTTATTTTTCAGAAATTCTTCATGAAACGAGTTTTTAAAAATGTCGTTTGTCATTCATGCTGTGTATCTTTGAGTTGGCGTATGTCATTGGCTCCTGGGATTTTTTTCCTTCCTAATCGTCAAATTTTAATTTGTACACACCAACAATATGAAGCGATCTTTTGCCATTTTTCTTCCAGGTGCTGAGTGAACAAATGTTTTGTGTGGAACCATGCCTCAAAATAGCCAACTTTCATCTGCATTATAAATTCGTTGTCGATTGATACCAAGATCAGCCATAGTCTTTTCCGATTTGTGTTTAAAGGACAGAACAGCCTCTTTATAGAGCTGAGTTCTTCTTCACTGATTGCTAGAAGACCAACTCCAAACTTAGCCTTAAATTTATTAATTCATCCGTCGCTCGTATAGAAAGAATTTGTCCCCTTGAAAAAAGTGTGTTTTGGTTTTTATCATCTCGCCAGGCTTCTTCTTTTTAAGAAGGTTCCTCTGTTGTGTTCTGTTCCTTTGTTTGTGACTCCTCTTACGATTTCTATCGTGGGAAGTTTCAGCCAGTCCCGCAGGTTAGACATCCATGACACTCTTTCTCCTCCCTTGCTGGATACGTTGAAGGAATCTGCATTTATCGTTGCGCAAGACATGACTCAGATAGCATAATTTCCTTACTTTAATTGTGTATAACAGTTCACCTTTTCTGTCCATCCGTCGCAGCACCTCTCGTTGGATACTCTGCCAACCCAAGAAATTCTAAGTATTCTTCGAAATATCCACATTTCAAACGATCTTAGTTTTCGTATTATTATTCCTTTTAACGTCTAGGTTTCTACCCCATATAACAATACCGACCAAATATAGCATTTCATCATTCTTGCTTTTATATTTAAGTTTAGGTCTCTGCTACAAAATACTTTTTTTCATTTTGCAGAAGACCGCCCTCGCTTGCTCTATTCTGCATTCAATTTTTTTTTTTTATAAGGGTTTACGTTGCTTCCAATTTGTTCCGCATTGAGATCAATGGGAAGTAGTAATTTTAGATATTGTACTATTCTTCTTTATTATTAATAGTTAGCAAGTTGGTACAATTGAGTTGAATTGTTGTTCTTGAGATGGCAAGTTGGTACAATTGAGTTGAATTGTTGTTCTTGAGATGGCAAGTTGGTACAATTGAGTTGAATTGTTGTTCTTGAGATGGCAAGTTGGTACAATTGAGTTGAATTTTTGTTCTTGAGATGGCAAGTTGGGACTATTCTGGTATTAATTGCCAGGTAATACTTATATTTCAATCTAATCAAAGTGACTGTGAATTATATTATTGATCAAAAAAATAAATACGTAAACTACTGCGATCCCCTTTATTCTTTTTTATTTATATTGATTGTTGCCACGCAATACAATTATTGTTCCCAAGTACTTAAATTTGCTGATTCGATGGTTTTATTGTCTATTTTAGCTCCAGATTCGGTGTTTATTGTCTTCTAGTTAGTACCATGAACTTTGTTTTGGCGGCGTTTACACTTAGTCCGTAGTTCTTGCTCACACTATTGAGCTTGTTCATTATGATGCTTATATCGCTTGCTATTATGATGCTGTCATTTGCGTAGCTTAAGCCATGTCCCCACTAGAGTCTATTCGCTCACTTCGCTATTCACTCTCTAAAGTGTAGACCGTTCCCATTGGAAACACGCCATCAACTTATGAATATCAAAACATAAACAATGGATCACATGATTACAATTTTGTCTCAATTTTGAATTATTTTCCAAAGTGAGCGAATAGACTGTCTATTCGAGAATAGAGAGCTCTCAAAAAGTAGTAAGAGAATAGGCACCTAATAGTGACTAAAGCCTTTCCATTATAGCTGTCTATTCGAATAGTGAGCGAATAGACTCTAGTGGGGACATGGCTTTAAATTGTTAATGTGGACTCCGTTTACCTTTAAACCACCGTCACTCGCGTCAATTTCTTCTTTAAAAATGCATTTGGAATACATATTTATTGTAGTTGGTCAATTGTAGGAGGAATAGCTGAACGCAGGCGCCTACTCATTTGCCTTTGAGCAGGACTTGAGTCTATCTTATTTGCTGTTGTCCGCCATTCCAGCAAATATTTCCAAAAGTTTTGTTTTTCACATTTGGCTTGGTTGAACAACCTTTTGACGATTTTCACGGCTGCTTCCGCCTTACCATTACCTTGTTGGTGATATGGTGTACTACGTGTGTGATGAAATTCCCATTCCTTTGAGAATTTTACGAAGTCCCCATTCACAAAAGGAGTCCCACCGTAACATCTGATCGAAATGCTCTTGTTCGAGTTAATGGACAAGATTACCTGCGAAATAGACAACATATCAGATCCTATAGCGATGGTGAGCTGAAATATTCGGAAAACATACAGCAAAGTATGGCAATAAGTGATCAACACTCAATAGAACCAAAAGAATCACAACTCAGCATTGGAAGTCCTTGTACCTCGGTTTCCAAAGGACATAAAGAAACAACAGAGAATCATATCCAGAACCAGCCCAACGACCTTAGACGTTCATCCGCTGCTGATAATTTTAGTTTGTCTCTAAGATCCTAAAACATTCGTCCCCTATGCATGCTTTTAATATAGCTACTCTTACCCCATCCGTGCGTTTGTTGGGTTCTGCCGCGATTTCGTAATTTTCCCATTGTTTTTTAAGCAGCTTAAAATGATCCAAAGCGTTTTCTCGGACAATAATTGGACAAGGAGGAGGTATTGTAAAATACCCATTTTGTGAAATTTCGCCTTTACTATTACTGGTTGTCATTTTTACGCCGTACCAATTTAGAGCACTTCTGACATCATGTTATTCCATTGAATGCTGGACAAGAACTGGCTTTATTGAATACATGTAAAGTGTCACAGAGTACGGTATACACATACTACAACAATATTGAACAGGAATGGTGAGATAATACAGCCTTGTCTTACTCCTCTTTGAATCTCAACTTCTCCTGATTCTTCTTCTTCCATTACTATTTCGCTTTCTGACCCCTGTATAGATTTCTGATCACTCTCATGTCAATACCCTTACTTTCGAGGATCTCCATCATTTTTTTTGTGCTGTACTCTATCGAAGGCCTTTTCGTAGTCCAAGAAACATACATAAATGTCTTTGTTCATTTCCAGGCATCGTTGAATTAGTACGTTGAAAGTGAACAGTGCCTTGCGGGTGCCAAAGCCATTTCTGAAACCAAATTGAGAGGAGCTTACATCATATTCAAGTTTGGTATATATTCTCTTGTGAATTATTTTTTGAAAGATCTTTATCGCATGGCTCATTAGGCTAATGGTCACTGCATTGTACCGCTTTACTTTTCTTCGGAAGTGTTATGAAGGTAGTTTACCACCAATCTTTTGGAAGGAATCTTGCCATACCTATAGATCGCGTTGAATATCTCTCCAGACACTGGGGTATGACTATGGCAGCTTCTATTTTCGGCATTTCTGATTTATGCAATGTTTTGCGCTTTTCCGATCTAGCAATTGATGTTTTAAACACTCTCGAAGTGATTACTTACTTACTATGATGGCGCTACAGTTCGGGGTGAACCAGGGCCTCAACCAACAAGCCTCTCCAGCCGACACACAAACGGGACCAAAGATTGCACGCAGAATTTTCCTCTCGAAACGTCCAAGAGCCTCTTCATCCGCTTTTGACAACGTCCAAGCCTCAGCGCCGTAGAGGAGGACCGGGATGATTAAGGTTTTGTAGAGGGAAACCTTAGTTTTTCGAGAGAGGGCTCTACTACTCAATTGCCTCTTGAGCCCGAAGAAGCAGCGATTGGCAAGAGTTATTCTGCGTTTTATCTCAGCGCCGGTGTCGTTGCTGCTTGTCACCATCGAGCCAAGGTAGACGAAGTCCTTGACTACTTCAAAAATATAGCTGCCGAAGGTGACGCTCTGACCAAGACGTCGGTGTTGTGCGTCTTTCTTGGATGACAGCATATATTTGGTCTTGTCCCCATTTACCCTTAGACCCACTTTCGCCGCTTCTGCTTCAATGCTTGTGAACGCCTCATTGACGTCTCGCTTTGTTCGTCCAATAACGTCAATGTAATCTGCGTAGGCAAGCAATTGTGTGGACTTGAAGTAGATCGTACCTCTTGTATTGGCCGTAGAGTCCCGCACGATCTTTTCAAGAATAATGTTGAAGAAATCACATGACAGTGCGTATGTATGTATGTATATTGGCGTTACAGTCCATGAAGGACCTGAGCCGAGCTTCTCTCAATCACCCATGTTGTGTGTGATTTCATTTTCCCATAGGTGAAAGGGACCTACAGTTTATTGCCGGTTCCGAACGGCGAATTTCGAGAAGCTTTTTCATGACAATTTTTACTACAGGGGGTTTTGTCAGAACCCCGCTGAGGAGAAACACCGTGAAAAACCCGTTCGATGACATGGCTGTGTCGGGATTCGATCCCGTGTCATCGGCGTCAGACAGTGCGTCACCCTGTCTAAAACCTTTTTTAACATCAAAGGGGTCGGTTAATTCACCTCCGACCTTAATGGAGCAGCGAGAGTTCTCCATAGTCATCCTGCATAGTCTGACGAGTTTGGCAGGAATGTTAAATCATGACATGGCTCTGTATAGCTCGTCTCTATAAACACTGTCATAGGCGGCTTTAAAGTCGACGAAAAGATGGTGCGTGTCGACCTGGAATTCATGGGTCTTCTCCAAGATCTGCCGTAGTGTAAATATTTGGTCTATCGTGGATTTTCCTGGCCTGAAACCACACTGGTAGGAACATACAGATTGTCCACGAACGGTTTCAGGTACTTACACAGTACGGCAGAGAGGATCTTATACGCGATGTTCAGGGGGCTTCTCCCTCTGTAATTGGCGCAGTCATAGGGGTCTCCTTTCTTATGGACCGGGCAAACGATACTGAGATTCCATTCATCGGGCATGCTTTCCTCCGACCATACCTTGCAGATGAGATGGTGCATGCACCTTACCAGCTCATCTCCAGCCGAACGTCGTTCCTGCAGTAACATCTCTCCATCTCCTCGACCTCGCGCTTCTCGTGCTCCTTCTTTTTCTTTCTCAGAAGCGCGTGCTCCTCTCTCCTTTTCTGTTCATAGAGCTCGCAGGCAGCTCTCGTCCGTCGATGCAATGTGGCCATGTATGCAATCTGTTTCTCTACATGGGCCTGTCTGCACTCATCATCAGACCAGGGGTTTCTCGACGGTGGTGGCTCGAAACCGAGTATATCTGAGGCGGCCGCTCTAATGGCTTTCTGACAAGGACTCCATTGCTGTTCTATGGTTTCTGCAGATTGCATCGGGACCTGAGAGAGCTTGAGGGAGACTTGATCGGCGAAGGTTCTAGCGGTCTCCTGCGATTGCAGCTTTTGGTGTTCTTACTCGACTCCGTTAGTTTCGAGAAATTCTCATCCGTACCTTGGCTGCAACAAGGTAATGATCCGAGTCGATGTTGGCTCTTCGAAAGGTTCGGACATCTAGGATGCTGGAGGAGTGTCTGCCGTCGATCGCAATATGATCAATTTGGTTGGTTGTCGATTGATCGAAAGACACGATTTAGCATAGCTGGGACATTGCGCATACGTTCTGCCTAGGAGATCATAGAAGTCGTCTTTATGTCGGTCATCTTTCTCCTCTGTGGGGGCGTGGACACATAGTATGCTTATATTGCCGAGATTGGCCTTGATGCGGATAGTTATGAGGCGTTCGCTTACATACTGGAAGCTCAAGACTTTTTTCCTGAGTCTGCCTCGAACAACAAATCCGCATCCGAATAAGCGTTGTTTATTTTCTCTGTGGCAGTTTCCGTTTTTCATCCGCTTTTTGCCTGGCCCATCCCATCGCACTTCTTGGAGCGCGGTAATGTCTGCCTTATAGCAGTCCATAGAGTTGACCAGTTGTTCGGCTGCACCTGGTCTGTTGAGGGACCTAACGTTCCAGGTGCAGAACCGAAATTCGTTTCCTTTTTGACGTTTGCGGGGGTCGTCAACATGTAATCCGTCCGTATCCGAGGCTATTGGTTGTCTCTGAACAACATTTTTGTTTTAAGCGATAGGGATGTTAGCCCTAAGCGCAACCCCCAACCTGGAGGGCCAGGTTCCTCTTTCCCCAGGAACAAGGGGTCGGGTCGCTGCACACATTGGTTCACTACCTGGCGGGTGCCAGCATAGCTATCCAGGGGAGGCCACGCGGAGGCTGTGTGTCAACTTGGATTGAGCAGGGACAGAGATCGAAGCTGGCGTTTGCCAAGTTAAACGCAATCAACTTCTTTGCTCTATTTGTTCGCTCCCTTCTGCCCTAGTTCCACGCTTCTACCAGCATATATAGCAACAATCTTTTAAATTAATTTCCTTAAAAAAACTTTAACATCGTTTCTATTTCACTGTCGTCTGTTGACAAAAGACGACGCAGTAGCTGCTTCCTGTATAAACGTTTTAATGTTTCAATGACACTTTGGTCCATAGGTTGCAGCATCGATGTTACGTTAGGGGACAAAAACTTAACTGTGAACTTCCCATTTTCTCGATTTAGTGTTTCAGCGGAAGGGTGTCTTACATCGCCTTATTTTCCCACGTCCGCGTCCTTTTGAAATATCTGTGTTCATCCACGCTTTTTGTTGGTCAGCGTAAGTTAAGGGGATTTTAACATTTTTGAAACAGCGTGGATTTTTTGATTTACCAATAAGTAGCAATGGCAATCGATGTGTTCCTTTAGCGTTTGCGCAAACCATAACTGTAGCTCTGTCCTTACTCACTTTGTGCCCCGGTGCTGCATTTTCGCGATGCGATGCTAATGATCTGCTTGGTAGAGCTTTCCAATTTAGACTTGTTTCGTCCGCATTGTATACAAAATCTAGATCGTATTCTTTTTCATTTAGAAATTGATTGTTTTAATTCGTCTACAAAAGACTCGGCTGATGCAACGTTAGCAGACAGTAGTTCTCCTTGAATCTCCAGTTCTCGAATTCCATGTCTAGATTTGAATCTTATTAACCATCCACAGCTCGCCTTGAAAGAAGTATCACCACCAAGTTTTTGATTAAAATCCAATGCCTTTTCACATAACAGTGGTCCAGATATAGGCTGGCCGCATGCTCTCTTTTGTGAGAACCAAGTAAAAACTGTGGATTTAACTGAGAGGGGAATTACATGGGATGTACTATTTTACCGACGACCGGGTGTCCCTTGATTCTCAACACATGGGATGTACTATTTTACCGACGACCGGGTGTCTCTTGATTCTCAACTTACTTACTTATCAGGCTAGCGACCCATGGAGGATCTGAGCCTGGGCTATAGCTGCCTTCCATCCTTAACGGTCCCGGGCACGCTGCTTCCAGTTGTCAAGAGCAAGATGTCTTACATCCGCGATTACTTGGTCTTTATACCGGAGGTTCGGTCTTCCCCTTCTTCTCGAACCAGGAGGCTCGGAGTCGAGGACCCTCTTAGCTGGAGCGTTGATGTCCATGCGCTCGATGTGGCCGAGCCAGTGTATTCGATGGATCCTTGCTTTCCGGACTACATCCACATTTTGGTACAGCTCGTAGAGTTCGCGGTTGTGTCTTCTTCTCCATTCACCTCCCTCACAGACAGGATCAAATATCCGGCGCAGAATTTTTCTTTGGAAAGAACCCAAAATCAGCTCCGCTGTCCTGCTTATCGTCCAGCTTTCGGCTTCGTACAGCAAGACTGGCAGAATGAGCGTTTTGTAAACCATGACTCTTTCCATGGTCTTTCGAGTGAGGAGTTTTGACCCCAGTGGTTTGGACAAGCCGAAGTAACAGCGGTTGCCAAGGGCGATTCTATGCCGGATCTCCACTGTGGTGTCATTTGTGGAATTAAAGTTTGCCCTGAGGTAGACAAATTCCTTCTTCTTCTTCTTCTTCTTAGTGGGCGCTACAGTTCGGGGTGAACCTGGGCCTCAACCAACATGCCCCTCCATCTAGCACGATCTTTCGCGTGAGGAGTTTTGTAGTTTTGACCCCAGTTGTTTGGACAAGCCGAAGTAGCAGCGGTTGCCAAGGGCGATTCTATGCCGGATCTCCACTGTGGTGTCATTTGTGGAATTTACGTTTGCCCCGAGGTAGACAAACTCCTTAACTACCTCGAAATTGTAGCTGTCAATTGTTATATTTTGTCCCAGGTGGTGAGCGACGAATTGGTTTTTGCTTGACAGCATGTATTTCGTTTTGTCCTCATTGATCTTAAGACCAACTCGTTTCGCCTATTCTTCAATCGCCATGAATGCTTCCACAATGCCACGGCGAGGACACGCGATGATATCGATATCATCTGCGTATCCTAACAGCTGGATGGACTTGTATAAGATAGTGCCTTCCCTGTTGACGCCTGCCCGTCGCACTATCTGCTCCAGCACCAGGTTGAAGAAGTCACATGACAGCGCATCTCCTTGCCGAAATCCGGTGCATGTTTCGAATGGTTCCGAGGTCCTAGAACCGAGTTGCACGGTGCATCGCGGGTTTTTTAGCGTGGCGCGACACAACTGGATCAGTTTTACCGGGATCCCGGATTCGTCCATCGCACCAAACAGTTCTTCACGATGAATGCTGTCGTATGCGGCTTTGAAATCGATGAAAAGATGGTGTGTATCGATTCGAAACTCGTTGGTCTTTTCCAGGATTTGTCGAAGTGTGAACATTTGGTCTATAGTCGACTTGCCGGGTGTTGATTCTCAACACAAGCCATTCATTTTTTATTAGAATTTTAAAGATATAAGTCGATGTTTGAGAGCACCGTGGCGCAGTGGGTAGTGTGTTGGCCTCTGACGCCACGGAATGACACGGGATCGAATCCCGACACAGCCATGTCATCGAACGTGTTTTCACGGTGTTTCTCCTCAGCGGGGTTCTGACAAAACCCCCTGTAGTAAAATTGTCATGAAAAGCTTCTCGAAATTCGCCGTTCACCTCTGGGAAAATTAAATCACACACAACATGGGTGATTGAGAGAAGCTCGGCTCTGGTCCTTCATGGGCTGTAGCGCCAACATACATACATACAAGTCGATGTTTGACGACTAGGGACTAGAATGATTTCGACGATTTGTCAGTTAAGTAAGAAGAATTGATGAGAATTTCCTTACATGTACCTCTAATTTCCTTTTATTGTGCTTATCTTTTCGAGATTCTACTGTAAATTAAAAAATAAAAACAGCCCAGCGCCCGACGTTACTTCATCACTCGGTTACATTAAGACTTTAAAAAGTACTGAATTTAATTACATATACAAAATAAGTAAAATCAAGTGCTCTTTCCACGTCCGGTAATATATCCGCATTTTTTTGATTTTTTTTTTTTTTTTTTTCAATCAACTTTACATAACACCCATCCAGCTGGCTGGATTAATTAAACTCAATGGAAGACTATTAAAAAGAAATTCAACTTTTGCCAAATACAATTCGTTGTTTTGTCAACAGAATGAATACATTAAAAAACGAAAAACCCTGAAACAATCTTGTAAAACAGTGGCCTTAAAATAAACATATTCTAAAAATGAATGGGAAAAAACGAAGAGTAGAAAAACGCATACCCTATAAGCTGGTCTTATTCGGTTCATATTTTTTTTACTAAAACAGAAAAGGTCTAAACGCAAATAATGTAAAAAAATCGAATTTTTATACCATAAAAAGGAAAAACATACAAACATTTTACTAAAATAAAAAAAATTAATAAAAACGAAAAAGAAACGCATTGAATAGCATTACAATTATTTTTCATTTATCATTTTTATTATTTTTTGTCTATACATATTTTCTTCTGTCTCTATTTAACAACAATGTAAATACTGTTTATTTTTATTTGTTTTTTTTTTTTTTTTTAACTTAATTTAATCTCTATTTAACCTCAATGAAATAAAAACAAAAAAAATAAGAAAGAAATAAAAAAAAAAACAAAACTTTTCGCGTCATCATTGAAATTAATTAATTTAGTTATGTTATTGTCGTAAGAAATATTTTTATCTATAAACACTATTTTATTAACAATTTGCAATCATCGTAAGTTTTTTTTTTTTTTTTTTTTTTGGTAAATAAAATAATAATTGTTTAAGTGATTATTTAAATAAACAAAGGAATATGAAATACGAGCGGATGAGTATATTACACATAAGCATATATATTATATGAAAGTGTATAGTTAGAATAATAAATAGTTAATAATAATTGTTGTTCTCTTTTTGTGTAAAAAAAAAAAACAAAATACAAAAATATATATTAAAAATTTATTTAAAAACAAATATTGAAATTTTGAATTACTATTTGGTATTCCCTTGGGCATGGGCTCGGACATGAAGGGTAATGTTGTTGATTGCTCTCAACCTGGCGAGATGCCAGCAACGATCCCTGTTTAAATGCCCGGGTCAAGTTGACATACGGCCTCCTCGCGGCGCCCTCTGGATAGCCTCTTCAACAACCGTTGGGAGGTGAACAAACGTATGCAGCGAAAAAAAACCCGACCAGAATGGCGGTTGTGCGGCGGGCTAACAATCCGCCCACGTAAAAAAAACCTAAAGTTATGAATGAGCCAGATGCCGTGTATCCGAACGGCAGATACTCGACGACGACAACGCACGAAAAAGGAACACGATTTGCGAGTATGCTCCTGGAATGTCAGAACCCTGTACACTCCCGGAGCTGCTCATAAACTAGAAGGAATCCTCACGCAGTACAAGGCGGATATTACTGCGGTCCAGGAAATACGCTGGATAGGAAACGGTATGATTAGGAAGAAAAATTGCGACATTTATTACAGCTGTCACAAAAGGTTGCACTTACTGGGATGCGGATTTGTCGTGGGAAAGCGGTTAAGGTCGAAGGTCATCGACTTTAAACCTATAAGTGATCGCCTGGCTGTGATCCGCATCAGGGGCAGATTTTATAACATCAGCCTTATATGTGCACACGCCCCTACCGACGAGGCTGAAGACCCTATCAAGGAGGACTTCTATGACCTCCTGGACAACGCCTACGGAGCTTGTCCGGAGTACGATGTAAAAATCGTGCTCGGGGACTTCAACGCCAAAATCGGTAAGGAAAACACTCTTGGCGGGGTGATCGGAAAGCACAGCCTCCACGATACAACAACAGATAACGGCTTCCGACTCGCTGACTTTGCGACAGCTTGTAATGCGGTGATAAGTAGCACAAGATTTCCTCGCAAGCGAATCCACACAGCAACCTGGCGATCTCCGGACGGTCGAACCGCCAACCAAATCGACCATGTGCTCATTGACGCAAGGCACTCGTCAAACATCCTGGATGTGCGAACATTCAGAGGGGCAAATGTCGACTCTGACCATTTCCTCGTAGCAGCAAGATTCAGAGCTCGACTGTCCAATGTCAGAAAGCTGCACCAGCCCATCAGGAGGAGGTTCGATATTGGGCGCCTGAGCACGCCGGAGGTTACGAGAGTCTACAGGGAGCAGCTGAGCGAAAGACTCTACGGTATGCCTACGTCGAACACAAATGCTAATAATATGTGGCCGCACTGCCGCTCAGCCATTCAGGATAGCCGACACCACCTTACGGTACCTACCACCCCCGACAAGAAACCCGTGGTATGATGGCGAATGTGAGCAGAAAAAGGCAGCAACCGACGAGGCGTACCAAAAGGTGCTGCAGAGGAAAACCAGGGCAGCGCAAGAAGAGTACCGAGCCAGAAGAAGAAAGCAGGAAAAATTACTGCGACAAAAGAAAAGAATCTTCGCAGCCTCCCAGCTCAAGGATATCGAAGAGTCTAGGGATAAACATAAAACACGAGCCTTTTACAAGAAAGCCAAAGGCCTTGCAGGAGGCTTCAAAAAGGCTACCCAGGCTCTTCGAAACTGCGAGGGTAATCATGTCGTCGACCGCAGGGAATAGTGAATGTATTTAAGCAGCATTTCCAGGAGCTGCTTTACGAGCATGACCAAGAGAGAGTGGTAGGAACCGAGGAAATCCCAACTCCAGCCGCTGAAATAGTCCTCCCACCCAGCAACGAAGAAATTGGCACAGCTATTCAGAAGCTGAGGAATAACAAGGCCGCAGGCTCAGATGGCTTGCCATCAGAGCTCTTCAAGGCTGGCGGCGCTGTTCTGGTAGGGAGCATGCACCAGATCATCTGCAGAATTTGGGAAGACGAAAGCATACCCGACAACTGGAATACCAGCTCTATTTGCCCCAACCACAAAAAAGGCGATCCTTCCTCTTGCAAAAACTATAGAGGTATATCCCTGCTCAATGTCGCATACAAGATCCTGTCCAGCGTATTGTGTGAACGTCTAAAGCCATTTTGCACCGCACTAATCGGCAGCTACCAGTGCGGCTTCCGGCCCGGCAAATCATCTATAGACCAAATTTGCACACTTCGACAAATCCTGGAAAAGACCAACGAGTTTCGAATCGAGACACACCATGTATTCATCGCCGCATACGACAACATTTATCGTGAAGGACTGTTTGGTGCGATGGCCGAATTCGGGATCCCGGGAAAACTGATCCAGTTGTGTCGCGCCACGCTAAAATATACACGATGCGTAGGAGCCGTTTAAAACATGCACCGGATTTCGGCAAGGAGATGCGCTGTCATGTGACTTCTTCAACCTGGTTCTGGAGCAGATAGTGCAACGGGCAGGCATCAACAGGGAATGCACTGTCTTCTACAAGTCCCTCCAGCTGCTAGGATACGCGGATGATATCGATATCATCGCGTGTTCTCGCCGTGGCATTGTGGAAGCATTCACGGCGATTGAAGAACAAACGAAACGAGTTGGCAACCGCTGCTACTTCGGCTTGTCCAAGCAACTGGGGTCAAAACTCCTCACTCGAAAGACCAAAGTCATGCTTTACAAAACGCTCATTCTGCCAGTCTTGCTGTACGGAGCCGAAAGCTGGACGATTAGCAGGACAGCGGAGCTAATTTTGGGTAATTTTGAAAGAAAAATTCTCCGCTGGATATTTGGTCCTGTCTGTGAGGAAGGTGAATGGAGAAGAAGACACAACCGTGAACTCTACGAGCTGTACAATGATGTGGATGTAGTCCGGAAGGACAACTCCGGTTTGGCTTCGAAGAAACATTCATGATTTAATTTGGAGAGCAATGTTTGAGCCTTAAAATGCACGCTAGTCCGTAAATGGAACAAAATTCCGCAGAGTGTCGTTCGCGACTCACGCAATGCGTTCGCCATCAGTTTGGACAAATTTCGAGGAAAATTATTTGCCTTGATATGGACTTTCTAAAGAGTTTCGGAAATTCTTATCAAACTTAAGGGCTAACCGTAATAGGCTTAAGCGAGCGCACGCCAGCTTACGGAAATGTCTTATTACATGCAAAGCGCATGACATGCCCACAATGGGAATACGTGCGGTTTCGTTAAATGTTCGTTAACTTAAGCAGCTTACGGAACGTCTCAATGAAGGAATATATTCCGCGTGGAATTTTGACAGCTGACAGTGAAAAAAACCAAAAGTACATTCAAGAAAAAAAATAACGAATTTAAATATTTATTTTTATTTTTCTCACTTTAAACAAAACGATTGTAACCACACCGAAAATAATCAAATCGAATGAAAACAATTTGACAGTTCCTTCGCTTAAGTTCATTACGGGTAACTTGACATTTCGTTGAAACTTAAGTGAGATTTTCGTTCGTTTCTGACATAAGCTTAAGTTTGCGTAAGTCTATTATGGTCAACCCTTAAGTGGTAATCATGTTATTGTTACGAATTATTCGATCCCACACCGAATAGAGTTCGCACCACTGGATTGCGATAAACTACAATTGTCTTTTTATTTAAATTGAAACACACACACTTTTAATTCTTTCACCACAGATCAATTATCTGTGTAGCTTCACCACTTTTATTTATTATCCAATACAATCCACTTTAAACTTTATTACACAATACACAAACCTTTATTGAAAGCTTTTCTTTTCACCTTGGTTGATCACACCGACTTGTCACACGCTGTTTTATACCCCAAACTGAATGAATGTCGAGGGCGAGTGTTCGCGCTTATATAGCTCTCGGTCCACCTTCTCGAACGTTCGCCGTTGGAAGTTCCCCTTCGGAAATCTCTAGAACGCTCTGACAATTCCATTGGAAGTTAACATCATTCCAATCCCCGCTTCCAGAGAGTTTTCGAACTTCGACAGCGAAATTCGAACTTAACGGTCCGCCTGCATCTCCGCAACATTATATTTACATATGACATTTCTTTCGTTGAATTTAATTTAATTCTAGTCTGCGAACATGCCCGCGACGGATGAGATTAAATGGGCAACTATTGAGATAACCAGAAATGTCACATTACTCTCGTAAATGTCAGTTCACTCGTGAGTTTATGATCTCTTACATTGTCAATCTGGAGCTATCAACACGTGCGTGCCGTTCTGGTTTTTTCAAATTTGCCGCAAATTTTCTTTTATTTCTGTTAGAAAGATAGAAATCAATACTCGGAATTGATTAACATGTCGCTCCGTGAGAAATTATTAATGAAAAAGATAAAAAAGCGCGAGAAAATGAAGAAGGAATTGGCCATTAAGAAGGGCCAACTACCAAACAACGAGGAGAATGGTAGGTGCCACACATCCAGCCTGTGGGAAACAACGTGCCTGAATGTAATTTTTGTTTACAGGTATCGATGGTGATTTCGAGGAAGTGCCACAAGTTAAAAAAGTACCCAATAAACGCAAGCTAGTTGAAGAGGAGACTCTGCAGGACAATGGTGAGTACTTTTTATACTAGTAGAAGTTCTATAAGAGGATGATGATCCAAAGGCGAATTTGAAGGTACCCGCCTAGTTAGTCAGGCAGGGATACCTAAAGAGAATAGTTCAATCCATTTATACTGACTTGGGATTGTCGATTAACATATAAATTTGTTGGGAGAGTTTTTCTAATGCGAAATGCTTTTTTGGTTAGATGAAGCTGTGACGACCAATGGTGAGCTTTCGAAAGAGACGAAGAGGAAAAAGAAGAAGACAACAACCATTGAGGAGTCAGGCGAAGACGTTGACCAAGAGCAAGTTGACGACGATTCAAAAAAAGGGAAACGCAACCCAAATGATCTCTCGTTCGACTCACTCAAGGGATTAGTTTCGGACGAGACACTAGAAGCTATTCAGAAAATGGGTTTCACCACTATGACAGAGATCCAGGCAAAATCTATTCCGCCACTGTTGGAGGGCAGGGATTTAGTGGGAGCTGCCAAGACAGGGTCCGGAAAGACACTGGCTTTCCTCATTCCGGCATGTGAGTTGGTCCATAAGTTGCGATTTATGCCAAGAAATGGAACTGGTGTGATAATCATATCACCTACCCGTGAACTTTCAATGCAGACATTCGGCGTTCTTAAAGAACTCATGGCTTTCCATCATCAAACGTATGGTTTAGTGATGGGCGGTTCAAATCGATCTGTAGAGAACGAAAAATTGGGAAAAGGTAATCAAAATCGCTCGAAGGTAGCAGCAGGGGATATGATTTTCTATTGTATGCCTTTCAGGAGTCAATATTTTAGTGGCAACACCCGGACGTCTTCTCGATCATCTTACAAATACCCCCGATTTCCTCTATAAAAACCTTCAGTGCTTGATTATAGACGAAGTCGACAGGATCCTCGAGATCGGATTCGAAGAGGAGCTCAACAAGATTATCAAATTATTGCCAAGTACGTTCATGCATTTTCCAATACGTTGTTGTCGTCATCTAGTCGTTATTTATGCTTTTAGAACGTCGCCAAACAATGCTCTTCTCTGCGACGCAAACCGACAAGATCGATGCTATATCGAAGCTAGCCTTGAAGAAGGAACCGATCTACGTCGGAGTGGATGATCATGACGAAACAGCAACTGTCAGCGGTCTCGAACAGGGTTATATCGTGTGCCCCTCGGAGAAACGCTTATTGGTTCTGTTTACGTTCCTGAAGAAGAACCGCAAGAAGAAGGTGATGGTCTTCTTTTCTTCGTGCATGTCGGTAAAGTATCATCACGAATTGTTCAATTACATCGATCTGCCTGTCACTTCAATACACGTAAGTAACAAGGTGCAACTTACTCGCAATTTAATGTCAATTTTTTCCTTTCCCACTACTCACAGGGTAAACAAAAGCAAGCGAAGCGTACTACAACTTTCTTCCAATTTTGCAATGCCGAATCGGGTATTCTACTTTGTACAGATGTTGCTGCTCGTGGTTTAGACATTCCGCAGGTCGATTGGATCGTGCAATATGATCCGCCAGATGATCCAAAGGAGTATATCCATCGTGTTGGTCGTACAGCTCGCGGTGAAGGAAGTTCAGGTCATGCTTTGCTCATGCTTAGACCAGAGGAACTGGGATTCTTGAGATATTTGAAAATGGCTAAGGTGCCATTGAATGAGTTTGAGTTTTCTTGGAGCAAGATCGCCGACATTCAATTGCAGGTTGGTTTACGTGTTATCCTTGTTTATTTGATTATATAATGTCCATCCGGCTATTGTGTTGCGCTCTCACTGATGCAGTTATTGACCCTAGGAACAAGAGATGATGGACCGTCACTTTAATCGAAAATCAATTGCATCGACATGATGTCATCGTGCTTCATTTAGGTCATCTCTGCCATCTGTGCATCTTATACAGCTCTTATATCAAAAATCCGAAATGACTTGAGTGTGCATTTTCCCCCTCATTCATTCGCTCTATTTGAAGTGCATCGCACGCTTCAAGTACTCCTAGACATCATGTATGAACACAGACGACCACGACGATAACCTCCTTTTATCCATCTTTGGATATACATATTCCCTTACAAGTCACTCCCTCTCGCGTAGCATCAAGTCTCCTTCGGAACACAGTCAAACGGAATCGTTTCTGATCGTGCTATTCGATATGAAGAGCATATGCCCTACGGTATGTTAATGATTAAATAACTCTTCTCTTTGTTTTGTTATTTCAGTTGGAGAAACTCATTTCGAAGAACTACTTCCTTAATCAGTCGGCCAAGGAGGCTTTTAAGGCATATGTTCGTGCTTACGATTCGCATCAATTGAAGACGATATTCGATGTGAATACGTTAGATTTGCAGACGGTGGCAAAGAGTTTTGGTTTTCTAGTTCCCCCTGTGGTCGATTTGAAGATTGGCTTCAAGAGAACACGTCCGGAGAAACGATTTGGCGGAGGTGGATATGGATACTATAAGGAAATGAATAAGGATAAAACAAAACAGAAGGTCTACAAGCAAGTCACGCACGAACAGTTGAAGAAAAAGAAGTTTACCAGATGAAATCAATTAGAGTATTGCTGACGGAGACGTAGGAGAAAGTTAGAGTTGTCCGTGTTATTAAAGATCATGAGAATTACAATATATTGTTGTAATGAGATTGGGTTTTAATTGCACTGTTTTCGATGGACTGCTGAAGGAACAGCTCTTGTGTGGACACTGTGTAAGTTATCGTGATTTAGATCTACATAATTGGTTAATTAGCTCCCGCGTGCCTTGTATTTCAACTGCAGATTTGGTAAATTCAGGGGGGAGGGAGCGAGCAAAGAAGTTGATCGCGTTTAACTTGGCAAACGCCAGCTTCGATCTCTGTCCCTGCTCAATCCAAGTTGACACACAGCCTCCGCGTGGCCTCCCCTCAATAGCTATACTGGTACCCTCCCGGTAGTGAACCAATGTGTGCTGCAGCGACCCGACCCCTTGTTCCAGGGGAAAGAGGAACCTGGCCCTCCAGGTTGGGGGTCGCGCTTAGGGTTAACATCCCTATCGCATAAAACCAAAGCTTGTTCATAGTCAACTTAACAGCCTCGGATACGGACGAATTACATGTTGACGACCCCCGCAAACGTCAACAAGGAAACGAATTTCGGACCTGCACCTGGAACGTTAGGTCCCTCAACAGACCAGGTGCAGCCGAATAACTGGTCAACTCTTTGGACTGCTATAAGGCAGACATTAACGCGCTCCAAGAATATCGATGGGATGGACCAGGCAAAAGACGGATGAAAAACTGCGACTCCTACTACGGGAACTGCTACAAGGAGAACAAACAGCGCCATTTCGGGTGCGCATTTGCTATTCGAGGAAGACTATGGCAAAAAGTCTTAAGCTTCCGAGATATAAGCGAACGCCTCATAACCATCCGTATCAAAGCTAAATTTGGAAACATTAGCTTAATATGCGCTCACGCCCCAACGGAAGAAAAGGACAATCGACTCACAGAAGACTTCTACGATCTCCTAGACAGAACATATGCCCAATGCCCCAGCTACGACACAAAAATAGTTCTAGGAGATTTTAATGCAAAACTGGGCAAAGAGGACATATTTGAGTCGATCATAGGAAAGCATAGCCTCCATAACACCACATCCGACAACGGACTTAGACTAATCGATTTCCTAGCGGGGCGTAACCTCCTTGTAGCAAGCACGCGATTCCCCCATCTCAATATCAACAAGGGTACCTGGCGGTCTTTTGATCAATTGACCACCAACCAGATTGAGCACATTGCTATCGACGCCAGACACTCCTCCTGTATTCTCGACGTACGAACCTTCCGAGGGGCCAACATCGACTCGGACCACTACCTTGTTGTAGCCAAGGTACGAATGAGGATATCAAGAATGCTTAGGAGTCGAGTAGGATTACGTAAGTTTAACGTCGGAAAGCTACAATCGCAAGAGACTGCCAGAATCTTTGCCGATAGTGTCTCCTCCAAGCTCTCTCAAAATCCGCTCACAGCAGCACAAACAATAAAGAAGGAATGGGCGTATTGCCAGAGCGCCGTCAGAGACGCTGCCTCAGAGATGCTGGGTTTCAAACCGCCACCACCTAGAAACCCCTGGTTCGATGAGAACAAGCCCATGCAGCAAAACAAGAGGCATATAAAGTCATGCTGCAACGACGGACGGGAGCTGCTCGCGAAATCTATGAGCAGAAGAGAAGAGAGAAACACGCTTATCAGAAGAAAGAAGAGAGAGCACGGTAAGCGTGAGATCGAGGAGACGGAAAGATGCTTCCGCAGGAATGACGCCCGTAAATTTGACAATAAGGTAAAACGAACAGGCCATGGCTACAAAGCCAGAGCGGCGGCCTGCAGGGATGAAAATGGAGAACTGGTAGTAGAGTCGCAGTCGATGTTGAGGATTTGGAAAGACCACTTCTGCAGACTGCATAACGGCGATGATAGACAAGATACCGCTGTCAGCCAGAACGAGCCATTCGTAATGGACGACAATGAAACAGAACTCAGTCCACCCGACCAAGACGAAGTCAAAATAGCAATATCAAGACTTAAGTCTAATAAAGCCGCGGGCGCAGACGGCCTGTCTGCTGAGCTTCTTAAGGCGGCTGGAGATGAGCTGGTAAGGTGCATGCACCATCTCATTTTCAAGGTATGGTCGGAGGAAAGCATGCCCGACGAATGGAATCTCAGCATCGTTTGCCCGGTCCATAAGAAAGGAGATCCCTATTACTGCGCCAACTATAGGGGAATAAATCTCCTTAACATCGCATATAAGAGCTTCTCTGCCGTATTGTGTGAACGCCGTTTGTGGATAACCTGATCGGCTCTTATCAGTGTGGTTTCAGGCCAGGTAAATCCACAATAGACCAAATATTTACGCCACGGCAGATCTTGGAGAAGATCCAGGAACACCAAATCGACACTCACATCCCTGCCAAACTCGTCCGACTGTGCAGGATGACAATGGAGAATTCTCGTTGCTCCATTAAGGTCGGTAATGAGTAAACCGAGACCTTTGATGTTAAAAAAGGATTTAGGCAAGGTGACGCGCTGTCATTACGATATATTTCAAGTCTACTCAATTGCTTGCGTACGCCGACGACATTGACGTGATTGGACGGACACAGCGAGACGTCAATGAGGCCTTTGTAAGCATTGAGGTAGAAGTGGCTAAGATGGGTCTCAAGGCTAATGAGGGTAAAACCAAATATCTGCTTTCATCTAAAAGAGACGGACAACACCGATGTATTGGCCAGAACGTCACCATGGGCGGATATAACTTTGAAGTCGTCAAGGAATTCGTCTACCTTGGCTCACTGATGACCAGCGACAACAACACCAGCGCTGAGATAAAACGCGGAATCACTCTTGCCAACCGCTGTTTCTTTGGGCTCAAGAGGCAATTGAGAAGTAGAGCACTCTCTCGGAAAACCAAGGTGACACTATATTAGTCCCTAATCATCCCAGTCTTCCTTTACGGCGCAGAGGCTTTGACCTTAACAAAAGCGGATGAAGATACCTTTGGTCGTTTCGAGAGGCTAATTCTGCGCACTGTCTACGGTCTCATTTGTTCAAACGGTGTATGGAGGAGAAGATATAACGAAGAACTGTACGAGTTGTAGAGCGACATCGGCCTGGTAGGACGTCTACCGATACAGCGTCTCAGGTGGCTAGGTCATGTAGAGCGCATGGAAAATACAGCTTCGACCCGAAGCTGACGGCCATCGTACGCCGTCTTCACGTTTTTGAAGCGAGTAAGGATGGCGAAGGACTTACAAATGCTTCGTAGGGGTAGCACCTATCCGACGGACGCTGACCTACTTAAAAACGAGAAAAGCCACCGGAGACGAACACGTTGCGGCACTGTTAGTAAGTCCTATCCCCACGTCCTCGTTGTTTAATTTGGAGATTTCCTCTAGAAATTACAGGCGGGGAAGGGCAAATGGCGAGTTCTCTGCGCCAAAAAAATAGGTTTAGTCGGTTGGGCTACGGCCTAGTAAGCCGTAACCGTAAAAAAAATATCAACCTCAGAGACAACCGCATGGATTTACTACATGTTGGTGACCCCCGCAAACGAATAAGAGGATGAGAGTATCGGTTCTGCACCTGAAAGGTTAGGTCCCCTAACAAGCCGAGTGCGGGCCAACAGTTAGAAAGCTACTATAAAGCAGACATTACTGCACTCCAAGAAGTGCGATAGGATGGACCGCGTAAAAAGGGGATGAAAAACTGTGACCTATATTGCGGCGGTTGTCACAAAGGGGGAGGGCAGAGCTTATTTGCGTGTGGATTTGTTGTTCGAGCTGGACTTAGGCAAAAACTGCTAAGCTTCCGATATGTGAGCGAACGCCTCATAACAATCCGCATCAAAGCTATCTTCGGGAACATCAGCTTGATATCCGTTCACTTCCCACAGAAGAAAAACACGACAGAGTCAAGGATGATTTCTATCACCTCCTAGATGGAACATACATACACCCAATTTCCTTCTATGACACCAAGATTGCTCTTGAAGATTTCCACGTAAAACTGGATAAAGAGGACATCTTTGAACGAGTCGTAGGAAAACACAGCCTACACGACACCACGTCCGAAAACAGATACAGGCGAATAGACTTTGTGACGGGGCGCAATCTCCTAGTAGCTAGCACACGATTCCCACATCTCAATATCTATAAGGGGACCTGGCGGTCTCCTGATCAATTATCTGTTAATCAAATCGATCATATTGCGATCGACGCCAAACACTCCTCCAGAATCTTGGATGCCCGAACTTTCCGAGGAGCCAATGTTAACTCTGATCATTACCTTGTTGCTAAGGTACCTACGTATGCGGATATCGCGATCACTGAGGAGTCGAGTTGGACCATCAAAATTTGACGTTGTGAAGCTGCAAACGCAAGAGACCGCCAGGAACTTCGCCGATCGTATCTCCCCGTCCAGCTCTCTCAAGGGCTGATGCAAACTGCACAAACCATAGAACAGCAATGGAGATGTTATGCGCCATCAGGGATGC
The DNA here is from genome assembly GCA_951905685.1 of Eumerus sabulonum. Taxonomy (NCBI): domain Eukaryota; kingdom Metazoa; phylum Arthropoda; class Insecta; order Diptera; family Syrphidae; genus Eumerus; species Eumerus sabulonum. The sequence continues at coordinate 195,965,816 of OX645060.1, forward strand.
TGCCTTTGATATATTCACTTTTTTGTCGACTTTAGGGTCGCATATAACAGTGTTTATAGGGACGAGCTGTACAAAGCCATGCCGCGTTTTGACGTCCCTGTCAAACTCGTCAGGTCGTGCAGGATGACAATGGAGAATTCTCGAGGCTCCATTAAGGTCGGTAAAGAGTTCACCGAGACCTTCGGTGTCAAAAAAGGACACAGACAGGGCGACGCACTGTTAAGTGATCTTTTCAACATCGTCCTCGAAAAGATCATGCGGGATTCACCAATACAAGAGGCACGATCTACTTCTTGAAGTCTGCACAATTGTTCGCATGCGCTGATGACATTGACGTGATTGGGAAAATGCAGCGAGATGTCAATGAAGCTTTTGTGATGACACTCACAAGTGGAGAGGCACCTCAACGAGAGTGCCTGTTAAGAGATCTAACATTCCAGATGCAGAACCGATACTCTTGTCCTTTTATACGTTTGCGGGGCTCGTCAACATGTAGTCTGTCCGTTAAATCCGAGGGTTGTAGTTGCCCAACCGTCTTAGATTATTTTTTGTCGCAGAAAACTCGCCATTCGCCCTTCCCCGTCTCCCCGTCTGTAATTTCCAGAGAAAATCTTCAGCTTGCCACAAGGTCGGTCGTTTGCGGTGGTTCTTTTCGCTTTTTAACAGGCCAGCATTCGTCGGATAGATGCTAGCCCTACGAGGCCTTTGTTAGTCAAGAAAATCCTAAATCCTGTTCACCACTAGGAATGCCACTTAAAAGTTTAGCTGAGTTACTAGTTCATTTTTGTTGGACGAAAGACAGGAGTGCCCAGCAATTGTCTCACTTCATTATGAACAGCTTCTTCTAAGATAAAATCAACAACGTATATCTCCTCCCGTATCAGAGAGCCACGCTAGTCTCAGTCAGAGACGATAAGTCTTGACTAACTGGGGATAAGACCTGCGGTCAGACGTCTAATAACTTCTGTCAACCACTGTCGTTCACTTACTTTACTGAATATGGTTGGCTAGGGATCGTACTGGCTTGAGAGTTCACATCGAAGCGTCACGCCCTTTAAGTGAGTATATGTAAAGTTGGTACATTTGAAGGTTGCATGCAACTAATTAAGTACTAAGGATACTATTGCGCAAAGCTTTTTCCTTCTTTTAGGGCTAGTGCTGCTAGGTTTTTTTCGTCGTATGGTATGTGTTGTAGATCGAGATAGTGAAAATCTTGATTGCAGTGGTAGCTGCTTCTCCATGGGAGTCAAAGAGAGTTTGTCAGTTCTTCATATGTTTTTCTATAAGCTTCTCCGATCCGAAAGTACAGTCATGAGTGGCAGTACAGCATTCCAAGGAACCACCTCAAACGTTCTGATATCTTCTTCTTTCTTCTTTTTCAGCGCTACAGTTCATGGAGAACCTGGGTCTCATTTAAAAAACCTCTCCAACTGGCACGGTCTTTCTCCAGCCAGTTAAGGTCCTCTTCCACTTGGTTGCGCCAGGTTAAATTTGGCCGTCTTCGACCACGTCGCCCCTCAGGGTTCGATTCAAGTACCTTCCGGGCCGGAGCTATGATTTCCATGCGCTCTACTTGACCTGGCCATCTTAGGCGTCGGATTCGAAGATGCCGTGCTACGTTCATGTCGCTGTACAGCCCGTACAGTTCACTATTAAGTCTTCTCATCCACTCCGTATTTATGTAGGTCGGGCCGAAAATCGTACGCAGAATTTTTCTCTCAAACATCCAAGGGCCCCCTCATTCGCTTTCGATAAGGTCCATGCCTCTGCGCCATAAAGCAGGGCTGGGTTGATAAGGGTCTTGTATATGGTCACCTTGGTTTTTCGAGAAAGCGCTCTGCTTTTCAATTGCCTTCCGAGCCCAAAGAAACAGCGGTTGGCAAGAGTTTTTCTGGGTTTGATTACGGCACAAGTGGTAAAGGACTAGCAAAGGCCTCGTAGGAGTAGCATCTGCCGACGGATGCTGGCCCGACAAAAAGCGAGTAAGAGCCTCTGCAGCCGAACATCTTGCAGCTCTGCTAGTCAGGTCCTACTTCCACCTCCTCGTGGTGCCATCTGGAAATTTCCTTACAAGGGAAATTAGTGACGGAAGAGGCCAAATGGCGAGTATCCTGCGCCACCTAACAGGATTAGTGTCGGTTGGGCTATGGTCTAGCAAACCATCAGAAACAAATAACTGCCTCGGATAATCAAACGGAACGGATCTATCTTTAAGAAAACAAAAAACAAACAAGGACCTTCGGGTCTGTACGTGGAATGTTAAGTCCCTAAACAGACCACGTGCGGCTGAACAACTTGCGGATGCCCTAGACCGCTATAAAGCGGACATAACCGCCATCCAGGAAATGCGATGGAATGGACCGGGTAAAAAGCGGATGAAAAACTGCGACATTTACTACGGTAGGTATTATAGGGAGAGAGAAGAGAGACTATTTGGATGCGGATTTGTTGTTAGAGGTGGACTAAGACATAAAGTCCTAAGTTTCCAGTATGTGAGTGAACGCCTCATTACGATCCGCATCATGGCAAATTTCTGTAACATCAGCCTCATATGCGTCCATGTCCCCACGGAAGACAAGAATGACTCCATCAAAGATGATTTCTTTGATCTCCTAGACAGAACATATACCAAATGCCCCAGCTATGATACTAACATCATACCAGGAGATGCTGCGTAAAGAAAGCATCTTTGAACGGGTCATCGGCAAACACAGCCTACATGAAACCATATCCGATAACGGACTGATCGACCTTGCCACGGGGCGAAATCTTCTTTTAGCCAGCACACGATTTCCCCACCTCGATATACACAAAGGCACCTGGCGGTCGCCAGATCAATCGCCGAAGATCGCCAGTGCCTTTGCCAACCGCGTCTCCCTTAAGCTCTCCGATACACCTCAATCCTTCACTCAGTCAGTAGAGCAACAATGGAGCCTGTGCATACAAGCCCTGAAGAGCACAGCAACGGAAGTGCTGGGCATTAAAGCTCAACCACGACGAAACACCTGGTTCGATGATGAGTGTAGAAGGCTTCATGGAAAAGCAGGAGGTATACAAAGCCTCACTACACAAAAAAACAAGAGCGGCTCCTGAGCTCTACGAGCTTAAAAGAAGTGAGGAACATGAGCCTCTCAAGAGAAAAAAGAAAGAACACGAGAAGCCCGAACGAAGGCCTATAAGGATTAGAACGGACACCTAGTAGTAGAATCGCAGTCGATGCTGAGAATTTGGAAAAACCACTTCTGGAGACTGTATAACGGCGATGACAGCCAACATACCGCCGTCAGGCAGAATGATCCATTTCTTAACGACGAAGATCGCAGAGAACGTCTCCCGACCTCGACGAAGTTGAAATTGCCATGTCGAAACTCAAGTCGAATAAAGCTGCTGGCGCAGATGGACTGTCTGCTGAGCTCTTCGAAGCGGCTGTGGGTGAGCTAGTTAGGAGCATGCACCGGCTCATCTGTAAGACATGGTCAGACCCCTTTGACTGCGCAAACTATAGAGGAATAAGTCTCCTTAATGTCGTATACAAGATCTTCGCTGCCGTTTTGTATGAACGCCTGAAGCCATTCGGAAATAAGCTGATTGATCCTAATCAGTGTGGCTTCAGGCCAGGGAAGTTCACCATCGATCAAATCTTCACACTATGGCAGATCCTGGAGAAAACCAATGATTTACAAGTCGACACGCACCATCAATTCGTCGACTTCAAGGCCGCATACGACAGCGTAATTAGAGATGAGCTATATAACGCCATGTTTACTGGTGGTGGAGCTGGAGCTGGTACATACTCCCAACCAGGTCATATCCAGCTGCCTTAAAGAGCTCGGCAGGTAGTCCGTCTACTCCAGCAGCTTTGTTGGACTTAAGCTTAGAAAAAGCATTCCTAACTTCGTCCAGGTCAGGGGGACGGAATTCTCTGCTATCATCGTCCGTTGTGAAAGGATTATTCTGCCTGACAGCGGGATCTGTTTAATCATCGCCGTTATACGGTCTGCAGAAGTAGTCTTCCCAGATTCTTAGTACCGACTGTGAATCCACTACTAGGTTTCCATTTTCGTCCCTGCAGGCTTCCGTTCTAGTTCTATATCCCTTGCATGTTGTTTTATTCGTTGATAAAACTTCCGAACGTCATTCCTGCGATAGCATCTCTCCATCTCTACGATCGCGAGCTTCTCATGCTCCCTTTTTTTGTTTTGAGAAGCTTATGCTCCTCTCTCCACTTCTGCTCATAATGCTCACGACCAGCTCTCGTCCTTCTATGCAGCGTCTCTTGATAGGCTTGCTGCTTTGCGGCGTGTGCCCTCCTACACTCGTCGTCAAACCATGGGTTTCTTGTTGGTGGCGGTTTGAAACCCAGTACCTCAGAAGCAGCACTTTCTAAGGCTTGTTCACCACGGGTCCATTGGTGTTGTACGGTCTGAGCAGCTGTTGGAGGGTTTTCCGAGAGCTTGAGGGAGACGCGATTGGCATAGGCTCTGGCAGTCTCTTGCGATTGTAGCATTGCGACGTTGTATGCCGATGGCCTTAGTCGATTTTTCTGGGCCAGGCATATTCGAAGTCGCAACCTGGCTGCCACAAAATATTGGTCCGAATCAATGTTGGCTCCTCTAAAAGTTCGCACATCCAGAATGTCGGATGCGTGTCTGCCATCAATCGCAATGTGGTCATTCTGGTTGACGGTTAATTGATCCGGAGATCGCCAAGTCCCTTTGTGGATGTTGAGATGTGGGAAACGCGTGCTAGCAACTAGAAGATTTCGCCCCGTTGCGAAGTCTATCAGACTAAGTCCATTATCGGATGTGCTGTTGTGCAGGCTGAGCTTGCCAATAACCCTATCAAAGGCGACTTCCTTGCCCAGTTTTGCGTTAAAGTCTCCCAGTACGATTTTTCTATCTCTAGTAGGTCGTAGAAGTCATCTTTTGTAGCGTCATCCTTGTCCTCGGTAGGGTCATGAGCGCAAATTAGGCTGATGTTTGCGAATTTAGCCTTGATGCGGATTGTCAAGACACGTTCGCTTACATGCCTGAAGCTCAAGACTTTTTTGTTTTTTTTTTTTAGAGTCACACGCGCACTCAAGGCTAAGGCCTTATAACGTATTGAACGTTGTGCGAGCGAAGATAACAGGGAGAAGGAAAGTTTCGCCCAGGTTGATGTTTTGACACACAACCTGAACGGAGTGCAGTGGTTTTTGGGTGGTAGATGTTCGTTGACTACTCTCAGGGGTGGTTTGTCCTACATAGGACGAGAGCCGACCATATTTCGCGTTGGTTATAATTCTCAGTAATTCGTTCATGCACTTTTGGTGTTAGTATTGCATACGCGGAGGATGAATTTCAATTGACCATATACTGTGAGTGTTATGCCTGCAGCAGTACGTTTGGTCACTTTCCATTCACAACTGTGTTGCATACTTTTTTCCGTATCTACCGAAGTCTACTTCTAATAACAAATCCGCATACGGAAAAGCGTTGTCTTCTCTCCTTGTAGCAGTCGCTGTAGTAGATATAACAGTTTCTCATCCTCTTTTTGCCCGGTCCATCCCACCGCACTTCCTGGATTGCGGTAATATCTGCTTTATAACAGTCTAGGGACTCCGCAAGGGACCTTACATTCCACGTACAAAACCGAATATCATTCTTCCTTTTCCTTTGGTTGTTTCCTGGGTCGTCATCGGTTAATCCGTTTGTTTTTTCTTTTTATCCGAGGCTTTTTTGGGTTTTTGGTTTTTTTCCAGGTATGGCTTGCCGGGCCACAGCCTAACCGACACTTATCCTGTTTTGTGGCGCAGGAAACTCGCCATTCGCCCTTTTTCGTTCGCGATTTCAAAATAGAAATCTCCAGGTGGCACCACGAAGAGGTGGAAATAGGGCTTACTAACGGAGCTGCTAGATGTTCCGCTGCAGTGGCGTCTGCTCGCTATTTTACGCTCCAGCGCGTGTCGGATACGCTACCCCTACAAGGCGTTTGTTAGTCGTTAGTCGTTCAGGAGACTTATACCTCTGTAATTGGCGCAGACAAAGGGGCACAGATATAAAACTGGAAGAAAGGCGGCGTAGCATTGAAATATGGCAGGAGAGATGGAATCAGTCAACAAAGGGAAGATGGACCCATCGACTTATACCGGATATACAAAGTTGGATGAACCGGCATCACGGAGAAGTAGATTTTTATCTCACCCAGTTCCTAACCGGACATGGCTGCTTCCGAGCCTATCTTTACAGGTTTGGCCTTGATGAATCTCCTATCTGTGCAAACTGTGGAGAGGCTAGAGAAGATGCAGAACACGTATTTTTTCAATGCTCACATTTCGAGGCAGAAAATAAATATCTTGAAGATAAAATTGGAGAAACACCGACTCCCGAGAACATCATAAAGCATATGCTGTCATCGAGAGAAATATGGGACGCTGTGAAAGAAACCGCAGCGAGAATCATGAAGGAACTCCGGCGTCTGGAGAGGAACAGGGAGAGCAACCAAAACCAAACGGCAGCTCCCTTGGAACAGGAAACTCCAATTAGAGAAAGAAGGGCATAAAGTGCAAACCAGCCCCGCGAAGTAATACCTAACGGCAGTCCCGCGGGGAGAGTGGTTGAAGGGTGCAGGGTGTGGTTTAGTACGTAGGCGTATTCCTGGCATCGATTATTCAGGCTTGCGAATCGTACATGCCAGTAGCCCGGGCTACTGGTATCTTTTGAAGATTCCACATCCGTTTGGCGCAACCAAACGGGCATGCATTCCTCTGACCATATCTTACAGTTGAGCTGGTGCATACTCTCAACCAGGTAATCTCCAGCTGCCTTAAGGAGCTCGGTAGGTAGTGCGCCTGCTCCAGCAGCTTTGTTGGAGTTAAGCTTAGAAAAAGCATTCCTAACTTCGTCAGGGGACGGAATTCTCTGCGACCTGTTTTGCTAACCGTTAATCTTTAACGTGTTTTGGTGCCGTTTCTTATACTCTTCCGTTTCCCTAGCAGTTGTGACCTTTGTCGTAGGCTAAGCAGGTGGCCTAGTGCTGTCAAATTAAATCATAGTAGAGATGGTGTGGTGTTAGATAAATACTGACTGCTTATTAAATAATTTGTTGGATATGTACATATGTATACCTTTGATTCACCCGAGCAATTCTATCTCCAAAATTACTCGTAAAGGTAGATTGCCTTCAATACATTTTGTCTCAATCCTCAAACACTGGGCATACGTCTTTTAAAGGCAATTTTACAAATTAGAATTGCATCACATGGTGATACTGGCAACCTTCAAACACATGTACATCGTTAGATCGCTAAGTACAATGCGATTTGTCTATGACGCAATGCCACCTACTATACAAATTACTCCATGTCATTTTCTGCCCAACCTTGTATCTTGTTTCATTTACTGTTTCCATGATTATTTCCAGAGTTGTAGACACTCAATTGTGTCATTTGTTGTTCTTCGACTGTAGAAATACAAAAAAAAAAAAGACAAACTTCAATGACAAATCTTATTAAATTCAAATTAAATACAAGTTTGTCACGGTTTGCAAGACCGTCTCCATCTACTTACTGCTATTTCTAACACCATGCATCACCCAAAAATGATGACATTCATTTTCCAGCAATTCACTCTTTGCATTCAGCTCATTCGCAAATGAAAGGCATTCCACTTAGAGGTCTTGAGAGCTTATCTTGAAATCAGTAGCAGAAAATGGTTTCATTTTGCGCCACATGATTAAAAAGAAATATTGAAACAAGCGAATGGATGCAGTGATGGAACTGAATGACAGGCATGATGTAACGTTCAATCTTTTAAACGTAATCAATGTGCCCTTCTACGGCAAATTTAGTTTTAGAAATTCAGTAGAAGAGCGAATCAACCCACGAATAGAGGATACGAATGATTGTTCAAGTTGTTCCTTTGTTTTGAATTGGAATCTAACCGCGTTGGTGTACGAATTGGCCATGTGCGAAATCCAGCTGATCAACTTGACTTGCGTGCGATGGGATCTATCTGTTGTACATGACATTGAGCTGTCATACATACTATCTGAGGTTGTTTTAATTCTACTTATGCACAGGCTCTAAGAAATTTAAGAAGTTTAACAAAAGTAGGGAGCAGCCTATGTCTATGTTGCTACTGAATGTCTAATGTAGACATCTGTTGACGCCCCATGAAAATGACATATTTACGATATTCGGCTATGTATGTATGTGAAATATAAGGTCCTATATAGCCTTTGCTCAATCCAAGTTGACACACAGCCTCCGCGTGGCCTCCCCTGGGTAGTTATACTGGCACCCGCCAGGTAGTGAACCAATGTGTGCAGCGACCCGACCCTTGTTCCTGGAGAAAGAGGAATCTGGCCCTCCAGGTTGAGGGTTGCGCTTAGGGTTAACATCCCGCATAAAACCAAAACTTGTTCAGAGAAAACTTAACAGCCTCAGATACGGACGGATTACATGTTGACAACCCCCGCAAACGTCAAAAAGAAAACGAATTTCGGATCTGCACCTGGAACGCTAGGTCCCTCAACAGACCAGGTGTAGCCGAACAACTGGTCAACTCTTTGGACTGCTATAAGGCAGACATTACCGCGCTCCAAGAAGTGCGATGGGATGGGCCAGGCAGAAAGCGGATGAAAAACTGTGATATCTACTACGAAAACTGCTACCGAGAAAATAAACAACGCTTATTCGGATGCTGATTTGTTATTCAAGGCAGACTCAGGAAAAAAGTCTTAAGCTTTCAGTATGTAAGCGAACGCCTCATAACTATCCGCATCAAGGCCAATCTCGGCAATATAAGCTTTTTATGTGACCACGCCTCCACAGAGGAGAAAGATGACCGACATAAAGAAAACTTCTATGATCTCCTAGGCAGAACGTATGCGCAATGTCCCGGCTATGACAACAAAATCGTTCTAGGAGATTTCAATGCGAAAATGGGTAAGGAAGCTAACTTTGAACGGGTCATTGGAAGGCATAGCCTTCACAACACCACCAAGGCAAGTGAACTTTATGGCGGGACATAACCTGGTAGTAGCAAGTGCACGATTCCCACACCTCAACATCCATAAGGGAACTGGCGATCATTCGATCAATCGACAACCAACCAAATTGACCATATTGCGATCGACGGCAGACACTCTTCCAGCATCCTAGATGTCCGAACCTTTCAAGGAGCCAACATCGACTCGGATCATTACCTTGTTGTAGCCAAGGTACGGATGCGAATTTCTCGGAATCAACCAATCCGAGTAAGAACACTAAAATTTAACGTCGGAAAGTTGTAATCGCAGGGGACCGCCGGGACCTTCACCGATCAAGTCTCCCTCAAGCTCTCTCAAGTCCCGATGCAATCTGCACAAACCAAAGAACAGCAATGGAGTCGTTGTCAGAAAGCCATTAGAGCGGCCGCCTTAGATATACTCGGTTTCGAGCCACCACCGTCGAGAAACCCCTGGTTTGATGATGAGTGCAGACAGGCCCATGTAGAGAAACAGAATGCATACATGGCCACATTGCATCGACGGTCGAGAGCTGCCCGCGAGCTCTATGAACAGAAAAGGAGGGAGGAGCATGCGCTTCTGAGAAGGAAAAAGAAAGAGCACGAGAAGCGCGAGATCGAGGAGGTGGACAGATGTTACGGCAGGAACGATGTTCGAAAATTTTACCAGGAAGTAAAACGAACATGCCTAGGCTATAAAGCCAGATCAGAAGCCTGCAGTGATGAGCACGGACAACTAGTAGTGGAGTCACAGTCGATGCTGAGATTGTGAAAGGACCACTTCTATAGACTGTATAACGGTGATGATAGTCAAAATGCCGCCGTCAGTCAGAGCGAACTATTCACAATGGACGAAGTTGAAGGAGAATCCCGTCAACCCGACCTAGACGAGGTTAAGATAGCGATATCGAAACTTAAGTCTTATGAAGCTGCTGGAGCAGACGGACTCCCGGCGGAAATGCTTAAAGCAGCTGGCGATGAGTTGGTCAGGAACATGCACCAACTCATCTGCAAGATATGGTCGGGAGAACGCATGCCCGATGAATGGAATCTCAGTATCGTTTGCTCGGTCCATAAGAAAGGAGACCCCTATGACTGCTCCAAATTCAGAGGGATAAGCCTCCTGAACATCGCAAGATCCAAGATCACAAGATCCTTTCTTCCGTACTGTGTAACTGCCTGAAACCGTTCGTGGACAATCTGATAGGTTCCTACCAGTGTGGTTTTAACCCAGGAAAATTCACGATAGACCAAATATTTACACTACGGCAGACCTTGGAGAAGACCCATGAATTCCAGGTCGACACGCACCATCTTTTTGTCGACTTTAATACGCGGCTTTAAAGTCGACAAAAAGATGGTGCGTGTCGACCTGTTTATAGAGACGAGCTATACAGAGCCATGTCATGTTTTAGCATTCCTGCCAAACTCGTCAGACTGTGCAGGATGACTATGGAGAACTCTCGCTGCTCCATTAAGGTCGGAGGTGAATTAACCGACCCCTTCGATATTAAAAAATTTTTTAGACACGGTGACGACTGTCATGTGATTTCTTTAACATTATTCTTGAAAAGATCATGCGGGACTCTGCGACGAATACAAGAGGTACGATCTACTTCAAGTCCACACAATTGCTTGCCTACAGACATTGCAGATGACATTGACGTTATTGGACGGACAAAGCGAGACGTCAATGAGGCGTTCGCAAACATTGAAGCAGAAGCGGCTAAAGTGGGTCTAAGGGTAAATGGGCAAATATATGCTTTCACCCAAGAAAGACGCGCAACGCCGACGTCTCGGTCAGAACGTCACATTCGGCAGCTATATGTTTGAAGTGGTCAAGGACTTCGTCTACCTTGGCTCGATAGTGACAAGCAGCAACGACACCAGCGCTGAGACAAAACGCAGAATAACTCTTGCCAACCGCTGCTTCTTCGGGCTCAAGAGGCAATTGAGTAGTAGAGCCCTCTCTCGAAAAACTAAGGTATCCCTCTACAAAACCTTAATCATCCCGGTCCTCCTCTACGGCGCTGAGGCTTGGACGTTATCAAAAGCGGATGAAGAGGCTCTTGGGCGTTTCGAAAAGAAAAGCCCTGGGTCACCCCGAACTGTAGCGCCATCAGCGTAGTAAGTAAGCTTGTTGATCTCCGTTTCATTAATCAAAGAAGTTTCTCCCAGAAATCGTTTTCTTTAGGAGGCAAGGGCAGGGCAGTTGCATAAGACATGGGATGAAGATTCTTGCTCTTCTTCATCATGGCAGTCCTAATTTATAGCGGCATGTTTTCCTAAAGCGCGGTATTCTGATTGGACTACTTATACATTGCCTGCGTGTTTTTAGCAGGCTTGTGGTTCTACGTTGACAGTACCTGGGCCAGGTTTGTCTCGCGTAGTTGCATGCTATAAGATCACGCCATCTCTCATTGGCCTGTCACAGTGCCTGTTTCGAGATTTTATAGGCTAGCGCTTCCATTACTTACTTACTTATCAGGCCAGCAATCCATTGAGGTTCTGAGCCTGAGTTATAGCTATCCTCTAATCCTTACGTTCCCGGTCTCGTAGAGTTCGCGGTTGTGTCTTCTTCTCCATTTACCTTCCTCACAGACAGGACCAAATATCCGGCGCTGAATTTTTCTTTCGAAAAAACCCAAAATCAGCTCCGTCGTCCTGCCTATCATCCAGCTTTCGGCTCCGTACAGCAAGACTGGCAGTATAAGCGTTTTGTTGTTTGAACAAACCGAATTAGCAGCGGTTGCCAAGGTCGATTCTATGCCGGATCTCGACTGTGGTGTCGTTTGTTGAGCTTACGTTTGCCCCGAGGTAGACAAACTCCTTAACCTCAATCGTTACATTTTGTCCCAGGTGGTGAGCGACGGATCGGTTTTTGCTTGACAGCATGTACTTTGTCTTTGAGAGCACCGTGGCGCAGTGAGTAGTGTGTTGGCCTCTGACGCCGATGACACGGGATCGAATCCCAACACAGCCATGTCATCGAACGTGTTTTTCACGGTGTTTCTCCTCAGCGGGGTTCTAACAAAACCCCCTGTGGTAAAATTGTCATGAAAAGCTTCTCGAAATTCGCTGTTCGGAACCGGCAATAAACTGTAGGTCCCTTTCACCTATGGGAAAATGAAATCACACACAACATGGGTGATTGAGAGAAGCTCGGCTCAGGTTCTTCATGGACTGTAACGCCAACATACATACATACATGTACTTTGTCTTATCCTCGTTGACTTTAAGACCAACTCGTTCCGTTTGACACTTGTGCTCGAACTAGGCATGTCGGAGAGCCTTTCGCTCAGTTGCTCCCTCTAGACTTTGGTAACGTCCGGTGTGCTTGGGCGTCCAATGTCATACATCCTCATTGTGGGCTGGTCCAGCTTTCTGGCATTGGACAGTCGAGCTCTTAATCTTGCTGCTATGATGAAATGGTCAGAGTCAAAATTTGTCCCTCTGAATGTTCGCACATCCAGGATGTTTGACGAGTATCTTGCGTGAATGACAAAAATGGTCGATTTGGTTAGCGGTTCGACCATCGGAGATTGCCAGGTTACTGTGTAGATTCACTTGCGTGAAAATCTTGTGCTACTTATCACCGCAGTACAAGCTGTCGTAAGGTCCGTGAGTCGGAAGCCGTTATCCGTTGCTGTGCTTTTCGATCACTCCGCCAAAGGTGTTCTCCTTACCGATTTTGGCATTGAAGTCCCCGAGTACAATTTTAACATTGCACTCCGGAGAAGCTCCGTAGGTGTTATCCAAGGTATCATAAAAGTCCTTTTTGATGGGGTCTTAAGCCTCTTCGGTTGATGTTGTAAAATCCGCCTTTGAAGTCGATGACCTGCGACCTGAACCGCTTTGCCACGACAAATCCACACCCAAAATGTGCAGTCTTTTGTGACAGCTGTAATAGATGTTGCAATCTGTTTCCCTTATCATGCCTTTTTCTATCCAGCGTATTTCCCGGATCGCAATAATATCCGCCTTTTACTGCGTGAGGATTCATTCCAGTTTACGAGCATCTCCAGGAGTGTACAGAGTTCTGACAGTCCAGGAGCATATTCGCAAATCGTGTGCCTTTTTCCTGCTATGTCGTCTTCGACTATCCGTCCGTATATGCGAGGCATTTTGCTCTTTCATAACTTGTTTTTTTTTACATGGGCGGGTTGTTGTCCCGCCGCCAATCGCCGGTCTGGTCGGGGTATTGCAGTGCCCTCTTGCCTAGGGCGATAGCTGCATACATTTGTTCACCTCTCAACGGTTGTTGTAGAAACTATCCAGAGGGCGCCACGAGGAGGCTGTGTGTCAACTAGACCCGAGCATTGGAACAGTGATTGTTGCTGGCGTCTCGCCAGGTTGAGAGCAATCAACAACTTTACCCTGTATGTCCGAGCCCATGCCCTTTTAGCGTTCTCATTGCGGGGGTGATTTCGAGATTTTCAGTGTGGTGCCCATTTTGATTCGAGTCCTTTTATTGCCGCTTGGCTGTATGTGTAGATGACACTGTCGCTTTAGTCAATCGATCTTAAATACAGCCAGTCGGCGGCCTCACGACCGTCAATTCAGCTGGGAATATATTGCAGTTTTTCGGCCGTCTTCAGGATTGGTCGATTTTTGGGGCCGGTGCATAGACAACGGCACCCACACCATTGCCTCTCCTGGGCCCGGCCGTGTACATTTTCCATTGTCGTCGGTTGGGAATAGTTGTTTTATTTAGAATCTTGAAGTCCAGACTCGGGATTAAGTAGACGGTTACTTCACTTAAATCACTGTTTTGAAGTAGAATACCAGCGTGCCGTATTTCGGAGAACTTCGAATGAGCTGATTCTTTGAGTGGCAACGCCGATTTCTTTGTCTTTCCCCTGTTCGCAGTGTTCCGGTTATAGCGATGCATGTCTTCCTTTGTACTCTACTTAAAAGCTTGACATAGATTAGACTGCACTGTGCCATCCACCAGCCTGCGGTATATAGCCAATAAGTAATTTGGGGTTTGAAACCCCTTCCTGTTGCCCAATGTTTTCTTGCAGGTGAATAGCGCAGTTGTTCGTTTTTTGATGCATTCTTCCGCATTCAATCTAAGGTATTTGGCGTGATTTGTGAATCTATGGTAAGACCCAGTGAGTTTTGGTGGAGTGATTTTAACGCAAGTTACTCCTTAGATACTCTGTTTTATGAGGTTGTCGTATCGCCTCTACTATGGCTCATGGCTGGTTATTCTGGTATCGGGGATGTTCCCCTAGCGAAATCACAGAGAGGGCTCTGATCACAGGATGTGGCCTTAACGTAAGTCTTAGTAAAACGGAACTGATGCTGCTTATCACTAAGTATAGGGTCTTCCAATAGGGACCTCCGAACTATGACAGTTAATAGCCGCCACATTGTTGAACCTACAAATTATCGTTGATGGACATAGCGCTCATCAGTAAGTGCAAATGTTAAAATTGTTTTAGAAAAATGGGTGTTCTGTTCAGGCAACCTCAGGCGCGCTTCGCCCATTTTACGGTCGCCATTATCGTCGGTGAATCAATCTGAGTTCACTGTTTCATTGAACGATAAACGAACACCCGTACGTTGACGAAACGCCAGATCTACCAAAAACATCACCGCTGTCGGAAGAATACGAGGCAGTCGTCTTTGCGGCACAACTTGACGGACTTTGTGTAGTAACTTGGGCCTGCACCCAAGTTGAGGGTAAACGACCATAAGCGATGACACAGTTGGAAACTGACCCTAATTTAGATGAATGGATACCTCAGCAAACAAAATTGTCGAATTTGGGCGATATCAATCCATCTGAGATCCAAGAGCGTCCAATGCATCTCGAAAAGGTCACTTTTTGATATGGGTTTTGGGCTGACGTCATCGGTCCATATTTCTTTGAGAATGACGTTGACCAGGTCATCACCGTCAACGGCGAGGGTTATAGGTCGATGATTTCCAATTTCTTTTGGCCTGAATTGAATGATATTGACACCAATGACATGTGGTTTCAACAGGATGGCACTACTTCCAACACAGCTCACGACATATTAGAAATTCTGCACGAGCGATTCGAGGTCATGGTCAACTTATGTGGAGGTGATGTGAACTAGGCCCGAGATCGTGCGATTTGACCCTGTTAGACTTTTTCTATGTGAATAAGCCACAAACCACAGTGGCCAGACCAAACATAACCCATGTCATCGGTCAAATTCCGCCTGATTTATGCGCCAGAGTGATGGAATATTGGACATTTCGGATGCGCCCTATCCAGAGAAACCGCGGCGGTCATTTGAACGGTGTTAAGTTCCATACAAAATGACATCGATTGGCCTTTCAAACGAATAAAAACGTTTGTTTTATTTAAATTTAAAGATAGAAAAAGCTTAATAAAACACCCGTTATAGGATACCGACTATTAATATCCCTCGACTCAACAACTAGACACTCTCTAGGTCTTTCGAGACTTGACATCCAGGAGTTATTCCAAAGCTCAATTGGAAGTTAAATAAAGTACATCAGGTACGAAAAGCATGTGTCGCTTTCTACGCCTGTAGCATAACTTTTGGCTCGAAATGGTGCTGTGGATACACTTAACCGTTGTACGCCCCATCCTCACCTATGAATCACTTGTATGGTAGCCCATAACAGGCGCCCTTCGGCCCAGGCCGACCGAAGCACTCAACATATTCCTAAACCTCCTCCTTCTTGACCTCCACATTATATATACAGTATCTTGCAGCGTAATTAGGCTGCAATTAAGGTTCTGGTCATCAAAAACCTACGGTCATAGTAGGGTGCTGGTCCTGTTACCTGGAGACCTGGCTACGACTTCAACCGACTTCATGACACCCCAACACAGCCTAAGCAAAGTCGCCCAAGTCCATTTACCATCTAGAATGGTATGGAAAAATGGATTGCACTTCACGAACCATCAGGCAGCATTTTTTACCAACAGCTCGAAGATGGAGTGCGGAGTCGGCTCGAGTATCTTCTCAGCAGCGGAACTGAATATCTCTAAATCATTCCGACTCCCGAATTCCGATAGTGTGTGACATGCGGAATTACTAGCGATTAAGGAGGCTTGCCCGTTATTCCATTGCCATTTGTATTGACAGTCAGTCAGCCATCAAAACTCTCGATTCACACACAATAACACTCAAACTAGTCGCACAGTGTAAAGACGAAATCACTGGTGTTGGCGATTATTTTAACATCACCCTCTTTTGGGTTCGTGGCTATGGCAACATAGAACGAAAAAGCTGATGCGCTGGCAAGACACGACTCTACCCTCGATAGTTCCCTGGCGGCGAAAGTAACCCCCCACCCCCCTGCTGTCCTGCTGTCCTGCTTATCGCCTAGCTTTCGATTCCATATAGCAGGAATGGCAGGATAAGTCTTGTAGAGCAAGATTATGCTGTTTGGGTTGTTTGGGATAGGAGCTTGGATCCTAGCTGATTTGCCAAGCCGAAGTAGTGGTAGCCGAGGGTTATTCTGGGCTAGATCTCTACTGATGTCATTCGTGGAGTTTGTATTTGCCCCGAAGTATGTATGTGAACTCCTTCGTATGACCAAAGCCGAGATTGTGTGTGATTTCATGTTCCCATAGGTGAAGGGGACCTAAAGTTGGTTGCCGATTCCGAACGGCCAATTTTGAGAAACTCATCATGACAATTATACTACAGGGGATTTTGTCAGAACCCCGCTGAGGAGAATCAACGTGAAAACATGTTCGATGACATGACTGTTATCGGGATTCCATCCCGTGTCATCGGTGTCAGAGGCCAACACACTACCCACTGCGCCACGGCGCTCTCCTTCACCACCGCGAAATTATAGCTGCCGATCGTTATATTTTATTCTAGGTGGTGGGTGACGGACCGCTTTTTGTTGACAGCATATACATATGTGGTCTTCTTCTCATTGATGTGAATACCAGCTCGTTTCGCCGTGAACGCTTCCACAGTAGTGCGCTGGGAACTTGTGACAATATCAATATCGCCTGCCTGGAACAAAGTGCCTTTCGTGTTGACGTTAGCCCACCGCACTATGTCTTCCAACACGAGATTGAAAAAGTCGCTTGACAGCGCATCTCCTTGCCGAAATCCACTGCAGGTATTAAATCACTCGGAGGTGCTGGAGCCGAACTCCACGGTGCATCGAGTGTTTGTTAGCGTGGTCCGACACATCCGAATCAGTTTTGATTTGAAACTCGCTGGTTTTCTCCAGGATTTGTCCAAATGTAAATATTTGGTCTATAGTCAATTTGTCGAACCGAAAGCCGCACTGGTATGTACCGATTAGTGCGGACGTGGATGGGACCTATAGAGCTGGTATTCCGGTTGTCGGGCATGCATTCGCCCTCCCAAATTTTTCAGATTATTTGGTGCATGCTCCCTACCAGAACATCGCCTCCAGCTTTGAAGAACTCTGATGTTAATCCATCCGAGCTGCGGCTTTGTTCAATTGGTACAAAGGCAGGGCACTTTCAGCCGAAAGTGTTTTGAGAACAATCTCATTGAACAACCTCATTGGACAAAGCCGAAGGCTAAATCCATAAAAATTATCAAACCAAGTCGTCGGCGGTTGTATGATAGTGTCCTTTGTGATATCTGTGCCCGTTCCTTGTTCAATGATAGACGGGCTGTTTTGCCTCGAACAGCCTCGAACCTCTTCTTCGGCAAACCTGAAACAAGGAAGCCTATGTCGAGCTGCTCAAAATGATATGTTTTTATTTTTTTGAAGTATGTATATAAGGGTCGAACAACTTGCGGACGCCCTAGACCGCTATAAAGCGGACATAACCGCCATCCAGGAAATGCGATGGAATGGGCCGGGTAAAAAGCGGATGAAAAAAACTGCGACATTTACTAGGGTCACTGCTATAGGGAGAGAGGACAGAGACTATTTGGATGCGGATTTGTTGTAAGAGGTGGACTAAGACATAAAGTCCAAAGTTTCCAGTATGTGAGTGAACGCCTCATTACGATCCGCATCATGGCAAATTTCTGTAACATCAGCCTCATATGCGTCCATGTCCCCACGGAAGACAAGAATGACTCCATCAAAGATGATTTCTTTGATCTCCTAGACAGAACATATACCAAATGCCCCAGCTGTGATACCAAAATCATACTAGGAGATTTTAATGCTAAGCTGGGTAAAGAAAGCATCTTTGAACGGGTCATCGGCAAACACAGCCTACATGAAACCATATCCGATAACGGATTGATCGACCTTGCCACGGGGCGAAATCTTCTTTTAGCCAACACACGATTTCCCCACCTCGATATACACAAAGGCACCTGGCGATCGCCAGATCAATCAGTCACCAACCAGATTGACCAGATCTCGATTGACGTCAGACACTCCTCCATTATTCTTGATGTTCGCACTTTCCGAGGAGCGAACATCGATTCAGACCACTATCTTTTAGTAGCCAAGATACGTCAACGCATAACACGAACACCGCGGAGTAGAAATAGAACACCAAGCTATGACGTCGGAAAGCTACTATCGCCGGAGATCGCCAGTGCCTTTGCCAACCGCGTCTCCCATAAGCTCTCCGATACACCTCAATCCTCCACTCAGTCAGTAGAGCAACAACGGTGCCTGTGCAAACAAGCCCTGAAGAGCACAGCAACAGAAGTGTTGGGCCTTGAAGCTCCTCCACGACGAAACACCTGGTCGATGACGAGTGTAGAAGGATTCATGCGGAAAAGCAGGAGGCATACAAAGCCTCACTACACAAAAAAAAACAAGAGCGGCTCGTGAGCTCTACGAGCTTAAAAGAAGGGAGGAACATAAGCTGCTCAAGAGAAAAAAGAAAGAGCACGAGAAGCGGGCGATTGAAAACTTGGAGAGGTGCTACTACAGGCACGACGTTCGAAGACTTTATCAGCGGATAAAACGAATGTCTCAAGACTATAAAGCCCGAACAGAGGCCTGTAAGGATGAGAACGGACACCTAATAGTAGAATCGCAGTCGATGCTGAGAATTTGGAAAAACCACTTCTACAGACTGTATAACGGCGATGACAGCCAACATACCGCCGTCAGGCAGAATGATACATTTTTTAACGACGAAGATCGCAGAGAACTCCGTCTCCCTGACCTCGACGAAGTTGAGATTGCCATGTCGAAACTCAAGTCGAATAAAGCTGCTGGCGCAGATGGACCGTCTGCTGAGCTCTTCAAAGCGGCTGGGGGTGAGCTGGTTAGGAGCATGCACCGGCTTATCTGTGAGATATGGTCAGAGGAAAGCATGCCCGAGGAATGGAGTCTCAGCATTGTTCGCCCGATCCACAAAAAAAGAAGACCCCTTGGACTGCGCTAACTATAGAGGAATAAGTCTCCTTAATGTCGCATACAAGATCTTCTCTGCCGTTTTGTGTGAACGCCTGAAGCCATTCGTAAACAAGCTGTTAGGTCCTTATCAGTGTGGCTTCAGGCCAGGGAAGTCCACCATCGATCAAACCTTCACACAACGGCAGGTCCTGGAAAAAACCAATGAATTCCAAGTCGACACTCACCACCTATTTGTCGACTTCAAAGCCGCATACGAGAGCGTAATTAGAGACGAGCTATACAACGCTATGTCTAGCTTTGACATACCTGCTAGACTCGTCAGACTATGCAGGATGACTTTGGAGAATGCTCGCTGCTCCATCCAAATCGGTGGACACGTTACCGATAGTTTTGATGTCAAAAAAGGATTTAGGCAGGGCGATGCGCTGTCGTGTGATTTCTTCAACATCATATTAGAAATGATGTGTGCAAAAATCACTGGCCAATACAAGAGGCACAATCTATTTCAAAACCTGGAAACTCCTTGCATACGCCGACGATATTGACATAATAGGTAGATCACAGCGAGATGTCAATGAGGCACTTGCGAGTATTGAGATGGAGGCGGTGAAAATTGGTCTGGCGGTAAACGAGGGCAAAACTAAATATATGCTGTCATCAAAAAAGGACGCTCACCACCGACGTCATGGCCAGAACGTTTGTATTGGCAGATATAAGTTCGAGGTAGATAAGGACTTCATATACCTCGGCTCCGCAGTGACTTGGAACAACGACACCAGTTTCGAAATCAAGCGCAGAATTACTCTTGCTTACCGCTGAGAAGTAGAGCCCTCTATCGTACGACCAAGTTGACCTTATATAAGACCTTAATTATCCCGGTCCTGTTACACGGCGCAGAAACATGGACTTTATCTAAAGCGGGTGACGGAATCCTTGGTCGTTTCGAGAGAAAGATTCTGCGTGCGATTTTCGGTCCCATAAACACAGAGGAGGGTTGGAGGAGAAGATTCAATCACGAACTGTACGGGTTGTACAACGACATGAGTCTAGTCAGGCGTCTACGGATCCAACGCCTAAGATGGCTAGGCCATGTAGAGCGAATGGATACCACAGCTCCAGCCCGTCGAGGCTTTGAATCCAACCCCGAGGGACGTAGAAATAGAGGACGGCCGCACCTAAGGTGGCGCGCACAGGTGGAAAGGGACCTCAACCAACTGGGCGTGCGGCATTGGAAAAGACTAGCGAAAGATCGTGCTAGGTGGAGGGGCATGTTGGTTGAGGCACAGGTTCACCCCGGACTGTAGCGCCCGTTAGGTAAGTAAGTATATAAAGGTCCGTAGAATATAATTTTACAACTCTCCAGCAATGCCGTAATACCTTCCATTCCTAAGACAGACTAATGAGATTTCGTGATTCAAGTGTCAAAAACCATTACCACCATTCTGCACCATCAGATCCAGTTTAATCGGACAAGAATGCATGAATCACTTACAGTTTAACTTCCATATTCGTAATCAGGCCACGCATTAGTGTCCGCTCATATTCAGTGATTCTAGTCCACTTTATTATTCAGCGATCAACAGGACCAAAATGTCAAACGAATAAGGCAACTGTCATGTTAATGCAATGGATGGAATTACTTCATCCGTTTATGAAATTAGATTTTTCCATTATCTCACTTCAAATCGACAGAAAAACAAAAACCTCTTCACAGTACTTGTATTGTGCAATGAAATGCAATGCCTCAGCGCTGCATCTCATAATGTCTGTGGAGCTGAACCCGTTGGCTGGCGTGTGGTAGCTCGTTAAAAGGTGTGAGGAATTTTCGAGTGCGCCTGCAGCGAGTCCGAAACAAATCAACTTCAGTTTGTCATCCGTTTTTGGCTCGCATGCATCCGAAAGTGGAAAATCGTACAAATTATTGTTGCGGGCATTGTATTCAAATGCATTTGACCATTTGTGGATGTGGGGTTGGTAGTCTCACAAGGTTGGGTAGAAGAAGAAGGCGCCAAGTAGGACAAACTACTTGTATGGTTAAGCGCCTGGTCAGTTGGATACAGAGTTTAGCCAGCGTGGAGTGCAGCAAATCAGGGCAACGAATGAAGCTGTTGTGTAGGGCTGGCTGTGAAGAGAACGTGCGGTGATTGATTTCGGGCATTGGTATCGAGTGTTACATGAGTCTTACGGTGGCATAGGGCAATTGTTAATAAGTGCAAACCAAGCGAATCAGGAAGTGATTAACTACGAGTAACGTTTCATTGAGAGCACCGTGGCGCAGTGGGTAGTGTGTTGGCCTCTGACGCCGATGACACGGGATCGAATCCCGACACAGACATGTCATCGAACGTGTTTTTCGCGGTGTTTCTCCTCAGCGGGGTCCTGGCGAAACCCCCTGTAGTAAAATTGTCATGAAAAGCTTCTCGAAATTCGCAGTTCGGATCCGGCAATAAACTGCATTTCACCTATGGGAAAATTAGATCACACACAACCTAGGTGATTGAGAGAAGCTCGGCTTAGGTCCTTCATGGGCTGTAACGCCAACATACATACATACAACTTTTCATCAACCAAATAAAGTTTATTCTTCTTCTTCTTAACGGGCGCTACAGTTCGAGGTGATCCTGGGCCTCAACCAACATGCCCCTCCAAATAGCACGATCTTTTGCTAGCCTTTTCCATGTCCGCATACCCAGTTGGCTGAGGTTCCCTTCCACCTGTGTGAGCCATCTTAAGTGCGGCCGCCCTCTGCTTCTTCGTTCCTCGGGGTTGGATTCAAAGACTCTCCGGGCTCGAGCTGCGGTGTCCATTCGCTCTACATGGCCCTGCCATCTCAGGCGTTGAATCCGTAAACTCCTCCATCCCCCGTCTGCGTTTATAGGCCCGAAAATCACGCGCAAAATCCCTCTCTCGAACCGACCAAGGGCCTCCTCATCCGGTTTTGATAGTGTCCATGCTTCTACGCCGTACAACAGGACCAGGATGATAAGGGTCTTATATAGAGTCAACTTTGTCGTTCGGGAGAGGGCTATATTAATCAATTGCCTCCTGAGCCCAAAGAAACAGTGATTGGCAAGAGTGATTCTGCGTTTGATTTCGGAACTGATGTCGTTGTTCCAGATCACTGCGGAGCCAAGGTAGACGAAGTCCTTAACTACCTCGAACTTATATCTGCCAATACAAACGTTCTGGCCAAGACGTCGGTGGTGAGCGTCCTTTTTTGATGACAGCATATATTTAGTTTTGCCCTCGTTTACCGCCAGACCAACTTTCGCCGCCTCCATCTCAATACTCGCAAACGCCTCATTGACTTCTTGCTGTGATCTACCTATTATGTCAATATCGTCGGCGTATGCAAGGAGTGTCCAGGATTTGAAATAGATTGTGCCTCTTGTATTGGCCAGTGATTTTTGGACAATCATTTCTAACATAATGTTGAAGAAATCACACGACAGCGTATCGCCCTGCCTAAATTCTTTTTTGAGATCAAAACTATCGGTAAGGTGTCCACCGATTTGGATGGAGCAGCGAGCATTCTCCAAAGTCATCCTGCATAATCTGACGAGTTTAGCAGGTATGTCAAAGGTAGACATAGCGTTGTATACCTCGTCTCTAATTACGCTGTTGTATGCGGCTTTGAAATCGACAAATAGGTGGTGAGTGTCGACTTGAAATTCATTGGTTTTTTCCAGGATCTGCCGTAGTGTGAAGATTTGGTCGATGGTGGACTTCCCTGGCCTGAATCCGCACTGATAATGACCTATCAGCTTACTTAGAAAAGGCTTCAGGCGTTCACACAAAACGGCAGAGAAGATTTTGTAGGCAATGTTAAGGAGACTTATTCCTCTGGAGTTGGCGTAATCAGAGGGGTCTCCTTTCTTGTGGATCGGGCATACGATGCTGCAAATCCATTCCTCGGGCATGCTTTCCTCTAACCATATCTTATAGATGAACTGGTGCATGCTCCGAACCAGGTCATCCCCCGCTGCCTTGAAGAGCTCAGCAGACAGTCCGTCTGCGCCAGCAGCTTTATTCGACTTGAGCTTCGATATGGCAATCTTCGCAAACTTCGTCGAGGTCAGGGGGACAGAATTCTCTGCGGTCTCCGTCGATTAGAAATGGATCATTCTGCATGACAGCGGTATATTGAATAACATCGCCGCTATACAGTCTGCAGAAGTGGTTTTTCCATATTCTCAGCATCGACTGCGATTCTACTAATAGGTGTCCGTTCCCATCCCTGCAGGCTTCCGTTCTGGCTTTATGACCTTGGCATGTTCGCTTTATCTGTTGACAAATCTTTCAAACGTCACGCCTGCAGTAACACCTCTCCAAATCCTCAATCGCGCGCCTCTCCTGCTCATTCTTCTTTCTTCTAAGAAGCGTGTGCTCCTCCCTTCTTTTTAACTCGTAGAACTCACGAGCTGCTCTTGTTCTTTTATGCAGCGAGGTCTTATATGCATCCTGCTTCGCTGTGTGAATGCTCCTGCACTCGTCATCGAACCAGGTGTTTCTTCGTGGTGGAGCCTTAAAACCCAAAACTTCGGATGCAGAACTTTTCAGGGCCTGCTTGCTGTTCTATTTACAGCGTGGAGGATTGAGATGTATTGGAGAGCTTAAGGGAGACGCGATCGGTAAAAGCACGAGCGGTTTCTGGCGATAGTAGCCTTCCTTCGTGATATCCGTAAGCGCATCTTGGCTACTACAAGATAGTGGTCGGAGTCGATGTTAGCCCCTCGGAGAGCTGGAACATCAAGAATAGTGGAGGAGTGTCTGACGTCGATCGCGATGTGATCCATATGGTTGGTGGTCGATTGATCAAAAGACCGCCATGTGCCTTTGTGTATATCGAGGTGCGGGAAGCGCGTACTGGCTAGAAGGAGATTTCGCCCCGTAGCAAGATCAATCAGCCTGTGTCCGTTATCGGATGTGGTGTCGTGTAGGCTATGTTTGCCGATGACTCGTTCAAAGATGCTTTCCTTACCCAGCTTAGCATTGAAGTCTCCTAGTACAATTTTGATGTCATGGCTGGGACATTGGACATACGTTCTGTCTAGCAGATCGTAGAACTCATCTTTGGCGGAGTCTTCCTTGTCTTCCGTGGGGGCGTGGACGCAGATCAGGCTGATGTTAAAAAATTTAGCCTTGATACGGATTGTTATGAGGCGTTCGCTCACATGCCGAAAGCTTAGGAGTTTTTGGCTAAGTCCACCTCGAACAACAAGCCCGCATCCGAACAATCGTTGTCCTCTCTCCTTATAGCAGTCGCCGTAGTAAATATCGCAGTTTTTCATCCGCTTTATACACGGTCCATTCCATCACATTTCCTGGATGGCGGTTATGTCCGCTTTATAGCGGTCTAGGGTGTCCGCAAGTTGTTCAGCTGCACGTGGCCTGTTTAGGGACCTAACATTCCACGTATAGAGCCGAAGATCATTGTCCTTTTTTCGTTTTTTCCAAGGGTCGTCAACATTAATCCGGTCCGTTATATCCGAGGCTTGTGGTTGTTTCGGAATTTGTGGTTTTTTTACGGTTACGGCTTACTAGGCCTTAGCCCAACCTACTAATCCTGTTTTTTGGCGCAGGAGGCTCGCCATTTGCCCTTCCCCGTTTGCAATTTTCTTAGGAAATCTCCAGATGGCACCACGAGGAGGTGGGGATAGGACTTACTAACAGTGCCGCAAGATGTTCGACTGCGGTGGCTCTTCTCGCTTTTTAGCAGGCCAGCATCCGTCGGATAGATGCTACCCCTACGAGGCCATTGTTAGTCCATTGCCATCTAGTCACAAATGGCGCACACAATTGGTGAAGGACCTCAACCAACTTGGGTGCATATTGGCTGGAGTCGCTTGTTGGTTGAGGCCCAGGACCACATTTGTCTGTAGCGCCACGAGGAAGAAGAAGAATATAAGACAAATAACAATTAATTTAGAGTTGATCGAAAGTTAAAAGTGCAAATTGATGGTGGCCTCGGCTTTTTAGTTCTAAATTAGTAGCTAAGCTTATACGGATGTATGTATGTTGTGAGCATTTCGCAAAGTCTTCTATATACGAATGCCATGCCACTGCGGGTAATACTAAATGACTAAATCCGGACCTTCAGCCACACTTTCACTCTTTACGAATATGGTTTATTCGAAGTATAGTGAATATACTAAAAAAGATATTCACACCACCATTACTGACATGTGTGGTTGGTCGATAGGGATGTTCTATAAGCCCGATAAGTAAAAACACAATTGCAACAGTATGACAACGTGGCAGGTAACAAAAAAATAAATTACCTTTCGAACACTCAAGACTTGCTACTCCTGTCGCCTAAAATCTCAATTCAAGTTTCTTCATCGCCACATCGGCATCACCACGTCCGGCCAAGAAGTGGACACAAAAGGCAAACAGTAAAGAAAAAAAAAGCACAACCTACGATGGCAACATAATATGCGTAAAGCGCAAATAAAACGTAAAACCAATGACAAACTGAAGGTCTTTAAAACGATGTGGGCCGGCTTTTAGAGGTCGATGTATACTTCAACCCCACACCAAACGAAACCAGCTTCCTTTTCTGATACCAGCTACAGCCTATATAATTTCATTGTAACATTCCATTCAGCTTCTTCTCGCAAGTATTGGAGACTGACGGAACCAAGCTATTTGGTCGCAACAATTTCGGAATTGACCAATTCCCGATCAGATTAATTTGGTCAAACGACATTTGCGTTAATTGCTTCACGAATTGGGCAACAGTTGTTGGCTTTGTTGCAATCGATTCAAGCTCAATTGGTCATAAATTAAATGTCAAAACAGTTCAGCGTAGGCATCTGCTTCCCACCCACCCAACTGATAGCTTAGAGTCAGGCCACGGCTATTGTTTGCTTGTTTGCATCGTTATTCGCTGCCAATCCAGACGTGGGCTGGTTCTGTTGCTCACATCCACTTGGGGGTTTTGTTTTTGCCGTTTACACCTCTGTATCTTTGGTCAGTTGGATGAATGAATCAGTGTCATGAGTCGGAGGAGCTTCAAAAAAAAAAAAAAAAAAACAGTAGGCGTCCATTCAAGACAAAATGAGTGGCAAGGCAAAGATGTTTCCATCTTCATTGGACACTTATGAATGGAACGAACGAATTGTTTCTCTTCACACTGATGGAAGTGGTGATGGTAGTGATGATGTCTTGCACAACGTCAGAGTTTCTCCAGCAGTTGCTTGATATTCACCGATAAAATGGTTAATTCATTGATTCGGGATCGTGTAATTCGCTGGTTACACTCATTCAAACCATGGATAATCGTGATCTCTACGCTTCCTCGGCGAGTGAAACTACAGTAGCAAGTTGTCCGGTGCCGTTTTGGCATTGCATTGAACCCACGCATAACCGAACATGACATTTGAGTTGAGAAATTAATTTAATATCAATGGCGATGGACGTGCGGTTCGGAATTAATAAATGAAACTGCGGTTGAAATAATATCGGCTGTGGTTGTGGGAGCATATTGGGTGACAGCCAAGGGGCTTTTGCCTGCACTGGACGGCTGTTTTGTGGGAAAATCTGCTAATTTGCCGGACATAATGGTTACTTATTGTTCATCGCTAATCGGGCTTCAGATCTAGATAGTGTTTTCGCTAATGAGCTAGTGGAGAATTACACAAGATATGGCTTTAATTCAGTTAATACCATGTAAAGCCACTTGGATTGAGCAACTGTAAGCAACTGTATGACACGACGCTGAGCTGGCTTTGGGACATGAGGTCATTCAATGAGCTTGTGAATACACGATTCTGACTACCACAGTACTTTAGTGCTCACAAATATGTCAGTCTTGACCTAGTACATTGCCTTAGCAAAGAATTACATCCATTTTTGTAGAACGAGGAAATACGAACCTTTTCGCTCTCATTTGTGCCTCTTTAGAAATAAGGTGTATAATTGTATCAAAATCCGAAGAATCCAGAATGGAGATTTCGGTCCTCAGGATTTTCGAGAAACCTGTAGTGCATCAACATGTGTTTAAAAAACTAATAAATAGTTTTTTTTTCAATAGAAATGGGCATGTTTCGATAGCTCATCGCAGTTACAGGCTGTTAGAAACAATAAACAATTAGGTAACGCTCGGAGGGTGCCGTGGCGCAGTGGTTAGTGTGTTGGACTCTGCCGCACGATGAGCGAGTTCGAATCCCGATAACACCAACGCCATCGAATGTTTATTTCCTCCTCGGCGGGGTACTGGCAAAACCTCCCGTAGTAAGCTTGCCATGAAAAAGCTTCTCGACTCATGCCGTTCGGAATCGGCATTAAGCTGTAGGTCCCTTTCACCTGCGTGAAATATAAATCACACACAACATAGGTGATTGAGAGAAGCTTGGCTTCGGTCCTTCATGGGCAGTAACGCCACCAAAAAAGAAGAAGAAGTAACGCTCGTAAGTTAACGGACCCCAAGACTGCCGAGAGAATAGTGTCGATGTCTGTGAAAATGTGCAGAAGAATTCAACTTGGAGAATTTTGTATCGGGTATTGGGTCTACCATCCATATAACCATCCAATTAACTGACCCAGGAGCTAACGGAAAATGACCTTATGGTAGACAACGGAAACGGATGCCGATTTGAGAAGTAAGACCATTTTTGGAATAACAGATACATCAGCAATTAAAATTGCCGAAATTGGGGCGATGCTAATCCACAAAAATCCGCCAAGTTTGGTAAGGATTATGGGCTAGCCTTCAAAAACAATAATGGCAGTGCCGTAACTGTATGTATGTATGTATGTTGGCGTTACAGTCCATGAAGGACCTAAGCCGAGCTCCGTAACTACGTATGTATAAACGAATAGCGGGCAGACCAATGATAATCAATTTCTTTGGGCCAAATTTGATGATGTGAACGGCAAATTTCTCTAACGGACGGCATTACTTTCTAATCATAATCTTTCATATGGGAACCTCCGAAGCTTTCCCTCAGTACAGGTAATGACTCTCGAGAGTTCATCTCGAACCCGAAGCTAAGAAGCAATTACGGACCCCCCCCCCCCCCTACCTCTCCACTTCCTATGTACCCATCACTCCCCTACTCCCCTTACTCCAAGGTGGAACAGCATACGCCGACGAATGCATGGCTAAGAGGGTGCTTAGATACTAGTATGCGAACTTTGGATACCGGGCGACCTCCGATTTCAATATAGCCTTCCTGCAGTGTCTCGGGCTCTGCTGCAGGTGACCGTTCTTTCCCGTGTTCTCGTGGGAAAGATTGAAAATAAGCCTTAGGTGGTACACGGATGGCTCCAAGATGGCTTCTGGCGTTGGCGCCGGCATCTTTGGACCAAAACGCAAGATCTCGAAGGCCCTAGGAATAAGCCCCAGCGTCTCCCATGCAGAGCTGCATGCCATCCTAACATGTGTCTAAATCTCGAGACTGGCATCAGAGGAGTAACTATCAACATACTCTCTGATAGCCAAGCAGCGCTTAAAGCACTGGGTTCGTACAGCACGAACTCAAAAACGGTCAAGGAATGCCATGACGCCCTGCAAGACCTCGCCAAATGAATCACTGTTAAAATTTGGTGGGTACCAGGACAGAAAGGTATCAAGGGAAATTGCCGACCAACTTGCCAGAAAAGGTTCCAGCGACAAATACATAGGTCCGGAACCTTTAATTTTTTTTTTTTTTTTTAGAGTCACACGCGCACTCATGGCTAAGGCCTTATATCGTATTGAACGTTGTGCGAGCGAAGATAACAGGGAGAAGAAAAGTTTCGCCCAGGTTGATGTTTTGACACACACCCTGAACGGAATGCTTTGGTTTTCGCGTTGGTTATAATTCTCAGTAATTCGTTCATGCACTTTTGGTGTTAGTATTGCATACGCAGAGGATGAATTTCAATTGACCATATACTGTGAGTGTTATGCCTGCAGCAGTACGTTTGGTCACTTTCCATTCACAACTGTGTTGCATACTGGGTCTAAGATAAATTACCTCTTAGACAAGTGGGAAAAATCGTAACACCTGTCCTTCTGGAACAGTGTTCGGGGACTCCGTCAATCTAAACGACTTATACGACCTCTGAACAAACACCCTATTGACATACTCAAACTCAATAGAGGGGATATCAGAAGACCAGTCAGCTATCTGACGGGACACTGCGGTCTGAGATATCATCTAAACAAAATTAGTCTCTCGTCTGAAACTGAGTGTCGCCTCTGTCTAGAGGACGATGAGACGGCAAAACACATTCTATGTGAGTGTTTTGCTCTCTGCCATCTTAGGAAGCGCATCCTTCTCAGTGAAGTTATGACTCCTGAGGGGATCACCCTGGCTCCTACGAGAAGCATTCCCAACTTCATTATAGAGGTGGAGAGGCTAGTCGGCTAATCGGCTAGCAGGCACAATAGATCTGCAAAGGTCGCAGTGCCATATTGCTAATAGTAGCACTAGCCCCATGTATAAAAAAAAAAAGCTTTCCCACTAGACAATAAAACCCCAAAATTCACACAATTTTATGTCGAATATCTGCAGTTCGTAATTCTGCACAATTTTCGTCAACATGCTTACAAAATTGAAATGACTAATGTGCCCCTAAATTGCAGTTTGTTTCGAAATTTGAGCTGCGAACTAAGCTTGTTGGGTTGGCGTTGGAAATATTGGAGAAAGCCCAGCTAACTCCGTAATATCGAGTACAAGGGCGTTTTGGTGGTACAAAACAGTTAAAGAGGATCGTGGTGTTGTTAAAAACTTACCCCATCTCATACGGTCCAATAGCTCTCTGCGAGAGCTTTAACAATAACTACCCATCCCTCACGAGTCAGTCCGTCATTCGATGTTCTTTGCATGAAGAACTGCGTTTTCTTTAAATAAATCATTATCAACAGGTTAAGGGTGCGCGAATCGATTTTCGTTCGGCCCAAGCCTGGCTAACGAAGCGCAAAACCCCCTGGATGACAAGAAAGAAGTCTGCCTCTGAAACTGCCTACCCTCGTGTCCCCTTCGGAGCCAGGCCTAAATGGTGGCAGTATGCGAGCGTCTGATGGCCAGCCAGTCCCGCTCGGCAGCCGGTCACCGAAGAAGCTAGGGGGTATACACGCCATGCACTAACCAGTGCGTGCGGTGTGTTAAAGGCAAAAGACAATGGCATCGACTTAGGATGGAACGTCTCATCGCTCACAGGAAAGCTTCTCGAGCTGGTTGAGGTAGCTGCCAGATATCGGTTAGATTTCGTAGGTATCTCTTTGACAAAGCAAAGAGGATATAGAACTGTGGACCTTTCGGAAGGGTGAAAACCCCTCCTATCGGGAGTTGCACCTCAAATGTCTGCACAGACGGGAGTGGGTTATACTCATAAGTCTCAGGCTGTCAGACATGGTATTGGAGTGGATGCCATTAGGAGGGTGAGTCGCGATCTTAAAACTCAAGCTTGAAAGATCATCTGCGGCTCTGGTGCAGGTGTATGCACGGAATCTAGAGTCAGAGTATGCGACTTTCCTGGATGAAGTTGATGCTGTCCTTGATAGGGTGGTTGAGATGAACTCCTATATCCAATATGTCATTGCCCCTGCACGTGATGTTTGTGGAGAGAAGCGGCTGGTGTGGCGGCTGGTGGTGAGAAAAGAACTGCGTGGTTTAAAACAACCGGAGTTCAAGAAGCCATCAGAGAGAAGAAGAAAGACTACAGGGACTGGATTCTCTTGGGAGACTCCACTTCCCGTGACCGGTACACTGTGGCGCGAAGAACTTATAAATTGGCTGTGCAGGCAGCTAAAGAGCAGTCCTGTAAGATGTTCGGCGACAAGTTGGAAGGCGACCATAGAGCTGCGTAAAAGGTGTTCTGGCAAACCATTCGCCGGCTCAGAGGAAGGAAATTCAACATAATCGAAGGAGTTACATCCAAAGATGGTGTGTTGCCTTACAATGCTCAATCCTGAACAGGGAGCTGAGGGGGACAGACCTATATTCTTGAATGGGGCGAAGAATAGTCAAACAAACAGAGGTGATTGTCTATAGGTGCATATCTCTTTTAAGTGTCCCCGGTTGAGTCTACGCTAATGTGTTGGAGGCGCGTTCTACAGCTTGGGTCGAATCCAGGATAGGGTATCAACAGTGCTGGTTTCGTCACGGATAAAGTACAACCGACCAGCTTTTCTCTCTAAGGATGGTACTCGAAAAGGCTTGGGAATACGCCAAACCGATCTACAGATGTTTTGTAGATTTGGAAAAAGGCGTATGACCCAGTTACTCGAGATAAACTCTGGAGTGTTCTGCAGGAGTCTCTATACAAAAACTGTAGCAGCTGCGTTAACCATAGTAAATCAACACCTTTCACCGAGGACGTTGGACTTCGCCAAGGGTGCGTCTTATCACCTCTCCTTTTCATTATATGTATGGACTGGATGTTGCAGCGCAGTCGAGGCGAGGAGTGTTTCACATTGGGAGAGTTGGGGTAAGCCATCTTTTTTTTGCAGCTGACTTAGTTGTCCTCACATCCTCCCAGGCGGAACTCCAGCGCGCGCTAGATAGGTTTGTGGACCTATGTGCGGATGCTGGGATGAGGGTTAACGTGGACAAAACCGGGGTTATGGTTATTTCCAGAACACCTGTCCAATGCACTATACATGTTAGTGGACTCCCATTGAAGTAGGCGGAGAAGTTTAAATATCTCGGGGTCTTCTTCACGAGTGATGGGAGGAGTGATACTGAACCTTCCTGCAGTATTGGCCAAGCTGGGTCAATTTTGAAACCGCTTGGAAGATCTGTAACCAGGAAGACCGAGCTTGGTGTCAAAGTCAAGTTAGCGGTTTTTAACTCAGTATTTGTTCCAACTCTAACCTATGGTTATGAAATTTGGGTATTGATCGAAAGAATAAGATCGCGAATACAACCTGAGGAAATGAGATTTCTTCGTGCTGTTGTGGGAGTTACTCGCCGGGATTGGGTGAGAAACACGGCAGTGCGCGGGGAGCTCAATGTTGAGCAGCTGCTTCTCTGGTTTGGTCACTTGATATGAATGTCGCCATCATCACGACTTCCAAAGCCTGCCTTGAATGCAATAGCATCAGGCAGGCGACCGTTTCTCAGACCCAGGACAAGGTGGTTGGACCAAGTTCAAAAACTCGCCTAGGAGCGCTTGGGCATAGCTCCTGATGAGTTGGAGTCGATGGCGGAGGATTGAGTGGCCTGGAGATCCCGCGTGCGCGCCACTGAAAATGTACATATGTAGGTATGTGTATGTATTGACATTCATGGAGTTGTCAAATTCACTCCTTGCCAGTTTAAGAGATACGCCCGTCTTTAAACGTATATCGATTTCGAAACTAGCTTGGACTATATTCGTAGCTGATATAAGATTATTCATATTGATCAGTTGAAATTCATCCAAAAATCTATTCCATTGTTCATCCCCGGAATATATGACTCTTACATCCCATTTAGCACTTGCATACATTCATACTTCAGGCCAGGCTTCATTGAATGATGTCATTTAGATTCGAAAACATTAAATCCATTCGACATAAACAATCCAACCGTGATCAGATGAAAGGCACTGCAAGCACGACTACGACCACGAGCACAATCCCAACCACGACCAATAGTCGATCGCCTTTGTCCATCTAAGGTCTTGTAATAGCTCGTCTTGATGCATATTTGGTTACCGTGTCGTGGGATCAAATCCATATCGCACTTTATTACTTGTTTTTCTTCAAATTATTTATTTCACATTGTATTCGTGTGGGATAGTGTGACGGACGGAACAGACAATGGACCCGTCACCTCTGCCACCAAGTCACACCAGATAAGTTTCCAAATTGGTTATTCGGGGGCCTTATGGGGATTGTAAATTAAGCTGATCCACATATAAGGAATCCTCAATGCGGAGGAGTAGAGCTTTATTTATTGTGTTTATATGTTTGTTTGTCGGGGTTTTACGGTTGGATAAGCAAGTTATCGGGAACAGAGCGATCGATGGCGATTGTCATTGAGTAACCAATTTCGCGTTGGAGCGTATTCTATTGGTTTCGCTGCCTGAATTTGATGACAAATAATTAGTTTATGTCATTTAATAGGCCGTGATGAGGATGGGCGATAGGGGCCCATCTATCACGTCATAGTTATGCGTATGGGCACGGCTTGTACAACATCTGGGCGTTGTATTCGAGGATAGATGTAAAGAGTTTTGAAACGAGAACAAATTGTCGAGTTTTTCAGGAAGAACTAACAAGTGGGTCATAAATGTGGGTCTTGTCATCTGTTCATTCAATTAAAACCCACCCATAAAGGGTGTAGCTTTTGGAGGGTTTGTATCACAATTGTATCTGAACGCCCCTTCGGCTTGATATAATTATGCTCGTTGGCATACTACCTGATATTTATTTAGTGTTAATGCAAATCAATGTATAAAATTGGTCAATTTCCATACACAACTTTGTGGTAGCTTTTGTTCGTCTTCTGGATGTTTTTGACAATTAACAATTAAACGAACAATTAGACGAGCCTTAATTAATGCTATTTTGGAAGCGGCTAAACCGTTGCAAATATAAACCATGCTGAACCTATGTTTGTGCAATGATTCAATGAGATCTTGAAGGCTCTAGGAATGAGTCCTAGTAGCTTCCACGCTAAATAATATGCCATCCTGACGTGTGCAAACCTAAACGTAGAGACTGGCATTAGAGGAGTAACAATCAATATACTCTCTGATAGCTAAGCAGCGCTCAAAGCGCTGAGTTCGTGTACGAACTCAAAATCCGTTAAGGAATGCCATGATGCTTTGCAAGACCTTGTCAAAGGAAATAAGCTCAAATTCTGGTGGTGGCAAGACACAAAGGCATTAAGGGCAATGAAATTGCCGATCAACTAGCTAGGAAAGGTTCCAGCGAAAGGTAGATATGTTAGGTTAGGTTAGGTATATGGGTGCCCTATTGACGTAAAGTCAAGGCTCACGTAGACTACGTTGAGTCCATTGTGCCCACCTGTTTTGTTTAACCCGTTGATACCTATACATTTACTGTCGAGCTGAACCAGCCAGACGAGGATAAAAATCCCAGTATTCTGTTCAGCCCGATATTACCTACCTCTTCTAGTCCCGAAAGGAAGTATCTTCCCAGGAAAATATTCCTTTTTTGGGCTAGCGCCGGGCATTCGCACAGCAGGTGACGAACGGACTCAATTTCCTCTTCGTCCCTGCAGCTTCTACAGAAGTCATTGTAGGGCTGGCCTAGTCGAGCTGCATGATAAGATAGCATGCAATGCCCGGTGAGGGCACCGACTGCCAGTCGAATGTTCCCACGATTGAACTTCAGCAGATTTTCCGTTCTTTTCTTATCATAGACGGGCCAGGTCAATTTCGCCGTTGCGCATGTATCTAAGCGACACCATCGCTTATTGGCTTTCGCCAATAGCTCCGTCTGTATCTCCCTGTAGAGCGCACTGAGTGGTGTTTTGGCATCAGCTGAGATCTGCGCAATATTAGCACCTGATCCCACTCTAGCCAACTCGTCCGCCCTCTCGTTTCCGGAGATATTCATATGACCAGGTACCCAGCAAAGGGTCACCTCATTTACATTGGATATCTCTTCTAACTTCTCCTTACAGATTTTGACGAGTTTGGATCTTATCCATGCTGCCTGCAGAGCCTTAATGGCTGCCTGGCTGTCAACATAGATGCTGATCCTTTTTCCTGTGATATTCTCTTTGCTGATCAGGTCCGCCGCTTGCTTGATAGCGAAGACCTCAGCTTGGAAGACACTGCATCCATCATCGAGCCTGTAGGAGCGATGCATATCCCGAGACTCAAAGTAGACTCCGGCACCTGTGCCAACATCCATTTTGGATCCGTCGGTGTAGAGTGCCAGTTCACTTTCCGTGCGTACCATGTCACCGGTCCATTCCTCCCTGGAGGGAATTCTAATAGAGAATCTCCTCTCCCAGGAAGGAAGTCGGGTGACATAGTCCGTTACGGTTCTGAATCTCGAGACGGCCCATCGATCCAAGACTGATGCATGTCCATGAGGACTCTTTTTCCAGAGACCTAATTCCTGTAATCTTAGCGCAGTTCTGGTTGCGACGCTCTCGCAGTACAAGTCCAGGGGTGGGAGGCTCAGCATGACTTCAAGGGCCGCCGTTGGTGTGGACTTCATAGATCCCGTCACCGCCAGACAGCCCGCCCTTTGAACCTTTGACACACTCTGAAGATGACACTTTTTCTCAAGCGCTTTCCACCAGACAACCGAGCCATAGACTAGGATAGGTCTTACTACCGCAGTGTATAACCAATGTACTAACCTCGGTTTGAGGCCCCATGTCTTTCCAAAGGCTACCTTGCACGAATATAGTGCCACATAGGCCTTTTTGATTCTTTCCTCAATATTTTCTCTCCAACTAAGTTTGGAGTCCAGGATTGTGCCCAGATATTTCGCAGATTGTCCAGGGATCAGATCTATACCATTCATACGGGGGTAGGTGTATCTTGGTACAGATCTTCTCCTTGTAAAGAGTAAGGTAGATATGTAGGTGCGGAACCTGGCACGAGTACGATAACTTTGGTGCCAAAAATTGATAGCGGGTTTTTATAGAGGAATCAAAAACAAGCATTTTTTACTATGGGGCGGTGGTGTGGGGGGGGGGGGGGGGGGGGGTCTATCACGACCCGTTCAGGAGGTAGGGGCAATAAACAAAATGACTTAAAATGGGAAAAACAA
Source organism: Eumerus sabulonum (assembly GCA_951905685.1). Taxonomy (NCBI): domain Eukaryota; kingdom Metazoa; phylum Arthropoda; class Insecta; order Diptera; family Syrphidae; genus Eumerus; species Eumerus sabulonum. Next base: position 196,001,762 of record OX645060.1, read on the forward strand.
TTATTAGAAAACAACGCAAACACCTACAATGAAGTACTATACCAAATTTGAAAGCCAGAAACCTGTTATCGCTAAATCTAAGTTAAATTGTTTATGTCAACAGTTTTTGAAAAATTCGCATCCAAACTCAAAATTTTAAAATAAAAAAGAAAGTTTAGGTCAATTTATCTCAAAATTTTGAGTGCTAAATTGAATACTTATATCAATTCTGAATCGAACACAAAAAACCGGAAGGTTTTACATCCTCTAGTTTTTGAGAAAATTGAAAATTACTATTTTTTTTTTTTTTTTTTTGTAGAGACTCGCGCAGGTTCAAGAGTTTTTGTTATATTTTCTTATGATGTGTTTTAGACACACAACCTGAACGGAGTGCAGTAGTTTGGGTCGTTGATGTTCGTTCACTACTCTCAGGGGTGACTACTTTTAGGACGAGAGCCGACCGATTCCGGGTTGGTTACAGTCCGTAGTAATTCGTTCGAGCACTTTAGTATTGCATACGCAGATGATGAATTTCAGTTGACCATATACTGTGAGTGTTATGCCTGCAGCAGTACGTCTGGTCACTTTCCATTCACAACTGCGTTGCATACTTTATGTCCGTATGGGAATTACTTTTTCTTGGCTACGAAGCGAATTTGAACTATAGACCTTCCGCTCGGCCAAAGTAAATCGAAAAAATGTTTCGATATCTCACTTCGTTTTCGAGATATCGATATTTGAAATTATATTTGGATAAGATTCTGGGAACACCGTGGTGCAGTGGGTAGTGTGTTGGCCTCTGACGCCGATGACACGGGATCGAATCTCGACACAGCCATGTCATCGAACGTGTTTTTCATGGTGTTTCTCCTTAGCGGGGTTCTGACAAAACCCCCTGTAGTAAAATTGTCATGAAAAGCTTCTCGAAATTCGCCGTTCGGAACCGGCAATAAACTGTAGGTCCCTTTCACCTATGGGAAAATGAAACCATACACAACATGGGTGATTGAAAGATAAGCTCGGCTCAGGTTCTTCATGGACTGTAACGCCAACATATATACATACATACAAGATTCCGAATAGTCCCCCATTTTCTCTGTGACTGTCCCGCCTTTGCTCGCGCACGGTGGCGTACCCTTGGGGCCGACGCGTTGTGTGCCGAATCTCTTAGCTCTACATCACTGAAGCTCCTTCTCATTTTTCTCCGGAAAACGGGGAAAATACAGTAAAGTAAGGTGTCTGTCTGGAGTAGAATGGACCAGTATTTGCGTCCGAGTGCTCCAACAGATAGCAGAAGCCTTCAACTAAAAAAAAAACAAAATGTACTCATAATGCCAATCTGTCAGACGTCTTTAGGCCAAACCAAATTAGACTAAGAAATACTTTCTTTGTAACATTTATAATGAAATAAAGTCAATTATTACTATTACTACTACTAGTCATATACATATGTTCCGTCTGCAGTAATGCTTATAGTTCCATTGGCGATCATTTAACAATTTTTGAGCAAACTTCTGATACACGTTTCATGCCCAAAATATCTGTAGAAATATCATGGCATGAGAGCACTGATATGGCAGTAATCTCAGCAACGTTTCTGATAGTGTCAGATGCCACAGATTGGAACACTAAATTTTAATTGTTCACATAAAACTTTCATCAGCATTGGCCACGACCCTTTCAATATTTGCCAGAGAAGCAAATTCTGGAAAGCCTATAAAGTCTGCCTTAAACTTTACAAAAATGCTATTAGTAAGTCTGCAGAGTACTGCAAGTCTATTGAAACCCTAAAGAAAGCTGCTATGCTTAGCAAAATCCTGCCTAAAAAACGCTCCAACCCAGGCAGTTTCCACAAAAGAATCATTGGAACCCCTCAGGAACATCCACTTCCCCTTCCCCTTCCATGTAAAGATTGCGGTGCAAATGTGCAAATTCCATATCAAACGCAACTTACACCATAAGTGGCCAGATATCAAGAAGTTATCGTAGATCCAAAGCTCAATTAGAAGCTAAACATAGAACATCGGGTATAGAAAGCATGTGTTGCTTACTATGCCTGTAGCAGAGCTTGTGGGGACTCCGTTGTACGCCCCATCCTCTCCTACAGACCACTTGTATGGTAACCTGTATTAAGCAAAGCATAAAACATTACCAAACTTAACCGGGTCCAGAGGTCGGTGTAATAAGTGCCCTTCGGTCCAGCCCGACCGAAGCATTAAACGTACTCCTAAGCCCCCTCTCTCTTGCATCTTGCAGAGCAATTAGGCTCTGGGTTCAGGTCACCATTACCCTACGGTGATAGTGAGGTGTTGGACCTGCTACCTGGAGATCTGGCTACGACTTCAACCGACTTCATAACGCTCTTACCCAACCTATAAAAACCGCTCAAGTCCATTTCCCACCCAGATTGGTACAGAAAAATGAATTGCACTTCATGAACCACCAGGTAGCAATTTGTACTGACAACGGCTCGAAGATGGAGTGTGGGGTCGGCTCGGGTATCTTCTCAGCGGAACTCACTATCTCTAAATCATTTCAAACGTGTTTCAAACGGAAGTTTAGCGATTAAGGAAACCTGCAAGATACTCACTCATTACCCCATTACTAAGAGAGGCGTCATCAGTGAACAGTCGTTCGGTGAACAAGTGTTTTTTATGATTCCACCGTGGTTTTGTTGCTAACATATAGTGTTTTTTCCCCTCTTCATACATATACATACATTATCATACTTTTAATCTTTGTGTCGCCCACGCTAAACGCCCATTTATAATGAAGTGCAATATTTGTACCACCAAAATTGATCGATCTGATTTAAAGATCCAGTGCTCTCAATGCGAAAATTATTTTCATGCTAAATGCGCGAATGTCACAAAGGTAGAAGTCGAGTACTTAGACAAAGCTAAAAAGCAGTATCGGTGTGCGGGTTGTAACAGTTCGAGACGTAACTCAATTCGCGGTGATCAAAGTCCAATATCCTTGACACAAAGCAATACTCCGTCCACCAGTGTATATGCTTCTTCTCATCATGTGTCTAACCTGAAGAAAAAACCTCCAACTGCCGCCCTCTCCCCAAATCTTGATAAATGTTGTGACCATACTTGCAGTTCCTTCTCCTTTTTGAGCGATAAAATCAATCAATTACAGCATTTGGTCAACAATGCTCTAATGAAAATCAGCTGCTTAGAAGAAGAACGTGAACCTCTCTCAAAAAAAGTAAATGTGTTAGAATGCAAGCTTGCTTCTTTCGAACACACACGCCAACAACCATCAGGCAGTGAGTCAGCTGATTGTATGTCATCAGCGGCTAAACGTTCAGCTGACAAACAACAACAACAACCAACTCAGGAATCAGCTGCTTTCATGTCACCGGTTAAAGGTTCAACTGATTCGCAACAACAACAAACAACGTCGGACGCTGATGATCACATAAGAGTTGCCACTGCAAATTTAGAAAGTAGTGTAACAATTAAAAGTACTAGCAATCCTACTCCCAAATTACGTCGAATTGTTGGTTGTTCGGTTGATGCAAATGCGGTAGATTCAATTAAATCAATTCCGAGGCTACGGTTTCTTCATATTTCCCGCTTAGACAAGAGCGTATGTGAAAAAAACATTATATCCTATGTCGCTCACAAGCTTGATATACCAGAAAATGTTTTTTGTTGTAACAAGCTAATTCGAAAGGACGCTGATATTTCTTCAATGCGCTTTATAAATTTCAAACTGGGACTTCCCTCCTGTGCATATGATAAAGTGTTCAATAGTGAATTTTGGCCATTTGGAGTACAATTGAAACCATTTATACCGCGCCCAAAAAACACGGAGGAAGGCAAGAATCCCGTGGTAATCTAGCTGCAAAAAATCTTAATATATACTATCAAAATGTTGGTGGTCTGAGAACCAAACTGGACTTTTTACGTATTGCATTTTTAAATTGTGTTTACGATATTATTATCTTAATTGAAACTTGGCTAAATAACGAAATATTGTCAACTGAATTTGAGAACTTAAACAACTATTTAATATTCAGAAAGGATAGGTGTATTATTAAAACTAGATCAGAGAGAGGCGGCGGTGTTTTAATTGCAGTCCGATCAAATCTAAATTGTAATCAGGTTGATCTTATTTCGGACACGCTACCCTCTCCCTCCGATTTTGATGTTGATCAAATTATAGTAAAACTGTCTATGATTAGTAATACCGAATTGTTTATCATATGTAGTTATATTCCTCCGAATAGTCACATAGATTTGTACAATTTGCATCTCAATAACACTGTACCTATTATTGAAACTTTATCCCATTCCCAACATATATTATTTACTGGGGACTTTAACTTGGGTAAAATTAAATGGGTTTTCGACTGTGATGAACAATACCTCATTCCAACCAATGTCAAAACTGATACCGAATCATTGGTAACAGATTTCTTTAATCAGCATAGCCTTAAGCAGTGCAATAGTGTTTTAAATGATCTTAACCGAACGCTTGATCTCATTTTTGTAGACAGTGAATCTGATTTAACACTTGACAAATGTGAGTTACCAATGTTTCGGAATTCAATTCACCACAGTGGTTTAGAGGCCCGCTTAATTTTTTACCAATATTCCCAATCTTATGAGCTAAGTTTAGAGCCTTCATATGAGTATAATTACAAAAAAGCTAACCTCAATCTCATTAATAGCCATTTGAGTGGATTAGACTGGTCGGGCATACTTAACGCCATTGATTTGAAAGAGGCTTATGCCGAATTCTCTACTAAACTAAAATTTGCAATGGATCAATTTATACCAAAAAACCGTATATTAAAGAACACCAACCCGATTTGGTTCAATAAAAGACTTACCAACCTTAAAAACCAAAAGAACAAAGCTTTCAAACGGTATAAAAATAACCCGAATGACTCTCAATTTCATTTATTATATATGAATTAACAAAGAGATTTCAATAGGTATAACCGCTTTCTGCATTGTCGCTATATTCAGTCGTTACAAACCAGTATAAGACAGAATACTAAGTATTTCTGGAAATATGTCAATATGAGGCGTAAATCCAAGGACATTCCAACATGTATGAAATATCTAGGCAAAACTGCTAGTGATCTACCTACTATCTGTAAAATGTTTGCCGATTATTTTAAAACTGTCTATTCACAAAGCAGCACCTCCAAAGAAATACCGCGAACTTCAGAACTATTTCACCTCGGATCGGTTCGTGTATCTACCTCAGATGTTCTCAATGCCTTATCTCTGATTGACGCTGGAAAATCAGTTGGTCCCGATGGATTTTCACCATTCCTACTAAAAAATTGCGCTGCTGCATTAGCAAAGCCACTAAGTTCTATTTTTAATTTATCCCTTAGCAGTGGAGATTTTCTAAATGAATGGAAAATTTCGTTTTTATCCCCAATCTTCAAATCTGGAAACAAACAGGAAATTGTAAATTACAGACCTATCTGTAAACTGTCCATTATTCCCAAGATATTTGAAAAAAATGTGTATGAAAAACTACAATTTCTCGTCAGTGCCCATATATCTCCCTTTCAGCACGGGTTTGTCTCGGGGAGATCAACCTCTACAAATCTCTCTATAATTACAAATTATTTAGTCACCAACTTGGCTTTCATTCCAACCTCTTAAAGTGGATTGAATCTTATTTAACTGATAGGACGCAGATGGTAAAGATTAAAAATTGTTTATCGCAATCTATCTCCGTAACGTCAGGTGTCCCACAAGGTAGTCATCTGGGTCCATTGTTATTTCTATTGTTCATTAATGATATACCTTCTATATTTAAATTCTCTAAATGTCTACTTTATGCAGATGACCTTAAAATTTATAGAAAAATCTCATGCTCCGAAGACTGTGTACTTTTACAGCGTGATCTCACACGCCTATCCCAATGGTGCGAATTAAATTCGCTCAATCTCAACGTATCAAAATGTTACCTGTTCTCTTGTCACAGATCTAATACCTGTATTGAATTTTGCTATAAACTTGACGATATCCATTTGACTAAAGTCAAGCAAATTAAAGACCTTGGTGTCATCCTAGACCACAATATGAGTTTCCTTCCTCATGTTGATCTCATCACAACCAAGGCTAATCAAATGTTCGGTTTCATAAAACGGAATACCACTGAATTTTCTAACATTTTTACGATTAAATGTTTATACTTCGCAATAGTTCGGTCCTCTTTAGACTATTGTTGCACCATCTGGAATCCTTGCTACTCTAATGCAACTGATAGGATCGAGAGAATACAACGCAAATTTACGAGGTACCTCTTTTTCAAACTAAATTGGAATATAGAAACACCGTCTTATAGGACTAGGTGTCTTCTTTTTAATAAAATTCCTCTTCATGTTCGTCGTAGATATTTCGCCATAATGTTTATTAGAGATATTCTTACTTATCGTGTTGACTGTTCTTTTCTTTTGCATAAGCTTAATTTGTATGTCCCTTCCACAAATCCACGCCATCGGGTTCTATTTAAAACGACTTTTCATCGTACTAACTATGGAAGAAACGAACCGTTATCGCGCTGTGTCCATGAGGCCAACTTAGCTTGTAATGATTTGGACTTTTTTGAATCCTGTTCTAGAGATACTTTTAAAAAACACGTATTATTTTACTTGCTGAAATTTGTTTGATGAACATGAATTGATCGAAATGGATTGTTATTTTATTATTCCTAGCCTATAAGTGAACACCACTAATTGATGTAAATAAATAAATAAATAAATAAATAAAATTTATATTGACAGCCACTCAGGCATCAAAACTCTTGATTCACATACCATAACATCCAAATTAGTCGCAGAGTGTAAAGTGGTGGCCTTGGTGGCCTCTCTGAGACCAGACGGCTCCTACCAATGTACATACCTACCCTGACCGTGGGCTCAGCCAAAGTGATTTTTCCAAATTTTTAGTTCTCACTTTTCGAAATGGTAATTTTTAACAGCAAATCTGTCAAGTTAATATCTATTTCTGCAATGCAATAACCCCGCAGAATTGTTTTTAGAAACACTGTGGGTCGAATCGAGGTGTTAATGCAATAAGTGAAAACTAAAATAAATCTCAAAATAATAATAGCAAAATATTTAAGATACGTTCGTACGTATGCACATGATCGTAGGTACTTGTTATTAACCTGTTTTACTCGTTATCAAGGCGTATGTTTGTCGCTCCAAAGCCTGCCCACATGGAACACTGTACTTAGCCATCATGACACATGCGAGTACAGAATGCGATTGTACTTATCCATGAGTGAATGTATATGGATGTATCTGGAATCTGGAGTATAATAAATAAATTTGTCTGAAACTATTTTAATCATTCTGTCCTGGGATGAACTCGGCTACTAACTTTCGGAAACTTTTCTTCACTTCTCGCCTGCTTGGAGCAAGGAAGTATCTATATGTATACTTGTGTGCTGTGGTATCTGTAGCCTCGTACCACGACTCTATTGTGTTCATATGCTGCGTGCCCTAGTTTTATTTTTGAATGCATTTGGATTTTGAAACCAAGAAATACAAACATTTTTGCCTTGTTTTTCAGTGTAGGTGCTTGTGTTATCCCAAAAATAGTACGTATACTGGAGATTGGTGATGTGAACCAGCTTCTGACTGAAGCACAGCCAATAGAGTGGTGTAGAGCGGATCTATCTGCCTCTCATAGTCAGATACACATACAGAATTGGTGTTCGAATCGCTGTTTGCTTTGGATTGGCGAATGTATCTATGTATGTATTCCATTGTACAAAAGTTTTAACGATTTTCTTTTTTTACGATCTTGTTTTGTTGATTAATAATACACGTGGGCATCGCCAATAGAAGTCAATGTGAAAGGTTTGAGTAGCGAAGGTGTTGCGTATTACACGAGAAATGACATGGAACGGTTAGTTTTGACAGCTTCGTTTCAGGAAGCTTAGTAACTCAAGTCGTCAATCAAACATAACAGCCAGGGTTTATGGCTGGAACGGAAATCAAGGCAAGACCCACGCAACTGATCTTTATGTATATGTTCTAATTTGTTTGTAAGGGAATGCCAAAGAACATTTTGTAATCGAAATTAAAATTGTTTATTAAACTTTGTAATACTATATGATTAAGACTTGATCACCACTGCACTATCCTGCAGGGGTGTAGACCATCCCACTAATCATTGGATTAGGGCGATGCTAAATAGCCGTATTATATCCGCCTCATCCGGAAAGGTCTCGGTGCCAGTATCGGCGGCTTAGGGATGTACACAAGGAGGAGTCCTTTCACACCTTCTTCGGTCGATAGCTATGCATGACCTATTACGCAAGCTAACTACTCGTGGCTACAAGGTCATCGAATATGCTGACGACCTAGTAGTCATTGTTACGGGCAAGTGCGAAACTGCTCTAACTGGTGAGGCAGAGAGGGCTTATCGATCAACCCAAATAAGACAATCTTAGTCCCGTTTACAAAGAGGAGAAGGGTACAGCTTGCTCCGTCTTTCTAAATGGCACGAACATAGGATTTTCAGAAGAAGTTAGGTATCTTGGTATTGACTTCGATCGCAGACTCAACTGAAACTCCAATATAAAAAAAAAAACTCACAAGAGCGACTAAGGTCTTGTAGCCCTGTCGACCCACTTACGGTAAAACCTGGGGACTTAAACCTAAGGTAGTCCACTGGTTATATGTATACCGCGATAGTAAGACCTATTATCACCTATGCGTCCACGGTATGGAGGACAAAAGTTGAACAAAAAACGATAATCGTTAAGCTTCAACGCCTTCAGAGACTAGCGTGTCTCGGCATTACAGGCGCTATGCCAACCTGTCCCACGGCAGCCCAAGAAGAACTCATTAGGCTTACTCCACTGCACGCAGTGCAATCAGAATTTTTCGCTCGGGAACAAGCTTGTAGACCCATGGGTCACATATCCATCTTGCCACATCTTCCCGAGCTGGATATGATTACCACAGTCTCGGACGCATTACCACCTTCACTTTTGACAAGAGATATGAGGTACTGATCCCAAACCGCTCAGCATGGGAAACCAGTGATCCTTTGCTTAATGTCAACACTGATGGTTCCAACATAGTTTCTGGCGTTGCCGCCGGCATATTTGGACCAAATTGTAAGGTCTCGAAGGCCCTGGGAATGAGTATAAGTATCTTCCAAGCAGAATTACATGCCATCCTAACATGCATCAATCTAAACCTAGAGACTGGCATAAGAGGAGTAACCATCAACATACTCTCTGAAAGCCAAACAGCGCTCAAAGCGCTTAGTTCCTACAATACGAACTCAAAAACCGTCAAGGAATGCCATGATGCCCTACAAGACCTCGCCAAGAGAAACAAGGTCAAACTATGGTGGGTGCCAGGGCACAAGGGTATTAAGGGCAATGAAATCGCCGATCAATTCGCCATGAAAGGTTTCAGCGAAAAAAAGATAGGTCCTTTTTGCGGCATTTCCAAAACTTCAACTTCTTCTTAGACAAATGGAACAGCGTTCAGGGACTTCGCCAATCGAAACGATGTATACGCCCCTAAACAAACACTCTATTAACATACCAAATCTTAATAGAGTAGATATCAGAAGACTAGTCCGCTACCTAACGGGACACTGCGGACTGAGAGATCATGTTAACAAAATTAACCTTTTGTCCGAAACTCATTGCCGACTCTGTCTTGAGGACGAAGAGACGGCAGAACACATACTGTGTGAGTGTGCTGCTCTCTGCCATCTCAGGAAGCGTATCCTTCTCAGTGAAGTTATAATTCCTGAGGGGATCATCTCGGCTCCTACGAGAAGCATTCTCAACTTCATTAGGAATGTGGAGAAGCTCTTCGGCTAAATAATATATATATATATGTATATAGTGCAGTAACGAGCTTAGATACTATTCTAATTTCGCGATTTTACAAAATCGATTGGAAGAGAAAAGCGTTTCTAGTGATATCTGGGCAGTCGGATCCTAGACCTAGAATACCTTAGATGTTTTTTCGTCAGTTCATTACATAAAATCGCTTTAAGCTTCATATATTCACGGCGTTGTAGTTGATACGTCGATTTCAGTTGAATAGTAAACATTTGCAAAAACGTTGAAGATAACTTTAAATTAAAAGTTTTCTCAGTTTAGTTCCCGGAGGATCAATTTTCTTTCTCTCTAACACCCACAGCGTATTAACTTCATTTGTCGCCATCCATGCTTTAAGCTCTGACTATAAGCCTATAAGTGATCGCCTGGCTGTGATCCACATCAAAGGCATATTTTACAACATCAGCCTCATATGTGCACACGCCCCTACCGAAGAGGCTGAGGACCCCATCAAAAAGGCTTAGAAATCCTTAGGCTACCTACCACCCCCGACAAGAAACCCGTGGTATGATGGCGAGTGTGAGCAGAAAAAAGGCAACAACGCGGCAACAAGGCAGCGCGAGAGGAGTACCGAGCCAGAAGAAGGGGGGAGAAAAAACTGCAGCGACTAAAGAAAGGGATCTTCGCGGCCTCCCAGCTCAAGAATATCGAAGAGTTTAGGGACAAACATAAAATACGGACCTTTTATAAGAAAGCTGAAAGCCTTGCAGGAGGCTTTAAGAATGGCATCCAGGCTCTTCGAAATTTCGAAGATAATTTTGCCACCCAGCAACTGCTTAACGAGCATGCTTAAGAGAGAGTAATAGAGACTGAGGAAATCCCAACCCCAGCCGCTGAAGTTAACCGCCCTCCTAGCATCGAAGAAGTCGGCACAGCTATTCAAAACCTGAAGAACAACAAGGCCGCAGGATCAGATGGCTTGCCATCAGAGCTCTTCAAGGATGGCGGCGATGTTTTGGTAGGGAGCATGCACCAGATCATCTGTAGAATTTGGGAAAATGGAAGCATCCCCGACGACTGGAATATCAGCACTATTTGCCCTATCCACAAAAAAGGCGATCATACCTCTTGAAAGTATTATAGAGATACATATATCGCTGCTCAATGTTACATACAAAATTCTGTCCAGCGTACTCTGTGAACGTATAAAGCCCATTTTGCACCGCACTAATTGGCAGCTACCAGTACGGCTTCCGGCCCGGCAAATCGGCTATAGACCAAATATTCACACTTCGGCGAATCCTGGAAAAAACCAGCGAGTTTTAAATCGATAGACACAACATTTTAAAACCGCATACATCGTAAAGAATTGTTTGATGCGATGGCCTAATTCGGGATCTCAGGAAAACTGATCCGTCTGTGTCGCGGCACGCTAAAAAATACGCGATGCACCGTGCAGTTCAGTTCGGTTCTAGGATATCTGAAAAGTTTGAAACATGCACCGGATTTCGGCAAGGAGATGCGCTGTCGTGTGACTTCTTCAATTTGCTGCTGGAGCAAATAGTGCGACGGGCGGCATCAACAGGGAAGCCACTATCTTCTACAAGTCTGTCCAGCTGCTAGGATACGTGGATGATATTGACATCATCGCACGGCGATTGAGGAACAGGTGAAACAAGTTGGTCTTAAAGTCAACGAGGATAGGACAAAGTGCATACATGCTGTCAAGCAAACACCGATCCGTCGCTCACCACGTGGGAGAAAATATGACGATTGAGAGCTATAATTTCGAGGTGGCTAAGGAGTTTGTCTAACTCGGGGCAAACGTAAGCTCCCCAAACGACACCACAGTGGAGATCCGGCATAGAATCGCCCTTGGCAACCGCTGCTACTTCGGTTTGTCTAAACAACTTGGGCCAAACTCCTCACTCGAAGAGCCAAAGTCATGCTTTACAAAACGCCTATACTGCCAGTCTTGCTGTACGGAGCCGAAAGCTGGACGATAGGTAGGACTGCGGATCTGATTTAGGGTTCTTTCGAAAGAAAAATTCTACGCTGGATATTTGGTCTTGTCTGTGAAGAAGGTGAATCGAGGAGAACCGAGAATACCACGAGGCGTACAACGATGTGGATATAGTCCGTTGACTACATTGACTCGGCCACATCGAGCGCATGAACGCCAATTATGAGGGTCTTCGTCTCCGAGCCTCCTGGTTCGAAAAGAAGAGGAAGACCGAACCTCCGGTATAAAGATCGCGGATGTGAGACAACTTGGTCTTGATACCTGGAAACAGCGTTCCCGGGACCGTCAAGAACGGAAGGCAGCTATAGCTCAGGCTCAGATCCTCTACAGATTGCCGGCCTGATAAGTAAGTAAGAATTTTCTAACACGATTAATTGGGATGATAAATTTAAAAACAGCAATTGGAACAGAGTACTTAGTTCGCTCGATCCTAATACGAATCCTTTCTGGAATATTAGTAAAATACAGTGAGACCAAATGAAGTCTTAGCTCACATCTTTTTCACAAATCCCCATGTGACACTTAATATTGTTTCTAGATTAGAATCTGTGGTTAAAACAGAAATTTCATCAATAAATGAACTCAGTCCATCATTCCCCCCATCGGAGTCCGTAAACTCCGATGATATCGAGTTAATCATTTCTAATCTTAAATGCAGGAAATCTACCGATTTCGACAGCATGAATTACTTCTTCTTCTTCTTCTTAACGGGCGCTACAGTTCAGGATGAACCTGGGCCTCAACCAACATGCCCCTCCAACTAGCACGATCTTTTGCTAGCCTTTTCCATTGCCGCACACCCAGTTGGCTGAGGTCCCCTTCCAACTGCGTGCGCCATCTTAAGTGCGGCCGTCCTCTGCTTCTTCGTCCTTCGGGGTTGGATTCAAAGACTCTCCGAGCTGGAGCTGTGGTGTCCATTCGCTCTACATGGCCCAGCCATCTCAGGCGTTGAATCCGTAGACGCCTGACTAGACTCATGTCGCTGTACAGCCCGTAAAGTTCGTGGTTGAACCTTTTCCTCCATCCCCCGTCTGCGTTGATAGGCCCGAAAATCACGCGCAAAATCTTTCTCTCGAACCGACCAAGGGCCTCCTTATCCGCTTTTGATAGTGCCCATGCTTCTGCGCTGTACAACAGGAGCGGGATGATAAGGGTCTTATATGAAGTCAACTTTGTCTTTCGGGAGAGGGCTCTATTAGTCAATCGCCTCCTGAGCCCAAAGAAAGAGCGATTGGCATGAGTGATTCTGCGTTTGACTTCGGAACTGATGTCGTTATTCCAGGTCACTGCGGAGCCAAGGTAGACGAAGTCCTTAACTACCTCGAACTTATATCTGCCAATACAAACGTTCTGGCCAAGACGTCGGTGGTGAGCGTCCTTTTTTGATGATAGCATATATGTATTCAGTTTTGTACCGGTTTACCGCCAAACCAATTTTCGCCACCTCCATCCCAATACTCGCAAACGCCTCATTGCCATCTCGCTGTGATCTACCTATCATTTCCAATATGATGTTGAAAAGATCACACGGCAGCGCATCGCCCTGCCTAAATCCTTTTTTGACATGAAAACTGTCGGTAAGGTGTTCACCGATTCGAATGGAGAAGCGAGCTTTCTCTAAAGTCATCCTGCATAGTCTGACGAGTTTAGCAGGTATGTCAAAGGCAGACATAGCGTTGTATAGCTCGTCTCTAATTACGCTGTCGTATGCGGCTTTGAATTCGACAAATAGGTGGTGAGTGTCGACTTGAAATTCATTGGTTTTTTCCAGGATCTGCCGTAGTATGAAGATTTGATCGACGGTGGACTTCCCTGGCCTGAATCCGCACTGATAAGGATCTATCACCTTATTTACAAAAGGCTTCAGGCGTTCACACAAAACGGCAGAGATGATTTTGTAGGCGATGTTAAGGAGACTTATTCCTCTGGAGTTGGCGCAATCAGAAGGGTCTCCTTTCTTGTGGATCGGGCATACGATGGTGAGAATCCATTCCTCGGGCATGCTTTCCTCTGACCATATCTTATAGATGAGCTGGTGCATACTCCTAACCAGGTCATTCCCAGCTGCCTTGATGAGCTCAGCAGACAGTCCGTCTGCGCCAGCAGCTTTATTCGACTTGAGCTTCGATATGGCAATCTTAACTTCGTCGAGGTCAGGGGGATGGAATTCTCTGCAGTCTTTGTCGATTAGAAATGGATCATTCTGCCTGACAGCGGCATATTGACTAACATCGCCGTTATACAGTCTGCAGAAGTGGTTCGTCCATATTCTCAGCATCGACTGCGATTCTACTACTAGGTGTCCGTTCTCATCCCTGCAGGCTTCCGTTCTGGCTTTATAACCTTGGCATGTTCTCTTTATCTGTTGATAAATCTTTCAAACGTCACGCCTGCAGTAACACCTTTCCAAATCCTCAATCGCGCGCTTCCCGTGCTCTTTCTTCTTTCTTCTAAGAAGCTTATGTTCCTCCCTTCTTTTTAACTCGTAGAGCTCACTAGCTGCTCTTGTTCTTTTATGCAGCAAGGCCTTATATGCATCCTGCTTCGCTGTGTGAATCCTCCTGCACTCGTCATCGAACCAGGTGTTTCTTCGTGGTGGAGCCTTGATACTCACAACTTCGGGTGCAGAGCTTTTCAGGGCTTGTTTGCAAAGGCTCCGCTGCTGTTCTATCGTAAGCGTGGAGGATTGAGGTGTATTGGAGAGCTTAAGGAAGACGCGATCGGCAAATGCACGAGCGGTTTCTGGCGATAGTAGCTTTCCGACGTCATAACTTTTTATTCTTACTCTACTTCGCTGCGTTCGTGATATCCTGTAAGCGCATCTTGGTTACTACAAGACAGTGGTCCGAGTCGATGTTAGCCTTTCGGAAAGTTCGAACATCGAGAATAGTGGAGGAGTGTCTGACGTCGATCGCGATGTGATCAATCTGGTTGGTAGTCGTTTGATCAAAAGACCGCCAGGTGCCTTTGTGTATATCGAGGTGCGAGAAGCGTGTACTGGCTAGACGGAGATTTCGCCCCGTAGCAAGGTCAATCAGCCTGTGTCCGTTATCGGATGTGGTGTCGTGTAGATGCTTTCCTTACCCAGCTTAACATTGCAGTCTCCTAGTACAATTTTGATGTCATAGCTGGGACATTGGGCATACGTTCTGTCTAGGAGATCGTAGAACTCATCTTTGGCGCAGATCGGGCTGGTGTTAAAAAATTTAGTCTTGAGTTATGAGGCGTTTGCTCACATGCCGAAAGCTTAGGACTTAGGACCAAATTTTACGAGGAGGTACTGGTTTGTACCACCTATTGTTCGAAGCGAAAAGAAATTAAAACAAACGATAAAAAAAAGCAATGTTTATTCGTCCGTGGTTTCGGTGGAAGTGAATAACAATTTGACAAGTTCAGTTTTTCATCCGCTTTATACCCGGTCCTTTCCCTCGGACTTCCTGGATGGCGGTTATGTCCGCTTTATAGTGGTCTAGGGCGTCCGCAAGTTGTTCGGCTGCACGTGGCCTGTTTAGGGACCTAACATTCCACGTACAAAGCCGAAGATCAAGGGTCGTCAACATAAATCCGGTCCGTTATATCCGAGGCTTGTGGTTGTTTCGGAGTTTGTGGTTTTTTTACGGTTACGGCTTACTAGGCCGTAGCCCAACCGACTAATCCTGTTTTTTTTGGCGCAGGAGGCTCGCGATTCGCCCTTCCCCATCTGCAATTTCTACAGGAAATCTCCAGATGGCACTGCGAGGAGGTAGGACTTACTAATAGTGCCGCAAGATGTTCCATTGCGGTGGCTCTTCTCGCTTTTTAGAAGGCCAGCACCCGTCGGATAGATGCTACCCCTACGAGGCCTTTGTTAGTCCTTTGCCATCCGATTTTACCTCCAATTCACGAGCTTCAATTAAATAATTCGCCACTTCTATGAACACATCTATTGTAAACTGCTACCCCCCTTGAATGTAGGACTATCCGTTTATTGCCATAAACACGGTCGCTACAAATTACAACGTCAATCTCTTCAGCCAATTACGACTAGTAACATATGCACTTAACAAATTATTAAGTTATAAGGCAGCTTGACAAATAATTTATGTAATTTACTGCATAACATATACGCCCGAACACCCTGCCTTTCGTTTCGAATAGAACTACGCGCCTATTCATATGTCTAAAATCTTATGTTAAACAATCATAGTCTTTTGTAGTCTGCCTCGTTATAAAACGCGTGAGCTCCATTGTGTGTTTTTCGTTTTTATGTAAAAACCTTGTGATCAATGAAAAAAAAAAACCCAAAACCAGAAAAAGCAAAACACATACGCCAACTAAAACCCAACCCAAAACCAATTTTCCACATTGCGATTTGACAAACTGGTGTTTACCATTTACGCTATCTAAGCAGAGCCTTATAGTGGCTCGATTGCGATTCAAAGGCAGCTTCGTATGTCGCCACTCACTGGAGAGCATTTGCATAGATTTTTGGTGAGATCACAGGAAACGCGACGCTTGCTTTCAGCATTAGAAGTATATATGTATGAGTGTAATGTTAGTGGTATGTCAGCCATAACCTGCAAATCTGAACTTGCTTAAAAAGAAAGCAAACAAATGGCCCTAATTTTTAGAGTGCATAGATCATAGTCCGTCGTTTGGGTTTGAAACAAGTTTAAAGCTCCCAAATAGTGCCTCCATTTTAACTTCAGAAGTATCGCTTTAACCTCAAATTTTCATATTATCTTAACCTTAAATTTCAATTACAATTAGCATTAACACTGGGGTAATGATAGGGCGGCATGGGCTTGCACACAGGGCAAAATTGTGGATTACGCCCAACCTGGGGTGATGCCAGCAATAACATACAGTCTCTTCGCGGCGCTACCTGGATAGCCATCACAACCACCCTTGTATAGTGAACAAATGTATGCAGCGATCGCTCTCCGCCCTAGGGCTAAAGAAAAGGCTAACCATATAAGAATCTTCTGGTCAAATACAAGAGTTGCCTCTCCCTATCATACATCCCTAGCAAGTGGAAGGTAACCAAAGTCATTTTCATACACAAGGCAGGTAAAAGCTCCCACACGTATGCAAATGACTTGAGGCCTATTTGTCTTACTTCTTTTCTATTAAAAACTCTAGAGAAGATTTTAGACGCACACATACGGTACAGCTGCATCTCAGGAAGGCTGTCGGATAACCAACATGCCTATAACAAAGGCAAATCGGTGGAAACAGCACGCCACGCACTGGTCAGTAAGATAGAAAG
Source organism: Eumerus sabulonum (assembly GCA_951905685.1). Lineage (NCBI taxonomy): Eukaryota > Metazoa > Arthropoda > Insecta > Diptera > Syrphidae > Eumerus > Eumerus sabulonum. The sequence goes on from OX645060.1 coordinate 196,018,816, forward strand.
GTCACTAGAACGCAAGGAATATACTCTAGTAATTGAGGGCGCCTTTAACAATGTTGAACTATGGGCCGTCATCAAAGCGCTGTCTGATCTGGGTGTTACGGGATCAGTGATAGAACTGGTACGACAACTGCTAACACAAAGAGTCGTCAAAGCACACTTCGCTGGTGCCGTCTCAACCAGAATGGTCAGGAGAGGTAGACCACAAGGTGGAGTACTCTTCCCTCTCTTCTGGAACATGAAGGGTACGCTGTGACCGCCTATGCAGATGACATTGCTATTGCCGCCACAGGAAAATTTCCCAGCACTTTACGCGACCTTACATAGTGTGCATTACGTACAGTAGAAACCTGGACGCAGTAATGTGGATTTGGAATGAACCCTAAGAAGACCGATCTAGTACTGTTTATTAACAAATACGAAATTCCGCCTCTCAACTCACTGAGCCTGGGTGGAACCCAACTAACAACCAAAGAGCAGGCCAAATATCTAGGCCTAGTCCTTGACAAGAGGCTGAATTGGAAACCCAACATTCTTGACCGCGTCAAGAAAGCAACTGTTGCCCTCTATAGCTGCAAAAAAGTGGTAGGCAGGAAGTGGGGTATCCAACCAAGCATTATGCACTGGCTCTACACGGCGGTCATAAGGCCCATCCTCCTGTATGGCGTCGTAGTCTGGTGGACTGCTCTGGACAACGCAGATAACCGAAGCCTTTTGGGGAAAGTCACTGCCGTTCGGAACCGGCAATAAACTGTAGGTCCCTTTCACTTATGGGAAAATTAAATCACACACAACATGGGTGATTGAGAGAAGCTCGGCTCAGGCCCTTCATGGACTGTAACGCCAACATACATACATACTGGGGAAAGTACAAAGATCGGCCAGCTTATACATAAGCGGAGCGATCAGATCAACCCCCACGGAGGCCCTAAACATTCTGTTACACCTTCCACCATTGAACCTTTTCAGCAAACAAATTGCTGCCTGCGCGGCCCTGAGGATGAGGAGCATAATAAAATGGCCCACACCACAAAAAGGCCACACAACCACTCTAAAACACTTCAAAGTACCCATGGACACAGACTAAATCATCCCGCAGAACGTGTTCACCAGGAACTTCGAAGTTGTCTTTTCATCCAGGGAGGAATGGGCTGAAAGGCTCGATCTCCCTCTATACCGATGGCTCTAAGATGGAGTCGGGTGTAGGCAGTGGAGTCTTCTCCAAAGGAGCTTAACCTCAGCCTATCCTTTAGACTCCCAAATTACTGCAGCGTGTATCAGGCAGAAACAACAGCGATAACGGAGGCCCTTGCATGGCTCAGGATCAATGTAATATCCGCTAAGGACATTAATATTTGCACGGACAGCCAGTCTGCGATAAAGTCAATGGCAGCGGTAACCCACAAATAAAAGACATTCCTTAACTGTCGCCTATCTCTAGATGAGATGGCTGAGCAGTTCAAAATTAAAGTATTGTGGGTTCCCGGGCATAGGGATATTCCAGGAAACTGCGCGGCCGACGAACTCGCAAAGTTAGGGTCTAGCACACTCAGCCTACCTACCCCCGGGTACCTAGAAACACCAATAAGTACGGTAAAGCACATGATTAAACTCCAAACCATTGAGGCGACCAACTTCCAATGGAATGAGAGTTATATCGGCTTTATCACCAAACAACTCTGGCCTAAATTAAACCTAGGACGAACCAGGGACCTAGTGGCAACCACAAGGGCAACCTTAAGTACTCTGGTGGGTGTCATTATAGGTCATTGCATCATTGGGAAACACGCCGCCAGACTTGGACTACCCTCCAACCACTTCTGTCCCGGCTGCATGGGCGAGGGGGAAAAGGAATCAATACATCACCTCCTCTGCTCATGCCCCTCTTTTGCGAATCGCAGGAGGATGTACCTCGGCGCGTCCTTCCATGATAATCTAAGTGAGCTAGCAGACCTATTTTTTGGTCTCAACTGGTCTCAACTGGCTCAACTCCATCGCTTCATCAGAAGCACTGGTTGGTTCTCTGGTAGCGGATCTGGGTAACACGATCCATGTGGTATCACAATGGGCCGACTTCGGCCTACGTGTGGCTTATACCAACCACATTAACCTAACCTAAGAATCTTCCGCCTTACGAATGTTGTGCGTGAAATGTGAGACCCCTTAACAGAATACGTGTAGCCGATGAACTTGCGGGGGCCCTGGACTGCTACAATGGAGACATTACCGCAATCCAGTAAGTACGGTGGGATGGGGCGGGGAAAAATTGGATGAGAAACTACGATCTCTACTACAACGATTGCCATAGGAAGGAGAGGGAATGACACCGAGATCATTCTAGCAGACTTCACACAGCACAGCTCGGAAAGGAAGAAGTTTTTGTTAGTGTTATCGGAAAACAAAGCCTGCACGACAACACATCCGGAAACGGATTCAGGCCGGTGGATTTTGCCTCGGAGCGGAACCTATCTGTGGTTAGCATGCGGTTCCCCCACCTCAACATCCAGGCGACCTGCCGGTTCCCTGATCAATCAACCATCAACCAGATTGATCACATTGCGATCGAGGTCAGGCGCTTCTACAGTATTCTCTATGTCCGAGCCTTCCGTGGTGCCAACGTTTGACACGAATCAATTCCTTGTTGTAGCCAAGGTAAGAATCCGGATATCGAGAGAAGGGCAAAGTCGAGAAAGAACACCACGATTTGACGTCGGAAGTCTACAATCGGAACAGATCGCTTGGAACTTTGCCAACCGAGTTATCAAAGAAGCTGCCACCGATGTGCTGGGTTTTACGACACCGCCAAGGAAAAACCCATGGTTTGACGACGAGACCAGGCAAGCTCATGCAGCCAAACAAGAAGCCTGCAAGGTAATGCTGCATCGAACGGCGAGAGCTGTTCGTGAGTTGTACGAACAGTAAAGGAGAGAAGAGAACCGGCTCTTCACGAAAATAAAAAGAGCATAAGAAGCGCGCGGTGGAGGAGGCGGATAGGTGTTATGACAAGAATGAAGTCCGAAAATTGTACCAAAAGGTAAAACAGCTATCCAGTGGATACAAACTACGGACGGAAGCCTGACGGGACGAGAATGGATAACTTGTAGTGGAGTTGCAGTCGATGCTGAGAATCTGGAAATGTGATTTCGGCAGACTGTTAAACGGCGATAACGATCCAAATATCGCAGTCAGGCGGAAATGGTATACTTACTTTGGACGACGATGGACCAGAATTACGCAGCAGTCTTAGACGAGGTCAAGATAGCAATATCGAGACTGAAGTCGAACAAAGCTGCTGGATCGGACGGTTTGTCCGCAGAACTGTTTAAAGCAGCTGGAGATGACCGGGTTGGGCGCATGCACCAGCTCATCTGTAAGATATGGTCGGAGGCAAGCATGCCCGACAAGTTGAAACTCAGTGTCGTTTGTCCGGTCCACAAGAAAGGAGACCCTTTCGACTGCGCTATCTACCGAGGGATCAGTCTCCCTAACATCACGTACAAGATCCTCTCCGCCATTTTGTGTGAACGCCTGAAACCATTCGTCAAAAATCTGATAGATCCATATCAGCGCGGTTTCAAGCCAGGTAAGTCCACGATAGAAGAAATATTCACACTGCGGCAGATTCTGGAAAAGGCCCAAGAAATGCAAATCGACACTCACCACCTATGAGTCGGTTTCAAGGCCGCATATGACAGGGTGCATAGAGGTGACCTATACGGTTCCATGTCTAGTTTTAACATCCCAACCAAGCTCGCCAAATTATGTGGGATAACGATGGAGAACTGTCGCTGCTCCATCAAGTTCGGTAACGAACTCACCGAGACCTTTAATGTTAAAAAAGGCTTTAGGCAAGACGATGCGCTATCATGTGACTTTTTCAGCATTTTACTTGAGAAGATCGTGCGAAACTCACAGGTTAACATTAAAGGGCACTTAATGTTAACCTGTGACTTTCAAAAGTCTTTTCAACTGCTAGCTTATACGGATGACATTGACGTGATTTGACGAACACATCGAATCATAAATTCGAAGCGGAGGCGTCCAAAATGGGTCTAGCAGTAAACGAGCGCAAACCAAAGTACATACATATATGCTGTCATCAAGGAAGGACATTCAAAATCGACGTCTTGGACAGAGCGTCTCAATGGGCAGCAAAAACCCTGAGGTAGTAAAGGAATTCGTCTACCTCGGCTCCGCAATTAATAGAGGCAATAACATCAGTAACGAAATCAAACGCAGAATTACTCTTTCAATCGCTGTTTCTTTGGGCTTAAGAGGCAATTGCGTAATAGAGCCCAGGTTGGCTTTATAAAACAACTTTTCCCCCCCTGTCTTGCTCTATGGCCCAGAGGCATAGTCTTTTCGAGAGAACCGTGTTTGCGTTGATGGCATTTGAAGAAGAAGATTCAACAACACAACTGTACGTGCTGTACAGCGGCATGCGCCCTTGACTGAGATGGCGCACATAGGTGGAGATCTGGAGATCTGGACCCCGGACTGTACCGCCACATAGGAAGAAGAAGAAATGAGATGCAGAGAAGTAAATGTAAGTTTTACAAAGACGCTGTATGCGTTTTCTTCCATCTATTTGCCATTTATTGCTGTAAAACAATGTTCGATTGAAGACTTACTTACTTTACTTACTTTGGCGGCGCTACAGTCCGGTGTGAACCTTGGCCTCAACCAACAAGCTTCTTCAGCTGGCATAATCTTTTCCCAGCTGCTTATAACGCTGTCCGCCCAGTCGGTTAAGGTCCCCTTCCACCTGTGTGCGCCACCTTAGATTCGGTCCTTCTCTGCCTCAGGGTTGGACTTTAAGATTCTTCGGGGCGGAATTGTGTTGTCCATTCGCTCTACATGCCCTAGTGAGCCAAGGTAAATGAAGTCCTTGACCACTCGAATTTGTAGCTGCCAATTGTGACGTTCGGGCCGAGACGTCGGTGTTGTGCGTCTTTTTTGGATGACAGCATATATTTCGTTTTACCCTCGTTAACGGGAAGACCCATTTTAGTAGCTTCTGCTTCCATGCTTTCGAGAGCATCATTGACGTCCCGCTGTGTTCGTCCAATTACGTCAATGGCATCCGTGTACGCAAGCAGTTGTGCAGACTTGAAATAGATCGTAAATCTTGTGTTGGCCAGTGAGTCTCGTATGATCTTTTCAGGCACGATGTTGTAGAATTTACGAGACAGTGCGTCACCTTATCTAAATCCTTTCTTAACATCGAAGGTCTCGGCTAATTCGCTACCGACCTTAATGGAACAGCGAGAGTTCTCCATTGTTCTCCATTGGGATATCAAAACTAGACATGGCGCTGTATAGCTCGTCTCTACGCACACTGTCATACGCGGCCTTAAAATCTACGAAAAGGTGATGACTGTCGATTTGGTATTCTTGGGTCTTCTCCAAGATCTGCCGCAGTGTGAATATTTTTTGTCTATTGTGGATTTACCTGGCCTGAAACCACACTGATACGAACCTATCAGATGATCCACAAAGGATTTCAGGCGTTCACACAGTACGGCAGAGAAGATCTTGTATGCGATATTACTTACTTACTTACTTATCAGGCCAGCGATCCATGGAGGATCTGAGCCTGAGCTATGGCTACTTCCATCCTCGACGGTCCCGGGCACGCTGCTTCCAGTTATCAAGACTAGGATGTCTTACATCCGCGATTACTTGGCCTTTATACCGGAGGTTCGGTCTTCCTCTTCTTCTCGAATCAGGAGGCTCGGAGTCGAAGACTCTCTTAGCTGGAGCGTAGATGTTCATACGCTCGATGTGGCCGAGCCAGTGTAGTCGACGGATCTTTGCCTTCTGGACTACATCCACATCTTTGTACAGCTCGTAGAGTTCGCGGTTGTGTCTTCTTCTCCATTCATCTTCCTCACAGACAGGACCGAATATCCGGCGCAGAAATTTTCTTTCAGCACCGCTTTCCTGCTTATCGTCCAGCTTTCGGCTCCGTACAGCAAGACTGGCAGTACATATGAGCGTTTTGTAAAGAATGACTTTGGTCTTTCGAGTGAGGAGTTTTGACCCCAGTTGTTTGGACAAGCCGAAGTAGCAGCGGTTGCCAAGGGCGATTCTATGCCGGACCTCCACTGTGGTGTCATTTGTGGAATTTACGTTTGCCCCGAGGTAGACAAACTCCTTAACTACCTCGAAATTGCAGCTGTCAATTGTTATGTTTTGTCCCAAGTGGTGAGCGACAGATTGGTTTTTGCTTGACAGCATGTATTTCGTTTTGTCCTCATTGATCTTAAGACCAATTCGTTTCGCCTGTTCTTCAATCGCCGTGAATGTCAAATGTTCACATGCCACGGCGAGAACACACGATGATGTTGATATCATCCGCGTATCCTAGCAGCTGGATGGACTTGTAAAAGATAGTGCCTTCCCTGTTGACGCCTGTCCGTCGCACTATCTGCTCCAGCACCAGGTTGAAGAAGTCACATGACAGCGCATCTCCTTGCCGAAATCCGGTGCATGCTTCGAATGGTTCCGAGGTCCGCATCGCGTGTTTTTTAGCGTGGCGCGACACAACTGGATCAGTTTTACCGGGATCCCGAATTCGGCCATCGCCCCAAACAGTGCTTCACGATGAATGCTGTCGTATGCGGCTTTGAAATCGATGAAAAGATGGTGTGTATCGATTTGAAACTCGTCTTTTCCAGGATTTGTCTAAGTGTGAAAATTTGGTCTATAGTTGATTTGCCGGGCCGGAAGCCGCACTGGCAGCTGCCGATTAGTGCGGTGCAAAATGGTTTTAGACGTTCACACAATACGCTGGACAGGATCTCGTATGCGACATTGAGCAGGGATATACCTCTATAGTTCTTGCAAGAGGTAGGATCGTCTTTTTTGTGGATGGGGCATATAGAGCTGGTATTCCAGTCGTCGGGCATGCTCTCATCTTCCCAAATTCTGCAGATGATCTGGTGCATGCTCCCTACCAGAACATCGCCGCCAGCCTTGAAGAGCTCTGATGGCAAGCCATCTGAGCCTGCGGCCTTGTTGTTCTTCAGCTTCTGAATAGCTGTGCCGACTTCTTCTATGCTGGGTGGGAGGACTACTTCAGCGGCTGGAGTTGGGATTTCCTCGGTCCCTACCACTCTCTCTTGGTCATGCTCGTTAAGCAGCTGCTGGAAGTGCTGCTTAAATACATCCACTATTCCCTGCGGGTCGGTGACAAGATTACCCTCCCAGTTTCGAAGAGCCAGGGTGCCCTTTTTGAAGCCTCCTGCAAGGCCTTTGGCTTTCTTGTAAAAGGCTCGTATTTTCTGTTTATCCCGAGACTCCTCGATATCCTTGAGCTGGGAGGCTGCGAAGATTCTTTTCTTTTGTCGCAGTAGTTTCTTCTCCTCCCTTCTTCTGGCTCGGTACTCTTCTCGCGCTGCCCTGGTTTTCCTCTGCAGCGCCTTTTGGTACGCCTCGTCGGTTGCTGCCTTTTTCTGCTCACACTCGCCATCATACCACGGGTTTCTTGTCGGGGGTGGTAGGTATCCTAAGGTGGTTTCGGCTACTTCCTGAATGGCTGAGCGGCAATGCAGCCACATATTATTGGCATTTGTGTTCGACGTAGGCATACCGTAGAGTCTTTCGCTCAGCTGCTCCCTGTAGACTCTGGCAACCTCCGGTGTGCTCAGGCGCCCAATGTCGAACCTCCTCCTGATGGGCTGGTGCAGCTTTCTGACATTGGACAGTCGAGCTCTGAATCTTTGCTACTACGAGGAAGTGGTCAGAATCGACATTTGCCCCTCTGAATGTTCGCACATCCAGGATGTTTGACGAGTGCCTTGCGTCAATGAGCTCATGGTCGATTTGGTTGGCAGTTCGACCGTCCGGAGATCGCCAGGTTGCTTGTGCTACTTATCACCGCATTACGAGGTGTCGCAAAGTCCGTGAGTCGGAAGCCGTTATCTTCCGCCAAGGGTGTTCTCCTTACCGATCTTGGCATTGAAGTCCCCGAGCACGATTTTAACATCGTACTCCGGACAAGCTCCGTAGGCGTTGTCCAGGAGGTCATAGAAGTCCTCCTTGATAGGGTCTTCAGCCTCGTCGGTAGGGGCGTGTGCACATATAAGGCTCATGTTATAAAATCTGCCTCTGATGCGGATCACAGCCAGGCGATCACTTATAGGTTTAAAGTCGATGTTATTCTATCCCCGGGAAAATAAACACAGTAGACTTTAATTTCCCTCTGATTTGTTAATTTTAGCTTAATTCTCAGATTTTCAGGATTGCCACACCTCCATCTCCTCTATCGGATCTATCACACCAATAGCATTTAAAGTCTCTTATGGATAAGCGTGAGTCTTGATTAAGCCAGGTTTCTGTAATTAAAGCAATGTTAACGCTTCAAGAATGCTTCTTGCATTCCAAGCAATAATATTTAACGTTTTAAAAATCACACGATCACACCCTCCAAAAATCGCACACAACTTTTATCTCGATAAGATTAAGAGCTTTCTCATCCGATTTCAATAGCGTCCATGCTTCTATGCCATAGAGCAAGACAGGGATTATTAAAGTGCCATATAAAGCCAACTTGCTCTTTCGAGAGAGGACTTTATTGCTCAATTGCCTCTTGAACCCTAGGTAACAGAGATTGGTAGAAGTAATTCTGCGTTTAATTTCGTTACTGACAGTATTGTCCCTGTTTATTGCGGAGCCGAGATAGACGAAGTCCTATATTACTTCAAAGTCTTTGCTGCCCATTGTGCCGGTCGATATGTACTTTGTACTTTGTTTTACGCTCGTTTACCGTTTCATTGACGCCTCGCTGTGTTCGGGAAATCACGTCAATGTCATCCGCATAAGCTGGCACGTGAACGGACTTTTAGAAGACCGTGCCTCTAGTGTTAACCTGTAAGCTTCGCACGATCTTCTCAAGTAAAATTCTGGAAAAGTCACATGACAGCGCGTCGCCTTGGCTAAAACCTTTTTTTTCTTACATTAAAGGTCTCAGTGAGTTCGTTGCCGACCTTGATGGAACAGCGAGAGTTCTCCATCGTTATCCTACACAATCTGACGAGCTTGGTGGTCGGAATGTCAAAACTAGACATGCGATTGTATAGCTCGACTCTATGCACGCTGCCCTTAGCCTTTAAATCGACAAATAGGTGGTGAGTGTCGATTTGCATTTCTTGGGCCTTTTCCAGAATCTGCCGCAGTGTGTAAATTTGGTCTACCGTGGACTTACCTGGCTTGAAACCGCGCTGATATGGACCTATGAGATTTTTGACGAACAGTTTTAGGCGTTCACATCTAACGGTAGAAAGGATATTGTACGCGATGTTAAGGAGACTGATCCCTCAGTTTCCTTTCTTGTAGACCGGACAAACGACACTGAGATTCCACTCTCCGAGCATGCTTCCTTTGGTGCATGTGCATAACCAGATCATCTCCAGATCATGACAAGCTGTACATTCTCGCCTCGACAGACTTTGGACCATCGTTTATATCCACTAGATAGCTGTTTTGGTAAAACTTTCGGACTCTATTCTTGCTGCAACACCCCTTCATCTCCTCGCCCGCGCTTTTTAAGCTTTTTTTTTCTTCCTGAGGAGCCGGTTCTCTTCCCTTCTTTTATGTTCGTATAGCCCAGCTCTATACAGCTCTCGTCGTTCGATGTCAAAAATGTATGCAGCCAATAGCACATCCGCATATATGTCATTAGCATACATATTATATCCCAAATTGTTATCGATATCGGATAAGGGAAATCAGCGCTATTGGGCGAAACAACAGCCCACGTGATACCCTTACCCCGTAGACCACTTAAAGCAATCTTCATAATCTGGTCTTATATTCAATCGGAAATAGGACGACGCGTAGGTATCTCACATTCTCTATAACTGGTAAAAGTAACCTAGTATGTCCAACACATGCAAGGTTTTAAAACAACTAAGGAGACTTGTTATAGATAGATTTGTATATTCAACACGGGCAGAGACAAACTAGTTGGACCCATACTGACATCAGATAGATGACAACGGATTTGGTGGCATGACGACAACGATTGCAATGGGCGCCTTCCTCGAATCGGCGCAGCACGCGTGGGTAGTGCGATATGAAATACAGAATGACATGCCGTAGATACAGCTGTACAAAAACAGCGCTATTCAAGCATCATCGTCATGATTTGCGACGTTAAGAAGCTAAGTATAGGATTTCCATTCCGCAATTTGCTTGTGCTTCAATGATTCCATTGACCATCGGTGCACCACGAAGCGGCAATAAATCAAAAAACTCTGCTCCAAATGGGAAATCGCTTGTCCCAGTTGCGATTGAAATGTCCGAACGTCCTTCGGGGGAGCTTAAGTCCACTATACATTTGGTACCTACTCGTACTTGCTGGTCTTATATATGTGTAGAGTATGGCAACATTTGAAAGTGAAATTTCCACATGCGCCACTTTGCACAGAGCATAGAGACTAGACTTGTCCAGATTTGGCTAAAGTCTACCGTTTGCTGGTTAGAGGCTTGTGGCGACTGGTGCGGTGGTGGCGATGGTGGCGACAAGACGTTCAATGCAATGACAGTTCGTGCCTTGTAAGGATCTGGCAAGTTAAACTATTAAAGTTATTAAAGATTTTAATTTCCTCAATTGGAGTTGATATCTTTGCCATTTGTAGATGATGGGCTGTTTCCAGTTTTTTTTTTTTCAATCGTTTTGTTTCTTGTTTTTTGCTTTTCGCGCAAATTAGGACATGGAAGCGGTTGTTGTTGTAAGTTGAGCTACCTCAGAACCTGATGTGTTACTGAGCGCTGCTGTTGCCGCCGTCGTCTTTATATGGTAAAGACGAAAAGACCAAGTGCTAGTGCTTGGATATCTTATGAATGGCAATCCGCAATGCATTATTGTTACAGGTTCATATGAACGTATACATAGAGCTAGTCACGTTAAATGAAATGTAGCTACGGCTACTTAGTGGAACATACTTTTGCCGACTGTGAGGGTATTCGACGCATGGGACTAATGAATTGAGTTAGATGGAAATACACTTTCTGGAATTAAAATAATTAAAGAAAAGAGTTGTAAACGCGTCACTTGTTTCTTGCTAATTAAAATTAAATTTCTGAGAGGGGGTAGAAGAAAAAACCGGCCAAGTGCGAGTCGGACTCGCGCACGAAGGGTTCCGTACCATCTGTATATATAAATATGAAAGAGACTATGTATGTTACCTCATCAAATGACAGATCTTGGTTGCAGGCAGGATTTTTCGGATGAAAATCATGTCTGTTGTATGGGAGCCCCCCTTAAATATACATTTTGTTTTGTTCTGTATTTGTCGTGGTAGCAGCAACAGACATACATCATCTGTGAAAATTTCAACTGTCTAACTATCACGGTTTATGAGATACAGCCTGGTGACAGACGGACGGATGGACGGACGTTTTACATTTAGGTACGGGACCCTAAAAACCATTGATTAAGCTCATCAAATGGCAGCTGAAATCGGCATTTTCCAAAAGTTGCTGTTTTACGTACCTGTTTTGGGGTCTTTGCTACTGGAATATTATACTGCTCGACAAACTTCTGGTATTATAGAGTTTAAAACCATCACTGAAGTGATGTAGATTGATGACTGAAGAGATACGGGGCCAAATGATCAGTTCAAGCTACGTTAGCTCCCATCTTACGCGATTGGAAGGAAGTATAGACAGAGGAAATATTTTAATTGGTCGTTCACCTCACTAAACGTAGCGATGATAAGAGCAAAGAAGCTCGTAATGACGGTTATAAGTTATTTGCAACTGTAAAGCCAAATAAAAGCAAACGAAAGCCAAAGAACCAAAGGAATTCTCACACCTCCCCCAAGGATCTGTGGTATGTTTGTCTATCATTCTTTGCACTAAAAACTTTGGAAAGGCTGATAGACTTACACATACGCCACAACTTGGATCCGTCCCTTATTTCTAAGGCACAGCACGCCTACTGTAAGGGTAGATCTTTCGAAACAGCCTTGCACACACTAGTGAAGAAAATCGAAAGATCAATCCATCTTAACATAACAGACTTCCTTGACATAGAAGGCGCCTTTAACAACGTCACTCCGAAAGCAATAATAGAAGGGCTAGAAAAGCTAAAGGTGGAGAGGACTCTGATAGAGCTGATCAGCGAATTATTACTAACATGCAAGATTGTCTCCAAATGGGGAAACCAAGTAGCCATCAGAGTGGTTACCAGGAGAACTCCGCAAGGAGGGGTTCTCTCACCTCTTCTCTAGAATGTAGTTATAAACGAACTACTAATTAGACTGGAGAAAGAAGGTCTGGACGTTATTGCCTACGCTGATGACGTTGCCATTTCAATTTCGGGTAAATACCTATCTACATTGAATGACCGTATGCAAATGGTATTCTCAATCTTTTGCAAATGGGCGCATAGCAACGGGCTCATGGTGAATCCCCAGAAAACGGAACTCGTGCTATTCACCGAAAAGCATAAAATCCTGGAACACTGCCCTATCACCTTGCTGGTACCAAGGTTAAACTATTCCTTCAATTCCAAATTCCTTGGCATTATACTAGATAGGAAATTAACCTGGAAGAAAGCCACAGGGAAAAAATGGGGATTCAACCCCTAGATCACCCTATGGCTCTACATCACGGTCGTTAGACCCATACTAATGTATGGAGTGATGGTCTGGTGGACTGCAGTGGACAAGACAACATACCACAAACAACTCGATTGAGATGTGGAAATTCGGGGCTAGTTACTAGGATTCGTTCAAAGATGTCCTCTTTATCCAGCTTCGCGTTGAAATCTTCTAGAACAAATTTGGTGTCATAGCTGGGATATTGAGTGTATGTTCTATCTAGGTTCTAGGGGGTCATAGAAGTCATCACTGACTCTGCCGTCTTGTTCTTTTGTGGGGGCGATAACGCATATCAAGTTGATGTTGCCGAAGATGCCTTTGGTGCGGATTGTTATGAGCCGTTCGCTCACATGACGGAAGCTTAGGAATTTTTTCGTAAGTCCACCTCGAACCACACATCCGAATCCAAATTGGTTTGTTTGATCTCCATGTGGCAGTTTCCGTCCCATCTTATGTCACAGCTTTTTATCCTCTTTTTACCCGGCTCATCCCATCGCACTTGGAGTGCGGTAATGTCTGCCTTATAGCAACTTACTTACTTAGTTAGATGGGGCTACAGTTCGGGGTGAACCAAGGCCTCAACCAACAAGCCTCTCCAGCTGGCACGATCTTTGGCCAGCTGCTTCCAGTGCCGCACGCCCAGGGTTGAGGTTCTATATCTCTTTTTCCCATGTGCATGTCACCTTAGATGCGGTCGTCCTAAGCTGCGTCATTCCTCGGGGTTGGAGTCAAAGACTCTTCGGGCCGGAGCGGTGATGTCCATTCGCTTTACATGGCCCAACCATCTTAAACGTTGGATCCGTAGACGTCTAACTAGGCCGATGTCGCTGTACAGCCCGTACAGCTCTTGGTTGAATCTTTTCCCCCACACTCCGTTTACACAAACGGGACCAAAGATTTCACGCAGAATTTTCCTCTCGAAACGTCCAAGAGCCTCTTCATCCGCTTTTGATAACGTCCAGGCCTCAGCGCCATAGAGGAGGACCGAGATGATTAAGGTTTTGTAAAGGAATACCTTAGTTTTTCGAGAGAGAGCTCTACTACTCAGTTGCCTCTTGAGCCCAAAGAAGCAGCGGTTGGCAAAAGTTATTCTGCGTTTTATCTCAGCGCTGGTATCGTTGCTGCTTGTCACTATCGAACCAAGGTAGACGAAGTCCTTGACTACTTCAAAAATATAGCTGCCGAAGGTGACGTTCTGACCAAGACGTCGGTGTTGCGCGTCTTGCTTTGATGATAGCATATGTTTGGTCTTGTCCCTATTTAGCCTTAGACCCACTTTTGCCGCTTCTGCTTCAATGCTTGTCCGTCCAATAACTCTGCGTAGGCAAGCAATTGTGCGGACTTGAAGTAGATCGTACCTCTTGTATTGTCCGCAGAGTCTCGCACGATCTTTTCAAGTATGATATTAAAGAAATCACATGACATTGCGTCACCCTGTCTAAGACTTTTTTGAAACATCGAAGGGGTCGGTTAGTTCAGCTCCAACCTTAATGGAGCAGCGAGAATTGTCCATGGTCATCCTGCACAATCCAATGAGTCTGGCAGGAATGTTAAAAAATAACATGGCTCTGTACAGCTCGTCTCTATTCACTGGTCTTCTCCAAGATCTGCCGTAGTGTAAATATTTGGTCTATCGTATTTTCCTGGCCCGAAACCACACTGGTAGGAACCCACCAGATTATCCACGAACGGTTTCAGGTGCTTATACAGTACGGCAGAGAAGATCTAGTACGCAATGTTCAGGAGATTTATTCATCTGTAATTGGCGCAGTCATAAGGGTCTCCTTACTTATGGACGGGGCAAACAGTGTTGAGATTCCATTCATCAGGCATGATGAGTTGGTGCATATTCCTGACTAGCTCATCGCCAGCTGCTTTAAATGGTTTCACGGGAAGTCCGGCTGCTCCAACAGCAGACTTAAGTTTCGTTATCGCTATTTTAACGTCGTCTAGGTCGAGTGGACGGGATTCTCTTTCATCTTCGTCCATTGTGAATGGTTCGTTCTGCCTGACGGCGGCATTTTTACTATCATCGCCGTTATACCAATGTTATGGTTTCAATCCAACTAGAAGGCCTGCCTACCGACCCGACAGCACTGAGAAAAATTTACGACCGTTTCCATGAGTGCATTAACGTCTCGGCTAATACGGTCGCCTTTGACCTCTCTAGTCTCGCCACTCATACTAGCTCTAAGCGCCTTGCCTACCTCCAAAAAGCTCGCAGGGATGCCAAAAACTATTATCGTCCCTAACTCTCTCGTCACAACCCCCCCTGAAGTTTTTCTCTCACTATACTACCAAAATGTAAGAGGCCTTCGTTCTAAAACCTCAACTGTCTACCTTAACTCTCTAACGCTTCCTTACGATATCTTCGCCTTAACCGAAACCAACCTCAATCCTAGCATTCTCGACTCCGAACTCTTCTCTTCCGACTTCGACGTTTTTCGCACTGACGGTGAACGTAATAACTCACTTCCCCTTGGGCGAGGTGTCCTTTTGTCTATCCATAGCCGCCTCAATGCGTCGGCTGTGGCAATCTCGAACTCTGCACCTTTTGAACTTGTCTGCGCAAAGATACCAGTCACCAAAAGCTTTATCTACATCCTTTGCTGTTACATCCGCCCATCTCAACCTGCCCAAGTCTACCAACTAGCTGTTGACACAATAGACTCTATTTTCTCAGACGCCGATCCAAGTGATGACTTCATCGTCGTGGGAGATTTCAATCTTCCATTCTTGCAATGGGCTCTTTCAGACGACGAGTGTTTCCTTGTCCCTATTAATGCTTCCTCTGACAAGGAAACTCTCTTTACTGACCGTCTTGTAGAGTCTAACCTATTTCAAATCAGTAGTGTCACCAATAATCTTGGAAGACAACTAGACCTCATATTTTCATCCGATGCCTACAACTCTGTCGTTACCGCAAGCACCCATCTACTGTCCACTCTGGACCAATATCATCCTCCCTTATCCCTTAAGTTCTCCTATAAAATAAACCAAACTTCCTCCACTTATGATCACTCCTTCTTTTTCAACTTCCGAAAGGCCGACTTCGCCTCACTTACCAAGTCAGTTAACGAGATAGACTTTAGCCTCTTCTTGAGCGAAAACACGCCTATTGCCATTGCATTAGACCTTTTCTACACCGCTCTCTTTAACTGCATCATCCAATTTGTTCCTTACGTCCCTCGAAAAAATTGTTTCTCAACGCCTCCCTGGTATAACAAAGAACTGCGTTCTCTCCGTAATACGAGAAATAAACTTTGGAAGAAGTTTTTAACGTCAAATTCCCCCTCTGATCATGCGAAGTACCAACAAGCCTCTCAACGCTTCTCTATCCTCTGTGACACCCTCTACAACTCATATCTTCAAAGAATGCAGACGTCCCTTATTACCGATCCTAGACGCTTCTACCAATTCATCAACCTCAAAAGAAAATCAGATGGGGTCCCTTCCACTCTCAAGTGGAACAACACTACCTCCGACGACCCCAAAATCGTCGCGAACCTTTTTGCCTCATTCTTTAGCCTTTCATTTAGCGACTGCAGTTATAAACCCGACCCCGTATTTTTCAGCTATATGAATAACTGCTCTCAGACATCGCTCTCCGTAATTGATATCAACGAGGACTTGGTTCACCACAAGATGAACCAACTTAAAGATGACTTCTCTCCGGGTCCCGATGGTCTCCCAGCCATTCTCCTCAAGAAATGTATCGCTTCCCTCTGCAAACCTCTCTCCATTCTCTTTCGCCTTTCCCTTCGTCAAGCTTCCTTTCCAACCGTTTGGAAAAATTCTTACATCTTCCCCACTCACAAAAAAGGTCCCAAGATGGATATTTCTAACTACAGACCGATTGCTAAATTGTCCGCTATCCCTAAGCTTTTCGAGTCCGTCGTGTATGATTCAATATTCTTCCACTGCAAATCCATCTTCTCCTCCCGGCAGCATGGTTTCTTAAAAGGCAGATCTACCACAACCAACCTTACCGAATTTGCCTCCAAAATACTTCTAACTCTGGAGCAAGGCAACGAGGTTGATGTTATCACTACTGACTTTGGTAAAGCTTTCGATAAGTTAAGCCATACATTAATTTATTTTAAATTAGAGGCTTTAGGCTTCCCGCCCCAAATCATATCATGGCTTAAATCGTACCTGGAGAATCGCCAATATAGAGTACTTTTCAGAAACTTTATCTCTGACCCCATCGTCGCCTCCTCTGGTGTTCCGCAAGGTAGTCATCTCGGCCCTTTAATATTTGTCCTCGCTGTTAACGATGTCGACCTTATATTAAAAGATTCCCATTTGTCAATATATGCAGACGACATGAAAATCAGCAAGACAATATCAACTCCTGCAGACTCGCTAGCACTCCAAAGCGACCTTGTATCCTTCGGTAATTGGTGTCATAACAACAACCTGGACCTCAACATCGGTAAATGCCAGTTCGTTACGTTCTCTCGGAAACGCTTTCCCTCTGCTCCTAGAACATATTATCTACTTAACGAGCCTGTACCCCACGTCTCCTTCATACGCGACCTAGGTATCATATGCGACAGAGAGCTAAACTTTGTCTCCCACATCAATCATATAATACACAAAGCTAATTCTGCCCTTGGTTTTATAAAACGTTGGTCTAAGGAATTCTCGAATCCCTACGTCACTAAATCCCTCTACATTATATACGTCAGACCTATCCTGGAATACGCCAGTCAAGTCTGGTCTCCGTATTACGTTAGCCATTCTGCACGAATTGAAGCTGTGCAAGGCAGATTTCTGCGTTTTGCCTTAAGAGGTCTCCCGTGGTCTGACAGGACTGTATTACCACAAAGGTTTACAAACCCTGAAAGCACGCCGTGAGGCAGCTGACATTCTCTTCATTTACCAGCTTATAGCTGGAATTATCGACTCTCCTGCCCTCCTTGAAATGATTTCGCTCAATACCAACCCTCGTCGCCTAAGATCAAGTCCACTTTTCAGACTTCCTCCTCATCGCACTAACTATGGCTACAACGAACCAATTTGTAGAATGTTACGTTTAGCCAACCATTCTCAAACATCCATTGACTTTCATTTATCTCTTCCATCCATTAAAAAGTCTCTCCTAAGGTCCAATTAAATAAAAAAAAAAAAAAAATCTAATCTAATCTAATCCCTATACCTCCCACACACCACTTCACCCTATTCTTCCGTAGGTTAAGTAGCTAGTATTTTAAGTTTAAATTTAAGTTTAGATTGTTTAAGGATAGCTTGTAAAAAGCTTAATAATAAATAAATAAATAAATAAATAAATATACAGTCTGCAGAAGTGGTTCTTCCACAATCTCAGCATCGACTGTGACTCCACTATTAGCTGTCCGTGCTCATCCCTGCAGGCTTCTGCTTTGGCTTTATAGCCTTGGCATGTTCGTCTTACTCGATCTCGCGCTTCTCGTGCTCCTTCTCTTTTCTTCTCAGAAACGCATGCTCCTCTCGCCTTTTCTGTTCATAGAGTTCGCGGACAGCTCTCGTCCATCGATGCAGTGTAGCCATGTATGCATTCTGTTTCCCTACATTTCCCTGTCTGCACTCGTCATCAAACCAGGGGTTTCTCGAAGGTGGGACTTGAAACCAAGTACATCTGAGGCGGCCTCTCTGATGGCGTTCTGACAACGTCTCCATTGCTGTTCTTTGGTTTGTACAGATTGCATCGGGACTTGAGAGAGTTTGAGGGAGACTTGATGGGCGAAGGCCCTGGCGG
The DNA here is from genome assembly GCA_951905685.1 of Eumerus sabulonum. Lineage (NCBI taxonomy): Eukaryota > Metazoa > Arthropoda > Insecta > Diptera > Syrphidae > Eumerus > Eumerus sabulonum. The sequence continues at coordinate 196,037,164 of OX645060.1, forward strand.
TTTCCTGCGATTGCAGCTTCCCGACGTTAAATGTTGGTGTTCTTACTCGACTCCGTTGATTCCGAGAACTTCGTATCCGTACCTTGGCTGCAACAAAGTAATGATCCGAGTCGATGTTGGCTGTCGATCGCAATGTGATAAATTTGATTGGTTGTCGATTGATCGGGGGACCGTTAGGTCCCCTTATGGATGGTGAGGTGTGTGAATCGTGTACTTGCTACTACGAGATTATGTCCCGCCATAAAGTCCACAAGCCTTAGTCCATTTTCTGACTTGGTTTTGTGTACGCTGTGCTCTCCTATGACTCGTTCAAAAATAGCTTCCTTACCCAGCTTCACATTGAAATCTCCTAGAACGATTTGGTTTCATAGCTGGGACATTGGGCATATGTTCTCTCTAGAAGATCATTGAATTCATCTTTATGTCGGTCGTCCTTCTCCTCTGTGGGAACGTGGACACATATTAAGCTTATATTGCCAAGATTGGCCTTAATGCGGATAGTTATGAGACGTTCGCTTACATACTGGAAGCTTAAGAGTTTTTTCCTGAATCTGCCTCTAATAAGAAACCCGCATCCGAATAAGCGTTGTTTGTTTTCCTTTTAGTAGTTTCCGTAGCAGATACTACAGTTTTTCATCCGCTTTTTTTCTGGCCCATCTCATCGTACTTCTTGGGGCACGGTAATGTCTGCCTTATAGCAGTCTGATAAGTTGACCAGTTTTCCGGCCGCGCCTGATCTGTTGAGGGACCTAACGTTCCAGGTGCAAATCTGGAATTCGTTTCCTTTTAGACGTTTGCGGAGGTCGTCAACATGTAATCCGTCCGTATCCGAGGCTTTTGGTTGTCTCTGAACAAATATTTGTTTTACGCGATAGGGATGTTGACCCTAAGGTTCTTATTTACGCAAAGAACAAAGGGCCGGCTGAGCCGTTCTTCATCGGCCTGAGTTCCAAATATGTTGTAGTAGCCCGAAAAAAGGTGTTCACCAGGTAGTTCTTCTCGCTCGAACCGTGGGCGCCGCCGCTGACTCCGTCTTGTGAATTCTTCCGCCGCCGTCCCGAAAAAAAACTGAGCCCTGGTGGCGACTCAAACTCCCCCCTCTCTCGTTTGCTGACCCCAACAACCTTACAAAGAAATTTACCCAATCTACAATTGAGGTACTAGGCACCCAGGACCCACCTCGTGTGGGTGAGAGTAAGAGTTGGCAGACAGAGGCTGGATTGTCGGCGCCCTTTAGCACCCTTATAGCAGCTTAGGGCTTTTTCTAACTGTTGGGCTGTACCCGATCTATTAAGGGACCTAACATTTCAGGCGCAGAACCGATACCCCTGTCCTTTTATACGTTTGCATGTAGTCCGTCCGTTAAGTCCGATGCATGTGGTGGTCTCCGAGTTTTTCAGGGTTACGGCTTACTAGGCCGCAGCCCAATCGAATAAACCGGTTTTTTTTGGAGCAAGAAACTCGAGGTCTTTTTAGTGAGTCAAATCTCACACTACTCTGAGCACGCACTTTACTTACTCATAGTGTGTTAGGGAGATTTTGATCAACCCTCGCAGAAAAAAAAAACTGAAGCCTCTTAATTCTTCTTCTTCTTAATGGGCACTACAGTTCGGGGTGAACCTGGGCCTCAACCAACATGCCCCTCCAACTAGCACAATCTTTTGCTAGCCTTTTCCATTGCCGCACACCTAGTTGGCTGAGGTCCCCTTCCACCTGTGTGCGCCATCTTAAGTGCGGCCGTCCTCTGCTGCTTCCCCTCTCGGGGTTGGATTTAAAGACTCTCCGGGCTGGAGCTGTGGTGTCCATTCGCTCTACATGGCCCAGCCATCTTAGGCGTTGAATCCGTAGACGCCTGACTAGTCTCATGTCGCTGTACAGCCCGTAAAGTTTGTGGTTGAATCTTCTCCTCCATCCCCCGTCTGCGTTTATAGGCCCGAAAATCACGCACAAAATCTTTCTCTCGAACCGACCAAGGGCCTCCTCATCCGCTTTTGATAGTGCCCATGCTTCTGCGCCGTACAACAGGACCGCGATGATAAGGGTCTTATATTGAGTTAACTTTGTCGTTCGGGAGAGGGCTCTATTATTCAGTTGCCTCCTGAGCCCAAACCAACAGCGATTGGCAAGAGTGATTCTGCGTTTGATTTCAGAACTGATGTCGTTGTTCCAGGTCACTGCGGAGCCAAGGTAGACGAAGTCTTTTACTACCTCGAACTTATACCTGCCAATACAAACGTTCTGGCCACGACGTCAATGGTGAGCGTCCTTTTTTGATGACAGCATATATTTAGTTTTGAGGGCGCCGTGGCGCAGTGGTTAGTGTGTTCGACTCTAACGCACGATGAGCGAGTTCGGATACCGAAAACACTAACGCCATCGAATGTTTATTTCGCGGCATCCCTCCTCGGCGGGGTACTGGCAATACCCCCCGTAGTATACTTGTCTTGAAAAAGCTTCTCGACTCACGCCGTTCGGAATCGGGATTAAATTGTAGGTTTTTTTCACATATGTAAAAAATAGAATCACTCACAACATGGGTGGATTGAAAGGAAGCTTGGCTCTGGTCCTTCATGGGCTGTAACGCCACCAAGTTTTGACCTCGTTTACCGCCAGACCAACTTTCGCCGCCTCGAACTCAATACTCGCAAACACCTCATTGACATCGCGCTGTGATCTACCTATTATGTCAATATCGTCGGCGTATGCAAGGAGTTGCGAGGATTTGAAATAGATTGTGCCTCTTGTAATGGCCAGTAATTTTTGCACAATCATTCCTAATATCATGTTGAAGAAATCACACGACAGCGCATCGCCCTGCCTAAATCCTTTTTTGACATCAAAACAATCGGTAAGGTGTTCACCAATCGGATGGAGCAGGGAGCATTCTCCAAAGGCATCCTGCATAGTCTGACGAGTTTAGCAGGTATGTCAAAGGTAGACATAGTGTTGTATAGCTCGTCTCTAATTACGCTCTCGTATGCGGCTTTGAAGTCGACAAATAGGTGGTGAGTGTCGACTTGGAATTCATTGGTCTTTTCCAGGATCTGCCGTAGTGTGAAGATTTGGTCGATGGTGGACTTCCCTGGTCTGAATCCACACGGATAAGGACCTGTCAGCTTATTTACAAAAGGCTTCAGGCGTTCACACAAAACGACAGAGAAGATTTTGTAGGCGATGTTAGGGAGACTTATTCCTCTATACGTAGTTGGCGCAATCAGAGGGGTCTCTTTTCTTGTGGATTGATGGTGAGACTCCATTCCTCGGGCACGCTTTCCTCTGACCATATCTTACAGATGAGCTGGTGCATGCTCCTAACCAGGCCATCCCCAGCTGCCTTAAAGAGCTCAGCAGACAGTCCGTCTGCGCCAGCCTCTTAATTGCTACACATTTAAAAAAAAAAATAATTCTGTCACGTATTAGTTTAAATAAAAAAAAGAGTTTCTCGTAAGCTCTATGCTCAATGTAATAATCGTGGGAGCCTTACATTGACGTTTTTTTATCGGATTTATATGAAATATCTTTACCCCGCAATAATTCTATTCCAAGGTCCACATAAAGCTACAGCTGGAGTGTACAGTGTAGACCAAAAATGAATCATGAATTCACCAAAAATGTTACCCACTGTACGTCGCATTTAATTTCCATCGAAAATGTATCTGCAACATTCCCAGAAACCTCATCGCCCACAACCAAGTAGCAACAAGTACCAACACCAACATCGGCACCAGCATAAGCACCTTCAACAGCACCAGCAACAGTGTAGTGATAGTATGCCTTCGCCCAAACACCGTCAAAATCCGATCGATCCAAACACCACAAGACCGAGTGAGACAACATCTCGTGCCACGATCGTATTTCATCATGCAACAAGTATTCATTCGACAAAGATAAACACCTATCTACACATCTCGTCACTTGTTTTCTTCGGCGTGACCGAGACAACTACCTAGAATCGAAAGTGAGACAACCAGTGCTTAAAAAAAACAAAAAAAAAGAAATTAAATAAAACCAAGAAAAGTAATATGTACGTCCTATGTGGGCAAACTAATTTCTCTGCTCAGTTTAGCTCAAGCAGGCAGTTTGTTCGTGTCGTATCCGTAAGTGACGGCGACTCTTGGATTAATAAAATAATAACAATAAATCACCTCTGGACAGGACGTTTTTCTTTTATCTTCTCTACGCAACAAACTAACTTTTGAGAATACATATCCGATCGTTTAAATCTCGGAACAATATATTCTCAAACGATCTTTTGCTAAAACTCTTCAGATAGTATACTTTTTTCGTATGATATTTTCCCCCCTACAATCGCTCTTTCGCATCCATTATTCGTATATAAAGTGCAGGTCCAAAGAGAGCGATCGTCTAACATATTATGACAGCAAATTTTAATAAAAATTTCCTTGCCGCTTCTGGAAAACATACTGATCGTTTACTTCGAAAAAGTGTGATCGCAGATAATCGAGTTTAATATTCAGCAACGGCGGATATATGTAAACACCGTCGAGAAAAATTGAAAAATTTCGTGAAAAACCCAAAGAGAATATTTTGTACACACATATCTGAATAATTATCCGGAAAGTGTTGTTGAGATTCAGGAATTCAGAATTCAAGTGCAGTGTTGTTGGTTTTATTTTCCATTTTAAGTTAAAAATATGTTTATTGAAGTCGAAAAAGTGCAATAAATCTAGAGAGAAAAATAAATAAAATAAAAAGCAACGAGCATCGCAAGCGAATAAATATTTTCTAGTGTAAACAGAATAGATAGTATCTATCGCAGCACAACGCGCGACGAGTACCTGTTAGGGCGATTAGATCTTTTTCATCGCCAGCAATATAGAAAATTCCAAGAATTTGGTTTTTTTCTTCCCTTTATCCTATTTTATTTCGATTGTTATTTATATTTAGATTTTTTTTTTTTATTTCTATCTTTTCTTCTTACTACACATAGTATAAGGAAGAGATATAAAAGTAAGAAATATTAAAACCGCGTCAAGTGCGAGAAAGAGAGCGAATAGTGTGTGATAGTAGTAATTTAAAACGGCAAAATGAGTGTCTGCGAAAATAACAATATACAACAAAATACACAGAGCATAGCCGACTATCTGGCTCAGCTACTTAAGGACAGGAAACAATTGGCAGCTTTTCCAAATGTTTTCAATCACGTGGAACGTTTATTGGACGAAGGTGAGTACATTACGCACTACTGTTTCTTTTCTTTTCCCCATCCCGGTAAGAATCTGTCTTTCTCACTCTCCGGACTGGCTACTGGCTGGCAAGCCTTTCTTCCTGCGCCGGGTTCGAACTTCGAATTCCTGTTTCCGATGATGTTATTGCACAAGCGAACAAGTGCAACATGGGTGAAGCCCTTTTTTTTTTTTTCTTATGATTTCCCTCTTTTCATCATGGGCTAAGATTAGGTTGATGACCTTTCTAATGGAGGTCTACTCTTTTCGTTTTCGTATGACGTTCGAAACGTGCGTTATGTGTGAGAGGCACAGAACAAAAGCAAGCAGAGCACGCAATGTGACTTTGGGACAAGATCATTGTTATTATCAGTGTTCAGCATCTTGATGATGCGGGGCTGTGTGCCGTTCGTTGATTGCGAGAATATGTTGACAACCTAACCTAGAATTATGCGCCCATACTTAATCATCCCATACAGTGGATCAAATTGTGTTTTATGGAAATTTGTGGTTTTGGTTTAGCTTTGCTAACTGATAAGATATTATGCTTTTCGTTGCATATTTCCAGCTAGGTTAGGTTAGGTAAATGGGTGCCCTAATGACGAAAACCCAAGGCTCACGTAGACTACCTTGATACCTAGACATTTACCGTTGAGATGAACCAATTTCTTTTTTCTTCTTTTGGTGGCGTTACAGCCCATGAAGGACCAGAGCTACGCTTCTCTTCAATCACCCACGGTGTGTGTGCTTTATTTTTCCCACAGGTGAAACGGACCTGCAGTTTTAATGCCGATTCCGAACGGCGTGAGTCGAAAAGCTTTTTCCAGTTCGAGATCCGAACTCGCTCATCGTGCGTCAGAGTCTAACACACTAATTACTGCGCCACGGCTGAACCAACTAGACGAGGATAAAAATCCCAGTATTCTGTTCAGCCCAATATTACCTACAGCTGTGTTCAAAATAATAGTATTGTCCTCTAGCAAAGAAAACGAATATTTCCAAAAAAGTACCGTTAATGATTTTTTTCTGTTAAAATAGTAGGAATACAAAATAGAATACAAATTCATTACTTTCTAAACTAAATTGGCATGGAAAAGTCATTGTTCAAAAAAATAGTAGTACTAACATCATCATGAGAGCACCGTGGCGCAGTGGGTAGTGTGTTGGCCTCTGACGCCGATGACACGGGATCGAATCCTGACACAGCCGTGTCATCGAACGTGTTTTTCACGGTGTTTCTCCTCAGCGGGGCTCTGACAAAACCCCCCGTAGTAAAATTGTCATGAAAAGCTTCTCGAAATTCGCCGTTCGGAACCGGCAATAAACTGTAGGTCCCTTTCACCTATGGGAAAATGAAATCACACCCAACATGGGTGATTGAGAGAGAAGCTCGGCTCAGGTCCTTCATTGACTATAACGCCAACACACATACAGATGCCCCACACTCTGAAAGGCCAAATGTTGATGAAATCATGAAAATAGTTGAGTTCAACCATCATGTGAGCACTGTATCGAATGCCCAATAGTTACATATTATACTAAAAAGCATTTGTGACCAGTTGAATAAATAGTGGGCGCCACATGAGTTAACACAAAAAAAGATATGTTGTACCAAATTTCCATCTGTGAGTAACTACTGAATTGCAACCCATTTCTCAAGCAGATATACTCACCAATATACTCTGAAGCCCGCTTTCGGACGTACTGTCAAATATAGAGAATCTTTCATTAACCGAACCACACGAATCTGGAACTCCCTGCCGGATTCGGTTTTCCCCCCTCAATGCAACATGCAAGCATTTAAGATCAATGTCCATCGGCATCTCCTCTATTCCTCTTCCTCTCTACCTTCTGCCCGCACTGTGTCGCCGACATAATAAGGTTATTAGACCTTGAGTGCGCGCAAATTATTAAAAAAAAAAAAAAAAAAAAAGCAGATGGTGAGGGAAAGTGGATCACTTTTGACAACGATCTTGCTCGACTCGAATCGTGGTGACACAAGGCAAATGGGGACAAGATTAACGGTCAGCAAGTTTGCTGCTTGTTTGCTAGTATTGGCAATTTGAACCTTTGAAAGAAAAAATCGCTTAAAATCGATAATTTTGTTCAATAGGAGAGAAATTGTATTCTTTCAGGATAATGCCAGCTCGTTAGTGACTCGCTAGAGGCTTCAGAATCTTGGTTGTTTCCGCTTTATAGTCTGGATCTGGCGTCAAGTGATTACCTCCCGCTCCTGTCCATGGCAAACGAGGCTTCTGAAAAACGACTATCCCATTTTTTTTTTCAAGGGGGACGGGGGTTTCTATACCACCAACATGGTAACAAATTATCTAATAAAACGGTGCATATTTGATCTAAATCGTATTCATCTAACTATGCCAAGTAAAGCCCTTAATTTCAACCAAAAATAATGTATTTCTTTTTACTACAACTATAATAACGTGATCATGATTACTACGTAGCTCTACGTAGTACTACGAGCTCTTTTTAACTCCAAAATTAACTTCAAAAATTCAGGAGCTACCAGAGCGTCCTAGCTTACAATAGTATAGAGGCTAGTTTTATTATGGTATCGTGAAGTTTCCTAGCAGGAATAGTCGTAGCTTAACTGATTTGCGATTGCAGATAAATAGGCTTAAAAAAAAAAATGTCCGCAAAGGGTGCCTTTAGCAGTACAAAAATTATGTCGAATATGGACAAAATATCACTTTAGTGCCGTCTGTCTGTCAATTCAGAAAAATAAGGTAAACATTTAAAGCAGGAAGGTATCTGAAATAAACGACGGAGTGCGACAAGTTATTTAACTTTCTAAACCAGGCTAGGTTGACTAGGTTAATTTTAGTTCCCCAAAATTAAGGATTTGTACTAAATTTGATTAATTAATTTATTTAGTTACATGGTTGTAGCTAACTTGAAAAATACCTATGTACATACAAACATACAGAGGACGTCCTTCTAAAACATCAGACAAGGACAATAGGCGATTGATCAGAAAAGCGCAAACGAATCCCTTTATGCCATCTAAAGACATCAAAATAGAGACAGGGCTGGAAGTGAGTGCCAGAACAGTTCGACGTATTCTGGTGGATGCTAAGCTGTATGCTCGGGCTCCAAGAAAAGTGCCACTCCTAAAAAAATACACCTCCAAAATTGATTAGCTTTCGCCAGGTTGTATAACATGCCACAGGATCCATTACGGTCGGTCAAGTAGTGGCGGAATGTACTTTGGAGTGACGAGACTTAAATTAATTTGTTTGGTATGGATGGGAAACATTTTGTTCGTCGTCCAGAAGGTCAAGCGTATAATCCAAAGTACACAAAACCAACCGTGAAGCATGGCGAAGGCAGTCTGATGTTATGGGGCTGTTTTTCTTGGTACTGCGTTGGTCCATTACATCGGATAGAAGGAATAATGAATAATGACCAAGGAAAAGTACGTCGAGATATTGAAGGGTGTTATGCTGCCATATGCGGAAGATCATAAGCCACTTAAATGGCGTTTTCAGCAGGATAATGACCCGAAACATTCGGCGAAATATACCAAGCTTTGGTTTGAGCGCAACCTCCTTCATGTTTTACAGTGGCCTTCTCAGTCACCCGACTTAAACCCGATAGAGAACCTTTGAAATGACCTGAAGGTAGAAGTCGCCAAGTTTCGCCCTGCAAATGTCAACGAATTGTGGAATATCGTCTAGGAATGTTGGTATTCCATATCTTTATGGAAAGATGGAAAGATGCCAAAAACTAGTAGATTCCATGACCAGAAGAATGGAGGCGGTCATTGAACATAAAGGATATGCTATCAAATATTAAGTATACCTCTTAGTATACCTGGTTGCTATTATTTTGTATGTATGAATGGGCAACTTTGTTTTTGGTGGTGTTACAGCCCATGCAGGACCAGACCAAGCTTCTCTCAATCACTCATGTTGTGCGTGATTTATTTTCTCATAGGTTAAAGGGACCTACAGTTTAATGCCGATTCCGAACGGAGTGAGTCGAGAAGCTTTTTCATAGCAAGTATACTACGGGGGGTTTTGCCAGGATCCTGTCGAGGAGAGACGCTGCGAAATCAGCATTCGATGACGTTGGTGTTATCGGGATCCAAATTCGCGCATCGTGCGTCAGAGTCCAACACACTAAACAATATCTACGAAAGGGTAGGACTGTTTTAATGTGTATAAGCAGTGATAATAGCGCTGGGTAGACTTTTGCATACCTGTAAATGAATATATTCAGTTTCTAGAACTATACCTCGACTCAATCGACCAAATTTTGTTCCTAAGGCAAGTTAAAATGATCAAAAGAGATTGTCCAGCAAACTCATTTTAATTGATTGTTTCAAAACCCCCACAGAATGATGAGCAGTAAAAATAAATGTCGCATGATCACATCTTTGAATCACTGTATCAGAAATGTATTTTTGTTGATATTCTGTTACTCCTTCCTCGCCGTCGTATCTCTGTATGCTGCACACACAAATAGATTTTCTTTCTATATTTACCATCGTTCGTGTTTGTATTACGAGTATATTGTTTCGAGATGCTTTTGTTTTTGAACTGTTCTCTCTCGCACCATCTCGGCTCGACTCTCGGACGCACGCACATCGATTTCACTTGACTCACCTCCAGCTTCAGTCAGCATCATCATCCGCATTGCTATTGTTGTTTTTCTCTCAACGTTGCCTCATCGTGGTATGGGGTAGAGATAAAAACGAAATATAACATTTTGTCCCCCCCTGCTCCCTCTCGTTGAAGGTAGTATATTCGACGAAAATAGATAGATATGTATGGATGTATGTATGTACATTTAAACAAATGAAATCAAATGAGAAAATCTACGGAAAAACCACGCATGCGTCAATGACTTTTAATGAAAAGGACGACAAACACAGACAAAAGGAGAAAAAAGAAGAAGATCTGAAATGAAAATAAAATTAAATGAATCTGAATGAAAATGGTTGTTACTGGTCGCGTCTGTAGTCTGGCAGTGACGTGCTTTATGGAAATATTGTATCTCATTCCCATTTCTACAGATGCTCTGTAAATATTTATTTTTTATTTATTTTTTTGTCCAGAAACGAGAAGAGATTCCATATTTTGGATTTTGTATAGAAAACCTAAATAACATACACGCGCTGCAGATGAAGTCATTCTAAAGGGGGTGCATGGCTATAAAAAAAAATGAACTGGAAATTAATAGATTAATGACTCCCTTCGATGCTGTGGGTCTGGTTTTATTTACATTCACGGATATTTACAGAAATGGAAACACAGATACACAGAGAGATATTTGTACATATTTTATCTGAAATATGTAAATGAAAAGGGATCTGTTGGGTGTGTTTTTTAGAATATTGAACTGCTAATTAATAGTAGAGAGTGTGTACCCATATAGGCAGGGAAGTAAAGGGCATCGTTGCGCAGTGGTTAGTGTGTTGGATTCTGGTACAGGATGAGCGAGTTCGGATCCCAAAAACACAAACGCCATCGAATGTTTATTTCGCAACGTTCCTCCTCGGCGGGCTACTGGCAAAACCCCCCGTAGTAAACTTGCCATGAAAAAGCTTCTCGACTCACGCCGGCTGTTCCGAATCGGCATTAAACTTTAGGTCCCTTTCACCTGAATGAAAAATAATTCACACACAACATGGGTGATTGAAAGAAGCTTGTCTCTGGTCCTTCATGGGCTGTAACGCCACCCACTCTTTGATGATCGATAACCTAGATGTTATGCTTGGCTTTATTTATTTCTGATGATTCAATATACATTTTTGCACGCAAGCACTTTGATTACTCCACCTTAATTCACAATCCTCCGTACAATATTGCAATATACAGGGTGCCCCACGAGCAGTGTGCCAAAAAGCTAGAGCGTGTAGATCTGGTCAAGACAAGAAAAAAATCGTATGGGAGGGCGGGCTATTCCGTCCCGTTTAGCTGGGAGAAGCAAATTTCTAAAAAAAAATTACTTACTTTGAAAAAAAAAAAAATCAACGGTTACATCGACAATGCCGTGATATGTATGTATGTATGTTGGCGTTATAGTCCATGAAAGACCTGAGCCGAGCTTCTCTCAATCACCCATATTGTGTGTGATTTCATTTTCCCATAGGTGAAAGGGACCTGCAGTTTATTGCCGGTTCCAAACGGCGAATTTCGAGAAGCTTTTCATGACGATTTTACTACAGGGGGTTTCGTCAGATCCCCGCTGAGGAGAAACACCGTGAAAAACACGTTCGATGACATGGCTGTGTCGGGATTCGATCCCGTCTCATCGGCGTCAGAGGCCAACACACTACCCACTGCGCCACGGTGCTCTCAATGCCGTGATATACATTTTTATAAAGCCAGAAACCTCTTCTTTCATCGTGTTTCTAAACGAAGTTGTTTTAAGGAATAGTTTTTGAGAAATTAATTTTCAAACTCAAAATTTAGAAAAAAAAAAAATTGGAACTAATTTTTTTTTAAATTGTATGTAATGAGGGCGCCGTGGCGCAGTGGTTAGTGTGTTGGACTCTGGCGCACGATGAGCGAGTTCGGATCCCGATAACACCAACGCCATCGAATGTCTATTTCGCGGCGTCCCTCCTCGGCGGGGTACTGGCAAAACCCCCCGTAGTATATTTTGCCTGGAAAAAAAGCTTCTCGACTCAAGCCGTTCGGAATCGGCATTAAACTGTAGGTCCCTTTCACCTGTGTGAAAAATAAATCACACACAACATGGGTGATTGAGAGAAGCTTGGCTCTGGTCCTTCATGGGCTGTAACGCCAACAAAGAAGAAGATGTAATTAAGTACTAATTTTTTTTTAAATTCAATTCTCTTATCAGATTTTAGTTAAAAACAGAAAACCGGATGCAAAAATGTCTTGTAGTTTTTGGGAAATAAAAAAAACAAAACCCAAATCACTGTTTTCTAAGAAAAGCCATATTTTTTGGTTTTAACGCGCGTAGGCAAATTAATGTATGAAACATTGACCTCTTTTTTATTGTTTTTATAAAATTCGGAGTTTTATTATAATAAATTTTCATTATTATAATATTTTTTAGAAGGCAAATGTTTTGAAAATGCTATAAAAAAACTACTGAATATTTTCTCAAATTTCTTTTTTTATTTGAAAGTACAATCTTTCCGGTTAATAATGGAAAATAATTTCATTCAAACGGCTGCCTCGGCTGGCCATGCAGTAGCCTACACAATCGGTCCAATTTTTAAGCACATTATCGATTGTGTGCAGCTGTATTTCACCAATGGCTTCACGAATATTGTCCTTTAAAGCGTCAATTGTCTCTGGCTTGTCGGCGTAACACTTATCTTTGACGGCAACCCACAAATAATAGTCCAACGGTGTCAAATCGCAGCTCCGAGGTGGCCAAACAACATCAGCTCTGCGGCTGATAATGCGATCTTCAAAAACAGGGCGCAAAACATCGAGTGTAGCTTCGGCTGTGTGGCACGTAGCGTCGTCCTGTTGAAACCAAATGTTGCCAATATCCTCCTCTTCAATTTTTGTGAACAAAAATTCGTTCAACATGGCCCGATAACGATCGCCATTGACTGTAACGGCCACTCCTTGCTCATTTTCGAAGAAAAATGGCCCAATTATGCCTCTGAACCAAAATGCGCACCAAACAGTGGCTCGTTTTGGGTGCACCGGCTTTTCAATGTATGCGTGCGGGTTTTCTGTGCCCCAAATGCGACAATTTTGCTTGTTTACATACCCGACAAGATAAAAATGAGTTTCATCTGAAAAGATGATTTTTTGGGCAAAATCGGCATCTTCTGTAAGTCGATCGCAGGCCCACTTAGCGAAGCGAAAACGCATTGGATGGTCAGTTGGCTTCAACTCCTGAACCAATTGGACTTTGTATGGCGTCATACCAAGGTCTTTATGCAAAATTCTTCTCAATGATGTCTCCGAAATGTTCAATTGTTGAGAACGACGGTGAATTGATGTTGATGGCGTTTAACGCACATTTTCTGCCGCAGCAGCAATATTCTCGGGTGTACGCACTGTTTTTGGCTTTTCACGCTTTGGTTTATCGATGAGGATGCCAGTTTCTTTCACTTATTTCACAAGATAACGAACATACGGAGCTGACGGTGCTTCTCTTCTTCCAAAATCCGTACGCAATTTTCGTACACATTCTGCAACATTACCATGATTTTCAAAGTAATGTCGCAATATTTCCCAGCGTTGTTCAAGCGTATACACAACCATATTCGTTCAGCGGAAGGATAAAACTAATTATCTGTCAAATCAGACATGAGCTAAGTGTTACCATTCACGAAATAAGCACTACTTGGAAAAAAAAAAACGTTAGATGGCGGATCCTTTATCTCCTTCTAATGGCTGCACATAAGTCTATGCTTGATAAACTTTCCTGCAATTTGACTCTATCGAACCTCAATCCGTTCTTTCAGTTGTTCCAAAGATACTATTTCCACTTCGTAAACATAATTCTTCATGAATCCCCACACATAAAAAAAACTAGAGGAGTTAAATCTGGTGATCTAGGTGGGGCCCCTTCTTCCGATCCAACGGTCACTAAAATGATCATCCAGCCAGCTTCTAATCTGTAAGCTATAGTGTGCTGGTGCTCCATCTTGCTGGTAGATTATATTATCTGCTATCGCTAAGGGAACGTTGTCCATCAAATCGGGCAAAAGGTCTCGTAGGAATTGCAGGTATGATTCTCCATTAATAACGGCATTCAAAAACCGGGGCCCGATTACAGTTTGTCCAACAATACCAAGCCAAACATTACAGCTAAAGCGATGTTGTGATTTATTTTGTTTTTTGTTGTGTGGATTGGTGCTACGCCAATGACGCAAATTGTGGAAATTAGTAACCCCATCTCTGGTAAACTTTGCTTCATCCGTCGAGAACATCCTTGCAAAATCGTTTCGTTCAGTTTCTTCTCGAAGCAGTAATGATCGACAAAATGCTACTGTCAAAAACAAAAACTCGTTTGAGGTGAGTTCCTGAACTGGCGTAAAATGGTACGGGTGTAAGTTTTCGGTCTGAAGCACTCTCCATACTCTGGATTTGGTCTTCCTTGTACTAAGGGAGGGATTACGTCGGACCAAATTTAAAATTCTTTTATCTAAGATTGCTGATCCATCTGTAATTGATCTTTCGCTTCTTCGATGCTCTAGCACTCGGTGCTCTCGCAGGCGTACATAGGTGGATTCTTGAAAACATGCTACGACTGGGACACCTCCGATTGGGAAATCTTTCAGCGTAGAGTCTTTCGGCTTCACGATCTCGACCATTACCTAAACCGTAGCAGAAGTGCATGTCCGTTAATTCTTCTCGAGAGTATGAGTTTGACATCGTAATGTGTTGATGAGTTTACATCCAATTTGGAAATGATTTTTTATTAAAAATGCGATGCCTTTTATTTACATTTGGATTGCAAATATTTTGCATTTCAATAAAGAAAAATTGCGGTTTTATTGTCTTAAGGTCCTAGCGGGTAGAACCCATCGGCGGCGGGCGGACCCAGATGAAATTGACAGGTCAGTTTTCAGGCGTTATCAATGAAAAAAAGAAAGGATTATTCCAGGGCTACTCCATACCTACACCATTTTACATTTCACCCCATTTCATTACTTCTTTAATTGGAGTTTAATAAAGAAGATTAATAATTCGTATGACCATCGCGGGCCTTGATAACGGCTTGAACTCTGTGAGGCATAGAAGTTACTAATTGTTGGCAGTATCCTACTGTGATGCCATTTTTAAATTCTTCTTTGTTCTTTGGATTTCTCGCAGCTATAACCAACGCGGAATTTGGTCGGCTCTCGTCCTATCTAGGTCTAGGACAACCACCCCTGAGAGTAGTGAACGAATATCAAAGACCCCAACCACTGCACTCCGTTCAGGTTGTGTGTGTCAACACACAAAAAGCTATTTTGGCCTTTAAAAGAGCCCAACAATTCTCAATGGGATTTAAATCGGGCTGTTGCCAGGCCAGTCCAATGTTTTTAGCCCAATACTTGAGACGAACTCCTTTACCTATCAAACACATTATCCCAAATTATGGCCTAAATCATACCATTTTGTTTGTAAGATTTAAGAGACATAAAAAATGCAACTTACTTTACTTACTTTGCCCGATGGCATGGAGCAGAGTCATCCTGAAAGACGGGGTCAATAATGGTCCCTTATGATCCCAATGTAACTGTCTCCATTCATAGAACCGGTGTAGAACACTAATTCCCCTTGACCAAAAAATGAAATGCAGCCCCAAGGCATAAAACTAAAGGGAAATTTGTTTCTGGTTAAAACACATTCCTTGTTTAAATCTTCTCCGGTTCTTCGTCGGATGTACTGGATACCATCTGATGAATTAAGGTTGCATTTGGTTTTGTCGGTGAAGATTACAGCCTTTCAATCATTTTTAGTCCAATTATGATGAGCTTTGGCAAAGTTCAACCTTGCAATTCTCATTCTTGGAGTCAAAGATAGTTTTTTTCTTGGTCTTCTGGCTAATAATCCGAAGGAATTTAGCCTTCTGCTAATTTTTTTTAGATGTATGTTCCAAAAAGTCTAAATTTACTTGCCTTGCTGTCTTTTTGCGATTACCACATGAAATCCTTTTTAAAATTCGATCCTTCCTGCAAGTTGTCTTCTTGTTTCCTTTACCGGTACCAGTTTTGCGTTTTGTGGTACCAAACAACTTAATTTTTTTTAACAATTTTATTACTGTCACATGGCTGTATCCATTTTTTTTTTACCAATAGCCCTTGCTGACAAACCTTCCTTACGTAAAAACTTTACCGCCGTGCTTTAACTCCCTGGTAAGCTGTTTACCCATTTTAGCTACTCTGAAGCAGCCCGACAAGAAACCCGTGGTATGATGGCGAGTGTGAGCAGAAAAAGGCAGCAACCGACGAGGCTGCTTAAATAGTGGATGTATTTAAGCAGCATTTCCAGCAGCTGCTTAACGAGCATGACCAAGAGAGAGTGGTAGGGACCGAGGAAATCCCAACTCCAGCCGCTGGAGTAGTCCTCCCACCCAGCATCGAAGAAGTCGGCACAGCTATTCAGAAGCTGAAGAACAACAAGGCCGTAGGCGCAGATGGCTTGCCATCAGAGCTCTTCAAGGCTGGCGGTGATGTTCTGGTAGGGAGCATGCACCAGATCATCTGCAGAATTTGGGAAGATGAAAGCATGCCCGACGACTGGAATACCAGCTCTATATGCCCCATCCACAAAAAATGCGATCCTACCTCTTGCAAGAACTATAGAGGTATATCCCTGCTCAATGTCGCATACAAGATCCTGTCCAGCGTATTGTGTGAACGTCTAAAACCATTTTGCACCGCCCTAATCGGCAGCTACCAGTGCGGCTTCCGGCCCGGAAAATCAACTATGTTCACACTTCGACAAATCCTGGAAAAGACCAACGAGTTTCGAATCGATACACACCATCTTTTCATCGATTTCAAAGCCGCATACGACAGCATTCATCGTGAAGAACTGTTTGGCGCGATGGCCGAATTCGGGATCCCGGTAAGACTGATCCAGTTGTGTCCCGCCACGCTAAAAAACACGCGATGCACCGTGCAACTCGGTTCTAGGACCTCGGAACCATTCGAAACACGCACCGGTTTTCGGCAAGGAGATGCGCTGTCATGTGACTTCTTCAACCTGGTGCTGGAGCAGATAGTGCGACGGGCAGGCGTCAACAGGGAAGGCACCACATCGAGCGCATGGACATCAATGCTCCAGCTAAGAGGGTCTTCGACTCCGAGCCTCCTGGTTCGACGAGAAGAGGAAGACCGAACCTCCGGTATAAAGACCAAGTAATCGCGGATGTAAGACATCTTAGTGTTGACAACTGGAAGCAGCGTGCCCGGGACCGTCAAGGATGGAAGGCAGCTATAGCTCAGGCTCAGATCCTCCATGGATCGCTGGCCTGATAAGTAAGTAAGTAATTTTTTTTAAGAGAAAAAAAAAACGAGCAGTCGTTGTTCAGTTCACGAACAAATCAGAGCTGCAGTTTTAGTTTTTTTGTGAAATAGTGTGGTGGTAACTAGAGTTGGGTAGTTCCGGACATGTATAATTCACGGAACTATGTCCTCTCTCGGACACATGTCCTCTCGTTCCGCAAATTGAGCGAAAATAGTTCCATAGTTCCATTCAACCAATATTCATCAAAGGTAACTTTTATTTGTCCATTACAGTATATGTATGTATGTTTCAAAATTCAAATATAAACTTAGTATCTACCTACCTACCTGGCTCCTGCCACCAGTACGACATGAATTTATACGGTCCAAACAAGGAGTAGCAGTCAATTTTAAATGAATGTCACATACTAAATTTCCTTACTTTGCCCATGTCCACATACTTTACTCCGTATCTGCTCGAGGCTCGTATACTTGGTCCACCAAATGGGGAACGAAACTAAAATTGATTTCCGTCTGATATAACGACTTGTTGCTGTACCTCTTTTGCCGTGCGATGGTGCGTATGTGGGAGTCAATTAATTTCAAAGAATAATTTACATTCAAGGTTAGTAAATTGATTTTTTAACAACATGCTTGATATGTACATATGTATGCTGTAAGTGGTATTAGAATTGGCATACTAATGTGTATATCTAGAGCATTTTTCCCGACATCTTTGGACCGTGTGCTTAAAAAAGAGGAATGAAGCAATCAGAATCGTTTGAATACTACCTTACAAAGTCGTATGTCCTACTAATTGCGTCGCCATCCTAATATATTTTAAAATTAACGATTCCAAAGATGCCCAGTGACTCATCGGTACGGATAAATACAAGCAAATGCTTCTTCGCCGTACCTGGGTTGTGGATTGCAAACCTATTTTTCTTTTTTTTCTTTTAGTTCATATATGTAAATATGTGTGTATGTACATACAGTATCGGACAAAACATTTGCAACTCGAACAGAAACTGGCAAATTTCATAAAATTCACTAAATTTTTATTCGAAAACATACAAGGTCTGTTCCCGTACTTGTTGAAAACAGCGAAAATCTACAAAAATCTACGAAAAACAACGAAAGTCTGTTCCCGTACTCCAAAAATTCACACTTTTGGGCAAAAGAGAGCGCTCTCGAGAGAGCAAAAAATTTCCCCATGCTACGAATTTCTGCCCAAGAAATTTGTGTGGGCAGAAATTCACAACTTTGATAAATCATCGATTTCTGTCAATTTAATGCATAAGTCAGTTAAAAAATTATTTGAAATTCAAATTGCTTAAAAATAGAGCATACACTTGCTCGCATAAGTCTGCGTACAACGGAAAAAAGACCCAGACATTCATTTCAAAAGCAAATATTTTAGCTATTATAGCATGCATCGACTTCATTTCATTTCTGCAGATTTGTATCTCATTATTTTCTGGTATTTTGGAGAGATAAGTTGATTTAAATAAGCTATGGAAAATAAAGGAAAATAAACTTGCACTGTGGGAGGAGGTATTAAAGCGAAAAGGATATCCAACGAGCTACTAGGACATCATAAAACTATTGTTTCCTTTGCTCGAAAGAACTTGTACGCAGACTTATGCGAGCAAGTGTATGTTTTTGACATTTAAAAAGTTTAATGCGTTCCCGTACTTTTTGGTGATTTTGCCTTTCTTTGGCGGCGTTCACACCATACGATTTGTCTATACGATTTTTTTGACAATCAAAAGTACGTAGCGTTCACACTATACTGCAAGTTTGATAGATTTCATTTGTGTCGTGAATATCGTTACCCCTGTTTTTTTTCTTAAAATATACATCCGAGTTGTTACAAAATGCGGAGAATGAAAGGCATGCCTGTCGTAAGAGGCGAGGCGCTGGAGTACTGCCTTGCTCCAAAGTTGGGGGATTTTTCTAGGGTGAGGTGCTAGACCTCGAGCTTTGCGGGACTCATCTGGAAGTGACCTTGCGATCGCGAAGCTCCATCGGTAGCTATAATCTGGTACCACTAGAAACAGGAGCCCCGCAACTGGCGGTCGGTATCTCGGTGCCTGGCGACGGTCCCGGCGGCTCCCAAGTGGAAGTATCGTGGTGGCGTGTAGTAGAAAATATTTTTGGAATTGTAACCACAAGATTTAGAGTTTTGCTGACCACTACCAGTTTAAGCCAGCTACATACATATATCCGAAGCTCGGTAGTAGACACCAATCCCGCCAACAATAGTCTATTAGTACATCTACAAGCTTGGAAATGCCATAACTTCTAACTTACTTCTAACTTACTAAATTCGTGGTCATATCGCCATTGTCCGCTGATGTTCACCCTTCGAAATCACAAAAAAAGTGAAAAACGTATGGAAGTATAAATTCTGACTTTTACACATACACGAGCACCCACACAAGCAAGGCAAAAAGTCGAAAATTCTGAACTTCATACTACAAATCTTATCGACTTGCAGTATGGAGCGTTCACATTGGCGATTGGCAGTACAGACACGAGTCATCAAGCAAATCGTATAGACAAATCGTATGGTGTGAACGGCGGTTTTGAGAGAATTTCGTCCCCACTCCATGAAAATTGAAAAAGTGTGAATTTTGGTGCACAAAGTACGGGAACACACCTACAATGTCTGCACATATTTTTAAAGCTCAATATTTAAGGAAAAAAAAACATGTAATTCACAAAAATCCAATATAAAGGGTCCGCCATCTAAGGTTTTTTTTTTTTTTTTTTTTCAAGTAGTGCTTATTTCGTGAATGGTAACACTTAGCTCATGTCTGATTTGACAGATAATTAGTTTTATCCTTCCACTGAACGAATATGGTTGTGTATACGCTTGAACAACGCTGGGAAATATTGCGACATTACTTTGAAAATCATGGTAATGTTGCAGAATGTGTGCGAAAATTGCGTACGGATTTTGGAAGAAGAGAAGCACCGTCAGCTCCGTATGTTCGTTATCTTGTGAAATAAGTGAAAGAAACTGGCATCCTCATCGATAAACCAAAGCGTGAAAAGCCAAAAACAGAGTGTACACTCGTTCTCAACAATTGAACATTTCGGAGACATCATTGAGGCGAATTTTGCATAAAGACCTTGGTATGACGCCATACAAAGTCCAGTTGGTTCAGGAGTTGAAGCCAACTGACCATCCAATGCGTTTTCGCTTCGCTAAGTGGGCCTGCGATCGACTTACAGAAGATGCCGATTTTGCCAAAAAAATCATCTTTTCAGATGAAGCTCATTTTGATCTTGGCGGGTATGTAAACAAGCAAAAATGTCGCATTTGGGGCACAGAAAACCCGCACGCATACATTAGAAAGCCTGCGCACCCAAAACGAGCCACTGTTTGGTGCGGATTTTGGTCTAGAGGCATAATTAGGCCATTTTTCTTCGAAAATGAGCAAGGAGTGGCCGTTACAGTCAATGGCGATCGTTATCGGGCAATGTTGAACGAATTTTTGTTCACAAAAATTGAAGAGGAGGATATTGGCAACATTTGGTTTCAACAGGACGGCGCTACGTGCCACACAGCCGAAACTACACTCGATGTTTTGCGCCCTGTTTTTGAAGATCGCATTATCAGCCGCAGAGCTGATGTCGTTTGGCCACCTCGGAGCTGGGATTTGACACCGTTAGACTATTATTTGTGGGGTGCCGTCAAAGATAAGTGTTACGCCGACAAGCCCGAGACAATTGATGCTTTAAATGACAATATTCGTGAAGCCATTGGTGAAATACAGCTGCACACAATCGATAATGTGCTTAAAAATTGGACCGATCCTGTAGGCTACTGCAGGGCCAGCCGAGGCAGCCATTTGAATGAAATTATTTTCCATTATTAACCGGAAGGATTGTACTTTCAAAAAAAAAAAAAAGTTATTTGGCGTACCCTTTGTATTTCTTAAGCTACGATAAAT
Organism: Eumerus sabulonum; assembly: GCA_951905685.1. Lineage (NCBI taxonomy): Eukaryota > Metazoa > Arthropoda > Insecta > Diptera > Syrphidae > Eumerus > Eumerus sabulonum. The sequence goes on from OX645060.1 coordinate 196,058,214, forward strand.
TATGATAAGGAACTTTAAATTTTCGTGCGTCAAAACAATTGCAACTGAAGTGATTGCAACGCTGAACAGTATATTTACCGTCAGTATATTTATCGTAGTCGTTTTCCATTATTTCTGAGTTGTGTCATATTGAGCACATGTCAGAGGTTCGTTGACTGAAGGCTCAACGAACAGAGCAGGCTTTTTAAACAGAGTAGGCTTCGAGTGATCTTGAAAAGGGGTAATAATGGCACCTAATACATTCGGTGATGCATTAAGGCAGCGTATTGTGGATGATTTCACATCAGGCATTTCAGAAAAGGAAATAGTAATAAAATTCAATATAAATAAATCGTCGGTTTCCCAAATTACAGGTCGATATAAGAAACCAAAGAAGTAGCTGTTGTGCAGGGCGGCGGTCGACCACGTAAAACAAGCTCCCGAATCCCGATCCCTTCATATCTGCGCCGAAATTGGTTCATGATTTCCAGCAAACAGTAAGTGTTAGTACAGTATCTCGTCGGTTGACCGAAGTTAATGTGGGCCCTTTTCGACCTGCCAAAAAACCAGTTATTTCGATCCTTAACCAGAAAAAGCGAATTCTATTTGCAAAAGAACATCTATTGTGAGACATTCAGAAGTGGAGCTCAGTCCTTTTTAGTGATGGGTCAAAATTCAATATCATGGGTAGCGATGGAATTTCGTATGTTAGGAGACTACTTGGCAAGCGACATCAAACTCGCTATTGCTTAAGAACTTTTAAGCATGGTCGAGGTAATGTGATGGTGTGGGGTTGTTTTTCTACTGCTGGTTTGGGTCCATTGTCTCGCATAAATGGTATAATGGACCAACACGCATATAAAAACATCTTAAACGATGTTGGGCTACCATATGCGGACTGGAAAATGCCGTTGCTTTGGATCTTCCAGCAGGATAATGACCCAAAACACACATCAAAGCTTGTCAGATCGTGGCTCAGTGATCAAAACATCACTGTTATGGATTGGCCTGATTTGAAGATTTAAACCCAATTGAGAATCCTTGGGAAATTGTGAAACAATGAATAAATCGGGTTGATAGAGAAAGCCTGGAATAAAATTACATTGAATATTTTAAAGAATTTAATTGAATCCATGCCATGGCGATGCAAGGCTTACTTACTTATCAGGCCTGCGATCCATGGAGGATCTGAGCCTGAGTTATAGCTGCCTTCCATCCTTGACGGTCCCAGGCACGCTGCTTCCAGTTGTCAAGACCAAGATGTCCTACATCCGCGATTACTTGGTCTTTATACCGGAGGTTCGGTCTTCCTCTTCTTCTCGAACCAGGAGGCTCGGAGTCGAAGACCCTCTTAGCTGGAGCGTTGATGTCCATGCGCTCGATGTGGCCGAGCCAGTGTAGTCGACGGATCCTTGCCTTCCGGACTACATCCACATCTTGGTACAGCTCGTAGAGTTCGCGGTTGTGTCTTCTTCTCCATTCACCTTCCTCACAGACAGGACCAAATATCCGGCGCAGAATTTTTCTTTCGAAAGAACCAAAAATCAGCTCCGCTGTCCTGCTTATCGTCCAGCTTTCGGCTCCGTACAGCAAGACTGGCAGAATGAGCGTTTTGTAAAGCATGACTTTGGTCTTTCGAGTGAGGAGTTTTGACCCCAGTTGTTTGGACAAGCCGAAGTAGTAGCGGTTGCCAAGGGCGATTCTACGCCGGATCTCCACTGTAATGTCATTTGTGGAATTTACGTTTGCCCCGAGGTAGACAAACTCCTTAACTACCTCGAAATTGTAGCTGTCAATTGTTATATTTTGTCCCAGGTGGTGAGCGACGGATTGGTTTTTGCTTGACAGCATGTATTTCGTTTTGTCCTCATTGATCTTAAGGCCAACTCGTTTCGCCTGTTCTTCAATCGCCGTGTATGCTTCCACGATGCCACGGCGAGAACACGCGATGATGTCGATATCATCCGCGTATCCTAGCAGCTGGATGGACTTGTAAAAGATAGTGCCTTCCCTGTTGACGCCTGCCCGTCGCACTATCTGCTCCAGCACCAGGTTGAAGAAGTCACATGACAGCGCATCTCCTTGCCGAAATCCGGTGCATGTTTCGAATGGTTCCGAGGTCCTAGAACCGAGTTGCACGGTGCATCGCGTGGTTTTTTGCGTGGCGCGACACAACTGGATCAGTTTTACCGGGATCCCGAATTCGGTCATCGCGCCAAACAGTTCTTCACGATGAATGCTGTCGTATGCGGCTTGGAAATCGATGAAAAGATGGTGTGTATCGATTCGAAACTCGTTGGTCTTTTCCAGGATATGTCGAAGTGTGAACATTTGGTCTATAGTTGATTTGCCGGGCCGGAAGCCGCACTGGTAGCTGCCGATTAGTGCGGTGCAAAATGGTTTTAGACGTTCACACAATACGCTGGACAGGATCTCGTATGCGACATTGAGCAGGGATATACCTCTATAGTTCTTGCAAGAGGTAGGATCGTCTTTTTTGTGGATGGGGCATATAGAGCTGGTATTCCAGTCGTCGGGCATGCTCTCATCTTCCCAAATTCTGCAGATGATCTGGTGCATGCTCCCTACCAGAACATCGCCGCCAGCCTTGAAGAGCTCTGACGGCAAGTCACCTGAGCCTGCGGCCTTGTTGTTCTTCAGCTTCTGAATAGCTGTGCCGACTTCTTCTATGCTGGGTGGGAGGACTACTTCAGCGGCTGGAGTTGGGATTTCCTCGGTCCCTCCCACTCTCTCTTGGTCATGCTCGTTAAGCAGCTGCTGGAAGTGCTGCTTAAATACATCCACTATTCCCTGCGGGTCGGTGACAAGATTACCCTCGCAGTTTCGAAGAGCCAGGGTGCCCTTTTTGAAGCCTCCTGCAAGGCCTTTGGCTTTCTTGTAAAAGGCTCGTATTTTATGTTTATCCCTAGACTCCTCGATATCCTTGAGCTGGGAGGCTGCGAAGATTCTTTTCTTTTGTCGCAGTAGTTTCTTCTCCTCCCTTCTTCTGGCTCGGTACTCTTCTCGCGCTGCCCTGGTTTTCCTCTGCAGCGCCTTTTGGTACGCCTCGTCGGTTGCTGCCTTTTTGTGCTCACACTCGCCATCATACCATGGGTTTCTTGTCGGGGGTGGTAGGTATCCTAATGTGGTTTCGGCTACTTCCTGAATGGCTGAGCGGCAATGCAGCCACATATTATTGGCATTTGTGTTCGACGTAGGCAAACCGATAGGCGATGCAAGGGAGTGACTGAAAATAGAGGACTTGCCACGAAATATTGAATATTTTTTAATTTTTCTGACTTGGATTAGAAGTTGCAATTGTTTTGACGCTAGAGTTCCTTATCATAATTTATCGTAACTTAAGAAATATATATTGGATTTTTGTGAATTACATGTTTTTATTTTCCTTAAATATTGAGCTTTAAAAATATGTGAAGACATTGTATGTTTTCGAATAAAAATTTAGTGAATTTTATGAAATTTCCCAGTTTCTGTTCGAGTTGCAAATGTTTTGTCCGATACTGTATGTATTTTCGCTCAATTAGACTACATCGTAAATGGTTACTCAATCCATAAGATCGCGTAACCTTCCATTTAGTGGACTAGTACCAACTATGTATTATGAGTAATTCAATGAAAGCAAAGAGAGGCAAACTGCAAAAGATTCAGATAGAAATACAAAGTACATGTTTATTTGATAATCTGTTCTAGACACTGGGTACGTCATATGTACATATGTATGTCTGTATCTTTGTAGTTATCACTTGACTTCTAATCAGATTCCTACAGTAATTGAATATTATCATACATATTTCGTGTCTTCTAACCCTTAAGTTCCTTTTCACATCATTTCTATTGGATCTTATACTATCTACATATGCACTGGTGCCGAGAAATCACGGTATTCCGTCGATGATGTAGTACTGAATAAACCTGTTACTATTTCCGTCCTTATTCTTGTTGCTTGCTCTTTATCGGATCTTTTGATTTTTACTTTATTGTTTACCTTCTCATTCTTTTTCGATTGAAATAGAATTCAATTTGAAAGAAAAAGATACAGCAACAACAACAGAATCGAATAAGAGAAAAGTCTTATTAGTATTTTTATCATAGATACATATACATACATATATACAAATGCATATGTATTTCTTATGATATCTTTTGTTGTGTATTTCTGACGATTCTTTCACTCTTATTCGGCGATTCGGCAAATGGAATTCTGTTCTTTTTGTTTTTTATTCATTTTGATTCTCTTAAACAGAAAGAAATATGAATAGAAAATGAATAAGCCGAATGTACATTGAAAGTGCTGGCAATCTAGATATGTAAATGTGAGAGATGAGAGAATGGATAGTAATGGAGTACTATTGAATGCATCGCGATCTAGGAAATAAAAGAACGAAAATTGCGGAGAGAGGGCAACAACTAATTACTAGCGTAGAGAATGGGGTTTGTACGAAAGTTTTCTTGAATTTTGTTAGTTTTTACTTTTTGCGTCGAAAACACACTTTCATGGCAACCTCCGGTGTGCTCAGGCGCCCAATGTCGAACCTCCTCCTGATGGGCTGGTGCAGCTTTCTGACATTGGACAGTCGAGCTCTGAATCTTGCTGCTACGAGGAAGTGGTCAGAGTCGACATTTGCCCCTCTGAATGTTCGCACATCCAGGATGTTTGACGAGTGCCTTGCGTCAATGAGCACATGGTCGATTTGGTTGGCGGTTCGACCGTCCGGAGATCGCCAGGTTGCTGTGTGGATTCGCTTGCGAGGGAATCTTGTGCTACTTATCACCGCATTACGAGCTGTCGCAAAGTCAGCGAGTCGGAAGCCGTTATCTGTTGTTGTATCGTGGAGGCTGTGCCTTGCGATCACTCCGCTAAGGGTGTTTTCCTTACCGATTTTGACGTTGAAGTCCCCGAGCACGATTTTTACATCGTACTCCGGACAAGCTCCGTAGGCGTTGTCCAGGAGGTCATAGAAGTCCTCCTTGATAGGGTTTTCAGCCTCGTCGGTAGGGGCGTGTGCACATATAAGGCTGATGTTATAAAATCTGCCTCTGATGCGGATCACAGCCAGGCGATCACTTATAGGTTTAAAGTCGATGACCTTCGACTTAACCGCTTTCCCACGACAAATCCGCATCCCAGTAAGTGCAACCTTTTGTGACAGCTGTAATAAATGTCGCAATTCTTCTTCCGAATCATACCGTTTTCTATCCTGCGTATTTCCTGGACCGCAGTCATATCCGCCTTGTACTGCGTGAGGATTCCTTCTAGTTTATGAGCAGCTCCGGGAGTGTACAGGGTTCTGACATTCCAGGAGCATACTCGCAAATCGTGTTCCTTTTTCGTGCGTTGTCGTCGTCGAGTATCCGTCCGTGTATCCGAGGCATCTTGCTCATTCATAACTTTAGGTTTTTTTTACGTGGGCGGATTGTTAGCCCGCCGCACAACCGCCATTCTGGTCGGGTTTTTTTTTCGCTGCATACGTTTGTTCACCTCCCAACGGTTGTTGAAGAGGCTATCCAGAGGGCACCGCGAGGAGGCCGTATGTCAACTTGAAACTTAAATAAAAACAATTTTAATAAATATCTAATAAGTGGGAATAAAAAAGAACAAAGTTTTACTTAATTTAAAGGACCTTGCGCTTTAAATGTTGAAAACAAACTGATGAGGGTAATCATGTGTCGCGCTTCAAATAGGCAAAAAACCGAAAATGGCGATTTCCTTTTTTTATCCTTAATTTTTTACAGCTCAGTCATCAGGTAGCCAAGAGGAAGTGAAAATAAGAGTTGTAAAAATAGATTCGAAGTAATAGGTATTACGCATATCTACTTTATGATTTAGGTAGAAACTTTAAGTGAGGGTAATCAAGTGTCGCGGAGTGTATACCTTTACATTTTCACTTCTGCATCTGTATATCTTATCTCTTCTTGAATTTTCTTTAAGCCTTACTCTATTTATAAGATTTTAAATCTTTTTGTGTAAATGTTGTTTTTCCACGCTAAAAAGCACGCGATGCACCGTGCAACTCGGTTCTAGGATCTCGGAACCATTCGAAACATGCACCGGATTTCGGCAAGGAGATGCGCGACATGTGACTTCTTCAACCGGATGCTGGAGCAGATAGTGCGACGGGCAGGCGTCAACAGGGAAGGCACTATCTTTTACAAGTCCATCCAGCTGCTAGGATACGCGGATGATATCGACATCATCGCGTGTTCTCGCCGTGGCATTGTGGAAGCATTCACGGCGATTGAAGAACAGGCGAAACGAGTTGGTCTTAAGATCAATGAGGACAAAACGAAATACATGCTGTCAAGCAAAAACCAATCCGTCGCTCACCACCTGGGATAAAATATAACAATTGACAGCTACAATTTCGAGGTAGTTAATGAGTTTGTCTACCTCGGGGCAAACGTAAATTCCACAAATGACACCACAGTGCAGATCCGGCATAGAATCGCCCTTGGCAACCGTTGCTACTTCGGCTTGTCCAAACAACTGTGGTCAAAACTCCTCACTCGAAAGACCAAAGTCATGCTTTACCAAACGCTCATTCTGCCAGTCTTGCTGTACGGAGCCGAAAGCTGGACGATAAGCAGGACGGCGGGCTGATTTTGGGTTCTTTCGAAAGAAAAATTCTGCGCCGGATATTTGGTCCTGTTTGTGAGGAAGGTGAATGGAGAAGTAGACACAACCGCGAACTCTACGAGCTGTACCAAGATGTGGATGTAGTCCGGAAGGCAAGGATCCGTCGACTACACTTGCTCGGCCGCATCGAGCGCATGGACATCAACGCTCCAGCTAAGAGGGTCTTCGACTCCGAACCTCCTGGTTCGAGAAGAAGAGGAAGACCGAACCTCCGGTATAAAAACCAAGTAATCGCGGATGTAAGACATCTTGGTCTTGACAACTGGAAGCAGCGTGCCCGGAACCGTCAAGGATGGAAGGCAGCTATAGCTCAGGCTCAGATCCACCATGGATCGCTGGCCTGATAAGTAAGTAAGTAAGTTGTTTTTCAAATAAATAAATAAATCCGCATCCCAATAAGTGTAGCCTTTTGGGACAACTGTAATAAATGTCGCACTCCTTCCTTACCATTCCTTGTCCTATCCAGATTACTTCCTGTAATATCAAATATGTATATTTTTGGCGAACAATTCTATAGAATAAAATTGTGCTTCAAAAGTTTTCTCTTTTTTTTTTAAGTGACGAGACGTCCGCACCCACATTTTATACAATGAAACGCTTACGAAATTGAACGTTTTTTACAATTCTAAAGATACGAATGTATGTACATACGACCTGCCGCTTGTGTCGCTTCTTGCCTCTTAGTTTCAGATATTTTTTTTTTTTTTTTTTTAAAACATCATTCTGCGAAACCTATTGTTTCTCGAAACCTTTTCTAACAATTCAAAATCTTTTGTGTTTTTGTTTCCTTTTATTGCTTGCCGAACAACCGTTCCGTCCATGTACGAATTATGCAAAATAGGAAAAGTGAACATTATACATAAATGTGCTTTAAAAAACACAAAATAAAATTAATTGAATCATAAATCACCTCTCAGACATGTGTCATCTGTAAATGTATTATGAATTCAGGCACGTAAGAACAGTCTTCCAAAACGGGTTTCAAGCATAACGCTCCTTCCTGAATTTGTATATACAATCCACTGTATATCACAATCAACTGAGTAGATAGATACTTAAATACGAGTCATAGAAATGAAACATACCTACTTGAACATACTCTCTAGTGTCGCGTTTCTTAACTAGCAGAGCAAAGAAAAAAAAAGGGAAAAAGGCAAAATTAAAACCAAACGATATGATAACAAAAGCCGCAGTAGATAAATTTGTATCCATGCGGTCTTGTCAGGCACGCACGATAGTAAGTAGGTAACACATACCAAAAACCCGTGCCAAATTACATTTTTTTTTGTCTAATAATGAGATCATAAAATAAACAAATCACGATCTTACTATTCCGACGAGAAGCAAGATACAATACTGCTATGAGCTTTTGTTTCCTTCGATTGCCGATTCAAATATTTTATTTTGGCGCTGATTTGGGTAAAGTATAAAGTTGCATAGTTATGAACTTGTCGGATAAGACAGTGCTAATGAAGCAACATTTTTTATATATGTGTGCACGCATAACCAATTGTCATTGCTTAAAGGGATACGTTTTATTTTTTCACTAAGTTCGAAGCTTGTTACGAAAGATATTGCATTTATGAATATATTTTCGTCAGTCAGGAGAATGTAGAAGAATTTGTTTGTTTATGGTCTACGTATATGACTTAGCTACACGCTTGTATGGAGAGCGCCGTGGCGCAGTAGGTAGTACAATCCCGACAACAGCTATGTCATCGAACGTGTTTTTCACGGTGCTTCTCCTCAGCGGGGTACTGACAAAACCCCCTGTAGTATAATTGTCAAGAAGAGCTCCTCGAATCTCGCCGTTCGGAACCGGCAATAAAATGTAGGTCCCTTTCACCTATGAGAAAATAAAATCTCACACAACATGGGTGATTGAGAGAAGCTCGGCTTTGGTCCTTCATGAACTGCAACGCCAACACACATACATACATACGCTTGTATGTTTATGTGAAGCTATTTACTCGGTGGACTCGGGTACTTTCACTAAGCCTAATTCGATAATCTATCAGGGCCACTTTGTCAAACACGACCTACTCCTGCTGAATGAAGAGGCCGAGGTGAATATGATCTTTGGTTAACGCGCAGGATTCACTCCAAATGGGGAAGCCAAGTAACCACCAGAGTGGTTACCATGGGAACCCCGCAAGGGGGGGGTCCTCTCACCTCTTCTCTGGAATGTAGTTGTAAACGAACTACTAATTAAACTGGAAAAAGAAGGCCTAGACGTTATTGCCTACGCTGATGACGCTGCCATTTCAATCTCAGGTAAATACCTATCCACACTGAATGACCGTATGCAAACGTAATTCTCAATTCTTTTCAAGTGGGCACATAGCAACGGGCTCAGGGTGAATCCCCAGAAAACGGAGCTCGTGCTATTCACCAAAAAGCACAAAATCCCGGAACACTGCCCCATTACTTTGCTTGGTACCAGACTAAACTATTCCCTTAATGCCAAATACATTGGCATTATACTAGATAGGAAATTAACCTGGAAGAGCAACACAATCGAAAGAGCTAAAAAAGCAACTATAGCTCTCTGCACATGCAAGAAAGCCCTAGGGAAAAAATGGGGATTCAACCCCAAGATCACCCTATGGCTCTACATCACGGTCGTCAGACCCATACTAATGTTTGGAGTGACAGTCTGGTGGACAGCACTGGACAAGACAACATACCTCAAGCAATTCGAGAAGGTACAAAGGTTGGCGTGTATGTGCATTACCGGGGCCCTCAGGCCCGGCTGCGCTTAACATGATACTCGACCTTACACCACTCGCTATTTTCGGCAATCAAATTGCCACACAAACGGCCATTAGACTCAAAGCCAACTCGAACTGGACGAGCTGTGTCACTGGCCACTCTTCCATCCTGAATAACAGGTCAACTATGGCAGAAAACTTAGACCTCAAAGAACCCACCACAGTCTTGGAAAAAAACTTTACAACGATCTACCCGGACAGACAAAACTGGACTCGCCAGACTCAACCCCACAGAAACTGCGTAGATTCTTACACTGACGGGTCTAAAATCAAAGACGGGGTGGGTAGTGGAGTATTCTGCAAACAACTTAAACTGAACAAAGCTCTAAAATTACCAAATCACTGCAGCGTTTTCCAGGCGGAACTGTTGGCAATAAAAGAGGCCTTGTCTTGGCTGAAGTGGAACGTGATATCCACCACGGATATCCGCATTCTCACGGATAGTCTGCTGCTTACCTTAAAGTCGTTGGAGTCCTTTGTGTACACATCAAAAACTAGTCTCGACTGTCGCCTATCTCTTAACGAGATGGCCGAACAGTTCAACATACAACTTATCTGGGTACTGGGACACAGCGACATTCCAGGAAATGAAAGAGCCGACACACGCGCCAAACAAGGAACCACGCTACAATCAATCTTGGCTTGTGAGGGAATATCCTTTGCAACCATTAAACTAATCTTACAAATCTCGCCAGTGCCGAGACGAACTGGAGATGGACTCAGGGACATACCTGCCTCATCACCAGGCAAATCTGGCCCCGGCTCGACAGTCAACGGACTAGGAGTATTATCTCCCTAAAAAGAACTGACATCTACAAAGTCATCGGTGTCGTCACTGGACACTGCCTTATTGGCAGTCACGCCCAAAAACTAGGTATGATTCCGAATGATTTTTGCAGAAGCTGTCTAGACTAGGAGGAGGTCGAATCCATTCATCACCTTCTCTGCGCCTGCCCGGCATTCTGCACAATCAGGAAACGATGCCCGGGATCTTACTTCCTTAACGATCTGACCGAAGTTCAGCAAGTGGGGATATCTGATCTTCTTAATTTCTTAAGAAGCACAAAATGGTTCCACGAATAGGGGGCTTAACTCCCTCGTAGCTGCACAACGGCCCTCCCTGGCCTATGTGTGTTCTTCTCATTTCTGGGAATGCTACGGTCCTACCTACCTACCTACGCTTTCAAGACATCTGTCTAGATCTGTATGCATACTTACTTAGACAAGACTATGGTATAGCATTCATCTGAATCTGAACCGAAAATTCATTTTAACACCGATGCTTTTGGTTAACCTAATGTCGACTTTAGTAAAACGTCCAATTTTCCATAACCCTGGCGCATAAAGGCCACTGTTGTTTGTGGCTTATTCTCATAGGCCTGCCACTTCAGAAAATCTCACAAGAAAAAGTCTAAGTTAAATCGCTCGATCTCGGTGGCCAGTTCACATTATCTCCACGTGAGATGACCATGCCCTCGAATCGCTTTGGTTGAAACTACATGTCGTTGGTGTCCATATCATCCAATCCAGGCCAAAAGAAGTTGGTATTTATCGATCTATAGCGTTCGTAGTTTACGGTGATGGTCTGGCCAACGTTGTATTCAAAGAAATATGGACCGATGACAGTAACTCCTTCAGGATAAATTGGACGCCCTTGGATCTCATGTGGATTGATATCGTGCCAAATTCAACAATTTTGTTTGTTGACGAACCCATTCATCAAAATATAAAAATTAGGGTCAGTCTCCAACTGCTCCAGAGCCCATTCAGTGAACACACGTCGTTGTCTATAATCGTTTACCTTCAGCTCCTGGGTCAGTTAAATTGTGGACGGACGGACCTAAGTCACGACGCAAAGTCACGACGCAAAGTTGTGGTCTGCGAAAGGCCGAGTTCTTGAGAGCGAGGCAAAATGGACAGCCTCAAATTCTCCTGCACACTTTCGCGTACAGCGGCGATGTTTTCGGTAGATCTTGCATTGAGAGGGACGGTTACACAACACGGCAATGGGATCATGTACGCAATGTTAATGAGACTCTCCTTCTTATTGCGTGATTTTTTTGGTGCTTGGTTTTTCTGTGTTCCATTTTTGACAACTAGCACTAGACTTGTGCCATGTGTCAGAAACAATCATGCTTAGTAAGCATGAAAGACTCACATCTGAACTATGCTTGCTTTGGGGGCATTGCAATCCATGAAGAGCCAGAGCCCAGCTTCTCTCAATCGCCCATTTTGGGTGTGGTTCTTTTTTTATACAGGTAAAGAGACCTACAGTTGTATGGCGATTCCGAACAACGTGAGGCGAGAAGCTTTTTCGTGGTAAGTATACTACGGGGGTTTTGACAGTACCCCGCCGAAAAGAAACACCGCGACATAAACATTCAATGGCGTTGGTGTTATCGAGATCCAATACTTCGTTATGGCTGTCCGGTTTGGGGTAAATGTGCTACTTACTTACTTTGATGGCGCTACAGTTCGGGGTGAACCGGGGCCTCAACCAACAAGCCTCTCCAGCCGGCCCGATCTTCGGCCAGCCGCTTCCAGTGCCGCACGCCCAGTTGGTTGAGGTCCCCTTCCACCTGTGTGCGCCATCTTAAATGCGATCATCCTCTGCTGCGTCGTCCCTCGGGGTTGGAGTCGAAGACTCTTCGGGCCGGAACGTTGATGTCCATTCGCTTTACATGGCCTAGCCATCTTAGACGTTGGATCCGAAGACGTCTAATCAGGCCGATGTCGCTGTACAGCCCGTACAGTTCTTGTTTGAATCTCCTCCTCCATTCTCCGTTTACACAAACGGGACCAAAGATTGCACGCAGAATTTTCCTCTCGAAACGTCCAAGAGCCTCTTCATCCGCTTTTGATAACGTCCAAGCCTTAGCGCCGTAGAGGAGGACCGGAATGATTAAGGTCTTGTAGAGGGAAACCTTAGTTTTTCGAGAGAGGGCTCTACTACTCAATTGCCTCTTGAGCCCGTAGAAGCAGCGATTGGCAAGAGTTATTCTGCGTTTTATCTCAGCGCTGGTGTCGTTGCTGCTTGTCACTATCGAGCTAAAGTAGACGAAGTCCTTGACTACTTCAAAAATATAGCTGCCGAAGGTGACGTTCTGACGAAGACGTCGGTGTTGTGCGTCTTTCTTGGATGACAGCATATATTTGGTCTTGTCCCCATTTACTCTTAGACCCACTTTCGCCACTTCTGCTTCAATGCTTGTGAACGCCTCATTGACGTCTCGCTTTGTTCGTCCAATAACGTCAATGTCATCTGCGTAGGCAAGCAATTGTGTGGACTTGAAGTAGATCGTACCTCTTGTATTGGCCGCAGAGTCCCGCACGATCCTTTCCAGAATAATGTTGAAGAAATCACATGATAGTGCGTCACCCTGTCTAAAACCTTTTTTAACATCAAAGGGGTCGGTTAGTTCGCCTCCGACCTTAATGGAGCAGCGAGAGTTCTCCATAGTCATCCTGCATAGTCTGATGAGTTTGGCAGGAATGTTAAAACATGACACGGCTTTGTATAGCTCGTCTCTACAAGCACTGTCATACGCGGCTTTAAAGTCGACGAAAAGATGGTGCGTGTCGACCTGGAATTCATGGGTCTTCTCCAAGATCTGCCGTAGTGTAAATATTTGGTCTATCGAGGATTTTCCTGGCCTGAAACCACACTGGTAGGAACCTATCAGATTGTCCACGAACGGTTTCAGGTACTTACACAGTACGGCAGAGAGGATCTTGTACGCGATGTTCAGGAGGCTTATCCCTCTGTAATTGGCGCAGTCATAGGGGTATGACATAGCTAAGAGTCACATAAAAAAACTACAAGTGTCACAAAACAGGATCTTATAATTTATGTTAAATCTCGCATGGGATTATCCTACTCTTTACCTTCACAAAAAAGCGGGTGTTGAACTGATTCAAACGAGGATATCGAAACTTGCAAAAAAGTTTCTTAGTTCCTGCGCTTTTGCTGATGTTTTGTTATATTGAAGGTTTTTATCCTATTTCCTTCAGAATTGCTTGTTCTTTTAACTTTAAAATACCTTTTAAAATCGAAACCATTATTTTTCAAGAGAAAGATATATAACATATCCAATCTCTGTACTTAACCATGTGCGGTAACTAAATTCATTGTACATTTGCTTTAGAACGAAATAAATCTAACTATCTATCTAAAGTGTCTCAAAATCGTATTCTCCGTACTACTTAAAACCTAGCCGTGGCCAACATTTGCACGAAAGTGAAGTTAGATCAGCTGTCTCTATGTAGGTTATCCCAAAATTACATAAAATCCTAAAAAAGAAAAACCGATGATCTCGATCAGAAAGAATGAAAAGGATTGCTCAAAAGGGAAGACAGTCGATATGTATTAGACGTAGTAGGTATTCCCGATTGCGAAATCAATAATTTATAAATTAAATCCTAAAACTAGTATTCAGCTTACATCCATTAATTGCTTTTGCATTAGCCCATTTTTATAATGCAATAACAATTACGTCTACGTTAAGTGTGATTGCGGTGGTGACTTGATGTTTAATTTATTACAAAATGTTAATTTTTGTGATAACAGCTGGCTTAACTAGGAACTCGTAAATATTGTATAAAAAGGTCTGGAATGTTCGTGTATATTTTATTAAGTGTCCACGCTGAGATATGGACATTCATATTTCTACTTGTCCAAAGGTACACTGTTCACACATTCCACACCTAATTCATAGCGTGACCTTTCGTCACCCGATTCTTTCACTTTCAGCCTCTATGTCAATTGAAGATCTAATTGTTAGCAAATGAATCAAAACGAAAGGCAAAAATCAAAAAAGGTACTTAGGCTAACCAACGAACGCACAAACCTTGAATTTAATTTTTTTGTTTAGCTTTTCATAAGGCACTTGAAATCAAAACCGCATTAGATACGAATATATACATATCAGTATGTATGTATCTCTAAGTAACAATTAAAATAGTTGAATAAAAATGATCATCAACTGTCGAATCACAGAGTGATTATACTCTAAGCGCGTTCAAGACCTTGAGTAGTTACATCAAGCTCTCGTTATTGCTTAAAGTAGCTTAAGCAGATATACATAGTTCATTGTGTGTTTAAGGTTTTAGTTTTACTATATTGTATCGCGCCAGGGTCTCGACCAAAACTTGAGTGGAAATTCATAGGAAAGCGCGCCCTGATTACAGAAATTAATATTTTATTGTCATCAGCTATATAGTTGGTGCGTTTGGACAAACAATGAGCGCGAAAAACCATAAAGATACTCGGTGGAAGTGGTTGTCAAATATGACGACATTTTCACTACTGACTTTGGGGACAGTGCATTGGTCTAAGTGGGCAAGTGACTTCTAGCACCCAAAGCACCCACCGATCTACCTACATACCTAGCCACACTTTCTCTCCACCTGTTTTCTCTCTCTCTCTCTGTCTCTCTCTCTTTCTGGTTTTGTTTCTATTTTGTCTTGTCGCATGTGATTATCATAATAATTCCATTAAAATTGCATGCGTATAGTCAGTTGATAGATGTCAACGGTAGATAGTGGAACATACTCGTGGCTACCAACTTAGACTGGGTGAAGACTGATTTCGAAGTGGACAGTTGAAAAAATAAGTTAATTTGCAGTTTGCTTAAACTTTTATCTTTAATCGAATGACTCAGACCATCAGTTGAGTTGAATGCAGTTTTTAGTTATCTGATGATATACATATGTACATACGTATGTATATACTAAGCTTTTCCGAGGAATAGATTGAGATGTGATCCAACTAGCGATTTTCACAAGTGAAAGTTTTTACCAGAGTAGGCAACTTCCGATTCTAATTGCATTAACTACAGCCCGTTTCATAACTATATAACCACTTTACGTTTTGTAAAATTACCGGTATTTTTACAACAAAAAAAAAACAAAATCAGTAATGGATAGGTCCTCCTTTTTGTTTTATTAGTTCGAAAATTCTGTTGTTCACGCTGATTATTAGCTTGTCCCGAGTTTCTTGGCTGACTTGGTTCCATGCGACCTCCACAACACTTTGCAGCTCTGGAACAGTAGAATATTGCTGACTTTGCCCGTAAATTTTGTGCACCAGAATTCCCCAGATGTCTTCGATGGGATTCTGGTCAGGAAAGCCAGAAAAGTCCAGACACCTACTTTGCCGCGATAGGATGCCCTCAAGGCGGGGTTCTCTCACCTCTCCTGTGGTCCATCGTGGCAAATGAACTGATTAACATACTCAGCAACAATGGTTTCTATGTCCAAGGATATGCTGACGACATAGTGATCCTGGTTAGAGGCAAATTCGAAAACACAGTCTAGGAACTTCTCCAACGGGCAATAAACCTTGTTGCAAACTGGTGCATGAAGGTTGCACTAAAGGCCAACTCTAGGAAAAGTACTATAGTCACCTTCACCAAAAGGAGGAATAGGCACAAAATTACCAAACCTACCCTCTTTTATGAAGCGATAGAGTTCTCAAAAGAAGTCAAATACCTAGGGATAACTCTAGACGAAAAGCTCACTTGGAACTCTCACATTACAAAGACAATTGAGAAAGCCAGGATCTCTTTATGGACCAGCAAAAGTCTCACTGGCAAAAACTGAGGCACAAACCCCAAAATATCCCGCTGGCTATATACAGCAATCACCAGACCAATTCTCACATATGCTGCGCCCGTCTGGTGGCACAAAACAAAACAAGCAACAGTGCAAGCCAAGCTCAACAAATTGCAAAGACTAGCTTGCATCGGTATCACCGGGGCCATGAGAACAACCCCCACAGCGGCACTAGAAATCATCACAGACCTGCCACCTCTTCACCTCCAACTGAAGAAAGAAGCAATGGTCTTCGCCCATAGACTGATCGTGGAGGATGACTCTAACCGTAGGTTCTTTCACCCTGATATCCTTACCGAAATGAACAAGCATGAAATCCTAAAGATGTCTCTCACAGACAACTGTCTCCCCAGATACAACTTCAGCCAATACTTCAAGGTCACATTCCACAACCGACAAAACTGGGAACAGGCTAGACCCTCCTTCAATCGTGGATCCTACGTGTGGTACACAGATGGCTCCAAAACGAATAAAGGCGTTGGGGCTGGAGTATACGGAGCAAATACAGGCTCATGCATCTACGTCAGCATGGACAGATATAACTCCGTTTTTCAAATATAAACAGAAATATACTTAACAAAAACATTTACATTCTCTGTGACAGCAAGGCTGCACTTCTAGCCCTAAAGAGCTTTGAAATCACCTCCAAACTGTTATGGGATTGCCTACAGCTACTACACCAGCTGGCCAGCACAAACGGAGTTCATCTCATTGGGATACCTGGACACAGCGGGCATACAGGCATCGAAAAGGAAATGCTATGCATCACCATTTATGATGCCACGGCCTTTCATAAACAATTGTTTAAGGAACACGACGGATCACTACTGGTTACAAACGAAAGGTAGCAGACAAGCCAAGTTGTTCCTCTCAACTACATCTCTAAGAAGAACGAAACAACTCCTCATGCTTTCGAGGAGTCAGATTCGCTTAATCACAGGTTTCCTTACTGGACACCGCCCAGTCAACAAACACCTCAAAACAATGGGCATTGTACAAGATGACACTTGCAGAATGTGTAATGAAGAACGAAGAAACAGCAGAGCACATACTGTGCCACTGTAACTGCCTGGTCAGTACACGTCATCGTCACTTAGGCAAGTATTATCTTAAAGCTGCTAGCTCACTCAAAAGCATACTAAGTTTTATCACTAACTCAGGATTTTTGAGTGAACTGTAAGTGGGGGACATCACAACAGGCCCCCTCGTGGCCGCAGTGTTCAGGCGACTTTGTCCCACCACCTTATCCTCTCTAACTCTCTAGATGTAGATTCATTCTACATCTGCTGTATGGCTAATTTTTCTGGACAACGACTAATGCGAATCTCTCTGCTTTTTTATACAGTTGAACGAATCGCTAAGCTTTAATTCATCGCATATTAAGATTTTTTACGGTTTATGTAAGCAAATTTCAAAATAGTGGCAATTATACCATCAACACTTGATAACCATATCATCTACCTGTTATCTGTAACTAATACAATGTCGTATTGTTGAAAAAACGCTTCCTAGAATCCCATGTTATACTGTTTGCCTTTAGTTTGCCTAGAATCGCATGTTATACTGTTTGCCTTTAGTGATCTCAAGTGGCGACGGGCAAAGCTTTGCCAATATACCTTTAGGCTTTTCTGCTGTCATTTCACTGCGACTAAATACGTATTTGAATAACATTTGATATCCCATTCGCAGTTACACGCCTGTCTGATTTAGTTACTATGGTTGGATCATTTTCTGGTTAAAAGTCTGTAGCTTTTTTGATAATCTATGGTGCAAAGAATTTCAGAAATTCCAAATGTGGTAAGAGGATTTTGAAGTCCAAATTTGAGCGAAAATGTGTTCTACCATATTCTATGGTAGACTATGGTTAGGTTAGGTTAATGTGGTAGGCATAAGCCACACGTAGGCCGAAGTCGGCCCATTGTGATACCACCTGGATCAAGTTACCCTGATCCGCTACCTGAGAACCAACCGGTGCTTCTAAAGAAGCGATGCAGTTGAGCTATCTTTTGGTTTACTATAGCTCACTTAGATTGTCAAAGAAGGGCGCCGAGGTAGATCTTCCTGCGATTCGCAAAAAAGGGACATGAGCAGAGGAGGTGGTGTATTGATTCCTCCTCCTCCTCGTCCATGCAGCCGCGACAGAAGTCATTGGAGGGTAGCCCTAATCTGGCGGCGTATTTTCCGATGATGCAGTGACCTGTAATGTCACCCACTAGAGTACTTAAAGTTGCCCTTTTGGTTGCCACTAGGTCCCTGGTTCGTCCTAGGCTTAACTTAGGCCACAATTGTTTGGTGATAAAGGCAATTTTGCTCTCATTCCATTGGAGGTTGGTCTCCTCTATGGTTTGAAGTTTTATCATGTGGAGGGTAGGTAGGCTGAGTGTGCTTGACCCTAACATTGCGAGTTCGTCGGCCGCGCAGTTTCCTGGAATATCTCTATGCCCGGGAACCCATGGTATTTTAATATTGAACTGTTCAGCCATCTCATCTAGAGATAGGCGACAGTTAAGAGATGTCTTTGGTTTGTGGGTACCGCTGCCAGGGACTTTATCGCAGCTTGACTGTCCGTGCAAATGATAATATCCTTAGCGGATGTTACATTGATCCTGAGCCATATAAAAGCCTCTGTTATTGCTGTTAATTCTGCCTGATACACACTGCAGTGATTTGAGAGTCTGAAAGATAGGTTGAGGTTAAGTTCCTTGGAGAAGAACCCACTGCCTACACCCGATTCCATCTTAGAGCCATCGGTATGGAGGGAGATCGAGTCCTTTCCCTTTCAGCCCATTCCTTCCTGGATGGAAAGACAATTTCGAAGTTCCTAGTGAACACGTTCTGCGGGATGATATAGTCTGTGTCCATGGGTATTTTGAAGTGTTTTAGAATGGTTGTGTGGCCTTTTTGTAATGTGGGCCATTTTATCATGCTCCTCATCCTCAGGGCCGCGCAGGCAGCAATTTGTTTGCTGAAAAGGTTCAATGGTGGAAGGTGTAACAGAATGTTTAGGGCCTCCGTGGGGGTTGATCTGATCGCTCCGCTTATGTATAAGCTGGCCGATCTTTGTACCTTCCCCAGAAGGCTTCGATTGACTGCCTTGTCCAGAGCAGTCCACCAGACTACAACGCCATACAGGAGGATGGGCCTTATGACTGCTTTGTAGAGCCAGTGCATAATGCTTGGTTGGAGACCCCACTTCCTGCCACCACTTTCTTACAGCTGTATAGGGCAGTCGTTGCTTTCTAGACGCGATCAAGAATATTGGGTTTCCAATTCAGTTTCCTGTCAAGCGCTAGGCCTAGATATTTGGCCTGCTCTTTGATTGTTAGTTGGGTTCCACCCAGCCTCGGTGGGTTGAGGTTCACCCCAAGTCCACAGTACTGCGTCCAGGTTTCTAGTGTATGTAATGCACTCTGCATAAGATCACATAGAGTGTTGGGAAATTTACCTGTGACGGCAATAGCGATGTCGTCTGCATAGGCGGTCACAGCGTACCCTTCCTGTTCAAGCAACCGCAATAGTTCGCTGACCACCACGTTCCAGAGGAGAGAGGAGAGTACTCTACCCTGTGGTGTAACTCTGCTGACCATTCTAGCTGAGACGGCATCAGCGAAGTGTGCTTTGACGACTCTTTGTGTTAGCAGTTGTCGTACCAGCTCTATCACTGATCCCGTAACACCCCGATTAGACAGCGCTTTGATGACGGCCCATGTCGAGAAAAGCGACTAGAGCATATTCCTTGCGTTCTAGTGGCCTTTCTATCTTACTGACCAGTGAGTGGAGTGCTGTTTCCACCGATTTGCCTTTGTTATAGGCATGTTGGTTATCCGACAGCCTTCCTGAGATGCAGCTCTGCCGAATGTGTGCGTCTAAAATCTTCTCTAGAGTTTTTAATAGAAAAGAAGTAAGACAAATAGGTCTCAAGTCATTTGCATACGTGTGGGAGCTTTTGCCTGCCTTGGGTATGAAAATGACTTTGGTTACCTTCCACTTGCAGGGGATGTAGGATAGGGAGAGGCAGCTATTGTATATGACCACAAGTCAGGGGAGGATGATATCTGCTACCTGCTGGTTCAAAGCTTTTTGTTGCCCAAAGGAGGAGGTGTGAGAGCACCGTGGCGCAGTGGGTAGTGTGTTGGCCTCTGACGCCGATGACACGGGATAGAGTTCCGACACAACCATTTTATCGAACGTGTTTTTCACGGTGTTTCTCCTCAGCGGGGCTCTGAGAAAACCCCCTGTAGTAAAATGGTCATGAAAAGCTTCTCGAAATTCGCCGTTCGGAACCGGCAATGGGGAACCTATGGGAAAATGAAACCACACACAACATGGGTGATTGACAGAGAAGCTCGGCTCAGGTCCTTCATGGGCTGTAACGCCAACATACATACATACAAAGGAGGAGGTGTCATAGCCGAGTCACTACTGCCAGGGAAGTGTGCGCTTAGAAGAAGTTTCAGGGATTCTTCTCTTGAGGTCGTCCAGGAACCATCATTATGCATCAGATGGCTTGGATTATACGGGACTGAAGCCAGGATTTTCCTTATTCTCGAGGTTTCGGAGATCGTTTAAAATTGTCGCAGTAGTTCCTCCAGAATTGTCTTTTGGCGTTTCTGGTCGCTGCTTTAAAATAATTAAGTGCCTCCTTGTAGAGATCCCAATCCTCTTGCAAGCGGGTACATTTAGCTTTGTTAAAGAGTTTTCTGCTCTCTTTCCTAAGGGAGACTATCTCTTTATTCCACCAGGGGGGTTTGGGTTTGCCCCTGGGGGTGCTTTCCGCACAAGATTTAGACAGTGCTCTGTTGAGGGTTTCTGTCAGCTCATTTACTAAGCTGTCTAATTCCGCGGAGTTGAGCGGATAGTTAGGGTGTCTTGTCCCTAGGTGGGGTTCAAGATAGGTTCTATATTTTTGCCAGTCAGTTTTCCTATAGTTCCTGAAGGGAGCTGGGGCACTGACGTGGCTGACTATGCTGAATTGAATGTAGCGATTAGTGACTATGCTTTTCTTAGATTCAGGAATCGAGTTTCTGACATAAGTACCTTCTTAACAAATTAGTCGTGAAGTTCTACAATATGGGTGTTAACTCATAGAACCTACGAGATAAATGTAATCTCTTTGAAAAAAAAAAAAAATAGTCAGCAACATATGTATCTATCTATGTTTCAACGCCGAACGCAATGAGCGTAGCAAAAATCATACCAGTAATTACCTTTATGTACATATGTGCATACGTTCATATGGTCCAAAGTTTTGTTGCATTCAAGGTTGCCTTAAATAGTTAAAGACTATTTAACATAAACCTATCTTGTTTAGACACTTGAACAGATGTACAAATAAACAAATGAAGAAAGAAAATGTGTTTTGCATAAAACCCCTCGTAAATTAAAGTTGTATGCATTCCGACCGTTCTCGCAATTCGTTTTTCATCTCGAATTTTATTTCGCCAACCAACAGATAGATGAACACTTCAAACATTCGATTTCGATCTGAAACATTCATCGCATTGCCTGAAACTGCATAGTCATGATATTAATATGTTAAGTAAACCACTTAAGCTAATATAAATATAAAAATAAAAATAAAGATGAAAGCCATCAAATCCGACAAACAATAAAAAGATACATCTCTAGGGGGTAGTTTAGGGACGAGGTGCCGTGAAACACCGCATGAATGCGCGCTTTGCATAGGAATTTATAGGCAGCATCAGCATCGCTTCATACCGGGCGCATTCCTGTTCTCGTTTCACTCGTTTTCATCTGTACTCAAACAAGAAACGAAAGATACTATCGTATGGTACAAGCGATCGACACCCTTCGAACATATGTACATACATATCTATGTATATAACTTGATGTCGTTTTATTTCTGGATCGCACAGAGAAAACGAGGGATAGAACGTCGATCGGAGATCGGGTAGGGTTCAGTGTGGTTCTACATTCATCCCACTGATTTCTTTTATTTTATTTGTTTCTGTTCTTCTCTTGTTTCTCGTTGGTGTTACTTTTGAATCTAAATTTAAAAACGTTTTAATTAGATACGTGGATGGGAGAGGGATGGAGGTGGATCTCCATCGTGGGGGTGGAACGATAAAAGATGGCTGAAGAGGCATGAGTTTTTCCGTCGATAGTTTGTACTATGGTTGATCCGATGTTCAAGATAGAAAAAATACGATATTAGTGTGTCACAGATATTCGAGTGGTTTTACGGAAACAATTGTGTGTAGATTGAAAGCTTTGAAATCTTTATGACTTAGAGGGCGGCTGGCTGCACAATGTTTATGAGACTGATTTCATGTCTTGTTTTCGTCTTTTTTGTTATTTTTAGAGACTTTTGTTGTTGTGAGGCAGTATCTGGGATAACAGTATGACAGTAGATACATATAGATTCTTGAAATGTAATGACGCATGAATGAGTTATGTTTCGAAATAGGCATTGTTAGTCTTTTGCAACATTTCAAATGCGTAAAATCACCGAAACGTGATACAGTCCAGTGATTTTGAAATGATTTCCTGAATAAAGTTTTGTATTGCTTGACAAGATGCATAGATTTATTACATTCTACATAATATTAGATAGATAGATAGGAAAAGGGGGTGGGACAGAGTCCCACGGCCACGAGTGGGCCTATTGTGATGTCCTCATTAACAGTTCACTCAAAAATCCTGAGTTAGTGATAAAACTTAGTATGCTTTTGAGGGAGCTAGCAGCGATTTCTTCTGCTTCAAGATAATACTTGCCTAGGTGACGATGACGTGTACTGACCAGGCAGTTACAGTGGCATAGTATGTGCTCTGCTGTTTCTTCGTCTTCATTACACATTCTGCAAGTGTCATCTTGTACAATGCCCATTGTTTTGAGGTGTTTGTTGACTGGGCGGTGTCCAGTAAGGAAACCTGTGATTAAGCGAATCTGACTCCTCGAAAGCATGAGGAGTTGTTTCGTTCTTCTGAGAGATGTAGTTGAGAGGAACAACTTGGCTTGTCTGCTACTTTTCGTTTGTAACCAGTAGTGATCCGTCGTGTTCCTTAAACAATTGTTTATGAAAGGCCGTGGCATCATAAATGGTGATGCATAGCATTTCCTTTTCGATGCCTGTGTGGCCGCTGTGTCCAGGTATCCAAAAGAGGTGAACTCTGTTTGTGCTGGCCAGCTGGTGAAGCAGCTGTAGACAGTCCTATACTAGTTTGGAGGTGATTTCGTAGCTCTTTAGGGCCAGAAGTGCAGCCTTGCTGTCAGAGAGAATGTAAATGTTTTTGTTAAGTATAGCTATTTCTGTTTATATTTTCTCTGAGGCAGAGTTCTATAGCAAATATTTCTGCTTGAAAAGCGGAGTTATATCTGTCCATGCTGACGTAGATGCATGTGCCTGTATTTGCTTCATATACTCCAGCCCCAACGCCTTCGTTTGTTTTGGAGCCATCTGTGTACCACACGTAGGATCCACGATTGAAGGTCTAACCTGTTCCCAGTTTTGTCGGTTGTGGAATGTGACCTTGTAGTTTTGGCTGAAGTTGTATCTGGAGAGACAGTTATCTGTGAGAGATATCCTTAGATATCTTTATCAGGGTGAAAGAGCTTACGGTTAGAGTCATCCTCCACGATCAGTCTATGGGCGAAGACCATTGCTTCTTTCTTCAGTTGGAGGTGAGGAGGTGGCAGGTCTGTGATGACTTCTAGTGCTGCTGTGGGGGTTGTTCTCATGGCCCCGGTGATACCGATGTAAGCTAGTCTTTGCAATTTGTTGAGCTTGGCTTGCACTGTTGCTTGTTTTGTTTTGTGCCACCAGACGGGCGCAGCATATGTGAGAATTGGTCTGGTGATTGCTGTATATAGCCAGCGGGATATATTTTGGGGTTTGTGCCTCAGTTTTTGCCATGTGAGACTTTTGCTGGTCCATAAAGAGATCCTGGCTTCCTCAATGGTCTTTGTAATGTGAGAGTTCCAGCTGAGCTTTTCGTCTAGAGTTATCCCTAGATATTTGACTTCTTTTGATAACTCTATCGCTTCACCAAAGAGGGTAGGATTGGTAAGTTGCTTTTTTTTTTTTTTAAGAGACTCGCGCAGGTTCAAGAGTTTTTCATATTCTCTTATGATGTGTTGACACACACAACCTGAACGGAGTGCAGTGGTTGGGGTCGTTGATGTTCGTTCACTACTCTCAGGGGTGGTTGTCCTAGGCCTAGATAGGACGAGAGCCGACCAAATTCCGCGTTTGGTTATAGTCCGTAGTAATTCGTTCAAGCACTTTAGTATTGCATACGCAGAGGATGAATTTCGGTTGACCATATACTGTGAGTGTTATGCCTGCAGGCAGTACGTCTGGTCACTTTCCATTCACAACTGCGTTGCATACTTTTTATCATCCGTTTAGGAATTACTTTTACTTGGCTATGAAGCGAATTTGAACTATAGACCTTCCGATCGGCGGTCGATGATGTTAACCACTGCACCACGGCCACCCCGTATGCGGGGTGCGTAAATCCAGTAGTATGCTGATCAGTTCATTAGCCACGATGGACCACAGGAGCGGTGAGAGAACCCCGCCTTGAGGGCATCCTTTCGCGGCGTTGACACTGATTTTATCATTGTACATAATATTAATACCGAAGGACAATAATTATTGCGAATTGTAGGAAAATACCTGCACATCTGTTACAAAACTTGGCTCAAAATAGCTTTCGGCGCAGCAGTAAATTCTACAATGAATCTGCTCTTTCAATATGAATGCATAAATTATTGTCTAAAATCTACGATTTCTCTAACCAACAACTGTAGTCCCTATTTGTGGAGACCAAGCCTTTATATGGTAAAAAGCAGTTCTTGAAAAAGAGGTCGATCAGCAAGGTTCATACCTTTACTTCCGTGATCAAGAAAAAAACAAAATAATGCTCCCTAACCTCTTCCTAGTGATATGCCCTTTCTCAAAGCACCTTTCAATACGTTCAGTAGCGCGTGCAAGCATAGATACTTGCATGAGTGACTTTAATTAGCGACCATCTACTCCACCCAAACCAGAAATGATGCGCTCGATAATGTACGTATCAAAACCAAGGGACATGGTATGACTTGGAATTAGTTTCAGTGGATTTAGCTTTGACGAACGTTGGAAGGTACGAGATCGTTTTATACAATATCAAATGCTTATTCAACCGCTAAATACGTATATACATACATATGTATGTATGCATGTATATGATTATGTAAATGTTCAGCATCGCGACAGAATAGCCGTAATCGATTCAAATCGTCCATAAATCAGCAATAAAACATAATAAAGCAAAATACCAGAATATGCATTATATGTATGTTGCCCATTGAATTGAATCCATCTAAGGTGGATTAAAAAAAAACCGGCCAAGTGCGAGTGGGACTCGCGCACGAAGGGTTCCGTACCATCTGTATACATATATAAATATGAAAGAGGCGATGTATGAAATACATCATCTGTGAAAATTTCAACTGTCTAACTATCACGGTTTATGAGATACAGCCTGGTGACAGACGGACGGACGGACGGACAGCGAAGTCTTAGTAATAGGGTTCCGTTTTACGTTTGGGTACGGAACCCTAAAAGGTAATATGTAGTAAGTAAAATAGCACTGATGATTATCCATTTAGATCATTGATTCTTTTTTTAATAGAAAACATGAATCAATATGTTATGACGTCATGACATATTGATGGTCATGGAAATAGGTTAGGTTAGGTTAGTTGGGTGTCCTGTTGACATGAAGTCAAGGCACACTTAGACTACGAGCAGTCCATTGTGCCTATTTTAAATGTCTGACATGAGGGTAACCTATTTGTTGCCCGCTGAGCTGAATCATCTAGATGCAGTTAGGAATCCTAGCAGTTTGTTCAGCTTGATAAGAGACGTTAAACTGAACAAACTGCCTCCTCTAAACCCGAACATAAGTCACTCCTAAGAAACGTGTATCTTCTTCTGCTTCTTCGTCCCTCGGGGTTTGATTCAAAGACTCTACGGGCTGGAGCTGTGGTGTCCATTCGTAGACGCCTAACTAGACTCATGTCGCTGTACAGCCCGTAAAGTTCGTGGTTGAATCTTTTCCTCCATCCCCCGTCTGCGTTTATAGGCCCGAAAATCACGCGCAACATCTTTCTCTCGAACCGACCAAGGGCCTAGTCATCCGCTTTTAATAGTGTCCATGCTTCTGCGCCGTACAACAGGACCGGGATGATAAGGGTATTATATAGAGTAAACTTTGTCGTTCGGGAGAGGGTTCTATTAGTCAGTAGCCTCCTGAGCCCAAAGAAACAGCGATTGGCAGGAGTGATTCTGCGTTTGATTTCGGAACTGATGTCGTTGTTCCAGGTCACTGCGGAGCCAAGGTAGACGAATTCCTAAACTACCTCGAACTAATATCTGCCAATACAAACGTTCTGGCCAAGACATCGGTGGTGAGCGTCCTTTTTTGATGACAGCATATATTTAGTTTTGTTCTCGCTTACTGCCAAACCAATTTTCGCCGCCTCCATCTCAATACTCGCAAACGCCTGTGATCTACCTATTATGTCAATATCGTCGGCGTATGCAAGGAGTTGCGAGGATTTGAAATAGATTGTGCCTCTTGTATTGGCCAGTGATTTTTGCAGAATCATTTCCAATATGATGTTGAAGAAATCACACGACAGCGCATCGCCCTGCCTAAATCCTTTTTTGACATCAAAACTGTCGGTAAGGTGTTCACCGATTCGGATCGAGCAGCGAGCATTCTCCAAAATCATCCTGCACAGTCTGACGAATTTAGCAGGTATGTCAAAGGTAGATATAGCGTTGTATAGCTCGCCTCTAATTACGCTGTCGTATGCGGCTTTGAAGTCGAGAAATAGGTGGCGAGTGTCGACTTGAAATTCATTGGTTTTTTCCAGGATCTGCCGTAGTGTGAAGATCTGGTCCCTGGCCTGAATCCGCACTGATAAGGACCTATCAGCTTATTTACAAAAGGCTTCAGGTGTTCACATCAAACGGCAGAGGAGATTTTGTAAGCGATGTTAAGAAGACTTATTCCTCTGTACTTGGCGCATTCAGAGGGGTATTTTTTCTTGTGGATCGGGCATACGATGCTGAGATTCCATTCCTCAGTCATGCTTTCCTCTAACCATATCTTACGGATGAGCTGATGCATGCTCCTAACCAGGTCATCCCCAGATGCCATGAAGAGCTCAGCAGATAATTCGTCTTTGTCAGCGGCTTTATTCGACTTGAGTTTCGATATGGCGATCTTAAATTCGTCGCGGTCATGGGGACGGAATTCTCTGCGGTCTTCATCGTTAAGAAATTGATCATTCTGTCGCCGTTATACAGTCTGTAGATGTGGTTTTTCCATATTCTCAACATCGACTGCGATTCTACTACTAGGTGTCCGTTCTCATCTCTGCAGGCTTCCGTTTTGGCTTTATAACCTTCGCATGCTCCCTTTGATAAAACTTTCGAACGTCAGTCATGCCTGCAGTAACACCTCTCCATATCCTCAATCGTATGCTTCTCGTGGTCTTTCTTCTTTCTTCTGAGGCTTTATATGTCTCCTGCTTCGCGGCGTGAAACCTCCTGCACCCGTCAACGAACCAGGTGTTTCTTCGTGGTGGAGCCCTGAGGCCAACACTTCAGACACAGTGCTTTTTTAGGGCTTGTTTGGAAAGGTTCCACTGTAGTTCCATTGACAGCGTGGAGGGTTGAGGTGTATTGGAGAGCTTAAGGGAGACTTGATCGATTAAAGCACGAGCGGTTTCTGGCTATAGTAACTTTCTGACGTCATAAATTTGTATTCTTACTCTACTCCGCTGCGTTCGTGATATCCATATACGCATCTTGGCTACTACAAGATAGTGGTCCGAGTCGATGTTAGCTCCTCGGAAAGTTCGAACATCAATAATAGTGGAGGAGTGTCTGCGGTCGATCGCGATGTGATCAATCTGGTTAGTGATGGATTGATCTGAAGTTGAAAATCACCTTCCCGAAGTCAGAGACTATTTTATTCAGAACACCCTTGTCTAGGGCCTCTAGGGATACTAGAAAACAGTGGAGTGTTCGCAATCATTGGACCGGATTGCCTTTCACTAGCAAATAAAAGTGTAGTCAGGTACCTCGAGATCTAACAAAAGTGTAGGTGCTGTTCTGGAAAGCACCCGGGGTGCTTTCGCTCTGACAAGGTGGCTGTATCATTGCAGCCATCTTGATTCTAGGGTTAAAGTAATTTGCTACATGGCCTTTATCAGGCCCATGATTGCCCAGGATGTCCCGTCTGGTTTAATGTGAGCGCAAGCTTAATGGAAATATATCAGGTGTTTGAGAGACAATGACTAAGGACTTGTCTTGGAAAGAAGAAGTACACCAAGTTCTATCCTAACGAGGTCCTATACCTTGCAAAAGCAATGACTTAGAGAAAAAACTTGATCTCTGGGGCTTACCAACCTATGTGTATCATAGGAAAGAGCGGCTGAACGGTTTTTTCCCCTCAGAAGCATTTCTCGATTTAGATCGTTGTGGGCTGATCCACGATAGATTGGCGGTACTGCTAACTTTGCATACGGCCCTTTAATCTTGCCTAGCGTAAGGTAGTTATAAGATTGAATTAAATGAAATGATTTAATGATACGTTCACAGTATGTGCAGATTCCATTCGCACCAGCCTCAAACCCTAACGACTAATTATGTAGTTCGTTTTAATCTTATTTATAAAATTACCTTATTTACATTATTGACAGAGCCATTAATCAGGTCTAAAGAGGAAGTCTATTTTAAATCAACATATGAAGTGACCTTCAAAAATATAGACCAAATGTGTACATTTATGTATGATATCTCGTACCTCGACGCCTTAGTCACATATATCAATGTACAGATATATTTATGTTCATTAATACGACAAGCCTTAATTAAACTTGTTTTTGTTTCTTTTTTTCAGGTAAATATGAATTCAATGTTAATCGCAAAGTCATCTTTCAGTAAGTCCATATGTCACGTTATAATTAATGTTAAACTCCGATAGACTAATCGGCTACAATCTAAGCGTTTACAGCTCGATTTCTGTCAAAATGATGCATTTTTATTGGATATATAGTAGTACAGTGTATCGGATTTAAATTCCGTTATTACAATATTCAAAAGTTTAAAGAAAACGTGTAAGCTGCCAATTAGTTTGACATAAGTCGTTTGTCAAATTGCATTTAAGTGATCATTGCGTGATACATACATTGATTATGTTTAGCCCTTGAACTGGTTGATCGACTTTAACCATTTTTAGTCAAAAAGCATTTTTGTGTTTAGCGCGACCTCTTTTACCTACTACCCGCCGAAACTTATTTGCATACGCATACCGTATACGTCACTTCTCACAACATGTGCTTTTCATCTTCGTCGATTTCCACTTTCTTTCCTCTTTCCCCTGCTCATACAAGTTCAACTATCTTATACATAAATTCCGTCATTTATTCGCATTGACAAGCAACGTAACGTTATGAGAGCAATATCGCGTTCGCGTTCGCGAACAAACGTCAAGTAAAAGAGAAATATGCTGGCACAACAACGTTCCTGCAACACAGAGCTCTATGCATTGGATAACATACATATTGTTCAAGGGAATATGCACTTGCGCCGGAGTACGAGCACATACGCCACTGGCCAGATTGTGCGCGAAATTAATTCACAATCGTGGCACACCACCCGATTCGGTTTTCGACTATTTTCACAAAAAGCCAAACTGTCACGGAAGTGATTTTGACAGCTTCTGGCTATTTTACTATGAAACCGTTAAATTCGATCGTAAAATACATTAATATCACACAGGACATGCGTGTTATATCGATTTACATTGTCAGATGTCGTCGCATCGTTGTTGAATGTCATAGATTGTGATCACGGTTAGTGGGGGATTTTGCGGGAGAGAGAAAATACTGTGTAGTAAGTTGTGAAGTAGATTTTCCATGCCCTGCTGCTTGCCAGTTGGCTGATAGGTTGGTTGGGTCTTCGGGCCATAGTCTGTCTGTCAGAAACTGGAAACTACATACATATATACTACATTCATATGTCCAATTGTGATGAATACTATATACAATGCGCGGATGTTTCTATTAATCTGTGTCTTTTCTCTCATTCCCCGATGGATAATTGCTTTTGTAATTGTTGTTGATTTTTTTTTTCTCCCTTACTGTCTGATCGTGTGAGGTTAGGGGGACTTTCTTTTTTCCTTGGCAGCAATTTACCCTCATTCTTTTGATTTTTCTTTTTTTTTTTTTTTGTTTTGTTTTGACAGGAAACTGTTGCCGCAACCACCATATTCAAATATGTTGCGTCAACTTGACAGTTGCCGCAGGGTATTTTTTAAAAATGCAACGCATGCCGCCATAACAACCATATGGAAGTACAGTACACTCTCGATAGAGTGAACTAATAAAAACGAAAAAAACCGGCCAAGTGCGAGTCGGACTCGCGCACGAAGGGTTCCGTACCATCTGTATATATCCATAAATATGAAAGAGACTATCTTTATGATGAGTTATGTTTGATCATCAAGGTGTCCATTGAATTCAAATCAATGATCTTACTTGACAGCAACGATGTGCAAAGGTGAATAACAATAATGGGAAATATGGGAAAAAGGTTTGCAGCTAGGATTAATTCATCAAAGACACAAAAGAGATCAAAACTGGGAAGTTTGCTATTGGTTGTGGGATATTGTCGACTAACCTTAGTTCAATATGTGACCAAGGGGATTTTTTGGATGAAAATCATGTCTGTTGTATGGGAGCCCCCCTTAAATATTAATTTTGTTCTGTTTTTAGTATTTGTCGTGTTAGCGGCAACAGAAATACATCATCTGTGAAAATTTCAACTCTCTAACTATCACGGTTCATGAGATACAGCCTGGTGACAGACGGACGGACAGCGAAGTCTTAGTAATAGGTTTCCGTTTTACCTTTGGGTACGGAACCCTAAAAACCAGACCTGTTCATATGAGCGAGATTGTTCATATTAGCGAGCTTTCAAATTTTAAGGCATTTTTGTCTAATATAAAACATGGCTATTCCATTGTTTTTGCCAATACTGTACCCGAAACACCTTGAATTTTGTTTTTATTTTTTTGTGGAATTCGAATGGATCATGACGAGGACTTTATCTCATCTGCATACAAGTTCTTTAGAACTCCAATTTTTTCTATTAATTTTTGGCAACAAAATATCACTTCCTATACTGTCCCAACCAAACGAATGAAACTTCAAGAGAATATTTATCCAACCAAGAGGGTAAAAAGTAGACAACTTCGACTGCGCCAACCACCAAAGGATCAGTGTCTTTGACATCGCATACAGGATCCTCTCTGCCGTTTGGTGTGAATGTGGTCCATGTCAGTATGGTTTCAGGCCATGGAAGTCCACAATAAACTGCGCTCACTGTGGCAGATCATGAAATGGACCCAAAAAATTCAAATCGACACTCACTACTACGTATTTGTCGACTTAAAAGCCGCATATGGCAGTGTGTATAGAGACGAGCTATACAGTGTCACGTCTGGTTTTGACATTGCCACCAAGCTCATCAGAGAACTCTTACTGCTCGGTAACGAACTCACTGACCCCCCTTTAATATCAAAAATAGTTTTAGGCAAGGCGACACGCTCGACATTTTACTTGAGAAGATCGTGGGAAATACAAGTTAACACTAGAGACACGACCTTCCAAAAGTCCGTTCAAATGCTAGCTTACGCTGATGACATTGGCGTGATTGGTAGGACGCGGCAAATGTCAATGAAGCATTTGTTGACATTGAAGTGGAAGCGGCCAAAATAGGTCTGGCGGTAAACGAGGGCAAAACAAAGTATATGCTGTCATCAAAAAAGGACATTCAACATTGACGTATTGGACAGAGCGTCACTATGAGCAGCAAAAACGTTTACAGTACCTCGGCTCCGCTCAAGAGGCAACTGTGTAATGGATCCATGTCTTGAGGGATCAAGTTAACTTTATATAACACTTTAATCACCTGCCCTGCTCCATGGCGGAGAAGCATGCACGCTATTGAAAGCTGATGAGGAAGCTCTTGCTCTTTTCGAGAAAAAAGTTCTGCATGCGATTTTTCGTCCTGTTTGCATTGATGGCATATGGGAAAGAAGATTTAACAACGAACTGTATGGGCTGTAGAGCAACGCTTAAGATGGCTAGACCATGTAGAGTGTATGGACAACACAGCTCTGGCCCGAATAGCCTTTGAATCTGTGCCATGGGGACAATGAAACGGAGGACGCCCTCGATAGAGATGGCGCATACAAGTAAAGAGGGACCTCAACAAGCTGAGTGTGCGCAATTGGAGGCAACTGGCAAAAGATCGTGTTGACTGGAGAGGTTTGTTGGTTGAGGCCCAGGTCCACCCCAGACTTTAGCGCCACATA
This sequence comes from Eumerus sabulonum, assembly GCA_951905685.1. Taxonomy (NCBI): domain Eukaryota; kingdom Metazoa; phylum Arthropoda; class Insecta; order Diptera; family Syrphidae; genus Eumerus; species Eumerus sabulonum. Next base: position 196,090,635 of record OX645060.1, read on the forward strand.
AGAAGAAAATGCAAAACGTAGAACTATGACATACGGTAAATTTGGTCTATAGATTGTGCACTCTTTGTAGCTGGCTTTTTGGCGTTTAACTGAGTTAAAAATTAAGGTTTTCTCTAAAGATGTTTACTTGTTCGCTCTGTAGATTAGTCTGTATTGTGTGTTCACTCTATTGGATTGTTCACTCAACCGATGTTCACTCTACCGAGAGTGTACTGTATACGGATTCCACTTCCGCGCTGGTGTTTAAACACTCATATTTCATACAAAATAAATTGATCAAAAATAGCAAAGGGAAAATGTAAACAAAGGGGTATTTCTCCCATATCCATACTATCCAGTTGCGTTGGGATGGCATTCAGATCTAATGACGTAATTGTGGCAACATTACCAGTCGTCGACGATGTTTTGATATTATTTACTAATGAAAGAAGACAGCTGGACCGAAGGCATCTCGCGATACAGTCTTGAACCGATTCATGCATAGGTATATGTAGTGTGAAATAATTATAGATTTGACTGGGTTTTACGAGATGAATAGGAACGACTGACACAGTCGCGACTGATGGCAACAATGTTTAGCTAATGGCCAATAAAATGAATTTAATAGTGATTGGGTGCAATAAAAGTGAGCGAGTACGTTGGGGGTGTCTTGTAAGCGTGTAAAATTAGAATTGACAAGTTAAGGACTGATCAGGGTTGCTATAACATAAGTTAGTGTATTGAGTAATGGTTTACGGCTTGGGATACTTGACGCCGTTTAAAGTAACAGTATGGAACATATCCTAACCTCATTCTTGTCTATTGTAATTTATTGGTATGACACTGTTTACTACTGCGACAACGCGTATAAGAAGCTTTACTAAATCTTTAATATGTATTAAGTCTACTCCACAAAAGCAACCTTAGAATTAGAAAGTAAACAGAATATTTTGTACTTCATTCAACTTCCCAGGCCATTCTGTCACGTATCAAGTGTCAATGCCATTAATAAAAATAAATGGTTAATCAATAAAATAATTCAGTCATTCAGGTTTTCCAGAACGCTTACGGTTTATTGCGTACATTCTGATAATTGAGAACTCGAATCAAGCCGGTCAACAGTCCGACTTTTGCTTGCGTCGCTACCGATCGCGCTCGCTTAATGTCAAAACCAGTTTAAAACAGATTTTGCGATCTGTAACTGGAGCACCGACTATAAACCGTCATAATTGTACTCTTTATTCTTATTTTCATTTATGGCAAGTTGACCTTCCCTGCGATGTCTTTAACTGCCAAGACCATTGTTTATTTATTCATGTATCTACATACTGGAATTTGCATTCGTAACATGGTGAATGTCACGAAGTCAATCAAACGTCAGTCAAATGGCCTTATTACGATGAAAATTGGTACAAGCTTTCTGAGAGATAAAAATTTCAATGTTTGAACGCATGTCTTTCAACGTCTCGTTAGATTGGCAGTAGGTTGGTGATTGAATCGTTTTTTGCTTTAATCCCACTGGCGACGTTCATAACGCCGCCATCGCATGAAGTCCAAGACCGAAGTAGTTGTAAGACATTTACATAAGTATATGTCAGAAATTGGTAAAAAAATTAAACGAGAATACAATACTAAGTGTCGAAAAGTATTGCTGGTCTCATAACGTGATGTAGAGTCAGTAGCATGCAGCAAAGACAGCAATTTGAGAAATGTCATCCAACCACTTTGGCAAATGACTCGGCGTGACGTTAAGTAGTGATTTTTGTCAAACCAGTGGATTTTTTCTGTTTTTTTTTTTCGAAATTGCCATTTCAACGGCGATTAGAGACTTCATGTGACATACCCGTAATTATCATTTGATAATGGATGATGAGATTTAATTGTCACATATCAATTGGCAATTTATTTACTATTTTTCTTTCTTTTGGTGGCGTTACAGCCCATGAAGGACCTGAGCCAAGCTTCCCTTCAATCACTCATGTTGTGATCTATTTTTCACACAGATGAAAGGGACCTACAGTCTGATGACGATTCCAAACGGAGTGCGGAAAGCCTTTTCAAGGCAAGTTATACTACAGGGGGTTTTGCCAGTACCCCGCCGAGGAGGGACACCCCGAAATAAACATTCGATGTTATCGGGATCCGAGCGAGCTTCTTTGAAAGAAGCTGTTTTTTATGAAATTTCCTTCTAGCTAGCACACGATTTTTCCATCTCAACATCCACAGAAGGACCTGGCGATAACCTGATCAGTCGACCATCAATCAGATTGATCACGTTGCAATCGATGCCAGACACTCGTCCAGCATCTAAGATATTCGAACCTTCCGAGGAGCAAACATCGACGCGGATCACTACCATATTGTAGCCAAGGTACGAATGAAGACATCAAGAATGCCACGGAGTCGAGCTGGACAACGAAATTTTCAAACCACCGCCGAATAAAATCCCTGGATTGATGAGCAATTGGGGCAAGCCCATGCTGTAAACAAACCGCCTTCAAAGCCATGCTACATAGACGGAAGAGAGCCGCTCGTGAACATTACGAGCAGAAAAGGAGATCGGAACACACACTTTTGAGGAAGAAAAAAAGACATCATGAAAAGCGTGAGATCGAGGATATGGAGAAATGCTACCACAGGAATAACGCTCGCAAATTTTACGACAAAGTAGAACAAATATGCCACGCCTATAAAGCCAGAGCGGAAGCCTGTAGGGATGAAGACGGACAACTAGTAGTAGAGTCACAGTAGATGCTGAAAATGTGGAAGGAACACTTCAAGGCGATGAAAATTCTATACTGCTCTCAGGCAGAATGATCCATTCACAACGGACGAAGATGTAAGAGAATTCCGTCCACTCGACCTAGATGAAATTAAGCTGATAATTTCGAAGCTTAAGGTTAATAAATCCGCGGACGCAGACGGCCTGTCTGCCGAGCTACTTAAAGCGGCTGGAGATGTGCTGGTAGGGTGCATGCACCAACTCATCTGTAAAATATGGTTGGAGGAAAGCATGCAAAACGAATGGAATCTCAGCATCGTTTGCCCGGTCCATAAGAAAGTCTCCTTAACATTGCATACATTGCCGTACTGTGTGAACGCTTGAACCCCTTTGTGAATCTGATAGGTTCTTATCAGTGTGGTTTCAGGCTAGGTAAATCCACAGTAGACCAAATATTCACAATGCGGCAGATCTTGGAGAAGACCCAAGAATACCAAATCGACACGCATCATCTTTTCGTCGATTTCAAAGCCACGTATGACAGTGTGCATAGGGACGAGCTGTACGGAGCCCTGTCTAGCTTTGACATCCCTGCCAAACTCGTCAGATTATGCAGGATGACAATGGAGAATTTTCGCTGCTCCCTTAAGGTCGGTAGCGAATTAACTGAGACTTTTGATGTTAAAAAAGGATTTAGACATGGTGACGAACTGTATTGTAATTTTTTCCAACATCGTGCTTAAAAAGATCATACGAGACCCATTAGCTAACACAAGTTGTATGATGGCGTAATTAGACGAACACAGCAGGAAGTCAATGAAGCGTTCGAAAGCATTGAAGCAGAAGCGGTAACGCGAAATATATGCTGTCAACCAAAAAAGACGCAAAACACCGACGTCTCGGCCAGATCATTTCAATTGGCAGCTACAAATTCGAAGTGGTCAAGGACTTCGCTACCTTGGCTCACTAATGACCAGCGATAACAACATCAGCGCTGAGATCAAACGCAGAATTACTCTCGCCAACCGCTGCTTCTTTGGGCTCAAGAGGCAATTGAGAAGTAGATCCCTCTCTCGAAGGACCAAGGTTGCGCTATACAAAACTTTATTCATTCCGGTCCTCCTCTATGGTCTGGACTTTAACGAAAGCGGCGGCCCTTGGTCTTTCGAAGGAAAAATTCCGTGTTCAATCTATGGTTCCGTTTGTTTAATTGAATTATGGAGGAGTAGATACATACAACGACGAACTATACGGGCTGTACAGCCACGTCGGCCTAGTACGGCTTCTACGTATCCAACATCTAAGGTACCTAGGCCATATATGGCGAATGGAAAACACAGCTCCGGCTCGAAGAGTCTTCGAGTCCAACACCGAGGGATGACGTAGCAGAGGGCGACCGAATCTAAGATGGCGCACACAGGTAGAATGGGACCGCAACTAGCTGGCAGTTTGTTATGGTCCTTGTTGGTTGAGGCCCAGGTTCACACCGGACTGTAGCGCCACCTAAGTAAGTATGTAAGTATGTGATATGGAATCAAGCTCTTCATATGTATATGAACACTTAAAGGCGTAGCTTGTACAATTATTTGTATTATCTCTTCGATTAATCTTATCACGAATTGTCAGTCCAACGTCTTATCTAATTATAACTTGATTGGTGACAGTGCCAACCAATCTTATCGTCCGCCGTCCTACAAACTGATAAATGGTTCAATATAATTGGTGTTTGATATCTTAGAAGTAGCACTGACGGAAATAGATACGATGATATCAGTTAGAGGTCGTGAGTATGTTTACCTATATTTTATGATCATTTTCACTCAATTGGCTACTAATATAACGAAAATTCTAGCAAGCAATTGAGTTTGAGAGCACCGTGGCGCCGTGGGTAGTGTGTTGGCCTCTGACGCCGATGACACGGGATCGAATCCCGGCACAGCCATGTCATCGAACGTGTTTTCACGGTGTTTCTCCTCAGCGGGGTTCTGACAAAACCCCCTGTAGTAAAATGGTCATGAAAAGCTTCTCGAAATTCGCCGTTCGGAACCGGCAATAAACTGGACTGTAACGCCAACATACATACATACATACATACATTTGAGTTTCATCACTTATCATCTGGTTTTGTGCGTGAAGAATCTTTACGACAAAGCTCAACATTCCTCGCATTATCAGAGGCGGTTCAACGACCAGCAGAGATAAGTTTTAGAAATTTTAAAAGAAGTCACAAAAACTCCATTCAATACCTTGTCTTAGGCTAGAACCATAGTGCGAACACTTAGATAGAGTAGAGTCGGAAAAAGAGCAATAAAATGTTTTCCAACCACAACCTGTTTAACTCCAATTTTAAATGATGGTTGGACCTTTATTCCTGTCTTCGATAAAATCACTTCATTTCTGTCTAAAATTCTTATTTCTAAATATGTAACAAATCTACGAAAACTGAAGAAAAGTTGGCATCGATTTTTGAATGTAAAGTTTTAAACGTCTAAATCAGCTGTTTCTTAAAATAGCGGTGTAGTAAAGTATTCGATAAGTTCAAACACTAAATTTCGGTTTTTGAAGAAGTTACTTACTTACTTACTTATCAGGCCAGCGATCCATGGAGGATCTGAGCCTGAGCTATAGCTGCCTTCCATCCTTGACGGTCACAGGCACGCTGCTTCCAGTTGTCAAGACCAAGATGTCTTACATCCGCGATTACTTGGTCTTTATACCGGAGGTTCGGTCTTCCTCTTCTTCTCGAACCAGGAGGCTCGGAGTCGAAGACTCTCTTAGCTGGAGCGTTGATGTCCATGCGCTCGATGTGGCCGAGCCAGTGTAGTCGACGGATCCTTGCCTTCTAGACTACATCCACATCTTGGTACAGCTCGTAGAGTTCGCGGTTGTGTCTTCTTCTCCATTCACCTTTCTCACAGACAGGACCAAATATCCGGCGCAGAATATTTCTTTCGAAAGAACCCAAAATCAGCTCCGCTGTCCTGCTTATCGTCCAGCTTTCGGCTCCGTACAGCAAGACTGGCAGAATGAACGTTTTCTAAAGCATGACTTTGGTCTTTCGAGTGAGGAGTTTTGATCCCAGTTGTTTGAACAAGCCGAAGTAGCAGCGGTTGCTAAGGGCGATTCTACGCCGGATCTCCACTGTGGTGTCATTTGTGGAATTTACGTTTGCACCGAGGTAGACAAACTCCTTAACTACCTCGAAATTGTAGCTGTCAATTGTTATATTTTGTCCCAGGTGGTGAGCGACGGATTGGTTTTTGCTTGACAGCATGTACCTCGTTTTATCCTCATTGACCGTAAGACCAACTCGTTTCGCCTGTTCTTCGATCGCGGTGAATGCTTCCACAATGCCACGGCGAGAACACGCGATGATGTCGATATCATCCGCGTATCCTAGCAGCTGGACGGACTTGTAGTAGATAGTGCCTTCCCTGTTGACGCCCGCCCGTCGCACTATCTGCTCCAGCACCAGGTTGAAGAAGTCACATGACAGCGCATCTCCTTGCCGAAATCCGGTGCATGTTTCAAACGGTTCCGAAGTCCTGGAACCGAGTTGCACGTTGCATCTCGTATTTTTTAGCGTGGCGCGACACAATTGGATCAGTTTTCCCGGGATCCCGAAATCTCGGCCATTGCACCAAACAGTTCTTTACGATGAATGCTGTTGTATGCGGCTTTGAAATCGATGAAATGATGGTGTGTATCGATTCGAAACTCGTTGGTCTTTTCCAGGGTTTGTCGAAGTGTGAAAATTTGGTCTATAGTTGATTTGCCGGGCCGGAAGCCGCACTGGTAGCTGCCGATTAGTGCGGTGCAAAATGGTTTTAGACGTTCACACAATACGCTGGACAGGATCTTGTATGCGACCTTGAGCAGGGATATACATCTATAGTTCTTGCAAGGGGTAGGATCGCTTTTTTTGTGGATGGGGCATATAGAGCTGGTATTCCAGTCATCGGGCATGCTTTCATCTTCCCAAATTCTGCAGATGATCTGTTGCATGCTCCCTACCAGAAATAATAGGAAAATCACCGCCAGCCTTGAAGAGCTTTGATGGCAGGCCATCTGAGCCTGCGGCCTTGTTGTTCTTCAGCTTCTGAATAGCTGTGCCGACTTCTTCGATGCTGGGTGGGAGGACTACTTCAGCGACTGGAGTTGGGATTTCCTCGGTCCCTACCACTCTCTCTTGGTCATGCTCGTTAAGCAGCTGCTGGAAATGCTGCTTTGAAAAAGTTGCCTTTAGTAAATAAGAGGAATTCGTTAAATCAATAACACAAAATTCGGTTGGATGTCAATTCATTGCATGTGATTATGTCAATTAGCATGTTTTGCTATGCAACCTTTAGCATGGCCATATGTTTAGGATGTATCTTGACAGTTATCCAATACATGCGGATACATTTTAGATAGGCCAGAGTGTTGCTACTACAACCTTGGGAAAATCCTTGGCCCATTCAATGTAGTAGTAATCAAAACTAACCAACTGGACAACTATTAAAGCGGCATATGTGAAATGACCGTCAAGTCTCATTCCACATGGATACTAAAGCAACCCACCAAACGCTAGATATGTAACCTAATATTAACAAACGCCGACTGTAGTTTTTTTTTTTTAATCGCTTGAGAATGTTTACAAGTCCTACCCAAAAAAATACTTAACCTCGTGGTCTCGCCACCACATGTAAACAACATAAATCCGATTTGACGAAATCTGCCAAAACGAAAAAAAAAAAAGTTCCCACCCCACCAGAAGATACACACCCGTCTCGGAATAGAAGATAGCAATGCCAGTTGACCGATTCAACCTAGCATGGTTGCGTTACTAATTATACGAGCCGCAGTCAATTTACTTTTCTGCTTTTTTGGACACGATTCATATAATTTATGACACCATTTACCTTCCCTTGCTCGTATTCATGGCCAAACCAGCAAAGAACATTTGTATAAAATGATGTCGCGAACAGAAAAACTCTTTGTTCGCATCAATTGACACACTTCCTTCCTGCTGTTGTTTAGAGATTCCATTTCCCAATTGAAGAGGCAGGTAAGTAAGTATATTGTAAACGCGGCAAAATGCAGGTAAGGGGAGTGTTTGTTGACTCAACCAATTCAACAGATATGTAGCTAGAGACACTGAATTCTCTCTCGGAGTACCCTTGCGTGTAGTGAACCTTATATAATACCTAATCAGGGTCCTAACCACCCCAGGGTAAATCATTACCATGACGGCATGCCTAACTTAATACATGAGCTGGGAAGATGAACCCTACCCGCATGGCGTAGAACCCTTTTCACTTTTCAACCAAAGGGTCCAGTATAAATGAAATTAGAAATTCACAAACTGAGGGTAGAAACTATAGGCCGCCCGCATTGAAGGGGCTCTTGATCAACGTCCAGCCTATACACAGTCCTCATCGAAATGTTTCCATCTTATAGAGGCATTGACGATGACCGATGACGAATTCTTGGCAAGTATTCGCGTACATTTTATGGATGTGAGAAAGATTGAAAATATTCACCCACGGTCCAATGCCAATGAATCAAACTATACATGTATGTGTAATATAAATTCGATCGGGGGAAGTAAAGAAACACTCACAGATACTCATTTATGACTTCCGGCAAAATGTCGCGGTATCTACGAATAAATATTAATAAAAATCCAACTCATTGGTGCCCATAAGCGTGAATACCGTTATATAGGATTCGTTGACAGCCTATGTGGGAGTAGTTAAGCAGCATTTTTCCATACCAAGAAACGATACAAAGATACGATGCAACGGTGCATTGATTCTCAATTTTCTTTATGGAAATGCATCTCCTTGGGTCGGGAAAGACATTTGCATCCACAATAAGCTGCTTTATGGTTTTATGGCCCACACTTTCGGTACAGCTTCGAATCTCTTTTCTCGCCATCACCGAGCGCGAACGAACAGTCGGGGTAATAATGGACGCGCAAAGATGGCTCAAAACAAGAGAAACAGGAGAAAAAAACTTGATTGCAATTAAATTAATAAGCCAAACAAATTCATAAATGATAAACGTTTTCCAACCAATAAACCCGCGTTAAACTGCAAAGTCATGGTCATTTCTGTTCGATGTCCACAAGATACACAAACTGTGAGGATACAAGGTATAAAACAACGATAAAATCAACGTCGTTATTGGAGATTTATGTATTACCCGATAAATTGTTATTTAATTGTTTTAACCAAGCGACAGTAGTCGCGTAAATACTTGATTTTCATGATGATATCGAAAGATATCAGATATCCCTTTATTGGAAATTGACTTAGAGCTTACCATTGCTCACTGGGGAATGTGTGATACTACTAACTTACTTACTGAGGTGGCGCTACAGTTCGTGGTGAACCTGGGCCTAAACCAACAAGCGTCTCCAGCTGGCACGGTCTTTGGCCAGCATTTCCAGCGCCGCACGCCCAGTTGGTTAAGGTCCCCTTCCACCTGCGTGCGCCACCGTTGATGCGGCCGTTCTCTGCCGCGCCTTCCTTCCGGAGTGGATTCGAAGAGCTGTATTCGGGTCGGAGCTGTATTTCCCATGCGCTCTACATGGCCTAGCCACCTTAGACGCTGCATCCGTAGACGTCGTACCAGGCCGATGTCGCTGTACAACTCGTACAGTTCTTCGTTATATCCTCTCCTCCATACACCGTTCGAACAAACGGGACCGTAGATAGTGCGCAGAATTTTCCTCTCGAAACGACCAAGGGCATCTTCATCCGCTTTTGTTAAGGTCCAAGACTCTGCGTCGTAAAGGAGGACTGGGATGATTAAGGTCTTATATAGTGTCACCTTGGTTTTCCGAGAGAGGGCTCTACTTCTCAATTGCCTCTTGAGCCCAAAGAAACAGCGATTGGCAAGAGTGATTCTGCGTTTTATCTCAGCGCTGGTGTTGTTGTCGCTGGTCATCAGTGAGCCAAGGTAGACGAATTCCTTGACCACTTCAAAGTTATATCCGCCCATGGGGACGTTCTGGACAATATGTCGGTGTTGTCCGTCTCTTTTAGATGAAAGCAGATATTTGGTTTTACCCTCATTAACCTTGAGACCCATCTTAGCCGCTTCTACCTCAATGCTTACAAAGGCCTCATTGACGTCTCGCTGCGTCCGTCAAATCACGCCAATGTCGTCGGCGTACGCAAGCAGTTGCGTAGACTTGAAATAAATCGTACCTCTTGTGTTGGCCAGTGACTCTGGCACGATATTTTCAAGCACGATGTTGAAAAAGTTGCATGACAGCGCGTCACCTTGGCTAAATCCTTTCGGTTTGGTCATTACCGACCTTAATGGAGCAGCGAGAATTCTCCATCGTCATCCTGCACAGTCGGACGAGTTTGGCAGGGATGTTAAAACTAGACATGGCTTTGTATAGCTCATCTCTATACACGCTGTCATATGCAGCCTTGCAATCGACGAAGAGGTGGTGAGTGTCGAATTGGTATACCTGGGTGCTTTCCAAGATCTGCCGTAAATTAAATATTTGGTCTATTGTGGCTCGTTCTGCCTGACAGCGGTATCTTGTCTATCATCGCCGTTATACAGTCTGCAGAAGTGGTCTTTCCAAATCCTCAACATCGACAGCGACTCTACTACCAGTTCTCCATTTTCATCCCTGCAGGCCGCCGCTCTGGTTTTGTAGCCATGACATGTTCGTTTTACCTCATTGTAAAATTTACGGGCGTCATTCCTGCTGAAGCATCTCTCCATCCCCTCGATCTCACGCTTTCCGTGCTCTCTCTTCTTTCTCTTCTGCTCATAGATTTCGCGAGCAGCTATCTTCCGTCGTTGCACTATGGCTTTATATGCGTCTTGTTTTGCTGCATGGGCTTGTTCGCATTGTTCATCGAACCAGGGGTTTCTAGGTGGTGGCGGTTTGAAACCCAGCACCTCTGAGGCAGCAACTCTGACGGCGCTGCTGTGGGCGGATTTTGAGAGAGCTTTGAGGAGACACGATCGGCAAAGATTCTGGCAGTCTCTTGCGATTGTAGCTTTCCGACGTCAAACTTACGTTGTCCTACTCTACTCCTAATCATTCTTGATATCCTCATTCGTACCTTGGCTACAACAAGGTAGTGGTCCGAGTCGATGTTGGCTCCTCGGAAGGTTCCTACGTCAAGAATACAGGAGGAGTGTACTGGAGGCTATGCTTTCCATCGATCGACTCAAATATGTCCTCCTTGCCCAGTTTTACATTAAAATCTCCTAGGACTTTTTTGTGTCGTAGCCGGGGCATTGGGCATATGTTCTGTCTAGGAGATCGTAGAATTCTTCTGTGAGTTGATCGTCCTTTTCTTCCGTTGGGGCGTGAGCGCATATTAAGCTAATGTTTCCAAATTTAGCTTTGATGCGGATTGTTATGGGGCGTTCGCTTACATCCCGGAAGCTTAAGACTTTTTGTCGTAGTCTTCCTCGAATAACGAATCCGCACCCGAATGGGCGCTGTTTGTTCTCCTTGTAGCAGTTCCCGTAGTAGATGTCACAGTTTTTCATCCGTTTTTTGCCTGGTCCATCCCATCGCACTTCTTGGAGTGCGGTTATATCTGCTTTATAGCAGTTTAGGCTTTGCTCCAATTGATCGCCTGCAGCCGGTCTGTTAAGGGACCTAACATTCCAGGTGCAGACTCTCAAGTCCGTTGGTCGTTTGCAGGGGTCGTCAGCTTTGTATCCGTCCGTATCCGAGGCTTGTTGTTGTTTCGGAACAAGTAGGTTTTTACGTGATAGGGATGTTACCCCTAAGTACAACCCCCAACCTGGAGGGCCAGGTTCCTCTTTCCCCAGGAACAAGGGTTTGGGTCGCTGCACACATTGGTTCACTACCTGGCGGGTGCCAGGGTAGCTATCCAGGGGGTGCCACGCGGAGGCTGTGTGTCAACTTGGATTGAGCAGGGACAGAGATCGAAGCTGGCGTTTGCCATGTTAAACGCGATCAACTTCTTTGCTCTGTTTGCTCGCTCCCTCCCCCCTGTGGGGAATGTGTGATACCGTCGTAAATACTGATATTGTGATGGATGTGCCATGAAAATCAAACTTGCTGTTCTTCCGATCGGCTTTAGATCCTTGGTTTTTACACATCTATTCTGTATTTCTATTGCTACTACGAAGTGAGTAGCACCCGTCAAATGGGAGGAGATACAAAACAACGATCGTAACTACTCACTGATAGAATTGATAAATCGATTTGTCTGTATCGACTCGCTATTAGTAGCGAAAAGATGAAAAGTGCCTACGTACGTAATTAATAATTGGCGGGTGTTATCTTCACATGCTAAATAACCAGCTATACATCTATTAAGAACTTGTTAGACGTGAGACACATACACCCAGCTGTACACTTAGGCCAATTTTGAAATTGGGTGTGGCGAGATTGATCGTCGAGATGCAAGGCTTATGACACACAAGAGGCGTTCACAAACGATCTGTCTAGCTCTTACAGGGTGTTTTTTCCAAACCATAAGTTAAAACAAATTGCTAACGTTTTCCCGATTCGAAATTGACAAAAAAAAAATACAAAAACCTAGCGAAAGGAGGAGAGGCTGATAGTTACGTATACTATTGCGATCACCTTGATTGTAGATTTTCTCACCAGTCAAGCATGCCATAAACGAGAATACCTCATGTCACCGATTTTCCAACGAATCAAAATACAAAATGCTAAATCAATTCACTAATAAATCAAACCAAACCAAAGGTAACAAATATCGCAGTGATATTTTCACTACTATTCTGTTGGTTTAGCAATAGATATTCGAACAGAGTCTATTGATCGTGTAGCATCGCCAAATTACAATTCAAATGGTATAGGCTTGAACATGAAACAGAGACGTTTGGACGTTTGGTTCCCATGAGAGGGATCAGTATGCGTTATAAGTGGAAACAGATGTGGGTATGTGGCGCAAATACTCATATGTGTACATTAGTGCTGTAGCAAATCGTATGTATTCGTTACTGAGTAACGGGTACTTTAATTTGTACCAAGTAACGAAACGTTACTCCCGAATAAATGTCGTTACTAGCACGATTTCGTTACTTCTGTATTTGAGTATAACGAATAGTGCTGTAGCAAATCGTATGTATTCGTTACTGAGTAACGAAGTATCATTATCGATACGCATACCATTCATGTACTTTGGGTATTTTGGGTATAATGGTATCTAGTATATCGTCGTCGATCGGTATCGGTACCTATCATTCAAACTGCCTGACCTGACTTATTCTGCATTATACTGTTTGATGTGGGTATCTGTTTTGAGTATACTGATAGCAGTACAATGTATTTTGCATCAAATGGTGTGTTCTTGTCCTTCATTGCACTGTTTTTTGTGCATCTCATGTAAATGCGGAGAATAATGCAATGTGTTTGTACTGTTGTAGTGCATTTAAAGGGGTTGGTTTTTGGTTATTGGTACTTTTTCTATGATAATAATCATGTTGCTTTATGTGTGCTTTATTTTTTGGTGTGAGGGTGCAAGATGCAAAACAGAAAACATTTGTTGTTTTGTTATGTTTATGTAGGTGTACATTTTCGTTTGAGTTATTTGTTTTTGGTTTGGTATCCTTTCTTCTATTTAGTTGAATTTTATTGTGACTTGAGTCGTTAGTACAGTCGTTGGATAAATGTGTTAAAAAAGAAGCAATTTTAAAATTTGCATAATGGAGCGAAAAAGAAGTAAATTATGGAATTTTTTTAGTACTATACCAGACGATCGGGAAAAAGTGAAGTGTGACTTGTGCCTTTCATGTTATTCCGTTAAAGGAGGCTCGGTAACAAATTTAAAAAAACATTTAATGACAAAACATCGGACGTCATACAGTGAGCGACAAAAGTCTACGTACGACCCCCATTCTTGCTATCTGACAAGTTCCAAAGCATTATTGAAAAATCGAATGATGCAGTTTCGTTTCAAATCTCTTTTTATTAATAATACAACATAAAATAAATGAATTCAACAAAAACTTAACAAGCAATTAACAAAAAACGAAAAAAAAAATAATGACAAAAGTCTACATACGGCATGTTAACCACCATAAACGCCTTTAATTCAGTTGGTAAAATTATTGTTAACGATACATTTAATATTTTGTAGGCCCACCATGTGCGTCTAGAACTGCCTGCAAGCGTCTGGGCATTGAAGCAACTAAATTACTTAATTCATCAGCTGTTATGGCTCGCCACTCTTCTTGGAGCTTCTGTTTTAGCATTGGGGCACTACTTATGGCATATCTTCTTATTTTTCGTTCCAAAATCTCCCATACATGTTCGATGATGTTTAAGTCCGGGCTTTGGGGTGGGGTGTGTAGTTGTCTTGGGGCGTAATAAAGTAGCCAATCTTTGACAATTTGGGCGGTGTGCTTGGGATCATTGTCTTGTTGGAAGATCCAACTCGCGCCAAGATTCAAGCTGTCGACGGATGCTTTCAGATTTTGTTCTAAAATATTCTTGTATTTATGGCGATCCATATTACCCTCAATAAAGACAAGATTTCCTACGCCAGAAGCAGCTACAGCACCCCAGACCATCACGCTACCACCACCATGCTTTACCGTAGAAACTAAATTTTTCGGATTCATTGCTGTCTTATTTTTTCTCCAAACTCTAGCTCTCCCGTCACTTCCGAATATATTATATTTAGATTCGTCAGTAAATAAAACTCGTTTCCAGAAATCCATTCCCATTTCAATATGCTTTTGGGCAAATTCTAACCGAAGTTTTCGGTTTTTTTCGCTTATTAGGGGTTTTCTGCGTGGGGTTCTGCTGTGAAAACCGCTATTGTTGAGAGCCCTTTGAACTGTTCGTGGATGCACAGTTGTATTTGATCTTTCTGCCAACTCTTTAGACAGCATAGTGGCATTCACTCTAGGATTATTGCCAACTTCTTTCAAGATAAAGCTGACATCTCGGCGATTCAGCTTCTTCGGGCGCCCACCACGCGGTTTGTTTTCCACGGTACCGGTGTTTTTGAAGTTATTATATATTGTTTGGACCGTTGACTTGCTTAAACTTAATAAATTTGCTATTTCACTAAACGATTTGTTTTCTCTTTTATATTTTATTACTAAATTTCGCACTTCAACTGCAATTTCTCTTCGAGGAGCCATTTTCACAGGCAAAACTTATTGAGGCTGATCAAACTACAACTGAATGCGACAAATCTGATTTCCTAAATATCACACAAATGGAAAAATTCAAATAACGGTACTTTTCAGTTATCCTCCATCTGCGTATAGCAAAATAAAACATGGGATGCCGGCCGTATGTAGACTTTTGTCATTATTTATTTATCGTTTTTTGTTAATTGCTTGTTAAGTTTTTGTTGAATTCATTTATTTTATGTTGTATTATTAATAAAAAGAGATTTGAAACGAAACTGCATCATTCGATTTTTTCATAATGCTTTGGAATTTCTCAAATAGCGAGAATGGGGGTCGTACGTAGACTTTTGTCGCTCACTGTATATAAATGAATTCAACCAATCTGTGTCAGTTCCAGCTGTGCGTCCTCCCTCAATACCTTCGACAAGTCAACAATCGTGCGAGGATATCCAGGAAGATCCGGGTAACGATCGTAATTTGTTAGTCCCTTCCTTAGCGTTTATTCCAACAGTAAAAAAACAAACTGATATTTCAATGTTTGCAAGAAAACGTTTGAATGTTGCGCGTGAAAAAAAAATTACTGATCTTATTTTAAAAATGATTATTAAAGATTTGCAACCCTTTTCTATGGTGGAAGATTCTGGGTTTAAAGACTTAATAAATTACTTGGAACCAAATTTCAAAATGCCAACTAGGTATCTTTTAAGTACAGCTTTGCTTGATGCGCATTATTTACAAATGAGAGAAAAAATAAAAAATGAGTTGAAGTCGCTCAATTATATTACGTTAACAACAGATGGATGGACTTCGCGTGCAACAACTGCGTATCAGGCTGTGACGGCACACTATGTCTTAAGAGACCCGTGGGAACTACGATCAGTATTGCTGGGTTGCTTTGAATGTCACGAACGGCATACGGCGGAATATATAAAGCAAGAGCTTTTAAATTTGGTGGAATCCTGGGAAATTAATAATAAAACTTTCGTGTGCGTCACAGACAACGCAGCAAACATGAAGGCAGCGGTAAGATTGACTGGATGGGATCATTTTGCTTGTGTCGCTCATACCATGAATTTGATAGTCAGAGCTGGACTAGGCGTCATTCAGAACCTACTAAAGAAAATAAAATCAATTGTAGAACATTTCCACAGGAGTTCTGTGGCCACAAAAAAACTTTTTTTAATGCAGGAGCAGCTGGAACCCAACAAGAAGCCATTAAAACTAAAAATGGATGTTGTTACTCGCTGGAACAGCACCCTTGATATGCTTGAGAGGGTAAAAACTCTGCAAGAGCCGTTAGAGGCAGCACTTGGCCTGTTGCACAACCCGGTAGAAAATTTATCCGAAGATGAATGGGCCATGCTTCCAACTATCATTAAAATGTTGAAACCATTTAAAGCGCTTACTGAAGAACTGTCGTCTCAAACTGAAGTTTCAATTTCGAAAGTTTTAGGCGGAACCAACAGCATTCTACGTATTTTGAATAATTTAAGTTCAAATCCTATGAATGCATTATCTAAAAATCTGCTAGACATACTTATTTTGGAATTAAATTGTCGCTTTAGAAACAGCTCGCGCGACCCGATCTTATCGAAGGCAGCTCTTCTAGACCCTAGATTCAAAAAACAATCTTTTGTTCATGAATCTTGCTACAATAATGCTAAGCAATTATTGCAAGCTGAACTTGAAAGAATGCCAAGGACGCAGGAAACCTCAGTAGGTCTGGAAGATGAAAGATATCCTCCTTTAATGGAGTATGAAGATGAAGAAGTTGGTATTTGGCAGGAACACGACAAAAACATAGCTTTGGGCTCATCAGTAACAACTGTTGCTGCAAGTATCAATACAATTCGGCAGTATATGGAGGAGAAGGATATACCGAGAAAAGATAACCCGTTGAAATGGTGGAATGCTCGAAAACTACTGTATCCCGAACTTTCTGATTTAGCTAAAAAATATTTATCAGTTATGGCAACATCAGTACCATCAGAACGGATGTTCTCAAAATCCGGCCAAATTTTAAATGAAAAGCGTTCGGCATTAAAACCAAAAAGAATGGAAAAAATACTTTTTTTGAATGCAAACCAAGAATATATGTCTTAATATTTACTTTTCTAAACATCGAACTTACACATTAATAAGGAATATGAATTCGTGTACTTATTTAGTTTTTACTTTTTATCAACTTGCGATATTTTTTAAATATGTTTTTGACACTGAGGCACTTGAATTCGCTATAGTTTTTTGAGTTGTTTTTTCTTATTAAATAATTATTATTTGTTATTTGTTTTAAGTTCAAGTGAAATTAATTGGATTTCATTTTGTTTTGTCATGGAGTTATTTCCTTTTTAAATTATGAAGTTTCTATTTTATTTATCTTTAGTTTAAATTAAATGAGAGTTAAAAGTTAATTTTGTTCATTAAAAAAACTTGAAAGTTGAAACGATTTGTTTTTATTTTTTGCTTTGATTTGGTTACTCAATATTTTCCACTTATTACCGCTTTACAATCTTATTTACAGGAAACAATTTAGTCCGTTTTCATCCCCTTTTAACTTCTACAAATAAATAAATAAATCCACCTAAAAAAGTACATTTTTGAGTAAAAGTAGTTTTTGCTAGCTGTTGGCTTATTTAAGAGTTAATAAAAAAGAGGTTTATATGAGCCCCAAAAAAACAAAAATACTTTCTTAAGCTTAAATAATACCACTTTCTATGAAAGTAACGAAAGTAACGAGTAACGACATTTTCGTAACGAGTATTCAAAACAAAAGTAACGTATACATACGGGTATTCAAATTGACGTTACTTTTACAGCTCTAGTGTACATTCGAGGATGTTAAATGGAAACCTGCTATATATCCAGTTGAGGAAAGTGTAGTGCAATAGTAAATGATGGCTTGGTCTCATGGAGGACATATGTGTTTTTATGACTACAAACGTTTAGGTCAGGAAGGAATAAGGTAGTGCCCACTTTGAGGCCATCACTGAGGTTCATATGAGATAAGTGCACATGTGGGAGAGAAACTACTTGCCTTAGATATGTATGTACTTACATTCATATATATATACTTAGTTGAAAGCAAGCATGAATGCTTAGAGTAGGAAGATATGCGAGTATATACGTAAGGGCAGCTGCTGAACTTACTACATTATTTAGAACGACGAGTATAACGAGTTCCAAAATGTGTAGACAGAGATCGTCCACATTACTCATTCTCAATACTATTAATGGCAACTACGTCTCAAGGGATACAAGTCTTGTTCTAATTGCATACCTATTCGAGTACATATATGCATCTGTTGCACAAACTATCTCCTTTTTGTTCTTAATTGATTTCTGTTCAAGAGACCAAGTAGACTTCAACGTTTGGAATTTGGTTCCACAGAAAGCGTAGTTGTCTTCTCCAAATGCGATAGTAATTCAACTAATGTTTGGTATGGAGTTTGGAGTAAAAAATCGAACTCATTCTTTCCAACTAGTAATTGATTTTCCAATAGACGGAGAGATAATAAAATTGAATAAAACAAAAAGTGCGGGAGATATCATATGGCATCTTTTAAATAGCCATTAAGCGCGTCACTGGTTGACGCGTATCCGAGGGGTCCGATTTCTTCTGTCGCATTTTTAGATTGGTATATACATATGTATATGTACATATGTTTGTACCTGGGAGCTAAGTAGTACAATCTCGGTGGCCAACTTACATCGCCCCTCAGGGGGCGTTCAAGTATTACGTTACGCAATTTTTGAATATAACGCACCGTAACGTTTCCCTGTAGGTCGAGCCAATCGGCATCCTAAGACGCTGTTTCACAGCGGCGCACAATGCAGAGAAGCTCAGTTGCCCTTCTGGCAGCAAGTCGCTGTGGCCGTACTCTACTTTCACAACAGTCTTGGGCAGTCTTGCCATGCACGTAACGACTGTGCATTTGCACACTGTTCCGGGATGTGTAATAGATTCCACAGGTTGCACATATTCTGGTCTTAAGGTCGGATTGTACTGATGGGCAAAAGAAATCGTAAGGCATCTGCTTAAACCCTTCTAGAGGAGGTGACAGATTAACGGACAATCTCACAAGAAGTGGTGAAAACTTGGATGATCCGTTGTCTAGCTGACTAGGTATCACGAGCTTGCTTGGAGTTTTTAAGGATTGGGCAGGGTGGCGGTAGGAAAGTACCCAGCACTATACCAAGCCAGATAAGGTTCTGCTAGATCCTGCAAATATCGTAGTCGTCAATTTTCATTTCACTCCAGACCTTAGCAAGTGTCTCCCCAGCGTGCTGAAAATTGCGTTTTTCCAAATTGTCATCAATAGTGATTCCTTTGTCGAGATGAGAACCAAAATGTTCATGAGGCAGGATGACGCCTGACAGTCGTTTGCTGAGGGGAGCCATGCGTCGCTCAACTCGGTTGTATGCGCTCCGTCCAGGAGCATTCGTCGCTATGAACAGAGCGTCCAGGTTGTATTTTTTATAATGTTGGATGGCAAAGACTTTCCGATAACCGAGTTTTCGTCTGGCCCACCATCTACGAAGATGATGATCACTGGCTTCACGGTGTTCGATTCTGTCATCATTAATGGTTTGAATGCAGACACAGACAAAACGAGATTCGAAATCATACGCATGGGTGTTCGCTGTGGAGGATGCGTGTTTCCCACTCCTAATGGATATATGTATGTGTCGGACCGCTGTAACCAATAGCTTCTTCCTTACCGAAACCGTCAGGATTCACATTGACACCGGCTTATACAGAAAGAATAAGTTTGTGGTCAGGTAAATGTACTCTGTATTCCATATGCGCTAAAAGAGGGCTCTGTCTTTTCACTGCCGGTAAACCTATTGGTACACGGGCCTTATCATCTTGATAAGGCCATACCAATACTAACAGCGGTTCCAGAAGCGACGCGAGAGATTCCAAGGACCTAATTGTAGCAGTGCAGAATTCTCCATCCTCGTGCTTTTTGTGCATCTCGGTCTGTGGTCTTGCTAACTTCAAGGGTACGGTATGTACGTGCCTCCTTCCCTCTTGTGTGTTAAAACGAGTGGGAGTAGATGAAGATATGTACCGCTTCGAGAAATTTGGAATCCCATCAACAACACCTCTAATGTAGGTCCGAGAGAGTGAGACAACTCCTAATCATCTCTGTACGTCGGCGTTCATCAACAGCGCTGCCATGAACAACAACGAAAACAAATAAAAAATGATGCACAAAACAGTCGGGGGATTCCCCGTAACACATACATGAAAAGGGTTGCCACATTGAGAGAATTTACATAATTCCCTACTTTTTTATTTAAATAAAGAGAACGATGTTACATAACGGACAGGAAAGTCTTTCGAAATCCGCGGAAGACGAATCGGCAGAGGTTTAACGTGGAGCTGGGTGGGACCCTTAACCGACCTCCGGAAGGGAACCCCGGCTCCACGGAAGACATCGATGAGATGATATTAATCCTTACCAGCAAGCTAAACCGGTCATTTGAGAAGGCATGTCCTACCAGACGACCCAGTAAAAGAAACCACCCACCATGGTGGAATGCTAAAATAGCGGAGCGGCTTCGTATCCCTAGACTTAGTTGGAATCTGGCAAAAGAGGGGGCCGTTGAATGGTCAACCTATAGAGATAGTGTTAAGCGGCTCAAAAAAGAAATTAGATTCGCCAGGAAGGACTCTTGGAGAAGCTTCTGTGGCTCTATTGAATCATGTACGGGTGCAGCTCGTCTGAGGAAGGTCCTGGCAAAAGTTCCCACACAGATGTCCTTTATAAAGAGATCTGATGGTAGCTGACTCTAACGAGAGCGTGCTTGATTCTTTACTGATGTGTCATTTCCCTGGCTATGAGGATGCCGGAATCTTCAATTCGGCGCTCACGCTACCCAGGGAATGTATTGAGCATGAGACAGTCGATAAGATTGTTACGGAAAAAACAGTGGGCAGTCAACTCTTTTGACCCCTAGAAGGCGCCGCGAATGGTTGGGATATTTTCGATCATGTTGCAGGAGCCATGTAAATTCATTCTTCCGTGGCTGAAACGCATCTATCCTGGTGCCTCAGGATGGGTTATGTTCCTCGAGCATGGACAGAAGTAAGGGTGGTTTTCATACCCAAGTCGGGTAAAGTCAACCATGCTACTGCAAAGGATTTTAGGCCCATCAGTCTATCGCCCTTCATGATGAAAACGCTGGAATGAATAATAGACTTGTACGTAAGGGAAGAGATTGGTGACGGTTATCTGTCACAATCACACACCGCCTACATAAGGGGAAAATCGGTAGATACTTTTCTGCATATCTGCATAGTCTATATGACAGAAAAATCGCTCAATACCAAGGTATGCACTCTAGTAGCCTTCTTAGACATTGAGGGTGCTTTTAATAACGTTAGTATCGAGGCAATGGTGTCCAGCCTTCATATGGCCCAAATAAACCCGGGTGTATGCATTTGGATTGGGCAAATGCTGGGTACTCGTATAGTAAATTCGGCGATGGGGAGAGCAATGGAAAGGGTGAGAGTGAATAAAGGTACACCCCAAGGTGGCGTTCTGTCACCCCTCCTATGGCTCCTTGTAATAAACTTGTAATAATAAACTAATAAACTAAGCTATGCACTGATGTTAGTGGTTAACTGGGTCAAGGGGCGAGGCCTGGTAGTAAATCCGGCGAAAACAGAGGTGATGCTATTTACAAGGAAGATACATCACCCCCGTATGAATGGTATAGATCTGATCCCTGGAAAATCTGCCCAATATCTTGGCATAATCTTGGACTCCAAGCTTAGTTGGAGATAAAATATTGAGGAAAGAATCAAAAAGGCCTACGTGGGACTATATTCGTGCAAGGTAGCCTTTGAAAAAACATGGGACCTCAAACCGAGGTTAGTACATTGGTTGTACAATGCGGTGGTAAGACCTATTCTAGTCTATGGCTCGGTTGTCTGGTGGAAGGCGCTCGAGAAAAAATGTCATATTCAGAGTGTGTCAAAGGTTCTGGCGGTGACGGGATGTACGAAGTCCACACCAACGGCGGCTCTTGAAGTCATGCTGAACGTCCCACCGCTGGACATATACTGCGAGAGCGTCGCAACCAGAACTGCGCTAAGACTAAAGGAATCCGATCTTTAGAAAAAGAGTCCTCACGGACATGTATCAGTCTTGGATCGATGGGCCGTCTCGAGATTCAGAACCGTAACGGACTATGTCACCCGATTTCCTTCCTGGGAGAGGAGATTCTCTATTAGAATTCCCTTGAGGGAAGAATGGACCGGTGATTTGGTACGCACGGAAAGTGAACTGGCATTCTACACCGACGGATCCAAAATGGATTTCGGCACAGGTGCCGGAGTCTACGTTGAGTCTCCTATAGGCTCGATAATGGATGCAGTGTCTTCCAATCTGAGGTCTTCGCTATCAAGCAGGCGGCGGACCTGATCAGCAAAGAGAATATCTCAGGACAAAGGATCAGCATCTATGTTGACAGCCAGGCAGCCATTAAGGCTTTGCAGGCGGCTTGGATAAGATCCAAGCTCGTCAAACTCTGCAAGGAGAATTTAGATGAGATAGCGAATGTAAATGAGGTGGCCCTTTGCTGGGTACCTGGTCATATGAATGTCTCTGGAAACGAGAGGGCGGACGAGCTGGCTAGGGTGGGATCAAGTGAAAACATTGCGCAGATCTCAGCTGAGGCCAAAGCACCACTCAGTGCGCTCTACTGGGAGACAGAGATGGAGCTATTAGTGAAAGCCAATAAGCGATGGCGTCGCTTAGATATGTACGTGCGCAACGGCGAGATCGACTTGGCCCGTCTATGATAAGAAAAGAACGGAAAATCTGCTGAAGTTCAATCGTGAGAATATTCGACTGGCAGTCGGTGCCCTCACCAAGCACTGCATGCTATCCTACCATGCAGCTCGACTAGGCCAGCCCTACAATGACTTCTGCAGAAGCTGCAGGGACTAAGAGGAAATTGAATCCATTCGTCACCAGCTGTGCGAATGTCCGGCGCTAGCCCAAAAAAGGAATATATTCCAAGGAAGATACTTCCTTTCGGGACTAGAAGAGGTAGGTCATATTGGGCTGAACAGAATACTGGGATTTTTATCCTCGTCTGGTTGGTTCAGCTCAACGGTAAATGTCTAGGTATCAACGGAAGCAACGTCCTGTTGGAAGCACATGTCGCCCTCATCCATATGGAAGGGAAGAAAAATTAAAGTGTTGGAAAGACATCGAATAGTCTACACCTAGCAAGGACCTGGCATCATATTGACTTATTTTTGTTGAAATAGGGTCCACTTTCAACTGCTCCAAAACCCAGTCAGGCAACACAAGGCGTTATCTATGCTCGTTTTCCTTCAACTCTTAAGTAAGTTGGATTTTGTTTTATGTTGGGTACTCACAGGCAGCGGCAATGTTGTCGGCAAATCTTGAATTTTGTGGACGAACGGGTGAACTTCGAGAGTTATTTGCAGAACGGGCATTGAAAAAGAAGGTAGTACCGCATCCACTGATACGGCTGCTGCCACCAAAGCCCCGATGACCACTTGAACACAAAATGCTACACCCGACGTTGCCGCCGTTAGCAAATCTCCGACTGTCACCGAAGTACTAATTGAAACTGAAGCACCGAATGATAGTCGTACCTCCGTAACAGTTACCAGCATTGCACCGAATGTTCCCACCGCTGTTCCAGTTGCCACCGAAGCTCCGGTCTGTACCGTTGATCAAGAACCCACCGATGGTAGTAAACACACGACTGAAGCCGACATGTTGGAACTCGAGCTTTTCAATATACGCCGACGCCATGAAATCCTACGTCTTCGTCAGGAAATTGAGGTTATGGAACGATGTGCTGGTACGGACGGCCAGCCAGCAACCGCCGTACAATCAAACGGCAGTGTTCATTTCAATGAAATCGAACATGCCCTTGTTAATGATAATGTGCATGATTTTTTTTTTTGAGACATTTGGAAGAGAACTGTCGACAGGTCAACGCTGATGATTTGTTGAAGTTCTTGACTCCGCGAAATTCGTTGACAGGTGCTGCGCTGCACGGCTGTTGCTCGGTCGAGGTGCTTTAACATACGACGCACTTAAGACAAGCCTTATGAATGAGTTTGGTCGATTCATGGTTGCAGGCTGTTTTGGGCAACACGTTTGGCTTGATTGAGGTCAATCAGTAATTTCAGGATGGCCGAGTTGTAATAGACTTTAATAATGGTAGGCGAAAAGTTGTTTGTACACCCGGTAGATGGTGTTGTAGTCGAACTGTCAAAGAAAGAAGGAGAATAAAGCGCGGTCAACCGTTTTTTTAATCTCTCGGCATCTGTGGTTTTTTGTATATTATAATATATAAATAGATTTGTATACATATGTATCAATGCTAAAGGCTGTTTCAGTTCCAATCTTATGAGATCACCGCGGACAGCTCTTGAGAGGTTGGGACTCTTCAATAAATCTGCTATTCAATCATACCTCAACAACATTGTCTTGAAGTAATTAAGAAAAATATAGGCAACCATATTCAACCTTGTGGAACGGCCTGCAGTATTTGACATTTAGCGCCACCATCATAAACTGCCCGAATAATGACAAGTTGCAATGAGCAAATCGACATACATATGTACATACATATGTATGTATGTATGTAGATATTCACCTCGAAAATTGCACTCCATCTACATAGATGATCGCCTCTGGCATCGACACCTCAATTTATTTGTCAGCCATTAGTCAATAACGTGCATTTCACTAGGTAAAAATCCGTACGAACATACCTCAACCAGACGAGCGTGGCTTAAATCAAGCCGATAAATCACAAATTTCATTTCTAAATTCAAAAACTCCATTCGTGATCTCATGACACCCCCCTCGTCGAACAATGGCCGCAACTTTCCCCCTCAACCACCGCAATTGAGAAAATCACTGATTTTCCCTTGTAACGCGCGTTTTTTCTTGTGAACAAATTGCATGGTGCAACGATTATTGCACATGGTCAGTCCATCACTGGTTGAGCGTTACAAACGTACACGTTTGTCCTGGATTTTACGGATTTTTCCTTCGAATTTCCACATGTGACGCGTGGTAACTACCAATGGCGCCGACAAAACCGAACGTAAATGGTATTTTCCGCTTTTGTCTATAGGTAGTTGACTGACCAGGTGGTGATAGTGACAACTTTTATGCGAAACTTGTTATATGTACCTACATGTCTATCTGCAGTGGCCGATGGCGATGAGTGCATTTCTTTATTCTATTTTGTTCAAAAAACCTGTTTTCGAAAATACAAAAACCAAAAGAAAAAACAACGAGCTACAGCGTTAGTCATTTAACCAACAAAAAACATGCAAACATCCCTAAAATACATCCAATCTTCCTAACGGTCATCCATGCAAATACTCCTACAGACAATGAGAAAGTCAAAACGTCGCGCTCACATTCCACCAAGTATGTATCTCAGAGTCAAGCATTTGTCTGATCTGAAATGACATCATTTCCCATATGGTTCCTCACTAAAATTTGACACAAATACCTATAGATAGGTATGTATGTACAGACATACATATGTACATATCTATTTCATCTAAACTTGCGGATATGTACCTATGTATATCGTGCCGGTTCTAATGGTTCGTATATTTTGCGCCATTACTCATTTTCGACATACGAGTATTCTACCACAGATGTACATATGTATGTATGAATCTCGAACTACGAATATCGTACAAATAAATAGAATTTAAGAATCGTTCGGTTTTCGAATGGAATTTCTGAAGTTCATGTTGAAAAAGTTCCAAGATTCCAAAAATTGCACATTCTGAAGATAAATCTCGTACGCCGGCATGAAAATAAACAACAAACGTGAGATTGTGTCGTTATCTCATGGGTTTGGCTGCTGCTTTCCCTCCCTCTTTTCCTCGGCATCTTTTAAGCTTCTTTTCATTTGTTTTGCTTTGGATCGCTTATTGTTAGATGATTGTGTTAACGTATTCGCCGCATGCTTATGCCCGGCGGACAGGTTTTTTTCTTTTATTGTCAAAATATCATTCTTTCTGTCGGGGTTTGTGCGGCGTGTTTTCTTGAAAGTTGTGCATTCAAAGTGTTATCTCACTGTTTTCTTATTCCAAAGAGGAGATGAAGATACATACGAACATACTTATATACATATATGTATGTATATGTACATACCCGTGAAGCATGTAATTTGTTTCCGGCTTGAGAAATTGTGTCAATGGGGCTTTTTGAGGGATGCCAGACCACAAAAGAAACAAAACAAGTTTGAATCGATTTGAGAGCATTTCCTACATTGGTTAAAATACATATGTATACAGTTATCTTAGGCATAACAGTAAAAAAAAAAAACATGATTACATAAATCTTAACGCAAAAATGGATGATTTGCATGGTATGGTTACTCGTAAAAATGATTTCTCTTTAAGGTCATCGGCTTCTGACGATTGCCTCTAACATTTTGCGAAGAATGATTAATAGGCACCGGTGTAGCATGGCGTTTGACGGTAAATGGGAAATCTATACATATGTACGTATGTACATATATCTCATAACACATTAACGGTTTTATTGGGAGCGATTTGTTGAGAATTGTAAGTTACAGCGACTCCCTTGAGTTACATTCAGAGATGGACAAAAGTTTTCTCACACAGCCCTTTGTTAAATGAAACAAGTATTAAAACAAAATCTAAAGAAAATATAGGTTCCGTTCTTTTGGGAAAAGAATTACTCAACCTTAAGGTACTTACTTACTTACTTTGATCGCGCTACAGTTCGGGGTGAACCAGGGCCTCAACCAACAAGCCTCTCCAGCCGGCCCGAGCTTTGGCCAGCCACTTCCAGTGCCGCACACCCAGTTGGTTGAGGTCCCTTTCCACATGTGCGCGCCACCTTAAATGCGGTCGTCCTCTGCTACGTCGTCCCTCGGGGTTGGAGTCGAAGACTCTTCGGGCTGGAGCGTTGATGTCAATTGGCTCTACATGGCATAGCCATCTTAAACGTTGGATCCATTAGGCCGATGTCGTTGTACAGTCCGTACAGTTCTTGGTTGAATTTCCTCCTCCACCCTCCGTTTACACAAACGGGACCAAAGATTGCGTTTTATCTCAGCGCTGGTGTCGTTGCTACTTGTCACTATCGAACCAAAGTCGATGAAGTCCTTGACTGCTTCTAAGATAGAGCTGCCGAAGGTGATGTTCTGACCAGGTCGTCGGTGTTGCGCGTCTTTCTTGGATGACAGCATATATTTGGTCTTGTCCCCATATACCCTTAGACCCAATTTAGCTGCTTCTGCTTCAATGCTTGCGAACGCCTCATTGACGTCTCGCTTTGTCTGTCCAATAACGTCAATGTCATCTGCGTAGGTAAGCAATTGTGTAGACTTGAAGTAGATCGTACCTCTTGTATTGGCCGCAGAGTCCCGCACGATCTTTTCAAGAATAATGTTGAAGAAATCACATGACAGTGCGTCACCCTGTCTAAAACCTTTTTTTAACATCAAAGGGGCCGGTTAGTTCACCTCCGACCTTAATGGAGCAGCGAGAGTTCTCCATATCATGTTGCACAGTCTGACGAGTTTGGCATGTTAAAACATGACATGGCTCTGTATAGCTCGTCTCTATAAACACTGTCATACGCGGCTTTAAAGTCGACAAAAAGATGGTGCGTGTCGACCTGGAATTCATGGGTTTTCCCCAAGATCTGCCGTAGTGTAAATATTTGGTCTATCGTGGATTTTCCTGGCCTAAAACCACACTGGTAGGAGCCCATCAGATTGTCCACGAACGGTTTCGGGCACTTACACAGTACGGCAGAGAGGATCTTGTACGCGATGTTCAGGAGGCTTATCCCTCTGTAATTGGCGCAGTCATAGGGGTCTCCTTTCTTATGGACCGGGCAAACGAAACCGAGATTTCATTCATCGCGCATGCGTTCTTCCGACCATATCTTGCAGATGAGTGGGTGCATGTTGCTGACCAGCTCATAGCCAGCTGCTTTAAATAGTTCCGCGGGGAGACTGTCCGCTCAAGCAGCTTTATAAGACTTAAGTTTCGATATCGCATCGATCGGCGTTTTGACTATCATCGCCGTTATAAGACTTAAGTTTCGATATCGCATCGATCGGCATTTCGACTATCATCGCCGTTGTACAGTCTGCAGAAGTAGTCCTTCCACAATCTCAGCATCGACTGTGACTGCACTAATAGTTGGCCGTGCTTATCCCTGCGGGCTTCTGCTCTGGCTTTATAGCCTTGGCATGTTCGTTTTACTTTATGGTAAAATTTCCAAACGTCATTCCTGCAGTAACATCTCTCCATCTCCTCGATCTCGCGCTTCTCGTGCTCCTTCTTTTTCCTTCTCAGAAGAGCATGCTCTTCCCTCCTTTTCTGTTCATAGAGCTCCTGGGCAGCTCTCGTCCGTCGATGCAATTTAGCCATGTATGCAAATTAATTTTTTTACGCGACACGGGAGTTTTTTAAAAAGAGCTAACCAGCTTTGCTTTTATTAATTCACTTTCAATACACTACTTTACTTAGCTAAATTTACTTAAACACCCAAGCCGCGGAGTCCACTCGATCTCAGTGCTGCTATCGAACTCTGAGTCTTCTGATGTTGATGATGAACTGCTGAGTCCTCTGATGTTAATGATGAACTGCTGAGTCCTCTGATGTTGATGATGAACTGAAGTTGGGCTGAACTTAGATTAACTTATATACTAAGCGTTATGCTGCTCTACGGCAGCGTCCCTTTGCTGGACTTTGGACTTAGACCATAAATCACGCACGAATCTGCCGACGCAGCTGCAAGCACTTGACTCCGACTAAAAGCATTTTGCCATTAAGCCGCAGCTGTGTCAACAAAAATCCATCGCACTTCCTGGTCCCCCTATTATGTGGCATGTGATTTGACCGCAGCTTGTTTACATTGCTTACGGATCAAATCAATGCTCTATGATATTAACTTGCATTCTGTTTCTCTACATGGGCCTGTCTGCACTCATCATCAAAGCAGGGGTTTCTCGACGGTGGTGACTCGAAACCGAGTACATCTGAGGCGGCCTCTCTGATGGCGTTCTGACAACGACTCCATTGCTGTTCTTTGGTTTGTGCAGATTGCATCGGGACTTGAGAGAGCTTGAGGGAGGCTTGATCGGCGAAGCTCCTGGCGGTCTCCTGCGATTGCAGCTTTCCGACGTAAAATGTTGGTGTTCTTACTCGACTCCGTTGATTTCGAGAAATTCGCATCCGTACCTTGGCTGCAACAAGGTATTGATCCGAGTCAATGTTAGATCCTCGAAAGGTTCGGACATCTAGGATGCTGGAGGAGTGTCTGCCGTCGATCGCGATATGATCAATTTGATTGGTTGTCGATTGAACGAATCACCGCCAGGTCCCCATATGGATGTTGAGGTGTGGGACACGTGTACTTGCTACTACTAGATTATGTCCCGCCATAAAGCCCACTAGCCTTAGTCCGTTTTCTGACGTGGTGTTGTGTAGACTGTGCTTTCCAATGACTCGTTCAAAGATAGCTTCCTTAACCAGCTTCGCATTGAAATCTCCTAGAACGATTTTGGTGTCATAGCTGGGCCGTCATCATCATAGAAGTCGTCTTTATGTCGGTAATCTTTCTCCTCTATGGGGACGTGGACGCATAATAAGCTTATATTGCCGAGATTGGCCTTGATGCGGATAGTTATGATGAGGCGTTCGCTTACATACTGGAAGCTTAAGACTTTTTTCCTGCATCCGAATAAGCGTTGTTTATTTTCTCTGTAGCAGTTTCCGTAGTATATGTCACAGTTTTTTATCCGCTTTTTGCCTAACGTTTCAGGTGCAGATCCGAAATTGGTTTCCTTTTTGACGTTTGTGGGGGTCGTCAACATGTAATCCGTCCGTATCCGAGGCTATTGGTTGTTTCTGAACAAGTTTTTGTTCTATGCGATAGGGGTGTTAACCCTAAACGCAACCCCCAACCTGGAGGGCCAGGTTCCTCTTTCCCCAGGAACAAGGGGTCGGGTTGCTGCACACATTAGTTCACTACGTGGCGGGTGCCAGTATAGCTATTGAGGGGAGTCCACGCGGAGGCTGTGTGTTAACTTGGATTGAGCAGGGACAGAGATCGAAGCTGGCGTTTGCCAAGTTAAACGCGATCAACTTCTTTGCTCTGTTTGCTTGCTCCCTTCTCTCCTATTTAATAGCACTAGCCCCACCCATATTAAAAAAAAAAATAAATAAATAAATATCTGATGTGCCTAACTTCGCTGTTTATGCCCTCTGTTTATGTCGACCTTTTTCTTGTAAAGTGCATTTGTTAATGATGAACCCAAAGATGGTTATTTAGGTCCTTCAATATTTATATATGTACTTGCAAAGGTTTTTCTGAATGGTAGGACCTTTCTACCAAAATCTTACTTAATACTTAGGACGGCCTAGGCGTGATATTCCACTTTCCGCAGACGTCTAAAATTAAATATTAAAACAACGTCATGAGCGCTACTTTAATCGAGCGAAATCGGTCTTTTATATGCTTGGCGTATTTCCACTCTATGTTTGTTTAATATTGGAATTTCTCCATTTTTTAACCAAAGAACCAAAAACCGATAAATCATTTTTGGATTGGATAAGATGACTAAAACACTCGAAAAAACAATCTTTAAATAAGTGACATTGCGTCAAATGATCATTTACTTAGCTATTACTGAAAATAACAACATTGACAGACGAGTCAGGGATTAACAGAGGATGTAAAAAAACCGGCCAAGTGCGAGTCGGACTCGCGCACGAAGGGTTCCGTACCATCTGTATATATAAATATGAAAGAGACAAAAGATATTGTCGACTAACCTTAGTTCAGTATGTGACCAAGGGGATTTTTTGGATGAAAATCATGTCTGTTGTATGGGAGCCCCCCTTAAATATTCATTTTGTTCTGTTTTTAGTATTTGTCGTGGTAGCGGCAACAGAAATACATCATATGTGAAAATTTCAACTGTCTAACTATCACGGTTCATGAGATGCAGCCTGGTGACAGACGGACGGACAGCGAAGTCTTAGTAATAGGGTTCCGTTTTACCCTTGGGTACGGAACCCTAAAAGTCAACGATAATAAAGGCATCCTTTTCCAATAATAAAATCCGTCATAGCCGTCACCGAACGTACTGTGCCAGGCAAACACATATAATAGAAATAAAAACTTGGCATACCGCCTTACTTTCTCATCTAATTGTTAAATCATAAGTATTTATCGTTTGGAAGTCTTCAGCGTGGGTGCCGTCAAGCACTGAAAAGCCCATAACACCATCGGTATTCCTGGTGTAAACAGATTTTATTATTTCTGGCATTTGTTCAAAATGCTCCCGTTCTTGCGGACAACAAGTATTCTTCCTTTTTCTTTCGTTCTCGAACCGTATTGTTTGAAACCCGTCTCCGGAGTTTTATTGTTCAAAAAAGTTTGTAAAAATAAATTCTCAAAAGTGGCACACTTTGCGAAATTTGTATCTAAGTAACAACGAATTAGAAGCAAAAAAATCCAATAGATTTCTATAAAAGTGAGATGAATGACACACTTCTTATTCGTTGTGTGAAAATGTTGTTTTGATGCGGGCGTTGAGTAGAGTGCGAGTCCGTTTGCCAGCACGTCCGACACACATTTTCGGTTGTGTGTACATGGGACCTCTCCGGATCCAAATATTACTTTTTGCCACCTTTTCGTTCCGCTGCCATACGGATTGTTTTTTCTCAAGCCTTTGCGATGTTCATAGGATCATTTTTTTTGGCTTTTGTTGTATCTCGTATCTGTTGGAATGCTTCCAACGACGCTTGCAGTCTTTCTTTCTTTCATACTTCTTACTTCTTGGGTATTTTATATCTGACAGCTTGTATCATAAAGTAATCATAAATAAAATGGTAAGGATGCGTGCAGGTGACTTTGATCGTTTCAATAGTAGAGGTGTGTTCTCAGGTTGAAACATAACTCAAATGATGTTCTTTAATGCCGCTCATTCCATTGAATGTTCTATCCAACAAAGTATAGTCTGAAGGATCTGGTTGTGGTTTTAATCAGAAAAGACATAATCTGATT
Source organism: Eumerus sabulonum (assembly GCA_951905685.1). Lineage (NCBI taxonomy): Eukaryota > Metazoa > Arthropoda > Insecta > Diptera > Syrphidae > Eumerus > Eumerus sabulonum. The sequence goes on from OX645060.1 coordinate 196,122,543, forward strand.
CCAGATTGGGTGGGATTTTAATGTGTTCTTATGTATACTTGCCATGTACTTTGTATGGACACCTTGCTAAGTTAAGCTCTAAGGAGATCACAATATACGGATTTGACAGACTCCAGACACGATCCCGAAAAAAAGAAAACGATTCACGCTTTGGTTACAAGTGTTGTCCTCTTAAAGTATATATTTATGTAGTTATATCTGCAATTGAGACCGGGTGTGATTTTTCTCTCCGTTTTCTTGCTCGAGACAAGAAGAAAAGCACTTTCATCACAACACTTGAATGCAATGTGCATTTCCTATAAGAGCAACGTACCTTTGCCGTCAAAAGTACATTGCTTAGACGGCTGTTATAAAAGTTTCTAACAAGGGCAGGGTATTGCAGACTCTAACTCTAAAAGAGCCAAGTAGTTGATTGCATTTAACATGGCAAACGCCAGCTTCGATCTCTGTCCCTGCTCAATCCAAGTTGACACACAGCCTCCGCGTAGCCCCTCCTGGATAGCTACCCTGGCATCCGCCAGGTAGTGAACCAATGTGTGCAACGACCCAACCCCTTGTTCATCCTTATCACGTTAAACATACTTGTTCCAAAACGACAACAAGCCTCGGATACGGACGGATACAAACCTGACGACCCCTGCGACATCTACTACGGGAACTGCTACAAGGAGAACAAACAGCGCCTATTCGGGTGCGGATTCGTTATATGAGGAAGACTCCGACAAAAAGTCTTAAGCTTCCGAGATATAAGCGAAGGCCTCGTAACAATCCACATCAAAGCTAAATTTGGAAACATTAACTTAATATGCGCTCACGCCCCAACAGAAGAAAAGGACGATCGACTCACAAAATAATTCTACGATCTCCTAGACAGAACATTAGCCCAATGCCCCAGCTACGACACAAAAATAGTCCTAGGAGATTTTAATGTAAAACTGGGCAAAGAGGACATATTTGAGTCGATCAATGGAAAGCATGGCCTCCATAACACCACATCCGACTACGGCCTTAGGCTAATCGATTTCCTAGCGGGGCGTAACCTCCTTGTAGCAAGCACGCGATTCCCCCATCTCAACATCCACAAGGGTACCTGGCGGTCTTTTGATCAATCGACCACCAACCAGATTGATCACATTGCGATCGACGTCAGACACTCCTCCTGTATTCTCGACGTACGAACCTTCCGAGGGGCCAACATCGACTCGGACCACAACCTTGTTGTAGCCAAGGTACGATTGAGGATATCAAGAATGCTTAGGAGTCGAGTAGGACTACGTAAGTTTGACGTCGGAAAGCTACAATCGCAAGAGACTGCCAGAATCTTTGCCGATCGTGTCTCCTCCAAGCTCTCTCAAAATCCGCCGGCAGCAGCACAAACAATAGAGCAGGAATGGGCGTCAGAGACGCTGCCTCAGAGGTGCTGGGTCTCAAAACGCCACCACCTAGAAACCCCTGTTTCGATGAACAATGCGAACAAGCCCAAGCAGCAAAACAAGACGCATATAAAGACATGCTGAAACGACGGACGAGAGCTGCTCGCTGCTCGGAACACACGCTTTTCAGAAGAAAGAAGAGAGAGCACGGAAAGCGTGAGATTGAGGAGATGGAGAGATGCTTCCGCAGGAATGACGCCCGTAAGTTTTACAAATAGGTAAAACGAACATGCCATGGTCAGAGTGGCGGCATGCAGGGATGAAAATGGAGAACTGGTAGTAGAGTTGCAGTCGATGCTGAGGATTTGGAAAGACCACTTCTGCAGACTGTATAACGGCGATGATAGACAAGATACCGCTGTCAGGCAGAACGAGCCATTCGTAATGGACGACGATGTAACAGAATTCAGTCCGCCGGACTTAGACGAAGTGAAAATAGCGACATCAAGACTTAAGTCTAATAAAGCCGCGGGCGCAGACGGCCTGTCTGCTCAGCTTCTTAAGGCGGCTGGAGATGAGCTGGTAAGGTGCATGCACCATCTCATTTGCAAGGTATGGTCGGAGGAAAGCATGCCCGACGAATGGAATCTCAGCATCGTTTGCCGGGTCCATAAGGAAGGAGACCCCTATAACTGCGCCAACTATAGGGGAATAAGTCTCCTCAACATCGCATATAAGATCTTCTCTGCCGTATTGTATGAACGCCTGAAACCGTTTGTGAATAACCTGATCGGCTCTTATCAGTGTGGTTTCAGGCCAGGTAAATCCACAATAGACCAAATATTTAATTTACGGCAGATCTTGGAGAACACCCAGGTATACCAATTCGACACTCACCACCTTTTCGTCGATTTCAAGGCTGCATATGACAGCGTATATAGAGATGAGCTATACAAAGCCATGTCGAGTTTTAACATTCCAGCCAAACTCGTCCGACTGTGCAGGATGACAATGGAGAATTCTCGCTGCTCCATTAAGGTAGGTAATGAGCAAACCGAGACCTTTGATGTTAAAAAAGGATTTAGGCAAGGTTACGCGCTGTCATGCAACTTTTTCAACATCGTGCTTGAAAAAATCGTGCAAGAGTCACTGGCCAACACAAGAGGTACGACTTATTTCAAGTCTACGCAATTGCTTGCGTACGCCGACGAAATTGACATGAGGCCTTTGCGAGCATTGAGGTATCTCAATGCTTTCATTCAAAGGAGACCGGCAACACCGACGTATTGGCCAGAACGTCACCATGGGCGCATATAACTTTGAAGTGGTCAAAGAATTCGTCTACCTTGACTCACTGATGACCAGCGACAACAACACCAGCGCTGAGATAAAACGCAGAATAGCTCTTGCCAACCGCTGTTTCTTTGGGCTCAAGAGGCAATTGAGAAGTAGAGCCCTCTCTCGGAAAACCAAGGTGACACTATATAAGACCTTAATCATCCCAGTCCTCCCTTACGCCGCTGAGGCTTGGACCTTAACAAAAGCGGATGAAGATGCCCTTGGTCGTTTCGAGAGGAAAATTCTGCGCACTATCTACGGTCTCGTTTGTTCAAACGGTGTATGGAGGAGAAGATATAACGAAGAACTGTACGGGTTGTACAGCGACATCGGCCTGGTACGGCGTCTACGGATACAGCGTCTAAGGTGGCTAGACCATGTAGATCGAATGTAAAATACAGCTCCGACCCGAAGAGTCTTCGTATCCACCCCGGAAGGAAGGCGCGGCAGAGGACGGCCGCATCAACGGTGGCGCACGCAGGTGGAAGGGGACCTTAACCAACTGGGCGTGCGGCGCTGGAAACAGCCGGCCAAAGACCGTGCCAGCTGGAGACGCTTGTTGGTTGAGGCCCAGGTTCACCAAGGACTGTAGTGCCACCTAAGTAAGTAAGTAAGTATTTTAAAAGAAAATGTCTGTTCTTTGGATCGTACCTTGTGATTTACACATACGAGTGGGTCAATAAGGAAAGTTTTTCGCTCAAACAGGACAGATTCTAAATATTACTGCAAAAGTCTGGTGTATACAGTTTCCAGATACTTGGAGCTCGTTTAATGAGCAACTAATTTATCGTATGTAACTGCTATGTAACAAATAGGTGCATAGAAAACGTTTGTCCTCAAATATTACAGCACTTCGCTTCGAAAACTTGCTGAAGTGCTCACTTGACAATACTTTCTTACCAGGCCAGTAATCCATGGAGGATCTAAGCCTGAGCTATAGCTGCCTTCCATCCTTGACGGTGCCGGGCACGATGCTTTCAGTTATCAAGATCAAGTTGTCTTACATCCACGATTACTTAGTCTTTATACCGGAGGTTGAGTCTTCCTTCTCTTCTCAAACCAGCAGACTTGGAGTTGAAGACCCTCTTAGCTGGAGCATTGGTGTTCATACGGCCGATGTTGCCGAGCCAATTTAGTTGACGATTCTTTGCCTTCCGAACTGTAACCACATCTTTGTACAGCTCGTAGAGTTCACGGTTATGTCTTCTTCTTCGTTCACCTTCCTCACAGGCAGGACCAAATATCCGGCGCAAAATTTTTCTTTCGAAAGAACCTAAAATCAGCTCCGCCGTCTTGATAATCGTCGACCTAAGTTGTTTGAACAAACCGAAGTAGCGGCGGTTGCCAAGTGCGTTGTTTCGTTTGTGGACTTTACGTTTGCCCAGAGGTAGACAAACTCCTTAACCATCTGGAAATTATAGCTGTTAACCCTTATATTTTGTCCCAGGTGGTGAGCGACGGATCGGTTTTTGCTTGAAAGCATGTATTTTGACTTATCGTTGTCTCGTTGACTTTGAGACCAACTCGTTTCGCCTGCTCTTCAATCGCCATGAAAGCTTCTACAACGTCACGCTGAGACCGTGAGATGAATGCTGTCGTATGCGGCTTTGAAATCGATAGATGCTGGGTATCGATCTGAAACTCGCTGTTTTTTACCAGGATTTGTGTAGTCGGAAGTCGCCGATTAGTGCGGAGACCGTGAGATGAATGCTGTCGTATGAGGCTTTGAAATCGATAGATGCTGGGTATCGATCTGAAACTCGCTGTTTTTTACCAGGATTTGTGCGGTCGGAAGTCGCACTGGAAGCTGCCGATTAGTGCGGTGCAAATGGGCTTTAGATGTCCTCACGGTACGTTGGACAGAATCTTGTATGCGACATTGAGCAGGGATATACTCTATAATTCTTACGAGAGGTAGGATCGCCTCTTTTATGGATGGGGCAAATAGAGCTGATATTCCAGTCGTCGGTCATGTATTCATCTTCCCAAATTTTACAGTTGATCTGGTGCATGCTTCCTACCAGAATATCGCCGCCAACCTTGAAGAGCTCTGATGGCAAGCCATCTGAGTCTGTGGCCTTGTTCTTCTTCAGCTTTTGAATACCTGTGCCAAGTTCTTCCATGCTGGGTGGGAGGACTACTTCAGCGGCTGGAATTTGGATTTGCTCAGTCCCTATTACTTTCTCTTGGTCATGCTCATTAAGCACCTGCTAGAAATGCTGCTGCTCGGGGATAAGGTTACCTTCGAAAATGTTTAAAGCCTGGGTGCCTTTCCTGAAGCCTCCCCCAAGGTTTTTGGCTTTTGTAAAATGAAGACTCCTCGATATCCTTGAGTTGGGAGACCGCAAAGATGATTTTCTTTAGTCGTTGGTGGCATCTCGCCTGGTTGAGAGCAATCAGCAACTTTACCCTCTATGTACGAGCAAAAGCCCAAGCCCTCTAATTGACAGTACAATTGAATAACACTGGAAAGATTACGGTCAGAAAAAGAACGAAAATAAAGAAATAAAAAATGCATTTGCAATATTAAAGGAGTCCTCTTGACCTGGTTCTCTAAAGGGTATACAGCCGTTGAAATCTATTTCGCTGATATCATGTTCATTGCCGACTTTCCCTCTACACACTGAGTCATCCGTTCTTCCGTTCCTCGTTTGGCTTCGAAAATTTAATTTTGTGACGAGTTTGTTTACTTCGTGATCATGCTTCCAAATTTATTAGACAACCCGACATCCATTCGAAAAATAAATAAAAATGACGAGAACACACATTATAGGTACAAGCCGTCATCGTTATTAAAACATCTGTGTCGCGGTTGTTCTATCAAAACTTCCATAAACAAAGAATTCGTGCTTGAATGGCCAGCTCCATCTATTATCACGACATACATACAGCATAATGAAAAGAAATAAAAAAATTACACAAATGTTATTCAAAATTTGTGATCTGAATAATAAGTGGAAAAAACGTTTTCACGGCGCAAATGTTACGACGAAAAATCGCGCCTCGACATCGCGAGCAACGGGCTAGTCAACCTTCTTTCTTTTAAAACCTGTCCGTTGCTCGTCGTGGAGTGGCGATTCAGTCAAGTAGAAATCTGTCAAAAATCAACCTCTTGTTCTGCATGTTTGTTTAAGTTGTTTTGAGAGTAAGTTTTAAATGGTCAGTCCTAGTTTTCGGACACCTACGACATCTTACCACAGAGATACCTACCTACATTCAAGAATTCCATTTAATTGGACCCATTGGCATGATAGATGATACGCGAAAATGACATCCATCCACCGATGGACTATGGACGCTTTCGAAGTGCATCTTGGCGATTAAATTCGATTGCATGTTTGGCTGGCATACATACGAGTACTTCGACTATCGTCGATGCCCGAACATGGAGTTGGGAAATCGAAATTGGCATCATTTGTCAACGTGTCAAGCTTCAAGTGCTTCTGTTCAATACTTGGCCGAATGAATGGAAACAGGACGTAGTGCTGTGCATAATAATTAATTGGGTACGAGTTGCACGTGAGGAAAACATTTTTCATTTTCGTTTTTGGTTAGTCAAGGTAGTGAGTTTAAAAACACAAAACATGTGGATATCTAACATCACAGAATGTTAGATATCCACATGGACTTTTGGTAGGAAAAGGAAAAGGCGCGGAGAAGAAATTGATTTGAAACTTTATTTGAAAAGCGAAACGAACTGATGAGCGGCTTATCTGTCCGTATCTTCTAGCTTAGAAATCGAATTGTGTAAAAGAAAACCGGTGTTCCCAGTTTTATCGAGGAAAACGAGTAGAATGTAGGAAATATGTTCATGTGAAATATCTGAATGAAAACCATTTAACTAGTACTTATAACTACATCGGCAGTTGCCATCATCAGGTTGTCAGGTTGTACGTACAGAACGTTGGCAGGCGTAGCACAAGTACATTAGGTAGGTAGGTAGGTAGGATCGTAGCCTTCCCAGAAGTGAGAACAACACACATAGGCCAGGGAGGCCCGTTGTGCAGCTACGAGGGGGCTTAGCCCCCTATTCGTGGAACCATTTTGTGCTTCTTAAGAAGTTAAGAAGATCAGATATCCCTACTTGCTGAACCTCTGTCAGTTCGTTGAGGAAGTAAGAGCCTAGGTATCGTTTCCTGGTTGTGCAGAATGCCGGGCAAGTGCAGAGAAGGTGGTGAATGGATTCGACCTCCTCCTCGTCTATATATATCTATAACATCTATAACTTTGTAGATGTCAGTTCCTTTTAGGGAGATTATACTCCTTGTCCGTTAACTGTCGAGCCGGGGTCAGATTTGCCTGGTGATGTCGCAGGTATGTCCCTGAGTCCATTTTCGGTTCGTCTCGGCCCTGGCGAGATTAGTAAGATTGAGTTTAATGGTTGCAAGGGGTAATCCCTCACAAGCCGTGATTGATTGTAGCGTCGTTCTCTGTTTGGCGAGTGTGTCGGCTGTTTCATTCCCTGGAATGTTGCTGTGTCCTGGTACCCAGATGAGTTGTATGTTGAACTGTTCGGCCATCTCGTTAAGAGATAGGCGACAGTCGGGACTAGTTTTTGATGTGTACATATAGGACTCCAACGACTTTAAGGCTGCTTCTGCTTCAGCTAAGACAAGGTCTCTTTTATTGTCAACAGTTCCGCCTGGAAAACGTTGCAGTGATTTTATAATTTTAGGGCTTTGTTCAGCTTAAGTTCAGCTGTACGGACAAAAAAGTATGCAACGCAGGTGTGAATGGAAAGTGACCAGATGTACTGCTGCAGGCATAACACTCACAGTATATGGTCAACAGAAATTCATCCTCTGCGTATGCAATATTAAAAAGTGCTTGAACGAATTAGTACGGACTATAACCAATTAGTACGCGGAATTCGGTCGGCTCTCGCCCTATCTGGGACAACCACCCCTGAGAGTTAACGAACATCAACGACCCAACCACTGCACTCCGTTCAGGTTGTGTGTATATGACACATCATAAGAGAATATATAAATCCTGAACCTGCGCGAGTTTCTAAAAAAAAAAAAAAAAAAGTTGTTTGCAGAAGATTCCACTACCCACCCCGTCCTTGGTTTTAGACCCGTCAGTGTAGAAGTCTACGCCGCAGTATCTGCGGGGTTGAGTATGGCGGGTCCAGTTTTGTCTGTCCGGGTAAATCGTCATGAAGTTTATTTCCAAGACCGTGGTGGGTTCTGTGAGGTCCAAGTTTGCTGCCATGGTTGATCTGTTGTTCAGGATGGAGGAGTGGCCAGTGACATAGCTCGTCCATTTCGAGTTGGCTTTTAGTCTAATGGCCGTGTGTGTGGCAATTTGTATGTATGTATATTGGCGTTACAGTCCATGAAGAACCTGAGCCGAGCTTCTCTCAATCACCCATGTTGTGTGTGATTTCATTTTCACATAGGTGAAAGGGACCTACAGTTTTATTGCCGGTTCCGAACGGCGAATTTCGAGAAGCTTTTCATGACAATTTTACTACAGGGGGTTTTGTCAGAACCCCGCTGAGGAGAAACACCGTGAAAAACACGTTCGATGACATGGCTGTGTCGGGATTCGATCCCGAGTCATCGGCGTCAGAGGCCAACACACTACCCACTGCGCCACGGTGCTCTCAGTGTGTGGCAATTTGCTTGACGAAAATATCGAGTGGTGTAAGGTCGAGTATCGTGTTAAGCGCAGCCGTTGGGGTGGACCTGAGGGCCCCGGTAATGCACATACACGCCAACCTTTGTACCTTCTTCAGTTGTTTGTGGTATGTTGTCTTGTCCAGTGCAGTCCACCAGACAATCACTCCATACATTAGTATGGGTCTAACGACCGTGATGTAGAGCCATAAGGTGATCTTGGGGTTGAATTCCCATTTTTCCCTATGGCTTTCTTGCATGTGTAGAGAGCTATTGTTGCTTTTTTGGCTCTTTCGATTCTTCCAGGTTCATTTCCTATCTAGTATAATGCCAAGGAAACAAGGAAGGAAACAAGTACATTAAAGAGTAGATCAAAAGTCCATTACATTGCCAGTTGTGATGTTAGCTCATCAAAGCCTTTTTGTATGAATAAATTGTGATGCAATTGATTCAGACAAGTTCTGGACGAACGAGCAGACTATAGGAATCTAATAGAAGGTTGTACAAAATGTCCACTTTTCGTATGATCTCAACTGAATTCTAAAAGAGTGGGAATAGGAAGCTTCTCAATAGAAATAACTCATTAAATCAATGATAAAAACTCGAGCTAAACCCGAACTACTTGCTTTTCATCGGATAGAAATGTAAACATTAAAAACAAAAATCTAATTAGTTGTCATCTGTGACCATGAAACGTCGTGGTTTCGTATCGATTATTAATACATAAGTTCCGATCCTAACAGATGGCAACATTTGTCAAGACCAGTTTTATTTTCCAAATCGCATAAATGCAAAATGCCTTTGCTTTGACGATGAAACCTTGGTCATATTTGGCTTTTATTAGTCAGGAAAATATGCGTTCTTTTATGAACTTGACACTTTGTCTATGAAAACCACTCAACGAAAAGTGAATGAGGCGTTTTCCACTACTTGACATCATTCCGTGATGATAGGAAACAAGCACCTCCCACAAGGCAGCTCAATCGAATTTTTTCAAGTTAATAGAAGTTACTTTGCAAATATTAGTTAAAACGAATCACTGGAGGAGACGAGCTTATTATAATTTTTTTCGTCAATTTTTTCCCCTTAACAAATCACTGTGAGTAACAGTATAAAAATAAAACTTGACGTTTCCGGCTAATGTTAGCTGGTAAGTGCGATTGATTGCCTGGTGTCCATTTACGCTCGCTAATTCCTAATGACTGTGTTAATAACTTAAGCGATACAGCATGTATGGCATTACCCGATTCTCTTCTTGGTTTTTTGTTTGTTTTGGCGCCAAGCGTTTGAATAGTTCCAAGGCGAATTGAAAATTTAGCTGAAGATTGACTTTAGAGTTCCAATCGATGCTGACGTTGTTAGACGAGACGTGCTTACCTGTATAGATAAATGGTCTATTCGAATTCTCAGTAGCTGTTCATATAGCATGGGGGCATGTATCGATTACCGTAAATTTATTCTGACAGACCGAAGCACTGCGAAGGTGCTGGAAAAAACTAAGAAAACATTTTTTTTTTTTTTTTTTTGATAATTTGCTTAACAATAATGAGATAGCTTGGAGGTATTAACATAATTTTTATATCTTTTTCGTTTCAGGTATGTCGAGGCAAAGAAGATACAAATTCCTCTCTTTAAATAAGGTTTAGTATGATGTTTAAAGCGCTTCATAGGAGCATACGCGTGATAAATTCGTGAAGAAAAAACTTGACAATCATTTGGTTATTCGAATCAGGCAATTGCCATCTCATATTTACTACAAAAACTGTCATTAAATATGTATTACCTGCCAAGCATATTGTCATGCATATTTTAGTTGTAAGCTCGGAAAAGGATGTCAAAGCGAATAGACGAAAAGGTCTATGGGCTAGTTTTATTGCTATTTTAAGTAAGATTTATCGTTTGTATCTACTTATGGAAGAGTGACAACTGAATGACTTATTAAAACTATGCCAATGTATCGAATTCATTTCCCGGAACGTGGATTTGTTTTTAAAGCCGTCTCTTACGAGTAAGTCATGAAATTGAGGTCGAACTTTATTCATTTTTTATTGTTCTTCTTCGAAGCTTATAGACTTCAAAGCTTTCAAACCGTAAAAGTAGTTTTTAAATTTGATATACACATGTATGTATGTATTTTATGATTACATGATTTTGTGAGTACTTTTAGGTTATCTGTGCTCATATATGTATTTCATTTTTAGCCGCGACTACGTCATTTTTCATGATCGTTTCCAAAAGATGCTCAACTTGTTAGAGTTTAAATTTACTTTCTTCAGGCCCTTTAGAAGCTCATACTTACTTACTTAGGTGGCGCTACAGTCCGTGGTGAACCTGGGCCTCAACTAACAAGCGTCTCCAGCTGGCACGGTCTTTGGCCAGCTGTTATCAGCGCCGCACGCCCAGTTGGTTAAGGTCCCCTTCCACCTGCGTGCGCCACCGTTGATGCGGCCGTCCTCTGCCGCGCCTTCCTTCAGGGGTAGATCAGAAGACTCTTCGGGTCGGAGCTGTATTTTTCATTCGTCCTACATGGCCTAGCCACCTTAGACGCTGTATCCGTAGACGTCGTACCAGGCCGATGTCGCTGTACAAACCGTACAGTTCTTCGTTTGAACAAACGGGACCGTAGATAGTGCGCAGAATTTTCCTCTCGAAACGACCAAGGGCATCTTCATCCGCTTTTGTTAAGGTCCAAGCCTCAGCGCCGTAAAGGAGGACTGGGATGATTAAGTTCTTATATAGTGTCACCATGGTTTTCCGAGAGAGGCCTCTACTTCTCTATTGGCTCTTGAGCCCAAAGAAACAGCGGTTGGCAAGAGTGATTCTGCGTTGTTTTCGCTGGTCATCTGTGAGCCAAGGTAGACGAATTCCTTGACCACTTCAAAGTTATATCCGCCCATGGTGACGTTCTGGCCAATACGTCGGTGTTGTCTGTCTCTTTTAGATGAAAGCAGATATTTGGCTTTACCCTCATTAATCTTGAGACTCATCTTAGCCGCTTCTACCTCATGCTTACAAAAGCCTCATTGACGTCTTGCTGTGTCCGTCCAATCACGTCAATGTCGTCGGCGTACGCAAACAGTTGCATAGACTTGAAATAAATCGTACCTCTTGTGTTGGCCAGTGACTCTTGCACGATATTTTCAAGCACGATGTTGAAAAAGTTGCATGACAGCGCGTCACCTTGCCTAATCCTTTTTTAACATCAAATTTCTCGGTTTGCTCATTACCGACCTTAATGGAGCAGCGAGAATTCTCCATTGTCATCTTGCACAGTCGGACGAGTTTGGCAGGGATCTTAAAACTAGACATAGCTTTGTATAGCTCATCTCTATATACGCTGTCATATGCAGCCTTGAAATCGACGAAGAGGTGGTGAGTGTCGAATTGGTATACCTGGGTGCTCTCCAAGATCTGCCGTAAATTAAATATTTGTTCTATTGTGGATTTACCTGCCCTGAAACCACACTGATAAGAGCCGATCAGGTTATCCACAAACGGTTTCAGGCATTCATACAATAAGGCAGAGAAGATCTTATATGCGATGTTAAGGAGACTTATCCCCCTATAGTTGTCGCAGTTATAGGGTCTCCTTTCTTATGGATCGGGCAAACGATGCTGAGATTCCAATCGTCGGGCATGCGTTCCTCCGACCATAACTTGCAAATGAGATGGTGCATGCACCTTACGTCTCATCTCCAGCCGCCTTAAGAAGCTCAGCAGACAGGCCGGCTTTATATGCCTCTTATTTTGCTGCATGGACTTGTTCGCATTGTTTATCGAATCAGGGTTTCTAGGTGGTGGCGATTTGAAACCCAGCACCTCTGAGGCAGCGTCTCTGACGGCGCTCTGGCAATGCGCCCGTTCCAGCTCTATTGTTTGTGCTGCTGTTGGCTGATTTTGAGAGAGCTTGGAGGAGACACGATCGGCAAAGATTCTGGCTGTCTCTTGCGATTGTAGCTTTCCGACGTCAGACACTTCTTTCAGCTTGATGATCTCATTATACAGTATTTGTAAAGTTACTGTTTGCTCACTCACATAGTTGTAGTTATGGGAGTTCGGACCTGCTGAATCTTAGGTTGCTCACGATATTTGCTCAATGTCGATACAAGATCCTATCCAGTGTATTGGGTGAACGTCTAAAGCCGTTTTGCACCGCACTAAAAGGGCACATACCAGTGCGGGTTCCAGCCAGCAGATCGACTGTAGACCAAATATTCGCACTGCTACAAATCCTGGAGAAAGAACCCTGGTATTGGAACAAATAGTGCGGCGGGTCAACGTCAACACGGAAGCAGAGCTGATTACTGTCTCCTTCAAAACAAGAATTCTGCGACGGATATTCGGTCCTGTCTGGGAGGAAAGCGAAGTCTATGAGCTGTACAAAGATGTAGATATAGTTCGGAAGCAAAAATCTGTCGACTACAATGGCTCGGCCACATCGAGCGTACGGACACCACCGCTGCAGTTAAAATGATCTTCGAACCCGAGCCTCCTGGTTCGGGAAGAAGGTCGACTCCATGGGTTGCTGGCGTGAAAAGTAAGTAAGTAAGTATGTACTGAAGTCTCTGCTAGTTTGAATAACTAAATGATTTGTGGTTCATATTAAAGATACATCTCCTGGTATAAATTTACAGAAATGACGACTCATATCCTCGAGTCAAATAATTGTATGATTTTGCGTGTTGGTAAATCCCTTTCCGCAGGATGTATGTATGTATGTATGTTGGCGTTACAGTCCATGAGGGACCTGAGCCGAGCTTCTCTCAATCACCCATGTTGTGTGTGGTTAAATTTTCCCATAGGTGAAAGGGACCTACAGTTCATTGCTGGTTCCGAACGGCGAAGTTCGAGAAGCTTTTCATGACAATTTTACTACAGGGGGCTTTGTCAGAACCCCGCTGAGGAGAAACACAGTGAAAACACGTCCGACGACATGGCTGTGTCGGGATTCGATCCCGTGTCATCGGCGTCAGAGGCCAACACACTACCCACTGCACCACGGTGCTCTCCTTTCCGCAGAATACGTTCTACAAATAAGTCGTCGCTTACACTATTAGTAAGTATCGAACTACTAATCTAGTCGAACAAATATTGAATCGATCCGTCTCGCATACCTTACTGTATTGCTGATATTACACAAACAAGCCACACATGTTATGACAAATTCTGAAGTACAATAACATCCTCTATTTGAAACCGTCAGCTTTCATCGAACTAAACACGTTTAGTGAGAATCATCTCGTGCTGATGATGCAATGGTTTGATTGATTGATTCATTCGTCGCTTGAGGGTAGATGAAGAGAGACCTTCACACCTTGTAAAAATTATGCAAATGATCGTATAAAATTCATATATTTAACGTTTAGATGATTTAATACTAAATCCAATACCGTATGAAATACTATCCCTGTCGTGCAAGCCTTGATCCATGATCGGACGTTGATATGTTTACACCTTAAAACCGTATCTAAGAAGCTTAGCATCTAATGCATGCGTGTAAAGTGAACATTTGACAGAACTAATTAGTCTCGTCAATGGGGGATTGGTCGAGGGAGAGAGAGAAAGAGAGAATAGCAAGATAAAATATCCCAGAATTGCGTTAGATTTATAGGCGTATCGCAATGTGGCCATATTCGAGCGTTCGGCCTTTGACAGGCGTTGCAGCGACTTACGATAACGATATGTCAAACTCACGATCGAATAGCCAGTAGTTCCTCTCTGGTGTTTAGCTCGAACTTACGCAACGCCTGAGGTCGCATTCCGTGTCACTCCGTATGAATTCATTGTTCCTACTCATGCTGTCAAAAGCCCGAGCACTTGAACGCCACATTGTGTTATGGCCATTAGTATCTCGCGTATGACCTGTTTCACCTGGAATTCGAAATCGACCAGTCTCCGAATCTCAACGACAGGCAGGAAGATAAAGTTGTACCTTAATGATGACAGTGCTTTATTAAATACCCTGATGTCATATATAAAGTAACACTTGACGAACATGAAAACCAAGTTAAAAAAGAGGTAGAAAAACAGACAAGTCGTATCGAAACTCTTCAGCGAACAAGTCGACTCTACGGGTACCTGACGTGATTCCAACAGCTATGCTGATGAGCCAGAAGCAAAACAGCAGAAATAATAAATAAATAAATAAATGGGTGTGAAAAGCAACAGCCAAAACATGCCAACCACTTGGTTGACACAGATTGGAACTATGACATTACGTTTGTACGTTTCGATCAAAATGCGAAAAAAAAAACGACACTTTAGCCACATTTTTCTCTGCTGGTTAGCTCTTGGATAAGCAGGTGTTCGTTGCACTTAATTCAAATAAACTATTTGATAGCTGATGTTACTTGACGTTGATTGCTTATTAAAGTGCTTGGGGAATACACACAAGCTGTAAATATATATGTATATCCAATAATTTAAGCCCAATTGCGATTAATATTTTATGGATAAAATTGGTCTTTCGACAGTTGTCACTTGTTTGAGATGTGGAAACTTTTAAAACGAGTTTTTCGTCGAGCTGTTATGAAATTTATTTGGCAATTAGGAAGAGTAATTATGAAAGATTCGGTGGTATGTAGCACAAGATTTCCTCGCAAACGAATCCACTCATAGGAGATTCCAGCATCACAAACTCATTACACTCGCTGGATCACCGTAGGAACGTCTCCTGTCTTTCATTGTTTTATCATTATTTTAACCATAAATGCTCTGACGAAATAGCCAGTTGCATTCCGCCCCTTCAAAACTTCTACCGCGATATATGTACGTCTCTCCCGGAATGCGCATGAATTCACTCTGAAGCCCGTTTTCGGTCGTACTGTCAAATATAGAGATTCTTTCTTCAACCGAACTACACGAATGTGGAACGCGCTACCTCGTTCGGTCGTCCCCCCTCAATACAATATGCAGACATTTTAGACCCATGTCAATAGGCACCTCCTCTCCCCCTCCCTGTTACCTTCTGCTCACACAACGTGTAACGTTATAAGGCCTTAGCCTTGATGGCGCGTGTGTCCTTAAAAAAAAAAAAATCTCCGTATGGGAACCACCAACCAAATCGATCATGTGTTCATTGACGCAAGACACTCGTCAAACATCCTGGCTGTGCGAACATCCATTGACCATTTCCTCGTAGTAGCAAGATTCAGAGCTCGACTGTCCAATGTCAGAAAGCTGCACCAGCCCATGAGGAGGTTCGACATTGGACACCTAAGCATACCGGAGGTTACCAAAGTCTACTATGAGCAACTGCATGAAAGACTCTCCGGTATGTCTACGTCGAGCACAAATGTCAACAATATGTGGCTGCATTGCTGCTCATCTATTCAGGAAGTAGCCGAGACCACCTTAGGCTACCTACCACCTACGACAAGAAACCACTAGATGGCGAGTGTGAACAGAAAAAGGCAGCAACTGACGAGGTATACCAAAGGGTGCTGCACCGAAAAAACAGGGCGGCAGCGCGAGATGAGTAACCAGTTAGAAAAAGGGAGGAGAAAAAAACTGGTGCGACTAAAGAAAATAATCTTCGCGGCCTCCCAGCACAAACATAAAATGCTTGCTTGCTTTGGTGGCGTTACAGCCCGTGAAGGGACAGAGCCAAGCTTTTCTCAATCACCAATGCTGTGTGTGATTTATTTTTTTACACAGGTGAAAGGGACCTACAATTTAATGCCGATTCCGAACGGCTTGAGTAGTAAAGCTTTTTCATGGCAAGTATACTACGGGGGGTATTGCCAGTACCCCGCCGAGGAGGGGCGCCGCGAAATAAACATTCGATGGCGTTGGTGTTATCGAGATCCGAACTCGCTCATTGTGCGTCAGAGTCCAACACACTAAGCACTGCGCCAGGGCGTCCTCACAAACATAAAATACAGATCTTTTATAAGAAAGCTAAAAGTTGTGCAAGAGGTTTCAAAAAAGGCGCCCAGGCTCTTTGAAATTTCGAAGATAATCTTGTCACGGATTCGCAGAGAATAGTGGATGTATTTAAGCAACATTTCCCAACTCCAGCTGCTGAAGTAGTCCTCCCACCCAGTATCGGAGAAGTCGGCGAAGCCACTCAAAAGCTGAGGAACATCAAGGCGGCAGGCTGAGATGGCTTGCCATGAGAGCTCTTCAAGGCTGGCGGCGATGTTATGGTAGGGAGCATGCACCAGACCATCTGTAGAATTTGCCCCATACACAATAAAGGGCGATCCTACTCCTAGCAAGAACTATAGAGATATATCCCTGCGCAATTTTGCATACAAGATCCTTTTCAGCGTAGTGTCTGAACGTGCGGCTTCCGGCCCGGCAAATCGACTATAGACTCTCGATTTTAAAGTCGCATGTGACAGCATTCATCGCAAAGAATTGCTTAATGCGATGGCCGAGTTCAGGATCCCGGGAAAGCGCCACTCTAAAAAATACGCGATGCACCGTCCAATTCCGTTCTAGGACCGCTGAACCGTTTGAAACATGCACCGGATTTCGGCAAGGAGGTGCACTGTCGTGTGACTTTTTCAATTTGGTGCTGGAGCAGATAGTGCGACGGGCAGGCGTTAAGCGGGAAGGCCTATCTTCTACAACCCTGTCTATCTGCTAGTATACGCGAATGATAATGACATCATCGCGTGGTCCTAGCGTGACGTTGTAGAAGCTTTCACGGCGATTGAAGAACAGGCGAAACGAGCTGGTCTTAAAGTCAACGAGGATAAGGCAAAAACCGATACATCGCTCACCACCTGGGACAAGATATAACGATTAACAGCTATTTTTTCGAAGTGGTTAAGGAGTTTGTCTACCTCGGGGCAAACGGTAACTCTACAAACGACACCACAGTGGAGATCCGGTATACAATCGCCCTTGGCTTGCTACTTCGGTTTGTCCAAACAACTTTGGTCAAAACTCCTTACTCGAAGAACCAAAGTCATGCTTTACAAAACGCTTATACTGCCAGTCTTGCTGTACGGAGCCAAAAGCTGGACTATTAGCAGGACAGCGGAGCTGATTTTGGGTTCTTTCGAAAGAAAAATTCTGCTCCGGATATTTGGTCCTCACTGTGAGGAAGGCGAATGGAGAAGAAGACATAACCGCGAACTCTACGAGCTGTACTAAAATGTGGTTATAGTCCGCAAGGTAAAGATCCGTCGACAGCATTGGTACGGCCACATCGAGCGCATGAACACCAACGCTCCAGCTAAGAGATTTTTCGACCTCGAGCCTCCTGGTTCAAGAAGAAGAGGAATAAAGACCAAGTCATCGCGAATGTACAGCAAAAGCACAGCCTACACAACACCACATCAGAAAACGGACTAAGGCTAGTGGATTTTATGGCGGGACATAATCTGGTAATAGCAAGTACACGATTCCCACACCCCAACATCCATAAGGGGCGGTCTTGCGATCAATCGACAACCAACCAAATTGATCATATTGCGATCGACGGCAGACACTCCTCCAGCATCCCAGTTGTCCGAACCTTTCGAGAAGCCAACATCGACTCGGATCATTACCTTGTTACGGATGCGAATTTCTCGGAATCAACGGGGTCGAGTAAGAACACCAACATTTAACGTCGGAAAGCTGCGATCGCAGGAGACCGCCAGGACCTTCGCCGATCAAGTCTCCCTCAAGCTCTCTCAATTCCCGATGCAATCTGCAGAAACCATAGAACAGCAATGGAGTCGTTGTCAGAACGCCGTTAGAGAGGCCGCCTCAGATGTACTCGGTTTCGAGAAACCGCTGGTTTGATGATGAGTGCAGCCAGGCCCATGTAGAGAAACAGAATGCATACATGGCCACATTGCATCGACGGACGAGAGCTGCCCGCGAGCTCTATGAACAGAAAAGGAGGAAGGAGCATGCGCTTCTGAGAAGGAAAAAGAAGGAGCACGAGAAGCGCAAAATCGAGGAGATGGAGAGATGTTACTGCAGGAACGACTTTCGAAAATTTTACCAGAAACTAAAACGAACATGCCAAGGCTATAAAGCCAGAGCAGAAGCTTGCAGGGATGAGCACGGATAGTAGTGGGGTCACAGTCGATGCTGAGATTGTGCAAGGACCACTTCTGCAGACTGTATAACGGCGGTGATAGTCAAAATGCCGCCGTCAGGCAGAGCGAACCATTCACAATGGACGAAGACGAAAGATAATCCCGTCCACCCGACCTAGACGATGTTAAGATAGCGATATCGAAACTTAAGTCTTATAAAGCTGCTGGAGCAGACGGACATCCCGCGGAACTGTTTAAAGCAACTCATCTGCAAGATATGGTCGGAAGAACGCATGCCCGATGAATGGAATCTCAGTATCGTTTGCCCGGTCCATAAGAAACGAGACCCCTGTGACTGCGCCAATTACAGAAGGATAAGCCTCCTGATCATCGCGTACAAGTTCCTCTCTGCCGTACTGTGTAAGCGCCTGAAACCGTTCGTCGACAATCTAATAGGTTCCTACCAGTAACCAGGCCAACGTGGCCAGGAAAATCCACGATAGACCAAATATTTACACTACGGCAGATCTTGGAGAAGACCCATGATATTCAGATCGACGCCATCTTTTTGTCGACTTTAAAGCCGCGTATGACAGTGTTTATAGAGACGAGCTATACAGAGCCATGTCATGTTTTAACATTCCTGCCAATCTCGTCGGACTCTGCAGGATGACTATGGATAACTCTCGCTGCTCCATTAAGATCGGAGGTGAACTAACCGATCCCTTTGATGTTAAAAAGGTTTTAGACAGGGTAAATATCGAGCGGGACTCTGCGGCCAGTTCAAGAGGTACGATCTACTTCAATGTCCACACAATTGCTTGCCTACCCAGATGACAATGACGTTATTGGACGGACAAAGCGAGACGCCAATGAGGCGTTCGCAAGCATTGAAGCAGAAGCGGCTAAAGTGGGTCTAAGGGTAAATGGGGACAAGACCAAATATATGCTGTCATCAAAGAAAGACGCGTAACACCGACGTCTTGGTTAGAACGTCACTTTCGGCAGCTATATTTTTGAAGTAGTCAAGGACTTGGTCTACCCTGGCTCGATAGTGAGATAAAACGCAGAATAACTCTTGCCAACCCCTGCTTCTTCGGGCTCAAGAGGCAATTGAGTAGTAGAGCCCTCTCTCGAAAAACTAAGGTATCTCTCTACAAAACCTTAATCATCCCGGTCCTCCTCTACGGCGCTGAGGCTTGGACGTTATCAAAAACGGATGAAGAGGCTTTTGGGCGTTTCGAGAGGAAAAATCTTCGTGCAATCTTATGTCCCGTTTGTGTAAACGGAGAGTGGAGGAGGAGATTCAACCAATAACTGTACGGGCTGTACAGCGACATCGGCCTAGTTAGACGTCTTCGGATCCAACTTCTAAGACGGCTAGGACATGTAGAGCGAATGGACATCAACGCTCCGGCCCGGAGAGTCTTCGACTCCAACCCCGAGGGACGACGCGGCAGAGGACGACCGCATTTAAGGTGGCGCGCACAGATGGAAACAACCACCTGGGCGTGCGGCACTGGAAGCGGCTGGCCAAAGATCGGGCCGGCTGGAGAGGCTTGTTGGTTGAGGCCCTGGTTCAACCCGAACTGTAGTGCCATCAAAGTAAGTAAGTATGTAATCGCGAATGTAAGACAACTTGGTCTTGGCCGTCAAGGATTGATGGCAGCTCAGATCCTCCATGGATTGCTGGCCTGAATAGTTCTTTTTCGATGTAAAATTCCTGGTCATTATGCAGTTTACTGGACTATAACGATCCTGTGGTTAGTTTCTTTCATGGAAATGGAAGCAAACTCATGTCATTAATCGGTTAGTCATATCTGCAAGTGATGCCAATGCACGCTTAATTTACTGCAACTCGCATCCTAATTAAGTTATATTTCTAATCGACGAATTTCACGGTTTTATGGTTCTGTTACAAACGCGCGCAAATATTTTGGCACAGCCTTCTTGACTGCACATTGATCTAGTGTGCCGGATGGTATACAAATAGAAGACGACTCAAAGGGTCGACCGCCTGTCATACACAATGTGTTGTAGTTCTTACCTATCTAGGGTACAACCGCGGCAAGGAACCAATCGAGAAGGGACTGAAATCGGGGCGTGTTTCGCCTGGCTCGTATCCAATAGTTATTAGAAATGCTTAATAGTATTCATTAATATTGTGTAGGAAGAGAGATTAATTAGTTTTTATTGGTCTGGCCGAAACACTCGATGTTCGAGTAGCGACGAGTGCTTGACTGGTCATTTAAATGTGAATGTGGGTGGTCCAAATGTTAACGTAAGTCTCAGGGGGAGTGAATTCAAAAACCTTGCTACCAATGAATTTGGTAATTTCCCGTGGGAATAATCATAATGGGCACTCCAAATAAAATCACTCGACCTGTCACGGAAGCCTTTGCCTTAAAGTTATGACTGTTTAGCCTTGATATGTCACAGGCAGACGTATAAGGCAAAACAAATATTGAACTGTACACATAATTAGTTGGAATTAGCTTTTGTCTCCGTATGATTAGAAAGTCACCGGACCACTCGCCTGGCCGTGAAGTTCACAAAACTGGGAACTGAAAATTGCTCCAAAACAAAGGAGGGAGGGTAAAAAAAAAGGCGCGGGAACAAAACAAACATTCGTCGACCCGAGTGGGTCGTTTGCAACCATTCATTGCTGGCGAGTCTTGAACTACCAACAAAAGATCGAGCAGACAAAGAATCGCTTAATCTCCCAGTTGGCCCACATTTCGCTTACTATCGTTTTTCCCGTACTCATAATAAGCCCAAACGCTGGTTAGGTCATGCTAGACTGAATTTACCGTGCGGGTACTTTGTCCAAATGAAAACGAAAGTTTTCGTACTCAGTGCTACATGCGATCGTGGCCTGTGGTGTTGACGACAACAACAATGGCGATGGGAAGAGTCGCAAGTCAAGATTTCGTGGAGATCTCTTAAGTAAGTCGGTTTTGTAGAACAAATTTTAATGGAGAAAGTGCAAAGTCATCGAGTTACACCACGGCATTCATGAAAATGAGTACAATAGCAATCGCAATTGCTTGCGAATTAGCGAGAGATGATTCCAGAATGAAATTTTGTTTTCCTTTTTTGTGGAAATAGGATCAGAAGTACAACCGACCACCTTTTCCGTTTAAGAATGGTACCGAGAATGCTTGGGAGTACGCCAAACCGATCTATAGCTGCTTTGTAAATTTGGAAAAAGCGTATGACCGAGTTCCTTGTTGTAAACTTTGGAGTGTAGGGGTATGAGATTGATGGTCCTCTGTTGAGGGCTATTCAGCCTCTATACACAAACTGTAGCAGCTGCGTTCAGGTTAACGGTAGTAAATCAACACTTTTCACCGTGGGTGTTGGACTTCGTCAATGGTGCGTCTTGTCACCTCTCCTTTTTATTTATAGACTGGATGTTGCAACGCAGTCGCGGCGAGGAGTGCTTCACATTGGGAGAGTTGAGGGTAAGCCATCTTCTTTTTGCAGATAACTTAGTTGTGCTCACATCCTCCCATACGGAACTCCAGCACGCGCTAGGAGGTTTGTGGTCGTATGTGCTGATGCTGGAATGAGGGTTAACGTGGACAAATCCGAGGCTATGTTTATTTCTAATGCACTCTACATATAAGTGGAGTCCCATAGAAGCGGGCCGAGAAGTTTCAGTATCTCGGCGTCTTCTTCTCGAGTGAAGGGAGGTGTTTTCCTAAGTTTTCCTGCAGGATTGGCCAAGCTAGATTTATTTTGAAATCAGAAAAATCGGGCTTGGTGTAAAAGCCAAGTTAGCGGTTTTTTGTTCTCACCTATGATCATGAAATGTTGCTATTGACCGAAAGAATAAGATCGCGAATACAAGCTGCCGAAATGAGATTTCTTCGTGCTGTTGTGGGAGCGACTCGCCGGGAAAGGGTGAGAAACACGGCAGTGCGCGGGGAGCTCAATGTTGAGCAGCTGCTTCTCCGAACGGAAAGGGCTATGCCTCGGTGGTTTGGTCACGTGAGACGAGTGTCGCCATCATCAATCACGACTTTCGAAGCGTGCCTTGAATGCAATACCATCAGGCAGGCGACCGCTTGGCAGATCCAGGACGAGGTGATTGGACCAAGCCCAAAAACTCGCCTGGGTGCGCTGGGGCATAGTTCCTGATGAGTTAGAGTCGATGGCCTAGGATCGAGTGGCCTGTAGATCAAGCGTGCGCGCATTACCGTATGTGGAAATAGGATTCGTAACACAATGCGGACTAAATTTTGATCATAGATTTGTGGTCGACTGTTCTGCTTAGATGACAAGTGAAAGTGTCCTGTTAAGTGTCTTTTTTTTTTTTTGTCGTAGTCTTCTATCTTTTGGAGCACTCACAGGCAAATACTGTATCCAGACAGACACCTTACTTACTTACTTATCAGGCCTGCGATCCATGGAGGATCTGAGCCTGAGCTATAGCTGCCTTCCATCCTTGACGGTCCCGGGCACGCTGCTTCCAGTTGTCAAGACCAAGATGTCTTACATCCGCGATTACTTGGTCTTTATACCGGAGGTTCGGTCTTCCCCTTCTTCTCGAACCAGGAGGCTCGGAGTCGAGGACCCTCTTAGCTGGAGCGTTGATGTCCATGCGCTCGATGTGGCCGAGCCAGTGTATTCGATGGATCCTTGCTTTCCGGACTACATCCACATCTTGGTACAGCTCGTAGAGTTCGCGGTTGTGTCTTCTTCTCCATTCGCCTTCCTCCCAGACAGGACCAAATATCCGGCGCAGAATTTTTCTTTCGAAAGAACCCAAAATCAGCTCCGCTGTCCTGCTTATCGTCCAGCTTTCGGCTCCGTACAGCAAGACTGGCAGAATGAGCGTTTTGTAGAGCATGACTTTGGTCTTTCGAGTGAGGAGTTTTGACCCCAGTTGTTTGGACAAGCCGAAGTAGCAGCGGTTGCCAAGGGCGATTCTACGCCGGATCTCCATGGTGTCATTTGTGGAATTTACGTTTGCCCCGAGGTAGACAAACTCCTTAACTACCTCGAAATTGTAGCTGTCAATTGTTATATTTTGTCCCAGGTGGTGAGCGACGGATTGGTTTTTGCTTGACAGCATGTATTTCGTTTTATCCTCATTGATCTTAAGACCAACTCGTTTCGCCTGTCTTTCAATCGCCGTGAATGCTTCCACAATGCCACGGCGAGAACACGCGATGATGTCGAAATCATCCGCGTATCCTAGCAACTGGATGGACTTGTAAAAGATTGTGCCTTCCCTGTTGACGCCTGCCCGTCGTCTGCTCCAGCACCAGGTTGAAGAAGTCACATGACAGCGCATCTCCTTGCCGAAATCCGGTGCATGTTTCGAATGGTTCCGAGGTCCTAGAACCGAGTTGCACGGTGCATCGCGTGTTTTTTAGCGTGGCGCGACACAATTGGATCAGTTTTACCGGGATCCCGAATTCGGCCATCGCCCCAAACAGTGCTTCACGATGAATGCTGTCGTATGCGGCTTTGAAATCGATGAAAAGATGGGGTGTATCGATTTGAAACTCATTGGTCTTTTCCAGGATTTGTCGAAGTGTGAAAATTTGGTCTATAGTTGATTTGCCGGGCCGGAAGCCGCACTGGTAGCTGCCGATTAGTGCGGTGCAAAATGGTTTTAGACGTTCACACAATACGCTGGACAGGATCTTGTATGCGACATTGAGCAGGGATATACCTCTATAGTTCTTGCAAGAGGTAGGATCGCCTTTTTTGTGGATGGGGCATATGGAGCTGGTATTCCAGTCGTCGGGCATGCTCTCATCTTCCCAAATTCTGCAGATGATCTGGTGCATGCTCCCTACCAGAACATCGCCGCCAGCCTTGAAGAGCTCTGATGGCAAGCCATCTGAGCCTGCGGCCTTGTTGTTCTTCAGCTTCTGAATAGCTGTGCCGACTTCTTCGATGCTGTGTGGGAGGACTACTTCAGCGGCTGGAGTTGGGATTTCCTCGGTCCCTACCACTCTCTCTTGGTCATGCTCGTTAAGCAGCTGCTGGAAGTGCTGCTTAAATACATCCACTATTCCCTGCGGGTCGGTGACAAGATTACCCTCGCAGTTTCGAAGAGCCAGGGTGCCCTTTTTGAAGCCTCCTGCAAGGCCTTTGGCTTTCCTGTAAAAGGCTCGTATTTTATGTTTATCCCTAGACTCCTCGATATCCTTGAGCTGGGAGGCTGCGAAGATTCTTTTCTTTTGTCGCAGTAGTTTCTTCTCCTCCCTTCTTCTGGCTCGGTACTCTTCTCGCGCTGCCCTGGTTTTCCTCTGCAGCGCCTTTTGGTACGCCTCGTCGGTTGCTGCCTTTTTCTGCTCACAATCGCCATCATACCACGGGTTTCTTGTCGGGGGTGGTAGGTATCCTAAGGTGGTTTCGGCTACTTCCTGAATGGCTGAGCGGCAATGCAGCCACATATTATTGGCATTTGTGTTCGACGTAGGCATACCGGCAGAGTCTTTCGCTCAGCTGCTCCCTGTAGACTCTGGCAACCTCCGGTGTGCTCAGGCGCCCAATGTCGAACCTCCTCCTGATGGGCTGGTGCAGCTTTCTGACATTGGACAGTCGAGCTCTGAATCTTGCTGCAACGAGGAAGTGGTCAGAGTCGACATTTGCCCCTCTGAATGTTCGCACATCCAGGATGTTTGACGCGTGCCTTGCGTCAATGAGCACATGGTCGATTTGGTTGGCGGTTCGACCGTCCGGAGATCGCCAGGTTGCTGTGTGGATTCGCTTGCGAGGGAATCTTGTGCTACTTATCACCGCATTACGAGCTGTCGCAAAGTCAGCGAGTCGGAAGCCGTTATCTGTTGTTGTATCGTGGAGGCTGTGCTTTCCGATCACTCCGCCAAGGGTGTTTTCCTTTCCGATTTTGGCGTTGAAGTCCCCGAGCACGATTTTTACATCGTACTCCGGACAAGCTCCGTAGGCGTTGTCCAGGAGGTCATAGAAGTCCTCCTTGATAGGGTCTTCAGCCTCGTCGGTAGGGGCGTGCACACATATAAGGCTGATGTTATAAAATCTGCCTCTGATGCGGATCACAGCCAGGCGATCACTTATAGGTTTAAAGTCGATGACCTTCGACCTTAACCGCTTTCCCACGACAAATCCGCATCCCAGTTAGTGCAACCTTTTGTGACAGCTGTAATAAATGTCGCAATTTTTCTTCCTAATCATACCGTTTCCTATCCAGCGTGTTTCCTGGACCGCAGTAATATCCGCCTTGTACTGCGTGAGGATTCCTTCTAGTTTATGAGCAGCTCCGGGAGTGTACAGGGTTCTGACATTCCAGGAGCATACTCGCAAATCGTGTTCCTTTTTCGTGCGTTGTCGTCGTCGAGTATCCGTCCGTGTATCCGAGGCATCTTGCTCATTCATAACTTTGGGTTTTTTACGTGGGCGGATTGTTAGCCCGCCGCACAACCGCCATTCTGGTCGGGATTTTTTTCGCTGCATACGTTTGTTCACCTCCCAACGGTTGTTGAAGAGGCTATCCAGAGGGCGCCGCGAGGAGGCCGTATGTCAACTTGACCCGGGCATTTAAACAGGGATCGTTGCTGGCATCTCGCCAGGTTGAGAGCAATCAACAACTTTACCCTGTATGTCCGAGCCCATGCCCTCTAACAGACAGACACCTTACATGAATGTATTCTCTCCGTTTTCCGGAGAAAACGGCACCACGTCGGTCACAAGGGTGCGCGAGCAAAGGCGGGACAGTCGCAGAGAAAATGCTCTGCCGTGTCATCCTCCTCGCCACATGCAGCACATGTAATGCAGTGATGCCAAGCACGCAGAGATGCTTAGCCAAAGTGTAAAAGTCTTCTGCAGTCAATTATCCTTAACGACAGGAGGAATGCTGCGGATTTCTAGCAGATATCAGGGCATACGCGCTTTGTCATCCTGAACCGTGGAGAATCCCTCCATCTATGATTGTAGTAAATACCCAGCCCTTAATGTAGGAATTTACCGTGGAGGCAGGTAAACTGAACTCCTTCTGGCGAGTTCATCAGTTATCTCATTTCCTGGGATCCAAGAGTGACCTGGAACCCATACAAGCTTTAGTGAATTTAGTCTACCGACAGTGTTTAAGAAGGTTTTGAGGTCATTCACTAATTTAAAGCTAGTTGAAAAGTTGGACACAGGTTTGAGTGCAGCTTGGCTATCACTACCGACGCATCTCCACCTGTGCCTCACAATATAGTGCATGGCATTGGGATTGGATTGGGTATATCTCTGATTGAAAGACAGACCTATGTATATTTTCCTAACGAAAAGCGCAATCGGATGTTTTCGGAGTCAAAAAAGACCCCAGCTCCGGGCCCCTGCCCAGACCTGGAGCCATCCGTGAAAATGGGAAGAGCATCCTTTCCGCTGTGAAATTACAGCGTAGTAGATAACGGGTGTCAATGCGTCAGAAGGCATGCCCGTGAGATAGGGGTTGTAGGGCATTTCTTACGCAAGCTCACTGTTATTCCTGTGCGAGTTGTACCAATAGTCATTTGTCTTGAGACCAGACATGACTTTCAGAGCACACCCTCTGATAAATATATCAAGGGGTGAAAGGTTCATCATAGCATCTAGAGCAGCGCCCGTTGTGCTGGGGAAAGCCTCCGTACAGCTGAGACAAATGGTTCTTTGGAGTTTGGTAAAAGAGGCTACGACGTGTTTACGTGTGAGTCTATTGCGTCAGACAACCGATGCATATGAGATTATAGGTCTTATCAATGCCATGTAGATCCAGAGAACCTTTGCTGGCCATAAGCCCCATGTTTTGCCAAAAGCTCCTTTGCATTGCCAGAAAGCTGGCAGCGCTTTGGGGGTTTTTGACTTAATATGCTTTGACCAAAGAAGCTTGCTAGGATTCATTTTAGATATCCTAGATACTTGGCTTCCTTGGACACCGGGATGGAAGTGCCCTTTAGTACCAGCTGAGTTATGGCGGTATTTTTGCTCCTTCTCATGAAGAGAACGACATGGGTCTTAAGAGGCCATAGGCATTGAGAGCATTAAGCAGAGAGTCGACCATCATGCACCATAACAGCGAAGACAGGACGCCGCCTTTGGGCTGCCCTTGGCTACGCCGGATTTGACAGTGGTCACGGCCTGCATCAGGGGTCAATTTCCTGTGTACAAGCATTGCTTTTATCGACAAGATCAGTGCTTCATCTACGCCATGCCGTCTGGCAGCATTACACATGCTGCCGAATGTTGCGTTATCAAAAGCTTCCTCAATGCCGACGAATTCTACTACTAGGTGTCCGTTCTCATCCCTGCAGTCTTCCGTTCTGGCTTTATAACCTTGGCATGTTCGCTTTATCTGTTGATAAAGCTTTCGAACGTCACGCCTGCAGTAACACCCCTCCAAATCCTCAATCGCGCGCTTCTCGTGCTTTTTCTTCTTTCTTCTGATAAGCATATGCTCCTCTCTTCTTTTTGTCTCGCAGAGCTCACGAGCTGCTCTTGTTCTTTTATGCAGCGAGGCCTTATAGGCATCCTGCTTCGCTGTGTAAAAGTGTTTCTTCGTGGTGGAGCCTTGAAACAAACAACTTCTAGTGCAGAGCTTTTCAGGGTTTGTTAGCAAGGGCTCCACTGCTGTTCTATTGATAGCGTGGAGGATTGAGGTGTATAGGAGAGCTTAAGGGAGATGCGACCGGTAAAAGCACGAGTTGTTTCTGGCGATAGTAGCTTTCCGACGTAATAACTTTGTATTCTTACTCTAATCCGGGAGGTGCGGGAAGCGCGTGCTGGCTAGAAGGAGATTTCGCCCCGTAGCAAGATTAGTCAGCCTGTGTCCGTTATCGGATGTGGTGTCGTGTAGGCTATGTTTGCCGATGACTCGTTCAAAGATGCTTTCCTTACCCAGCTTAGCATTGAAGTCTCCTAGTAGAATTTTGATGTCATAACTGGGACATTAGGCATACGTTCTGTCTAGAAGATCGTAGAACTCATCTTTGGCGGAGTTATTCTCGTTTTCTGTGGGGGAGTGGACGCAGATCAGGCTGATGTTAAAAAATGTAGTCTTGATACGGATTGTTATGAGGCGTTCGCTCACATGCCGAAAGCTTAGGACTTTTTGCCTAAGTCCACCTCGAACAGCAAATCCGCATCCGAACAATCGCTGTCCTCTCTCCCTATAGCAGTCGCCGTAGTAAATATCGCAGTTTTTCAGCCGCTTTATACCCGGTCCATTCCATCGCATTTCCTGGATGGCGGCTATATCCGCTTTATAGCGGTCTAGGGTGTCCGCGAGTTGTTCATTCCACGTACAGAGCCGAAGATCATTGTCCTTTTTTCATTTTTTGCAAGGGTCGTCAACATAAATCCGGTCCGTTATATCCGAGGCTTGTGGTTGTTTCGGAGTTTGGGGTTTTTTGTACGGTTACGGCTTATTAGGCCGTAGCCCAACCGACTAATCCTGTTTTTTTGGCGCAGGAGGCTCGCCATTCGCCCTTCCCCGTCTGCAATTCCCATAGGAAATCTCCAGATGGCACCGCGAGGAGGTGGGGATAGGACTTACTAACAGTGCCGCAAGATGTTCGACTGCGGTGGCTCTTCTCGCTTTTTAGCAGGCCAGCATCCGTCGGATATATGTTATCCCTACGAGGTGTTTGTTAGTCCTTTGCCATCAATGCCATCCTTTATACTTTACTTATCATAGCTATTGTAGATCTGCACAGTGCCGTCCACCATCTGGTGCCCAAGGCTTTCTTGCAAGTGTATAGCGCAGTTGTTGCTTTTTTGATGCGTTCTTTCGCATTCAATAGCTACAGTAGCTTTTGGGTACTTCCTAAATTCGCAAAAAAATATGTATCTACATATGAGATGTAAAATAATTACCAGATCACATCAACTTTACAGTAGAAATAAAAAAAAAAAATTCCGAATAATGCTGCCAGAATACCTCATCCTTTCATCAAAAATACCATTTCGTGCGAATAATAGATGTTAAATGCATCGCTTGCCGTTAGTCATATACATACATAGTTGCACTATACATACATATATTTCAGAGTAAGAAAAAAATAGTTGAATACAATGTATCTAATACTCAAATCTGGGGAGAACTGCAAGAAAATATTATTTTCGTTGTCTCGCGAGTCGCGACGACAAGTCTTTGAATCATTTGTCGTGTCAACCAATGGAAATTTATAATCAGCAGCAGCACGTAATTAAAATGAAGTGTCTAAATAAAAAAATCTACACAAAACAACAGGCGCTTTTCAGTAGATACGAATACGAAAAGAAAATGAACAAGAACACTCGGATATAGGTTAAAAGATACGCGCAGTAACTTCTGAATGGTTAATTCAATTCGAATCCAAGTTATTAATTCTACGTATACATATGTATGGATGTGCATATATCGTTTGGATTCCCACGGCAATTAACACCACATCCTCTCTGGTAACAATAGCACGTTTGTCAAATAACAAAAAAAAAAAACTCCGAACTAGGTTAAAACCACCGTCTGCGCTGTTGGCGCCTCATATTATTAACACTTGAAGCATTGCAATCCGATGTGCTACCGCTTAACGATCGGCTAACAATTGCTGTTTGTATTTATTCAATTTTTCTTCACGCTTTACCTCACCATAACGATGACGATACGATGATACGAAGATAACGAGGATGATGGTGATTACTTGCAGTGCAATTCTTTTTTTTGCTATTTCTATTCAATTGTTTTTCATTTCCAACTCTGATCTGTTGTCGTCAATTGACCTCCATTGCTGAATTGAAAGTCCATTCAAAACAGAGCACTTATGCTCTGGCACTATCGCACATGTGCTCGTCACTCATGAGTATCTGTCGCTTCCAAGTGACAGAATGCATTAGAATTTTACTGCACACTCGAGATGCCACCATCGACCTCGTGTCGTATTCCAGCTGGATTGACGTCCTCCCTACAATGAAGAGTATAATAATTTGATAGTTAACATAGTTATCAAAATTGTAATATTAAGTAACATTAGAAGATGGTAATCAGAATTGGTAATGAATGAATGCTGACCATCAGCCGAGTTAAAAGTGTTTCGTTCCTACGCGTATTCGACATGATGGACGTATTTATCGAACGTTGAAGTATTGCCAACGATTGAACGATTGACTGGTTTTCGAGATTGTCCAGAAATTTCGTGATACTTGTCCAGATGTCTTTTTCTTATATACATATATGGGGCTAGTGCTACCATTTGCAATACGGCACTGCGACCTTTGCAGATCTAATTGGCCTGCTAGCCGATTAGCTGAGGAGCCTCTCCACTTATAAGAGAATGCTTCTCGTAGGAGCCAAGGTGATCCCCTCAGGAGTCATAATTTCACTGAGAAGGATACGCTTCCTAAGATGGCAGAGAGCAGCACACTCACATAGTATGTGTTCCGCCGTCTCTTCGTCCTCGAGACAGAGCCGACACTCAGTTTTGGACGAGAGGCTAATTTTGTTTAGACGATATCTCAGATCGCAGTGTCCTGTTAGGTAGCTGACTGTTTTCTGACATCCACCCTATTGAGTTTGAGTATGTCACTAGAGTGTTTGTTCAGGGGTCGTATGAGTCGTTTGGATTGACGGAGTCCCCGAACGCTGTTCCAAAAGGACAGGTGTTGCAATTTTTCCCACTTGTCTAAGAAGAAATCTATCTTAGACCCGGGAATGCCGCATATTGGTTCCGGACCCACATATTTATCGCTGGAACCTTTCCTGGCAAGTTGGTCGGCAATCTTATTGATACCTTTATGTCCTGGCACCCACCAAAGTTTAACATTGTTTCTCCTGGCGAGGTCTTGTAGGGCGTCATGGCATTCCTTGACGGTTTTTGAGTTCGTACTTTTGTTTTTTTTTTTTAGAGACTCGCGCAAGAGTTTTTTTAACTCTCTTATGATGACAACCTGAACGGAGTGCAGTGGTTTGGGTCGTTGATGTTCGTTGACTACTCTCAGGGGTGGCTGTCCTAGATAGGACGAGAGCCGACCAAATTCCGCGTTGGTTCGAGCACTTTAGTATTGCATACGCAGAGGATGAATTTCTGTTGACCATATACTGTGAGTGTTATGCCCGCAGCAGTACGGCTGGTCACTTTCCATTCACAACTGCGTTGCATACTTTTTGTCCGTTTAGGAATTGCTTTTTCTTGGCTATGAAGCGAATTTGAACTATAGACCTTCGCTCGGCGGTCGGCGATGTTAACCACTGCACCACGGCCACCCCGTACTGTACGAACCCAGCGCTTTAGGCGCTGCTTGGCTATCAGAGAGTATGTTGATGGCTACTCCTCTAATGCCAGTCTCAAGATTTAGATTGACGCATGTTAGGATGGCATGCAGCTTTGCTTGGAAGATGCTGGGACTTATTCCCAGCGCCTTCGAGATCTTGCGTTTTGGTCCAAAGATGTCGGCGCCATCGGTGTACCACCTAAGGCCTTTGACATTTAGCAGGGGATCACTGTTTTCCCATGCTGAGCGATTTGGGATCAGTATCTCAAATCTCTTGTCAAAGGTGAAGGTGTGTGGCAATGCGTCCGAGACTGTAGTAATCATATTCAGCTCGGGAAAGTGTTGTAATATGGACATGTGGCCTTCAGGTCTACATGGCATAATTGTTCCCGAGCAGAGGATTCTGATTGCACTGCGTAATGCCACCTTCTTGATAAAAAGTTGCGGTGGAGCGAGTCCAATGGGTGCTTCTTGTGCTGCCGTAGGGCAGGATGGCATAGCGCCTGTGACGCTGAGACACACTAGTCTCTGAAGGCGTTGAAGCTTAACAATTGTAGTTTTTTGCTCAACTTTTGTCCACCATACGGTGGACCCATAGGTGACGATAGTCCTTACTATCGCAGTGTATAACCAGTGGACTACCTTAAGTCCCCATGTTTTACCCAAGGTGCGTCGACAGGCCTACATGGCCTTAGTCGCTTTCATGAGTTTATTTTTCATATTGGAGTTCCAGTTGAGTCTGCGGTCTAGGTCAATACCTAGATACTTTACCTCCTCTGAAAAACCTATGTGTGTGCCATTTAGAAAGATTGAGCGAGTTGTACCTTTCTCCTCTTTGTAAATGGGACTAAGATTGTCTTATTAGGGTTAATAGATAAGCCCTCTCTGTCACACCAGTCAGAGATAAGTTGGAGCGCAAGCTGCATGCGCTCACAGGCAGTGATCTCGCACTTGCCCATACCAATGACTACTAGGTCATTAGCATATCCGATGACCTCGTATCCCCAAGTGGTTAGCTTGCGTAGTAGATCATCGATGACTATCGACCAAAGCAGTGGTGAAAGAACTCCCCCTTGTGGGCATCCTCTAGCCGCCGATACTGTCACTGAGACCTCTCCGCGTGTGGCTGATATGATACGGCTATTTAGCATCGCCCTAATCCAGTGATTAGTGGGATGGTCCACACCCCTGCAGGATAGTGCAGTGGTGATCGAATCATAGCCAGTATTATCGAAGGCTCCCCCTATATCGAGGAAGGCGCAGATTGCGATCTCCTTTTGTGTGAAACTATTTTCAATGCGCGTCATCAAGTGGTGTAGTGCATTCTCGGTAGATCGCTCTTTGCGATATGCATACTGGTTGGGATGCAGAGGTGTTTGTTTTTCCAAGATACCTCTAATATGGAGCTCCATCAGTTTCTCCATTGTTTTTAGAAAGAACGAAGTCAGGCCCAGGTGTCTTACTATGTATAATGAAATTAATCAACATGTTCCTAAATTATTTAACGAAATTATTGAAAGCATCTAGTTAGAGATCGACCAATAAGTTAATGTTGTTCAAAGCCAGTTCCATTATATTCTTGGTGGACGTAAAGTATAAAATGTCGTCCTAACACGCAATGACAATGGCCAGAAATCAGGTCAGATCACATCGGCTATAAACAATCCATTAGACAATGCGAATTGATGTTAATTATATAGCAAGCAACCCATTAGATAAAGTTGTTGGATATTGTTATTAGGAATTTTAGCCTCCGCAGAAAATTGTCCTGACTTCATAGAGGAGTTCGCAAAACGATGTCACAACGATGATTTGTTCGCTTGGGGTCAGAATTATCTGGCCATCTGGCAAGTGTCATCCCGCATGCTCGCCTTAAGTGGATTAAAAGTTATTTGATTGGAAGTTGGCATTACGTTAAAATTGGCGATGTAGTGTCGGACGAAATTGAAAACTTTTCCGGTGTACCTCAGGGCAGCCATCTTGGGCCACTTTTTTTACTAATGATCTGCCAAATCTAATGTATTTCTCATTCAAAGTGACTTTTGTATGCTGATGATCTTAAGACTTTTACCTGTGTAAAATCTCTAGTAGGTGCCTGTAACATTTAAACTGATATTGACTCAATAGTTAACTGGTGTTGTATTAAAAATGCAGTATTGTGACATTTTCAAAAATTTTCAATGCATTTTGGAAAGGTTAATGAGTCATAAATATTTTGAAGTTGTTTTTAACTCTAACATTAGTTTTTCGCTTCAAATTGATCATGTGCTTTCTAGAGCTAACTCGATGTGTGGTTTTATCTCTCGAAATTGTAAGCCTTTTGAAGATCCTCATTCTCTTCTTCTTTTTCTTAACGGGCGCCACAGTTCGGGGTGAACCTGGGCCTCAACCAACATGCCCCTCCAACTAGCACGATCTTTTGCTAGCCTTTTCCATTGCTACACACCCAACGCGGCCATCCTCTGCTTCTTCGTCCCTCGGGGTTGGATTCAAGGACTCTCCGGGCTGGAGCTATGGTGTCCATTCGCTCTACATGGCCCAGCCATCTTAGGCGTTGAACCCGTAGACGCCTGACTAGACTCTTTTCCTCCATCCCCCGTCTGCGTTTAAAGGCGCGCAAAATTTTTCTCTCGAACCGACCAAGGACCTCCTCATCCGCCTTTGATAGTGTCCATGCTTCTGCGCCGTACAACAGGCCCGGGATGATAAGGGTCTTATATAGAGTCAACTTTGTCGTTCGGGAGAGGGCTCTATTAGTCAATTACCTCCTGAGCCCATGGAAAGAGCGATTGGCAAGAATGATTCTGCGTTTGATTTCGAAACTGATGTCGTTGTTCCAGGTCACTGCGGAGCCAAGGTAGACGAAATCCTTAACTACCTCGAACTTATATCTGCCAAGACGTCGGTGGTGAGCCTCCTCTTTTGATGACAGCATATATTTAGTTTTGCCCTCATTACCGCCAGACCAACTTTCGCCGCCTCCACCTCAATACTCGAAACGCCTCATTGACATCTCGCAGTGATCTACCTATTATGTCAATATTGTTGGCATATGCAAGGAGATGCGAGGATTTGAAATAGATTGTACCTCTTGTATTGGCCAGTGATTTTTGCACAGTAATTTCCAATATGATGTTGAAGAAATCACACGACAGCGCGTTGCCCTGCCTAAATCCTTTTTTGACATCAAAACTATCGGTAAGGTGTTCACCAATTCGGATGGAGCAGCGAGCATTCTCCAAAGTCATCCTGCATAGTCTGATCAGTTTAGCAGGTATGTCAAAGGTAGACATAGCGTTGTATAGCTCGTCTCTAATTACGCTGTCGGATGCGGCTTTGAAGTCGACAAATAGGTGGTGAGTGTCGACTTGGAATTCAATGGTTTTTTCCAGGATGTGCCGTAGTGTGAAGATTTGGTCGATGGTGGCTTCCCTGGCCTGAATCCGCACTGATAAGGATCTATAAGCTTATTTACAAAAGGCTTCAGGCGTTCGCGCAAAACGACAGAGATGATTTTGTAGGCGATGTTAAGGAGTCTTATTCCTCTTTAGTTGACTCAATTAGAGGGGTCTCCTTTCTTGTGGATCGGGCATACGATGCTGAGACCCTATTCCTCGGGCATATCTTACAGATGAGCTGGTGCATGCTCCTGACCAGGTCATCCCCAGCTGCCTTGAAGAGCTCAGTAGACAGTCCGTCTGCGCCAGCAGCTTTATTCGACTTGAGCTTCGATATGGCAATCTTAACTTCATCGAGGTCAAGGGGACAGAATTCTCTCCGGTCTTCGTCGATTAGAAATGGATCATTCTGCCTGACAGCAGCGGTATATTGACCAACATCGCCGTTATACAGTCTGCAGAAGTGGTTTTTCCATATTCTCAGCATCGACTGCGATTCTACTACTAGGTGTCCGTTCTCATCCCTGCATGTTCGCTTTATCTGTTGGTAAAACTTTCGAACGTCACGCCTGCAGTAACACCTCTCCAAATCCTCAATCGCGCTTTCTCGTGCTCTTTCTTCTAAGAAGCTTATGCTCCTCCCTTCTTTTTAACTCGTAGAGCTCACGAGCTGCTCTTGTTCTTTTATGCAGCGAGGCCTTATTCAAGGCTCATCGTAGTTTCTGGTCTTTCAAAAACACAGCATGGCTCTATATAAGAATAGAGGAATATGTAAAGCCTACAATCTGAATGTATCTTCTCGTACGTACATGTAACTTTAATTTAACTGCAACTGGAAACACTGGAACCCTCCATGACATTTGCCTACATTTTCGTCTATCTTCTTCTCGTCCAACAGTTCTTCTCTGAAATTAAATAAATTTGCATGAAAAAGGTCATCGGATTCAGATCTACTGAAGTGGCACTTCTTCCACCAGTTGTACAGCCTTCCATATGCCTCATCCATCAAGCACATCAATTTAATTATAATATGTATTCGAGTAATGAATGGAAGCGCTATTAATCATTGTTCATTAGTGAAATTGATCAGAATGATGTTGTGTGCTTAATAGATAGACCCTTTCGATGGTGATCTAATAGATATGAATGCACCAAATGGTATTTCTAATATACATACATATGTACATTCCTCTGTTGTTATTGTTTATGTAGATTTTTTTCACGTCGGCTTCTTTGTATCCGCGATGGAACAAAGCGCCGAAAGAGGCGTTGCGGTCAAGTTTCTCAGAACTTATTTGCAATAACTATCTTGCGAGTACGAGAATTACCGGTTACAATAGAAACATACATCTATGTACTTAGTGATGCATCCCTTATGCCTTATCACACGTCCATCGTGGAATGTATGACAGTGTGCGGTCTGCTGATCGATGATGTATGAGCTGATGCCTCCTTTTTTGCCAATTACAGTCCACACCTATTCGCTTGAGAGGTTAACTATTGGTGAAGGCGGCTTTTGATTGACATGCTGACCTTTAACTGGATGGGGAAGGAAAGGAGCTGCAGGGAAGGGAATTGCTCGATGATGTGATTGACTGGGTGAAATGGTTGAATGATGTGATTAAATTGAAATTGTCGATGGGTTGGGGGTTCGCGTTTATTCGGACTTACGTTATGGGGTTATTAATTGAAAGGAATGTACTCGTATTTGTTTCTTTTTGTTGGAGCAGATAGATTTCGTCTACTTGAAACGTTTAAAATTGCTCTGACGCAGCGGGATACTTGTCGCTTCTGGCCCATTTGTTGTGATTCGCATGAAAAAAGTGTACAATGGGAACCAGGACAGCTCTTACCTCGGACATTTTATTGATTTTAGTGGCGTTGAACCTGGCTTTAAATCAGATCATGCAATTATTTTACATACTAGTAGGGGAAGTGGTTATAGCTTATAGTTCTAAGATACCGTGGCGCAGTGGGATAGGAATCCCGAAAGCAGCAGAGGCATCGAGTGTGTGTTTCGTATTTCGACATGTATCCGTGCCAAATTTACATTCCGTGATTAATTTCTATGTAAATAACGCCGCATTTGCGGCATCGTTCAAGTACATTCCGTCACAGCATTGAAGTATAAATCATTCAATATACAAATTCGGAAACTGTCTAAGAGAAAAATTCAATGTTTGCATGCATGCAGGAAATTAGCTAATATCTGGTGTTCCAAAAACCTTGTCCTTAACTGAAATCTACTTAATAACTATGTGCTTTGTTTGGCGGTGGGCTTATTAACATCAATTATAGCCGCCCCATAGGCATATGTACATACATGGGTACATCCGTCTTGACTGCCTTAAAACACTACTAAAGAAAGGAAAACAAAATGTTCAAATCTATCTAGACCCACGCACGAGTTTGCTTTAGCACACGGCGTGCGTCGGCGCGACGAGACCATACGAGTATTTATTGTCATTATATCGAAAGGAGGTATTTCACCTTAAATTAAACCTACACCA
Organism: Eumerus sabulonum; assembly: GCA_951905685.1. Classification (NCBI taxonomy): domain Eukaryota; kingdom Metazoa; phylum Arthropoda; class Insecta; order Diptera; family Syrphidae; genus Eumerus; species Eumerus sabulonum. The sequence continues at coordinate 196,159,975 of OX645060.1, forward strand.
AGCGCTTTTAATATCATCCTCATTTGGTGATTCCAACTTGAATCTCAGATTTGAATCAAGAGACAGCAAAACACCGACATGATTATAACCTTGAGATACAACACTTGTTGTAGTCATCGACCAATAAACGATACCGTTGCTACAAATTTCCTTCTCGTTTTTTTTTTTTATTTTTTTTTTTTTTTTTTTTTTGACTTGAAAGCAAACCTACTCATATCACCAAAAACGGGCATATCTCAGAGGTAAGTAAGCTTAAGTTTGTCAGGCTAAATGTGGTTATCATTAGGTGCATGCCTCCGCAAGGTACATCATTGGAATGGAGAACAAGGTTGGCAGTGGGGAGTCTATGACTGTTCGAAATACGTTAAAGCTTTCTAGATACCTTTAAAAGGCATGTACACACACACATACACTTACATGGGTGTGTGTAAGTTCGAGTGAAAATTGTGTTATGTAAGAGTGTAGAGCTGTACCACCTACACCTTAGGCTGAGTATAATTTTAACTTGACTTGATCCCTTATATGGACTTCCGAGACGTTGGCGTCACTCTAATGACTAACAGATTGGTGTTGTGCATACTACTCAGCGCGTTGTAGGCTGCCTGATGAAATAATAGTACTAAATACGTTTCAACAAAAATATCTTTGTTGTTTTTGCTTTTGTCAATATTGTATCAATATGGCTTGTTGTTACGGTGTCGTTCTTTCAGCAATGTTGGCTAGATGTCCACCTTAAAGCTTGTGAACCTTGGCTGTTTGGGTAAACAACCAAAATGGGTTTTGTTTGTCAAATTACTTTAAAAATGGAGAGGATCGCTCTTGAAGTAAGTCACAGTGTCAGTGTGATGTTCATTGAGTCATCGATAAACGAGTTCTAGAAACTTAGGTCTTATTTAAGTGATATTAGTTGCAAGTACTTAAGTGCTGGTAAGGTATGCTTATGTAGGTTCAATTTAATCATGGAATCAATTTGTAATGAATGTATCTCGAGGGAATTTAATGAGACATGATCTTAAACAGTCACGACTTTCATTAAATTAACAATAGTCTTAGTGGATGCATTTAGCAAAAACTTATTTCATTTATAAACCATCAGAATGTGAAACGCTAAGGTCAGTAGGTGTACATAAGTCGATTATATTGCCCGTTAAAAACATTTCGTCTCGGAGATGTATTTACAGGGTTTTTCATTAAGCGCTTCATATCGACACTTTGTTTGAAGGCCTCTGGATGCCATTATGTATGGAATATAACATCCGCTGCGGCTTCTCTGGGTGGCGCGCATCCGAAGTCCAATTTTTCGTGACTCTGGTGCATAAATCAGGCTGAATTTGACCGATGGCATGGGTTATGTTGCCTTTGAGGGTCGCTTCAGAAAATCCCACAAGAAAAAGTCTAACAAGGTAAAATCACACGACCTCGGTGGCCAGTTTAGATCACCTGCACCTGAGATGACCATGCCTCGAATCGTTTGTGCAGAATTTCCAATGTGGCGTGAGCTGTGTAGCGTCGTCCTGTTGAAACTACATGTCATTGGTGTCCATGTCATTCAATTCAGGCCAAAAGAAGTTGGTATTCATCGACCTATATCGCAAGCCTTTTACCGTGATGGCCTGGCCAACATCGTTCTCAAAGACATATGAGCCGATGACGCCGCCAGCCCAAAATCCACACAAAATAGTGACTTTTTCGATATGCATTAGACGCTCTTGGATCTCATGTGGATTGGTATCGTCCTAAATTCGACAATTTTGTTTGTTGACGCACCCATTCGTCCAGAAATGGGCCTCATCGCTGAAGATGATTTTTCGATGAAAATTGGGTTCAGCTTCCAACACAAGTCGTTATCTATGGTCGTTTACCTTCAGGTGTGATGTGACCGTGGTTCAGTGGTTAACATCATCGACCGCCGAGCGGAAGGTCTATAGTTCAAATTCGCTTCATAGCCAAGAAAAAGTAATTCCCATACGGACAAAAAGTATGCAACGCAGTTGTGAATGGAAAGTGACCAGACGTCACTGCTGCAGGCATAACACTCACCGTATATGGTCAACTCAAATTCATCCTCTGCGTATGCAATACTAAAAGTACTCGAACGAATTACTGCTGACTATAACCAACGCGGAATTTGGTCGGCTCTCGTCCTATCTAGGACAACCACCCCGGAGAGTAGTGAACGAACATGATTTTTGTACGGGTGCAGGCCCAAGTCGCCAAGTTGTGGTCTGCGAAAGGCCGAGCTCTTGTGAGCGACGCTAAATCGACTGCCGCGGATTCTCCTGCACATTCTCGCGGGCAGCGGAGATGTTTCGGCAGATCTTGCATTTCATCGTCGTACGGGGGTTGGTTTATTACTACGAATAGTCCTCTCGGTAGGACGGTCATGGCGACCGTAAAATGGACGAAGCGCGCGGAATGTTGCCCGAACAGAACACCTATTTTGACAGAACAACTTTTATCATTTGCACGTGTTGTTAAACCCTAAGTTTGTCCAGCCTGAATAAATGATAGTTGGAAGGACCATGAAAAAAAAAAAAAAACATTGAAGTGCAAAAATGGAAAGATGATCGTCTATCTATCTATCAGAAACCATAAGTTGATGACGCTAGTCATTCTGTTTGTGTTTTTCAGTGTCATATGATTGTATGTCTTTTCTGGATAACCCATAATTTGACCAACATAAGAGAAATCTGCATGTATAAATACATAACAACATAGAATGATATTGAATTTATATTTAATTTATTTTCTTTGTAGAAATATCAAAAGTGCGTGCCTCCCTATTTCAAATAAATGGCGTGAAAAAGGAACCATTGACGCTTCCTGAACCTGAGGGAGCGCCGGTGACATTAAATGAAAAAGTCTACGTGCCAGTTCGAGAGCACCCAGATGTAAGTACTCCATCCACATTCCATTTATCTAGAGTATATTATTCTAGTGTATATTAATCGAGGAATCTACCTTAATTAATCGGCTATTTACTATCATTTGACATTGTCCTAGATGACTGCAATACGATGCTATGTATTCGCGATATTACTGCTTGACTGTTCCATGACAACTAATATTATGTTTTACAAAATGTATCTTTTGTTTCTCAACTACAAAGGCAATTCTGTATAGCGTGTTCTGACTTTTAATAGAATTTAATCTTAACCAGGATGTTCGGTTTCAATAGCTAGCCAGAGTACTGTTTAGAAAATGCCTTCGTTATGGTTCATTGAGGAATATATAATTCTCACTCTCCTATACAAAAGATAAAAATCTAATTTGCCCCAGACTGTCAACATTCATTAAACGTCGTCGTCTATTAGCTACTCGTAAACATAAGGCGCACCTCAACCAATTTCCGGTCTATCTCCATACAATATCCAGATACTTGTACGTGTACATGTAATCCATATGTCAAGATTGATTGTTTAACAAAAAAAAAAAAAAAAAACCGTCCCGAAGTGAGACAATTTCTGAGTCAGCTTCTTGCTAAGTTTTTAATTCCGAGTAGGAACTATTGGATGAGCTTCGAAGAGCTAGTCGATTGTAGGTGGATTCCTGGAGAAATGCTTGGATTCCTTTGCTGGCGTGATCGTGAGTATGAATTAAATTTAATGATTAACTCTTTTGTCTACTGTATGAAAAGATTTCTTGCTTTGTTGTCACGATTAGTGACGGAGTTTGTTGTTAAAATGTTTAAATAGTAACTATGTACTACAAAAACAAAACGAACTTTATTGAAAAACTTAAAGCTTATATCAGTGACTGCAAAAGTGATAAGCAAGGTGTTAGGTTCACTAGGATTAAACCATGGATAAATGATAGGATCTGTGCGAAAAGAAAAAAAAATAAAAATAAATTTTATTCGAAAAATAAGAACAAAATGCATCAGCCTTTAGTCAAACAGATATATAAAGAGCTTCAAACTAGTATGCGCAACCTCATAGATAAGCAAAAATGTGAATTTTACAGCAATAAATTTACTGAAAATCGACATAATCCCAAAGAACAATGGCGTATAATTAACAAGATATTATCCGAAGATATCCGACATTAAGTCACTTAAGTTCTTCTTCTTCTTCTTTTTCTTAGTGGGCGCTGCAGTTCGGGGTGAACCTGGGCCTCAAACAACATGCCCCCCCATCTAGCACGGTCTTTCGCTAGCCTTTTCCATTGCCGCACACCCAGTTGGTCCCCTGAGGACCCCTTCAACCTGTGTGCGCCATCTTGAGTGCGGCCGTCCTCTGCTTCTTCGTCCCTCGGGGTTGGATTCAAAGACTCTCCGGACTGGAGCTGTGGTGTCCATTCGCTCTACATGGCCCAGCCATCTTAGGCGTTGAATCCGTAGACGCCTGACTAGGCTCATGTCGCTGTACAGCCCGTAAAGTTCGTGGTTGAATCTTCTCCTCCATCCCCCGTCTGCGTTTATAGGCCCAAAAATCACGCGCAAAATCTTTGAATACAAACGTTCTGGCCGAGACGTCGGTGTTGAGCGTCCTTTTTTGATGAGAGCATATATTTAGTTTTGTCCTCGTTTACCGCCAAACCAATTTTCGCCGCCTCCATCTCAATACTCGCAAACGCCTCATTGACATCTCGCTGTGACCTACCTATTATGTCAATATCGTCGGCGTATGCAAGGAGTTGCGAGGATTTGAAATAGATTGTGCCTCTTGTATTTTCCAATGATTTTTGCACAATCATTTCCAATATGATGTTGAAGAAATCAGACGACAGCGCAGCGCCCTGCCTAAATCCTTTTTTGACATCAAAACTATCGGAAAGGTGTTCACCGATTCGGATGGAGCAGCGAGCATTCTCCAAAGTCATCCTGCATAGTCTGACGAGTTTAGCGGGTATGTCAAAGGTAGACATAGCGTTGTATAGCTCGTCTCTAATTACGCTGTCGTATGCGGCTTTGAAGTCGACAAATAGGTGGTGAGTGTCGACTTGAAATTCATTGTTTTTTTCCAGAATCTGCCGTAGTGTGAAGATTTGGTCGATGGTGGACTTTCCTGGCCTGAATCCGCACTGATAAGAACCCATCAGCTTATTTACAAAAGACTTCAGGCGTTCACACAAAACGGCAGAAAAGATTTTGTGGGCGATGTTAAGGAGACTTATTCCTCTGTAGTTGGCGCAATAGATGCTGAGACTCCATTCCTCGGGCGTGCTTTCCTCTGACCATATCTTTCAGATGAGCTGGTGCATGTTCCTAACCAGATCATCCCCAGCTGCCTTGAAGAGCTCAGCAGACAGTCCGTCTGCGCTAGCAGCTTTATTCGACTTGAGCTTCGATGGATCATGGATCATTCTGCCTGACAGCGGTATATTGACTAACATCGCCGTTATACAGTCGCAGAAGTGGTTTTCCCATATTCTCAGCATCGACTGCGATTCTACTACTAGGTGTCCGTTCTCATGCAGGCTTTCGTTCTGGCTTTATAACCTTGACATGTTAGCTTTATCTGTTGATAAAACTTTCGAACGTCAGGCCTGGAGTAACACCTCTCCAAATCCTCAATCGCGCGCTTCTCGTGCTCTTTCCTCTTTCTCCTGAGAAGCTTATGCTCTTCCCTTCTTTTTAACTAGTAGAGCTCACCAGCTGCTGTTGTTCTTTTATGCAGCGAGGCCTTATATGCATCCTGCTTCGCTGTATGAATCCTCCTGCACTCGTCATCGAATCAGGTGTTTCTTCGTGGTGGAGCCTTGAAACCCAAAACAGACCCGATGCAGACCTTTTCAGGGCTTGTTTGCAAACAAGCTTTTGGGAAAACAATCAACATTCGAAACATAAATAAGTGTTACTCTTGAATTACGATAGGTGGCGCTGATATATTTCTGAAACGCGCTAACGTTGTGTGCTCTCTATCTGCACTTACATAAGTGCGGGCATCGGGCCGCGCTTCGCACTATAGTGCATACGGTACCTATACTCTGTTATTTGACTACTAAGCTTCCCAGTCATGCTTATCCGAAATTTAGATGCCCCGAGATTATGTATTGGGACGAGACTTCGTGTCACACAACTTGGCCGCAATATCATAAGCGCCACTATCTTAACCGGCGTAGGAAAGGGTGAAAATGTAATGATCTCACGAATCCCAATAATTCCCACAGATCTCCCGTTCCATTCCAGTTTAAAAGGCTACAATTTCCTTCAAAGCTTAGTTTCGCTATGACCATTAACAAAGCGCAAGGTCACACATTAAAGGTGGCTGGGGTGAACTTAGAAAAGCCGTGCTTTTCCCATGGACAATTGTATTGTGTTCGCGTGTATCCAATGCCCAGAATCTTTACATTCCATCCCCAAATGGAAAGACATATAATATCGTCTACAGTAGCGTGTTAAAATAACATTCTGTTCAGTTCAGGAAAGGTGAACCGTGTTACCCCGAATTTAACGCGAGCGAAGCCGCGGGCTAAAGCTAGTATGTACATATAGTAAGCGTTAAGTGTGATGACAAATTGTGTTCTTTCTTTGGAACGTTCTAATTCTGCTATAATCTACCTTTGCCTACACACGGTCTATACACACTTATGACCTGGTAAAGCTGAAGTTTTCAACTGACATCATATTGGCGATATTTGAGCTCCCAAGGAAATTAGGAGAGCACCGTTGCGCAGTGGGTAGTGTGTTGGCCTCTGACGCCGATGACACGGGATCGAATCCCGACACAGCCATGTCATCGAACGTGTTTTTCACGGTGTTTCTCCTCAGCGGGGTTCTGAAAAAAACCCCATGTAGTAAAATTGTCATGAAAAGCTTCTCGAAATTCGCCGTTCGGAACCGGCAATAAACTGTAGGTCCCTTTCACCTATGGGAAAATGAAATCACACACAACATGGGTGATTGAGAGAAGCTCGGCTCAGATCCTTCATGGACTGTAACGCCAACATACATACATACAAGGAAATTAGGTTGATAGGTAGAAAGTATTAGAAAAAAAACCGGCCAAGTGCGAGTCGGACTCGCGCACGAAGGGTTCCGTACCATATGTATATATAAATATGAAAGAGACTATGTATGTTACCTCATCAAATGACAGATCCTGGTTGCAGGCAGGATTTTTTGGATGAAAATCATGTCTGTTGTATGGGAGCCCCCCTTAAATATTCATTTTGTTCTGTTTTTTATTTGTCGTGGTAGCGGCAACAAAAATACATCATCTGTGAACATTTCAACTGTCTGACTATCACGGTTTATGAGATACAGCCTGGTGACAGACGGACGGACGGACAGCGAAGTCTTAGTAATAGGGTTCCGTTTTACCTTTGGGTACGGAACCCTAAAAACGAAAACAGGGTCCATATCTATATTTATTTGTTTTTATCGACATGTTGACTCATTTACACACGAATCTACTATTACTACATACTCCTGACTTAAGTCAGTTTTTCGAATATTTCGCAAACAGCCGGACCAAAAAACCTGTCGACCATGGTATTGTAATGTGGTCACTACAAGTGGGTCTAAGTCAAAACTAGAAATAATGTATTCCGGCTCAAGATATTGTATATTACTACTTGTTTTTAAAATCACCATTCTTCTTAAATAGTTCTTCATTTTGGGTTATCTATCCAGTGTTTCTATAAACAAATCAGTCATGCCATCGCAGTAATCAATAATTGTAAATCAGGTTTGTAGGTATATGTTTACGTCTTTTGTTATTAACGAAATGAATACGTAATTTGTGACTCAGCTCAAGGACTAGGGTTTGTATAAAGTGCGTCATCGGCTGGTTTCTCTTTGAAAATAAAGCTCTGTTCAATCCCTTGTTGATGCTATGTTAGTATTTTATTCAAAAGAGTAGAGCTCCCGATTAGTTATGGAAGGCAATTTCATGCAAATGTCTGTCTCTGGTAGCTTTGCAGTAGCGTACTGTGCCCTCCTAATTTTGCAGTGCCTTTTCGGTGATTTGGTCTCTTTGAAACGATCCTATTTCAGAATTGAAAAAATGGTAAAATATCCACAAAAACCTGGTGTTGAACTTGTTGCGCAGTATACTATCCTTTACATGACTTGTGTGGCATATAGGGCCATCGCCACGAACTGGCGACTAAGGCCGGTTGAAGCTTTTTTAGGGTTCCGTACCCAAAGGTAAAACGGAACCCTATTACTAAGACTTCGCTGTCCGTCCGTCCGTCCGTCCGTCCGTCTGTCACCAGGCTGTATCTCATGAACCGTGATAGTTAGACAGTTGAAATTTTCACAGATGATGTATTTCTGTTGCCGCTACCACGACAAATACTAAAAACAGAACAAAATTAATTATACATATACATAATTACCAATAATAAATTGTTTCGAAAGGTTTTCGTTGTCATCTTTCGGTCAGTTCCCATTTGTGAACGGCGCGTAGTCATCCATTTTGGGAAATGAAACTCAGAGAAGGCGGATAGCCCGAGGGTACGATCAGCGCTTGACACGCGAACGAGTGGAGTTCAGCCCGCAGAAGGTCAGAATTTTTTTTTTTTGTGTTCCTAGTAGCACATGAGGGAGAGTGGGCAAAGAACTCGGAGAGAAATCTTCGGCGAAGTACTCGGAGAGTGATCTTCGGGGAAGAAATCCGGTACGGTTTTAAGCAGTTCCCGGTACGCGGCCGTACCGTGTGTCCTATTGCCTACGTGGTCGCGGATATCATGTTCTTTGTATAAGGTATTGAAATCACAAGTTTGCGTGTCGTGATTGGTGATGCGGGCTAAGTAGTTGGTCAAAGGAGTTTCGGTACCACTGTTCGAATACTCATGCTGCGGTTTATTTACTTTTTTGGACAGTGAATTCCTTTTTTTTTATTTTACATATATTTTTTTTTTTTATTTATTTCGACTTTTTTTTATTGACATACGGTGTAGGGTAGTTTTAAGGAATAATTGTAAACCTAGATTAAGTTAGGTTAAGGAAATTAAATTTGTGACATATTGAATTGGAAACGATTACGGTGTTTTTTTTTCTTTTGCGTGGGATATTTCGCGAGTCTTGTAGCAAATTCGCGATTCTTGCTGCGGGTAAGTCGGCGTGAGGGCAATCGCGTGGCGCCATTGCTCACGACCAGTCCTCGCAGCTGGCCTAGCATCCCTTTCACACGACGTCGCTGCAGGTGGAGAGGAGCAAGTGAGCAAGAGGAGCAAGCGATCTTGCACACATACGTACATACGTGCATACGCATCACATACGCTCATACACTCACACATCTGTACGCTATGTATAAGTATACATACATACATACATATGTACATTACGAAGTAGAGTTGGGTAGTTCCGGACATGTATAGTTCACGGAACTATGTCCTCTCTCGGACACATGTCCTCTCGTTCCGCAAATCGAACGAAATGAGTTCCATAGTTCCATTCAACCCTTATTCATCAATCACATATGTACAAAACGAAAAAAAAAACATAAATGCAACGAACATGCTTCTCATACGGTATGACTTATACCCCGTAGTTTTCAAGAAACCCAAAAGTATGGAGATGTGGCGATAAAGCTCGAACAGTTGGTGTACACTGTACAGCACACTTGAACTGAAATGGAGAAAAGAAATGAAAGAATATAATGCCTGCACCGCATTTCGTGAACGAATGTCATACATGTGTATGTATGCATTCAGGTCCGGACATGGACATGGTTTGCTAGTTCCATATCGGTGCGATAATACATTTAGTTCCGGACATGAACATGTTTTTGCTAGTTCCATATCGGTGCGAGTATACATTTAGTATTTTAAAACGGGTAGAGATTGCAGTGCATACTGAGATGGAATAATTATCTTATAACCCCATTTAGATACTGTTTCAAATATATTGAATGGTCTTTCCAACAAAGTTGTTGGTCCAATATAACACCTTAATATTTAAAACTGTCCACGTGTTCAATCAAGAAGCAATTTTCAAACATTCTTGATTGTTGAATACTATATCTTCAAGAACAAATCGATTACACAATGGTGCATGATAATATAAGGGAAGGTCTCTGAAAACTGTACCATTGATATTAAATATCATGTACTTCGTTTTGTTGCTAATTATTAGTTTATGATAATTAAACCATCTCCTTAACATATCTAGGTCATTATTAACATCTGCAAAACTATCAATTAAGTTAGTGTTTGAGTGGAAAAGAGATGTTTCATCAGCAAAGGCAGTTATTTTGCCTTTAAAAGGTTGTAAGAAAAACGAATTAACATAAATTAGAAAAAGGATTGGGCCCAATACTGCTCCTTGGGGAACACCCATATTTAAGGGTGTGAGAATAAAATGTCACTGATTATGTATTTCTGTTGCTGCTTTAACAACAAATACTTTGACAGAAAATAATAAATATATGTATAAATGGGGCTCCCATACAACAGACATGCTTTTTTTGCCGTTTTTATACATAATAGTACGGAACCCTTCGTGCGCGAGTCCGACTCGCACTTGGCCGGTTTTTTTTTTCCACCGAAACTGTTATCTGAAATTTGCATTAAAAATATCATTGAACTTTGGAAATACTTTGTAAATTTTTTCACCGTGTTTTGGCCACAAATAAATGTCAAATGTTGGCGAAATGATTGCCAATGGTAAATTGACGTGTACAGATAGGCAAATCGACTTACTTACTTACTTTGATGGCGCTACAGTTCGGGGTGAACCAGGGCCTCAACCAAAAAGCCTCTCCAGCCGGCCCGATCTTTGGCCAGCCGCTTACAGTACCGCACTCCCAGTTGGTTGAGGTCCCTTTCAACCTGTGCGCGCCACTTTAAATGCGGTCGTCCTCTGCTGCGTCGTCCCTCGGGGTTGGAGTCGAAGACTCTTCGCGCCGGTGCATTGATGTCCATTCGCTCTACATGGCCTAGCCATCTTAGACGTTGGACCCGAAGACGTCTAACAAGGCCGATGTCGCTGTACAGCCCGTACAGTTCTTGGTTGAATCTCCTCCTTCACTCTCCGTTTACACAAACGGGACCAAAGATTGCACGCAGAATTTTCGTCCCGAAACGCTCAAGAGCCTCTTCATCCGCTTTTGATAACGTCCAAGCTTTAGCGCCGTAGAGGAGGACCGGGATGATTAGGGTTTTGTAGAGGGATACCTTAGTTTTTCGAGAGAGAGCTCTCTACTCAATTGCCTCTTGAGCCCGAAGAAGCAGCGGTTGGCAAGAGTTATTCTGCGTTTTATCTTAGCGCTGGTGTCGTTGCTGCTTGTCACTATCGAGCCAAGGTAGACGAAGTCCTTGACTACTTCAAAAATGTAGCTCCCGAAGGTGGCGTTCTGACCAAGACGTCAATGTTGCGCATCTTTCTTGGATGACAGCATATTTTTGGTCTTTTCCCCATTTGCCCTTAGACCCACTTTAGCCGCATCTGCTTCAATGCTTGCGAACGCCTCATTGACGTCTCGCTTTGTCCGTCCAATAACGTCAATGTCATCTGCGTAGGCAAGCGATTGTGTGGACTTGAAGTAGATCGTACCTCTTGTATTGGCCGCAAGTATGATGTTAAAGAAATCACATGACAGTGCGTCATCCTGTCTAAAACCTTTTTTGACATCAAAGGGGTTCACCTCCGACATTAATGGAGCAGCGAGAGTTCTCTGTAGTCATCCTGCACTATCTAACGAGTTTGGAAAGAATGTTAAAACATGACATGGCTCTGTATGGCTCGTCTCTATAAACACTGTCATACGCGATTTTGTCGACCTGGAATTCATGCGTCTTCTCCAAGAACTGCCGTAAAGTAAATATTTGTTCTATCGTGGATTTTCCTGGCCTTAAACCATACTGGTAGGAACCTATCAGATTGTCCACGAATGGCTTCAGCCACTTCCCAGTACGGCAGAGAGGATCTTGTACGCGATGTTCAGGAGGCTTATCCCTCTGTAATTGGCGCAGTCATAGGGGTCTCCTTTCTTATGGACCGGGCGAACGATACTGAGATTCCATTCATCGGGCATGCATGCATGTTCCTGACCAGCTCATCGCCAGCTACTTTAAACAGTTCCGCAGGGAGTCCGTCTGCTCCAGCAGCTTTATAAGACTTAAGTTTCGATAGTCCACCCTATATGAAGGACTGTTCAAACGAGGCGCAAAGAAGTAAACGCTCATTTAACAAATAACTACGCTATGTTCGTTCTGTCTCATCTAGATGTTGTTCCATTAGACCAATGTCTGGCATTTTTCGCTATTGATTTGTACACGATGAAAGAGCGCGTTATAGTTATTCAATAGCACTACAAACATTCGTAGGTCCTTTGGTACGTGAATTCGCGGCTGCGGGTTCTTAGGGAGATGCACGAAAGTCTGGCAGACCAAAAACTCTACGTACCCCGCATAGGGTCGCTGTTGTGAAGCAAAGCGTAAAAGACGATCCGAAACAACCAAGAATGCATGGATCACTTGAATTGGGCTTTTCAAGAACCATCTTATTACGAATTATGTAAAAGGACTTAAATTTGCGCGCATAGAAGATTCAACTAACAAAAGACATCAAGCCGACTGGCTGTAGCACGGGCTACTGACATGTACGATTCGCAAACCCGAATACTCGATGTATTACTTCGCGGGGCTGATTAGCAACTTATGCCATGTGTTCCAAGTCGGCCTTTCCAGCTCTTCTTATTCTTTCCAGTCTTCTTAACTCGTTTTCCATGCTCGTTGTAAATTAGCATATCTATAGCCACTAGTCCTCTGAGTTTATCATACGGCTTACTAGAAGCTCTGGGATCCGCAGGTCCATTCTTTACTCTGCAAAGCGTCTGCAGTGGAATATGCCGTGCACCGCGTCTTCTTCTTCCTCTGGACTATCTGGGCAGAAGGGCGTGCTTACGTGTCCAAATCTGTGGAGATATTTTCGACAGCCACCGTTACCTGGCAGGAATTGCGTAAGGTGATAATTGCAATCCTCATGTGCTCTTTTTCCCCAAACCCCTATCGTAGGAATCAGCTTGTAGGTCCATCGGCCTTTTGTGATGTTGTCACACCTGGCTTGCCAGAATGCTACGGATGTTAGCCTTTCTTCGGCTTCTATCGTCCGAATAACACTGGTCTCTTGACGGTCTGTGGTTCACCTAAGGTAAAACCCTGTGCATCTCGTTGGCGAGGATATCGATGGGGGCCGAGATTGTCCGAAAACCGCATATTGTCCTTACTATTCAGAGCCTGTATGCAGACGAGAGCTTTCTTCTAGTCTCCTTTGTTGTAAGGGCTCCCGCACAGACCGGCGCAGCGTATAGGGGTATTGAGCTTACCACTCTGGAAAGCAGAATCTCCCTCGCGTATCCTGGTCCACCAATGATCGGCAGCATTCTGAAAAGAGATGCTTGCATTTGTAACGACTTTTTACTGCAGTATTCGACATGAGCTTTAAAATTAAGTCAGTCGTCGAGCATTCCCCGAAGAATTTTAAGACCTCTTTAGACTTGATTGGCTGACTCACGAACCCTTGAGTTTGCGTATTCCATGATCTTTCGGTTTGTCATTAAGATAGCAGACTCATTTATGGCAGACTCTACCCCATGAATGTGTTTCACTACAGTACTACGGCGATAACGTCAATAAACCAATAATCTTAGCACCCTGTGACAGCGTTTATCGCAAAATTCCATCAGACATTATGTTGCACAGAAGAGGTCTAAGTACCGAGCCCTGAGGGACTCCCGCAGAAACATTGTAAGACTTAAAGCCATCGTCCGTCTGATACCTCGACTTCCTAGAGAAAGAAGGCCTGGATGTTGTTGCCTACGCCGATGACTTTGCCATTTCAATCTCAGGTAAATACCTATCCACTCTGAATGACCGCATGCAATCGGCATTCTCATTTCTGTGCAAATGGGCGTATAGTAACGAGATCAGGATTAATCTCCAGAAAATGGGGCTCGTGCTATTTAGCAAAAAGCATAAAATCCCGGAAAACTGCCCTATCACTTTGCTCGATACCAGGTTAGCTTATTCCTCTAGTGCCAAATTCCTTGGCATTATACTCGATAGGAAATTAACTTGGAAGAGCAATACAATTGAAAGAGCAAAAAAGGCAACAATAGCTCTCTACACATGTAAGAAAGCCCTAGGAAAAAAATGGGGTTCCAACCCCAAGATCACCCTATGGCCCTACATCACGGTCGTTAGACCCATACTAATGTATGGAGTGATAGTCTGGTGGACTGCACTGGACAAGACAACATACCACAAACAACTCGAGAAGATACAAAGGATGGCATGTTTGTGCATTACCGGGGCCCTCAGGTCCACACCAACGGCTGCGCTTAACATGATACTAGACCTTACACCACTCGATATTTTCGGTGAGCAAATTGCCACACACACGGCCATAAGACTAAAAGCCAGCTCGAAATGGACGAGCTATGTCACTGGCCACTCCTCCATCCTGCAAAACAGGATAGCTATGACAGAAAAATTGGACCACACAGCACCCACCATAGACTTGGACGAAAACTTTACGACGATATATCCGGACAGACAGAAGTTGACTCGCCAAACTCAACCCCGCAGAAAATGCGTGGATTTTTACACTGACGGGTCTAAAACCAAAGACGGGGTGGGCAGTGGAGTATTCTGCAAACAACTTAAGCTGTATAAAACTCTAAAATTACCAGATCACTGCAGCGTTTTCCAGGCGGAATTGTTGGCAATAAAAGAGGCCTTGTCTTAGCTGAAGTGGAACGTAATATCCACCACGGATATTCGCATTCTCACAGACAGCCAAGCAGCCATAAAGTCGTTGGAGTCCTATGTGTACACATCAAAATCTAGTCTCGACTGTCGCCGATCTCTTAACGAGATGGCAGAACAGTTTAAGCCGACACATTCGCCAAACAAGGAACGACGCTACAATCAATTGTGGCTTGTGAGGGAGTTACCCTTACAACCATTAAACATAATCTGACCAATCTCGCCAGAGCCGAGACGAACCTGAGATGGACCCAAGGACATACATACCTGCGTCATCACCAGGCAAATCTGGCCTCGGCTTGACAGTCAACGCACAAGGAGTATAATCTCCCTAAAAAGAACTGACATCTACAAAGTCATCGGTGTCATCACAGGACATTGCCTCATTGGCAGTCACGCACAAAAACTAGGAATAGTTCCGAATGATTTCTGCAGAAGCTGTCAGGACGAGGAGGAGGTCGAATCCATTCACCACCTTCTCTGTGCCTGCCCAGCTTTTTGCAATATCAGGAAACGTTACCTAGGCTCTTACTTCCTTAACGGTCTGACAGATGTTCAGAAAGTAGGGATACCTGATCTTCTTACTTCTTAAGAAGCACAAAATGGTTCTTCGAACAGAGGGGCAAAACCCCCTCGTAGCTGCACAACGGGCCTCCCTGGCCTATGTGCATTCTTCTCAATTCTGGGAAGGCTGCGATCCTACCTACCTACCTACCTATCTATGTACCTATGTAAATAGAGTACCTAACTTGATTCAAATAAAAACATTTATAATCTTATTACGCGTTTGCTTTCCTGCACCTCATTTGGTTAACCCTATGTTAAAAGTGCGCATTTATAGGAATATATCCGACAAGTGGTTGAAGTCGTAAACTCTGTATTTGCTACTAGATATAATGAAATTTTCTAAAAACTGTGACACATTTTACAGTATCTGTATATCAATAAAAACATTTTAACGACTTTCCTTCCCGAAAATATATTGCACTTTAAGGCAAATTCAGTGGAGACGTGAAAATTATTTAAAAAAATATTATTCTATAATATCAACAGAAACCATAACGATCTAGAAACGTATTTTTAACTTTCGCTTTTTCGTTCTTTTCATTTGGAATTGAAAATAATGTCCCGAAATAAAAACAACTTAAATAAATGATCATCACTGACGGGCTTGTTTATGGTTTTCCATTACACCCCTCGGCATTATTTTTGGTTAATCTTTTTTGATTTTCTTTATTGATAACCTACTCGGACGGAAATGAGTGTGTTGAAGACGGATGTATCAGACATCAGGCATAATTTAATTATTTTATTACATCCATTTGAACTGGGAATATTGCCTGCCAAGAAGCTCTGTATTTTAGCTACAGGAAATGTTTTTTTCAAATTGAGATGTTCGATTTCGAAAATGTTGATTTTTGTTAGTTTTTTTATGGCACAATCACGTATGGGTTTATCTTGTGCGATAAAAATTGATTTTATAGTTTGCTAAATTTATTACGAATATAAACACGTTTTATTGGCAATTGAAAAACAAACAAACAATAAATAATTTATACGAAATGTTAAATAGAATAGGACGTAATACACCCACGTCCCCTGACCTTTGGTCAGAAAAGGTACACCACAGGGTGGAGTACTCTCCCCTCTCCTCTGGAACGTGGTGGTCAACGAACTACTGCTGATGCTGGAGCAGGAAGGGTACGCTGTGATCGCCTATGCAGATGACATTGCTATTGCCGTCACAGGATAATTTCCCAGCACTCTATGCGACCTTATGCAGAGTGCACTACATACAGTAGAAACCTGGACACGGTACTGTGGACTTGGGGTGAACCCAAAGAAGACCGATCTAGTACTGTTCACTAACAAATATAAAATTCCGCCCCTCAACCCACCGAGGCTGGGTGGAACTCAACTAACAATCAACGAACAGGCTAAATATCTAGGCCTAGTCCTTGACAGGAGGCTGAATTGGAAACCCAACATTCTTGATCGGGTCAAGAAAGCAACTGTTGCCCTTTACAGCTGTAAGAAAGTAGTGGGCAGGAGGTGGGGTCTCCAACCAAGCATTATGTACTGGCTTTACACAGCAGTCATAAAGCCTATCCTCCTATATAGCGTCGTAGTCTGGTGGACTGCTCTGGACAAAGCAGTCAATCGAAACCTTCTGGGGAACGTACAAAGATCGGCCAGCTTATATATAAGCGGAGCGATCAGATCGACCCCCACGGAAGCCTTAAATGTTTTACTACATCTTCCACCATTAAACCTTTTCAGCAAGCAAGTTGCTGCATGCGCGGCAGCATGAGGAGCATAAGAAAATGGCCCACATCTCAAAAAGGCCACACCTCTATTCTAAAACACTTCAAAGTACCCATGGACACAGACTATATCATCCCGCAGAACATGTTCACTAGGAACTTCGAAATCGTCTTTCCATCCAGGGAAGAATGGGCTGAAGGGAAAGTCGTACCAAAGGACTCGATCTCCCTCTATACCGATGGCTCTAAGATGGAGTCGGGTGTAGGCAGTGGGGTCTACTCCAAGGAACTTAACTTCAACCTGTCATTTAGACTCCCAAATTACTGTCGTGTGTTTCAGGCAGAAATAACTGCGATAACGGAGGCCCTGGCATGGCTCAGGATCAATGTAATATCCACAAAGGATATTATCATTTGCACGAATAGCCAATCTGCGATAAAATCCCTGGCAGCGGTAACCCACAAATCAAAATTATCCATTAACTGTCGCCTATCTCTAGATGAGATGGCTGAACAGTTCAACATTAAAATACTGTGGGTTCCCGGGCATAGGGATATTCCAGGAAACTGCGCGGCCGACGAACTCGCAAAGTTAGGGTCATGCACACTCAGCCTACCTACCCTCGGGTACCTAGAAACACCAATAAGTACAGTAAAGCACATGATAAAGCTTCAAACCATAGAGGAGACCAATCTCCAATGGAATGAGAGCAATATCGGCTTTATCACCAAACAATTGTGGCCTAAGTTAAACTTAGGACGAACCAGGGACCTGGTGGCAACCAAAAGGGCAACCTTAAGCACTCTAGTGGGTGTCATTACAGGTCACTGCACCATTGGAAAACACGCCGCCAGACTGGGGCTACCCTACAATGACTTCTGTCGCGGCTGCATGGACGAGGAGGAGGAGGAATCAATACACCACCTCCTCTGCTCATCTCCCCTTTTGCGAATCGCAGGAGGATTTACCTCGGCGCGCCCTTCTTCGACAATCTGAGTGAGCTAGCAAACCAAAAAATAGCTCAACTCCACCGCTTTATTAGAAGCACCGGTTGGTTCCCAGGTAGCGGATCAGGGTAACCTGATCCAGGTGGTATCACAATGGGCCGGTTTCGGCCTAAGTGTGGCTTACGCCTACCACGTCAACCTAACCTAACCTAATACACCCACTCTATGGCTTCTCCGGGTAGTTCAGGGTAGCCTATATTCTGTGTGTAGAAAGCTTGTCAACCGAAATAATATAATTTTATTCCTAGTTTAGCACTCTAGTACTATGTCAAAGTTGAGTAGATAATACTATTTAAATCCCGCATTTTAAGCTCTTCCTTCCCTGATAATTGGAAGTTGGCTAAAGTCATTCCGGTCCCGAAGAAACCTCAGCCATCTACGGCAACCGACTTTCGCCCAGTAAGTATTTTACCATGTTTGTCCAAGGTTTTCGAGAAAATGCGCTCCAAATATCCGCCCACTTAAATCAGCACTGTTTGCTATCCCCTGTTCAGTCCGGTTTCCGAGCACATCATAGCTGTTCGACAGCTATGATTAAAATTCTTGACGATATAAGGGCTACATATGATCAAGACTATATAACGGTGCTTTGCTTATTTGTTTTCTTTAAGGCCTTTGTCAGCGTGGATCACAAGGTACTAAGTCATAAACTTAGACTGTACTTTGGATTTAGCGAAAGAACGGTGGGATTGATAAGTAGCTATTTTGAAAATCGCTTTCAAAGGGTGGTTACTTACTTACTTACTTTGATGGCACTACAGTTCGGGGTGAACCAGGGCCTCAACCAACAAGCCTCTCCAGCCGGCACGATCTTTGGCCAGCCGCTTCCAGTGCCGCACGCCCAGTTGGTTGAGGTCCCTTTCCACCTGTGCGCGCCACCCTAAATGCGGTCGTCCTCTGCTGCGCCGTCCCTCGGGGTTGGAGTCGAAGACTCTTCGGGTCGGAGCGTTGATGTCCATTCGCTCTACATGCCCTAGCCATCTTAGACGTTGGATCCGAAGACGTCTAGCCAGGCCGATGTCGCTATACAGCCCGTACAGGTCTTAGTTAAATCTCCTCCTCCACTCTCCGTTTACACAAACGGGACCAAAGATTGCACGCAGAGTTTTCCTCTCGAAATGCCCAAGAGCCTCTTCATCCGCTTTTGATAACGTCCAAGCCTCAGCGCCGTAAAGGAGGACCGGGATGATTAAGGTTTTGTAGAGGAAAACCTTAGTTTTTCGAGAGAGGGCTCTACTACTCAATTGCCTCTTGAGCCCGAAGAAGCAGCGATTGGCAAGAGTTATTCTGCGTTATATCTCAGCGCTGGTGTCGTTGCTGCTTGTCACTATCGAGCCAAGATAGACGAAGTCCTTGACTTCTTCAAAAATATAGCTGCCGAAGGCGACGTTCTGACCAAGACGTCAAAGTTGCGCGTCTTTCTTGGATGACAGCATATATTTGGTCTTGTCCCCATTTACCCTTAGACCCACTTTAGCCGCTTCTGCTTCAATGCTTGCGAACGCCTCATTAACGTCTGGCTTTGTCCGTCCAATAACGTCAATGTCATCTGCGTAGGCAAGCAATTGTGTGGACTTGAAGTAGATCATACCTCTTGTATTGGCCGCAGAGTCCCGCACGATCTCTTCAAGTATAATGTTGAAGAAATCACATGACAGTGCGTCACCCTGTCTAAAACCTTTTTCAACATCAAAGGGGTCGGTTAGTTCACCTCCGACCTTAATGAAGCAGCGAGAGTTCTCTATAGTCATTCTGCACAGTCTGACGAGCTTGGCAGGAATGTTAAAACATGACATGGCTCTGTATAGCTCGTCTCTACTATAAACACTGTCATACGCGGCTTTAAAGTCGACGAAAAGATGGTGCGTGTCGACCTGGAATTCATGGGTCTTCTCCAAGATCTGCCGTAGTGTAAATATTTGGTCTATCGTGTATTTTCCTGGCCTGAAACCACACTGGTAGGAACCTATCAGATTGTCCACGAACGGTTTCAGGTACTTACACAGTACGGCAGAGAGGATCTTGTACGCGATGTTCAGAAGGCTTATCCCTCTTTAATTGACGCAGTCATAGGGGTCTCCTTTCATATGGACAGGGCAAACGATACTGAGATTCATCGGGCATGCGTTCTTCCGGCCATATCTTGCAGATGACTTGGTGCATGTTCCTGACCAGCTCATCGCCAGCTGCTTTAAACAGTTCCGCGGTGAGTCCGTCTGCTCCAGCAGTTTTATAAGACTTAAGTTTCGATATCGCTATCTTAACATCGTCTAGGTCGGGTGGACGGGATTCTCCTTCGTCTTCGTCCATTGTGAATGGTTCGCTCTGCCTGACGGCGGCATTTTGACTATCATCGCCGTTATACAGTCTGCAGAAGTGGTCCTTCCACAATCTCAGCATCTACTGTGACTCCACTACTAGTTGTCCGTGCTCATCCCTGCAGGCTTCTGCTCTGGCTTTATAGCCTTGACATGTTCGTTTCAAAGGGCGGTTAGTAGTGGGAAATCGTCGCAATTAAGAAGCTTGGTATCAGGAGTGCCGCAGGGATCAATACTGGGGCCAATACTATTTTGCATCTTCATCAACGACCTACCTAGAGTATGCTCAGATGTGAACATACATCTCTACGCTGACGACGCTCAGGTATACTTGTCCCGACCAATTGGAATCGTTGAGGATCTATTTGTGAGAATAAATGAAGACCTTTCGGCAATATACAACTGGTCACTGTGCAATGGGCTCGGATTGAGTGCTAGTAAATCCCAAACTGTTCTTATATCTAAGAAACTTTATGATACCAATCAACTGCCGACTGTACTCTTAAATGGTAAGCAGCTTCAATTTGTGGATGTTGTTACCAATCTCGGTTTTAAGTTAAACTGCTCCACTTCGCCGCCGACCGTACAAATTATGTTATTGGACTCCAGTTGGCACAACGATTAGATTAAAATAAACATTATTTCTACCCTTAATTGATTATGCTTCAGTTGTTTACTGCAAGCTCGACTTCAATTCGTATCACAAGGTGCTTGTTGCATTTAGTGATATGGTAAGGTATGTGTATGGGCTGCGTCGATTTGAACACATCTCACACTATCACAAACAGATTCTTGGTTGTACGTTCCAACAGTTTTTGGATATTAGATGTCTCATATTTGTGCACAAGATCATTAACAACAGATCCCCCCAGTATCTATATCAGGGGTTCCCAAAGTGTGCGCCGTATAAAGTAAAGAAGGGCGTCCCGCCGTGAGTTAGGTAGATTAAAAGATGATAATTATATTAAAGATAAAATAAGCTTCGCGCAGCTTGTAAACTGTGTTTTTAAACATACCTCACTTTGCCTCTCTTTGGACACATCAGTCCAGCGAAAACGAGGTAAATAAACAAATGTCCAACCTGCGACCTGCACAATGCGTTTTTTTTTTTTTTTTTTTTTTCAAACTCAATTTCTGTGCTTTAGAATGCGTTTGTTGAACAAAGGGGTATAAACCGCAGAGGCATGTTGGTTGAGACCGAGGTCCACCCCGAACTGTGGCGCCCGTTAAGTAAGTAAGTATGTTT
The DNA here is from genome assembly GCA_951905685.1 of Eumerus sabulonum. Taxonomy (NCBI): domain Eukaryota; kingdom Metazoa; phylum Arthropoda; class Insecta; order Diptera; family Syrphidae; genus Eumerus; species Eumerus sabulonum. The sequence goes on from OX645060.1 coordinate 196,181,469, forward strand.
TTAGGGTTCCGTACCCAAAGGTAAAACGGAACCCTATTACTAAGACTTCGCTGTCCGTCCGTCCGTCCGTCTGTCACCAGGCTGTATCTCATGGACCGTGATAGTTAAAGAGTTGAAATTTTCACAGATGATGTATTTCTGTTGCCACGACAAATACTAAAAACAGAACAAAATTAATATTTAAGGAGGGCTCCCATACAACAGACATGATTTTCATCCAAAAAATTCCCTTGGTCTCCATACTGAACTAAGGTTAGTCGACAATATCCCATAACCAGTAGCAAACTTACCAGTTTTGATCTCTTTTGTGTCTTTGATGAATTGATCCTAGCTGCAAACCTTTTTTCCATATTTCCCATTATTGTTATTCACCTTTGCACATCGTTGCTGTCAAGTATGATAATTGAATTGAATTCAATGGACACTTTGATGACCAACTATCTCATCATGGAGATTTTTGATTATCAAAGTAATATGCCCATAACCTGCCTGCAACCAAGATCTGTCATCATACAAAAAATGTGATTTAATGTGATGACTGATGAGGTAACATACATAGTCTCTCTCATATTTATATATACAGATGGTACGGAACCCTTCGTGCGCGAGTCCGACCTGCACTTGATCGGTTTTTTAAATAGCTAAGGTAGGGCGCCGTGACGAAATACTAAACTTGTAAACTGAGCAATTTTCTCAGTTCACCAGAACACTTAATATTATAATGCCATCTTTTAACTATCTGAACTCTTCGCGTCTCTTCATCGTATATGTCACCAGTCTTTGGAACTCCCTTCCGATTACTATTAAACAAATAATAGGAGCCACGAAGTTTAAAAACTCAATTCTAGAATAGCATATATACATAAACAATAATTATTTATCAGCAACAAATACTTTTTAGGGTTCCGTACCCAAAGGTAAAACGGAACCCTATTACTAAGACTTCGCTGTTCGTCCGTCCGTCCGTCTGTCACCAGGCTGTATCTCATGAACCGTGATAGCTAGACAGTTGAAATTTTCACAGATGATGTATTTATGTTGCCGCTACCACGACAAATACTAAAAACAGAACAAAATTAATATTTAAGGAGGGCTCCCATACAACAGACATGATTTTCATCCCAAAAATCCTGCCTGCAACCAAGATCTCTCATTTGATGAGGTAACATACATAGTCTCTTTCATATTTATATATACAGATGGTACGGAACCCTTCGTGCGCGAGTCCGACTCGCACTTGGCGGGTTTTTGTTACATATACATATTTCTCTTTTTCTAATAGTAGTTTCCTTTAAGTATCTATATTTAATACCAAATGCTTAAATTAGATTTTTGTTTTATTTTTCGTTATTGCATATGTATAATTTACTCGCTACTTTACTTACTTACTTACTCATCAGGCCAGCGATCCATGGAGGATCTGAGCCTGAGCTATAGCTGCCTTCCATCCTTGACGGTCCTGGGCACGCTGCTTTCAGTTATCAAGACCAAGATGTCTTACATCCGCGATTACTTGGTCTTTATACCGGAGGTTCGGTCTTCCTCTTCTTGTCGAACCAGGAGGCTCGGAGTCGAGGACCCTCTTAGCTGGAGCGTTGATGTCCATGCGCTCGATGTGGTCGAGCCAGTGTAGTCGACGGATCCTTGCCTTCCGGACTACATCCACATCTTGGTACAGCTCGTAGAGTTCGCGGTTGTGTCTTCTTCTCCATTCACCTTCCTCACAGACAGGACCAAATACCCGACGCAGAATTTTTCTCTCGAGAGAACCCAAAATCAGCTCCGCTGTCCTGCTCATCGTCCAGCTTTCGGCTCCGTACAGCAAGACTTGCAGTATGAGCATTTTGTAAAGCATGACTTTGGTCTTTCAGTGAGGAGTTTTGACCTCAGTTGTTTGGACAAGCCGAAGTAGCAGCGGTTGCCAAGGGCGATTCTATGCCGGAGCTCCACTGTGGTGTCATTTGTGGAATTTACGTTTGCCCCGAGGTAGATAAACTCCTTAACTACCTCGAAATTGTAGCTGTCAATTGTTATATTTTGTCCCAGGTGGTGAGCGACGGATTGGTTTTTGCTTGACAGCATGTACCTCGTTTTGTCCTCATCGACCGTAAGGCCAAGTCGTTTTGCCTGTTCTTCAATCGCGGTGAATGCTTCCATAATGCCACGGCGAGAACACGCGATGATGTCGATATCGTCGACTTGTAGAAGACAGTGCCTTCCTTGTTGACGCCTGCCCGTCGCACTATCTGCTCCAGCACCAGGTTGAAGAAGTCACATGACAGCGCATCTCCTTGCCGAAATCCGGTGCATGTTTCAAACGGTTCCGAAGTCCTGGAACCAAGTTGCACGGTGCGTATTTTTTAGCGTGGCGCGACACAATTGGATCAGTTTTTCCGGCATCCCGAAATCGGCCATTGCACCAAACAGTTCTTCACAATGAATGCTATCGTATGCGGCTTTGCAATCGATGAAAAGATGGTGTGTATCGATTCGAAACTCGTTGGTCTTTTCCAGGATTTGTCGTAGTGTGAAAATTTGGTCGATAGTCGATTTGCCGGGCCAGAAGCCGCACTGGTAGCCGCTGATTATTGCGGTGCAAAATGGCTTTAGAAGTTCACACAATACGCTGGACAGGATCTTGTATGCGACATTGAGCAGGGATATATGTACATCTATAGTTCTTGCAAGAGGCAGGATCGCCTTTTCTGTGGATGGGGGAAACTCGCTACTTTACGTACTATAAAAGACCAAGTCGTATTTGTACTGTGTTTAAATAAATTGAAATTGAATTGAATTGAATTGAAATGCATGTGACAAATTCATGCAAGTCGCAATTCACCTGTCGATTACTTGCTCATCAAGTGCGCTCGACACTTATTCAAGTTGTCTTTTTCGGTAAAATTCATCCGACAGCTATCAACAACGAGTTTCAGTGTAATAGCAGTTGACAGATTGCTTTCGTAAATGTATAAAAAGAAATCATATATGTATGTATCTACCTAACAGTGGAACAAGAAAGTAGATTTAAGATCAACGGACAAGACTCTTGGCACTTTTGGCAAGCGTTGCATCACATGCGTGAATCAATCGACATTTCCTCGGTAACTATTGTAGCTTGAAGTAATCTGTGAAAAAAAAAAAAATAAATAAATAAATTGATATTCCGATTTGTTATTACTGACATTTGTCTGCATGATGTCTACGTTCTCTGAACATCTCAATTTCATGTCTTTCTGCGATATGGTAAGTGGACGGAGACATACATAAGCGAATCTACAATACATTTCTGTATCGATAAATGCATGCCTTTGCAAACGATAACTTTGACCTGAATTGCAATCAAATCGCTTCCAACCGGCTCGCACGAAATGTGTAAAATGAAAAAGAAGAAAATAAATAAAAAACAACAAAAACAGAGTGAAAATGTGAAGTTCAGTATGTTGTAGATACTGACGAGCCCACGTTTGGTAGTAGATGGCATTGCAAAAGCCAATGGATCGTTCAGTCGTTGAACTGCTTTCGAATTATGCTCGAATGCTATTTGCTCAAGTGCTTATAAACAGGCTCATGCATAGATGCCTACGTATAGATATAGTGAATTGCAAGGAGTTTTTCTCTTTTAGAATCGATTTAAGCGATCATTTAAAATTCTTCACTGCTTTTTGTAACTTTTTTTGTGCTGCACTCAGAACAACAACTGTTCGGATGTAAAGGCTTGTAAAGGCTTGAAATGATCGGGAGCACCATTATGCTAACAATACATATTGATTAGTTATGAATCACTCTGAACCTTTGACAGGGGTTTTCTCTTTACAGTAGCGATCGTGATCAACAGTAGCTTGTCGATAGTGTCGCATGAGCTTAACTTTTTATCAATAAATTACCCACGCACTTTTGATTCCACTTCCGGTACCATAAAGCCGGGATCGAAGTTATGTATGTATGCCGGTGTCATATGAATCTATATTTTTAATTATTTATTCATTTAATCTACAAGTCACTTAGACTAACAGATGTGAGGAAATAAGAACATTCTTACATAGATGTAAATAACGATTTAAATGCGTGTCAAGAATATTACTGACTTCGTTAAAAACTTTAGTGGTGCGCGTTGGAGGTTCGTTTGTGCCATAATTAATCCTACGATGAATCAGTACAGAGATTTGTGTTCTAATGTGGTATCCAATGCCACACCTAAACATTTAACTTCGGTAACACAAGACAAGGGTGAGGTATAAATCGAATATTCAAAGTCAATTATGGAGGAGCACTTAGAAAATGAAATAAAGTTACATTCACTTATGTATATTTAACCTTAAAACGTTAACGTTGCATCATTCCGAAATACTATTTAGATCTAATTGCAGCAATTGTGAATGAGCCGTCGCGTATCCCCGACGTCGCTGGTCATACCGCCAACACACTGGACTTGTTTCTCACATTCCAGCATAACAAATACACAATCGATGTATTGTCGCCTCTAGGCTCGTTCGACCACTCCGAACTCCAAATACCCAGTCAAAGGAAAAGCTCCTATGAGAACAGTATGGCTATACGAAAAAGCCAACTGGTTCGGCCAGCAACTTCTTTCGGATGTTTAACTGGTCGTTGTGCTTCCTCGACAACGACGTGGACGCCGCAACTGATATTATCGTAAATATTATCCGAATCGGCATGGCAAATTTTATTCCTAGCAAGATTAATAGCACCAGGCCAAAGGATAATACGTGGTTTGACTTGAGCTGCAAGGAGGCTTTAAGGCTCAGGGAGCTAAGCTTTCGGGCCTACAAGGCAAACAGTTCTGAGGAAAATCGAAAAAAGTACATACGAGGCAGAAATGACTGCAACACCCACTTTCGACGGGTTAAATTTCAATCCGACCAAAAATTAAGGCGTAAAATCCTCCAATGTCCCAAAGGTAGCAAAACTTTCTGGTCGTTTGTAAAAAATATAAAAAAACTCAACTACGTCGTCTATACCGACACTTATCCACAATGACATTCCAGCTGTGACCCCCAGTTCTCAGCTCCCAGCTAGTACTTTGTCTCCGCCTGTACTAGAGTGCGTCAATTCCGACATGGGACTATTCCTCGACATACACAGATGGTATTGCCCCAAAAGTTCTGAAGAGGTGTTCTTCTACTCTAACCAAACCGCTGCGTAAACCTTTTCACCTTTCCTACTCCTCCGGGCTCTTTCCGAGTAGGTGCCTATACCCAAAAAAAGGCGAATTATCTTCTCCCTCCAACTACCGACCCCTTGCACTAACGTCCCTTCTTTCCAATATCATGGAAACGCTGATTAACCGTCAACTTATGAAATGTCTTGAATCATGGAAACTCCTCAATGACTGTCAGTACGGTTTCCGTAGAAACAGATCCACTGATGACTTGATGGCATATCTCGCCGAAAAGTGTAATCACTCGCTAAGCCAAGCAGGCGAAAGCAAAATTGTTGCACTGGTTATATCGAAAGCATTTGAGAGGGTTTGGCATGAAGTCCTTTTATCGTAAATGCGTGTTTTCGGGATCGATGAGTCTCTTCTCCAACGGATTAAAAGCTAATTTCGAATCGCTAAATTCAAGTTGTTTTGGACGGAAAAACAAGTCTTATGCTCACTTCGTAAATGCTGGTGTTCCCCAGGGCTTCGTTTTGTCTCCGACACTCTTTCTCATTTTTATAAATTACCTCTTGTCTGTTACTTCTAATCCAATCCATTCCTTCGGTGATGACAGTACCCTCAGCTTCTCATATTCGTTCACTTTTTTACGACCCTGCACCTCGGTTGTAGATAGTGAGCGGCAGCGTATGCTAAGCGCATTAAATTCCGATATCGGCAGCATCATCCAATGGGGTAAAAACAATAGAGTGGAATTGAACTCATCCAAAACACAATGCTGTCTCCTGTCGTTAAACGCATAACTAACCCGCGGCCATTATCCATAAATAGTATGTGTGTTGCTCACTATCTTAATTGGAGCGACCACATATTCAGTCTCGCCAAGAATGCTGCGAAATGCCGAGGCCTCTTATACAGATGCAAGAAATATTTCTCACCCTTAGATTTGACTACAATTTATAAGGCGTTCATTCGCCCTAAATTAGAGTTTAACACTCATGTCTGCTCCGGTGCTTCCAAGACCTCATTGCACCTTTTCATTCTTCTGGTGGCGTTACAGCCCATGAAGGACCAGAGCCAAGCTTCTCACCCATGTTGTGTGTGATTTATTTTTCACACAGGTGAAAGAGACCTACAGTTCAATGTCGATTCCGAACGGCGTGAGTCGAGAAGCTTTTTCAATGCAAGTTATACTACGGGGGGTTTTGCCAGTACCCCGCCGAGAAGGGACGCCGCGAAATAAATATTCGATGGCGTTGGTGTTATCGGGATCCGAACTCGCTCATCGTGCGTCAGAGTCCAACACACTAACTTCTGCGCCACGCGCGATAAAATTGATAGGTGACTCCAGCATTACCAAAACATTAGACTCGCTGGAACATCGCAGGCATGTTTCCTTCCTCTCCCTGTTTTATCGTCACTTCTACCTAAAATGCTCTGATGAAATTGCCAGTTGCATTCCACCCCTTCAATATTTGCTCCCGCAACACACGTCTTTCTAGGAATGCTCACCAATATACCCTGAATCCCGTTTTCGGACGTACCGCTAAATATGAGGAATCCTCCTTTAACCGAACCACACGGTTCTTTATCTCTGCCGGATTCGGCCTTCCCCCCTCATGTTTTCTCTTTGGAAACATAGTTAACAATTTTTACCCGTTGGGTAAGCGGACTGTGGCGTGCCTTCAATTGCTGAGTTAATTGGATCTTGTAAGCGAATAATCCGATATCTTTGTACAGAATTCTCCTCAGGCTAGTGCATGAAATGTTGAACTGTTGAGATCGATGGTGAGTTGATGTTCGTGAATTGAGTCTCACACTCTCGGCCACAGCAACCACATTCTCATCTGTGAGCACCGTACGACGACGAGGACCATGAGTGTTGTCCACTAGCATACCAGTCTCACAAACTTATTTTCATCAAATCCACTACACGCTACACAACACTCACTTTGGAAATAAGTTTTCAATATTTCCCAACGTTGTTTAAACGTAAAGTGACTCATTTCGGTCCGCGAAGGTATGAAACTGGCTTTCTGTCGGAGGAAAACAGCTGTCAGGGTCAAAATGGCCCACCCCTTATTTTTCACACAGGTTAAAAGGTCCACCCGACCTAGACGAAGTCAAAATAGCGATATCAAGACTTAAATCTAATAAAGCCGCGGGCACAGGCGGCCTGTCTGCTGAGCTTCTAACGAATGGAATCTCAGCATCGTTTACCCGGTCCATAAGAATGGGACCCCTATTAATGCGCCAACTATAGGGGAATAAGTCTGCCGTATTGTGTGAACGCCTGAAACCGTTTGTGGATAACCTGATCGGCTCTTATTAGTGTGGTTTCAGGCCAGGTAAATCCGCAATAGACAAAATATTTACGCTACGGCAGATCTTGGAAAAGACCTCTTCGTCGATTTCAAGGCTGCATATGACAGCGTATATAGAGATGAGCTATACAAAGCCATGTCTAGTTTTAACATCCCCGCCAAACTCGTCCGACTGTGCAGGATAACAATGGAGAATTCTCGCTGCTCCATTAAGGTCAGTAATGAGCAAACCGAGACCTTTGATGTTAAAAAAGGATTTAGGCAAGGTGACGCGCTGTCATGCAACTTTTTCAACATCGTGCTTGAAAAGATCGTGCAAGAGTCGCGGGCCAACACAAGAGGTACGATTTATTTCAAGTCTACGCAACTGCTTGTGTACGCCGACGACATTGACGTGATTGGACGGACACAGCGAGACGTCAATGAGCCCTTTGTAAGCATGAGGTAGAAGCGGCTAAGATGGGTCTCAAGATTAAGGAGGGTAAAACCAAATATCTGCTTTCATCTAAAAGAGACGGACAACACCGACGTATTGGCCAGAACGTCACTATGGGCGGACATAACTTTGAAGTGGTCAAGGAATTCGTCTATCTTGGCTCATTGATGACCAGCGACAACAACACCAGCGCTGAGATAAAACGCAGAATCACTCTTGCCAACCGCTGTTTCTTTGGGCTCAAGAGGCAATTGAGAAGTGGAGCCCTCTCTCGAAAAACCAAGGTGACACTATATGTATTAATCATCCCAGTCCTCCTTTACGGCGCAGAGGCTTGGACCTTAACAAAAGCGGATGAAGATGCCCTTGGTCGTTTCGAGAGGAAAATTCTGCGCATGGTCCCGTTTGTTCAAACGGTGTATGGAGGATAAGATATAACGAAGAACTGTACGGGTTGTACAGCGACATCGGCCTGGTACGACGTCTACGGATACAGCGTCTAAGGAGGCTAGGCCATGTAGAGTGCATTGAAAAAACAACTCCGACCCGAAGAGTCTTCGAATCCACCCCGGAAGGAAGGCACGGCAGAGGATGGCCGCATCAACGGTGGCGCACGCAGGTTGAAGGAGACCTTAACCAACTAGGCGTGCGGTGCTGGAAACAGATGGCCAAAGACCGTGCTAGCTGGAGACGCTTGTTAGTTGAGGCCCAGGTTCACCAGGGATTGTAGCGCCACCTGAGTAAATAAGGGGACCTACAGTTTAATGCCAATTCAGTACGGCGTGAGTCGAGAAGCCTTTTCATGGCGAGTATACTACGGCGGGTTTTGTCAGTACCCCGCCGAGGAGGGACGTCGTGAAATAAACATTTGATGGCGTTGGTGTTATCGGGATCCGACCTCGCTAATCGTGCGTCATAGCTTATTAGTTAGAGATATACAAATTATATCGATACCCGAAAATGGAAGATCGACTTCTTTACCATTAAAACAGGAACGAACAGCAACAATAGTTCCGCAACCACTTTCCTTTATCATGATCGTGATAATAATAGGTCAAGAGGGACTTGACCTATTCAAATGGTAATTTCTATATGTTTTCTATCTACTTGTATGCCCCATAAAACTACCAATGTTAAGTCACAGACTAAACTGGTTGGCATTGTCCGTCTTATAACTGCGTTTCAGATAATTAGTTAGTTGTCATGTGTTTTCCAGTTTTGCACTTTAGATACTAACATTCCATCGCCCTTCCGTATGCTGTCCTTAACATATTACGTTCGATACGTGTCCTCGTATCGTATTTTATGGCTCGTTAAATGGTGTTAATTAGTTGAGACGATTGTGCTGCTTTTCGTCGACTGAAAGTCTTCCAAGTTTGAGTTGAAATTGTCAATCGATTATCGCGGCTATTGTGGCCTAAGATGTAGTTTCAAATAGTTAAACGTGCATAGTTTTATGAGTGGAAAGCGCGCGTTGAGATCAATTTTATAAATATCCGGCGACATACTACGTAATTTTATTTCCAGATTTTAGTTACAAAAATCGGTCATAAGATGAACCCGTTTCCGCTCCTCTATCTCTGACGATCTCTACTTTATGATCAGCGATTTCTATAACTTCAACTTGCAGACCGGAAAACCGTGGTCAAATACAAAATCATTCTGTCATATGTAAATACCGCCCAACCATATCCGACGATATAAACTTGCATTTTCGCTACGTTGGTGTGAGCACAAGAATCATTAATTAGGTGGATGCTACTGTGCAGTTGTAGTTAATATTCGCAAAATCGGTCATTAACTCGTGAACATTAAAAATGTTTTATTGCGATGTCGTCATCATAAGCCATTAAGCAAACAGGTGACATCACATGAACAAGACACGCTAAGTTTATTGCAAATCATATGCAAGAGATAAGTTCGTAGGAGTTGACCTCACATTCAACGATTAAATGCTCCGCCCACTGATCAAAAATGAGCTATGTATCATCATACAATTTAGACTTTGTTTTTGAGTTAGCATAGGTATTGGAAGTTTACTTGCACTACTCATGATCAATGGAAAAGTTGCTGGGAACTACACCAACGTGAAAATTCGGTCGATTCCTCTCGAATCCTATCTAAGACAACCACCCCTGGAGAGAAGTGAATGAACATCTACGACCCAAACCACTGCACTCCGTTCAGGTTGTGTGACAAACATCATAAGAGTTTAACTCTTGAAAATGCTTTACGATAGTATGCTGGTCCCCATCACCATCCACCATCAACAATGTTGGCTCTCAACCAACGTTTGTTACGACAAGACTACAGGAGGTGATTGACCTGACCCTATCCAACAGATATGTGAAGGACATCACTAACTGGCGAGTCTTGCCTGATGCTACGCTGTCGGACCATAAATATATCGAATTCCGATTGGGTTGTGGGATCTCTTCCTTGCAACCTAGACGGGAATCTGAGAAGGGCGGACTGGGTACGGTTTAGAGAGGAGCTTGAGAAATCCACTCAGGCCCTACCTAAACTTTGAACGAAACAATTGGTAGAGAACGCTGTTCATAACCTGAATAACGTCATAATCATAATCACCAGTTGTTTTGAACTCGCATGCCCTGTCAGCAAACCTCCCTGCAGGAAATTGGTCCCCTGGTGGAATGCCGAGCTCCAAAGTCTTCGCAGGGAAGCCAGAATTCTTCTGAATGGATCGCTCAAATCGAATTCGGAAGATGACTGGAACACGTATCCTTCGAAGCAAGCAGAAAGAATATAAGAAACTTATTCGTAAATCGAAGAACGATGCTTATAGGACCTTCTGCGAAGAGATCAAGTCTCTGAGTGCGACTAGCAAGTTGAATAAAGTCCTCAAACGGGGAAAACCGACTAGGCTAGATGCACTCAGAAAATCTGATGGTACCTTTACTGAGTCTAAAGCGGAAACTCTTAGTTTAATGTTTGCGACTCATTTCTCGGGAAATCAAATCGACATCGGCTCGTTGCACACTCCTTCAAGGGAAACTGCAACTGAAACGATGAAAACAACTCGGCGTAGCTGGTATATTGCATCGCGCGTGGTTACGACTGAAGCTAATGAATTTGCTGTGGCATCCTTCGATGGCTTCAAATCGCCGGGCACCGAAGGGATATATCCTGTTATGCTGCAAAAAAGTATAAGGCAGCTGCTTCAATTTTCACTGCTAGTCTAGCACTTGCTCACATACCCATTCCTTGGCGCACAGTGAAAGTGGTCTTCATTCCCAAAATAGGAAAAGAGGACTACTCACTTGCCAAGAGCTGCAGACCAATTAGTCTAACATCCTTCCTGCTGAAAAGCATGGAGAGACTGGTAGAGTTGCACGTGCGAAAAGTTGCCCTTCGAATGCACCCTCTTTCGGAGATGCAACATGCTTACCAGCGCGGAAAATCTTGCGAGACTGCGCTTCAGAACCTAGTTGGGCGAATTGAATGCGCGCTCGAAAGGAAAGAGTACGCGCTGGGCATTTTCATCGACATTGAGGGAGCTTTTGATAACGCAACTTTTGACAGCATGTGTAACGCTGCCAGACATCATGGCGTAGATAAAGCTCTGGTCCTTTGGAACAAAGCAATGCTTATGCACAGGACATTGACCGCTGATGCAGGCCTCGACCAGTGTGTCAAATCTGGCGTAAACAGGGGCTGCCCTCAAGGTGGCGTCCTGTCTCCGCTGTTATGGTGCATGTCGGTCGATTCCCTGCTTAATGCTCTCAATGCCTCTGGAATCTACGCCCAGGCCTATGCGGATGACTTCGCCATTCTTTCTGTCAGCTCATGTTTGGCGACTGTCCGTCGCAAAGCACAGGCGGCGCTAAATGTGATCGATGATTGGTGTACCAGAAATGGGCTGTCAGTCAATCCTCTTAAGACCGATGTCGTTCTCTTTACGAGAAGGAGGAAAAATACTGACATGACTCAGCTGCTACTAAAAGCACCAGCTATCCAAGGAGGCTAAGTATCTAGCAGTCCTCTTAGATAGTAAGCTTCTCTGGTCAAAACATATTGAGTCAAAAACCACCAAAGCGCTCTCAGCTTTTTGGCAATGCAAAGGAGCTTTTAGCAAAACATGGAGCTTACCGCCGGCAAAGGTCCTTTGGATCTACACGGCAATGATAAGACCTATAATCTCATATGCATCGGTTGTCTGGTGGAACAGACTAAAACGCAAACACGTCGTAGCCTCTTTCACCAAACTCCAAAGAACGGTTTGTCTCAGCTGCACGGGGGCTTTCCCTAGCACGCCGGGCGCTGCCCTAGATGTTATGATGAACCTTCCACCTCTTGATATATGCAAGCCATGCCTCGTCTGAAGAGAAATGGCTTTTGGTACAACTCGCATATTAATAACGGTGCGCTTGCGCAAGAATTGTCCTGCGACCCCTGACATGCCTTCTGACGCACTGACGCCCGTTATCCTATTGCGTCGTAATTTCACAGTCGAGTTTCCATGGCGTCAGGATTGCCTATGGCTGGATACTGAACCTGGAAAGGATAGTCTTCGCATTTTCAAGGATGGCTCCAGGTCTGGGCGGGGGTCCGGTGCTGGAGTCTTCTTTGAACGCGAAAACATCCGACTGCACTTCTCGTTAGGAAAGTATGCGTCTGTCTTCCAATCAGAGATATACGCAATCCTAAACGCCATGCACTATGTTGTGAAGCACAGGTGGAAGGGGGAAAGCATACGCGTCTGTAGTGACTGCCAAGTTGCATTAAAAGCTGTGTGTAACCCCTTAACTAGCTCCAAATTAGTGCTTAAACTCAAGTCCTTATTGAACAGAGTCGGCAGACTAAATTCATTGAGGCTTGTATGGGTTCCAGGCCACTATGGGATCCCAGGAAATGAAACCTCTGATGAACTCGCTAGAATGGGTTCAGAGGAGAGCTTCTCAGGACCTGAACCCTCTCTAGGTCTACCTGCGTCCACGGTAAATTCTACATACAACCGTAGATGGAGGGATTGTCCGGGTTGCAGGATGAATAAGCGCGTATGCCCTGATGTCTGCAAAAAATCTGCAGCATTCCTCCTGTCTTTAAGGAGAATCGACTGCAGAAGGCTTGTGGGAGTTATCACGGGCCATTACACTTTTGCCAAGCATCTCTACGTGCTCGGCATCAGTGAGACGCCTACTTGTGCTGCATGTGGCGAAGAGGAGAATGATACTGCAGAGCATTTCCTCTGTGATTGTCCCGCCTTTGCTCGCGCACGGTGGCGCACCCTTGGAGCCGACGTGGTGTGTGCCGAATCCCTTAGCTCTACATCACTGAAGTGTCTGAAAGGTGTCTGTCTGGAGTACAATGGACCAGTGATTGCGTCTGAGTGCTCCAGCGGATACCAGAAGCCTTCAAAAACAACAGAAGAAAATGCTGGTCCCCTCCTCTATCCATTCGTACATATAAATACAAATACCTATTAACAAATATATCAAATCCTATTGCTCACTCCAACGCACCTGATTTATTTGCTTTCGATAGCTGTGATTGAATCAAAAGCCAATTACATGTTTACCAACTACTTCATCACTATTTACTTTTCTTCGTGTTTACCAACGATATCTATTATCGAGAACCCCATTTACTTGTATTTGTATTTGATTTTTGATAACGATTTTCAATCCTCTTCTAGCGCATTGTGTCGCGCGACCAGGTTCTGGTACCTAGTGTTGTGTCACTCAGTGATATCGATTGTTTGCGGTTGATTACTTCAAGTAGCAGTTGTGATATGAGCTGTGTAATTTGTACCTGCGTTTTCCTATCTGATGACAGGTATGACTTACTTGTCCATACATTTTGTGTAAACAGTTATGTTAATGCTTCTGGGTTTGGTTGAAGGGCGCACAAACATACTTCAGAAGACATGAGGAAGGTTTCGTTTGATGTTTGAGCTTGCTTGTTCGCTTTGTGCATATGTAGCTGATGTATACTGAGATTCATTGTTTGGTTGAAATTTGATACTGTATCTTACGAATTTTTGAGGCAACAACATGCTTCTACAAGGATTCCTGACCTCCAGATTTTATTCTTATTTTAAGGCAATTTGTCAAAAGAAATAAAGTTTGTTTGGGTTCTCTTAAAAGTAACTCAATCGTTGGTATATATGTATATAGACAAGGATTATTTCCTCTGAGTACTGTCACATCGATGGGGGTGGCCGTGGTCACATCACTGACCGTCGAGCGGAAGGTCTGTAGTTCAAAGTCGTTCCATAGCCAAGAAAAAACGATTCCTATGCGGAAAAAATATGCAACACAGGTGTTGTGAATGTGATCAAAGTGATCAAAACACGGATGAAGGCATAGAACTTAAAGTATACTTACTTACTTACTTACTTACTTTGATGGCGCTACAGTTCGGGGTAAACCAGGGCCTCAACCAACAGGCCTCTCCAGCCAGCCCGATCTTTGGCCAGCCGCTTCCAGTGCCGCACGCCCAGTTGGTTGAGGTTCCTTTCCATCTGTGCGCGCCACCTTAAATGCGGTCATCCTCTGCTGCGTCATCCCTCGGGGTTGGAGTCGAAGACTCTTCGGGCCGGAGCCTTGATCGCTCTACATGGCCTAGCCATCTTAGATGTTGGATCCGAAGACGTCTAACTAGGCCGACGTCGCTGTACAACCCGTACAGTTCTTGGTTGAATCTCCTCCTCCACTCTCCGTTTACACAAACGGGACCAAAGATTGCACGCAGAATTTTCCTCTTGAAACGCCCAAGAGCCTCTTCATCCGCTTTTGATAACGTCCAAGCCTCAGCGCCGTAGAGGAGGACCGGGATGATTAAGGTTTTGTAGAGGGAAACCTTAGCTTTTCGAGAGAGGGCTCTACTACTCAATTGCCTCTTGAGCCCGGAGAAGCAGCGATTGGCAAGAGTTATTCTGCGTTTTATCTCAGCGCTGGTGTCGTTGCTGCTTGTCACTACCGAGCCAAGGTAGACGAAGTCCTTGACTACTTCAAAAACATAGCTGCCGAAGGTGACGTTCTGACCAAGAGGTCGGTGTTGTGCGTCTTTCTTGGATGACAGCATGTATTTGGTCTTGTCCCCATTTACCCTTAGACCCACTTTCGCCGTTTCTGCTTCAATGCTTGTGAACGCTTAATTAACTTCCCACTTTGTCCGTCCAATAAGGTCAATGTCATCTGCGTAGGCAAGCAATTGTGTGGACTTGAAGTAGATCGTATCTCTTGTATTGGCCGCAGACATCCGCACGATATTTTCAAGAATAATGTTGAAGAAATCACATGACAGTGCGTCACCCTGTCTAAAACCTTTTTTAACATCAAAGGGGTCGGTTAGTTCACCTTCGACCTTAATGGAGCAGCGAGAGTTCTCCATAGTCATCCTGCATAGTCTGACGAGTTTGGCGGGAATGTTAAAACATGACATGGCTCTATATAGCTCGTCTCTATAAACACTGTCATACGCGGCTTTAAAGTCGACGAAAAGATGGTACGTGTCGACCTGGAATTCATGGGTCTTCTCCAAGATCTGCCGTAGTGTAAATATTTGGTCTATCGTGGATTTTTCTGGCCTGAAACCACACTGGTAGGAACCTATCAGATTGTCCACGAACGGTTTCAGGTACTTACACAGTACGGCAGAAAGGATCTTGTACGCGATGTTCAGGAGGCTTATCCCTCTGTAATTGGTGCAGTCATAGGTGTCGCCTTTCACATGGACCGGGCAAACGATACTGAGATTCCATTCATCGGGCATGCGGTCCACCGACCATATCTTGCAGATGAGTTGGTGTATGTTCCTGACCAGCTCATCGCCAGCTGCTTTAAACAGTTCCGCGGGGTGTCCGTC
Source organism: Eumerus sabulonum (assembly GCA_951905685.1). NCBI lineage: Eukaryota > Metazoa > Arthropoda > Insecta > Diptera > Syrphidae > Eumerus > Eumerus sabulonum. The sequence goes on from OX645060.1 coordinate 196,197,178, forward strand.
TGCTCCAGCAGCTTTATAAGACTTAAGCTTCGATATCGCTATCTTAACATCGTCTTGGTCGGGTGGACGGGATTATCTTTCGTCTTCGTCCATTGTGAATGGTTCGTTCTGCCTGATGGCGGCATTTTGACTATCACCGCCGTTATACAGTCTGCAGAAGTGGTCCTTGCACAATCTCAACATCGACTGTGACTCCACTAGTAGTTGTCCGTGCTTATCCCTGCAGGCCTCTGCTCTGGCTTTATAGCCTTGACATGTTCGTTTTACTTTATGGTAAAATTTTCGAACGTCGTTCCTCCAGTAACATCTCTCCATCTCCTCGATCTCGCGCTTCTCGCGCTCCTTCTTTTTCCTTCTCAGAAGCGCTTGCTTCTCACTACTTTTCTTTTCATAGAGCTCGCGGACAGCTCTCGTCCGTCGATGCAATATGGCCATGTATGCATTCTTTTTCTCTACATGATAAATGATAATATAATAAATTTGTTTGGTTGTCGATTGATCGAAAGACCGCCAGGTCTCCTTATGGATGTTGAGGTTTGGGAATAGTGTATTTGCTACTACCAGATTATGTCCCGCCATAAAGTCCACTAGCCTTTGTCCGTTTTCTGACCTAGTGTTGTGTAGGCTCTGCTTTCCAATGACCCTTTCAAAGATAGCTTCCTTACCCAGCTTCGCATTGAAATCTCCTAGAACGATTTTGGTGTCATAGCTGGGACATTGCGCATACATTCTGCTTAGGAGATCGTAGAAGTCGTCTTTATCTCGGTCATCTTTCTCCTCAGTGGGGGCGTTTGAGAAGAATGGGTCGCTAAACATGAGCCGACAGAAAGAATGGCGACATCAAGCCTGGGCTTAGATTCCAGAGGCATTGAGAGCATCAAGCAGAGAATCGACTAGCAGTCTGGCAGTGCTAGACTAGCAGTGAACATTCTTTTCAGAGTAGGAAGCAGCTGCCTTATACCTTTTTGCAGCATAACAGGATATATCCCGTCGATGCCCGGCGATTTGAAGCCATCGAAGTTTGCCCCAGCAAATTCAATGGCTTCAGTCGTAACCACGCGCGACGCAATATACCAGCTACGCCGAGTTGTTTTCATCGTTTCAGTTGCAGTTTCCCTTGAAGGAGTGTGCAACGAGCCGATGTCGATTTGATTTCCCGGCAAATGAGTCTCAAACAGTAAACTAAGAGTTTCCGCTTTAGACTCAGTAAAGGTACCATCAGATTTTCTGAGTGCATCCAGCTTTGTCGGTTTTCCCCGTTTGAGGACTTTAATGATGCGTTTAATGAGCTACTAGCTTAAACACACTCCATTGTCACTTAAGAGGACCCTTTATTAGTGGTTCAAGTTTTAATAACCGTAGAAACTTGCGAATGTAACCGGAAACCTGCTTACTCGTACTTTTTAATTTACCGCTGATTAGCTGTGCGATTAGATCCGCTCATAAATGGTCTTCGAAGATGGGATTCCATAAATTCATACTCGCAGGCCACGATATAAGTTCTCAGTCCATTAGAATTGGAGTAACTCTTTATGAACAAAATAACTTGAACCACCTGGTATAAAAGCTTCTCTACCTTGCCTTACCTTAATGAACGTTAACAATCCATATCTTGAGTCAGGAGGAAAACTAATTATTTCGCTTCTTTTGCCAACTTTTCCATTAACATTCACCTCATCATTAACCCCGTCAATGTTTGTCAATGCTTCACAGTTTAAAACTTGGCTCAGGTCTTTATATTCATTTTGTCTATTACTTACCGTGTCGACTATCATTGGAAACAAACATTCACATTCGAATGCATTTGAACGCAAGCAAATATCTATACTATCTGTATGTAAATATGTTGGCGAATGACGTAATCGCGAAAAGTACGTAATGTAACATATCAATTCCATGATATGAGGAGCTCCTCGTCAGCATTGTTTAAGAGCAGAGAGCATAAAATGATGTTCCAAGTAGTTTTCTGCCACTTTCTACGGCAATGACATCGTAGCTTTTCCTTTTAAACGACTGCTGCTCTTCAACAAGCTACGTCCACATAGAATAGACAAAACAGGTTTAATGTTAATATGAGAGTAAGCCATTCATAAAACGTTCTACATCAGCAGGATGATGTCAAGCAAAACTTCGTTGACAAATTGCACAATACGACTCAATACGGGTCTGCAGATGAAAGACTTAGCTGGCGATTGGGTATACTAAACGTGTGGAAAATCTATTTGTAGATGCTACACTATTGGATTAATGTTATGTGCCAAGAGATCATTCAATCAGTCATGGATGGAATTTTTTTCTGGTAGCCAGTCAAGAGCATCGACTAGAGCAATATTATTCTGTAGTGCATATAGTTGCAGTCAATCAAACTATCACACGGTAAGATCAACACTTGAACATTGATCTGAAAAGATCACGAGTGTGAGTCATACGCACTTGGGCTTGACATGCATCAGTCGATGAATGCCTGGCATTCACTAAAGCGATTATAAACTAAGTTCTAAGCACTTAAATGTGAATTCAGTGCTCCACGTGGGGATTTAGAAGCAACAAATCCCCTTTAAGGAGGTTATCCATTCTATTCAACACATCTCTACTGTACCTGTTGAACTGATTTGTGACATACAGCATACTCGTACAAGCCATTTGTTAGAATATTATTTTCTTTTGTTGTTGTAAACTTGTTTTGCAATTACAATTTCCGCTCGTTAATCGCTGTCGAATGTGTGGCGGATACGATCAAAGTGGGCTCGTAAGTTTCTGATCAATTTCAACAAGTATCTCATCCGCCATATGCTAATCAGCTTTACCCACAATAAATGCATTTAAAATGCAAACGTGTAGTTATTTACTTTTAAAACACTACACTGTTATGCCGACAGACGCGGGTTGCTGTGGCGTCAGTCGCGGTAGCAATGGCTACGATCGTTAAAATACCGCAGATAAATACCTATACATCCATGAGTTTCAGTGTTTAATTGATTTTGGTAATCGTAAAACGTGAAGGTGTGATGCTTATGGGCTCATCAAGCCTCGTTTCCGTTTTTGGAAGATGCGCGGTACTTAAGGCTCTTTATACTGGTGGAAATAAATCAAGCTTGTAAAGAGATTTTAATTTATGGAAGAGCATCTTATTGAATGAAAATTGATACTTAGAATTATAAAGAAAATTTTGATGCACATGATTCATGTTCCCTAGACTGCTCGCATATCCGACTGTTAGATACACTTAAAGCTTTCCTATTATACACTGAATAGTGTAACGTTGTCGCTTCCGTTGATTTATTTCGAAACCCGTTCGTGGTAAAGAATTTTTTTTGTAACATGTGTACCTGTAGGACCTACTTAAGGACTTCAATTAAAGTGTAACATGGAAAAATGCTTTTAACCTTTGAATAAGATCACTGTGTCTAATCTGTCAGCGAACGCATTACATGAGTGTTGAACTACATTTTCGTTTCTTATTTTTTGGTGCTAACCTTGCTCTCCAAAATGTCCCATATGGCGGAGTTCGACTATTGTAATAATGTCAGGAAAGCTTTTTTCGAAACTAAGCCTAAGTTGTCAAGATTTTGTGATTGGGTACAGAGTCCTGCTGGAAAATCCAGTGACTTGTTTTTAAAATGTTTAGCTGCCCGCGGTTTGACCCAACCTCTTAGTAAGCTTCGGTAATTTTATTGACTACTTCTTCATAGCATTTTTTGTGGGAGTATCGATAAAATGGGGAAAAGCAAGAAACATTCCTGCTGGGGTCTCTTATCGCTGGGTTTTTATTTCGCGGCTTTGAATTATGTCTAGCAGGTGCAAGGGGGTCTTAGGTGCACCGGATCATAGATGGACCATATATGGACGTTAAACTTTAATTTAGGGCGGTTGTACGTCTTGGGGACTGTAGCCAGATCCAAGGGTGAAACGATCTTGCATCTGACGGTTCTTCTTCAACCCCGCAGAAAATGCGTGGATTATTACACTGACGGGTCTAAAACCAAAGACGGGGTGGGCAGTGGAGTATTCTGCAAACAACTTAAGCTGTATAAAGCTCTAAAATTACCAGATCACTGCAGCGTTTTCCAGGTGGAACTGTTGGCAATAAAAGAGGCCTTGTCTTGGCTGAAGTGGAACGTAATATCCACCACGGATATTCGCATTCTCACAGACACTCAAGCAGCCTTAAAGTCGTTGGAGTCCTATGTGTACACATCAAAATCTAGTCTCGACTGTCGCCTATCTCTTAAGTTGGCAGAACAGTTCAACATTTGTACAGCTTATCTGGGTACCGGGACACAGCGACATTACAGGAAATGAAAAAGCCGACACACTCGCCAAACAAGGAACGACGCTACAATCAATCGTGAGGGAGTACCCCTTACAACCATTAAAATAATCTGACCAATCTCGCCAGGGCCGAGACAAACCTGAGATGGACCCAGGGACATACCTGCATGACAGAGTCTTCTATGTGCAATATAATGACGAATGCTCCGACAAGATGACTACCTTGCGGTACACCTGAGCTGCAGTTGAATGGCTTAGAGAGAAATGATTCAAGCTTTACTATTTGCACTATCTGCACTCTATGCGTTATTCAATATAGATAAGTGAAAGCCGAAGCAATTGCGAAGCTTGCGTATTAAGTGATTCACAAAGTCGAATGCCGTACTGAAGTCGGTATAGACTGTGCCCACCTGCTCACCCTTTTCAAGTGAATTAAGTACAGACGATGTGAAATATACGAGATTGGTGGCAGTGGATCCCCCCGATACAAAACCATGTTCAGATTCAGATATATTTTCTTTGACATACAATTCCAACCTATCTTTGACTATACTTATAGCTAAGGAATGGCCGATAACTTACAGATTTCCCTGTAATTTTGGCGTTATTTTTATAGCCAGATCTAAAAGAAATGCCCAACTTAAGCGACAAGTTAAAGATAAGTAGGAGGGGATAGCTGGTACTATCTACACTCCTACACTACACTTGCTGAGGGATTTAGGTTACTAAGAGCCAGAGCAATAATGTACAGGAGGTTCCAATATTATTGGATTTTAAGTTTTCGTATGACATTAGCTCCGGAATGCCATACGAATTAGATGACTTGTTTATAACTTTAGACATTTCTTATGGGTTTTATTGGTAAGTGTTAATTTGCCAGTCCATTGGTGAGGAGAACTTCTCTATTAAGGAGAGCATTCCGGTGATGATGATACCAGAAAAGTGTTTGATGACTGTTTTCTTGTCAATAAAATCTCCACCTGTACTTTCTTTATCGGCGTACATGTTATGTACAGAGACAGATTGTGGCCCATAAATCAAACCTCTGGATTGATAAAGAAACGACTCGGTCACCTTCACATTTATTGCTATATGTATATACATACATAAGTCTTAAAGAGACAAAGTTTACCGCAAAATATGCTAATAGTTGCTGGTCGTTTGTAAAAAACGTAAAAAACTCAACTAAGTCGTCTATACCGACGCTCATCCATGATGACATTCCAGCTGTCACCCCCTTAGACAAAGCTAACCTACTTGCTGCCCCTTTCGCAACCAGTTTTCAGCTGCCAGCTTGTACTTTGTCTCCGCCTGTACAAGAGTGCGTCAATTCCACCATGGGACTAATCCACTTCCGCACTCGTACAGTCGCAAAGGTTCTTAAGGACCTCGACATACACAAATCCGCTCGTCCAGATGATATTGCCCCAATAGTTCTGAAGAGGTGTTCTTCTACGCTGGCAATACCACTGCTTAAGCTGTTTCATCTTTCCTACACCTCTGGGCTCTTTCCGAGTATGCGGAAAACAGCATTTGTCCAGCCTATACCCAAAAAAGGCGAATCATCTTCTCCCCCCAACTACCGACCCATTGCACTAACGTCCCTTCTTTCCAAGGTCATGGAAACGCTGATTAACCGTCAGCTGATGAAACATCTTGAATCACGGAAAATCCTCAATGACCGCCAATACGGTTTCCGCAGCAACAGATCCACTGGGATTTGATGGCATATCTCGCTGAAAAGTGAAATCACTCGCTTCACCAAGCAGGTGAAAGCAAAATTGTTGCACTGGATATTTCGAAAGCATTTGACAGGGTTTAGCATGAAGCCCTTTTGTCGAAAATGCGTGCTTTTGGGATCGATGAATCTCTTTTTCAATGGATTAGAAGCTACCTTTCGAATCGTTCAATTCAAGTTGTTTTGGACGGATTCAAGTCTGATACTCACTATGTAAATGCTGGTGTTCCTCAGGGCTCCGTTTTGTCTCTGACACTCTTTCTCATTTTTATAATAATCTCTTGTCTGTTACTTCTAGTCCAGTTCACTCCTTCGCTGACGACAGTACCTTAGCTTCTCATATTCGTTCACCAGTTTACGACCCTGCACTTCGGTTGTAGATAATGAGCGGCAGCGTATGTTAAGCTAAATTCCGATATCGACAGCATCATCCAATGGGGTAAAAACAATAGAGTAGAATTTAATGCATCCAACACACAATGCTGTCTCTTGTCGTTAAAGCGTATAACTAACCCGCAGCCATTATCCATGAATGGCACTTGCATCTCAGAAACTGAAAAGCTTTCCATCCTGGGTATGAGTGTTGCTCACAATCTTAATTGGAACGACCATATATTCCGTGTCGCCAAGAATGCTGCGAAATGCTTAGGCTTCTTATACAGATGCAAGAAATATTTCTCACCCTTAGATCTGGCTACAATCTATAAGGCGTTCATTCGCCCCAAATTAAAGTTTAACGCTGATGTCTGGTCCGGATCTTCCAAGACCTCATTGCACCTACTAGACAGAATACAAAAACGAGCCATAAAACTGATAGGTGGCTCCAGCATTACCAAAAGATTAGACTCGCTGGAACACCGCAGGAATGTAACCTGCCTCTCCCTTTATCGTTACTACCACCAAAAATGCTCTGATAAAATAGCCAGTTGCATTCCGCCCCTTCAACATTTCTCCCGCAATACACGTCTCTTTAGGAATCGTCTTCTTCTTCTTAGTGGGCGCTACAGTTCGGGGTGAACCTGGGCCTCAACCAACATGCCCCTCCATCTAGCACGATATTTCGCTAGCCTTATCCATTGCCGCACACCAAGTTGGCTGAGTTCCCTTCCACCTGTGTGCGCCATCTTAAGTGCGGCCGTCCTCTGCTTCTTCGTCCCTCGGGGTTGGATTCAAAGACTCTCCGGGCTGGAGCTGTGGTGTCCATTCGCTCTACATGGCCCAGCCATCTTAGGCGTTGAATCCGTAGACTCATGTCGCTGTACAGCCTGTAAAGTTCGTGGTTGAGTCTTCTCCTCCATCCCCCGTCTGCGTTTATAGGCCCAAAAATCACGCGCAAAATCTTTCTCTCGAATCGACCAAGGGCCTCCTCATCCGCTTTTGATAGTGTCCATGCTTCTGCGCCGTACAACAGGACCGGGATGATAAGGATCTTATAAAGAGTCAACTTTGTCGTTCGGGAGAGGGTTCTATTACTCAGTTGCCTCCTGAGCCCAAAGAAACAGCGATTGACAATTGATGTCCTTGTTCCAGGTCACTGCGGAGCCAAGGTAGACGAAGTTCTTAACTACCTCGAACTTATATCTGCCAATACAAACACAGCATATATTTAGTTTAGCCCTCGTTTACCGACAGACCAACGTTCGCCGCCTCGAACTCAATACTCACAATCGCCTCATTGACATCTCGCTGTGATCTACCTATTATGTCAATATTGTCGGCATATGCAAGGAGATGCGAGAATTTGAAATAGATTGTGCCTCTTGTATTGGCGAGTGATTTTTGCACAGTAATTTCCAATATGATGTTGAAGAAATCACACGACAGCGCATCGCCCTGCCTAAATCCTATTTTGACATCAAAACTATCGGTAAGGTGTTCACTGATTCGGATGGAGCAGCGGGCATTCTCCAAAGTCATCCTGCATAGTCTGATCAGTTTAGCAGGTATGTCAAAGGTAGACATAGCGTTGTATAGCTCGTCTCTAATTACGCTATCGTATGCGGCTTTGAAGTCGACAAATAGGTGGTGAGTGTCGACTTGGAAGTCATTGGTTTTTTCCAGGATCTGCCGTAGTGTGAAGATTTGGTCGATGGTGGCCTCCCTGACCTGAATCCGCACTGATAAGGACCTATCAGCTTATTTACAAAAGGCATCAGGCGTTCACACAAAACGGCAGAGAAGATTTTGTAGGCGATGTTAAGGAGACTTATTCCTCTGTAGTTGGCGCAATTAGAGGGGTCTCATTTCTTGTGGATCGGGCATACGATGCTGAGACTCCATTCCTCGGGCAAGCTTTCCTCTGACCATATCTTACAGATGAGCTGGTGCATTCTCCTGACCAGGTCATCCCCAGCTGCCTTGAAGAGCTCAGCAGACAGTCCGTCTGCGCCAGCAGCTTTATTCGACTTGAGCTTCGATATGGCAATCTTAACTTCGTCGAAGTCAAGGGGACAGAATTTTCTGCGGTCTCCGTCGATTAGAAAGCGCCTCATTACTCGCTCATTTTATTGGAACAAATTCTGATTCCAAATTTTAGCGCCAAAAATTACAACTAGAAACCATGAAACTTATATGATGCCACCACGTGGATCATAGCTCTGTTTTTGCTCCCTTCTATTACCGTAATATTCTAGATCCGCGAATCACGAATATGAAATCATAAATAACTTAAGTCAGCCCATCTCGAGTGCGTCCGAAAGGAAAATCAATCCCATTAACTCACGCAACTTATTTCTTATCCCACCTTCGGTTACCCCAGCTCAAGCATGAAGCACCCAGAGTTTTAGTTTCATTTTCGGACTCACACATGCGTCACAAAAAAACGAGGTAACGAAAGCGTAAATCACAACGACGAATGCGTTGTCATCAAGCTGTGCCTTCATTCAACTCGAATTATGTCATAAATAGTATTTTCTAATCGATTGACTCTCAGTCGATGATTTAGTAGGTTCGTTTAAATTTACGACCAAATTGACCGTCCGCAGTGTGGTGTGCGCCTTCTGACACTGGACTGATTCGCTTGTAATCGTAACTTTATGGAAGGCGAGCAGAGGCCTTTAGATTATTGGTGTGTCGTGGTTTGATAGCTTTGCGATACAAAATCACCTTTGGTCACATGATGACATTTAATACGTTAATTGAAAAGAGGTTGGACAAAAGAAAGGAATCATGGATGACTAGTTAAGTGTTAGTCGCCTATTAGACGATGGTCTAGTTTCTCGCTACCAGGCCATCAATCAAACATCAGTCACACGTCAAACCAGTCAGAACCAGCGGCGGTATCGCCTCAGACTTACATAGAAGGGAACCAAAATAACACCCACTTAGATCCGCCACGTCATGGAAAATAGACACATATGTATGTAAGTAAATCTCGGCTTAATTCCAAGTCGAGAATCGAAACTTCAAGCCTATCGGAAATGGGTCTTCTACGAGTACCAATCGGGCAGTAGTATCACTACCCCGTTAGTGACTAAGTGAATTCGTCTTGACTATGCGCCTGAAAGGGTATAATTACACAGAACACCAGTCGAGCGTTTAATGAGACAATTAAGACGTTGTTGGTAACACGAAATGAGAAATAAAGAAGCAAAACCGTAAAACCGAAATTCAAGCCGACACTAGTGGTCACTGTTCACCATTAGAGAGACTGCTTCAGTGCCGAATTGATGGGAAATCACTACAATACATCTTGCACAATAGCACGTGTCGGGAGCTTGGAGTAGACCTGTACAATGCACGAGTACGGCTCGGTGACGGCGTGTCTGTCGAGAACCGCAATGATATTGAATTCAGCCGCTTTTCCATCGTTGCATAAATAAAAGGATGGATATCGCACGAGAAGGATCACCTACTACCGACGTTGTGGGTGCATAGTGTATAAGGCTACTTTAGGGTTGGGCTAATCACATAATGGTAATTTGAAAATGAATTTTAATTGCTGAATAGTTGAGTGCAATGTCGAAATGATTCGACAATCGAATGCTACAACGACTGCTGGCAGGAAGAGGTGCGCGAGTGGCAATTCGTCATTGTTTGTTTGTTCGTCTAATGTGTGTTGTATGTGGGATTGTTCAAGAGATTCAATTAACACGACTTTTTACCAATGAATACGTTTGAGTTTGTCTGTAGCCAGAGGGTTCGCATTGCAGTAGCCGAGCTTCAAGACTCAAATTAAATCGTGGGAGAGTTCACTATGTTTTCTTTGATCTATGATCTTAAATTACGTATTTTTTTGAATAATGTGCGCGCACTCATGATCTAATAACCTTATTATGTCAGCGACACAGTGCGGGCAGAAGGTAGAAAGGAAGTGGAATAGAGGAGATGCCGATGGACATTGATCTTAAATGTTTGCATGTTGCATTGAGGGGGGAAAACCGAATCCGGCAGGGAGTTCCAGATTCGTGTGGTTCGGTTAATGAAAGATTCTCTATATTTGACAGTACGCCCGAAAGCGGGCTTCAGGGTATATTGGTGAGCATTCCTAGAGAGTATTCCAATACACCTGAATCCTCCACACTATCAATAGAACAGCAGTAGAGCCTTTGCAAACAAGCCCTGAAAAGCTCTGCATCCGAAGTTTTGGGTTTCAAGGCTCCACCACGAAGAAACACCTGGTTCGATGACGAGTGCAGGAGGATTCATACAGCGAAGCAGGATGCATATAAGGCTGCTCGCTGCATAAAAGAACAAGAGCAGCTGGTGAGCTCTACGAGTTAAAAAGAAGGGAGGAGCATAAGCTTCTTAGAAGAAAGAAGAAAAAGCACGAGAAGCGCGCGATTGAGGATTTGGAGGGGTTTTACTGCAGGCGTGACGTTCGAAAGTTTTATCAACAGATAAAGCGAACATGCCAAGGTTATAAAGCCAGAACGGAAGCCTGCAGGGATGAGAACGGACACCTAGTAGCAGAATCGCAGTCGATGCTGTGAATATGGAAAAACCACTTCTGAAGACTGTACAACGGCGATGTTAGTCAATATACCGCTGTCAGGCAGAATGATCCATTTCTAATCGACGGAGACCGCAGAGAATTCTGTCCCCCTGACCTCGACGAAGTTAGGATTGCCATATCGAAGCTCAAGTCGAATAAAGCTGCTGGCGCAGACGGACTGTCTGCTGAGCTCTTCAAGGCAGCTGGGGATGACCTGGTCAGGAGAATGCACCAGCTCATCTGTAAGATATGGTCAGAGGAAAGCATGCCCGAGAAATGGAGTCTCAGCATCGTATGCCCGGTCCACAAGAAAGGAGACCCCTCTGATTGCGCCAACTACAGAGGAATAAGTCTTCTTAACATCGCCTACAAGGACTTCATTCCTGCTGTAACACCTCTCCATCTCCTCGACCGCGCGCTTCTCTTGCTCCTTCTTTTTCTTTCCGGTTCTCTTCTCCCCTTTTCCATTCGTAGAGCTCACGAGCAGCTCTCGTCTTTCGATGCAGCATTGCCTTGTACTCATCGTCAAACAACGTGTTTTTCCTGGTCGCTGGTGTTGTAAAACCTAGTGCATCAGTGACAGCTTCTTTAATATCTTTTTGACAAGGCTTCCATTTTTCTTCTATCGTTAGTGCAGGCGGTGTCGAACATTCCGAGAGTTTTTGGGAGACTCGATCGGCAAAGTTCCTAGCGGTCGGTTGCGAGTCAAACCTTGGTGTTCCGAAGTTGTACATCGTTCCTAAATAGATACTCGATGGCAAGACTCTTTCCATTTCCAAAAATGTGTGTGATTTCCCTTACACTCAAGCATCTATGACCATATTCTGGCTTGATGTGTTAGTAATCGACCATAGTCATAGCCAGTCACTTTGATATTTTCTTAACATATCACATCGCCATAACCAACATTAATATAATAATTTCTTGTTTGTGTAACAAATATACATATTTTAATAACAAACATTTTCATTTCATTTTCAGTTCAATTTTGTTGGAAGAATTTTGGGTCCCCGCGGTATGACAGCCAAACAGCTGGAGCAAGAAACTGGCTGTAAAATCATGGTCAGAGGCAAGGGTTCTATGAGAGATAAAAAGAAGGTAAGATTAGATTCATACATATGTACATACTTACTTACTTAGGTGGCGCTACAGTCCGTGGTGAACCTGGGCCTCAACCAACAAGCGTCTCCAGCTGGCACGGTCCTTGGTCAGCTGTTTCCAGCGCCGCACGCCCAGTTGATTAAGGTCCCCTTCCACCTGCGTGCGCATTTCTTCCGGGGTGGATTCGAAGACTCTTCGGGTCGGAGCTGTACCTTCCAATCGCTCTACATGGCCTAGCCACCCTAGACGCTGTATCCCTAGGCGTCGTACCAGGCCGATGTCGCTGTGCAACCCGTACAGTTCTTCGTTATATCTTCTCCTCCCTACACCGTTTGAACAAACGGGACCGTAGACAGTGCGCAGGATTTTCCTCTCGAAACGACCAAGGGCATTTTCATCCGCTGTTGTTAAGTTCCAAGCATCTGCGCCGTAAAGGAGGACTGGGATGATTAAGGTCTTATATAGTGTCACCTTGGTTTTCCGAGAGAGGGCTCTACTTCTCAATTGCCTCTTGAGCCCAAAGAAACAGCGGTTGGCAAGAGTGATTCTGCGTTTTATCTCAGCGCTGGTGTCGTTGTCGCTGGTCATCAGTGAGCCAAGGTAGACGAATTCCTTGACCACTCCAAAGTTATATCCGCCCATGGTGACGTTCTGGCCAATACGTCGGTGTTGTCCGTCTCTTTTAGATGAAAGAAGATATTTGGTTTTACCCTCTTTAACCTTGAGACCCATCTTAGCCGCTTCTACCTCAATGCCTACAAAGGCCTCGTCGGCGTACGCAAGCAGTTGCGTACACTTGAAATAAATCGTACCTCTTTTGTTGGCCAGTGACTCTTGCACGATCTTTTCAAGCACGATGTTGAAAAAGTTGCATGACAGCGCGTCACCTTGCATAAATCCTTTTTTAACATCAAAGGTCTCGGTTTGCTCATTACCGACCTTAATGGAGCAGCGGGAATTCTCCATTGTCATCCTGCAGAGCCGGACAAGACATGACTTTGTATAGCTCATCTCTATACACACTGTCATATGCAGCCTTGAAATCGACGAAGAGGTGGTGAGTGTCGATTTGGTATGCCTGGGTCTTCTCCAAGATCTGCCGTAGCGTAAATATTTGGTCTATTGTGTATTTACCTGGCCTGAAATCACACTGGTAAGAGCCAATCAGGTTATTCACAAACGATTTCAGGCGTTCACACAATACGGCAGAGACTTATTCCCCTATAGTCGGCGCAGTTATAGGGGTCTCCTTTCTTATGGATCGGGCAAACGATGCTGAGATTCCATTCGTCGGGCATGCTTTCCTCCGACCATACCTTGCAAATGAGATGGTGCATGCACCTTACCAGCTCATCTCCAGCCGCCTTAAGAAGCTCAGCAGGCAGGCCATCAGTGCCCGCGGCTTTATTAGACTTAAGTCTTGATATCGCTATTTCGACTTCGTCTAGGTCGGGTGGACTGAATTCTATTACATCGTCGTCCTTTACGAATGGCTCGTTCTGCCTGATAGCGGGGTCTTGTCTATCATCGCCGTTATACAGTCTGCAGAAGTGGTCTTTCCAAATCCTCAGCATCGACTGCGACTCAACTACCAGTTCTCCATTTTCTTCCCTGCAGGCCGCCGCTCTAGCTTTGTAGACATGGCATGCTCGTTTTACCTTATTGTAAAACTTACGGGCGTCATTCCTGCGGAAGCATCTCTCCATCTCCTCGATCTCACGCCTTCCGTGCTCTCTCATCTTTCTTCTGAAAAGCATGTGTTTCCCGAGCAGCTCTCGTCCGTCGTTGCAGGATGGCTTTATATGCCTCTTGTTTTGCTGCATGGGCTTGTTCGCATTGTTCATCGAACCAGGAGTTTCTTGGTGGTGGCGGTTTGAAACCCAGCACCTCTTAGGCAGCGTCTCTGACGGCGCTCTGGCAATGCGCCCATTCCTGCTCTATTGTTTGTGCTGCTGTGGGCGGATTTTGAGAGAGCTTGGAGGAGACACGATCGGCAAAGATTCTGGCAGTCTCTTGCGATTGCAGCTTTCCGACGTCAAACTTACCTAGTCCTACTCGACTCCTTAGCATTCTTGATATCCTCATTCGTACCTTGGCTACAACAAGGTAGTGGTCCGAGTCGATGTTGGCCCCTCGGAAGGTTCGAGTGTCTAGCGTCGATCGCAATGTGATCAATCTGGTTGGTGGTCGATTGATCAAAAGACCGCCAGGTACCCTTGTGGATGTTGAGATGGGGGAATCGCGTGCTTGCTACAAGGGGGTTACGTCCCGCTGGGAAAGCGATTAGCCTAAGTCCTTTGTCGGATGTGGTGTTATGGAGGCTATGCTTTCCTATGATGGACTCAAATATGTCCTCTTAGCCCAATTTTGCATTAAAATCTCCTAGGACTATTTTTGTGTCGTAGCTGGGGCACTGTGCATATATTCTGTCTAGGAGATCGTAGAATTCTTCTTTGAGTCGCTCGTCCTTTTCTTCCATTGCACCCGGTCTGTTAAGGGACCTCACATTCCAGGTGCAGACTCTCAAGTCCGTTAGTCGTTTGCCGGGGTCGTCAGCTTTGTACCCGTCCGTATCCGAGGCTTTTTGTCGTTTCGGAACAAGTAGGATTTTACGTGATAGGGATGTTACCCCTAAGCATATACATATGTATGTACATATGTACGACCGTAATTACTAAAAAACAAAGTACTTGCCACGGTTTTGCATTCACAAACATGACAGCGCACAATTAAAAATAAAAATTGTTAATTTGTTCTAAAAACAAAAAAAGAAACGAAGTTGGCCAGCATCCACATCATGTACGGGCTTGTAGATACATCATCAAACCTTTCATCGCACGTATTCAGCAACATTTCATTGTTCTCATTCTCAGATAGTGGGTGAGTTAAATTTTCCACCTTTCAGATGCAACCACTCTGCATTCAGATAAATTAAAAAAATCACATATGTCGACCAGAAGACAATATACATACCAGATACCAAAAAGGTGAAGAAACTATCTTTCCCGCAGCGTGAAATTTTAGACGCTTTTCACTCATGCACATAAGGTAGTGGTGACTAGCATCGAGCACATGCTTCATGCGATGCGGGAGAAAGGTCTATTTTTAGGCAAATTCAAGTCGTAAGATACGATACGCAACTGCGCATGAAGATCTGCTCGAAGTAAAATTTAATATGGATGTAGGTACTCGTATGTGGAAAATCAAATATTTATTCATTTCATATGGAATGTACCATCGCGGTCTTAGTTACACTATTCGTGTCCCACGTTTCCTGTTTGATTGCAATTTCTAAACAAGACGGCAGACAAGTAAGACAGGTATTGTATATGAAGCAAAGCAATGCGACGCCTTGGCCTTATGTGGACATTTGAGATACTCGTGCAAGTACACTTACATACATCCGATACAATAACTCGTACTATACAATATAGATGAAAAGTGAAAGCTATCGATGGTCGTTTGGTGTTGGCCGTCGCGTCGACAGATCTGTAACGTGACGCGTAATATTGTAGTACGAATGGGAGATTATCTCGAATTGTTGCGGTCAGTTGCGTTCCTGCCAAAGGGAATTCCCGATTATACTCTTATTTATAATCGCTCATCCGCAGCTTTAAGCGATTTTATTTTCAAACTTAATTGCTTTCGATGTTTGTTTTTAGGGAGGCATATACCCAAAAAGTATATAGTATATACGTAATACATGTTTGTGTCGCGTGGGGCGGCAACATACATATCTCAATTCGAAATGAAATCATCAGAACGTATTTTTATCTAGACCAGAAGATGTTGTTCCGCTTCTATCTTTTTGTATCGTATCTGACGAAACAGTAGATACTGTATAGGTTGAAGACACAAGGCAGTCGGTAGTCTTTATTTAAATTTGATGAATTAAAGGAAATTATGATAAGCCGCTGGTGCCTGCGTCTATAGTAATTAAATGAAGATTATTCGTACATTCGGTCTAAGTGGGCTTTGAACTAGCTCGAGCGACCTTGGATTGGCACATATCGCTTTCGGAGACATCCCAATTAACGTGGCCTTGAACGCGAAAACAACGAAAACTTAGTTGAGATGACTTTGATTTCCGACATTTATTAAGCGAGAGTTGATGGGCTCTCGTGATATTCCTAGGCTTAGGAGCAGGCATATCGATGCCTTGGCCCACTGTCCGTTGTAAACAGGGACATAAACGAGAATGTAATGGTATTGCGGAAAAATATCCCTGCTAAGAGCTACTATAATTCTAGTTCCAAACTTCCGCAAACCCTCTACATCAAAGCCTATCCCTAAAATATCTGTGGTAGGTTTTCTTAGTGCATGCAAAGCAAGTAAATATGGTTCGTGGCACATACCCAAACCTATTCACATACCCTTTTAGGACCTGTTCCTGCTTCTGATGATTTTTTTTTTTTTTTATATATAGGGCTAGTGCTATCAATAGCAATGCGGCACTGCGACCTTTGCAGATCTATTGTGCCTGTTGGCCGATTTAGCCGAGTAGCCTATCCACCTCCACAATGAAGTTGAGAATGCTTCTCGTAGGAGCCAGGGTGATCCCCTCAGGAGTCATAACTTCACTGAGAAGGATACGCTTCCTAAGATGGCAGAGAGCAGCACACTCACACAGTATGTGTTCCGCCGTCTCATCATCCTCAAGACAGAGCCGACACTCAGTTTCAGACGAGAGGCCAATTTTGTTTAAATGATATCTCAGACCGCAGTGTCCCGTTAGATAGCTGACTAGTCTTCTGATATCCATCCTATTGAGTTTGAGCATGTCAATAGGGTGCTTGTTCAGGGGTCGTATAAGAAGTAATGCTTCTGATGATATTACTATTTAGAAATTAAAATGAAAGGAAGAGCTTCTATTTGCTATTATTCAGTCTGTAGACACGACATAATCTGGTAGTAACAAGCACACGATTCCCACACCTCAACATCCATAAGGAGACCTGGCGGTCTTTCGATCAATCGACAACCAACCAAATTGATCATATTGTGATCGACGGTAGACACTCCTCCAGCATCCTAGATGTCCGAACCTTTCGAGGAGCCAACATCGACTCGGATCATTACCTTGTTGCAGCCTAGGTACGGATGCGAATTTCTCGGAATCAACGGAGTCGAGTAAGAACACCAAAATTTAACGTCGGAAAGCTGCAATCGCAGGAGACCGCCCGAAAATTCGCCGACCAAGTCTCCCTCAAGCTCTCTCAAGTCCCGATGCAATCTGCAGAAACCATAGAACAGCAATGGAGTCGTTGTGAAAACGCCATTAGAGAGGCCGCCTCAGATGTACTCGGTTTCGAGCCACCACCGTCGAGAAACCCCTGGTTTGATGATGAGTGCCGACAGCTCCATGTAGAGAAACAGAATGCATACATTGCCACATTGCATCGACGGACGAGGGCTGTCCGCGAGCTCTATGAACAGAAAAAGGAGGGAGAAGCATACGCTTCATCGCGTACAAGATCCTCTCTGCCGTACTGTGTAAGTGCCTGAAGCCGTTCGTGGACAATCTGATAGGTTCCAACAGTGTGGTTTCAGGCCAGGAAAATCCACGATAGACCAAATATTTACACTACGGCAGATCTTGGAGAAGACCCATAAATTCCAGGCCCACACGCACCATCTTTTCGTCGACCTTAATGCCGCGTATGACGGTGTTTATAGAGACGAGCTGTACAGAGCCATGTCATGTTTTAACATTCCTGCCAAACTCGTCAGACTGTGCAGGATGACTATGGAGAACTCTCGCTGCTCCGTTAAGGTGAACTAACCGACCCCTTTGATGTTAAAAAAGGTTTTAGACAGGGTGACGCACTATCATGTGATTTTTTTAACATCGTACTTAAAAAGGTCGTGCGGGACTCCGCGGCCAATACAAGAGGTACGATCTACTTCAAGTCCACACAATTGCTTGTCTACGCAGATGACATTGACGTTATTGGACGGACAAAGCGAGACGTCAGTGAGGCATTCGCAAGCATTGAAGCAGAAGCGGCTAAAGTGGGTCTAAGGGTAAATGGGGACAAGACCAAATATATGCTGTTATCCAAGAAAGACGCACAACACCGACATCTTGGTCAGAACGTCACCTTCGGCAGCTATATTTTTGAAATAGTCAAATACTTCGTCTACCTTGGCTCGATACTGACAAGCAGCAATGACACCAGCGCTGAGATAAAACGCAGAATAACTCTTGCCAACCGCTGCTTCTTCGGGCTCAAGAGGCAATTGAGTAGTAGAGGCCTCTATCGAAAAACTAAGGTATCCCTCTACAAAACCTTAATCATCCCGGTCCTCCTCTACGGTGCTGAGACTTGGACGTTATCAAAAGTGGATGAAGAGGCTCTTGGGCGTTTCGAGAGGAAAATCCTACGTGCAATCTTTGGTCCCGTTTGTGTAAACGGAGAGTGGAGGAGGAGATTCAACCAAGAACTGTACGGGCCTAGTTAGACGTTTTCGGATCCAACGTCTAAGATGGCGAGGCCATGTAGAGCGAATGGACATCAACGCTCCGGCCCGAAGAGTCTTCAACTCCAACCCCGAGCGACGACACAGCAGAGGACGACCGCATTTAAGGTGGCGCGCACAGGTGGAAAGGGACCTCAACCAACTGGGCGTGCGGCTTTGGAAGCGGCTGGCCAAAGATCGGGCCGGCCGGAGAGGCATGTTGGTTGAGGCCCTGGTTCATCCCAAAATGTAGCGCCATCAAAGTAAAGAAGAGACGATTTTTCACATTTTCCACGTTCACCGAATTAGACTTCATTGTCAATTGCCTACATTCGTGCATCCAAACGAAAATGTTTGATAAAATGAAATGCACAATATAGGATCCGCCACTGAAACTTCTGGTACTTGTTCTCTGAATGCTTCATTCAAATGAAGATGTACGATCTTTCTTAGTAGCCCCTCAGATTTTATCTTCAAGTTTTCTAGACTCCAAGGCAAGACTGGTTTCAGGTGGAATGTAAATTGTACGTAAAATCTTGCCATTATACCTACATACATGCGAGAGC
Source organism: Eumerus sabulonum (assembly GCA_951905685.1). Lineage (NCBI taxonomy): Eukaryota > Metazoa > Arthropoda > Insecta > Diptera > Syrphidae > Eumerus > Eumerus sabulonum. Next base: position 196,216,247 of record OX645060.1, read on the forward strand.
ACCGTGGCGCAGTGGGTAGTGTGTTGACCTCTGACGCCGATGACACGGGATCGAATCCCGACACAGCCATGTCATCGAACGTGTTTTCACGGTGTTTCTCCTCAGCGGAGTTCTGACAAAACCCCCTGTAGTAAAATTGTCATGAAAAGCTTCTCGAAATTCGCCGTTCGGAACCGGCTATAAGCTGTAGGTCCCTTTCACCTATGGGAAAATTAAATCACACACAACATGGGTGGTTGGGAAGCTCGGCTAAGGTCCTTCATGGACTGTAACGCCAACATACATACATACATACATGCGAGTGTATGCGTTAAGCATCTTACCCAACTTAAATCATATGCTTGCTTTCAAAATTCAAGTGTCCTCATTAGATGTCTCTTTGTTCGAGAAAGTCGTTGACAACTAGTCAGAAACATTTACAATTAATCTTGGTAACTCAATGTGAGATAAAACATTCAACATTCTCGATACCGTGAATCAAAGCACTGAAATAATCATGGTCCTCGTGCCCATGCCATATCTCCATTAATAATCCACAACGTTTGATGTCACCGTCCGGATGAGTTCACAACGAAATAGTGACTCGTTTGCCTGGTAATAAATTTCATTCTCAGCTAATTATTACTTTACTGCCTTCCGTTGCATCTAATTAAATTTCAAATCACACTGCCAATACAATCTGATACATGTGCATCTATGAAATGAGTGCAACATATGTGAAATACATATATTCAGAAGATTTCTGACTAGTGTCCAAAAATATGATCACTTCGTTGACATTTCATTATTTCACTCTAAACAGAGCAAAGCTGCTTCTTACGCGTCCACCACCTCGTGACACACGTCCGTTTCGATTAAGACACATTGCAAAAGGATATCCACTCTCTATCAACGAGCGAACGCCTCACTATCCCACCTACTCGTGCACAGTCGCGCTGACCTCATTTTCGAGATACCAAAATTAACATGGAAATGCAAATTGTATAAGTGTTTTGCAAAATTTTCGGAAAATTTTGCATTTTCAAAGGAAATTTTCATTTTACTTGTAACCGTAGACATCGTATGCCGACGGAATTGGGAGCATGAACGGCAATGATCATAAAATTGCATTAATATTGAATTTTCATGAAAATTGTTTCCGCTTGCTCGCTTTCTGGACGAATTATTGCATTCATCGGATACGAAATGCTTCGTACACAAGTGGATTTTGTTATTTTCGGATTTTTGAATTTGATTTGTCAGCGCTTTTGAGTACATGAATAAATGAGCTGACTGAGCTGCCTTGTTCCCTGAGTCATGTGACTAAAAATAAGCAAGACGTCTTTTTTGTTGATGTTGCTGGAAAAATACTGGCGACAAACAATGTATTAAAAAGTGAATTTATAGGTTTTCCTAAAAAAACTCCATTTTGCTGTCCTCGATCTGGTTTAATGGCTTCTGAGTACTCAGTGGGAGGTGAACTGACAAGGTTTTCATGCTTCTTGAGCATGCCTCTCATGAAGATCAGAGAAAGTGAAAATTACGATCAAGACAGGATCGACAAGATGCGATCATTCTACAAATATCGAAATCTCTAAAGTCCTTTAAAATATATTCCCCGATCAAAAGCCCCTGAGCATAGCTAAGATCGTTTTTCTTTCCTTGTTCTGTCAATGATCAGTGAGTAACAAAAACGTTTGTCTTCTGTAAGTTTTGGACCGAACGATGACAATTTTAAGAGTATACCTCAAGGGCCCCCAAAAGACCTATAAAAATTATAAATACCGTGAAATGAAGGCGTATTTTTTTAGATTTTATGAGTGTTCTAAAAAATGCCCTCGACGCCTGTCTCCGATAAATCCATCAACATATTCTAGTCGTGCTAGATCATCGTGACACCAATAAACTAGTCAACCTCAAAACATGCTTTTTGATCTTTCAGTTTTCCTTTGTGACATCTTGTACATTTTTAAATTAATTCATTTGTGTCATCTAATTATAGGAGGATGCAAATCGTGGTAAACCGAATTGGGAACACCTCTCGGATGATCTGCATGTTCTTATAACAGTAGAAGATACTGAAAATCGAGCAACTATCAAGCTACAACAAGCCGTTGCCGAAGTTCAGAAATTGCTAGTTCCGGTAAGCGATGCCAGTATATTCATTTCTCTAAAACTAAACTTTTTTCCAGCTGTATTAATCAAAGTATTACATAATAATAAAATTAATCGTAATTCCTCTTTAATTTAACTATTGCTGCTTTATAATAAAACAAACCACAAAATCTAATTTTTTATTTTCTTTGTTTTGTGTAAGAACAATTTAATTGATATTTACGTTTACTATATAATAAGTGCGTGTAAGTGCGATGAACTCTGTCGGAATTTATCACAGAAATACACAAATAGATAGAAGAAACAAAGTTAAATAATACATTGGATTAATACACAATTAATAATTTTATTAAAACATTTTTATTTCTGATGTACATACTAACAGCAAGCTGAAGGCGAAGATGAACTTAAAAAACGACAACTCATGGAATTAGCTATTATTAACGGCACATATAGAGATACAACTGCGAAGTCAGCCGCTGCAGGTACGTCCTTCAAAATAATTTTCCTTCCAAACTTACCCCTAAAAAAAAAAAAAAAAAAAAAAATTTGAAAAGCTAAATAAAATAAATAAAACCAAAAAGACAAAACTGTCTATTAAATCGTTCTAACCCCGTAATTAACTATATTAAATCTGTGAATTTTGTTTTTAACGAAATCTTCAACGCATTTTCTATACAGAATATCTAAAGTAACCAAAATCATTAATTTCGAGAAAATCTATTAAATATTTCAGCTGAGGAAGAATGGCGTCGTGTGGTTGCTGCATCAGCTGAAAGTCGTTTGTTACCAGCCGCGATTCCCGGTTTAGCGCAACAGATTCGTGCTCCAACGGCAACACCACTCGGTGCGCCCATCATTCGAATGACAGTACCAACATCAGCGGCTAGTATAATACCTGGTCAGGGACAACCCGGTCTTGAGCATGCTGCGCATGGTATGATCTTTGCCCCGTTCGGTGATTACAATTACGCGGCGGCGTTAGGCAACCCTTTACTCACGGACTACACAGATCATAGCGGTGGGTTATTTGCTAGATAAATTAAACTAAACAAATAAAAAAAAACAAATTATTAAAAACAAAAACAATTAAAATGCTACAAATAATTTTAAGTTTAAAATGCAAAAATAATACCAAAAGATGAGAAAGCAAAAACATAATAAGTAACACACTATTAATATTTTTCTATTAAATTTTATATAGAAAATATTGAAAGAAAAAATTAATTGAAGAGAAATCAGAGGGAAAATAATCATATAATAAATAGGTGTTTGTGTCTTCTAGAAACAAAAACAAAATCGAATTTTATTTACTTACTGCAGCCATCCGATTGCTTGAAATTAATACCCGCGAATAATATTTTAAAATAAATTTGCATTTAAATATTGGCTTAAAGTAAAAACTGATTAACTACAGTATTTAAAAATTAAAATGAAACAAAAAATATTGATAAAAAACAGAACAGCCGCGTATTTCATCGATTTTTTTCTCTATTTATATTTATTTAAATTATTTATATGGAGTCTACCTTTTTTGTCTAATTCATCACTACCGATTTTCTTTTCAACATATTCTTGTTGTGCCATTATCTCGTTGAAAAATCCCAAGGTTTACAACTGAGAAAATATGACCGTTATTTACATGTAAAAGGAAAATCATAGAATTTTGCAATTCCTGTTTTTTATTTTTTGTTTTGTTTATAATGTTGACTCTAATTTTTAAACGTTTCCATTTTTTTATTTTATAAAAAATAAAAAAATCTACACAAGCTATGGCTATCGTTATTTCCTGTTTACAAAATTTATTTTATATTGTAAAATTTAAAAACCTATTTCAAGTCGATACAATGGGGCACGGGAATAGTAAACACTTTTCAATACTTGCATATTTAGGGTACTTACCAAATGCCTAACTGCAAGTTTACTAAACATCTAACTAAAAGCAGCACGTCACGCTTATATTACAAACTAATAAATTAAATTAAAAAAAATAATAGAATCCAAAAGAGCGACTCTCAAATTTGATCATTTCATGATTTTATTTTTAGTTAATACCAAGCAACTCTATACATATATGTATTGACACAGTTTAGGTAAAGAATGATTTCAGTATTATTTCATTTTTGTTGTTTTTTCAAATTAAAATTTATGGATTTATTTCTTTAAATATGTTCATCGAAATAACGCAGCAAAAAATATGAATTAAATGTGACCAACAAAACATGGACTTTTGTTTATAGATTCTCAATTTGGATGTACCATTGAGGCTTTCAACTTTTTATTTTTATAGTATTTATTTATTTTTATTTCTTTAATTAAATGAACAACTTGATTGCTTACTTGATAGGTAAAAATTATTAATAGATATAGCATTTAAAACCTAAACTATGGCAGAAAAGTTTGGACTTAGAAATAACAAAATTAATATTTTTTCTTACGAGTAAAGTAAAATTCATACATTCTTATTTAATTGTTAATACTATCGGTTATTTTTATATAAGTACTGAATTTAAAAAAAATTGAATTTGAATTTGAAGAAATGCAATCCCTTAGCTATCCCAACCTGTTTGACAATTCTTTGCCACATATATTTAGAATTAAAAAAAACAAGCATTTCACGGATTAGTTCATGCAAAGCCAAACTTTTTTCGTCTTTAGTGGTAGATTATAATTAAAAAAAAAAAACACGTTATATAAGCACATAATTAGCATTTTATTTATTTTAATAAATAGTCTTTAAAATTCAAATACAAAAAAAAAATAAAAAACAGAAACAATGTCTTAAATAAAAACCTGGTCAGATTTGGAGCTCGCTTTCTTTTCCATTTAACAACTCACACGTACTGCGATTTTTTACGATCCTAAATTTTGTTATATCTGTTTGACTGTTTAAAAATAAATAAATAAATAAATCATGTTTATATAATAATTTTTCCAGTTGGTCGATATTTGCATGCTGGCTCCGTCTTTTGAATTTATTATTTAGTTAGATGTGCAAGTAACATCTGTTTTAATTAAAACTGAATGTTTGAGCGGATGGTATTACAGCAAGGACTATTATTATTATTTTTTTTTTTTGCAATAGATGAAAATAGTATCTGAATTTATATAATCGATTTTCATTTTTTCATAGAATTGATTACGAGAATATTTTTATTAGGTTTGTTAGCTTAGAGTCATAGGAAACCAACAAGATTTATATTTGTACATTTTTGTACGTATTTATATTTCTATCTTTTTAAAAGAATTCGTCACAATTTTTTTTTAAGTATTTGTTAAATAAATAAAAGGAAATACTCACGTGAAGTACATAGTACAATCGTACAAGAAAACACACAGTTTTTTTTTTTTAATTTTATTTAAAACAATCATGCGTAGAAGTAGTTTTTTGTTTTATTTTTCATTTTGTATTTAATGTAAATATATGGAATTTCAGTTATAATTTATAATTTCGCGGAATAATAAGTGATTTTCTATCCAGTGGTAGAATGTAGTTTAAAATAGCATGTATGAAGATATAATGTATCTTAATAATATGAGTATATTCTAGTTTACACTTTGTCGTTGATTTTGTTTCGTTCGCTTCAAGTTAAACAAAAAGTTACAAATTCGAGAGCTGTTTGTACTTTATCTTCTTTAATAATTAGTATTGCTTTCGGTGTTGGGTTTTAATTTAAAAGCGCCCATTTTTATATTTCCTTACCAATATGATCACTTGATGAGCTTTCTAGTTTATGCTGTTCTTTTGTTGTTAGAGACTATTTTTTTTATCAATAATAAGTTGCTGCTCACTAAGACGAAACAGGATTAATTGCTTTTTAAATAATTAATTGCTTATTAAATAATTACTATAAAATTACGTTTCGTAACGTTATTTTTACAATCGGTTGTTTTAATTTTTATGAAAAAATAGAGTTGCGTTTGAGGAAATATTTTTCTTTTTTTAGAATTTCTTCGATTTTGTTGGACAAAAAGCATGATTTGAGTCGCAATATAAGCAAAACAAAAAAAAAACAGTGCCATTCGCTTAATAGCATCTTTAATTACCAAAACATTAATACCAGTCTTACATTGTTTTTTTTTTTTTTTGTTTTTTTGTTGTAACAAATAAGTCTATACTTTTTTTAATTTTTAATTGGCTCTTTAATCTTACTGATCTTGTTTTCTTCTTGCTCAGCAGGATTGCGGGTTGAATCAAAATGGTGCTTTATATATTAAAATAAAAATGTTTTTACTTCATTATTCAATTTCTACATTTTAGTTAATTCTATTATCCTTAATAAAATATAATGCAATTTATTTACCAGTTAAATACAGGCTCGCCGAATTCCGTCCATTATGATATAGTTGCTAGTCAGGCAGTGTTTTTAACTTTTATTTTCAAAAACAAAAAAAAAACACAAACCGCATGTTTTTGTATTTGACACTAACAATCATTTAGAGAATGACACTATATCCTGGTATAAAATCACTTATTTAACGTCTACAAAAAATGCGATAAAATGAAAATGAAAAGTTCATTCCAAAGAATCAATATTTAAAAAAAAAATTGAAAACAATCAACAAAACCGGCCATTGTAGGAAACAAAAAAAAAAAAAAAACAAATCTGATTAAATGAAGCGTAAATCGATTCGATTGTTGGTATTTCTATTTATAAATAATTTTTATTATACATACATATATACATTTAAATATCTATTATTAAATAAATATTTTATTTAAAACAAAATCATACAGTTTGTAGAAAACAGATTTTCATAAAAATGTACATTTAATTTTATATTAGGAGCACTTAAACAACACCGACGTTTTTCTAACAGAGAACATCCATATCAAAGGGCTGGGGTCTCTCATAAGCCACCAAATTTTATAGAAATTAATTAAAGCAATTTTTTTCTTACCATGCAATACAAAGAACAAATAACTCATTTTACATCGGAGCTTATCATATTACTATACATTAGAAAACGTAAATCAAACGTAAAACAAAAACAAAAAAAAGAAAAAACTACAGAATAATAAACAAAATTAAATCGTGATGTTGCAATCAACATAGAACAAAAACGCGTTGCCTCCCAAAAAACAAAAATAAAACCCACTGAGATAGATGAGAGACCCTTTGCAACAATGAAATATATGTCAACTCTTAATGTCTTTTGAATTTTCAGCCCACAGGTTAGTTTGTTTTATAGATACTTAGATACTTATATATATGTCTTTTTTTAGTCTAAAATTAAATTTGTATTTATAAGTGATACTACAATAAATAGGATTGGTTTATACATAAACAAATGAATCAGTCCTCTGTAGCAATTTTTTTTTTTTTCGTATTTATAGTTTTACTTAATGTTGTTAGATAAATTTAACTTTTGTTGCAAAAAAAAAATCAAGCAAAAACGTTAGAATAGTTATTGTTAGAACCAAAAGCTAAATATACGGAAGGAAAAGAGCAGAGACAGAAACATCTCTTTGAAGAAAAATATATAAAATATATTGTTTCAATGTTGACTTGTGCCTTTGTGAAAGAATTTTTTTTTTTTTTTATATATATACATGCATATATGTATATATACGTTTTCTTCTTAGACGGTAAGATTATTTTTATACTCTACAACAATAGTGAGAAAATATTTTTCTTATATGTATAATAAAAGCCATAGATAAATTAAAAGCCCCTTCATGTAGCAATCAAGATACAACAAAACACAGATATTCTTATTTGTTAAACTACATTCAAGTGTTAATGTAAAATAGAATAATTTTTAGCGATTTTTGTTTTTCACGACTGCAAAAGGGAAACAATCTGAAGTAATCATACATTTTTGTGTTTTTTATTTTTTTTTAAATTTTTTTACCACAAACAGCTTATTTAATCGATTTAATTCGATATAAAACGTATACATATACATATTTACCAATAAATATATAAATAAATAAAGATCGATGATTGTTATATCAAAATTACAAATGAAATTGTTTTTATTCATTTTCGTAAAATACAAAATAAATCATTACTTAACGTTCTTATTTTTTTAGTTCCTTTTTCCTTTTTCATATTATTGAATTTGTTTTGTTTACCTATTTCACCTTTTCGAATAATTCTTTCAAAATTTACTAATTCGGAGCAAAACAAATCCATTTTCCTCTTTCTATTTAATATAAAAAAAAAACTGATACGTTATTTATATATCGCTAAAAAGTTATTTCATTCATCTCTATTAACGCTAAAAAAATATCCACATTCCGTTTCTTTTTTTTGTAATAATCTTGACCTATCGCTAAAAATCAAATTAAACCAACAGCGGTTAAAAAGCATTGGGTCATTGATATCATAAATAAAACTTTCAACATATGTATACATTTCTCAATAAACAAAACAAAAAACATTTTAATATTATTAAGTGCTTAAGAACAATCTTTTAACACTGGTAATGGGTTAGGAATAACTTAATAACTTACTGTATACTCGTACATTAGAAAAGAATGGAAACCTAAAAAACAATAGATAAAACACACACTTTGCATTACATTGCTTTTTTCTTTAATAAAAAAATATAAGTAATTTAATGTATTTGAATAAGCAAATCGTTATCCTAATCTAACAAGCCACATAAAGCACATTTCTTAGTCAATAATACAAAATTATAAATAGAAGAATTTTATAACCAAATGTCTGTTAACTATAATACAATACCAAATAGAGTAGAGCAAAAAATTGTTTGAAATATCTCTGCACATATACTTTACTTAAAATAACATTTAATTTCTGTACAAATTCTGTTTAATTAAATGCAATTATATATTTGTCACTTTTGTATCTCATCCAATTCTCATTGTAAATTAATTGATTACATGCACAATCAGTTAATCTACATAACATTAAGTAATTTATTAATTCTATCTGTATATGCAAGAATCTAAAAACTAAATGTTTCTCATAGTACTGTTTATACATTTTTATTTTCTTACAAATAATACCGCAATATAAATATACATATATAAACATATTTATATGGATAATTTTGCTAAATTTAACTAACCAAAGGCCAAGTTAACTAAACAACATCTTTTTATATATACATACAAATAATTTGATATTTATTACATGAGATTAAAACCGAAACAAAAAAAAAAAAAAAAACGGGAAATTAGTCTCAAGGCGTTTTCTTTAAAAGCTATGATAGTTTAATTAATTTAAAAATAAACTACACTCGCGTTGTTAAAAAGAAATTGAAATACTTTCTAATAAATAGATTTAACATTTCAGTGTTTAATTGTCAAACGATTAAAAACGATATATAGAATAAATTGTAAGAGCCTATTTGTGTCAACTAATTTTAACATGTAACTAAAAACCAAAAATATATATATACCGTTAAGGTAATTACAATAACAACTGTAATATAATATATTTCTGATTTTCATATCTTCAAACACAAGTTTACTATTTGTGAAGACAATTAAACATGAGATATGTTTTATCTATTTAATTTAAGTAAAACTATAAATTAATTTTATAAAATTCCGTATATAACTGCAATGCCTGCATGAGTTTATATTTCATCAGATTCAAATTAAGTCATGAACTACCCTACCACGGATAAATAACAAAAATCCGTATTGCATGTTTATTTCATGCCTAACTACTCTTAAATTCATTTACGTTCACGCGTACTTTTTTGACTATCTGTATTATAGATAGTGTTTTTTTTTTTTTTTTTTTTTTTTTTTTTTCAACAATTAATATGGACGTTGGCGTCTAATCTATATTGATTACTCGTTTTCTATTTGAGTAGATTTCAAAAACGATACATATATACAGGGTGCCCCACGAGCAGTGTGCCAATAAGCTAGAGCGTGTAGGTCTGGTCACGACAAGAAAAAAATCGCCCCGGTTAGGCGGGAGGGGCAATTTTCTAAAAAATTGACTTAATTTGGAAAAAAAATTATTAAAAATCAACGGTTACATCCACAATGCCGTGATATACATTTTTGTAAAGCCAGAAACCTCTTCTTACGTTCTGTTTTTGAACCAAGCTGTTTTAAGGAATAGTTTCGAGAAATTAATTTTCAAAATCAGAATTTAAAAAAAAAATAAATTTTTCGAACAAATTTTTTTTCGAAACTATTTTTTTTTTTCGAGAATTCGTTTCTCTCATTTATTTTTAGTTAATTAAAAAAAAAACCCAAACCACTTTTTTCTTAAAAAAGAAAATATATTTTTGTTTTTTTTTTGTTTTTTGGTTTTAACACGGCTGAACTTGTAGGCAAATTAATATATGAAACATTGACCTATTTTTTTATAATTTTTACAAAATTCGGAGTTTTATGAGGATACAATAAAATGACACAGTTTGGAGTAGTCCTGGATTAATCCTCTTTTTTCATTGATAACGCCTGAAAACTGACCTACCAATTTCGTCTGGGTCCGCCCACCGTCGATGGGCATCGCATTTTAAAAAAAAAAACATTTCCAAATGGGATGTTAACTCATCAACACATTAAGATGTCAAACTCATACTCTCGAGATGAATTGACGGGCATGCACTTCTGCTACGGTTAAGCTAAAGATATCCCAATCGGAAGTGTCCCAGTCTTAGCATGTTTTCAAGAATCCACCGATCGACATCTGCGAGAGCACGGAGTGCTAGAGAAGCTACAGATGAATCAGCAACCTTAGATGAAAGAATTTTGGATTTGGTCCGACGTAATCCCTCCCTTAGTATTAGGAGGATAGCTATTATGCTTGGAGTGCCCAAATGTTTCATACATTAATTTGCCTACAAGTCCAGTTAATTTCAATTAATTTCACATTTTTGAGTCCGGTTTTCTGTTTTTAAGTAAAAACTAATGAGAAATGAATTCTTGAAAAATAATTATTACTTAATTACATACAATTTTGAAAAAAAATTTGTTCGAATTTTTTTTTTTTTTCAAAATTTTGAGTTTGAAAATCAATTTCTCAAAAACTATTCCCTAAAACTGTTTCCTTTAAAAACAAGATAAAAGAAGAGGTTTCTGGCTTTAAAAAAAAGTGTATCGCGGCATTGTGGATGTAACCGTTGATTTTTAATATTTTTTTTTTTACCAAATTAAGTAATTTTTTTAGAAAATTGCCCCTCCCGCCTAAACGGGGGGAATAGACCCATACGATTTTTTCCTTGTCTTGGCCAGACCTACACGCCCTAGCTTTTTGGCACACTGCTCGTGGGGCACCCTGTATATGTAAAAGTTGATCGAAACATAAAATTCTTTCAGAATTCAGAAATGTTTCTTTCCCATACTTATGCCAAATGTAGTTCTTCAGCGTTTCCATCAATTTGACAAACTCATGTTCGCATTTATTCTCATTAAATATATATATATGTATATCTTAAAAACCAACTTAACATTATTTCGATAAAGAATTTCTACTAACTCTAACATATTTGTTTATTTCTATATTTTTTTACATGCTAACCAACGTGGTGCCATGGTAGATGATCTAACACTGAACGTTAAAAAAAAAATAAGTTGAAGCGATTGAGAAATTGTTATGTGCAAGACAACAACCAAAAACCAAAATCTCTTTTATCACTAACTCATAACTGGATATATAAGCTCGAACAACTATCTTTTCCCAAAAAAAAAAAAAAAAAAAAAAAAAAAAACAACAAAACAAATCGTGAATGATTTTAAAGTTAAAAATCAATAGTCAAATCCATGTATATGTGCACAGTACATCTCCCAATCATCATATGCTTCCTTTACTCTCTGTCTATGTTTTGTGTTACACATAAACAATAAAAACTAAAACTTCTGCTAACATGATCCCTATGAAAAATAAACAAAACAAATATCAAATAAAAGGAAATGCAACTCATCCGAGTTGGATAAGGACTAAAAAAATACGAACAGAAAATAATAAAAGAACAATCTCAATGCACGGACTCTCATCTCCCACAGCGGCCGTCAGCAACAGCCACAAGCCATTTTTTCGGATGCACAATACAAAAAAAAAAAGTTATTTTTTTACATTTGAAATGTAAGTACATTAAGGATACGTTTATGAGTAAATATATTTTTATTCACGTAGACAAATTAAAATTTATATAAACGTCTATCAGTTTTTAATCATTTTTAGCAACACGTAAAGTACATTTTTTGTTTGTACTATTGGTTTTTTCAATATGACATTTTATTTAGCTAATATCGGTTTGTTAAAAACAACAAGTAACAAAGCACAAAATTTTGCGAATAAAATATTGGAAGAAAATTACAAAACAAAAAAATGATTTAATCAACCGCCATATTTAGCTATAAATTTAGTAGTTTTTTTTTTTCATTGTTTAAATAATAGTTAAAAATGTTTTTTTTTTTAATTGTATTGTATTTATGAACCACAAGCATCATTTGCAAACGAACAAATGCGACATAAAAGAAACATAGGAACAGTTATTTGCTAGATTATATAGAATATTTAAAAAAAAAAAAAAAGGAGCAGCTTATGGAATAGGGGAAAGAATGTTGGGATAAAGCTGTGAACGAAAAGGGACGATTTGTAAACCGACGAAGCTTGAGGCTATCAGTAAATCTCGAGATGTTTAGATTTATACTATTTGCTTGTTCGTCTCTGCCATTAAGTTGTTCAAACTGTGTCGACATGGCAAAAAATCTCTTGCATACCCCAAATGGGGCATTCGTTACACTTTATTAATATCCTTGAACGAATATGTATATTTATAGCTATTACCTCAACTTTTACTGTGCCATCATGGCCCTTTATTATTGCTACGAATACTTTGTGAAAGACGAAAAAACGTCTCTTCGCAACTCGAATTCATTGGTTGTTAATCAGTAACTGATTTATTCGATTTTAGACCTACTCTGATGGGCAGAAGTATTCGTAATGTGATGTTACTAACAATAAAAAGAGGAAAAGACAAGTTAAAAAAGTTATTATTTGGAAAACGTTTTTTTATCTTATAGAGAAAGATATATACAACAAATTAAATAAAATTCATTACAAAAACAAACAGTAGCAATAAAAGTAACTAAACAATTGAGAATTTGGTTGGACAAAAGTATTCGTAATTTTATGTTAATTTAAAACACACTTTTAATTATTTAAAATTTAGTAGTTGGTTGAATTGCCTTTTGGCTTAATAACAGTCTATTTGCTTGCAGTCTAGTTGACAAGGAATGTATCAACTTTTTGGTGAAGTCAGTACCTATTTTTGCCTATTCTTCCTGTAGCAAGTCTATAAGTTGCTGTTTAGACGTTATGTTGTGTTGTTGCACCCGTTTATCCAACATATCCCGTAGATGCTCTATAGAATTGAGATCTGGTGATTGAGGTGGTATTTTCAAGGTATGAGGAGTGTTATATAATATCCACGATCGAACCATTTCAGCAGTGTGCCCTGGGTCGCTATCTTGCTGAAAGTAAAAATCGTTGCTCAGATGTAAATCATTATCACTGATCTTTAAATTTTCCTTCAAGATCTTAAGGTATACTTCTATTTTCATGATTTCGTCGATGAATACAAGCGTCCCTACACCAGAAGCTGCCCTAAATCCCCATACCATGACTCCACCACCACCATGTTTGACAGTTGGCTGAACATTTTTTTTTTATCTAATTCGGTGCCTGCTTTCCTCCAAGTCGAAACTCGTCCATCCGATCGGTAAACACTAAATTTACCCTCATCGAAGAACAGAACTTTCTCCCAAAACGATTTTGGTTTGCCCGAGAATTCTTTTGAAAAATCCAGTCCCCTCCTTTTGTTCTTACTTACTTACTTATCAGGACTGCGATCCATGGAGGATCTGAGCCTGAGCTATAGCTGCCTTCCATCCTTGACGGTCCCGGGCACGCTGCTTCCAGTTGTCAATACCAAGATGTCTTACATCCGCGATTACTTGGTCTTTATACCGGAGGTTCGGTCTTCCTCTTCTTCTCGAACCAGGAGGCTCGGAGTCGAAGACCCTCTTAGCTGGAGCGTTGATGTCCATGCGCTCGATGTGGCCGAGCCGATCTTTGCCTTCCCGGCTACATCCTCATCTTTGTACAGCTCGTAGAGTTCGCGGTTGTGTCTTCTCCTCCATTCACCTTCCTCACAGACCAAATATCCGGCTCAGAATTTTTCTTTCGAAAGAACCCAAAATCAGCTCCGCTGTCCTGCTTATCGTCCAGCTTTCGGCTCCGTACAGCAAGACTGGCAGAATGAGCGTTTTGTAAAGCATGACTTTGGTCTTTCGAGTGAGGAGTTTTGACCTCAGTTGTTTGGACAAGCCGAAGTAGCAGCGGTTGCCAAGGGCGATTCTATGCCGGATCTCCACTGTGGTGTCATTTGTGGAATTTACGTTTGCCCCGAGGTAGACAAACTCCTTAACTACCTCGAAATTGTAGCTGTCAATTGTTATATTTTGTCCCAGGTGGTGAGCGACGGGACAAAATATATACATGCTGTCAAGCAAAACCAATCCGTCGCTCACCACCTCCTTTTGTTCACCTTAGTAATAAAGGGCTTACCTCTGCAAGTTCTAGCCCTAAACCCCTCATTTCTGAGTACTGTTCGGACTGTTCGAGGGTCAACCTATGTTCGGGAGGTCTCTTTTATTTCTGAGGCAATTTTGGAGGACGGTATCTTAGGTCCCTTCTTTATCATTCAAAAAATTTTCCTCTTATCTCTCAATGTCAGTTTATTCGGACGACCACTCCTAGGCTTTTATTTAAGTCCGATGAATTTTTCAAACGTTTTGTAATATCATATGCAGTTGCGTAACACTTTTTCACTATGTCACTAATTTTTTTTTTCCTGATCTTTCGCTCTTCAGAAGTAGTTTCTTTACTTTTACGTACCATCCTGCTCATATCAGTAAATTGTACTTTGCTGTATCATAGCATATTTAAAAGTTTAAAATATACTCGTTCAAGCATTGTATTTTGTTATTGTGTTTGGAAATATTGTGTGCTATTTAGAAATTACGAATACTTTTGTCCAACCAAATTCTCCATTGTTTAATTACTTTTATTGCTACTGTTTGTTTTCGTTATGGAATTTATTCTGAGTTTTATATAATTTGTTGTAAGATGTATACGACTCTATAAGATATGAAAAACGTTTTCCAAATAATAACTTTTTAAAAGTGTTTTTTCCGCTTTTAATTGTTAGTAACACCACATTACGCATACTTTTGTCCATCAGTGTATGTATGTAGCTTAAATACGAAAAGCATGCCCACATTTTCCTTTACTTCACTCCAACCCCAGGACATTTTTTTCCTTTAAGCAGCTGTACATTTTTATTTTTTTTATTTTTTTATTTTTTATTTTATATGTACAATCAGCATTGGCCTCCTTAACACAATATCATTGTAAATTAACATTTATCGTTCCAAAATAAAATAAATTCTTCATCGTAATGTAAAACTACAATTTACAAAATGTCTATCATCGATTAAAAGGAAAATAATACCATCGCCATTTCATTTAGTATATAGTTTGTTTTTCATTTGCGTTATAATTAAGTATAAATATTATATGTTATATTGAATTAAATTAAAAAAAAAAAAAAAAAAAAAAAAAATGGAAAACAAAAATAATAGAAAACGTGCCTTACGAGTTATGCAAACATATACTATAAGTAACTTATATTTAAAAAAATTATTGTCCGTAGTATTTCACTTATCTTCCACTAAATAAAAAACAAAATAGCAAGCTAGATACTGCTACAAAAAAATAGTGTTTGAAAAATAATAGCTTGTGTCTCTTAATATTTATGAACTTTAATTTAATAGTTGATTTTAATTGATCTATATTCATATTCATCTTATGTGCAATTGATTGTTGTAATATACATATATACATATTTTTTTCTGATATACATACACCATATAAATATATATACACACCTTTTTTTTTTTAATGAGAAAAGTGCATTATATCTATATTATACACATAATATCTATCCGATTGTATGTATTTCGTTTATATTTTATGATTAAAGAATGGGAAGAAGAAAGATGTATACTTCATAAGTGGAATTTTTGCAATTGTATCTTTCCAAGAACAAACCAATCAAAATATAATTTAAAAGTATCTTCTTATCTTCTTATGCAATTGATAAGGTTGATAGTAATTATTGTTGTGTTTTTTTTTTTTTATATTATATTATATATAGAATATTTTATCTCGTAGAAATCTTGTCTTCAAAATGAACAGAAAACAAATTTAGATTTTTTATCTGTCATGTTACATTTATTTGTTTATGTTCGACCATACACAACGCAACTTTATCTAAATTTTGTGTAACAAGGAAAACAATTTAAAAAAAAATTGAGAAATAATTTCTGATATTTTTTTTGAATTAGTTGTTACGATGCACAATGCAAATGAAAAAAAAAAAAAAGGAAAAAATAATAAAATTAGTATGCGACGATGAAAAAAGTGAAATAAACTAAAATGTAAGCAATTACGTGAAATACTTGAATCTAATAAACATTTTTAATGAGTTTAATTCGGTCTTTTATTTTCCTATTAGGGAATGCATTACCGGGATGCCGAAAACCGGGATAGCGTTCAAATTTTCGCCGGTATTAATACCGGTATTCACCTTAAAAATACCGTATTTTCGGCATTGGGAACATTAGCGCTAGTTGATACACGTTACACGGAAGCTTGATTCGGGGAATCTCCAATTTTCTTAGAATCAAATGAGATCCCGTCCACTGTCTGTAGCTCAAGGCTGTTAGTTCAGTGCGCTGTGTTTTTTTCAGTACGTAGACACGAATTGAGAGTAAAAGTTGTTAGTTTTGTGCTTGTGCAATAATTAATATATGTACATATGTACTGGGCAAGGAGGACATATTTGAGTCGATCATAGGAAAGCATAGCCTCCATAACACCACATCCGACAACGGATTAAGGCTAATCGATTTCCTAGCGGGGCGATCCTCCTTGTAGCAAGCACGCGATTCCCCCATCTCAACATCCACAAGGGTACCTGGCGGTCTTGTGATCAATCGACCACCAACCAGATTGTTCATATTACGATCGACGCCAGACACTCCTCCTGTATTCTCGACGTACGAACCTTCCGAGTGCCAACATCGACTCGGACCACTACCTTGTTGTAGCCAAGGTACGAATGAGGATATCAAGAATGCTTAGGAGTCGAGTAGGACTACGTAAGTTTGACGTTGGAAAGCTACAATCGCAAGAGACTGCCAGAATCTTTGCCGATCGTGTCTCCTCAAAGCTCTCTCAAAATCCGCCCACAGCAGCGCAAACAAGAGAGCAGGAATGGGCGCATTGCCAAAGCGCCGTCAGAGGTGCTGGGTTTCAAAATGCCACCACCTAGAAACCCCTGGTTCGATGAACAATGCTAACAAGCCCATACAGAAAAACAAGAGGCTTATAAGGCCATGCTGCAACGACGGACGAGAGCTGCTCGCGAAATCTATGAGCAGAAGAGAAGAGAGGAGCACACGCTTTTCAGAAGAAAGAAGAGAGAGCACGGAAAGCGTGAGATCGAGGAGATGGGGAGATGCTTCCGCAGGAATGACGCCCGTAAGTTTTACAACAAGGTAAAACGAACATGCCATGGCTACAAAGCCAGAGTGGCGGCCTGCAGGGATGAAAATGGAGAACTGGTAGTAGAGTCGCAGTCGATGCTGAGGATTTGGAAAGACCACTTCTGCAGACTGTATAACGGCGATGATAGACAAGATACCGCTGTCAGGCAGAACGAGCCATTCGCAATGGACCACGAAGTAACAGAATTCAGTCCACCCGACCTAGACGAAGTCAAAATGGCGATATCTTAAGTCTAATAAAGTCGCGGGCGCAGACGGCCTGTCTGCTGAGCTTTTTAAGGCGGCTGGAGATGAGCTGGTGAGGTGCATGCACCATCTCATTTGCAAGGTATGGTCGGAGGAAAGCATGCCCGACGAATGGTATCTCAGCATCGTTTGCCCGGTCCATAAGAAAGAAGACCCCTATAACTGCGCCAACTATAGGGGAATAAGTCTCCTTAACATCGCATATAAGATCTTCTCTGCCGTATTGTGTGAACGCCCGAAACCGTTTGTGGGTAACCTGATCGGCTCTTATCAGTGTGGCTTCAGGCCAGGTAAATCCACAATAGACCAAATATTAAGCCACGGTAGATCTTGGAGAAGACCCAGGAATAAAAAATCGACACTCACCACCTCTTTGTCGATTTCAAGGCTGCATATGGCAGCGTGTATAGAGATGAGCTATATAAGGCCATGTCTAGTTTTAACATCCCTGCCAAACTCGTCCGACTGTGCAGGATGACAATGGAGAACTCTCGCTGCTCCATTAAGGTCGGTAATGAGCAAACCGAGACATTTGATGTTAAAAAAGGATTTAGGCAAGGTGGCGTGCTGTCATGCAACTTTTTCAACATCGTGCTCGAAAAGATCGTGCAAGAGTCATTGGCCAACACAGGAGGTACGATTTATTTCAAGTCTACGCAATTGCCTGCGTACGCCGACGACATTGACGTGATTGGACGGACACAGCGAGACGTCAAGGAGGCCTTTGTAAGCATTGAGGTAGAAGCGGCTAAGATGGGTCTCAAGGTTAATGAGGGTAAAACCAAATATCTGCTTTCATCTAAAAGAGACGGTCAACACCGACGTATTGGCCAGAACGTCACCATGGGCGGATATAACTTTGAAGTGGATAAGGAATTCGTCTACCTTGGCTCACTGATGAAATTCTCAATTTTTTAAATTTTTTTAAAATAATACTAATACCGGTAAAAAACCGGTATTACCGGTTCCAAAAGCGAAAATACCGAAATACCGGTATCGACAATTTTTAACGGTATTGCATTCCCTATTTCCTATTGACTGTAGGTCTGGTTGTAATTTTTACATGATGGTAATAAAAGTCGTTAAGGGTAATTCCAATATACTACTGTGGCATGAAAAACTTTGATCGGCTTTACAGTAATTCCTCCCCTGATACAGAGCACTATTGCATGGCCTTCAGGCCTGTTTTGATAGCGGCCATACTGTTGAAGCAAGATGCCTCGGATACACGGACGGATACTCGACGACGACAACGCACGAAAAAGGAACACGATTTGCGAGTATGCTCCTGGAATGTCAGCACCCTGTACACTCCCGGAGCTGCTCATAAACTAGAAAGAATCCGCACGCAGTACAAGGCGGATATTACTACGGTCCAGGAAATACGCTGGATAGGAAACGGTATGATGAGGGGGAAAAATTGCGAAATTTATTACAGCTGTCACAAAAGGTTGCACTTACTGGGATGCGGATTTGTCGTGGGAAAGCGGTTAAGGTCGAAGGTCATCGACTTTAAACCTATAAGTGATCGCCTGGCTGTGCTCCGCATCAGAGGCAGATTTTATAACATCAGCCTTATATGTGCACACGCCCCTACCGACGAGGCTCAAGACCCTATCAAGGAAGACCTCTATCACCTCCTGGACAACGTCTACGGAGCTTGTCCGAAGTACGATGTTAAAATCGTGCTCGGGGGCTTGAACGCCATCATCGGTAAGGAGAACACCCTTGGCGAAGTGATCACCTTCCTCACAGCCTCCACGATACAACAACAGATAACGGCTTCCGACTCCCGGAATTTGCGACAGCTCGTAATGCGGTGTTAAGTAGCACAAGATTCCCTCGTAAGCGAATCCACACAGCTACCTGGCGATCTCCGGACGGTCGAAACGCCAACCAAGTCGACCATGTGCTCATTGACGCAAGGCACTCGTCAATCATCCTGGATGTGCGAACATTCAGAGGGGCAAATGTCGACTCTGACCACTTCCTCGTAGCAGCAAGATTCAGAGCTCGACTGTCCAATGTCAGAAAGCTGCCCCAGCCCATCAGGAGAAGGTTCGACATTGGGCGCCTGAGCACACTGAAGGTTACCGAGCAACCGACGAGGTGTGCAAAAGGCGCTACAGGGGAAAATCAGGGCAGCGCAAGAAGAGTACCGAGCCAGAAGAAGGGAGGAGAAAAAACTACTGCGACAAAAGAAAAGAATCTTCGCAGCCTCCCAGCTCAAGGATTTTCTTTTGTGAAACTCGCGCAGGTTCAAGAGTTTCTATTCTCTTATGATGTGCTATAGACACACAACCTGGACGAAGTGCAGTGGTTTGGGTCGTTGATGTTCGTTAATCTTCAGGGGTGGTTGTCCTAGATAGGACGAGAGCCGACCGAATTCCGCTTTGGTTACTGTCCGTAGTAATTCGTTCAAACACTTTTTTAATATTGCATACGCAGAGGATGAATTTCAGTTGACCATATACTGTGAGTGTTATGCCTGCAGCAGTACGTCTGGTCACTTTCCATTCACAACTGCGTTGCATACTTTTTGTCCGTATGGGAATTACTTTTTCATGACTACCAAGCGAATTTGAACTATAGACCTTCCGCTCGGCGGTCGATGATGTTAACCACTGCACCACGGTCACCCCCATGGACATCGAGGAGTCTAGAGATAAGCATAAAACACGAGCTTTTTACAAGAAAGTCAATGGCCTCGCAGGAGGCTTCAAAAAGGGCACCCAGGCTTGTACTGAATCACATAATATCTTCAAGAGGGCCCCCTGTTTTTAAAGTGGGAGGAGTTGGCAGCAAATTATGGCGTAAATCTGGATATTTCTGTTGATATGCAACTTACTTATCAGGCCATGGATCCATGGAGGATCTGACCCTGGGCTATAGCTGCCTTCCATCCTTGACGGTCCCGGGCACGCTGCTTCCAGTTATCAAGACCAACATGTCTTACTTTCGCGATTACTTGGCCTTTATACCGGAGGTTCGGTCTTCCTCTTCTTCTCGAACCAGGAGGCTCGGAGTCGAAGACCCTCTTAGCTGGAGCGTTGATGTCCATGCGCTCGATGTGGCCGAGCCGATCTTTGCCTTCCCGGCTACATCCTCATCTTTGTACAGCTCGTAGAGTTCGCGGTTGCGTCTTCTCCTCCATTCACCTTCCTCACAGACCAAATATCCGGCGAAGAATTTTTCTTTCGAAAGAACCCAAAATCAGCTCCGCTGTCCTGCTTATCGTCCAGCTTACGGCTCCGTACAGCAAGACTGGCAGAATGAGCGTTTTGTAAAGCATGACTTTGGTCTTTCGAGTGAGGAGTTTTGACCTCAGTTGTTTGGACAAGCCGAAGTAGCAGCGGTTGCCAAGGGCGATTCTATGCCGGATCTCCACTGTGGTGTCATTTGTGGAATTTACCTTTGCCCCGAGGTAGACAAACTCCTTAACTACCTCGAAATTGTAGCTGTCAAATGTTATATTTTGTCCCAGGTGGTGAGCGACGGATTGGTTTTTGCTTGACAGCATGTACTTCGTTTTGTCCTCATTGACCTTGAGGACAACTCGTTTCGCCTGTTCCTCAATCGCCGTGAATGCTTCCACAATGCCACAATGATACCGATATCATCCGCGTATCCTAGCAGCTGGACGGACTTGTAGAAGATAGTGCCTTCCCTGTTGACGCCTGCCCGTCGCACTCTCTGGTCCAGCACCAGGTTGAAGAAGTCACATGACAACGCATCTCGTTGTCATGTGACCTCCTCGGATGAGGAGGCCCTTGGTCGGTTCGAGAGAAAGATTTTGCGCGTGATTTTTGGGCCTGTAAACGCAGACGGGGGATGGAGGAGAAGATTGAACCACGAACTTTACGGGCTGTACAGCGACATGAGCCTAGTCAGGCGTCTACGGATTCAACGCCTAAGATGGCTGACATCACTGCTCCAGCCCGGAGGGTCTTTGAATTCAACTCCGAGGGACGAAGAAGCAGAGGACGGCCGCACTTAAGATGCCGCACACAGGTGGAAGGGGACCTCAGCCAACTGGGTGTGCGGCAATGGAAAATACTAGCAAAAGATCGTGCTAGACGGAGGGGCATGTTGGTTGAGGCCCAGGTTCACCCCGAACTTTAGCGCCCGCTAAGAAGAAGAATAACGAACGACAGGACAAAGTTGGCAGTGAACTTCGACTACATTGAGCCCATAGTAGTCTTTGAGACAAAATACCCGAAAGACAAAAATTGTCCCGGCAAGCACAATCCCGTAGATGCTGTGTGGAATTTTGGTAGGATAGCGGAGCGGAGGGCGCCGTGGCGCAGTGGTTAGTGTGTTGGACTCTGGCGCACGATGAGCGAGTTCGGATCCCGATAACACCAACGCCATCGAATGTTTATTTCGCGACGTTCCTCCTCGGCGGAGTACTAGCAAAACCCCCCATAGTAAACTTGCCATGAAAAAGCTTCTCGACTCACGCCGTTCGGAATCGGCATTAAACTGTAGGTCCCTTTCACCTGTGTGAAAAATAAATCACACACAACATGGGTGATTGAGAGAAGCTTGGCTCTAGTCCTGCATGGGCTGTAACACCACCAAAGAAGAAGAAGAAGCGGAGTCTTTCGTAAGCAATTAAGACTAAGTCAGGCCCTAAAACTACCAGACTACTGCAGTGTCTTCCAGGTGGAGCTGCTAGCAACAAAAGAAGTCCTGTCTTGGCTCAGGATTTTTTTCACCATACAACAGCGCCATACAGTATGGTTGGTTTAGCGACAGGATCAGCATTGGGCTAATACAAGAACCATGGGTCCATAAAGGTAAGATTATCGGCCTGCAAAACAGGTCGCGTAAACTAGTCTACGCTACAGGAGGTTTTCCTCCTAGGGCCGCATGTGTGATCGGCACTAATATAAATTTTCTCCCCATTCCAGAATTCATCACAAGGGACCTGGCAGCAGTCAATGTGGAAGTCCCCACCGAGGGAGGAGTAAGAGAGGTTGTATGCGCCTCCGCCTACTTCCCTGGAGACGGCCAGCAAATCCCTCCCATCGAAGTGCAGGATCTGGTCAGGTATTGCGACCAGAAAAAACACCACCTGGTTGTACACCCAGGTCAACTACACACAAACGGTGTGTGCCCTGTTGGAATACTCAGCTTGAGTCCCTAAGGAAGCAGGTGAGATCGCTGTTTAACAGAGCTAAACGGTATAATAGTTGGACTGATTATAGATCTGCTCTAACTGAATACATCCTCGAATTGAGGAAATCCAAGAGAACGTCTTGGAGGAAACATTGCGAGAACATAGACTCGCTTCCAACTGCCGCCTGACTCCACAAAGCACTATCTCGAGAGCACACAAATGGGCTCGGGCTGCTTCGCAAATCAGACGGCACCTTTACCGTCAATCGCAGGGAAACCCTGGAGACTTTGCTCGAGGTGCACTTCCCTTGTTCTACTCCTTACTCGATGTCCTCTGACGATCAAATGAACGTCATAGAAAACATCGACAGTAGAACAAATAGCCTCTCTCATAGACTTTTCAGCCCTGACAGGGTCAAATGCGTAGTTGGTTCCAGGCAAAAACGGTGTCTTTCCTGCGATCTTACAGAAAGGCTCGAATACAATTCTACCACCACTGATACTTCTTTTTAGGTCTTGCTTCAACCTGAGATAAATACCCCAAATTTGGAGAGAGGTCAATCTTGTCTTCATCCCCAAGATTCGGAAACCAAGTGAGCAACCTAAATCCTATCGCCTTATCAGTTTGATTTCATTCTTTCTAAAAACAATGGAGAAACTGATAGAGCTCCATATTAGTGGTATCCTAGGAAATCAGATACCTCTGCATCCCAACCAGTATGCATATTGCAAAGAACGATCTACCGAGAATGCACAACACCACTTGGTGACGCGCATTGGATATAGTTTCACACAAAAGGAGATCGCAATCTGCGCCTTCCTCGATATAGAGGGAGCCTTCGATAATACTGGCTATGATTCGATCACCACTGCACTAACCTGCAGGGGTGTGGATCATCCCCCTAATCACTGGATTAGGGCGATGCTAAATAGCCGTATCATATCAGCCACATGCGGAGAGGTATCAGTGACAGTATCGGCGGTTAGAGGATGCCCACAAGGGGGAGTCCTCTCACCCTTGCTTTGGTCGATAGTCACCGACGATCTACTACGCAAGCTAACCACTTGGGGCTACGAGGTCATCGGATATGCTGATGACTAAGTAGTCATTGTTACGGACAAGTGCGAGATCACTGCCTGTGAGCGCATCCAGCTTGCGCTCCAACTTATCTCTGACTGGTGTGGCAGAGAGGGTTTATCTATTAACCCAAATAAGACAATCTTAGTCCCATTTACAAAGAGGATTAAGGTACAACCCTGCTCAATCTTACTAAATGGCACACGCGTAGGATTTTCAGAGGAAGTAAAGTATCTAGGTATTAACCTAGACCGTAGACTCAACTGGAACTCCAATATGAGAAATAAACTCATAAAAGCGACTAAGGCCATGTGGGCCTGTCGACGCACCTACGGTAAAACCTGGGGACTCAAACCTAAGGTAGTCCACTGGCTATACACCGCGATAGTAAGACCTATCGTCACCTACGCGTCCATATGTTGGTGGACCGTATGGTGGACAAAAGTTGAGCAAAAAACTACAATTGTTAAGCTTCAACGCCTTCAGAGACTAGCGTGTCTCGGCATCACAGGCGCATGCCAACTTGCCCCACGACAGCCCAAGAAGCACTCATTGGACTCATCCCACTGCACCTTTTTATCAAAAAGGGGGCATTACGCAGTGCAATCAGAATTCTCTGCTCGGGAACCAATATGGCATGTAGACCCGCAGGCCACATGTCCATATTACAACGCCTTCCCGAGCTGGATATAATTAATACAGTCTCGGACGCATTGCCACACACCTTCACCTTTGACAAGAGATTTGAGATACTGATCCCAAACCGCTCAGCATGAGAAAACAGGGATCCGCTGCTTAATGTCAAAGGCCTTAGGTGATACACGGATGGCTCCAAGATAGCTTCCGGCGTTGGCGCCGGCATCTTTAGACCAAAACGCAAGATCTCGAAGGCCCTGGGAATAAGCCCCAGCATCTTCCAAGCAGAGCTGCATGCCATCCTAACATGTGCCAATCTAAATCTCCAGACTGGCATCAAAGGAGTAACCATCAACATACTCTCTGATAGCCAAGCAGCGCTTAAAGCACTGGGTTCGTACAGCACGAACTCAAAAACCGTCAAGGAATGCCATGACGCCCTACAAGATCTCGCCAAAAGAAACAAAGTTAAACTTTGGTGGGTGCCAGGACATAAAGGTATCAAGGGCAATAAAATTGCCGACCATCTTGCCAGAAAAGGATCCAGCGACAAATACATAGGTCCGGAACCTTTCTGCGGCATTCCCGGGTCTAAGATAAATTACTTCTTAGACAAGTGGGAAAAATCGCAACACCTGTCCTTCTGGAACAGTGTTCGAGGACTCCGTCAATCTAAACGACTTATACGACCCCTGAACAAACACCCTATTGACATACTCAAACTCAATAGGGTGGATATCAGAAGACTAGTCAGCTATCTAAGGGGACACTGCGGTCTGAGATATCATCTAAAGAAAATTAGCCTCTCGTCTGAAACTGAGTGTCGGCTCTGTCTTGATGACGAGGAGACGGCAGAACACATACTGTGTGAGTGTGTTGCTCTCTGCCATCTAAGGAAGCGTATCCTTCTCAGTGAAGTTATGTTTCCTGAGGGGACCACCCTGGCTCCTACGAGAAGCATTCTCAACTTCATTATAGAAGTGGAGAGGCTACTCGACTAATCGGCAAGCAGGCACAATAGATCTGCAAAGGTTGCAGTGCCGTATTGCTAATGGTAGCACTAGCCCCATATATAAAAAAGTAAATAAAATAAAATTGATTTCGGATCCACAAACTCATTTTTGGGTTTAGTCCCCATGATTTGCTTACGAGTTGTTTTAGGGACCAGAGAGCCTTGATGGCTTTGAGTATACTTGCACTAGAGTCAGAAAGGGTTCCAACTCGAGATCACGTAATGGGAAATCGTCGATTAAAGATCGCCATAGGTTGGTCGAGGTTGAATTGCAAAAGCTCGAGGAGGAAAATCAGCTGGAGACAGAAAGACAGAAAAGCTATTTAGAGAAAAAGTACGAGTTACTTAAGCAAGGGGAAGAATGCACTGAGTACAGTGGTGACAGTATCTCGCGGCGCCGTGTTATGGAGCGGGTAAATCGGAACAAAATGGGGAACAAGAAAATGTCTGATGAAGTTCCAAAACGCCTACTACTCACTCAGAGTCATATGGCAGCTCGGATGGGGTTGTGGAGATTCCGATTACCGTGGTAAGGTATTCTGAGAATATTTTTTTTTCCTGTGGGATGGAATTTTATTTGCATACTTGCGGGCATGGAAAAAATGTGCGATGACATGAAGCTGCAGAAACCAATATGTATAAAATGTAGGCATACTCCTAGGAGTAATCAGTAAACCAGATGATTTGTATTGTTACGAAATATTCAATCTCCACACCAAATAGGGTTCGCACCACTGGATTGCGATAAACTACAATTGTCCTTTTTATCCGAATAAAAACACACACACTTTCCTTGTTTCACCACAGATCAATTATCTGTGCAGCTTCACCACTTCTTTATTATCCAATACTATCCACTGTAAACTTTATTACACAAACAAACCTTTATTGAGAGCTTTTATTTTCACACTGTTTTATTGATCACACTGACTTGTCACACGCTGTTCAATACCACAAACTGAATGAATGTCGAGGGCGAGTGTGCGCGCTTATATAGCTCTCGGTCCACCTTCTCGTACGTTCGCCGTCGGAAGTTCCCCTTCGGAAATCTCTAGAATGCTCTGACAATTAGCATTACAGTTGATTCCAATCTCCGCTTCAAGAGAGCTTTCGAACTTCGACAGCGAAATTCGAACTTAACCGTCGGCTTGTGTCTCCGCAACACTGCCCTCCTCCTAAACTTGTTCGTCCTCGAACAGGCGATTGAATCCTTCTTCGTAATATGGCGCTAACCTCTCTACGTGGACAATCTTATACTTCGCCCGTCTGTTTCCCATCTGCTGTATCCGGTATACCACGTCATTAAGTTTCTTGATGACCTCATATGGTCCGTCCCAGGCTGATTGCAATTTGGGGCACAAGCCATTTTTCGGTTGTGGGTTGTACAGCAATACCAATTGTCCTGTCTCGAATCCAGAAGAGTTCGCCCTTAAGTCGTATCTCGCCTTCATCTTATCGCTGACCAAATTCAGTCGCTCCCGGATGAACTGATGGATGGAGTTCAGCTGTTCTTTCTTTTCGGTTACGAAGTCCTCCCTGCCGCCAGTTGTCGGTAGTACCACGCCGAACTTCAAGTCCGATGGAAGTCGGAGATCAGTTCCAAAAATGGCTTCAGCTGGTGTTGTTGCCGTTGAATTCTGCTGTGCCGAACGGTACGCCATTAAGAAGAGGGGAAGATGTTCATCCCAGTCCTTCTGATCTCCAACGACGACTTTTCTCAAGTATTCCTCCATCGTCCGGTTGAACCTTTCGACCATGCCATCAGATTGTGGGTGTAATGGTGTTGTCCGCGTCTTTCTGATACCAAGCATGTCGAAGAGTTCTTTGAACACCGACGACTCGAAGTTCCTTCCTTGGACTGAGTGCATTTCCAGCGGTACTCCGTAACGCGCAACCCAGTTGTTCAGGAATGCATCCGAAATGGTTTTGGCTTCCTGGTTCGGGATGCAAAACACCTCAGGCCACTTGCTGAAGTAATCGATCACCACCAGCGCGTATTTGTTCCCAGCGTTGCTCGTTGGGAATGGGCCTGCGATATCCATGGCGATACGCTCGTACGGTGCTCCAACATTGTACTACTGCATATTTCCTCGAGTTTTCCTAACTGGACCCTTTGCCTTCGCACACTGTTCACAACTGCGATTGAAACGCGTGACCGATTCATGGCATCCTACCCAGTAGAAACGTCTCATGATCTTCTCTACAGTCTTGTTAACACCAATATGACCCCCACTTGGTCCCTCGTGGTATTCTCGGATGACTTCGCCGATTTGTCCCTTTGGAATTACTAGCAAATCGTAGCCCAGTAAGCTTTCACGATTGGGCTCTCACTGGATATTTGCTGCCAAGTTGGTCGAAAACCTCGTTATTGGTAGTCGATGATGACTGCCAGATCGGTATCTTCTCGCTGCTTTCTTCCGACCTTCTCGGCAGTCCATGAATCTTCTGGCAGCACATGGAAAGGGCGGATGTCGGTGACCTGTTCCTTGGTTTCGGCACGTGAACAATGTTTGCATCCAACATCGCAAGGTCGCCTCGATAATGCATCCGCATTTCCATGACTGCTTCCCTTCCGGTGTTCGATACTGAGCTCATAACTCTGGATTCTCTCTATCCATCTAGCAAGCTGGCCTTCCGGGTTTTTGAACTGCAGCAATCACCTCAACGCTGCGTGGTCCGTCCTAAGATGAAAAGCTTGGCCATAGAGATATTTGTGGAAATGCTTGACACAGTCAACCTCGGCTCCCTCCTAGTTACACAGTAGTTCTTCTCCGGTTTCGATGGGATCCTACTATAGTAAGCGATGACCCGTTCCCGCCCGTCATCCGCCGATTCCATGTCCGCTCGCATCGGTGTCCAAAATAAATTTTTCTCCCGGGACAGGATATGCAAGGATCTGCGCACTGCAGAGCAATTCCTCTAGGTGAATGAACGCTTCCTCCTGCGGCTTCTCCCACTTGAATGGCCGATTCTTTTTGGTGAGCTCGTCCAAACTGCTGGCAACGTTTGCAAATCCTGGGATGAATCGTCTGTAATATGTGCAAAGTCCCAGGAATGACCTTAACTCATGAAGATTCTTCGGCTGCGGCCATTCCTTAACCGCTGAGATTTTCTCTTCATCTGTGTGGATTCCTTCTGCAGTCACCACATGTCCCAAGTACTTCACCTCGTTTTGGAAGAGCGAACATTTCTTCGGGCTCAATTTCAGTCTGGCTGCTTGAATACGTTCCAGTACCTCTTCAAGCTTCTTAAGGTGATCGTCGAAATCCTTGCCCATGACAATTATGTCATCCAGATAGACAAGGCAAGTCCTCCAGTGAAGTCCTCTTAGCACCCGGTTCATAAGTCTCTCGAATGTGGCTGGCGCATTGCAAAGACCGAAGGGCATCACAGAGAATTGCCACAACTCTCCCCCGGCGGTGAACGCGGTCTTTTCCTTGTCTTGCTGGTCAAGCTCTATTTGCCAGTATCCACTTTGCAAGTCCAGCGTCGAGAACCACTTTGCACCAGATAGTGTGTCCAAGGTGTGGTCGATTCTCGGTAAAGGATAGCTGTCCTTCTTCGTGACGTCGTTCAGCTTCCTATAGTCCACGCGGAATCGGGTGCTCCCATCCTTCTTCTTAACTAGCACTACTGGCGAACTCCATGGGCTTGCAGATGGTTCGATCACACCCTCCTTTTCCATCTCGTCGATCAGTTTGATCACCTCTCCTTCTTTCGCCAAAGGTACCCTTCTCGGTGGTTGCCGGATCGGTCTATAGTCCCCTGTGTCTATTCTGTGCTTCACAATTGGTGTTCTTCCACAGTTCTTACCATCTGCAAAAACTGTCCAATAATTACGAAGCCGAGAGAGTGCTTTACTTTTTTGCTTCTCCACTAGATGTTGCGTCTAGTCTCTGGCCATTGTTTTCAAGAACGGTTTGTTTTTCTGGATTTCCCGGTGTTTCTTATCTTCGCAGTTCATAACGGCGGCAGCTTCTTGGCATTGAGCGATCGTTGTTCCCTTGTTAATGGTCCTAGGTGCATTCGGGGGTACTGTTTGGCGCGCTTGCACGACTATTCGCCTGACCTTGTTACCCTGTCCATTATCCATTGTTGATGGGAGCTCAAAGTTGCCATACCTCATCACTTTTTTGTTGTAGTCCATTGTGAAGCCATGCCTAATCATGAAGTCGACGCCGATTATGATGTCATCAGTAATGTCCGCAACGATGAAATCATGCTGAAACTCGACGGTACCCATCGTAATTCTTTTCTGGACCTTTCCCTTAACTCCGCCTTCTCACCAGTTACTGTACGAAGCCTTATCTCGGAAAATGGTTCGATGTCAGAAACCAATCCGCTTCGGATGACTGAATGAGTTGCGCCCGTGTCCAACGTCAGCAGATATCGTCGCCCGTCCATCGTTCCCTCGATGACTAGCTGGTTGCACCCCTACAGATTCGGGATACGAGGATGCTTGGGCACTCCAAATGTGGGAGTCAGCGCATACCCCTCTGCACTGACTCGTTTTAGTTTAACCGATTGTTAGGTGCACCTTTTGCACCTCCACGGTCGCGTTCACTCCCATGGTCTCTTTTTGGCGAACTAGACCTCGAACGCTTTCTTCGCAGGCGGCAGTTCCTCGCAATGTGCCCCTGCTGGTCGCAGATGTAGCATCTACCCGGAAATGAACCACTCCTACTCGCTGTTGTTGTTCTGGAATTATCCTGGTCTTGAGATATGCGCCGTAGTTTTTTGGAAGGTTTCACATGCGAGAGCGCTGGCAACTGTCTTCTTGAAAGATGTCTTCGGCAGGAGAATCAAGCTTCGTTGCGTATCGGGATCCCTTAGAACTTGGATGAAAGAATCCGTTTTCAGTTTCTCCACCACATCAACTGGAACATCCGCGTAGGCAAGATGGGATAGCCTCTCGATGTCGGCAGCATACTGTTGGATGGTTTCCATGCTGCTTGCGTCCTTTAAGTTCCAGCTTGTGCATCTCCTGCATGTGCTCACTGCAGTATCTTTGGTGAAGAGCTTTCCATATGGCTGTGTAGTTCTTTCTCCGGGTCTCCGGGATGGCCTGTAGAATACCAGCTGCTTCGCCTTCAAGCGAAATTACTAGAGCGGCCACACGATCTTCTTCTCCCCATTGATTCCGTTCCGCTGTTGTCTCGAACTGAAGTTTAAAGATGTTAAACGCACTCGTGCCGTCGAAGTTGGGAGCTGTGAATTTCGATGCTGCAGTCGGTACAACGATTCCTTGATGCTGCACTTTCTGGACAGTCTCCTCGAGTTCCAGAACCTTCTTGTCGAACCTCGATTCTAGTGTCTCGATTACCTTTTCCTGGTTACTCTCGAGGTCTAGAACTTTCTTGTCCAGTGTCTCGATTCTCTCTTCGACGTCTTGGAATCGATCGTTGACAGCTTGTTGGATGTCTCTCAAGCTTTCTCGATTGTTCTCTAGCATCTCTTCTAACGTCTCCAGTTTCTCTAGTTTCAGGCCTATGGAAGTGGAATTTTCCTTCAACTTCTGATCTAATTTCTGGCTCAGGGAGATGGAATTTTCCTCCTGCTTTTGACTCATAGCATTAAGGGCCGCGAGAATGTGCTGCATGTCGAATGTTGGCTCACTGGATGTCGACGGCTTCTCCAACCCGAACTCGTCATTCTCCCAGTCGACACCTTCTTCCACCAACGCTGATCGCAGTCTCTCCACCAGGTTGGCCTTACTTCCCACTGTGGATAATTCCCGAGCATCCAGCTCTCTTTTCAGTTGTTCGATTGTCAATTTTTCCAATTTCACCATTTTCTCACTTTCAATAATTCACTTTTAATGGTTCAATTCACAATTCGAATAGGTAAACCTTTCCTCGTTTACTCGCAATCCCACTTTTGACACCAAATGTTACGAAATATTCAATCCCACACCGAATAGGGTTCGCACCACTGGATTGCGATAAACTACAATTGTCCTTTTTATCCGAATTAAAACACACACACTTGTTTCACCACAGATCAATTATCTGTGCAGCTTCACAACTTTTCTTTATTATCCAAAACCTATTGAACACTTTAAGCTTTATTACACACACAAACCTCTATTGAAAGCTTTTATTTCCCCACTGTTTTCTCGATTGATCACACTGACTTGTCACGCTCTGTTCAATACCACAAACTGAATGTATGCCGAGGGCGAGTGTTCACGCTTATATAGCTTTCGGTCCACCTTCTCGAATGTTCGCTGTCGGAAGTTCCCCTTCGGAAATCTCTAGAATGCTCTGACAATTAGCATTACGCCGTTGATAGTTGACATCATTGCAATCTCCGCTTCAAGAGAGCTTTCGAATTTCGACAGCGAAATTCGAACTTAACCGTCGGTTTGTGTCTCCGCAACAATACAAAACACAGATAAGGCTGGTTTCAGTTCGATTATGGTTCCGCGTGAAAATATGCAACACTGTTATAGATAAAAAAAATGTTGATGACTACATTTTTAATCCCTAACGGTATGCAACCGTATGTTCCGTGAAATAATGCCGTGTGCAATGACGTGTGTGTATGATTATTTCAACGCGTATGCAACCCTCTGCTTGACCACATGTAGGATTTGGAGTAAATGCGAAGTTGGGTGTAAGCAGTTTCTTTACACTGATACGAAGATGGATATAAAGAAATATTGGATACACCCACTTCGCACTTACGCCAAATCCTACATGCGGCCAAGCAGGACGGTTGCTGGGGGACAGCATGCCACCTCATCGATTGATTGTAATAAAGAAAAGAATAAAAAACTTCGGATTTCAGAATTCGGTGTTATTTCGCTTTTAAATTGAGAAATATCGCCGAATTATGAATTTCGATGTTATTGTACACTACGCATATAAATATCACAGCGAAAATGTTTGCTCATCTTATGATTTATTGTCGGCGAGAGAC
This sequence comes from Eumerus sabulonum, assembly GCA_951905685.1. Taxonomy (NCBI): domain Eukaryota; kingdom Metazoa; phylum Arthropoda; class Insecta; order Diptera; family Syrphidae; genus Eumerus; species Eumerus sabulonum. The sequence continues at coordinate 196,248,935 of OX645060.1, forward strand.
CTACATATGTATGTAGTAACCGGAAAGGCTTCTGCAATTGCATTAAAAAATGCATTAATCCTGTCATTGAATCCATATTTTCAGCGAAATAAAAATTCACTTAAATACCCTACATATGTACGTACATAGTGTTGTTTTCGCGTTCCGTAACGAGGAATATTTGTCCGTGTTTCTCTCCAAGCCCGCTCGATTTCTAGGTGTGCGCATTGTTACCAGGATTCACGAAATTTATCTTGTGATTGACACTAAGATGCTGATACCCTTCACCATCAAGCCAATTATATGCATGCCAACAATCGGACACGATACAAGTACCGGGCCGAATCCGTTTTTTAATTATTTCCAGTAAAGTGGCCGAAGACCTATCGGAAACCGGTTGATGCGAGAAAAAGGACAAAATTGCGACTGATTCAATTATTTTTATTCGATTAAAATTTAGTACAATGTTCAGCAGTAACCGAATGGTCATAACCACGAGAGATGCACAAAAAAGGTGACGTTAATGAAAGCTGTCACCATTGACAGGAGCTGAACGCGTTCAGTTGGTCACACTCAGTCTGCGTGGAGTGGGTTTAATTCGGAATATTCCGCCCGCCTTCGCCAACCGATGGGGAACAATCCTTCTCGAGGGGCAACACGCTGATTTTTCCTATTGGCCTCGATAAAGTTCCGGTTGCAGTCTTCAGGTGTACCACCCTTACAAGTCCATCCGCACCAGGCTTAACGGCTGTGACCCGTGCTAAGGGCCATTTACACGGAGGTTGTTGGTTGAATCGAATGATGCATAAGTCCCCGACTTGTACTGAGGGCTGACGACTACGCCATTTCGGTCTATGCTGCAGCTCGTGAAGGTATTCTGAGGACCATCTAGCCCAAAAATGCTCATACATCTGCCTGAGAAACTGCCAACGCGATAATCTGGATGTCTTCATATCTAGCACTGATGGCTCCGGAATCGTCAATGGGGGGCATCCAATTAGGAAGGGCCCCGGAGTTAGAGCCGTAGGATCTGATGGATCATCTGAGAGTGGGAGCAGGGGTCTCGAACTCAGACAGGCTTCAATTTGGGCCAGAAGAGTGGTCATTTCTTCAAATGTGAGAGCATTTTCACCTATAATTCGCTTCAGATGGTGTTTGACGGACTCAACTGCAACTTCCCAGATCCCTCCAAAATGTGGTGCTGAAAGGGGGTTAAACCGCCACTCTGTCCCATCGTTGGCGAGGCTGCTGGCAATATGTTCGCTTTGAGACTGGGCCTGTTCGAATAACGCACGAAGTTCCTTATCGGCGCCTATGAAATTCGTCCCACAATCACTGGAGAGGCTTGCGCAAATTCCACGTCTAGCAACGAACCGTCGATACACGCTCAGGAAGTCTTGGGTGGAATATCCTGATGCCACTTCCAGATGCACAGCCCGTGTTGACAAACACACAAATATGACCACATATCCCTTATATGATTTACTTCCCCGTCCCTTAGAGAAACGAAGGTTTATGGGGCCAGCAAAGTCAACCCCAGAGTGGAGAAATGGTCGATATCTCCGGACACGTCTTGACGGCAAATCACTCATCAGTTGTTTAAGGGGTACAGACCGCTGACGCCAACACCGAACGCAGTTGAAGATGATTGCTTTAACAAGTTGTCTGCCACGCAATAACCAATATCGCTGTCGTATGTAGTTGAGGGTGAGTTGAGTTCCGCCGTGCAGAGTTTTCTGATGTGCATCCGTGACTATAAGCTTGGTGAGATAGGATCGCTGAGGAAGGATTAAGGGATGTGCTTCATCTGGGTGAAGCAACGCATGCTGCAGGCGACCTCCAACACGCAATAGGCCATGGTCGTCTATATACGGATTTAAGCGACTAAGTTGACTCTTAGCGGACACAATCCCTTTCTGCAATAAAGTTTGAAGATCTTGGTGGAAATAGATGTTTTGAACGTAAGAAATCCAAAAGTAGAGCGCGTCGATTTGTTCTTGCTGATTGAGCTGATTAGATGAGGTCGGATTTGAAGATACTTGTGAGCACTTGATTTGTTTTGCTTTTGTACGAGTGCGCAGATGATCGATGAACTGTCGGCAGCGAGATGTTATCCTTATTAACCTTTGAAGCGAGCTATAGCGGGTGAGAAGATCGGATTCTGCGTGAGAGGTAGTAACGGCAAGGCAAGTAGCCGTACGCACTTCTGGACAGGAAACCAAGGTTCCGAAATTACTAACTGTAGGCCACGACGTAGAAAGACTAGATAAATGAGGCGATCCATGAAGCCACATAAAAGAACTGATAAGGTTGTGTGCCGAGATTCCCCGGGAGGCGAGATCCGCGGGATTGGTTTTGCTGGATACATGATGCCAACAGGCTTCTGGTAATGATACTTGAATCTCTGAGACCCTGTTGGCCACAAAAGTTTTCCAAGTCGTAGGATGTTTTGCAATCCAAAATAATGTAATAGTCGAGTCCATCTACAAATTACATATTACTTCTTTTAGATCAAGAGTATTCCGAATACGTTTGGCAAGTCGAACAGCCAGTAATGCCCCAGAAAGCTCCAATCGAGGTAGAGAGATTCGTTTTAACGGCGCAACCTTGGATTTGGACGCTAACAAGATTACCTTCGACTGCCCTTGTTCATCAATTACTCGTAAGTATATACACGCAGCATACGCTCTCTCTGAGGCGTCGGAGTAGACATGTATCTCAAGTTGCTGCGCGTCTTTCGAATAACTAGTCCATCGGGGTACCGTATAGTCTTGTAATTCCTTGAGACTATTCAACATGCACTTCCATTGATCTTGTAACTGGGGAGGAAGGGGATTGTCCCAACCTACGGGTTCATGCCATAGATCTTGCATGAACAACTTAAATGTAATTTTAATTGGCGCAATCCAACCTAGAGGATCGTAAAGCTGGGCGATGAGTGAGAGGCAGCGCCTTTTTGTAATGGTGCTCGCAAGAGTCGAATAATTAAAGCGAAAAGTAAAAACGTCGTTTGCAGGTTGCCATGAAATTCCGAGAGTTTGAACTTCGTCGAATTGTTGCCACGTACGACGAGAAGATGCGAGCTCATCCTCTTTCACCCCTGTTAAAAGTTGGGAATGATTTGCTGACCATTTGCTGAGAGGGAAACCGCCCGCCTTGAGTAAGCTAATTAAGTCCGATTTTGTTTGACTAGCTTCTTGAAGTGTATCTCCTCCCGCAAAGATATCGTCTACATAGATGTTCTCGTCCAACACTTTCCTAGCATGAGGAAACCGATCACCTTTATCATTAGCCAATTGTCGAAGTGTTCTGACAGCCTGACATGGTGAACTAGCAAGACCATATGTGACTGTTGTCAAGTTATATGAAATTACAGTTTGAATTTCCGATGGTCGCAAAGAATTCGCTGAAAGCACTGATCTTCAGGATCGATTTGAATCTGTCTAAACATTTTTTGTATATCAGCAGAAAATACATATCGATACATCCGCCAGCGAAGTAGAATGTCGAATATCTCCGTCTGAAGCTGTGGGCCAACATGAAGGCAGCTGTTGATGGGTTCTGCTCAATTTAACTTGACTGATCCATTAAATACCACTCGGAGGTTTGGCTTCAAATTTACCCCGACCTTGAATACTCCGTGATGAGGCAAATAAAAACCAAAGCGTTGATCATCATCATCGGATGTTGTTTTCAGCATATGTCCGAGTTTCTTGTACTCGCTCATAAAATGTACATACTCATGGTGGAATGCGGAATGTCCCTTAAAGCGCCTTTCGGTGTTTAATAGCGCCAAGAGAGCAGAGTGTTCTGAATCTCCTAGATTACTGAAACTCGTCTTGAATGGCAACCTTAATACGTACTGCCCTTCCGAGGTTCGTCGATATGTCGATAAAAAATGTTGCTCACACTCGACTTCTTCGGCAGTAAGCAAAGGGGATACCTGTGATAATGCTTCCTCTTGATTCCAACAGAGATGAAAGGTTTTGATCGACGATACATTGTAGACTGGTAAGGGATGGTGAAGAGCTTGAAGGCATAGTTCCTGGTCTGTTTGATGAGCAATATCCAGTCAATATCCAACCTATGCTAGTTGCTTGCGCAACCAAACTTTCGTCTCGCGATTTGCGTAGTCCCTCCTCGATGATTCGAGTAAATACGTCGGCACCGATTATAATGTCGATAGGAGCCGTTGATTCAAAATTAGGATCTGCGAGCGTTAAGCCATGTGTAAACGAAAGGTCGGCGGTAACTAATTGCGGTGACGGCAAGTAGTCAGTAAGTTTTGGCAACACAAGCGCATTGAACTTCCAATTTCTTTTGTTCGAAAAGTGCGGCGAGATGATGACTGTTGCCTCAGTCCTGACAGACTGACAAGGAGTACCCCCAACTCCTGATAGTGGAACGAAAACCGGCTGTCGAGGCAGCCTTAATCGTTGCGCCAAAGATTCCGCGATGAATGAGGCTTCAGAGCATGGATCGACCAAGGCTCGAATAGTGCCAGATCGCTCGTTCTCGGACGTTGCAATCAACGTGGCAGTAGCGAGTAGCATATGGCGTTGATGAGGTGCGACAGTATTGGTGGCGTGTGCTGAGAGCGTTGGACTTGACAATGAGGTTGGTGTTTCAGAGGGATTGGCTTTCAAAGGTTGATGAAGCAGCGTGTGATGTCGGCCGTTACAATCGTTACATGTTCTATGTGAGCGGCAGTCCCGGAGCAGATGCGGACCCATGCAATTGAAGCATAAATGATTAACTGAAATGAAATTAGAGCGTTTATCAAGGGAAATTGAACGAAACTTATCACAACCGACTATGTAATTATGAGCAATTCGAAAGTTTTCTTTTTGAAGTGACGTGACTTGAGGTTTTAGCCTGATGGTGTTTTTGCGATGCATGCTTCTGTTTCGAATGGTGAGTATCTGATGGATTGTAAACTGATTCAGATCGTTCCAGTGCTTGAATTCGTGTTTTCATAAAGGCATCCAGTTGGTTCCACACAATTGGTGTCGTAGCATCATCCAAGGACAGCTCCCAATCACGCCTCATTATTGAATCGAATCGTTGCACAGTCATAAACACTAGTATATCTTCCATCTTGTCAACCGGTCGTTTGAGCATCTGAAGGACTTCGATGGCTTCAGTAACGCCGTCTCTTAAATGCTTGAGTGTATTGTGAGATTCTCTGGAGATCGATGGTAGTTGGAAAAGTGCATCTAAGCATGCATATATGAGCGCTCTGTCGTTGTCGTAGAAACCGGTAAGTTTCTTCCATGCCCGTTGAAAATTGTCTGCCGTTACAGGGATACTCTTGATTGTATTTGCTGCTTCTCCACAAAGGCTCGATTTTAAGTAGTGGAGTCGTTCCACGTCCGTGAGCTCCATATCATCGATGATCAAAGCGGAGAAGAAATCTTTAAGCGAAGGCCATTCCGAATACTTGCCCGAGAAATGAGGGATATCGATGGGGGGCAGTTTACGTCTAGGTGGCTTCTGGATGGTCGACATTTCAGTACAGTGTGTTCCTAGCGAGGAAGGTGGAAGTTTGACGTTGGAAAGCTACAATCGCAAGAGACTGCCAGAATCTTTGCCGATCGTGTCTCCTCAAAGCTCTCTCAAAATCCGCCCAGAGCAGCACAAACAATAGAGCAGGAATGGGCTCATTGCCAGAGCGCCGTCAGAGATGCTGCCTCAGAGGTGCTGGGTTTCAAACAGCCACCACCTAGAAACCCCTGGTTCGATGAACAATGCGAACAAGCCCATGCAGCAAAACAAGAGGCATATAAGGCCGTGCTGCAACGACGGACGAGAGCTGCTCGCGAAATCTATGAGCAGAAGAGAAGAGAGGAACACACGCTTTCAGAAGAAAGAAGAGAGAGCACGGAAAGCGTGAGATCGAGGAGATGGAGAGATGCTTCCGCAGGAATGACGCCCGTAAATTTTACAACAAGGTAAAACGAACATGCCATGGCTACAAAGCCAGAGTGGCGGCCTGCAGGGATGAAAATGGAGAACTGGTAGTAGAGTCGCAGTCGATGCTGAGGATTTGGAAAGACCACTTCTGCAGACTGTATAACAGCGATGATAGACAAGATACCGCTGTCAGGCAGAACGAGCCATTCGCAATGGACCACGAAGTAACAGAATTCGGTCCACCCGACCTAGACGAAGTCAAAATAGCGATATCAAGACTTAAGTCTAATAAAGCCGTTGGCGCAGACGGCCTGTCTGCTGAGCTTTTTAAGGCGGCTGGAGATGAGCTGGTAAGGTGCATGCACCATCTCATCTGCAAGGTATGGTCGGAGGAAAGCATGCCCGACGAATGGAATCTCAGCATCGTTTGCCCGGTCCATAAGAAAGGAGACTCCTATAACTGCGCCAACTATAGGGGAATAAGTCTCCTTAACATCGCATATAAGATCTTCTCTGCCGTATTGTGAGAACGCCTGAAACCGTTTGTGGATAACCTGATCGGCTCTTATCAGTGTGGTTTCAGGCCAGATAAGTCCACAATAGACCAAATATTTACGCTACGGCAGATCTTGAAGAAGACCAAATCGACACTCACCACCTCTTCGTCGATTTCAAGGCCGCGTATGACAGCGTATATAGAGACGAGCTGTACAAAGCCATGTCTAGTTTTAACATCCCTGCCAAACTCGTCCGACTGTGCAGGATGACAATGGAGAATTCTCGCTGCTCCATTAAGGTCGGTAATGACCAAACCGAGACCTTTGATGTTAAAAAAGGATTTAGGCAAAGCGGATGAAGATGCCCTTGGTCGTTTCGAGAGGAAAATTCTGCGCACTATCTACGGTCCCGTTTGTTCAAACGGTGTATGGAGGAGAAGATATAACGAAGAACTGTACGGGTTGTACAGCGACATCGGCCTGGTACGACGTCTACGGATACAGCGTCTAAGGTGGCTAGGCCATGTAGAGCGCATGGAAGATACAGCTCCGACCCGAAAAGTCTTCGAATCCACTCCGGAAGGAAGGCGCGGCAGAGGACGGCCGCCTCAGCGGTGGTGCACGCAGGTGGAAAGGGACCTCAACCAACTGGGCGTGCGGCACTGGAAACAGCTGGCCAAAGACCGTGCCGGCTGGAGACGCTTGTTGGTTGAGGCCCAGGTTCACCACGGACTGTAGCGCCACCTAAGTAAGTAAGTAGCTGAGGTATTGGGCATATGTTCTGTCTAGGAGATCGTAGAATTATTTTGTGAGTCGATCGTCCTTTTCTTCCGTTGGGGCGTGAGCGCATATTAAGCTAATGTTTCCAAACTTAGCTTTGATGCGGACTGTTATGAGGCGTTCGGTTATATCTCGGAAGCTTAAGACGTTTTGTCGGAGTCTTTCAATAATAACGAATCCGCACCCGAATAGGTGCTGTTTGTTCTCCTTGTAGCAGTTCCCGTAGTAGATGCCACAGTTTATCATCCGTCTTTTGCCTGGTCCATCCCATCGCACTTCTTGAAGCGCGGTTATATCTGCTTTATAGCAGTTAAGGGTTTGCGGGTGCCAGGGTAGCTATCTAGGGGGGCCCCCGCGGAGGATGTGTGTCAACTTGGATGGAGCAGGGACGGAGATCGAAGCTGGCGTTTGCCATGTTAAGCGCGATCAACTTCTTTGCTCGTTTTGCTCGTTCCCTCCCCCCCATCTTTCGACTACTTGACATTAAAATGGAACGAGATCCTATCTAGGGGCGTGAATCGTACGCAGGTTTCAGAGTCGCGACAAAGGCTTCATTCTTCCTTACAACAAGAGTAGAACCCTCTTTTTTCAGAGAGCCTCACCCTTCTTGTAGGAGTAGATGATCCAAGCTCTCGTGTCAAGCTCTGGATTCTGTGTGCGTAAGCGCGTTAATTTCTGGAGACTAACTACGCGGTAGGTAGCAGTTCCCAGAAGAGGGATTTTCGTCCGCATGTTCCTGATCCAGGCCGATGTTCGGTGTGATGAACAGCTCACCACGAAGATGTCATTCATCAAAGCAGAGTTTTCTGCCTGAATACAGTAACCCGTTGCCGAAGCTAGCTCCAGTAGACGATTCTCGCAGTGCTTGCAGTATGCGTTGGTCATACTACTATGACCGCCAGCTTTTTCCATCCTGACTTTTTCAGAGGAGATGGCGGCCTCTCTATAAGAGGGCTGCTTCGCTCGACTCCTTACGGTCATTTGGATCTCCTTCTCGGAGGAAGGGGTTTTGTTGGGTGATGTACCCGCCTCCGAGTTTTTTAGCTATCCTCTTCTTCTGGCCTATGCTTTGATCCTTCTGGGTTGCCACATATGCCACTGCACTCCGATTTACCACCACCCCACCGGAGAGGGAAGCATCACATACTCTCTCCCTAGCGCCAGTCTTCCGTTTGCGGGAGCTTTTGCCTTTTTCGGTTTGAGCTCTTACTTCCGTCGGACGCCGCTCTGGACCAGCTTTCCCAGTTCGAGAACTTCTGGGACCTGTAATGACTTTGCTTTCTCCGTTCAGAGTCTGCCTGTCAGCCCCGCCTGAGAGCTTCTGGTCCCACCATTTCGGGAACTTGTCACGCTTTTACTGGGTGTTTGAATCTTCCCAATAAAAGGAAGATAGTAGGAGTCGCATGCCGAAAGTGCTGGCATGCTTGTGCCTCCTGCAGCAGCCTTTCTCAACTGCCGACGCTTTCTGCGCTGCGCACCTTCGAGAGACGTGGGGACCTTTGGAAAGAGAGCCTGAACAGTTTCGGTAGACGATATCTCCGTCGACCTAACCCTCTTAGCTGGTTCCCCAGAGGTTTAGCCTCGACTATTGTGCCTTCGGGTGTGTCAGCCTCTTTGCGCAATTTTCGGGCATGCCTTTTTCCTCAATTTTTTTGACACTTAGCAGTGCATTCAGCAGTACGTTCCGATTCTGAGGCGCGTTCCACCTTTGCGGTTTCCCGTGCCACGCCGTCGTCGGTGTCACCTCCACTGGATGCACCGCTCATGCTCAGCCCGGCCATGTGGTCAAACAGTAGATCGCAGGAGTCGGTGTCGTTCTAGGCTGCCGGATGCCATATTGTATAATAATTTTTTTTTTTTTATTTCTTTAACCTCTGTCTTTTGACATTTTGTTACTGTTACAACATAAACGAAGAAAAACAAAAAAGGAGATAAGTGCAGTGTAGGACCAATGTCCTTTACAGCTGTTTCTCTGATGAAGAAGTGGCATAGGTAGGATTTAGTCTACTCGAAGCGTTGGAGGTTTTATTCACGCCGAGCGCCTCTTGTCGCTCGTTGTTGTCGCCAGAGAGATTTTGGGCCTGCTCCAGTTTTCATGTAAACCTACGAACCAGGTCCGTTGGTCGAAATCGTTTTAGTCGTCGTTTTTGCAGTCGTTCGTAAATAGGGATCGTACGTATTTCGTGATTTGTATGCAGTAAGATTTTTAGTTCATGCTTGGCGCTGAGTAGTTTTATTTCCTCTATCACCGTTTTTAGATGTAAATCTTTGTGGATTTCATCGTTGGGCACATACCAGTCTGCGTTTGTATTGGTCCGTAATATTTTGTTCTGTGTGCGTTGTAATTTGTGTATGTTGGAGTTTTTGGCTGTTCCCCATAGTTGAAGTCCATAAGTCCAAATGGGTTTTATAATTGTCCTGTATATAAGTAGCTTGTTGTCAATTGATAGTCTGGAGTTCTTTCCAAGCATCCTGTACCATTTTCGGAATTTGTCTTTTATTTGGTTACGCTTTTCTTGTATATGTTGTTTCCATGTCATTTTCCTGTCGATATACATGCCGAGGTACTTGGCGCAGTCACTAGTTTTAATGTGTCTTCCATTTATTGTTAAAGGGGGTGTATTGTCAATTCTTTTTAGTGTATAAGTCACATGTACTGTCTTTTTTTCGTTAATTTCAATGCCCCATCTTGTGAACCACTGAATTCTGTTGTCGAGATGCTTTTGTAGTTTTTGGATTGCACATGTTTGGTTTTTGTTAGCTTGTAGTATGATTGTATCGTCAGCAAAAGTAGCTAACATCGAATGTTGTGTTGTTGGGGTTGGTATATCCGCTGTATAGATCAAGTAGAGCACCGTTCCTAGGACACTTCCCTGAGGGACCCCGGCTGAGACGCTAAATAGCTTGGAACATTCGTTGTTATACTTCACGTAGAAGAGTCTTTGCTGGATATAGATTTTTAATAAAAGATAAAAGTTTTGTGGTAATATTTTGCTTAGTTTGTAAAGTAGTCCCGGGTGCCAAACCTTGTCAAAAGCTTTCGATACGTCAAAAAATACTGCGTAACAATATTTATTATTTTCTAAGTCCCTTGAGATCTTATTTGTGACTCGATGTATCTGTTGAATTGTTGAGTGATGTTGTCGAAATCCGATTTGGTGATTGGGTACAATTTTGTTTTTGTCAAGTAGTGGTTGAAGTCTGGCGTGTATAATCTTTTCCAATAGTTTTGAGATTACTGGTAGTAAGCAAATGGGTCGATGGTTATTAGCTTTTGTTGGATCTTTACCTGGCTTGGGGATAGCTTTTACTTCTGCAATTTTCCAGGTTTTAGGAAAGTACTGATGTCGTAGTATGGCATTACGACAGCAGTATAATAATAAAATACAATTATAGTAGTATTTCTCCATTTTTTGAAAATAAATGAAACAAATATCCACCACGCAACCACCACACATGAAATGAGCTGAAATGTCGCAATTTTGTGCCCAACTACCATAGTAAAAATTGAAAACATTTTTCCATTACAAGTACGTCCATATAATCTCAACGAATATTAATCGTCTCGAACGCCATTAAGATAAAGTATTCGGCATAAATCAATTTCAACATATTCATACTAGTATGCCCCACCAAGTCCAGGTCATTAGTCTCAAGTTTAAATGAAAATTGAAAAAAAGAGCAATTTCCTTTGGATCTGAATTTCGTCAACCATCCGGACAAATTGTATTTTTACAATAAGCCTATAATACTATCGCGGGTTGACTTGGCATTTATTATCGATCGCAATGTCAATGTCGTCAACAATGGAATTAAACAATAAGAAAGCTACACGGAATGACAGTGGCACAGTACTTGCTATGTAGTAATTCAAGCAGTAAACTCGACTTGATTGCGTGCATATTGAGGCTATTCGGTCATTTGTCCTTTTGCTTAATTCATGTTGGCTATTAAGATATATCACAAAAAAACACAAATTGTGTGACTCGAACGAGCGAGAATACATACCTGTTTACACTACAGCTTGTATGTATGTTACCTCCTATCTACATAAGGATATAAAATACCTCAAAACAAATCCACGTGTAAAAAGCGTGTCGAATTGGGCTTAGGTATTTTATTAAATATGATAAGATAGATAGTCTATCTAATCACTTCCTAAAGAAAATCTCTTACAATGATGTTGACATTTTAGCGCGTATATTTAACACAAGTGTGCTTTCAGGAATCTTCCCAAATGGCTTAAAATGCGCTATTGTCATTCCACTTTTTAAGATGAGTAATCCAAAGGATCCATTTCTAATCGACGGAGACCGCAGAGAATTCTGTCCCCCTGACCTCGACGAAGTTAAGATTGCCATATCGAAGCTCAAGTCGAATAAAGCTGCTGGCGCAGACGGACTGTCTGCTGAGCTCTTCAAGGCAGCTGGGGATGACCTGGTTGGGAGCATGCACCAGCTCATCCGTAAGATATGGTTAGAGGAAAACATGCCCGAGGAATGGAGTCTCAGCATCGTATGCCCGATCCACAAGAAAGGAGACCCCTCTGATTGCGCAAACTATAGAGCAATAAGTCTCCTTAACATCGCCTACAAAATCTTCTCTGCCATTTTGTGTGAACGCCTGAAGCCTTTTGTAAATAAGCTGATAGGTCCTTATCAGTGCGGATTCAGGCCAGGGAAGTCCACCATCGACCAAATCTTCACACTACGGCAGATACTGGAAAAAAACAATGAATTTCAAGTCGACACTCACCACCTATTTGTCGACGTCAAAGCCGCATACGACAGCGTAATTAGAGACGAGCTATACAACGCTATGTCTACCTTTGACATACCTGCTAAACTCGTCAGACTATGCAGGATGACTTTGGAGAATGCTCGCTGCTCCATCCGAATCGGTGAACACCTTACCGATAGTTTTGATGTCAAAAAAGGATTTAGGCAGGGCGACGCGGAAATGATTGTGCAAAGATCACTGGCCAATACAAGAGGCACAATCTATTTCAAATCCTCGCAACTCCTTGCATACGCCGACGATATTGACATAATAGGTAGATCACAACGAGATGTCAATGAGGCGTTTCCGAGTATTGAGATGGAGGCGGCGAAAATTGGTTTGACAGTAAACGAGGGCAAAACTAAATATATGCTGTCATCAAAAAAGGACGCTCCCCACCAACGTCTTGGCCAGAACGTTTGTATTGGCAGATATAAGTTTGTGTCAGTTAAGGACTTCGTCTACCTTGGCTTCGCAGTGACCTGGAACAACGACATCAGTTCCAAAATCAAACGCAGAATCACTCTTGCCAACCGCTGTTTCTTTGGGCTCAGGAGGCAACTGAGTAATAGAGCCCTCTCCCGAACGACAAAGTTGACTCTATATAAGACCCTTATCATCCCGGTCCTGTTGTACGGCGCAGAAGCATGGACACTATCAAAAGCGGATGAGGAGGCCTTTGGTCGGTTCGAGGGAAAGATTTTGCGCGTGATTTTTGGGCCTATAAACGCAGACGGGGGATGGAGGAGAAGATTCAACCACGAACTTTACGGGCTGTACAGCGACATGAGCCTAGTCAGGCGTCTACGGATTCAACGCCTAAGATGGCTGGGCCATGTAGAGCGAATGGACACCACAGCTCCAGCCCGGAGAGTCTTTGAATCCAACCCCGAGGGACGAAGAAGCAGAGGACGGCCGCCCTTAAGATGGAGCACACAGGTGGAGGGGGACCTCAGGCAACTGGGTGTGCGGCAATGGAAAAGGCTTGCGAAAGATCGTGCTAGATGGAGGGGCATGTTGGTTGAGGCCCAGGTTCACTCCGATCTGTAGCGCCCACTAAGAAGAAAAAGAATCAAAAGGATAAAAGTAATTATAGACCTATTTCGCTCTTACCGACTATTTCTAAAGTATTCGAAAAAGCGACAAAAAAGCGAATACTGAACTTTTTAACAGTTTGGATTCAGGCATGGTTTATCAACTGAAGAGGCTTTGTACGATTTCTGCTCCACCATCCTTAAAGGGCTTGACGACAGTAAACTCATCTATCCTCTTGGACAAATTGTCCAAAATTGGTTTCAGAAATTTTATTTGTAAATGGTTTGAATCGTATTTAAGGGGAAGAATCCAAAAAGGAAAGGTTTCTGAGGCTTTCAGTAACTCAGTCAATATAAGTATTGGTATGCCCCAAGGTTCAGTCCTCGGGCCTATCATTTTTTCTTATTTATATCAACTCTCTTTTCACTCAAAACTTAATAGGCAACATTACAGCATTTGCTGACGATTTAGGCATTATCTATGTGTCGAACAGCACAATCAATAATATCGCGGATATAAACCATGATGCAGATATCTTGCGAAGCTGGTTAACCGAACACAGAATGCTTGTTAGTAATAAAACTAAACTAATGTTTCCTGGTCTCAGTCCCAAACTACCACCGGATATTGATATTTACTTTCATTCCGCTAAATGTAGAAAACTAAAATCAATTGATAATGTACATATGCCTCAAGATAGATAGGGAATTATATGTATCTTAACCATTTGTCTTGTGGCAATGATTGTTTTAAAATCGAAGTAGTAAGCCATTTTAAGTATCTAGGGATTATTATCGACAATAAATTGTGTTGGTCTGATCAAATCTCATCATTGAAGCAGTATTTTTACTCAACGTTGCGTATCTTTTACTATCTAAAGAAAACGCGCTCTCTGCATGTCTTGAAACGGATATACTTTGGTATTTTACATTCCAAACTACAATATGGAATCTGCTGCTGGGACGGTGCTCCCCGCAACAAAATGTGTAAGTTTCTGACTCTTCAAAAATGTGTAGTAAGAATAATGTGTAATAAGAGTCGTTTGCATCATTCCATGCCACTGTTTATTAGCTTGAAGGTACTTCCCTTAAGGCACTTGTTCTATAATGAAGTTTTGAAAATTTTCTTCTTAAGATGTGGTTACCTGAATAGTAGACACTCAGATCGCTATAACCTCAGAAACAATCAGGGCTCTGTTGTCAAAACTCCGAAACGTTGTTCCCAGGCTCATTTTCGAAGAAAAATGGTGATGCCACCACTCCACAATCCGCACCAAACTGTCACTCTCTGTGGATACACTGGCTTGTCGAAAATAACGTGCGGGTTTTCCGAGCCCCAGATGCGACAACTTTATTTGTTAACGTAGCCGCCGAGATGAAAATGCGCCTCGTCAGAAAAGATAATTTTTCGCCGAAAGTTGTTGTCCAATTCAAGCTGCTCTAAGTCCCAAACTGCGAAGCGAAAAGGAAGCGGATGATCGCGCGCCTTCAATTGCTGAGTCAATTGGACCTTGTAAGCGAATATTCTGAGACCTATATGCAAAATTCTTCTCAGGCTATTGCGTGAAATGTTGGCCTGTTGAGATCGATGGCGAGTTGATGTTCGTGAGTTGAGTCTCATACTCTTTGACTGTTATCCGCTGGAATACCAGTCTCACGAACTTTTTGCACAAAATTGCGTACAACAGTCGCGGTGGGTGCTTCATTTCGGCCAAAAGTTCTTGTCAAAAAACCCACTGTTTGGACTACGGAGTGCTCACTTTGGAAATAAGTTTTCCGCGGAGGTATGATGCTCACTTCCTGTCAAGATTTCGAGCGGAAAACAGCTGTCAGTGTCAAAATAACCTATGATTAAGGAAAACCACTAGATGGCCCACCCTATGTATTGAAAGATAAAGCTTTCAGTTCCATTATATACGATAGACGTCAAGGTTGATGCTCTGGAACACATAGTAGCTAAACATAAACTGCTTACTGTTAGCTCAAGCCATATTAATAACTTGTCGTTATTCACTTATGGATGGAAAGTCGCCTTCTAGGTAGACCAGGAAGCCGATATTTCCTCCATGCTGAGCTTCATGTATTATGAAAAAAGTTCGCACTTAATCCCACCCCATCTTTCCCACTTCAACAACTTTCCACACGGGGCTCATCGAAATTTTGATTAGATGATAACTCGTGATAGTGTATGTCTTCTCTATACACATCCGAATAGGTAGGCCAAATGCTTATGAAATCAAGAATCTGGCTGAGGGAAAAATCAATTTCAGTGAAAGAGATACATACATATTTCTAAATATCGAAAACGAATCTATAGGTTGACCTCGATAGATTAAACCCACCTCTCCTACCAGGTTTACATAGTTCGCGGTCTCTTCTCCAGGTTAATATCTTTGACTGAATCTGTTCGACCGATTTGGTTGCTTCCCTCTAAGTTAATTGACTCAAATATAACCGCTGCTATTCACAAATGAATCATGATCCGCCAATATTAGTTTTGGAATCACTGACATTTTGTCCTATTTCTTCTAACAAGGCGATTGCAATGTCATCAGTAAAGCCTATCGTTGCACAAACCTTTATTGCAACTGTCGACCTGCAAAGCTGTCAATCAACACGTCAATAAGGTTACACATCCAGGATTGCACGTAGACTATGTGAGATAAAAAGCATTTTCACTACAAACGGCTCTCTCTAAGATGTTGCCCAGCTTTGGTGGGCCCGGACATGCGAAGAGGATTATGCTGAGCAAAGTGTTGAGCTCAGTCATGCTGTATGCTGGACCAGTCCAGGCAGAAGCATTCAAAAGAAAGGAAACTTGCCAAAAGCTGTCATCGGTATACCGGCTCTCTGCACTGAAGAGTGGTTACTGAACGATTTCGGACGAAGCCGCATTTGTCATTGCTGGGACGATCCCCATTGACATTCTCGTCGATGAGATGAAAAGAATTCAACGGAGAAATCCCTTAAGGCCAACCGATGCCGGGGAAGTAAGAATCTCGACGGATTAACACCACAAAGGACAGATGGACTCATACCCTGATTCCATCAACCGATATCTTATGCAGATCTTCTTTGGTCACGATGGTTACTATAAATACCCATTTCGCTTCGGATACGATACTTCTCCTCTTTGCCCAGAATGTCCAAACCAAGAGGAAGACGTGAGACACGTAATTTTGATCTTTGTAGATGCTTCACAGATTTGACAGATTGGAAAGGCACTCTACTAAGACCAGAAAACTCGAAGGAATACTTGCTAACTATGTATGCATTTACACACTAATCAAAAATATGCAGACAGTGGTGAGGAGGGTAGAAGCGGCAAGGGAAGCAAAAGCAAGATGGACTCTACAAGCACGGGAGTAGCATGAATTGCTTGGGGGCCCCGCGAAGAAATACCTAGCGGCAGTCCCATTGTGTCTCTCTTTCTAAGGACTTTATTAAATCGTCTGATTTTTTAAGAGTTTGGTCACTTTACAACCCATACAATTCACTATTAAGTCTTCTCCTCCACTCCCCATCCATACACACCGGGACCGAAAATCAGGGAAACCAAGGTCTTCCTCATCTACTTCCGATAAGGTCCCAAGTCTTGTATATTGTCACCGTGGTTTTCCGAGAGAGGGCTATGTTTCTCAATTGCCTCCCCAGGCCAAAAAAACAGCGATTGAAAAGAACTATTCGGCGTTTGATTTCGGCACTGATGTCATTGCTGCATGTCACTGCGGAGCATGGGTATATGAAGTCCTTGACTACCTCGAAATTATACCTGCCAATATGTTAGCCCTGGTCAAGACGCCGGTGGTTCGTGCCGTTTTTCGACGACAGTATATATTTCGTCTTGGCCTCATTTACCGCCAGTTCCAGTTTTTCGACATTAAAGGTCTCGGTTAAGTCGCTTCCGTGTCGGTGTCCATGTCATCCAATTCAGGTCAAAGGAAGTTGGTAATCATCAACCCATAGTGCTCGCCGCCCAGCCACGGGGGTTGCCGTGGTGCAGTGGTTAACATCATCGACCGCCGGGCGGAAGGTATATAGTTCAAATTCGTTTCATAGCCAAGAAAAAGTAATTGCTATACGGACAAAAAGTATGCAACGCAGTTGTGAATGGAAAGTGACCAGACGTACTGCTGCAGGCATAACACTCACAGTATATGGTCAACTGACATTCATCCTCTGCGTATGCAATATTAAAGTGCTTGAACGAATTACTACGGACAGTAACCAACGCGGAATTCGGTCGGCTCTCGTCCTATCTAGGACAACCACCCCTGAGGGTTAACGAACATCAACGACTCAAACCACTGCACTCGAACCTGATCGGAGTTTCTAAAAAAAAAAATAAAAAATCTCGGTTCAGTTGCTTCCGGCCGAGAATTCTCCAATGTCATCCTGCACAACCTGACGAGTTTGCCAGGGATGTTAAAACTAGACATGGCTTTGTAGAGCTCGTCTCTTTACATGCTGTCATATGCAGCCTTGAAATCGACGAAGAGGTGGTGGGTGTCGATTTGGTATTCCTAGGTCTTCTCCAAGATCTGCCGTAGCGTAAATATTTGGTCTACTGTGGATTTACCTGGCCTGAAACCACACTGATAAGAGCCGATCAGGTTATCCACAAACAGTTTCAGGCGTTCACGCAATACGGCAGAGGAGATCTTATATGCGGTGTTAAGGAGACTTATTCCCCTATGGTTGGCGCAGTTATAGGGGTCTCCTTTCTTATGGACCGGTCAAACGATGCTGAGATTCCATTCATCGGGGATGCTTTCCTCCGACCATACCTTGCAATTCAGATGGTGCATGCACCTTACCAGCTCATCACCAGCCGCCTTAAGAAGCTCAGCAGACAGGCCGTCTGGGCCCGCGGCTTTATTAGACTTAAGTCTTGATATCGCTATTTTGTCTTTGTCTAGGTCGGGTGGACTGAATTCTGTTACATTGTCGTCCATTACGAATGGCTCGTTCTGCCTGACAGCGGTATCTTGTCTATCATCGCCGTTATACAGTCTGCAGAAGTGGTCTTTCCAAATCCTCAGCATCGACTGCGACTCTACTACCAGTTCTCCATTTTCATCCCTGCAGGCTGCTGCTCTAGCTTTATAGCCAAGTCATGTTCGTTCTACCTTATTGTAAAACTTACGGGCGTCATTCCTGCGGAAGCATCTCTCCATCTCCTTGATCTCACGCTTTCCGTGCTCACTCTCTTCTTTCTTCTGAAAAGCGTGCGTTCCTCTCTTCTCTTCTGCTCATAGATTTCGCGAGCAGCTCTCGTCCGTCGTTGCAGCATGGCTTTATAAGCCTCTTGTTTTTCTGTATGGGCCTGTTCGCATTGTTCATCGAACCAGGGGTTTTTAGGTGGCGGCATTTTGAAACCCAGCACCTTTGACGGCGCTCTGGCAGTGCGTCCATTCCTGCTCTATTGTTTGTGCTGCTTTGGGCGGATTTTGAGAGAGCTTGGAGGAGACACGATCGACAAAGATACTGGCAGTCTCTTGCGATTGTACCTTTCCAACGTCAAACTTACGTTGTCCTACTCGACTCCTAAGCATTCTTGATATCCTCATTCGTACCTTGGCTACAACAAGGTAGTGGTCCGAGTCGATGTTGGCCCCTCGGAAGGTTGGTACGTCGAGAATACAGGAGGAGTGTCTGGCGTCGACTGCAATGTGATCAATCTGGTTGGGGGTTTTTTGTTTTTTTTTAGAAACTCGCGTAGGTTCAAGAGTTTATATTCTCTTATGATGTGCCTATAGACACACAACCTGATCGGAGTGCAGTGGTTGGGTCGTTGATGTTCGTTCACTACTCTCAGGGGTGCTTGTCCTAGATAGGACGAGAGCCGACCAAATTCCCGGTTGGTTATAGTCCGTACTAATTAGTTCGTTGATTGATCAAAAGACCGCCAGGTACCCTTGTGGATGTTGAGATGGGGGAATCGGAAATCGATTAGCCTAAGTCCGTTGTCGGATGTGGTGTTATGGAGGCTATGCTTTCCTATGATCGACTCAAATACGTCCTCTATGCCCAGTTTTGCATAAAAATCTCCTAGGACTATTTTTTTGTCGTAGCTGGGGCATTGGGCATATGTTCTGTCTAGGAGATCGTAGAATTCTTCTTTGAGTCGATCGTCCTTTTCTTCCGTTGGGGCGTGAGCGCCCCATTAAGCTAATGTTTCCAAATTTAGCTTTGATGCGGATTTTTATGAGGCGTTCGCTTATATCTCGGAAGCTTAAGACTTTTTGTCGGAGTCTTCCTCGACTAACGAATCCGCGCCCGAATAGGCGCTGTTTGTTCTCCGTGTAGTAGTTCCCATAGTAGATGTCGCAGTTTTTCATCCGTTTTTTGCCTGGTCCATCCCATCGCACTTCTTGGAGTGCGGTTATATCTACTTCATAGCAGTTGAGGGTTTGCTCCAATTGATCGCCTGCTACCGGTCTGTTAAGGGACCTCACATTCCAGGTGCAGACTTTCAAGTCCGTTGGTCGTTCGCAGGGGTCGTCAGCTTTGTATCCGTCCGTATCCAAGGCTTGTTGTTGTTTTAGAACAAATAGGTTTATACGTGATAGGGATGTTAGGTTGGGTCGCTGCACACATTGGTTCACTACCTGGCGGGTGCCAGGGTACCTATCCAGGGTGGGCCGCGCGGAGGCTGTGTGTCAACTTGGATTGAGCAGGGACAGAGATCGAAGCTGGCTTCTGATATACTTAGTTTCAAAATGCCCCCGGCAAGAAAACCCATGTTTTGACGGCTAGTTTAGGAGGGCAAACGCAGCCAAGCAGCAAGCCTGTTAAGCGGCGCTACACATAAGGACGAGAGCTGCTCGTGAGCATTATCAACAGAAAAGGTGGGAGGAGCATAAGCTCCTCAAACTTATTCCAGAAGGCTTAAGACTATCTTAAAAATGTTATAAATTTATAGTAGCTTACTGGACCTAAACGAGCACACTAAGCTATACAGAATACTTTTAATTCTGTCCTTCGACTTATAATGCAGCTTGTCGTTTCATTAAGTTATTTATTTTGAAAAGCTACGAAAAATTTGTTTCAAAAAATGCTCTGCAAAATGCAAAATTTACATATTGTAGGTGTTTACCTTATACCCCAATTGTTATCTCTCTTTCTGGGAGACGTTCCTGACTGATGGTATTCGGTAACCAATAACAGCTCTTAAAAAGTATAATTTTCTTGGTTATCATAAAACAAATTTACACCTCAAAGGTATACCTTTCATATAACTGCGTTTCAACAAGCCCATACAACAGCCATCTACCCTATACAGAAGGTGTGAAGAAAAACGAAGTAATTAAACCAAAGATATATGTATCATAAAAAAAAAAAAAAAAAAAAAATCATAGGCTAGTGCGACCAGTTACAGCTATCAGCTGTCCAGCTTCGAAGCAGCATACAGTGCACAACGTGGCTAAAGAGAGGCTTTACCTACACTCGATGTGAACGTCGAATGTGAACGTTAACTTTGTCGTTGACGAAATCATGTGGATTGTTCGCTCAAGCGCGAAGTTAATGTTTTCGAACAGCGGTTATCCGACTTGAAAATCCCACCGACCACCACAGTGTACAGACATTCATTCAACTTTGAAGAGTTAAACGCTACAGCTACCTACCACTACCAGTCGACCAGTGAACTTCCTAACGCGCTGTTTAGTTTTTGTACTATCCCGATTATCATAGACATTTATCGACAATCCGATTAATTGTACGCTAGACTCAATTGAATGAGCATGGCTCACACGTTGACCGGCCTAAATTGATGGCAGGGGACAAGTGATTTCTTTTTTATTCTAGTGAAGTGACATTGTAATTGATTAAATGTGAATTTTAATAATAAAACAGGAAACCGGTTGATTCAGACATAAAGAATAGGAACATTGACCATGGGTAACTCGAGCTCCTTGTGCACGGACAAGAAAGCTGTGCGTCACGTGAACGTCGAAGGGTGAGTCCATAGTACTGTAAATCTGAAATTTTAAAAATTTGCGTTCAAAATCAAATATTTCAAGCGAATCGTGTCTAACTATTGGTACTTTGACTGTCTGATATGTATGTTTCTACTAAGCTAGTTCGTATGGTGTAAACATAGAGTCGAATTGGAATGGAAATTTTTACACGTGATTCGGGCAGATAACCCGAATGCACACTCGCATGTACATATACTATATAGTACATACGGAGGCGATTGTGATATTTGATTGACCGGCAGGATGATTTGAAAACATTTATTGTTCATGATATGCGAGTGTACGAGCATTTCAGTACAATAAGTTGTCCGTTTCAAGGCGGTTCGCGGCAATTAGAAGCGCGTTCATGTGTTTTAAGATTGTTTCTAGTCGATTGTATCCAACCCCCCCCCACCCATGGTTTTGAGGGTCAATTCGATTTTCTCTTAATCATATCTTGTGACGAAACAAAAGTGATTGTGACAACAAGCAATAAAATTGTTTTTGACTTTTATTCATGCTTCAATAGTGCAAAACAAAAGTGTTGCGAGGTCGATTTGAGTGATTCATAAAACATTGAGTTAATATTTAGCGGAAGGTTGGCACGAAGTGCGTTTTAATTAGGTCTTACAGGGTGACGCGATTTTCATTGCCTGCAATAAGGCTACTGTTGTTACGACCTTTATGACCGAAAACATCCAATTAAGTCAACATCATGTGAATCTTGATTTATAGCTCTACGTAGTTTTGTTGACAATTGTCTGGTGTTCATTGGAATATTGTTATTACATTAAGACTGGCTGTATAGTAATAACATGCGAATGTAGCTGCTGCTGTTGACTTTCGTTAAATGGATTTCGTAATTCAATGGAAATATCCTGCCTTTGTGGACGCTTCTATTTTTAATTTTCGGAATTATGATCAGATGTAAAATGTTAGATATTAACTTCTTTACTGGTTTATAACGTAAATTCTTCTTCCTTTTAACGGGCGCTACAGTTCGAGGTGAACCTGGGCCTCAACCAACATGCCCCTCCAACTAGCACGATCTTTTGCTAGCGCCTTTTCCACTGCCGCACACGCAGTTGGCTGAGGTCCCCTTCCACCTGTGTGTGGCATCATAAGTGCGGCCGTCCTCTGCTTCTTCGTCCCTCGGGGTTGGATTCAAAGACTCTCCTGGCTGGAGCTGTGGCGTCAGCCATCTTAGGCGTTGAATCCGTAGACGCCTGACTAGACTCATGTCGCTGTACAGCCCGTAAAGTTCGTGGTTGAATCTTCTCCTCCATCCCCCGTCTGCGTTTATAGGCCCCAAAAATCACGCGCAAAATCTTTCTCTCGAACCGACCAAGGGCCTCCTCATCCGCTTTTGAAAGTGTCCATGCTTCTGCGCCGTACAACAGGACCGGGATGACAAGGGTCTTATATAGAGTCAACTTTGTCGTTCGGGAGAGGGCTCTATTACTCAGTTGCCTCCTGAGCCCAAAGAAACAGCGATTGGCAAGAGTGATTCTGCGTTTGATTTCGGAACTGATGTCGTTGTTCCAGGTCACTGCGGAGCCAAGGTAGACGAAGTCCTTAACTACCATAAACTTATATCTGCCAATACAAACGTTCTGGCCAAGACGTCGGTGGTGAGCGTCCTTTTTTGATGACAGCATATATTTAGTTTTGCCCTCGTTAACTGCCAAACCAATTTTCGCCGCCTCCATCTCAATACTCGCAAACGCCTCATTGACATCTCGCTGTGATCTACCTATTATGTCAATATCGTCGGCGTACGCAAGGAGCTGCGAGGATTTGAAATAGATTGTGCCTCTTGTATTGGCCAGTGATTATTGCACAATCATTTCCAATATGATGTTGAAGAAATCACACGACAGCGCATCGCCCTGCCTAAATCCTTTTTTGACATCAAAACTATCGGTAAGGTGTTCACCGATTCGGATGGAGCAGCGAGCATTCTCCAAAGTCATCCTGCATAGTCTGACGAGTTTAGCAGGTATGTCAAAGGTAGACATAGCGTTGTATAGCTTGTCTCTAATTACGCTGTCGTATGCTGCTTTGAAGTCGACAAATAGGTGGTGAGTGTCGACTTGAAATTCAATGGTTTTCTCCAGTATCTGCCGTAGTGTGAAGATTTGGTCGATGGTGGACTTCCCTGGCCTGAATCCGCACTGATAAGGACCTATCAGCTTATTTACAAACGGCTTCAGGCGTTCACACAAATCGGCAGAGATGATTTTGTAGGCGATGTTAAGGAGACTTATTCCTCTATAGTTGGCGCAATCAGAGGAGTCTCCTTTCTTGTGGATCGGGCATACGATGCTGAGACTCCATTCCTCGGGCATGCTTTCCTCTAACCATATCTTACGGATGAGCTGGTGCATACTTCCAACCAGGTCATCTGCAGCTGCCTTAAAGAGCTCGGCAGGTAGTCCGTCTACTCCAGCAGCTTTGTTGGACTTAAGCTTAGAAAAAACATTCCTAACTTCGACCAGGTCAGGTGGACGGAATTCTCTGCTATCATCGTCCGTTGTGAAAGGATTATTCTGCCTGACAGCGGGATCTGTTTCATCATCGCCGTTATACAGTCTGCAGAAGTAGTCTCCCCAGATTCTTAGTACCGACTGTGAATCCACTACTAGGTTTCCATTTTCGTCCCTGCAGGCTTCCGTTCTGGTCTTATATCCCTGGCATGTTTGTTTAATTCGTTGATAAAACCTTCGAACGTCATTCCTACGATAGCATCTCTTCATCTCTACGATCGCGAGCTTCTCATGCTCCCTTTTGAGAAGCCTATGCTCCTCCCTCCTCTTCTGCTCATAATGCTCACGAGCAGCTCTCGTCCTTCTATGCAGCGCCTCTTGATAGGCTTCCTGCGTGTGCCCTCCTACACTCGTCGTCAAACCGTGGGTTTCTTGTTGGTGGCGGTTCGAAACGAAACCCAAGCAGCACTTTCTAAGGCTTGTAGATAACGGGTCCATTGGTGTTGTACGGTCTGAGCAGGTGTTGGAGGGTTTTCCGAGAGCTTAAGGGAGACGCGATTGGCATAGGCTCTGGCGGTCTCTTGCGATTGTAGCATTGCGACGTTGTATGCCGATGGCCTTAGTCGATTTTTCTGGGCCAGGCATATTCGAAGTCGCAACCCGTCTGCCACAAGATAGTGGTCCGAGTCGATGTTGGCTCCTCTAAAAGTTCGCACATCCAGAATGTCGGATGCGTGTCTGCCATCAATCGCAATGTGGTCAATCTGGTTGACGGTTGATTGATCCGGAGATCGCCAGGCCCCTTTGTGGATGTTGAGATGTGGGAAAGCAACTAGCAACTAAAAGATTTCGCCCCCTTGCGAAGTCTATCAGCCTAAATCCATTTTCGGATGTAGCGTTGTGTAGGCTGTGCTTGCCAATAACCCTATCAAAGGCGACTTCCTTGCCCAGTTTTGCGTTAAAGTCTCCTTGGACGATTTTAACATCGTAGCTGGGTTATTGGGCATCTGTCCTATATAGTCGGTCGTTCAACTACATAAATAGTTGCATAATCGCATTTAAGGGTCTTAACCTTAAGTCCGGCTCAACAGCTGAAACACAATTTTGGTGATTTCGCGGGACACATTGAATGAAGTCATTTGGGAGAATAGTAACAAAAGATTGAGTTTACAATTCTGGACAACTTTATGGTGTATTGACCAAATTTCTACAACTCATGAGTGTGCGTTTCAAACCAACACTGTCCGAGCAATCTCATATGTATCGGTTGTCGTCCGATCACCGCAATCAACCAGCATCTGGTGCGGTCAGTACTTAGAAGGGGGACCGCTTGGGAACAACCGCGTGTTGTTAATTGTTTCCCTATTTTTTAGTTATTTAATTTGTAACAAAAAAACAGCTGCACCGATTTCGCTGAAAACTTATTCAGTACTAAGTTGCGTAATTACGCGTGGAATGAACCCAATTTTATGTCAATACCATTTTTGGTTCTCGAGAAACGCACATACACACACACATACATCTCTATAAAAACCTTGCATTTGGATTCTGGTGACCTTGAAACGTGGAGATATGTCAAAATTTGGAATTCGCAAGATCGGTCCCCTTACAATAACTTCCCACTGGGAAGTTAAAAAACAATGAACGAACGATTTACCTTGAAGTTTTTATTAATTTGTTTATATATAGTAGGCCTAGAGTGTGCCATAAAAAGTTATATATAACTTGTTGACTCATCTGAAAGAAACAAGTAGCAACCAGAATTCAAGAATTTGTTTCACATTTTATCTTAATACTTGTTGATGCTGTAGGGAGCGATAGAATTCGGAATCTCTATAAATGTGATACGTCCATACACGCTTTCACTTTTCTATGGTATCTTTCACAGTTTTCGGAATCTAATAGCAACAAGTACAGTGGTGTGCAATATAATAGCGGTGCCAGCCTCCAAATACATAGTTTTGTTTGGTTCCAGTGGATGTCGCCAGTCTGTTCGGAGACCATCATCTTCCGAATTTGATCCCCCGTTCACTGTAAAGATAGGTAAACATGGCAACGCCAGGATCATGGTTTGGCGCTGTTTTTCGTATCTACGATGTTGATCCTGTACAAAGGATTGAGGGGGAAATATGCGACTTAGATGGGTCTATATGCACGACAATGAGCTAAACCACACCAGCAAATGCGTCGAGGAATGGTTAAGCTTAGATAGGGTAGAGATCATGGACTGGCCCAGTACAGTCCCCTTATCTCAATCCCATCGAAAACCTATGGGGGGACCTAATTCTGTTTGGACGGTGGTACAGCCAGTTTGGCAAGCTATTTCAGTAGAGCATTGTCAAAAATTGAACGAGTCAATGCCCCGACGATGCCAATCAGTGATAAAAAAAAAAAAAAAAAACCGGCCAAGTGCGAGTCGGACTCGCGCACGAAGGGTTCCGTACCATCTGTATATAAAAATATGAAAGAGACGTTGTATGTTACCTCATCAGTGATCACATTAAAACGGCTAATCGGTTTGAAATGATTTTTTGCATGATGACAGATCTTGGTTGCAGGCAAGTTATAGGCATATTACTTTGATGATCAAAAATCTCCATGATGAGATAGTTGATCATCAAAGTGTCCATTGAATTCAAATCAATTATCTTATTTGACAGCAAGTACATAGGTGAAAAAGTGAATAACAGTAATTATGGGGAAAAGGTTTGCAGGTAGGATTAATATATCAAGGACACAATAGGGATCAATGCTTGGAAGTGTTTTATTGGTTGTGGGATATGATCGAAAGTTCATTTCACAACAATTGAATTTGTTACAACATTTAATATCTTAACCTACCAAGATGGAAAAGGAGGGGAATAGCAATTGTACGAAAGGGTTTGCAGCAAGGATTAACTTAGCAGTGACACAATAGGGATCATCAAAGCTTAAAGGGTATTTATTACTGGTTGTTCGTAATTATAGAAGAAAGGGTTGCAGCTAGGATTAATACATCAAAGACACAAAAGGGATCAAAGCTGGGAAGTTTGCTACTGGTTGTCGGGTATTGTCGACTAACCTTAGGTCAGTATGTGACTAAGGGGATTTTTGGGATGGAAATCATGTCTGTTGTATGGGAGCCCCCCTTAAATATTAATTTTATTCTGTTTTTAGTATCTGTCGTTATAGCGGCAACAGAAATACTTCATCTGTGAAAATTTCAACTGTTTAACTATCACGGTTCATGAGATAAAGCCTGGTGAAAGACGGACGGACAGCGAAGCCTTAGTAATAGGGTCCCGTTTTACCTTTGGGTACGGAACCCTAATAAAGGTTGCTCTACAAAGTACGGGATAACATAACTGTTTTTTTTTTTTTTTTTAATTTTGGTTTTATTCAATTTCATTGCGTACACTGCTATTATTTTGCACCGAAAAATTCGCATCTTTTGCACATGATGGTTGATGACAGCGTATTCATTTATCTTATGGTTGTGATTCACTCCAAATGGGGAAGCCAAGTAACCAGTAGAGTTGTTACCTTGGGAACCCCGCAAGGAGGGATCCTCTCACCTCTTCTCTGGAATGTAGTTGTAAACGAACTACTAATCAAACTGGAGAAAGAAGGCCTGGACGTTGTTGCCTACGCCGATGACGTTGCCTATCTACACTGAATGACCGCATGCAAACGGCATTCTCACTTCTGTGCAAACGGGCGCATAGTAACGGGCTCAGGATTAACCCACAGAAAACGGAGCTCGCGCTTTTTACCAAAAAGCACAAAATCCCGGAAAACTGCCCTATCACTCTACCAGGAACTGCCCTATCCGATACGAGGTTAGCCTACTCCCCTAGTGCCAAATTCCTTGGCATTATACTCGATAGGAAATTAACATGGAAGAGCAACACAATCAAAAGAGCTAAAAAGCAATTATAGGTATCTGCACATGCAAGAAAGCCCTAGGGAAAAAATGGGGAATCAACCCTAAGATCACCCTATGACTCTACATCACGGTCGTCAGACCCATACTAATGTATGGAGTGACAGTCTGGTGGACAGCACTGGACAAGACAACATACCTCAAGCAATTCGAGAAGGTCCAAAGGTTGGCGTGTATGTGCATTACCGAGGTCCTCACGTCCACCCCAACGGCTGCGCTTAACATGATACTCGACCTTACACCACTCGATATTTTCGGCAAGCAAATTGCCACACACGCGGCCATGAGACTCAAAGCCAACTCGAACTGGACGAGCAATGTCACTGGCCTCTCCTCCACCCTGAATAACAGGTCAACTATGGCAGAAAACTTGGACCACACAGAACCCACCACAGTCTTGGATAAAAACTTTACGACGATCTACCCGGACAGACAAAACTGGACTCGCCAGACTCCATCTCGCAGAAACTGCGTAGATTTTTACACTGACGGGTCTAAAACTAAAGACGGGGCGGGTAGTGGAGTATTCTGCAAACAACTTAAGCTGAACAAAGCTCTAAAATGACCAAATTACTGAGCTGTTGGCCTTGTCTTGGCTGAATTGGAACGTGATATCCACCACGGATATCCGCATTCTCACGGATAGTCAAGCAGCCTTAAAGTCGTTGGAGTCCTTTGTGTACACATCAAAAACTAGTCTTGACTGTCGCCTATCTCTTAACGAGATGGCCGAATAGTTCAACATACAACTTATCTGGGTACCGAGACACAGCGACATTCCAGGAAATGAAAGAGCCGACACACCCGCCAAACAAGGAACGACGCTACAATCAATCGTGGCTTGTGAGGGAATACCCTTTGCAACCATTAAACTTAATCTTACAAATCTTGATTCTATCTGCATACGCAGACGACCTAGTCGCGTACAGGACGGGCCCAACGATTGATGTCATAGCTAAGCTCTTGCAACATGATTTCGAAAAAATTCAGACTTTTTCGTAATGACTGGAATTTAAAAATCAACTTTCAAAAATCTGAAACCATTTTGTTCAGAACGCCATTGTTTGGGGCCTCTAGGGATACCAGGCGAAACTGGCGAAAATTTTCCACTGTTGGACCTGACGCCCGTCCTGGCGAACCAAATGTAGTCAGATATCTTGGAATCTGGTTGGACCAGTATCTGTATTTTAATAAACATATAGATGCTGCTTTGGCCAAGGCCCGGTGAGCTTTCGCTCATAGCAGCCAACTTGATAAGAGAGTGAAATGAAAAATGAAAATGAAATGAAATGAAATGAAAATAATCTGCTGCATGGCTTTAGTCAGGCCCATGATCGCCTATGGATGTCCCGTTTGGTTCAATGTGAGTGCAAGCCTGATCGAAAGAATTCGGGTGTTCGAGAGACAGTGTCTGAGAACCTGTCTGGGATTGTGCAGAACGCCAGAATCCGAGTACATAAAATATTATCCCAACGAGGTCCTATACAGTGGAGCTAAAATTATAAGAATAGAGAACTTCATGATCAAGCTGATTAGAGGTCATGTTGTGACGGCAATGCTCTCGACCAATAACTTAATATTTGGGGCTTATTATCCAAATGAGCTATACCACGAGAGAGCGCGCCTTAGTGGCTTTGTTCCTCCAGAAGCATTCTTACATTACGACAACCGCGAACTGATACAGGATAAATCGGCGGTTCCGTTAATCTTCCACGTGTCCCGAAGATCTGTGGAGAAGAGTTTATCCTACGAACGCGATGTTGCACACCGTGAGCCGGAGCGTCTCCGTTTCAGTGTGGCAACGTCCAATCAAGATCGAGTAGATGTAGCTCGACAAACGCAGCGTTTCTGGTGGCTCGGGGAGTCTCCGTCGCTGAGTCCCTTGGGCCTAGTGCCATAACATAACACTATATAGAATAGAATAACACTATAAGTTAGGTTAGTTGTAAGTTATACCTTATATACATGTGTGTATATATGTATGTATATACAGGGTGCCCCGCGAGTAGTTTGCCAAAAAGCTAGAGCGTGTAGGTCTGGTTAAGACAAGCAAAAAATCGTATAGGAAGGGGTAAATCTAAGGAACTTAAATTATCGGCAACGGCTAGTATATCTATAATACCAAGAAAAGAATTACTTCTTGAACACCATTGTTATCAAACAGCTCTGTTGATAGCAAAAGAAGTGTAGTAAGCCATGGCAAGAGTAGTCATTGTTACGGGCGAGTGCGAGGTCACTGCCTGTGAGCGCATGCAGCTTGCGCTCCAATTTATCTCTGACTGGTGTGGCAGAGAGGGGTTATCTATTAACCCAAATAAGACAATCTTAGTCCCATTTACAAAGAGGAGAAAGGTACAACCCTGCTCAATCTCTCTAAATGGCACACACATAGGATTTTCAGAGGAGGTAAAGTATCTAGGTATTGACCTAGACCGCAGACTCAACTGGAACTCCAACATGAAAAATAAACTCATGAAAGCGACTAAGGCCATGTGGGCCTGCCGACGCACCTACGGTAAAACCTGGGGACTTAAACCTAAGGTAGTCCACTGGTTATACACCGCGATAGTAAGACCTATCGTCACCTACGGGTCCACCATGGTGGGCAAAAGTTGAGCAATAAACTACAATTATTAAGCTTCAACGCCTTCAGAGACTAGCGTGTCTCGGCATCACAGGCGCTATGCCATCCTGCCCTACGGCAGCACAAGAAGCTCTCATTGGACTCGCTTCACTGCACCTTTTTATCAAAAATGTGGCATTACGCAGTGCAATCAGAATCCTCTGTTCGGGAACAAATATGCCATGTAGACCTGCAGGCCACATGTTTATATTACAACACT
Source organism: Eumerus sabulonum (assembly GCA_951905685.1). NCBI lineage: Eukaryota > Metazoa > Arthropoda > Insecta > Diptera > Syrphidae > Eumerus > Eumerus sabulonum. The sequence continues at coordinate 196,279,129 of OX645060.1, forward strand.
TTCCCGAGCTGGATATGATTACTACAGTCTCGGACGCATTGCCACACACCTTCACCTTTGACAAGAGACTTGAGATACTGATCTCGCTCAGCATGGGAAAACAGTGATCCCCTGCCAAAGGCCTCAGGTGGTACACGGATGGCTCCAAGATGGCTTCTGGCGTTGGCGCCGGCATCTTTGGACCAACACGCAAGATCTCGAAGGCCCTGGGAATAAGCCCCAGCATCTTCCAAGCAGAGCTGCATGCCATCCTAACATGCGTCAATCTAAATCTCGAGACTGGCATCAAAGGAGTAACAATCAACATACTTTCTGATAGCCAAGCAGCGCTTAAAGCACTGGGTTCGTACAGCACGAACTAAAAAACCGTCAAGGAATGCCATGACGCCCTACAAGACCGAGCGAATAGAAACACTGTTAAACTTTGGTGGGTGCCTGGACATAAAGGTATCAAGGGCAATGAAATTGCCGACCAACTTGCCAGAAAAGGTTACAGCGACAAATACATAGGTCCGGAACCTTTCTGCGGCATTCCCGGGTCTAAGATAAATTACTTCCTAGACAAGTGGGAAAAATCGCAACACCTGTCCTTCTGGAACAGTGTTCGGGGACTCCGTTAATCTAAACGATTTAAACGACCCCTGAACACACACCCTATTGACACACTCAAACTCAATAGGGGGGATATCAGAAGACTAGTCAGCTATCTAACGGGACACTGCGGTCTGAGATATCATTTAAACAAAATTAGTCTCTCGTCTGAAATTGAGTGTCGGCTCTGTCTAGAGGACGATGAGACGGCAGAACACATACTATGTGAGTGTGTTGCTCTCTGCCATATTAGGAAGCGTATTCTTCTCAGTGAAGTTATGACTCCTGAGGAGAGCACCCTGGCTCCTACGAGAAGCGTTCTCAACCTCATTATAGAGGTGGAGAGGCTACTCGGCTAATCGGCTAGTAGGCACAATAGATCTGCAAAGGTCGCAGTGCCATAGTAGCTAATAGTAGCACTAGCCCCATATGTAAAAAAAAGAAAAAAGCCATGGCAACGATAAGGTCTCCCATTCGCTTGCCCACTATCACTGAGCGAAAAGCTCGAAAATTTGCCAAACACAGAAAACTTTCGAGTGTATTCGCGATATTGATTTTTCCTCACTCAAATATACAAAGTGTATCACATAATTACATTAGCGCAAATCATGTCAACACACTGGTTCTAGTACTATCGTTCGGTTTCATCTATTTAGTTTACTATTCTTGCTTACCCTAAGTGGCGTCATTTGTGTTTAGGTTCTCTGTGAAAAAAACAAAAGGTCTAAACGCAAGTAAGAACGTTCATTACATCATTTCTGTTTCGGTGAGAGAAAGAAAAAATCAAATTACTCATCAGTGCGTTAAGGACATTGAGAAACGTCGTGTCCAAGGTGACTTGGAAGCTGACACGCTTATACTATGTACCTATGTATGTACGTGTATACCTTGTTTGTGGTGTTTTTCGATAAACATACATATGTATGATATAAGCTTAATCGCCACTTGTTGATAGCTAATGCCGGTCCGCGTGTCAAATGCGCATGAAAGTGAAAAACAGTTGTCACGATGTAGGCGCGATACTGGTATCGCGAAATAAGGAATTATAAACATCTGTTTGCAACCTTTGGCTGACGGTTGATAATTTTAGCGATAATGACGAGAGTGCAAAGTTTTCAGGTTTCTAAACAACAATCAGCCGACAAGCGACTGGCCTAAGTCCAGTGTCATGTCCTTTAACCTTTGATATGTATGATGACAGAGCAAAGGTGTAACTAATCTACATACATACATATGTACATATGTACATACGTACGGGTATGTACATACACTGTCTCAAAAAATCGTTCGTACACCCCTGACAGTTTCAAACAGTATAATTTGAAAAGTACTTATCGATTTCAATAAGAAATACAGTGGTGTTCAGATAAATAGCACACCCGTGAGTTCTCATACGTTATGTTGTGCCAAAAGTCTAAAAAGCAGCTTTTTTTGTTTTATAACTGATGTGCGTTTATATGTACTTTATTTAAATACACATAGCTCCTTTAAATCAACTCAAAAATAATAATTCAAAATGGGAAAAAATAAAAAAGGAGTTGTTCATTTAAATAGTATCTTCCCACTTCGCCAATTCCCATTTTGCCAATTCCCACTTCGACAATTCCCATCTCGCCAACTATTTCGCCAATCGTTTCATGCATATGTATATGTTATAGTCAAACATCGAAGCTCCGGCGCTCCTAGGTTTGACTAGTCAAACCTCAGGTCTGACATAAAGTCTTAGACAAAGTCCAAAGCAATTTCATTTTTCTACCTTTGACTGACGAATTTGTGTCTAATGCTAGGAGAGATTGGATTGGAAAAACTGTTACTGTACCTATTCCCAGCTTCGATAGAGCCAAAGGAGATGCTCGAAATGTTTTGGGCATAATACAATATGACACAGTTGATGGTTTATACAGAGTAAGCACGAAACACGGAATAATAAACACACTTTTTGCTCGGAATCAGATACAAGAATGCAAAGAGAAATTTCTTAATTTCGAAGATGTACCCAACGTTCAGCTGTCTCTAAGGGAGATCAGTACAAAAGATTCTAAGTTTGGGGGCCAAGGCTTTATAAAATGCCACTGTAATAAAAAATGCTCCTCAAAAAGGTGTAAATGTAAAAGATCAAACGTATTGTGCAACTCAAAATGCCATAACGCATCACCTTGTCAAAATAAAGACTCATTTTTTGATTAATTATTGTCATAATACAAAATAACAGTAAAAAATTGAATTACCTACTTATCCTGATTATTTGTCAATCCATTCTTGTAATATTGAAACAATTCGAATTAAAATTCAAAAATATGCTTTCATTATATCTAATCTAATAAACCAACACTTACTTATTTAGGTCTGACTGGTTAAACCCCGATTTCTTCAAATTGAGTTTCGGCGTTTGACTGTCCAAATTAGTCTCTCCTAGGATTAGACACAAATTCGTCAGTCAATGGTAGAAAAATGAAATTGCTTTGGACTTGGACTAAGACTTTATGTCAGACCTGAGGTTTCACTAGTCAAATCTAGGAGCGCCGGAGCTTCGATGTTTGACTATAACATATGTATATACAAATAAATTCAATTTATTATATTTCTCATCAAACTTAATGATCAGGGTGAATTTCGTCTCAATCGGTGAACAAGTTTAATTCGAACGCAATGTTATTTTTTTTTTTTTTTGAAGAGTTTATTTATTCCACTAAGGCAATATATTTACATGTTTAACTAAACTGAATTAAACTACTATTTACATGTAATTTAAAAGTATATGACCTTAACGGTGCTCCATACTTAACTAGTCATATATATATACATATTTTTTGTCAATAATTATATTTTATTTTAGAATATATTTCTAAGCCTTTTTCTTTTTTTCATATCTTTTCTGTAAGGAAAAATTGTGGGAAAAACCTTGTTGAATCTTTCTGGTTATAATACATTACTTAGTCTAACCTAACGCTACTTAGTCTAACTTAAACTAATCCTAACCTAACTTAGAGCACAAGGATTAGGCCCCGACACCTGGTCTTTGAGTTATCGAAGCCCATCAGCTTCGACAACTCAAAAGTCAGGTGTCGGAGCCTCTTCCTGGACTTAATCTAAGCCATGACCCAGTCGAGCCACCAGTATTTGCCTGTGTTATATCTACTGATATTTATTTCATCCCTTTCAGGTACGCTAGTGCAGTACTTTAGTTCAAAATTTAAGTTGTTAGGGTTATAGACGATCTTTTTATCTGTTGCCCTTCTAGCAATGTGGTATATGATAGGAACGTTATTTTCGTTTGATAAGTACTGATGTGCGTCCAAGTATAGGAAGGTTTCAGGCGGAATGAATCCATTCTCCAACGTTTTCGCGAAATATTTTGGGTTGGGATAAAACAAGCCCGAAACAAGATTGTTCTCTGTTACGGTCGCTGAACGTGCAAAATGATTCCTCGCAGTATCCAGTATAACGTTGTCTATTCTGGACAATTTGGAAGCATCCAATAGAATCTTATTAGAAACGTAATGCCGGAAGTCGGAATGTTCGCTTCTATACATGTGCAAGCAGGCTCGAAGACATTTTCTTTCGAATAATCGAAGTTTTTCCATGTATGATGGGCTAATGTTCCACCATACCGCACTCGCATATGTCAGAATGGGGCGGATGAAGGCTTGGTAGCAGATGACCTTTACATCGGATCTTAGATATCTGGAGTAAAACAAACTTTTCAGAGACATAAATGCCGCTTTTGCCTTTTTCAGTTGGGTATTTATGTGTTCGTTAAAATACAAAAATTTATCTAGATGGACGCCTAGATATTTAACAATTGTTTTTGATTCGATGTGAAGGCCATTGTTACTCTGTAAGCCAAATTTTTTCCAGTTGCGCCTCAAATCTGAGTTACCTTGCCTTACGGGGGGGCGAAACAGTATGGTTTCACACTTTGTGTAGTTGATTTTTAGCTTCCAATTTGAGCAATATGTCTGCAGCTCATCGAATTTTGTTTGAAGTTCGGTTTGTATGGTTTCTATTTTCGAGCCACTGGCGTACAGTATTACATCGTCAGCGAATGCTATAGAGTTATCCTTGTCCCTTAACATTTCAGAAACGAAAATATTAAATAAAAGTGGGGCTGTAACCGTGCCTTGTGGAAGACCATTAGCGATATTAAAAACTTTAGTCGTCGTGTATATCCTATCTGTTACGACAAATTTTTTTCCACAAATCATGGAAGAAATCATGCCTATGAGTTGGTGAGGAAATTCGTATTTTATCAGTTTATATATCAATCCGTCGATCCATACCGTGTCGAAGGCTTTCTCAATATCTATCAGACAAGCACCTGTACATCTTTTGGCATTCAGATTCCAGTTGATATCTGATGTCAGTATTGTAACTGCGTGCACTGCCGAGTGATTTTTCTTAAATCCAAACTGATTTCGCGGTATAATTCCCTTTCTATTGCATTCAAATAAAATTGACTTATTTAAAAGTATCTCAAAAATTTTCCCGATGTTAGGCAGGAGACTGATTGGCCTATAGCTCGAAGGATCAGAAGGATCCTTGCCTTTTTTTGCTATTGGAAAAACCTTCGATGTTTTCCAACAACTGGGAAAGTGACGGTTATTTAGTAGGTTGTTAAAAATGATGCAATACTGCCGTATAATAATGTCCGGTAGATGCTTCAGTATTATGTTGGGAATGTTATCTAAACCACTTGATTTTTTGTTATTTAGTTTTCTAAATATTTCTGTAAGATCGTCCAGTGTCGTAAAGTAGTTATTTGTTTGTTGAGTCGTAAGCTCGTCTGCTTTTAATACCTCAGAAAATCGTAACGGCGAACTGATCTGATTATTTTGAAATCTCAGTAATTCATTTTCGACTTCGACAGTCTTGACGCTTTGAAGGCACCTATCATGAATTGCTTGAAAGTGGGAGCCAATGAGATTTAGCTTTTCTATTCCAGAATCGACTATGAAATGTCCTTCGATGATGGGACAGCTATCGCTATTTATTTCTGCTTGAGTTAGTAGACCTCGAGAGTTTAAGGGTACTTTCAATTTTGAAATCTTAACTTCTTCCCGAAGTTTGAAAGTCTGATTGATTTTAGGAAACATGTGTCTTGATTCGGATTTCATAATAGACTCTGCACGCTGTCTCCAGTAATCGTTGATACTGTTTCGATATTGCTGCGTTAATAATGTTTTTACATTTCTCAAAAGGGATTTGTATCTTCTTAGCTCCCGGTTGGTCGATTCGTCTAGGAATTGATTTCGTGTTCGATTTATCTGCGTTATTAAAAAGCTTTTATAATTTTGCAGTGTAATTATATCTTGGTTTAGATAACATTCAGCGCTATTTCTCGATTTGATTTTTGGGACTGACGACACCATAGCCGCTAGTATCACTGTATTTAAATTCTCGATATAGATATCACATTCGTCGTTCGTAATGATTCTATTGTTTGGAGCATTAGAAGGAGTAGAGCAATTTCTATATTTTCTAATGGCACACCGCTTAAATGTGCGCCAATTAGTGTTTTTAAAATTGAATTTAGGAGCATTGTGCTGCGTGGCGAAACTGAATTCGGGGTCGTCAGATAACGTCATCGGGATCACTATAGCATCATGGTCACTATCATAAGGCAGTGTTGAGATCTTATTATTGTGGATCGTTTGAATATGTAATCGCGCGTCCGCAATACATAGATCGAGAAACGAATTTCCTGATGGATAACTTGGCGTAACTGGGCTATATAATTTCATTTTGTACTCGATTTGGTTTTCCCCGATAAAGCTATTTAGGAATCTGCCTCTTCCGTTTGCTATTAGGTCCATCCAACTCGAGTGTTTCGCGTTAAGATCTCCCGCTAAAACGAAATAGTTTTGCAAACTATTTAGCTGTAGTAATTCGAATAATTTTTCAAACTCGACGTTAAATTGATTATCGGAGGTTGGCGCAGCGTACGCTGATATTAAATACAGACTGCGGTTATTTCCTAATGGCAGGGAAATAATAGTAGTCTCAAGACAACTTAAGTTTTTGACATCGCTGCGCTCTATTGTCGTGTAGCGAAGTGGCTTTCGGATAAGGATGGCTGTGCCACCGCCTCTATTTGTGTTTCGTCTGTCGGTACGTATTATATTGTAGTGCACAAATTCTATTTTGTGTCGGTTATTCAATTTTGTTTCGCTCAGAAACAGTATGTCAGGGTTATGATCTTCCACGAAACGCAGCAAGTCCCCACGCCTACTGTTGGCAATTATTGAATTTACATTAAGAGCCACTATTTTGAGGCCATTCTTTGTTTGTCTGGCCATCTTATTGGTTGAAAAGGTTCAGCAAGGCATCGACCTTCGCTGAGAGTTCTGCAACAGTCTTGGTCAAGCTGTTAACTTGCGTTTGCAGTTCAATGCTTTGAGGGCGTATCATTGGTGACGGTGTAGTAGGCTTTTGACCAAGGTTACTACTTACTACCTCAGCGAAAGTAACTCCTCGCTGGATCCTGTTTTCCATTACGGCAATTTTTCGTTCTCTGCCTTGTTGTGCCTCCTTTTTCTTGGTTTGGATTCGTTCTGATAGCCTTTTGTAGACTTCGCAGCCCCTCCAGGACGCATGGTGGCCTGTTTTTTTGCAGAGAACACAAAATAGCTGCTCTTTACCTGTCTCTTTCTGCACTTGGCACTCACCAGGACTATGTTCGTTTTGGCATTTTACGCATCTATACATCATATTGCAGTTTGTAGACACGTGACCGAATCTCTGGCAACGGCGACATTGAAGAACGTCGCTTCTCCGAATTTTTTCAAAGGACACTAAGTGACCCTCTAATCTCTTAATGTTGTATAAATTGTGGGCCTTGCTATTTGGAGAAAGCTGGACCGCAATAATAGGGAGTGCTTTATTCTCCTTTTTAGACGTAAATGTAGCGTATCTGAAAGCTCGAACAAATTCGAGATCCTCAATGTTTAATTGATGAAGTTCTTTTAAGACCTCATCCGGATCATGGCTTATGCTAAGACCCTTGAGCAAAAATGTCTGCAGTCTATCATCTTTATTGGTATACGAAAAGAATTCGGTCTTAGTTTCTTTTAAGATTTCTTTTGCTTTAATGCAGTCATTTTTGCTCATAAGGGTTAAGGTCATCTTACTTCTATTTATATTTTTAATGGTGAATTTATCTTTACCTATCTTATCTTCTAAAACCTTTGATAGAAGTTTGCTGTCTTCCTGGTATATTTTTATAGGCGGTGCTTGTTCCCTCTTTTTGGCCGCTACGGTTGTCGGTGCATCCTGTTTGTTGTCTCCGCTTCTACTGACTTCTGGCTGAATAATCTGCGTCCTGTTACGGTTGTTAGTTTCTTTTGGTTTTTGTTTGATTTGGTTCTTTCGCTTTAGAGATTGTATAATATCATCTGTTGTTTCAACGGTTTCAGTGATTACAATTTCGTCGTCTTCAGCGTCTAGTAGCGCGAAACGATTACTGTCACTAGCACTTTCAACTTCTTTTCGTTCTACTTTTTTTCTTTTTTTCATTGAAGTTTTAGTTGAGGATTCACTATCACTATCCTTTAGACTTTGTATTGTTTTTTTTAATAGGTCTATTTCCTCTTTATATTTTTTCGCTATGGCGATCGCTTCTACAAACTGTTGATATGTGACCTGGGTCATCTCCATCACCTCGCCCCCCCCTGGAGGGGAAGACATTTTTATATTTTGTTTTGTATTTTTTTTTTTTTTTTTTATCTATTTAGGTTGAATTTAAATTTTCACTGTAATCGCGCGATGCACATCCACTCTCGCAACATGCACATCCACCGACGCAACTTTCGTTGATTCACGCAAGAAAGGTGTATCCCAGTTTTTTTTTTATTTTTTGTTTTTTTTTTGTTTATTGAATTGAAATTATTTTCGGATATTTTATTTTTAAACTTCAAAGCTGAGAAGCTTGCTCAGATCTTTTCCGTTATTTTATTCAAATTAAATTAATGTGATATTTAATCAAATCAATAAATTGCAGATTTGTTATATCCATGTTATCCAATCGTTGCTTAACCTTTGTGTGCATATTCACCAAGGCATTTGTCCATATTGTCAACACCTCCTTTGCTTCTATTGTGATCGAGTATCATTTTTGGCTTTTTTAGGACCCTCAATTTCGATACTATAATGGGAAGTGGAAAGAAGCACAACCGATTTGTTCTTTTTCGGAATATATGTTGCTTATGTTGCTGCTTAATCCAATTGGTGTTTCTACTGCTCTTCCTCTTGGATTATAAAATTCGGCTGGAACAGATGTATGTCTTTTGTTTACAGTGCAAAATATTGACAAATTGTAGTCTAACATCAGAGTAGAAGCCAAATTCTACTTACTTACTTAACGGGCGCTACAGTTCGGGGTGAACCTGGGCCTCAACCAACATGCCTCTCCACCTAGCACGATCTTTCGCTAGTCTTTTCCAATGCCGCACGCCCAGTTGGTTGAGGTCCCCTTCCACCTGTGCGCGCCACCTTAGGTGCGGCCGTCCTCTATTTCTTCGTCCCTCGGGGTTGGATTCAAAGACTCTACGGGCTGGAGCTGTGGTGTCCATTCGCTCTACATGGCCTAGCCATCTTAGGCGTTGGATCCGTAGACGCCTGACCAGACTCATGTCGCTGTACAACCCGTACAGTTCGTGATTGAATCTTCTCCTCCAACCCTCCTCTGTGCTTATGGGACCGAAAATCGAACGCAGAATCTTTCTCTCAAAACGACCAAGGATTTCCTCATCCGCTTTAGATAAAGTCCATGTTTCTGCGCCGTATAACAGGACCGGGATAATTAAGGTCTTATATAAGGTCAACTTGGTCGTACGAGAGAGGGCTCTACTTCTCAGTTGCCTCTTGAGCCCAAAGAAGCAGCGGTTGGCAAGAGTAATTCTGCGCTTGATTTCGAAACTGGTGTCGTTGTTCCAAGTCACCGCGGAGCCGAGGTATATGAAGTCCTTAACTACCTCGAACTTATATCTGCCAATATGCACGTTCTGTCCAAGACGTCGGTGGTAAATGTCCTTTTTCGATGACAGCAGATATTTAGTCTTGCCCTCATTAACTGCCAAACCAATTTTTGCCGCCTCCATCTCAATACTCGCAAACGCCTCATTGACATCTCGCTGCGATCTACCTATTATGTCAATGTCGTCGGCGTATGCAAGGAGTTGCGAGGATTTGAAGTAGATTGTGCCTCTTGTATTAGCCTGTGATTTTTGCACAATCATTTCCAATACGATGTTGAAGAAATCACACGACAGCGCATCGCCCTGCCTAAATCCATTTTTGACATCAAAACTATCGGTAAGGTGCTCACCGATTCGGATGGAGCAGCGAGCATTTTCCAAGGTCATCCTGCATAGTCTGACGAGCTTCGCAGGGATGTCAAAAGTAAACATGGCGTTATATAGCTCGTCTCTAATTACGCTGTAGTATGCGGCCTTGAAGTCGACGAATAGATGGTGCGTATCGACTTGAAACTCATTGGTTTTCTCCAGGATCTGCCGTAGTGTGAAGATTTGATCGATGGTGGACTTCCCTGGCCTGAAGCCACACTGATAAGGACCTATCAGCTTGTTTACGAATGGCTTCAGGCGATCACACAAAACGGCAGCGAAGATCTTGTATGCGACATTAAGGAGACTTATTCCTCTATAGTTAGCGCAGTCAAAGGGATCTCCTTTTTTTGTGGATCGGGCAAACAATGCTGAGACTCCATTCCTCGGGCATGCTTTCCTCTGACCATATCTTACAGATGAGCCGGTGCATGCTCCTAACCAGCTCACCCCCAGCCGCTTTGAAGAGCTCAGCAGACAGTCCATCTGCGCCAGCAGCTTTATTCGACTTGAGTTTCGACATGGCAATCTTAACTTCGTCGAGGTCAGGGAGACGGAATTCTCTGCGATCTTCGTCGTTAAAAAATGGATCATTCCGCCGTCAGGCAGGCGGTATGTTGGTTGTCATCGCCGTTATACAGTCTGCAGAAGTGGTTTTTCCAAATTCTCAGCATCGACTGCGATTCTACTACTAGGTGTCCATTCTCATCCTTACAGGCCTCCAAGCCAAATTCATAGCTTGTAAAAAAGTTGTCACATACGACACTTCCACTTCCACGGAACAGATTGCAGCACAAATCTTTGACCACACGCTCACCTTGACATTTTTTCTCTTTCTCCAGAAGGTGCCCTACCAGTATGGATTTGTCCTTTGACTGGATAAGAAGTAATAGCTTCACATACCCACCAACCTTAATACCATAGGCGGTTTTGAAGGAATATTGAGTGAATCCGCTGCCAACACGATAAGGATAAAGTTGTTCATCAACAGTGACATTGGCTCCTGCTTTATAGTTATCCTGGAGGTTGCTGGCGCGTATTTCCATTATCAAATCTGATAAAACGACTGAAAGCCCAAAAACGTTGGAAACTTATTCAAAGCACGATACAACGGATGTTAGTTAGTTTTCCATAGATCAGTTGTGTGTGACACCAGCTAACAAAAGTATGCCCAGATAAGCGTCAAATTCAGTTGTAGTAATAGTTTTCCATATACGAAGTGGTCTTGTTTGATTTTCTTCGTGTTCACGATCGGATTGGATAGCTTTCCTATTAATTTTGCGAATTATTATATCACACGTTTCAGTTGACATCAACATTAAGATCTTTTCTACGTGCTGGTCCAGTGCTCAGGCTTCTTAGAATATTATGCGACAAAAATCGGCAAGGTTGTGGTGGTTGGTTTGACCAAATTTTACCATCTCTAGCTGTATAATTATTTGCAGAAGATTTAATTGGAGCTACTTCCAATTCTTGGTCCGAATCAGTCTCACTAACAGGATCATATTCTGGTAACTGCAATCCCTCGGCGTCTAAGTCTCCTACATTCACATTATTGTATTCACTGCCATTGCACTTCCATAGGTATCTTGCTCATCTTCACTATCAACTTCCATAAATTCCTCTAATCTTCGGCTAATTCTCTGTCTTCAAAGCTAAGTCCTTGCAATCGCCGGGGAGTTAACCATTAACCATCAGCCATAATATAATTTTAATTTATTTTTATAAATAGTTACTTTAAAAACCTGTGAAGGGTGGCCGTGGTGCAGTGGTAAACATCGCCGACCGTCGAGCGGGAGGTATGCAGTTCAAAGTCATTCCATTGCCAAGAAAAAAACAATTCCTATACGGAAAAAAACTATGCAACACAGCTGTTGTGAATGAGAAGTGATAAAACCTACTGATGAAGGCATAACACTCACAGTATATGGTCACTTCAGATTCATTATCTGTGTGTGTGTGCAATTCTAACATAACACCATAAGTGCATTGAATAGTTGCTGAGAAGTACAACCAAAGTAAAAAATCGGTCGGTTCCTCTCAAATCCTATCTAGGACACCAACATCTGGAGAGTAGGGAACGAACATTTGCGACTCAAACCATTGCACCCCGATAAGTAAATATTTTATTAATATTTTGTAGGATATTCCTTGTTCCTTATCACTCTTGATAACGTTTTTGCAAACTCTCTACTAAGCGCTTACATTTCTGGGCAGGTATAGCTTCCCAAGCAATCTTTATGGTTTGTCTAAATTCTTCTAAATCTTTTGAGCTGGAGTCTTTAACAAGGGAGTCAACATCATTCCAAAGATTCTCGATAGGATTTAGATCGGGACTTTGGGCTGGCCAATCAAGCAGGAAAATTTTTCGCTCCGAAAGCCAATTCTTCACTATCCGCGAAGTATGCTTGGGATAATTGTCATTCATAAAAATCCATGATACAGGCATAGAGTCGTCGGTATATGGCTCCATTTGGTTCTCCAGGACTAGCTTATATTGATGTTGATTCACTTACTTATTTATCAGGCCTGCGATCCATGGAGGATCTGAGCCTGAGCTATAGCTGCCTTCCATCCTTGACGGTCCCGGGCACGCTGCTGCCAGTTGTCAAGACCAAGATGTCTTACATCCGCGATTACTTGGTCTTTATACCGGAGGTTCGGTCTTCCTCTTCTGTTCGAACCAGGAGGCTCGGAGTCGAAGACCCTCTTAGCTGGAGCGTTGATGTCCATGCGCTCGATGTGGCCGAGCCAGTGTAGTCGACGGATCCTTGCCTTCCGGACTACATCCACATCTTGGTACAGCTCGTAGAGTTCGCGGTTGTGTCTTCTTCTCCATTCACCTTCCTCACAGACAGGACCAAATATCCGGCGCAGAATTTTTCTTTCGAAAGAACCCAAAATCAGCTCCGCTGTCCTGATAATCGTCCAGCTTTCGGCTCCGTACAGCAGGACTAGCAGAATGAGCGTTTTGTAAAGCATGACTTTGGTCTTTCGAGTGAGGAGTTTTGACCCCAGTCGTTTAGACAAGCCGAAGTAGCAACGGTTGCCAAGGGCGATTCTACGCCGGATCTCCACTGTGGTGTCATTTGTGGAATTTACCTTTGCCCCGAGGTAGACAAACTCCTTAACTACCTCGAAATTGTAGCTGTCAAATGTTATGTTTTGTCCCAGGTGGTGAGCGACGGATTGGTTTTTGCTTGACAGCATGTATTTCGTTTTATCCTCATTGATCTTAAGACCAACTCGTTTCGCCTGTTCTTCAATCGCCGTGAATGCTTCCACAATGCCACGGCGAGAACACGCGATGATGTCGATATCATCCGCGTATCCTGTTGATTCACAATACCATTTATTTTCACAATTGATCCGACGCCATGCCATGGCATCGCCGCCCCACCATTATGCTTCCACCGCCATCCTGGACAGTCTTAATGGTGTATCTGGGATGGTACTCTTGTTTCGTTGGCCTTCGCACATACTTTTTTCCATCTGATCCAAACCTGTTGAACTTATTTTCGTCGCCCCACAAGATATTTTTCCAAAAGGTCAAGGGTTTGTCTTGTGAGCGTTCGCGAAAATAAGTCTTTTCTTTCGGTTTATTTTTTATTTTTTTTTTGAAGACAAGAGGTTTTTTTCTGACGATTCTTCCATTAAGCTGGAATTCAATTAATTGGCGACTTACAGTTACGGCTGATATTCGGACATTGTGTTGGTCAGGTAGTTGTTGCTTTATCTCCCGGGAAGTTATGAAAAGGTCACTGCCACTGATTTTGTGGATAATTCTGTCAGTCACTTCTGAAGTTCTTCTTATTTTGCTTTTCCTTACTGAATTTGCGATAGATTGGCTGCACCGTATGACCTTCATTGCATTTTGAACAAGCTCTCTAGAGCACCTTAATGTCCTTGCTACCTCTGAAATAGTCTTTCCATCCTGTATCATGGTACCGGATATTTACCTCCTTTCCTCCGTGCAACGCTTTCATCTGCCCATTATAAATACTTCTATTTGTATAAGAAATGAGTGTAATTATGGATATCCTTAAAAAGATTCACACTAACCTCACTTAAATCACTGAAAAATATTTTTTTTTCTGACACACCGTGATATGTGCTATTTATGTGAACACCCAATTTGCAATGATCACCAACTCTAAAGGGCCAGTCACATAGAACGCGTCCGTGCGTGCGTGCGCTAATTTTAATTGACAGCCAACGCGCGCGAGGCAAGCATCGTCACATAGAATCCGTCCACGCGTGCGCCTGTCAGAAATGAATGTCAAATTGGTGTTGTGCGTTCAACAGGAAAACATTCCTAATTGTTAAATAAAACATATAAATATGGACGAGCTTATTTCGACAATCATATTTATATGTATTTTGCCGCAAGCATTTTGTATTTGTATTTTGTCGCAAGTATATTGTGGGCGAAACCTGCGATATTCTCTGGAATAACCTCGGCCATATATATTTGGTTGTCCCGAATAACACTAATTGCCAGTGACTATACACCAACTAAACACTCGTTCTTGTGACATCAAATCGAATAGTACTTTGAAATGTCAACCGAATTTGAAGTTTCTCTCATTGCGAGAGAGTTCCTAAACATTCTCTCAATGCATCCGCCAATGAACGTGCTTACTCTCAAGTTGTCTATATGTGAACTTCAAATTGTAAATGTGAAGCTCCAATATGTGAATGTATGAACTGTCAGCGCGTCAAAAAGTAGAAGAGTAGCTCTACTCTGCGCGACGAAGCGCGTGCGTGCATCGGCTATGTGCCATTTCCCTTAAAGAACGCGTGTATTCTACTTGGCTCTCAAAGCACGCACGCATGGACGCGTTCTATGTGACTGGCCCTTAAGAGCGTAATAATCAAAAACTTTTACTTAATTTTTGTATGTATGTTGGCGTTACAGCCAACATATTTTTGTTATTATAAATACATTTTTTTAATAAAAACAAGTAGGAACTTAACAGATAATTGTTGGTATAACAAAACATAATAAAAGTGAGAAATAAACAAAATTATTTCGAGCATTTACTAGAGAGTTCAACTTTATGCTCTCCACATTTGCTTACATCACATTTATTGTACGTTGACTTAGTCATGCGTCCTTGTGTGTACGGACAATATTTGCAAATTTTTCTTGTTTTTATTTTTGTTACACTAACGTTGTGCTCCCTTAACGGTTCTTTATTTTCGAGGATACTTTTTTCAATACAAGATCTAATATTAGTGGGTAAAATTGGTGCTTCTAACCGTTTCTTCATCCATGGTACTACGAGTTTTCCCTCTATTATATTTACGGAAATACCTTCGCTTTATTTCGGTGCCGTTCCAAATGCGAATTAACTTAACTCCTAGAGAATAGTCCTAAGGCCAGGCGCAAATTGAGACACCTATAGCGCGTGTTAGGTGACATGACACGAGTGCCATGACGCGTACGTGCCAAACGCGTAGCGTGGTGATCCGTAAATTGAGACGCAGGTACTCGCAGATCGAACGCATGAGAGTGGTCAATTCATGATTTTGTCTTCATACATATAGTTGGCACATTGGGTATCATATAGTACTTTATGAACCCTAACTGCCTCTATTCATTTTTTTTCTGCCATTTCTCCAAAACCAAGAACCACACGCGAGAGAATGGCACGTGAAACTGGGTCTCGACTACTGCGCCGCGCGTCGGTCGGCTAGCGCGGGTCGCGCCACGTCACACGTGTTTACCAATTTGCGCCGTTCTATTGAATTCTGTAGTTTACAAAAAAAATGCGTCACGCTGTGCCACCTCACACGCTCTATACGTGTCTCAATTCGCGCTTGGCCTAACTCTACTGCCCGTTTCGCATAGTAAGCCAGCTCGCCCCGATCATCGCCACTTTATGACACCCTTGTGCAAGAAACACAATGTGCAGGATACTGCATTATCAGCGCAATGTTGCACATAAACGGCGATCCGGAAGGCGGCCGCGACAGCCAACCCGGTCGTCACCAGTAATGGCGTTAATTTGCTTATTAAAAATCTGGTCGTGCACTGAAAGTTACATAAATGGTAACCTTCGTCGTTTCGACGAACATTTGCGCCGTTTTTCAATAAAAAATGCACTTACCCAAGCAGGTACACTACCGTACGTCCACACACTAAAAGCACTTAGAGATGGCTAGGGTTACACGAAAAGAGGATCCTATCAGTGAGAGGACTAAGGAAAAAACTAAAAAAATAAAATTCATGTTCGTCGAATCGACGAAGGTTACCCTTCTAGGGTTAATGTTGAAATCGGATAAGTGTTTTTCAAGCTATACTGTTTTCAATTAATAAGTCAGGGGTGTACGGACAATTTTTGAGACAGTGTACGTCCAACCATTTTTTCTTGCTGAAATAAAGGAAGGGGTGGTGGCGTGATCGTTGCCATTCATTTTCTTTGCTTTCGTCATCGTATTTACATCCGTTTCTGCATCCGCGTCATTTTTATAATTTGTTGTTTTGGCATATCATCGTGATGTCTCAACTTTGTTTGCGTGCTTCCAGCGTTTCATGTTTTTGGAAGCTGTCGTGAGAACTCGATAGTTGGAAGGATGACATGCAAAAAACAAATCGCGGTCCCTACGTTTATGTGCGATTCATTTTCATTATGTACAAAGGTATAGTTGACTGTTGGACTCATGGTCAAGCATGGTTTTCCAAAGAAATACATATCTTTCACTCGAGTTATCAGTGTTGCACAATCGAAGCAGCAGACTCAATTCTAAAAAAGCTAGTGTCACTTTCGTTTTGTTTTTTATTTATTTTTGTTTTATTAAATTAAAATAAAGTCTAGAGTACAAAGTACAATATTGTATTTTGAAACAATAAAACCAAAACAAATATATAGATTAGAGCCGAACCGGTCTAAGGTCCAGGTTAGGAGCTTAGTGTAAATAAAGACATCAATTTTGTGGCTTAAGTAAACGATCAAAAATAACAGGTTAACGTTGATAAGCAGCCGCGCAAAGATGTTTCATTTCAATCAAACGCGATGTCTACTGATGAATACGAAAATATTTGTATCTACCGCACGACACGCCAAGCTACTAAGGTGAGTATGTATGTATATTTGCTTTTTGCTTACAGGGAAACTAAAGTCGAACTTTGAAATAACGATACTTGTGACATTATGCTCCTGTTACAGTGGGGTTTAAAAATAATTTCCGTTGTTATTAAGTTGAAAAAAAAAAAAAAATGGGTGTGTGATAGTCAAGTGACACATCGTAGCATTCAATAAGTATGAAACATGCATGACTTTTCTAAACCTTACCTCACAAAATGGTCTGGCAAGGATTGGCTTCGTTGGTGCGTTCATAAAGTAAAAAACAAAACATTAAATTATGACCAAAAATACCCATAATAGAGCAGAGTTGTAAGGATTCAAGGGAAAGGGACGTTCGGTTACATACAATTTATAGCCTTTTTTGGATGCAGGCAACTCACGGGAAGTATGACGCTCTCTAGCGCTTCCAACAACTGCTTCGCTACATTTAAGTATGTATGTACATATGTATGTAGATAGGCCTATCACAACTGCAACTCGATATCCCGAACACTTTGCGTACTTACTTACATACTTAGATGGCGCTACAGTTCGGGGTGGACCAAGGCCTCAACCAACAAGCCTCTCCAACCGGCACGATCTTTGGCCAGCTGCTTCCAGTGCCGCACACCCAGTGGGATGAGGTCCCTTTCCATCTTTGCGCGCCACCTTAGAAGCGGTCGTCATCTGCTGCGTCGTCCCTCGGGGCTGTCCATTCGTCCTACATGACCCAGCCATCTTGGACGTTGGATTCGTAAGCCCGTACAGTTCTTGATTGAATCTTCTCCTCCACTCTCCGTTTACACAAACGTGATCAAAGATTGCACGCAGGATTTTCGTCTCGAAACGCCCAAGAGCCTCTTCATCCGCTTTTGATAACGTCCAAGCCTCAGCGCTATAGAGGAGGACCGGGATGATTAAGATTTTGTAGAGGGATACCTTAGTTTTTCGAGAGAGGGCTCTACTACTCAGTTGCCTCTTGAGCCCAAAGAAGCCGCGGTTGGCAAGAGTTATTCTGCGTTTTCTCTCAGCGCTGGTATCGAGCCAAGGTAGACGAAGTCCTTGACTAGTTCATAAACGTAGCTGCCGAAGGTGACTTTCTGACCAAGACGTCGGTGTTGCGCGTCTTCCTTTGATGACAGCATATATTTGGTCTTGTCCCTATTAACCCTTAAGCCCACTTTAGCTGCTTCTTCTTCAATGCTTGCGATCGCCTCATTGACATCTCACTTTGTCCGTCCAATAACGTCAACGTCATCTGCGTAGGCAAGCAATTGTGTAGACTTGAAGTAGATCATACCTCTTGTATTTCCTGCAGAGTCCCGCACGATCTTTTCAAGTATGATGTTAAAGAAATGACATGACAGTGCGTCACCCTGTCTAAAACCTTTTTTAACATCGAAGGTCTGCTCCGACCTTAATGGAGCAGCGAGAATTCTGCCCAAGAAGATGGTGCGTGTCGACCTGGAATTCATGGGTCTTCTCCAAGATCTGCCGTAGTTTAAATATTTAGTCTATCGTGGATTTTCCTGGCCTGAAACCACATTGGTAGGAATCTACCAGATTGTCCACGAATGGTTTCAGGCGATTACACAGTACGGCA
Source organism: Eumerus sabulonum (assembly GCA_951905685.1). Taxonomy (NCBI): domain Eukaryota; kingdom Metazoa; phylum Arthropoda; class Insecta; order Diptera; family Syrphidae; genus Eumerus; species Eumerus sabulonum. The sequence continues at coordinate 196,297,734 of OX645060.1, forward strand.
GAGAGGATCTTGTACGCAACGTTCAGGAGACTTATCCCTCTGTAATTGGCGTAGTCCAGCCCGATGCTGAGATTCCATTCATCGGGCATGCATCCTTTCAACCATATCTTGCAAATGAGTTGTTGCATGTTTCTGACCAGCTCATCGCCATCTACTTTAAATAGTTCAATGGGAAGTCCGTCTGCTCCAGCAGCTTTGTAAGACTTAAGTTTAGATATTGCTATCTTAACATCGTCTAGGTCGGGTGGACGGGATTCTCTTTTGTCTTCGTCCATTATGAATGGTTCGTTTTGCAGGAATACGGCGTTTTGATTATCATCGCCGTTATACAGTCTGCAGAAGTGGTCCCTTCACAATCTCAGCATGGACTGTGACTCCATCCCTGCAGGCTTCTGCTCTGGCTTTATAGCCTTGGCATGTTCGTTTTACTTTTTGGTAGAACTTCCGAACGTCGCATCTCTCTCCTCGATCTCGCACTTCTCGTGCTCCTTCGTTTTTCTTCTCAGAGGCGCATGTTTCTCCCTCCTTTTCTGTTCATAGAGCTCGCGGGCAGCTCTCGTTCGTCGATGCAGTGTAGCCATGTATGCATTCTGTTTCTCTACATGGGCCTGTCTGTAGTCATCATCACACCAGGGGTTTCTGGGCGGTGGTGGCTCGAAACCGAGTATATCTGAGGCGGCCTCTCTAATGGCTTTCTGACAACGACTCCATTGTTGTTCTATGGTTTCTGCAGATTGCATCGGGACCTGAAAGAGCTTGAGGGAGACTTGATCGGCGAATGTCCTGGCGGTCTCCTGCGATTGCAACTTTCCGACGTTAAATTTTGGTGTTCTTACACGACTCCGTTGGTTCCGAGAAATTCGCATCCGTAACTTGGCTGCAACAAGGTAATAATCCGAGCCGATGTTGGCTCCTCGAAAGGTTCGGACATCTAGGATGCTGGAGGAGTGACTGCCGTCGATCGCAATGTGATCAATTCGATTGTTTGCCCATTGATCGGGGAACCGCCAGGTGCCCTTATGGATGTTGAGGTGTAGGAATCGTGTACTTGCTATTACGAAATTATGTCCCGCCATAAAGTCCACTAACCTTAGTCCGTTTTCTGACATGGTGTTGTGTAGGCTGTGCTTTCCTTTGACTCGTTTAAAGATAGCTTCCTTACCTAGCTTCGCATTGAAATCTCCCAGAACGGTGTTGGTGTCATAGTTGGGACATTGGGCATATGTTCTGTCTAGGAGATCTTAGAAGTCGCCTTTATGTCGGTCGACCTACTCCTCTGTGTGGGCGTGGGCACATATTAAGCTTATTCCGCCGAGATTGGCTTTAATGCGAATAGTTACGAGGCGTTCGGTTACATACTGGAAGCTCAAGACTTTTTTCCTGAGTCTGCCTCGAATAACAAATCCGCATCCGTATAAGCGTTGTCTCATTTCTCTGTAGTAGTTTCCGTAGTAGATATCACAGCTTTTCATCCGCTTTTTGCCTGGCCCATCCCATCGCACTTTTTGGAGCGCGGTAATGTCTACCTAATAGCAGTCTATAGAGTTGATCAGTTGTCCGACCGCACCTGGTCAGTTGAGGGACCTAACGTTCCAGGTGCAGATCCGGAATTCGTTTCCCTTTAGACGTTTGTGGTGGTCGTCAACATGTAATCCGTCTGTATCCGAGACTATTGGTTGCCTCTGAACAAATTCTTTGCATACTATTGGTTTATATTCTCTTATGATGTGATAGACACACAACCTGAATGGAGTGCAGTGGTTTGGGTCGTTGATGTTCGTCATTCACTACTCTCAGGGGTGGTTGTCCTAGATAGGACGAGAGCCGACCAAATTCCGCGTTGGTTATAGTCAGTAGTAATTCGTTCGAGCACTTTTAGTATTGCATACGCAGAGGATGAATTTTCAGATGACCATATACTGTGAGTGTTATGCCTGCAGCAGTACGTCTGGTAACTTTCCATTCACCTCTGTGTTGCATACTTTTTGTCCGTATAGGAATTATTGTACTTTTTCTTGGCTATGAACGAATTTGAACTATAGACCTTCCGCTCGACGGTCGATGATGTTAACCACTGCACCACGGACACCCCCACTGAAGCCCTCTGAAGCGATGAAAAGTAATCCTTCTTTTTGGTGGCGTTACAGCCCATGAAGGACCAGAGCCAAGCTTCTCTTCAATCACCCATGGTGTGTGTGATTTATTTTTCCCACAGATGAAAGGGACCTACAGTTTAATGCCGATTCCGAACGGCGTGAGTCGAGAAGCTTTTTCCAGGCAAGTTATACTACGGGGGGTCTTGCCGCCAGTACCCCGCCGAGGAGGGACGCCGCGAAATAAACATTCGATGGCGTTGGTGTTATCGGGATCCGAACTCGCTCATCGTGCGTCAGATACTGTCATATGCGGCCTTCAAATCAACGAAAAGGTAGTGTGTGTCGATCTGAAATCCATGGGTCTTCTGCGAGATCTGCCGCAGTGTGAATATTTCGTCTATCGTGGATTTCTCTGGCCTGAAACTACATTGATAGGAACCTATCAAATTGTCCACAACTGGTTTCAGGCGTAATCCCCATATTGATGCACGATAAAAGTGACCTTGCAACCAAGCTAGGCAACAAGAAGAAGTTGCACAAAAGATGATGTACATACTATGCAAGGTTGTATTCCTTCAATATCACAGCCACTTAGATTCGAAGCTTGTTAGATTTACACTCCATGTACAGTGAGCATACATTATTAAAAAAAAAAAAAAAACGGCCAAGTGCGAGTCGGACTCGCGCACAAAGGGTTCCGTACCATCTGTATATATAAATCTGCCATCACATTAAATCACATTTTTTGTATGATGAAAGATCTTGGTTGCAGGCAGGTTATCGGCATATAACTTTGATAATCACCATTGAATTCAAATCAATTATCTTACTTGACAGCAACGATGTGAAAAGGTGAATAACAATAAATATGGGGAAAAGGTTTGCAGCTAGGATTAATTCATCAAAGACACAAATATATTGTCGACTAACCTTAGTTCAGTATGTGACCAAGGGGATTTTTTGGATGAAAATCATGTCTGTTGTATGGGAGCCCCCCTTAAATATTCATTTTATTCGGTTTTTGTCGTTATAGCGGCAACAGAAATACATCATCTGTAAAAACTTCAACTGGTGACAGACGGACGGACGGATGGACCCACAGCGAAGTCTTAGTAATAGGCTCCCGTTTTACCTTTGTGTACAGAACCCTAAAAATGAGGGAAGGCAACCTCAACTTTTTGGTGTAGCCACACTCGTCATTTAGTGTTTTGGATAATTCGTTAAATTCCAGTTAGATACATTTTAAATTCGTCTGTTCTTCTGTAAAATACGTACGTCGTCCCAGATACATACCATCATTTCAATTTGCTTCGGAATTTGGCCATACTCATATCAGAGCACCTGGACGTGTACCATAACATTCACCTTACCATCACTGCCCAAGCTAGGCACTCGACAAGCGATTTGGTTTGTGAAGGTAATACGCAATGAAATCGACACGACAAGTCAATTATTTATTTTTATTAAGGGCTATTTGCCTATGTATGTACATACATAAATACATATTTCCTTCTCGGAATTCAACTATGAAAGGTTGTTCTTAGAATTCTGACTAATGGAAAATGATTCTTGGAAGTTACTAACATTACAGGGAATGTGAACGTATTTGTATGAATATTCCTTTCTACATATTTATTCCACTTACCAAGTCAGTCGTGTGGAGCCCATTATACCTCTACTCATTTCCATAAATTTTAATGAATCTCAAACGGTAATTATCCAGAAAAAAGTATCGATTGCTACTCTGGGCGTACTTTTTACATCAGTAAAAGGTAGTATATGTACAATGGACTTATTCGGAGGTATATATGTATGTAAGTCGAAATAGTACGTTCATTCTTTTGATAACTTGTAGAAGTACATACATACCTATGTAGTATTTTGTTGGACATCGGAAAAAACAATCGATTGAGAATTGGAATTTTTGAACATATTAGTCAACGCGCTATAGATATGCCATAGAAACCTAACCAAACAATTGTCGAATTCTTTTGGCCAATTTATCATTATTATTACCTTCAACAGAAGATGAAGTAAAGAGGACAAAACGAAAAGTGCTTGTTTGCGTTTAATGTATAAAAAACTTAATTGCCTGACCTTCATATCTAGATCTAGACCAGAGGTCACAACGTAGAGGTCAATGGGTGTCGAAAGTCGAGGAAAAAACGTTTGATAAGAAAATAGTCCAATCATCTAAATAAAAGCCAATTCGAAATGGACGAGCTATGTCACTGGCCACTCCTCCATCCTGCAAAACAGGATAACTATGGCAGAAAACCCGGACCACATAGAACCCACCACAGTCTTGGATAAAAACTTTACGACGATATATCCGGACAGACAAAACTGGACTCGCCAAACTCAACCCCGCAGAAACTGCGTGGACTTTTACACTGACGGGTCTAAAACCAAAGACGGGGTGGGCAGTGGAGTATTTTGCAAACAATTTAAGCTGCATAAAGTTCAAAAATTACCAGATCACCGCAGCGTTTTCCAGGCGGAACTGTTGGCAATAAAAGAGGCCTTGTCTTGGCTGAAGTGGAACGTAATATCCACCACGGATATCCGCATTCTCACGGATAGTCCAGCAGCCTTAAAGTCGTTGGAGTCCTATATGTACACATCAAAATCTAGTCTCGACTGTCGCCTATCTCTTAACGAGATGGCAGAACAGTTCAACATACAGCTTATCTGGGTACCGGGACACAGCGACATTCCAGGAAACGAAAAAGCCGACACACTCGCCAAACAAGGAACGACGCTACAATCAATCGTCTCGCCAGGTCCGAGACGAACCTGAGATGGACCCAGGGACATACCTGCCTTATCACCAGGCAAATCTGGCTTCGGCTTAACAGTCAACGGACAAGGAGTATAATCTCCCTAAAAAGAACTGACACTTACAAAGTCATCGGTGTCATCACAGGACACTGCCTCATTGGCAGTCACCCACAAAAACTAGGAATAGTTCCGAATGATTTTTCCATTCACCACCTTCTCTGCACCTGCTCAGCGTTCTGCAATATCAGGAAACGATACCTAGGCTCTTGCTTCCTTAACGATCTGACAGATGTTCAGAAAGTAGGGATACCTGATCTTCTTAACTTCTTAAGAAGCAGAAATGGTTCCACGAACAGCTGCACAACTGGCTTCCCTGGCCTATGTGTATTCTTCTCAATTCTGGGAAGGCCACAATTCTAGCTACCTACCTAAAGGCTAAAATGTAAACCTATAATAAAATCTATAGAAGGTTTCAACGTAAAATTTAGCAAAATCCTAATGAGAAAGTGGAAGAGGTTAAAAGTTGATTAAAGCAAACATTTCGAACACACTAGGTTAGACGTATGTATGTATGTACATACATGGGTTGAATTATGTTATATATATCCGAATAAGGCCCGACCTCCAAGTGCGCATATACAAAGCTTATCACGGTGGTAGCATCCAAAAGTAAAATCCAATTCCCACTCTCCTATTTTACATTGGGATCTTCGTCCGTTGCAAATGGGTCATTCTGCCTGACAATGGCTTAACTTAACTCTTGAACAACGTAAGACAAGAATTCCATCCCCTCGACTTTGACGAGGTCAAGATAGCAATATTAAGGTTGAAGCCAAACAAAGCTGCTGAAGCGGACGGACTGTTCGCGGAACTGTTTAAAGCGACTGGATAAGATCTGGAAAGGCGCATCGGGGGTGGCCGTGGTGCAGTGGTTAACATCATCGACCGCCGAGCGGAAGGTTTATGGTTCAAATTCGCTTCATAGCCAAGAAAAAGTAGTTTCTATACCGCCAAAAAGTATGCAACGCTGTTGAGAATGGAAAGTGGCCAGACGTACTGCTGCAGGCATAACACTCACAGTATATGGTCAAACGAAATTCATCCTCTGCGTATGCAATACTAAAAGTGCTTGAACGAATTACTACGGACTATAACCAACGCGGAATTTGGTCAGCTCTCGTCCTATCTAGGTCTAGGACAACCACCCCTGAGAGTAGTGAACGAACATCAACGACCCCAACCACTGTACTCCGTTCAGGTTGTGTGTGTCAACACATCATAAGAGAATATAAAAACTCTTGAACCTGCGCGAGTCTCTAAAAAAAAAAAAAAAAAAATGTACCAGCTCATCTGTAAGATATGGTCGGAGGAAAGCATGCCCGACGAGTAGAATCTCAGTGTCGTTTGCCCGGTCCACACACAAGAAAGGAGACCCCTTTGACTGCGCCAGTTACACAGGGATTAGTCTCCTTAACATCGCATACAGAATACTCTCTGCCGTTTTGTGTGAACGCCTAAAACCTGTCGTCAAGTCCTTATCAGTATGGTTTCAGGTCGCAGATGATGATGATGCAGATCGACACGCACCGTCTATATGTCGATTTCAAGACCGCATATTATAGCGTGCATAGAGACGAGCTATACAGTGCCCTGCCCAGTTTTGTCATCCTCTTCACACTCGTCAGACTGTATAGGATGACAATGGGAAATTTATTACTTACTTAGGTGGCGCTACAGTCCGTGGTGAACCTGGGCCTCAACCAACAAGCGTCTCCAGCCGGCACAGTCTTTGGCCAGCTGTTTCCAGTGCCGCACGCCCAGTTGGTTGAGGTCCCCTTCCACCTGCGTGCGCCACCGCTGAGGCGGCCGTCCTCTGCCGCGCCTTCCTTCCGGAGTGGATTCGAAGACTTTTCGGGTCGGAGCTGTATCTTCCATGCGCTCTACATGGCCTAGCCACCTTAGACGCTGTATCCGTAGACGTCGTACCAGACCGATGTCGCTGTACAACCCGTACAGTTCTTCGTTATATCTTCTCCTCCATACACCGTTTGAACAAACGGGACCGTAAATAGTGCGCAGAATTTTCCTCTCGAAACGCCCAAGAGCCTCTTCGTCCGCTTTTGATAACGTCCAAGCCTCAGCGCCGTAGAGGAGGACCGGGATAAAGTTTTGTAGAGGGATACCTTAGCTTTTCGAGAGAGGGCTCTACTCAATGAGCCTGAAGAAGCAGCTGTTGGCAAGAGTTAATCTGCGTTTTATCTCAGCGCTGGTGTCGTTGCTGCTTGTCACTATCGATCCAAGGTAGACGAAGTCCTTGACTACTTCAAAAATATAGCTGCCGAAGGTGACGTTCTGACCAAGACGTCGGTGTTGCGCGTCTTTCTTGGATGACAGCAAATATTTGGTCTTGTCCCCATTTACCCTTAGACCCACTTTAGCCGCTTCTGCTTCAATGCTTGCGAACACCTCATTGACGTCTCGCTTTGTCCGTCCAATAACTTCAATGACATCTGCGTAGGCAAGCAATTGTGTGGACTTGAGGTAGATCGTACCTCTTGTATTGGCCGCAAAGTCCCGCACGATCTTTTCAAGAATAATGTTAAAGAAATCACATGACAGTGAGTCACCCTGTCTAAAACCTTTTTTAACATCAAAGGGGTCGGTTAGTTCGCCTCCGACCTTAATGGAGCAGCAAGAGTTCTCCATAGTCATCCTACACAGTCTGACGAATTTGGCAGGAATGTTAAAACATGACATGGCTCTGTATAGCTCGCCTCTATAAACACTGTCATACGCGGCTTTAAAGTCGACAAAAAGATGGTGACCTGGAATTCATGGGTCTTCTCCATGATCTGCCGTAGTGTTAATATTTGGTCTATCGTGGATTTTCCTGGCCTGAAACCACACTGGTAGGAACCTATCAGATTGTCCACGAATGGTTTCAGGCGCTTACACAGCACGGCAGAGAGGATCTTGTACGCGATGTTCAGGAGGCTTATCCCTCTGTAATGGCGCAGTCATAGGGGTCTCGTTTCTTATGGACCGGGCAAACGATACTGAGATTCCATTCATCGGGCATGCGTTCTTCCGACCATATCTTGCAGATGAGTTGCTGCATGTTCGCCAGCTGCTTTAAACAGTTCCGCAGGGAGTCCGTCTGCTCCAGCAGCTTTATAAGATTTAAGTTTCGATATCGCTATCTTAACATCGTCTAGGTCGGGTGGATGGGATTCTCCTTCGTCTTCGTCCATTGTGAATGGTTCGCTCTGCCTGACGGCGGCTATCTCTCGAAAAACCAAGCTGGCTTTATATACATAATGCACTGATCATCTCAGTACTGCTTTATGGTGCAGAGGTATGGACGCTATTGAAAGCGGATGAGGAAGCTCTTGGTCTATTCGAGAGAAAAGTTATACGTGCGATCTTTGGTCCTGTTTGCATTGATAGCATCTGGAGGAGAAGGTTCAACCACAAACTGTACGGGCTGTACGACGGCATGGGCTTGGTTAAACGTCTACGTATACAACGCTTAAGATGGGTAGGCCATGTAGAGTGTATGGACAACGTTGCTCCGGCCCGAAGAATCTTCGAATCCGAGTTGTTGGGACAACGCAATAAAGACGCCCTCGACTCAAATGGCGCACACAAGTAGAGAAGTTGGTGTGCGTGACCGGAGACGGCTGGCAAGAGATCGTGCTGGCTGGAGTCGCTTGTTGGTTGAGGCCCAAGACCGCACCGGTCTGTTGGGCCACGAAAAAGAACGGACCTGAACGGAGTACAGTGGTTGGGGTCGTTGATGTTCGTTCACTACTCTCAGGGGTGGTTATCCTAGACCTAGATAGGGCGAGAGTCGACCAAATTCCGCGTTGGTTATGGTCCGTAGTAATTCGTTCAAGCACTTTAGTGTTGCATACGCAGCGGATGAATTTCGGTTGACCATATACTGTGAGTGTTATGCCTGCAGCAGTACGTCTGGTCACTTTCCATTCTCAACGTTTGCGTGATGTCAATGATTTCAGCCATATAAAAGAACGTACGCAGTTGTTTCTGTTAGTGAACAGGAACACGGCTGTCTATTATAGAGGCAGCCACTGCTCCATTTCCCATTTCGTCTTGTTTTGAAAGAAACTTTTCGACTCGCCTCCAAAACTCGCAGATAGGTAATTCCGGCACATAACAATCATTCATTTGACCACAGTTACCACAGAAATACATAAAGGAAAACCTATTGATTGGTAATCAATCAATTTCGGAGTCATAAACAAGGACAGATAACATAAGTAGGTATATTGCTTATAATGTACAATATCAAACAGAAACAAAAAAAATGCTCATTATTTCTTTATATCATTTTAAACCGTCACAAGCCAGTAACGATTCACTTTCACTACAATTTCAGTGGCCCTGTTTACCCCTCATCGAACGCCTCGCCCAATGCATCAGGCAGTGTCCACAATCAGTTCATTCCTTCCCATCTACTACTCCAAAATGGAAATGACAAAATGAACTCACCTTCCAACAACACCAACCACCAACAACAGCAACAGCAACCGAATCAAAAGGAAATCTATAAAACAACAATTCCAGTGAACAACAACCAATGCCAGAGTTCCAATCAGGTGCTACAATCAGCTGATACCACCAGTGACGACACCAATGGAATCGGAATCCCCTCTAACACATTACATTGTTGTTGCTGTCACAATCACAACTTCCAACATCATGCCCATGCTTGTGCTCATGCTCCAATGCGCAACTCAGCAGCTGACACCATTCACACCAACCCCCACTCAGACGGCAACGGCTCCAATCATCATCCACAATGCTGTCCTACAAATACGGCGGCGGCACACGCGACACCACACAATCAAAATCATACGACCCTCGTCGAGTATGAGCTGTCTGACGGCATAGCGAAACTTTGCAAAATTAGTTCGAATCGTAACTCGCAGTTGCCGACGTCGTTGTTGTCATCATCGTATCCGTTTGTCGACGCGAATATATCTACTAATTCAAATTGTAATTATTTGAATAACGTTCATCGAGCGTATAGCACGTATTCTCCGAAAGTTTGTGAAACTCCTGAACCGTTGAAGGACATGTCATCCCACGAGGGTAGCCGCGATCGTTTGGGTCTTTGGGGCAGTAGTGTGGACAATGAAGTACCTGGAAAACTGTCCGGATTGGATCATTTACAGAAGAAGCGTTACAATAAGGTAAGTGAGACGATGAGATTCTTATTAGAAATGATGATGATGATGTTTTGTTGTTGTTATCGTTGCTGCCGTTGCTAACGTCCATTCATGTTCCCGGCGTGTGTGCAAAGACATGAAGGGGAAATGGAAAATTACCAAGCACTTTGTGGTATTTTTCCATTGTCCACGAGTGTTTTGCAAAAATTCTCCAGAGGAAGACTGCTCAAAATCGATTCAAAGATACGAACGATAGATACGTATATGTACATTCTTAGATACTGAGCCGGTTGTCGACATTTTTTTATGTTTTTCCTGTTTTACTCACGGTGGAAAAATCGAGTCTGCGCTGAAAATTCTTTTTTTTTTTTTTTTTTTTTGAAGTAATTGAAGTGATGAATAATTGAAATTGAATTGTCGTAGGGTCGTAGGTATACAGCACTAGATACATACATAGAAATATCCGAGGTCCACGAGCATATTCAAGTTCACTGTCGCTGTGTGACCGCTGTAACGTATGGTTTTTATCAACGAAATGGGGTTAAAATGAAAGAGAATATGTATCTACATAGCTACGACTGATTATTTAATCGAATCTACCTCGTATGAGTGCATTTGCTTTTCTGGTGCGCCGTCGTCGTCTTATCACCCCTGCCTCAACCCTCACGGAAGTGATGAGTAAAAAGCTTTCCTATTTCTTTCGACTTGTGGCCGTTTTTTTTTTTTTTTTTTTTTTTGAAATATACATACATCCATACATACATACATATGTAAATGTTGTATCCATGCGTACAGCTAACGATGATTTCGTGACTGGGTATGTGTGACAGTGACCAAGGTCAACTGTGGGTTGTTTATTTTTTTTTTTTATTCTCAGACGCACAAGCATGAAACACTAACTTAATGTCTAGATGGCCCATCGAATGAAACGTATGTATGTATGTATGTATGTATCTGGTGTTACCAGGAAACTCAACTTGCATTGTCATTCTAATCATGTAACGCCGGCACTAAGTATGTACATACTCGGCAGCTTTCGGGGCTAAGTCCATGTGTCATTCTGCTTATACTCCCTAGACACTAAAGTTTATTTGCAGTGATAATAGCTGTATTTCACGTTATTTGAATTTAATGCTAAACAGTTGACCAGTTGAACAGTCACCCAAGCTTTGATTAGTGCCGTAAAAGGTTTCAGACTTATTAGGTAGACAGGGGAGATTGGGAAATACTATTGCCGAGTCACGATGTTAATTATTGATATATGTATGTATGTACATCAGTGGTTCTTAACCGGTGGTCCGCGGACCACTGGTGTTCCCGAAATGGTCCGCGAAGCCATCCGCAAAATATTAAATAAACAATTAGACTTTCGTCCTTCGTACGTCTTTTCGTGCGACATCCTGAAAATTTAAATAAAGTACAGGTTCCAAGCCGAAAAACCGGTTAGAAACGAGGATAGAAATGAGTACGTGAATACGTGTGAGCTCAATTCATTTTACCGCAGTGTACTCCCGCCACACAATGTGCGTGATTATTGACATAATTTTGAGAATACCCCGGATTTCCTACGTGTTCGCCACAGCGGCTACCACACATCCCGTCGTCCCCTAACCAACCAATAAAAGGGTCCAGACCGGAGTAGCATCTAAGTTGTTTTATATTAAGTATAGCCTGATTAGGTTTTATTTGGGTTTCTCTAATCATAAGCAACAAATGTTGGACCATGTTTACATCTCCCAAAAGAACACGACGAAATTGGATCGTAAAATGAATTTATTATTTATAAGTTTAACACTCGTCTCTTTAAACAATTGTGCTCTGATACGAATTCTGCTTTTTCACACGGAAAAGCGATGACTTCCCAAAGGAAACATGGTGTCAAGGTTGTACGAAGGACGAAGTACAACAAAGAATTGCTGAATCAGTTCTGTGAGTCCAAATTTCAAATACGTTTTGCTTATTTGGTTGATTCTTTCGCACAAATAAATAAATTGAACCCTCAACTACAAGGATCAGGAAATCTTACGTTGCAGGGCACCAGCAATATATTTTCATATGAAGATGAAAATTGAGCTATGGATCAATAAAGTAGAAAGAGACAATCAAGTTATTGACGGGGACAGTGTGTTGAGATTAAAGGAGAAATATCGAATAATATCGCACTTCATTTGAAAAACTTAAAAAGTGAATTCAATCGCTATTTCCATGACTGCGAGGACAACGGTATTCGGAAACTGGTCCGCAATCCTTTCATTGTAAACGTTTCCGAGGTGCCAGATGAAATTCAAGAAGAAGTGATTGAAATGCAACACGAAAGTATCTTGAAAGACATGTTCGAGACAGGAATTAATCTTGAAGATTTTTGTAGCCAAAAGGTAATTTCTTTTCCAAAGATTCGGAAAATTGCTGTACGTCACCTAACTTTGTGTTCTTCGACGCCCTTGGTAATCAAAACCAAGCATCAACGTCGAACCGACATGTGTTGGAATTTAAGTAACACCGAACCAAGGTTTCAGAAGTTAGTAAAGAATATGCAGTCACAAAAATCTCAGAAGGACAGGACAGAAATTTTGTCAAATGGTCCCTCATCACTAAAAGGTTAAGAACCACTGATGTACATACATACATATGTACATGGATCAGAAACTCGCTATCTTACTTTTATGTATTTTTATGAATAGGTACAGTAGACTCTCGATAACGTGAACAATTTAAAAAAATCGGCCAAGTGCTAGTCGGACTCGCGCAAAAGAGGGTTCCGTACCATCTGTATATGTATATAAAGAGACGTTGTACATATGTTACCTCATCAGTCATCACATTAAATCAAATTTTTTGTATGATGACAGATCTTGGTTGCAGGCAGGTTATAAACATATTACTTTGATAATCAAAAATCTCCATGATGAGATAGTTGATCATCAAAGTGTCCATTGAATTCAAATCAATTATTTTACTTGACAGCAAGGATGTGAAAAGGTGAATAACAATAATGGGAAATATGGGAAAAAGGTTTGCAGATAGGATTAATACATCAAGGACACAGTAGGGATCAATGCTTTCTTTCTTTGGTGGCGTTACAGCCCGTGGAGGACCAGAGCCAAGCTTCTCTCAATCACCCATGTTGTGTGTGATTTATTTTTCGCACAGGTGAAAGGGACCTACAGTTTAATGCCGATTCCGAACGGCGTGAGTCGAGAAGCTTTTTCATGGCAAGTTTACTACGTGGGGTTTTGCCAGTACCCCGCCGAGGAGGAACGTCGCGAAATAACCATTCGAAGGCGTTGGTGTTATCGGGATCCGAACTCGCTCATCGTGCGCAAGAGTCCAACACACTTACCACTGCGCTACGGCGCCCTCGGGCATTACCGATATGAAATTCAATGGAAAAAGTCAGTCATTTGTTTTTGCGTCTTCTTCTTCTACAAAAGCATTCTCACTGCTTTTTCCCTAAGGCGACTTAAGACACTTATGCCATTTTGGCTAACCAGCTCACCTTCAGCCCATTCCAAGGCCTTGTTAAAAATGGAAATGGCTTCAATAGGCTTAATTTTTTCTTTTGTCAATTCTAGCACACCGTCATCATCACTTATGATGTTGGTACTCTGAGAGGCATTATGGTCTTCTTCGTCTTCGTTCCATTTATGGATGTCTTCAGCTGTGCAGTTCACATATCCAAATGATTTAATTAAAAGACAGGAATCCTTAAAAATGTAGAAATCACACCTCATTGCATTCTCCACTTCAAAGTTGATTTCTAGGCACAATTTCTCTTTCAAATGACTAAGTGGAATGTCATCTTCCGGATCATTTCCATCACCTACGAAACTTAAAATATTTTTCCAGCACTTTGCGATTGTGTCTGTTTCCAATCGATCCCAAGCTGATTTTAAGGATGAAATTGAATCTCTTAAAGTAAACTTTTTCAGTGATTCTGGAATATCCGCTTGTTTCGCTACAATCGAAGCTAACAGACTAGTTCTATAGTAAAGCCTGGTTATTCTAATCGCATTTTGATCCGTGGGTTGGATCAGTGCCGTCACATTTGGAGGCATGAACATCACTGTAATAGAGTGATCATCTGTGGTTAACTCACTTACTAGAGGATACGATGGAGCATTGTCTAACAGCAGAATGGCCTTCACTAGTACACCCTGATTTTTCATAAAAAGCTTAGTATAAATATGTAAGTCTGCATTTGGCTAATTTCCGTCATACATACTTGTGGCACTAATGAATCTGGTTTCATGATCCTTGAATATAGCTGCGGTCATCCAGCATGATTTCGAACTCTTGTAGTCTACTGGGCAGTTAAAGTTTTTAAATGAACGAGGGTTTTTCGCCTTCCCAATCACCAATGGCTTCAGCTTATGCAATCCAGTTGCATTTGCACACGCGAGGAAAGTTATGCGCTGTTTGTCGGTTTTTCTGATAGGAGCGTTTTTTTCTAACGACGAGAAACATATGTTTTGTCCGGCAAAAGCTTCCAAAACAGCCCTGTTTCGTCTGCGTTATAAAGTTGATCGGTGGTCACCCCTATCGTATCAATCGTTTCCTGCAGCTTACGTTTGAATGGGTCTACCAGCTCGGGTTGGGGAGACAGTTTTTCACCAGTGATTTTAATAAATCTCACGCCGTATCGAGTCTTAAATCTCTGCATCCATCCTTCGCTAGCATTGAAGCTGCTTTGGTTCTCCTTAATTTGAGAATGCAGTGACAAAGCCTTTGCCTTTATCATCAGGCCATTAATCGAATAATTTTTTTCACGTTCGAGAAATCACCGGAATAGCGCCTTTTCCAGTTTGGAAAGTTCTGATGATCGAAGTGTTTTTCTTTTCCCTAGCCCTGAAAATGTGTTATTTACTTACTTACTTACTTTGATGGTGCTACAGTTCGGGGTGAACCAGGGCCTCAACCAACAAGCTTCTCCAGCCGGCCCGATCTTTGGCCAGCCGCTTCCAGTGCCGCACGCCCAGTTGGTTGAGGTCCCTTTCCGCCTGTGCGCGGCACCTTAAATGCGGCCGTCCTCTGTTGCGTCGTCCCCCGGGGTTAGAGTCGAAGACTCTTCGGGCCGGAGCGTTGATGTCCATTCGCTCTACATGGCCATCTTAGACGTTGGATCCGGAGACGTGTAACCAGGCCGATGTCGCTGTACAGCCCGTACAATTCTTGGTTGAATCTCCTCCTCCACTCTCCGTTTACACACACGGGACCAAAGATTGCACGCAGAATTTTCCTCTCGAAACGCCCAAGAGCCTCTTCATCCGCTTTTGATAACGTCCAAGCCTCTGCACCGTAGAGGAGGGACGGGGTGATTAAGGTTTTGTAGAGGGATACCTTAATTTTTCGAGAGAGGGCTCTACTACTCAATTGTCTCTTTAGCCCGAAGAAGCAGCGGTTAGCAAGAGTTATTCTGCGTTTTATCTCAGCGCTGGTGTCGTTACTGCTTGTCACTATCGAGCCAAGGTAGACGAAGTCCTTGACTACTTTAAAAAAATAGCTGCCGAAGGTGACTTTCTGACCAAGACGTCGGTGTTGCACGTCTTTCTTGGATGACAGCATATATTTGATCCTGTCCCCATTTACCCTTTGACCCACTTTAGCCGCTTCTGCTTCAATGCTTGCGAACGCCTCATTGACGTCTCGCTTTGTCCGTCCAATAACGTCAATGTCATCTGCGTAGGCAAGCAATTGTGTGGACTTGAAGTAGATCGTACCTTTTGTATTGGCCGCAGAGTACCGCACGATATTTTCAAGTATGATGTTAAAGAAATCACACAACAGTGCGTCACCCTGTCTAAAACCTTTTTCAACATCACAGGGATCGGTTAGTTCACCTCCGACCTTAATGGAGCAGCGAGAGCTCTCCATAGTCATCCTGCACAGTCTGTCTAGTTTGGCAGGAATGTTAAAACATGACATGGCTCTGTATGGCTCGTCTCTATAAACACTGTCATACGCGGCTTTAAAGTCGACGAAAAGATGGTGCGTGTCGACCTGGATTGGCCTTCATTGGTCTTCTCCAAGATCTGCCGTATTGTAAATATTTTGTCTATCGTGGATTTTCCTGGCCTGAAACCACACTGGTAGGAACCTATCAGATTGTCCACGAATGGTTTCAGTACGCGATCTTCAGGAGGCTTATCCCTCTCTAATTGGCGCAGTCATAGGGGTCTCCTTTCTTATGGATCGGGCAAACGATACTGAGATTTCATTCATTGGGCATGTGTTCTTCCGACCATATCTTGTAGATGAGTTGGTGCATGTTCCTGACCAGCTCATCGCCAGCTGCTTTAAACAGTTCCGTGGGGAGTCCGTGTGTTATTTAGGTACACACTTTAAAATTTGTTCACTCTTTTTGTCAACGGCACAAATGGTAGACTTTGCAACGTCGTATTTTTTTGCTAAACTTGTTACACTTGAACCACTACGGAATTGCTCAATTATCGCGCATTTATCCTTAAGTGACAAAAACGTTGGTTTCTTTGAGCACATGTTGACGCAAAGAACTAAAAAAAAAAATTTGTTCACATTATCCGGTGTTCACGCTAACCGGTGTTCACGTTATCGAGAATCTACTGTACATACATATGTAGTATGTAGGTAGTGATGTTGGTCTTGACCAGTTAAACTACGCTTCTGGATTTCTGTCGTCAGGTAATGCGTGATCTTATCAGATGAATTATTATTTATCTATCAAGTACATTTTTTCAGTTAAGATTAGTACATACCAACATACATATATGTTTTCTTCATGATACCACCTTGTGATAACTTTAGGTTTGGTTAGGTATATGGGTGCCCTATTGACGTAAAGTCAAGGCTCACGTAGACTACGTTGAGTCCATTGTGCCCACTTGTTTTGTTTAACCCGTTGATACCTATGCATTTACCGTCGAGCTGAACCAGCCAGACGAGGATAAAAATCCCAGTATTCTGTTCAGCCCGATATTACCTACCTCTTCTAGTCCCGAAAGGAAGTATCTCCCCAGGAAAATATTCCTTTTTTGGGCTAGCGCCGGGCATTCGCACAGCAGGTGACGAACGGACTCAATTTCCTCTTCGTCCCTGCAGCTTCTGCAGAAGTCATTGTAGGGCTGGCCTAGTCGAGCTGCATGATAGGGTAGCATGCAGTGCCCGGTGAGGGCACCGACTGCCAGTCGAATGTTCCCACGATTGAACTTCAGCAGATTTTCCGTTCTTTTCTTATCATAGACGGGCCAAGTCGATTTCGCCGTTGCGCATGTATCTAAGCGACACCATCGCTTTATGGCTTTCACCAATAGCTCCGTCTGTATCTCCCTGTAGAGCGCACTGAGTGGTGCTTTGGCCTCAGCTGAGATCTGCGCAATATTAGCACCTGATCCCACCCTAGCCAACTCGTCCGCCCTCTCG
Organism: Eumerus sabulonum; assembly: GCA_951905685.1. Lineage (NCBI taxonomy): Eukaryota > Metazoa > Arthropoda > Insecta > Diptera > Syrphidae > Eumerus > Eumerus sabulonum. The sequence goes on from OX645060.1 coordinate 196,315,198, forward strand.
TTTCCGGAGATATTCATGTGACCAGGTACCCAGCAAAGGGTCACCTCATTTACATTGGATATCTCTTCTAACTTCTCCTTGCAGAGTTTGACGAGTTTGGATCTTATCCATGCTGCCTGCAGAGCCTTAATGGCTGCTTGGCTGTCAACATAGATGCTGATCAGGTCCGCCGCCTGCTTGATAGCGAAGACCTCAGCTTGGAAGACACTGCATCCATCATCAAGCCTGTAGGAGCGATGCATATACCGAGAATCAAAGTAGACTCTGGCACCTGTGCCAACATCCATTTTGGATCCGTCGGTGTAGAGTGCCAGTTCACTTTCCGTGCGTACCAAATCACCGGTCCATTCCTCCCTGGAGGGAATTCTAATAGAAAATCTGCTCTCCCAGAAAGGATGTCGAGTGACATAGTCCGTTACGGTTCTGAACCTCGAGACGGCCCATCGATCCAAGACTGATGCATGTCCGTGGGGACTCCTTTTCCAGAGACCTGATTCCTGCAATCTTAGCGCAGTTCTGGTTGCGGCGCTCTCGCTCTCGCAGTACAAGTCCAGGGGTGGGAGGTTCAGCATGACTTCAAGGGCCGCCGTTGGTGTGGACTTCATAGATCCCGTCACCGCTAGACAGCCTGCCTTTTGAACCTTTGACACACTCTGAAGATGACACTTTTTCTCAAGCGCCTTCCACCAGACAACCGAGCCATAGACTAGGATAGGTCTTACTACCGCAGTGTACAACCAATGTACTAACCTCGGTTTGAGGCCCCATGTCTTTCCAAAGGCTACCTTGCACGAATATAGTGCCACATAGGCCTTTTTGATTCTTTCCTCAATATTTTCTCTCCAACTAAGTTTGGAGTCCAGGATTATGCCCAGATATTTGGCAGATTTTCCAGGGATCAGATCTATACTTGTGATAACTTTACGTAATTAGCTGTTGCCCGAGAAGGTCCGGCTTCAGAGAAAAACCATTCAAAACCTTATTTCTAGAAAGCATTTAAGAGAAACCAAAACAAGTTGTCATGCTAATAACTCATAAAAAGTGCGCCTCTATCAACAGGTTACCATTCAATATGACTCATCCTGTCATTCAGCGTAATTAGTCAAATCTAAACAACAAATCAAACTTTAATTTTTCAATTAAGTAACATGCATATGTGTGTACTTCCGATAACCTTAATTAATTTGCGTCTATTTCACAAGAAGTTACATAAGCCTCGCATGATGATGTCTAGATAACCTAAATAGTCTATTCTGTCAATTAAAATCTAACTTGAAGGGCAATTATTATTACTTGCTAGTATATAATCTATTCATTTGGCATATTAAATCCAAACCCATTATTTTCAGTCAAACTCGATACGTATATGACTTTCTAGACAATTTAAAAGGTCAGCTACTTTCAAGAGCAAAGCATACATACACTTGCCCACATGATTTTATTAATAAAATCGAAATAAAAAAAATGTATTTCTACTATGGCGTCTGTTTGGTAGTGCTACACACTTAACATTACTTATAGTAGGGGAGTCCGGGATGCTAAATTTGCAATTACTAGAGCGTCATGGGGACCTATTGGATTGTGAAGATTAGGTTCTCCAACGAAAAATTTTATGTTAAGTTTTCCATTTTAGTGGGGAAAAGAGCATGTAAAAATTTTGAAAAATGTAAAAAAAAAAAAACAGTCACATGGAAATACTCGAGCGCGTCAGATATTAATAGAGTATACGCGCTTCGTCTTTCTGATAACCGATAGATATTAATCTGACGATTAGATAGTGGTGGGTGGCTGAGAAGAGCGGTAAAAAGGCAAAACAAAAAAAAAAGTTATTCGAGTGTGTCAGATATTGAAAGGGGACGTTTAGTGAACTGACGATTTGGACGTGGCCTGCACTCATGACTGATTTTTGAAAATGTTAAAAAAAGCCCCGACCAGAATGGCGGTTGTGCGGCGGGCTAACAACCCGTCCACGTAAAAAAACCCAAAGTTATGAATGAGCAAGATGCCTCGGATACACGGACGGATACTCGACGACGACAACGCACGAAAAAGGAACACGATTTGCGAGTATGCTCCTGGAATGTTAGAACCCTGTACACTCCCGGAGCTGCTCATAAACTAGAAGGAATCCTCACGCAGTACAAGGCGGATATTACTGCGGTCCAGGAAATACGCTGGATAGGAAACGGTATGATTAGAAAGAAAAATTGCGACATTTATTACAGCTGTCACAAAAGGTTGCACTTACTGGGATGCGGATTTGTCGTGGGAAAGCGGTTAAGGTCGAAGGTCATCGACTTTAAACCTATAAGTGATCGCCTGGCTGTGATCCGCATCAGAGGCAGATTTTATAACATCAGCCTTATATGTGCACACGCCCCTACCGACGAGGCTGAAGACCCTATCAAGGAGGACTTCTATGACCTCCTGGACAACGCCTACGGAGCTTGTCCGGAGTACGATGTAAAAATCGTGCTCGGGGACTTCAATGCCAAAATCGGAAAGGAAAACACCCTTGGCGGAGTGATCGGAAAGCACAGCCTCCACGATACAACAACAGATAACGGCTTCCGACTCGCTGACTTTGCGACAGCTCGTAATGCGGTGATAAGTAGCACAAGATTCCCTCGCAAGCGTATCCACACAGCAACCTGGCGATCTCCGGACGGTCGAACCGCCAACCAAATCGACCATGTGCTCATTGACGCAAGGCACGCGTCAAACATTCTGGATGTGCGAACATTCAGAGGGGCAAATGTCGACTCTGACCACTTCCTCGTAGCAGCAAGATTCAGAGCTCGACTGTCCAATGTCAGAAAGCTGCACCAGCCCATCAGGAGGAGGTTCGACATTGGGCGCCTGAGCACACCGGAGGTTGCCAGAGTCTACAGGGAGCAGCTGAGCGAAAGACTCTACGGTATGCCTACGTCGAACACAAATGCCAATAATATGTGGCTGCATTGCCGCTCAGCCATTCAGGAAGTAGCCGAAACCACCTTAGGATACCTACCACCCCCGACAAGAAACCCGTGGTATGATGGCGAGTGTGAGCAGAAAAAGGCAGCAACCGACGAGGCGTACCAAAAGGCGCTGCAGAGGAAAACCAGGGCAGCGCGAGAAGAGTACCGAGCCAGAAGAAGGGAGGAGAAAAAACGACTGCGACAAAAGAAAAGAATCTTCGCAGCCTCCCAGCTCAAGGATATCGAGGAGTCTAGGGATAAACATAAAATACGAGCCTTTTACAAGAAAGCCAAAGGCCTTGCAGGAGGCTTCAAAAAGGGCACCCTGGCTCTTCGAAACTGCGAGGGTAATCTTGTCACCGACCCGCAGGGAATAGTGGATGTATTTAAGCAGCACTTCCAGCAGCTGCTTAACGAGCATGACCAAGAGAGAGTGGTAGGGACCGAGGAAATCCCAACTCCAGCCGCTGAAGTAGTCCTCCCACCCAGCATAGAAGAAGTCGGCACAGCTATTCAGAAGCTGAAGAACAACAAGGCCGCAGGCTCAGATGGCTTGCCATCAGAGCTCTTCAAGGCTGGCGGCGATGTTCTGGTAGGGAGCATGCACCAGATCATCTGCAGAATTTGGGAAGATGAGAGCATGCCCGACGACTGGAATACCAGCTCTATATGCCCCATCCACAAAAAAGGCGATCCTACCTCTTGCAAGAACTATAGAGGTATATCCCTGCTCAATGTCGCATACAAGATCCTGTCCAGCGTATTGTGTGAACGTCTAAAACCATTTTGCACCGCACTAATCGGCAGCTACCAGTGCGGCTTCCGGCCCGGCAAATCAACTATAGACCAAATTTCCACATTTCGACAAATCCTGGAAAAGACCAACGAGTTTCGAATCGATACACACCAACTCGGTTCTAGGACCTCGGAACCATTCGAAATATGCACCGGATTTCGGCATGGGGATGCGCTGTCATGTGACTTCTTCAACCTGGTGCTGGAGCAGATAGTGCGACGGGCAGGCGTCAACAGGGAAGGCACTATCTTTTACAAGTCCATCCAGCTGCTAGGATACGCGGATGATATCGACATCATCGCGTGTTCTCGCGGTGGCATTGTGGAAGCATTCACGGCGATTGAAGAACAGGCGAAACGAATTGGTCTTAAGATCAATGAGGACAAAACGAAATACATGCTGTCAAGCAAAAACCAATCCGTCGCTCACCACCTTGGACAAAATATAACGATTGACAGCTACAATTTCGAGGTAGTTAAGGAGTTTGTCTACCTCGGGGCAAACGTAAATTCCACAAATGACACCACAGTGGAGATCCGGCGTAGAATCGCCCTTGGCAACCGCTGCTACTTCGGCTTGTCCAAACAACTGGGGTCAAAACTCCTCAGTCGAAAGACCAAAGTCATGCTTTACAAAACGCTCATTCTGCCAGTCTTGCTGTACGGAGCCGAAAGCTGTACGATAAGCAGGACAGCGGAGCTGGTTTTGGGTTCTTTCGAAAGAAAAATTCTGCGCCGGATATTTGGTCCTGTCTGTGAGGAAGGTGAATGGAGAAGAAGACACAACCGCGAACTCTACGAGCTGTACCAAGATGTGGATGTAGTCCGGATGGCAAGGATCCGTCGACTATACTGGCTCGGCCACATCGAGCGCATGGACATCAACGCTCCAGCTAAGAGGGTCTTCGACTCCGAGCCTCCTGGTTCGAGAAGAAGAGGAAGACCGAACCTCCGGTATAAAGACCAAGTAATCGCGGATGTAGGACATCTTGGTCTTGACAACTGGAAGCAGCGTGCCCGGGACCGTCAAGGATGGAAGGCAGCTATAGCTCAGGCTCAGATCCTCCATGGATCGCAGGCCTGATAAGTAAGTAAGTAAAAAAAATCGTTAACTTGAAATACTCGAGCGCGTCAGATTTTTCTACTGTGGGTTCAACTCGATGTCAGAGTCACCCTAAATGATAATCTGACAATTATGTAATGGAGTATTGTTATTCTGACAATTTAAAAAACTTTGAATGTTAGACACTGGGAAAGAGTGAGAAGGAACGAGAGGCGTGGAGTGGGGAATACATAGATATCAGCATCTGTACGCTCATGCTTTATCGATGGTTTTAGCTATATCGCCCCATGAAAACCGTCAGATTATATGTTTTTCGTAATCCTGATAGAATTCCCTTAAAAATAAAAAAAAATTTAATCGCGCTCGAGTATTTCGAGATGACGTATTTTTTTACAACTTTGCGACTCCCCCATTTCCTTATGCCACGCTCAAATTGTCAGATTATTGAAATATACACTTTTCAGGATGTACTTAACTTACCTGTCCTTAATCTGACGCGCTCGAGTTTTTCCGAGGGACGATTTTTTTTTACTAATCTGACGGGCTGCTCTCAACGCACCCCCCTATATTAAGGGTTCATATTTGGTAGGGGTACATTACAGGGTGCAAGCTTTCTTCCCATATGATTTTCTGACGCGCTCGAGTAACGCGCAAAATCCCCGCTTGGGCTCCCCTACTATTAGCAGCATTTCTAGACCCTTAAATTTTGAAGGTTACTCAATCCGCCAATGTGATCTTTAGCGGCAAATTAAATTATCCTTCTTCTTCTTAATGGGCGCTACAGTTCGGCGTGAACCTGGGCCTCAACCAACATGCCCCTCCAACTAGCACGATCTTTTGCTAGCCTTTTCCATTGCCGCACACCCAGTTGGCTGAGGTCCCCTTCCACCTGTGTGCGCCATCTTAAGTGCGGCCGTCCTCTGCTTCTTCGTCCCACGGGGTTGGATTCAGGGCTGGAGCTGTGGTGTCCATTCGCTCTACATGGTCCAGCCATCTTAGGCGTTGAATCCGTAGACGCCTGACTAGACTTATGTCGCTGTAAAGTTCGTGGTTGAATCTTTTCCTCCATCCCCCGCCTGCGTTTATAGGCCCAAAAATCACGCGCAAAATCTTTCTCACGAATCGACCTAGGGCCTCCTCATCCGCTTTTGATAATGTCCATGCTTCTGCGCCGTACACCAGGACCGGGATGATAAGGGTCTTATATATGTAGAGTCAACTTTGTCATCCGGGAGAGGGCTCTATTACTCAATTGCTTCCCGAGCCCAAAGAAACAGCGATCGAGTGATTCTGCGTTTGATTTCGGAACTGATATCGTTGTTCCAGGTCACTGCGGAGCCAAGGTAGACGAAGTCCTTAACCACCCCGAACTTATATCTGCCAATACAAACGTTCTGGCCAAGACGTCGGTGGTGAGCGTTCTTTTTGATGACAGCATATATTCAGTTTTGCCCTCGTTTACCGCCAGACCAACTTTCGCTGCCTCGATCTCAATACTCGCAAACACCTCATTGACATCTCGCTGTGATCTACCTATTATGTCAATATCGTCGGCGTATGCAAGGAGTTGCGAGGATTTGAAATAGGTTGTGCACAATCATTTCTAATATGATGTTGAAGAAATCACACGACGCATCGCCCTGCCTAAATCCTTTTTTGACGGACGGACGGACAGCGAAGTCTTAGTAATAGGGTTCCGTTTTACCTTTGAGTACGGAACCCTAAAAATGGCTTGAGGATCAGCAGTTTCAAACGATGCTTTGGCCGGCCCGAAGCCCCGATTTGAACTCCATCGAAAATTTGTGGGCGTTCGTGAAGAAAAGATTGTCACAGTACGAGGATGCACCGAGCAATCTCAACCAACTGTCGCCTAGAGTGCAGGCTGAATGGCAACGTATTCATCACTCTACTATCGAAAAATTAGTAGAAAGCATGCCAAAAAGAGTGAATAGTGTTATTAAGAACAATGGGCTCTGGACGAAATAATGAAAAATAGCAGTATATTGGGCTAACAAGAAACGTGCAAAAGTGGCGAATGAACATAGTTGGATTTTTTGGGATTTTTTGTTTTTTGTTTTCATTATTTGAATTAAATATTTTTTGTTTCTCATTACTCTTCTTAAACATCAAAAAATAAAATAAATCAATAGAAATTCTATTAGGATTACAAATAAATGTGTTATGAATGATTTCCAGGATTTTCTTTACTTATTCGACCGGTTTTGCACGCCACTATATGTTTTTTTTTTTTTTTTTTTTTTATTCCCAAATATAAATTACATCTGTCTGAATGACACCTAGTAATTGTTATTAAAGGTACAGGATGGGGATACAATGATATTTGTGGCCAATGCCTTACAAATTCAGGTTGAACAGAAAAATGAGGGCTGTTACCAATTGCTTAACATTACCAATTATCGTACCTACATATGTATGTATGATTTCTTTTGACTTTCTTTAACGCTTAATAGGGTATACATTAAGTACAGTAAAGTAACGAGAGGGCACACAAAATTTAAGATTGGAGGTCCACTGGCTTGCGTCTTTTTAATCGTCTTCTTGTGTTCATTTCCTGGTCCGGTAAATTTCGTAATTCGTTGTTTGGGTGGTAATATAGTGAGATTTGATGTTTTCTGCTTATTTTTATGATTTCGTCGTTAACGCTGGTTATCTTGAGATCGCGCTGCAGGTCTTCGTTAGTAATATACCACGGTGCATTGACTATCGTCCGTAGGATTTTTGTTTGTAGTCGTTGGATGATGTTTAAGTTTGTCATGCAGGTAGTGCCCCAGATTTGGATCCCGTAGGTCCATATGGGTTTTATTATGGTCTTGTATATAAGGAGTTTGTTTTCTGTGGATAGCGTGGAGTTTTTTCCCAAAAGCCAGAATAACTGCCTGAATTTATTTTTGATGATGTTACGTTTGAATATTATATGCTGTTTCCATGTTAGTTTGTTGTCTATAATTATTCCCAGATATTTTGCAGCGTTGTCGATAATAATTTCTTTGTTGTTTAGTTTGATACTTTGTGGAGCAAAGTTTCTTTTTGTCGTGTATATGACTTGTACGGTTTTGTTCTCGTTTATCTTGATTCCCCATTTGCGGAACCAGTCAGCTGTCCTATCTAGGGCTAAGTTAGCTTCCTGTGTAGCAAGTTTAATGCATCTGTTGGAGGATAGAATAACCGTGTCGTCTGCGAATGTAGCTAGCATGGAGTTAGTTGGTCTCGGTATGTCGGATGTGTAGAGAAGATAGAGCGTTGGTCCTAGAACACTCCCTTGAGGGACACCTGCGTCTATTTTGCATAGTTCGGAGCATTCGTCACTATATTGCACATAGAAGTGCCTGTCCTCTAAATAACTTTTGATTAATGCTAGGTAGTCTGGTAACATTTTATTAAGTTTAATCAAGAGTCCTTTGTGCCAAACACTATCGAAAGCCTTCGCAACATCTAGGTAAACTGCCACGCAGAACCTTTTTTCGTCTAAGTCGTTTAGTATTTTGTTGGTAACTCGGTGAACCTGTTGAATTGTCGAGTGCTTTTGCAGAAATCCAAATTGGTGGTCCGGTATGAGATTTTTATGTCTAACAACTATGTTAATACGGTCAAGTAACATCTTTTCAAAAATCTTCGATATAATTGGTAATAGGCTTATTGGCCTATATGAGTTGGTCATTGTTGGGTCTTTGCCTGGCTTGGGGATGGCTATTATTTTGGACACTTTCCAAACTTTGGGGTAGTAATTCAGTCGGAGTATAGCATTGAAAATTTGTCTGAGGTATACGATACCTTTGTCAGGGAGTTGCTTCAACAGCTTTCCGGTGATCATATCATATCCGGCAGCTTTTCTTTGGTTGAGTCTATCTTTTAGATAGAGTTTTATTTCGTTCGTGGTAATTTTTTTTTAAGTTTGGGTTGGTTGTGGTAGTTATAGGTGGGGTTAAGAAGTTTTGTTCGTTGATAGTGTTTGTGAATGTGCTTTTGAAGTAGTCAGCCAGGGTTTTAGCTTTGTCCGCCACTATATGTAATTGAATCTTATACCATCGTAAATGCCATACCGAGTCGAATGTTTACACATCAGATTTCATGAGTACCTCGTACTCGCGCCTTTTTTTTTTCTACGCAGCTGTCACAATGTCGTACGACCGAGTTAAAAGTTATACCCCGTTTACATGCGTAGTTGAATCCGGATTCAACTAGGATCGAAATTCATAAAACCGGCCAAGTGCGAGTCGGACTCGCGCACGAAGGGTTCCGTACCATCTGTATATATAAATATGAAAGAGACAAAAGATATTGTCGACTAACCTTAGTTCAGTGTGTAACCAAGGGGATTTTTTGGATGAAAATCATGTCTGTTGTATGGGAGCCCCCCTTAAATATTCATTTTGTTCTGTTTTTAGTATTTGTCGTGGTAGCGGCAACAGAAATATATCATCTGTGAAAATTTCAACTGTCTAACTATCACGGTTCATGAGATACAGCCTGGTGACAGACGAACGGACGGACAGGCGGACAGCGAAGTCTTAGTAATAGGGTTCCGTTATACCTTTGGGTACGGAACCCTAATAAACGCGGATCGGGTTGAATAGAGTTGATTCGACTCGAAAAAATGCATGTAAACCTGGGTCGAGGAGTCCATCTGACATTTTGTCTCTGTATGTGTGAGATATCTTTTTTGCTTTTTTCTTTTCGCTTGCTGGTCAGCACAATGCAGGACTAACACAATCAATGTAAAAGGTCCTTATACACATACTATTTGTCGCTTCAACTACGTTTGAACCATAGATAAATGAACAAGATGGCAATGGCTTTGACAGGCATTTTGACAACTAGCCCCTACAAACGCGTTGCGGTTTGACGTCGTCTTGACTATGTCATTCTGCCTTGTCCCGACGTCTTGACTCTAAGTCAAAAGCGTCGTTTTTAAAGCGGCCCCTAGACGCTCAATATTATTGTGCAAAATATATCACAATTTTATTGGCTTCCTGCCCCAGACGGTTCAATATTTTCCCCAATAATTTAGTTGACTGCTCATATTTGTCAAAAGCGTTTTGATTTTCCGCAATATATTGCTTAATCTTGCAATATTATCTACAGACGAACAATAATATTGTGCAATATCAAATATCGCACAATATTATTGAGCGTCTAGGGGCCGCTTTATATTACAAAAGCAACAACCAACCCCAGCGGGGATCACAGGGCAGACGTACGAACGTTTTCCATCTTGTTCATTTATCTATGGTTTGAACTCTTCGATCTTTCGACTACGTTGTGGAAAAACCTGGGTCGAAATTTCAATTCGGTTTCGACTCGATCTTTCGACTACGCATGTAAACGGGGTATTAGCCAACTCGCACGACACACCCTACGAACGAGACAGCGACCGCGACATCATTGTGCTTACGTTATGGGATTTACGTACATTTAACTTTTGACAGGCGACCGAGACAGCGACCGCGACCCCATTGTGTTCAGGCAGTAAATTGGCAAACTTTACAGTTTCGGATGACAGTTCGGTTTGATATGCGGTGGAAACAGTTTGGGGTGCGTGTACATTTCTATTTACACCAACCGACTGACGGTTACCTACGGAAGGGCATTTGAATCGCGGTTTCGGGTATTTCATGTATTTCCTCGTTGTTTCATCGATGAAATCAAAACGCATTCTAATGAAATTCAATTACACAAAAGAAGAATAATATGTACGCAATTCATTCGTGAGTCATTCCATGCACTCCATATTGCGGAACAAACCACATGACCTGCTCAATCAGCCGTTCATTGTGAAATCAATCAGCGAATTCCCAAGACTCCTTCTTTCATTTCTACATAACGTTTTTGCTCTCTAGCGCCGTCCATTCACTGCCCCATTACAACCTGTTGCAGACCGCAATCGATCGCTTACGAAATCTTTCGCGATATTTTTGGGCTAACAATTGTTTTTTTTCGCTTTCGTGACTCTTGCGATCGCTCCAAACTTGCTTACTTACCCGTTGCAATTACACGATCGACTTGAACCATGTGCCGTACAACACCACGTTTTTTCGAAACACTTGCAACACAAGTGAGTCACGTAAGTGAATGCATCCCAATGCCGATCGATCTTGTTCGCCTTGTATAATATCGGCACATATGAGAGATTGATCGCTAGGTAATTAAATCATCCATGAAGTTCAATGTCATCTCAGTTTTCAGTTATTTCACCCATTAAAGCCAGCAACTCAGCTAGTGCTTTGTGGCTGCAATGCATTCACGCGATAGCTGATGAAATTATTGCAATCGCCGGTTCGGTCGCAAACCGACTTACTATCTGTCGAGGATCACGTAATTGAAATAGCAACCTCCACAATGTCATACTTTGTCATACGCGTGGCTTCAAACCTGCCTCTGAGGTGGTTTTTTGTTTGTTTTGAAAAGATTGCTGTTACTATGCGGTCGCAAGTTGGACGATCTTGTGCCAATGTATTTAGTCGGTAATTTGAATATGACCACCGAGTCGTGTGCTTACAGTAATTGTGTCTGTTGTGAAGCTAACGCGACTTCGATTAGCTGATGCCGCATAGATTAGGTAAAGCTGTTTTCTGTCTAATAATGTGGATAAATTCGTAATGACTGGGAGTTACTTATACATTTTTTTTTTTTTTTTTTTTGTTGGAGGCTTCTGCTATCCGTTGGAACACTCAGACGCAAACACTGGTCCATTGTACTCCAGACAGACACCTAACATTACTGTATTTTCCCCGTTTTCCGGAGAAAATTTTGAAGAAGCTTCAGTGATGTAGAGCTAAGGGATTCGGCACACACCACTTCGGCTCCAAGGGTGCGCCACCGTATGCGAGCAAAGGCGGGACAATCACAGGAAATGCTCTGCAGTGTTCTCCTCCTCTTCACCACATGCAGCACAGGTAGGCGTCTCACCGATGCCGAGCACGTAGAGATGCTTGGCAAAAGTGTAATGGCCCGTGATAACTCCCACAAGCCTTCTGCAGTCAACTCTCCTTAAAGACAGGAGGAATTCTGCAGCATTTTGCAGACATCAGGGCATATGCGCTTAGTCATCCTGCAACCCGGACAATCCCTCCATCTACGGTTGTGTGTATTAAATACACAATCGTTAATGTAGGAATTTACCGTGGACGCAGGTAGACCTAGAGCGGGTTCAGGTCCTGAGAAGCTCTCCTCTGAACCCATTCTGGCGAGTTCATCAGAGATCTCATTTCCTGGAATCCCAGAGTGACCTGGAACCCATACAAGCCTTAATGAATTAAGTCTACCGACTCTGTTCAAGAAGGACTTGAGTTCAAGCACTAATTTGGAGCTAGTTAAGGGGTTACACACAGCTTTTAGTGCAGCTTGGCTGTCACTACAGTCGTATATGCTTTCCCCCTTCCACCTGTGCTTGACAACATAGTGCATGGCCATTAGGATTGCGTATATCTCTGATTGGAAGACAGACGCATACTTTCCTAAGTGCAGTCGGATATTTTCGCGATCAAAGAAGAGTCCAGCACCGGATCCCCGCCCAGACCTGGCGCCATCCGTGAAAATACGAAGACTATCCTTTCCAGGTTCAGTATCCAGCCATAGCCAATCCTGACGCCATGGAAACTCGACTGTGAAATTACGATGCAATAGGATAACTGGCGTCAATGCGTCAGATGGCATGTCCATGAGACAGGGGTCGCAGGACGATTCTTGGGCAAGAACACCGCTATTCCTATGCGAGTTGTACCAAAAGCCATTTCTCTTCAGGCGAGACATGGCAGCACACCCTCTGATATATCAATATATCAAGAGGTGGAAGGTTCATCATAACATCTAGAGCAGCGCCCGGCGTGCTGGGGAAAGGCCCCGTGCAGATGAGACAAACCGTTCTTTGGAGTTTGGCGAAAGAGGCTACGACGTGTTTGCGTTTTAGTCTGTTCCACCAGACAACCGGTGCATATGAGATTAAAGGTCTTATCATTGCCGTGTAGATCCAGAGGACCTTTGCCGGCGATAAACCCCATGTTTTGCCAAAAGCTCCTTTGCATTGCCAGAAAGCAGCGCTTTGGTGGTTTTTGACTCAACATGCTTTGACCAGAGAAGCTTACTATCTAAAATGACTCCTAGATACTTAGCCTCCTTGGATATCGGGATGGGAGTGCCCTTTAGTACCAGCTGAGTCATGTCAGTATTTTTCCTCCTTTTCGTAAAGAGAACGACATCGGTCTTAAGAGGATTGACTGACAGCCCATTTCTGGTACACCAATCATCGATCACATTTAGCGCCGCCTGTGCTTTGAGACGGACAGTCGCTAAACATGAGCCGACAGAAAGAATGGCGACGTCATCCGCATAGGCCTGGGCATAGATTCCAGAGGCATTGAGAGCATCAAGTAGAGAATCGACCACCATGCACCATAGCAGCGGAGACAGGACGCCACCTTGAGGGCAGCCCCTGTTTACGCCGGATTTGACACACTGGTCGAGGCCTGCATCAGCTGTCAATGTCCTGTGCATGAGCACTGCTTTGATCCAAAGGACCAGTGCTTCATCTACGCCATGATGTCTGGAAGCGTTGCACATGCTGTCAAAAGTTGCGTTATCGAAAGCTTCCTCAATGTCGATGAAAATGCCCGGCGCGTACTCTTTCCTTTCGAGCGCGCGCATCCAATTCGCCCAACTAGGTTCTGAAGCGCAGTCTCGCAAGATTTTCCGCGCTGGTGAGCATGTTGCATTTTCGAAAGAGGGTGCATTCGAAGGCTAATTTTGCGCACGTGCAACTCTACCAGTCTCTCCATGCTTTTCAGCAGGAAGGATGTTAGACTGATTGGTCGAAAGCTCTTGGCAAGTGAGTAGTCCTCTTTTCCTATTTTGGGAATGATGACCACTTTCAGCAGAACAGGATATATTCCGTCGGTACCCGGCGATTTGAAACCATCGAAGGATGCCACAGCAAATTCAATGGCTTCAGTCGTAACCACGCGCGACGCAATATACCAGCTACGCCGAGTTGTTTTCATCGTTTCAGTTGCAGTTTCCCTTGAAGGAGTGTGCAACGAGCCAATGTCGATCTGATTTCCCGGGAAATGAGTCCCAAACAGTAAACTAAGAGTTTCCGCTTTAGACTCAGTAAAGGTACCATCAGATTTTCTGAGTGCATCTAGCTTTGTCGGTTTTCCCCGTTTGAGGACTTTAACCAACTTGCTAGTCGCACTCAGAGACTTGATCTCTTCGCAGAAGGTCCTATAAGAATCGTTCTTCGATTTACGAATAAGTTTCTAATATTCTTTCTGCTTCGACCGATACTTGTTCCAGTCATCTTCCGAATTCGATTTGAGTGATCTATTCAGAAGAATTCTGGCTTCCCTGCGAAGACTTTGGAGCTCGGCATTCCACCAGGGGACCAATTTCCTGCAGGGAGGTTTGCTGACAGGACATGCGAGTTCAAAGCAACTGGTGATGACGCTATTCAGGTTATGAACAGCGTTCTCTACCAATTGTTTGATTCTGAGTTTAGGTAGGACCTGAGTGGATTTCTCAAGCCGTATCCATTCCGTCCTTCTCGGATTCCGTCTAGGTTGCAAGGAAGAGATCCCACAACTTAATCGGAATTCGATATATTTATGGTCCGACAGCGTAGCATCAGGCAAGACTCGCCTGTTAGTGATGTCCTTCAAATATCTGTTGGATAGGGTCAGGTCGATCACCTCCTGTCGTCTTGTCGTAACAAAAGTTGGTTGAGAGCCAACATTGTTGATGCTAAGGTCAGACGAGAGAATGAAGTCTAAAAGACGGTTCCTCCTTGTATTACACTTGCTTTTACCCCAAGCAGTGTTTTGGGCATTAGCATCGCTTATACATAGTTCAGTTAAATGTTTACGAGGAATACGAGGAGTCTCCTTGACCTATCATATGTTTCGAATGTTCTATATTTTATTCCTTCTTGATTTCCAGGGTCTTGCGTTTACCCTAGAGGAGCGCCAACTGTTGGGCATTCAGGGACTCTTGCCCGCCGTCGTCAAACCACTTAGCGAACAAGTCAAGCATTCATTGATTTTGCTCGATCGTCTTGAAAATGATTTGGACAAATATATTTACTTAAACAGTTTAGCCGAACGTAATGAACGTCTATTCTACAATGTCCTAGCTGCGGACATAAGCAAAATGATGCCGATCGTCTACACACCGGTTGTCGGCTTGGGATGTCAAAAATTCAGTTTAGTGTTCTTGAATCCCAAGGGCCTGTACATTACAATTAAGGATAAGGGACATGTTTACAATGTTCTCAAGGTAAATCGTCTAAAAGCTGTCTTTCACGTTCAAAACATTTAATTTTTATTTTTTAGAACTGGCCAGAAACTGATGTACGCGCTATCGTAGTAACCGATGGGGAGCGTATCCTTGGTCTGGGTGATTTAGGAGCAAATGGTATGGGCATCCCAGTTGGTAAACTCTCGCTCTACACCGCTTTAGCTGGCATTCCACCAAGTCAATGTCTGCCAATCACTCTGGATGTAGGAACGAACACCCAGAGTATCCTCGATGATCCTTTGTATATCGGTCTCCGGCAGAAACGTGCGAGCGGTCAGGAATACTATGATTTCATCGAGGAATTCATGCAGGCTGTAGTGAAGCGTTTTGGCCAAAATTGCTTGATTCAATTTGAAGATTTCGGCAATGCTAATGCATTCAAACTTTTATCGAAGTACCGTGACACTCATTGTACCTTCAACGATGACATTCAGGGTACAGCCGCTGTGGCATTGGCTGGTCTTCTAGCCTCGCTCAAGATAAAAAACACTGCCCTAAAAGAGAACACAATTTTGTTCCAAGGAGCTGGTGAAGCTGCTCTTGGAATTGCCAATCTCTGTGTTATGGCCATGAAGGCGGAAGGTTTAAGCGAGGCTGAGGCTAAGAAACACGTATGGTTGGTTGATAGTAAGGGTCTGATTGTAAAAGATCGTCCAAAAGGCGGACTCACTGAGCATAAACTTCATTTTGCCCACGAACATCCGCCAGTTGAGACTCTTGCAGAAGCTGTGGATATTATCAAACCGACAGTATTGATTGGAGCAGCCGCTATCGGGGGAGCATTCACGCCGGCCATTCTCGAGAAAATGGCTATATTGAATGAGGTGCCTATAATCTTCGCGCTATCTAATCCAACTACAAAAGCCGAATGTACTGCCGAACAGGCATACATACACACAAATGGTAAATGTATCTTTGCCTCGGGTTCGCCATTTGCACCAGTACAATTCAATGGCAAGACTTTCTATCCGGGTCAGGGCAACAATTCATATATTTTCCCAGGCGTTGCGTTAGGTGTGATTTGTGCCGGTATGTTGACCATTCCCGAGGAAGTGTTTCTTATCTCTGCCGAGAAATTGGCTGAGCTTTGCTCTCAGGAAGATTTGGCTAAGGGAAGCCTCTACCCACCGCTATCGGCAATAACCAAATGCTCAATTGAGATCGCAGTCAAGATCATGGAATATGCTTACAAAAATGGTATGTAAAAGCATCTTAACCAAATTGTACTCCTATTTATTCGATTGGTTTATCGTCTCGTAGGACTTGGCACAGTTCATCCTGAGCCCAAGGACAAGTACGCATTCGTCAAGTCGCAAATGTACGAACTCAACTACCCGTCCTCAGTGCCCGAAGTATATCAATGGAGCAATAAATTGTAAACACACGTGCACCCCACTTTGTTTTGTTTGGACTGTGAATTCACCATCTATTGCACGCTCTTTGTCACCAATCAATGGAACTGAAAGGGAATAAGATTAATGAAAAAAACAAGAAAATATTTGTATTTTCCAATTGTAATTCCAGTCAAAAGGTTCGGATTCAATTCGCTTTTGTTTTTGTAGTTTTTTGTTTTCTTTTCTTTCTTTCCAAGTCGTGATCTTATCTAGTTTCGGAAGCAAACAGATTGCTCATCCTTTTATTAACTTTTGATTTTACTACTGAATACATATTACTTTCTTTTAACTTTGTTGATAAAAAGAGATTGAATAAAGGTCTAACTAATGTTATGGAGGATTCTCAAATGTTGTACTTTCGAGACATCAAGCGTAGGTTATTGGTAGATTTTACTTACTTACATAGGCGGCGCCACAAGTCGGGGTGAACCTGGGCCTCAACCAACAGGCCTATCCAGTTTGCACGATTTTTTTTCAACTTGTTATGCACACCCAGTTGATTGAGGTCCCTCTCCACCTGTGTGCGCCACCATAGATGCGGCCGTCCTCTACATCGTCGTCCCTCATGCCTGATGCCTGTGTCACAATGCTAGTACACGGCGATGCGACAGCGCGACTACAAACGCCGTAGCTGTCAATGTCAATATTCATACAATGGAATTATATCGGGTAAGTCACATTGACAGGAGGGAGAGAGCGAGCAAACAGAGCAAAGAAGTTGATCGTAAACGCCAGCTTCGATCTCTGTCCCTGCTCAATCCAAGTTGACACACAGCCTCCGCCCCACTGGATAGCTGCCCAATGTGTGCAGCGACCCAACTCCTTATTCCTAGGGAAAGAGGAACCTGGCCCTCCAGGTTGGGGGTTGTGCTTAGGGGTAACATCCCTATCACGTAAAAACCTACTTGTTCCGAAACAACAAAAAACCTCGGATACGGACGGATACAAAGCTGACGACCCCTGCAAACGACTAACGGACTTGAGAGTTTGCACCTGGAATGTTAGGTCCCTTAACAGACCGGGTGCAGGATCAATTGGAGCAAACCCTCAACTGCTATAAAGTAGATATAACCGCACTCCAAGAAGTGCGATGGGATGGACCAGGCAAAAAACGGATGAAAAACTGCGGCATCTACTACGGAAACTGCTACAAGGAGAACAAACAGCACCTATTCGGGTGCGGAGTTTCCGAGACATAAGCGAACGTCTCATAACAATCCGCATCAAAGCTAAATTTGGAAACATTAGCTGAATATGCGCTCACGCCCCAACGGAAGAAAAGGACAAAACATATGTCCAATGCCTCAGCTACGACACAAAAATAGTCCTAAGAGATTTTAATGCAAGACTGGGCAAAGAGAACATATTTGAGTCGATCATAGGAAAGCGTAGCCTCCATAGCACCACATTCGACAACGGACTGAGGCTAATCGATTTCCTAGCGGGAAATCGCGGACGCAGACGGCCTGTCTGCTGAGCTTTTTAAGGCGGCTGGAGATGAGCTGGCAAGGTGCATGCACCATCTCATTTGCAAGGTATGGTCGGAGGAAACCATGCCCGACGAATGGAATCTCAGCATCGTTTGCCCGATCCATATGAAAGGAGACCCCTATAACTGCGCCAACTATAGGGGAATAAGTTTCCTTAACATCGCATATAAGATCTTCTCTGCCGTATTGTGTGAACGCCTGAAACTGTTTGTGGATAACCTGATCGGCTCTTATCAGTGTGGTTTCAGGCCAGGTAAATCCACAATAGACCAAATATTTACGCTACGGCAGATCTTGGAGAAGACACTCGACACTCACCATCTCTTCGTCGATTTCAAGGCTGCGTATGACAGCGTGTATAGAGATGAGCTATACAAAGCCATGTCTAGTTTTAACATCCCTGCCAAACTCGTCCGACTGTGCCGTATTATATCAGCCACATGCGGAGAGGTCTCAGTGACAGTATCGGCGGTTAAAGGATGCTCACAAGGGGGAGTCCTCTCACCACTGCTTTGGTCAATAGTCATCGACGATCTACTACTCAAGCTAACCACTCGAAGCTACGAGGTCATCGGATATGCTGATGACCTAGTAGTCATTGTTACCGGCCAGTGCAAGATCACTGCCTGTGAGCGCCTGCAACTTGCGCTCCAACTTATCTCTGACTGGTGTGGCAGAGAGGGTTTATCTATTAACCCAAACAAGACAATCTTAGTCCCATTTACAAAGAGGAGAAAGGTACAACCCTGCTCAATCTTACTAAATGGCACACGCATATGATTTTCAGAGGAAGTAAAGTATCTAGGTATTGACCTAGACCGTAGACTCAACTGGAACTCCAATATGAGAGATAAACTCATGAAAGCGACTAAGGCCATGTGGGCCTGTCGACACACCTACGGTAAAACTTGGGGACTTAAACCTAAGGTAGTCCACTGGCTATATACCGCGATAGTAAGACCTATCGTCAGCTACGGGTCCACCGTATGGTGGACAAAAGTTGAGCAAAAAACTACAATTGTTAAGCCTCAACGCCTTCAGAGACTAGCGTGTCTCGGCATCACAGGCGCTATGCCAACCTGCCCCCCCCCAGCCCAAGGAGCACTCAATGGATTCACTCCACTGCAACCTTTTTATCAAAAAGGTGGCATTACGCAGTGCAATCAGAATTCTCTGCTCGGGAACAAAGATGCCATGTAGACCAGAAGGCCACATGTCCATATTGCAACATCTTCCCGAGCTGGATATGATTACTACAGTCTCGGACGCATTGCCACACACCTTCACCTTTGACAAAAGATTGGAGATACTGATCCCAAGCCGCGCAGCATGGGAAAACAGTGATCCCCTGTTAAATGTCAAAGGCCTTAGGTGGTACACGGATGGCTCCAAGATGGCTTCCGGCGTTGGCGTCGGCATCTTTGGACCAAAACGCAAGATCTCGGAGACCCTGGGAATAAGCCCCAGCATCTTCCAAGCAGAGCTGCCTGCCATCCTAACATGCGTCAATCTAAATCTCGAGACTGGCATCAGAGGAGTAACCATCAACATACTCTCTGATAGCCCAGCAGCGCTTAAAGCGCTGGGTTCGTACAGCACGAACTCAAAAACCGTCAAGGAATGCCATGACGCCCTACAAGACCTCGCCAAAAGAAACAATGTTAAACTTTGGTGGGTGCCAGGACATAAAGGTGTCAAGGGCAATGAAATTGCCGACCAATTTGCCAGGAAAGGTTCCAGTGACAAATATATAGGTCCGGAACCATTCTGCGGCATTCCCGCAGATAAATTACTTCTCAGACAAGTGGGAAAAATTGCAACACCTGTCCTTTTGGAACACCGTTTGGGGACTCCGTCAATCTAAACGACTTATACGACCACTGATCAAGCACCCTATTGACATACTCAATAGGGTGGATATGTATCAAAAGACTAGTCAGCTATTTAACGGGACATTGCGGTCTGAGATATCATTTAAACAAAATTAGCCTCTCGTCTGAAACTGAGTGTCGGCTCTGTCTAGAGGACGATGAGACGGCAGAACACATACTATGTGAGTGTGTTGCTCTCTGGCATCTTAGGAAGCGCATCCTTCTCAGTGAAGTTTTGACTCCTGAGGGGATCACCCTCGCTCCTACGAGAGCCATTCTCAACTTCTCAACTTCATTATAGAAGTGGAAAGGCTACTCGGCTAAATCGGCTAGCAGGCACAATAGATCTGCAAAGGTCGCAGTGCCGTATTGCTAATGGTAGCACTAGCCCCTAAGAAAAAAAAAAAACAAAACGCGGATTACGACCTCATGCTTTGCATCGGCTAATATCGTAAAAATCGTAAAATCGAGCTCAACGCCAGAGTAGAGCCAGTGGCTACTCGGTCGTGCATTGTGACAGCTGACAATGCTTGTCATTTGTTTAATGATTTCTTCAAGGAATGTGCGCGTTAGGCACAAACTTATTCGATTTCAACGTCAATGAAGAGCCTGAAGCCACAGTTCGTTATAGAAATTCCTAGGTCGCGCGTTTGACTTATGTTTATCGTAAGTCGGTACAACGCCTGTCAAAAGCCCGACCGAGAACGCGACATTGGGATTCGGCCATATATCGTAAGTCGGTAAAAAGCCTGTCAAAAGTCGGCGCGTGCGCAAGCCTGCATGTTTTTCTTATTTGAATATAGTCCCCGTTGCTAATCCGAACGGTGTTGCAAATGCAAATTTACTTACATTTGTGTATAGTAACTAGAAAGCAATCGTTATACCTTACTTACTTACTTACTTAGGTGGCGCTACAGTCCGTGGTGAACCTGGGCCTCAACCAACAAGCGTCTCCAGCCGGCACGGTCTTTGGCCAGCTGTTTCCAGTGCCGCACGCCCAGTTGGTTGAGGTCCCCTTCCACCTGCGTGCGCCACCGCTGAGGCGGCCGTCCTCTGCCGCGACTTCCTTCCGGAGTGGATTCGAAGACTTTTCGGGTCGGAGCTGTATCTTTCATGCGCTCTACATGGCCTAGCCACCTTAGACGCTGTATCCGTCGACGTCGTACCAGGCCGATGTCGCTGTACAACCCGTACAGTTCTTCGTTATATCTTCTCCTCCATACACCGTTTGAACAAACGGGACCGTAGATAGTGCGCAGAATTTTCCTCTCGAAACGACCAAGGGCATCTTCATCCGCTTTGGTTAAGTTCCAAGCCTCTGCGCCGTAAAGGAGGACTGGGATGATCAAGGTCTTATATACTGTCACCTTGGTTTTCCGAGAGAGGGCTCTACTTCTCAATTGCCTCTTGAGCCCAAGGAAACAGCGGTTGGCAATAGTGATTCTGCGTTTTATCTCAGCGCTGGTGTTGTTGTCGCTGGTCATCAGTGAGCCAAGGTAGACGAATTCCTTGACCACTTCAAAGTTATATCCGCCCATGGTGACGTTCTGGCCAATACGTCGGTGTTGCCCGTCTCTTTTAGATGAAAGCAGATATTTGGTTTTACCCTCATTAACCTTGAGACCCATCTTAGCCGCTTCTACCTCAATGCTCACGAAAGCCTCATTGACGTCTTGCTGTTTTCGTCCAATTACGTCAATATCGTCGGCGTACGCAAGCAATTGCGTAGACTTGAAATAAATCGTACCTCTTGTGTTGGCCAGTGACTCTTGCACGATCTTTTCAAGCACGATGTTGAAATAGTTGCACGACAGCGCGTCGCCCTGCCTAAATCCTTTTTTAACATCAAAGGTCTCGGTTTGCTCATCACCGACCTTAATGGAGCAGCGAGAATTCTCCATTGTCATCCTGCACAGTCGGACGAGTTTGACAGGGATGTTAAAACTAGACATGGCTTTGTACAGCTCGTCTCCATATACGCTGTCATACGCGGCCTTGAAATCGACGAAGAGGTGGTGAGTGTCGATTTGGTATTCCTGGGTCTTCTCCAAGATCTACCGTAGCGTAAATATTTGGTCTATTGTGGATTTACCTGGCCTGAAACCACACTGATAAGGGCTGATCAGGTTATCCACAATCGGTTTCAGGCGTTCACACAATACGGCAGAGAAGATCTTATATGCGATGTTAAGGAGACTTATTCCCCTATAGTTGGCGCAGTTATAGGGGTCTCCTTTCTTATGGACCGGGCAAACGATGCTGAGATTCCATTCGTCGGGCATGCTTTCCTCCGACCATACCTTGCAGATGAGATGGTGCATGCACCTTACCAGCTCGTATGCGCCAGCGGCTTTATTAGACTTAAGTCTTGATATCGCTATTTTGACTTCGTCTAGGTCGGGTGGACTGACTTCTGTTACTTCGTGGTCCATTGCGAATGGCTCGTTCTGCCTGACAGCGGTATCTTGTCTATCATCGCCGTTATACAGTTTGCAGAAGTGGTCTTTCCAAATCCTCAGCATCGACTGCGACTCTACTACCAGTTCTCCATTTTCATCCCTGCAGGCCGCCACTCTGGCTTTGTAGCCATGGCATGTTCGTTTTACCTTATTGTTAAACTTACGGGCGTCATTCCTGCGGAAGCATCTCTCCATCTCCTCGATCTCACGCTTTCCGTGCTCTCTCTCTTCTTTCTTCTGAAAAGCGTGTGTTCCTCTCTTCTCTTCTGCTCATAGATTTCGCGAGCAGCTCTCATCCGTCGTTGCAGCATGGCTTTATATGCCTCTTGTTTTGCCTCATGGGATTGTTCGCATTGTTAATCGAACCAGGGGTTTCTAGGTGGCGGCGGTTTGAAACCCAGCACCTCTGAGGCAGTGTCTCTGACGGCGCTCTGGCAATGCGCCCATTCCTGCTCTATTGTTTTTGCTGCTGTGGGCGGATTTTGAGAGAGCTTGGAGGAGACACGATCGGCAAAGATTCTGGCAGTCTCTTGCGATTGTAGCTTTCCAACGTCAAACTTACGTAGTCCTACCCGAATCCTAAGCATTCTTGATATCCTCATTCGTACCTTGGCTACAACAAGGTAGTGGTCCGAGTCGATGTTGGCCCCTCGGAAGGTTCGTACGTCGAGAATACAGGAGGAGTGTCTGGCGTCGATCGCAATATGATCAATCTGGTTGGTGGTCGATTGATCACAAGACCGCCAGGTACCCTTGTGGATGTTGAGATGGGGGAATCGCGTGCTTGCTACAAGAAGGTTACGCCCCGCTAGGAAATCGATTAGCCTTAATCCGTTGTCGGATGTGGTGTTATGGAGGCTATGCATTCCTATGATCGACTCAAATATGTTCTCCTTGCCCAGCTTTGCATTAAAATCTCCTAGGACTATTTTTGTGTCGTAGCTTGTGTCGTTATACCTATTGCGATGTTTTTAGCCGTTAGCTAAAACAATTCAGTGGGAAACTTGGCAGCACTCTTGGGGCACTTTTGACATTAAGTGTACTGCACATTCATTGATTGGAAAAAGAAAAAGAAAACAGAAACAATTTTCAATTTATTTTGTTATGCTTCTGATTTGATAGAAAATCATTGAATTGTTCGAAGTTTCCCATTTCAATTGCGCGGAAAATGTGTTCTAATTCAACAATGATAGAACATCAATGGCAGATGCATAGCCATCAAGCTGTCAACAGAACTGTCACCAGTTGACAGCTGGGAGAAAAAAAAAGAAGAAATATATCTTTTCGCCGACTTTTTTCAAAGATAGAAACCCGGAGAAGGTTATACGGGTTATAGAATTATACGCCGCAAGGATGAGATTGATACCCGGTTACTCGTCCGAATAGTTTATTTATAGAATCAGCCATACCGCAACAATGAAGGTATTGTTATTGCATAAACGAGTGTGAATATTAATGTAGACGATTCTCTTACAGTTCGATGTATCCAAGCACATAGCCGAGCTCAAACAAGAGCAGGTGAGTCCGAGCGTTTTGCTGTATCATCTTCTTTCCTGAAGATAATTACAAATTTGCTATCGCCCACAGGTGATCTCACATAGTCTAATCAACAAAATATTGTATTCGAAGCGCCTACTTGCCGACCATGTCGAGTCTTTAGAACTTTGTTTGTCCCATTTGGAAGAGAGTACGATCCAGAAATCGAATGAAATATTTACGGCAAAAAACATGTGCATTGTAGTTGGTTCCACCGTGTTGGAGCGGTTTATTACACCAAAAGCACTGCGATTCAGTATAATACCTTCGGTTGTTTTGGCCGGCAGTTTCAGTGCATTGTATTTGGTGAAAAATGTCTTTATATTCCGCAATAAGGTTGTCGAGCGGGAATTCGATAGTTTGATAAAGTCAATCGACGACTTTGGCAACTGCATTCGTCGGAACATGACCTACTTCAATGAGATTCTTGCTATGAAAACCTCAGAGCTCATCGAGTACGTACATATACTATACATATGTATGTCTTTTAAAGGCTTCATTCGATTTTTAACTTGTTTTGTTTAGATCTCGACAGATCGAACGAGCATGGGACTGTATAACGTCCGTTAAGGAAGTTGCGGAAGTGCTGTTTGACGCAACCAGGAAATTAGAAGCATTATACCCCATTCCACCGCGGTTTACTGAGTACTATTCGCCCATGGAAGAGCTAAAGGAGTGCGATTACTTCAGGAACAACATAACCGACTACAACCCCAAGAACATAAAGGTTCGGTACCTATTTCTTTATGCGTACTCCTTTAGTGAATATAATCATTTTTTTTTTAAGGACTTTTACAACATATTCGCCTATGTCCAGTCCCAATATCTGTTCCGTTTAGCCCTCACCGTATTACAGAAACAATCGTTAAGTGCCCTAAGTCGTGATTTATCCAATGTCGACTATCAAATCCGTCAGCAAGTCAATGAAGAGGACAATCACTTTAAGAACCTCTCGATCGATATGAAGCGAAAGAAGCAAGTCGATATCAGTGAATTGAATCAGACCAGAACAATGCGAAACAAGTCTGGTGCAGTTGCTGTACTCCAGGACTCGTCATTGAAACTCAGTTCCTGTATGGTGGCCGTTGCCGATGAATGTATACAACTAGACGAAGCCCTACAGCGGCTAACTGAAACGGAGGCTGTACAAAAAGACGAAAGCAGAGATCTGATCGATGTTGCGAATAGCATGCGATCGATTGAAGGTGCCTTATCAATATGTTGTGATGATTTTCATCGCTTAATCCTGCTCTACAACAAGTTCTTGAGTAGTAAGCTCGACAGCAGATCGATGAATGGAGAGAAACCAGTCGAAGACGATGATACAGCTACCGATGATGATGAGAGCATTCTACGCATCGAAATATCGCACAACAATGCGACAAATGACAGCGAAAGGAAAGATGATTTCTATGCTTACATGTTTGTCGAGAACGACGAGCCGGAAATGATTGATAACAAGAATCATACCGTGGGCGATAGGGAGATACTTAACTTTGAGAAACGCATTACAAAGAGCAAATTCAAACCAGTGCTCAGGCAGCTAAAAGACCGCATTGATCCCATCCGACAGGAAATGTTGGAAAAAGAACGAAAGGTTTTGCAATCAAAAGGTATCAATGTGGACGAGTTGTTCGCTGGAAATAATGAACACTCGATCGAACAGAATTCTGATAGCGATAGCGAGGGATCTGCCGATGAAATGGAAAAACGCAGCAAAAAGCTTAAGGAACGGGACAATTTCGCTGAGATGCGAAATTTCCTCGCCCAGAAACAGGCAATTAATTTGTTTCAACTGGAGCCGCCACAACCAAGCGCTACAGTGGACGAAGAAATACTGGAATAGAGTCGTTTTACCTTGTTTGTTGTTGCCCTTCTGTTAAATGTACAAGATATTAAAGTGCGCATTTTCTATATCTGTTTTCTAGAGGAAATCCGTGCTTTTATTTTCTGAATCATATCCCTTTACTTCCTATCTTTATTCTCAGTTCATTCGTATCTAACACTTTATCAAAAAAATAAGTACAAATACATCTCCGAATAAATTATGAACACGCGGATTGCGTTTTTAAGTAAAGTACGTACTTGTAAATGTATAAAAAAAAAAAATTCTTTGGCATGCTCTGTACAACAAAATGAAATACTTTTTCTAATAGCGGGGAAAGAAAACTATTTTGTGACGAACACAGCGGACTGGTTACTATTCCTGACACTTGTATAACGTATCGGCGCTATTCCATAGTCGTCACGTTTCAGTCGACGACGCATGCATACAGTCAGGTAGCCGATAAGTAGCCCAACACCGATAACAACTACAATTGTCGCCAGCGTGAGTACGATGAATCGACGACGAAGGAACTTGGGTGGTTCCTCTTTATCCGGTAGGATATACTCTTTAGGTAAATCACAGACGTAAGATGATGTTAGATTAGCTATTGGCATACCGGTCAGACCAAAGGGCGAGTGACAACGAGCGAGTTGATCGTTTTTAAAGATGTCTAGCCCGCAAAATTCAAGAATCCTCATCAACTTGCAGTCACAAATCCAGGGATTGCCATTCACTTTCAGAGCTCGTAACTTTGGCCAATGGGCAGCGAAATTTGATGGCAATGCGTCGGAGAGATTCATATTGATGTTGACCGTTTCCAGTTTACATTCAGACACATCCAACTGCAGATAGAAAAGAAATTTAAAAGAACTCACAATACCCATAGATACCACTTACATAAGTTAGATTTCTTGTATGAAGCAATCCGTCGACATCGAAAGAGATCAGTTTGGGATTTCGGCTGCATATCAAATACTCCAGGGATTCCAGGTGTGTGAAGGTTCCATTCTCAATTGTAGTTAGCGCAGGCATTGAAGTGAGTTCGAGTCGTTTCAGTACTTTCAACCCATTAAAGTGTTCCTCACTTAAATTCGAAATAGGATTATCAGCTAAACTCAACGACTCTAAGGTTCGGCCAATCAAACTGATCTCGGGCGGAACGACTTTCAATTTATTGCCACGTATAACAAAAGTTCGTAGATTTATCAATTTTTTGAAGACAATCGGCGGGAGAGTTTCGATTTCGTTGTGTGACAAGTCTAGGTACTAAACGAAGAAATAGAAACCAGATGTCTTGGAATTAGACTAGACCTACCTGTAGTGTAGTAGCCAGGGAAATCGCTAAGGCTGTAGATGTGTCCATCACATTCAGCTTGTTATAACCCAGATCCAACTGGGTAATGTTTGGCGTGTGTTCAAATAATCCCTTCTCCAGCACATTGATTTTGTTGTGGCTTAAGTTGAGCATACGTAGTGCTATTGGCTCGTAGCCTGTCGTTTTATACGGTCCTCGAAAAACGGACGCACTCAAAACATCTGCCGTCAGTTCGTTCCTACTTAGATCGAGTTGAATTATATTTGGAGTGTCCATAAACGTTGGCTCCTGTATGTCTCTAATACCACAATTCCGGCAGCTAAACGTGATTGTGGCATTAGTTGCTGGGAGTTGTTGTAGGAGTGTAATCTTGTTGTTAGAAAACACGGATACTATATATGCGCCTAAAGGGAAATAAGAACGTATTCAAAGTACCATCCTTTCAAATCCTCGATAACATACCTTTGTGATTGATCCCATAAGTAGAGGGCCACCTGGCAAGGATGTGTGTAAAGTTTCGAGATGAGCAGTTTAACAGATGATGGTAATTATTATTGGAATCTTTTGCTGAGGAGCAGGCGCAGGCATCACAGATTACGGTTACATCTTGGTATGGTATATCTTCATGCTGGGCACTGATTGTAGGCAGAATGAATGGTATAAGCAGGGATATCTGATAGAAAATGTAAATGAAAAACGTATTAACTCTGACTTAATGTCAAATGTGTTGAATGGTGCTTATGAGAAATAGGAATTTTTAAATATCTAACAAGACCTACAAAAGCAGAAGAAAATATTGGAAAAGAAGCTTGTGGAGTAAAACAAAATAATACTCTGCTCAACAGCAGAGTAACACGCGAATGCCTCCCATCTGATCTAACAGTTCGGCCATCCTAAACTAATCGTGTCCCCACGATTTGATCATCGCTAGCGCTCTCCGCACGGGGGGGAGGGAGCGAGCAAACAGAGCAAAGAAGTTGATCGCGTTTAACATGGCAAACGCCATCGTCGATGTCTGTCCCTACTCGATTCAAGTTGACACACAGCCTTCGCGTGGCCCCTCCTCGATAGCTACCCTGGCATCCGCCAGGTAGTGAACCAATGTGTGCAGCGACCCAACCCCATGTTCCTGGGGGAAGAGGAACCCGGCCCTCCAGGTTGGGTGCTTAGTAACATCCCTCTCACGTAAAAACCTACTTGTTCCGAAACGACAACAAGCCTCGGATGTGGACGGATACAAAGCTGACGACCCCTGTAAACGACTAACGGACTTGAGAGTCTGCACATGGAATGTGAGGTCCCTTAACCCTCTAACCGGCAGTACCGCCTTGAGGCGGGGTTAGTGTAAATCGCTAAAAAAGCTATTCTCCGAACTTTTTTTTTTACCAAGTATTAGGACTTCTATGACCTCCTGGACAACGCCTACGGAGCTTTGTCCGGAGTACGATGTAAAAGTCGTGCTCGGGGAGTTCAACGCCAAAATCGGTAAGAAGAACACCCTTGGCGGAGTGATCGGAAAGCACAGCCTCCACGATACAACAACAGATAACGGCTTCCGACTCGCTGACTTTGCGACAGCTCGTAATGCGGTGATAAGTAGCACAAGATTCCCTCGCAAGCGAATCCACACAGCAACCTGGCGATCTCCGGACGGTCGAACCGCAAACCAAATCGACCATGTGCTCATTGACGCAAGGCACGCGTCAAACATCCTGGATGTGCGAACATTCAGAGGGGCAAATGTCGACTCTGACCACTCCTCGTAGCAGCAATATTCAGAGCTCGACTGTCCAATGTCAGAAAGCTGCACCAGCCCATCAGGAGGAGGTTCAACATTGGGCGCCTGAGCACACCGGAGGTTGCCAGAGTCTACAGGGAGCAGCTGAGCGAAAGACTCTACGGTATGCCTACGTCGAACACAAATGCCAATAATATGTGGCTGCATTGCCGCTCAGCTATTCAGGAAGTAGCCGAAACCACCTTAGGATACCTACCACCCCCGACAAGAAACCCGTGGTATGATTGCGAGTGTGAGCAGAAAAAGGCAGCAACCGACGAGGCGTACCAAAAGGCGCTGCTGAGGAAAACCAGGGCAGCGCAAGAAGAGTACCGAGCCAGAAGAAGGGAGGAGAAAAAAACTACTGCGACAAAAGAAAAAAATCTTCGCAGCCTCCCAGCTCAAGGATATCGAGGGCTCTAGAGATAAACATAAAACCTGAGCCTCTTACAAGAAAGCCAAAGGCCTTGCAGGAGGCTTCAAAAAGGGCACCCAGGCTCTTCGAAACTGCGATGGTAATCTTGTCACCGACCCACAGGAAATAGTGGATGTATTTAAGCAGCATTTCCAGCAGCTGCTTAACGAGCATGACCAAGAGAAAGTGGGGACCGAGGAAATCCCAACTCCAGCCGCTGAAGTAGTCCCCCCACCCAGCATCGAAGAAGTCGGCACAGCTATTCAGAAGCTGAAGAACAACAAGGCCGCAGGCGCAGATGGCTTGCCATCAGACCTCTTCAAGGCGGGCGGTGATGTTCTGATAGGGAGCATGCACCAGATCATCTGCAGAATTTGGGAAGATGAAAGCATGCCCGACGACTGGAATACCAGCTCTATATGCCCCATCCACAATTTAGGCGATCCTACCTCTTGCAAGAACTATAGAGATATATCCCTGCTCAATGTCGCATACAAGATCCTGTCCAGCGTATTGTGTGAACGTCTAAACCCATTTTGCACTGCACTAATCGGCAGCTACCAGTGCGGCTTCCGGCCCGGCAAATCAACTATAGACCACATTTTCACACTTCGACAAATTCTGGAAAAGACCAATGAGTTTCGAATCGATACACACCATCTTTTCATCGATTTCAAAGCCGCATACGACAGCATTCATCGTGAAGAACTGTTTGGGGCGATGGCCGAATTCGGGATCCCGGTAAAACTGATCCAGTTGTGTCGCGTCACGCTAAAAAATACGCGATGCACCGTGCAACTCGGTTCTATGACCTCGGAGTCATTCGAAACATGCACCCGATTTCGGCAAGGAGATGCGCTGTCATGTGACTTCTTCAACCTGGTGCTGGAGCAGATAGTGCGACGGGCAGGCGTCAACAGGGAAGGCATCATCTTTTACAAGTCAATCCAGCTGCTAGGATACGCGGATGATATCGACATCATCGCGTGTTCTCGCCGTGGCATTGTGGAAGCATTCACGGCGATTGAAGAACAGGCGAAACGAGTTGGTCTTAAGATCAATGAGGACAAAACGAAATACATGCTGTCAAGCAAAAACCAATCCGTCGCTCACCACCTTGGACAAAATATAACGATTGACAGCTACAATTTCGAGGTAGTTAAGGCGTTTGTCTACCTCGGGGCAAACGTAAATTCCACAAATGACACCACAGTGGAGATCCGGCATAGAATCGCCCTTGGCAACCGCTGCTACTTCGGCTTGTCCAAACAACTGGGGTCAAAACTCCTCACTCGAAAGACCAAAGTCATGCTTTACAAAACGCTCATTCTGCCAGTCCTGTTGTACGGAGCCGAAAGCTGGACGATAAGCAGGACAGCGGAGCTGATTTTGGGTTCTTTCGAAAGAAAAATTCTGCGCCGGATATTTGGCCCTGTCTGTGAGGAAGGTGAATGGAGAAGAAGACACAACCGCGAACTCTACGAGCTGTACCAAGATGTGGATGTAGTCCGGAAGGCAAGGATCCGTCGACTACACTGGCTCGGCCACATCGAGCGCATGGACATCAACGCTCCAGCTAAGAGAAGAAGAGGAAAACCGAACCTCCGGTATAAAGACCAAGTAATCGCGGATGTAAGACATCTTGGTCTTGACAACTGGAAGCAGCGTGCCCGGGACCGTCGAGGATGGAAGGCAGCTATAGCTCAGGCTCAGATCCTCCATGGATCGCTGGCCTGATAAGTTAGTAAGTATGACCTGGGACTTTATTGGGTTCCAGTGCAATCCGTTTATAGTAGACCAAGTGTAGATATTAGCCAAATCAATATCAATTTCATCGATTAGTTCAGGTACTTTATCGGCTTGTTTGGCTGTATACAGTTGGACATCATCAGCATATACATAGATGGACAGTAGTATGTTTACATACAGACGGTAAGTCATTAATAAAAAGGCTAAATAAAATCGGTCCTAGTATTGAACCTTGCGGAACGCTCTGCTTTACTGGTAAGAGTGCTGAGAGCGTATTAGAGCACTCAGCCCTTTGATATCGCTCCGTCAGAAAACTGTTAAATAGTCTAACTGCACTGTTACCAAGCGAGTATAGATTTTTTAGCTTCCAGCAAAGAATCCTATGATTGACACTGTCAAAAGCCTTAGAACACCAATCAAGTAAACAAAGTAGGGTGACGTATCCTCTGTCGAAATCTTGTCGTGTATATCATCTAAAATTTTAACCATAGCTATGGAAGTACTGTGTTTGGCTCTAAGACCAGACTGAGCCTTGTACAGTAAGTTATTATTAGACAAGTGCTTAACAAGTTGCTTGGCTATAATCTTCTCAAAAACATGGGAGGATACTAATAGGTCTAAAATCTGCAGCAGACTTTGGGTTGTTTTTTTTTTCTGAACAGGTATTACGCGTCCAATTTTCCATAAACGCAGAAAAGTTGAAGTAGTTATGCAGTGGTACAAAATGTGAGTTAGGTGAAGTAAAATATAAGGCAAGATTAGCCTTATAAAACGCAAAGATATTCCGTCTTCACCGACATGACTAGGTAGTCGATAATTTGTAACAGAAATGCAAATTCAAGACGGTACCTGTACCTCACTAACTAAAGCTGCTACAAAGAGGGTGTCTTTCCTGCGATCTTACAGAAAGGCTTGAATACAATTCTACCATCACCGATAGTTCTTTTTAGGTCTTGCTTCAACCAGGGATACATACCCCAAATTTGGAGAGAGGTCAATCTTCTCTTCATCTCCAAGATTGGGAAACCAAGTGAGCAACCTAAATCCTATCGCCCTATCAGTTTGACTTCGTTCTTTCTAAAAACAATGGAGAAACTGATAGAGCTCCATATGAGAGGTATCCTGGAAAATCAGATACCTCTGCATCCCAACCAGTATGCATATCGCAAAGAGCAATCTACCGACAATGCACTACACCACTTGGTGACGCACATTGAAAATAGTTTCACACAAAAGGAGATCGCAATCTGCGCCTTCCTCGATATAGAGGGAGCTTTCGATAATACTGGCTATGATTCGATCACCACTGCACTATCCTGTAGGGGTGTGGACCATCCCACTAATCACTGGATTAGGGCGATGCTAAATAGCCGTATTATATCAGCCACATGCGGAGAGGTCTCAGTGACAGTATCGGCGGTTAAAGGATGCCCACAAGGGGGAGTCCTCTCACCACTGCTTTGGTCAATAGTCATCGACGATATACTACTCAAGCTAACCACTCGGAGCTACGAGGTCATCGGATATGCTGATGACCTAGTAGTCATTGTTACGGGCCAGTGCAAGATCACTGCCTGTGAGCGCCTGCAGCGCCTAAAGTTGAGCAAAAAACTACAATTGTTAAGCTACAACGCCTTCAGAGACTAGAGTGTCTCGGCATCACAGGCGCTTTGCCAACCTGCCCCCCGGCAGCCCAAGAAGCACTCATTGGATTCACTCCACTGCACCTTTTTACCAAAAAGGTGGCATTACGCAGTGCAATCAGAATTCTCTGCTCAGGAACAAATATGCCATGTAGACCCGCAGGCCACATGTCCATATTGCAACATCTTCCCGAGCTGGATATGATTACTACAGTCTCGGACGCATTACCACACACTTTCACCTTTGACAAGAGATTTGAGATACTGATCCCAAACCGCTCAGCATGGGAAAACAGTGATGCCCTGCTAAATGTCATAAGCCTTAGGTGGTACACGGATGGCTTCCGGCGTTGGCGTCGGCATCTTTGGACCAAAACGCAAGATCTCGAAGCCCTGAGAATAAGCCCCAGCTTCTTCCAAGCAGAGCTGCATGCCATCCTAACATGCGTCAATCTAAATCTCGAGACTGGCATCAGAGGAGTAACCATCAACATACTCTCTGATAGCCAAGCAGCGCTTAAAGCGCTGGGTTCATACAGCACGAACTCAAAAACCGTCAAGGGATGCCATTACGCCCTACAAGACCTCGCCAAAAGAAACAATGTTAAACTTTGGTGGGTGCCAGGACATAAAGGTATCAAGGGCAATGAAATTGCCGACCAACTTGCCAGGAAAGGTTCCAGTGACAAATATATAGGTCCGGAACCATTCTGCGGCATTCCCGGGTCTAAGATAAATTACTTCTCAGACAAGTGGGAAATATTGCAACACCTGTCCTTTTGGAACAGGGTTCGGGGACTCTGTCAATTTAAACGACTTATACGACCCCTGAACAAGCACCCCATTGACATACTCAAACTCAATAGGGTGGATATGTAGGTATCAGAAGACTAGTCAGCAATCTAACGGGACACTGCGGTCTGAGATATCATTTAAACAAAATTAGCCTCTCGTCTGAAACTGAGTGTCGGCTCTGTCTTGAGGACGAGGAGACGGCAGAACACAAACTGTGTGAGTGTGCTGCTCTCTGCCATCTTAGGAAGCGTATCCTTCTCAGTTAAGTTATGACTCCTGAGGGGATCACCCTCGCTCCTACGAGAGGCATTCTCAACTTCATTATAAAAGTGGAGAGGCTACTCGGCTAAATCGGCTAGCAGACACAATAGATCTGCAAAGGTCGCAGTGCCGTGTTGCTAATGGTAGCACTAGCCCCATATATGTATTAAAAAAAAAGCAAAAAAGCTGCTACAAAGAATCTGAGGGTAGATTCGAAATCAGCGCACCCAAATCAGTTAACAACAGTGGCAAAATCTCATCCAACAAAAAAAAAAGTTCGAGTTTTCATACGACAATCGCACCAAACCTTTATCTTTTCGATTTTGTTTTCCTTTCTCGGTGTACGATAACGTATGCATGTGTGTATATACAACACGTGTTTTCAAGTTGTTAGTTGAAGTGCGCAGTTAGACAACGTCGTTTATCCGTGGGGATGTAGCTCAGTGGTAGAGCGCTCGCTTCGCATGTGAGAAGTCCCGGGTTCAAACCCCGGCATCTCCAGCAAAGGTAAAGCCTTTATATTATGGAACACTTTTTTTATTATTATTTCTAGTGTGTTATGTGATAATGATGTGTGTAAATAACTACGATACTAAAGATGGGAAAGGGGCATGATTTGATAAGACGGGAAATTAGAATTTTTATAAAATTCTACATCTGATTGTGTGTTTTGAATAACAAAAACGATTTGAAATCAGATGATAGTAAGTAGTGAAGGCTGCACGTATTATATGCAGAAATGGTGGGCAAATGAGTCAACAGCTTTCGAGTTTGTATGCATTTTTAATTTAATTTGAAAACACAAACTTATTGCAGTTAGTGCATTATAAATAGAAATTTTATTTATCTCTTCCCATTTTCTGTGTCACTATTCGAGTGAATAAATTAATCAGAGGAGGACGTGCTTTGCCGGGTCATCTTCTTGACACAGGTACATATGTAGCAACGTGGACGGCGATAGTGTTTTTGTAATCAATCAGA
This sequence comes from Eumerus sabulonum, assembly GCA_951905685.1. Lineage (NCBI taxonomy): Eukaryota > Metazoa > Arthropoda > Insecta > Diptera > Syrphidae > Eumerus > Eumerus sabulonum. The sequence continues at coordinate 196,349,835 of OX645060.1, forward strand.
ACGCCATCAGGGATTCCGCCTCTTCGGTGCACGAGAGCTGCTCGTGAGCTCTACAAATAGAAAGGGAAGGGAAAAGGGGAAAAAAAAAAGATCGAGAGAAGCGCCAGATCGACCAGATAGAGACCAAGAACGATGTTGGGAAATTTTATGAAAAAAATAAAATGAACATGCCAAGGCTATAAGGCCAGAGTGGAAATCTGCAGGGGTAAACCACACAACTCGCGGTTGAACTACAATCGATGTTGAGAATACGGAAAGGTCATGCCTGTGTCACAATGCTACTACACGGCGATCCGACAGCGCAACTACAAACGCTGCCGTTTGCTGTGGTTGTAAAGTCGTTCAGTCAATACAGAATGGAGCGACTTTCATCGGCGTTTTTTTTTTGACAGTGAGGTTACTTCTGTGAGTGAAGTTGGAGGTGAATTCTATAGAGTGAAGTTGGCATTAGTAAAAAATTCGAAGATTGAAACTGAAATTAGTTCATAAATGATAAAAACAATTTGAAAAAAAAAACATTATTGCTAACATGTGCGGCTGCTTTAGCCTATAAAAAGTTAAAAGCGAAAACAAAAGTCAGAAGAAGGTGGTGGGTAAGACCAAGTTATCAAACGTATTCCTCCAATGTCGAATTCGAAATGGCACAACGCCCTGTCCGTGTAGTTGCGACAGTTTTTCGAATTTTCGAAATTACAGCGCTGCGACACGACTACATACGTGCCTATGTGACCTACTCCATATAATTCCATTGTATGAATATGGATTTGACAGCTACGGCGTTTGTAGTCGCGCTGTCGCATCGCCGTGTAGTAGCATTGTGAAACAGGCATCACTTCTGCGGACTGTACTTACATATACCGCTGTCGGTCCGAACGAACCACTCCTTTCACATTCCGCTCATTCAACGGCATATCAGCATCGTTTGCCCCATCCACAAGAAAGAATATCGCCATATTGCATACATATACGACTTTTTCCAACTTGCAAAGTGAACGCTTGATATAATTATCGTTCCAGGCCAGGAAAATCCGCGACGATAAGCCAGTTGCATATGTATATATGTGCATATGTACGAGTATTTCAAGTCAACAACACATAACAGCTTTCGTCCACTTTAAGGTATTAGTAGTATGTATCCAGTTGTAACCTTAGTATTGCGCTGTTTTTCGGGGGATATTTCCAATTGCCATGAAGTACACAAAAGTTATTGAATAAACCGCCTTATTAGTATTTATGAGTTTAACTTAATTTCAAATTGGGTGTATCAGAAGAGCGAGGGCGCCGTGGCGCAGTGGTTAGTGTGTTGGACTCTGACGCACGATGAGCAAGTTCGGATCCCGATAGCACCAACACCAATGCCATCGAATGTTTATTTCGCGGCGTTCCTCCTCGGTGGGGTACTGGCAAAACCCCCCGTAGTAAACTTGCCATGAAAAAGCTTCTCGACTCACGCCGTTCGGAATCGGCATTAAACTGTAGGTCCCATTCACCTGTGTTAAAAATAAATCACACACAAACCATGGGTGATTGAAGAGAAGCTTGGCTCTCTCTGGCCCTTCATGCAATGCCACCAAAAGAATGAAGGAAAGTATCCGTAGAGCAAATTGAATCTTTAATTAGTAATAATCTCACCGTTGCCAACAGAAGCAACAAATCCACTTTTATGAACTCAACTATAGAATAGGTTGTTAGAGAAAGGAGGCGTATAAATATGTATTACATATAAGAATATATATAAAGCAGATCTCCAGTCCGCTGAGGAGGAAGATCGAATACGGAGAATCTCCTTTCGTTGCTTTGTCGGAGTGTCGGAGTCTACACGAGGGCTTTCTTTTTGCGCCTTTTTCTTTTGAACCTACGTTCCAATTTGAGGACGCGTCCACACGGAGCTTTTCTGCGCGTGCCTGTTTCTTGACATTTCGCTTCACATTTCAATTTCGTTGCCTGTGGTGATGTTTGAATAGTAAGGATGGTATCCAAACGTACACTTCCAAGTCAGAAACAGGAGTGAAGCGACATCGCAAAACAAAGAAAAGGAGATAAGGAAATGGCAAAAAGTCCACGAAGTAGCTACCCGCGCGTGAGTGTGCCAATGTATTTCTGTTTCACTTACCCTCTCTTTTACACTTATTTTAGCCCTCATCAGATAGCCCTCGTGTAGACTCCGACAGTCTACACGAGGGCTAAAATAAGTGTAAAAGAGAGGGTAAGTGAAACAGAAATACATTGGCACAGTCACGCGGGTTACGTTGAACCCAGCGGCTGACCCAGAAAAAGTTTCCCACACAACATTTCCCGAAAACACACCGGATGAGATATCACAACCAACACCTGGAATTAGGCCGGATGCATCGCCGCCGCTGACACTCAAATATCGACCAGCGAATAACCCCTTGCCAGTGTCAGCGTCCGATACTATGCTAAGTCAGCAATTCGCCGCTGCACTGGCGAAGCAACGTAAAATGAAAATGTAAAACTTGGAATCAGTCAATAAAAGTACTCGAAATTATTCGTTTCTCCTCGTCTTTCTTTTCGCAACTTTTTTCGTTGATTTTTTTAAAAAATCAAAAAGATGCTGCACTGGCGAAGCAACGTAAAATGAAAATGTAAAACTTGGAATCAGTCAATAAAAGTACTCGAAATTATTCGTTTCTCCTCGTCTTTCTTTTCGCAACTTATTTCGTTGATTTTTTTAAAAAATCAAAAAGATCAACTACTGATCTATTTGGCGCAGTCGGTAGTTCCAAAAATCTAAAGATATTGGAACCGGATAGTACTTATTAAATTGAATCGCGGAAAACAATAAAGTTCTAACGATTCAAAATAAATCGCGAAAGAAGAAAAATTCTAAAGAATTACAATAAATCGTAGAAACAAATAAAGTCTAAAGACATTAAAACCGTGAAAGTGTTTAAGTCCTATGGACACAAAAACCGTGAAAGCGTTTAAGTCCTAAAGACACAGAATCCGTGAAAGTGTTTAAGAGTCCTAAAAACACAAAAACCGTGAAAGTGTTAAAGTCCTAAAGACACAAAAACCGTGGAAGTGTTAAGGTCCTAAAGACAGGCTGTACGGACCTTGGGAGAAAACCCATCATGGGATGATATAAAAACTGAACTGGTAAGAAACTTCGGAGTGAGGGAGAATTATCACACACTGTACCACCAGGCATTGTCAACCAGAAATTACAATGTAAGTGATTATTTCAATAAACCTAAGTTAATACTAGATAAGCTAAATTGTAAGCACGAATTTGATTCGAATAAACCCTCTGAATTTGCACCTAGAAATAATGAGAAGATGATTCTCAAAACCTTTTTAAACGGTATAGATGCAAACTTAGCAAGTATAATAATTAGTCGAAAAATAGAAAATTTTCGGGAAGCTTATTTCATTCTAGAGGAATCAGGTCTCCTTAAACAAAATAGGTATAATAATCATTCACCAAAATATAATAAGCCAGAAAACACAAACACGAATACACCATATAACGAAAGAAGTAACAATTCAGGTCAGTTTAGGAACAGATCAGGACAACATAGATTTAACAATAACTCAGGTCAATTTAGACAACAGCGAAATACATTCAATAATTCTGGACAATTCCGAAACAATTTCCAGAGACAAAACAGAAATAATAACGATCCATCACCAATGGAAGTCGACCATTTGCAACAAAGCGAAGAAGTAAATTTTCATTCACTAGCCTCAGACAAGACTTACCAATAGTAGAACTTACAATAGGTAACGACAAACTGCTATGCTTAATCGACACAGGATCGACAACAACGCTACTAGACAAATCCAAACTAACTTCGTATAAGAGAATCCCATTAAAAAACAACATTTTATTTAACACCCTTTCCGGACGGACACATACTGACACAGAAATCATAACCGAACTTCCTAAAGAATTCTGCGAAAAGGCTTACATGAGCTGGAAATTGACAACATTTAACAACAAAGACTTTGACGGACTCATCGGACAAAACCTTTTGAAACCATTACAAGCAATTATTAACTTAGAACAGGAATATATAGAAATAAATGGAAATAAGATTAAGTTCAAGAATGCTTGTCCATTCAAGTATAATGATATTAACCTGCTAGAAACCTCAGAACAACCATTACAATCACTCCTTAGAGAAGATCTTAGTAATGAAGAGAAAACAAAGTTAGAAATTCTATTGAAAAAAAATAACGATTTGTTTTATAGAGAAGGACAACAACTAACATACACTGAAAAAGTTCAACATGAAATAATAACCACTGTAGATAAACCAATATTCTCTAAGATCTATAGATACCCACAAATCCATGAGGCAGAAATAACAAAACAAATCCGAGATATGCTTAAGCAAGGAATTATAGTAGAAAGTAACTCGCCATATAATAGCCCACTCTGGATTGTCCCTAAAAAGAAGGACAACTCCGGAATAAAAAAATACCGTATAGTCATCGACTACAGAAAGTTAAATGAGGTGACTACCGATGATAAATTTCCTATTCCCAATATAGACAGTATATTGGAGAAATTAGGACGGGCGCAGTATTTTGGCAATGGATCTTGCCAAAGGTTTTCACCAAATTTTGGTCAAGAAAGAGGATAGAAAGAAAACAGCATTTTCTACTCCTCTAGGGCACTATGAGTACGTAAGGATGCCCTTCGGACTCAAAAATGCCCCCACAACTTTCCAGAGGTTAATCAATTCCATCTTGCGAGAATATATCAATAAAATATGCGTAGTATATCTTGATGATATATTAATATTCAGCACTACCTTAAATGAACACATAACTAATATACAGAAGATACTTGACAGACTTAGAGAGAATAATTTAAAAATTCAGATAGATAAGTGCAACTTCCTCGCTAGAGAAACAGAATACTTAGGACACATTCTGACGACAGAAGGCGTCAAGCCAAATATGAATAAAATAGAAGCTATACAAAAACTGAAGCTGCCGCAAACAGCTAAACAAATAAAATCCTTTTTAGGTATGACAGGTTTTTACAGAAAGTTTATCAAAGATTATGCTAAAATAGCATACCCTATAACCAAATATCTAAAGAAAAACGCTAGAATAAATTTAGAAGACCCTCTTTATATCGAAGCATTCGAAAAACTCAAGATTATTCTAACCGATTCACCTGTACTTAAGTACCCAGACTTTTCAAAGAAATTTAAGTTAATTACGGATGCCAGCGATTTTGCTCTCGGTGCAGTCTTAACACAAGACGGACACCCAATCTGCTATTCAAGCAGAACGCTTAATGACCACGAAAGAAGGTACTCTGCCACAGAAAAAGAGTTACTTGCGATCGTGTGGGCAGTAAACTACTTCCGACCGTACGTTTACGGAAGACCTTTTGATCTCATGACAGATCACCAACCACTAAAGTGGCTACAAGCCAAACATAAAGGAAAGGATATCAATCCAAGACTACAGAGATGGCTACTAAAGCTAGGCGAATATAATATTAGTATCGACTATATCAAGGGAAAGGAGAATGTAGCAGCTGATTTCTTAAGCAGAATTAACGCAAACACAGGAGAAATTAATGCGATCGAGACGATCACACAAGGGGAGGGAGAGATTAATCCCGCCAACCAAGAAGTTCGCGAAATTGATAATGAGAGCATGCAAAATACAATCCATTCCCAACAGGAAGAGGCAAACGATCACTTCCCAATTTTAGATACGGTAGTCAATAGATTCTATACTCAAATAATTCTCACTAATAACAAATCTAGAGACATCGAAGTAGTCAACAATAAAAGAAAGATCTACATCAGCTCTGCTGATATACAACAAGACAGGCTATCTGATATATTTAGAAGATTTATTAAAAAAGGAAGAATAGGAATTTATTCCGATCTAAGTGAACACGAATATAATTTAGTGCAACAAAAGCTTATTGAAATTTTTATACCCAACAGACACATAAAATTTTTTAAATGTTCCTATAATGCAAAAGATATGAAGAATGAAGACGAAACGTTCAAACAAATAGCAAAATATCATAAATACGAAACCGGTCATTCAGGCATAACCGAGAATTACGAAAGTCTTAAGAAACTAATATATTTTTCAAACCTTAAGGAATTAGTGCAAAAGTATATTAATAACTGCAATACTTGTAATAAGGCAAAGTATGATAGGAACCCGATCAAACCAAAGTTTAAAATGACAAATACACCAACAGACATAAATGAGATAGTTCATTTAGATATTTACACCAATAGCAAGCATCATTTTATTTCGTTTATTGATAAATTTTCAAAACATGCAACGATGTTCCATCTAGAAGATAGGAGTAGTGTTACTATTAGAGAAAAAATAAGATTGTATTTTTCCATTAAAGGAAGACCAACTAAAATAGTTTCCGATAATGAATTCAATAATACCAATATTAAAGATTTCTTAAGAGGAGAAAATGTTGAGGTACACTTTACAAAACCAAACAGCCACACCGGGAATTCTGACATTGAGAGGTTCCATAGTACGATAGGAGAAAAGCTTAGAGTTCTTACAGTAGAAAAATCAAGGTTAACAACCCAAGAAAAGATATATCAATGCGTAGAATGGTATAATAGATCTGTGCATTCTACAACAAAATATGAACCCTTACAAATAGAACATGGTAAAATCAATAAAGAAGTAGTTAGAGAGAATACGCAAAACAAAAAAATTAAAGTTACATCAAAACAAAATGAGAATAGAGAAGACTATGAGGAGGAAAGAGAAACAGGTAAAAAACTATAAAGCACTTAGGCATAAAAACCAATCAAAATATCGTAAACTAAATCTTTCAAATATACACCCGACCAATATAAAACGACCCTACAAATTTCTAGGTAAAATGGATACTGACAATTTTGAACCTATTACTAATATTAGTTAACGACCACTTTAACAAAACATTTTTTAGAATTAAACAAACAATAGAAGAAGATAGAGAAAGAATCTTCAATAAATTCAATTCCACAGATGGTAGAGTAAACAGACTATTTACAAAGCTTTTGTATCTTGAAACTTTATTAAAAATAGGAATAATTAAAAACAATGTAGAACATATACAAGCTAATATCGCATCAAGTAGAATAGGAATTATGACTAGTAGTATATTAAGTAAGGAAGAAATTAATAAATATGATATAGATTTTGACAAGCTAAGACTAATTAAAATGGGAACAGCTAAATATACTAACAATAGAATCATCTTTGCGATTAAGATACCACGAGAAATAATAGAAACCAATAAATACTTTGTTACTGCGATGACAGATACCGAATCAAATGAATTAATAATAGAAAACCAAGTAATTGTTAAAATAAATGGAACAAAATACGCATTTAAAGAAAATATAGATTTTAAAAATCTGAAACCAGCAAACTCATGTATTTATTCTAAGACTTGTAAGAAAATTAAAAATACTAAGGAACAACTTATAGAAATTGAAAAAGGCTTGTTATTACTTAAAAATTATAAGAACATTGACATATCCAGTACATGTGACGAAAGAGTATTAAAAATAAATGGAAATTATTTACTTAACTTCAATAATTGTAAATTATACATTGGCAACGAAACCTTTGTTAATGAAAAAGAAAATTTTGAAATTAAATTTGCTATACCATATGAAGATGTATTAAATTCTACAAAAAGTCAACTAACATTTGACGAAATATTGCTAAAACAGATAGAAAACATTGAAAATATTAAAGAACTTAAATACTCTGGAGAAACCCATGTAATATATAACATTTGCATTCTTTCCATTATTATTTTTGTAATCATAATCATGGTAATTTTAATCAATTTTAAATTGTATAAGTTAAGAAGCAAAATAATTATAACTCAGGGGAGTTCTAAACCAAAGGGGGGAGAGGTTACGTTGAACCCAGCGGCTGACCCAGAAAAAGTTTCCCACACAACATTTCCCGAAAACACACCGGATGAGATATCACAACCAACACCTGGAATTAGGCCGGATGCATCGCCGCCGCTGACACTCAAATATCGACCAGCGAATAACCCCTTGCCAGTGTCAGCGTCCGATACTATGCTAAGTCAGCAATTCGCCGCTGCACTGGCGAAGCAACGTAAAATGAAAATGTAAAACTTGGAATCAGTCAATAAAAGTACTCGAAATTATTCGTTTCTCCTCGTCTTTCTTTTCGCAACTTTTTTCGTTGATTTTTTTAAAAAATCAAAAAGATCAACTACTGATCTATTTCGCGCGGGTAGCTACTTCGTGGGTTTTTTTGCCATTTCCTTATCTCCTTTTCTTTGTTTTGCGATGTCGCTTCACTCCTGTTTCCGACTTGGATGTGTACGTTTGGATACCATTCTTACTTCTCAAACAACACCACAGGCTAACGAAATTGAAATGTGAAGCGAAATGTCAAGAAACAGGCACGCGCAGAAAAGCTCCGTGTGGACGCCTCCTCAAATTGGAACGTAGGTTCAAAAGAAAAAGGCGCAAAAAAAAGCCCTCGTGTAGACTCCGACTTTTCGTTGCAAGTCGGTCGAAATACCAAGAATCTCCATTCGTGGCGTCATTTGTACGTTTTGGAAGTTGAACTGTTGGAGGAAAGGCTACATACATATGTACATTCGTATTCGAGAAGGCAGAGAATAATTGCCAGTTGTGATCTGGCATTGGAGGAAGTTGGTTGCCTTAAGAGTGCGTCGTCACTTTATGCTTTTTTTTGTGAATTGTTGTTTTGTACATATTAATTTTAAATAAACCGTTTAACTGTTAAACCGTTTTTTAAATGGAAACAGTGTGTTTTAATACACAATTATAAAACATTTGGTGCCTCCTGTGAGGATTGATTCAACAGTGGTTGAATTAAAAACGTGACTTACAATATATTAAAGACTAAGGAAACGGCAATTTAAGTTGGTGCAAACTTACAACGGTTGTGCGCGTAGGGTGATATACATCGGTTCTATATCCTTGCACATACACTCTTAGCACAGGCAAAATAATCCTTATACGAGTGGCAAGCGGTTTATCGGAGTGAAAACAAACAGGACGATGGCAGAACTGAATGTGCGGACGAGTGCTAATGCGTCCATTACAAAGCCAATGACAAGATTAGAGGCTGATCAATTAAGTGAACTAGACCTATCTATGAAGCGTGTTACCGTGGACAATTTGGAAGGCCATTTTACACGACTTACCGATGCTCATTTTGTTCTAGTTGGCAGTGCAACGGGTTCCGAGTTAGAGGCTCATTCAAAGCTTTTCGAAATGGTAGAAGAAAGGTACACCAAGGTTAAAGCTATGCTTCAGGCTGCCATTGAACTGGCTGCACAAGAACAGGGTTCGGGTTTAAGCACGACTCACATCCACCATGGCAACGAAATGACCTACATGACGTGCGACTTGAGAAAATTACGATTCCAGAATTTCATGGGGAATTCAACAAATGGTTTGCATTTCGTGATATGTTTGAGGCAATGGTATACTCTCAAGACCAATGTTCGACAGCAGCTAAATATACCAGGCTCATGAGAGCATTAAAAGGCACTGCTGCTCAGTTGGTAGCTGGCTTCCTCCCGACAGACGAGAACTACGAATCGGCATGGCAAACTTTGAAGGCAAGATACAACAACGACAGGCTAATTGTTTCTGCACATTTGAATATTTTTTTGAATATGGAGCCAATCGAAAAAGAAACCAACACAGCTTGCGTCGAATAGTCGACCTCACAAACGAGACTACAAGATCTTTGGCGGCAATGAAAAGGCCCGTCGATAAATGGGATGATATTTTAGTCCACATTTTAGTGCCTAAACTTCCCAAAAAAACAATTATACATTGGGAAATGCAGCAAAAAGGCACAGAACTTTCAAAATTGGCAGACCTGTTAGGATTCATCGAAGGCAGAGCACGAGGACTTGGCCACATGGGAAGTGGGATGGCAGAACGAATCAACAATACAGGCTACAGTAAACGATGTACAACTAATCCAAAGGCACATACGAGTACGAATGCAGGCACAACTCAGAGGCTATTACGATCCAACTTGCCGACAGCAGATCGTGGTCACTGTTACTACTGTAATGGTGACCATAACATCGGACGATGTCCAGCTCTGGAGTTATGGCGCCATCAGAAAGATTCGGTAAGATTAAAGATTCTAATCTATGTTACAATTGTCTGATTCCAGGTCACGCAACACGAGCTTGCCTATCAAAGCATAGATGTGCACAATGTCAAGGGATGCACCACACAATTCTATGTCGCACGAAACCGTCGAATCAGGCATCATCCACTACAAATTCTGCTTTGGTGACACCACCATCGCAGTCGCAGGCTTCAGCATGACTCGATAAGGCTCCAGCTGTTACAACATTCATCTACAATGGTCACACTACATTATTGGCAACCGCCACTGTACTTCTACTCAACATTCAAGGCAATCCCATTACGGCACGAGCGCTATGCGATACAGGCTCGCAAATCACCTTTATTACCGAACGATGTATGCAGCAGCTACGAATAAAAAGGCAGAAACTCAACATGGTCATAGCAGGCGCAGGCGATGTAGAAGGGCCAACGACACGAGGTGTAGCAAAATTACACCTACAATCCCGACACGAATCGGATTTTTCCATACAATGCTTTCGTCTTGACTAGAATAACATCAGATTTGCCTACTCATCGTACAGGCATGAATCAATGGCACCATTTACGAGGCTTAACCCCGGGCAGATCCAAATTTCGGTAATCCAGGCGAAATAGATCTATTGTTGGGGTCCGATGTTTGCGGTTTGATTGTAAAGGATGGGCTAATCAATGGCGAAGCAAACCAACCCCATGCCCAGAATACACATCTTGGTTGGGTTGTATTCGGCCAAGTCGATATGAGACAATTTCCCATCAGATTCAAACCGTATGTAGCGAATCGGGTGAGTTACGTGCAACAAAATAGCGAACCATCTGCATGGCGTCACATTTCTACGTCGCAAAACCCAGCAGATTGCGCCAGTCAAGGACTAACAGCGTCGCAGCTGGAGGCTTACACACTTTGGTGGTCTGGACCCGAGTTTCTACAACGAGGCGATAGGCATAGCACGTCAGGCGAACCATTATGCCCAACAGACGATCTTCAACTATTGCGAGAAGAAGAGCGGTCACCAGTTGTGACAGTGGCACATACACGAATCAATCAATCCAATTTGCTCATGACAAGACGACGAGATGGCCAGCTTTACAACTTTCTAGATCGCACGAATTCTCTAACGAAGTTCGAATTATGGCTCATATCCTATACGCCCTTTTGGCACCTAGCAAAAGGCATGTAGTATACGGTTCGGACATCCCCATATGCAGTGTTGAACGCTTGCATCAGGCAATGATAGTATTGACACGCTTGGACCAAAGGCAATGGTACAAATACGAAATAGAGTTATGTAATCAGGTGAAGGACTTATCAGCCAACAGCCCACTTAGTTCGCTGAACCCATATCTTGACGAAAAGCACATTTTGCGAGTTGGTGGTCGTATTAGGCGGGCAACACTGGATGAAGATCAGAAGCATCATATTTGATTGTTTCGGAAGTGCATCGAGAAACCTTACATGGTGGTGTACAGTTGATGCTGCAGATCGTCCGAAAAACACATTGGATCATAGGAGGCCGGGCACTTGTGAAATCATATATACACAATTGCTTCACTTGTCGTTTACAACGAGGTGCTGTGGCAAAGCAACTAATGGGCGATCTACCAAAGCATCGCGTTACTCGAAATCATCCATTTCTAATTTCAGGCGTAGATTATTGTGGTCCTTTCTTGCTTCGTCTAGGCGCAAAACGATCGAAGACAACAACCAAGACATATGTGGCAATTTTTGTATGTTTGGCAACGAAAGCGGTTCATATTGAACTGGCAACGGATCCATCAACAGAGGCATTTCTAAACGCATTTGTACAATTTACCAATAGGCGAGGACCGTGCGAGCAACTCCACTCAGACAACGGCACAAATTTCAAGGGTGTAAATTATCGACTCCAAGCGGACCTAAAAGCATGGCACAACGAACACGTGAAGCAACATTTGGCGCATCGTGGCACAGCATGGCATTTTATTCCGCCAGCAGCACCCCATCAGGGTAGGATATGGGAGGTTGCGGTCAAATCCGTGAAAAGGCACATCGTACGAGTTGTGGGAAACGAAACTATGAGCTATGACCAATTCAACACCTTGTTAATCCGTATAGAGGCTTGCTTGAACTCTAGGCCATTAATGGCTCTATATGACGATCCAGGCGACAAGTTAGCGTTAACCCCAGCTGATTTTCTTATGGGAGGGTTCTATCATTGTACTACCTGAACCTACTTACATGAATTTACCATTGAATCGCGTTAAGGAATGGAATTTAGTGCGAAGGTGGACTGAAGATATATGGCAGCGTTGGAACAAGGATACCTCACCACCCTACAGCAAAGAAGTAAGTTCGAGTTGTTACCACGCAACACTACGATAAGATGGCAGGTCGAACATTTTTTCGACAGCGTCCAATTCCAGAAATTTGAATCCTGCTCAAAGAGGAAAATTCAGAAACGAATGTTTCAGAGGAGGCCGGAATGTTAGAGAAAGGAGGCGTATAAATATGTATTACATATAAGAATATATATAAAGCAGATCTCCAGTTCGCTGAGGAGGAAGATCGAATACGGAGAATCTCCTTTCGTTGCCTTTCGTTGCAAGTCGGTCGAAATACCAAGAATCTCCATCCGTGGCGTCATTTGTACGTTTTGGAAGTTGAACTGTTGGAGGAAAGGCTACATACATATGTACATTCGTATTCGAGAAGGCAGAGAATAATTGCCAGTTGTGATCTGGCATTGGAGGAAGTTGGTTGCCTTAAGAGTGCGTCGTCACTTTACGTTTTTTCTTGTGAATTGTTGTTTTGTACAAATTAATTTTAAATAAACCGTTAAATTGTAAAGTTTTTAAATGGAAACAGTGTGTTTTAATACACAATTATAAAAAATAGGTACTTGACCTCCTTTATTTCAAATATAATTGGTGACTGGCACATCTCTAACGAGGCTTCACTGCATGACCACCAACATACACATGTATCAGATTTAGTAAGGCTAAGGAGGCTAAGCTAATAAATTGGACTCTTTTCCATGTTCAACTTGCCGCTAAAGAAGATATGCTTCCTAAGTCGATTGAATCGATAGATGACATCGGAGAAGCAGCTTATCAACTCAACGTAGCACTTACATATCTCTTCCTTTAGAAAAAGCTGCACACCCTGGACAAGTACACACAAGCGGTATTGTACCCTGGTAAAATGCACAGCCCGAATCTCTAAAGGTACCCTTACACGATAAATCGAATGACATAAATTATTTACGTGTGTTTGTGAAAATGCGTCTGTGTGCGTCACACACATTCGTTGGTTGATTGACAAAAATCAAAATTTTTTTGATATTGCATGACCGTGATCATGCTGGTTGGTGTGTGTAAGGGTTGGATTGACCAAATAAGCTTATTGTGTGTCGTGCAGGTGTGGTGTCGCGAGCGTGGAATGTGATGTCTGTCGGGGGCGGAAAATTTAAATTGAAGGAGGATGAAGAACGTGAGATGCAGATATTTTTAATTCACTTAAAAGATTTTCATGAGTGAACTGATTCCTTTTTTTTAACCACTGTTTCATACAAATTCTCTTCTTTTTTGCCATTCTATCCGTACCCCCGGCTGTAACACCCTTTTCTCGAACCATTTCGGGCCATTCTGCTTCTCTTCAGCGGGGTACTGACAAAATCCCCTGTAGTATAATTGTCAAGAAAAGCTTCTCGAATATCGTCGTTCGGAACCGGCAGTCCCTTTCACCTATGGGAACATAAAATCTCACCCAAGATGGGCGAGAGTCGAACAAATTCCGCGTTGGTTATAGTCCGTAGTACCTCGTTCAAGCACTTTAATATTGCATACGCAGAGGATGAGTTTCAGTTGACCATATACTGTGAGTAAGCTTATTATGTGTCCACGCCCCTACAGAGCAGAAAGATGACCGTCATAAAGACGACTTCTATGATCACATAGGCAGAACGTATGCCCAATGTCCCAGCTATGACACCAAAATCGTTCTAGGAGATTTCAATGCGAGGCTGGGTAAGGAAGCTATCTTTGAACGGGTCATTGGAAAGCGCAGGTTACACAACACCACGTCAGAAAACGGACTAAGGCTAGTGGACTTCATGGCGGGACATAATCCGGTAGTAGCAAGTACACGATTCCAACACCTCAATATCCATAAGGGGACCTGGCGGTCTTTCGATCAATCGACAACCAATCAAAAGCATCCTAGATGTGCGAAGCTTTCGGGGAGCCAACATCGACTCGGATCATTGCCTTGTTGCAGCCAAGGTACGGATGCGAATTTCTCGGAATCAACGGAGTCGAGTAAGAACACCAAAATTTAACGTCGGAGAGCTGCAATCGCAGGAGACTGCAAGGACCTTCGTCGACCAAGTCTCCCTCAAGCTCTCTCAAGTCCCGATGCAGTTGGCAGAAACCATAGAATAGCAATGGAGTCGTTGTCAAAACGCCATTAGAGAGGCCGCCTCAGATGTACTCGGTTTCGAGCCACCACCGTCGAGAAACCCATGGTTTGATGATGAGTGCAGACAGGCCCATGTAGAGAAACAGAATGCATACATGGCAACATTGCATCGACGGACGAGAGCTGCCCGCGAGCTCTATGAACCGAAAAGGAGGGAGAAGCATGCGCTTCTGAGATGGAAAAAGAAGGAGCACGAGAAGCGCGAGATTGAGGAGATGGAGAGATGTTACTGCAGGAACGACGTTCGAAAATTTTACCAGAAAGTAAAACGAACATGCCAAGGCTATAAAGCCAGAGCAGAAGCCTGCGGGGATGAGCACGGACAACTAGTAGTGGAGTCACAGTCGATGCGGAGATTGTGGAAGGACCACTTCTGCAGACTGTATAACGGCGATGATAGTCAAAATGCCGACCTAGACGTATGTTAAGATAGCGATATCGAAACTTAAGTCTTATAAAGCCCAGACGGACTCCCCGCGGAACTATTTAAAGCAGCTGGCGATGAGCTGGTCAATAACATGCACCAACTCATCTGCAAGATATGGTCGGAAGAACGCATGCCCGATGAATGGAACCTCAGTATCGTTTGCCCGGTCCATAAGATAGGAGACCCCTATGACTGCGCCAATTACAGAGGGATAAGCCTCCTGAACATCGCGTACAAGATCCTCTCTGCCGCACTGTGTAAGCGCCTGAAACCGTTCGTGGACAATCTGATAGGTTCCCAGAGTGGTTTCAGGCCAGGAAAATCCACGATAGACCAAATATTTACACTACGGCAGATCTTGGAGAAGACTCGTGAATTCCAGGTCGACACGCACCATCTTTTCGTCGACTTTAAAGCCGCGTATGACAAAGCTATACAGAGCCATGTCATGTTTCAACATTCCTGCCAAACTCGTCAGACTGTGCAGGATGACTATGGAGAACTCTCGCTGCTCCATTAAGGTCGGGGGTGAATTTACCGCCCCCTTTGATGTTAAAAAAAGGTTTTAGACAGAGTGGCGCACTGTCATGTGAATTCTTTAACATCATTCTTGAAAAGATCGTGCGGGACTCTGCGGCCAATACAAGAGGCACGATCTACTTCAAGTCCACACAATTGCTTGCCTACGCGGATGACATTGACGTTATTGGACGAACAAAGCGAGACGTGAGTGAGGCGTTCGCAAGCATTGAAGCGGAAGCGGCTAGAGTGGGTCTAAGGGTAAATGGGGACAAAACCAAATATATGCTGTCATCCAAGAAAGACGCGCAACACCGACGTCTTGGTCAGAACGTCACCTTCGGCAGCTATATTTTTGAAGTAGCCAAGCACCGTGGCGCAGTGGGTAGTGTGTTGGCCTCTGACGCCGATGACACGGGATCGAATCCCGACACAGCCATGTCATCGAACGTGTTTTTTTACGGTGTTTCTCCTCAGCGGGGTTCTGTCAAAACCCCCTGTAGCATAATTGTCATGAAAAGCTTCTCGAATTTCGCCGTTCGGATCCGGCAATAAACTGTAGGTCCCTTTCACGTATGGGAAAAATAAATCACACACAACATGGGTGATTGAGAGAAGCTCGGCTTAGGTCCTTCATGGGCTGTAACGCCAAAATACATACATACAAGGACTTCTTCTACCTTGGCTCGATAGTGGCAAGCAGCAACGAAACCAGCGCTGAGATAAAACACAGAATTACTCTTGACAATCGCTGCTTCTTCGGGCCCAAGAGGCAATTGAGTAGTAGAGCCCTCTCTCGAAAAACTAAGGTTTCCCTCTACAAAACCTTAATGATCCCGGTCCTCCTCTACAGCGCTGAGGCTTGGACGTTTTCAAAAGCGGATGAAGAGGCTCTTAGGCGTTTCGAGAGGAAAATTCTGCGTGCAATCTTTGCTCCCGTTTGTGTAAACGGAGAGTGGAGGAGGAGATTCAACCAAGAACTGTACGGGCTGTACAGCGAGATCGGCCTAGTTAGACATCTTCGGATCCAACGTCTAAGATGGCTAGGCCATGTAGGGCAAATGGACATCAACGCTCCAGCCCGAGGAGTCTTTGACCCCGAGGGACGACGCAGCAAAGGACGACCGCATTTAAGGTGGCGTGTACAGGTGGAAAGGGACCTCAACCAACTGGGCGTTCGGCACTGGAAGCGGCTGGCCAAAGATCGGGCCGGCTGGAGAGGCTTGTTGGTTGAGGCCCTGGTCCACCCCCAACTGTCGCGCCATCAAAGTAATTAAGTATGTATGTATGTGCATGTTAAAAGCTCAGGTAAGCAAGTAACCACTGGTTACTGTTCCATTCAATTGGAAAAGAGTAAAGGCAAAATCACATGATATGCAACATGTATGTGCGTGCAGGATGCATGTTCATATGTACCTACATACAAGTATTAAAAATTAATATGGATACTCGTGTATACTAGTGTATAGGTACATACATATGTGTGTTTACGTATATAGGCATTAGCACTTGTGAATAATTGTGCGTTTTATATAAATTAATTATCATCTATAATTAGTGGTAATAATCAGTAACATTTTTGGCATAGAATTGGAAAAGAATATAACACCGCTAGAATGTTTTGATACTGAGGGAGACACCACTTTGGTAGGCCTGAAGTGGGAAAATGGAAGAGGGCGTTAAACATTTACTTGGAAGCTGCGAAAATTGAGTCTCATGTAAAGAAGAGTACAGTGCATATTGGTGGCTTGGAGATACAAGAGATTTTCTATAATTTGCCAGGAGCAAACGCAGATCCAACGAAGGACGATAATGTGTTTGATATAGGGTAGGTGTACCAGTATCCGGCCACCTAGCGCATTTTCTCACTTTAGAGCCCTATAATAAATTCGTCTTATAATATAGCATGTTGGAAGTTTTTTTTTTCTGATCTTTTTGAAAATCTTAATCAAATAAAAATAATGTTAAAGCAATTAGTTTAATGCTATTAAAACCGGAATTAGTTTTGTAAAAAAAGTGCTTTTTCACCAGTACCCGGCCACCAAGTTTATAACGATATGGAAACTTATCCTAGTTTACTAAAACAAAGACGTTTCTTTCAAGAAACATATGAAGTCAAAAAAGTTATTTATTTCAGTCTCTTTCTGTAGGTAGGTATGTAGGTGCCTACCTAGCCTAGGCACTTGGAACGTAATTAACAAATTACTACAAAGTTTTACTTAAAGTTAAAAAAAAAAAAATGTTTTCTTTTACATGAGCGATAAGTAGGTATACGGTTCAGTCTTCTACAAGTTCACTGTCATTTTCGTTAATTAAATCTAATTCATAAATAAAATAGTTATTAAAAATAAACAAAACAAAATAGGTAGTTTCTTAATTTCAAAAAAAAAAAAAACGAAACATTATTTCTTCTCTGAAAACAAAAAAAAAATTCTTCCAAATTAAAATTCAGTGATCTCTTAAACATTTAAATAACAATGTAAGCAAAAAAAAAATTAACAAAAAGATTAAAGTATCTAACATTAAACTCATAAAACAAAACAATGTTTCTTTCAGAAAAAAACTTAAAGTCTAGAATATCTACTATGGCACTTTTAAAGATTTTAAGTAGGTACTGTTTTGTAGCTACATTGGATCTTAAGGATAGAAGTTCAGATACATTTTAATGTATTTGAGTCCAGGCAAATATCACAAACGAATTTCATGTGCACAGCATCTTCATATGGCAAAAAACTGATGGAGCTGCATTTAAGGTGATACCATAAAGGACAAATATCGCAACCTATGTTTTTGAGACCGTCTTCTTCAGTATCGCTTATAAGAATTTCTTGGCATTTGTTGCATTTAATGGTTTGTTTTTTGGTTTTTCTTTTCCGTACAGATGATTTTTGTGCTTCCTTTTCTTTTTTTCTTCGTAACCTTTCATCTTTCCTTTTCTCTACTGCATCAATCTTTTCTTGCTTGGCCTTTTCCTTAAGCTTAAAGATATCCCTCCAAGCCTGTGAAGATATTGCACTGGGAGATCGGCAAGCCTGTGTAGTATTTGTCTTTTTAATAGGGTTTGGGTAAAATAAATGTTTCGATAAATTAAGCGGGGATCTTGATCTGCAGGGCGAACAGGATGGACTGCTTTCGGTTGAATTAATTTGTTTTAGATTTGAAAATGGTTTTTGAAGTGAATTAAATGTGGGGGATCCAGAAGTCTTAAAAATATTGCTTTTATTTAATGGTATTAAGGAAAGAGGAGATCTTTTTGAAGTAGTTGGGGTATCCGGAGATATTGATTGGGTGGAAGAATTTGCTCCAATAGTAGCAGAAGTTACCGTAGCTGGTGAGCCAAAAGATGGCGGTAGAGGAGAAGGGGAAACCAAATGATTCACTCTTGATTCAATTCTGTTTCCGGCACTGGTTGTTAAAATCGGGCTTGGAAGTTCTGGTGCTCTGGAACCGAACGCGGAATACGTCTCTGGGTTGAAATCTATAACGTCGCCAAGCTGCAACGTGCCATCTTCGTTAACGTCAAAAACCACGTTCATTGGCAGTGAAGTAAGATCGATATTTTGTGTTTCTTGTTGTTGCGGCGCTTGCTCAAAGCTGGGTCTTGATGTTTCTAAGATATCTAATATTTTAGAGAGACAAATACCATCATTCTCAAATTTGTCCTTGATTTCAAGGATGACAGCTTTTGCAATGGAGAATCTATCTTCTTTAGCTTGTTGCACAGGTTCTATGGCTTCAACTTCTGTAGGCTGTGCAGTAAAGCTTTCCATTACGTCCTGAACGCATTTTCCATAGTCCACAGCATTAGAATCGAATGGAAAAAGCCCGCATTTCCGAAATCCATTTTTAATAGTTTTTGCCAAATGGTTGTTATTGGAAAGGACTGTTTCTAAAAGTGGGCAGAAATCCTTTCGCGTTAAAACTGCTCCAATGTGTTTTATGTGCCACTCTCGAACTGTTTTTTTCCAATCTTCTTTAAGTGGCTTGAATACGCTAACGTCAGCTGGCTGAAGAATATGGGTTGTATTTGGCAGCAAGGCATAAAGAATAATGTTTTTGTCGGCACAAAGCTGGCTTAGTTGCATCGATAGGTGCGACTTGTGACCGTCTACAAAAAGCAAAACTGGTGTCTTTATTTTTTTGTCATCTATCCATTTAACCACACAGTTAGCAACATACTCGTAGAAGGTTTCACTTCGCATCCACCCCGATGAAGTTTTTCCCAAGAACCAATTTTTCGGGACGCTCATGACAATCTCCTTAGGTGGTCGAATATAAGGAAAAACCACCAAAGGCGGTAAAAGCTCTCCGGAAGCTGTCATCATTGCTAGGACCGTTATCGTGTCTTTTTCTTTAGCCATTTGCACCTGGTAAACGTTTTTAAATCCCTTCGGAGCTACTACTTTTCCTGTTTTCGGGCACAATGAAAAGCTCGTTTCATCTCCATTCAGTATTCTGTCAGGATCGAGGAGGATATCATTATGTCCGTTTTCTATAAGAAAGCTCTCTAATTCGTGAAACCACTTTTTGATGCTGTTTTTTGTCACGACGGCTCTGCCTTTTGATATAGTCTCAGCTTCCCTTAAGCTTAAGTAGGGATTTCGCTTGAAGAACAGCCTAAGCCAAGTTCTTCCTGGGCGATCGTCTTTGAAAGGGTTATCCCTTTTTTCAGTTTTTATAATTTTCTGGACGGTGTCCAGAAGGTCGTTTTTCTTTAAAGGGAATCCGCATCTCGCTACATTAATGCACCAATCCGTTATTTGTTTCTCCTCTTGAGGATATAAAATTGTATCAGGCCCTTTTTTCTGGCAAACATCGTCAACTTTTCCATATATTCTATCCTGAAGGGTACTCCTTGGGATATTATATGTAGAAGCTGCCTTTCTGTGGCTTAATTTGTTTTCTCGGATTTCCTTTAGAGCAAGCTCGATTCTTTGCGTACGTGAAAGTTCTTGTGCTTCTTCTTCAACTATTTCTTGATTCATTTTCTAAAACAAATAGGTAGATAGGTGGAATGAATTTGTCATGTGGCCGTAGTGGTGCAGCTTGTTCTAAAAACCGGCCATAGTAATCTTTTGACAAAAAAAAGTGGCCGGATACTGAAACTTGACATATTTAATACATTTTATTGGATTGTAGAGGTAAACAAAAGTGTTTTCTTTCGTTCAAACGTGAAAAAGATAAATTATTCGATTTCAGGCAAAGTTCTAATACCCGGCCACCCTGGCCGGATACTAGAACATCATATAAAAACTGTGTTTCAGTAACCGGCCACATTTTTAATAATTTTAAACAAAAAAAAATTAGATTTTGTTTTTTTTTTTAAGTTTAATAAACATATTATTTATTAAAAAAAACAAAAATCTAGTTTGTATACTCACAAAGCACACTGAAACTCACTTAATTTGCCGATCGGTTCTATTAGCACTCGCGAACTTAAACTTGAACTTCTTGCTCTCACAACGAACTTCACAAACTAAATATTTTTTTAACAAGGATCTTTGATGTGCAGATCTGACAAACTTAACCGAACCTTTACATGGGCCTGGAATTACAGTCGCAATGTATTTGCTTATGCAAATAATGTTTAATTTTCTTATTATTTTACATTTAATGGATAGTGGCCGGATGCTAGTGATGGGCCGGATACTGGTACACCTACCCTAGCTGTTAAGAAATTGGAGGAATATTTTCTTCTTAAGCAAAGTAACGTATTTGAACGACATATCTTTAGGCTGAGGAAACAAGAGATAGGAGAGAAGTTTGAGAAATTCTGGATTAGACTAAGAAATCAGGCTGAACATTTTTAGTAAAACCGAAGGAAATCTAATTGGCCATATTGCAGACAAAGTTAGTTCAGATGAAATGAGGAAAAAAATGTTAACTAAGGGTGACGAAATTACTCTGGATATTATCATAAAAGAAGCCATTACACAGGAGGATGTTATGGAACATACAATTATGGAGAGAAGTATATGAATCAGTACATTAATAAAATTAGAAATAGATCAATTGCAAACCTCAAACAACCGAAAATATAAGGGGGTAGGGTGCTGCGGCAGCAAGAAACACTTGACACAGGAAGTAAAATGCCCAGCAAGGAATAAAAAGTGCTATGGCTGTGATAATTTTGAGCGTTTTCGCCAATATTGTAGAACCAAGTTTGCACAAAAGCGGAAATTTCGAATCAGAAAGAGACAACTTTGACAGGAAGAAAAAACAAAAAAGAGAAGATAATATTGATTACTTAGATAAAGAGGAAATAAACGCATTGATGTATTTCACATTGATAAAAAACCAAACAAGACATTTCTAGCTTACTGTAGTAGAATTCCATTGGATGTTCCTGGATGTTTCGAAGCAGTAGTAAAGATCGGCGAGAAAACAAAAAAACCGGCCAAGTGCGAGTCGGATTCGCGCACGAAGGGTTCCGTACTATTATGTATAAAAACGGCAAAAAAAGCATGTCTGTTGTATGGAAGCCCCATTTATACATATATTTATTATATTCTGTCTAAGTATATACAGAAATATATAATCAGTGACATTTTATTCTCACTTTTCGGATAGTTAAAATCTAGAATGTTGTAATTTTTAGAAAATACTCATTTTTTGAGTAATTGCCAATTTGGGTTTAGACGTGGCAAATCGACTGACACTGCTTTATTGAAATTAACTGGTGAAATATATAATAGTCTAAACACTTCTCAAATAACATCAACATTATTTGTTGATATCAGTAAGGTCTTTGATATGGTTAATCATACTTTGCTACTCGATAAACTTTACAAAGCGGGTTTCAGGGGCTCCATTTATAAATGGTTTTCTTCTTATTTATTCAACCGTTATCAAGTTGTGAAAATTAGGAATGTTTACAGTTCTATAGACTTCTTAAATATGGGTGTTCCCCAAGGAACAGTATTGGGCCCAATCCTTTTTCTAATTTATGTTAATTCGTTTTTCTTACAACCTTTTAAAGGCAAAATAACTGCCTTTGCTGATGAAACATCTCTTTTCCACTCAAACACTAACTTAATTGATAGTTTTGCAGATGTTAATTATGACCTAGCTATGTTAAGGAGATGGTTTAATTATCACAAACTAATAATAATCAACGGTAGAGTTTTCAGAGACCTTCCCTTATATTATCATGCACCATTGTGTAATCGATTTGTTCTTGAAGATATAGTATTCAACAATCAAGAATGTTTGAAAATTGCTTCTTGATTGAACACGGGGACAGTTTTAAATATTTAGGTGTTATGTTGGACCAACAACTTTGTTGGAAAGACCATTCAATATATTTGAGACAGTATCTAAATGGGGTTATAAGATAATTATTCCATCTCAGTATGCACTGCAATCTCTACCCGTTTTAAAATACTAAATGTATACTCGCACCGATATGGAACTAGCAAAAACATGTCCATGTCCGGAACTAAATGTATTATCGCACCGATATGGAACTAGCAAACCATGTCCATGTCCGGACCTGAATGCATACATACACATGTATGACATTCGTTCACGAAATGCGGTGCGGGCATTATATTCTTTCATTTCAGTTCAAGTGTGCCGTACAGTGTACACCAACTGTTCGAGCTTTATCGCCACATCTCCATACTTTTGGATTTCTTGAAAACTACGGTGTATAACTCATACCGTATGAGAAGCATGTTCGTTGCATTTATGTTTTTTTTTTTTTCGTTTTGTACATATGTGATTGATGAATAAGGGTTGAATGGAACTATGGAACTCTTTTCGTTCAATTTGCGGAGCGAGAGGACATGTGTCCGAGAGAGGACATAGTTCCGTGAACTATACATGTCCGGAACTATCCAACTCTACTTCGTAATGTACATATCTATGTATGTATGTATGTATACTTATAAATAGCGTAGAGATGTGTGAGTGTATGCACGTATGTGATGCGTATGCACGTATGTACGTATCGGTTCGTATGTGTGCAAGATCGCTTGCTCCTCTTGCTCACTTGCTCCTCTCCACCTGCCGCGACGTCGTGCGAAAGGGATGCTAGGCCAGCTGCGAGGACTGGTCGTGAGCAATGGCGCCACGCGATTGCCCTCACGCCGACTTACCCGCAGCAAGAATCGCGAATTTGCTACGAGACTCGCGAAATATCCCACGCAAAAGAAAAAAAACACCGTAATCGTTTCCAATTCAATATGTCACAAATTTAATTTCCTTAACCTAACTTAATCTAGGTTTCCAATTAATCCTTAAAACTACCCTACACCGTATGTCAATAAAAAAGTCGAAATAAATAAAAAAAATATATGTAAAATAAAAAAAAAAAAAGGAATTCACTGTCCAAAAAAGTAAACAAACCGCAGCTTGAGTATTCGAACAGTCGTACCGAAACTCCTCTGACCAACGACTTAGCCCGCACCACCAATCGCGACACACAAATTTGTGATTTCAATACCTTATACAATGAGCGTGATATCCGCGACCAACGTAGGCAATAGGACACACGGTACGGCCGCGTACCGGGAACTGCTTAAAACCGTACCGGAGTTCTTCCCCGAAGGTCACTCTCCGAGTACTTCGCCGAAGATTTCTCCCCGAGTTCTTCGCCCACTCTCCCTCATGTGCTACTAGGAACAAAAAAAAAAAAACAAATATGCTGACCTTCTGCAGGTTGAACTCCACTCGTTCGCGTGTCAAGCGCTGATCGCACCCTCGGGCCATCCGTTTTCTTTGAGTTTGATTTCCCAAAATGAATGACTACGAGCCGCTCACAAATGGGAACTGACCGAAAGACGACAACGAAAACCTTTCGAAACAATTTATTATTGGTTGTTTGTAATTATGTATATGTATAATTAATTTTGTTCTGTTTTTAGTATTTGTCGTGGTAGCGGCAACAGAAATACATCATCTGTGAAAATTTCAACTGTCTAACTATCACGGTTCATGAGATACAGCCTGGTGACAGACGGACGGACGGACGGACGGACGGACAGCGAAGTCTTAGTAATAGGGTTCCGTTTTACCTTTGGGTACGGAACCCTAAAAAGCCACGTTTTATGATATTGAGGGCCGAACTAATAATTTGCTAGGAATGAACACAGCTATCGGTCTCAAAGTTCTTGAAACCCGTATTTACGTTAATAGCATAAAAAACGTCACATCTGCAAAATTTAAGGATACTGTCGTTGAAATACCAATTGACGAATCTATTAAGCCAGTATCCAAAACATATAGAAGGGTCCCTATTCCCTTGAAAGCTAAAGTAGAGGCAAAGATAAAATAACTTTTAGAATGCGACATGATAGAGGAAGTGAGGAGGTCGTCTAAGTGGGTTTCTCCAAACGTTCCCACTTTAAAAGAATATGGAGAAAATGTTGATTGCTTGTGAAAGGGTAGCTCATTTTATTGACGATGTTTAAATATTTGGTAGGTACCATTTCCAATGGTATATGGTCCCTTATCAAACTCTTTGCCAAAAAAGATAAATATTAAAATGTTCCATAGCCCTAACTAATGCAAGTGCTTCCTTTTATGTTTGACTGTATCTTCGTTCGTATTCCGTCAATGTCGTATTGCCACATGCAGTGATTCTTATACATTTTGTGAGCTAATTTGAAGCAAAACTGGCTCTAGCCCAACTGGGCTTGCATCTGCAATAACCTGTGTTCGCTCTTCGACATTATCATATCCCAATGACTGGATATTGGCCAGCAACGTCGTCCTGTTCACTATTCCAGTATTCGTTCAGTTTACTGTTTTTCATTAGCTTTTTGCTCAAGAGATGTTTAAATGGTTCTGTGGCACACTGTATTTTTGCAGTGTTTTGGAAGTTCATTTTAAGATGTTACTCAAATTTAAGTCCTTCCCAACACGCAGTAGAAAGTAGAAAGGGAGGAGATACATATACATATGTAGTAGCTAGAAATAATGAAACAGAAATTAAAAAGAAACATTGTTCACTTAAAGAAGGTAGAAGGGGAGTGGAAAGCTATTCAAAATTAAAGAGGAACAGAGTTAAGTAAAGTAAAAATGAATTGTTAAAAAAAAAAAAAAAAAAACAAAGGATTCCAAAATAAGAAATTGAATTTTGGAAGTTAATAAACGAAAGAAAAAAAAACAGTAATAAAAAAAAGCATAAAACATGGAAGGGATGTAGTATATTGGCATCATTATATTGACACCATTGGTTTAACAGCATGAGTAATCATGCACTTTAGTATTCAAATACATAAGTAAGTATGGTGTAACAGGTGTGAGTTATGTCACCGAACAGCTTGCACTCAGGCTTACCATTACAGTCACACCTCTCCCACACCTATTCATATTGTCTCGGGTGCATGCAGATCAGGATGAGTAGTTCGTACTCAGCCACGATCGGGAGCGCGTGCGTGCATTGGCGAGCCGATATTACAGGGACCTACAGTTTTATTGCCGGTTCCGAACGGCGAATTTCGAGAAGCTTTTCATGACAATTTTACTACAGGGGGTTTTGTCAGAACCCCGCTGAGGAGAAACACCGTGAAAAACACGTTCGATGACATGGCTGTGTCGGGATTCGATCCCGAGTCATCGGCGTCAGAGGCCAACACACTACCCACTGCGCCACGGTGCTCTCGTCTGCGTTTATAGGCCCAAAAATCACGCGCAAAATCTTTCTCTCGAAACGACCAAGGGCCTCCTCATCCGCATTTGATAGTGTCCAGGCTTCTACGCCGTACAACAGGACCGGGATGATAAGGGTCTTATATAGAGTCAACTTTGTCGTTCGGGAGAGGGCTCTATTACTCAGTTGCCTCCTGAGCCCAAAGAAACAGCGATTGGCAAGAGTGATTCTGCGTTTGATTTCGGAACTGATGTCGTTGTTCCAGGTCACTGCGGAGCCAAGGTAGACGAAGTCCTTAACTACCTTGAACTTATATCTGCCTATACAAACGTTCTGACCAAGACGTCGGTGGTGAGCGTCCTTTTTTGATGACAGCGTGTATTTAGTTTTGCCCTCGTTTACCGCCAAACCAATTTTCGCCGCCTCCATCTCAATACTCGCAAACGCCTCATTGACATCTCGCTGTGATCTACCTATTATGTCAATATCGTCGGCGTATGCAAGGAGTTGCGAGGATTTGAAATAGATTGTGCCTCTTGTATTGGCCAGTGATTTTTGCACAATCATTTCCAATATGGTGTCGAAGAAATCACACGACAGCGCGTCGTCTTGCCTAAATCCTTTTTTGACATCAAAACTATGGGTAAGGTGTTCACCGATTCAGATGGAGCAGCGAGCATTCTCCAAAGTCATCCTGCATAGTCTGACGAGTTTAGCAGGTATGTCAAAGGTAGACATAGCGTTGTATAGCTCGTCTCTAATTACGCCGTCATATGCGGCTTTGAAGTCGACAAATAAGTGGTGAGTGTCGACTTGAAATTCATTGGTTTTTTCCAGGATCTGCCGTAGTGTGAAGATTTGGTCGATGTAGCCCAACCGACTAATCCTGTTTTTTTTGGCGCAGGAGGCTCGCGGGAGTTATATAGAATTACAAGCATCAAAACTGTATAAGCGACGCGTTTTCCAATATTTTACCTCAGGTTTATTCACTGTCAGGATGACAAACCCTTTTAATATGTATATATACACTGCGATAGGCTTATAGCATTATAGCAATCGATCAATTTATTTATTTATTTTTATTATCTATCACAGATTAGAACTGAATAAATATAAACATCCATTACCCTATACTTGAACAGTGATATTCAAAAAATTAACAGACAAAGAAGGTCTGTGTAGAAAGGGTCTTAGGAAGTGTATCTCTATCGATAACTCACAAATACATATTTACCAACCGTGTTTGTCAATAAAATATATGTTTTATATGGAGATGATCAAATAGCACAACTTACCAAAAATACGTTTCTGGTATCCATTTAAAAGAAAATGCGTAGGCTTTTCCGAAGTCCCGAAA
The DNA here is from genome assembly GCA_951905685.1 of Eumerus sabulonum. NCBI lineage: Eukaryota > Metazoa > Arthropoda > Insecta > Diptera > Syrphidae > Eumerus > Eumerus sabulonum. Next base: position 196,377,336 of record OX645060.1, read on the forward strand.
GTAAGCACTGCGGTATATAAAAACAAAAACACAAAAAAAAAAAAAAAACAAATAAAAATATTAATCAACCCGTAGCCGCTTATTTGTGTGGTCAACTTCTTTTATTCGTTAGATTTGAGTCCTTTTATTTCCCTTTTTCATAAAAATCACTGAAAATTAAAATTGCGTTTAGTGATTTTATTTTTACAATTTTTTTCTAATCAACCCGGCACAGGTACATATGTCTATTTGGAATTTTTTTTTACATAAATATTGGATAAAAGAATTGCAACTTTCAGTCAATCTTAATCGCTCGTTACTGACTAGCATATTCGGCTGTATGAAGAAACCGTGAACAGATAACAATGACCGGTAAAGATAAGATAGGCAGTGTACCGATAACGCGGCTACTGATAGCGGTTGGAGTTATCTACGGTGGAAACTTGTACTTGGTGTACTCTTTTGAATTATTATTGTGAATTGGTGAGGTACTTTTAGAGCCACCCACTTTAGGGGTGGTCGTGGTGCAGTGGTTAACATCATCGACCGTCGAGCGGAAGGTCTATAGTTCAAATTCGTTCATAGCCAAGAAAAAGTACAATAATTCCTATACGGACAAAAAATATGCAACACAGAGGTGAATGGAAAGTGACCAGACGTACTGCTGAAGGCATAACACTAATAGTATATGGTCAACTGAAAATTCATCCTCTGCGTATGCAATACTAAAAGTGCTCGAACGAATTACAACGGACTATAACCAACGCGGAATTTGGTCGGTTCTCGTCCTATCTAGGACAACCACCCCTGAGAGTAGCGACCCAAAACCACTGCACTCCGTTCAGGTTGTGTGTCTATCACATCATAAGAGAATATAAAAACTCTTGGACCTGCGCGAGTCTCTAAAAAAAAACGTTTAGAGCAGTGGTTCTTAACCGGTGGTCCTCGGACCACTGGTGGTCTCTGGAAGCACCCGAAGTGGTCCGCGAAGCCATCCGAAAAATATTAAATAAACAATTAAACTTACGTCCTTCGTACGTCTTTTCGCACGACACCCTGAAATGAATTACAGGTTCCAAGCGAAAAAAAACCGTTAGAAACGAGAATAGAAATCCGTGAATACGTGTGAGCTCATTTTATTTTACCCCGCAGTGTACTCCCGCCACACAATGTGCGTGATTGTTGACATAATTTTGACAGTACCCCGGGTTTCCCAAGTGCTCGCCACAGCGGCTACCACTCATCCCGTCGTCCCCTAACCAACCAATAAAAGGGTCCAGACCGGAGTAGCATCTAAGTTGTTTTATATTAAGTATGGCCTGATTAGGTTTTATTTGGGTTTCTCTAATCATAAGCAACAAATGTTGGACCATGTTTATATCTCCCAAAAGAACACGAGTAAGTTGGATCGTAAAATTAATTTATTATTTATAAGTTTAAGCATTAATTATCCAAAGACCTTTTCGTCTTTTCCTGTAATAAAACTAAATAAGGATATTGGGAGACTAGACCTCAATGTGTAATATGTACAACTGTTCTTGCAAATGATGCTTTAAAGCCGGCCAAGTTGGAACGTCATTTAAAGACCGTAAATCCGAACTATTGTGACCGTCCGCGAGAATTCCTCGAAGGCAAACTTTCTTACTTACTTTGACGGCGCTAAAGTTCGGGGTGAACTAGGGCCTCAACCAACAAGCCTCTCCAGCCGGCACGATCTTTGGCCAGCCGCTTCCAGTGCCGCACGCCTAGTTGGTTGAGGTCCCTTTCCACCTGTGCGCGCCACCTTAAATGCGTTCGTCCTCTGCTGCGTCGTCCCTCGGGGTTGGAGTCGAAGACTCTTCGGGCCGGAGCGTTGATGTCCATTCGCTCTACATGGCTCTACACGCTCTTAGACGTTGGATCCGAAGACGTCATACTAGGCCGATGTCGCTGTACAGCCCGTACAGTTCCTGATTGAATCTCCTCCTCCACTCTCCGTTTACACAAACGGGACCAAAGATTGCACGCAGAATTTTCCTCTCGAAACGCCCAAGAGTCTCCTTATCCGCTTTTGATAACGTCCAAGCCTCAGCGCCGTAAAGGAGGTCCGGGATGATTAAAGTTTTGTAGAGGGGTACCTTAGTTTTTCGAGAGAGGGCTCTACTACTCAATTGCCTCTTGAGCCCGAAGAAGCAGCGATTGGCAAGAGTTATTCTGTGTTTTATCTCAGCGCTGGTTTCGTTGCTGCTTGCCACTATCGAGCCATGGTAGAAGAAGTCCTTGTATGTATGTATTTTGGCGTTACAGCCCATGAAGGACCTAAGCCGAGCTTCTCTCAATCACCCATGTTGTGTGCGATTTCATTTTCCCATAGGTGAAAGGGACCTACAGTTTATTGCCGGATCCGAACGGCGAAATTCGAGAAGCTTTTCTTAACAATTATACTACAGGGGGTTTTGTCAGAACCCCGCTGAGGAGAAACACCGTGAAAAACACGTTCGATGACATGGCTGTGTCGGGATTCGGTCCCGTGTCATCGGCGTCAAGGGCCAACACACTACCCACTCCGCCACGGTGCTTGGCTACTTCAAAAATATAGCTGCGGAAGGTGACGTTCTGACCAAGACGTCGATGTTGCGCGTCTTTCTTGGATGACAGCATATATTTGGTTTTGTCCCCATTTACCCTTAGACCCAATTTAGCCGCTTCTGCTTCAATACTTGCGAACGCCTCACTCACGTCTCGCTTTGTTCGTCCAATTGTGTGGACTTGAAGTAGATCGTACCTCTTGTATTGGCCGCAGAGTCCCGCACGATGTTTTCAAGAATAATGTTGAAGAAATCACATGACAGTGCGTCACCCTGTCTAAAACCTTTTTTAACATCAAAGGGGTCGGTTAGTTCACCTCCGACCTTAATGGAGCAGCGAGAGTTCTCCAAACTTCTTCTCTCCGAAGGCAAACTAAAAAATCTAAAACAAAATGAAACTTGGACCCAGTGGAACAATTTGTGCAACATCTGAAAAGAAACATTATCTGCGTCGTTTGAAATATCAAAATTGACTGCCAAATCCAAAAAAACACACACAATCGGTGAGTTTCTAATAAAACCTTGTAAGCTGAAAGCATCCTGGATGTGCGAACATTCAGAGGGGCAAATGTCGACTCTGACCACTTCCTCGTAGCAGCAAGTTTCAGAGCTCGACTGTCCAATGTCAGAAAGCTGCACCAGCCCATCAGGAGGAGGTTCGACATCGGGCGCCTGAGCACACCGGAGGTTGCCAGGGAGCAGCTGAGCGAAAGACTCTAGGGTATGCTTACTTCGAACACAAATGCCAATAATATGTGCCTGCATTGCCGCTCAGCCATTCAGGAAGTAGCCGAAACCACCCACCGGGGGTGGTACCCCCGACAAGAAACCCGTGGTATGATGGCGAGTGTGAGCAGAAAAAGGCAGCAACCGACGAGGCGTACCAAAAGGCGCTGCAGAGGAAAACCAGGGTCGCGCAACTCAAGGATATCCCAAGGAGTCTAGGGATAAGCATAAAACACGAGCCTTTTACAAGAAAGCCAAAGGCCTTGTAGGAGGCTTCAAAAAGGGCACCCAGGCTCTTCAAAACTGCGAGGGTTATCTTGTCACCGACTCGCAGGGTATAGTGGATGTATTTAAGCAGCATTTCCAGCATCTGCTTAACGAGCATGACCAAGAGATGGTGGTAGGGGCCGAGGAAATCCCATCTCCAGCCGCTGGAGTAGTCCTCCCACCCAGCATCGAAGAAGTCGGCACAGCTATTCAGAAGCTGAAGAACAACAAGGCCGTAGGCCCAGATGGCTTGCCATCAGAGCTCTTCAAGGCTGGCGGCGATGTTGTGGTAGGGAGCATGCACCAGATCATCTGCAGAATTTGGAAAGATGAAAGCATGCCCGACGACTGGAATACTAGTTCTATTTGCCCCATCCACAAAAAAGGCGATCCTACCTCTTGCAAGAACTATAGAGGTATAACCCTGCTCAATGTCGCATACAAGATCCTGTCCAGCGTATTGTGTGACCGTCTAAAGCCATTTTGCACCGCACTAATCGGCAACTACCACTGCGGCTTCCGGCCCGGCAAATCGACTATTGACCAAATTTTCACACTTCGACAAACCCTGGAAAAGACCAACGAGTTTCGAATCGATACACACCATCTTTTCATTGATTTCAAAGCCGCATACGACAGCATGCATCGTGAAGGACTGTTTGGGGTGATGGCCGAATTAGGGATCCCGGGAAAACTGATCCAGTTGTGTCGCGCCACGCTAAAAAATACGCGATACACCGTGCAACTCGGCTCCAGGACTTCGGAACCGTTTGAAACATGCACCGGACTTCGGCAAGGAGATGCGTTGTCATGTGACGTCTTCAACATGGTGCCGGAGCAGATAGTGCGACGAGCAGGCGTCAACAGGGAATACACTATCTTCTACAAGTCCGTCTAGCTGCTAGGATACGCGGATGATATCGAAATCATCGCGTATTCTCGCCGTGACATTGTGGAAGCATTCACGGCGATTGAAGGACAGGCGAAACGAGTTGGTCTTAAGGTCAATGAGGACAAGACGAAGTACATGCTGTCAGGCAAAAACCAATCCGTCGCTCACCACCTGGGACAAAATATAACAATTGACAGCTACAATTTCGAGGTAGTTAAGGAGTTTGTCTACCTCGGGGCAAACGTAAATTCCACAAATGACATCACAGTGGAGATCCGGTATAGAATCGCCCTTGGCAACCGTTGCTACTTCGGCTTGTCCAAACAACTGGGGTCAAAACTCCTCACTCGAAAGACCAAAGTCATGTACGGAGCCGAAAGCTGGACGATAAGCAGGACAGCGGAGCTGATTTTGGGTTCTTTCGAAAGAAAAATTCTGCGCCGGATATTTGGTCCTGTCTGTGAGGAAGGTGAATGGAGAAGAAGACACAACCGTGAACTCTACGAGCTGTACCAAGATGTGGATGTAGTCCGGAAGGCAAGGATCCGTCGACTACACTGGCTCGGCCACATCGAGCGCATGGACATCAAGCTCCAGCTAAGAGGGTCTTCGACTCCGAGCCTCCTGGTTCGAGAAGAAGAGGAAGACCGAACCTCCGGTATAAAGACCAAGTAATCGCGGATGTAAGACATCTTGGTCTTGACAACTGGAAGCAGCGTGCCCGGGACCGTCAAGGATGGAAGGCAGCTATAGCTCAGGCTCAGATCCTCCATGGATCGCTGGAAGTAAGTATTGTAACGGTATTAAGCATAGATCTAGTGTAAAAAAAAAAAACACCACTAATGTCGCACCTTAGATTTATCAGACAATTTAGTATTCCAGCTGATCATTTTGTTGAAGAAGGAAGTTGTACGCTTCGACTAGAATAATTTCTGGATTTGGGACGGCATATAAATGGTAAGGAATAGTGTGACACATTAAGCCACTTAGGTTCTAGTCAGTATTCGTATTGGTTGAATTACATTTAGATACAGTCATTAGTCATTATAATACAAGCTCTGTACAGAAGTATAAGGAGAATGTCGATCTCAGGTCGATGATGCTTTAATTAATTGAATCAGGAAGCCATTAAGGACAGGAACATATGCTCCATAATTTGAACAAAAGCATTAGATCGGTCCAACGATTAATGATTCAGCGATGAGATGATTCATACCATAATATAGATACATATATGTATGAACAAAATTTGCAACTTAACAGACCGATGATGGGTTAGAGTTCCACTGAGTGAGAACACGGTCGCATTCCTTTGATATTTAGTTCAACTTCTGGAATTGAATCATCAATTTTGAAACTGCCAACTATCTATGCGTACGTACATACGTATTTGCGAACTTGCAGATATACAAGTAGAGGGTGGGCCAAATACAAGTTTCTTATTAAGAATACAATAAAATGAACAAAATGAAATTTTTTTAATGTATTATCGCTTTGTTAGTAAGAATAAAACATTCCCATTAATTATGAAATGCAACGTCGTTCAAGTGGCTGCCTCGGCCGGCTTCGCAGTAGCGCATTCTGTCACCCCAATTGTCCAAGACCTTGTTGTTGGTTTCGCGCTGTAGCTTACGGATTGCTTGGATGATGTTGGTCTTAAGTGCTTGAATCGTTTCCGGATTGTGAGCATAATATCGACCTTTCACGGTTCCCAACAAAAAAAAAAAAAAGTCCAAAGGGATCAAATCGCAGCTCCGAGGCGGCCAATTGATATCGCCAAGACGGCTGATAACACGATTTGGGAATTTGGTGCGCAAAAGATCGATTGTGGCATAAGCTGTGTGGCATGGCGCGCCATCCTGCGTGAACCAGAGATCGTCCAAATCCATGTCTTCAATTTCAGTAAAAACAAAGTCGGTAAACATGGCTCTGTAACGCTCATCGTTGACCGAAACGTTATTCCCGGCCTCATTTATGAAGAAAAATTGTCCACTGATGCCACCACTCCACAATCCACACCAAATTGTTGTCCAATTCAAGGTGAATTCACTTTAAATTCATACTCTGTGAGTGCAATTCTAATATGACTCCATAAGTGGGTGGATAAAGTTGCTGAGAACTACAACCAACGTGAAATTTCGGTCGGTTACTCTCCTCCTATCTAGGACAGCCACCTCTGCAGTGTAGTGAACGAACATCTACGATCCAAACCACTACACTCCGTTCATGTTGTGTGATAAACATTATAAGATTTGGAAACTCTTGAACCTGTGCGAACTTAAAAAAAAATTGGACCTTGTAAGCGATTAATCCGAGATCTACTTGCAGAATTCTCCTCATGCAAGTTCGTGAAATGTTGAGCTGTTGAGAGCGATGGCGAGTTCATGTTCGTGAATTGAGTCTCACAGTCTCTGCCTCACCAGGCACATTCTCATCTGTGCGCACCGTACGACGACGTCGACTATGAGTGATGTCCACTAGCATACCAGTCCCACGAACTATTTGTACAAACTTGCGTACAGCAGTCGCGGTGGGTGCTTCATTTCGGCCAAAACTTCTTTTCAAAAAACGCACTGTTTGGGCTACACAGCACTCACTTTGGAAATAAGTTTTCAATATTTCAACGTTGTTCAAGCGTAAAGCGATTCGTTCCGCGGAGGTATGATACTGACTCTCTGTCTATTTTTACTGACGGACTTCGCTGTCCGTCCGTCCGTCTGTCACTAGGCTGTATCTCATGAACCGTGATAGTTAGACAGTTAAAATGTTCACAGATGATGTATTTCTGTTGCCGCTATAACGACAAATACTAAAAACAGAACAAAATTAATATTTAAGGGGAGCTCCCATACAACAGACATGATTTTCATCCGAAAAATCCCTTTGGTCACATACTGACCTAAGGTTAGTCGACAATATCCCACAACCAGTAACAAACTTCCCAGCTTTGATCCCTATTGTGTCCTTGATATATTAATCCTAGCTGCAAAGCTTTTTCCCATAATTATTGTTATTCACTTTTTCACCTACATACTTGCTGTCAAGTAAGATAACTGATTTGAATTCAATGGACACTTTGATGATCAACTATCTCATCATGGAGATTTTTGATCATCAAAGTAATATGCCTATAGCCTGCCTGCAACCAAGATCTATCATCACGCAAAAAATCATTTCAAACGGATTAGCCGTTTTAATGTGATCACTGATGAGGTAACATACAACGTCTCTTTCATATTTTTATATACAGATGGTATGGAACCCTTCGTGCGCGAGTCCGACTCGCACTTGGCCGGTTTTTTTTTTATTTTTTTATTTTATTAGTTTATAGTCGATGCGAGTAGTGAGTGAGTCAAAGAAACTAACATTTTTGATGGGAACTAGTTATGCTTACTATAGAGGAATAAGTCTCCTTAACGTCGCCTACAAAATCTTCTCTGCCGTTTTGTGTGAACGCCTGAAGCCTTTTGTAAATATGCAGGGAAGTCCACCATCGACCAAATCTTCACCCTACGGCAGATCCTGGAAGAAACCAATGAATTTCAAGTCGACGCTCACCTCCTATTTGTCGACTTCAAAAGCGCATACGACATCGTTATTAGAGACGAGCTATACAACGATATGTCTACCTTTGACATACCTGCTAAGCTCGTCAGACTATGCAGGATGACTTTGGAGAATGCTCGCTGCTCCATCCGAATCGGTGAACACCTTACCGATAGTTTTAATGTCAAAAAAGGATTTAGGCAAGGCGATGCGCTGTCGTGTGATTTCTTCAACATCATATTGGAAATGATTGTGCAAAAATCACTGGCCAATACAAGAATCACAATCTATTTCAAATCCTCGCAACTCCTTGCATACGTCGACGATATTGACATAATAGGTAGATGACAGCGAGATGTCAATGGGGCGTTTGCGAGTATTGAGATGGAGGCGGCGAAAATTGGTTTGGCGGTAAACGAGGGCAAAACTAAATATATGCTGTCATCAAAAAAGGACGCTCACCACCGACGTCTCGGCCAGAACGTTTGTATAGGCAGATATAAGTTCGAGGTAGTTAAGGACTTCGTCTACCTTGGCTCCGCAGTGACCTGGAACAACGACATCAGTTCCGAAATCACATGCAGAATCACTCTTGCCAATCGCTGTTTCTTTGGGCTCAGGAGGCAACTGAGTAATAGAGCCCTCTCCCGAACGACAAAGTTGACTCTATATAAGACCCTTATCATCCCGGTCCTGCTGTATGGCGCAGAAGCGTGGACACTATCAAAAGCCGATGAGGAGGCCCTTGGTCGGTTCGAGAGAAAGATTTTGCGCGTGATTTTCGGGCCTATAAGCGCAGACCACGGATGGAGGAAAAGATTCAACCACGAGGCTTTACGGGCTGTACAGCGACATGAGCCTAGTCAGGCGTCTGCGGATTCAACGCCTAAGATGGCTGGGCCATGTAGAGCGAATGTAGAGCGAATGGACACCGAAGCTCCAGCCCGGAGAGTCTTTGAATCCAACCCCGAGGGACGAGGAAGCAGAGGACGGCCGCACTTAATATGGCGCACACAGGTGGAAGGGGACCTCAGCCAACTGGGTGTGCGGCAATGGAAAAGGCTATCAAAAGATCGTGCTAGATGGAGGGGCATGTTGGTTGAGGCCCAGGTTCACCCCGAACTGTAGCGCCTGTTAAGAAGAAGAGAAGAAAGGAACCTACAGTTTATTACCGGTTCCGGCTGTGTCGGGTTTCGATCCTGTGTCATCGGCGTCAGAGGCCAACACACTACCCACTGCGCGACGGTGCTCTCGAAAAACGTGATTACGGACACATGTTTTCTGGCAACTACTTTAACATTGAATACAAAAAGATGTGTGTCAAGTGATAGTCAAGTGTTTTATTTCCTCAGTCAGTCAATTGCTTCTCGAATATTCTGAGAAAAAAATGCATTATGTTACTAACATTGGCATTTATGCATACTATGCCAGGCAACCGCTATTAAAGTTCGTTATTGATGAGGTAATATTTTGCTAGAAGGTTGCTGATCAGAAATCAAAAGGTCTGGTAGACACTGTCCTTTTTACAAGTAAAATTACACCCAAGTGTGCGTTAAGTTGTTATTTAATAATTTATATTAGCCCTTTCAACAGTACTTGTCGGCTTTCCTAGAACAACTTGTTAATAATTTAAGAACTTGCCTCGTCAGGTATTATATTGTCCAATGTAGAGGAAGTAACGAGAACAATTTCGAACGGAGGCTTCTAAAGGATAAGGAATTAAAAAAAAAAAGTCTAGGTATATAGGGGCAATCAACATTAAAAAATGGTCAATAGATCAAGTAATTATTTTTGGGGCTTTTACAAGTATGATATAGTACATTGACCCAACTGAAGTTAACAGTTTTTAAATAACATGAAATTGAGTTTATTAAAAAGCCTAACATGTCCAATGGGAGCAAGCTAAAGAAGCTGATCGCGTTTAACATGGCAAACACCAGGTTCGGAGTTGTGCTTAGTTTCTCAATCACGGAAAAAATAAAATGTTTTGAAGCAACAAGCCTCGAATACGGACAGGTACAAGGCTGACGGCCCCTGCAAATGCCTAAATGACTTGCGAGTATGCACCTGGAATAAGAGGTCCCTTAACAAGCGAAGTCTCATAACAATCTGCATAGGCTATTTGACTTCCTGGCGGGGCTTCCTCCTTCTAGCTAGCACAATTGCAGAAGATCGCTAAGATTTTTGCCGATCGAGTTTCCCTCAACCTTTCGTAAAATCCAATGATACCGGCACAATCTACAGAGACGCTGCCTCTGTTGTACATGGATTTCAAATGGCCGCCAGCTAGAAACCGTTAGTTTGATAAGCAATGCGAGCAAGTCCACGTAGCAAAGCAAACCGCCTACAAAGCCATGCTACATGGACGGACGAGAGGTTTCACGAGCGGCTCTACGAGCAGAAGAAGAGGAAGGAACACATGCTTTTAAGAATAAAAAAACAAAAAGAGGGCATGATAAGCGTGAGATCGAGATATGCTACCACAGGAATGACGCTCGCAAGTTTTACGTGAAAGTAAAATGAACATGCCAGGGCTATAAGGCCAGAGCAGAATCTTGTAGGGATGAAGACGGACAACTAATATTCACAGTCGATGTTGGATGACAGATATAATAACGCTGTCAGGCAGAATGATCCATACGCAATGGACGAAGATACAAGAGAATTCCATCCACATGACCTAGATGATTTTAAACTGGTAATTTGGTAGATTAAAACTAATAAACGCGCTGGTAGGGCGCATGCAGCAGCACATCTGTAAGATGTGGTCGGAGAAAAGCATGCCCGACAAATTGAATCTCAGCATCGTTTACCCGGTCCGCAAGAAAGGAGACCTCTATACCTGCGCCAACTATAAGAGAATAAGTCTCGTTAGCATCGCATATAAGATCTTCTCTACTGTACTGTGTGAAGGTCTAAAACCCTTTGTGGATGACCTGATAGATTCTTGTCAGTGCGGTTTCAGACCAAGTAAATCCATAGTAGACCAAATATTCACACTGCGACAGATCTTACAGAAGACCGAAGAATACTAAATCGACACCCATCACTTTTCCGTCGAGTTCAAAGCCGCGTATGACAGTGTGCATAGAGACGAGCAATACAGCGCCATGTCTAGTTTTAGTATTCCTGCGAAACTCATCAGAACTCTCGCTGCTCCATTAAGGCCGGTAGCAAGTTAACCGCGATCTTTGTTGTTTAAAAAAGCATTTAGACAAAGTGACGAACTGTCATGTAACTTTTTCAACACCATACTGGAAAAATCATACGAGACTCACTGTATTACTTCAAGTCTGTGCAATTGATTGCGTATGCGGATGATATTGACATAATTGGACGAGCACAGCGAGACGTCAATGAGGTGTTCGAAAACATTGAAGCAGAAGTGGCCAAAATGGGTCTTTCGGTAAATGAGGGTAAAACCAAATACATATGTATATGCTGTCCCGACAACAGCCATGTCATCGCATGTGTTTTTCACGGTGCTTCTCCTCAGCGGGGTGCTGACAATACCCCCTGTAGTAAAATTGTCAAGAAAAGCGTCTCGAATTTCGCCGTTCGGAACCGGCAATAAACTGTACGTCCCCTTCACCTATGGTAAAATAAAATCACACACAACATGGGTGATTGAGAGAAGCTCGGCTTTGGTCCTTCATGAACTGTAACGCCCAACATACATACATACATATGCTGTCATCCAAAAAGACGCACAACACTGACGTCTTGGCCAGAAGGTCACAGGCCTCTATAGCGTGATGCAGGGACTTGGACTTTATCTAAAGCGGATGAGGATGCCATTCGTCGTTTCGTCTATGGTCTCGTTTGTATAAACGGAGAGTGGAGAAGAAGATACAACGACGAACTTTACGGGCTGTACAGCGACATTGGTCTAGTACGACGTCTTCGGATCCACTGTATAAGATGGCTGGGCCATGTAGAGTGAGTGGACAACACAACCCCGGCTCGAACACTCTTCGAGTCCAACTCAGAGGGACGACGCAGTCTCTACTGCGAGTGACTACCGAATCTCAGTTGGCGCATATGGGTGGAAGAGGACCTTAACCAACTGGGCGTGCGGCGCTGAAAGCAGCTGGCAAAAGATCGTACCAGCTTGTTGGTTGAGACCCAAGCTCAAACCGGACTGTAGCGCCACCAAAGTGAATAAGTAACAATGTCCAGCAAGTTTATTTGACAACCCAATAATGTGGGCATTTTCCGCTCTCATCCTAAATGGAAATGCATCATAAGTCTTTTGACTTTTTTTATCCTTTTTCGATTCGTTGACGGTAGTGCAATTTGAACATTGTTGTACACGATTGTGAAAAAAATCTTTTTCTAATGTACTCGAGTGCATTATATTCGCCAGCCGGGCGTGTCATAAGAAACACGTGCTGTCATACCACAGAGTTCCATTTAGTTGGAAAAAGATGACACCTCAAGCAGATGCGTCGATACAATGTTGTGATGATGAAGTTGTTGACAAGCTAGCATTTGAAAACTCAAATGTGAGTTTATAGCTATCCAGTTCAATCAAACGACAAGCTCTCAATTGAAAGTGATGTAGTTCTATTAATTAGCAACTTGATCCATTCAATTCTCACAAATTTTACAATTCAATTGAAACCAAATAAAGCATATAAACGCGATCATTTTTCCAGCAAACACTTGGGTGTGGATTGGGAATCAGAAGAAACTCCGACTGATCGTGTATATCAAATTTATTTTCCATTCTAATTCCTACCACAGATGTTCATCTTCCCGAGCGGCACAAAACACAAACACTTTCACTTGGAAGCAATCCGATTTGAACCCGTCCGATGCTTTAGTTTGTCGCTGCACGAGATTTTTTTGTTTTTTTGACCGACGCGCGACGCCCGCATTCGGTACTCCGTATTAGATGCAATAGTTAAAAATGATTTAACAAATCGACCAGTTGGTACATATATGTATTCCCGGCTCAGTGAACACTAATTTTCCACTCGATTCACCTCCGCAGGCATTTGGGTAACGTGCGACATTGCCATTAATCTCCCGCAGTCGTTGTTCGATCGACGTTTAATTGCGTATTGACCCAGTCTCCACGTACTACTCCTTAGATATGTATCTTCCCAATTTTTGCTTTTTTTTTAAATTCCTTCCACACGAAAACTTATTCACATTAACCGACTAACACCTTGCTCTAGCGCTGAGCACAACTTCAAATTAAGTAACAATCACAGCAGTAGCAGCTACGAGTATGCTAGTATGAGCACCGCGTGCAGCAAATCGTACCCGGACTGCTCGAAAGGCTTCATGTTTCGCCTCGAATCACGTTTCGACTGAGGCGTGCATTTGCCTACACGACACACAGCCGAGTGGTGGTCGTTTGACGCTTGACTTTTACCATTTCTTAGCCGCACTGTCGCTCACTGTCGCTTGGTCTTGTACAACACAATTACGAATACGAATACGAGTCTAGTATTCTATTGAATTTTTCATTTAATTTTCAGCTTTCATTCCGTTTGTTTTTCTTAGAGCTTCTATTGGACCAAGCGGCTACTAATATGTATCCGAATTAAAACCGAGCAATTAAGCCGAATACAAATCTATCGACTTGTTACCGAAGACCAGTTACATGGTTCATTGATATACATAATCTCACGAATGAGCCGAACGATATTCGGTTGCCCGAACAAGCCCACACGGCAGATCCAATTGAAAACTAGTTTGTGCCAGTCAACAAGTGAGTCACGGATACTGGGAAGACAGCTCTGGAAAGTGGGTCCCAAGTGCTTGCTTCATCAAGTGGTGGGGTAAAAGGTTACTAAAGTGATGCACAGGCATACTAGCAGGAAATGTATGTACGAGTCATAATGGCAGCGATTGATATTATCGATTGGATACGAGCCTGTGGAACCAGAACGGGTATGTCAAGCGGTTATTGACATTTACGGTATCAATTTGAGATCGTTAAGATTGAGGGTGCATAAATTACTATGTTAGTTTTAAATGGCCAAGTGATAGGTAAAATGAGAAAGAATAGGCTTGGACCTCAACTCGAGTTTGGGTGAAGACAGTTTTATGTTACGATATGACTGTGGAGGATTTTTGTGGGAATGTAATGTATACGGTCCACTCCCAAATTGCCCCGAAAATTAAAAAGAAAACAATTGATCTGAATCTGTTGCCAGATGGGTCACCAAAGGTATAGTGTAGTTGGTGATTTATGCCAATTATCCGAGTCTATAGAGGTAAGCAAAAAACCTGCGTCAAACGAATAAACCTTTGGGTGTGTATACAGGGCGATGTTCATGGGCCTATTCTTTTAAGTAATGTGAATAATTTGGGAAGAGGACGAATGGCGAGCATCCTGCGCCACAAAACAGAATTAATATCGGTTGGGCTATGGTCTAGCAAACCGTAACGCTGAAAACCCCACAATTGCTCAGAAGCAGCCACAATGTATGCGTGTATGTTGGCGTTACAGTCCATGAAGGACCTGAGCATAGATAAATTAACAAGATGGAAAACTTTCGTACGTCTGCCCTGTGATCCCCGCAAGGGTTGGTTGTTGTATGTGTAATTAAAGCGGCCCCTAGACGCCTAATAATATTGTGCAATATTTGATATTGCACAATATAATTGTTCGTCTGTAGATAGTATTGCAAGATTGTGCGATATATTGCGGAAAATCGGAACGCTTTTGACTTTTAATACAAATATGACCGGTCCACTAAATTATTGGGAAAAATATTGAACCGTCTGGGGCAGCAAGCCAATAAAATTGTGCAAAATGTTGCACAATAGTATTGAGCGTCTAGGGGCCGCTTTAAAAACGACGCTGTTGACTCAGAGTCAAGACGTCGGAACAAGGCAGAATGACATAGTCAAGACGCCGTCAAATCGAAACGAGTTTGTAGGGGCTAGTTGTCAAAATGCCTGTCAAAGCCATCGAGATTGCCATCTCGTTAATTTATCTATGGACCTGAGCCGAGCTTCTCTTAATCACCCATGTTGTGTGTGATTTCATTTTCCCATAGGTGAAAGGGACCTACAGTTTATTGCCGGTTCCTAACGGCGAATTCCGAGAAACTTTTTATGACAATTTTACTACAGGGGGTTTTGTCAGAACCCCGCTGAGGAGAAACACCGTGAAAACACGTTCGATGACATGGCTGTGTCGGGATTCGATCTCGTGTCATCGGCGTCACAGGCCAACACACTACCCAATGCGCCACGGTGCTCTCGCAGCCACAAGCCTCGGATAAAACATCAGATTAATTTTGTCGACCCTTGCAAAAAACGAAAATTTGACAATGATCTTCGGCTCTGTACGTGGAATGTAAGGTCCTTAAAGCGGACTTAACCGCCATCCAGGAAATGCGATCGAATGGATCGGGTATAAAGCGGATGAAAAACTGCGACATCTACTACGGCGACTGCTATAGTATGAGAGGACAACGATTGTTCGGATGCGGATTTATTGTTCGAGGTGGACTAAGGCAATAAGTCCTAAGCCTTCGGCATGTAAGCGAGCGCCTCAGAACGATCCGTATCAAGGCTAAATCTTCCAACATCAGTCTGATCTGCGCCCACACCCCCACGGAGAACAAGGATGACTCCACCAAAGATGAATTCCCAAAGATGATGTCCCAGCTATGACATCAACATTTTACTAAGTGACTTCAATGCTAAGCTGGGTAAGGAAAGCATTTTTGAACGAGTCATCGGCAAAAACAGCTTACACGACACCACATCCGATAATGGACACATTTTACGAGGGGAAATCTCCTTCTAGCAAGGACGCGCTTTCCGCACCTCGTCCATACACAAGGGCGATCAATCACTGACCAGATTGATCACATCGCGATCGACGTCAGACACTCCTCCAACATTCTTGATGTTCGAACTCTCCGAGGAGCTAACATCGACCCGGACCACTATCTTGTAGAAGCCAAGATGCGGCTACGGATATCACGAACGCAGCAGAGTAGAGTAAGAATACAAAATTATGACGTCGGAAAGCTACTATCGCCAGAAACCGCTCGTGTTTTTACCGTTCGCGTCTCCCTTAAGCCCTCTATCGCCAACCCTCCACGCTGTCAATAGAATTACAGTGGAACCTTTGCAAACAAGCCCTGAAAAGCACTGCGAAGCAGTGCACTGGTGCAGCACTGGTTCGATGGCGAGTGCAGGAGAATTCACACAGCAAAGCTAAAAGAGCAGCTTGTGAACTTTACGAGTTAAAAAGAAGGGAGGAGGAGGAGCATAGGCTTCTCAGCAGAAAGAAGAGAGAGCACGAGAAGTGCGCGATTTGGGAGGTTTTACTGCAGGCGTGACGCGCGAAAATTGTATCAACAGATAAAGCGCACATGCCAAGGTTATAATGCTAGAATGGAAGCCGAAGGGAGGAGAACGGACACCTAGTAGTAGAATCGTAGTCGATGCTGAGAATATGGAAAAACCACTTCTGCAGACTGTCTAACGGCGATGTTAGTCAATATACCGCTGTCAGGCAGAATGATCCGGTTCTAATCGACGGAGACCGTCGAATAAAGCTGCTGGCGCAGACGGACTGTCTGCTGAGCCCTTCAAGGCAGCTGGGGATGACCTGGTTTTCGAGTATGCACCAGCTCATCAGTAAGATATGGTCAGAGGAAAGCATGCCCGAGGTCTCAGCATCGTATGCCCGATCCACAAAAAAGGAGACTCCTTGGAATGCGCCGACTACAGAGGAATAAGTCTCCTTAACATTGCCTACAAAATCTTCTTTGCCGTTTTGTGTGAACGCCTGAAGCCTTTTGTAAATAAGCTGATCAGTGCGGCTTCAGGCCGGGGAAGTACACCATCGACCAGATCTACACACTACTGCAGAAACTGGGAAAAAACAATGAATTCCAAGTCGACACTCACCACCTATTTGTCGACTTCAAAGGCGCATACGACGTCGTAGTTAGAGACGAGCTATACTACGCCATGTCTACCGTTGACATCCCTTCTAAACTTGTCAGACTATGCAGGATGACTTTGGAGAATGCTCGCTGCTCCATCCGAATCGGTGAACACCTGACCGATAGTTTTGACGTCAAAAAAGGATTTAGGCAAGGCGATGCGCTGTCGTGTGTCAATGAGAATGATTTTGGTGTCGCATCTGCGACATTAAACGTACGTATAAACTCATGTTAAGTTGGTTACCTTTCTCCCATATAACCCATCCAGTGCTGTTTATTGTCTCTCAACAATATTTGTTTTCTACGATAGAGTAATCACCTACCCGTACAGTCAATGGTCCCAAATACGTTTTAGTAGCTGCATACCAAGTGGTTTTTCTCACTCAAACAGTCGAGTTTGGCGTTCACTCCATCTTCATAATTCTTCCACTAAGATAAGGCTCAGCCTGGATGGTAGTTAAGGTTCTGGACAGAGGACCTTATTGTCTATCGATATTGGTAAATATTTCGTATTGACTTTGTCACCGTTTTATATTGGATATAAAGAAAACAATGGCTGGTAGGAAGAATAAACATATACCTGCTAGCAGTGAAGCTATTTGTAATATCGCGTGTCGAGTTATCTATTTTGGAGCTCTTTGTCTTCTTCTTAGTTATTTATGAAATTCAGGGTATTATTTGCCACCAATAAGAGAAAATTTCAAAACAATTTTTTGAGTAACGTCTAACGATGATGTTTGACTACCTTGCAGCAGATGTCGCTCGCAGCCGGTTGTGAGATCTGCTAAAAGTCTACAATCCAGATGTGAATGAATGGTTTGCAGCGTTTCCTCAATGTCATTCATTTTCTACTCTAACATCACTGGATTCATTGCATTTTAAGCAGCCACATCTATACTTACTTGCCTCTATTGGCCTTTGCGTTCTGCCACGTAAAATGCATTAAGGTATACGACGGAAGGCATCTAATGCACCCGACCTGCATTCCATCCTTCACTCATTTATATCCCTTCAGCTCTGTATCTGTACATAGTATATGCCCGCCTACAAGCTAATTTTCTCATTGTAAGGCGCAGCGCTAAGCTCAGGGAAACCGTTCGGATATAAGATAATTTATGAGACTACGATGGGGATACACGTATGGGTAGCCAGGGTCAGAAATGCAGATTTACTATCATATTACAACCTGGACCTGGGCAGGGTTTACCCACGGATCGGACAATGCATTTTCACGAATCTATCATCTGTAGCTTGACCGGTAACGCATTCGAATATTATTCAAATAGAATGTCATTTAAGGTATAAGACTAGTTGGTTCATCAGCGAGGGGATACACCTCCAGCCGTTGCGTCTGAAGCGGAAGTTCACTTAAAATGTTAGATGTCCCTTTCGACTAGATTGTGAAGGAAGGAAAATCCATTTGCGGTCGCAATGGAATTACTGGATACTAGATAACGTTACATGAGGCTTTTATACCTCCCTTGCGTCTTACGTCGAGAGTACCTCGGCTGAGGTGGATGAAAATAGTTGTGTTGCTTGGTTAGTGTTTTAGGGATTTGTTCTCTATTTTTATGGACGAGGAGAGAGTGCAATAGTTGCCTAAAATAATTGGATTGGATGTGGAAAGTTGATTAAGTTGATATATTAGGAGTGATGATGAGCTTGTAGTTTTCAGGTTTGCGGCTCCTTGTTTATGTACTTTAAATGAAGTAAGTTTGAGATACGGAGTTGTGGCCGGAAGATGAAATTAAAGCGAATTTCTAACTATTCTAATAATTGGTAGATACCTCTACAAACTAGAGATAGTTGCCAGAGGTCGGTATAGAAAAACCGGCCAAGTACGAGTCGGACTCGCGCACGAAGGGTTCCGTACAAGAGACGTTGTATGTTACCTCATCAGTGATCACATTAAAACGGCTAATCCGTTTGAAATGATTTTTTGCGTGATGATAGATCTTGGTTGCAGGCAGGATTTTTTGGATGAAAATCCTGTCTGTTGTATGGGAGCTCCCCTTAAATATTAATGTTGTTCTGTTTTTAGTATTTGTGGTAGCGGCAACAGAAATGCATCATCCGTGAAAATTTCAACTGTCTAGCTATCACGGTTCATGAGATACAGCCTGGTGACAGACGGACGGACGGACGGACAGCGAAGTCTTAGTAATAGGGTTCCGTTTTACCTTTGGGTACGGAACCCTAAAAACGATGTCCTCTAGGGCATCAGGTAATATACATTATACAGATAGCATACACATACCTCCACAGCCAAAGTTGGAAGGTACAAAAGCATAATGAATGCGGATTTATTTATATTTGACGACTCAACGATTAACTGGTGCTCTACTCTTGATATTGTTACGGAAATTAATTGTTCCCGAATAGGGTTCGATCATTGAATGGCTATAAATTATAACGGTTTGCCTGTTTCTTCGATACACACACTTTATTATTCCGCCTCAGATGAATTACCGACTGATCACTGAGTTACTGATACTGGATGCACTGAATGAATTCTGAATACTTCTGAGGGCAAGTGTTCCCGCTTATATAGCCCTCAATCCAATTTCTCGAATGTTCGCCGTCAGACTTTCCCCTTCAGAAGTCTCTAGAATGCTCCAGAATTGACATTCAGCAGTATACCGCTGAAAGTTGCCTAAATTTCCTTTTCAGCTGTATCAGAGCATTCCAAACTTTGACAGTGAAATTCGGACACAACCGTCACAGCTCTCCTCCTAAACTTGTTCGTCATCGAACAAGCGATTCGATCCTTCTCCGCAGTATGGCGCTAACTTCTCCAAATGGACAATCTTACATTTCGTCCATCTGTTTCCCGTCTGCTGTGTTCGCTATACCACGACGTTAAGTTTTTTGATGACCTCATATGGCCCGTCCCAGATTGATTGCAATTTGGGGCACAAGCCCTTTTTTCGTTGTGGGTTGTACAGCAATACCAATTGTCCTGTCTCGAATCCAGAAGTGTTCGCCCTTAAGTCATATCTCGCCTTAATTTTATCACGGACCAAGTTCAGTCGCTTCCGGATGAACTGATGAATATAGTTCAGCTGCTCCTTCTTTTCGGTTACGAAGTTCACCCTGCCGCTAGTTGTCGGTAGCACCACGCCGAACTTCAGATCCGATGGAAGTCGGAGATCAGTTCCGAAAATGGCTTCAGCTGGTGTTATTGCCGTTGAATTGTGCTGCGCCGATCGATACACCATTCCTTCTGATCTCCGACGACGACTTTTCATAAGTTTTCCTCCATCGTCTGGTTGAACCTTTCGACCATGCAATCAGATTGTGGGTTTAATGGTGTTGTCCGTGTCCTTGTGATGCCTAGCATGTCGCAGAGTTCTTTGAACACCGACGACTCGAAGTCCCTTCCTTGGTCTGAGTGCAGTTCCAGCAGTACTCCGTAACGCGCAACCCAGTTATTCACGAATGCATCCGAAATGGCTTGGCTTCTTGGTTCGGTATGCAAAACACCTCAGGCCATTTGCTGAAATAATCGATCACCATCAGCGCGTATATGTTTCCAGCGTTGCTCGTTGGGAATGGACCTTCAATGTTCATGGCGTTTCGTTCGAACGGTGCTCCAATATGGACTGCTACATATTTGCTCGAGTTTTCTTAAGGGGTCCCTGTGCCTTCTCACGCTGCTCACACCTGCGAATGACATTTGTGACCGATTCATGGCATCCTACCTAGTAGAAACGTCCACTGACCTCCGCTGGGTCCCTCGTGGTATTTTCGGATGACCTCGTCGACTTATCTCTTTGGAATTACAAGTAGATTGTTTACAATGTCCCCGTTTCACTTTCCCAACTGCGGTATAGGCAACCGTTCTTTAGCTTCAAACTCTGCCATTGATCCCAGTAGACTTTTAGTAGACTTTTCGATCGTTCCTGTTGATCGATGATGACTGCTAGGTCGGCATCTTTTCGCTGCCTTCTTCCGACTTTCTCGACAGTCCAGGAATCATCTAGTGTTCGCGTCTCCTCGCTGGTTTCTTTTTGGCGAATGAGACATCGAATGCTTTCTTCGCAGACGGCAGTTTCCCGCAATGTATCCCCACTGGTCCCAGATGTAGTACCTACCTGGGAATGAGCCACTCCTACTCACCGTTGTTGTTTTGGAACTATCCTGGACTTCGGAAATACGCCGCAATTTGAAAGAGAGTCTGCACATCAAAAGCGATGTTTCAAATGCAAGAGCGCGGGCAACGGGGTGCCGGGGCGTATCGGGGTGCCTTAACCCTTGGATGAAAGAATCCGTTTTCAGTTTCTTTACCACATCAATTGGAACTTCCGCTTAGGCTAAATGGGACGGCCTCTCGATGTCGGCAGCATACTGCTGGATGGTCTCGTTTCTACGCTGCTTGCGACCTTTAAGCAAGCTCCAGCTTGTGCACTTCCTACATGTGCTTACTGCCGTAGCTTCGATAAAGGGCATCTCAGATGGCTGTGTTGTTCCCTCTCTGTGTCTCCGGAATGGTCTGTAGTACATCAGCATCATCTCCATCTGAAGATCTGGCGGCCACTCGATCTTCTTCTCTCCCTTGATTCCGTTCCCCTGTTGTCTTAAATTGAAGCTTAAAGATGTTAAACGGGCTCTTCGAAGTTGGGAGCTGTGATGCTGCAGCCGGTACGATAATTCCTTGATGCTGAATAGTTTTCTCGAGTTCCAAAACCTTCTTGTCGAAGCTCGATTCTAGTGTCTCGATTCTCTCTTTGACGTCCTGGAATCGCTCGTCGACGGCCTGCTGGATTTTTCTTAAGCTTTCTCGATTGTTCCCTAGCATCTCTTCTAACGTTTTCAGTTTCTGACTCAGGGACGTGGAATTTTCCTCCAATTTTCTACTTCCGGCAACGGAATTTTCCTCCAGCTTCTGATGTATAGTCGCCTCCAGTTTCTGGCTTATGGAAGCACTCATAGCACTCATAGCCGCCAGAATTTGTTGCATATCGAACGCCTGAGTGTCGACGGCTTTTCCACTTCGAACTCATGATCCTCCCTGTCGACACCTTCTTTCTCCAGCGCTGATCGGAGTCCCTCCAGTTGGCTTTACTTTCCACTGTGGATAGTTCCCTAGCATCCATGCATGCATCGCTATAATTGAGGCACTGCGAACAACCTCTCCTATAGCCCTCGAAACGGTGCTCCACCTACTCCCCTTGAATCTCTTTGGAAAGGAAAAGGCAACGAAGTCAGTGTTTCGACTTAAGCAATCACCTCATTGGAAAAAATAGGGCACGCTGGTATTCAACGCCAAGACAGTGATTTAAGTGGAGTCAGGGAGTACTTAATCCCGATTCGGGACTTCAATATATTATACAAAACAACAATTCCCAACCGACGACAATGGGAAGGGAATAAGTTACCAATCAAAAGCACTGCACTGGAAATATACACGGACGGGTCCTTGCAAATTGGCCAATCTACCGAATCACTGTAGTGTGTGTTTTCCAAGCTGAATGGCTGTCATAGTCATCTAAATAGACAGCCAAACGGCGGTAAAAGCATTAATATCACCAATGATAAAATCAAAATTGGTCAGGCACTGCCGCAAATATTTAAACGATTTATCGAGCAGCTGAACTGTTACGTTGTGCTACGTACCTGGGCATAGTGATATACCAGGTAACTGTGAAGCAGACGGACTAGCCAAAAGGACACCACATTGGAGACTTCGACTGTTAAAGGGGATGTCCATCCACCAATGGAAACGCTAAAATATAAAATCTCGGAACAGGCACTGCAACATGTAACTAGGCGAGACAAACCTGGCCCAAGTACTATCAACGTAGAAGCACAAGCCAAGCCTGCTAAAAATACGCAGCCAATGTATAAGCAACCTAATTGGAGTCCTAACAGGACGCCTTAGGGAAACATGCTCCTGGATTAGGACTGTCATATAATGACTATTGGGGTAGGTGTCTTAATAAGGAAGAGGAAGAATCTCCATCTCATCTCCTATGCAATTGTCCTGTTCTAGTCTCCTTGATGAGGAGTGTAGAAGGATTCATGCAGAAAAGCAGGAGGCATACAAAGCCTCACTACACAAAAAATAAAAGCGGCTCGTGAGCTCTACGAGCTTTAAAGAAGGGAAGAACAAAAGCTTCTCAAGGGAAAAAAGAAAGAGCACGAGAAGCGGGCGATTGAAAACTTGGAGAGGTGCTATTGCAGGCACGATGTTCGAAGATTTTATCAGCGGATATAACGAATGTCTCAAGGCTATAAAACCCGAACGGAGGCCTGTAAGGATGAGAACGGACACCTAGTAGTAGAATTGCAGTCGATGCTGAGAATTTGGAAAAACCACTTCTGCAGACTGTATAACGGCGATGACAGCCAACATACCGCCGTCAGGCAGAATGATCCATTTTTTAACGGCGAAGATCGCAGAGAATTCCATCTCCCTGACCTCGACGAAGTTGAGATTACCATGTCGAAACTCAAGTCGAATAAAGCTGCTGGCGCAGATGGACTGTCTGCTGAGCTTTTCAAAGCGGCTGGGGGTGAGCTGGTTAGGAGCATGCACCGGCTCATCTGAAGAATATGGTCAGAGGAAAGCATGCCCGAGGATCAGCATTGTTTGCCCGATCCACAAAAAAGGAGACCCCTTGGACTGCGCAACTATAGAGGAATAAGTCTCCTTAACATCGCCTACAAAATCTTCTCTGCCGTTTTGTATGAACGCCTGAAGCCTTTTGTAAATAAGCTGATAGGTCCTTATCAGTGCGGCTTCAGGCCGGGGAAGTACTCCATCGACCAGATCTTCACACTACAGCAGAACCTGGAAAAAAACAATGAATTCCAGGTCGACACTCACCACCTATTTGTCGACTTCAAAGGCGCATACGACATCGTTATTAGAGACGAGCTATACAGCGATATGTCTACCTTTGACATACCTGCTAAACTCGTCAGACTATGCAGGATGACTTTGGAGAATGCTCGCTGCTCCATCCGATTCGGTGAACACCATACCGATAGTTTTAATGTCAAAGAAGGATTTAGTCAGGGCGATGCGCTGTCGAGTGATTTCTTCAACGTCATATTAGAAATGATTGTGCAAAAATCACTGGCCAATATAAGAGGCACAATCTATTTCAAATCCTCGCAACTCCTTGCATACGCCGACGATATTGACATAATAGGTAGATCACAGCGAGATGTCAATGATGCGTTTGCGGGTATTAGGATGGAGGCGGCGAAAATTGGTTTGGCGGTAAACGGTGGCAAAACTAAACATATGCTGTCACCAAAAAAGGACGCTCACCATCGACGTCTTAGCCAGAACGTTTGTATTTTCAGAAATAAGTTTGAGGTAGTTGAGGACTTCATATACCTTGGACCTGGAACAACGACATCAACGACACCGAAATTAAATGCAGAATCTCTGTTGCCAATCGCTGTTTCTTTGGGCTCAGGAGGCAATTGAGTAATAGAGCCCTCTCCCGAACGACAAAGTTGACTCTATATAAGACCCTTATCATGCCGGTCCTGTTGTACGGCACAGAAGCATGGACATTATCAAAAGCGGATGAGGAGGCCCTTGGCCGTTTCGAGAGAAAGATTTTGCGCGTGATTTTCAGGCCTATAAACGCAGACAGGGGATGGAAGAAAAGACTCATCCACGAACTAACCGGGCTGTACAGCGACATGAGTCTAGTCAGGCGTCTATGGATTCAACGCCTATGATGGCTGAGCCATGTAGAACGAATGGACACCACAGCTCCAGCCCGGAGAGTCTTTGAATCCAACCCCGAGGGGTGAAGAAGCAGAGGACGGCCGCACTTAAGATGGCGCACACAGGTGGAAGGGGACCTCAGCCAACTGGGTGTGCGGCAATGGAAAAGGCTAGCAGAAGATCATGCTAGTTGGAGGGGCATGTTGGTTGAGGCCCAGGTTCACCCCGAACCATAGCGCCCGTTAAGAAGAAGTACAAATAAATGGGAAGGGTGAAATTGCCATTGAAGAGGATTACGCTTAGTCTGCCCAGTTCAACGCAATAACTTTTAGTCGGCTCTCTATTTCTTCTGCTGCTGATATCCATTCCGTGATCCCATACCCATGCATGCCCATTAACAATATCCGACTTACAATAAGTGGCAAACTTGTTGGCTTAATATTTCTTTGATTTTTTTTATGACTGTATACGTTTCCACCTTTTTTCATCGTAATTCAAAGAATGGCTTATCTTAGGAATACACAGGCACTATTTTCCAATCCACCGAGTTCGTCTCTGTTGCTAAAAATATTGAGAAAATGAATTCCGACCAATGGCTCTTCAGCGAGCTCTAGTACCACAATATGTATGCTTGTCCTTGTCCTTGTCCTAATTGGCTCTCCAATAAAAATGAGGAAAGCAAGCAATTTTAAATCCATTTGTACGTTATTAAAGCATTTCCAGGCACTTATTCGAGGACTACGAGTATCATTACTTTGCTCCTGACGACGCGTACATATTATTGCTGACCTTCTATTCATTCCGGTAACAAAGTTCGCCTTTCACTTGGTCCCATAATATTATCGCATATTTCTCTCACGTAATTGCCACTTTGGAATAGTGCAAGAGCACGAGGATACCCTCCCTTCAATGTAAAATAAATTGCACATAGATCCAGATACACTTCATAGTTTTAACAATTCATTGCATCGAACTGACTTCCCTGAGATATGTGCATATGTATCTATGTCGAATACAACTTGCATTCAGAATACCTGTCTTCCTGTCTTCCTGTCTTCAACTGTCCATGAAATCTCAAGTGTTGCCCAAGTAAGGTTCATACTCAGCCGCAGTATGTATCTACGTAGTATGTATGCTATTTCAGTCCTCTAGGTTCTAGGAATTGACTGTAGTTTCTTTCATCTGCAGTAACGCGAGTAATGTATTTCTTATCGAATTGTGGCAAAAAATATAAAGTTTACCTTTTGCTTTCAAACTT
Source organism: Eumerus sabulonum (assembly GCA_951905685.1). NCBI lineage: Eukaryota > Metazoa > Arthropoda > Insecta > Diptera > Syrphidae > Eumerus > Eumerus sabulonum. Next base: position 196,403,191 of record OX645060.1, read on the forward strand.
ACTTTAAGTAGTTCGTTTGAATAGAATCCGGTCCAAGTTCCAACTGAGCATGTTTTGCTTATTTTCTTGCTTACTTTAGATGCTATGTATAAAAAATAAACTTCCAACTGAGTGAGATTGAATGAGTAGCTAGACCATCTGCCACATCCATCCGTTCGCGAGGAACTTATTCAATAGTAGTTACTGTTCCTGTGGAAAAGTTCTCAATTAGAGATTGATTTTCTCATCCATGTCCACGGATATGGATTGTGATAAGAGAACAATAGTTGAAACTGATGAGATAATGTAAATGAGCAGACACTGGGCGAAGGGCACGAGAAAACGGAAAGAAATCGTTCGAGTAAGGTTTCCGTCTTTTAATAGTTTTTCATCTTTCATTGATGTGGCAATGGGAGGCGAAGCGAAGCAGTGAAATCGTTAAGTTTTCAAGGATACGGATAAGAAGCACGAACGAAGAGGAATTTTCTATTCAATCGTATCCTATGTTCCTTGTTGGTCTAAGTAATATGAAAATGAGTAATCAAAGATGTATGAGTCAGCGAAATGGAATGTGGAATCTAAAAGGCTGACAGCGTTATTGACTGACTTTATACTTAGTCAGATTTATGACATGAATAGTTGATGTAAACATATATGTACATACATATGAATAAAGTTTGGTTCCATAAAATGTTTCGTGATTCGTCGAAATCAATCTTTTAAAAACACCATTCAAGATATTGATTCGCATTATCAATTTTAAGCCAAGAATCACTTGGCGTAGTAGAAGTGACGAAATCTGACTGACCTTGTCTTATCTGTCTAACGACAGCTCATGAATGTTTTTTTCCGCAGAATGTTCATGACTAAGATTATGCTGGAGAACCAACGCTTTGTTGATACAGGAAGGAGAACGAAGTAAACGTATACTTACTTACTTATCAGGCCAGCGATCCATGGAGGATCTGAGCCTGAGCTATAGCTGCCTTCCATCCTTGACGGTCTCCGGCACGCTGCATCCAGTTGTCAAGACCAAGATGTCTTACATCCGCGATTACTTGGTCTTTATACCGGAGGTTCGGTCTTTCTCTTCGTCTCGAACCAGGAGGCTCGGAGTCGAAGACCCTCTTAGCTGGAGCGTTGATGTCCATGCGCTCGATGTGGCCGAGCCAGTATAGTCGACGGATCCTTGCCTTCCGGACTACATCCACATCTTGGTACAGCTCGTAGAGTTCGCGGTTGTGTCCTCTTCTCCATTCACCTTCTTCACAGACAGGACCAGATATCCGGAGCAGAATTTTTCTTTCAAAAGAACCCAAAATCAGCTCCGCTGTCCTGCTTATCGTCCAGCTTTCGGCTCCGTACAGCAAGACTGGCAGCATGAGCGTTTTGTAAAACATGACTTTTGTCTTTCGAGTGAGGAGTTTTGACCCCAGTTGTTTGGACAAGCCGAAGTAGCAGCGGTTGCCAAGGGCGATTCTATGCCGGATCTCCACTGTGGTGTCATTTGTGGAATTTACGTTTGCCCCGGGGTAGACAAACTCCTTAACTACCTCGAAATTGTAGCTGTCAATTGTTATGCTTTGTCCCAGGTGGTGAGCGACGGATTGGTTTTTGCTTGACAGCATGTATTTCGTTTTTCCTCATGGACCTTAAGACCAACTCGTTTCGCCTGTTCTTCAATCGCCGTGAATGCTTCCACAATGCCACGGCGAGAACACGCGATGATGTCGATATCATCCGCGTATCCTAGCAGCTGGATGGACTTGTAAAAGACAGTGCCTTCCCTGTTGACGCCTGCCCGTCGCACTATCTGCTCCAGCACCAGGTTGAAGAAGTCACATGACAGCGCATCTCCTTGCCGAAATCCGGTGCATGTTTCGAATGGTTCCGAGGTCCTAGAACCGAGTTGCACGGTGCATCGCGTGTTTTTTAGCGTGGCGCGACACAAATGGATCAGTTTTACCGGGATCCCGAATTCGGCCATCGCACCAAACAGTTCTTCACGATGAATGCTGTCGTATGTGGCTTTGAAATCGATGAAAAGATGGTGTGTATCGATTCGAAACTCGTTGGTCTTTTCCAGGATTTGTCGAAGTGTGAACATTTGGTCTATAGTCGATTTGCCGGGCCGGAATCCGCACTGGTAGCTGCCGATTAGTGCGGTGCAAAATGGTTTTAGACGTTCACACAATACGCTGGACAGGATCTTGTATGCGACATTGAGCAGGGATATACCTCTATAGTTCTTGCAAGAGGTAGGATCGCCTTTTTTGTGGATAGGACAAATAGAGATGGTGTTCCAGTCGTCGGGCATGCCTTCATCTTCCCAAATTCTGCGGATGATTTGGTGCATGCTCCCTACCAGAACATCGCCGCCAGCCTTGAAGGGCTCTGATGGCAAGCCCTCTGAGCCTGCGGCCTTGTTATTCTTTAGCTTCTGAATAGCTTCTTCGACTTCTTCGATGCTGGTTGGGAGGACTACTTCAGCGGCTGGAGTTGGGATTTCCTCGGTCCCTACCACTCTCTCTTGATCATGCTCGTTAAGCAGCTGCTGAAAATGCTGCTTAGGTACATCCACTATTCCTTGCGAGTCGGTGACCAGATTACCCTCACAGTTTCGAAGAGTCTGGGTGCCCTTTTTGAAGCCTCCTGCAAGTCCCTTGGCTGTCTTGTAAAAGGCTCGTGTTTTATGCTTATCCCTAGACTCCTCGATATCCTTGAGCTGGGAGGCTGCGAAGATCCTTTTCTTTTGTCGCAGTAGTTTTTAGGGTTCCGTACCCAAAGGTAAAACGGAACCCTATTACTAAGACTTCGCTGTCCGTCCGTCCGTCCGTCCGTCCGTCTGTCACCAGGCTGTATCTCATGAACCGTGATAGTTAGACAGTTGAAATTTTCACAGATGATGTATTCCTGTTGCCGCTACCACGACAAATACTAAAAACAGAACAAAATTAATTATACATATACATAATTACAAGCAACCAATAATAAATTGTTTCGAAAGGTTTTCGTTGTCATCTTTCGGTCAGTTCCCATTTGTGAACGGCTCGTAGTCATCCATTTTGGGAAACCGAATTCAGAGAAAGCGGATAGCCCGAGGGTCAGTCGATCACTGATAGCTGTGCAAGTGAGACGTGTTTCGACTTAGTGCAGTGTTTAGTAGTGAATAAACAGTTTAAGTGCGCGGTTTGGCGAGTCAGTCGTGAAATCGTTAGTAGCACGACGGTAGAGTGCACGGTCGGAAACCCAAAGACCGGCAGTTCGGTTCCCGGTTGGGAAAGCAAATTTTTCGCTTTTTTTTCCTTCTGTTGCTTCCAAAGTAATTGGAAGTAACAGAGGAAATGTCAGGCGACGGGCAGAAACCCGTATATCGTACGGCGTCAGAATCGGATGATTCCACCAAATCATCCGATTTCGCTACACCGAGCGCTGTGGTAAAGCGCAGGAGGAGGTTAAACCCCACTCCTAGCCTGGTGAAGCGCCCCTCCCTTTCCACTTCGGCAGAGAAGCTGCGGGCCGATGCGAGGGAAGGGGCGCCATCAACTTCTAAAGCCGCTCTGCAGCAGCTTCAACAACAACAACAATTAAATGTCCCCGAGGAGGCGGACTTTGCCTACCTCTCTGAGGGTAGGGAGGGTCGCTACACGGGGGAAAATAATTCCTTCGCTCTCCTATCTGCCTCGGAGACGGAGGAAGAAAGACAGGAAGACGAGCTCCAGACCGAGGAGAAAATCCTCCAGGAGAAGCTCCAAGCCGTGAGGGACAAACTGTCCGAAATCCGGCAGCAAAAGGAGGCTGAGAAGCAGCGTAAGCTGCAACAGCAACAACAACAAAAGCAGCCGCAGGCAAAGCAGCTGCGAAAACAAGAATCGCAGCGGGAGCAGCAACAGCAGCCCCAGCAGCAGAAACAACAACAAAAAAAGCCGCAGCCGAAGAAGCAGCAGCAACAACAACAATCGCAGCGGGAGCAGCAACAGCAGCCCCAGCAGCAGAGACAACAACAAAATCAGCCGCAGCCCATGAAGCAGCAGCAACAACAACAACTGCAGAGAGAGCAGCAACAACAGCAGCCCCAGCAGCAGAGACAGCCAACGAGCCAGCAACAGCCGCAGCCAACGAGCCAGCAGCAACAACAACAAATACAGCAGCAAGAACAGCAGCAGCAACAACAACAACAAAAACAAAAGAGGAAGCGAAGCCGCCGCTCCAAGAAGAAGGAGAAGGTGCCGCCCATCTATGCACATACTCTAGCTGTCAGACAGACAGTGGATTTGTGCAAAAGCCAGATAGGTGAGCAAAATTACATTTTAGATTGTATCGGAGGACGCTATGTTTTCCAGTGTAAGACACTGGAAATATATAAGAGAATGCGTTCTTTATTAAAAGATTCCACGACGGAGTATTATACGTTTACTCCGAAAGCCGAGAGGTTGCAGACAATGCTCCTCAAAGGCCTGGAGTCGATCACAGACCCCGAGGAATTGCTCTCTGAGCTCAAAAAGTTCGAGAGCGATGACCTCAAGTTCGTGGGGGCTAAGCCGTTTACCACAGTTGCGGCCAAACGGGAGAAGCGTCAACTGCACTTCTTCTTGGTCCAGCTGACACCCGACAGCCGTCTGGAGTGTCTAAAGAAAATAAAAGTCTTAGACACCCAGAGAGTGCGATGGGAGAAATTAGATAGGCGTGGAAACATGATACAATGTATCCGCTGCCAAAGGTTCGGGCACGCCGCGTCGAACTGCGAAATGCAGCATCGATGCGTCAAGTGCGCACAGGACCACAGGTACGACGAGTGCGACCGGGGCACAGGTCTCGAAAGAGATCAACTTTTATGCGCACTATGTGAGAACAACGGGCACCCTGCAAATTATCGGGGCTGTCCCAAGTTCCAGTACATTAAGCAAATAAGAGAAGCTCGACAGAACGTCGAGAAGATACCTCCCGTTTTATGTATTATGAAAAAGTGCGTCTGAATGGCTTTGTGCCTCCGGAAGCATTTCTTTACTTCGATAACTGTGGGCTGATCCAGGATAGATTGGCGGTACCGCTAATCTTCCATGTGGCCCGTAATTCTGTGGAGCGGCGGCTCCTCTACGAACCTGACGTCGTGCTCTGTGAGCCCGAGCGCCTCAGGTTCAGTAGAACGGTTTCTCGCCGAGATAGAGATGACGTTGTCCGACAGCATCAACGCTTTTGGTGGCTAACGGACTCCGTCGTGGAATCAATTAATACAGCCTCTTCAAGGCAGGTTCGCCGAACGCCATTGGCGGACTCCGATAGGGTAGGGTAGGCTAGGATAGGCTAGGGTAGGTTAAGGTAGGGCATAAGGTAATATAAGTGTTGGGCAATTTTATAAAAAAAAAAAAAAAAAAAAAAAAAAAAAAAAAAAAAAAAAAAAAAAAAAAAATCGTAAAAATGAAAATAGAAAAAAAAGATGTATATACATGATTAAGATGGAATTAGTTAGATTTTTAGTTAGATTTAAGTTTTATTTATTAACCCCTTAAAACCCAATATTACGCTAAGTTTTTCTTAATTTTCTTAGCATACAATTAATAAAAGTTCATAATTTTTCTGTTAATATTAAGTTGTCGAAAGACATAGTATAAGTTGTATATTGTTTGTTTTAGAGTGCCCGCTTAGGGTCAGTAAGACATTAATGTTAGTTATAATCTAAGCTAGTTTTACTCATTTTGTCTAGCATGTAAGATAATTATAAGATTTTTCTTAAATAAAATGAATTTAAAATGCAAAAAAAAAAAAAAAAAATAGCCCGAGGGTACGATCAGCACTTGACACGCGAACGAGTGGAGTTCAGCCCGCAGAAGGTCAGAATTTACTCTTTTTTTTTTGTGTTCCTAGTAGCACATGAGGGAGAGTGGGCAAAGAACTCGGAGAGAAATCTTCGGCGAAGTACTCGGAGAGTGATCTTCGGGGAAGAACTCCGGTACGGTTTTAAGCAGTTCCCGGTACGCGGCCGTACCGTATGTCCTATTGCCTACGTTGGTCGCGGATATCACGTTCGTTGTATAAGGTATTGAAACCACAAATTTGCGTGTCGTGATTGGTGATGCGGGCTAAGTAGTTGGTCAGAGGAGTTTCGCTACCACTGTTCGAATACTCATGCTGCGGTTTATTTACTTTTTTGGACAGTGAATTCCCTTTTTTTTTTATTTATTTCGACTTTTTTTTATTGACATGCGGTGTAGGGTAGTTTTAACGAATAATTGTAAACCTAGATTAAGTTAGGTTAAGGAAATTAAATTTGTGACATATTGAATTGGAAACGATTACGGTGTTTTTTTTTTCTTTTGCGTGGGATATTTCGCGAGTCTCGTATCAAATGCGCGATTCTTGCTGCGGGTAAGTCGGCGTGAGGGCAATCGCGTGGCGCCATTGCTCACGACCAGTCCTCGCAGCTGGCCTAGCATCCCTTTCGCACGACGTCGCGGCAGGTGGAGAGGAGCAAGTGAGCAAGAGGAGCAAGCGATCTTGCACACATACGAACCGATACGTACATACGTGCATACGCATCATATACGTGCATACACTCACACATCTCTACGCTATTTATAAGTATACATACATACATACATAGATATGTAGGTACATTACGAAGTAGAGTTGGGTAGTTCCGGACATGTATAGTTCACGGAACTATGTCCTCTCTCGGACACATGTCCTCTCGCTCCGCAAATTGAACGAAAAGAGTTCCATAGTTCCATTCAACCCTTATTCATCAATCACATATGTACAAAACGAAAAAAAAAACATAAATGCAACGAACATGCTTCTCATACGGTATGACTTATACCCTGTGGTTTTTAAGAAACCCAAAAGTATGGAGATGTGGCGATAAAGCTCGAACAGTGGGTGTACACTGTACAGCACACTTGAACTGAAATGAAGAAAAGAAATGAAAGAATATAATGCCCGCACTGCATTTCGTGAACGAATGTCATACATGTGTATGTATGCATTCAGGTCCGGACATGGACATGGTTTGCTAGTTCCATATCGGTGCGATAATACATTTAGTTCCGGACATGGACATGTTTTTGCTAGTTCCATATCGGTGCGAGTATACATTTAGTATTTTAAAACGGGTAGAGATTGCAGTGCATACTGAGATGGAATAATTATCTTATAACCCCATTTAGATAATGTTTCAAATATATTGAATGGTCTTTCCAACAAAGTTGTTGGTCCAATGTAACACCTAAATATTTAAAACTGTCCACGTGTTCAATCAAGAAGCAATTTTCAAACATTCTTGGTTGTTGAATACTATATCTTCAAGAACAAATCGATTACACAATGGTGCATGATAATATAAGGGAAGGTCTCTGAAAACTCTACCATTGATATTAAATATCATGTACTTCGTTTTGTTGCTAATTATTAGTTTATGATAATTAAACCATCTCCTTAACATATCTAGGTCATAGTTAACATCTGCAAAACTATCAATTAAGTTAGTGTTTGAGTGGAAAAGAGATGTTTCATCAGCAAAGGCAGTTATTTTGCCTTTAAAAGGTTGTAAGAAAAACGAATTAACATAAATTAGAAAAAGGATTGGGCCCAATACTGTTCCTTGGGGAACACCCATATTTAAGAAGTCTATAGAACTGTAAACATTCCTGATTTTCACAACTTGATAACGGTTGAATAAATAAGAAGAAAACCATTTATAAATGGAGCCTCTGAAACCCGCTTTGTAAAGTTTATCGAGTAGCAAAGTATGATTAACCATACCAAAGACCTTACTGATATCAACAAATAATGTTGATGGTGTTTGAGAAGTGTTTAGACTATTATATATTTCACCAGTTAATTTCAATAAAGCAGTTTCAGTCGATTTGCCACGTCTAAACCCAAATTGGCAATCACTCAAAAAATGAGTTTTTTCTAAAAATTACAACATTCTAGATTTTAACTATGCGAAAAGTGAGATTAAAATGTCACTGATTATGTATTTCTGTTGCTGCTTTAACAACAAATACTTAGACAGAATATAATAAATATATGTATATGTAAATGGGGCTCCCATACAACAGACATGCTTTTTTTGGAGTTTTTATACATAATAGTACGGAACCCTTCGTGCGCGAGTCCGACTCGCACTTGGCCGGTTTTTTCTCCTCCCTTCTTCTGGCTCGGTACTCTTCTTGCGCTGCCCTGGTTTTCCTCTGCAGCGCCTTCTGGTACGCCTCGTCGGTTGCTGCCTTTTTCTGCTCACACTCGCCATCATACCACGGGTTTCTTGTCGGGGTGGTAGGTATCCTAAGGTGGTTTCGGCTACTTCCTGAATGGCTGAGCGGCAATGCAGCCACATATTATTGGCATTTGTGTTCGACGTAGGCATACCGTAGAGTCTTTCGCTCAGGTGCTCCCTGTAGACTCTGGCAACCTCCGGTGTGCTCAGGCGCCCAATATCGAACCTCCTCCTGATGGGCTGGTGCAGCTTTCTGATATTGGACAGTCGAGCTCTGAATCTTGCTGCTACGAGGAAGTGGTCAGAGTCGACATTTGCCCCTCTGAATGTTCGCACATCCAGGATGTTTGACGAGTGCCTTGCGTCAATGAGCACATGGTCGATTTGGTTGGCGGTTCAACCGTCCGGAGATCGCCAGGTTGCTGTGTGGATTCGCTTGCGTGGGAATCTTTTGCTACTTATCACCGCATTACGAGCTGTCGCAAAGTCAGCGAGTCGGAAGCCGTTATCTGTTGTTGTATCGTGGAGGCTGTGTTTTCCGATCACTCCACCAAGAGTGTTCTCCTTACCGATTTTGGCGTTGAAGTCCCTGAGCACGATTTTTACATCGTACTCCGGAAAAGCTCCGTAGGCGTTGTCCAGGAGGTCTTAGAAGTCCTCCTTGATAGGGTCTTCAGCCTCGACGGTAGGGGCGTGTGCACATATAAGAATTATAAAATCTGCCTCTGATGCGGATCACAGCCAGGCGATCACTTATAGGTTTAAAGTCGATGACCTTCGACCTTAACCGCTTTCCCACGACAAATCCGCATCCCAGTAAGTGCAACCTTTTGTGACAGCTGTAATAAATGTCGCAATTTTTCTTCCTAATCATACCGTTTCCTATCCAGCGTATTTCCTGGACCGCAGTAATATCCGCCTTGTACTGCGTGAGGATTCCTTCTAGTTTATGAGCAGCTCCGGGAGTGTACAGGATTCTGACATTCCAGGAGCATACTCGCAAATCGTGTTCCGTTTTCGTGCGTTGTCGTCGTCGAGTATCCGTCCGTGTATCCGAGGCATCTGGCTCATTCATAACGTGGGCGGATTGTTAGCCCGCCGCTCAACCGCCATTCTGGTCGGGGTTTTGTCGCTGCATACGTTTGTTCACCTCCCAACGGTTGTTGAAGAGGCTATCCAGCGGGCGCCGTGAGGAGGCCGTATGTCAATTCAATCCGGGCCCTTAAACGGGGATCGTTGTTGGCATCTCGCCAGGTTGAGAGCGATCAACAACTTTACCCTGTATGTCCGAGCCCATGCCTGCCAAAGTAAATGTATACGGACTCCAAAACGAGTCATTAGAAGGGCAGGGAGACCTGGGCGAATTCGGTGGGTCTCTAAAATGATGAATACAAAATAGACCAGAAATATGTGGCGGTACCTTAATCCAAGCCTTAGGCTTCTTATTCTTTTTGACATCCATATCTAGTAGTACCAAAAACTGTATAGAGACAGCAATTATTTGCTCAGCTTCCGCTACATTTCGGAGTGAAAGCTGGCCTCAAACAAAAAGCCTTTGCAGCGGGCACGATCTTTAGTTAGCTGTTTCCAGTGCCGAACGCCTAGTTGGTTAAGGTGCCTTTTCCCTTAGATGCGGCCGCTGTCTGTTACGTCGCTCCTCGTGCTTGGAGCCGACGGCTCTTCGGTTGGATTTTTTGATAGAATCCAAACCTCTATGCCATATAGGAGGAACAGGATAATTAGGAATTTGTGAGGGGTTGCCTTGGTTTTCCGAGAGGTGAGTCTACTTCTGAATTGCCTCTTGAGGTCCAAGAAACAGCGGTTGGCAAGAGTTATTCTGCGTTTAATCTCGCGCTGTCATTACCCAATGTCGTTACTGCATCAAAGTAGACAAAATCCTCTACCACTCCACAGTTATAGCTACCAATTATGACCATCGGACCAAACGTTGGTGTTTTGCGTCTTTCTTTGATATCGCATATATGTAAGAGGCGTGGCAATTAAGTTCTGGGAATTTGTGGTCGGGGTGACCGTGGTGCAGTAGCAAACATCACCGCCTATTGAGCTGAAGGTTTGTAGCTCAAAATCGTTCCATAGCCCAGAAAAAATAATTCCTACACTTACTTACTTACATAGATTGCGCTACAGTTCGGGGTGAACCAAAGCCACAACCAACAGACCTCTCCAGCCGGCACGATTTTTGGCCAGCTGCTTCCAGTCTTGACTACTTCAAAAATATAGCTGCCGAGGGTGACGTTTTGACCAAGACGTCGGTGTTGCGCGTCTTTCTCTGATGACAGCATACATTTGGTCTTGTCCCCATTTACCCTTAGACTCACTTTAACCGTTTCTGCTTCAATGCTTGCAAACGCCCCATTGACGTTTCGCTTTGTCCGTCCAATAACGTCAATGTCATCTGCGTAGGCAAGCCATTGTGTAGACTTGAAGTAGACCCATGAATTTCAGGTCGACACGCATCATCTTTTTGTCAACTTTAAAGCCGCATGTGACAGTGTTTATAGAGAGTAGTTACTCAGAGCCATGTCAGGTTTTAACATTCCTGTCGAACCATGACTTTCGATGTTAAAAAGGGTTTTAGACAGGGTGACGCACTGTCATGTGATTTGTTTAACATCTTACATGAAAAGATCGTGCGGGACTCTGCGGCCAATATAAGAGGTACGATCTACTTCAAAACAATTCCTATACGGAAAAAAAATCATGCAACACAGCTGTTGTGAATAAGAAGTGATCAAATATACTGATGAAGGCATAACACTCACAGTACATGGTCATTTTAAATTCATACTCGCTGTGTGCAATTCCTACATGACACCATAAGTGTGTGGAAAAGTTGCTGAGAACTACAACCAACGTGAAAATTCGGTCGGTTCCTCTCCTCCTATCTAGGACAACCACGCATGGAGAGTAGTGAACGAACATCTACGACGAAAACCAATGCACTCTGTTCAGGTTATATAAACTCTTGAACTTGCGCAAACTTTAAAAAAAAAATAAAAAAACCAAAAACCAACAAATTGTGCACAGCAATTAGAGCTATTCCCATTCTCTATATGGACGATTTTACGAAAAGAGCTTGGCTTAAAAGCTTATAAGATCCAGCTTGTACAAGAGTTGAAACAGCGTAACCATTACACTGAAAATGCTAGTGTGTTAAACAAAACGCAGAAGTGTGTGACATTTCCATAAGTGTATTTATGTACATGTGACATTTACATACTTACTTAGATGGCGCTACAGGGTGGATTCGAAGACTCTTCGGGTCGGAGCTGTATTTTCCATGCGCTCTACATGGCCCAGCCACCGTAGACGCTGTATCCGTAGACGTCGTACCAGGCCGATGTCGCTATGCAACCCGTAGAGTTCTTTGTTATATCTTCTCCTCCATACACCGTTTGAACAAACGGGACCGTAGATAGTGCGCAGAATTTTCCTCTCGAAACGACCAAGGGCATCTTCATCCGCTTTTGTTAAGGTCCAAGCCTCTGCGCCGTAAAGGAGGACTGGGATGATAAAGGTTTTATATAGTGTCACCTTGGTTTTCCGAGAGAGGGCCCTACTTCTCAATTGCCTCTTGAGCTCAAAGAAACAGCGGTTGGCAAGAGTGATTCTGCGTTCTTTCTCAGTGCTGGTGGTGTTGTCGCTGGTCATCAGTGAGCCATGGTAGACGAATTCCTTGACCACTTCCAAGTTATATCAGCCCATGGTGCCGTTCTAGCCAATAAGTCGGTGTTGTCCGTCTCTTTTAGATGAAAGCAGATATTTGGTTTCACCCTCATTAACCTTGAGACCCATCTTGGCCGCTTCTACCTCAATGCTTACAAAGGCCTCATTGACGTCTCGCTGTGTCCGTCCAATAAAGTCAATGTCGTCGGCGTACGCAAGCAATTGCGTAGACTTGAAATAAATCGTACCTCTTGTGTTGGCCGGTGACTCTTGCACGATCTTTTCAAGCACGATGTTGAAAAAGTTGCATGACAGCGCGTCACCTTGCCTAAATCCTTTTGTAACATCAGGTCTCGGTTTGCTCATTACCGACCTTAATGAGCAGCGAGAATTCTCCATTGTCATCCTGCACAGTCGGACGAGTTTGGCAGGCATGTTAAAACTAGACATGGCTTTGTACAGCTCGTCTCTATATACGCTGTCATACGCGGCCTTCAAATCGACGAAGAGGTGGTGAGTGCCGATTCGGTATTCCTGAGTCTTCTCCAAGATCTGGCGTAGCGTAAATATTTTGACTTCGTCTACGTCGGGTGGACTGAATTCTGTTACATCGTCGTCCATTACGAATACCTCGTTCTGCCTGACAGTGGTATCTTGTCTATCATTGACGTTATACAGTCTGCAGAAGTGGTCTTTCCATATCTTCAGCATCGACTGCGACTCTACTACTAGTTCTCTATTCTCATCTCTGCAGGCCGCCGCTCTGGCTTTGTAGCCATGGCATGTTCGTTTTACCTTATTGTGAAACTTACGGGCGTCATTCCTGCGGAAGCATCTCTCCATCTCCTCGATCTCACGCTTTCCGTGCTCTCTCTTCTTTCTTCTGAAAAGCGTGTGTTCCTCTCTTCTCTTCTGCTCATAGATTGACATTTATATAAGTGTATTTAATACACTTTAAGATTAAGTGTATCAGTAAACACGGTTGATCTTTGAAATTCAGACACTTATTCGTGTTAAAACTATAACAAGTTCTATGGCGTGTTATAAATAAAAACTCTAATGACACCGTAGGTGTGTTGTAGCGACACACTTATTAATGATTAACAAACTTTGTACATACATATGTACATATTAAAGTGCTTGAACGAATTACTACGGGCTATAACCAACGCGGAATTTGGTCGGCTCTCGTCCTATCTAGGGGACAACCACCCCTGGCAGTTAACGAACATCAACGACCCAAACCACTGTACTCCGTTCAGGCTATATGTATATTGTTACGAAATTTAATCCCACACCAAATAGGGTTCACACCCCTGGATTGCGATAAACTACAATTGTATTGTTATCCGAGTTAAAACACACACACTTTTCTTGTTTCACCACAGATCAATTATCTGTGCAGCTTCACCACTTTTCTTTATTATCCAAAACCGATTGAACACTTTAAACCTTATTACACACACAAACCTTTATTGAGAGCTTTTATTTTCACACTGTTTGATCACACTGACTTGTCACACACTGTTCAATTCCACAAACTGTGGAATTTCGAATTTCGCTGTCGAAGTTCGAAAGCTCTCTTGAAGCGGAGATAGCAATGATGTCAACTGTCAACGGCGTAATGCTAATTGTCAGAGCATTCTAGAGATTTCCGAAGGGGAACTTCCAACGGCGAACATTCGAGAAGGTGCACCGAGAGCTATATAAGCGCGAACACTCGCCCTCGACATTCATTCAGTTTGTGGTATTGAACAGCGTGTGACAAGTCAGCTCTCAATAAAGGTTTGTTTGTGTAATAAAGTCTAAGGTGGATAGTATTGGATAATAAAGAAAAGCCAAAAACAGTGCGTACACCCGAGAATATTGCTGCTGCGGCAGAAAGTGTGCGTGAAGCGCCATCAACATCAATTCACCGTCGTTCTCAACAATTGAACATTTCGGAGACATCATTGAGACGAATTTTGCATAAAGACCTTTGTATGACGCCATGCAAAGTCCAATTGGTTCTGCAGTTGAAGCCAACTGACCGTCCAATGCGTTTTCGCTTCGCTAAGTGGGCCTGCGATCGACTTACAGAAGATGCCGATTTTGCCAAAAAAAATCGTCTTTTCAGATGAAGCTCATTTTGATCTTGGCGGGTATGTAAACAAGTAAAATTGTCGCATTTGGGGTACAGAAAACCCGCACGCATACATTGAAAAGCCGGTGCACCCAAAACGAGCCACTGTTTGGTGCGGATTTTGGTCCAGAGGCATAATTGGGCCATTTTTCTTCGAAAATGAGCAGGGAGTGGCCGTTACAGTCAATGGTGATCGTTATCGGGCCATGTTGAACGAATTTTTGTTCACAAAAATTGAAGAGGAGGATATTGGCAACATTTGGTTTCAACGGGCGGCGCTACGTGCCAGTGCCACACAGCCGAAGCTACACTCGATGTTTTGTGCCCTGTTTTTGAAGATCGCACTATCAGCTGCAGAGCTGATGTCGTTTGGCTACCTCGGAGCTGCGATTTGACACCGTTGGACTATTATTTGTGGGGTGCCGTCAAAGATAAGTGTCACGCCAATTGACGCTTTAAAGGACAATATTCGTGAAGCCATTGGTGAAATACAGCTGCACACAATCGATAATGTGCTTAAAAATTGGACCGATCGTGTAGGCTACTGCATGGCCAGCCGAGGCAGCCATTTGAATGAAATTATTTTCCATTATTAACCGGCAGGATTGTACTTTCAAATAAAAAAAGAAATTTGAGAAAATATTCAGTAGTTTTTTTTTATAGCATTTTCAAAAAAACCCTTTACAATGTCTCTTTCATTTTTATATTTACAGATGGTGCGGAACCCTTTGTGCGCGAGTCCGACTCGCACTTGGCCGTTTATAAACTGCCATCCAACCATTCAGACGTGCCTTTCGTTGCTCTCACATACGCCTTCGAATCCGCTGTCTAGTGCGCCCCTCGACCTAATTTCGAATAAAACAAATAAATACAAAAACATAATAACGCGCCAGTTCTCCCCATCGACCTAATTTCGATCAAACTAAATAAACAGAAAAACTAAAAAAAAAAAAAAAAAAAATGTCACAGTGCGGTTTTGATAATTGTCTGTATAAAGATACCAATGCCGATTTATTGCCCTGTAAGGGTATTTGCGGCAACTCATTTCACCCGTTATGCGCCGGGCTTAGTAAAGGTGCCAGTGTGTACCTCAAAGATTACAGCAGCAATTTTTTGTTTTACTGCAATGAGTGCAAAAACATCTCCCTTTCACACGTAATGCTCGCGATTAAGTGTGTCAGTGATTCGATCGCCTCACTGACCTCGGACAATAAATTACACCATAAAAAAAACTCTTGCCCAACTCTCTTCTTTTGGTGACCTAAACAAGGGTTTCGATGATCTTAATAATAACATAGACGTGTCTATCAGTGCGCTGAGATCTAAAGTCAAGGACTTGGACAAACATCTTGAAGCAATCGACGTCTCCTTGAATAGACCGCAAAGTGAGCCCAATTTCCCCCCCCCCCCCCCCCCCCCCCTCACGACTCTTAAGACTGATATTAAGTCTATTCTCGACTCGTGGTTTAGTGCTCTGTGTGCTGACCTCAAAAAATCGATCGACTCCCACGTGCCTACTATCAACGACTGCCTGAAATCCCTCCGATCCGACCTGGAGATCCATTTCCAAAACTCTAGTAATGACTTCCGCTTCATGGATCTAACACGCAAGCTTGATGATCTTCGTAATGATGTCGCTGCTAATCGCATATTATTAAGCGATTTAGGTGAAGAATTGAAGTTCATGCCAATTAGATCCAACGGCACCCCTCAGCCACAGCCGTACGATACATCGATCATGGATGAATTGAATGAAACCACACGGACCCCCCCACCTTTGCTCCAAGCCCCTGCCCTATCAAGGACTCTATTGGCAGCGTCACCACCTCTGGAAATGATAACACCTCAACCAGATCAGCTGCCTACCATTCAACGTTTTGGTACCTCTTGGACTCAATCTGAGTGGAACAACAGGCTCCAAAAAATTTGCGACAACAACTCCGCCCAACTCACCATCGATGGAACACCCGAAAACGCTGATGATGCTTGGTTAACCTACCGTTTTAATAAAAAGTATAATATAAGTATAAGTAATTGTAAGAAAATACCCAATAAGCCTAACTCCTTCCAATTTGATATTCCCCTCAAATACAAATGGCTTTTCCTCACCCCCTCTGGTAAAACTTAACATTTCCATAAAATCTTTCCTAAAATAAATGCCAAAGCAACAAAAAAGCAAGCTTCCATACGTCCAAAACCTAACAATTTCCAACCCAAGGTCAGCGAGCATCCCAAATTTCCACCTAATTCAGACCAAAATTGGAGTTTTAAAACCAACCTCTTTCCAAATTTTACACATCCATCGATCTCTCATCTATCTAGCAAAATTCAGCCAAAACCCCAACGTCAACGCGTTTCATTTAAATCGAATCCAACAACTACCAACATCCCTCCTTCCAAATCACCTGTCCCGAATTCATTTCCAAATTTTGACCTCACGTCAGGAGCCAAGTATCCTAACTTCCGTAGCTCTCATATCCTCAACCCCTCCCAACCATCCCCCTCCAATATCTCCACACAAAATCCCAACCCTTCGCCCGACTCTTCATCTCCACCCACAGCAACAATTCCTGCCCCACTCACCCATTCTTCAGTCGCAACTCAATCTTTCGTTGATCCCCTTATGCCTCCTACAGTTAAACTTACTCAGCTTACTACTGACCCTATTCAAAATCGCTACGCTCTCTCTCGACTAAGAGATCGGAAGATATATGAGAACATTCGTCTCTTTTTGGCTTACCTTCATGATAAATCCGACTCGGTTTGCTATGAAGGTAATACAAACACAAGCGTCATGGTTTCCATTAAACAGGAAGGTCTCCCTACGGACTACGCTAGCCCCAAGAGCCTCTTCATCAAATACAACGAATTCCTTAATATCCCGCCCCAAAAAGTGTCAAATGATCTTGATACCTATCGCCAATACATTCACTCTAAACGAATATCACACCTTCAACGTAGTAGAGCTGATCACGATAAGTTTTTTCGTCCCTAAATCTCTCCCCCTTCCAGCAATACCATCACTCCGTCAAAATCTTCCTCTTACCATCTATTATCAGAACGTAAGAGGTCTCCGCTCAAAAACCCAAACTGTCTTCCAACAATCACATGCTCTACCCTTTGAAATCTTTGCTCTGACCGAAACGAACCTGATCCCCGGCATAAATAACTCCGAACTGTTCCCATCAAATTTCAATGTTTATCGAGATGACGAACTCGGCCGACCCATTGAGGGTTGCCCCTGTCGGGGTGTCCTTCTAGCCGTCCTTAATTCAATTGACTCCTCCCTTATTGCAGTATCATCCTCCCCACATCTCGACTTTATTACAATCAAGATTGTGCTACCCCAGAAGACCCTTTACATCACTTGTTTCTACATCTTGCCCTCACAACCCATACAATCTTATCAACTCGCCATCAACACGATTGACCAAATAACTGATTTAAGAGATCCTCAGGATGAAATCCTTCTCCTCGGAGATTTCAACCTTCCTCATCTTAAATGGTCTCAATCAGACGAAGAATCGTTTTATATTGCCACCAACCCCACTACGACCAAAGAATGTCTCTTCTTGGATCGCCTAGCAGATTCAAACCTTAGCCAAGTTAGTGGCATCTCAAACTACATGGGTAGACAATTAGACCTCATATTCACAACCGATCCCTTCAATTCTTCCGTCTCTCGTTGTCCACTTTCCCTTTCTACCATCGATAACTTCCATCCTCCCCTTCTTCTTTCCTTTTTTCATAATTCTTCATCACAGAATACTCCCCCTACAGTTCTGCCTTCTCACGATTTCCACAAAGCGAAATTTCACCAAATTAACGAATACCTTAAAAAAGCGCTTTTCATTTTTGATAATCTAACTTTAAATGATGCTGTATCCATATTCTACAGGGAAATATTTAATTCTATCTCTCTTTACGTCCCATTTTCCCAACGCACAACTTTGTCCTCCTCCCCACCATGGTATAATCGCAGACTCCGATCCCTAAGAAACAAAAGAAATAAACAGTGGTCAATATTCCTTCGTACCCAATCCCCTAAAGACTTCTCTAACTACATGGGTAGCTATCTTCACTTTACGGCCCTTCACAACTCTCTCTATCAACGCTATATAGCCGAAACACAAGCCAATCTTATAAGCGATCCAAAGTCCTTCTTTAAGTTTGTTAACTACAAAAGAAAATCTGATGGGTACCCCACCTCTCTCTCCTTCAATGATCAAACCTCAAATGACCTTAACATTATCGCCAATTTTTTTGCCACCTATTTCAAACAATCTTTCGCCGACGATTCCTTTGTTCCGGATCCCGCTTACTTCGATTATTTACCGAATTTCTCCTTTGGACCTTTTCTTCCTCGTACAGTCGACCCCTGTGTCATCGAAAACAAATTAAATCAACTTAAAGATGAATTCACTCCTGGACCTGACGGTCTCCCTGCTATATTCCTAAAAAAATGCTCCTCAACCCTCTCTTCCCCTCTCTCGAAAATCTTCACTTTATCCCTATGTTTGGGCGAATTCCCCCAGTTATGGAAAACCTCATATATAACCCCTATACACAAAAAAGGGCCGAAGAACGATATCAACAATTATCGTCCCATTGCCAAACTGTCACATATATCCAAACTCTTCGAGAGCATTTTGTATGAAATCTTAAGTTTTCGCTGCAAGTCTTTAATCTCCCCTAGACAACACGGTTTCCTCAAATGCAGATCTACAACCACAAATCTTGTTGAATTTGTGTCCTTTACCCTCTCGGCCTTAGAGAATGGCAATGAAGTCGACGTTATTTCTACCGATTTCAGTAAAGCTTTCGATAAAATTTCCCACAGCCTAATACTCTTCAAACTGTCTTCCCTTGGTTTCGATCCCGTTTCCGTGAAGTGGATATCTTCTTACTTGAACAATCGCTATTATAGTGTTCGCTTCAGATCTGCCTTTTCTAAACCTTTTCCAGCTTCCTCCGGTGTCCCCCAAGGTAGCCACTTAGGTCCACTTCTTTTCGTTCTTACCATTAACGATATTGAAATGGTGATCAAACATTCCCATGTCTCACTATATGCCGATGATACCAAGTTCTTCAGGAGTATTTCCTCCAGTCAGGACCCTTCCCTAATCCAATTAGATCTCAATAGTTTTTCCACCTGGTGTTCCAAAAACTGCTTGGAACTCAACATTCCCAAATGCCAATCCATTACTTTTTCACGTAAACGAATCAAACCCCCTCCCCGTCTCTACTTTCTAAATAATCAGCCCATAGCCACCGTTCAGGCTATCCGGGATCTTGGCATATTATGTGACCAGGAGTTAAATTTTCGGACACATATCGACGAGATAATCCTTAAAGCTAATTCAGCACTCGGCTTCGTAAAGCGATGGTCTAAAGAATTCTCCAACCCCTACGTTACCCGATCTCTCTACACAACCTTTGTCCGGCCCCTTCTTGAATACGCCTCTCAAGTATGGTCATCTTACCAACAAACCCACATTTCTAGAATCGAGAGCATCCAACGCCGATTCCTACGTTTTGCATTTCGAGGTCTCCCCTGGAATAATCCTTTGCTCCTACCACCCTATCAAGATCGTCTTAAATTAATCAACATGAACACGTTGGAGGAAAGAAGAACTGTATCTGACATTCTCTTCATCCATCGACTCCTTTCAGGTACCATTGATTGCGCGACCCTCTATGACTCTGTCTCTATCAACACTAACCCCCGCAATGTACGTAATCCCCGTCTCTTCTATCTACCCACCCCCCGCACCGCCTATGGCTCCAATGAACCCATTTCTCGTATGCTGGGAAGTGTTAACTCAAATCCTTACTTCGACTTCAACCTCAGCACTCAATGCTTAAAAACTCGTCTTCTTAATCATGCCCCCCTCCCCCACCATCATTAGCTTCTAAGTTAGATTAAGTTAGAATAAGTTAGATTAAGTTGGCTTGAATTAAGCCCAATAAATGGGGGTGTTCGCCCCCACGAAAATTTAAAAAATTTTTTGGTCTATGTGGTGTTGCTGATATTTTCGGTGAAGTCTAGAGTTCCTAAAAAATCAGCACTATCAACATACCTACATATGTATATAAAAACTATAAAAACAAAATACTAATTAGTACCACTTCTTGAGTTCCGTCTCCCATTGTGCATGTGCTTGGTGCACTCCCCTTTTGATCCTCCAGAAAAGAAATTATAGGTAGTACCATAAGGTCGGCTTATATACATCCTCAGTTCCAGTTCCTGACCTTTCGTTTCTTTGAACTTTCTTAAACTCCTTTCTATACGTTGTTCTAAATGTGTTCATTTTTTTAACAACCATGTTCCTGTTGGCATCAGGGTATTTTTCTTTTACTTTGTTAACTAATTTTTCATAAGCTTCGGCTTTCATGACCTTAGTGCTGTAGTCTTCTTCTCTTCTTCTTAGTGGGCGCTACAGTTCGGGGTGAACCTGGGCCTCAACCAACATGCCCCTCCATCTAGCACGACCTTTCGCTAGCCTTTTCCATTGCCGCACACCCCGTTAGCTGAGGTCCCCTTCCACCTGTGTGCGCCATCTTAAGGGCGGCCGTCCTCTGCTTCTTCGTCCCTCGGGGTCGGATTCAAAGACTCTCCGGGCTGGAGCTGTGGTGTCCATTCGCTCTACATAGCCCAGCCATCTAAGGCGTTGAATCCGTAGACGCCTGACTAGGCTCATGTCGCTGTACAGCCCGTAAAGTTCGTGGTTGAATCTTCTCCTCCATCCCCCGTCTGCGTTTATAGGCCCAAAAATCACGCGCAAAATCTTTCTCTCGAACCGACCAAGGGCCTCCTCATCCGCTTTTGATAGTGTCCATGCTTCTGCGCCGTACAACAGGACCGGGATGATAAGGGTCTTATATAGAGTCAACTTTGTCGTTCGGGAGAGGGCTCTATTACTCAGTTGCCTCCTGAGCCCGAAGAAACAGCGATTGGCAAGAGTGATTCTGCGTTTGATTTCGGAACTGATGTCGTTGTTCCAGGTCACTGCGGAGCCAAGGTAGATGAAGTCCTTAACTACCTCGAACTCATATCTGCCTATACAAACGTTCTGGCCGAGACGTCGGTGTTGAGCGTCCTTTTTTGATGACAGCATATATTTAGTTTTGCCCTCGTTTACCGCCAGACCAACTTTCGCCGCCTCCATCTCAATACGCCTCATTGACATCTCGCTGTGATCTACCTATTATGTCAATATCGTCGGCGTATGCAAGGAGTTGCGAGGATTTGAAATAGATTGTGCCTCTTGTATTGGCCAGTGATTTTTGCACAATCATTTCCAATATGATGTTGAAGAAATCACACGACAGCGCATCGCCCTGACTAAATCCTTCTTTGACATCAAAACTATCGGAAAGGTGTCCACCGATTCGGATGGAGCAGTCATCCTGCATAGTCTGACGAGTTTAGCAGGTATGTCAAAAGTAGACATAGCGTTGTATAGCTCGTATAGGAAAGCGGCGTTCACACAAAACGGCAGAGAAGATTTTGTAGGCGATGTTAAGGAGACTTATTCCTCTATAGTTGGCGCAATCGGAGGGGTCTCCTTTCTTGTGGATCGGCCATACGATTCTGAGACTCTATTCCATGGGCATGCTTTCCTCTAACCATATCTTACGGATGAGCTGGTGCATGCTCCCAACCAGGTCATCCCCAGCTGCCTTGAAGAGCTCAGCAGACAGTCCGTCTGCGCCAGCAGCTTTATTCGACTCGAGCTTCGATATGGCAATCTTAACTTCGTCGAGGTCAGGGGGACAGAATTCTCTGCGGTCTCCGTCGATTAGAAATAGATCATTCTGCCTTACAGCGGTATATTGACTATTGTCTGCAGAAGTGGTTTTTCCATATTCTCAGCATCGACTACGGTTCTACTACTAGGTGTCCGTTCTCATCCCTGCAGGCTTTCGTTCTGGCTTTATAACCTTGGCAGGTTCGCTTTATCAGTTGATAAAACTTTCGAACGTCACGCCTGCAGTAACACCTCTCCAAATCCTCAATCGCGCGCTTCTCGTGCTCTTTCTTCTTTTTTCTAAGAAGCTTATGCTCCTCCCTTCTTTTTAACTCGTAGAGCTCACGAGCTGCTCTTGTTCTTTTATGCAGCGAAACAACCACAAGCCTCGGATATAACGGACCGGATTTATAGTGCTGTAATCACTGTTGTTTATTCTTCAAAAAACGCACTGTACAGTGTCAGACTTGAGCACTGAACTTGTGTAATGTATGGCCGGCATAAGTAAAAGTACACATTCGTCGACAATGTAAAGGCAACAAAAGCACATTTGCTCAAACTACCAAAAATCTGTAGAGAAATCTGCTTACGTATATACATACATATGTATGTATTTACATATGTACCTATGTATGTAAAAAAAACAACGTTAAAGAAAAAGCAATAACCACGTCTTTGTCGTTACAGTTTTCAATCGCGCAGGATTTGTGTCACGATGGACGCCCGATTCCCCAATGCGTAGCATGATTTAAAAGGCCATAAGTTAGTGCAATAATTCAACCCCTTACTTACATATAGACAAAACAACAAACGTGACTTTGCCCTCAGCAATGTATATACATATACCTATACACGTTGACTGTTGTCCCAGCCACCGATGCCGCCACCACCATTGTCCTTCGTGCTGATGCGAGTAAAACAAAGCAACAACAAGAGCTTCCACTTCAACACTCTGGCAATGTCAACCTATGACGGCAAACAAAAAAAAAAAAAAAACAAAAACAAAAAGATCCAAAAACAAAGAACAACGACAAACGGAATATTTTATACATTGTCCTCTCATGTCCTGGACTTACAATACATACCTTTGCCCTTTCAACCCCCCCATTTTCATTTCGCATTTTTCTCCCGCGTTGTAGTTCGGTTTAAGGGACAACTTCACAAGGATCGGTGCGTTCCTTTTTCTGGGGTTCTTGGGTTTTCTTTCCCCTTTCCCTCCCGCCGTTATTTTTTTATTTTGTTTTTATTATCCTTCATTCGGAATCCGACTAAAATGGCTCACGAACAGAACATAGGGTAACAGGAGAAAAACAAAAACTTGTTTTGCATTTCTTCTTGCCCTGCGGAATGTGTAGTTGGAGAACGGTCGATGGACGATGTGAAACATAAAAAAGGATAATAAAATCAAAAACGAAAGCGGAAGGGAAAACAAAGTCATTTCGGTTGAATAGAATATTTGGAACAGGATTCGTCCAACCTTGACCTCGGGCTATGTACTAGCGGTCGTAGTATTTGTTGTCTAAACACACATGCGGTTAGAGGACGTGAAACACGTCCTTACATATGTATGTATGTATGTTGGTAGTTATGCTTTTAAGCCAGATTTAATTTATATCCTTATTCATTAGAAATGGTAGTGCTACTTGCAGATTCCCGTAAGGATATGTAATCAATTTTGTCCTTGCATCCACTCTTGCTTTTCGAGTGGGAGTCCCCATTCGTAAAGGAATTTTCTAGTCTAGCACTTTGGCCCGATAAAAAACTTTCCTGACAATTTATAGCTTTTCCTGACCACAAAACCGTTTCGGATGGTGGTGGCAACGTGCGCAGGAATGAACGGGGCGGATGAAATGAAGAGTTTTACAGGGAGGATTGTTCCGGGAGTAGTACGATTGGCAACAAAGAAAGCATTCAGTTTATGGTTACAGTGCGGAGGCTTTTGGCAACTTTGTTCGACGACATTGTGCAATGGGAATGGACAGTATGGCGAGCAAGGTTTTCACTATTTGTTTTTGAATTAATTTGTTGTGAAGGAGACAAAGAGGTTCGTTGAAAAATTTAGACTTTAATCTGAGCCAGAAATTACTGCCGGGTCCTGTCACTACAGATACTCTAGCTTTGCTAATCCGGGAAGAAATGAGAAATGAAATTGTGGCATCCAAACTGCCAGAGAAGAGAATGAGGTGGCATAGTGATGGAAATGGGCGTAGGTCTATAGTTGTGGCATAACACAAGTTCGGCTGCATACATTTCTTCAGCGGTCAGGGCTTGTGCTGGCATTACTTGGCGAAGTCGGCGAACGTATCGTATGACGTATGCGATTGTTCTCTTTAGCCTTAGAAGAGAGGAAAAGTTGGAAAACTGAATATGAAGTTTACTTAGAGATAGCAGAGTGAACTCTGAGGGAGTGGATCTTCAAGCCAAACGTTTTGACCATGTCTTCGATTGCAGCCGTGTGCAAGATGAGTTGTCGACCAGAGGCGTTGAATGGGTGTTCAACTGTCCGAGCAACCCATCTGAAGGCGGTATCTGGGAACGAATGGTCCAGTGTGTGAAGCGGGTACTAAGGCATATGCTTAAGGAGGTCTCGCCGCGGGAACTCACGCTACAATGTCTAATCATCGAGGCGGAGAACGTTGTCAATTCACGACCTTTGACACATCTGCCAATTCCTATCGATCAGGAGAAGCCGCTTACGCCCAACCACTTCCTACTGGGAACAGCAAATACGGCGCAGACGCCAAGCGATAGTGAGCCGTTTAAGACGTTGTGTAGTCTCAGAGACAACTCAGAGACAGGTTTTGGAACCGTTGGATCGCCGAATACCTACCGACATTGACACGCAGAGCCAAGTGGTGCCAAAGGACAGAACCGCTGAAAGAAGGAGACCTTGTGTTCATTTGTGATGTGGACGTACCAAGGCGACAGTGGTCCCGAGGGAGAATAGAACGAGTTCATCAGGGTGCAGATGGGGTTGTGCGCCGAGCAGACGTCCGCACGAAATCCGTAGTGCTACGCCGTCCAGTGTCGAAATCGGCCGTTCTCACCGTTGATAGTGAATCGAGATGATTCACGGGGGTGGGGATGTGGAAGAACGCCCAGGAGTAGAGGAGACGTACCACAAACGAACAGATCTGTACCACCAACGCCATCTATGAGAATAAAATATGTAATATATGTAAATCTGCTAATGTAATTTGTATCGTAGGAATAAAACACACACGCATACACATTGTGCACCCGACCGTGTTATTTCTTCAACCTCCGCTTCAAAGGACACTTCTTTTATTCCGCAGTTGTGGTTGTTTGAATGCGATGATTAAAAGTTTTATGTGCCAATGAGAGTGCTCATAAAATCAAATAAGCTAGTATGGCTTATCAATCTATAGTTTGTTGGTTATTTGGCATGGGGTGACATGATGAAGGGTGTCCTGCTATTTTTTTTAATTAACAAAGTACAGTACGACCTTTAAAGATCTACTAGCCGATTAGACGAGGAGCTTCTCCACTTCCTTAATGAAGCTGAGAAAGCCTCTCGTAAGAGCTGAGAGCTGAGATGATCCCCTCAGGAGTCATAATTTCACTGAGAAGGATACGCTTCCTGAGATGGCAGAGAGCAGCACACTCGCACAGTATGTGCCCCGTAGTATCGTCGTCCTCAAAACAGAGTCGACACTCAGTTTCAGACGAGAGGTTCATTTTATAGAGACGATATCTCAGACCACAGTGTCCCGTAAGGTAGCTAACTAGTCCTCTGATATTTAATCTATTTAGTTTCGGTATATTAATAAATGGTGATGGTGAAGGACTAGCAAAGGCCACGTAGGGGTAGCATCTGCCGACGGATGCTGGCCCGACAAAAAGCGAGTAAGAGCCTCTGCAGCCGAACATCTTGCAGCTCTGCTAGTCAGGTCCTACTTCCACCTCCTTGTGGTGCCATCTGGAAATTTCCTTAAAAGGGAAATTACTGACGGAAGAGGCCGAATGGCGAGTATCCTGCGCCACCAAACAGGATTAGTGTCGGTTGGGCTATGGTCTAGCGAACCATAACCGTAAAACCACTAATTGCTCAGAAACACAAAACAGCCTCGGATAATAAAACGGAACGGATCTATGTTGACGACCCTATGAGAAAACAAAAAACAAACAAGGACCTTCGGTTCTGTACGTGGAATGTTAGGTCCCTAAACAGACCACGTGCGGCCGAACAACTAGCGGACGCCCTAGACCGCTATAAAGCGGACATAACCGCCATCCAGGAAATGCGATGGAATGGACCGGGTAAAAAGCGGATGAAAAACTGCGACGTTTACTACGGTGACTGCTATAGGGAGAGAGGACAGAGACTATTTGGATGCGGATTTGTTGTTAGAGGTGGACTAAGACATAAAGTCCTAAGTTTCCAGTATGTGAGTGAACGCCTCATAACGATCCGCACAAAGGCAAATTTCTGTAACATCAGCCTCATATGCGTCCATGCCCCCACGGAAGACAAGGATGACTCAATCAAAGATGATTTCTTTGATCTCCTAGACAGAACATATACCAAATGCCCCAGCTATGATACCAAAATCATACTAGGAGATTTTAACGCTAAGCTGGGTAAAGAAAGCATCTTTGAGCGGGTCATCGGCAAACACAGCCTACACGACACCACATCCGATAACGGACATAGGCTGATCGACCTTGTAACGGGGCGAAATCTTCTTGTAGCCAGCACACGATTTTCCCACCTCGATATACACAAAGGCACCTGGCGGTCGCCAGATCAATCAGTCACCAACCAGATTGACCACATCGCGATTGACGTCTGACACTCCTCCACTATTCTTGATGTTCGCACTTTCCGAGGAGCGAACATCGATTCAGACCACTATCTTGTAGTAGCCAAGATACGTCAGCGCATAACACGAACACCGCGGAGTAGAGTTAGAACACCAAGCTATGACGTCGGAAAGCTACTATCGCCGGAGATCGCCAGTGCTTTTGCCAACCGCGTCTCCCTTAAGCTCTCCGATACACCTCAATCCTCCACTCAGTCAGTAGAGCAACAATGGAGCCTGTGCAAACAAGCCCTGAAGAGCACAGCAACGGAAGTGCTGGGCCTTAAAGCTCCACCACGACGAAACACCTGGTTCGATGACGAGTGTAGAAGGATTCATGCGGAAAAGCAGGAGGCATACAAAGCCTCACTACACAAAAAAACAAGAGCGGCTCGTGAGCTCTACGAGCTTAAGAGAAGGGAGGAACATAAGCTTCTCAAGAGAAAAAAGAAAGAGCACGAGAAGCGGGCGATTGAAAACTTGGAGAGGTGCTATTGCAGGCACGACGTTCGAAGATTTTATCAGCGGATAAAACGAATGTCTCAAGGCTATAAAGCCCGAACGGAGGCCTGTAAGGATGAGAACGGACACCTAGTAGTAGAATCGCAGTCGATGCTGAGAATTTGGAAAAACCACTTCTGCAGACTGTATAACGGCGATGACAACCAACATACCGCCGTCAGGCAGAATGATCCATTTTTTAACGACGAAGATCGCAGAGAATTCCGTCTCCCTGACCTCGACGAAGTTGAGATTGCCATGTCGAAACTCAAGTCGAATAAAGCTGCTGGCGCAGATGGACTGTCTGCTGAGCTCTTCAAAGCGGCTGGGGGTGAGCTAGTTAGGAGCATGCACCGGCTCATCTGTAAGATATGGTCAGAGGAAAGCATGCCCGAGGAATGGAGTCTCAGCATTGTTTGCCCGATCCACAAAAAAGGAGATCCCTTTGACTGCGCCAACTATAGAGGAATAAGTCTCCTTAATGTCGCATACAAGATCTTCGCTGCCGTTTTGTGTGAACGCCTGAAGCCATTCGTAAACAAGCTGATAGGTCCTTATCAGTGTGGCTTCAGGCCAGGGAAGTCCACCATCGATCAAATCTTCATACTACGGCAGATCCTGGAGAAAACCAATGAGTTTCAAGTCGATACGCACCATCTATTCGTCGACTTCAAGGCCGCATACGACAGAGTAATTAGAGACGAGCTATATAACGCCATGTTTACTTTTGACATCCCTGCGAAGCTCGTCAGACTATGCAGGATGACCTTGGAAAATGATCGCTGCTCCATCCGAATCGGTGAGCAGCTCACCGATAGTTTTGATGTCAAAAAAGGATTTAGGCAGGGCGATGCGCTGTCGTGTGATTTCTTCAACATCGTATTGGAAATGATTGTGCAAAAATCACAGGCCAATACAAGAGGCACAATCTACTTCAAATCCTCGCAACTCCTTGCATACGCCGACGACATTGACATAATAGGTAGATCGCAGCGAGATGTCAGTGAGGCGTTTGCGAGTATTGAGATGGAGGCGGCAAAAATTGGTTTGGCAGTTAATGAGGGCAAGACTAAATATCTGCTGTCATCGAAAAAGGACATTTACCACCGACGTCTTGGACAGAACGTGCATATTGGCAGATATAAGTTCGAGGTAGTTAAGGACTTCATATACCTCGGCTCCGCGGTGACTTGGAACAACGACACCAGTTTCGAAATCAAGCGCAGAATTACTCTTGCCAACCGCTGCTTCTTTGGGCTCAAGAGGCAAGTGAGAAGTAGAGCCCTCTCTCGTACGACCAAGTTGACCTTATATAAGACCTTAGTTATCCCGGTCCTGTTATACGGCGCAGAAACATGGACTTTATCTAAAGCGGATGAGGAAATCCTTGGTCGTTTCGAGAGAAAGATTCTGCGTTCGATATTCGGTCCCATAAACACAGAGGAGGGTTGGAGGAGAAGATTCAATCACGAACTGTACGGGTTGTACAGCGACATGAGTCTGGTCAGGCGTCTACGGATCCAACGCCTAAGATGGCTAGGCCATGTAGAGCGAATGGACACCACAGCTCCAGCCCGCAGAGTCTTTGAATCCAACCCCGAGGGACGAAGAAATAGAGGACGGCCGCACCTAAGGTGGCGCGCACAGGTGGAAGGGGACCTCAACCAACTGGGCGTGCGGCATTGGAAAAGACTAGCGAAAGATCGTGCTAGGTGGAGAGGCTTGTTGGTTGAGGCCCAGGTTCACCCCGAACTGTAGCGCCCGTTAAGTAACTAAGTAATATTAATAAATCGTATAAATCGTTTCGATTGGCGAAGTTTCTGAACGCTGTTCCAGAAGGACTCGTGTTGCGATTTTTCCCACTTGTCTAAGAAAAAGTTGATCTTAGACTTGGGAGTGCCGCAGAAAGGTTCAGGACCTATCTACCTTTCGCTGAAACCTTTCCTGCTCAGCTGACCGGCGATTTCATTGCCCTTAATGCTTTTGTGCCCTGACACCCACCAGAGTTTGAATTTGTTTTTTTTTTTTGGCGACGTCTTGAAAGCATCATAGCATTCCTTAACGGTTTTGAAGTTCGTGCTGTACGAACTCAGCGCTTTAAGCGCTGCTTGGCTATCAGAGTTGATTACTCCTCTTATGCCAGTCTCTAAGTTTAGATTGACTCATGTTAGGATGGCATATATAAATAATTCTGCTTGGAAGATACTATTCCCAGGGCCTTCGAAATCTTCCGATTTGGCCCAAAAATGCCAGCGTCAGCGTCAGAAACCATCTCGGAGCCATCAGTGTACCGTCTTTTGACGTTCAGCAAGAGATCACTGGTTTCCCAAGCGTCCGGGACCGTGGTAATCATATCCGACTCAGGAAGATGTTGCAAGATTGACGAGTTCCCGAGCGAAAAATTCTGATTGCACTACGAAATGCAACCATTTTAATATTAAGGTGCAGTGCAGTAAGTTAAACCAGTGCATCAGGCATAGCGCCGGTAATGCTGGGACCCGCTGGTATCTTGAGGCGTTGAAGCATAACGAAGCATAACCGTGGACGCATAGGTGATGATAGGTCTTATTATCGCGGTATATAGCCAGTGAACTACTCTAGGTTTCAATCCCCAGGTTTTACGGTAAGTGCGTCGATAGGCCCAGTTCCAGTTAAGTCTGCGATCAAGGTCAGTACCTGGATAATTAATTTCTTCTGAAAATCCTATGTTTGTTCCATTTAGAAAGACGGAGCAGGGCTGCAACTGCAACATTCCCTTCTTTGTAAACGGGACCAAAATGGTCTTATTTAGGTTAATCGATAAACCCTCTCTGGTACACCAGTCAGAGATAAACTGAAGCGTAATCTGCATACGCTCAAAGGGAGCAATTTCGCACTTGCCCGTAACAATAACTACTAGGTCATCAGCATATACAATGAACTTGTAGCCGCGAGTGGTTAGCCTTGCCGAGTAGGTCGTCGATAACTAACCAGAGAAAGGGTGAAAGGACTCCTCCCTCTGGACACTCCTTAGCCGCCGATACTGTCCCTGAGACCTCTCCGGATGTGGCAGGCATAATACGGCTATTTAGCATTGCCCTAATCTAGTGATTAGTGGGACGGGCTCTCTGCGAGATAGTGCAACGTTGATCAAGTCATAGCCAGTATTGTCAAAGGCCCCCTCAATGTCGAGTGATTAGGATGCAGTGGTATCTGATTCTCCAGGATACTTCCGATATGGAGCTCTAGCAGTTTTCCCATTGTTTTTTTTTAGGTTGTTTAGGTTGTTCACTTGATTTTCCACTCTTAGGTTAACTTCTCTTCATCCAAGGACGTAGCCCAAGTTGAAACAAGACCCAAAAAAATGATCAGAGGTGATAAAATAATGTTCAGGTCCTTCTGTAGGACATCATGAAAGACGCCGTCTTTGCCTGGAGCCTCATAGGGTTTAAATGAGCCAGTTGCCCATTTAACTCTATCGGGGCTAAAAAGTCTACCAGAGAGACTGTTCGTTCTACTGTCGGTGTTATTTATGATTTCTCTGTGATTGATAGTAAAGGTGCCGTCTGATTTACGAATAAGCCCGATCGCAGTTAGTAGCCAGGGTATGTTCTCGCAATGTTTTTCCAAGACATTTTCTCCGACTTCCTCAGTTCGAGGTTATATTTCGTAAGAGCAGATCTATAATCAGTCCAGTCCAACTATTAAACAGAGATCTCATCTGTTTCATTAGAGATTCGAGCTGGGCATTCCATTAGGGTACACACTGCTTGTGTGTACTTGTCCTGGGTGTACAGCTATTTCTAAATTTCTAAAGGATGAGATAAGTCCTGCTATAGTACATACATAATCCTAGGTGTTTTTTTTTTTTTTTTTTGTTTGTTGAAGGCTTCTGCTATCCGCTGGAGCACTCAGACGCAATCACTGGTCCATTGTACTCCTAGGTGTAGTGCAAGTATGTCTTCTCTAGGCGACATGGTCTCCGACTTTTGCTTTGATGAACTAATGTGGTCCTGGTTGATCGATGGCACTTTGAAATCTAATCTTTCTTGTTGTAAACCGTCCATAAGCGTCTTCTAGTCTTCGAATGGACTATAGCTGCAATGGAATGACGCGACTTAAGTCATAGTCGTCACGAACATTTACACCCTACTGTAGCAACAAGCAAATACCAAATTTGGAATGTTGCCATAAAGTCGAACATTTCCTAGGGAAACTCGTTCTAGAATATTTATCAACCAAAACCAGTCCTTTCCTCATAGAGACCAAACGTTGGTCCCTTTTTTGGCAATCACTCAAACACATTCTTGCAACTGATAGTTTGTTAGTGGTATGATGGTGGATGTGGGTCAACACTTTACGCTCGAAAGCTAATGAGCCTTAAGCAGCATTAATTGGAACATATATTTTCACTCGTTGCAGATGGGTAAAGGATTAAGTGCACTACTACTGTCACACAGTACGATAGATTGAAGTAAACTACTAAACACTGTTTACTCTATTCGCAAACATTCTCTACAATTTTCAGAAATAAGGAAAGCAATCCTTACGGATAGGAAAGTTATCACCTACCAGCCGTTCAGGGCAGCGAAAGAACCTTGGACGGTAATTGCCTTTGTACTGCTTCAATTATAATATGTACAGCTAAAAGGGCAATAAAGTTGTTTGGGCGGCCTGTGCAAGTAGCAGATCCCTGTTGCAGAGCGCATTACGACATTACGACAGCTAAGAAACGCTTTTACTTCATGCGATTAGCGTAGGTTGGCGAATGGAAAGAGGAAGATGGAAACGGACAAGGACAGATGAGGATAAAAGTACCATTCTATTACACGTTAATGGAAGCGATTAAGGACTCAGCGTCCTGCTACGGAATACAGTGTTGATAGTGGTAGCAATTCTAATAGCGTTTGAGCTGAATGCGTCATGACAAGATAAATTCGTGGCGAGACTATTGTCAGACTTAATGGCGCTTCGTTTAAATGTGGCCTTCACTCATTTTTGATGCTAATGTGACGGACAGTTTGGTTACATTTGGGGCTCAGATAACATTTCAGTTAGTAAGGTTTGAAGATAAAAAGTTTGCGATGAGTGTAGAGAGATGCTAATGCTTTCAGTCGAGCATTTATGTAGGGTTGAGTATTGTTTTACTCCAATGAGTTGTGGGATTCAATTTGGGTTTTAGTTTATGTGGTGAATTTGTGAAGCAGTAGCTGGAGATAAGTGCGAACTTTGAAGTAGTACTTGAGAAGTATGTATGTACACATTTCATATAGAGTGCGTGGTTGCCGACTAACTAAGCATGCATACAAGTTAATTAATAGTGGCTTGGGTGGGTAAAATTCCTAAGGTTGAAGCAGCTATTCTTCGACTCCGAACGAGGAATTTCGTTCACATAATTTAAGATAATAGAGGGAATGGGCTCGGACACAGAGGGTAAAGTTGATAATCGGTCCCAACCTGGCGAGATGCCAGCAACGTTCCCTGTTTACGGCCTACTCGCGGCTCCCTCTTGATAGCCTCTTCAACAACCGTTGGGAGGTGAACAAACGTATGTAGTGACATAAACCCCGACCAGAATGGTAGTTGTGCGGCGATCTAACAATCCGCCCACGTAAAAAACGTAAAAATTATGAATGAGCAAGATGCCTTGGATACACGGACGGATACTCGACGACGACACGCACGAAAAAGGAGCACTATTTGCGAGTATGCTTCTGGAATGTCGGAACCCTGTACACTCCCAGAGCTGCGCATAAACTAGAAAGAATCCTCACGCAGTATAAGGCGGATATTACTGAGGTCCAGGAAATACGCTGGATGGGAAACGGTATGATGAGGAAGAAAAATTGCGACATTTATTACAGCTGTCGCAAAAGGTTGCACTTACTGGAATGCGGATTTGTCGTGGGAAAGATTTTATAACATCAGCCTTATATGTGCACACGCCCCTACCGACGAGGCTGAAGACCCTATCAAGGAGGATTTCTATGACCTCCTGGACAACGCCTACGAAGCTTGTCCGGAGTACGATGTAAAAATCGTGCTCAGGGACTTCAACGCCAAAATCGGTAAGGAGAACACCCTTGGTGGAGTGATCGGAAAGCACAGCCTCCACGATACAACAAGAGATAAAGGCTTCCGACTCGCTGACTTTGCGACAGCTCGTAATGCGGTGATAAGTAGCACAAGATTCCCTCTCAAGCGAATCTACACAGCAACCTGGCGATCTCCGGACGGTTGAACCGCCAACCAAATCGACCATGTGCTCATTGACGCAAGGCACTCGTCAAACATCCTGGATGTGCGAACATTCAGAGGGGCAAATGTTGACTCTGACCACTTCCTCGTAGCAGCAAGATTCAGAGCTCGACTGTCGAATGTCAGAAAGCTGCACCAGCCCATCAGGAGGAAGTTCGACATTGCGCGCCTGAGCACACCGGAGATTGCCAGAGTCTACAGGGAGCAGCTGAGCGAAAGACTCTACGGTATGCCTACGTCGAACACAAATGCCAATAATACTTACTTACTTACTTACTTATCAGGCCTGCGATCCATGGAGGATCTGAGCCTGAGCTATAGCTGCCTTCCATCCTTGACGGTCCCGGGCACGCTGCTTCCAGTTGTCAAGACCAAGATGTCTTACATCCGCGATTACTTGGTCTTTATACCGGAGGTTCGGTCTTCCTCTTCTTCTCGAACCAGGAGGCTCGGAGTCGAAGACCCTCTTAGCTGGAGCGTTGATGTCCATGCGCTCGATGTGGCCGAGCCAGTGTAGTCGACGGCTCCTTGCCTTCCGGACTACATCCACATCTTGGTACAGCTCGTAGAGTTCGCGGTTGTGTCTTCGTCTCCATTCACCTTCCTCACAGACAGGACCAAATATCCGGCGCAGAATTTTTCTTTCGAAAGATCCCAAAATCAGCTCCGCTGTCCTGCTTATCGTCCAGCTTTCGGCTCCGTACAGCAAGACTGGCAGAATGAGCGTTTTGTAAAGCATGACTTTGGTCTTTCGAGTGAGGAGTTTTGACCCCAGTTGTTTGGACAAGCCGAAGTAGCAGCGGTTGCCAAGGGCGATTCTACGCCGGATCTCCACTGTGGTGTCATTTGTGGAATTTACGTTTGCCCCGAGGTAGACAAACTCCTTAACTACCTCGAAATTGTAGCTGTCAATTGTTATGTTTTGTCCCAGGTGGTGAGCGACGGATTGGTTTTTGCTTGACAGCATGTATTTCGTTTTGTCCTCATTGATCTTAAGGCCAATTCGTTTCGCCTGCTCTTCAATCGCCGTGAATGCTTCCACAATGCCACGGCGAGAACACGCGATGATGTCGATATCATCCGCGTATCCTAGCAGCTGGATGGACTTGTAAAAGATAGTGCCTTCCCTGTTGACGCCAGCCCGTCGCACTATCTGCTCCAGCACCAGGTTGAAGAAGTCACATGACAGCGCATCTCCTTGCCGAAATCCGGTGCATGTTTCGAATGGTTCCGAGGTGCTAGAACCGAGTTGCACGGTGCATCGCGTGTTTTTTAGCGTGGCGCGACACAACTGGATCAGTTTTACCGGGATCCCGAATTCGGCCATCGCCCCAAACAGTGCTTCACGATGAATGCTGTCGTATGCGGCTTTGAAATCGATGAAAAGATGGTGTGTATCGGTTTGAAACTCGTTGGTCTTTTCCAGGATTTGTCGAAGTGTGAAAATTTGGTCTATAGTTGATTTGCCGGGCCGGAAGCCGCACTGGTAGCTGCCGATTAGTGCGGTGCAAAATGGTTTTAGACGCCTTGTTGTTCTTCAGCTTCTGAATAGCTGTGCCGACTTCTTCTATGCTGGGTGGGAGGACTACTTCAGCGGCCGGAGTTGGGATTTCCTCAGTCCCTACCACTCTCTCTTGGTCATGCTCGTTAAGCAGCTGCTGGAAGTGCTGCTTAAATACATCCACTATTCCCTGCGGGTCGGTGACAAGATTACCCTCGCAGTTTCGAAGAGCCAGGGTGCCCTTTTTGAAGCCTCCTGCAAGGCCTTTGGCTTTCTTGTAAAAGGCTCGTATTTTATGTCTATCCCTAGCCTCCTCGATATCCTTGAGCTGGGAGGCTGCGAAGATTCTTTTCTTTTGTCGCAGTAGTTTCTTCTCCTCCCTTCTTCTGGCTCGGTACTCTTCTCGCGCTGCCCTGGTTTTCCTCTGCAGCGCCTTTTGGTACGCCTCGTCGGTTGCTGCCTTTTTCTGCTCACACTCGCCATCATACCACGGGTTTCTTGTCGGGGGTGGTAGGTATCCTAAGGTGGTTTCGGCTACTTCCTGAATGGCTGAGCGGCAATGCAGCCACATATTATTGGCATTTGTGTTCGACGTAGGCATACCGTAGAGTCTTTCGCTCAGCTGCTCCCTGTAGACTCTGGCAACCTCCGGTGTGCTCAGGCGCCCAATGTCGAACCTCCTCCTGATGGACTGGTGCAGCTTTCTGACATTGGACAGTCGAGCTCTGAATCTTGCTGCTACGAGGAAGTGGTCAGAGTCGACATTTGCCCCTCTGAATGTTCGCACATCCAGGATGTTTGACGCGTGCCTTGCGTCAATGAGCACATGGTCGATTTGATTGGCGGTTCGACCGTCCGGAGATCGCCAGGTTGCTGTGTGGATTCGCTTGCGAGGGAATCTTGTGCTACTTATCACCGCATTACGAGCTGTCGCAAAGTCAGCGAGTCGGAAGCCGTTATCTGTTGTTGTATCGTGGAGGCTGTGCTTTCCGATCACTCCGCCAAGGGTGTTTTCCTTTCCGATTTTGGCGTTGAAGTCCCCGAGCACGATTTTTACATCGTACTCCGGACAAGCTCCGTAGGCGTTGTCCAGGAGGTCATAGAAGTCCTCCTTGATAGGGTCTTCAGCCTCTTCGGTAGGGGCGTGTGCACATATGTATAAGGCTGATATTATAAAATCTGCCTCTGATGCGGATCGCAGCCAGGCGATCACTTATAGGCTTAAAGTCGATGACCTTCGACCTTAACCGCTTTCCCACGACAACGGAGGCCGTATGTCAACTTGACCCGGGCATTTAAACAGGGATCGTTGCTGGCATCTCGCCAGGTTGAGAGCAATCAACAACTTTACCCTGTATGTCCGAGCCCATGCCCCCATGCCAAATGCCAATAATATGTGGCTGCATTGCCGCTCAGCCATTCAGGAAGCAGCCGAAACCACCTTAGGATACCTACTACCCCGACAAGAAACCCGGGGTATGATGGGGAGTGTGAGCAGAAAAGGGCAGCAACCGACGAGGCGTTCCAGAAGGCGCTGCAGAGGAAAACCAGGGCAGCGCAAGAAGAGTACCGAGCCAGAAGAAGGGAGGAGTAAAAACTACTGCGACAAAAGAAAAGGATCTTCGCAGTCTCCCAGCTCAAGGATATCGAGGAGTCAAGGGATAAGCATGAAACACGAGCCTTTTACAAAACAGCCAAGGGACTTGCAGGAGGCTTCAAAAAGGGCACCCAAACTCTTCGAAACTGCGAGGGTAATCTTGTCACCGACTCGCAAGGAATAGTGGATGTACTTAAGCAGCATTTTCAGCAGCTGCTTAACGAGCATGATCAAGAGAGAGTGGTAGTGACCGAGGAAATCCCAACTCCAACCGCTGAAGTAGTCCTCCCAACCAGCATCGAAGAAGTCGGCACAGCTATTCAGAAGTTAAAGAATAACAAGGCCGCAGGATCAGAGCTCTTCAAGGCTGGCGGTGATGTTCTGGTAGGGAGCATGCACCAGATCATCGGCAGAATTCGGGAAGATGAAAGCATGCCCGACGACTGGAATACCAGCTCTATCTGTTCCATCCACAAAAAAGGCGATCCTACCTCTTGCAAGAACTATAGAGGTATATCCCTGCTCAATGTCGCATACAAGATCCTGTCCAGCGTATTGTGTGAACGTCTAAAACCATTTTGCACCGCACTAATCGGCAACTACCAGTGCGGCTTCCGGACCGGAAAATCAACTATAGGCCAAATTTTCACACTTCGACAAATCCTGGAAAAGACCAACGAGTTTCGAATCGATACACACCATCTTTTCATCGATTTCAAAGCCGCATACGACAGCATTCATCGTGAAGAACTGTTTGGTGCGATGGCCGAATTCGGGATCCCGGGAAAACTGATCCAGTTGTGTCGCGCCACGCTAAAAAACACGCGATGCACCGTGCAACTCGGTTCTAGGACTTCGGAACCGTTTGAAACATGCGCCGGATTTCGGCAGGGAGATGCGCTGTCATGTGACTTCTTCAAACTGGTGCTGGAGCAGATAGTGCGACGGGCAAGCGTCAACAGGGAAGGCACTATCTTCTACAAGTCCGTCCAGCTGCTAGGATACTCAGATGATATCGACATCCTCGCGTGTTCTCGCCGTGGAATTGTGGAGGCATTAACGGCGATTGAAGGACAAGCGAAACTAGTTGGTCTTAAGGCCCATGAGGACAAAACGAAGTACATGCTGTCAAGCAAAAACCAATCCGTCGCTCACCACCTGGGACAAAATATAACAATTAACAGCTACAATTTCGAGATAGTTAAGGGGTTTGTCTACCTCGGGGCAGACATAAATTCCACAAATGACACCACAGTGGAAGCACAAAATGGTTCCATGAATAGGGGGCTAAGTCCCCTCGTAGCCTCCCTGGCCTATGTGCGTTCTTCTTATTTCTGGGAAGGCTACGATCCTACCTACCTACCTACCTATTACCTATGTTTGTAGTATGTACATACAACATGGCGACTGAAGAAGTTTTGATACACGATCGTCTCTGATCGTTCCTTTGAATATGGAAAAAATCTCTTAACAGGCCTCTACTTAACTAAGTGACTCACTATTGATAAGACCTCTATGGGGGACCATCAATTAAAGTGTCTTAAAGGATATAGCAGAAATTGTTATTAGTCACATAAGTATCGACGTATCCTTTTATGATATCCCAAGTCGACAAGCCTTATTGTACACAGATAATATTTCACTTAATATCCTTAATCGTCACATGCAACTCAATCGATTTAATTACAATCATATTATTCCATTATTATCTGCTCATCATCCAATTAGGAAAATCTGCTCGGCATTATCTTCATCCATGTTCGAACCACCTGCAGCCTTATTATTGAATGCTCTCCAAATGCCTCAAAGACAATAGGCTCTGCACTAATCAACGCCAACCGCAACTACGAGTAATGTGAACAACCTGGCCTCTTGCTCCTGTCGAAGGATTAATTGCGAATAATTAATTACAACAAAAGGTATCTTCGTTTCCCCATCTGCACCCTAGATTCCAGCGACTGGGTAGCTGGAATTCGGCAGGCCTCGAACGATCACGAATTTAATTAGTATAGCTTAGATTTAGATGTTCATTAACAGCTTCCGGTGGCATAGCACATAACTCTTGATACAACTGACAGGACGATTTACGTGCGACCATCACCTTCATCGGGATCACACCAGGTCGACACGAGTGGGGTCCGGATAATAAAAATAAAAAAATTGTGATTAATTCAGTTCCGGGGTTTATGAGGAAATCCTCTTAAAGAATTAGTTAATCAACCAAGTGGATGACGGAAGGACGCAGGAAGGCTTTCAGCCATGATCGATGGCGTGTCCTACCTCCACTGCTTGACACTGCTTTGCTTTGAAGAGTCCCTTTCGATGACATCGCATATACGAGCATTTATCCTTTCCCGAGGGTCTGAGTGCGGGTTGATTTTTTGCTTCCGTTTTGGGTGAAATACGTTTACCTTTCAAAAAAATTTTAATTTAAAAGTTGATGCTGGTGATGGATATTTAAAATTTTTGTTTTTATTCACTGCTCTACCGTGCTTGTCGGGAATGCCAATCTACTTGGAAGCGGATAAAGGGATATATATACATATGTATGAGTGGGTAGGAATGACCGCAGATTATGCTTTTCTTGTGTCTATTTATCAGCAGAGCAGGAATCAGACGGCACAGGATATAGCGTGTATGTTTAAGTGGTGATCTGTCTTTTGTCCTTGTGTGGACTCAACAAACTTCCATTACTTGCTATTATATCTACCCTCTATTGATTCGATTCACTTGTGATGAATTCATTTCTATTGTGTCATTGCTATTAGTGCTCCATTGAGTTTGTCATCAACGAATCCATTCCTGACCCAGTATTAGGTAGAAACGTCCTCGCTATCACTCTTCGGAGGCCATTCCATTTAGAAGTCCTTCTCAGACTATTCCTTATTCGGAATGGTGAGGCGGTACACTGGGTAAATGAAAGGCTTTTGTAACTGAGATAATTTGTCTGGGTCATTATGTTGATTGTTTTATTCCGAGTGCGACCTTTCCAGAGGATTGCGAGGAAACGTTTCTGGAGAGTGGACAGCGCGTGCATGCGGGAGTTCCATAGAAACTTTGATTCGGCGGATGTAGCGCGTAAAAGATTTTGTGTTATTCGAGAATTTCGGCATGTCCATACGAAAATGGGTGAAAAATTTGGGGAGATCTGTTTAGCACTGAGAAAGCCAATGTCATCAAGAATGGTAGAAAATGTGTAAAATGCTAATTAGTCTGTACATGATGATAGAGGCCTTTACGGAAGCGCACGAGGGCTTGAAATGTGCTTAGGTCATTGTCACACCACATTTTGCGCAAAGATCTGAACCTGAACCTGAAGGACCAGAGCCAGGCTTCTCTCAATCACCCATGCTGTGTGTTATTTATTTTTCACACAGGTGAAAGGGACCTGCAGTTTA
Source organism: Eumerus sabulonum (assembly GCA_951905685.1). NCBI lineage: Eukaryota > Metazoa > Arthropoda > Insecta > Diptera > Syrphidae > Eumerus > Eumerus sabulonum. The sequence continues at coordinate 196,443,005 of OX645060.1, forward strand.
ATGCCGATTCCGAATGGCGTGAGTCGAGAAGCTTTTTCGTGGCGAGTATACTGCGGGGGGTTTTGCCAGTACGCCGCCGAGGAGAGACGCCGCGAAATAAACATTTTTTTTTTTTTTTTTTATTTGTTTATGACACTTAGTACATTTTTTAACTATAAGATTATTTTTTTGGCATATTCGGCTTAATAACGGCTGCAGGAAATAACTCCCCAATGAAATAACCCCCCAAATGGAAAATGAAATAACGCCCCAAAATTGGGGATTCATTTCACTGTGAAATAAACCCCCAAACCGAAGATGAAATAAGTCCCCAAAAATGTATGAAATAAGTCCCCAAATATATATGAAATAAGTCCCCAATGTTTTGAGTATTTTAGGCGACATTTGACGTAAATGAATAGAAAAAGACCACATCTATAAAAGTCCACAACGCATAAGCAATAGAAAATGTATGGGGGGGCATGCTGCCCGCAAACATCCCAAAGCCAACAGTTATGCCAAGCAGGGGGGTTGCAGGGGGGCAGCATGCCCCCCCATACATATTTCAGAGTTTGCTATCCAAAACTGGCCTTGCAATTACTTGTTCATTTTTTTTGAATTCCTGACAATTGACTTTGAGGACTTATTTCATAGTTGAATTTGGGGGGTTATTTCCTCATGAAAGAATCCCCCAATTTTAAGTACGAAATAAGTCCCCAAAAACCCATGAAACAAATCCCCAATTTTGGGGGGCTTATTTCATATGAAAAAAGAACCCACTCCATACAAATGTTGGGGCGTTATTTCATTCTCGTGTTTGGGGGGTTATTTCATTGGGGAGTTATTTCCTGCAGCTTAATAACCAGTGTTATTTAGCAATTACAATAGCACTTAGGGGTATAGGGTATAATATAATAATATAGTTACAAATTGAATTACGTAATTCATACATTTAGCACTACTTATTTTTTTGTTTTTACATACATACATATGTATATATCTTTTTTTTTTTTTTTTGTTTGTTATTACGTATTTACGGTCAGAACTGTTGGTCTAGTTCTTATTAGTCGTCTTCTTCTTGAAATTTCTTGAAGGGGTATGGAGTTCACTTCGTCATTATCATGTAATAAAATTTTCATGTGATGTTTTCTACTTGTTGAGGTTATTTCCTCCTTGATAGTGGTCATACTCAGGTCGCGATGGATGTCAGCATTGGTTATGTACCATTCCGCGTTGGCTATTGCACGTAGGATTTTTGATTGTAGTCTTTGTATTATGTCTGTGTTTGATTTCTTGGATGTTCCCCAAAGTTGAATGCCGTATGTCCAAATGGGTTTAATAATTGATTTGTACAGTAGTAATTTGTTGTTTAGTGATAATTTGGAGTCTTTGTTGAGGAGCCAGTGGAGTTGTCTGTACTTAATCAATATCTGTTTTTTAGGGTTCCGTACCCAAAGGTAAAACGGAACCCTATTACTAAGACTTCGCTGTCCGTCCGTCCGTCCGTCCGTCTGTCACCAGGCTGTATCTCATGAACCGCGATAGTTAGACAGTTGAAATTTTCACAGATGATGTATTTCTGTTGCCGCTACCACGACAAATACTAAAAACAGAACTAAATTAATTATACATATACATAATTACAAACAACAAATAATAAATTGTTTCGAAAGGTTTTCGTTGTCATCTTTCGGTCAGTTCCCATTTGTGAGCGGCTCGTAGTCATCCATTTTGGGAAACTAAGCTCAGAGAAAGCGGATAGCCCGAGGGTACGATCAGCGCTTGACACGCGAACGAGTGGAGTTCGGCCCGCAGAAGGTTAGCATTTTTGTTTTTTTTTTTTTTTGTTCCTAGTAGCACATGAGGGAGAGTGGGCGAAGAACTCGGGGAGAAATCTTCGGCGAAGTACTCGGAGAGGGATCTTCGGGGAAGAACTCCGGTACGGTTTTAAGCAGTTCCCGGTACGCGGCCGTACCGTGTGTCCTATTGCCTACGTTGGTCGCGGATATCACGTTCGTTGTATAAGGTATTGAAATCACAAATATTCGTGTCGCGATTGGTGATGCGGGCTAAGTCGTTGGTCATAGGAGTTTCGGTACGACTGTTCGAATACTCTAGCTGCGGTTTATTTACTTTTTTGGACAGTGAATTCCTTTTTTTTTTTTTTTTACGTATATTTTTTTTTATTTATTTCGACTTTTTTTATTGACATACGGTGTAGGGTAGTTTTAAGGAATAATTGTAAACCTAGATTAAAGCTAAGATTAGACGACGTGTAAAAAACACATAATTGTGTACCCGTGACGTCAACGAAAATTTCAACATACGAGTTGCATATTTAGTACGTGTAGCGAATATGGCGAACTACATAATGTGTGTATCACACGATGTGTGTATTGTGTAAAAAAAGCCGCATAAAAATATGTGCTCCAGGCGATCGCATAAAATGTGGTTACATATGCGTACACAAACTTTGCTCCACATTTTTGTGTAGATTACACTACGTGTAAATTTTTCACATCCAGTTCATATGTACACAACGACGAATTCATACGCAAGTTTCACAATGTCGGAAAAGAAGTGGGCTGCTGTTTTTGTTTTGGCAACGTTTCTGGTCGAAAATGAGGAGGAAAAACCCGAAGAAATTATTATACGAAAACGTCGAATTTGGAGAAAAAATTGGGTGAGACTTCGGGAAACAGAAGGTTTTTGCGCGAAGTTGCTTCTTGAATTGCGTGACGACGAACCTCGCTTATATCAAAATTTCGTACGGATGACGGCTGAACAGTTCGATAATTTGCTTCATTTGGTGCAACCATATATAAAAAAAGCGAACACAAATATGAAATTGAACATACCTGCATCAGAAAGGCTGGTGCTCACGCTGAGATAATTGGCCACTGGTGACAGTTTTAAATCGTTGCAGTACATTTTCCGCATTCCACAACCTACCATCTCGACCATTATTCCAGAAGTTGTCGACGCAATTTATAAAGCATTGGCCAGGGATTATTTAAACGTGCGTATTTGCAATTACATGTATGTATACACATACATACATATGTATATAGATATGTATTTAAATTTGCCTATGGTAGGTACCAAAAACACGGAATGGGAAGCTGTTGCACGCCAATTAATGAGCAATGGCAATTTCCAAATCGCATAGGCGCACTGGACGGCAAACACATTGTCATGGTCGCACCGCCAAACGCGGGTAGCGTTTTTTATAATTATAAAGGTAAGGAGAGCGTCTATAATGAGAATGTGTATTAAAAATATAATTCATTTCGAAAGGTACACATAGCATCGTGTTAATGGGAATTGCGGACGCATATTATAAACTAATATACGTGGATGTTGGTCGCAACAGACGATATTCGGACGGTGGGGTGTTCAATCTTGCACCTTCAGTCAAGCATTGGCTACCAATCAGCTGTGTCTGCCACCACCGAAACCCTTGCCTGGTCGTGAATTGCCCGTCCCATACGTAATTGTCGCAGATGATGCATTCGCTATGCGCCCAAATATCATGAAGCCGTATGCTCAACGTGGTCTAATGTTATTGCAAAGGGTTTTCAACTACCGAAATTGTATCCCACAGCAGAAAAAAATAATATTTTCTGAGAAATCCATAGGAAAAAATGAATTTTTAAACCTTCATATCTGCTAAACTAGGCGAAAACGAGGAAATTTGTATTTAATTTTTTGTGCTTATTTCATCGAGATCTACAAAACTGCGTTTTCAAAATGCCTTACCTCGGATATCGGAATCGTGCCAAATTCAAAATTCAAAAACACGACCGCAGCAATGTGACATATAACAAAAATGTGTAGCTGCAGGACTTTAAACAAGTACACAATTTTGCCTGTACACATATTTGTGTAACCGAGCTTTTAAATGCCAAATGTTGTATGTGGCACTGGATTATACGATATGTAAAAATGCACATATTTTTGTGCGCAATAGGTTCCACATATTGTCTACATAATTGTATGTGCTATATGTGACTGGCATAATTATGTCTATTAGACGACATGTAGCCATTAATGACAACATCTGACGTCAAAATGACGTCACGGGTACACAATTATGTGGTTTTTACACGTCGTCTAATCTTAGCTTAAGTTAGGTTAAGGAAATTAAATTTGTGACATATTGAATTGGAAACGATTACGGTGTTTTTTTTTCTTTTGCGTGGGATACTTGCTGCGGGTAAGTCGGCGTGAGGGCAATCGCGTGGCGCCATTGCTCACGACCAGTCCTCGCAGCTGGCCTAGCATCCCTTTCGCACGACGTTGCGGCAGGTGGAGAGGAGCAAGTGAGCAAGAGGAGCAAGCGATCTTGCACACATACGAACCGATACGTACATACGCATCACATACGTGCATACACTCACACATCTGTACTCTATGTATAAGTATACATATGTACATTACGAAGTAGAGTTGGGTAGTTCCGGACATGTGTAGTTCACGGAACTATGTCCTCTCTCGGACACATGTCCTCTCGTTCCGCAAATTGAACGAAATGAGTTCCATAGTTCCATTCAACCCTTATTCATCAATCACATATGTACAAAACGAAAAAAAAAACATAAATGCAACGAACATGCTTCTCATACGGTATGAGTTATACCCCGTAGTTTTCAAGAAACCCAAAAGTATGGAGATGTGGCGATAAAGCTCGAACAGTTGGTGTACACTGTACAGCACACTTGAACTGAAATGGAGAAAAGAAATGAAAGAAAGAATTTCGTGAACGAATGTCATACATGTGTATGTATGCATTCAGGTCCGGACATGGACATGGTTTGCTAGTTCCATATCGGTGCGATAATACATTTAGTTCCGGACATGGACATGTTTTTGCTAGTTCCATATCGGTGCGAGTATACATTTAGTATTTTAAAACGGGTAGAGATTGCAGTGCATACTGAGATGGAATAATTATCTTATAACCCCATTTAGATTACTTACTTACTTAGGTGGCGCTACAGTTCGTGGTGAACCTGGGCCTCAACCAACAAGCGTCTCCAGCCGGCACGGTCTTTGGCCAGCTGTTTCCAGTGCCGCACGCCCAGTTGGTTGAGGTCCCTTTCCACCTGCGTGCACCACCGCTGAGGCGGCCGTCCTCTGCCGCGCCTTCCTTCCGGAGTGGATTTGAAGACTTTTCGGGTCGGAGCTGTATCTTCCATGCGCTCTACATGGCCTAGCCACCTTAGACGCTGTATCCGTAGACGTCGTACCAGGCCGATGTCGCTGTACAACCCGTACAGTTCTTCGTTATATCTTCTCCTCCATACACCGTTTGAACAAACGGGACCGTAGATAGTGCGCAGAATTTTCCTCTCGAAACGACCAAGGGCATCTTCATCCGCTTTTGTTAAGGTCCAAGCCTCTGCGCCGTAAAGGAGGACTGGGATGATCAAGGTCTTATATAGTGTCACCTTGGTTTTCCGAGAGAGGGCTCTACTTCTCAATTGCCTCTTGAGCCCAAAGAAACAGCGGTTGGCAAGAGTGATTCTGCGTTTTATCTCAGCGCTGGTGTTGTTGTCGCTGGTAATCAGTGAGCCCAGGTAGACGAATTCCTTGACCACTTCAAAGTTATATCCGCCCATGGTGACGTTCTGGCCAATACGTCGGTGTTGTCCGTCTCTTTTAGATGAGAGCAGATATTTGGTTTTACCCTCATTAACCTTGAGACCCATCTTAGCCGCTTCTACCTCAATGCTCACAAAAGCCTCATTGACGTCTTGCTGTTTTCGTCCAATTACGTCAATATCGTCGGCGTACGCAAGCAATTGCGTAGACTTGAAATAGATCGTACCTCTTGTGTTGGCCAGTGACTCTTGCACAATCTTTTCAAGCACGATGTTGAAAAAGTTGCACGACAGCGCGTCGCCCTGCCTAAATCCTTTTTTAACATCAAAGGTCTCGGTATGCTCATTACCGACCTTAATGGAGCAACGAGAATTCTCCATTGTCATCCTGCACAGTCGGACGAGTTTGACAGGGATGTTAAAACTAGACATGGCTTTGTACAGCTCGTCTCTATATACGCTGTCATACGCGGCCTTGAAATCGACGAAGAGGTGGTGAGTGTCGATTTGGTATTCCTGGGTCTTCTCCAAGATCTGCCGTAGCGTAAATATTTGGTCTATTGTGGATTTACCTGGCCTGAAACCACACTGATAAGAGCCGATCAGGTTATCCACAAACGGTTTCAGGCGTTCACACAATACGGCAGAGAAGATCTTATATGCGATGTTAAGGAGACTTATTCCCCTATAGTTGGCGCAGTTATAGGGGTCTCCTTTCTTATGGACCGGGCAAACGATGCTGAGATTCCATTCGTCGGGCATGCTTTCCTCCGACCATACCTTGCAGATGAGATGGTGCATGCACCTTACCAGCTCATCTCCAGCCGCCTTAAAAAGCTCAGCAGACAGGCCGTCTGCGCCAGCGGCTTTATTAGACTTAAGTCTTGATATCGCTATTTTGACTTCGTCTAGGTCGGGTGGACCGAATTATATTACTTCGTGGTCCATTGCGAATGGCTCGTTCTGCCTGACAGCGGTATCTTGTCTATCATCGCCGTTATACAGTCTGCAGAAGTGGTCTTTCCAAATCCTCAGCATCGACTGCTACTCTACTACCAGTTCTCCATTTTCATCCCTGCAGGCCGCCACTCTGGCTTTGTAGCCATGGCATGTTCGTTTTACCTTGTTGTAATATTTACGGGCGTCATTCCTGCGGAAGCATCTCTCCATCTCCTCGATCTCACGCTTTCCGTGCTCTCTCTTCTTTCTTCTGAAAAGCGTGTGTTCCTCTCTTCTCTTCTGCTCATAGATTTCGCGAGCAGCTCTCGTCCGTCGTTGCAGCACGACCTTATATGCCTCTTGTTTTGCTGCATGGGCTTGTTCGCATTGTTCATCGAACCAGGGGTTTCTAGGTGGTGGCTGTTTGAAACCCAGCACCTCTGAGGCAGCATCTCTGACGGCGCTCTGGCAATGAGCCCATTCCTGCTCTATTGTTTGTGCTGCTCTGGGCGGATTTTGAGAGAGCTTTGAGGAGACACGATCGGCAAAGATTCTGGCAGTCTCTTGCGATTGTAGCTTTCCAACGTCAAACTTACGTTGTCCTACTCGACTCCTAAGCATTCTTGATATCCTCATTCGTACCTTGGCTACAACAAGGTAGTGGTCCGAGTCGATGTTGGCCCCTCGGAAGGTTCGTACGTCGAGAATACAGGAGGAGTGTCTGGCGTCGATCGCAATATGATCAATCTGGTTGGTGGTCGATTGATCACAAGACCGCCAGGTACCCTTGTGGATGTTGAGATGGGGGAATCGCGTGCTTGCTACAAGGAGGTTACGCCCCGCTAGGAAATCGATTAATCGTTGTCGGATGTGGTGTTATGGAGGCTATGCTTTCCTATGATCGACTCAAATATGTCCTCCTTGCCCAGTTTTGCATTAAAATCTCCTAGGACTATTTTTGTGTCGTAGCTGGGACATTGGGCATATGTTCTGTCTAGGAGATCGTAGAATTCTTCTTTGAGTCGATCGTCCTTTTCTTCCGTTGGGGCGTGAGCGCATATTAAGCTAATGTTTCCAAATTTAGCTATGATGCGGATTGTTATGAGGCGTTCGCTTACATCTCGGAAGCTTAAGACTTTTTGTCGGAGTCTTCCTCTAATAACGAATCCGCACCCGAATAGGCGCTGTTTGTTCTCCTGGTAGCAGTTCCCGTAGTAGATGTCGCAGTTTTTCATCCGTTTTTTGCCTGTCCCCATTTAGATACTGTCTCAAATATATTGAATGGTCTTTCCAACAAAGTTGTTGGTCCAATATAACACCTAAATATTTAAAACTGTCCACGTGTTCAATCAAGAAGCAATCTTCAAACATTCTTGATTGTTGAATACTATATCTTCAAGAACAAATCGATTACACAATGGTGCATGATAATATAAGGGAAGGTCTCTGAAAACTCTACCGTTGATTATTATTAGTTTGTGATAATTAAACCATCTCCTTAACATATCTAGGTCATAATTAACATCTGCAAAACTATCAATTAAGTTAGTGTTTGAGTGGAAAAGAGATGTTTCATCAGCAAAGGCAGTTAGTCTGCCTTTAAAAGGTTGTATGAAATAACGTATTAACATAAATTAGAAAAAGGATTGGGCCCAATACTGCTCCTTGGGGAACATCCATATTTAAGAAGTCTATAGAACTGTAAACATTCCTAATTTTCACAACTTGATAACGGTTGGATAAATAAGAAGAAAACCATTTATAAATGGAGCCTCTGAAACCCGCTTTGCAAAGTTTATCGAGTAGCAAAGTATGATTAACCATATCAAAGACCTTACTGATATCAACAAATAATGTTGATGTTATTTGAGAAGTGTTTAGACTATTATATATTTCACCAGTTAATTTCAATAAAGCAGTGTCAGTCGATTTGCCACGTCTAAACCCAAATTGGCAATCACTCAAAAAATGAGTATTTTCTAAAAATTACAACATTCTAGACTTTAACTATCCGAAAAGCGAGATTAAAATGTCACTGATTATGTATTTCTGTTGCTGCTTTAACAACAAATACTTAGACAGAATATAATAAATATATGTATAAATGGGGCTCCCATACAACAGACATGATTTTTTTGCCGTTTTTATACATAATAGTACGGAACCCTTCATGCGCGAGTCCGACTCGCACTTGGCCGGTTTTTCTTTTTTAATATGTGATGCTTCCATGTTAGTTTAGAGTCCAAGTACATTCCAAGATATTTGGCAAGGTTGTCATTAGGGATAATTTTGTCATTTATTTTTAGAGGTAAGCAGGTATCGTTTGATCTAGTGGTAAACATAACTTGTATAGTTTTGGCCTCATTGATTTTTATATGCCAGTCATCAAACCACTTCATTAGTTGGTCCAGTGTGTTTTGAAGTTGATTGGTGGCTACATATTTATCTGGATGTGATTTAAGTAGTATTGTGTCATCTGCGAAAGTCGCTATCATTGATTCTTCCTCTCTTGGAACTGGAATGTCAGCAGTGTATAGTAAAAATAAGGTTGGTCCTAGGACACTTCCCTGGGGTATTCCTGCTTTCGCTTGGTGAATGCTGGATGATTCGTCCTTAAACTTTACAAAGAAATAGCGATCTGTGAGATAGCTCTCCAGTAGAAGGAAAAAGTCAAGAGGGAGCATGTTATACAGTTTGAGTAGTAGGCCCTTGTGCCATACTTTGTCGAAGGCTTTTGTCACGTCAAGAAATACGCCTACGCAGAATCTTCTTTCATCAAGGTCCATTGAAATTTTGTTAATAACCCTGTGGATCTGTTGTATAGTTGAGTGTTGTCGTCGAAATCCGAATTGGTGGTCAGGGATTAACTTATCTTGTGTCAGGAAGGGTTCTAGTCGGTCTAGAATTAACTTTTCAAATATTTTGGACAAAATAGGTAGCAAGCTGATGGGTCTATAAGATGTCGGGTTTTTTACGTCCTTACCAGGTTTCGGTATAGCTACTATTTGAGCTACTTTCCAGACTTTAGGGTAGTATTTTAATCTGATCATAGCATTATATATATTTCTTAAGTATAACACTGCCTTTTTAGGTAATTCATTTATAATCTTTCCCGTTACTAGGTCATATCCTGGAGCTTTCTTGCGGCTAAGTCTTTTTGTTATGGTGTGCTCTAGTTCTTTTGTAGTTATCTTCTTAATGCATATGTTAGGGATTCTTCCGTGGTTTATTGGCGGTAGAGAGTCTGAATTACCCTCATTTGTGAACACCTCCTCGAAGTGATTAGTTAGAGTTTCTGCCTTGTGGTAGTTTGTTCTAGCCCAGGTGTTATCTGTCTTTTTTATAGGAGGTTGGTGTAACATTCTATTTTTTATATGTTTTGTGGCTTTCCATAGTGAGTGATTAGTTTCAGAGGTGGGTGTTAGATTTCTTAAGAAATCGCTTAAGAAATTGCATTTTTAATGCTAAGTAAACTTATTTTAAGTTCTTTTACGGCTTTATTAAACTTCCGTTTATCGTCAGGAGATCGCGTAGTCTGCCATCTTTTCCGTAGTTCTCTTTTGTTCTTAATAAGTTTTAGCAAACTTGGAGGAGTGTAATAGTCATTTCGTTTAGATTTTCTGAGTGGAGTCGAAAGTATAGCTGCTTCGCTTATTACGTCATTTAGAAGCACTATGGCCCGGTCTATGTCATTGTTAACTTTTAATGGGACGTCTAATAGTAAGTGTGATTCTACGTATTCACGGAACGTATCCCAGTCCGTTTTGTTGTTATATATTTGCTGATATGATTGCGATTTTTTAACTTCATTTAGATAGTCTAGTTGGATTGGCGAGTGGTCCGATGAAAGTTCGTATCTTGGCTTAATTTGTAGATTTTCTAGGGGAATGTTCTTGATAATAAAAAAGTCGATTTGATCTGGGATTTTGTGGGCATCAGTTGGCCAATAGGTTGGCTCGCCCGTGCTGAGGTACATGCAGTTATTTAACTGAATTGCCGATAGAAGATTTCGTCCCTTTTTGGTTGATAGCCTCGATCCCCAGTCAGTGTGTTTTGCATTCAAGTCTTCACCAACTATAAACCTGGCTCCCAGAGATTTTAGGAAGTGGTCGTATTGTGAGCTAGTTATTTTGTGTTTTGGGGGCAGTAAATACTTGATATTAAGAATGGTCCATATTTGTCTTGTAGCTGAACGGAGGTTGACTGAATATGTTCACAGCAATATTCTTCAAGTTCAATGTATTTAATTTTATTTTTGATCAAGATTGCTGTGCCTCCATGTCAATATCATATTCGTACGGAAATTGTTTTAGTTCGAGTACGTGGCGATTTAGCCCGTTTGCGTTCCAGATGACGATTTTTAAATTATTTATTTTGCTAACCAAGAGAGTTAAGATATTCATCATGTTTGTCATTTGATTTATAAGATTTTTCATCATTTCTTTAAGCTCTGCTATGTCGCTCATGTTGTTGCTATTCGAAATAAACATTCGACGGCGTTGGTGTTATCGGGATCCGAACTCGCTCATCGTGCATCAGAGTCCAACATACTAACTACTGCGTCACGGCGCCCCCAAAACCTGTACCCTAGCAAAATTGAAAACGCTTACAAATTAAAGCCCCAGCATGCTAGTAAGAGGCTCGACATCGTAATCCAGGCAATTGAGCAATTGAGTAGTTTAGGTAAGGTTAGGTGAGTGGGCGCCCTATTGACGTAAGGTCAAGGTTCAGTTAGACTGCGAGGTAGAAACCTAATCATTTCCCGTTGAGCTCAACCACTTAGATGCAGATAGAAATCCCAGTAGTTATTCAGCCCAATGTTAGTTAGTTACCTCTTCCAGTCTCGAAAGGAAGTGATTTCAAAGGAATATGTTCCTTTTTTGGGCTAGTGCTGGTCATTCGCACAGTAAGTGACGAAAGGATTCAATTTCCTCTTCGTCTCTGCAGCTTCTACAGAAGTCATTGTGGGACTAGCTTAGTCTGGCTGGATGGAAAGATATCATGCAGTGCCCAGTGAGGGCACCGACTGCCAATCGAATATTCCCACGACTGAACTTTTGCAGACTTTCTGTCCTTTGATTATTAGACGGGCCAAAATGACCTTGCCGTTGCGCATGTATCTAATTCATCCCATCGTTTATTGGCTTTGACTATTAGCTCCACTTGTAGAATGTATTGAGTGGCCTTTTAGCTTCAGGTGTGAGCTGCGCGGAATTTGGGCCTGCTCCTACACTAGCTAGCTCGTCTGCCTTCTCATTTCCGGAAATATTAATATGACCCAATAGAGGGTCACCTGATTGAAATCTGATATCTGGATCTTATCCATGTTGCCTACAGAGCCTTAATGCAGCCTGGCTGTAAACATAGATGTTGATACTTTTACATGAGAAGTTTTATCTAGGATTCAAGTTCCGCAGCCTGTTTTATTGCAAAGACCTCAGCTTGGAAAACGCTAAAACTATCATCATTTATTTTACGAGATTCCAAATAGACCTCGGCTCCTGTACCGGTTTCCATTTCGGATCCATCGGTATAGATTCCCAGTTCATTTCCCATACTTACCATACCACTGGTCCATTCCTTCCTGAAAGGAGTTTTGATAGAGAATCTCCTCTCGCAGGCAGGAAGCCGGACGATATAGTCTGTTTCGATTTTAAATCTCGAGAGGATCCATCGACCCAAGACTGACGCGTGGCCTTGAGGACTCCTGCCCATAGACCGGGTTCCTATATTCGTAGTACAGTCCTGGCTTCGATGCTCTCGCAGTATATGTCCAAGGGTAGAAGGTTGAATATTGTTTCAAGAACCGCCGTTGGTGCTGATTTCATAGATCCGTTACCGCCAGACATCCTGCCCTTTGAGCCCTTAAAACACTTTGAAGATGGCGAGTGCCTTCCACCAGACAATCGAACCATATACCATAGCAGTGTATAGACATTATACCACTTCTGGTTTATAGCCTCATGTCTTTCCGAAACCGCAGTGTACAATAATTATACCACTTTTGGTTTGAAGCCCAATATCTATCCAAAGGCTACTCTGCACAAATACAGCGCCACGTAGGCTTTTTTGGTTCTTCTCTAGCTAAGCTTGGAGTCTAAGATTATGCCAAGTTATTTGACTTTCTGGGGATCAGATCAATACCATTCATACGGGGATAAGTGTATCATGGTATAGACCTTCCCCTTTTGAAGATAACTATCTCGTTCCTTGACCCAGTTATTGACTAATAGCAGTGCATAGCCTAGTCTTTCGCTGAGGACCTGAGGAAACTTCCCCGATATCAGAAAGGCAATGTCGTCAGCATAGGCCGTGACGTTAAAACCACTTGCCTCTAGAAGTTTAAGCATTCCGTCGACCACAAGGAGCCATAAGAGAGGGGATGGAACACCCGCTTGTAGTGTATCCCGCTTACTCCCTTCACCTTTCCGCTTACTCGGTTACTCTAGAAAGGCACCTAGAGTAAATTATTTGACATTGAGTGTATTTTCTATCGTATAGACTATCCTGTGAAGAGAAGTATCTACCGATTTATCCATTATGTACGCGTTGTGTGATTGCGACACACAGCTGTCACTAATCTCATCTCTTATTTACAGTGTTTTCATAACGAAGGAGGATAGACCAGTAGGTAGGTAGGTAGGTAGTTCGTAGCCTCCCCAGAGTGGGAAGAATACTCTTGGGCCAGAGAGACCCATTATGTTGCTACGAAGGGGGTTGACTCCCTATTCATGGAACCACTTAGTTCATCTTAAACAGTTAGAAAGTAGGATCCTAGGTAGCGTTTTCTGACTGAACAGAAAGCCGGACAGGCGCAGCGTAGGTGACGGATGAATTCGACCTCCTCTTTGTCTAAGCAGCATCTGCAGAAGTCATTCGGAACCCGTCTTAGTTTATATGAATGACTGCCAATGAGACAGTGATCGGTGATGACACCAGTGATTTTGTAGACGTCAGTTCTCCTGCTCCATCGACTGTCGAGCTGAAGCCAGATTTGCCTGGTGATGAGGCTGGTGTACCCATCTCAGGTTCATCTCAGCCATGCGAGTCTGGCGAGTGTGTCGGCCCCTTTCATTGCCTGAGATGTCGTTGTGTCCTGGTACCCATAGGAGTTGTATATTAAACTGTTCGCCCATCTCGTTAAGAGATAGGCCTTGTCATCATCTTTACTAAAAATCTCTGTGATGTAGAGCGATACTTGGATGACTAGGGTTCCCTAAAAGTTAACCAGGTGATTTCAATAGAGAATTCTACTTTTCAATGACTTTTGTGCCCTGAAGACCATACAAGTTTATACCGGGTGCGCCAAATAAAAGTTTCTCTTTAAAAATGCAATACAATGAACAAACTTAACTTTTTTCCATGTACTATGACTTAGTTAGTAAGAACAAATATTCCCATTAATTACGAAATACAACGTCGTTCAAGTGGCTGCCACGGCTGGCTTCGCAGTACCGCATTTAGTCACCCCAATTTTCCAAGACCTTGTTGATGGTTTCGGGCTGTGGCTCACGGGGTTGCTTAAATGATATTGGCCTTAAGTGCTTGAATCGTTTCCGGATTATTGGCATAACATCGGTCCTCCATAGTTCCCCACAAAAAAAAAAAGTCCAAAGGTGTCTGAATGGCCCATTTTATGCTTCCCTGGTAGAAAATTTTTCGTGCTCTCTTCCAGACCTCCCTGTTGGGTCTAGTTGCCCTGATCTGCGGAGGTATGTTAGAGAGTTTAGAGGGAATGATGTTGGAGTCTGGGAAGTGCGTACTGGTTTCTTGAGGAAAAGGTGGGTAAATATGAGTATGACGCCACAAAGACCAGTTGAATAGCGAAAAATCATAATTCGTCTTTCTAGAACTAGAGACCAGATTTTTTCTTAATTCTAAACTATGATTCTTAAAAGCAAATTTTCTGTCAAACAGTAAACCCAGGATGTTTAGATTAGACACGTTTTGTATATTTATGATCCTCTACTTCTTAACGGGCGCTACAGTTCGGGGTGAATCTGGGCCTCAACCAACATGCCCCTCCAACTAGCACGATCTTTTGGTAGCCTTTTCCATTGCCGCACACCCAGTTGGCTGAGGTCCCCTTCCACCTGTGTGCGCCATCTTAAGTGCGGCCGTCCTCTGCTTCTTCGTCCCTCGAGGTTGGACTCAAAGACTCTCCGGGCTGGAGCTGTGGTAACCATTCGTTCTACATGGCTCAGCCATCTCAGGTGCTGAATCCATAGACTAGACTCATGTCGCTATACAGCCCGTAAAGTTCGTGGTTGAATCTTTTCCTCCCCGTCTGCGTTTATAGGCCCGAAAATAACGCGCAAAATCTTTCTCTCGAAACGACCAAGGGTCTCCTCATCCACTTTTGATAGTGTCTATGCGCCGTACAACAGGGCCGGGATGATAAGGTTCTTATATAGAGTCAACTTTGTCGTTCGGGAGAGGGCCCTATTACTCAGTTGCCTTCTGAGCCCAAAGAAACAGCGATTGGCAAGAGTGATTCTGCGTTTGATTTCGGAACTGATGTCCTTGTTCCAGGTCACTGCGGAGCCAAGGTAGACGAAGTCCTTAACTAACTCGAACTTATGTCTGCCAATACAAATGTTATGGCCAAGACGTCGGTGGTGAGCGTCCTTTTTTGATGACAACGTATATTTAGTTTTGCCCTCGTTTACCGCCAAACAAATTTTCGCCGCCTCGAACTCAATACTCGCAAACGCCTCATTGACATCTCGCTGTGGTCTACGAGGTTGCGAGGATTTGAAATAGATTGTGCCTCTTGTATTGCCCAGTGATTTTTGCACAATCATTTCCAATATGATGTTGAAGACACATCACACGACAGCGCATCGCCCTGCCTAAATCCTTTTTTGACATCAAAACAATCGGTAAGGTGTTCACCGATTCGGATTGAGCAGCGAACATTCTCCAAAGTCATCCTGCATAGTCTGACGAGTTTGGCAGGTATGTCAAAGGTAGACATAGCGTTGTATAGCTCGTCTCTAATTACGCTGTCGTATGCGGCTTTGAAGTCGACAAATAGGTGGTGAGTGTCGACTTGAAATTCAATGGTTTTTTCCAGGATCTCCCGTAGTGTGAAGATTTGGTCGATGGTGGACTTCCCTGGCCTGAATCCAAACTGATAAGGACCTATCAGCTTATTTACAATAGGCTTCAGTCGTTCACACAAAATGGCAGGGAAGATTTTGTAGGCGATGTTAAGGAGACTTATTCCTCTATAGCTTGCGCAAGCAGAGGGGTCTCCTTTCTTGTGGATCGGGCATACGATGATGAGACTCCATTCCTCGGGCATGCTTTCCTCTGACCATATCTTACAGATGAGCTTGTGCATGCTCCTAACCAGGTCATCCCCAGCTGCCTTGAAGAGCTTAGCAGACAGTCCGTCTGCGTCAGCAGCTTTATTGGACTTGAGCTTCGATATGGCAATCTTAACTTCATCGAGGTCAGGGGGACAGGATTCTCTGCGGTCTCCGTCGATTAGAAATGGGTCATTCTGCCTGAAGCGGTGTATTGACTAACATCGCCGTTATACAGTCTGCAGAAGCGGTTTTTCCATATTCTCAGCATCGATTGCGATTCTACGACTAGGTGTCCGTTCTCATCCCTGCAGGCTTCCGTTCTGGCTTTATAACCTTGGCATGTTCGCTTTATCTGTTGATAAAACTTTCGAACGTCACGCCTGCAGTAACACCTCTCCAAGTCCTCAATCGCGCGCTTCTCGTGCTCTTTGTTCTTTCTTCTAAGAAGCTTATGCTCCTCCCTTTTTTTTAACTCACAGAGCTCACGAGCTGCTCTTGTTCTTTTATGTAGCGAGGCCTTATATGCATCCTGCTACGCTGTATGCCTTGAAACCCAAAACTTTGAATGCGGAGCTTTTCAGGGCTTGTTTGCAAAGGCTCCACTGCCTTAAGGGAGACGCGATCGGTAAAAGCACGAACGGTTTCTGGCGATATTAGCTTTCCGACGTCATAACGTTCTGTCTAGGAGATCGTAGAACTCATCTTTGGTGGAGTCATCCTTGTCTTCCGTGGGGGCGTGGACGCAGATCAGGCTGATGTCAAAAAATGTGGCCTTGATACGGACTGTTATGAGGCGTTCACATGCCGAAAGCTTAGGACTTTTTGCCTTAGTCCACCTTTGCCTTAGTTGTCCTCTCTCCCTATAGCAGTCGCCGTAGTAAATATCGTAGTTTTTCATCCGCTTTATACCCGGTCCATTCCATCTCATTTCCTGGATTGCGGTTATGTCCGCTTTATAGCGGTCTAGGGCGTCCGCAAGTTGTTCGGCTGCACGTGGCCTGTTTAGGGACCTGACAATCCACGTACAAAGCCGAAGATCATTGTCCTTTTTTCGTATTTTGCAAAGGTCGTCAACATAGATCCGGTCCGTTATATCCGACTGCGGTGGCTCGTCTCGATTTTTAGCAGGCCAGATGCTACCCTTACGACGCCTTTGTTAGTCCTTTGCCATCCGAACGCTTGTGTTGGCAGATATAATTTTGAGTTAGTTAAGGACTTGGTCTACCTTGGCTCCGCAGTTACGTGGAACTGGAACAACGACATCAGTTCCGAAATCAAACGCAGGATCACTCTTGCCAATCGCTGTTTCTTTGAGCTCAGAAGGCAACTGAGGAATAGAGCCCTCTCGCGAACGACAAAGTTGACTCTATATAAGACCCGTATCATCCCGGTCCTGCTGTACGGTGCAGAGGCATGGACACTATCAAAAGCGGATGAGGAGACCCTTGGTCGCTTCGAGAGAAAGATTTTGCGCGTGATTTTGGGGCCTATAAACGCAGACGGGAGATGGAGGAAAAGATTAAACCACGAACTTAACGGGTTGTCATGAGTCTAGTCAGGCGTCTACGGATTCAACGCCTAAGATAACACGGCCATGTTGGGCGAATGGACACCACAGCTCCAGCCCGGAGAATCTTTAAATCCAACCCCGAGGGACGAAGAAACAGAGGACGGCCGCACTTAATATGGCGCACACAGGTGGAAGGGGACCTCAGTCAACTGGTTGTGCGGCAATGGAAAAGGCTAGCAAAAGATCGTGCTAGTTGGAGGGGAATGTTGGCTGAGGCCCAGGTTCACCCCGAATTGTAGCGCCCGTTAAGAAGAAGAAGGTTGAAATGGATTAATATCACCACAAGAAAGCATTTCCTTTAACTATGCAAGAGATAAACCATTCACAACAATAGAATTTGATTCGGAGATAAATCATAAATTATTCCCTTTACTGCCTCATTAAACAGAAACTCATCGATCATTCCTGATCCAATATTAATTAACGGACTGTAATGAGCGTGTCATGTAGAATCTACGCCCGGAATTATGGAAAACAATGTCTTTGCAAAAAAAGGCTAAAAGTCATCTAAATTTATGTGCATAATTGATGAAGTATTGGGACATTCCAATTTGTAATTTGGACAAACTGTCACCTGTAAAAGTGTCGAAAAAGAATATTGGCCGCCCACCCAAAGTATCCTTTTACTCCAGTCATCCAAAAATTTCGTCATTACTATGCAAAGGTATGTCCGTCACCTGTTGAACGTGTCAATCTGTCAACCAAATTCGATGAGAGCTTCTCGATATTCCTTTAGTGCATAAATTATTCAACCTTTACCTGTCAATCAGCGATAACGAGGTTTGAGTCTTTCTTTCAATCGAGCTCAAATTGTAATGACAACTTGACACTTGAGCATGGGCGGTAAAAATTAGAAAAGGGGCCAGGTGCCGGTCCTAACTGAACTGCCATCATGACAGTTTGTTTTTTACAGCTTATGACACGGCAGGAGGTATGGATTCGCCTCACTCCAAAATATCCTTGTGATATTTGTACATACATACATATGCACGCTACGGAGGAATCCGTTGGAATTTGTCGGAATTTTTTATTGGCGCTCTAGGAATCCATTTTCCTTTTGCCGGAAGATTAATTCTTCAAACATTCACCCTCACCACAAGAACGTACTCACACCTGTCCTTACACAACACACCTTGAGATGATGTAATTACCGCCTTGACTTATTTATTACACACGCCTTGACATCAATTATCTGACGTATTTGCGAAATTTCTAAAAGCCCCAAGATCCTCTTCGACCCTTGAAACTGCAAATAAGAGGGGGAAAACCATTTCACGGCGCCTTTAATTGATTCCAGGCACGGTGGCTTCGAGGTAAATAGGACAACGAAATATCGGGTAAATTTAATATTTAACGAAATGACTCGGAAACTGATGTTCATTAATGGCGAACCGGAAGGGGAAGTAATTATCATTAGCATGTTGCACAGGGGAAAGAGCATTAGGGACGACAAACATCCTTGGCAAATATCAACTATGAGTCGACCTGTGGGGCGCATCAACCACCTCTGTAACCGGAAATACCCTGGGCTATTTGCCAAGACAGGACGTTTGTAATCCTCTTTCGTGTACTTGGTGTTCCTTTGCAAATCAATCAGTGATTGCTGCGTAATAGGAGCGTATTAGGGTAGACATCGGTACGGCTGGTCCTTTGATCATCGTCGATACCGCCGTCTTTCTCTCGAGAAATATGGAGGACCGAAGATGTTTTGTTTCTGTTTATTTTTATTTTTTTTTTCTCACCCAGATTTGATATTGTCTTTGAGGGGCAGTCCCAGGATCCATGCGAAGGGTACGAATTTGAGAAATTACTTTTAAGGACTACTTTTGATTACTCAGTATTACTCAGTGCCTGTTCGAAACCATTAAATAAGATAAAAAATTTATGTCCGAAACCGTCCTCAACTACCTTTTTGACTTTGCAATTTTGCCGCTCATCGTTTTGGGGTGGAGTGTTGGCTCTTGACGTCTCAGATAATGGCAACAGTCCAATAAATTTGTTATGGGACACAAAGTCAAATATATCTATACACAGTCACGAATTTTCTAATTGAATTGCACTTATGTGCCAAGAAGTTTCATTCAGAAAGCAGGAGTCAATGAACTTCTTTTTATCAAACGAGCAACAACAAGTGGTTGTTAACCATTCGCACCAGTTCCTTTTTTATGGCGGAAACTTTTCGGGAGAATAATGTTAATGGTTTCAGCTCAAAGCAGTTGACTTGCTTTGTTTTTTTTGTTTTGATAAAGGGCTAGTACTAACATATAGCATGGGGCACTGAGACCTATTTAGATCTATTGCGCCTACTTCTCCACTTTCCTTATGAAGTTGAGGATGTCTCTCGTAGGGGCTGAAATGATCCCCCCAGGAGTCATGACTTCACGGGGGAGGATACGCTTCCGAAGGTGGCAATTGGCAACACACTCACACAGTATATGCTTCCTCGTCGCCAGGACATAGTCGACACTCAGTTTTAGACGAGAGACTGATTTTTTTGAGATGATATCTTAGACTACAGTGTGCTGATATCAATTCTATTCAATTTAAGAATATTAGCAGAGTGTTTGTTCAGGAGCCCTTTAAATCTTTTCGATTGGCGAAGTCCTTGAACGCTCTTCCGAATGGATAAGTCTTGCGTTTTTTTCCATTTGTCTTGGAGAAGGTTAATCTTACTAACTTATTTACTTTGGTGGCGCTATAGTCCGGTGTGAACCTGGGCCTCAAGCAACAAAATGTTGGCACGACATTTTGCCAGCTGCCTCCCTCGCCGCATGGCGAGGAATCGGACTCGAAGACTCTTCGGGCCGGAGCTGTGTTGTCCAATCGCTCTACATGGCCTAACCATCTTAGAAGTTGGATCCGAAGACGTTGTACTAGGCCACTATCGATGTACAGTTCGTCGTTGTATTTTGTCCTCTACTCTCCGTCTATACGTTTTCCTCTCCAAGCGACTAATGGCCTCCTAATCCGCTTTCGTTAAAGTTCAGTCTTCTGCGCAATAGAGGAGGATAGGGATGATTAAGATTTTGTATAGCGCAACCTTGGTCTTTCAAGAAAGAGCTCTACTTCTCTTCGGCCCAAAGAAGCAGCGGTTCGAAATTGTAGCCGCCAAGTGTGACGTTCTGGCCATGACGTCGGTGTTGCACCTTTTTTTTTGGATGACACCATATATGTATTTGGTTTTACCCTCACTTACCGAAATACCACTTTAAGCCACTTCTGATTCCGTACACAAGTTCTGACACATATATGTATGACCCATTCCCAACGAGCAACGCTGGAAACAAGTACGCGCTAGTGGTGATCGATTACTTCAGCAAGTGGCCTGAGGTGTTTTGCATCCCGAACCAAGAAGCAAAAACTATTTCGGATGCATTCGTGAATAACTGGGTTGCGCGTTACGGAGTACCGCTGGAACTGCACTCAGACCAAGGAAGGAACTTCGAGTCGTCGGTGTTCAAAGAACTCTGCGACATGCTAGGTATCAGAAAGACACGGACAACACAATTACACCCACATTCTGATGGCATGGTCGAAAGGTTCAACCGGACGATGGAGGGAAAGGTCGTCGTCGGAGATCAGAAGGACTGGGATGAACTTCTTCCCCTTTTCTTAATGGCATACCGTTCGGCACAGCACAATTCAACGGCAACAACACCCGCCGAAGCCATTTTTGGAACTGATCTCCGACTTCCATCGGACTTGAAGTTCGGCGTGGTACTGCCGACAACTAGAGGCAGGAAGGACTTCGTAACCGAAAAGAAAGATCAGCTGAACTCCATCCATCAGTTCATACGGGGGCGACTGAATTTGGTCAGCTATAAGACGAAGGCGAGATACGACTTAAGGGCGAACTCTTCTGGATTCGAGACAGGACAATTGGTATTGCTGTACAACCCACAACGGAAAAAAGGCTTGTGCCCCAAATTGCAATCAGCCTGGGATGGGCCATATAAGGTCATCAAGAAACTTAACGACGTGGTGTACCGAATACAGCAGACGGGAAACAGACGGGCGAAGTATAAGATTGTCCACGTAGAGAGGTTAGCGCCATATTACGGAGAAGGATCCAATCGCTTGTTCGAGGACGAACAAGTTTAGGAGGAGGGCAGTGTTGCGGAGACACAAACCGACGGTTAAGTTCGAATTTCGCTGTCGAAGTTCGAAAGCTTTCTGGAAGCGAAGATTGGAATGATGTCAACTGTCAACGGCGTAATGCTAATTGTCAGAGCGTTCTAGAGATTTCCGAAGGGAAACTTGCGACGGCGAACATTCGAGAAGGTGGACCGAGGGCTATATAAGCGCGAACACTCGCCCTCGACATTCATTCAGTTTGTGGTATTGAACAGCGTGTGACAAGTCAGTGTGATCATAAAAGCTCTCAATAAGGGGTTGTTTGTGTAATAAAGTTTACAGTGGATAGTATTAGATAATAAAGAAAAGTGGTGAAGCTGCACAGATAATTGATCTGTGGTGAAACAAGGAAAGTGTGTGTGTTTTTAATTCGGATAAAAAGGACAATTGTAGTTTATCGCAATCCAGTGGTGCGAACCCTATTTGGTGTAGGGATCGAATATTTCGTTACAATACCATAAAACTGACACATACAGGGTTCGTTTATCGAGATCAACTCGTGACAACTCCCTTTGTCTGATTATAAAATTTGGCTTGTACGACAGCAGCGTCAGTTCCTTGTCGTAACAGAACATTGATGTATGTATTACCTTTGCGTTTGCGCCCTTTTTTATTTCGCATTATATCGTTCGTCAGAAACATGTTATTGGAAACATTGCAGTGGTTCAATCATGTTTTTACATTGACTGGCTAGTCCCCGGGCTGGTGAACTACATATGTATGTACCTATATTCAAACCATATCGATGACTTACCTTTTTTGTTGACCACTTGTAGTTGTTTTCGCCTCGAAGAATAGTTTTGGTAAATACTCTTAAACCTGATTTTTTCCTGAGTCGATTGAGGGGGATATTGCCTTCATCCGAATCAGAAATATCATCTGAAGATGAGACTTCGCTTTCAAGTTCATCGGCATCCTCCATAACAAAATTATCATCACTACTACTTTTTAAGTCTCCTTGAATGTCATCGTTTTCTGAAATAAAATCGTCTTCGCACATTCCAAACATTATCTCGACTTCATCATCACCTAATTGCTGGCCGGAACTCATTTAATTACTGCATCGCAAAATAAACAACGGAAACAGGATTGCGTATATCTCTGATTGGAAGACAGACGCATATTTTTCTAAGGAGAAGTGCAGTCGGATGTTTTCGCGCTCAAAGAAGACCCCAGCACCGGACACCCGCCCATATCTGGAACCATCCGTGAAAATGCGAAGACTATCCTTTCCAGGTTCAGTATCCAGCCATAGCCAATCCTGACGCCATGGATACTCGACTGTGAAATTACGACGCAATAGGATAACGGGCGTCAGTGCGTCAGAATGCATGTCCATGAGACAGGGGTCGCAGGACAATTCTTGCGCAAGCACACCGTTATTTCTATGCGAGTTGTACCAAAAGCCATTTCTTTTCAGACGAGACATGGCTTTAAGAGCACACCCTCTGATAAATATATCAAGAGGTGGAAGGTTCATCATAACATCTAGAGCAGCGCCCGGCGTGCTGGGGAAAGCCCCCGTGCAGCTGAGACAAATCGTTCTTTGAAGTTTGGTGAAAGAGGCTACGACGTGTTTGCGTTTTAGTCTGTTCCACCAGACAACCGATGCATATGAGATTATAGGTCTTATCATTGCCGTGTAGATCCAAAGGGCCTTTGCCGGCGATAAGCCCCATGTTTTGCCAGAAGCTCCTTTGCGTTGCCAGAAAGCTGACAGCGCTTTGGTGGTTTTTGACTCAACATGTTTTGACCAGAGAAGCTTACTATCTAAGATGACTCCTAGATACTTAGCCTCCTTGGATATCGGGCTGGAAGTGCCTTTTAGTACCAGCTGAGTCATGTCAGTATTTTTCCTCCTTCTGTAAAGAGAACGACATCGGTCTTAAGAGGATTGACTGACAGCCCATTTCTGGTACACCAATCATCGATCACATTAAGCGCCGCCTGTGCTTTGCGACGGACGGTCGCCAAACATGAGCCGACAGAAAGAATGGCGACGTCATCCGCATAGGCCTGGGCGTAGATTCCAAAAGTTGCGTTATCAAAAGCTCCCTCACTGTCGATGAAAATGCCCAGCGCGTACTCTTTCCTTTCGAGCGCGCATTCAATACGCCCAACTAGGTTCTAAAGCGCAGTCTCGCAAGATTTTCCGCGCTGGTAAGCATGTTGCATCTCCGAAAGAGGGTGCATTCGAAGGGAAACTTTTCGCACGTGCAACTCTACCAGTCTCTCCATGCTTTTCAGCAGGAAAGATGTTAGACTAATTGGTCTGAAGCTCTTGGCAAGTGAGTAGTCCTCTTTTCCTATTTTGGGAATGAAGACCACTTTCACTGTGCGCCAAGGAATGGGTATGTGAGCAAGAGCTAGACTAGCAGTGAAAATTCTTTTCAGAGTAGGAAGCAGCTGCCTTATACCTTTTTGCAGCATAAAAGGATATATCCCGTCGGTGCCAGGCGATTTGAAGCCATCGAAGGATGCCACAGCAAATTCAATAGCTTCAGTCGTAACCACGCGCGACGCAATATACCAGCTACGCCGAGTTATTTTCATCGTTTCGGTTGCAGTTTCCCTTGAAGGAGTGTGCAACGAGCCGAGGTCGATCTGATTTCCCGGGAAATGAGTCGCAAACAGTCTGAGTGCGTCTAGCCTAGTCGGTTTTCCCCGTTTGAGGACTTTAACCAACTTGCTAGTCGCAAGAAGAAGAAGAAGAATTCTGGCTTCCCTGCGAAGACTTTGGAGCTCGGCATTCCACCAGGGGACCAATTTCCTGCTGGGAGGTTTGCTGACAGGACATGCGAGTTCAAAACAACTGGTGATGACGCTATTCAGGTTATGAACAGCGTTCTCTACCAATTGTTTCGTTCTAAGCATAGGTAGGGCCTGAGTGGATTTCTCAAGATCCTCTCTAAACCGTACCCAGTCCGTCCTTCTCGGATTCCGTCTAGGTTGCAAGGAAGAAATCTCACAACCCAATCGGAATTCGATATATTTATGGTCCGACAGCGTAGCATCAGGCAAGACTCGCCAGTTAGTGATGTCCTTCACATATCTGTTGGATAGGGTCAGTTCAATCACCTCCTGTCGTCTTGTCGTAACAAACGTTGGTTGAAAGCCAACATTGTTGATGGTAAGGTCAGACGAGAGAATGAAGTCCAACAGACGGTCCTCCCTTGTGTTACACTTGCTGCTGCCCCAAGCAGTGTTTTGGGCATTAGCATCGCAACACAAGATGAGACCAATCTTTTTGGCTTCACAGTACTCTACGAGTTCAGAGACTTCCTTCGGTGGTGGAGGGAGTAACGAATCGTAGGGAAAGTAGGCAGACGCAACGACGAAGTGTTCTATTGCTCCGTGCGTTTTGTAGCTTACTCGAGCAGCCACCAGATCTTGTCCACAAAGGTGCCCAAGTTTGGTTGCCGATAGTGAATTCGATATGATGAGGCGGACCCTAGGCCTTTCGGATCCCTCATCATAAAGAATCGTAGCATCACGTATACCACCAAGGCCACATAGGCGTTTATTCTACACCCACGGTTCCTGAATGGATACAATGTGATGATTTGTTCTACTACATGCAATTCTACTACTTAAAAGAGCAGTAGCGGTCTTGCAATGCTGTAGATTGATCTGGATAAAAGCTATCCTGACCCTTTCAGAGGAGATGGCCGCCTCTTTATAAGAGAGCTGCTTCTCTCGACTCTTTACGGTCATTTGGATCTCCTTCTGGGAGGAAGGGGTTTTGTTGTGTGATGTGCCCGCCTCCGAGGAGTGGTTTTTGGCTATCTTCGCCTTCTGGCCTATGCTTTGATCCTTCTGGGTCGCCACATCTGCCATTTGACTCCGATTTCCCACAGCCCCACCGGAGAGGGAGGCATCGCACACTCTCTCCCTAGCGAGGCTATCCCCAGCGGCGGTCTTCCGTTTGCGGGAGCCTTTACCTTTTTCGGGTAAAGCACCTGCTCCCTTCGGACGACGGTTCGGGACACCCTTACCAGTTCGAGGATTGCTAGGACCCGTAACGACTTCGTCTTCTGCGTTCGGAGTCTGCCTGTCAGCCCCACCACCTTTTTCGGCGGTAACGCTGGCCATAGCAGAAACTTGACAGCTTCCGGCTCCGTCATTACGGGAACTGATCACGCTCTTACTGGGTAGTTGGACCTTCCCAGTAAGAGGAAGAGAGTTGGAGGCGCATGCCGAAAGTGCAGTCATGCTTATGCCTCCTTCAGCAGCCTTTCCCAATCGCCGACGCTTTGATAGCTACTAGATTTTGTTATGTCTTTTCCTGGTTTGGAGATGGCGTGCACTTCTGCGATTTTCCGTGCTTTTGGCAAATATTTAGTTCGAATTACAGCATTAAATATATGTCTGATATATATCTTCCTCTTCTTAGTGTGCGCTACAGTTCGGGGTGAACCTGGGCCTCAATCAACATGCCCCTCCATTTAGCACGATCTTTCGCTAGCCTGTTCCATTGCCGCACACCCAGTTGGCTGAGGTCCCCTTCCACCTGTGTGCGCCATCTTAAGTGTGGCCGTCCTCTGCTTCTTCGTCCCTCGGGGTTGGATTCAAAGACTCTCCGGGCTAGAGCTGTGATGTCCATGATGTAGACGCCTGACTAGGCTCATGTCGCTGTACAGCCCGTAAAGTTCGTGGTTGAATCTTCTCCTCCATCCCCCGTCTGCGTTTATAGGCCCAAAAATCACTCGCAAAATCTTTCTCTCGAACCGACCAAGGGCCTCCTCATCCGCTTTTGATAGTGTCCATGCTTCTGCGCCGTACAACAGGACCGGGATGATAAGGGTCTTATATAGAGTCAACTTTGTCGTTCGGGAGAGGGCTCTATTACTCAATTGCCTCCTGAGCCCAAAGAAACAGCGATTGGCAAGAGTGATTCTGCGTTTGATTTCGGAACTGATGTCGCGGTTCCAGGTCACTGCGGAGCCAAGGTAGACGAAGTCCTTTACTACCTCAAACTTATGTCTGCCTATACAAACGTTCTGGCCAAGACGTCGGTGGTGAGCGTCCCTCGTTTACCGCCAAACCAATTTTCGCCGCCTCCATCTCAATACTCGCAAACGCCTCATTAATCTCGCTGTGATCTACCTGTTATGTCAATGTCGTCGGCGTATGCAAGGAGTTGCGAGGATTTGAAATAGATTATGCCTCTTGTATTGGCCAGTGATTTTTGCACAATCATTTCCAATATGATGTTGAAGAAATCACACGATAGCGCATCGCCCTGCCTAAATCCTTTTTTGACATCAAAACTGTCGGTAAGGTGTTCACCGATTCGGATGGAGCAGCGAGCATTCTCCAAAATCATTCTGCATAGTCTGACGAGTTTAGCAAGTATGTCAAAGGTAGACATAGCGTTGTATAGCTCGTCTCTAATTGCGCTGTTGTATGCGGCTTTGAAGTCGACAAATAGGTGGTGAGTGTCGACTTGATATTCATTGGTTTTTTCCAGGATCTGCCGTAGTGTGAAGATTTGGTCGATGGTGGACTTCCCTGGCCTGAGCGGCTTTTTCTACATTAGTCTTGAACCACGATTTGTTTTCGTTTAATATTGGTGGTTGGTGTGAAGTTGTCTGTTTCAAATTTCTTGTGGCTTTCCAGAGCGAGCTGTTCGATTGGAAAGTCGGCCTCAAGTTTTTCAAGTAATTGTTGAGTTGTTTGTTTTTATGCTCTTGTAATATGTCCTTAAGTCCTTTTATGGTCTTATTTAGTCTGCTCTTTAGTTCAGG
The DNA here is from genome assembly GCA_951905685.1 of Eumerus sabulonum. Classification (NCBI taxonomy): domain Eukaryota; kingdom Metazoa; phylum Arthropoda; class Insecta; order Diptera; family Syrphidae; genus Eumerus; species Eumerus sabulonum. The sequence goes on from OX645060.1 coordinate 196,470,291, forward strand.
AGAGTTGTTTGTTTGCCAACACTTTGAACTCTTAAATGTATAACAGCTAACAAATGTACATATATAAAACTTAATATATGTATAACTTAAATGAAATAAAACCTTCCACTTCCCTTTCGAACTTCAACAAAGGCGTTTCGAATTCAAATCATACATATATGTAGGTTATGGGACCAGTGCGCGACAAAGAGTAAATTAAAATAATTGGGAATTGTAGAATCTTACTTACTTACTTATCAGGCCTACGATCCATGGAGGATCTGAGCCTGAGCTATAGCTGACTTCCATCCTTGACGGTCGCTGCTTCCAGTTGTCAAGACCAAGATGTCTTACATCCGCGATTACTTGGTCTTTATACCGGAGGTTCGGTCTTCCTCTTCTTCTCGAACCAGGAGGCTTGGAGTCGAAGACCCTCTTAGCTGGAGCGTTGATGTCCATGCGCTCGATGTGGCCGAGCCAGTGTAGTCGACGGACCCTTGCCTTCCGGACTACATCCACATCTTGGTACAGCTCGTAGAGTTCGCGGTTGTGTCTTCTTCTCCATTCACCTTCCTCACAGATAGGACCAAATATCCGGCGCAGAATTTTTCTTTCGAAAGAACCCAAAATCAGCTCCGCTGTCCTGCTTATCGTCCAGCTTTCGGCTCCGTACAGCAAGACTGGCAGAATGAGCATTTTGTAAAGCATGACTTTGGTCTTTCGAGTGAGGAGTTTTGACCCCAGTTGTTTGGACAAGCCGAAGTAGCAGCGGTTGCCAAGGGCGATTCTATGCCGGATCTCCACTGTGGTGTCATTTGTGGAATTTACGTTTGCCCCGAGGTAGACAAACTCCTTAACTACCTCGAAATTGTAGCTGTCAAATGTTATATTTTGTCCCAGGTGGTGAGCGACGGATTGGTTTTTGCTTGACACCATGTACTTCGTTTTGTCCTCATGGGCCTTAAGACCAACTCGTTTCGCCTGTTCTTCAATCGCCGTGAATGCTTCCACAATGCCACGGCGAGAACACGCGATGATGTCGATATCATCTGCGTACCCTAGCAGCTGGATGGACTTGTAGAAGATAGTGCCTTCCCTGTTGACGCCTGCCCGTCGCACTATCTGCTCCAGCACCAGGTTGAAGAAGTCACATGACAGCGCATCTCCTTGCCGAAATCCGGTGCATGTTTCGAATGGTTCCGAGGTCCTAGAACCGAGTTGCACGGTGCATCGCGTGTTTTTTAGCGTGGCGCGACACTTGAATCACTTGAATCAAATATCAGTTAGGTTTTCATCAAGAATAACTTCATCAGCAATTGTTTTCTGGTACTATTCATTTATCAGCGTTGAAATGAAACTATTTCTGATATGGGCTTGTTTATATTTAGAAAGTAACATTCTAAAACTCGCAGCAGGTCATATACCCATTTTCCTATTCAGAAATCCGAGCAATTTAATCTTCGGTAATTGTTTATCATCCACTTCAAGAATTTGTAAGTCAATTCTTGGCTACCATTTTCCACCTCGTTTTATCCACTCACAATTCAGACGGGGAAACAAAACGTTTCTAAATGAGATATAAAACAGCCTAACAAGCTTCTCATTGAAGCCAATTTATCACCGAAATTGGCCAGGTCTAAGTCCTTTTTTGTCAGTTTCATAACAACCGAAAACGATCCACAACCAAGAAATCCATCTCAACAACATTACCAACCGCACAAACACCAAATATCCGTTTTCAAGGAAAACCATTCGAGGAAAAGAAAACGCACTTCCCGTATTCCGTCCATTCAATTGATTTATGAATCCCTTAATAATTTCTTTGTCCTGGCTCCCAAACAGTTTCACATCAAATAGAAAAGGGATTCACCTCACCTACGAGTGAGTTAGGGTCCTCCGCTTGCCTATATTTCATTCAGTTTGCCACTTGAGATCGCGTGTAATGCTCTTCCTCCTTCGTTTTGGGGCTTTTTTCAGTTTGCTCTTCTTATCGAAAGTAATTCAATTTGTCATCCTGAAGTTTCAGGCACCCTTAAAATCCTTGAAGGAATGGTTATCGTAAGATTTCTATTTTGTGAAACTAGGAAATCCTTGAGAATTCTTTGTTAGTTTTTACAATTCTTTTTTGTTGTACTATTACTATTCGTATTACTGCTTGTGACGAGAACTTAGCCAAGTGGACGTGAGCTTCCCAGATTTCCTGTTTGCTTTTTGCATAGAACAAAGATAAATCATATTAACTGGGCAGGTAACCTGTATGCGGTGGCACGCTGGCATAGTGGATTGAAAATTGAGCACCAGTGACAGGAGGTGGGCCTTAATGGTTTTTCTTTCCTGAGATCAATGTGCCGTGTAGAACGGTGACAGCGTGGTTGATTAATAACCGGGCGGTTGGGTTTTTTGTGGAAATCTTTTTGGGATTGTGGTACGATTCATATAGCAAGAAGTGTTTGTTTTTGCTTTAGGGACATGGTTGCGAAGTATATCATGGGCGGGCAAAGGATACGTGTGTGGTCGTTGGTTGTGGCTAGTTCGCGACGATTTTTATTGATTTATAGAGTCCTTATGTATGTATGTACATGTGCTATAAATACAAAAGTGTTGTTTGTTTTTGTCGTGTGTTTCGCCTTCATTAGTGAAAGTGTTAATGACACCGAGTATAGTTAAATAATAAATAACTTCACCAGCAGGCAGCTTCAGAACATGGCTAGAAGCAAGAAATATAAGCCCTAATTCCATTCATCAAATGTAGGTATAAGTAAATGAGCTTTGTGTCTGATGAGAGTTAATAATTAACCAATGGAGAAATAGCCCCCAAGCTATCTTGCTTTAGATACATATTTTGATTTAGTTTTAACGGGGGCACTTCCACGTGTATGTTTCTACATGAACTATCATTAAGGACCTTGGGTGGAGCCGACCTATATAATTGTAAGTCGAAAAGTTTCAGATGAAAACCCAGAGGTTTACCAACAGAGACTGTTGGTAATGTAAAAACTATCCGCGGTTTTTGTATTTACATTTTCTAGTTAACTTTCCAGTGGGAAGTTATTGTAATGCGACCGATTTTGCGAATTCTAAATTTTGACATACATATCTCCACGTTTTAAGGTCACCAGAATTCAAATCCATGGATTTCATAGAGATGTCTGTGTGTGTAGGTAGGTATGTGCATATTGACATGAAATTGATTGGGTAATTACGCAACTTAGAACTGAGTATGGCAAAGAACTAACAAAGGCCTCGTAGGGGTAGCATCTATCCGACGGATGTTGGCCTGCTAAAAAGCGAGAAGAACCACCGCAGTCGAACATATTGCGGCACTGTTAGTAAGTCCTATCCCCACCTCCTCGTGGTGCCATCTGGAGATTTCCCATGGAAATTGCAAACGGGGAAGGGCGAATGGTGAGCCTCCTGCGCCAAAAAACAGGATTAGTCGGTTGGGCTACGGCCTAGTAAGCCGTAACCGTAAAAAAAAACACAAACTCCGGAACAACCACAAGCCTCGGATATAACGGACCGGATTTATGTTGCCGACCCTTGCAAAAAACGAAAAAAGGACAATGATCTTCGGCTTTGTACGTGGAATGTTAGGTCCCTAAACAGGCCACGTGCAGCCGAACAACTTGCGGACGCCCTAGACCGCTATAAAGCGGACATCACCGCCATCTAGGAAATGCGATGGAATGGACCGGGTATAAGGCGGATGAAAAACTACGATATTTACTACGGCGACTGCTATAGGGAGAGAGGACAACGATTGTTTGGATGCGGATTTGTTGTTCGAAGTGGACTAAGGCAAAAAGTCCTAAGCTTTCGGCATGTGAGCGAACGCCTCATACCAATCCGTATCAAGGCTAAATTTTTTAACATCAGCCTGATCTGCGTCCACGCCCCCATGCAAGACAAGGATGACACCGCAAACGATGAGTTCTACGATCTCCTAGACAGAACGTATGCCCAATGTCCCAGCTATGACATCAAAATTGTACTAGGAGACTTCAATGCTAAACTGGGTAAGGAAAGCATCTTTGAACGAGTCATCGGCAAACATAGCCTACACGACACCACCTCCGATAACGGACACAGGCTGATTGATCTTGCTACGGGGCGAAATCTCCTTCTAGCCAGTACGCGCTTCCCGCACCTCGACATACACAAAGGCACCTGGCGGTCTTTCGATCAATCGACTACCAACCAGATTGATCACATCGCGATCGACGTCAAACACTCCTCCACTATTCTTGATGTTCGAACTTTCCGAGGGGCTAACATCGACTCGGACCACTATCTTGTAGTAGCCAAGAAGCGCTCACGGATATCACGAACGCAACGGAGTAGAGTAAGAATACAGAGTTATGACGTCGGAAAGCTACTATCGCCAGAAACCGCTCGCGCTTTTACCGATCGCGTCTTCCTTAAGCTCTCCAATACACCTGAGTCCTCCACACTATCAATAGAACAGCAGTGGTGCCTGTGGAGCCCTGAAAAGCTCTGCATCCGAAGTTTTGGGATTCAAGAAACACCTGGTTCGATGATGAGTGCAGGAGGATTCACACGGTAAAGCAGGGTGCATATAAGGTCTCGCTGCATAAAAGAACAAGAGTAGCTCGTGAGCTCTACGAGTTAAAAAGAAGGGAAGAGCATAAGCTTCTTAGGAGAAAGAAGAAGGAGCATGAGAAGCCCGCGATTGAGGATTTGGAGAGGTGTAACTGCAGGCGTGACGTTCTAAATTTTTATCAACAGATAAAGCGAACATGCCAAGGTTAAAAGGCCAGAACGGAAGCCTGCAGGGATGAGAACGGACACCTAGTAGTAGAATCACAGTCGATCCTGGGAATATGGAAAACCACCTCTGCAGACTGTATAACGGCGACGTTAGTCAATATACCGCTGTCAGGCAGAATGATCCATTTCTAATCGACGGAGACCGCAGAGAATCCTGTCCCCCTGACCTCGATGAAGTTAAGATTGCCATATCGAAGCTCAAGTCGAAAAAAGCTGCTGAGGCAGACGGACCGTCTGCTAAGCTCTTCAAGGCAGCTGGGGATGACCTGGTTAGGAGCATGCACAAGCTCATCTGTAAGATGTGGTCAGAGGAAAGCATGCCCGAGGAATGGAGTCTCATCATCGTATGCCCGATCCACAAGAAAGGAGACCCCTCTGATTGCGCCAACTATAGAGGAATAAGTGTCCTTAACAACGCCTACAAAATCTTCTCTGTCGTTTTGTGAGAACGCCTGAAGCCTTTTGTAAATAAGCTGATAGGTCCTTATCAGTGCAGATTCAGGCCAAGGAAGTCCACCATCGACCAAATCTTCACACTACGGCAGATCTTGGAAAAAACCATTGAATTTCAAGTCGACACTCACCGCCTATTTGTCGACTTCAAAGCCGCATACGACAGCGTAATTAGAGACGAGCTATATAAAGCTATGTCTACCTTTGACATACCTCCTAAGCTCGTCAGACTATGCAGGATGACTTTGGAGAATGCTGGCTGCTCCATCCGAATCGCTGAACATCTTACCGATAGTTTTGATGTCAAAAAAGGATTAAGGCAGGGCGATTCGCTGTCGTGTGATTTCTATTTCAAATCCTCGCAACTCCTTGCATACGCCGACGATATTGACATAATAGGTAGATCACAGCGAGATGTCAATGAGGCGTTTGCTGGTATTGAGTTCGAGGCGGCGAAAATTGGTTTGGCGGCAAACGAGGGCGAAACTAAATATATGCTGTCATCAAAAAAGGACGCTCACCACCGACGTCTCGGCCAGAACGTATGTATAGGCAGATATAAGTTCGACGTAGTTAAGGACTTCGTCTACCTTGGCTCCGCACATCAGTATCGAAATCAAACGCTGAATCACTCTTGCTAATCGCTGTTTCTTTGGGCTCAGGAGGCAATTGAGTAATAGAGCCCTCTCCCGAACGACAAAGTTGACTCTATATAAGACCCTTATCATCCCGGTCCTGTTGTACGGCGCAGAAGCATGGACACTATCAAAAGCGGATGATGAGGCCCTTGGTCGGTCCGAGAGAAAGATTTTGCGCGTGATTTCCGGGCCTATAAACGCAGACGGGAGATGGAGGAAAAGATCCAACCACGAGCTTTACGGGCTGTACAGCGACATGAGCTTAGTCAGGCGTCTACGGATTCAACGCCTAAGATGGCTGGGCCATGTAGAGAGAGTGCCTGAATCCAACCCCGAGGTACGAGGAAGCAGAGGACGGCCGCACTTAAGATTTCGCACACAGGTGGAAGGGGACCTCAGCCAACTGGGTGTGCGGCAATGGAAAAGGCTAGCAAAAGATCGTGCTAGATGGAGGGGCATGTTGGTTGAGGCCCGGGCTCACCCCGAACTGTAGCGCCCGCTTAGGAAAAGAAGAATTGAGTCTTGAGTTCCTGTTATTGATCTTTCACGGTCTCGAGCACTTTACACAAACTAACTCACCAGTTCACTTCCGTTCAACGGCACAATTTCAAAGTACCAAGTACCCGTGACCATGGTATCCAATTGCACAACATGTTCTCCTTGTTTAGTAAACACTTTTTGTCTCTTGACGTACCAAAGCCTACTCTGAGGTGCTTAACAATGTTCTGACGGGTCTTTACATACTCGTATTAAGTTGGTTAAAGCATCCGTGATCCCTTATGAATGCCATAGGGATAATACAACGGGATTTGAATGCAATCCATTCAGACTTCTTAGGGCGCATCGTCTTTCATTTACTTAACATGCATTCTGCTGTACCGGGCTTAATGTGCTTTCAAGTTGTTCTCTCCATGCACACTTCGATGGCGATAAAAAGTATTTACACAATCTGACAGGCGGGAGCATTCTCGTATGATGCACTCCTTTTACATACGAATAACTTTCATCTCCTTTGTTCGGCTCCTCAAAGTACAGGGTCGGCGTTGTACATTTGCATGTGGGCCACTTGCAGTTTTCCCATCGGTTATAATGCCAAATCCACTTTGGAATGTCGACGTAAATGCAAATATAAAGTGGCAAGCGACCATAATTGTTTCCTGAGTGTTCCGTCGCCATAATTGGCTCGAGATTCACGGCCACGTCCTGCTATGGTTCGATATTTGAGAGCTTCAGTACCATCGAGAGGATAAGAGTAATTGAACCGCACATGGTGCCTTTAATTCCTATTGATTCATACGTCCTTGCATCACTCGCTCCTCTTTTTGAATCATGATTATGAGCACTTTGTTCGTTATTACGTACTCGGATGGCTCGATTGATTGCTTACAGAACTGTGTTTACTTTCGGGACATCCATCAGACGACACATCTTTCTCGAACTCGAGGTAACTAAGGGAGAGATGATAAATGAGTTCATCGATAATTCTGTTTCATCTTCCTTGCAATAAAGTGATGGAATGCTATTAGTGGATTCCAGACAGCTAAAGATACGGGTACTCGAGTATTCCATGGCTCGGTCAACCATAACGCCAAGCGAAGCGAGAAGGAGCAGTCTTGTTATTTATAATCCTCGATAACCAATTGCCAAAAAAAAATTATTTAAAATGGTTTTTCTGTTTTCCATTTTTTTTTGTGTTCTTGCCATTCCATGAATCATTTTTCGGGAATGTGAAGGAAGTTACTTTTGCCTCGCTTCAGCTGCCTCAGATGGGATGTGGATGAGTGGCCTCTTGTCTTTGAAGGAGCAAGTTTGACGTAAAAATTTGGATAATGATAAAAAGTTTGCAGATTTTATTTATGTTTCTTCGCGTTCATGCAAAAGGGAGTGGTGAAGCTATGATGCGCCGATTTTTTTTTTTCAAATTGTTTTGCCAGAGTAATCCTAGCTTGTTTACATACATTTGGCTTATTTCCATGTCGGGCGTTAAGGAGTCCGGGGGAGTTTAGTAATCATTTATGTAAAATGGGATAAAGTTTTGACACTGAGCACAAGCCTCAGACATGATTGGTGAGCGGGGAATACAAGGAAGAAGCATACAGTGGAAGTTTTATCTCCTTACCTAAGGGATGGGCCTAAGGAAAGTTCACTGCTTCTAGTTTCGGTACTCATACCGCACCGGATTTCCGCATCTAACGAAAGGTAGGTCAAGTAAAAAGAAATTGCTTCATGGTTCTAATTCGATAAGTGTTTAAGCTCTCCGATTATCTCCTTTCTATGACAATGTAATCATTCGGCGGCACAGATTGGAGTAAACAAGGACCTAAAATAATAGGCCTATCCAGACTACGCTATTTAGCCAGCCTCGCCAGGATTCTGTTCACCAAATGGGATATCCTTACAGCCTTATTTTGGTGACGCTACAATTCTGTGTGAACCTGGGCCTCAATCAACAAGCTGGCAAAAGATCGTGTCCAGCGCCGCACGCCCAGTGGGTAAGGTCCCATTCTATCTGTGTGCACCATCTTAGATTCGGTCGTCCTATGCTGCGTCGTCCCTCGAGGTTGGACTCAAAGACTCTTGTCCATGCGCTCTACATGGCCTAGCAATTTTAGACGTTGGATCCGAAGACTTTTCCGATGTTCTTGTACAGCTCGTAAATTTCGTTGTTGTATCTTGTCCTCCACTCTCCGTTTATACGAACGGGACCATAGATTGAAGGCAGAATTTTCCTCCTGAATCGATCAAGGGCTTCCCCATCCGCTTTCGTTAAATTCCACACATCTGCGCCATAGAAGCTATGTTACTCAATTGCCTTTTGCGCCCAAAGAAACAGCGATTGGCAAAAGTTATTCTGCGTTTAATCTCGGTACTGATGTTGTTGATCTGAGGTAGACAAAGTCCCTAACTACCTCGAAGTTCTTACTGCCCATTGTGATGCCCTATCAGAGGCGCCGATGTTGTGAGTCCTTCCTTAATGAGAGATATACTTCGTTTTGCCATCATTTACCGCCAAACCAATTTTAGCCGCCTCGAACTCATTACTCGCAAACGCCCCATTGACATCTCGCTGTCATCTACCTATTATGTCAATATCGTCGACGTATGCAAGGAGTTGCGAGGATTTGAAATAGATTGTGCTTCTTGTATTGGCCAGTGATTTTTGCACAATCATTTCCAATATGATGTTGAAGAAATCACACGACAGCGCATCGTCTTGCCAAAATCCTTTTTTGACATCAAAACTATGGGTAAGGTATTCACCGATTCGGATGGAGCAGCGACCATTTTCCAAAGTCATCCTGCATAGTCTGACGAGTTTGGCAGGTATGTCAAAGGTAGACATAGCGTTGTATAGCTCGTCTCTAATTACGCTGTCGTATGCGGCTTTGAAGTCGACAAATAGGTGGTGAGAGTCGACTTGAAATTCATTGGTTCTTTCCAGGATCTGCCGTAGTGTGAAGATTTGGTCGATGTTGGACTTCCCTGGCCTGAATCCGCACTGATAGGCGATGTTAAGGAGACTTATTCCTCTATAGTTGGCGCAATCAGAGGGGTCTCCTTTCTTGTGGATCGGGCATACGATGCTGAGACTCCATTCCTCGGGCATGCTTTCCTCCAACCATATCTTACGGATGAGCTGGTGCATGCTCCCAACCAGGTCATCCCCAGCTGCCTCGAAGAGCTCAGCAGACAGTCCGTATGCGCCAGCAGCTTTATTCGACTTGAGCTTCGATACGGCAATCTTAACTTCGTCGAGGTTAGGGGGACAGAATTCTCTGCGGTCTCCGTCGATTAGAAATGGATCACTCTGTCTGACAGCGGTGTATTGACTAACATCACCGTTATACAGTCTGCAGAAGTGATTTTTGCATATTCTTAGCATCGACTGCGGTTTTCCTACTAGGTGTCCGTTCTCATCCCTGCAGGCTTCCGTTCTGGCTTTATGACCTTGGCATGTTCGCTTTATCTGGTGACAAAACTTTCGAACGTCACGCCTGCAGTAACACCTCTCCAAATCCTCAATCGCGCGCTTCTCGTGCTCTTTCTTCTTCCTTCTAAGAAGCTCCTCCCTTCTTTTTAACTCGTAGAGCTCGCGAGCTGCTCTTGTTCTCTTATGCAGCGAGGCCTTATATGCATCCTGCTTCGCTGTATGAATCCTCCTGCACTCGTCATCGAACCAGGTGTTTCTTCGTTGTAGAGCCTTGAAACCCAAAACTTCAGACGCAGAGCTTTTCAGGGCTTGTATGCAAAGGCTCCACTGCTGTTCTATTGATAGTGTGGAGGATTGAGGTGTATTGGAGAGCTTAAGAGAGACGCGATCGGTAAAAGCACGAGCGGTTTCTGGCGATAGTAGCTTTCCGACGTCATAACTTTGTATTCTTACTCTACTCCGTTGCGTTCGTGATATCCGTAAGCGCATCTTGGCTACTACAAGATAGTGGTCCGAGTCGATGTCAGCCCCTCGGAAAGTTCGAACATCAAGAATAGTGGAGGAGTGTCTGACGTCGATCGCGATGTGATCAATCTGGTTGGTAGCCGATTGATCAAAAGACCGCCAGGTGCCTTTGTGTATATCGAGGTTCGGGAAGCGCGTACTGGCTAGAAGGAGATTTCGCCCCGTAGCAAGATTAATCAGCCTGTGTCCGTTATCGGAGGTGGTGTCGTGTAGGCCATGTTTGCCGATGACTCTTTCAAAGATGCTTTCCTTACCCAGCTTAGCATTGAAGTCTCCTAGTACAATTTTGATGTCATAGCTGGGACATTGGGCATACGTTCTGTCTAGGAGATCGTAGAACTCATCTTTGGCGGAGTCATCCTTGTCTTCCGTGGGGGCGTGGATGCAGATCAGGCTGATGTTTAAAAATTTAGCCTTGATACGGATTGTTATGAGGCGTCCGCTTACATGCCGAAAGCATAGGACTTTTTGCCTTAGTCCACTTCGAACAACAAATTCGCATCCAAACAATCGTTGCCCTCTCTCCCTATAGCAGCTGCCGTACTAAATATCGCAGTTTTTCATCCGCCTTATACCCGGTCCATTCCATCGCATTTCCTGGATGGCGATTATGTCCGCTTTATAGTGGTCTGGGGCGTCCGCAAGTTGTTCGGCTGCACGTGGCCTGTTTAGGGACCTAGCATTCCACGTACAAAGCCGAAGATCATTGTCCTTTTTTCGTTTTTTGCTTGCAAGGGTCGCCAACGTAAATCCGGTCCGTTATATCCGAGGCTTGTGGTTGTTTCGGAGTTTGTGGTTTTTTTACGGTTACGGCTTACTAGGCCGTAGCCCAACCGACTAATCCTGTTTTTTTGGCGCAGGAGGCTCGCCATTCGCTCGTCCCCGTCTGCAATTTCCATAGGAAATCTCCAGATAACACCACGAGGAGGTGGGGATAGGACTTACTAACAGTGCCGCAAGATGGTCGACTGCGGTGGCTCTTCTCGCTTTTTAGCAGGCCAGCATCTGTCGGATAGATGCTACCCCTACGAGGCTTTTGTTAGTCCTTTGCCAGCGACTGAACTTGGTCAGCTATAAAATGAAGGCGAGATACGACCTAAGGGCGAATACTTCTGGATTCGAGACGGGACAATTGGTATTGCTGTACAACCCACAACGAAAAAAAGGCTTGTGCCCCAAATTACAATCAGCCTGGGATGGGCGAAGTATAAGATTGTCCACGTAGAGAGGTAGATAAAGTGTAGCAATAAATAAAAGTGGTGCAGTACTCAGATAGTTGATCTGAGAAGAAACAAGAAAAGTGTGTTTTAATTTGAATAAAACGTAGACAATTGTAGTTTATCGCAATCCAGTGATACGAACCCTGTTCGGTGTGGGATTACGTTTCGTAACAATATCAATGTTTGTCCTTATCTATGGGTATAATTTAGATATCTTCACGACTTTTGAAAGCACCAGGTACAAACATCTGACTCCGTAAACAATCAGGCCAGAGAACGAGGAATAATCCTCCTTCCCTCCTGCTTACAATTTACCAGAGAAGAAGCAAAGAAACAAATAACAAATGCTGGAAACTCGTAAACCTGCAAGACATACAGAACGTGTAAAAGTTTCATTACCCGTGCCAGAGAATCCTCGGAATCCAAATCCATCAGATCCGCTTGGCAATTTTGTTTGCACCATATGGTTGGTCTATGGTTGGTTATTATCCCGCAGGGACTTGGTAGCCGGAAAAGCATACACACCCATAAATGCAGCATGACCGAAAACTAATTTGTAGACCTCGTGTTACATGAGTTGGATACGAAAACAAAAACAAAATAATTCCCAGAGTTTGGGGAAACAATCGAAATTGAAAACGAATCGCATGAGAGGTGTGACGTTGAATCCTTCAGCAGAATCTGGTTAGCTACTGTTTGCATTCGTTAGATCGTGTATCCTTTCATTTTTACTGTACACAATGAGTTTAGGTTAGAAGGTGGAGTTGGCTTGCCATCAAAACTCTTGCAGATATGCTCGCATGTACAGTGTAAACGAGTTCGAAGCTTGTTCCAGTGACAATGCATGACCCATTTGCATGCATGAGCTAAAAGTGATTCTGTAACGTTTTCGGAACGATAAAACTGGTTGATACTTGACTATGTATCTGAGTTCTATGAAAGCGAGGTCATAAAATCAAACGGGGACCACATTCGTTCGTTTAAGATGTTGCTGCCTTATCGGTGCAACCGTTCTGAAATTCAAATCATTTGAAAAAGATGAAAACGTATTAAAACAATAGCTTAAATATCAAGCCATTATCGTCGTTTCCACGAAAGCACAAACAAATGTAATAAATTCCGAAAATTACATCACCTTTCAAGAGAAGAGGAATTTATTTCCGCCTTGAAAATCGCATTCCACACCACGACCTACCGACCAACTCAGAGTCATTACAAAGCAGCGAATGGCAAATAGTGAACGCAAGCATAAGTTTCACTTCCAGGCGACAATGAACAGTAGCGATACGATAGCCGTATCCGGGAAAACAATTCAATTTATGTATATCTCCAAAATCCAAACAAACACAGAGAAATACCGAGTGTGACGCGTGGAAGGAAATCTAACAATAGCGAAGGCACACCAGCATGTCGTCCTTTCCGTTTCGGTGTTTGCTTTTCCGGTTGCTTACCTTTGATGACGATGACAGCTGGCCACGGGCGGAATGTGGCGCAAAGTGGTATGTACGGGTATCTGAGTATTGCTGTTTGCTTCTTTTGTCATTAATGATGACAACGATTTGAGATACTTGGCACTTTAATTTGTTTCCTCGGACAAAGCAATAATACGTCTAGTCGTAGGGGATGAGTAAGTTCATTCATTGCCAAAGGCAGTGCCTGGGGGCGAAATTGTGCTTTAATATATCGATTTTGGAAAAACTTATTACAATCCTTAATAAATTGGCATTTGCCGAGCTATATACTACTGCCATTACGAGACCAGTTTGACTTTTTTCTACTTCGTGGCGCTACAGACCGGTCTGGTGTTGAGTTTCAATCGACAAGCCAGCACCAACTGTCAGCACGATCTCTTGCCAGCCATCTTCAGTCGCGCACACCAAGTTGGTCGATGTCCTTCTCCATTTGTGTGGGTGTCACTTGAGTCGAGAGCGTCCTCTAGATTCTTCGGGTCGGAGATATGTTGTCCATACGCTCTAAATGGCCTAGCCATCTTAAGGGTTGTATGCGTAGACGCTTAACCAGGAACATACCGCCGTACAGGCCGTACAGTTCTAGGTTGAATCTTCTCCTCCAGATGCCATCAACGCAAATAGGACCGAAGATCGCACTTTGTTTTCCGATGACTCTGGAAAAGACTTCTTCCTTTCCTAGCTGTGCTTTGAAGTCTCCTAGAGATCTTGGTGTCGTAGCTGGTCATTTATCGTATGTCCTTCCTAGGAGATCATGGTTAGGTTAGGTTAGTTGGGTGCCCTATTGACATGAGGTCAAGGCTCACTTAGACTACGAGGAGTCCATTGTGCCCATTTTGAATAACTAACCCGAGGGGAACCTGTTAGTTACCCGCTGAGCTGAACCACCCAGATTCAATTAAGAATCTTACCAGCTTGTTCAGCTTAATGTCTCTTACCTCCTCTAAACCCGAGAAGAACTAGTTCCCAAGGAAAGCAAATTTTTTTCGGGCCAGTGCAGGGCATTCTCACAGTACGAGACGAATGGATTCTATTTCCTCTTCGTCCCTACAGCTTCTACAAAAATTGGCCTAGGGCCTAGGCTGGCCTAGTTTAGCTGCATGATATGAAATCATGCAGTGCCCAGTGAGGGCCTCGATTACCAGTCGTATATTCCCTCTACCACGATTTAGCAGACTTTCCGTCCTTTTTTTGTTATAGACAGGCCATGTTAGCCTTGCCGTAGCGCTTGTGTCTAATTGACACCTTTGCTTCTTGGCCTTTCCTAGTAGTTCCACCCCTATTTCTCTGAATAGTGTGCTGAGTAGCGTTCTAGCTTCAGTTGTGATCTGCGAAGTATCTACACCTTATCCCAGTCTGGCTAGTTCGTCCGCCTTCTCATTTCCGGAAATATTCACACCCCCTGGTACCCAGCAGATGGTTACCTCATTGACATCCGATAATTCTTCTAGTTTCTCATTACAGAGTTTTACGAGTTTGGATCTTATCTATGTTGGTTGTAGAGCCTTAATGGCTGCCTGACTGTCAACATAGATTTCGATTCTCTTACCTGAGAAATTCTCCCTAAGAATGGAAGACGCTACAGCCATCATCAAGTCTGTAGGAGTGACACGCTTCCTGAGGTTCGAAGTAGACTTCGGCTCCTGTACCGGTATCCGTTTTAGACCCGTCGATATAGATTGCCAGTTCCTCTTCCGTGTTTACCATACCACGGGCCCATTCCTCCCTGGAAGGAATCCTAATAGAAAACCTCCTCCTACAGCAAGAAAGTAGGGTGGTATAGTCCGTCTCGGTTGCGGACATCAGGGTAGCCCATCGATACGGGATTGATGCGTGGCCATGAGGACATCTTTTCCAAAGACTAGATTTTTGCATCCTTATCGCAGCCCTGCGGCAATACTTTCACAGTACATGTTTAGTGGTGGTAGGTTGGTTGTTGGCCGTTGGTGTGGATTTCATAGGTCCGGTCACCGCCAGACAGCCAACCCTCTGAATCCTTGTAAGGTTTTTAAGGTTGCATTTCTTCTCAAGTGCTTTCCCCCAGACAATTGATCCATAGACTAAAATAGGTCTTACCACCGTGGTGTACAGCCAGTATACCACCTTTGGCTTAAAGCCCCATGTCTTTCCGAAAGCTACTCTGTTACGCAACATTTCCGATCGAGTCAAAATAGCAACCACTGACCTCTACAGCTGTATGAAAGTGGTGGGCAAAAAGTGGGGGCTCCAACCAAACATTATGCACTGTACGGCATTGAAGTCTGGTGGACTGCTCTGGACAAGACAGTCTATTCAAACCCTCTGGGGAAAGTACAAGGATCGGCCAGCTTATATGTACATATAATAGCAACGCGATGAGATCAACCCCCATGGAGGTCCTCAATATTCTACTACATTTTCCACTATTGGACCTCTTCCGCAAACAAACTGCTGCCTGCGCGGCCCTGCGAATAAGGGGCATAGGAAAATGGCACACGTCCGATAAAGGCCATACTAGCATTCTCAATCACTTCGAAGTACCCATGGACTCAGACTACATCATCCCGCAGAATGTGTTCACCAAGGACTTTGAAATAAATTTTCCATCCAGGGAGGAATGGGCTGAGGGGAAAGTCATACTTTCCACTCTCGCGAAAGTAATTAAAGTAATTAAACGGTGTGGACGTGTTTCTCTTCTCTCTCTGTAATAAACTTCTTAAACCAATCCTTACATATTTTTTTCCGCGCTTATTTATATTTCCTATTTTTCTTAAAATGTCCGAAAAGTGCTCCATTTGCAAAACTAGACTTCTTCGTGACAATTTCATAAGATGTGATGCCTTGTGTGGTCAATCGTTTCACAAAAAGTGCATTTCCATCTCTGACGAATCCATAAAAGCATTGCAATCGGATCAAAATCTGCAATGGCGCTGTAATAACTGTGCAAGTGTCAGTGTTTCTTTACTCTCCGCTTTCGCCCAACTACAAAGCGATGTCGCAGAAATTAAATCGTTCCTGCAAAATTCCTACATTCCTCCAATTAATGGGAGTTCCAAAAAGTCTGCTGTTCAAAACAAAATCCGAACATCGGAAACTACAACCATCCAAGCCACTGCACCACCAGAAATTCCTTCAATTTTAATACCAACAATAAACAATGTGAATGCTGTATCGTCCCCTTCACCGCGGGTAAGAACACCATCTCATCAACCATCGACGTCAAAAAGCACAGGCACACAGAAATTGACTGTCACTGACCAATCGCATGAAGATAAAAATCCGTGGAAAATTGCGAAACAAAAAAAAAGGGATCAACGTACTACAAAATTGTTTGGAACAGCCGATGCTCAAGAGGAAGGTGCAACGCTATCATCTGTACCGAAACTCAAATTCTTACATCTCTCTCGGTTAAAAACAAATGTAACTGAAGAAAACATAGTTTCATATGCGGCACATAAGCTAAAGCTTCCGGAAGATGTGCTCTGTTGTAAAAAATTAACTAAAAAAGATGCTGATCTGAAGTCGCTTCATTATATAAATTTTAAGTTGGGGATTCCTGCCTATTCATTTGGAAAAGCTCTTGACCCTTCCATTTGGCCACTGGGAGTACAATTTAAAACGTTTGCCAATGTTCCGAAGTCAAAAAACGAGAACATAGGATCCGCACCGGCCCCAAACTGAAAAGCGTTTCTTCCTCCTCCCTTCCTCTTAATATCTATTACCACAATGCAAGCGGCATACGGACGAAAACAACAGATATCTTTAACAACACATCACATACATTCTACGATGTCATCGTCGTCGTTGAAACCTGGCTGTACCCGGACATTTCATCAAACGAGATCTTCGACCCGAGACATTACAACTCGTTTAGGATTGACCGATGCAAAACAGCGAAGGATCGTGGTGGCGGTATAATTGTCGCAGTCCGTATTTGTTTTCCATGTAAACAAATTTCCTTATTGATAACAGACATTGAACAACTTTGTATTTCAATTTCTTTAGACCCTCTGTCAAATAATCGGTTGCTTTTGGTTTCAAGTTACATACCACCTAGAAGTATGCAACAAATATACCAGAATCATGCATCGAACATAGATTATATCAATAATTTGTGTAATGATTCTGATCATTTGTGTGTTCTGGGGGATTTTAACTTTGCCAATCTCAACTGGAGTAGATCTGATTCCAATTTTTTTCTTTCACCATTAAATGTTACGTATGCTTTTGAATATACATTTCTGGATAAATTAAACTCAATGAACTTAAAACAAATTAATCATGTAAGAAATTCAAATTCAAAAATTCTTGATCTAATCTTTGTCTGCACTGAGGAGCTATTTGCTAATGTTGATATTGCTCCATCGCCACTCTTAAAGGATTCAATTAATCACAAACAAGTTCATATAGAATTATCTTTTTATAATTACCTTAAACCAAGAAGTATTACACCTAAAAAGAATTTTAAATTTTCTAAAACTAATTTTATTGAATTAAATAATATGCTTAATAGTGTAAATTGGCATAATGAATTTAACAACCTAAGTTTAACATTAATGTATACTCGTTTTCTTGAAATCCTGGGCAAAGGTTTCGAGAAGTACGTTCCTGTGTCAAGGATGCGAGCCTCGAGCAAACCACCTTGGTATAATAAGCAATTGTCAGTCCTTAAGAATCTTAAAAACAAGGCTTTTAAGCAATTCAAACGATCAAATAATGCATCTGATTATCTTAGATTTAGTAATTTACGTAAAGAATTTTTCGTTCTTAATAAGTTTCTATATAAAAATTACATTCTTTCTATCGAAAACAATATAAGACATGATAGTAAATCATTCTGGGCATTTATTAACTCTAAACGGATATCTGTTGGAATACCTAACTTAATGCATTTCAACGAAGAAGAATCTAATAACATCGACTCTACTCTTGAACTGTTTGCAAAATTCTTTCAATCCACCTTTTCTGACCCAAATTCCAATAACGCCAATCCTTATTATGTTTCTCGAAATAGTTCACCTAACTTAGTAGACATCGGATCCTTAAATTTAAGCTCAGCCGACGTTTCTCTTGCTCTTAATAATCTAAAGCCAAAACTCAATTATGGTGCAGATGGCATACCATCAATTATTCTTAAAAACTGTGCTAGCTCACTCTGCAACCCACTTTTACTCATATTTAATCGATCTTTATCTGAAGGAGTTTTTCTTGACGAATGGAAACAGTCATTTCTCATTCCCATTCATAAATCGGGCTCTAAGAATAATGTTGAAAATTATAGAGGCATTTGCAAGCTTTCAGCAATTCCAAAACTCTTTGATTGCATAGTAAAAACTAAAATAGATTTTATCATCAAAGAGCACATATCCGAAGCGCAACATGGTTTCATGTCGGGTCGCTCGACCTCAACCAATCTATCCATTTACTCCTCCTTCATAATAAATGAGTTAGAAAACAAAAATCAGGTTGATGCAATTTATACCGATTTCAGTAAGGCATTTGACTCAGTTAATCATTCGCTGCTAATTAATAAGCTTGAGATATTCGGATTTCACTCCCAGCTCCTTTGCTGGATATCCTCCTATCTCTCAAATCGTACTCAAAGAGTTAAAATTGGAAATTCGTTATCTATGCAAATAAAATGTATGTCGGGCGTTCCGCAAGGTAGCCATTTAGGCCCTCTTTTGTTCATAATTTTCATTGACGATATTACTCGTTCGGTTAACCACAGTAAGTGTTTGCTTTACGCCGATGATATGAAATTGTTCAAGAGCATTAAAACTGTCAGCGACTGCCTACTTTTACAGTCTGATATTTACAATGTTTTCGCATGGTGTAATAGTAACCATCTAAACCTAAATTTAAAGAAATGTCATTCTATTTCTTTCACGAAATCAGCCTATCCTATTGAATTCAATTACACCATTGACTCCACATTCCTTTCGAAGGCGAATAGTGTCAAAGATTTAGGAGTTATGCTTAGCTCCTCTTTCTCATTTCACCCTCATATTAACTATATTTTATCAAAAGCCAACTCAGCCGTCGGCTTCATCAAACGCAACACTAAAGGATTCACTGATCCATTTGCATTATTATCACTTTACATGTCGCTGGTCAGACCTTTCCTTGAATATGCGGTCGTAATCTGGAATCCAGCTTTTGTAACTTGCTCTGAGCGTATCGAAAAGGTTCAAAAGCGTTTTACAAGATTAATCTTTTTTAAAATGCATTGGAATTTCCGCCCGAGCTACATAGCAAGATGCCAACTGCTTGGTATAAAAACCCTGGCGACTAGACGAACCATTCATGACGTAATGTTTGCTAGGGACATACTTTCTTACCATATAAAGTGCCCTTGTCTTCTTGCAAAGATTCAATTTTATTTGCCCACTAGGTCGCTGCGAATCCGTCGATTATTATTCGAAATATTTCACAACACAGATTACGGGAAAAACGAACCACTATCAAGGATAATCAGAGTTTTTAACGTATATTCCTCTTACTTGGATTTGTCTGATAATAGACTTCGTTTTAAATGCAAGTTATTATGCCTTTTTACCTCTTAAGAATCTTCCACATAATAGGTATGTTATTTTCAGACAACGTATATAAAATATTTATACATACAATATTGTGTTTCCTTTAAAATCTGTTAGTACGTAAGTAGCTTGTAGATTAAATAAATAAATAAATAAATAAATAAATACCGAAGAACTCGATTTCCCTCTATACCGATGACTCATAAATTGAGACAGGTGTATGTAGTGGAGTCTTCTCCAAGTAACTTAACCCCAACTTATCATTTGGATTCCCAAATCACTGCAGTGTGTACCAAGCAGAAATAACGGCGATATACTTGCCTTGAAAAAGCTTCTCGACTCACTTCGAACCATAGAGGCTACCAACCTCCAATGGAATAAAAGCAATATCGGCTTTATCGCTAAACAAATCTGGCCTAAGCTAAACTTAGGACGAACCAGGGACCTTGTCACAGCCAAAGGGGTGTCATCACAGTTCACTGCATCATTGGAAAACACGCCACCAGACTAGGGCTACCCTCCGATGACTTCTGCCCTCAGGAAGAATAGGAATCGATACACTACCTCGTCTGCTCATGCCCCTCTTTTTCGAATCGCTGGAGGATCTACCTCGGCGCGCCCTTCCACGAAAACTTAAGTGAGCTAGCAGACCTAAAAATAGCTCAAATTCATCGCTTCATCAGAAGCACCGATTGGTTTTCAGGTAGCGAATCAAGGTAATATGATCCATGTGGTATCACAATGGGCCGATTTCGGCCTACGTGTGGCACATGCCAACCACTTTAACCCAACCTAACCTAATCGTACCTTCAGTCGCATCTTCACGGCAACAAGAAGATGGTCCTAGTCAATGTTGGCTCGCCCCTTTTGGGCCGTTCGCTAATTGTTCGGTCGCATATGGTCTGTTTAAGAGCCTAACTTAGGGGTACTAAAAATGTCACCCTGGATTCAATGTGTCATTTCGATCTTAGGTCATGAGTCGGAATTTTCTTTCGTATTTTCGGAAGAGGATAATAACAGTACGCGCACACATGCATATGTTCATATATACATGCACATAAATACACTATTCACACCCTAATGTGTTGCCTGCCATTAGTCAAATCAATCGCAGCCCAACTCCACAAGATGTATCCATGACCGTCTATGTTGTTATTTTCCCCATTATCCCTGTCGACCAAAATCTAATTATTACATCCGACTTCATTCTTCCACGCTGTGCACATATGAACCGTGTCATGTCCTTACACATAATTCCATCAACCCCAAGATCAAATTACATACTTAGCTTAATGTTTCTCCTCTGTGGCAGATTTTCGAAAACACTCACATTATCCTGTGATCATTACTCAAAAGTTCTTGATTTAATTAGAAGGGTTTGAGAGGCACGCAGTTCACCTGTTTATCCGGCATCTTCATCACTAGCTCAAGATAAAGTTTCTATGGGATTAAGTGGATGGTTGAACGCAAGTCCTTTCTTTTACTTCTGGATCCGTATGCGGAAGGATGAGTTTTGAGGAGACAATTAATCCTGTTAGTGAAAGTTGGGTCGGTTTATGTCAGGATACTCATACGTATGGATCTATTTTCTTCCCATCGGTGGACAAACAATACCCAAATGGAAGTCGTAATAAATCGGGGCATTGTGGGAATAGCGTAGTGGAATCTGGATATATTTCGCTATGGTGATATATACGTAGGTGTTCAATAGGCACATACTATTTTGAGTTCGTTTGAGCTTGGACGGCGGTAGGGTTGGAGGCCAAAGCTGAAGCTCTTCTCCGACTCCTTCGCCGCGTGCCCTTTTGTTTCAAACGGGAACGAAACTCATTGTTTTTATATGAGGTATGTATGTACATATGTATGTATGTTGGCCTCCGTGACAATTGCTCACCTTGTCGTGATACGGAGGCTCAGTACAGCAGTACAGGTAATGACCCTCGAGAGTCCATCTCTAGAGGAACTCGAAGCTAAGAAGCAATTACGGACCCCTCCCCACCTCTCCGCGTCCTTGTACCCATCACTCCCTCACTTTCCTAACTCCAAGGTGGAACAGCATACGCCGACGGATGCATGGCTTAAGTGTCTCGTTCTCCGCTGTAGGTGACCGTTCTTTCCCGTGTGTTCGTGGGAACCGTTAATAAAATAATAGTATATTTGAACAGACTGATGACTCTCTAACGTCATCGCCGGCTAGGGCTTGTGAGTCCTCAGCGGCTCAAAAACCGAAAGTGATGCCGGCACCTGTCGACGGCATTGCAGCCGAACGGAAAGTCATCCCCTACAATCCGATTCCGATACCACACTTGGCGAGGATTCTGTGAGTATGCTCTCAGATGAACTCCCAAGTGTAACAAAGAACGAAACCATCAGGCAGGTAGAGAAAAAGCCTGTACCACCTGGTGGCTTCGTCAAACTCAAACCGTCGGAGCAGCGACGTTTTAAAGCTGCTATAATGTAGGGCGAAACCAGAGATGAGGCTCTAGTTTATGCTAAATCTACCCCTGCAACCAAAGGTGTTTTCACGGTGTTTCTCCTCAGCGGGGTTCTGACAAAACCCCCTGTAGTAAAATTGTCATGAAAAGCATCTCGAAATTCGCCGTTCAGAACCGGCAATAAACTGTAGGTCCCTTTCACCTATGAAATGAAATCACACACAACATGGGTGATTGAGAGAAGCTCAGCTCAGGTTCTTCATGGACTGTAACGCCAACATACATACATACAACCAAAGGTCCGGAACTGAAACGTGATCGTTCCGCAGACACTACTCCACCAAACCAGGCTGCTAAACGCAGCAAAATCGGCAACTACCAGGTCGATAAAAAAAGCTTCAGAAGTGTGGCTGGGAGCATCCGACTCGGCATCGTCCCCACTGAAGTCCAGGATCTGGTTAGGTATTGCAACCAGAAAAACCACCACCTAGTACTTGGATGCGACGCCAATGCGCACCATATGGAATGGGGCAGCAGCAATACCAACAAACGAAGTGAGTCACTCCTTGAATTTTTAATCATTAACGAACTCACCATTGCCAATAGAGGCAGCAAACCCACATTCATAAATGCGGTTGGAGAAGAGGTGCTTGACCTCACCATCTCTAGCCCATTTATCTCAAATGCAATTGGGGACTGGCATGTCTCCAATGAAGCTTCACGGCCTGATCACCAGTACATCAGATTCAACATCTCCGGTGAGGTTAAAGAGGATGAGCCGGGATATTAGCCCAAACGAACGAATTGGGGTCGGTTCCATGCTCAACTCGCCGCCAAAGCAGATATGCTTCTCAACTCGTTTGAATCGACAGACGAAATCGACGAAGCGGCTTACTTGCTCAATGCAGCACTCATTCCATCCTTTAGAGACAGCTGTACACCCAGGTCAATTACAAAAAAACGGTGTGTGCCCTGGTGAAATACTCAGCTTGAGTCCTTAAGAAAACAGGTGAGATCGCTGTTTAACATAAACGGTATAATAGTTGGACTGATTATAGATCTGCTCTAACTAAATACAACATCGAATTGAGGAAATTCAAGAGAACGTCTTGGAGGAATCATTGCGAGAACATAGACTCGCTTCCAACTTCGGCCCGACTCCATAAGGCGCTATCTTGAGAGCACACAAATGGGCTCGGGCTGCTTCGCAAATCAGACGGCATCTTTACCGTCAATCGCAGGGAAACTCTGGAGACCCTCGAGGTTGTACTCCTTACTCGATGTCCTCTGACGTTCAAATTAACGTCATATATTACATCGACAGTAGAAAAAATAGCCTCTCTGGTAGACTCAAGGCCCAGGCAAGGACGGTGTCTTTCCCGCGATCTCACAGAAAGGCTTGAATACAATTCTATCACCACTGATAGTTCTTTTTAGGTCTTGCTTCAACCTAGGATACAAACCCCAAATTTGGAGAGAGGTCAATCTTATCTTCATCCCCAAGATTAGGAAGCAAAGTGAGCAACCTAAATCCTATCGCCCTACGAGGTCATCGCATATGCTGATGACCTAGTAGTCATTGTTACGGGCAAGTGCGAGATCACTGCCTGTGAGCGCACGCAGCTTGCGCTCCAACTTATCTCTGACTGGTGTGACGGAGAGGGTTTATCTTTTAACACAAATAAGATAATCTTAGTCCCATTTACAAAGAGGAGAAACGTACAGCCCTGCTCAATCTATCTAAATGGCACACTCATAGGATTTTCAGAGGAGGTAAAGTATCTAGGTATTGACCTAGACCGCAGGCTCAACTGGAACTCAGATATGAAAAATAAACTCATGAAAATCATGTGGGCCTATCGACGCACCTATGGTAAAACCTGGGAACTTAAACACTGGTTATACACCGCGATAGTAAGACCTATCGTCACCTACGGGTCCACCGTATGGTGGAAAAAGTTGAGCAAAAAACTGCAATTGTTAAGCTTCAACGCCTTCAGAGACTAGTGTGTCTCGGCATCACAGGCGCTATGCCAACCGGCAGCCCAAGAAGCACTCAATGGACTCACTCCACTGCACCTTTTCATCAAAAAGGTGGCATTACGCAGTGCACTCAGAATTCTCTGCTCGGGAACAAACATGCCATGTAGACCCGTAGGCTTCATGTCCACATTACAACACCTTCCCGAGCTGGATATGATTACTACGGTCTCGGACGCATTGCCACACACCTTCACCTTTAACAAGAGATTTGAGATACGGATCCCAAATCGCTCAGCTTGGGAAAACAGTGATTCCCTGCTAAATGTCAAAGGCCTAAGGTGGTACACGGATGGTTCCAAGATGACTTCCGGCGTTGGCGCCGGCATCTTTGGACCAAAACGCAAGATCTCGAAGGCCCTGGGAATAAGTTTCAGAATCTTCCAAGCAGAACTGCATGCCATCCTGACGTGCGTCAATCTAAATCTCAAGGCTGGCATTAGAGGAGTAGCCATCAACATACTTTCTGATAGCCAAGTAGCGCTTAAAGCGCTGGGTTCGTACAGTACGAACTCAAAAGCCGTCAAGGAATGCCATGACGCCCTACAAGATCTCGCCAAGAGAAACAATGTTAAACTTTGGTGGGTGCCAAGATATAAAGATATCAAGGGCAATGAAATTGCCGACCAACTTGTCAGGTAAGGTTCCAGCGATAAATATATAGGTCCGGGACCATTCTGCGGCATTCCCGGGTCTAAGTTAAATTTCTTCCTAGACAAGTGGGGAAAATTGCAACACCTGTCCTTTTGGAACAGCGTTCGGGGACTCGGTCAATCTAAACGACTTATACGACCCCTAAACAAACACTCTTGTGACATACTCAAACTCAATAGGGTTGATATCAGAAGACAGACAGGACACTGCGGTCTGAGATACCATCTAAACAAAATCAGCCTCTCGTCCGAAACTGAGTGTCGGCTCTGTCTCGAGGACGAAGAGACGGCGGAACACATACTATGTGAGTGTGCTGCTCTCTTCCATCTTAGGAAGCGTATCCTTCTCAGTGAAATTATGACTCCTGAGGGGATCACCTTGGCTCCTACGAGAAGCATTCTCAACTTTATTTTAGAAGTGGAGAAGCTCCTCGGCTAAGCGGCTAGCAGGCCCAATAGATGTGCAAAGGTCGCAGTGCCGTATTGCTAATGGTGGTAGCCCCATATATAAAAAAAAAAGGTAATAAAGTGTAAAGTGTGTAGAAGCTTTACCTTTATTACAGGTGAAGCGACCAGATACTTGATCTGAGCTGGAATAATAAAGTATGTGTAATTAATAAAAAAAAAGTAAACAGTTGTGGTTTCTCTCAATCCAGTGATTGAACCCTATTCGGGAACGATTAAGGGCCACCGCAGTCGAACATCTTGCGGCACTGTTAGTAAGTCCCATACCCACCTCCTCGTGGTGCCATCTGGAGATTTCCTATGGAAATTACAGACGGGGAAGGGCGAATGGCGAGCCTCTTGCGCCAAAAAACAGGATTAGTCAGTTGGGCTACGGCCTAGTAAGCCGTAACCGTAAAAAAACCTCAAACTCCGAAACAACCACAAGCCTCGGATATAACGGACCGGATTTACGTTGACGACACTTGCAAGCAAAAAACGAAAAAAGAACAATGATCTTCGGCTTCGTACGTGGAATGCTAGGTCCCTGAACAGGCCACGTGCAGCCGAACAACTTGCGGACGCCCCAGGCCGCTATAAAGCGGTCATTTTTTTTTTTTTTTTTTTTGTTGAAGGCTTCTACTATCCGCTGGAGCACTCAGAAGCAATGACTGGTCCATTGTACTCCAGACAGACACCTTACATTACTGTATTTTCTCTGTTTTCCGGTGAAAAATTTGAAGGGGCTTCAGTGATGTAGAGCTAAGGGATTCGGCACACACCACGTCGGCTCCAAGGGTGCGCCACCGTATGCGAGAAAAGGCGGGACAATCACAGAGGAAATGCTCTGCAGTATCATCCTCCTCTTCGCCACATGCAGAACTGGTAGGCGTCTCACTGATGCCGAGCATGTAGAGATGCTTGGCAAAAGTGTAATGGCCCGTGATAACTCCCACAAGCCTTCTGCAGTCGATTCTCCTTAAAGACCGGAGGAATGCTGCAGATTTTTTGCAGACATCAGAGCATACGCGCTTAGTCATCTTGCAACCCGGACAATCCCTCCATCTACGGTTGTGTGTGTTAAATACACAATCGTTAACGTAGGAACTTACCGTGGACGCAGGTAGACCTAGAGCGGGTTCAGGTCCTGAGAAGCTCTCCAATGAACCCACTCTAGCGAGTTCATCAGAGGCCTAATTTCCTGGGATGCCAGAGTGGCCTGGAACCCATACAAGCCTTAATGAATTTAGTCTGCCGACTCTGTTCAAGAAGGACTTGAGTTCAAGCACTAATTTGGAGCTAGTTAAGGGGTAACACACAGCTTTTAGTGCAGCTTGGCTGTCACTACATACGCATATGCTTTCCCCCTTCCACCTGTGCTTCACAACATAGTGCATGGCCATTAGGATTGCGTATATCTCTGATTGGAAGACAGACGCATATTTTCCTAAGGAGAAGTGCAGTCGGATGTTTTCGCGCTCAAAGAAGACCCCCCGGACCCCCGCCCAGATCTGGAGCCATCCGTGAAAATGCGAAGACTATCCTTTCCAGGTTCAGTATCCAGCCATAGCCAATCCTGACGCCATGGAAACTCGACTGTGAAATTACGACGCAATAGGATAACGGGCGTCAGTGCGTCAGAAGGCATGTCCATGAGACAGGGGTCGCAGGACAATTCTTGCGCAAGCACACCGTTATTCCTATGCGAGTTGTACCAAAAGCCATTTCTCTTCAGACGAGACATGGCTTTCAGAGCACACCCTCTGATAAATATATCAGAAAGCCCCCGTGCAGCTGAGACAAACCGTTCTTTGGAGTTTGGTGAAAGAGGCTACGACTTGTTTGCGTTTTAGTCTGTTCCACCAGACAACCGATGCGTATGAGATTATAGGTCTTATTATTGCCGTGTAGATTCAGAGGACCTTTGCAGGTGATAAACCCCATGTTTTGCCAAAAGCTCCTTTGCATTGCCAGAAAGCTGATAGCGCTTTGGTGGTTTTTGACTCAACATGTTTTGACCAGAGAAGCTTACTATCTAAGATGACTCCTAGATACTTAGCCTCCTTGGATATCGAGATGGAAGTGCCTTTTAGTTCCAGCTGAGTCATGTCAGTATTTTTCCTCCTTCTCGTAAAGAGAGCGACATCGGTCTTAAGAGGATTGACTGACAGCCCATTTCTGGTACACCAATCATCGATCACATTTAGCGCCGCCTGTGCTTTGCGACGGACAGTCGCCAAACATGAGCCGACAGAAATAATGGCGACGTCATCCGCATAGGCCTGGGTGTAGATTCCAGAGGCATAAAGCGGACATAATCGCCATCCAGGAAATGCGATGGAATGGACCGGGTATAAAGCGGATGAAAAATTGCGATATTTACTACGGCGACTGCTATACGGAGAGAGGGCAACGATTGTTTGGATGCGGATTTGTTGTTCGAGGTGGACTTAGGCAAAAAGTCCTAAGCTTTCGGCATGTGAGCGTACGCCTCATAACAATCCGTATCAAGGCTAAATTTTTTAACATCAGCCTGATCTGCGTCCACGCCCCCTCGGAAGACAAGGATGACTCCGCCAAAGATGAGTTCTACGATCTCCTAGACAGAACGTATGTCCAATGTCCCAGCTATGTCATCAACACTGTACTAGGAGACTTCAAAGCTAAGCTGGGTAAGGAAAGCCTCTATGAACGGGTCATCGGCAAACATAGCCTCCACGACACCACCTCCGATATCGGACACAGGCTGACTGATCTTGTACGCGCTTCCCGCACCTCGATATACACCTGGCGGTCTTCTGATCAATCGACTACCAACCAGATTGGTCACATCGCGATCGACGACAGACACTCCTCCACTATTCTTGATGTCCGAACTTTCCGAGGGGCTAACATCGACTCGGACCACTATCTTGAAGTAGCCGAGATGCGCCTACGGATATCACGAACACAACGGAGTAGAGTAAGAATACAAAGTTATGACGTCGGAAAGCTACTATCGCCAGAAACTGCTCGTGCTTTTACCGATCGCGTTTTCCTTAAGCTCTCCAATACATCTCAATCCTCCACACTATCAACAGAACAGCAGTGGAGCCTTTGCATACAAGCCCTGAAAAGCTCTGCGTCTGAAGTTTTGGGTTTCAAGGCTCTACAACGAAGAAACACCTGGTTCGATGACGAGTGCAGGAGGATTCACACAGCGAAGCAGGATAAAAGAACAAGAGCAGCTCGTGAGTTCTACGAGTTAAAAAGAAGAAAGAGCACAAGAGGCGCGCGATTGAGGACTTGGAGAGGGGTTACTGCAGGCGTGACGTTCGAAAGATTTATCAACAGATAAAGCGAACATGCCAGGGTTATAAAGCCAGAACGGAAGCCTGCAGGGATGAGAACGGACGCCTAGTAGTAGAATCGCAGTCGGTGCTGAGAATATGGAAAACCACTTCTGCAGACTGCATAACGGCGATGTTAGTCAATATACCGCTGTCAGGTAGAATGATCCATTTCTAATCGACGAAGACCGCAGAGAATTCTGTCCCCCTGACCTCGACGAAGTTAAGATTGCCATATCGAAGCTCAAGTCGAATAAAGCTGCTGGCGCAGACGGACTGTTTGCTGAGCTCTTGAAGGCCGCTGGGTATGACCTGGTTAGAAGCATGCACCAGCTCATCTGTAAGAAATGATCAGAGGAAAGCATGCCCGAGGATTGAAGTCTCAGCATCGTCTCTGATTGCGCCAGCTATAGGGGAATAAGTCTCCTTAACATCGCCTTCAAAATCTTCTCTGCCGTTTTGTGTGAACGCCTGAAGCCTTTTGTAAATAAGCTGATAGGTCCTTATCAGTGCGGATTCAGGCCAGGGAAGTTCACCATCGACCAAATTTTCACACTACGGCAGATCCTGGAGAAAACAATAAATTTCAAGTGAAACTCACCACCTGTTTGTCGACTTCAAAGCCGCATACGACAGCGTAATTAGAGACGAGCTATACAACGCTATGTCTACCTTCGTCATACCTGCTAAACTCGTCAGACTGTGCAGGACGACTTTGGAGAATGCTCGCTGCTCCATCCGAATCGGTGAACACCTTACCGATAGTTTTGATGTCAAAAAAGGATTTTGACAGGGCGAATAGGGCGATGCGCTGTCGTGTAATTTAGTTCAACATCATATTGGAAACGATTGTGCAAAAATCACTGGCCAATACAAGAGGCACAATCTATTCCAAATCCTCGCAACTCCTTGCATACGCCGACGATATTGACATAATAGGTAGATCACAGCGAGATGTCAATGAGGCGTTTGCGAGTATTGAGATGGAGGCGGCGAAAATTGGTTTGGCGGTAAACTAGAGGTAGTTAAGGACTTCGTCTACCTTGGCTCCGCAGTGACCTGGAACAACGACATCAGTTCCGAAATCAAACGCAGAATCACCCATCGCAGTTTCTTTGGGCTCAGGAGGCAATTGAGTAATAGAGCCCTCTCCCAAACGACAAAGTTAACTCTATATAAGACCCTTATCATCCCGGTCCTGTTGTACGGCGCAGAAGCATGGACACTATCAAAAGCGGATGAGGAGGCCCTTGGTCGGTTCGAGAGAAAGGTTTTGCCCGTGATTTTTGGGCCTATAAACGCAGACGGGGGATGGAGGAGAAGATTCAACCACGAACTTTACGGGCTGTACAGCGACATGAGCCTAGTCAGGCGTCTACGGATTCAACGCCTAAGATGGCTGGGCCATGTAGAGCGAATGGACACCACAGCTCCAGCCCGGAGAGTCTTTGAATCCAACCCCGTGGGACGAAGATGCAGAGGACGGCCGCCCTTAAGATGGCGCACACAGGTGGAAGGGGACCTCAGGCAACTGGGTGTGCGGCAATGGAAAAGGCTAGCGAAAGATCGTGCTAGATGGAGGGGCATGTTGGTTGAGGCCCAGGTTCACCCCGAACTGTAGCGCCCACTAAGAAGAAGAAGAAGCTTCTGCCCGCGGCTCCGCTCGCGTTAAATTCGGAGTAACACGGTTCCCCTTTCCTGATTGAGAACACAGAAAAGAACTAGGAACAGAATAGTATTTTAATACGCTACTGTAGACGATATTATATGTCTTTCCATTTGGGGATAGAATGTAAAGATTCTGGGCATTGGACACACGCGAACATGCTACATAAATTGTCCATGGGAAAAGCACAGCTTTTCTAAGTTCACCCCAGCCACCTTTAATGTTTGACTTTGCGCTTTGTTAATGGTCACAGCGAAGCTAAGCTTTAGAGGAAATTGTAGCCTTTTAAACTAGAACGGGAGATCTGTGGGAATTATTGGGATTCGTGGCATCATTACCTTTTCACCCTTTTCTACGCCGGTTAAGACAGTGGCGCTAGTGACATTGCGGCCAAGTTGTGTGACACGAAGTCTCGTCCCATTATATAATCTCGGGGCACCTAAATTTCGTGTAAGCATGACTGGGCTTAGTAGTCAAATAACAGAGTATAGGTACCGTATGCACTATAGTGTGAAGCGCGGCCCGATGCCCGCACTTAAGTACAGATAGAGAGCAACGCGCAACAACGTTAGCGCGTTTCAGAAACATGGCAGCGCCATCTATCGTAATTCAAGTGTAACACTTATTTATGTTTCGAATGTTGATTGTTTTCTCAAAAGCTGATTTGATTTATGGTTGTTTTAATTAAATTATTTTATTATTCGTTTGTATCATAGAACCTATACTAATTTTGCGGAGAGTCTCACACAAATTTCCATCCCCTACTGATTTTTGTTTTGCTGCATACAAACTTAACGGGGGTTGAAAAGAAATAAGAGGTAGCCTATGTCACTCTCCATCCCTTCAACTATCACCACTTAAAAAATCACGTCAATTCGTCCCTCCGTTTTGCCGTGAAAGACGGACAAACAGACACACACACTTTCACATTTGTAATATTAAGTATAGATGTAAATGTTGTGAGGAATAGGTTGACGTGGTAGGCGTAAGCCACACTTAGGCCGAAACCGGCCCATTGTGATACCACCTGGATCAGGTTAACCTGATCCACTACCTGGGAACCAACCGGTGCTTCTAATAAAGCGGTGGAGTTGAGCTATTTCTTGGTTTGCTAGCTCACTCATATTGTCAAAGAAGGGCGCGTCGATGTAAATCCTCCTGCGATTCGCAAAAGAGGGACATGAGCAGGGGAGGTGGTGTATTGATTCCTCCTCCTCCTCGTCCATGCAGCCGCGACAGAAACTATTGTAGGGTAGCCCCAGTCTGGCGGCGTGTTTTCCAATGGTGCAGTGACCTGTAATGACCCCCACTAGAGTGCTTAAGGTTGCCCTCTTGGTTGCCACCAGGTCCCTGGTTCGTCCTAAGTTTAACTTAGGCCACAACTGTTTGGTGATAAAGCCGATATTGCTCTCATTCCATTGGAGATTGGTCTCCTCTATGGTTTGAAGCTTTATCATGTGCTTTACCGTACTTATTGGTGTTTCTTAGTAACCGAGGGTAGGTAGGCTGAGTGCGCTTGATCCTAACTTTGCGAGTTCGTCGATCGCACAGTTTCGTGGAATATCCCTATGCCCGGGAACCCACAGTATTTTAATGCTGAACTGTTCAGCCATCTCATCTAGAGATAGGCGACAGTTAAGGGATGTTTTTGATTTGTGGGTTACCGCTGCCAGGGATTTTATCGCAGATTGGCTATCCGTGCAAACGATAATATCCTTTGTGGATATTACATTGATCCTGAGCCATGCCAGGGCCTCCGTTTTCGCAGTTATTTCTGCCTGAAACACACTACATTAATTTGGGAGTCTAAATGACAGGTTGCGGTTAACTTCCTTGGAGAAGACCCCACTGCCCACACCCGACCCCATCTTAGAGCCATCGGTATAGACGGAGATCGAGTCCTTTGGTATGACTTTCCCTTCAGCCCATTCCTCCCTGGATGGAAAGACAACTTCGAAGTTCCTGGTAAACACATTCTGCGGGGTGATGTAGTCAGTGTCCATGGGTACTTCGAAGTGTTTTAGAATAGAGGTGTGGCCTTTTTGAGATGTGGGCCATTTTCTTATGCTCCTCATCCTTAGGGTCGCGCATGCAGCAACTTGCTTGCTGAAAAGGTTCAAAGGTGGAAGATGTAATAGAAAGTTTAGGGCCTCCGTGTGGGTTGATCTGACCACTCCGCTTATGTATAAGCTGGCCGATCTTTGTACCTTCCCCAGAAGGTTTCGATTGACTGCTTTGTCCAGAGCAGTCCACCAGACTACGACGCCATACAGGAGGATAGGCCTTATGACTGCTGTGTAGAGCCAGTACATAATGCTTGGTTGGAGACCCCACCTCCTGCCCACTACATCCTTACAGCAGTAGGGGGCAACAGTTGCTTTCTTGACCCGATCAACAATGTTGGGTTTCCAATTCAGCCTCCTGTCAAGGACTAGGCCTAGATATTTAGCCTGTTCTTTGATTGTTAGTTGAGTTCCACCCAGCCTCGGTGGGTTGAGGGGCGGAATTTTATATTGTTAGTGAACAGTACTAGATCGGTGTTCTTTGGGTTCACCCCAAGTCCACATTACCGTGTCCACGTTTCTACTGTATGTAGTGCACTCTGAATAAGGTCGCATAGAGTGCTGGGAAATTTTCCTGTGACGGCAATAGCAATGTCATCCGCATAGGCGATTACAGCGTACCCTTCCTGCTCAAGCAACAGCAGTAGTTCGTTGACCACCGCGTTCCAGAGGAGAGGGGAGAGTACTCCACCCTGTGGTGTACCTTTGCTGACCATTCTGGTTGAGACGGCAACAGAGAAGTTGGCTTTGACAACTCTTTGTATTAGCAGCTGTCGTACCAGTTCTATCACTGATCCCGTAACACCCAGATCAGACAGCGCCTTGATGACGGCCCATGGTTCAACATTAAGGGCGCCCTCAATGTCGAGAAAGGCGACTGGAGTGTATTGTTTACTTTCCAGTGACCTTTCTATTTTACTGACCAATGAGTGGAGTGCTGTTTCCACCGATTTGCCTTTATTGTAGGCATGTTGGTTATCCGACAGCCTTCCTGAGATGCAGCTGTACCGGATGTGTAAGTCTAAAATCTTCTCTAGAATTTTTAAAAGAAAAGAAGTGAGACTAATAGGCCTTAGGTCATTTACATACGTGTGGGAGCTTTTGCCTACCTTGGGTATGAAAATGACTTTGGCTACCTTCCACTTGCTGGGGTTGTAGGAAAGGGAGAGACTACTATTGTATATAACCACAAGCCTACTGGAGCTCAGCTGGTATGATCCCATCCGGTCCCGGCGACTTGTAGGGTTCAAAGCTCTTTATGGCCCAAACGACGTTGTTGTAGTTGACCAGGTCAGGAGCCCGCTCGAGAGAGGGTGTTGTTGGCTGATTGACCCGAGGAGGTGTCATATCCGAGTCACTACTGCCTGGGAAGTGTGCGCTTAGGAGAAGTTCGGGGCCTTCCTCTCTGGAGGTTGTCTAGGAGCCGTCATTACGCATTAGGTGGCTTGGATTATACGAATCTTCCTTATTCTTGAGGCCTCGGAAACCGCCCTTATATTATCACAGTAGTCCCTCCAGGATTGTCTCTTTGCTTTCCTGGTCGCTGCTTTGAAAGACTTTAGCGCCTCCTTGTAGAGGTCCCAATCCTCTTGCAAGCGGGTATATTTAGCTTTGTTGAAGAGCTTTCTGTTCACTTTTTTAGGGAGACTATCTCTTTGTTCCCCCAGGGGGGTTTGGGCTTGCCTCTGGGGGTGCTAACTGCACAAAATTGAGACAGCGCTCTATTGAGGGTTTCTGTCAGCTCATCTACTAAGCTGTCTAATTCCGCTGAGTTTAGCGGATAGGTGGGGTGTCTTGTCCCTACGTGGGGTTCAATATAGGTTCTACATTTTTGCCAGTCAGTTTTCCTGTGGTTCCTGAAAGGAGCTCGGGCACTGATTTGGTTGACTATGCTGAATTGAATGTATCGATGGTCAGAGAGGGAGTGTTATTTTAGGACTTTCCAATCTCTGACTTTGTCGACAATGTCCTGCGATGTAAAAATTACATCCAGGACTTCCCGTCTGTTTTTGGTAATAAAAGTTGGTTAACAGCCAATTGATGGTATTATTTACTTACCAGGCCGGGTGTAGGTATCTTATACTGTAAAATAAAAGGCAGATTTTACTGATGTTTTCGTTAATTTTTATTTGTTCCACTCTCAGTTATATTTCATTTGTGTTTTAATTTTTTCTTTTCCTATTATGTTTATTTGAGTTACACTTTTCATTTTGTTAAATACTTATGTAGGTAAATATTTGTTGGTATAATTGTCAGGAAGGAGAACCAAAATGACAATGATTTGTTATCTTGTCTGTCTACACTCACTATATATTTCATACATGCATTTTTGCAGTTTCATTTAATCTATCTTTTTGTTTTTTGATTTTATGTGTCTGAGTTTATCATCTAAATTGTATGTATGAAGATTGAGTTCTGGTTTTTTTTTTTTTTTTTATTATAAAAAGAAATCATTACATTAGTTTATCTCAAGGAATTAAACATAACAAGACGGAAATAATTTCCACATCATGAATCAACAGATAGAGAGACATTTGTGAGAGTAGTGTTTCATTGCATTTTCATTTAATTTAAAATTTACTATTATGTATTGCGCAACGGTTTTCTAACCGGGTTTTTGTTTTAAACTTAATATATGACAACCACATTTAATAACTTTTAAAAGCGTTTCATTCCTGTTTTATATTTACATTTTTGGTTTCCGGTTTCGATAGAAAAACAATTGTTATTCAACAATATTTCCATATTATAGGGCTAGAACTAAATAACAAAACTTTCGAAAAAAAAAAAAACAGAAAAAAGGTGAAACGATATACGTATAGTAAACAAAGAATTTATTCATAATATTTGAGCTACTGATTGCATAAAACTGCATCAGATTTTTAATCATTTTCCTTTTTGGTGTATATAATTAAATACTTTATGAAAATATTTTTACTTGTTTGTTTGTTTTATTAATTCATTTATAAATAATTTTAGTTAATTTTGTCTATGCGTTTGTTAGGTTAAACATTTTCTTTTAATTTTCAGTATCACAGAGAGACGTGACTTTACTCTTACACAATCTATATAATAACAGCAAGTATATATAATAGTCTTAAGATTAGTTGTTTAAGTATTTTTGGTTTGGATTAATTTCAGTTTGTAGCAATGTTTTCAGGAAACCAAATGTGAGAAAGAAAAAACAAAGGTTTACTCGTATAGGGGACCAGTTTTATTCTACAACTGTTTCGTTAATTGTGACTGCACTCATTTAGATTGGCTTCTTCTTACCTAGTTCCTTTGCTCACTTTCGGTACGTGCTCCGCCATATAACGTTTTTTTTTTTTTTCAATTAGTGCTTATTTCGTGAATGGTAACACTTAGCTCATGTCTGATTTGACAGATAATTAGTTTTATCCAGGGATAAAGAATGAGATACCAATCTTTCGTACGTCTGCCCGTTGATCCCCGCAGGGTTTGGTTGTTGCTTTTGTAATTAAAGCGGCCCCTAGATGCCTAATAATATTGTGCAATACTTGATATTGCACAACATTATTGTTCGTCTGTAGATAATATTGCAAGATTGTGCGATATATTGCGAAAAATCAAAACGCTTTCGACTTTTATTACAAATATGAGCGGTCAATTAAATTATTGGGAAAAATATTGAACCGTGTGGGACAGCAAGCCAATAAAATTGTGCAATATTTTGCACAATAATATGGAGCGTCTAGGGGCCGCTTTAAAAAACGAAGCTTTTGACATAGAGTCAAGACGTCGGAACAAGGCAGAATGACATAGTCAAGACGCCGTCAAACCTCAACGCGTTTGTAGGTGCAAACTGTCAAAGTGCCTGTCGAAGCCAATAGATTGGTATCTCATTCTTTATCCCTGGTTTTATCCTTCCGCTGAACGAATATGGTAATGTATACGCTTGAACAACGCTGGGAAATATTGCGACATTACTTTGAAAATTATGGTAATGTTGCAGAATGTGTGCGAAAATTGCGTACGGATTTTGGAAGAAGAGAAGCACCGTCAGCCACGTATGTTCGTTATCTTGTGAAAAAAGTGAAAGAAACTGGCATCCTCATCGATAAGCCAAAGCGTGAAAAGCCAAAAACAGTGCGTACACCCGAGAATACTCCCGCTGCGACAGAAAGTGTTTGTGAAGCACCATCAACATCAATTCACCGTCGCTCTCAACAATTGAACATTTCGGAGACATCATCGAGACGAATTTTGCATAAAGACCTTGGTATGACGCAATAGAAAGTCCAATTGGTTCAGGAGTTGAAGCCAACTGACCATCAAATGCGTTTTCGCTTCGCTAAGTGGGCCTGCGATCGGCTTACAGAGGATGCCGATTTTGCGAAAAAAATCATCTTTTCAGATGAAGCTCTTTTTGATCTTGGCGGGTATGTAAACAAGCAAAATTGTCGCATTTGGGGCACAGAAAACCCGCACGCATACATTGAAAAGCCGGTGCACCCAAAACGAGCCACTGTTTGGTGCGGATTTTGGTCCAGAGGCATAATTGGATAATTTTTCTTCGAAAATGAGCAAGGAGTGGCCGTTACAGTCAATGGTGATCGTTATCGGACCATGTTGAACCGATTTTCGTTCACAAAAAATGAAGAGGAGGATATTGGCAACATTTGGTTTCAACAGGACGGCGTTACGTGCCACACAGCCGAAGCTACACTCTATGTTTTGCGCCCTGTTTTTGAAGATCGCATTATCAGCCTCATAACAATCCGCATCAAAGCCAAATTTGGAAACATTAGCTTAATATGCGCTCACGCCCCAACGGAAGAAAAGGACGATCGACTCAAAGAAGAATTTTACGATTTCCTAGACAGAACATATGCCCAATGTCCCAGCTACGACACAAAAATAGTCCTAGGAGATTTTAATGCAAAACTGGGCAAGGAGGACATATTTGAGTCGATCATAGGAAAGCATAGCCTCCATAACACCACATCCGACAACGGATTAAGGCTAATCGATTTCCTAGCGGGGCGTAACCTCCTTGTAGCAAGCACGCGATTCCCCCATCTAAACATCCACAAGGGTACCTGGCGGTCTTGTGATCAATCGACCACCTACCAGATTGATCATATTGCGATCGACGCCAGACACTCCTCCTGTATTCTCGACGTACGAACCTTCCGAGGGCCCAACATCGACTCGGACCACTACCTTGTTGTAGCCAAGGTACGAATGAGGATATCAAGAATGCTTAGGAGTCGAGTAGGACTACGTAAGTTTGACGTTGGAAAGCTACAATCGCAAGAGACTGCCAGAATCTTTGCCGATCGTGTCTCCTCTATGCTCTCTCAAAATCCGCCCACAGCAGCACAAACAATAGAGCAGGAATGGGCTCATTGCCAGAGCGCCGTCAGAGATGCTGCCTCAGAGGTGCTGGGTTTCAAACAGCCACCACCTAGAAACCACTGGTTCGATGAACAATGCGAACAAGCCCATGCAGCAAAACAAGAGGCATATAAAGCCATGCTGCAACGACGGACGAGAGCTGCTCGCGAAATCAATGAGCAGAAGAGAAGATAGGAACACACGCTTTTCAGAAGAAAGAAGAGAGAGCACGGAAAGCGTGAGATCGAGGAGATGGAGAGATGCTTCCGCAGGAATGACGCCCGTAAGTTTTACAACAAGGTAAAACGAACATGCCATGGCTACAAAGCCAGAGTGGCGGCCTGCAGGGATGAAAATGGAGAACTGGTAGTAGAGTCGCAGTCGATGCTGAGGATTTGGAAAGACCACTTCTGCAGACTGTATAACGGCGATGATAGACAAGATACCGCTGTCAGGCAGAACGAACCATTCGCAATGGATCACGAAGTAACAGAATTCAGTCCACCCGACCTAGACGAAGTCAAAATAGCGATATCAAGACTTAAGTCTAATAAAGCCGCTGGCGCAGACGGCCTGTCTGCTGAGCTTTTTAAGGCGGCTGGAGATGAGCTGGTAAGGTGCATGCACCATCTCATCTGCAAGGTATGGTCGGAGGAAAGCATGCCCGACGAATGGAATCTCAGCATCGTTTGCCTGGTCCATAAGAAAGGAGACCCCTATAACTGCGCCAACTATAGGGGAATAAGTCTCCTTAACATCGCATGTAAGATCTTCTCTGCCGTATTGTGTGAACGCCTGAAACCGTTTGTGGATAACCTGATCGGCTCTTATCAGTGTGGTTTCAGGCCAGGTAAATCCACAATAGACCAAATATTTACGCTACGGCAGATCTTGGAGAAGACCCAGGAATACCAAATCGACACTCACCACCTCTTCGTCGATTTCAAGGCCGCGTATGACAGCGTATATAGAGACGAGCTATACAAAGCCATGTCTAGTTTTAACATCCCTGTCAAACTCGTCCGACTGTGCAGGATGATAATGGAGAATTCTCGCTGCGCCATTAAGGTCGGTAATGAGCAAACCGAGACCTTTGATGTTAAAAAAGGATTTAGGCAGGGCGACGCGCTGTCGGGCAACTTTTTCAACATCGTGCTTGAAAAGATTGTACAAGAGTCACTGGCCGACACAAGGGGTACGATTTATTTCAAGTCTACGCAATTGCTTGCGTACGCCGACGATATTGACGTAATTGGACGAAAACAGCAAGACGTCAATGAGGCTTTCGTGAGCATTGTGGTAGAAGCGGCTAAGATGGGTCTCAAGGTTAATGAGGGTAAAACCAAATATCTGCTTTCATCTAAAAGAGACGGACAACACCGACGTATTGGCCAGAACGTCACCATGGGCGGATATAACTTTGAAGTGGTCAAGGAGTTCGTCTACCTTGGCTCACTGATGACCAGCGACAACAACACCAGCGCTGAGATAAAACGCAGAATCACTCTTGCCAACCGCTGTTTCTTTGAGCTCAAGAGGCAATTGAGAAGTAGAGCCCTCTCTCGGAAAACCAAGGTGACACTATATAAGACCTTGATCATCCCAGTCCTCCTTTACGGCGCAGAGGCTTGGACCTTAAGAAAAGGGGATGAAGATGCCCTTGGTCGTTTCGAGAGGAAAATTCTGCGCACTATCTACGGTCCCGTTTGTTCAAACGGTGTATGGAGGAGAAGATATAAAGAAGAACTGTACGGGTTGTACAGCGACATCGGCCTGGTACGACGTCTACGGCCACCTCGGAGCTGCGATTTGACACCGTTGGACTATTATTTGTGGGGTGCCGTCAAAGATAAGTGTTACGCCGACAAGCCAGAGACAATTGGCGCTTTAAAGGACAATATTCGTGAAGCCATTGGTGAAATACAGCTGCACATAATCGATAATGTGCTTAAAAATTGGACCGATCGTGTAGGCTGCTGCATGGCCAGCCGAGGCAGCCATTTGATTGAAATTATTTTCCATTATTAACCGGAAGGATTGTACTTTCAAATAAAAAAATAAATTTGAGGAAATGTTCGGTAGTTTGTTTTGTATAGCATTTTCAAAAAAAAAAAAAAAGTTATTTGGCGGACCCTTTATAACTTACCAATTTATTTACAATAGTGTCAGAAATAATGGATTTTATCTTATATTTAGCAGAAATCCATGCGAAGACCGTTAGTTCATTTAAGCAACCTTCAAAAGTGTCTAAAATGTCCTAAAATTAATTTTATCCACTAGTTAGGTATGTTATACTATTTATTAATTTCTCAATTAATTTTATACAGTGGAGGAGATCAGTTCCCAAAATAGGCTATAATCAATTTGACGAAAATATTTTACAAACTGGTAACGAAAATTTACAAAAAGCCTGACGAGATATGTACCTAAAAAAGAAATAATTCACAAAATTTGCAGATACGTAATCCCCCTCACTGTCGTCGGGGATTAGAATTATCTATACAAGATAAGATACACGAACATTGATGAGTTTACTGATTTGATATTATTTTATTTTTGATTCTTAGTATTCATTCTCTATTTGTAAAACCATTTAATGTGATTTGTATTTTAGGTTTGTTCAGTTTACATTTTTTTGCATTCATTTACTCTTTCTCTCTCTCTCCCGCTCTCTTTCACTTCATTCACCCGACTAGTAACTATGACTAAACATCGACTTTCAAAGGAAGCTCTCTCTCGCACCATGACACTCAGTACCCAGAACGACTCGTTGCGACGGAGGTTCGCCATACTGGTCCTGATAGTAGTTCTCGCGCATCATGGTGTTTAGTGACGAGCACCGGAAATACAAAATCTCTTGGAACGGTTTTCGAAAATCCCGATTAAGTGTCGCATAGATAATCGGATTCAGCAATGAGTTGGCATAGCCCAGCCATAGGAACAACGACGATAGTGCTTCGGGTATATGAATCGTTTCGCTTTCGACAAACGGTCGTATGAGAGCTAATATGAAAAATGGCAGCCAACATATTGTGAATGCCGACATGATGATCCCTAATGTGGTGGAAGCTTTCTTTTCTTTGGCTAGTTGAAACCGTAATTTCTTATGATGCGGAGAGCCGAGCAGATTGTGGCTACCACTGACTAAAGGTCCACCCCCACCACATGTGGATGTACTGAGCGAGTTGCCACTATGCCGAAGAGTGCAGGATTCTAGGCGTTGATTTTGTGCAGCGGCACCATTGAGTGCATTCTGCAGGTGGGTTTGGGCACGTTTCTCTTCCTGTACTATACGACGGGCGGCTCGAAATATTTGAAAGTAGACGAAGAGCATGACGGCGAGTGGAAGGTAGAAGGCACCAAGAGTTGCGTAGATTTGATAGGCAAAATTCTGACATACGCGGCAAATAGGCTCGCCATTTTCGCCGATATGCTCGTTGCCGAGTATCAATAGCGGTGGTAATGAAATGCATGCAGCTGCTAGCCAGACTAAAGCGACGCAAAGCATCATTCGTCGTGGCGTTCGCTTGACACCGTATTCGAGTGGTTTTGTAATTGCCAAGTACCGATCGACGGATATTGCACACAAATTGAGGATAGATGCCGTACAACAGAGAACATCGAATGAAACCCAGATGTCACAGAAGAGCGGACCATAATTCCATTTCTGCAGGACTTCGTAGAGCAAAGCGGTTGGCATGACTAGAACAGCAACACACAAATCGGAGAGAGCTAATGATACGAGCAGATAATTGCACGGTCGTCGAAGCTTCCGTACCATACAGACTGCAATACAAACCAATATATTGCCGACAACAGTGCCCAGGATCACGACGAGTAGAATGAGACTGACAATGATGGTCTTGAGGGGAGGCAGTTCGATTTCGTCATCGAATTCGCTGTAAGTCGGATGGCCATCGAGCAACGGACCAAAGGAACTGGGCAGCACGCCGGTAACACTGCTAATACTAGGATCGAGACTATTGTTGGCTATGGACGTGATTAGAGTGAGATTTGTTATCTGCGTGGTGGCGGTAGTCAATAATGGTGATAATTCGTCTTCGCCAAGCACACGATGACCAACACTAACCGAAGCGGTAATCGGCTGCAGCAGGAGTTCCAGTGGCGTTGATATATTGTACTGATGCGTCTCTGCGGCGGTGACAATTGCGTCCTCACTACTTCTAAACGGATCCATTCAAAGCCGCAAGAAATGGGGAGAGAAACAATGTGTGTGTGTTGGTTTCGTCTATACGTATTGTCCGATGCTCGTGGGCTTTTGTGTGAGCGGATGCAGGGGGACAGGGCAACCGGATAGTGTATTATACGAATATACGAGTTCCTTTTATGACCCCATCGTGGTGGCAACGGTGGCGGCTTCTTTCATCGACTTCTATAGATGCCCTTAAAGTGATTTATGAGTTGCGTTACAGTTTTTCCTTGGTAATGATGATGTTCTTCTACTATATACTCGTCGTCGCACGCTTACTTGACGACGATGATCACAACGTGGGCGATTTAATCGGAATGATTATGTCGCTTGTGGTTACTACAATGTCACTGATACGCGACGTATTGCCCGCAAAGACGGCACAGATAACGATAAAGATGGAGCAGCTATAACTAGTTTGACTAATATCGCTTTCTTGTCCCCGTGGCCTGCGTAGACGAAGAACAATCTGATGATGATACTCTGTTTTTCTATCTGCATCCGTAGCAGTTGTTATAATGGCGAATGCGATTATGCCAAGTCCGTGTGCCGGTTCGTCTGTATCCATTTATGAAAGATCATTAAAACCTTGTCTACTTGATGAGGCGACAACAACGATAGCGACTGCGAGAATATGAACGATACCATTACCGCACAGTAGTTGGACTTGGTGTTTGGTGGTGGTGCACGTTCGCTAAACCCATTTATCATAATAATTTTCCGTAGCTTCGTGGCTTCTGTTCCGAGAAATTGCCTGTAACGAGCAGTCTCGGACTCGGTACACTTTCGCTTCATGGAAAAATCGATTTGGTAGTTTGTCTTTTTTCGTTTTGAAATTTCGTTATTTGCTTTCTGCTGGTGTTTTTAACCTTCCGCCGTTAAGAATTCTTAAAAAAAAAAAATTAAAAATTTGCTGAATTTTGTAAAGTTAATTCGCTACGAAGGACTATCGAAACCCTTTACAGTGCGGTCGGATGTCGGATATACGTACGAAATCCTTTATTATAACTGCTATTATCCCGGATTT
Source organism: Eumerus sabulonum (assembly GCA_951905685.1). Taxonomy (NCBI): domain Eukaryota; kingdom Metazoa; phylum Arthropoda; class Insecta; order Diptera; family Syrphidae; genus Eumerus; species Eumerus sabulonum. The sequence goes on from OX645060.1 coordinate 196,513,037, forward strand.
GATTGTCGTGGGTTATCGCTGTGGGAGAAGATTAAAAAAAAGAGAAAAAAGAAACTGATGAGTAAAGAAGGTCGATTAAATTAAATTTTAGTTGTGGCTGGAAGAAAAGCTGTTTTAGGTGGAGAATTAGGAAACAAAAAAAAAAAAAAAAAAAATAAAAGGAATCAGCTCTAAATGTGCAATCACTGGCTGGTGTGACTTTTTAACGACAATTCAGACAGTTCTGTTTGTCAGGACATATTTTGCAGAATATGGCATTCTTAAGATATATAGGGTGGGAGACATCATGACAGTGGGGATAAGCTTGAAGAAGACACAGAAAATAATTACTCGAAGTTAATAGCTTTGCAAGCAGCAAACGGGAACTATGTTAACTTACTTACGTTTGTAAATTGAGAAAAATAATGTGAGTTTCTGAACTTCGACAAGCGGACACAAGCGCTTGCACCTAGCCTCGTTCAACGAACTCCTACTCTCACCCCCACGTAGTGAAACTCGGGAGCCTAGTACCTTCGACCGAAGATGCGGCCGACCCCCGTGGGAAGATGTGAGGGCTGCTAACGAGAGAGGGGTAAGTGTAAGAGTAAGTCCGCCCCAGGGCTTAACTCTTCTTCAGGACGGCGGCGGACGTACTAATCAATCCATCGGTCAACGGCGGAGTTCATAGGTCCAGTTAGTGGGAGCCACCTGGACAACACCCCTTTTGGAGCTGCTCGAACATATTTCAATGCTTAGGTCCAAAAGGAGATCTCCAGGGTCGGGTTGGGATCCTGAAAAAGAGACCATGATGGATGAGCCCGATATACATATACATATAGTAGAGTGAACGGCGGCGTTCACAACCTCAGTGAGATTACCGACACCGAATACAACCGGACCCTCCTCCGCCCGAGTGTAAAAAGCGGGGTCTGGTCTCCTAGTTGGGGGTTGTGTTTGGGGCTAATTCCCTCACCAGGTAAAAAAAAAAGTACGGTTCAGAAGCAAGCACAAGCCTCGGACATGGACGGATTTACTGTTGACGACCGCAGCAAAGGACAATGAATTTCCTCTCTGCACGTAGAATGTGAGGTCCTTTAACAGACCACGTGCAGCCGATGAACTCCTGGATGGCCTTGTATGCTACAAAGCAGACATTACCGTAATCCAGGAAGTGCGGTGAGATGGGCCGGGCAAAAAGAGGATAGAAAACTGCGACTTCTATTACGGCGATAGCTACAGGGGAGAAAGCAGCGCTTATTTGGATGTGGATTTGTTGTTCGGGACTAAGGCAACAAGTCTCAAGCTTGAAATGTATAAGCGAGCTCCTCACAATCCGCATCAATGTTAAAGTTGGCAACATTTGCCTGATTTACACCCACGCTCCGACAGAGGACAAGGATGACATCAGCAAAGATAACTTCTACTATCTATTAGAAAGGACATTTGATTAATGCCCCAGTTACGAGACCAATATCATTCTAGGAGACTTCAGTGCACAGCTGGGAAAGGAAGAGGTCTCTGCCACAGCCATCGGACATCAGAGCCTATACGACGACACATCCGGGAACGAACTCAGGCTGGTGAATTTCGCCTCGGGGCAGAACCTATCTGTAGTGAGTAAGCGGTTCCCACACCTCAACATCCATAAAGGGATCTGGCGGTCCCCTGATCAATTAACCGTCAACCAGAATGATCACATTGGGATCGAAGTCACTCCTCGAGTGTCGTGTGAAAACACGTTCGATGACATGGCTGTTGTCGGGATTCGATCCTGTGCCATCGGCGTCAGAGGCCAAACACTACCCACTTCGGATGCGCGCCACGTAGAGAACCGTGGCGGACATTTGAACGAGGTTATATTCCATAAATACCAAACGGCATCGAGAAGCATTTCAAATAAATAAAAAATAAGGTGTGAGATACACTTCATTTTATTTGAATTTAAAGATAGGAAGCTCTTAATGAAAGATGCTGTACTTGTCACTAATAAGGGAGCTATTAAGGGCAGTATCATCCTTTGTTTCACTTTTTGATCAATGAGCCCGAAATCAGGTTGATGATCCTACTTGTTATTGATAAAGCATTTGATTCAGTTTGGCATGACGAGGTCGTATACAAAATTCTAAGTTTTAATTTTCCACCATTTTTGTGTAGAATTGTCAAAAGCTATGTGTCAAACCGTGGTTTCAAAGTGTATGTTAATAAACGTGTTTCTGCCCTTATCCACTTTTATACCTGTGTACCACAAGGCTCAGTTCTAGGTCCAGTCTTATAAATTTATATATATCTGATTTTCCTATACTTCCCTCCTGTGATGTGGCAATGAATGCAGACGATACCGCAGTAGAGTCACAGTCGCAGCTGAGAATATGGAAAGAACACTTCTGTAGACTGTTTGACGGCGATGAAAAATCCAATACCGCTGTCAGGCAGAATGATCTATTTGCAATGGACGAAGATGCAAAAGAATTCCGTCCACCCGACCTAGATGAAATTAAGCTAGTATTTTCAAAGCTGAAAAACGTGGTCTAGGTGCGATGGGTAATGTATCCGTTCTCGTCGGATCACCGCAATTAGCCAGCGTCGGGCGCGGCCAGTACTTATGTAGATGCGGGACCGCTTGGGAACACCGCGTGTTGTTAATTTATAATAAAAATCGGTAGGACCGATTTTGCTGAAAACTTCATCAGTTCTAAGTGGCGTAAAGCCCGGTCCCATGTTAATATTATCATTCCGAATGCGGAAATTCCGAATGCACATACGCACATACCTGCGTATGAGACATCTCTATAAAAACCTTGGATTTGGATTCTGCTGACCTTGAAACGTGGAGATGTGTCAAAATTTGGATTTCGCAAAGTCCGCCCCATTACCGTAACTTCCCCCTGTGAAGTTAAACATAAAAAAGCCGCGGTCGCAGACGGGCCGTCTGCCGAGCTATTTAAAGCGGCTGGATCTGTGTATGAATATGGAAATTCTCGCTGTTCCATTAAGGTCGGTAGCGAATTAACGCAAACCTTTGATGTTAAAAAAGGAGAGAACAAGGTGACGCACTGTCATGTAATTTTTTCAACATCGTGCTTGAAAAGATCATACGAGACTCACTGGCCGACACAAGAGGTACGATCTATTTCAAGTCAACACAACTGCTTGCGTACGCGGATAATACTGACGTAATTGGACGAACACAGCGGGACGTCAGTGATGCATTCGAAAGCCTTGAAGCGGAAGCGGAAGCGGCTAAAACGAGTCTTTCGGTTAACGAGGGTGAAACGAAATATGTATATGCTGCCAACCAAAAAAGACGCACAACACCGACGTCTCGGTCAGAACGTCACAATTGGCAGCTACAGCTTCGAAGATCAAGGACTTCATCTACCTTGGCTCACTAGTAACTAGCCACAACAACATGCACTAATCAGTGCTTGCGGGGAGTAAAAGGATGGGAACATGGAACGTCTCATCGCTCACAGGAAAGCGTCTCGAGTTGGTTGAGAAAGCTGCCAGGTATCGGTTGGATCTCGTAGCTATCCCTAAGGAAAGAGAATATAGAACTGTGAACTCTTCCAACGGGTGGAATCTCTTCCAACCGGAAGTTGCACCGCAAATGTCTGCACAGGCGGGATACTCATAAGTCCCAAGCTGACAGACAGGGTATTGGAGGATTGGAGGAGTGGATACCATTAGGACGGAAAGCCCCGATCTAAAAACTCAAGCTTGAAAAATCACCTTTGGCTCTGGTGCAGATGTATACACCGAATCGAGAGTCAGAGTATTCCTGGATGAAGTTGATGCATTCCTATATCCTGATGGGTGATTTCAACGACCACGTGGGTATGGAGGGACGGTGATTCTTATCAAAACGGGAACGGAGAGAAGTTGTAGGATTTTTGCCGTGCAAATGGTAACATTTGCTCTGCAAATTTAACAGAAATCCTTGATAGATTTCATTGTGGTACCATCGTGTGTGAAACGGCTGGTTTGTGACGGTCCTGTGTTGAGAGGGGCTGAACTGTAGGAGAAATTACAGAGCAGTGAGGTGCGGCAACACTTCGCACGACACATATCCGAAAGGTTTGAGCAAATTCCAACTGTTCCATCGCATGTAGAGGAAGGTTGGCGACTATTTTCAACAGCTGTCATTGCCTCTGCACGTGATGTTTGTGGAGATAAGCGGCTTGGTGGGGCGGCTGGTGGTAAGAAAAGAACTTACTTGCTTACTTAGGTGGCGCTACAGTCCGTGGGGAACCTGGGCCTCAACCAACAAGCGTCTCCAGCTGGCAGGGTATTTGGCCAGGTCTTTCCAGCGCCCCACGCCCAGTTGGTTGAGGTCACCTTCCACCTGCGTGCGCCACCGTTGATGCGGCCGTCCTCTGCCGCGCCTTCTTTCCGGGGTGGATTCGAAGACTCTTCGGGTTGGAGCTGTATCTTCCATGCACTCTACATGGCCTAGCCACCTTAGACGCTTTATCCGTAGAATTCGTACCAGGCCGATGTCGCTGTACAGCCCGTACAGTTCTTCGTTATATCTTCTCCTCCATACACCGTTTGAACAAACGGGACCGTAGATAGTGCGCAGAATTTTCCTCTCGAAACGACCAAGGGCATCTTCATCCGCTTTTGTTAAGGTCCAAGCCTCTGCGCCGTAAAGTGTCACCTTGGTTTTCCGAGAGAGGGCTCTACTTCTCAATTGCCTCTTGAGCTCAAAGAAACAGCGGTTGGCAAGAGTGATTCTGCGTTTTATATCAGCGCTGGTGTTGTTGTCGCTGGTCATCAGTGAGCCAAGGTAGACGAATTCCTTGACCATTTCAAAGTTATATTCGCCCATGGTGACGTTCTGGCCAATATGTCGGTGTTGTCCGTCTCTTTTGGATGAAAGCCTATATTTGGTTTTACCCTCATTAACCTTGGGACCCATCTTAGCTGCATCTATCTCAATGCTTACAAAGTCCTCATTGACGTCTCGCTGCGTCCGTCCAATCACGTCAATGCCGTCGGCGTACGCAAGCAATTGCGTAGACTTGAAATAAATCGTACCTCTTATGTTGGGCAGTGACTCTTGCACGATCTTTTCAAGCACGATGTTGAAAAGGTTACATAACAGCGCGTCACCTTGCCTAAATCCTTTTTTAACATCAAAGGTCTCGGTTTGGTCATTACCGACCTTAATGGAGCAGCATAGTCATCCTGCACAGTAAGACTAGTTTGGCAGAGATGTTAAAACAAGACATGGCTTTGTATAGCTCATCTCTATACACGCTGTCATATGCAGCCTTGAAATCTACGAAGAGGTTGTGAGTGTCGATTTGGTATTCCTGGGTCTTCTCCAAGATCTGCCGTAGCGTAAATATTTGGTCTATTATGGATTTACCTGGCCTGAAACCACGCTGATAGGAGCCGATCAGGTTATCCACAAACAGTTTCAGACGTTCACACAATACTGCAGAGAAGATCGTATAAGCGAAGAACTTGCAAATTGGCTGTCTGGGTAAAGAGCGGTCCTGGAAGGTGCTCGGCGAGAAGTTGGAAGGCGACCATAGATCTGCGAAAAAGGTGTTTTGGCAAACTATTCGTCGGCTCAGAGGAAGGAAATTCAACAAAATCGAAGGAGTTAAATCCAAAGATGATGTGTTGCTTTCCAATGAGATGGACATCTTACGCAGATGGAGCCAGCACTTTTTGGAACTACTCAATCCTAAACAGGACGCTGAGGGGGACAGACCTATAGTCTTGAGTGGGGCGGAGAATAGTTCAACGGTGAAGGAAGTCATTTTAGTGATTTAATCGCTAAAAGTTGGCAAATCCACCGGTGTGGATGAAGTTCGGCCAGAAATGCTGAAGGTAATGGGTAAAGAGGGAGTATTATGGGTCATGTCATCAAGGTGGCCTGGGAATGCGGTGAGATACCTAGCGAATGGCAGACTGGGGTGATTGTCCCTCTTTTCAAAAAGGGGGAATAAAAAAAGTGCTCAAACTATAGGAGTATATCTCTCTTATGTATCCCCGGCAAAGTTTACGCTAAGGTGTTGGAGGCACGTTCTAGAGCTATGGTCGAATCCAGGATAGGGGATGAACAGTGCGGTTTTCGCCACGGCAGAAGTACAACCGTACAGATTTTCATTCTAAGAATGGTACTCGAGAAGGGTCGGGAGTACGCCAAACAGATCTATGGCTGCTTTGTAGATTTGGAAAAGGCGTATGACCTCCAGGTAAACTCTGGAGTGTTCTGCTGGAGTATGTAATTGATGGTCCTCTGTTGAGGGCCATTCAGTCTCTATACACAAACTGTAGCAGCTGTGTTCGGTTTAACGGTATTAAATCAACACCTTTCACCGTGGGCGTTGGATGTCGCCAAGGGTGCGTCTTATCACCTCTCCTCTTCATAATATGTATGGACTGGTTGCTGCAGCGCGAATGAGGCGAAGGGTGTTTAAAATGGGAAGAGTTGAGGGTAAGCCATCTTCTTTTTGCAGATGACTTAGTTATCCGCATAACCTTCCAGACGGAACTCCAGAGCGTACTAGATAGGTTTGTGGCCGTATGTGCTGATGCTGGAATGAGGGTTAACGTGGACAAATCTGAGGTTAGTGTTATTTCCAATGCACTCTACATGTTAGTGGAGTCCAATTGAAGCAGGTGGAGAAGTCTAAGTATCTCGGGGTCTTACTCACGTGTGATGGGAGGGGTAATACTGAGCCTTCCTGCAGGATTGGTCAAGCAGGGCCAATTTTGAAACAGCTTGGAAGTCTGTAATCAGGAAGACCGAGCTTGATTTAAAGCCAAGTTAGCAGTTTTTAACTCAATATTTGTTCCAACTCTCATCTAGGGTCATGAAATTTGGGTATTCACCGAAAGAATAAGATCGCGAATACAAGTCGCCGGAATGAGATTTGTTCGTGCTGTTGTGGGAATTAGTCGCCGGGATAGAATGAGAAACACGGCAGTGCGCGGTGAGCTCAACCTTGAGCAGCTGCTTCTCCGAACGGAAAGGGCTATACTTCGATGGTTTGTCACTTGAGACGAATGTCGCCATCATCACGACTTCCGAAGCGTGCCTGGGCATATGTACATATCCATTTATTTGTACATTTGGTTACCTATTTACGTATTTATTTATTTGCTGGTCTATTTATTTACATATCATATATGTTCATTTATTTATCTATATACACATTTATCTAGCTTCGATCTCTGTCCCTGCTCAATCCAAGTTGACACACAGCCTCCACGTGGCCTCCCCTGGATAGCTATACTGGCACCCGCCAGGTAGTGAACCAATGTGTGCAGCGACCCGACCCTTGTTGCCTGGGAAAGAGGAACCTGGCCCTCCAGGTTGGGGGTTGCGCTTAGAGTTAACATCCCTATCGCGTAAAACAAAAACTTGTTCAGAAACAAGCAATAGCCTCGGATACGGACGGATTACATGTTGACGATCCCCGCTAACGTCAAAAGGGAAACGAATTTCGGTTCTGCACCTGGAACGTTAGGTCCCTCAACAGACCAGGTGCAGCCGAACAACTGGTCAACTCTTTGGACTGCTATATGCAGACATTACCGCGCTCCAAGAAGTGCGATAGGATGGGCCAGGCAAAAGGCGGATGAAAAACTGTGATATATGTATACTACGGAAACTGCTACAGAGAAAATAAACAACGTCCCCACAGAGGAGAAAGATGACCGACATAAAGACGACTTCTATGATCTCCTAGGCAGAACGTATGCGCAATGTCCCAGCTATGACACCAAAATCGTTCTAGGAGATTTCAATGCGAAGCTGGGTAATGAAGCTATCTTTGAACGGGTCATAGAAAAACACAGCCTACATAACACCACGTCAGAAAACGGACTTAGGCTCGTGGAATTTATGGCCAGACATATTCTGGTAGAAGCAAGTACACGATTCCCACACCTCATCATCCATAGGGGGACCTGGCGCTCTTTCGATCAATCGACAACCAACCAAACTGATCATATTGCGATCGACGGCAGACACTCCTCCAGCATCCTAAGAGTCCGAACCTTTCGAGGAGCCAACATTGACTCGGATCATTACCTTGTTGCAGCCAAGGTACGGAAGCGAATTTCTCGGAATCAACGGAGCGGAGTAGGAACACCAAAATTTAACGTCGGAAAGCTGCAATCGCAGGAGACCGCCAGGAACTTCGCCGATCAAGTTTCCCGTAAGCTCTCTCATGTCCCGATGCAATCTGCAGAAACCATAGAACAGCAATGGAGTCGTTGTCAAAACGCCATTAGAGAGGCCGCCTCAGATGTGCTCGGTTTCGAGCCACCATCGAGTGATGAGTGCAGACAGACCGGTGTAGCGAAACACAACGCATACATGGCCACATTGCATCGACGAGAGCTGCCCGCGAGCTCTATGAACAGAAAAGGAGGGAGAAGAATGCGCTTCTGAGAAGGAAAAAGAAGGAACACGAGAAGCGCGAGATCGAGGAGATGGAGAGATGTTACTGCAGTAACGACGTTCGAAAGTCTTACCAGAAAGTAAAACGAACATGCCAAGGCTATAAAGCCAGAGCAGAAGCCTGCGGGTTGAGCACGGACAACTAGTAGTGGAATCACAGTCGATGCTGAGATTGTAGAAGGATCACTTCTGCAGACTGTCAGGCAGAGCGAACCATTCACAATGGACGAAGACGAAGGAGAATCCCGTCGACCCGACCTACACGATGTTAAGATAGCGATATCGAAACTTAGGTTTTATAAAGCTGCTGGAGCAGACGGACTCCCCGTCGAACTGTTTAAAGCAGCTGGCCATAAACTGGTCAGGAACCTGCACCAACTCATCTGCAAGATATGGTCGGAAGTACGCATGCCCGATGAATAGAATCTTCGTATCGTTTGCCCGGTTCATAAGAAAGGAGGACCCTATGACTGCGCCAATTACAGAGGGGTAAACCTCCTGAACATCGCGTTCCTGAAACCGTTTGTGGACAATCTGATAGGTTCCCACCAGTGTGGTTTCAGGCCAGGAAAATCCACTATAGACCAAATATTTACACTACGTCAGATCTTAGAGAAGACCCATGAATTCCAGGTCGACACGCACCATCTTTTTGTCAACTTTAAAGCCGCGTATGACAGTGTTTATAGAGACGAGCTATACAGAGCCATGTCATGTTTTAACATTCCTGGCAAACTCGTCAGACTATGGAGAACTGTCGCTGCTCCATTAAGGTCGGAGGTGAACTAACCGACCCCTTTGATATTAAAAAAGGTTCTAGAAATACTTGAAGAGATCGTGCGGGACTCTGCGGCCAATACAAGAGGTACGATCTACTTCAAGTCTACACAATTGCTTGGCTACGCAGATGACATTGACGTTATTGGACGGAGAAAGCGAGACGTCAGTGAGGCGTTCGCAAGCATTGAGGCAGATGCGGATAAAGTGGGTCTAAGGGTAAGTGGGGACAAGACCAAATATATGCTGTCATCCAAAAAAGACGCGCAACACCGACGTTTTGATCAGAACGTCACCTTCGGCAGTTATATTTTTGATGTAGTCTAGGACTTCGTCTACCTTGGCTCGATAGTGAAAAGCAGCAACAACACCAGCGCTGAGATAAAACGCAGAATAACTCTTGCCAACCGCTGAGAGAGGCAATTGAGTAGTAGAGCCCTCTCTCGAAAAACGAAGATATCCTTCTACAAAACCTTAATCATCCTGGTCCTTCTCTACGGCGCTGAGGCGTGGATGTTATCAAAAGCGGATGAAGAGGCTCTTGGCCGTTTCGAGAGGAAGCTTCTGCGTGCAATCTTTGGTCCCGTTTTTGTAAACGGAGAGTGGAGGAGGAGATTCAACCAAGAACTGTGCGGGCTGTACAGCGACATCGGCCTAGTTAGACGTCTTCGGATCCAACGTCTAAGATGGCTAGGCCATGTCGAGCAAATGGTCATCAACGCTTCGGCCCGAAGAGTCTTCGACTCCGACCCCGAGGGACGACGCAGCAGAGGACGACCGCATTTAAGGTGGCGCGCACAGGTGGAAAGGGACCTCAACCAACTGGGCGTGCGGCACTGGAAGCGGCTGGCCAAATCATAACTCTGAGCAAACTATGCAAATTGCGCGATAACCAATGTAACCTTCAAACGAATCGCAATAAAAATGAAATTCAAATACAATGGCTGTCGTTCACAACACACAACAAATGAGTCTGATCTTTACGGCACAATCAATTTAAATAAATTTCGCAGGAGTTTTCTAGTCCCAGGTGATAAAGTCAGTATTTGCACTTCAATTAAATTGGAATAACTTTAGGACCAAATGTTTTAGCGAAAAGAGTGATGCAGTGAGCTATTCATTAAAATATAGAAATTCTGTAACCAATAGTAACCTCGGGGCTATCGGTTCTATTTTCCCATTCCTGGGGATAAGTGCTTAACCAATCGGTATGGTTAGTAGGTAATGGAAGTTAGCCACTAAAAGTTGCCACTGGCAGTAACTGCCTCTAGGTTCAATTCAACTGGGTATATCATTGCACATAGGATATTTAATAGCACGATTATTGCTACCAAGTGGTGGACCCATTCTTCGCTCTTAAAGGCGATATAGTAAAATATGTAGCTACACTAGCAATCGGTATTCCTATTAGCTTTTAATATAACTGCCCCTTGTAAGGAGGTTAAATTTCGTGAAAACACGTCAAGTGCTGTCAACAGTAACCTTTCCTAAACTAGCTTACACCCAAGGGTGATGAGAGTACACTTTAACAAAGTTATTTGAAGGCTTTGAGCCGAAACCTTTTACCTTTCAATCTAATAATTATATTCTCCCAACATCTGCTGCGACTTTGAAACTATATTGAACTTTTAAATCCCACCTTTTCCCATTTCAAGACTCGAAATCAAATTTCTGTTTAACAACAGCATATTCTCTGAAATTTGATTACAAAGATATTTGATATTCCAATCGGCTCAATTTCGTGTCTTCTCCCATCGGTACCCTTCCGCCTGGGGCCAGGTTTTACAAAACCCGAAAAGTAATTAAGATCAGCAACGTGCCGACCGCGCCGTGTCCGTCACCCGCCCACAAATGGGCTGAAAAATTTGTTATATTTGATTGTTTATTCCGCTGCTATTGTGCCATTAGGGGATGGTGTTTAATAACAAAGCACGTAATCGCTGGAAGGCTGGGAAGATGGGGCGGTTTTAATAAGGCGTTCATTATCGTTGCGCGAGGCGAGTGGGTTTAGATTTTTCCCATATCTCAAAAGTCGAATAATGGTTTGCAGCAAATCTTACGATGGTGCTGCGCGGGTGGTATTCTACAAGGATAAAACGGCGATAGTATTACGAATTGAATATTTGGTTTCGGGAGTGATAGTGATGATGAAGCTGGCGGCGGTAATGGCTCATATTGCTGGGTGGAGTTATTAGATTTCAGTGGATTTATTGTGGTCATATTTGATGAAGAGCCACACCCTGCAGGTTCTATGCTGCACGGTTGAGTTAGTAGTGTGGGTTAGCAGGTAGAGCAATAGATACGACTCGTCACGAAGTGGGATGGAATTTTTTCATATTTCGAAGGAAAGTTCTAAGTTCATTTTTATTTTTAGCGTTCGTTGGTTCAAAACTCAAAAGTACAATCAATACTAAATACTGGGGCGAACTTATCGAACAGAAATATAGCTCAAGGTTGGTTGGTAATACAATGGCAATCGACCCATGGTGTTTTTAGTGTGGGTAGTTTCAAGTACGTCTTTATCTGCTTGCGTATTTGGAAAATATTCATGAGTTTAAATGGACGAGGAAAAGCGGATGCAGCATGAAATTCGAAATATAGGAAATATGAATTTGGGGAGCACATGCATGCGGGTATTGAGGCTATACATATGCCTGCAGGATGGAATGTATTTCAGTAAGAATTACATTCTCGGACAGAGAAAGCGGTTTAGACTTTGCTGAGGCGGTAAATGGCTCTTTAGTGTAAGTCACAATGGGCTACACTGCCTACTTGCCTGGCGGATTGGTAAATAGGAGTAATAATTTGAGCTTCACCGATGTCACGCAATCATTGCATGTATAACGCGAGGTAAAAAAAAAAACAGAGGGCATAAAGAAAGAAAAAGCAAATGCGAAACCCAAGTAATTAGTGACCTTTCTGAGTCCAAGCTACCTTGCTATCATTAAGTGCCAATATTCCTCTCCCACCGCGGTATTGCCTTAGTGCCATATACGTTCGCTTACCAAACTTTTAGCTTTCAATGACTAAATTTCACTGCTGTGTCCTACCCTTGGAGAGTGAATCTACTTGTAATGATTTTGAAATGCTGTCTAACTTCATCTTAAAAATCATATCCTTGTATTCTCATACCAGGATCATCGTTGCGGGATTTTTATATACACAATTCTGGTTGGCTTCGACACTTTGGACGAACAACAACCGAAAGTAGGTTCAATAATTCCCTGAGTTGAATCATCTAATCCATTTGGTGGAGAAGACGTCCCGTATCACCATTATTGCTAGTCATAACACCAACGCACTGGACTTATTCCTTACCATCCAGCCCAACAAATACACCATTGAGGTCTTATCGTCTCTTGGCTCGTCCGACCACTGCTTAATAATAGCCAAATTCTCGTACTCCCACCACTCAAGTAGAGAGAAAGTTCCGAAATAAACAATAAGGCTTTAAGAGAAAGTTGACTGGTGCGGTCTAAAAAACTTCTCTCCGAGCTTTAACTATTCGACAATGATTAAAAGCACCAGGGCAAAGAAAAGAATAATAAGCTTCTCGACGTAAGCTGTAAAGAGGTCATTATGCGAAGGAAAGTAGTTTCTTTAAAGAGAATCGAATAAAGGATTTACGATCAAGAAATTACTGCAATACCCATATCCGACAAGCCAAATTTTATTTCGAACAAAAACCGAGGAATAAAATCAATGTTCCAATGGTGGTAAAAGTTTCGGTTATCCAAAAGGACACTTTAGCTCGAATTCTCTCAGCCAACGCCAACCTTTGTTGTCCACTTCGCAGCGGCTCGCAAATCCCAGCTCCTAACTTGAACTTTGTTTCCGTCTGCGCTAGAGCGCATCAATTCCACTATGGAAGTTATACTCGTAAAGTTAAAAGGGATTTCAACTATTTTTGGCATTTCCCCAATAGTTCTGGGAAAGTATTCTACGCTGGCAAAACCGCTGCTTAAAGTTTTTCACCTTTCCTACTCTCCTGTGTCCTTTCCGAGTTGTTTAAAAACAGCATTTGTCCAGCCCATCTCTGAAAAAATCTAATCTTCTGTCGAAAACGAAAGCTTCTAATATCGATAGTCACTTTTTTAGTGGATAAGAAACTACCTTTCGAATCGTTCAATTCTAGTAGTTTTGCACGGATTCAATGTTGGTATTCCCCAGGGCTTCGTTTCGCCTCCGACACTTTTTCTGATTTTTATAAACGATATCCTGTCTTTTGACCCAATCCACTACTCAGTTGATGATACTACCCTAGGCTTCTTTTATTCATATGTTAAGTTCATTAAATGCCAATATCGACAGCATCATTGTATGAAAGAAATAAGAATAGAGCGAAGTTTAATATTTCCAAAACACAGCGCTGTCTTCTGTCGGCCACCGAATTGTAGCCCCTACCTATCTATGAAGGGCACTTGCATTTTTGAATCAGAAATGCTTACGATCCTGGATATGTATTGACAACCTTAGTTGAAATTATACCTAATTGGGTGTCGAAAAGAATACTGCAAAACGCTTCAAAGCGAAATTTTTCTCCCCCTTGGGTCTGGTTGCAAACCATAAGGCGTTTAACTGTCCTAAATTAGAGTTCAACGCTCATATTTGGTCCAGTGCATCGAAGACATCATTGCACCTGCTAGACATGATCCAAAGCTGCGCGATTAAAATGATATGAGACTTCAGCATCACCAAGCCATTAGATTCGCTTGAACATCGTAAATTCCACAAATGACACCACAGTGAAGATCCGGTGTAGAATCGCCCTTGGCAACCGCTGCTGCTTCGGCTTGTCCAAGCAACTGGGGTCAAAACTCCTCACTCGAAAGACCAAAGTCATGCTTTACAAAACGCTCATTCTGCCAGTCTTGCTGTACGGAGCCGAAAGCTGGACGATAAGCAGGACAACGGAGCTGATTTTGGGTTCTTTCGAAAGAAAAATTCTGCGCCGGATATTTGGTCCTGTCTGTGAGAAAGGTGAATGGAGAAGAAGACACAAGCGCGAACTGTACGAGCTGTACAACGATGTGGATGTAGTCCGGGAGGCAACAATCCGTCGACTACACTGGCTCGGCCACATCGAGCTCATGAACATCAATGCAATGCAATGTTCGAGAAGAAGAGGAAGACCGAACCTCCGGTATAAAGACCAAGTAATCGCGGATGTAAGACATCTTGGTCTTGACAACTGGAAGCAGCGTGCCCGGGACCGTCAAGGATGGAAGGCAGCTATAGCTCAGGCTCAGATCCTCCATGGATCGCAGGCCTGATAAGTAAGTAAGCAAGTAAGTAAGTAAGCTTCAACAATAGGGGAGCGAGCAAACAGAGCAAAGAAGTTGATCGCGTTTAACATGGTAAACGCCAGCTTCGATCTCTGTCCCTGCTCAATCCAAGTTGACACACAGCCTCCGCGTGCCCCCCCCCCTGGGTAGCTACCCTGGAAACCGCCAGGTAGTGAACCAATGTGTGCAGCGACCCAACTCCTTGTTCCTGGGGAAAGAGGAACCAGGCCCTCCAGGTTGGGGGTTGAGCTTAGGGGTAACATCCCTATCACGTAAAAACCTACTTGTTTCGAAACAACAACAAGCCTCGGATACGGACGGATACAATGCTGACGAACCCTGCAAGCGATTAGCGGACTTGAGAGTCTGCACCTGGAATGTGAGGTCCCTTAACAGAACGGGTGCAGGCGATCAATTGGAACAAACCCTCAACTGCTATAAAGCAGATATAACCGCACTCCAAGAAGTGCGATGGGATGGACCAGGCTAAAGACGGATGAAAAACTGCGACATCTACTACGGGAACTGCTACAAGGAGAACAAAAAGCGCCTATTCGGGTGCGGATTCGTTATTCGAGGAAGATTTCGACAAAAAGTCTTGAGCTTCCGGGATATAAGCGAACGCCCCATAACAATCCGCATCAAAGCTAAATTTGGAAACATTAGCTTAATATGCGCTCATGCCTCAACGGAAGAAAAGGACGATCGACTCAAAGAAGAACACTACGATCTCCTAGACAGACCATATGCCCAATGCCCCAGCTACGACACAAAAATGGTTCTAGGAGATATTAATGCAAAACTGGGCAAAGAGGACATATTTGAGTCGATCATAGGAAAGCATAGCCTCCATAACACCAGATCCGACAACGGACTTAGGCTAATCGATTTCCTAGCGGGGCGTAACCTCCTTGTAGCAAGCACGCGATTCCCCCATCTCAACATCCACAAGGGTACCTGGCGGTCTTTTGATCAATCGACCACCAACCAGATTGATCACATTGCGATCGACGCCAGACACTCCTCCTGTATTCTCGACGTACGAACCTTCCGAGGGGCCAACATCGACTCGGACCACTGCCTTGTTGTAGCCAAGGTACGAATAAGGATATCAAGAATGCTTAGGACTCGTGTAGGACTACGTAAGTTTGACGTCGCAAAGCTACAATCGCAAGAGACTGCTAGAAGCTTTGCCGGTCGTGTCTTCTCCAAGCTCTCTCAAAATCCGTCCACAGCAGCGCAAACGATAGAGCAGGAATGGGCGCATTGCCAGAGCGCCGTCAGAGATGCTGCCTCAGAGGTGCTGGGTTTCAAACCGCCACCACCTAGAAACCCCTTGTTCGAGGAACAATGCGAACAAGCCCATGCAGCAAAACAAGAGGCACATAAAGCCATGCTGCAACGACGGACGAGAGCTGCTCGCGAAATCTATGAGCAGAAGAGAAGAGAGGAACACACGCTTTTCAGAGGAAAGAAGAGAGAGCACGGAAAGCGTGAGATCGAGGAGATGGAGAGATGCTTCCGCAGGAATAACGCCCGTAAGTCTTACAATAAAGTAAAACAAACATGCCATGGCTACAAAGCCAGACGTCTACGGATACAGCGTCTAAGGTAGCTAGGCCATGTAGAGCGCATGGAAAATACGGCTCCGACCCGAGAGTCTTCGAATCCACCCCGGAAAGAAGGCGCGGCAGAGGATAGCCGCATCAACGGTGGTGCACGCAGGTGGAAGGGGACCTTAATCAACTGGGAGTGCGGCGCTGGAAACAGCTGGCCAATGACCGTGCCGGCTGGAGACGCTTGTTGGATGAGGCTCAGGTTCACCACGGACTGTAGCGTCACCTAAGTAAGTAAGTACGCTTCAACAATATTGCTGCCATCAACGATCAAATTTCGGACGCCCCTTTAGGACCATACACAGTGTTCTTATGAAGGATTATGTGTACGGGTGCTTGAGGTGAGAGCCATAAAATTCTAATCAAAGAAATCACAACAAAAGGTGTGCATGTGTCTGTGAATGATGGACCAAAAGAAATGAATTACAAATAACCACTACATACTGCACGCACGGGGTTCGCGGACTCGTTCCATTCTCAAAATACTCCCCTCCTAACATGGTTTCTCATACCGCAGAACTCAATCATATACCAAAAGCACATACATAATACTCGAATGCGCTTTAGTCAATAAGATAAACAATTGGCGGCGATTCACATGTAATTTGAAATGTGGATTAAATACCAATTCGCACTTCAACTGATACACAATGCCCGCTGCGGCTCCAACGAAATGCGGTGACAACAACCTTCCAACGACCATGTGTACATTGGCCCGATATCGAACGATAACAAAGTGCTTGTAAATAATAACAGAATCGAGCGAATCAAGAGGATCCTTACCCCGCAACATTCATAACAAGCTACGTCAACAAGTACGCGGTGGAGTACAGAAATGTCACCAACCGAATGCTTATGGGGTTGGAGTAATTATTAATTAATGATTACTGTCTTGTGTCGACGGCACTATGGTATAACACCATGTCGAATTGCTGATAATTCTGTCAAGCAATTAACTCTCGGGGCTAGTTCGAGGCGGTTGGTGGTTTTGTCTTACAATTGAATTTGGAAACATATTGTTTAAACACTTGGATATACTCGATTTGCCGATTTGCTTACTTCAAATTACATTTTTGTGTTAATCGAAATAAGGGTTGTTTTGTGCTTATGGGGATGGGACTGTAGGTTTTTGAGTGGATAACTTTCAAAATTCTCATATGAAAAATAGCTTGGAATTCCTACCAACAAAGCGAGGAAGTTGACGAACAAAAACTGGCACAGACAATATAAGAATTTCCCATCTTCAGGCAATAGAGTGAAGTATAACGAAAACAAACTATCTAGATACGCTGATTGTTTTCGTATAGTAAAGTATGATACCCCAGTTGGTTTGCTTTAGAATGAAAACTGTGTTCATGCTGCAAGGAGATACATTGAGTATAGCCCTCTGGCTCTGACGAAGAGCTTGTCTCGAGTTGATAGAGACAAATGGGTAAAAAATTGAATATGTCACGTACATTAGCATAGGGTAGGACGTCTTGGATGGGAGCTATAACGAATATCTTAAATTTTTCCTGTGAACACCTTTAAGTATTGTAGAGGGCGAAGAATGGGTTGAAGGCTTTTATAATTTTACATTGCATTTATGTACATGGGATCTGCTGGTCGTGAATTTTGTAAAATATCTGAAAATAATTCGAGCGGAACTTTATGTTGTATCCTTTCCATATTGGCCGTAGATAGAAAAGCATTCTACTGTACTATATATATATATGTATATTCTATAAATGCCGACAGAGGATTTCAGTACTCGAGCATTTTATTATTATTATTATTATTTTATTTTTTTTTGATTCTTCTTCTTCTCAGTGGGCGCTACAGTTCGGGGTGAACCTGGGCCTCAACCAACATGCCCCTCCATCTAGCACGATCTTTCGCTAGCCTTTTTCATTGCCGCACACCCAGTTGGCTTAGGTCCCCTTCCACCTGTGTGCGCCATCTTAAGGGCGGCCGTCCTCTGCTTCTTCGTCCCTCAGGGTTGGATTCAAAGACTCTCCGGGCTGGAGCTGTGGTGTCCATTCGCTCTACATGGCCCAGCCATCTTAGGCGTTGAATCCGTAGACGCCTGACTAGGCTCATGTCGCTGTACAGCCCGTAAAGTTCGTGGTAGAATCTTCTCCTCCATCCCCCGTCTGCGTTTATAGGCCCAACAATCACGCGCAAAATCTTTCTCTCGAACCGACCAAGGGCCTCCTCATCCGCTTTTGATAGTGTCCATGCTTCTGCGCCATACAACAGGACCGGGATGATAAGGGTCTTATATAGAGTCAACTTTGTCGTTCGGGAGAGGGCAACTATTACTCAGTTGCCTCCTGAGCCCAAAGAAACAGCGATTGGCAGGAGTTATTCTGCGTTTGATTTCGGAACTGATGTAGTTGTTCCAGGTCACTGCGGAGCCAAGGTAGACGAAGTCCTTAACTACCTCGAACTTATATCTGCCTATACAAACGTTCTGGCCGAGACGTCGGTGTTGAGCGTCCTTTTTTGATGACAGCATATATTTAGTTTTGCCCTCGTTTACCGCCAAACCAATTTTCGCCGCCTCCATCTCAATACTCGCAAACGCCTCATTGACATCTCGCTGTGATCTACCTATTATGTCAATATCGTCGGCGTATGCAAAGAGTTGCGAGGATTTGAAATGGATTGTGCCTCTTGTATTGGCCAGTGATTTTTGCACAATCATTCCCAATATGATGTTGATGAAATCACACGACAGCGCATCGCCCTGCCTAAATCCTTTTTTGACATCAAAATTATCGGTAAGATGTTCACCGATTCATATGGAGCAGCGAGCATTCTCCAAAGTCATCTTGCATAGTCTGACGAGTTTAGCAGGTATGTCAAAGGTAGACATAGCGTTGTATAGCTCGTCTCTAATTACGTTGTCGTATCCGGTCTTGAAGTCGACGAATAGATGGTGAATGTCGACTTGAAATTCATTGGTTTTACTCCAGGATCTGCCTTAGTGTGAAGATTTGGTCGATGGTGGACTTCCCTGGCCTGAATCCGCATTGATAAGGACCTATCAGCTTATTTACAAAAGGCTTCAGGCGTTCACACAAAACGGCAGAGAAGATTTTGTAGGCGATGTTAAGGAGACTTATTCCTCTATAGTTGGCGCAATCAGAGGGGTCTCCTTTCTTGTGGATCGGGTATACGATGCTGAGACTCCATTCCTCGGGCATGCTTTCCTCTAACCATATTTTACGGATGAGCTGGTGCATGCTCCCAACCAGTACATCCCCAGCTGCCTTGAAGAGCTCAGCAGACAGTCCGTCTGCGCCAGTAGCTTTATTCGACTTGAGCTTCGTGTGGCAATCTTAACTTCGTCGAGGTCAGGGGGACAGAATTCTCTGCGGTCTCCGTCGATTAGAAATGGATTATTCTTCCTGACAGCGGTATATTGACTAACATCGCCGTTATACAGTCTGCAGAAGTGGTTTTTCCATATTCTCAGCATCGACTGCGGTTCTACTACTAGGAGTCCGTTCTAAGACTAACAAAGGCCTCGTAGGAGAAGCATTTACCAACGGCTGCTGGTCCGCTAAAAAAAAAGCGAGTTAGAGCCTCTGCAGCCGAATACTTTGCAACTCTGTTAGCCAGGTCCTACTTCCACTTCCTCATGGTATGTATCATCTAGAAATTTGATGGCGAGCATCCCGTGCCACAAAACAGGAGTATTGTCGGTTGGCCTATGGTCTAGCAAACCGTAACCGGAAAACCCCGGAATTGCGCAGAAGTGCTGAGAAGTAACCACAAGTATTGGATAAAACGAACCGGATTAATGTTGACGACCCTTGCAAAAAAGGAACAATGATCTTCGGCTCTGTACGTGGAATGTTAGGTCCCTAAACAGACCACGTGCAGCCGCTCCGCCGCATCGCTATACCAAAAGATAAGTAGCTAGCCTCATCAGTTCCACCAAATGCAACAACAACAACGGCAGCAAAGTAATCAAGCAGCAGCAAACACAAACGGCAAACCAGTGCTTTATCGCTCACGAAGCAATAACCGCCACTATGCAGCGCAGTATTCACTAATTTAGCAGCGAAAACAACATCAGTCAGTCATACTCCCCCAAAATATTTATGTTGACAGTCATGCAGCCATTAAGGCTCTACAGGTAACATGGATAAGATCCAAGCTCATAAAACTCTGCAAAAAGGGACTAGAGGCGATATCAGATGTGCAGGTACCACGTACCAGGTCGTATGAACATTTCTTGAAATGAGAAGGCGAACGAGCTAGCTAGATTAGGATCAACCGCGAACTCCACGCATATCACAATGAGGCTAAAATGCCGCTCAGTACACTTTTCGGTGAAATAGAGGCGGATCTAATAGTAAAAGCCAATGGTATCCATTAGATACATGCGTAATGGCAAGATCATCATGACTCGTCAATGATAAGAAAAAGACAGAAAGTCTGCTAAAGTTCACTTGTGGGAATATTCGATTGGCAGTCGGTGCCCTCACTGGATACTGTATGATAACCTACCATGCAGTTAGACTAGCCCAGCTAGACAATGACTTCTGTAGAAGCTGCAGGGACGAAGAGGAAATAAAATCCATTCCTCAACTACTGTGCGAATGCCCGACACTAGCACAAAAAAGGAACATTTTCCTTAGAAGTCACTTCTTCTCAGGACTAGGTAGGATCGTAGCCTTCCCAGAATTGAGAAGAATGCACATACATAGGCCAGGGAGGCCCGTTGTGCAGCAGGACTAGAAGAGGTGAGAAATATTAGGCCGGACAGACTTTTTTTTTTTTTGTTGAAGACGCTGGAGCACTCAGACGCAAACACTGGGCCATTGAACTCCAGACAGACACCTTACATTACTGTATTTTCCCCGTTTTCCGGAGAAAAGTTTGAAGGAGCTTCAGTGATGTAGAGCTAAGGGATTCGGCACAAACCACGTCGGCTCCAAGGGTGTACCACCGTGTGCGAGCAAAGGCGGGACAGTCACAGAGGAAATGCTCTGCAGTGTCATCCTCATCCTCGCAACATGCGATACAGGTAGGCATCTCACTGATGCCAAGCACATAGAGATGCTTGGCAAAAGTGTAATGGCCTGTGATAACTCCTACAAACCTTCTGCACTCCTTAAAGATAGGAGGAATGCTGCAAATTTTTTGCAGACATCAGGGCATACGCGCTTAGTCATCCTGCAACCTGGACAATCCCTCCATCTACGGCTGTGTGTATTAAATACACAATACGCATGTCCATGAGACAGGGGTCGCAGGACAATTTTTGCACAAGCACGCCGTTATTCCTATGCGAGTCATAACATAAGCCATTTCTATTCAGACGAGACATGGCTTTCAAAGCACACCCTCTGATAAATATATCAAGAGGTGGAAGGTTCATCATAGCATCTAGAGCAGCGCCCGGTGTGTTGGGGAAGGCCCCCGTGCAGCTGAGACAAACCGTTCTTTAGAGTTTGGTGAAAGAGGCTACGACGTGTTTGCGATTTAGTCTGTTCTACCAGACAACCGATGCATATGAGATTATAGGTCTTATCATTGCCGTGTAGATCCAGAGGACCTCTGCCGGCGATAAACCCCATGTTTTGCCAAAAGCTCCTTTGCATTGCCAGAAAAAGCTGACAACGCTTTGGTGGTTTTTGACTCAACATGCTTTGACCAGAGAAGCTCGCCTTGGATATCGGGATTGAAGTGCCTTTTAGTACCAGCTGAGTCATGTCAGTATTTTTCCTCCGTCTCGTAAAGAGAACGACATCGGTCTTAAGAGGATTGACTGACAGCTCATTTCTGGTACACCAATCCTCGATCACATTTAGCGCCGCCTGTGCTTTGAGACGGACAGTCGCTAAACGTGAGCCGACAGAAAGAATGGCGACATCATCCGCATAGGCCTGGGCATAGATTCCAGAGGCATTCAGAGCATCAAGCAGAGAAACGACCACCATGTACCGTAACAGCGGAGACAGGACGCCACCTTGAGGGCAGCCCCTGTTTACGCCGGATTTGACACACTGGTCGAGGCCTGCATCAGTGGTCAATGTCCTGTGCATGAGCATTGCTTTGATCCAAAGGACCAGTGCTTCATCTACGCCATGATGTCTGGCAGCGTTGCACATGCTGTCAAAAGTTGCGTTATCAAAAGCTCCCCCAATGTCGATGAAAATGCCCAGCGCGTACTCTTTCCTTTCGAGCGCGCATTCAATTCGCTCAACTAGGTTATGAAGCGCAGTCTCGCAAGATTTTCCGCGCTGGTAAGCATGTTGCATCTCCGAAAGAGGGTGCATTCGAAGGGAAACTTTGCGCACGTGCAACTCTACCAGTCTCTCCGTGCTTTTCAGCAGGAAGGATGTTAGACTAATTAGTCTGAAGCTCTTGGCAAGTGAGTAGTCCTCTTTTCCTATTTTGGGAATGAAGACGACTTTCACTGTGCGCCAAGGAATGGGTATGTGAGCAAGTGCTAGACTGCTAGTCTAGTCTTTTCAAATTAGGAAGCAGCTGCCTTATACATTTTTGCAGATGCCACAGCAAATTCAATGGCTTCAGTCGTAACCATGCGCGAGGCAATATACCAGCTACGCCGAGTTGTTTTCGTCGTTTCAGTCGCAGTTACCATTGATGGCGTATGCAAGAGCCGACGTAACCAATTAAGTGGAAATTGGCTTCGACGCTTGTTAATCGTTATGTTTTGCTAGGTGGAAACCAGCAAAGAGATAATACAAGTTAACACAATGCACCAAGATTTGCTGACGCCTTTGCGCACGTCCTCAATTGACACCAGAAACCCTTAATGCGCAACCGAATTTGCATGCCCTGTTCACATGCAACCAATCGTTTAGCCATATCAGACATATCCGCCATCCAGGAAATGCGATGGAATGGACCGGGTAAAAAGCGGATGAAAAACTGCGACATTTACTACGGTGACTGCTATGGGGAGAGAGGGAGAGTTTCCAGTATGTGAGTGAACGCCTCATAACGATCCGCATCAAGGTAAATTTCTGTAACATCATCCTCATATGCGTCCATGCCCCCACCGAAGACAAGGATGACTCCATCAAAGATGATTCCTTTGGTCTCCTAGGCAGAACATATACCAAATGCCCCAGCTATGATACCAAAATCATACTAGGAGATTTTAACGCTAAGCTGGGTAAAGAAAGCATATTTGAACGGGTCATCGGCAAACACAGCCTACATGACACCACATCTGATACCGGACACAGGCCCACGACCACGGGGCGAAATCTTCTTTTAGCCAGCACACGATTTCCCCACCTCAATATACACAAAGGCACCTGGCGGCCGCCAGATAATCATTCACCAACCAGATTGATCACATCGCGATTGACGTCAGACACTCCTCCACTATTCCATCGACATCGACTCAGACCACTATCTTATAGTAGCCAAGATACGTCCATGCATAACACGACCACCGTGGAGTAGAGTAAGAACACGAAGATATGACGTCGGAAAGCTACTATCGCCGGAGATCGCCAGTGTCTTTGCCAACCGCGTCTCTATTAAGCTCTCCGATACACCTCAATCCTCCACTCAGTCAGTAGGGCAACAATGGAGCATGTGCAAACAAGCCCTGAAGAGCACAGCAACGGAAGTGCTGGGTCTTAAAGCTCCACCGAAACATCTGGTTCGATGACGAGTGTAGAAGGATTCATGCAGAAAAGCAGGAGGCATACAAAGCCTTACTACACAAAAAAACAAGAGCGCCTCGTGAGCTCTACGAGCTTAAGAGAAGGGGGAACACAAGCTTCTCAATAGAAAAAAGAAAGAGCACCAGAAGCGGGCGATTAAAAACTCGAGGTGCTATTGCAGGCAATAGCAATAGATTTTATCAACGGATAAAGCGAATGTCTCAAGGCTATAAAGCCCGAACGTAGGCCTGTAAGGATGAGAGCGGTCACCCAGTAGTAAAATCGCAGTCCATGCTGGGAATTCGGAAAAACCACTTCTGCAGACTGTATAACGGCGACGACAGCCAACATACCGCCGTCAGGCAGAATGATCCATTTCTTGACGACGAAGATTGCAGAAAAGTTGAGTATGCCATGTCGAAACTCAAGTCAAATAAAGCTGCTGGCGCTGATGGACTGTCTGCTGAGCACTTCAAAGCGGTTGGGGGTGAGCTGGTTAGGAGCATGCACCTGCTCATCTGTAAGATATGGTCAGAGGAAAGCATGCCCGAGGGATGGAATCTCAGGATTGTATGCCTGATCCACAAAAAAGGAGACCCCTTGATGTCGCATACAAGATCTTCGCTGCCGTTTTGTGTGAACGCCTGAAGACATTCGTAAATAAGCTGATAGGTCCTCATCAGTGCGGATTCAGGCCGGGGAAGTCCAGCATCGACCAAATCTTCACACTAGGGCAGATCCTGGAGTAAAACCAATGAATTTCAAGTCGACATTCACCATCTATTCGTCGACTTCAAGACCGCATACGACAACGTAATTAGAGACGAGCTATACAACGCCATGTTTACTTTTGACATCCCTGATAAGCTCGTCAGACTATGCAGGATGACTCTGGAAAATGCTCGCTGTTCCATCCGAATCGGTGCAGAACTGACCGATAGCCTCGAAGTCAAAAAAGGTTTTAGACAGGGCGATGCGCTGCCGAGTGATTTTTTTAACATCATTTTAGAAATCACACATGAAGGACGGGCAAAAACCGGTTCTGGACCGATTTAATAAGATCCCGGCCGTTTTTGTATGGCGATTAGTCACCATAGATGAGACATGGTTCCTCCACCTCACCCCAGAAACGAAATAGCAGTCCAACCGGTGGTTCAGCACCAAAAAAGCGTCGGTCGCTTCTACCGGAAAGGTCAGGGCTAGCGTGTATCGTGATGCCAAAAGGATCCAGTTAATTGATTACAATACAAGTGGTAGGACAATTACAGGTGAATAATACTCTAAACTTCTTGGCCGGTTGAATACCAACGTTTGCGAGAAGAGGCTCGGCTTGAAGAAGAAAAAATCATGTGTCAACAGGACAACGCACCTGTACATAAGGGTGAATTGGTGATAGGGATTCGGGGTACATTGCCCGGACATTCCCTCCTAGACCCATTTCTAAAGTGGATGTTGAATGTTGATGAAAAGTGAATCACTAGCAGTGGTTAGTAGACGCAAAACCGTAGCCGAGAATCGCAGGCGAATCATTTACTATGAGATGCTCAGTTATAGCTGAACTCTTAAATCGGACCTGGACTGTCAGCGATTGGATCTCTGAAGGAAACAAGCGCCCTCAGCCCACAAGCGACCAGCTTTGGCCAACAGGAGAGGAATTGTGTTTCACAAGAACAACGACATACCACACACATTGATAGTGACTTGCCATAGTTCCCGGAAGCTGGTTTGACTGGTTTTCATGCATCCACTCTATATCCCAGAACTGGCACCATTGATTACCACTTTTTGCTGGTGAAAAATTCAACGGGACCAAGTGTTTGTGAAAAATGCCTGTCCAAGAGGGGCCATAGATGGCAATAAGTTATAGAACCAAACAGCGGCGTTTATTCAACTAAGATCGGGTCATTCTAACTATGCTAAATAGAGCCCGATCGTCTTCTCCTTCCACCTTGTTTAACAGAGCATTCGAGTAAGTTAATCTTAACACATGAAGGCCAGCAGGCAGCAATCGGTTCACATTTATATGGTGAAATCTCCAAGTCTTTCGACGAAACGCGACGCAACGACCGTTTACCGATGCCAAATTATGTGAATTGTGTTCTCGTTAATGCTCTTGGAATCTTGTGGACGCTATCAGCCAAAGTAGTGATATAGGTTCCCGAATAGGCAATACGAGATCGGCCACTTCTCGTGATATCCCAAGCGGATCCAGTTCACAAGAGACGACCAGCCAAATGCTGAATTGTTTGCGTACACGGTGCAGGACGACGAGGTAAACGACGAAGAAATTCACGACACGTTAGAGCAGCAGACCTGAATCCAGTCGAAAAAGCTAGTGCCACTTGACACTAAGGCATAAGTAGGAGAATTTCAGAGAAAATGATTCATTCTGTCGTTCTCGTCGACACTGGTGAATATCTCACTAATGCTAAACGCGTTGAGGTGGGAGGTGTGCCAAAAGGCCTCGTCGGTTGTTGCTTTTTCTGCTCGCACTCGCCATCATACCACGGGTTTCTTGTCGGGGGTGGTAGGTAGCCTAAGGTGTTCTGGGCTACTTCCTCAATCGTCCAGCAGCAATTTGTTGACATTTGTGCTCGACATAGGCATACCGGAGAGCCTTCCGCTCAGTTGCTTCCTGTAGACTCTGGTAACCTCCGGTGTGTTCAGGCGTCCAATGTCTAACCTCCTTTTGGTGGGCTGGTGCAGCTTCCTGACAATGGACAGTCGAGCTCTGAATCTTGCTGCTACGAGGAAATGGTCAAAGTTGACGTTTTTCGATATTCGCACATCCAGGATGTTTGACGAGTGTTCTTACCAATTTTGGCATTGAAGCCTGCGGGTACTATTTTAATTCGTACTGCGGACAAGCTATGTAGGCGTTGTCCAAGAAATCATAGAAGTCCTCTTTGATGGGGTCTTCATCCTTTTCGGTAAGGGCACTTATGAGGCTGATGTAAAATCTGTCTTTGATGCGGATCACAGCCAGGCGAGCACTTATAGGCTTAAAGTCGATGACCTTAACCGCTTCCCACGACAAATCCGCATCAATCTGTGCAATCTTTTGTGACAGCTGTAATAGATGTCGCAATCTTTTTTCCTCATCATACCGTTTCCTAACCAACGTATTTCCTGGATCGCAGTAATATCCGCCTTGTACTGCGTTAGGATTCTTTCCAGTTTATAAGCAGCTCCAGGAGTGTACAGAGTTCTGACATTCCAGGTGCATACTCGCAAATCGTGAATGCGACTTGTCTTGTTATATATGAGTGGGGGTATTGCAGCACTCTTTGCCTAGGGCGATAACTACATACTTACCTACTTATCAGGCCAGCGATCCATGGAGGGTCTGAGCCTGAGCTATAGCTGCCTTCCATCCTTGACGGTTCCGGGCACGCTGCTTCCAGTTGTCAAGACTAAGATGTCTTACATCCGCGATTACTTGGTCTTTATACCGGAGGTTCAGTTGGATCAGTTTTACCGGGATCCCGAATTCGGCCATCGCCCCAAACAGTTCTTCACGATGAATGCTGTCGTATGCGGCTTTGAAATCGATGAAAAGATGGTGTGTATCGATTCGAAACTCGTTGGTCTTTTCCAGGATTTATCGAAGTGTGGAAATTTGGTCTATAGTTGATTTGCCGGGCCGGAAGCCGCACTGGTAGCTGCCGATTAGTGCGGTGCAAAATGGTTTTAGACGTTCACACCATACGCTGGACAGGATCTTGTATGCGACATTGAGCAGGGATAAACCTCTATAGTTCTTGCAAGAGGTAGGATCACCTTTTTTGTGGATGGGGCATATAGAGCTGATATTCCAGTCGTCGGGCATGCTTTCATCTTCCCAAATTCTGCAGATGGGCATGGTGCATGCTCCCTACTGGAAGTGCTGCTTAAATACATCCACTATTCCCTGCGGGTCGGTGACAAGATTGCCCTCGCAGTTTCGAAGAGTCAGGGTGCCCTTTTTGAAGCCTCCTGCAAGGCATTTGGCTTTCTTGTAAAAGGCTCGTATTTTATGTTTATCCCTAGACTCCTCGATATCCTTGAGCTCGGAGGCTGCGAAGACTCTTTTCTTTTGTCGCAGTAGTTTTTTCTCCTCCCTTCTTCTGGCTCGGTACTTTTCTTGCGCTGCCCTGGTTTTCCTCTGCAGCGTCTTTTGGTACGCCTCGTCGGTTGCTGACTTTTTCTGCCCACACTTGCCATCATACCACGGGTTGCTTGTCGGGGGTGGTAGGTACCTATCCTAAGGTGGTTTCGGGTACTTCCTGAATGGCTGAGTGGTAATGCAGCCACATATTATTGGCATTTGTGTTCGACGTAGGCATACCGTAGAGTCTTTTGCTCAGCTGCTCCCTGTAGACACTGGCAACCTACGGTGTGCTCAGGTGCCCAATGTCGAACCTCCTCCTGATGGGCTGGTGCAGCTTTCTGCCATTGGACAGTCGAGCTCTGAATCTTGCTGCTACGAGGAAGTGGTCAGAGTCGACATTGGCCCCTCTGAATGTTCGCACATCCAGGATGTTTGACGAGTGCCTTGCGTCAATGAGCACATGGTCGATTTGGTTGGCCAGGTTGCTGTGTGGATTCGCTTGCGAGGGAATCTTGTGCTACTTATCCCCGCAGTACGAGCTGTCGCAAAGTCAGCGAGTCGGAAGCCGTTATCTGTTGTTGTATCGTGGAGGCTGTGCTTTCCGATCACTCCGCCAAAGGTGTTTTCCTTACCGGTTTTGGCGTTGAAGTCCCCGAGCACGATTTTTACATAGTACTCCGGACAAGCTCCGTAGGCGTTATCCAGGAGGTCATAGAAGTCCTCCTTGATAGGGTCTTCAGCCTCGTCTGTAGGGGCATGTGCACATATAAGGCTGATGTTAAAAAATCTGCCTCTGATTCGGATCACAGCCAGGTGATCACTTATAGGTTTAAATTCGATCACCTTCGGCCTTAACCGCTTTCCCACGACAAATCCGCATCCCAGTAAGTGCAACCTTTTGTGACAGCTGTAATAAATGTCGCAATTTTTCTTCCTTATCATACCGTTTCCTATCCAGCGTATTTCCTGGACCGCAGTAATATCCGCCTTGTACTGCGTGAGGATTCCTTCTAGTTTATGAGCAGCTCCGGGAGTGTACAGGGTTCTGACATTCCAGGAGCATACTCGCAAATCGTGTTCCTTTTTCGTGCGTTGTCGTCGTCGAGTATCCGTCCGTGTATCCGAGGCATCTTGCTCATTCATAACTTTTAGGTTTTTTACGTGGGCGGATTGTTAGCCCGCCGCACAACCGCCATTCTGGCCGGGGTTTTTTTCGCTGCATACGTTTGTTCACCTCCCAACGGTTGTTGAAGAGGCTATCCAGAGGGCGCCGCGAGGAGGCCGTATGTCAACTTGACCCGGGCATTTAAACAGGGATCGTTGCTGGCATCTCGCCAGGTTGAGAGCAATCAACAACTTTACTCTGTATGTCCGAGCTCATGCCCTCGATAACTACATACATTTCTAAAATGTAGGTAGAAATATACCAGAGAGGGTCACTAATAAACTTCTTGCAAGTTATTTTAAGCTCTGGCAGTTGACCTTACTTTCTTAGGGCAACTAAGTTAACCTCCGAAATGGATAGATTAAACGTTAACGACGGATAAACGCCAAAGACTTCACTAAAAATACCTACCGCAGTAAACTTGCACTTGAATGGTACTGATGGGGTTTGTCATTTTCAGATCTTAAAATCTTTATCTACGACTTGCGATCGTACGATGATGAACCCAGCAATGTTATTCACATTGCCTCATCTGTCTCTTATCAATCTATGTTCTCATTATGCAAACAACCACACAAAATGAAAGAAAAAACAAAGAGACATGTACACTGTGCATGTTTCGGGTTACTACTCATTAGAAAGTATCTTGTCAGCAGGTGTTCGCAACAAGTCCTGAGACTTATTCCAATTCGCAGAACATGCACACCATGCACCATTGACATCCGCTTCTAACACCAAACTCATTAACTGTTTCCTGGTTTCACTGTGGGGCTGTACATAAACTGTCAGCCTCAAGTAAATCAGCCACAAGACACTTGTGACACGGTTAACTAACATGCAAATATTTCCACACAATTCATGGTCACATCCTTTCACCAGTGCACATTGACATGCTACTCCATTGTGTCCTTGAACAGAAAAGAGAATACGTTCATTCCTGCAAGGATATTGATTGTACGAGAATGAAGTAGAAACAAGGATGTGCTAAATGCATTCATCCAATTGCATATACAAAGGGCGCTGATCAAAGGCAAGGAATTTCCCACCCATGGGAGGTTGAACGCGGATGTTTGAACTCGAGAGAATACAAAAGGCTTGAGTTACAATGTTCGATCGTTCATTGAAAGGTAGAGATACTTATACAATCATGGATTTTGTAAAGAGTAAAGGGTATACCACATTTGTAAGGAATACGTATCAGTTTTGTAGATTTGTCCATTCGTTCTTCAAGTAAACACTATGATCGTAGAGCTATTGCTGAATATTTTATTTTCCTTGAAATCGCTTGATCTAAAATAATTAATAGAATTACTTACGAAGAGGCATTTCTCACAAGGACTTAAACGTTAGTCAAACTTCCTAATCCCATTCCTCTCAAGCTTACCACGAAGTCATACCAAAGTCAATGCCTAATTCTCCAAAACGTATCAATGCAAAATCAACCAAAAGAGGGTAAAAAACAAACAAGTCGCTAGGAAAAAGGATACGTAATCAGAAATCGTACGAAAGTCAAAGGATCTGAAATAAGTCTCGTGTGCCGAAATTTATCGGCCTGACATCGTACCCTCATTCGTCGGGTAACTCCTTCGGGAAAGTATTAAGAACACATTGACAAGGAGATTCACAGAGGATGCAGCCAAACTCCGAAGTTAAATTTAAACCCAAAAAGGACAAAATACGAAACCTGGATACCTTTTCTTGCAAGAACTTTTTGCCAATTTCCT
Source organism: Eumerus sabulonum (assembly GCA_951905685.1). Lineage (NCBI taxonomy): Eukaryota > Metazoa > Arthropoda > Insecta > Diptera > Syrphidae > Eumerus > Eumerus sabulonum. Next base: position 196,543,741 of record OX645060.1, read on the forward strand.
TCACTCTTGTTCACTTAACAGCAATCACACTCGAGGGGATACGTTTGCGATACTTTTTCATCTATTCATTTTTGTCTTTTGTTTTATTAATTTACCTTTTCTTGTACCAGGAGATGAGTGTGGAGAACAGATGTGGCGTACGAAGTTTGTGATGTTGTCGAGTATTATGAGGAAGTCACCTTTGGCTATTTGCAATTGCTCTTCCTGCGCACGAGGTGATGTACCATGTAGCCGTGTGTTGATATATAATTGCGGTAAGACCTGTGCAGCACTCTTTGGTTGTGGAAAAAATCGTTTGTACTGTTTATGCTATTTGGATGTCGGTGAGTTTTGTCCTGAAAGAAAAAAAGTTAATATTCATGCATTATTAATAGAATAGATATGTATGGGTGGATTGTTTTCGTTTTTCTTTAAAACTGTTGAGTTGGGCAAAAATGAGTTAATTTTCCTGATAGATGACAAAGAGCACCTTTAGTGAACCTCATACCTATGGTGAGAGAATGTGCAACATAGCGCAACATTAATCTCATTTTTAACTTCCCAATGGGAAGTTATTGTAAAAGGGGCCGATTATGCGAATTCCAAAATTTGTCGTATCTCCACATTTCAAGGTCACCAGAATCCAAATCCGAGGTTTTTCAAAGCGAACCGCAGGTGAGCTTTCATTGTTCTGAGTCGGACTTAAAACGTTTTTCGCGTTTTTGGACCACTTCCTGACATTTTAGAGAGATGACATTTTTTACACTATTAGTTGACCATATAAATCGGGTCATGACGAAGCTGGAATTTCGAATTTCGATTTAGTTTAATTGTAAAAAATTAAAATATTCGAAAAAAAAAATTTGCGCGCGCAATTATTTAAATTTTAACAAAAATTCCATTTTTGATGCTTTTCGCCCCAAGTCACGTAATTTTTCTTAAAGAATTTTGCATAACTGAATACGGCCATATTCATCATCAAAACTTAATATACGTGGAGCAAAACTACTGATAAAAACAACAGTAAATCTCATATATCAACTGAAGTCTACAAAAGAACACTTTGAGACAATATGCCACTTCCTCCTAAACGACCCCGGAACTTAGCACGATCGAACAGAGACGCAACCAGAATGAGAACCGTTCGCCAAAACATTATCGACGACCCTCTTCGAAACTCAAACATAGAAAAAACACATTTTGGAGACACTGAGCTTATCAGAACATTCACCCAGAATCTCGACAAGCACGTGTTCAGACTCTGCGACAACTGCTCACGGCTACAATTCAGCCATCGTAAAAGTCATCTGCCATTACTGCACTAAAAACCATGTCAAGTACACTGCTCAAAACAGTATGGATCCAGATGTTCCAGAGGTTATGAAGACATTGTCAGTCGTCGAGCAGATGTTGGTAGCACGGATTCAACCCATTCTCAGCGTCTATCAGCTCCGAAGTCAATGTGTCAATGGTCAATTCCGTTACAAAGGAAACGTGCTGAACGTTGAGCAAGATCTCCAACCGATTGCAAACGAGTTACCTAGAGTTCCTAATACAGTCAACATCTTGCTGGTTAGGAAGCAGGGAGCCAAAGGAATTGTGAACTCCAGGTGGCACTCGCAGCAGCGGAAATCCACCCGCGACCTCTTTGATCGCGGCCGGGGCAAGGATTCTGGAGGGCATTTTCAGCCCTACGGCAGCCCGGAACGACACCGGCCCCAGCGGCTCACTGTCTGACCACCTGGTCCGACTGAGCATGTGCGGTGCATCCAGCGGAGGCGACACCAATGATGGCGCGGCACGGGAAACCGTGAAGGTGGAACGCGCTCCTGAATTGGGACGTACTGCTGAATGCACGCAAAGAGGCTGACAAAGCCGAAGGCACAATGGTCGAGGCTAAACCCCTGGGGGAACCAGTTAAGAGGGTTAGGTCGACTGAGGTATTTCGTACCGAAATTGATCCGACCCTCCTTCCTGAGCTCCCCCCCTCTCACAAAGGTGCGCAGCGCGAAAAGCGTCTGCCGAAAGTGCAGACATGCTTATGCCTCCTTCAGCAGCCTTTCTCAATCGCCGACGCTTTCCGCGCTGCGTTGCAGCATAACAGGATATATCCCACCAGTGCCTGGCAATTTAAAGCCACCGAAGAATGCCACAGCAAATTGAATAGCTTCAGTCGTTATACACCGCGTTGTTTGCATAATTTCAGTTGCAGTTTCCCTTGGAGGAGTGTGCAACGAGCTGATGGCGATCCCTGGCTTTGCCAGTACCGAGGAGGGACGCCGCGAAATAAACATTCGATGGCGTTGGTGTAATCGGGATCCGAACTCGCTCATCGTGCGTCAGAGTCCAACACACTAACCATTGCGCCTTCGAGATTGTCACACCAATATTCTCAGTTGGCATTTAAGGACATCCCCAGCCTAAATACTAAGATCAGTGTCGGAATACATATTAGAAAAACGTTGAGGTTTTGGTTTCGTTTGGTTTATACGTTTTCCCTTTTCTAAGCAGATCCTTTTCTCGGCAAATCGGTAATTTCGTTTATTTATCTGGACTCTTCTTCTTCTTCTTCTTCTTTATGGCATTACAGACCGGTGTCATCTTCGGCCTCAACAAACAATCTCTTGCCAGTCGCCTCCAGTCACGCACACCAAGTTGGTTGAGGTCCTTCTCCACTTGTGCGCGCCATTTGAGACAAGGGTGTCCATATGACCTAGCCATCTTAAGTGTTGTATCCGTAGACGCTTAACCAGGCTAATGTCGCCGTAAAGCCTGTACAGTTCGTGGCTGAATCTTCTCAGGACTTATCTCTCGAAAAGACCGAGAGCATTCTCATCCGCTTTCAATAGCGTCCAATGCTCCTAGACCATAAAGTAGGGCTGAGATAATTAGGGTAAGGAAAGTTACTCAATTACATTTCGAGTCCAAAAAAACAGCGATTGGCAAGAGTTATTCTGCGTTAAATCTCGGTACTGATGGTGTTCGTGATTGTTACTGTTAATCCAGGGTAGACGTCCTTGCCTACTTCGAAGTTTTTGCTGCCCATTGTAACGCTCTGTCCGAGGCGTCGATGTTGGGCGTGCTTTCTTGATGTCAGCATATACGAGGGCGTTTTGCCCTCATTTAAAGCCAGACCCATTTTGACTGCCTCCGATTCAATGCCAGCAAACGCCCCATTGACGGGCTGTGTTCGACCAATCACGTCAATATCGCCGGCGTAAGCTATGAGCCGTAACAGTTCAGCGGACTTTTGGAAGATTGTGCCCCTAGTACTGACTTGTGAGTTTCACACGATTTGATGTTGAAGGTCTCGGTAAGTTCTTTACCGACCTTGATGGAGTAGCTAGATCTTTCCATAGTCAACCTACACAATCTGACGATATAGGTAGGGATGCCCAACTAGACATGGCTCTGTATAGCTCGTCTCTAATTACGCTATCATATGCGGCCTTGAAATCGACAAAAATGGTGGTGAGTGTCGATCTGCATTTCTTGGGTCTTTCCCAGCATCTGCCGCAGTGTGAAGATTCGGTGTATTGTGAACTTCCCTGGCTTGAAACCACACTATCAATGTGTTGACAAACAGTTCTAGTAGGGAGGATTTTGTATGCGATATTAAGGAGACTGATCCGTCTGTTATTGGCGCAGTGAAAGATATCTCCTTTCTTGTGGATCGGGCAAACGACACTGATATCTCACTCGTTCGGCATGCTTTCCTCCGCCCATATATCGCAATCTCGCCCTGCCAGATCAGTCCCAGCTGCTTTAAACAGTTCTGCGGACAGTCCGCCCGTTCCAGTAGCTTTGTTTGACTTCGGCCGTGATATTGCTCTTTTGAAATCGTCAAAGTCGGGGGAACGGAGTTCTTGTCTGTCGTCGTCCAAGTTGAGGGGACATTCTGCCTAACACCGGTATTTGGGTGTTCCTCGCCGTTTAACAGTCTGCAGAAAAAATTCTTCTAAATTCGCAGTATCGATTGCGACTCTACTAGAGGTTGTCAATTTTCGTCCCGGCGGATTTCGCTCCGGAGTTTGTATCCACTGGATAGTCGACACTCACGACCTATTTGTCGACTTCAAAGCCGCATACGACAGCGTAATTTGAGACGAGCTATACAACGCTATGTCTACCTTTGCCATACCTGCTAAACTCATCAGACTATGCAGGATGACTTGCTCGCTGCTCCATCCGAATCAGTGAACACCTTACTAATAGTTTTGCTGTCAAAAAAGGATTTAGGCAGGGCGATGCGCTGTCGTGTGATTTCTTCAACATCATATTGGAAATGGTTGTGCAAAAATCACTGGCCAATACAAGAGGCACAATCCATTTCAAATCCTCGCAACTCCTTGCATACGCCGACGATATTGACATAATAGGTAGATCACAGCGAGATGTCAATGAGGCCTTTGCGAGTACTGAGTTCGAGGCGGCGAAAGTTAGTCTGGCGGTAAGCGAGGGCAAAACTAAATATATGCTGTCATCAAAAACGGACGCTCACCACCGACGTCTTGGCCAGAACGTTTCTCATGGCGGATATAAGTTCGAGGTAGTTGGCAGAATCACTCTTGCCAATCGCTGTTTCTTTGGGCTCAGGAGGCAATTGAGTAATAGAGTCCTCTCCCGATCAACAAAGTTGACTCTATATAAGACCCTTACCATCCCGGTCCTGTTGAACGACGCAGAAGCATGGACACTATCAAAAGCGGATGAGGAGGCCCTTGGTCGGTTCGAGAGAAAGATTTTGCGCGTGATTTTCGGGCCTATAAACGCAGACGGGGGATGGAGGAAAAGATTCAACCACGAACTTTACGAGCTGTACAGCGACATGAGCCTAATCAGGCGTCTACGGATTCAACGCATAAGACGGCTGGGCCATGTAGAGCGAATAGACACCACCGCTCCAGCCTGGAGAGTCTTTGAATCCAACCCCGATGGACGATGAAGCAGAGGACGGCCGCACTTAAGATGGCGCACACAGGTGGAAGGGGACCTCAGCCAACTGGGTGTGCAGCAATGGAAAAGGCTAGCAATGGATCGTGCTAGATGGAGGGGCATGTTGGTTGAGGCCCAGGTTCACCCCGAACTGTAGCGTCCGTTAAGAAGAAGAAGAAGGAGGATAGCCGTTTTACGTTTTGATCAAACTTCGGGATTTGATTCCTGCTGTAACACTTCTCCACTCCTCAAACGCGCGTTTCTCATACGCCTTCTTTATCTTTTTGAGAAGCCGGTTCTCGTCTCTCCTTCTCCTTTCGAAGATCTCACGAACAGCTCCCGTCTTTCGAAACAGCATTGCCTTGTAGGCGTCTTGCTTAGCTGCATGGGCCTGCCTGAACTCGTCGTCAAATCACGGGGTTTTTCTGGGCGGTAGTGTCGTAAAACCCAGCACATCAGTGGCAGCATCTATAAAAGCTTTTTGACGACGCTTCCATTTTTCTTCTACCTTTATTGCAGGCGGCGTCGAACTTTCGTATAGTTTTTGGGAGACTCGGTCGGCAAAGTTCCTAGCGGTCGGATGCGATTATAGCTTTCCGACGTCAAACCTTGGTGTTTTTCCTCGGCTTCGTTGTTTTTTTGATATCCGTGCTCTTACCGTGGCTACAACAAAAAAATTACCTAGTCGATGTTGGCTCCTCGGAAGGTTTGGACATCAATAATACTGGAGGAGGGCCAGGCGTCGATCGCAATGTGATAAATCTGGTTGACGGTTGATTGATTAGGGGACCGCAGGATTCTTCTATGGATGTTGAGGTGGGGGAACCGCATTCTCACTACAGAGAGAAGCTCCGCCCCGAAGCGAAATCCACCAGCCTGACTGCGTTCCCGGATGTGCTGTCCTGTAGGCTGTATTTTCCGATAATCTTCTTCCTTTCCTAGCTGTGCATTGAAGTCTCCTAGAACGATCTTGGTGTCGTTGCTGGGGCATTTATCATATGTACTTTCCAGGATATGATAGGAGTTATCCTTGCTGTTGGCATCCTTGTCCTCTGTCATGTGGTCGAATTTATCCTTGATACGGATTGGTATGTGGCGCTCGCTTATATATTTAAAGCTCAAGACTTTTTGCCTAAGTCTGTCTTGAACGACAAATCCGCATCCAAATAAGCGCAGCCTTCCCCCTTTGTAGCAATTGCCGTAATAGAGATCGCGGTTTTTCATCGCACTTCCCGGATTGCGGTAATGTCTGTTCTGTAGCAGTCGAGGGCCTCCGGGAGTTAATGCAGAGCCGAAATTCATTTTCCTTTTTTCCGTAAATCCGTCCTTGACCTCGTCCTTATGGTTGTTTCTGAGCCGTAGTTCAGATACCCTGATTGACCCAAACTGACGGTATGGGATAAAAACTTTTTAATACCCGCACTATGTTTTCAAGCACGATTCACCACTTTGATTTCTATCTACTACTGTCCACTATGTATCTATGTATGTATGTTATTTTTTCTTTGCTTAAGTACAGATACAAACTTAGCATAACTGCTGCCATGCGTATATCTATTTATCTAAAAAAAGGTAGTTTGCTATGCTGTTTGATTTGTCTGAGCGAATGGATTAAAACTATATATCCTCTGTCGGAACCCTTGTCAATACGATTGTTCCTATTACTCATTGTTCAATAGAAAAAAACTTTAAATATGTTTTCGATATAAACAAGATAAGAAAACATTCTGCCATCCATTCATGTGAATTGACGTTAGGGTTGTATCAGTTTCCTTCGACATCCCAGAAGCCATAAGTCGCATAAGTCAGTTTGAAAGCTGTAGAAGATAACTTGCCGCCACCCTGTGCTTGTGGGCGGACAAGCAGAGAAATTCATCCATGTGTCTTTTAATGTGGTAAATCCGTAGTAGATATGTTGATGCTCCTTCCATATCGATATACCATAAGGCAGTTTTCCTCTTCGATATCCTGTGTATTCATTCAGTCCTTCGATACTCGCCAGGTGAAACAGAAATTCCATAACGTTAAATAGGTAGGTCGTTTTAAGTTTCTCCATTCAAGTGTGTTTGGTTTCCATCAAGGATAATAAATCCTTCCAACTCATTACACCCAACGCTCATTAATGTTTTCGTTTTTGGTTTTTGTGCTAAATATTGTGTCTCTTGTATCGGAATACAATTTCGCAAATTGATTTCTGCATTCGCATGGAACGGAAAATTATCAGTCGATTTTCCCTTCGCTTGGTTTTCCCTTTGATGACGTCCTGAATATCAGTCTTTCGTAATTAATTGCCTGGCGAGGGCACAATTGTATCGCAGATGGTTTATCATTTTACATGATTCTTACTGACTCTCTTCTGGCGTCGATTCGGATAATTTATCATGAGAATCGGCAAGCAAACTGACTAGATAGCTGTGGGTATGCGAGAAGATCCTTGAACTATAGTACAACATCGAGGCTCGTGACTGAGTCTTCTTTCTGTGTTTAATTAAGTAAAAGCAAATCCGAGAAAGAAGAAGATGAATACAGATGAGGATAGCATGTAAATTCAAGGGAAGGAAATGCCCTTAATACAGCCAATTACGAATAAATGCGTGAATGATATATGTATAGTCCGAAGGCATTTTGTATTTCCATTCGAAACATCATCCTTGCGATAAAGAGAAGAAAATGAGTAACGAGCACACATATCATGCGCACTTGAGTCATATTTGTTGGTCCTTTATCGTAAAGGTGAACGCCGATACCATAATAGTTAATAGTTGTTGATAGGCAGAAAGAAGTCAAACAGAAAGTTAAGCAGAAGGGAAAGTAAAAATTGAGGGATCGATCTGAAACTGGTTGGCATACCGCTCACGTAGGCTGGAATCGACCCATTGTGATACCATATTGATCACCTCAAAACCAATCAATGCTTTCGATGAAACGATGGAGTTAAGGTATTTTGACATCTGTTGTTTTTTTTTTTTTTTTTGTTGAAGGCTTCTGCTATGTTTTGGAGCACTCAGACGCAAACACTGGTCCATTGTACTCCAGACAGACACCTTACATTACTAGATTTTCCCCGTTTTCCGGAGAAAAATGAAAAGAAGCTCAGTGATGTAGAGCTAAGAGATTCGGCACACACCACTTCGGCCCCAAGGGTGAGCCACCGTGCGCGAGCAAAGGCGGGACAATCACAGAGGAAATGCTCTGCAGTGTCATCCTCCTCGCAACATGCAGCACAGGTGGGCATCTCATTGATGCCAAGTACCCAGAGATGCTTAGTAAAAGTGTAATGGCCCGTAATGACTCCCACAAGCCTTCTGCAGTCGAATCTCCTTAAAGAGAGAAGGAATGCTGCGGATTCCTTGCAGGCATCAGGGCATACGCGCTTAGTCATCTTGCAATCTGAATAATCCCTCCATCTTCGGTTGTGTGTATTAAACACCCAAACGTTTATGTAGGAATTTGCCGTGGACGCAGGTAGACCTAGAGCGGGTCCAGGTCCTGTCTTCTGAACCCATTCTGGCGAGTTCATCAGAGATCTCATTTCCTGGGATCCCAGAGAGGCCTGAAACCCATACAAGCCTTAGTGAATTTAGTATACCGACTCTGTTGAAAAAAGACTTGAGTTCAAGCACTAGTTTGGAGCTAGTTAAGGGGTTACAGACAGCTTTTAGTGCAGCTTGGCTGTCACTACATAGGCATATGCTTTCCCCCTTCCACCTGTGCTTCACAACGTAGTGCATGGCCATTAGGATTGCGTATATCTCTGATTGGAAGACAGACGCATATTTTCCTAAGGAGAAGTGCAGTCAGATGTTTTCGCGCTCAAAGAAGACCCCCCGGACCCCCGCCCAGATCTGGAGCCATCCGTGAAAATGCGAAAACTATCTTTTCCAGGTTCAGTTTCCAGCCAGAGCCAATCCTGATGCCATGGAAACTCGACTGTGAAATTACGGCATAGTAGGATAACGGGCGTCAATGCGTCAGAAGGCATGTCCATGAGACAGCCGTCGCAGGACAATTCTTGCCCAAGCACACAACTATTCCTATTCGAGTTGTACCAAAAGCCATTTCTCTTCAGACGAGGCAGGGTTTTCAGAGCACACCCTCTGATAAATATATCAAGAGGTGGAAGGTTTATCATAGCATCTAGAGCAGCGCCCGGCGTGCTGGGGAAAACCCCCGTGCAGCTAAGACAAACCGTTCTTTGGAGTTTGGTGAAAGAGTCTACGACGTGTTTGTGTTAGTCTGTTCATTCGTTCTTATAATTGCCATGTGGATCCAAAAGACCTTTACCCGCGATGTCTTACCAAAACCTCCTCTGCATTGCCAGAAAACTGACAGCGCTTTGGTGGTTTTTGACTCAACATGCTTTGGCCAGAGAAGCTCGCTATCTTAGATGACTCCTAGATTCTTAGCCTCCTTGGATATCTAGATGGTAGTGCCTTTTCTGCTAGCGGTGTCGCAAAAGAGGGACATAAGCAGAGGAGGTGGTGAATTGATTCCTTTTCCTCCTCATCCGTGCAGTCGTGGCAAAAGTCATTGGCAGGTAGCTCTAGTTTGGCGGCATATTTACCAATGGTGCAGTGACCTATAATGACACCTATTGGAGTTCTTAAGGTATCCCTTTTAGTTGCCACAAGGTCTATGGTCCGTCCTAAGTTAAGCTTAGGCCATATTTGTTTAGTGATAAGGCCGACGTTACTCTCGTCTCCATGGTTCGAAGTTATCATGTGCTTTACCGAACTTATTGGTGTTTTTAAATTGCTGAAGGTTGGAAGACTGAGCGTGTCGGCCGCGCAGTTTTCTGCAATATCCCTATACTTGAGAACCCATAGTAGTTTTATATTGAGCTGCTCAGGCATCCCGTCTAGAGATAGGCTTCAGTTGAGAGCTGTCTTTGTTTAATGGGTTACCGCTGCCAGGGATTTTATTGCAGATTGGCTATCCGTGCAAATAATAATATCTTTTACGTATGTTACGTAGATACAAGCCATTCAAGATCATTCGTTATCGCTGTTATTTCTACTTGGTACACACTGCTGTGATTTGGGAGCCTGAATGATAGGTTGAGGTTATGTTCCTTGGAGTAGACTCCACTACCTACACCCGTCTCCATCTTGGAGCCGTCGGCATAGATAGATATCGGTCGGCATAGATCCTTCGGGATTATTTTTCCTTAGCCAATTCCTCCCGGGATGGAAAGGTAACTTCGAAGTTCTTGGTGAACACGTTTCGCGGGATGGTTGAGTTCGTGTCCAGGGGACATGGGACTTCCATGGGGGTCAATTTAGTCGCACCACTAATGCAAATGCTGGCCGATCGTTGCACTTTCCCCAGAAGGATTGAGATAGACTGACTTGTCAAAAGCAGTTCACAACTTTCGAACTCAGATACAAAACAAGTTTCTTCGCTCACCTCCCGATTACATAGTCTGAATTGAAGGCCGGACAGAAGCTTTCAAATACTCTCCAGCTTGAACTGACAGTCTTCACAGCATGCCTTTTTATTTTGCATTCATGCAAGCATATATAGTACATCAAGAATCAGGTGGTAGTCGAACATTTTGTCTACCTGAGCTGGAATTAGATGTGGAACAATTGATATCTAAGTTACGGAAGAATTTATAGACAATTCTCGGTGGCTTGGACATTCTGGATAGACAGCAGTTAAATCAATTAACTCAACTTGTGAATGAGCTGTCGCGTATCCCCGATGTTGCTGGTCATACGGCCGAACAGTGGGCTTCTTTCTTAGCTTCCAGCCTAACAAATACAAGATCGATGTATTGTCGCCTCTAGGCTCGTCCGACAACTGCGTGATATCAGCTAAGTTCTCGAACTCCCACCATTCAGTTAAAGAAAAAGCTCATAAGCATGGCAAATTTTATTCCTAGTAGGATTAAAAGTGCAAGGACAAAGGATAATAAGTGGTTTAACATGAGCTGCAAAGCGAATATTAGGCTCAGGGAGCTAAGCTTTCGGACCTATAAGGCAAACAGTTCTGAGGAAAACCAAAAAAAGTACATACGAGCCAGAAATGACATCAACGTCCAAATTCGACGGATCCAATTCCAATCCAACCAAAAATTAAGGCGTAAAATGAGCCTCTTCGAATCGTTCAATCAATGTTGTCTTCTGGTGTTCCACCGTGCTCCGTCTTGTCTCCAACATTCTTTCTCATTTTTATAAATAATAAGTCTGCCACTTTTAATCCAATCCACTCCTTCGCTGACGACAGTACACATTAGCTTCTCATATTCGTTCACTATTTTATGATCCTGCACTTCGGCTGCAGATAGCGAGCGGCAGCATATGTTACTCACTTTACTTACTTACATAGATGGCGCTACAGTTCGGGGTGAACCCAGGCCTCAACCGACAAGCCTCTCCAGCCGGCACGACTTTTGGCCAGCTGCTTCCAGTGCCGCACACCCAGTTGGTTGTGGTCCCTTTCCACCTGTGCGCGCCACCTTTGCGGTCGTCCTCTGCTGCGTTGTCCCTCGGGGTTGGAGTCAAATACTCTTCGAGCCGGAGCGGTGATGTCCATTCGCTCTACATAGGCCATCCATCTTAGGCGTTGGATCCGTAGACGTATAACTAGGCCGATGTCGCTGTACAGCCCGTACAGTTCATGGTTGAATCTTTTCCTCCAATCTCCGTTCACACAAACGGGACCAAAGAATTTTCCTCTCGAAACGTGCTCTCGTTCATCCGCTTTTGATAACATCCAAGCCGCAGTGCCATAGAGGAGGACCGCGATGATTAAGGTTTAGTATAGGGATACCTTAGTTTTCCGAGAGAAGGGGCTTTACTCCTCAGTTGCTTCTTGAGCCCAAAGAAACAGCGGTTTGCAAGAGTTATTCTGCGTTTTAGCTCAGCGCTAATGTCGTTGCTGCCTTTCACTATCGAGCCAAGGTAGACGAAGTGCTTGACTACTTCAAAAATATACCTGCCGAAGGTGACGATCTGACCAAGACGTCATTGTTGCGCGTCTTTCTTTGATGACAGCATATATTTGGTCTTGTCCCTATTTACTCTTAGACCCACTTTAGCCGCTTCTGCTTCAATGCTTGCGAATGCCTCATTGACGTCTCGCTTTGTACAATTATGTACACTGTAAGTAGATCGTACCTCTAATATTGGCCGCAGAGTCTCGCACGATCTTTTCAAGTATGATGTCAAAGAAATCACATGACAGTGCGTCACCCTGTCTAAAACCTTTTTTAACAGCATGTGTTAAGCTCATTAAATTCCGATATCGACAGCATCATCCAATGGGGTAAAACCAATAGAGTGGAATTTGCACCTCACTTACTTATCAGGCTAGCGATCCATGGAGGATCTGAGCCTGAGCTATAGCTGCCTTCCATCCTTGACGGTCCCGGGCACGCTGCTTCCAGTTACCAAGACCAAGATGTCTTACATCCGCGATTACTTGGTCTTTATACCGGAGGTTCAGTCTTCCTCTTCTTCTCGAACCAGGAGGCTCGGAGTCTCAGACCCTCTTAGCTGGAGCGTTGATGTTCAAGAGCTCGGTGTGGCCGAGCCAGTGTAGTCGATGGATCTTTGCCTTCCGGACTACATCCACATCTTTGTACAGCTCGTAGAGTTCGCGGTTGTGTCTTATTCTCCATTCACTTTCTTCACAGACAGGACCAAATATCCGGCGCAGAATTTTTCTCTCAGAGAAACCCGAAATCTGCTCCGCTGTCCTGCTTATCGTCCAGCTTTCGGCTCCGTACAGCAAGGCTGGCAGTATGAGCGTTTTGTAAAGCATGACTTTGGTCTTTCGAGTGAGGAGTTTTGACCCCAGTTGTTTGGACAAGCCGAAGTAGCAGCGGTTGCCAAGGGCGATTCTATGCCAGATCTCCACTGTGGTATCATTTGTGGAATTTACGTTTGCTCCGAGGTAGACAAACTCCTTAACTACCTCGAAATTGTAGCTGTCAATTGTTATATTTTTTCCCAGGTGGTGAGCGACGGATTGGTTTTTACTTGACAGCATGTACTTCGTTTTGTCCTCATTGACCTTAAGACCAACTCGTTTCGCCTGTCCTTCAATCGCCGTGAATGCTTTCACAATGCCACGGCGAGAACACTCGATGATGTCGATATCATCCGCCTATCCTAGCAGCTGGACGGACTTGTAGAAGGGAGTGCCTTCCCTGTTGACGTCAATCCGTCGCACTATCTGCTCCAGCAGCAGGTTGAAGAAGTCACATGACAGCGCATCTCCTTGCCGAAATCCGGTGCATGCTTTAAACGGTTCCGAAGTCCTAGAACCGAGTTGCATGGTGCATCGCGTATTTTTAAGCGTGGCGCGAAACAACTGGCTCAGTTTTCCCGGGAATTTGCACCTACTAAATAGAATACAAAATCATGCGATTAAACTGATAAGAAAATCGCAGCAATGATTCCTGCCTTTCCCTGTCTTATCGTTACTTCCACACAAAATGCTCTGATGAAATAGCCAGTGCATTCCACCCCTTGAACATTTCTCCCACAAGTTTCCTCAAGAATGCTCACCAATATACCCTGAAGCCCGCTTTCGGAAGTAGACGTCTTTCTTTAACCTAAACATACGAGTTTGGAATGCCCTGTCGGATTTGGTCTTCCCCTCTCAGGATAACATGCAAGCAATCAAGATCAATGTCCATCGGCATTACCTCTATCGCTCTTCCTCTCTACCTTCAGGGGTGCGCTCATATTATATAAAAAAAAAAATATTATGGTTGTCTGTAAAGTCGGTTTGTATGTATGAATGTATGTTGGCATTACAGTCCATGAAGGACCTGAGCCGAGCTTCTCTCAATCACCCATGTTGTGTGTGATTTAATTTTCCCATAGGTGAAAGGTACCTACAGTTTATTGCCGGTTCCGAACGGCGAAGTTCGAGAAGTTTTTCATGACAATTTTACTACAGGGGGTTTTGTCAGAACCCCGCTGAGGAGAAACACCGTGAAAATACGTTCGATGACATGGCTGTGTCGGGATTCGAGCCCGTGTCATCGGCGTCAGAGGCCAACACACTACCGACTGCGCCACGGTGCTCTCAAAGTCGGTTTACGGACGATTATTTCACGTGATAACGTCACACGCGGTGTTCACAAGCGGTCCACCATCTAAGTACTAACCGCACCCGACGCTGGTTGATTACGGTGATCAGACGACAGCCGATACATATGAGATTGCTCGGGACAGTGTTGTGGTTTGGTAAGGAAACGCAAACACTCATCAGCTGCTCTTGAGTGTGCGCTACCAACGAGCAATTATTAAACGCACGCGTTCATGAGTAATTGGCTGTGAGCATTTTTACGATCTACGATGTACATACATATATACATACACATGTACATATGTATGTATATATGTATATATATCCAACATTGTTTCGCGCTCTCGCTTGCACGCTCAGCTCATGCGGAATGTGACAATGAGTCATACTTTTTCGTACGTGCAGGCGGTGTTCATCGATTTATAAGACGTTATCAAGTCAAAAAAAAACACTAAAAACCGATTTAATTGAACAGAGATACCGATGGAGACCTTAAACTAATCAGTTCCAAAAAACAACAACATTGAACATAATGTTAATTTCCCTCCTTCCACCTTTAAAGAATTCTATTTCAAAAATAAAACGAATGTAAACATTAGAATATAACTAAGCCCAGTCGCTTCAAGTTAATTAACGCAACTTCCACACAGTCTTTAACTCAACAAGATAACAATTCCTTTAAAGCTACCCTACCAACTGTGCGCTACCTACTGTACGCTCCTCATAAGTATAAGCTTCGAAAATACTATCCCACAAGGAATACAAACATTAATTTCCATCGGGTCAACATAGCAGACATAAAAAAGTGATGAGTACGAGACAATAAGGACACACAAAGGACACACCGATTTCTACATATTCAGCGACCAACCTGTGCGGGTCGTTAAATCTTTTTGGATTTTAAAACGCTTTCGATTATAACCAGAACTATCTACACTAGACACATGCAACGTGTTAGATAGGAACACGGATATGACTTAGAAGCTTAAAGTTATTTTCAAACGTTCAACGTTGTACACATACATACCTGTCTTGTCAATTCAAGTCGAGTGTACCGAAGAAAAGTCTATTTACTCTCGCTATATAATCAATTGAGGATTAAGTGAAAAGGCGTAAACACATCAACTGGAACCGCCACGGACGCTTGTCTTGTGGCCATTTCAAATCGTGCACTGACACTTGTTTACCGCCTCGAAACTGTATGTCAATAACAACACTGACGTGACGGGAGGTAGCTTTGCTTTACGAGTACGTGGTGTCTGAAAACAAATAGTTTACTCAAGGGTTCTATGTACGTTCTAATGTGAAAATATTTCTTCTGAACTCAATTGGAGTTTTGTGAATTTGCTTGTGGTGTTGCATTTTCCATAGCCACTTGTCCGGTGATCATAAGGCTTGATGATTTGGAATGAAAACCGTATTTGAGTATTATCTTGAGACGACACACATACCTAGTTTACAGAAAAACATATAAAGGGTCCCCCAAATAACTTTTTTTTTTTTTGGAAAATGCTATAAAAAAAAACTACTGAATATTTTCTCAAATTTCTTTTTTTATTTGAAAGTACAATCCTTCCGGTTAATAATGAAAAATAATTTCATTAAAATGGCTGCCTCGGCTGGCCATGCAGTAGCCTACACGATCGGTCCAATTTTTAAGCACATTATCGATTGTGTGCAGCTGTATTTCACCAATGGCTTCACGAATATTGTCCTTTAAAGCGTCAATTGTCTCTGTAGTAGGGGAGCCCGGGATGCTAAATTTGCAGTTACTAGAGCATCATGGAGACCTATTGGATTGTGAAGATTAGGTTCTCAAACCAAAAATTTTTAGTCAAGTTTTCCATTTTAGTGGGGAAAGGAGCGTGTAAAAATTTTTAAAAATGTAAAAAAAAAAAACAGTCACATGGAAATACTCGAGCGCGTCAGATATTAATACAGTATACTCGCTTCGTCATTCTGATAACCGTTAGATATTAATCTGATAATTAGATAGCGGTGGGCGGCTGAGAAGAGCGGTAAAAAAGGAGATCAAAAAAAAAAAAAAGTTATTCGAGCGTGTCAGATATTGAAATGGGACGTTTAGTGAACTCAAAACAGTGTTCGGTTTAAATTACTGACGATTTGGACATGGCCTACACTCATGACTGATTTTTGAAAATGTTAAAAAAAATCGTTAACTTGAAATACTCGAGCGCGTCAGATTTTTCTACTGTGGGTTCAACTCGATGTCAGACTCATCCTAAATGATAATCTGACAATTATGTAGAGGAGTATTGTTAATCTGACAATTTAAAAAACTTTGCATGTGAAACACTGGGAAAGAGTGAGAAGGAACGAGAGGCGTGGAGTGGGCAATACATAGATATCAGCATCTGTACGCTCATGCTTTATCGATGGTTTTAGCTATATCGCCCCATGAAAACCGTCAGATTATATGTTTTTCGTAATCGTGATAGAATTCCCTTCAAAATAAAAAAAAATTAATCGCGCTCGAGTATTTCGAGGTGACGTGTTTTTTTTACAACTTTGCGACTCCCCCATTTCCTTATGCCACGCTCAAATTGTCAGATTATTGAAATATACACTTTTCAGGATGTACTTAACTTACCTGTCCTTAATCTGACGCGCTCGAGTTTTTCCGAGGGACGATTTTTTTTTTACTAATCTGACAGGCTGCTCTCAACGCACCCCCCTATATTAAGGGTTCATATTTGGTAGGGGTACATTACAGGGTGCAAGGTTTCTCCCCATATGATTTTCTGACGCGCTCGAGTAACGCGCGAAATCCCCGCTTGGGCTCCCCTACTACTGGCTTGTCGGCGTAACACTTATCTTTGACGGCACCCCACAAATAATAGTCCAATGGTGTCAAATCGCAGCTCCCAGGTGGCCAAACGACATCAGCTCTGCGGCTGATAATGCGATCTTCAAAAACAGGGCGCAAAACATCGAGTGTAGCTTCGGCTGTGTAGCACGTAACGCCGTCCTGTTGAAACCAAATGTTGCCAATATCCTCCTCTTCAATTTTTGTGAACAAAAATTCGTTCAACATTGCCCGATAACGATCGCCATTGACTGTAACGGCCACTCCTCGCTCATTTTCGTAGAAAAATGGCCCAATTATGACTCTGGACCAAAATCAGCACCAAACAGTGGCTCGTTTTGCGTGCACCGGCCTTTCAATGTATGCGTGCGGGTTTTCTGTGCCCCAAATGCGACAATTTTGCTTGTTTACATACCCGCCAAGATCAAAATGAGCTTCATCTGAAAAGATGATTTTTTTTTGGCAAAATCGGCATCATCTAAGTCGATCGCAGGCCCACTTAGCGAAGCGAAAACGCATTGGATGGTCAGTTGGCTTCAACTCCTGCACCAATTGGACTTTGTATGGCGTCATACCAAGGTCTTTATGCAAAATTCGTCTCAATGATGTCTCCGAAATGTTCTATTGTTGAGAACGACGGTGAATTGATGCTGATGGCGCTTCGCGCACACTTTCTTCCGCAGCAGCAATATTCTCGGGTGTACGCACTGTTTTTGGCTATTCACGCTTTGGTTTATCGATGAGGATGCCAGTTTCTTTCACTTTTTTCACAAGATAACGAACATACGTGGCTGACGGTGCTTCTCTTCTTCCAAAATCCGTACGCGATTTTCGCACACATTCTGCAACATTACCATGATTTTCAAAGTAATGTCGCAATATTTCCCAGCGTTGTTCAAGCGTATAAGTTAATAGAACGTCTTTTCAGTTCTAAATTCAGTCTATGACTCGTGTTCATTTATTTCTCGTACTTAAAATTACTATTACAAATTAAACATAGCTTATCTAGATGTAGGTGTCGGGTGAAGATTGTAAGATGAGTAAAAGAGTGGAAGTAAGGAACGTGGGAAATATGATGGATGCTGAATGAATATGAAAACCGAGAAATGGAATGAGTGGGAAATGCTTTGTAAGCTTGAAGTGAAGTGAGTTGATAGTATTGTTGGTGCGGGAGTCAGGTTCAACTTCCGCTGTTGGTCTGGATGGCGTGTGTTGTTAGCTTATACACAACCATATTCGTTCAGCGGAAGGATCAAACTAATTATCTGTCAAATCAGACATGAGCTAAGTGTTACCATTCACGAAATAAGCACTACTTGAAAAAAAAAACGTTATATGGCGGACCCTTTACAATTGGGTATCCAGACTTAAGATTGTTAATTCTGAAGACAATCTTCGGAAGGGGCCAACAGTTCGATCTAAATCTTTTCACACAATTCGCATTTTTTTTTTTTTTTAGAGACTCGCGCAGGTTCAAGAGTCATTTAAATTCCCTTATGATGTGATACAAACACAACCTGAACGGAGTACAGGGGTTTGGGTCGTTGATGTTCGTTCACTACTCTCAGGGGTGGTTGTCCTAGATAGGACGAGAGCCGGCCAATTCCGGGTTGGTAATAGTCCGTAGTAATTTGTTCGAGCACTTTAGTATTGCATACGCAGAGGATGAATTTTCAGTTGACCACATACTGTGAGTGTTATGCCTGCAGCAATACGTCTGGTCACTTTCCATTCACCTCTACGTTGCATACTTTTTGTCCGTATAGGAATTACTTTTTCTTGGCTATGATACGAATTTGAACTATAGACCTTCCGCTCGGCGGTCGATGTTGTTAACCACCGCACCACGGCCACCCCTACTTTTAAATTAATTATTTTTAGGTAAAACGTAGATAGGCAAAATGAATCCTTCGGTTAATACGACGTATTTACCTACTTTTGTGACACATTATTACACGTGCTTATAATAAATTGTTTTTTTTTTTTCTCGTTCTTTAAGTCATGTCATTGAAAAACACCTGCTACTATACAACTCCATTCAACGCATAATGCTCTCGATGATTAATTTGAAGTCGTGAAGCTATAAGTCAATGATAAGTTGCTTATCGAGACATGTGTCAAAGCCAATCAACTTACTTACTTAGCTGGTGATACAGTTCGGGGTGAACCTGGGCCCTAAGCAACAAGCATTTCCAGCTAGCACGATATTTTGCTAGCTGTTTCCAGTGTCTCACGCCCAGTTGGTTGAGGTCTCTTTCCACCTGTGGGCACCACCTTAGATGCGCTCGTCCGTCTGGGTTGGAGTCGGAGACTCTTCGGGCGGGGACTGTGCTCCGCACATGCTCTACATGAATTAGTCATCTTAGCCTTTGGATGCGAAGACGTCGTACTAGGCCGATGTCCAAATACAGCCCGCACAGCTCCTGGCTGAATCTTCTCCTCCACTCTCCGTAAACAAAAACGGGACCGAAGGTAGGTAGGTGGGATTGTAGTCTTCCCAGAATTGAGAAGAATGCACATAGGCCAGGGAGGCTCGTTGTGCAGCTACGAGGGGGTTTTACCCCCTATTCGTGGAACCATTTTGTGCTTCTTAAGAAGTTAAGAAGGTCAGGTATCCCTACTTTCTGAACATCTGTCAGACCGTTAAGGAAGTAAGAGCCTAGGTAACGTTTCCTGATGTTGCAAAAAGCTGGACTGGCACAGAGAAGGTGGTGAATGGATTCGACCTCCTCCTCGTCCTGACAGCTTCTGCAGAAATCATTCGGAACTATTCCTAGTTTTTGTGCATGACTGCCAAAGAGGCAGTGTCCTGTGATGACACCGATGACCTTGTAGATGTCAGCTCTTTTTAGGGAGATCATACTCCTTGTGTGTTGACTGTTAAACCGAGGCCAGATTTGCCTGGTGATGACGCAGGTATGTCCCTGGGTCCATCTTAGGTTCGTCTCGGCCCTGGTCAGATTGGTCAGATTATGTTTAATGGTTGTAAGGGGTACTCCCTCACAAGCCACGATTGATTGTAGCGTCGCTCCTTGTTTCGCAAGTGTGTCGGCTTTTTCATTACCTGTAATGTCGCTGTGTCCCGGTACCCAGATAAGCTGTATGTTGATCTGTTCTGCCATCTCGTTAAGGGATCGGCGACAGTCGAGACAAGATTTTGATGTGTACACATAGGACTCCAACGACTTTAAGGCTGCTTGAGCGTCTGTGAGAATGCGAATATCCGTGGTGGATATTACGTTCCAGTTCAGCCAAGACAAAGCCTCTTTTATTGCCAACAGTTCCGCCTGGAAAACGCTGCAGTGATCTAGTAATTTTAGAGCATTATATAGCTTAAGTTGTTTGCAGAATACTCCACTGCCCAACCCGTCTTGGGTTTTAGACCCGTCAGTGTAGAAATCCACGCATTTTCCGCGGGGTTGAGTTTGACGAGTCCAGTTCTGTCTGTCCGGATATATCGTTGTAAAGTTTTTGTCCAAGACTATGGTGGGTTCTGTGTGATCCAAGTTTTCTGCCATAGTTATCCTGTTTTGCAGGATGGAGGAGTGGCCAGTGACATAGCTCGCCCATTTCGAGTTGGCTTTTAGTCTTATGGCCGTGTGTGTGGCAATTTGCTTACCGAAAATATCGAGTGGTGTATGGTCCAGTATCATGTTAAGCGCAGCCGTTGGTGTGGACCTGAGGGCCCCGGTAATGCACATACATGCCATCCTTTGTACCTTCTCGAGTTGTTTGTGGTATGTTGTCTTGTCCAGTGCAGTCCACCAGACTATCACTCAATATGATATGGGTCTAACGACCGTGATGTAGAGCCATAGGGTGATCTTGGGGTTGAATCCCCATTTTTTTTCCTAGGGCTTTCTTACATGTGAAGAGAGCTATTGTTGCTTTTTTTGCTCTTTCAATTGTATTGCTCTTCCAAAACGGGACCGAAGATTGTACGTAGAATTTTTCGCGCTAAATGACCAAGAGCCCCTTCATCTATTCTTGATAAGGTCCAAACCTCTCCGCTGCAGAGAAGGAACGGGATGATTAAGGTTTTATAGATGGTAACCTTAGTTTTCCTGAGGGCGCCGTGGCGCAGTGGTTAGTGTGTTGGACTCTGGCGCACGATGTGCGAGTTCGGATCCCGGCGGGGTACTGGCAAAACCCCCCGTAGTAAACTTGCCATGAAAAAGCTTCTCGACTCACGCCGTTTGGAATCGGCATTAAACTGTAGGTCTCTTTCACCTGCACACTGTCATAGGCGGCTTTGAAATCGACGAAAGGATGATGGATGTCGATTTGGTATTCTTGGGCCTTCTTCAAGGTCTGGCGCAGTGTGAATATTTGGTCTATTGTGGAACTACCTCGCCTGAGACTACACTGGTAAAAACCCATTAGATTATCAACAAAGGGTTTCAGGAGTTCACACAGCATGACAGAGAGGATCTTATATGCGGTGTTAAGGAGATTTATTCCCCTATAGCTGCCCATAGTGGTCTCCTTTCTTGTGGACTGGGCTTTTCTCTGACTAAATTTTACAGATGAGCTGGTGCATGAACCCTACCAGCTCATCTCCAGTCGCTTAAATTGCTCTGCAGACAAGCGATCTGCGCCCGCGGCTTTATTAGCCTTAAGCTTCGAAACTATCAGCTTGATTCCATCTAGGTCGGGTGGTGCATCTTCTTCCATTGTGAATGGATCGTTCCGCCTGACAGCGGTATTAGATCTTTCATCGCCGTTAAACAGTCTACAGAAGTCCTCCTTCCATATTCTCAGCATCGACTGTGACTCAACAACCAGTTACCCTTCCTCAGCCCTACAGGCTTCCGCTCTGGCTTTTTAGCACTGGCATGTTCGTTTTACTTTTTCGTAAAACCTGCGAGCGGTATTACTGTGGCAGCATCTCTCCATCTCGTCCGTCTATATAGCATGGCTTTGTATACGGTTTGCTTTGCTACATTGGCTTGCCCACATTGCTCATCAAACCAGCGGTTTTAAATTGGCATTCGTTTGAAAACCAACACATCAGAGGCAGCGTCTCTGAAGGCGCGTTGGCATTTCCCCCACTGTTGTTCTGCGGATCGTGCCGATGTTATCGGAATTTGCGGGAGGTTAACGGAAGCTTTATCGGCAAAGATCCCAAAGTCAAACTTTCGTTATCCAGGTCGACTCCGTGTCTTGATGTCTTCATTCGTACCTTGCCTACAACAATGTAGTGATTCGAGTCGATGTTGGCTCTTCGGAAGGCTCGTACATTTAGGATGCTGGAGAAGTGTCGATCGAAACGTGATCAATCTGATTGATGATCGACTGATCAGGTGATCGCCAGGTTTCTTTGTGGATGTTGAGATGAAGGAATCATGTGCTAGCTAGAAAGAGATTACGCCCTGCCACGAGGGCAAGTAGCCGATGTCCGTTTTCGAGCGTGGTGTCGTGTAGGCTATATTTTCCCGTCATCGATTCAAATAAGTACTCTTTCCTCAGTTTCGCATTCAAATCTCCTAGTACTATTTTTACATCGTAGCTGGGACATTGGGCATAAGTTCTGTCTAGGAGATCGTAGAAGTCGTCTTTGAGTCGATCGTCCTTTCCTTTGGTTGGGGCGTGAGCGCATATTAAGAAGATTGTTCCCGAAATTAGCTTTGATGCGGATTGTTACGAGGCGTTCGCTTACATCCCGAAAGTCTGTGCAATTATGGTGACCGTAAAATGGGCGAAACGCCCGAACAGAAAATCTACTTTCATAAAACGTTTTTATCATTTGCACGTGTTGTTCAGCGCTATGTTTTTTGATGGTGATTTGGCCAAAAGGACTGAATAAACGACAGCCAATTTAACAGATTCAATACTATGGCCGCCATCAACTGTTAAAGCTCGAAAGTCCCTATTGGGAGACCCTATGCAAACAACCTCTTCATTTGTTTTATTTCTTTATATTAGATACAAGCAACTGTTAAAACCAATCCTCTTTCTCACTTTTATAATAAGGTGCTCCAGAATTCATGACTCATTCCTTCCAAGTTCTTTTACACTTCTGCCACTGTCTCCTGTATTTTTTTCAGACTATCTTAAGAAAAATTTAGCACAACGTGCATCCCCAGGATGTAAAAAGTAAAAACGTGCAACTTACATATGCACATAAACAGAGCATAGAAGTTGATCGCGTTTAACATGGCAAACGCCAGCTTCGATCTCTGTCCCTGCTCAATCCAAGTTGACACACAGCCCCCGCGTGGCCCCCCCTGGATAGCTACCCTGGCACCCGCCAGGTAGTGAACCAATGTGTGCAGCGACCCAACTCCTTGTTCCTGGGGAAAGAGGAACCTGGCCCTCCAGGTTGGGGGTTGTGCTTAGGGGTAACATCCCTATCACGTAAAAACCTACTTGTTCCGAAACAACAACAAGCCTCGGATACGGACGGATACAATGCTGACGACCCCTGCAAACGACTAACGGACTTGAGAGTCTGCACCTGGAATGTTAGGTCCCTTAACAGACCGGGTGCAGGCGATCAATTGGAGCAAACCCCCAACTGCTACAAAGCAGATATAACCGCACTCCAAGAAGTGCGATGGGATGGACCAGGCAAAAAACGGACGAAAAACTGCGACATCTACTACGGAAACTGCTACAAGGAGAACAAACAGCGCCTATTCGGGAGCGGATTCGTTATTCGAGGAAGACTCCGACAAAAAGTCTTAGGCTTCCGAGACATAAGCGAACGCCTCATAACAATCCGCATCAAAGCTAAATTTGGAAATATTTGCTTAATATGCGCTCACGCCCCAACGGAAGAAAAGGACGATCGACTCAAAGAAGAAATCTACGATATCCTAGACAGAACATATGCCCAATGCCCCAGCTACGACACAAAAATAGTCCTAGGAGATTTTAATGCAAAACTGGGCAAAAATGACATATTTGAGTCGATCATAGGAAAGCATAGCCTCCATAACACCACATCCGACAACGGACTAAGGCTAATTGATTTCCTAGCGGGGTGCAACCTCCTTGTAGCAAGCACGCGATTCCCCCATCTCAACATCCACAAGGGTACTTGGCGGTTTTTTGATTAATCGACCACCAACCAGATTGATCACATTGCGATCGACGCCAGACACTCCTCCTGTATTCTCGACGTACGAACCTTCCGAGGGGCCAACATCGACTCGGACCACTACCTTGTTGTAGCCAAGGTACGAATGAGGATATCAAGAATGCTTAGGAGTCGAGTAGCATAACGTAAGTTTGACGTCGGAAAGCTACAATCGCAAGAGACTGCCAGAATCATTGCCAATCGTGTCTCCTCCAAGCTCTCTCAAAATCTGCCCACAGCAGCACAAACAATAGAGCAGGAATGGGCGCATTGGCAGAGCGCCGTCGGAGACGCTGCCTCAGAGGTGCTGGGTTTCAAACCGCCACCACCTAGAAACCCCTGGTTCGATGACCAATGCGAACAAAGCCATGCAGCAAAACAAGAGGCATATAAAGCCATGCTGTAACGACGGACGAGAGCTGCACGCGAAATCTATATGCAGAAGAGAAGAGAGGAACACACGCATTTCAGAAGAAAGAAGGGAGAGCACGGAAAGCGTGAGATCGAGGAGATGGAGAGATGCTTCCGCAGGAATGACGCCCGTAAGTTTTACAATGAGGTAAAACGAACATGCCATGGCTACAAAGCCAGAGCGGCGACCTGCAGCGATGAAAATGGAGAACTGGTAGTAGAGTCGCAGTCGATGCTGAGGATTTGGAAAGACCACTTCTGCAGACTGTATAACGGCGGTGATAGACAAGATACCGCTGTCAGGCAGAACGAGCCATTCGTAATGGACGACAATGAAACAGAATTCAGTCCACCCGACCTAGACGAAGTCAAAATAGCAATATCAAGACTTAAGTCTAATAAAGCCGCGGGCGCAGACGGCCTGCCTGCTGAGCATCTTAAGGCGGCTGGAGATGAGCTGGTAAGGTGCATGCACCAGCTCATTTGCAAGGTATGGTCGGAGGAAAACATGCCCGACGAATCGACCGGGCAAACGGGTCCATAAGAAAGGAGACCCCTATAACTGCGCCAACTATAGGGGAATAAGTTTCCTTAACATCGCATATAAGATCTTCTCTGCCGTATTGTGTGAACGCCTGAAACCGTTTATGGATAACCTGATCGGCTCTTATCAGAGTGGTTTCAGGCCAGGTAAATCCACAATAGACCAAATATTTACGCTACGGCAGATCCTGGAGAAGTCTCAGGAATACCAAATCGACACTCACCCCCTTTTCGTCGATTTCAAGGCTGCATATGACAGCGTGTATAGAGATGAGCTATACAAAGCCATGACTAGTTTTAACATCCCTGCCAAACTCGTCCGACTGTGCAGGATGACTATGGAGAATTCTCGCTGCTCCATTAAGATCGGTAATGAGCAAACCGAGTCCTTTGATGTTAAAAAAGGATTTGGGCAAGGTGACGCGCTGTCATGCAACTTTTTCAACATCGTGCTTGAAAAGACCGTTCAAGAGTCACTGGCCAACATAAGAGGCACGATTTATTTCAAGCCTACGCAATTGATTGCGTACGCCGACGACATTGACACGATTGGACGGACACAGCGATCAATGAGGCCTTTGTAAGCAGTCGTGTTAAAGCGGCTAAGATGGGTCTCAAGGTAAATGAGGGTAAAACCAAATATCTGTTTTCATCTAAAAGAAACGGACAACACCGACGTATTGGCCAGAACGTCACCATGGGGGGATATAACTTTAAAGTGGTCAAGGAATTCGTCTACCTTGGCTCACTGATGACCAGCGACAGCAACACTAGCGTTGAGATAAAACGCAGAATCACTCTTGCTACGGTCCTGTTTGTTCAAACGGTGTATGGAGGAGAAGATATAACGAAGAACTGTACGGGTTGTACAGCGACATCGGCCTGGTACGACGTCTACGGATACAGCGTCTAAGGTGGCTAGGTCATGTTGAGCGCATGGAAAATACAGCTCCGATCCGAAGAGTCTTCGAATCCACTCATCGGTGGATGAGTCTTCGCATCATCGGTGGCGCACGCAGGTGGAAGGGGACCTTAACCAACTGGGCGTGCGGCGCTGGAAACAGCTGGCCAAAGACCGTGCCAGCTGGAGGCGCTTGTTGGTTGAGGCCCAGGTTCACCACGGACCGTAGCGCCACCTAAGTAGTAAGTAGTATCTCTACCTTGGTAACCAGTTTGTATAATGACAGACAGTCGCTTTTACATACCTATAAGTGAAACCAACCCCTTTACAGATCGAATTAGGTAGGTAAACGGTGTGAGTTGAGGCAAAGGTCCATTTAAGCCTCTGAGTCTTTGTGGGAAATAACAAAGTGAACTCATCCGTAAACCTGTCCTCTAATGCAAATATTCAGAGGGCTACACAGAACGACTGCTGCCCACAAGATCGTGAGTAAATTGGTTGCCCGTACCTTGCATTCAATTCCACCCTTTGATACATAATATCATGCAAAGCTTTCTAGTAGGCCCCGGGATATCCAAACAATGTTCGTACCGTTGACGTAACGACAATCTTATTTGCATATTGCTCACATCTTTCCATGCAACGTACCCACATAGTTTCCTTAACGAGCCCCTTAAAGACGACAAAAAGGCACTCACTCGCTCGATTAAATTGTTTCGTTCTCCCACGACAGAAACTTTCAACACTTCTGACCATGCGATTATCTGGCTGTAAGAACTAGATATTTTTCAATTTTTATCCAAACACTCCACTCGTCACAAACAATGCCGAAAAATCGGGATTTGCTTTTTACTTGCATCCGTGGCCAACTCACAGAATATGAGGAAAATAAAAGATACAACCGAATACAGCGGTCTCACCACAGGTGAAGAGCAAACAGCTTTGCCCATTAACTTTCACAATTTCGTGAAATGAAAGTGAAAAAAATAATAAATAAACCCCGGAAGTGCTGTAGTTAATTAATGAATGAGTTTAATAATCGTATTCGCTAGAACGCACGTACCCATACGGACGAGTGTGTACCCGTGGTAATAGATACCTACTCAAGTGAATTCCATTGGCTTTCTGTGTATTAATTTAAATTAATGAATAAGAACATAAGCTGCGGCTGACATGCGGCCTGCTGGTACTTATATGTAGGTGGCATGAAAGGAGCGGTTGTACCACGTCCATGTGAGTGTTTGGATTACAGAATCGTTTGGACAAAGCCTGGCTAGTGCGATAAGAATATTTTGTGGTATTGAACTCAGCTGAGTGTTGTTCTGGCTGTGGATTTGGTTTGAATAGCATAGCGAGTGAGTGAAGTAGCAACACTGATAAGGTGACGATTAGTATCTGGTGATTGCTTGTCTGTTTCATGCAGAGCTGCAAGCTAGCCGCATGCCATGGCAGATATCACGGGGAGATTAAGCAATAAATGATGGATCATTTGAGAAGCGGGCGACGAATATAGAACGATGAGTGGATACAGTGAATGGAGAATGTTGGTGTCATTTTGAAAGTGAATCATACACTGATTTTGGTATGCGGTATAAATGGTGAGGTTTGTTAGTGTTTTATTGCGTAAGAAATGGTGTGGGAATAGAATAATCAGTTTTTCTCGATCGCTCTATATGCCCTGATATACCGCCACGCTGAAATGATTGCGATTGTAGGAGGAGAAGTTGCCTCCAGAACCGCCTAAAGAATCTGGAGCAATGTTGCCCAGCTAGAGAAGACCAAACGTTACCTAAAAGCAGATGTGTATAGGCACCAAGATGGCCGTTCTAGCCAGAGATTACCCTAACACCATCCTCACAATGGCACAGTTGACGTCACTATAAGAAGCCATACCTGAAAATGTGTTGGGACAAAAGGACAGTAGCATTAAGCCTCATTTCCTCAGCTGTACGTTTAAAGCAGGATTTATAACCCTGAATTAGGGGACAGAAAATACGGTGGAGTAGCTGAAAATCACCACAATCAAAAAGGACAATCATCTTCGGCTCTGTACGTGGGATGTTAGGTCCCTAAACAGGCCACGTGCAGCCGAACAACTCGCGGACGCCCTAGACCGCTATAAAGCGGTCATAACCGCTTTTCAGGAAATGCGATGGAATGGACCGGGTATAAAGCGGATGAAAAACTACCATATTTACTACGGCGACTGCTATAGGGAGAGAGGACAACGATTGTTCGGTTGCGGATTTGTTGTTCGAGGTGGACTAAGGCAAAAAGTCCTAAGCTTGAGTTCGACGATCTGCTAGTCAGAACATATGCCCAATGTCCCAGCTATGACATCAAAATTGTACTAGGAGACCTCAATGCTAAGCTGGGTACGGAAAGCATCTTTGAAAGAGTTATCGGCAAACATAGCCTACACCGCACCACATCCGATTACGGACACAGGCTGATTGATCTTGCTACGGGGCGAAATCTCCTTTTAGCCAGTACGCGCTTCCCGCACTTCGATATACACAAAGGCACCTGACGGTCTTTGATCAATCGACTACCAACCAGATTGATCAAATCGCGGTCGACGTCAGACACTCCTTCACTATTCTTGATGTCCAAACTTTCCGAGGGGCTAACATCGACTCTGACCACTATCTTGTAGAAGCCAAGATGCGCCTACGGATATCACGAACGCAGCGGAGTAGAATTAGAATACAAAGTCATGAAGTCGGAAAGCTACTAAAGCCAGAAACTCCCTTAAGCTCTCCAATAAACCTCAGCCCTTCACGCTATCAATAGAAGAGCAGCGGAGTCTTTGCAAACAAGCCCTTGAAAAGCTCCGAAGTTTTGGGTTTCAAGGCCCCACCACGAAGAAACACCTGGTTCGATGACGAGTGCAGGAGGATTCACACAGCGAAGCAGGATGCATGTAAGGCCTCGCTGCATAACAGAACAAGACCAGCTCGCGAGCTCTACGAGTTAAAGAGAAGGGAGGAGCATACGCTTCTCAGAAGAAAGAAGAAAGAACACGAGAAGCGCGCGATTGAGGATTTGAAGAGGTGTTACTGGAGGCGTGACGTTCGAAAGTTTTATCAAGAGATAAAGCCAACATGCCAAGGTTATAAAGCCAGAACGGAAGCCTTCAGGGATGAGAACGGACACCTAGTAGTAGAATCACAGTCGATGCAAAGAATATGGGAAAACCACTTCTGCAGACTGTATAACGGCGATGTTAGTCAATATACCGCTGTCAGGCAGAATAATCCATTTCTAACCGACGAAGACCGCAGAGAATCCTGTACCCCCAACCTCGACGAAGTTAAGATTGCCATATCGAAGCTCAAGTCGAATAAAGCTGCTGGCGCAGACGGACTGTCTGCTGAGCTCTTCAAGGCAGCTGGGGATGACCTGGTTGGGAGCACGCACCAGCTCATCTGTAAGATATCGTCAGAGGAAAGCATGCCCGAGGAATGGAGTCTCAGCATTGTTTGCCCGATCCACAAAAAAGGAGACCCCTTTGACTGCACCAACTACAGAGGAATAAGTCTCCTTAACATCGCCTATCAGTGCGGATTCAGGCCAGGGAAGTCCACCATCGACCAAATCTTCACACTACGGCAGATCATGGAAAAAACCAATGAATTTCAAGTCGACACTCACCACCTATTTGTCGACTTCAAAGCCGCATACGACAGCGCTATTAGAGACGAGCTATACAACGCTATGTCTACCTTTGACATACCTGCTAAACTCATCAGACTATGCAGGATGACTTTGGAGAATATTCGCTGCTCCATCCGAATCGGTGAACACCTTACCGATAGTTTTGATGTTTTGATGAGATGGGGACGGCGAAAATTGGTCTGGCGGTAAACGGGGGCAAAACTAAATATATGCTGTCATCAAAAACGGACGCTCACCACCGACGTCTTGGCCAGAACGTTTGTGTTGGCAGATTCAAGTTCGAGGTGGTTAAGGACTTCGTCTACCTTGGCTCCGCAGTGACCTGAAACAACGACATCAGTTCCGAAATCAAACGCAGATCACTCTTGCCAATCGCTGTTTCTTTGGGCTCAGGAAGCAACTGAGTAATAGAGCCTTCTCCCGAACGACAAAGTTGACTCTATATAAGACCCTTATCATCCCGGTCCTGTTGTATGGCGCAGAAGCATGGACACTATCAAACGCGGACGAGGAGGCCCTTGGTCGGTTCGAGAGAAAGATTTTGCGCGTGATTTTTGGGCCTATAAACGCAGACGGGGGATGGAGGAAAGGATTCAACCACGAACTTTACGGGCTGTACAGCGACATGAGTCTAGTCAGGCGTCTACGGATTCAACGCCTAAGATTGCTGGGCCATGTAAAGCGAATGACACCACAGCTCCAGCCCCGTGATTCTTTGAATCCAACCCCGGGGGACGAAGAAGCAGAGGACGGCCGCACTAAGGATGGCGCACACAGGTGGACGGTCCATTTTATACTCAGGCATGTCCCACATTGGTGGTTCCATTAGTAGAAAAGCATTATATACCTGTGTACCACCAATTTCATTTGTTTCAACATTATGGCAGCTATGCCACCACACATTCGATTGTCTATCTCATTTGATTCATTCGCTTCATAAAGGACGAGTATTGAATCTCCTGAAATCGAATGTCGTCTGTCAAACCCGTGTTCATGCCAACTTTAAGACATTTTTACCCTATCCATAGTATCCGAGACACTGCCGGTGACATGATGTGTGTATGCGCCGACAAACTTATTATTTCTGACGCCTAAACTATATACATATGTATCAGCGGCGTTATTGACAGATTCATTTTCTATATATTGTACCTAGATACAAACTGCTGCTGACAAGTATAATGATTTGATATTTCTTAAGGTTTCCATATACATAGTACTAAGGCAAAAAGTCCTAAGCTTGAGTTCGACGATCTGCTAGTCAGAACATATGCCCAATGTCCCAGCTATGACATCAAAATTGTACTAGGAGACCTCAATGCTAAGCTGGGTACGGAAAGCATCTTTGAAAGAGTTATCGGCAAACATAGCCTACACCGCACCACATCCGATTACGGACACAGGCTGATTGATCTTGCTACGGGGCGAAATCTCCTTTTAGCCAGTACGCGCTTCCCGCACTTCGATATACACAAAGGCACCTGACGGTCTTTGATCAATCGACTACCAACCAGATTGATCAAATCGCGGTCGACGTCAGACACTCCTTCACTATTCTTGATGTCCAAACTTTCCGAGGGGCTAACATCGACTCTGACCACTATCTTGTAGAAGCCAAGATGCGCCTACGGATATCACGAACGCAGCGGAGTAGAATTAGAATACAAAGTCATGAAGTCGGAAAGCTACTAAAGCCAGAAACTCCCTTAAGCTCTCCAATAAACCTCAGCCCTTCACGCTATCAATAGAAGAGCAGCGGAGTCTTTGCAAACAAGCCCTTGAAAAGCTCCGAAGTTTTGGGTTTCAAGGCCCCACCACGAAGAAACACCTGGTTCGATGACGAGTGCAGGAGGATTCACACAGCGAAGCAGGATGCATGTAAGGCCTCGCTGCATAACAGAACAAGACCAGCTCGCGAGCTCTACGAGTTAAAGAGAAGGGAGGAGCATACGCTTCTCAGAAGAAAGAAGAAAGAACACGAGAAGCGCGCGATTGAGGATTTGAAGAGGTGTTACTGGAGGCGTGACGTTCGAAAGTTTTATCAAGAGATAAAGCCAACATGCCAAGGTTATAAAGCCAGAACGGAAGCCTTCAGGGATGAGAACGGACACCTAGTAGTAGAATCACAGTCGATGCAAAGAATATGGGAAAACCACTTCTGCAGACTGTATAACGGCGATGTTAGTCAATATACCGCTGTCAGGCAGAATAATCCATTTCTAACCGACGAAGACCGCAGAGAATCCTGTACCCCCAACCTCGACGAAGTTAAGATTGCCATATCGAAGCTCAAGTCGAATAAAGCTGCTGGCGCAGACGGACTGTCTGCTGAGCTCTTCAAGGCAGCTGGGGATGACCTGGTTGGGAGCACGCACCAGCTCATCTGTAAGATATCGTCAGAGGAAAGCATGCCCGAGGAATGGAGTCTCAGCATTGTTTGCCCGATCCACAAAAAAGGAGACCCCTTTGACTGCACCAACTACAGAGGAATAAGTCTCCTTAACATCGCCTATCAGTGCGGATTCAGGCCAGGGAAGTCCACCATCGACCAAATCTTCACACTACGGCAGATCATGGAAAAAACCAATGAATTTCAAGTCGACACTCACCACCTATTTGTCGACTTCAAAGCCGCATACGACAGCGCTATTAGAGACGAGCTATACAACGCTATGTCTACCTTTGACATACCTGCTAAACTCATCAGACTATGCAGGATGACTTTGGAGAATATTCGCTGCTCCATCCGAATCGGTGAACACCTTACCGATAGTTTTGATGTTTTGATGAGATGGGGACGGCGAAAATTGGTCTGGCGGTAAACGGGGGCAAAACTAAATATATGCTGTCATCAAAAACGGACGCTCACCACCGACGTCTTGGCCAGAACGTTTGTGTTGGCAGATTCAAGTTCGAGGTGGTTAAGGACTTCGTCTACCTTGGCTCCGCAGTGACCTGAAACAACGACATCAGTTCCGAAATCAAACGCAGATCACTCTTGCCAATCGCTGTTTCTTTGGGCTCAGGAAGCAACTGAGTAATAGAGCCTTCTCCCGAACGACAAAGTTGACTCTATATAAGACCCTTATCATCCCGGTCCTGTTGTATGGCGCAGAAGCATGGACACTATCAAACGCGGACGAGGAGGCCCTTGGTCGGTTCGAGAGAAAGATTTTGCGCGTGATTTTTGGGCCTATAAACGCAGACGGGGGATGGAGGAAAGGATTCAACCACGAACTTTACGGGCTGTACAGCGACATGAGTCTAGTCAGGCGTCTACGGATTCAACGCCTAAGATTGCTGGGCCATGTAAAGCGAATGACACCACAGCTCCAGCCCCGTGATTCTTTGAATCCAACCCCGGGGGACGAAGAAGCAGAGGACGGCCGCACTAAGGATGGCGCACACAGGTGGACGGTCCATTTTATACTCAGGCATGTCCCACATTGGTGGTTCCATTAGTAGAAAAGCATTATATACCTGTGTACCACCAATTTCATTTGTTTCAACATTATGGCAGCTATGCCACCACACATTCGATTGTCTATCTCATTTGATTCATTCGCTTCATAAAGGACGAGTATTGAATCTCCTGAAATCGAATGTCGTCTGTCAAACCCGTGTTCATGCCAACTTTAAGACATTTTTACCCTATCCATAGTATCCGAGACACTGCCGGTGACATGATGTGTGTATGCGCCGACAAACTTATTATTTCTGACGCCTAAACTATATACATATGTATCAGCGGCGTTATTGACAGATTCATTTTCTATATATTGTACCTAGATACAAACTGCTGCTGACAAGTATAATGATTTGATATTTCTTAAGGTTTCCATATACATAGTACAGAAAGAACTATTCGGATCTGTGGTAATATGTATGAGGCAAAATGCCAAGAACAAAGAGCTCAACCTTGACCCACACGCTTCCGTGTGTCGGGAGCGAAGTAGTAGCTATTGCGTTTGGTTTTGCCTTTGTTGCAATGGTAGTCTTCATTTGCATAATCAGCTTGATAGTCCCGGATGTGTTGCATAATAAACTTGCAAGAGGAAGGATGTAAGTGCTTTGCTGGTGAATGAATTTTCCCAGATTTGATTGCAACTTGAGAAGAGGAGACGAGAAGTAATCTCTTTAGTTTAATAGCTCTTTAATTGCCTATCCGTAACAGGCTGTTTACTTAATTGCCTACGGTATTTTCCTTCCAGTACTGTCTGTCACCTGCACCCCGAGGTAGTAGTAATTATCTTCGGGCGCTTGAAATACGCATCACTTCTTTATGAAACTTTTCTCTTTTAATTTTTTAATTTTCTCAATGTACATACAGTGTTGTGCAAAATAATAAGAACACACGTGGCTTTCCAAGTCACCGTTCATTTTACAGTTGTTGAGATGCAAAAACAAAACAATTTCTTATGCTCTGATTTCGTTTTTAAGTTAACGGTAAATTATCAGCGTGACAGCTGCTTCAACAGTATTCTTTTCAGTAATCTGGAGACTTCTGTAGCAGACGGTCGTTTTTGTATTGTGCAAAATAATAAGAACAGAAGCAATCTCGGTTTTAGAAAGGATGGGACATCCTTGAGACAAATTGCCAGAACTGTTTCTTGCTCCTTAGGAATGGTGGTAATTGCCTTAAAGGAACAGAAGACGAAAGAAACACGTGGTCGAAAACGTAAAACAAGCTCAAAAATGGATGGGAGAATTCTTCGGTGCGTTAAAAAGTATCCGTTCATGACTTCAGCGAAAAGCAAATCTGAGCTAAGTCTTCAGGTAGACACTTCCTTGATCAGACGAAGACTTATAGAATATAACTTAAAAGCTTACATTCCAAAAAAATGTCCTCTCTTATCGAAAAAGAACATCAAGGATCGAATCAATTTCGCCAAAAGCCATCAACATAAAACAGTTGAGAAGTGGCGCAACATACTCTGGTCAGACGAGTCCAAAAATCAACTTGTTTGGGCCAGATACTAAATAACAGTATGTTAGAAGGCCGGCTAAAAAAGAATTTGATCCAAAATATTCGGAGAAAACCGTTAAGCACGGCGGGGGGAATATTATGGTCTGGGGATGCTTTCACTATCATGGTGTTGGACCTATTCACTGGATACAAGGGACTCTAACCAAGGAAAAATACATTGAGATCTTAAAAATAGTTATATATCCCTTCGCTGAAGACAATTTACCGTTGCTTTGGTTGTTTCAGCAGGATAATGATCCCAAACATACGGCCAAAGTAACGAAAAAGTAGTTCGCAGACATGAAGATCCAAGTTCTTGAATGGCCAGCACAGTCCCCAGACCTTAATCCCATAGAAAATGTATGGGGATTTGTTAAGAGAGAACTGAGTAAGACCACAAAACCAAGAAACAGGCTCGAGCTGTGGCAAAATATACAAGGAATTTGGTATAATATCCCAAGCACACTTTGCCAAAAGCTCGTTGACTCTATAGCGCCGTTCACACCATACGATTTGTCTATACGATTTGCTTGATGACTCGTATCTGTACTGCCAATCGTCAATGTGAACGCTCCATACTGCAAGTCGATACGATTTGTAGTATGAAGTTCAGAATTTTCGACTTTTTCCCTTGCTTGTGTGGGTCAGAAATGATACTTCCATACGTTTTTCACTTTTTTTGTGATTTCGAAGGGTGAACATCAGCGGACAAAGGCGATATGACGACGAATTTAGTGACAAGTTATGGCATTTCCAAGCTTGTAGATGTAATAATAGACTATTGTTGGCGGGATTGGTGTCTCCTTCCGAGCTTCGGACAATTGTATGTAGCTGGCTTAAATTGGTAGTGGTCAGCAAAACTCTAAATCTTGTGGTTATAATTCCAAAAATATTTTCTACTACACGCCAACACGATACTTCTACTTGGGAGCCGCCGGGACCGACGCCAGGCACCGAGATACCGACCGCAATCGCAAGGTCACTTCCAGATGAGTCCGCAAAGCTCGAGGTCTAGCACCTCACCCTAGAAAAACTCCCAGCTTTGGAGCAAGGCAGTACTCAAGCGCCTCGCCTCTTACGACAGGCATGCCTTTCTATTGCCCATTTTGTAACAGCTCGGATGTATATTTAAAAAAAAACAGGGGTAACGATACTCACGACACAAATTCTCTCTCACAAATGAAATCTATCAAACTTGCAGTATAGTGTAAACGCTACGTACTTTTGATTGTCAAAAAAATCGTATAGACAAATCGTATGGTGTGAACGCCGCTTATGCCGCGTAGATGTGACGCTGTATTAAAAAAACGAAGGAAATACAATCAAATATTGACATCCTTATTTTCCTTCGTTAATATTTTGTCCAATTATTTTAACATTTTTATGTTTTTTAAAAGAATATTTTCATTTCTTGTATAGTGTACTAATTATTTTGCACAACCAAAATCAGTGAATGAGTGTTAAGTTTTTGTTTTCTTTTATTTTTGTTGAATGCAATTCATGCTTATTTATCTAATTGTTTAGAAAAGTATTCAAAAAAATATATAATTTAATAACTACAACAATTTTACTCAAGTTTATTTTTCAAATTCAAAAGCAAGGTCTCCCACTCGACTGTTCTTATTTTTTTGCACAACACTGTATAGTATGTATGTCTTTCAGGCAGTTGATAGTATGACTTTATAATTCCTTTTTACGATCGCACATAAAACTTAAAAGTGTACGTATGTATTTACCAGCAGCTAATGGTTTGTTTGGTTGCCTAAAACCCATCAACCGATAATGCAACCGACCTTCAGTTCTTTTCGTCACTATTAACATCAACATGTGTTTGCCAGCATCCAGACACCACAAAATCAATATAATCCCTTTCGGCCACAGAATTGGAATATTGGAAAAACAAAAACACAAATTGTATCTAAAAATAGTTTTTTTTTTCAGAAAGAAGATGAACTTACAAACAACTTCTGTACATTAAAAAAATAATTTACTTTTTCAGCGCAACACTAAAAATATCGCTTAACTTAACAATTTTTGGTTTTTGAATTCGCATTGAAATTGAGTACAACCACACGGCGGGCGAAGTGCTTTGCTTCCATCTTCGACCGCCTACAGAGTTATGTAAGGATGTGGATTTTATAAGGGCCTTTTTGAAAATTTTAATATTTTTTTATATTCAAAGTTCAGCCAGTTAAACTGTGGCCTTTTTGTTCAATTAATAACATTTTATTTCAATAAAGGGAGGGAGCGAGCAAACAGAGCAAAGAAGTTGATCGCGTTTAACATGGCAAACGCCAGGTTCGATCGCTGTCCTTGCTCAATCCAAGTTGACATATAGCCTCCGCGTGGCCCCCTCTGGATAGCTACCCTGGCACCCGGCAGGTAGTGAACCAATGTGCGCAGCGACCCGACTCCTTGTTCCTGGGGAAAGAGGAACCTGGCCCTCCAGGTTGGGGGTTGTGCTTAGAGGTAACATCCGTATCACGT
Organism: Eumerus sabulonum; assembly: GCA_951905685.1. Taxonomy (NCBI): domain Eukaryota; kingdom Metazoa; phylum Arthropoda; class Insecta; order Diptera; family Syrphidae; genus Eumerus; species Eumerus sabulonum. The sequence continues at coordinate 196,580,594 of OX645060.1, forward strand.
AAAAACCTACTTGTTCTGAAACAACAACAAGCCGCGGATACGGACGGACACAATGCTGTCGACCCCTGCAAACGACTAACGGACTTGAGAGTCTGCACCTGGAATGTTAGGTCCCTTAATAGACCGGGTGCAGGCGATCAATTGGAGCAAACGCTCAACTGCTATAAAGCAGATATAACCGCACTCCAAGAAGTGCGATGGGATGGACCAGGCAAAAAACGGATGAAAAACTGCGACATCTACTATGGGAACTGCTACAAAGAGAACAAACAGCGCCTATTTGGTTGCGGATTCGTTATTCGAGGAAGACTCCGACAAAAAGTCTTGAGCTTCCGAGACATAAGCGAACGCCTCATAACAATCCGCATCAAAGCTAAATTTGGAACCATTAGCTTAATATGCGCTCACGCCCCAACGGAAGAAAAGGACGATCGACTCAAAGAAAAAATCTACGATCTGCTAGACAGAACATATGCCCAATGCCCCAGCTACGACACAAAAATAGTCCTAGGAGATTTTAATGCAAAACTGCGAAAGAGGACATATTTGAGTCGATCATAGGAAAGCAAAGCCTCCATAACAACACATTCGACAGCGGACTTAGGCTAATCGATTTCCTAGCAGTGCGTAACCTCCTTGTAGCAAGCACGCGATTCCCCCATCTCAACATCCACAAGGGTACCTGGCGGTAATTTGATCAATCGACCACCAACCAGATTGATCACATTGCGATCGACGCCAGACACTCCTCCTGTATATGTATTCTCGACGTACGAACCTTCCGAGGGGCCAACATCGACTCAGACCACTACCTTGTTGTAGCGAAGGTACGAATGAGGATATCAAGAATGCTTAGGAGTCAAGTAGGACTACGTAGGTTTGACGTCGGAAAGCTAGAATCCCAAGAGACTGCCAGAATCTTTGCCGATCGTGTCTCCTGCAAGTTCTCTCAAAATCCGCAAACAGCAGCACAAACAATAGAGCAGGAATGGGCGCATTGCCAGAGCGCCGTCAGAGACGCTGCCTCAGAGGTGCTGGGTTTCCAACCGCCACCACTTAGAAACCCCTGGTTCGATGAACAATGCGAACAAGTCCATGCAGCAAAACAAGAGGCATATAAAGCCATGCTGAAACGACGGACGAGAGCTGCTCGCGATATCTATGAGCAGAAGAGAAGAGAGGAACACACGCTGGTAAGGTGCATGCACTATTCTGCGCACTATCTATGGTCCTGTTTGTTCTAACGGTGTATTGGGGACAAGATATAACGAAGAGCTGTACGGGTTGTACAGCGACATCGGCCTGGTACGACGTCTACGGATACAGCGTGTAAGGTGGCCAGGCCATGTAGAGCGTATGGAAAATACAGCTCCGACCCGAAGAGTCTTCGAATCCACCCCGGAAGGAAGGCGTGGCAGAGGACGGCCGCATCAACGATGGCGCACGCAGGTGGAAGGGGACCTTAACCAACTAGGCGGGAATAAATTCCCCAAAACAAAGCGAACTTCTAACTACACGAACTGAAATGGTGTGACAACTTTTGGCACTAAAGTATGAAAATTGTGCAATTGTTTTTCAAAGATTATTGCTGCGATTTTGATGAAATAAAATGTATATTTGTAGAGAGCACCGTGGCGCAGTGGGTAGTGTGTTGGCCTCTGACGCCGATGACACGGGATCGAATCCCGACACAGCCATGTCATCGAACGTGTTTTTCACGGTGTTTCTCCTCAGCGGGGTTCTGACAAAAAACCCCCTGTAGTAAAATTGTCATGAAAAGCTTCTCGAATTTCGCCGTTCGGAACCAGCAATAAACTGTAGGTCCCTTTCACTTATGGGAAAATGAAATCACACACAACATGGGTGATTGTGAGAAGCTCGGCTCAGGTTCTTCATGGACTGTAACGCCAACATACATACATACATTTGTAGAAAATCGTTTTATTTGATTTTTTTTTTTTTTTTTCACACACATCTATTGCATACTATTCAGTCTTTCGAGTTCAGCCCACTTTAGTAAGAACGCTGATTTGGAGTTGATTCCCAACAACCTTTCGGATGGAAAACTTGGATCGAAGAGGATTCCATCAATGTTCTTCACCCTCGAACACGCAACGTAGGCCAACTATGCCTAAGTCCACAACTGCTTTGTCCAATGTAATTCCTTGCGACCTGTGAATACTAATGCCGTAAGACAGCGATAACGGAAAGTGCTTCCTCGTGCCATTGACTGCTCCTTTTTTGAATGACTTTACGGCCTGCATTATACGAATAGCGCCTGAAGCAAAAGTCGGTCCCGTGCAAATTTCAAACTTGACCATGATGCAGATAGGAGCTTCGCTTGGTATGAAGTTCTCGACTCTGTTTTCGGTCGGACCGTAAATAATGTTAATGACTGTGCCCATCGAGCCATTGAACAGTCCGCAAGAGGTTCACAGGTTCTGGCGTAACATTACTTTAGCCCCAACGCAGAGAAACAGTTCTGCGCTCAGTCCTTGTGCTTCGTCATCTGACGCTTGAGCGGCTGTTGCATTATTGTTTGAGGCATTTATTCGAGTCACTGGGTATCCAAGCGATCGTAGGGCGTTCTTATTATAAGCTTTGATGTTTTCGTTGGTCGCCATCAATCGTGTCGCGTCCTTGAAATCTCGGGTCGATCCCGGATTATTGTCGACAAAGCGTTGCGACCAGAATTCATAGTGCGAGAGATTGTTCTCGCCTAGGGCTAGAGCATGAAGTGATTCTCGAAATTGTTTCTGTTCATCGCCAGTCTGTCGCAAGATCGGCTTGAGAATAAACGTTTTCCATATCTGCAAATAAGCTGCTTTACCTCGCAGGGTATACTAATCCGTCTCTTTAGGTACACCATACAGAGGCTTGTCCAAAACTGGCTGCAGCTGATTGAAGTCGCCAAAGAATACTTACTTACTTAGGTGGCGCTACAGTCCGTGGTGAACCTGGGCCTCAACCAACAAGCGTCTCCAGCCGGCACGGTCTTTGGCCAGCTGTTTCCAGTGCCGCTGAGGCGGCCGTCCTCTGCCGCGCCTTCCTTCCGGAGTGGATTCGAAGACTTTTCGGGTTGGAGCTGTAAATTCCATGCGCTCTACATGGCCTAGCCACCTTAGACGCTGTATCCGTAGACGTCGTACCAGGCCGATGTCGCTGTACAACCCGTACAGTTCTTCGTTATATCTTCTCCTCCATACACCGATTGAACAAACGGGACCGTAGATAGTGCGCAGAATTTTCCTCTCGAAACGACCAAGGGCATCTTCATCCGCTTTTGTTAAGGTCCAAGCCTCTGCGCCGTAAAAGAGGACTGGGATGATCAAGGTCTTATATAGTGTCACCTTGGTTTTCCGAGAGAGGGCTCTACTTCTCAATTGCCTCTTGAGCCCAAAGAAACAGCGGTTGGCAAGAGTGATTCTGCGTTTTATCTCAGCGCTGGTGTTGTTGTCGCTGGTAATCAGTGAGCCAAGGTAGACGAATTCCTTGACCACTTCAAAGTTATATCCGCCCATGGTGACGTTCTGGCCAATACGTCGGTGTTGTCCGTCTCTTTTAGATGAAAGCAGATATTTGGTTTTACCCTCATTAACCTTGAGACCCATCTTAGCCGCTTCTACCTCAATGCTTACAAAGCCCTCACTGACGTCTCACTGTATCCGTCCAATCACGTCAATGTCGTCGGCATACGCAAGCAATTGCGTAGACTTGAAATAAATTGTACCTCTTGTGTTGGCCTGTGACTCTTGCACGATCTTTTCAAGCACGATGTTGAAAAAGTTGCATGACAGGTCGTCGCCTTGCCTAAATCCTTTTTTAATATCAAAGGTCTCGGTTTGCTCATTACCGACTTTAATGGAGCAGCGAGTTGTCTCCATTGTCGTCCTGCACAGTCGGACGAGTTTGGCAGGGATGTTAAAACTAGACATGGCTTTGTATAGCTCATCTCTATACTCGCTGCCATATGTAGCCTTGAAATCGACGAAGAGGTGAAGAATGTCGATTTGGAATTCCTGGGTCTTCTCCAAGATCTGCCGTAGCGTAAATATTTGGTCTATTGTGGACAAACCTGGCCTGAAACCACACTGATAAGAGCCGATCTGGTTATCCACAAACGGTTTCAGGCGTTCACACAATACGGCAGAGAAGATCTTATATGCGATGTCAAGGAGACTTATTCCCCTATAGTTGGCGCAGTTATAGGGGTCTCCTTTCTTATGGACCGGGCAAACGATGCTGAGATTCCATTCGTCGGGCATGCTTTCCTCCGATCATACCTTGCAGATGAGATGGTGCATGCACCTTACCAGCTCATCTCCAACCGCCTTAAAAAGCTCAGCAGACAGGCCGTCTGCACCAGCGGCTTTATTAGACTTAAGTCTTGATATCGCTATTTTGACTTCGTCTAGTTCGGGTGGACTGAATTCTGTTACTCCGTGGTCCATTGCGAATGGCTCGTTCTGCCTGACAGCGGTATCATGTCTATCATCGCCGTTATACAGTCTGCAGAAGTGGTCTTTCCAAATCCTCAGCATCGACTGCGACTCTACTACCAGTTCTCCGTTTTCATCCCTGCAGGCCGCCACTCTGGCTTTGTAGCCATGGCATGTTCGTTTTACCTTTTTGTAAAACTTACGGGCGTCATTCCTGCGGAAGCGTCTCTCCATCTCCTCGATCTCACGCTTTCCGTGTTCTCTCTTCTTTCTTCTGAAAAGCGTGTGTTCCTCTCTTCTCTTCTGCTCATAGATTTCGCGAGCAGCTCTCGTCCGTCGTTGCAGCATGGCCTTATATGCCTCTTGTTTTGCTGCATGGGCTTGTTCGCATTGTTCATCGAACAAGGGGTTTCTAGGTGGTGGCTGTTTGAAACCCAGCACCTCTGAGGCAGCATCTCTGACGGCGCTCTGGCAATGAGCCCATTCCTGCTCTATTGTTTGTGCTGCTGTGGGCGGATTTTGAGAGAGCTTTGAGGAGACACGATCGGCAAAGATTCTGGTCGCCAAAGAATACAACAACAAATCCTCCACAACATTCGTGCTGCTTCTCAGGGTTAGCTTCTCTAAGCCGGCCATTTATCTTGCCCAGCATATGCAACCCAATCATGCTGAATTCGTCTATCAATATCACCTTGATATTACTGAAATGCTCCTGAAACCAGAACCAGAAGGGAATAGATGAAGAAAATCTTTGACGATGTATCCAACAGTCGTGAATTCGTTGACCGGATTTTCTGAAGCTGCGGGCCAATCGATTACATCACGAACAACCTCGGTTTGTCTCCTGCCACTTGACACGGGAGCGCATTAATAGCACATCGTCACTGTATTCAGCAACATCGAGCATTAAGTCATTGGCAACACCCGTCGACATGTCTAAGTTGATCTTGAACGCTTCCGTCTACCGCTAGTGCCGCCAAGGCGGACATATTGATTTGCAAGTCAGCATAGAAGCGATTCTGTTGCTTTAGAAACACCGGAACATCGTGTACCACCTGTCGTCTGACCCTGAAGTCTTTGTAACCTTGGGCTCCCTGCTTCCTAACCAGCAAGATGTTGACTGTATTAGAAACTCTAGGCAACTCGTTTGCAAGATCTTGCTCGCCGTTCAGCACGTTTCCTTTGTAACGTAATTGACCAATGACACCTTGGCTGCGGAGCTGATAGACGCTGAGAACGGGTTAAATCCGTGCTACCAACATCTGCTCGACGACTAACAATGTCTTTATAACCTCTGGAACATCTCCTGGATCCATATTGTTTTGAGCAGTGTACTTGTCACGCTATTTAGTGCAGTAATGGCAGATGACTTCATGGTGGCTGAGTTGGAGCCGTGAGCATTTATCGCAGAATCTGAGCAGGGGCCTGTCGAGATTCTGGGTGAATGTTCTGATAAATTCAGTGTCTCCAAAATGTGTTGTTTCTATGTTTGAGTTTCGAAGCGGGTTGTCGATAATGTTTTGGCGCACGTTCCTCATTCTGGCTGCGTCTCTGGTCGATCGTGATAAGTTCCGGGATCGTTTAGGAGGAAGTGGTATATTGTCTCAAACTGTTCTTTTGTAGACTTTAGTTGATATATGAGATTTATTGTTTTTTTCATCAGTAGTTTTGCTTCACGTTTATTCAGTTTTGAAGATGAATATGACCGCATTCAGTCATGTAAAATTCTTTAAGAAAAATTACGTGACTTGGGGGCGAAAAGCATCAAAAATGGAATTTTTGTTTAAATTTAAATAATTGCGCGCGCAAAATTTTTTTCGAATATTTTAATTTTTTACAATTAAACTAAATCGAAATTCAAAATTCCGGCTTCGTCATGACCCGATCTATATGGTCAACTAATGGTGTAAAATATTTCATCTCTCTGAAATGTCAAGAAGTGTTCCAAAAACGCGAAAAACGTTTTGAGTCCGAGTCAGCACAAAGAAAGCTCACCTTCGGTTCGCTTTGATAAAACAAAACTTCTGCGAGATGTCATCGAAATTTTTTCGTTTGAAAGGTCTGTTGATGACATTATGTACCAAATATAACATCGTTCAAATGGCCGCCGTGCAAATGTCCAATTTTCCAGGAGTCTGGCGAATAAATCAGGCGGAACTTGACCGATGGCATGGGTTCTTTTGGCTTTGAGGGACGCTGTGGTTTGTGGATTAGTTGCATAGACCTGTGGCCTCAGAAAACCCCACACAAAAAAGTCTAACGGGATCAAATCGCACGATCTCGGTGGCCAGTTTACATCACCTCCACGTGAGACAACCATGCCCTTGAATCGCTCGTTTAGAATTTCTAATGTGGCGTTGAGCAGTTGGCCAAAAGAAGTTGGTAATCATTGACCTATAGCGCTCGGCTTGGCAACGTTATTGACAATTACGCCGTCAGACAAAAACCCCCACGAAACAGTAGGATGCATTGGACGCTGTTCTGTCATAAACTCGACAATTTTGCTTGTTGACGTAACCATTCACCCAGATATGGGCCTCATCGCTGAAGATGATTATTCGATTGAACTTAGGACTATTTTCCAACTGCTCTAGAGCCCATTCAGATGAATTTTGTACGGGTGCAGGCCTAAGTCTTCTTACTTACTTAGGTGGCGCACGGGGTGAACATGAGCCCCAACCAACAAGCCTTTCCAGCTAGAATGACGTTTTGCTATCTGTTTCCAGTTTCGCACGCCCAGTTGGTCAAGTTGGTGTACGCCACCTTAGATGCGGCCGTCATCTGCAATACTCTTCGGGCCGGAGTCGTGCTGTCCATTCTCTCTACATGGTCTGGCCATCTTAGATGTGGGATCCGTAGACATCGTACTAGACCGATGTCGCTGTACAGCCCGAACTGTGGGTTGAATCTTCTCCTTCACTCACCGTCAACACAAACGGGACCGAAAATTGTACGCAGAATTTTCCTCTGGAAACGACTAAGGGCCTCTTCATCCAATGTTAACTTCGTCTAAGTCGGGTAGATGGAATTCTCTCTCATCGTCGTCCAGTGTGAATGGTGCATTCTGTCTGATAGCGGCCTCTTGACCAGAAAGTGTCTGTGTTCATTCCTGCAGGCTTCCGCTCAGGCCTTATAACCTTGTTATCTTCGTTTTACTCCTGGGTAAAACTGTAGAACGTTGTTCCTGCGATAACATCCCTCCATCTCCCCGATCGCGCGCTTGTCAAGCTCTTTCTTTTTCATTCTGACAAGCGCGTGCTCCTCCTTTTTTTTCGGCTCATAGAGCTCACGAGCAGCTCTCGTAAGTCGATGCAACGTGGCCATGTATGCATTCTGTTTTTCTGCATGTATCTGTCTGCATCAAATGTTGAGCAAACTGGATGGAGGCACGATCGCCGAAGTTTCTGGCGGTCTCTTGCGATTGCAGCTTCCCGACGTCAACTTTTATTGATCCTACTCGACTCCGCCGTGTTCGCAATATCGACATGCGTACCTTAGCTGGAATAAGGTAAGCAGCCACTATTCTTTGCCTTTACCCATTGTTTGGTAACTGGATTTTATTTTTGGATCTGACCGCTACAACTGGATCACTTCTGGACTTAACTGCTGCGATAATGATGTACACCGAGAATCCGGCTCGAAGGAACATGTTCTGGATTGAGGTCTTCCAAAGCACGTCGGTTCTTCCTGGGTTGAGTTGTCCCCGAAGATCCAAAGTACGTTGGTTCTGTTGAAGATTAAAACACCATATATTCCTTTCTTCTCTTTACTTTTACGTCTGGACTGATGGTCCGTTGGCTAAGGAATAATAAAATTCCTGTGTCTTTTCCTGACATATAGCTGTGGTCAATTAATTAGAAGCAATTCTTACGAAGTGTTTAGTTTTAATTGTTGAGCAGCAACACTTACATTTCATTGCATGTAATGTTCACTAAAACAACGTGATTAGCATAGGTCATCAAATTTTTGAGTAATCTTCTAGTTAATGCCACATCTAATGTAGGGTTCAAATACCATGTCCAGTGCTATTACGAAAAGCATCGGAGAGAGCCCACAACCATGTTTTATACCTGATATGGTCGAAAAGGGATCGCTTAAGTGTCCTTCATGCATATCTCGACAGCAAGAATTGTCGTACATGATTTCAAAAATGTTCAGTATTTTATCGGGAACACCTCGTCAAATCGATAAACGCTGAATAAAGGGTGTGTTATAGATACGCTAATGACCAGACCTAAATGATTTTGGTAATTGCAGGTAGAATAGATATTACGCGCCAGTTTTCACACCTTAACACGTTCAGCGATTATGAGCCGATCTGTTCTCTAAATCGGCGGACTTTAAACTAAAGACATTCAACCTCAGGTGACAATTTGATCAGATGAATGTACTTGAAACTGGTACGTCAAAACCGGACCACGAATTGGAAGATCGTCGTATCGAACATTAATGCAAAAATTAAAATCAGGATCACCCATGTAAGTAACACAACCTTCAAGCTGTGAAACGGTGAATAAGGTTTTCACGAACCCAGAACCTAAAATGGATGGGTCATGATAAGCAATTGAGAATATGGTATTGAAGGAAACTAACAAAAGATTGCACTAGCTAGAGGTACATGGATTGAGGTCCAAACTTTACCACTGTCTAAACAAGTACATAAGTCAGAAACAATTTTTCTTATTAATCGTAAGCTTCTTATCCTTTTTCAACCAACAAGCGACTCTAGCCAGTAGGATCTCTTGCGAGCCGCCTCCAGTCACGCATACTGGTCACTCCACTTGTGTGCGCAATTTATGTCGCATCGAAGAGTCTTCGGCCCGGAGCTATGTTGTCCATACGCTCTACATCTTAAGCGTTGGTACCATAGACGCTTAACCAGGCAGATGCCGCCGAACAGCCCGTACAGCTCGTGGTTGAATCTTCTCCTCCAGATGCCATCAACGCAAACATGACCGAAGATCGCACCCCGAATTTTTCTTTCGAAAAGACCAAGGGCTTCCTCATCCGTTTTCAATAGTGTCTGACACTATCATACGGCCTCGAATCGTAAGCTTTTTTTTGTTTTTTTTTAGAGACTCGCGCAGGTTTATTCTCTTATGATATAAGAGAACCACAACACAACCTGAACGGAGTGCAGTGGTTGGGTCGTCGATGTTCGTAAATTCTCATGGGTGGTTGTCCTAGATAGGACGAGAGCCGACCAAATTCCACGATAGTTATGTATGTATGTTGGCGTTACAGCCCATGAAGGACCTAAGCCGAGCTTTTCTCAATCATGATTTAATTTTCCCATAGGTGAAAGGGAGGACCTACAGTTTATTGCCGGATCCGAACGGCGAATTTCGAGAAGCTTTTCATGACAATTTTACTACAGGGGGTTTTGTCATAACCCCGCTGAGGAGAAACACCGTTGAAAACACGTGTGATGACATGGCTGTGACGGAATTCGATCCCGTGTCATCGGTGTCAGAGGCCAACACACTACCCACTGCGCCACGGTGCTCTCTACGATGGTTATAGTCCGTAGTAACTCGTTCTAGCAATTTAATATTGCATACGCAGAGGATAAATTTCAGGTGTAAGCTAACAACCAGAGGAGCCTTCGTCATACCAACCGATTTGCCTATTAGATAAAATGGGTAAGATACTCGAGAAAATGATAGCCAGCAGACTCGAGGTGGCAATAAAAGAAGCCGGGGAGCTTTCAGACAAACAGTACGGATTCAGGCAAACCCGTTCTAAAATCGATGCTATATGGAGGGTAACCACAGTTCTGGAAGAAGCTATTCAAGGCAGGAGATGGGCGGGAGGCGCAAAGAAATACGGTGCCGTAATAACACTGGACATCAAAAATGCGTTCAACTCTGCAAACTGGGGACAAACTGTACACTCACTTAGAGAAAAGATGGTGCCAGGATTCCTCAGCAAAATAATTGAAAGCTATTTCGTGAAACGGTATCTTTTCTACGATACCGACGACGGGGTAGTGCACTACCATATATCTGGCGGAGTACCACATGGATCGGTGCTAGGTCCTATTCTGTGGAACCTTATGTATGATGGAGTCCTGAGGCTAGAAATTCCCAATCAGGCAAAAATCATAGGCTTCGCTGATGATATTGCAATCGTAGTAACAGCGAAACACCTGGAAGAAATAGAGGACAAAGGGAACGAATGTATCAGAAAAGTGAGACGCTAGATGTCAACAATCGGGTTAGAGCTCGCCGATCACAAAACAGAAGCAGCACTTGTAAGCAGCCGCAAGAAAAGGGAAGCAATCACCATCAGGGTAGGCGATCAAAATATAACGTCGAAACCGTCTATCAGATACTTAGGAGTGATGATTGACGTCAGGCTCAGCTACAAGGAACACCTTGAAATAAAGTGCGAAAAAGCAGCTCCCAGCAGGACCCAGGTAGCAAATCAGACTAGTTTTGTCAAGAGTGGCGCAATCAATAATTATGTACGCGGCACCGATATGGACAAAGGCGATGAAAACTAAGTCCCATTCAAGTAAGTAAATTCCACCAACCGACTATCCGCACTAAGAGTGTGCAGCGCTTTTCGGACGGTATCGGATGATGCTATATGCTTAATTGCTTGATTGCTACCAGCCGATATCTTGGCCATCGAGTTGCAAAGGTCCTACGACGCCAAAATTCAGGAACCCCTTGCCTGGAGAGATGGAATCAGTCAACAAAGGGAAGATGTACCCATCGACTTATACCGGACATGCAAAGTTTAATAAACCGGCATCACGGAGAAGTAGATTTGTATCTCACCCAGTTCATAACCGGACATGGCTGCTTCCGAGCCTATCTGTACAGGTTTGGCCTTGATGAATCTCCTATCTGTGCAAACTGTGGAGAGGCTAGAGAAAATGCAGAACACGTATTTATTCAATGCTCACATTTCGAGGCAGAAAATAAATATCTCGAAGATAAAATTGGAGAAACGCCGACTCCCGAGAACATCATAAAGCATATGCTGACATCGAGCGAAATATGGGATGCTGTGAAACAAACCGCAGCGAGAATCATGAAGGCACTCCGGCGTCTGGAGAGAAACAGGGAGAGCAACCAAAACCAAACGGCAGCTCCCTTGGAACTCCAATTAGAGGAAGAAGGGCATAAAGTGCCAACCAGCCCCGCGAAGTAATACCTAACGGCAGTCCCGCGGGGAGAGTGGGGAGAGTGGGCGTATTCCTGGCATCGATTATTCAGGCTTGCGAATCGTACATGGAATCTTTTGAAGATTCCACATCCGTTTGGCGCAACCGAAAAAGAAAAAAGGTGTAAGCTAACGATCATTTAATCGATTCAATTCTTGAAGGCGTAGATAGTAAGATAGAACCTTATCACCACTGCTCCGATACCATCTGTTTCCACTCAAAAAGCTCTTGAGACCAACTAATCATCTCAGATTCAGTCAACTATAAATACAAGCTAGAGGCACCTAGAGACAGATGAATAATGTAGATTTCAAATAACGCTCAATTTAACGCTGTCTTTTTGGGAGGGAAGTACCAAAGAAATCGTTTTGCGGCATTGTTTCAATTGCTTATCTCCGGTTTTGACTCATATGATAGTACTCGCACTATGACGGACTATTTACATTTTTATCTTACACACCTTGCAAGGTAAGGTGTAAAAAGAGCTTAGCTCAATATGAAAACATTTTATTCGTATGACACGATTTTCTTTCCTAAAATCCACATGGCCGTTGTTCGATGGAAACACAAGTGACTATGTGACGATTGAGGCAAGAAGCCACATTGCCAAGTCGACAAAATGTGGAATGTTTGATCTGTGAGCGGACATATGCAGTAGTTGGTCTATTAACGGATTCATGTTTAACATCAATCAGTGACAGCAGGAAGAACAACATTTCCTCGTCCCAATGTACGAGGACGTAGGAACGTCCGTGTATATTTCCTTGCTTCATAGATATTTACAGTGAAAGACATTTGAAAAATTGTGTTTTTGACATTGACTGTTCGACTGTTTGGCATGCGCTTATTTATTTTCTTGAACTTGACAGAGCAATGTGTATAGTTCTATTTGTTTGGTTTCATCTTTCTTGTTTTTCTTTTTTTTTTTTTCTAATTTTTTATTTATCTTTAAAATGTGTGATTTTATATAGGACCATATGTACCTACATATGACCATATGAGCTGCCCACAATCCAACGTGGCGAAAAGTGATTGGTCATTTGAAGAAAAATTTCAATTTATCATTCATCCAGATTTGTATAAGAGGAGAATGGTTTTGTGTGCGTTGAATTGGTGGTAAATAGAGGGCTGGGTGAATGAACAAATAGACGGATATTCTCCGCATCTGGCGGTGTATTATATTGGGTGGGAAAAACTTGATGAGTAAGTTTGGCAACTATCCATAACTCATTCTTTCAACTCACTAAGAACAGTCGTTTTCAGAAATAACAAAGCATTTCCAATAGATCGGTGGCATTGGGAATACAGACATAGTAACAGATGCTTTATGACGACGTACGATGAATTGTTCACCTTCATACTTGGCATTGAGATGTGATTGAATATTTGCCCTTTTGGAGAAGTAGATGCTTAAGTTGATTAACGCAAAGGCCACAAGAAAACTTGAATTTTCAATTGGCCACGAGTAGTCAGGCTTTGGTAAATGCAAACGGTAACTCTGTCAGTGTCTTAGGGAATGTACATTCCAAAAAGGTTCTTCACAATAACGTACGCGAAAAACTATTAATAAAAACTATTATCAGATGCAAAATTCCCTTGATTGCTTAGAGACTGCGTTCGAAAATGCTCATTTCGGACGCCTCCTGCTCACTGGCCAACAAGAATCACAGATTGACGGGAATATTAGATAGATCGATGAATTGATTAAGCCAACGATGGACAAAACAATAGCACCTCAACAGCATCGTAATACCGCTATTCCGTACAGAAACTCTATAATAGACACACTTGTACAGGCAGTTTACCGACAGACAAAACTAGGAGGTCAGGACACTGAAGTCACTGCTTAAAAATTTTTAACCGTTGATTAGAGAAAATTATCGAATATCTATGAATTTACATCCGAAAAACAGTACGAATATGGTCCCGCAAGTAAATAAAATATTTCAGATAAAAAATCGGCATAACACTCGGGATTTAAACTTTCAAGAACGTCACACAACTACCTACAGTCAGCAGTAATCCAGACAGCGCCATCCTAGATGAAGAGTTCTTTGTTATTGAGGATACTAAGAACAAAGTCACGAGAGTAGAAGCTCTTTTTCAGGAATTGTACCTGGTGAATAACAGCATTCGCCTAAACCTCCACCTGGAGAATAGAGCTCTGCTTCTACCTTCGAAATGATTTTTTTTTTATAGTTATACGCGCACTCAAGGCTAACTTCAGACGTTGTGCGAGGAGAGGGTAACAGGGAGAAGGAGAGGTAATGCCTAATAACATTGGTCTTAAATATGTACATATGTACATATCCGCGTATTGGATTCAGGGGGGGAAGAACGAACGAGGTAGCGCGTTCCACATCCGTGTGGTTCGGTCGAAGATAGAATCTCTATATTTGACATTACGACGGAAAATGGGCTTCAAAGTGAAATCGTGAGCATTCCGGGAGGGACGTACATATATCGCGGGAAAAGTTTTGAAGGGGCTGAATGCAACTGGCTATTTCATCAGAGCACTTATGATGAAAGTAACGATAAAACAATGAAAGACAGCAGACATTCCTGCGATGATCCAGCGAGTGCAATGCATTGGTGATAAGTTTTATCGCGCGAGTTTGCATTCTGTCCAGTAAGTGCAGTGGGGTTTTAGATGCGCCAGACCAGACATGAGCCTTGAACTCCAACTTAGGACGCCTTATAAATTCTAGCCAGATCGGTGGGTGCGAAGAATCTCTCGTATGGACAAAAACATTACGCGGCATTCTTGGCGACACTAAATATGTGATCGTCCCAACAAAGGTTTCCACTGATGCATATAGATACTCAGGATGAAAGGCTTGTTTCATAGGCACAAGTGCCTTTCATGGACAATGGCATTGGGTCACTGTTATGATTTAACAACAGAAGACAACATAGTGTTTTGGATGCATTAAATTCTTTTCGAGTTTTTTTACCCCATTGGATGATGCTGTCGATATTGAAATTCAACGAACATAACATACGCAGCCCCTGTCTACAGCCGAAGTGCAGGGCCATAAAGAAGTGAAGAATATAAGAAACGGAGGGTACTAGCGTCAGCAAAGGAGTGAATTGGATTAGAAGTAACAGACAAGATATTATTTATAAAAATGAGAAAGAGTGTCGGAGACAAAACGGAGCCCTGGGGAACACCAGCTTTTACAAAGTGAGTATCAGACTTTTATCTGTCCAAGACAACTTGAATTTAACGATTCGAAAGGTAGCTCCTAATCCATAGATGAAGGGAGTCGTCGACCCCGTATGAGCTTCATGTCAAACTCTGCCAAATGCTTTCGAAATAATAAGTGCAACCGTTTTTCTCTCACCACAGCGGAGTGAACGGTTCCACTTCCAGCGGATTTGTGTATGCCAAGTTCATTAAGAACCCTTGCAACTGTATAAGTACGGAAGTAAACAAGCTGCCTCGACTGGCCTCGACTTGTTTGTCAGCGGACCAAAGGACTAATCTCCCTAAAACGAACTGACATCAACAAAAATTGACTAGTCACAGCCTTGTTAGCAGTCTTGCACAAAGACTAGGGCAAGTTTTGAATGACTTCTGCACAAACTGCGAAGACGAAGAGGATGAATCCATTCAATATCTGCTCTGCGCCTGTCCAGCCCAACCAATAATACGGATCCTGCTTCCTTAACGGCCTGACTGACGTTCAGCGGGCGAGAATAACTGACCTCTCTAGCCTAAGTGTATACTCCGTTAAATACATGGTACATATATAGAAAGGAGACCCCTCTGATTGCGCCAACTATGGAGGAATAAGTCTCCTTAATATCGCCTACAAAATCTTCTCTGCCGTTTCGTGTGAACGCCTGAAGCCTTTTGTAAATGAGCTGATAGGTAATTATCAGTGCGGATTCAGGCCAGGGAAGTCCACAATCGACCAAATCTTCACACTACGGCAGATCCTGGAAAAAAACCAATGAATTTCAAATCGGCACTCACCACCTATTTGTCGATTTCAGAGCCGCATACGACAGCATAATTAGAGACGAGCTATACAACACTATTTCTACTTTTGACATACCTGCTAAGCTCATCAGACTATGCAGGATGACTTTGGAGACTGCTCGCTGCTTCATCCGAATCGGTGAACACCTTGCCGATAGTTTTGATGTCAAAAAAGGATTTAGGCGGGGCGATGCGCTGTCGTGTGATTTCTTCAACATCATATTGGAAACGATTGTGCAAAAATCACTGGCCAATACAAGAGGCACAATCTATTTCAAATCCTCACAACTCCTTGCATACGCCGACGATATTAACACAATAGTTAGATCACAGCGAGATGTCAATGAGGCGTTTGCGAGTATTGAGATGGAGGCGGCGAAAATTGGTTTGGCGGTAAACGAGGGCAAAACTAAATATATGCTGTCATCAAAAAAGGACGTCACCACCGACGTCTTGGCCAGAACGTTTGTATTGGCAGATATAAGTTCGAGGTAGTTAAGGACTTCGTCTACCTTGGTTCCGCAGTGACCTGGAACAACGACGTCAGTTCCGAAATCAAACGCAGAAACACTCTTGCTAATCGCTGTTTCTTTTGGCTCAGGAGACAACTGAGTAATAGAGCCCTCTCTCGAACGACAAGGTTGACTCTATATAAGACCCTTATCATATGGACATTATCAAAAGCGGATGAGGAGGTTCTTGGTCGGTTCGAGAGTAAGATTTCGTGCGTGATTTTCGGGCCTATAAACGTAGACGGGGGATGGAGGAAAAGATTCAACCACGAAATCTGCGGGTTGTACAGCGACATGAGTTTAGTCAGGCGTCTACTGATTCAACGCCTAAGATGGCTGGGCCATGTAGACCGAATAGACACCACAGCTCCAGCCCGGAGTGTCTTTGAATCCAACCCCGAGGGACGAAGAAGCAGAGGACGGCCGCACTTAAGATGGCGAACGCAGGTCGAAGGGGACCTCAGCCAACTGGGTGTGCGGCAATGGAAAAGGCTAGCAAAAGATCGTGCTAGTTGGAGGGGCATGTTGGTTGAGGCCCAGGTTCACCCCGAACTGTAGCGCCCATTGAGAGGAAGAAGATATATAGATATTGTTTATCTTAGAAAAAATAACGAAAAAAGTAAAACCGCTATTTAAGCTAGGAACATCAGCTCAAAGTACTACGAACTTGCCATGTCGTAAAAATTATTTACATACGTTCAATGCCAACAATCTTGCCTCTTGAACATATCAGATGAACGAACACGAAAGCCTGTGAATTACGACTTTGCTAAAATTACCTAACCATGTGTGCGGCTCTTAAATCTTATGGGACAACTTTATGGTGTTCCCGAAAAAAGAATAAAAGGAAAAATCCTTCATACCCTAATGTCGCGAATCGAAACAAGAAAATTATTATCGAAACGTGATATTGTTGAGGCATTGAAGTCTATGAAACTTAAGTGTTAATGAATACATTGAGTATATTGAGCCACGAAACAATTTATTTCAAGGTTCCAGTATCTATTCATAATAATTCAATGAATCGGTTTTCACCGAAAATAAAATAAAGCCCTCTCACATCTAAAACAAGCACCTGGGACGACAACAATCAAAGAAAAGTTAATTAAACATCATTGGGCATGGGAGACCCCTTGTTGCGCCATAACGAACCAATGCCGCCATGCTATTAATGAGCCTATAAACCTCGTCACAACCTTTCGCCGGTCACGCGTGGTCTTCCAAATATAGATCCCATTCAACAGGCAACCCCAGACCGCGTTTCAACATTGTGTGAAGTCGTGTAAAAAAACAATAAAATTATGATTAAAGAAAAAAGGTAAAGCACCGAAAGGCGCAAAACAAGGACTGAAGGGCAAGTCAAGTCAATTAATTAATGAGAGAGCGTTTGCACGATACAACGGAAGACAGGTCATCATTAATGATGGTATCCTGCGAACATGTATGTGTGTTTTTTCCATTTCGAAAAATCTGTGAGTTAATTAAGAAAATAAATAGACTACTTGGTCGGTGGATATTTAAACGACGTTGGCACATATGTACGGATGGGAATTGTGTAGCCTTTCTCTCGCGACACCAGTTGAAATGTTGAATAAAAGCTTCCATTTACATTTTCGGTTTTTTTTTTCAGTTTTGCACAACAGAATAAACATGGAGTATCATTAAAAGGATGTTGATAATGTGCTTTCAACGGTAGAGGCTCCGAGTGACATGGAGAATTCAACTTAATTCAGCCGCAAACCTGGTGGCGTATATGGAATTATTGTTGGAACTAGTAGTGCTGTCAGTATTTTCTTCATGTTTTTATTAGAACTTTTGGGCAGAGTATTATCACTTTACCCCCAATAAATAGGGTTCGGTCAGTAACCTGTGAGCGTATGTGCCACAGGGAGCGAGCAAACAGAGCAAAGAAGTTGATCGCGTTTAACATGGCAAACGCCAGCTTCGATCTCTTTCCCTGCTCAATCCAAGTTGACATACAGCCTCCGCGTGGCCCCCCTGGATAGCTACCCTGGCACCCGCCAGGTAGTGAACCAATGTGTGCAGCGACCCAACCCCTTGTTCCTGGGAAAAGAGGAACCTGGCCCTCCAGGTTGGGGGTTGTGCTTAGGGGTAGCATCCCTATCACGTAAAAACCTACTTGTTCCGAAACAATAACAAGCCACGGATACGGACGGATACAATGCTGACGACCCCTGCAAACGACTAACGGACTTGAGAATCTGCACCCGGAATGCTAGGTCCCTTAACAGACCGGATGCAGGCGATCAATTGGAGCAAACCCTCAACTGCTATAAAGCAGAAGAAGTGCGATGAGATGGACCAGGCAAAAAACGGATGAAAAACTGCGACATCTACTACGGGAACTGCTACAAGGAGAACAAACAGCGCCTATTCGGATGCGGATTCGTTATTCGAGGAGGACTCCGACAAAAAGTCTTAAGCTTCCGAGACATAGGCGAACGCCTCATAACAAACCGCATCAAAGCTTAATTTGGAAACATTAGCTTAATTTGCGCTCACGCCCCAACGGAAGAAACGGACGATCGACTCAAAGAAGAATTCTTCGATCTCCCAGACAGAACATATGCACTATGCAAAATTGGACAAAGAGGACATATTTGTGTCGATAATAGGAAAGCATAGCCTCCATAACACCACTAAGGACTAAGGCTAATTGATTTCCTAGCAGGGTGTAACCTCCGTGTAGCAAGCACGCGATTCCCCCATCTCAACATCCACAAGGGTACCTGGCGGTCTTTTGATCAATCGACCACCAACCAGATTGATCACATTGCGATCGACGCCAGACACTCCTCCTGTATTCTCGATGTACGAACCTTCCGAGGGGCCAACATCGACTCGGACGACTACCTTGTTGTAGCCAAGGTACGAATGAGGATATCAAGAATGCTTAGGAGTCGAGTAGCACAACGTAAGTTTGACGTCGGAAAGCTACAATCGCAAGAGACTGCCAGAATCTTTGCCGATCGTGTCTCCTCCAAGCTCTTTTAAAATCCGCCCAGAACAGCACAAACAATAGAGCAGGAATGGGCGCATTGCCAGAGCGCCGTCAGAGACGCTGCCTCAGAGGTGCTGGGTTTCAAACCGCCACCACCTGGAAACCCCCGCTCGCGAAATCTATGAGCAGAAGAGAAAAGAGGAACACACGCTTTTCAGAAGAAAGAAGAGAGAGCACGGAAAGCGTGAGATTGAGGAGATGGTGGGATGCTTCCTCAGGAATGACGCCCGTAAGTTTTACAATAAGGTAAAACGAACATGCCATGGCTACAAAGCCAGAGCGGCGGCCTGCAGCGATGAATATGGAGAACTGGTAATAGAGTCGCAGTCGATGCTGAGGATTTGGGAAGACCACTTCTGCAGACGGTATAACGGCGATGATAGACAAGATACCGCTGTCAGGCAGAACGAGCCATTCGTAATGGGCGACAATGAAACAGAGTTCAGTCCACCCGACCTAGACGAAGTCAAATAAGCATAAGCATAATAAAGCCGCGGACGCAGACAGCCTGTCTGCTGAGCTTCTTAAGGCGGCTGGAGATGAGCTGGTAAGGTGCATGCACCAGCTCATTTGCAAGGTTTGGTCGGAGGAAAACATGCCCGTCGAATGGAATCTCAGCAACGTTAGCCCGGTCCATAAGAACGGAGACCCCTATAACTGCGCCAACTATAGGGGATGTCTCCTTAACATCGCATATAAGATCTTCTCTGCCGTATTGTGTGAACGTCTGAAACCGTTTGTGGATAACCAGATCGGCTCTTATCAGTGTGGTTTCAGGCGAGGTGAATCCACAATAGACCAAATATTTACGCTACGGCAGATCTTGGAGAAGACCCAGGAATACCAAATCGACACTCACCACCTCATCGTCGATTTCAAGGCTACATATGACAGCGTGTATAGAGATGAGCTATACAAAGCCATGTCTATTTTTAACATCCCTGCCAAACTCGTCCGACTGTGCAGGACGACAATGGAGAACTCTCGCTGCTCCATTAAGGTCGCTAATGAGCAAACCGAGACCTTTGATATTAAAAAAGGATTTAGGCAAGGTGACGCACTGTCATGCAACTTTTTCAACATCGTGCTTGAAAAGATCTTGCAAGAGTCACAGGCCAACACAAGAGGTACGATTTATTTCAAGTCTACGCAATAACTTGCGTATGCCGACGACATTGACGTGATACAGCGAGACGTCAGTGAGGGATTTGTAAGCATTGAGGCAGAAGTGGCTAAGATGGGTCTCAAGGTTAATGAGGGTAAAACCAAACATCTGCTTTCACCTAAAAGAGACGGACAACACCGACGCATTGGCCAGGACGTCACCATGGGCGGAGATAACTTTGAAGTGGTCAAGGAATTCGTCTACCTTAGCTCAATGATGACCAGCGACAACAACACCAGCGCTGAGATAAAACGCAGAATCACTTATGCCAACCGCTGTTGCTTTGGGCTCAAGAGGCAATTGAGAAGTAGAGCACTCTCTCGGAAAACCAAGGTGACACTGTATAAGACCTTAATCATCCCGGTCCTTCTTTACGGCGCAGAGGCTTGGACCCTAACAAAAGCGGATGAAGATGTCCTTGGTCGTTTCGAGAGGAAAATTCTGCGTACTATCTACGGTCCCGTTTGTTCAAACGGTGTATGGAGGAGAAGATATAACGAAGAACTGTACGGGTTGTACAGCGACATCGGCCTGGTACGACGTCTACGGATACAGCGTCTAAGGTGGCTAGGCCATGTAGAGCGCATGGAAAATACAGCTCCGACCCGAAGAGTCTTCGAATCCACTCCGGAAGGAAGGCGCGGCAGAGGACGGCCGCATCATCGGTGGCGCACGCAGGTGGAAGGGGACCTTAACCAACTGGGCGTGCGGCGCTGGAAACAGCTGGCCATGACCGTGCCAGCTGGAGACGCTTGTTGGTTGAGGCCCAGGTTCACCACGGACTGTAGCGCCACCTAAGTAAGTAAGTAAGTAAGTATGTGCCAACTGTTACTAAGCCCGATTTGATCACGAAGGAAATAAATGTATTGACACGTATCCGCGTAACGAAAGCAGGTTCAAGAATATCCTAACAAGAGCAATGTACTTTCACCATCACATTATCTTCTTTGCCAGCCCTTGTCGATGTCGTAAACTTTCATGTTTTTCAATAAAAGTTAAATATACATAAAAGCGATTGTTGAAGATTCAAAAGCAACTATGCCATTGTCCCTCTGACTTCTGTGAACGTTCATGGATACTCGAGCATATCAGTCATATTGGTACGATGCACTCCATATGAGGTTCAACAAGTGGGAAGCTTGTAAAATGCACGTGTTTTCAAATCCTTTCTCAAGAGCTGCATTTGCCGGGAACAAAAACATAATAGGTTTCAATATGAAATAGTCATATACAAGACTTGAGCTTCATGCTCCTCAATATGATCGATGTTGAATAAAATACCAAAGACGATTCAGCATTTGAGATTGAAATTATTGTTGGCATCTACGATTTTCATAGGTTTACAAGGGAAATCTTTCTATTCAGAAATATTTTACAAACTTCAGTAAGATGCATATTATGTGATACAAAAATTCGGGGGAGGCAACGAGGCGGAAAGGGAATACAATGAATGAATAACGTCATTCAGATAGAATTGGAAATTCTCGAATCTTTGCTGTAGTTGGATTTTTCAATTTTAAGAATTTGCACGCTCGCTCACAAAATTGAGTTCAAAGGACTTGCAGCTGCATAACCGTTATGTTGTATATGTGTTGTGTTTACTATCTGCGTTGTACATTACTTACTAACGTAGGCAACGCTACATTTCGGGGTGAATCTAGACCTCAATCAACAAGCCTTTCCACCTAGCACGATTTTTTGCCAGCTGTTTCCAGTGTCGCACGCCAATTTGGTTAAAGTCCCTTTCCTCCTTTTTGCGCCACCTTCGATGTGGCCGTCCTCTGCAACGTCGTCCTTCGGGCCGGAGATATGCTGTCCAGTCGCTCTTCATCGCCTAGCCGTCTTAGACGTTGGATCGGTAGACGTGGTTTTAGGCCGATGTCACTGTACAGGCCGTACAGGTTTTGGTTGAATCTCTCCACAGCATTGTGTTCCGGGTTGCAGTAACATCAACACGGTACACATCACCGACCGTCGAGAGGAGGGTCTGTAGTTCAAATCTGTTCCACAGCCAAGAAAAAAACTATTCCTATACGGAAAAAATATGATGCCACACAGCCCTTGTGAATGAGAAGTGATCAAGCATACTGATGAAGGTATGTATGTGTATGTATGTATGTTGGCGTAACAGTCCATGAAGGACCAGAGCCGAGCTTCTCTCAATCACCCATGTTGTGTGTGACCTACAGTTTATTGCCGGTTCCGAACGGCGAATTTCGAGAAGCTTTTCATGACAATTTGTCAGAACCCCGCTGAGAAGAAACACGTTCGATGACATGGCTGTGTCGGGATTCGAACCCGTGTCATCGGCGTCAGAGGCCAACACACTACCCACTGCGCCACGGTGCTCTCACTGATGAAGGTATAGCACTCACAATATATGGTCACTCTAAAATTCATACTCAATGTGTGCAATTCTAATATGACACCATAAGTGCATAGAAAAAGTTACTGAGAACTACAACTACAACTGCTGGTCGTTTGTAAAAAACTTAAAAAATTCAACTAAGTCGTCTATACCGACGCTCATCAGCTCAATGACATTCCAGCTGTCACCCCCTTAGACAAAGCTAACTTACTTGCTGCCCATTTCGCAACCAGCTCTCAGCTGCCAGCTTGTCCTTTGTCTCCGCCTGTACCAGAGTGCGACAATTCCACTTCCACACTCGTACAGTCGCAAGGGTTCTTAAGGACCTCGACATACACAAATCCGCTGGACCAGATGGTATTGCCCCAATAGTTCTGAAGAGGTTTTCTTCTATGCTGGCATGACCACTGCGTAAGCTTTTTCACCTTTCCTACTCCTCTGGGCTCTTTTCGCGTAAGTAGAAAACAGCATTTGTCCAGCCTATACCCAAAAAAGGCGAATCATCTTGTTCCTCAAACTACCGACCCATTGCACTAACGTCCCTTCTTTCCAAGGTCATGGAAACCCTGATTAACCGTCAGCTTATGAAATATCTCGAATCACGGAAACTCCTCAATGACCGTCCATACGGTTTCCGCAGCAGCAGATCCACTGGTGATTTGATGGCATATCTCGCTGAAAAGTGGAATCCTCGCTTCACCAAGCAGGTGAAAGCAAAATTGTTGCACTGGATATTTCGAAAGCATTTGACAGGGTTTGGCATGAAGCCCTTTTGTCGAAAATGCGTGCTTTTGGAATCGATGGGTCTCTTTTCAAATCGATTAGAAGCTACCTTTCGAATCGTTCAATTCAAGTTGTTCTAACGGATTCAAGTCTGATACTCACTTTGTAAATGCTGGTGTTCCCCAGGGCTCCGTTTTGTCTCCGACACTCTTTCTTTTTTTTATAAATGATCTCTTTTCTGTTACTTCTAATCCATTTCACTTCTTCGCTGACGGCAGTACCCTCAGCTTATCATATTCGTTCATTAGTTTACGACCCTGCACTTCGGTTGTAGATAATGAGCGGCAGCGTATGTTAAGCTCATTAAATTCCGATATCAGCATCATCGAATGAGGTAAAAACAATAGAGTGGAATTGAATGCATCCAAAACACAATGCTGCCTCTTGTCGTTAAAGCGTATAACTAACCCGCAGCCATTATCCATGAATGGCACTTGCATCTCAGAAACCGAAAAGCTTTCCATCCTGGGTATGAGTGTTGCTCACAATCTTAATTGGAACGCCAAGAATGCTGCGAAATGCCTAGGCTTCTAATACAGATGCAAGAAATATTTCTCACCCTTAGATCTGGCTACAATCTATAAGGCGTTCATTCGCCCCAAATTAGAGTTTAACGCTCATGTCTGGTCCGGTGCTTCCAAGACCTCGTTGCACCTACTAGACAGAATACAAAAACGAGCCATAAAACTGATAGGTGACTCCAGCATGACCAAAACATTAGACTCCCTGGAACACCGCAGGAATGTTACCTGCCTCTCCCTGTTTTATTGTTACTACCACCAAAAATGCTATGATGAAATAGCCAGTTGCATTCCACCCCTTCAACATTTCTCCCGCATAACACGTCTCTCCAGGAATGCTCACCAATATACTCTGAAGCCCGTTTTCGGACGTATTGTCAAATATAGAGAAACTTTCATTAACTGGACAACACTAATCCGGAACTCTCTGCCGGATTCGGTTTTCCATCCTCAATGCAACATGCAAGCATTTAAGATCAATGTCCATTGGCATCTCCTCTATCCCTCTTTCTTTCTACCTTCTGTTTAATAGACCTTGAGTGCGCGCGAATTATTTAAAAAAAAAAATTGTGAAAATTCGGTCGGTTCCTCTCCTCCTGCGCGAACTTAAAAAAAAAAAGCCAAGCCTTTGCGCTGTAAAGGAGGACCAGGATGATTAAGGTTCTATAGAGGGTCACCGTAGTTTTCCGAGAGAGGGCTCTACTACTTAATTGCTTCTTGAGACCAAAGAAACAGCGGTTGCAAAAGATTTTTTCTGCACCTCAGCGATGGTGTCGTTGCCGCCTGCTACCAGGGAGCCAAGGTAGACAAAATCAGTGATCCTATATATTTAGTTTTGGCTTCGTTTACCTTCAAAGCACCTTTAGCGGTTCCGCTTCAATGCTCACAAAAGCTTCATTAACGTCTCGCTGCATGCAGACTTGAAATGGATCGTGCATCTTTTATTGGCCACTGAATCCCGCACGATCTTTTCAAGGATGATGATGGAAAAATCACATAACAGCGCGTCGCTTTGTCTGAATCCTTTTGTGTCATCGAAGGTCTCGGTTAACACCTTACCGACCTTGGAGCAGGTCCATTATCATCCTGCACAACATGATGAATTTGACAGGGATGTCAAAACACATTATGACTATATAGAACTCGTCCCTATAAACACTGTCATATGCGGTGGTGTGTGTCGACATGAAATTCTCTATGATCTGCCGCAGTGTCAATAATTGGTCTATCTTGGATTTTCCTGGCCTGAAGCCACATTGATAGGAACCTAACAAATAGTCCACAAATGGTTTCAGGCGTCCAAGCAGCACGGCAGAAATGATATTATATAGGATGTTAAGGAGACTTGTTCCCCTATAGTTGGCACAGTTATAGGGGTCTCCTTTTATATGTATGAACATTACATTAAGATACAATATACGCCAGCCCCCAGACCTAACGGTGCTTTTTCATCATTTTTTTAAGAACAATTACCATAATATACTGGGAATAGCTTATATTTCCATCCGTCTTATCCAAGTGTACGACGACAATGTCAAAATTTGAATGTTTTCCAAGACGTAAAAAACCGTCTTCTTACAAGTTTTGTATCGGTAATAACAAAGACAACGTCCCTTGATCTCTGTAGTCCAATATTTGTCCTACTGGCGACCCAAAGGAGTTGAATAACCTCCCACTACCCACTATTTTCATACAAAGCGGCGCAAAAGTCATGTTGCAATGCGAATGTTCCAAAATATTTGTGACGTCAACGTTACCGAATTTGCCTCCTAAATACTTCTAATTCTGGAGCAAGGCAACTAGGTAGATGTTATCACTACCGACTTCAGTAAAGCGTTCGATAACTTAAGCCATCCATTAATTTACTTTAAACTCGAGGTTTAAGGTCAAATCATCGCACGGCTTAAATCGTACCTTGAGAGTCGCCAATATAGGGTATATTTTAGAAGCTCTATCTCTGACTACATCATTGCCTCTTTCGGTGTTCCGCAAGGTAGTCATCTCGGCCCTTTAATATTTGTCCTCGTTGTGAACGGTGTCGACCTTATCTTTAAAGATTCCCATCTGTCAGTACATATAAGCAGACGACATGGAAATCGCTCGCTTGCACTCCAAAGGACTCAGAACGACCTTAATTCCTTCAGTAATTGGTGTGATATCAACTTCCTGGAGCTCAACATCGGTAAATGAGAGTTCGTTATGTTCTCTAGTAAACGCATCCCTTCTGCTCCTAGAATGTACTATCTACTTAACGAGCCTGTACCCCATGTCTCCTTCATACGCGACCTAGGTTTCATATGCGACAGAGAGCTAAACTTTTTCTCCCACATCAATCATATCATACACAAACTAATTCTACCCTTGGTTTCACAAAACGTTGGTCCAAGGAATTCTCGAACCCCTACGTCAAAAAATCCCTCTACATTACATACGTCAGACCTAGCTTGGAATATGCCAGTCAGGCCTGGTCTCCTTACTACGTTAGTCTTTCTGCAAGAATTGAAGCTGAGCAACGCAGATTTCAGCGCTTTGCCTTAAAAAGCCACACATGGTCTGACAAGACTGTATTACCACCCTACGAAGACCGACTGCAATTGATTGGCTTTATAAACCCTGAAAGCACGCTGTGAGGCAGCTGACATCCTCTTCATTTACCAGCTTATACCTGGAATTATAGATTCTCCTGCCCTCCTTGAAATGATTTAGCTCAAAACCAACCCTCATCGCCTAAGATCTACTCCACTTTTTCGACTCCCCCCTCATCGGACCAACTTTGGCCACAATTAACTAATATGTAGAATGTTACGCTAAGCTAACCACTCTCAAATATCCCCTGACTTTCATTAAAGAAATCTCTTTTTAGGTCCAATTAAAAATCCTCCCTCTAATCTTCTATCTCCTAAACGGCATTACCCGCCTTAATTAATTTCATTCCCCTCGTCGCACTACCCTATTCTCTCGTAGGTTAGTTAGCTATATTTACGTTTAGACTGTTTAAGTATAGTAGCTTGTAATATGCTTAATAGTAAATAAATAAATAAGACAGGAGTCAGAAAGGTCTGGTGAATGGTGCTATTGGACAGAAATCATATGATCCTGCTTCCGGAGAGGACAAACGTATGAATCTGATATACTATCCGACGGTTTAGACTTCGGAAAAATCTGTGTTCACCAAAATATAGTCACATTACTGTTGATCGAAGGATGTTGCCAATTATGTTAAACTGGGCTTGCACCGGACACAAAATAGAGGATAGTACAGTCGATTATGTCACTGCTGGCCCAGCATACGTGGCCTTAAATAGGGTGAAATAGCTGGAAGGTCTCCTTGTTAAAGAACTTGACTGTACTAAAGTAACAGGCAAACGACCATGCAACAATGACGGAATAACTCAAATCGACAGACTGAGAAAAATGTGTAGCGAATATAAGAAATAAAAGATAATTTAAGAGTAGGTAGGTAGGTAGGTAGGATCGCAGCCTTCCCAGAAATGAGAAGAACACACATAGGCCAGGGAGGCCCATTGTGCAGCTACGAGAGGGCTTAGCCCCCTATTCGTGGAACCATTTTGTGCTTCTTAAGAACTTAAGAAGATCAGGTATCCCTACTTGCTGAACCTCTGTCAGTTCGTTAAGGAAGTAAGAGCCTAGGTATCGTTTCCTGATTATGCAGAATGCCGGGCAAGATGGTGAATGGATTCGACCTCCTCCTCGCCTATACAGCTTCTGCAGAAATCATTCGGAAAAATACCTAGTTTTTGCGCGTGACTGCCGATAAGGCAGTGTCCGGTGATGACACCTATAACTTTGTAGATGTCAGTTCTTTTTACTGGATTATACTCCTTCTCCGTTGACTGTGGAGCCGGGGCCCGATTTGCCTTGTAATGACGAAGGTATGTCCCTGAGTCGATCTCCGGTTCGTCTCGGCCCTGGCGAGATTAGTAAGATTAAGTTTAATGGTTGCAAGGGGTATCCCTCAGAAGCCGCTATTGATTTTAGCATCGTTCCCTGTTTGGCGAGTGTGTCAGCTCTTTCATTCCCTGGAATGTCGCTGTATCCTCGTACCCAGATAAGTTGTATGTTGAACTGTTCGGCCATCTCGTTAAGAGATAGGCGACAGTCGAGGCTAGTTTTTGATGTGTACACATAGGACTCCAACGAATTTAAAGCTGCTTGACTATCCACTTTCCACCTCAGCCAAGACAAGACCTCTTTTATTGCCAACAGTTCCGCCTGGAAAACGCTGCAGGGATTTGGTAATTTTAGAGCTTTATTCACCTTAAGTTGTTAGCAGAAGACTCCACTACCCACCCCGTCTTTGGTGTTAGACCCGTCGGTGTACGCAGTATCTGCGGGATGTGGCGGGTCCAGTTTTTTCTGTCTGGGTAAATCGTTATGAAGTTTTTTTTCTAAGACCGTGGTTACCGCTATAGTTGTCCTGTTATTCAGGATGGAGGAGTTGACAGTGACATAGCTCGTCAATTTTGAGTTGGCTTTTAGTGTAATGGCCGTGTGTGTGGCAATTCCAGAGAAGAGGTGAGAGAAATCCTCCTTGCGGGGTTCCCCTGGTAACCACTCAATTGGTTGCTTGGCCTCCCCATTTGAAGTGAATCTTGCAAGTTAATAATAACTCGCTGATCAGCTCTAGAGTCCTCTCCACCTTTGGCTTTTCTAGCCCTTCTATTATTGCTTTCGGAATGACGTTGTTAAAGGCGCCCTCTATGTCGGGAAAGGCTGTTATAGTATATTCCTTAAGACGGATTGATCTTTCGGTTTTCCTCACTAGGTTATGCAAGGCTGTTTCGACGGATCCATCCTTACAGTATGCGTGCTGTGCCTCAGAAATTAGGGACGGATCCAACTTGTGGCGTATTCGTAATTCTATCAGCCTTTCCAAACTTTTTAGTGCAAAGGATGATAGACAAATAGGCCTTAGATCCTTGGGGGAAGTGTGCACTTCCACTTGTCTGGAATGTGACTCCAAGCTAGGCATCCTTTAAGGATAATCTCTAGCCATGGTATAGTCCATTCCATAGTTTGTGCGAGTTCGATAGGGTAAATTCCATCTGGACCTGGCGAGTTTCAGGGCCTGAAACTTTTTAACGCCCATATAATTTTCTCTCTGGAGATGATATGGTCGTACATTCCCACTGTCGCGGAGGAGAAGTGGCGAGTCTTGTGATTCATAGCAGCCTGGGAAGTGCGTGTTAAGGAGAAGATTTAGAGTTATTTCCTCAGACGTTGTCCAAACTAAAAACACATTTATTCAAATGCTATAAAAGTATAAATCAAGGAATTTATATACATGTTTATGTATATGGCACAAAAGCTGCAAGTTTCACATTATAGTTTTCATTTTGCCCTAGCTTCCAGGAGTGATAGTTTCATATAAAATATGACAACGTGGCGGAAGAGGGAGTTGCTGGCTACCGGTTCTCCCGCTTTGAGTTCCCATATAAAATTTACTTGATTTTTCGAAATCTTTACAATCTAACTTACGTAGTCTGCAGAACAGTACTCATAAATAATTGTCAGTTGACACGTAACATACGTGGTACATCTGCACGTAACATGGAACAACCCTCATAGGAGTTCCCGCACAGTCATATTTAATCCTAAATTCGTAACACATTTCTGTAAGATTTATGATCGCTGGCTAAGAATGATTAACAGCGAACAGTACCCGCGAAAGTACCTTTGCTGAATAAACCTATACATAACGTAAATACGTTTCGCGGATCAAGATTTTGACATACCTACGAGTACGAGTAAGCCTAGAAAGGGGAATAGTAGACGTTCAAATAAATTCAAACAATTGAGATTTAAGGGTTGGAAGAGTTGTGGATACATCTTGGACATATTTGTGGTAAAAATGTAATATGTTATTCCTTAAATGCCTATAAAGAAGAATGGAATACCTTGAAGCCCATTCATCTGTTCATAAATTAACCTCGACGTAAGTTTCATCAATATTGTATTTACATTTGTGCTAGCTGGACCTGAACTTTTTCAATGAAATTGATTGCAGAGTGCCCTCCACTCCACAGACTTCCTTGATATACATACGTATGTACATAATTAAACATTACGTTCACCTCATTCACATCAAATAAAAACTGCCACTTTAATCATGAAATTGAAATCGATTCCACATTCGCGCACATCACCATCATAAAAGCCATTCCCGAGAGTTCCCCAAAACGTTTTTTTATGGCCACGACTCGAAAACACTCAAACACACCATACCATCTAATCAAAATATTAGATGGGCCAGTCAGTGATGTGTGTGATTTAGCTATCAGAGATCAACGACTAAAGAACATTCCAACACCCACCATGGTACGAATGTCCGCGATGCGTGAAAATCTATTTAACGAATGCCTCGGTACACTTGACTTGCTCGCCATGGTGCCCCAAATCGTTCTGCCATCCATTGATGGCAGACGTGCGATTATGTGCCAACATGAAAGTAGATGGATTCGTTTACTAAAGGCGAATATCGGCCGCTTACTCGGAACTCGGGTCGAATCCTGTAATAATCGTACTCAATTAGGTGATGAGGCTATGACCGCCAGGCGGGGGATGAATAGCAAGTAATTAGATGTAGTTGATACTCTTGGAGATGTGAGTTGGATGAACAATTGTTTTCGTCCAATCTTTGGACTTTTCATCACGAATACCAATTCCCATAGTAATTACCGTCATATTTCAGTGCAATTACGCCGGGATCAAAGAACCATTCATTCAGCTGTCTGCCACAGCAAGAGATCAAAAAGAAAAAGCAGAGAATCAAGCCTCACCGGTACGCTGTAAACGTGTGTGTAGAAGTGAATTCACTGCCAGGCATCCAAGTAAATGATAAATCACTTGTACTACAGGTAGGTCGCGTAGCATGGAAATAGAATCGAACGAGTCGGTGGCATAACGTTGGGATCGGAGCCAAGTGCTTCATTTGAAATTCAACTCCATTCCCGGTGGGATACGGTAACGTTTGCAGAAAATATTTCTTCAACGGAGGTGGTTGCATTGGCTGGTGTTAGTTCGTTTGTTTTTATCTTTTTATTGGTGTACAGTGTATCTGAAATTCATGAATTTCATGAGATATGAATAGAAACCGCCTGGAGGGATACAACAGCGATGGGAATTGGCGTTAGACCGGGAGAGGGAATTGAAGGGTATTCAGCTTGTGTGCATCAAGCTAGAACTGACTTGAGTGCGATTATGTTTGTTTTAGATATTTTGCAGGATTGTTTGTTCGCTCCAGGATTTGGTAAGACTACGCAGGATCTGGTAAATGGGGCAGCAAATTATTGCGTATATTCTCCATTCCTCTGTTGGATTTTTTTGATTCGTGTTTAAGGATGAGATCCATGCCCGGTGGGTTCATCACAGCCTGATTTGCAGATAAAGCCTCAGAATTTTGATGAAAGTTTTTTTTTTTTTTTTTGCTAGGGTTGGTGAAAATCTGCTCATAGTAGAGTCGATTGATTTATCTAGTAGTTTGCCTTTCTCGAGGTAATCACATTTGACAGGCAGCTTTCCAGTGAGAGTTCATGTGGCTTTGTCGCTTCGTTCCTCTATTATTCCAACAGCCGCATTTTTGATATGACCTTCCAGTCGAGAGCGCCCTGGCGCAGTGGGTAGTGTGTTGATCTCTGGCGCGAATGACACGGGTGCTTTTCCTCAGCGGGGTCCTGACAACCCCCTGTAGTATAATTGTCACGAAAAGCCTCTCGAAATTCGCCATTCTTAACCGGCAATAAACTGTAGGTCCCCTTTACCTATGGGAAAATGAAATCATACACAACATGGGTGATTGAGAGAAGCTCGGCTTTGGTCTCTCATGGACTGTGACGCCAACATACATATGTACATTCCATCTATGATTGCGGGTAAAAAGTTTTGCTTCAGTTTCGGCGTTTTCAATGTTTGAATTACGTCGAATCACGAATATCGTCCTTTCATCTTTGCGTTGACAACGGCTCGCAATACGGTATACGATCCCAGATTTGTATACCGAAAGCCCAAATAGGTTTATGCACTTATTTGCAGGGAAGCAGCTTGTTTTCATTACTAAGCTAGGAGTGTTTTGACAGCAACCAGTACATTTTCATATCTATCAACTCAAGTTTGAGTTTCGCGTTGGGAGTCATGCTTAGTTATATGACTTCATTTGCGAATTGGATTCGAACTTAATTTACAAAGCAGGTAAAGCAGCGGACCAAGTTTGCTTTCCTGTGGAACGTCAGCCGTAATTGCTCTAAAATTTGAGTATTCACTCCCGTGCTTAATACGAAGGAGTCTACTGGATAAGGATAAGATATTGGATAGGGGTGGCCGTGGTGCAGTGTTTTTTTTGTTTTTTTTTTGTTTTTTTAGAGACTCGCGCAGGTTCAAGAGTTTTAACATTCTCTTATGATGTTTTTTAGACACACAACCTGAACGGAGTGCAGTGGTTTGGGTCGTTGATGTTCGTTCACTACTCTCAGGGGTGGTTGTCCTAGATGGGACGAGAGGCGACCAATTCCGGGTTTGTTATAGTCCGTAGTATTTCGTCCGAGCACTTTAGTATTGCATGCGCAGAAGACGAATTTCAGTTGACCATATACTGTGAGTGTTATACTGCAGCAGTACGTCTGGTCACTTTCCATTCACAACTGCGTTGCATACTTTTTGTCCGTATAGGAATTACTTTTTCTTGGCTACGAAGCGAATTTGAACTATAGAACTTCCGCTCGGCGGTCGATGATGTTAACCACTGCACCACAGCCACCACAACATCATTAACCGCCGAGCGGAAGGTCTATAGTCCAGATTCCTTTCATAGCCAACGGACGAAAAGTATGCAACACAGAGGTGAATGGAAAGTGATCAGACGTACTGCTGCAGGCATAACACTCACAGTATGTGGTCAACTGAAATTCATCCTCTGCGTATGCACTACTAAAGTGCTTAAACGAATTACCAGGAACTTTCACTAACGCGGAATTTTGTCGGCTCTCGTCCTATCTAGGACAACCACCCTTGAGAGTAGTGAACTAACATCAACGACCCAAACCACTGCACTCCATTCTCATAAGAGAATATCAAAAAAAAAACTCTTGAACCTGAACGGCTGATAATTGTTCGGGGAAAACTTGTCTCGGTTTATATCCCAAACCTTCGAGCCACACTTTGTCAAAGGCATGGGAGGCGTATCAGTTTATGTTCGATTGCTTTCTCAACCACCTCGGTATTTCGATGAACTGAAACCAAACTCGTGATCCGGCAAGAGACGCTTTCCCTCAACAATCGGATCTAAACGATTGATTTTAATTATTTTGAACGCGTTCGAAATTATCGGCAACAATTATATTTGGCAGTAAGATTTTTATCCGTTGGTGGCTTGCCGGATTTCAGTACCTTAATAACTTCGGCGACCTTCCATTGGCTCGGTACGTGTTCTAACCCAAGCGCTGCATTATGTAAGCATGTATGGATGTTGGCGTTACAGTCCATGAAGAACCTGAGCCGAGCTTCTCACAATCACCCATATTGTGTGTGATTTCATTTTTCCCTTAGGTGAAAGGGACCTACAGTTTATTGCCGGTTCCGAACGGCGAATTTCGAGAAGCTTTTCATGACAATTTTACTACAGGGGGTTTTGTCAGAACCCCGCTGAGGAGAAACACCGTGAAAAACACGTTCGATGACATGGCTGTGTCGGGATTCGATCCCGTGTCATCGGCGTCAGAGGCCAACACACTACCCACTGCGCCACGGTAACCACTCGTGCTTTTGCCGATCACGTCCCCCTTAAGCTCTCTCATACGCCTCAATACTCCACGCAGTCCATAGAACAGCAATAGAACTTTTGCAAACAAGCCCTGAAAAGCCCTACAAATAAAGTTTTGGGCTTCGAGGCTCAACCACCAAGAAATACCTGTTCGGTGACGAGTGCAGGAGTATTCACACAGCGAGCGCAGTAATTAAAGCCTCGCTGCGTAGAAGAACAAGAGTAGCTCGTGAGCTCTACGAGCTAAAAAGAACAGAGGAGCATAAGCCTCTCAGAAGAAAGAGGAAAGAACACGAGAAGTGCGCGATTGAGGGCTTGGAGAGGTGTTACTGTAGCTATGGCGTTCGAAAGTTTTATCAAGAGAAAAAGCGCACTTGTCAAGGTTATAAAGCCAGAACGGAAGCCTCTAGGGATGAGAGCGGACACCTAGTAGTAGAATCGCAGTCGATGCTGAGAATATAGAAAAACCACTTCTGCAGACTGTATAACAGCGATGTTAGTCAATGTTGGTTACCATGAACCATTTCTTAACGATGGAAATCGAGGTCCACCCTGACCTCGACGAAGCTAAGATCGCCATATCGAAGCTTGAGATAACCTGGTTAGGAGCATGCACCAGCTCATGTTGCATGTTGTCGCTTGCCCGATTTACAAGAAAGGAAACCCCTTTGACTGCGCCAACTACAGAGGAATAAGTTTCCTTAAGATCGCCTACAAAATCTTCTCAGCTGTTTTGTGTTAACGCCTGAAGCCTTTTGTGAATAAGCTGGTAGATCCTTATCAGTGTGGCTTCAGGCCAGGGAAGTGCACCATCGACCCAATCTTCACACTACGGCAGATCCTTTAAAAAACCAACCAAACCACCTATTTGTCGACTTGGAGAATGCTCGTTTCTCCATCTGAATCGGTGATTTAGGCAGGGCGATGCCTAACATCGTGTTAAAAATAATTGTGCAAGATCACTGGCCAACATAAGAGGCACAATTTATTTCAAACCCTTGCAACTACTCGCATACGCGGATGACATTGACGTAATCGGAAGAATACAGCGAGATGTCAATGAGGCGTTTACGTGTATGAGGCGGAGACGGCGAAACTTGGTTTCGTAAAATTAAATATAAGGAGGATGCTCACAACCGACATCTTGGCTAGAAAGTTTGTATTGGCAAATATAACTTTGAGTTAGTTAGGGACTTCGTCTGCGCCAAGGACATCAGCTCAGGAAGCAATTGAGTAATAGACCCCTTTCCCGAACGACAAAGTTGACTTTAAGCATCACCCTTATCATCGAAAGCGGATGAGGAAGTCCTTGACCGTCTCGATAGAAAGATTCTGCGTGTGATTTTCGTACCTATAAACGCAGTGGGGATGGTAAAAAGATTTCACCACGAGCTTTACGGGTTGTAGCGACATGAGTCTAGTCAGGCGTCTACGGATTCAACGCTTAAGATCGCAAGGCAATGTAGAGCAAATGGACACCAGAGTTCCAGCCCGGAGAGTCTTTGATTCCAGCCCCGAGGGATGAAGAATCAGAGGAAGGCCGTACTTAAGATGGTAAAGGGGACCTTAGCCAGCTGGGTGTGTGGCAACGGAAAAGGCTAGCAAAAGATCGTGCTAGTTGGAGAGGCATGTTGATTGAGGCCCAGGTTCACCCCGAACTGTAGCGCCGGCTAAAAAGGAATAGTAGATGCTTTTGAGAGATCAGCCGATAGCTTCCGGGGTCCAGGTGTTCTTGCTTCACAATTTTAACTTATGAGCAGTTTCCGGAAAAATGTTTACAATTTCGTACATTCGATCATACTCGTATCGGCTTGGCTTCTCGCGTACCTTTGTACGTAAGTATTTGGCATTCTTCTTTCAAATACTATGAGTTTTACGTTGTAGGCCCAACAGTATATGGTGATGAGGTTACATCAAGCGGAATTCTAGACGTTAATCGCAATCAATACGGATTTCTGTGAATTATATGAGAAATGCGAAAAACTATATTAAACTCTTCCTCTCGTCCTAAGGCGCAGCCCATGAAGAAACTTGTATCTACATAGGTACACGTACGTTAAATTACTTATATGATGAGGATGCATGTGTATGCTTTAGGTGGACTTTCAATTTAATTCAATCGGAATCAATTGAGTCGCCGCTCAAACCCTATTTGCCTCGTCCAGAATTAGCATTTCTAATTGCTATTACTCATTCTCCCATTGAAGGTACCGCGAATCAAAGAGCTTAACCTCACTAAGTTATCTTATCCCTTACCATATTCATGCCACTCGTACGAAAAGGGATGTAAAGTCAATCACACTGTCCTTTCATACTCAAATTGGAGCTTAAGAAGCAATTAAAACTGAATTTCAATTTCACATTCTAAGCAAATTTCTCCTTAAAATCATTTCATAAAAGGCAAAATACATATTCAAAACTTCGTCCTTAATTTCCACGCGAGAACTTCATGAAATGTAATATGTAAGGATGAAATACACTTGAGTACTCTCATCTCTTTCGCAATGGAAGACGTCTCAATATATGTTTTGCATTTCAAAAGGGATATAAGCAGGGGATACGTGTCATGTCTATACATCAGCACCTGCCATCATCTTCTTGACGTGTGCGCATATGTATCGTTGCGTGCTGTAAATTATGAACGCATTAGCATATGAAGCGTTATTGCAACACGCTTGAAATGAAGACGTGATAACCTTTCTCTAGTTATCTTGACGTGTTCCACTCCTAACACGTGGTGTTGTTTACCCTCCCTTTTTTTGAATTATTCCATTCTTAAGTGTCCTGCGCAATTGAGCACAATCCAAAGTCAATTACTTGGAAGAGGTTAAAATTGTACTCGACAGTAACCATAATGCGTAGAGTCTCTACGGTTCGCATGAAAAAGTTCAGGCTGCACATTTCAGATAAGTATGTACTTTCTTCCAAAGAAATTAAAAACACAGATACCGTCATTTTGTTAAGACAAAGAAGCAAATGAACTCTTTCAGACCAGGAAAGACCGCCAAAATTGTCGGCATATAAGTTAACACACAATCGTCGGCACGTACGTTGCAACAACAAAAACCCACAGCCCCACAATGGCAAGATCTACGGTGCTCTGGCTTGGAAACAAGCTTGTTTGCTTCATGTCGATTAGCTGCATTGTCCGCTACAATCTGGCTTGTAATCAAGCTTGTTTACCCCAAAGCGCTTGGCTGCATGGTCCCTTAGTTAGCGGGGTGGTGAGTTTCGCAACCGTTTGTGCCGACGCTTTGGTGAAGTTCTTTTTCTAGAAAGCAGTCACTCTCTCAGTGGAAGTCCGAGAAGTAGGAGCACACATACAAAAGAAGAATTTAAATTTTATTTAAACAAACTGTTAAATATAATTTAAGAAAAAAAGAATTAAATAATAAAGAAAATTATATACAAACACTTACTTACTTACTTATCAGGCCTGCGATCCATGGACGATCTGAGCCTGAGCTATAGCTGCCTTCCATCCTTGACGGTCCCGGGCACGCTGCTTCCAGTTGTCAAGACCAAGACGTCCTACATCCGCGATTACTTGGTCTTTATACCTGAGGTTCGGTCTTCCTCTTCTTCTCGAACCAGGAGGCTCGGAGTCGAAGACCCTCTTAGCTGGAGCGTTGATGTCCATGCGCTCGATGTGGCCGAGCCAGTGTAGTCGACGGATCCTTGCCTTCCGGACTACATCCACATCTTGGTACAGCTCGTAGAGTTCGCGGTTGTGTCTTCTTCTCCATTCACCTTCCTCACAGACAAGACCAAATATCCGGCGCAGAATTTTTCGTTGGAAAGAGCCCAAAATCAGCTCCGCTGTCCTGCTTATCATCCAGCCTTCGGCTCCGTACAGCAAGACTGGCAGAATGAGCGTTTTGTAAAGCATGACTTTGGTCTTTCGAGTGAGGAGTTTTGACCCCAGTTGTTTGGACAAGCCGAAGTAGCAGCGGTTGCCAAGGGCGATTCTACGCCGGATCTCCACTGTGGTGTCATTTGTGGAATTTACGTTTGCCCCGAGGTAGACAAACTCCTTAACTACCTCGAAATTGTAGCTGTCAATTGTTATGTTTTGTCCCAGGTGGTGAGCGACGGATTGGTTTTTGCTTGACAGCATGTATTTCGTTTTGTCCTCATTGATCTTAAGACCAATTCGTTTCGCCTGTTCTTCAATCGCCGTGAATGCTTCCACAATGCCACGGCGAGAACACGCGACGATGTCGATATTATCCGCGTATCCTAGCAGCTGGATGGACTTGTAAAAGATAGTGCCTTCCCTGTTGACGCCTGCCCGTCGCACTATCTGCTCCAGCACCAGGTTGAAGAAGTCACATGACAGCGCATCTCCTTGCCGAAATCCGGTGTATGTTTCGAATGGTTCCGAGATCCTAGAACCGAGTTGCACGGTGCATCGCGTGTTTTTCAACGTGGCGCGACACAACTTGATCAGTTTTACCGGGATCCCGAATTCGGCCATCGCCCCAAACAGTGCTTCACGATGAATGCTGTCGTATGCGGTTTTGAAATCGATGAAAAGATGGTGTGTATCGATTCGAAACTCGTTGGTCTTTTCCAGGATTTGTCGAAGTGTGAAAATTTGGTCTATAGTTGATTTGCCGGGCCGGAAGCCGCACTGGTAGCTGCCGATTAGTGCGGTGCAAAATGGTTTTAGACGTTCACACAATACGCTGGACAGGATTTTGTATGCGACATTGAGCAGGGATATACCTCTATAGTTCTTGCAAGAGGTAGGATCGCCTTTTTTGTGGATGGGGCATATAGAGCTGGTATTCCAGTCGTCGGGCATGCTCTCATCTTCCCAAATTCTGCAGATGATCTGGTGCATGCTCCCTACCAGAACATCGCCGCCAGCCTTGAAGAGCTCTGATGGCAAGCCATCTGAGCCTGCGGCCTTGTTGTTCTTCAGCTTCTGAATAGCTTTGCCGACTTCTTCGATGCTGGGTGGGAGGACTACTTCAGCGGCTGGAGCTGGGATTTCCTCGGTCCCTACCACTCTCTCTTGGTCATGCGCGTTAAGCAGCTGCTGGAAATGCTGCTTAAATACATCCACTATTCCCTGCGGGTCGGTGACAAGATTACCCTCGCAGTTTCGAAGAGCCAGGGTGCCCTTTTTGAAGCCTCCTGCAAGGCCTTTGGCTTTCTTGTAAAAGGCTCGTAATTTATGTTTATCCATAGACTCCTCGATATCCTTGAGCTGGGAGGCTGCGAAGATTCTTTTCTTTTGTCGCAGTAGTTTCTTCTCCTCCCTTCTTCTGGCCCGGTACTCTTCTCGCGCTGCCCTGGTTTTCCTCTGCAGCGCCTTTTGGTACGCCTCGTCAGTTGCTGCCTTTTTCTGCTCACACTCGCCATTATACCACGGGTTTCTTGTCGGGGGTGGTAGGTATCCTAATGTGGTTTCGGCTACTTCCTGAATGGCTGAGGGGCAATGCAGCCACATATCATTGGCATTTGTGTTCGACGTAGGCATACCGTAGAGTCTTTCGCTCAGCTGCTCCCTGTAGACTCTGGCAACCTCCGGTGTGCTCAGGCGCCCAATGTCGAACCTCCTCCTGATGGGCTGGTGCAGCTTTCTGACATTGGACAGTCGAGCTCTGAATCTTGCTGCTACGAGGAAGTGGTCAGAGTCGACATTTGCCCCTCTGAATGTTCGCACATCCGGGATGTTTGACGCGTATATATAGAAACACTACAGTTGGTTTAATTTACACTCGTAACCGCGTGGGCGAATAACCGCGTGTTTTATTTAATTTTTAATTTTAATCACTCCCTTGGTTCGTAGTTCGACTGCGCCAGTTATATAAAAGGGATCGAAGTTAGAAATAAAAGAGATTTGGTGTTTGTTTTATTATTTATTTATTTAAACTAATAATTTCACGAGCGATCTTAAACGCGTCTGCTGCCGATCAGGTCACGAGCAAGAAGGAGGATTTGAAGGAACGTGCTCTCTCTACTTGGTCTTTGTACTTCGAAAGATCAAGAGAGAGAGCGTAATGAGTTCCTACAAATCTCCTCTCTATACACTCGTAGTATCTGCCAATATTATGCCTGATCCACAATACTGACGCATGATTACTTCAATTTTATCAGCTGTTCCATGTCAAAACACTGACGTAAACGTACACAACACAAACCATAAAATACACAGATGCAGCATACACATCAATACACAGCAACAGTCGTTCAAACGCACAGAAATTTCCGACGTGTTTGACTTTTGTCTCCTTTGGTTACGTGAGCTTACGTTTTCTCTCGCTCTCAGTTTTTCTTATTTCCTCTCATTTTTTAATGAACGTAAACTCGCCAACGCAAACGCAGTATTTATGACTAACCCATTGAATTGCTTGTGTTGGATGTCTCAACTAGCACTAACGCAGTATTGTGGATCAGGCATTATGCCCATATCACAATACTGCGTTGGTGCGAGCTTCCTTACGTGTTACGAGAAATGCTTCGACGCATGCGCGGAAATGACAATTCAATTTTATCACCACAAACATAAACCACAAAATGCACAGATACAGCTCATACACATCAATACACAGCAAACACATCAACAGCTGTTCAAACGCACAGAAATTCCCAACGTGTTTGACTTTTGTCTGCTTTGGTTACGTGTGTTACGTGCTCTCTCGCTCACATTTTTCTCTTATTTTGTGACAATCGTAAGGAGCCTCGCACCAACGCAGTATTTAAGGCTGCCCCAATGAATTGCTTGTGTTGGATGTTAAACGTCACTCGAAGCACGCACTAACGCAGTATTGTGATATGGACATCAAATCCACAGAAACAGCATACGCAGCAACAGTCGTTCAAACGCACAGAAATTTCCGACGTGTTTGACTTTTGTCTGCTTTGGTTACGTGAGTTTACGTTTTCTCTCGCTCTCTTTTTTCTCATTTCCTCTCATTTTTTCTTATTTCCTCTCATTTTTCAATAAACGTAAGCTCGCCAACGCAAACGCAGTATTGTAGAGTGCCCCATTAAATTGCCTGTGTTGAATGATAAACGTCACTCGAAGCTAGCGCTAACGCAGTATTGTGATATGGGCATTAAGATCACGCATTTAGGCTGGTGAGGTAGCATTTTTATACTACAATATCTTCTTTGCCCAGCTCTGCGTAGAAATCTACGATTTAGGTATCATAACTGGGGTATTGGGCGTATGTAACTGTTGAGACTGTTAAATACGCAAAAGCTCGTACACGTATGTATGTGTGGGAAAGCACAATCGCTCAAGGGCACAAAATAAAAAACAATTAAAGCTTTTAAATCTTAGAAAGAAAAATCTTAGGTGTTGAGTTTTAAAGTGTAATAGTAAAGTTAAGGGACTTGTGATTTGTAAAGATGCCTGCATTGGACTACAGGCTTTACATAGGAAAATACAGGAGTGATGTATTGGCATGAGAAAACAGGATAATCCTGCGAAATGCAGGCCAGATGGGAGCGTTACTCATACGAGCATCCAGGAAAAGTTGCAATAATGTGGACCACCTGGATATATCGCACAGCTTGCATGTAAATACATATCTGTTCATGTCGAAACACGCAAAAAGACTGCGACATAAGCAAAATAAATGTTTGGCATTCTAAGCTCACTTGCTTTGGGGATTTTGTGTTGAAAGGTCGTGGTGCTCCAAAAAAAGTGATTATTAAAGTCAAAAAAAAAAGTTGTGTGTTGATTTGTTTGCAACAAGAGTTAAAATCTTTTAATTTTTTTAAGAGCTTAGACATTTTGTGGAATCGATACGAAGGTAAGTTTACATATTTGATTTAGTTTCGGGGGTAATGTGGACCACCCAGAGGCGGCTTATGTGGAACAGTAGTCCACCTTACCCGCACATGCTTCAAATTGCCTGACTTTCATAATTTTTTTTTAGAGAAAATAGCACAATCGAATCGAAAACCGCAACAATATGATTATGGAAACTTGAAGAAAGCTGCTGACGAAGTTAGACAACCAAAAAGTTCCCAAAACCACATTAAGGCGATTAGTATTTGATGCAAATTTTGAAAGCCAAAATAACGAGCCTAAACCTTTGGGAAGAACACCTGTTTTTTCTCCAAATATGGAAAAAGAGCTAGTGGATTATATTCTTCAAATGGAAAGTCTGTATTTCGGTCCAACACGAAGTGATATTAGATACTTAGCATACCAGTTGGCAGTACGGAACGAAATACCAAACACTTTCTCTACGGTAAGAGGCAATGCTGGAAAAGATTGCCTTAAATCTTTTATGCACAGACATTCTGAGCAGATAAGTCTGCGAAAGCCTACTGGTACGTCAGTTGATCGAACGCAAGGGTTTAATAAGGAAAGCGTTTCAAAATTTTTTGATTTATTGGAAAGCCTCTACGGAAAAAACAACTATTCTGCCAATGCAATATTTAATGTGGATGAAACGAGAATATCTACAGTTTCGAGCTAAATGCAGCAAATCCTTGCGAAAAAAGGAAAGCGTCAAATCGGAATTATGACATCGGCAGAACGCGGATCCTTAGTAACGAGTATAACTTGTTTGAGCGCAGGAGGTATTTTCGTACCGCCGTTTTTTATATTTCCTAGGAAAAATAGAAATTTGCTATTATTAAAAAATGCTCCAGCTGGATCTGAGGCCGGATTTCATAAGTCAGGTTGGGTTCAAACCGATATTTTTACGGCTTGGTTCCAACATTTCTTGAAATTCGTAAAACCTAGCAAAGAGAATCCCGTCCTGCTAATTTTAGATGGGCATTACAGTCACACAAAGAATTTGAAATTGATTGACCTTGCTCGTGAAAATCATGTTTCAATAATGTCTCTACCTCCACACTCGTCTCACAAACTGCAACCACTTGACCGCAGGTTCATGGGACCTTTGAAGACATATTACAGTGACATCGTGAGGCAATTTATTAGGGAAACCGGAAGGAAAGTCACTATATACGATATTGCTGAGCTTTTTGGAAAGGCATATTCAAAAGTTCAAACAGCTGAAATTGCTGTAAAAGGTTTGCTTTTCATTTTCTCTTTGGCATCAAATAAAAATCCAAATCTTTTGTTTTTTCATTAAGGTTTCGAAGCTACGGTCATATATCCTATAAACAAAAGTGTTTTCAAGGACGTAGATTTCATAGCTGTCCAAATATTCCGAATCAGATGTACGTTCGGAGTCTGAGAACCTAGATATTCAGCGAAGTTCAACATCTTTAGCAGCAACTGCAGAAATCCAAGGTATTTTTCCTTTACCTTATCCTCGTTGCTTAGAAACTATTTTATAACTCTTCGTTTTGATATTTAAGTCGAAAAGGAAAATGCTGACAATGTTCCATGCTCGAGCAAAACTGTCACAGTGTGGCAAATTTCACCCCCTCCTAAAATAAAAAGAGCTAAACCAAGAAGAAGGACTGAAGCTCAGATCCT
The DNA here is from genome assembly GCA_951905685.1 of Eumerus sabulonum. Lineage (NCBI taxonomy): Eukaryota > Metazoa > Arthropoda > Insecta > Diptera > Syrphidae > Eumerus > Eumerus sabulonum. The sequence continues at coordinate 196,623,759 of OX645060.1, forward strand.
TACAGTTTCTCCCTGAGGAAAATGCTGTTAAAACGAACAGTCGAACAAAGGTCTGCAAAGAAAAAGAAAAAAATTGAGGTTTTCAGTTCCAGTGAAAGCGAAGAAGATATCCAATACGACGAAGGCAGTGACTGTGAAGTATCCGCTCCGCCTTTAGAGGACACAGCATGCGAAATTCGTTTGCAACAGTGGAAATGTGACAAGTTTCCGATAGACTGGATTTCATGCATTCAATGCGAACGTATTTGGGCCCACCTGAATTGTTCCAGCATAAATAGGTTATTTGCAATTTATGCAATGACATATTCGAATAAAAATTTGTCTTACGAAGGTCAACAAGGTTTTTAATTAGCAAAAAAAAAAATTCAATTGTTGAGTCGGGTAAGGTGGACCACTAGTCCAAATTACCCGACTATTTGGTCCACATTACCCGCAAAGTTCCGAAGGTAAGGGTTTTGGACTCAATTCACTTTGTATCCCTTAAAATGAAAAAAAGTCACATGGCAAGGCTAATTCAGCCTTAAAGTAAGAAACGAATGTTTTGTACTGGATTTTAAGTTATTATTTTTGAAAAAGTGCTAAAAATGAAAAGACAGGGATGAAAAATAAAAGCAGTTGTCCACATTTGCCGCACTTACTCTACGTTATCCCATAGTTTGCCATAGTATGCAACTGATGCCAGTCGACCGTACAAATACCTTAATAAGAAATTTTAATTTAGTAAATGATTTCATGCATGAAAAGTGGATAATAAAATTTAAAGAGGCCCTAAAAAATTTAGAAAGTATTTTTCTGAAGAGTTTTCGTCCCTCAGTGATGAAGTAGAACGCGTCTACCTAGCGTTCATTTTCTTTCGCTGATTGTCTGCCATCGGCGTAACTATAGAGGGGCAGAATACCATATGATGCTATTCATCCTTAGTTAGAACACAACAAAGCTTTAGATTGTGTATGTATCATAATTTCGAGAACAGTGTGACGGTGTGTGTATTTTTTTACGACCACTTAGTAAACTCCAAGGTAGCGAGAAGCATTTTATCCAACTAGACTGGAAAAATGTTAAGTCTTCTCTATTCAGAATCCGCAAGTGGCAGGCACGTATGTACATAGACATCCAGTCTTTTCAACAATGAATAGAAATACCATGCAACAGCTTTAATAAGGAACTTATGTCCCTCTCCCACGGGAAATAAAACTTCGAGTTCTTAATAGGGAATTGAAATATGTATGTGTGTATGTATGTATGTTATCAAGCCTGGGATCCTTTGTATTATCTCAAATAAGATAACGGAGAACAAGCTGAAAAGGAGTTCTTACTCGACTACACGGGGAATTTCTAATGGTGCTTAACAGGATATACCTACATATATCTGCATTTTCCTTCAGAGGAATTTTTGTGTGTGTCTCTGTCAGGTACAAAGATGCTAATCGGGGGAAGGTAATTAATTGTATTTGTTATCTGAGGCGTGCGGCACTACCTGATGGAATTTCGTCATGGGCAAAAGTCGAAACTCAACTTTGTTATTGCGCTCTTGAATTGCGCTTTCTTCCAACGAACGATCTCTGTCGGATATTTAATTACAGGTAAACATTTGAGTTGTACTAGAAGAGTTAGACATGCAATAAGTAATAAGCCCGTCAAGTCCTTGTTTGCCTGCCTATCTGCCTCTCCATTTTGCTTATGCTTTTGACGTACTCAGAATGTTGCTTGGAATTTGACATCGGTAATATTCTTGGATCAGATACTGCAGCACGCACTCGAAGGCAGAGTTGAATTCGTAAATATGCACTTAAATGCAGGAGTCAGTTCATTCATTACGCATAGCATTTGGAGTGGAAAATCCATGGACAAGAACTTTGTGGTGCGATGAGTAACCATGGAGCAGACTATTCGTAAACTATTCTATGAAGGGAATTCAATTTTGTGTTATCATGATCATCGTTTTGGGCTTTCTCGTTTACGGGGAATTGACTGTTTAAGCGACAAGTGGCTTCAGTGATTTTGTTTAGCTAATGACGGAGTGGGATATGGTTGTCCACATGGAGAGGTATTAGTAATTTACTTCGTGGTCGAGAAACTTGAAATACATACTGGCTAAAATGTACCATACTTGTAATGGAGGATTGACAGAACGGAATGTGTGTTGGTGTCTACGAGGCGAAACTGTAGGGGAAGCAGACATACAGTAGAGGTAGTTTGTAGAGCGTCGTACTGCCCTCGTCGATACCCGGCTTTATGTCCGTACATTGCCTTATCTGGATGATGCTGCCAATCTTTCTTTCCCGTCATGTCCAACAAATGTCTGTCTTAAAGGGCTACTGTGGCCGAAATAATTTATCGTACGACACGCATACATAAATACAGAATATAAGAATCAGCACAAAAAACAAAGATTATTTTCATTTTGTTATAACTTGAATACTAAGGACACAATTCATCTTACGGTAAGTTTCGACTTTAATATTTTAATGAATTTGGACTGTCAGTATCTTGTTGGACCTCCATCAGAGTCAAGAACAGCGGCTACACTATCCCGCTCTGCTTGAAGAGCCTGTTTAAATATTGCTTTTGAAGAAATTCGGTGTTTATGCAGCTGTTTTTCCGAGTAGTCCCACAAATACTCTATTGGGTTTAAGTGCAGGCTCTGAGAGGGAGAATTATCTAAGAGCATAGTATAACAATCGTTCCTTCACTTTTCGAGCTTTATGTTTAGGGTCGTTATCTTGCTGACATATCCAGTCATGACCCAAAGCTAACTTCTTTACCGCCGAACATAGATTTTCTTTTATTACGTCGAGATACACGTGCTGGTCCATGTTACTTTCAGTAAACACCAGCATTCCCTCGCGGGACAAGGCCATGCTCCCCCACACCATAATACTTCCTCCACCTAGCCTCACTGTTCTTCGAAGATATTGAACTTCAATTTCTGCGCCGCTCTTCCGCCAAACTCTTGAAGGACCGTCGTGACCAAAAATGTTGTATTTGCACTTGTCCATAAACTTTTTCCCAAAAAGACAGATCAGCGTCTTTGTGTAGAGAGGCAAAGTCTTTGGCGTTTTCTCTTACCTATGGACGGGCTTCATTCTTGGAGTTCGATTGTACGCGAAGATTTAGAAGATTTAGAAGATTTTAATGCGAAGTCAAAGAGGACATATCTGAGTGAATCACGGGGAAATATAGCCTACACGACACCACGTCCGAAAACGGACATCCGCTACTCGACTTCTTGGTGGGGCGCAATTTCCTTCTGGCTAGCGCATGATTCCCGCATCTCATCACGTTGTGATCGACGCCAGACACTCCTCCAGCATCCAAGATGAACGAACCTTCCGAGAAGCCATCATCGACTCGGATCACTACCTTGTTGTAGCCAAGGTACGAACGAAGAGGTCAAGGATGCCACGGAGTCGAGCTGGACAACGAAGGTTTGACGTAGGAAAGCTACAATCGCAGGTGACCGCTGGGAACTTCGCCGATAGATTTTCCGTCAACCTCTCGTAAACTTCAATTATACCGGAACAACTTACAGAACAATAGTGGGAGCATTGCCAGCTCCAGAGACGCTGCCTCTGATTTGTTGGGTTTCAAGCCACCGTCAGCTGGAAACACCTGGTTTTATGAGCAATGTGGGCAAGCCCATATAGCAAAGCAAAACGCCTAGAAAGCCATGCTACATAGACGAACGAGAGCCACTCGTGGACATCACGGACAAAAAGGGAGAGAGAAACTCACGCTTTTAGGAAAGAAAAAAAAGGCAGCAGGAAAAATGTGAGAGCGAGTGCCGCCCAAGTTTTACGAATAAGTAAAACGAACATGCCTAACGATGAAGACGGACAACTAGCAGTAGAGTCACAGTCGATGCTGGGGGTACGCAAGGAACATTTCTGTAGACTGTATAACGGCGATGAAAGATCTAACACCGCTGTCAGGCAGTGATTCCAAAGTTCAAGAATAATAAAGCCGCGGGCGCAGACGGGCTGCCTACCGTGCTATTTAAAGCGGCTGGAGATGATCTGGTAGGGTGAATGTAAAAGCTCATTTGTAAAATAATATCGGAGGAAAGCATGCCCCACGAATGGAATCTCAGCATCGTTTGCTCAGTCCACAAGAAAGGAGACCCCTATAACCTCGCCAACTACAGGGGAATAAGTCTCCTTTATATCGGATACAAGATCCTCTCTACCGTACTGTTTGAAAGCTTGAAACCCTTTGTGGATAATCTGGTTCGTATCAGTGTGGTTCCAGGCCAGGTAAATCCACAATAGACCAAATATTCACACTGCAGCAGATCTTGAAGAAGACCCAAGAACACCAAATCGACACCCATTACCTTTTCGCCGATTTCAAGGCCGCGTATGAATGTGTGCTAGCGACGAGCTATATAGTGCCATGTCCCTGCCAACTCGTCGGGTTGTGCAGGATGACAATGGAGAACTCTCGCTGCTCAATTAAGGTCGGTAGCGAAATAACCGAGACCTTTGATGTTAAAAAAAGCCCTAGATACGGTGTCGCACTGTCATGTTATTTCTTCAACATCGTGTTTGAAAAGATACGAGCATCACTGGCCAACACGTGAGGTACGATTTATTTTAAGTCTGCACAGTTGCTTGCGTACGCAGATGACATGGAAATAATTAGACGAACACAGCGGCACGTCAATGATACGTTCGAAATCATTGAAGCTGAAGCTGTTAAAATGGGTCTTTCGGTTAACGAGGGTAGAACGAAATATATAATGTCATCCAAAAAAATGCACAACACCGACGCGTCTCGGCCAGAAGGTCACAATTAGTAGCTACAAATTTGAAGTGGTGAAGGACTTCGTCTACCTTGGCTCACTAGTGACCAGCAACAACAATATCAGCGCTGAAATCAAACGCAGAATTACTCTTGCTAACCGCTGCGTCACTGGGCTCAAGAGGCAAGTGAGAAGTAGAGCCCTCTCTCGAAAGACCAAAGTTGCGCTGTACAAAACTTTAATCATTCCGGCCCTCCTCTATGTCGCAGAGACCTTGAATTTAACAAAAGTGGATGAATCTGCGTTCAATCTATGGGCTCGTTTGTATAAAAAGAGAGTGGAAGAGAAGATACAACGACGAACTGTACAGCGACATCTGCCTAGTACGACATCTACGTATCCAATGTCTAAGATGGCTAGGCCATAGTAATAAAATTAATCCTATCTAAACCTTGTCTATCGAACGATGAATTTTGTCGGCCACTGTATATGTGATGTATGTATGTGCACAAAAAACGAGGGTTCAGTTCATCCTTTTTACACAGTGCTATGTATTTTATAGACCAGTCGATGCTGAGGATTTGGAAAGACCACTTCTGCAGGCTGTATAACGGCGATGATAGACAATCCGACCAAAAATTAAGGCGTAAAATCCTTCAATGTCCCAAGGGTAGCAAAAGTTTCTGGTCGTTTGTAAAAAACGTAAAAAACTCAACTAAGTCGTCTATATCGACGCTCATCCACAATGACATTCCAGCTGTCACCCCCTTGGACAAAGCTAACCTACTTGCCGCCCATTTCGCAACCAGTTCTCAGCTGCCAGCCTGTACCTTGTCTCCGCCTGTACTAGAGTGCGTCAATTCCACCATGGGACTAATCCACTTCCGCACTCGTACAGTCGCAAGGGTTCTTAAAGACCTCGACATACACAAATCCGCTGGTCCAGATGGTATTACCCCAATAGTTCTAAAGAGGTGTTCTTCTACGCTGGCAAAACCACTGCGTAAGCTTTTTCAGCTTTCCTACCGAGTGTGTGGAAAACAGCATTTGTCCAGCCTATACCCAAAAAAGGCGAATCATCTTCTCCCTCCAACTACCGACCCATTGCACTAACGTCCCTTCTTTCCAAGGTCATGGAAACGCTGATTAACCGCTTATGAAATATCTTGAATCACGGAAACTCCTCAATGACCGCCAATACGGTTTCCGCAGCAACAGATCCACTGGTGATATGATGGCATATCTCGCTGAAAAGTGGAATCACTCGAAAGCATTTGACAAGGTTTGGCATGAAGCCCTTTTGTCGAAAATGCGTGCTTTTGGGATCGATGAGTCTCTCTTTCAATGGATTAGAAGCTACCTTTCGAATTATTCAATTCAAGTTGTTTTGGACGGATTCAAGTCTGATACTCACTTTATAAATGCCGGTGTTCCCCAGGGCTCCGTTTTGTCTCCGACACTCTTTCTTATTTTTATAAATGATCTCTTGTCTGTTACTTCTAATCCAATTCACTCCTTCGCTGACGACAGTACCCTCAGCTTCTCATATTCGTTCACCAGTTTACGACCCTGCACTTCGGTTGTAGATAATGAGCGGCAGCGTATGTTAAGCTCATTAAATTCCGATATCAACAGCATCATCCAATGGGGTAAAAACAATAGAGTGGAATTTAATGCTTCCAAAACACAATGCTGTCTCTTGTCGTTAAAGCGTATAAATAACCCGCAGCCATTATCCATGAATGGCACTTGCATCTCAGAAACCGAAAATCTTTCTATCCTGGGTATGAGTGTTGCTCACAATCTTAACTGGAGCGACCATATATTCAGTGTCGCCAAGAATGCTGCGAAATGCCTAGGATTCTTATTCAGATGCAAGAAATATTTCTTACCCTTAGATCTGGCTACAATCTATAAGGCGTTCATTCGCCCCAAATTAGAGTTTAACGCTCATGTCTGGTCCGGTGCTTCCAAGACCTCACTGCACCTACTAGACAGAATACAAAAACGAGCCATAAAACTGATAGGTGACTCCAGCATTACCAAAACATTAGACTCGCTGGAACACCGAAGGAATGTTTCCTGCCTCTCCATGTTTTATCGTTACTACCACCAAAAATGCTCTGATGAAATAGCCAGTTGCATTCCGCCCCTTCAACATTTCTCCCGCAATACACGTCTCTCTAGGAATGCTCACCAATGTACTCTGAAGCCCGCTTTCGGACGTACTGTCAAATATAGAGAATCTTTCATTAACCGAACCACACGAATCTGGAACTCCCTGCCGGATTCGGTTTTCCCCCGTCAATGCAACATGCAAGCATTTAAGATCAATGTCCATCGGCATCTCCTCTATTCCTCTTCCTCTCTACCTTTTGCCCGCACTGTGTCGCCGACATAATAAGGTTATTAGACCTTGAGTGCGCGCAAATTTAAAAAAAAAAAAAAAGCGAAATAGCGATATCAAGACTTAAGTATAATAAAGCCGCGGGCGCAGATGGCCTGTCTGCTGAGTTTCTTAAGGCGGCTGGAGATGAGCTGGTAAAGTGCATGCACCATCTCATATGCAAGGGGAATAAGTCTCCCTAACATCGCATATAAGATCTTCTCTGCTGTATTGTGTGAACGCCTGAAACCGTTTGTGGATAACCTGATCGGCTCTTATCAGTGTGGTTCCAGGCCAGATAAATCCACAATAGACCAAATATTTACGCTACGGCAGATCTTGGAGAATAGCCAGGAATACCAAGGCATGACAGCGTGTATAGAGATGAGCTATACAAAGCCATGTCTAGTTTTAAAATCCCTGCCAAACTCGTCCGACTGTGCAGGATGACAATGGAGAATTCTCACTGCTCCATTAAGGTCGGTAATGAGCAAACCGAGACTATTGATGTTAAAAAAGGATTTAGACAAGGTGACGCGCTGACATGCAACTTATTCAACATCGTGCTTGAAAAGATCGTGCAAGAGTCACTGGCCAACACAAGAGGTATGATTTATTTCAAGTCTACGCAATTGCTTGCGTACGCCGACGACATTGACGTGAGTGGACGGATACAGCGAGACGTCAATGAGGCCTTTGTAAGCATTGAGGTAGAAGCGGCTATGATGGGTCTCAAGGTTAATGAGGGTAAAACCAAATATCTGCTTTCATCTAAAAGAGACGGACAACACCGACGTATTGGCCAAACCGTCACCATGGGCGGATATAACTTTGAAGTGGTCAAGGAATTCGTCTACCTAGGCTCACTGATGACCAGCGACAACAACACCAGCGCTGAGATAAAACGCAGAATCACTCTTGCCAACCGCTGTTTCTTTGGGCTCAAGAGGCAATTGAGAAATAGAGTCCCCACTCGGAAAACCAAGGTGACACTATATAAAACCTTGATTATCCCAACCCTCCTTTACGGCGCAGAGGCTTGGACCTTAATAAAAGCGGATGAAGATGCCCTTCGTCGTTTCGAGAGGAAAATTTTGCGCATTATATACGGTCTCGTTTGTTCAAACGGTGTATGGAGGAGAAGATATAACGAAGAACTGTACGGGTTGTACAGCGACATCGGCCTGGTACGATGTCTACGGAGACAGCGTCTAAGGTGGCTAGGCCATGTAGAGCGAAGTATAATACAGCTCCGGCCCGAAGAGTTTTCGAATCCACCCCGGAAGGAAGGCGCGGCAGAGGACGCCCACATCAACGGTGGCGCACGCAGGTGGAAGGGGACCTTAACCAACTGGGCGTGCGGCGCTGGAAACAGCTGGCCAAAGACCGCGCCAGCTGGAGACGCTTGTTGGTTGAGGTCCAGGTTCACCACGGACTGTAGCGCCACCTAAGTAAGTAAATATGTATTTTGTAGAAAATAGCAACTCTGGTAGGGTAGGTGTGCGATAGGTATTATGTAGGCGAAGTGCTCATATAGGTTTTTCTTTTCAAGGTAACGTACAGGGTTTATAGCACGATACGTGAATCCATTCAAGATAATTCTAAGCTTCAATAATGCCAAAAGTCCTATATTCTATGGACAAAAATGAACGGTAATCAATTTTAGAAGTCAAAAAGCATTCGAGTCATTTAGCACATTGATAATATTTCAGGTTGTCAATTCCGGTCACGTTTCAGATAACCCGTACCTTTCTCCGCCAATCCCTATGATAACCACAATTTTTTTTTTTTTTTTTTGCCCTTTTGTCTTTATTACTTGAACGTTCGATAGATTTTTGCTTTGTTTTTGTGGGAAACTGGCGACTTTTCTACGCCTGCCATTGTCGGAGGACGATAACGATTGAGTAGTGTTGGCGGTTGTGGGTGTTAATGGACTGTAATAAATTGATGGTAACGATTGCAACTAGGACATCGTTTCTATAGTGCGAACACTCGTAACATCATTACAAATGTCAAACAGTTATATTGGGCGACATGAGGGGCACGTGCAAATGGTTCTGAAAGTTTTGACAAACGAATATGGGAAATTACAATGCTGTGTTTCTTACCTTGTCATTTGTGCTAGTGTGTCCATAAGATACATTTACCTAAAATGAAGAGGAAAATGTTTATAAGTCGTCTCTCCTTTTATGTTCAATGAGAAGTATTAAAAGGTGTTCGCCATTCTCATTACACAATGTGTCACTGTGTCGTGCTATTTAGAAATATAAAATACATGAACCCGATATAAATTCTACGCACTTAAAAGTCATGCTTCCATTAAACAGGATAAAAGGGTAAATTTTAAAAGAGCTCCTATCTACGTCGGACAGCCACATAACCATAAACTTCGTGTCACAAAATCTTGAAATATTTCTAACTATTAAAATAGCTATCTATACAACTTCTTCGTGCCCTACTTCTTCGTTCTCCCACAATGACCGTAATGTACATATGTATCGTCTAATTACCTTGCCATTCATTCACGCGAAAGTCAGGGGGAGAATCATTAGTGAATAAAACAACAACCGCGCTACCTCACACATGGGCCAAAGCTCTTATATCTCCAACGAAAGTACAATGGTCTTTCCCTTAACTTTCTCCGTAGTTTGTTCGATTGCACTCTAAGGATATGTTTTACTCAGTGTACTTGTTTCAGGTAGGTTTAGTGGATAGTTTTATGGCTTCTTATGCTGATGACATCGGGATGGACTTTCGTCAACAGCTGTGTCACTGAATGTAATTTTCTCAGTTCCTCTCTCTAGCAGGATCCTGTAGCATACATATTTGTCAAGAAAAGCTTCTCGAAATTCGTATACAAATTGCAAGTGCATGATCTTAAAACTCAAAACTTCAGCACTTTGTCGGGCCTCCTTGAGCCTTTAATGATATTGTATGTATGTATGTTGGCGTTACAGTCCATGAAGGATCTGAGCCGAGTTTCTCCCAATCACCCATGTTTTGTGTGATTTCATTTTCCTATAGGTGAAAGGGACCTACAGTTTATTGCCGGATCCGAACGGCGAGTTTCGAGAAACTTTTCATGACAATTTTACTACAGGGGGTTTTGTTAGAACCCCGCTGAGGAGAAACACGGTGAAAACACGTTCGATGACATGGCTGTGTCGGGATTCGATCCCGTCTCATCGGCGTCAGAGGCCAACACACTACCCAATGCGCCACGGTGCTCTCTCTTTAATGACATTATCTAGTACTAAAAAAATTGAAAAATGTTTGAGTCGCTCAATTGCCCCACCTATTTTAGAAGGCCTTCCATTGAACCAAATCGTGCTTGCAAAACATAAGTGGAGATAGACGAGAAGGGCTCAAGTTGTGGGCTTTCACGAGAATCCCTGGTTGACGATATTAAGCGAACTCCTTGATTGTTGTATGTTGTCCAATAACCATGTATCAGGGGACATTACCACAAAAGATAGTATTTTCGGTGAAGACTTTATAGACTGAAGGTTTTCACGGGACTGAGGATTGAAATTACCTGAAGGCTTGCGGTTTGATATAAGACCGTTCATCACGTTTAGACGACCTTTTTATATTGCGGACATGTTTGTTTTGCTCGTTTCTGATTTTCGAAATATATCTATAATTTTTTTACAGTTTTATGGTGTCTGTCATGACAACGCAGGAGAAGGAAGAAACAATTAATCTTCTCCTTAACACGCATTTCCCAGGCTGCTCTGAAATTCAAAACTCAGAGCAAACACATAAAACTCAGACTTCTTCAACTATAGAGGGACAGACACATACCAGAAAAGTAGAAGTCCGCAAGTAATTTTCATCCGCAAGGTTGGCAGATGTGCCCATTCTACACCCAAGGATCTTAGCCTATGTGTCTATCTTCCTTTTTATTAAAAACCCTGGAAAGGCTGAAAGACGCACACATGTGACACAACCTTGATCCAGCGTCAATCTCAAAGGTACAGCATGCCTATTGCAAAGGTGAATCGGTCGAAACGGCCTTGCACACCTTAGTGAGGAAAATTGAAAAATCAATCCATCATAAAGAATACACCATAGTGGCCTTTTTGGACACAGAGGGCGCTTTTAACAATGTCACGACGAAAGGAATTACGAAAGGGCTGGACAATTTAAAAGTGGATAATACTCTAGCAGAGTTGATTGGCGAGTTGCTTTCGACATGCAACATCTTCTCTAAATGGGGAAGCCAAGTACCAGAGACACTCCACAAATTGGAGTTCTCTCTCCTCTCTCCGCTCGTAGTCGCAAACGAAATACTAACTAAACTAGAGAAAGAAGATCTCGATGTTATTGCCTACGCTGATGATGTGGTACTGCATTCTCAGGTAAATATCTGCCTACCCTGAATGACCGCATGGGTATGGCATTCTCCACACTGTGGAGGTGGGCACAAAATAATGGACTCAGTATAAACCCCCAGAAAACGGAATTCGTTCTCTTCACGATATCACTCTACTCGGTATCAGGCTAACTTACTTCTCTAGTGCCCAATATCTTGCCGTCATACCGGAGAGGAAATTAACTGGAAAGAAAATATTATCGAACGAGCAAGAAAGGTAACCATAGTGCTTTTCACTTGCAAGAAAGCCATAGGGGAAAAATGGGGCTTTGGCTCCAAAATAATCCTAATCCTACCATAAGCTTATCGAGAAGGTACAGAGGTTAGCAGGCATGTGGATAACCGGGGTCTTAAGGCGATCAACATGCTAGTCTACCTAAACCTAGCTAGTCACATACATATTCGGCTAGTCACATACATAATGGATGAGCTATGTTCCCGGCAGCGTTTCTATCCTGAACGACAGGACAACTTTGGCAGAGAACCCCGAAAGGAAAAAATGGTCTCGACAAGCGCAACCTCACTGATGCCGCGTGGACTTTCAAACAGATGGGTCAAAAACTATGGACGGGATGGGTAGCGGAGTCCTTTGCAAACAAATAAAACTGAATCTGTCCTTAAAACCGCCAGACCATTGAAGCATTTTCCAGGCGGAGCTGCTAGCAAGTCCTGTCTTGGCTAAGGTGGAAGGTGATATCTGTCACAGATATTCGAATTTTCATTGGCAGCAAAGCCGCCCTGAAATTGCTGGAGTTTCATGCCTACGAATCCAAGGCAAGCCTTGACTGCCACCGTTCTCGTCGCATGATGGGGTACCAGGACACAGTAACATTTCAGGAAATGAGAGAGATGAGATGCTCGCCAGACAAAGAACGACGCAACAAACTAACATGCCATACCTTGGTGCACCACTAGCAGCCATTAAATTAGAGCTAATGAATCAAGCCATGGCTGAGATGAACCTGAGATGGACTTCTGCAGGAGTTGTGAAGACGAAGAGGGGGTTGAGTATATTCAACACCTGCTCCGCGCCTGCCCGGCCCTCTGTCATAGTAGGAAACAAAACCTAGGATCTTACTTCCTTTACGCCCTGACTGACATTCAGCGGATAAGGATAACTGATCTTCTTAATTTTGTAAGAAGAACAACATGTTTCTATGAATAGGGGGCCGACCCCTTGCAACTTGCGCTGCAGTATATCTCTGACTGGTGTGGCAGAGAGGATTCATCGATCGGTACTCCGTCTCCATAAATGGTACAAACATACGATTTTCAGAAGGAAAGCATACTCACAAAGGTGACATTGTGGGCCTGTCGACGGGACAGTGCGACAGGAGATTAAAGCCAAACGTGATCCATTACTTATATACCACGATAGTAAGACCTATCACCACTTATGCGTCTACAGAATGGTTGACAAAAGTTTAACAAAAGGCAGTAATCTTTAAACTTCAACGCCTTCAGAGACTAGCGTGTCTCGGCAGAACAGGCACTATGCCAACCTGTACACGGCAGCCCAAGAAGTACTGATTGGACCTAGTCCACTGCACCTCCTCATTAAAAAGGTTGCAACACGCAGTGCAATCGGAATTCTCCGCTCAGAAACAGGCCTACTATGTAGACCAATGGTCCAAATGCCCATTTTGCAATAGATATCTTCCTGAGCTGGGTATGATTACCACGATCCCGATTGCATTACCATACACGTCCACTTTTGACAAGAGATTTGAGATACTGATCCCAAACCGCGCAGCTTGGGAAAGTCAAGGTCCTTAGGTGGTACTCCAGAAGGGTTCCGGCATTGGTGCTGGTATATTTGGACCAGATCGGGAAATCTCGAAGGCTCTGGGAATGAGTCCCAGTATCTTCCATGTGCCTCAACCTAAATTTAGAGACTGGCATTAGACCAGTGTAACCATCTATGTACTTTCTGATGGTCAAGCGGCGCTCAAAGTGTTGAGCTCTGATAGCACGAACTTTAAGTCCGTTAAGGAATGCCATGATGCCCTACAGGACCTGGCTAAAAGAAATAAGGTCAAACTCTGATGGTCACACAAGAGCATAAAGTGCAAAGAAATCGCCGACCAACTGGCTAGGAATGGTTCTAGCGAAGGGTACATATGTAGGTACTGAACCTGTCTGCACCTTCCCGCGCAACGAATGTTCTTGTGGAACAGCGTTCAAGGACTCCGCCAATCGGAAAGATTTATACGGCCCCTGAACAAACACTATTCATATTCATTATTTTAATAGAGCCTATATCAGAAGACTGGAAGACACGGCGCAGCGGTTAGTGTGTTAGACTCTGACCCGCGATGAGCGAGTTCGGATCCCGATAATGCCAACGCCATCAAATATTTATTTCGCGCAGTTCCTCCTCGGCGGGGTAATGGCGAAACCCCCCTTGCTATCAAAGAACTTCTCGACTCGATGTTCTGGTAGGGAGCATGCACCAGATCATCTGCAGAATTTGGGAAGACGAAAGCATGTCCGACGACTGGAAAAGCAGCTCTATTTGCCCCATCCACAAAAAAGGTGATCCTACCTCTTGCAAGAACTATATAGGTATATCCCTGCTCAATGTCGCATACAAGATCCTGTCCAGCGTATTGTGTGAACGTCTAAGGCCATTTTGCACCGCACTAATCGGCAGCTACCAGTGCGGCTTCCGGCCCTGCAAATCGACTATAGACCATATTTTCACACTTCGACAAATCCTGGAAAAGACCAACGAGTTTCGAATCGATACACACTATCTTTTCATCGATTTCAAAGCCGCATACCAAACGAAGGACTGTTTGGTGCTATGGCCGAATTCGGGACCTTGGGAAAACTGATCCAGTTGTGTCGCGCCACGCTAAAAAATACGCGATGCACTCGGTTCCAGGACTTCGGAACCGTTTGAAACATGCACCAGATTTCGGCAAGGAGATGCGCCGTCATGTGACTTCTTCAACCTGGTGCTGGAGCAGATAGTGCGACGGGCAGGCATCAACAGGGAAGGCACTATCTTCTACAAATCCGTCCAGCTTCTAGGATACGCGGACGATATCGATATCATCGCGTGTTCTCGCCGTGGTATTGTGGAAGCATTCACGGCGATTGAAGAACAGGCGAAACGAGTTGGTCCTAAGGTCAATGAGGACAAGGCGAAGAACATGCTGTCAAGCAAAAACCAATCCGTCGCTCACCACCTGGGACAAAATATAACAATTCACAGCTACAATTTCGAGGTAGTTAAGGAGTTTGTCTACCTCGGGGCAAACGTAAATTCCACACATTACAACACAGTGGAGATCCGGCATAGAATCGACCTTGGCAACCGCTGCTACTTCGGCTTGTCCAAACAACTGGGGTCAATACTCCTCACTCGAAAGACCAAAGTCATGCTTTATAAAAACGCTCATACTGCCAGTCTTGCTGTACGGAGCCGAAAGCTGGACGATAAGCAGGACAGCGGAGCTGATTTTGGGTTCTTTCGAGAGAAAAATTCTGCGCCGGATATTTGGTCCTGTCTATGAAGAAGGTGAACGGAAAAGAAGACACAACCGCGAACTCTACGAGCTGTACAAAGATGTGGATGTAGTCCGGAAGGCAAAGATCCGTCGACTACACTGGCTCGGCCACACCGAGCTCATGGACATCAATGCTCCAGCTAAGAGGGTCTTCAACTCCGAGCCTCCTGGTTCGAGAAGAAGAGGAAGACCGAACCTCCGGTATAAAGACCAAGTAATCGCGGATATAAGACATCTTGGTCTTGATAACTGGAAGCAGCGTGCCCGGGACCATCAAGGATGGAAGGCAGCTATAGCTCAGGCTCAGATTCTCCATGGATCGCTGGCCTGATAAGTAAGTATAAGATTGGCTTGCGTTTCAGTTAGCGTTGATACGGAAAGTTGTGAAGGGTGGTAAAGTGATGATAGCTGTCCATGTATTTAGATAAGTCTTTAGTGGATTGAGTGCGAAGGTAGGTTGTCCACTGTTTATTTCTTAGGGAGCGGAGCTTGCGATTATGCCACGGTGTGGAGGTGGACAACATTTTGCGTTGTGAGAATGGAACGTAAAGAGAGACAGAATTAAATATTTTCCTGTAGAATATGCATATTGCATCATTTGTAGTTCTTTTTCTTCTTCTATGGTGGCGTTACGGCCCATGAAGGACCAGAGCCAAGCTTCCCTTCAATCACCCATGTTGTGTGTGATTCTATTTTTCAAGCAGGTGAAAGGGACCTACAGTTCAATGTCGATTCTGAACGGCGTGAGTCGAGAAGCTTTTTCTAGGCAAGCAATACCGGGGATTTTGCCAGTACCCCGCCGAGGATGGACGCCGCGAAGTAAACATTCGATGGTGGTAGTGTTATTGGGATCCGAGTCCAACACACTAACTACTGCGCTACGGCGCCCTCGTTTATAGTTAGGTTATCAAAATTGAAAGGGGCTTTTTTAAAGTATTCGTTGGGTTGGTGAAATTTTTCTTTGTAGGAGGAGTGTTCTGTGATGGAAAATTGTGGAAAAAGCAAAGAAGGAGGGGAGGATAGAAGGGAAAGTGGACAAAGTGAGACAGAGGAATTGAAGGGATCAGTTGTGAATATGAGGTCTAGTTGTATACCCATGTAGATTGAGATGCCACTACCTTGGCTAAGGTTTGAATCTGCAAGGCGATCCAAGAAGAGACATTCTTTGGCAGTAGTGAGATTGGTGGCAGTATAATACGATTTATCGTCTGATTGAGACCGTTTACCATGAGGAAGGTGGAAGTCGCCAAAGAGAAGGATTCCATCCTGAGAGTTTCTAAAATCAATTATTTGATCAATTGTGCTAATGGAGGGTAGATAAGATACAATGGGTTCTGAAAGCAAGATGTATATAGAAACAAATGATGTAAAGTCGAGATGTGGGGAGGATAATACTGCAATAGGGGAAGAATCAATTGAATTAAGGATGGCTAGAAAGACCGCTCGACAGGGGCAACCCTAAACCGATCGGCCGAGTTCGTCATCGCGATAAACATTGAATTTTGATGGGAACAGTTCGGAGTTATTTATGCTGGGGATCAGGTTCGTTTCAGTCAGAGCAGAGATTTCAAAGGGTAAAGCGTGTGACTGTTGGAAGACAGTTTGGGTTTTCGAGCGAAGACCTCTTACATTCTGATAATAGAAGTTAAGAGGGAGATTTTGACAGAGTGAAGGTACTGCCGAGAGAGATTTGGGACAAAAAAACTCATCGTGATCAGCTCTACTACATTAAAGGTGCGATATTCGTTTTGAATGAATGTATTGACGGTAATATTAAAGAATCTGTTTCGGGCGAAATATTAAAGAATTCGTGGGTTTTGATGAACAGGTTCTTGAGGCTTGCGAAGTCCGTAGGGAGACCTTTAAATGGTTTTAATGGACAAGAAAATGACCTAAGGTGGATTCGTAACGACTAATTGGAACATGAAAAACCAGAACATTATCCTTCTGAACTGAGTAAGAAAAGGACTACGAGTCGTCATCGTAAAGGCCCATCTTATCCACTCAATAGAATAACTGGAATTCATTATCGTTGTTAATTATGCATAAGACTCAGCCGTGGCAGAGAAAAATGTTTAATGACTATTTACTTATTTAGCCAATTCCTTCCTTATGCCTTCACTCGAAGTCAGAGTAAACAGTGTTAAGTGTTGTCTGAAATAACACAGCAGTTTAACGAAAATTGCTTTCTTTCACTTCAAATGCCTCCTCGCGGGCATTATGTAGAAATTCGCTCTGCATGAATTTAATTATCTATCAGTTGGCCGAAACCATTTCTGAGATTTTCCGTACCCTGTATAGTTCGTTATCGATCATGTGAGTTTGATAGACGTTCTGGTTTCGCACTGCACTAAACTGATATTAAATTCCATCAAAGTCGTATATGGCAGCATTCTGGTAAAAACCTTAAAATTAAATTGCATTTTAAGGTCAAAGATATCCTCAACAACACATCCCTTCTTCCCATTTGTTCTCTTGGTTTAAAGCAAAGTGGATTAAATATAATCACATGAAAAAATACAACTCTTAGCTCATAACTCATCGCCTCGGATCTATAGCCTTTACGATCCTCCTTGGGAACGTCCATTGAATTGAAAACATTTAATGGCTGATGTCATCAAGCAAAGATAGCAAGCGGCAGTGTCACTGGTGTACAATATAATTAAATAGACATCACGGGCAGGAATAAATTGATATTTAATCCAAGTAAACCGCAAGCTTTGCCATTGGTCTTGTTGAGGTATTAACTTTGGGGTAGATTGTCCGTCCGAGAAAGCGTGGAGCAACAATGAGAAGTTTCTTCAACTAGTGCTATTCACCTATGCTTAATACCAGGCTGATGTCCCTTCCACATACATATATCTATCAAAGGATTTGTGACAGCAGCATATACCCTGAAATATAGTTTTATCCCCTCATTCTAAGAGCTACTGTCGAACCATCTTTGTCCTCTGGACATGAGCACTTGTTCGAGCGCGGACAGTAGTGCTTTGGCTGGTGTTTCTTTTTCATAGCACAAGGAAAATGAAAGGGACTCTATACCAGAGGGAATCATGAATACGAAGATAAAGCTAGTCCAACCGAGGACAATAGAAGTCGGGATATTTAGTAACTTGCGGGGGAACGATTTCGCTTTGTTCAGTGGATTGTTATGCGACGAAGATTGAAGTTAATTTATTCATGAAGAGAAATGAAAATGGGAGCTTTGGATGATGGCTTAAGGTTGTTATGTATACTATTTAGCGCTGATGCTTATTATTACTTTTTTCGCTGTTTTGTGGACCATTTGCGTTGTTTTGGCACTCTATGGGCATGTTGAATTGAAGACCCGTAGAGTCGTTTCTTTAACGCAAGTAAAAGCAATCGTAATGCGCCTTCATTGGGCTTGTTTTCTGGATTTGTATCGCATCCGTTTTATTCTATTGACACAGTAAGAAATAGCTATTGATGTAATTTGGCACAGCTTGATGTTTAACGTATATATGGTTATGCTAAGATAATGAATAATGAACGATTTGTGGGGTCCAGGCCTTATCGTGTCATACACACTTTTGATAACCAAACTTGGACAATTATGTGGCCAACGTTAGCTAGAAGGTTGGTCTTATCAAAAGTACGGCTTGGAGCAGTATTATATGAAACTTGCGAGCGGATTACCTTTATGTACTTCATTCTTTCGTCTGACTTCGCCATCAACACTGGTGGCTTACAATCAAGATCTGTTGCGGTGAGATGACAGAAAGTGGTTGACCTAACCCCATCACAGGGAACCATTAAACCCACCACTAACTCGTAAGTCTGTCCGGAAGCCACCTTGTTCTACCGGAAAACCTTAAATTGCAATTGAACTGTGAGAGTTCTTTCTGATAGACCAGAAGGAGTTCAAGAAAACTGAAATGAATGCGCTGGGGGTGGGGTAGAGAATTCCAGTACAGCCCCATCAAGAGATGGTATAGATAAGGTATAGAAAATGCCGTTCAAAATTTGAATAACACCATAACCAAGTGATGGCGATGAGAGAATGTTGATCTTCAACGCTTTCGCAGGTAAGTAAGCGTAATATCCATACTCGAGGTAGGTACAAGAGCTGTATTTGGGAGATGCAACATTATTTTTTGTATTGCATGTAGCGGTACAGCTCCTGGAGAACTTAAGCCTGGCTTCTTTCAATCAAGCATGTTATGAATGATTTCAGTTTTCCCAAAGGTTAAGGGGATATACAGTTTATTGCCCATTGCGAACGGCGAATTTCGAGAAGGTTTTCATGACAATTATACTGCAGGGCATTTTTCAGTAACCAGCATAGAAGAAGCATCGTGAAAACCACATTCGATAATATGGCTGTTGTCGGGATTCGATCTCATGTCATCGGCGTCAGAGGCCAAAACACTGCCCACTGCGCTACGGCGCTCCATTCTTATCAGCGTCAGAACCTTGATGGGAGAGTAGGCGCTGGACTTTGAGGGGATTATTGACAAGGTAACTTTTAATGGCATGTGTAACGTTGCTAGATAGTATGGCATAGATAGAACTGTTGCTGTTCTTTTTCTCAGTGCGAGAAATAGGTTCCAAGTTTACTCTCCTTAGACTCAGATCATTCTCTTTACGAGCTTTAAACAGTCCTCATTTCGACACCCAAAGAAGCCGAATATTTGGATAAAAGTTTGTATCCTCAAAATGACTTCGATCTTTAAATATGAGGATGACCAAATTCAAAGTTTCTGTAACCTTTTGGCAACCTGATACTTGGCCAAAATATCCAAGCTTTTATCAAAGACGACCCTAGGCTTTGCTTTTTTGCGATTGTATGTTCCTTTTTTAGTCTATGTTTATTTTTATGTTTCAGTTTCTCGTGGTCAGATAGTTACTCCTCTAAGCTAATGCTAAGATCATATAGGTCAGAATCTCTGTGATAGTTCAGATATGTTGCTCTTTTGCATTTTCTCTTTATTGGGGCTTGAGTGTAATACTCGTAAAAGGGCCAAATTTCCGCTTGAAAGATGAAAGATTTCATTCTCAGGATATCTTGCTCCTGCCCTCAAATCTCTTTTTTATCCACGCATTTACACAATATTTTCTAAGTTCATCATTTTTTTTAAGCCCTTCTTAGTACTCAGCGCGTAGCACTTTTGCATCCTGGAAGACCTGCATGCAAACAACGCCACTAAGTTATTAAGCTTTGTTATCGGAATTCGAACATTTTACTTTTGTCAAATTTAGTTTGCTTAGCAAGGCATTAAAATGTAGTGAACATAGTAAATAGGTGCATGTTGAAGCACTCCGTTGTGCCGATATGCTAGCGTCAATTGCAGTATTGGAAGACAACAGTCCATCTAGCGAATTTATTCATGACATATTGTTTTGCTCTGTAAAATTTAATGTTAACAAAGATAACTGTGATAATACTATTCGTTTTAGGTCATTTAAAAATTTAAATTATTCTGACATTTTTGAAACCTTCTATAATCTTAATTGGTCCGACTTATATCTAATACCTGACATTAATAAAAAAGTGGATATCCTTAATGGTTTTGTGAAGCTTCTATTTGATATGTATGTTCCGATTAAGTCGAAACAAATCAAATGCAAAAATTGCCCCTGGTACTCAAATGAAATTAAAATTCTTATACAAGAAAGAGAATTATTTTTTAAGCGCTTCAAGAAGAATCCGACATTGCTCAATAGAAGACAGTACTGTGTGGCTCGAAATAGAGTCAACTCACTCATTAAGAACTCCAAACGTTCGTACCTAAACAGCCAACTTGACTCCAAAATGAACCCTAAAGAATTGTGGAGAAATCTGACAAATCTGGGTGTAACAGAAAATAATAAGTCTAGAAACTGTCCTTTGTGTCCAAATGTAGTAAGCAGCTTCTTTAAGCCTCATTCAGTCAGTCCGTCTTATGTTGTGCCAATTAGCAATACCTCTGTTCCTGACATATCTAGTGGTTTCACCTTTGAGTGTATCACAGAATACGATGTTACTAAAGCAATAATGTCGGTTAAGTCAAACGCCACGGGTTCCGATGGCATCAGTCCAAAATTTCTGAAGCTACTTCTCCCTCATCTGCTTCCCCACTTAACGCATATTTTTAACTTTTGCATTTATAGTTCCCAATTTCCTGATCAATGGAAATCTGCAAACATTATTCCGATACCGAAAAAAAATTGCCCTCAAAGTCCCTCGGATTACAGGCCAATTAGCATGCTTTGTTTTTTAGCTAAGGCCTTTGAAAAAATACTTGCTAATCAAATACAGCAATATCTTAATGCAAAAAATTTACTGTCGCGCTGGCAGTCTGGTTTCCGAGCAAAACATAGCTGTGAATCAGCGGTCATGAAGGTGACAAGCGACCTTAGGTCATCGCTAGATTCGAGTGAGATAGGGGTCCTAGTACTGCTTGATTTCTCAAAAGCATTTGACTGTATTGACCATTCCATACTGCTATCGAAATTAGAACAGAAATTAAATTTTTCTCCACCTTCCTTAAGGTTACTACAAACGTATCTGTGTAATCGTATCCAAACGGTTATCACGGAAATTGGAATGTCTGATCCATATACTGTCAATATTGGCGTTCCACAGGGATCTGTATTGGGTCCTCTTTTATTTTCTCTTTACAACAATGATCTTCCGCAAGTGGTTCAAAATTGCAAACTTCACATGTATGCTGATGATGTTTTAATTTACATTACTCGGCCCATAGGTCTAAGTGATGACTGCATAGCAAGAGTAAATGAGGATCTTAGTAGTATTGCGAAATGGTCAGCACTTAATAAACTTAAGCTCAATCCCACCAAATCAACAAGCCTTATTTGCTCAGACAGGATTACCGATCTACGAGACTTTCCTCCGATAGTAGTGAATGGTAAAATGATTCCCATGGAGAAGTCCGTGAAATATCTTGGCTACTACATCAACTCCTCTTTAAGTTGCTGCAGTGCAACAGTATACACAATTAAAAAAATTTACACTGGTCTGCGATGCCTGCGACATTTTAGTCACTTATTAAAAAAATCCATGAAAATACACCTATTTAAGTGCTTATTAATGCCGTTTTTTACCTATAACGGTTCGGTGTATCCATATCTTGACTTTGAATGCAAGAGGAGATTAAATGTCGCTTTTAATGACTGTATCCGATTTATCTACAATATCCCCAGGTACTGTAGTGTGTCTCATTTAGCAACTGGTGTTCTTGGTCTGAGTTTGAATGTATTTCTGAAGTTTCGTAATATTCTCAAATTATACAAAATTATTCATCATATGTGTCCTGATTACTTACATGACATGTTAACATTTGCGCATTCAGCACGCGGCCTCCAACTAATATTACCTCGATTCATCCATTGCATTGGAGAACACTCCTTCTTCGTATCTGCAATTCGTCTGTGGAACGCTCTTCCACACGAATTGCAGACAATAAACTCGTTTGCCGAATTCCAAAGAAAACTTTTTATCCACCTCTCCGATAACAGTATCACAACTTAAAAATTGCTATTATGTTCATATTTAAATTTTATATCTTGGTTCATATTCTACTATAGTTTAGACCTATGATTTGTTCATTGAAAGTTATAGTCGATTAACTACACATCCACAAGTTGTAATTTAAATAGTTTATGCTTCTTAAAAGATTTGATTGTCTTGTAGCATTTTGTTATTTATTACATTCAATAAAAAATCTAATCTAATCTAATCTAAAAATCATTTATTAGCAAGGTACTTGAAGACTGATTTTAAGCATTCACACGAAATAATTATAAGAGATTAATGGCAAGCATTGACTTATGGATACAAATAAGCATTTTATACTATTTTGCCACTTTACTGCATTTATTATTGGATATCAAGAGGAGCTTGGCTCTGGTTCATCATGGACTGTAACGCCACCAAAGAAGAATTGAAAACCAAACGTTTAAAAAATCGGACGATATTTGCGATTACTGTTGCCCTCAACAGCTGTAGGAAAGTAATGGGCAGGAGGTGGGGTCTCCAACCAAACATAATGTACTGGCTCTACACAGCAGTCATAAGGCCTATCCTCCTGTATGGCGTCGTAGTCTGGTGGACTGCTCTGGACAAAGCAGTCAATCGAAACCTTCTGGGGAAGGTACAAAGATCTGCCAGCTTATATATAAACGGAGCGATCAGATCAACCCCCACGGAGGCCTTAAATGTTCGACTACATTTTCCACCATTAAACCTTTTCAGCAAGTAAGTTGCTGCATGTGCGGCCCTAAGGATAAGGAGCATTAGAAAATGGCCCACATCTCAAAAAGGCCACACCTCTATTTTAAAACACTTCAAAGTACCCATGGACACTGACTACATCAACCCGCAGAATGTGTTCACCAGAAACTTCGAAGTTGTCTTTCCATCCAGGGAGGAATGGGCTGAAGGCAAAGTCATACCAAAGGACTCGATCTCCCTCTATACCGATGGCTCTAAGATGGAGTCGGGTGTAGGCAGTGGGGTCTACTCCAAGGAACTTAACCTCAGCCTATTATTTAGACTCCCAAAATACTGTAGTGTGTTTCAGGCAGAAATAACTGCGATAACGGAGGCCCTGGCATGGCTCAGGACCAATGTAATATCCTCAAAGGATATTATCATTTGCACGGATAGCCAATCTGCGATAAAATCCCTGGCAGCGGTAACCCACAAATCAAAAACCTCCATTAACTGTCGCCTATCTCTAGATGAGATGGCTGAACAGTTCAACATTAAAATACTGTGGGTTCCCGGGCATAGGGATGTTCCAGGAAACTGCGCGGCCGACGAACTCGCAAAGTTAGGGTCAAGCACACTTAGCCTACCTACCCTCGGGTACCTAGAAACACCAATAAGTACGGTAAAGCACATGATAAAGCTTCAAACCATAGAGGAGACCAATCTCCAATGGAATGAGAGCAATATCGGCTTTATCACCAAACAATTGTGGCCTAAGTTAAACTTAGGAGGAAGCAGGGACCTGGTGGCAACCAAAAGGGCAACCTTAAGCACTCTAGTGGGTGTCGTTACAGGTCACTGCACCATTGGAAAACACGCCGCCAGACTGGGGCTACGAGGAGGAGGAGGAATCAATACACCAGCTCCTCTGCTCATGTCCCTCTTTTGCGAATCGTAGGAGGATTTACCTCGGCGCGCCCTTCTTCGACAATCTGAGTGAGCTAGCAAACCAAAAAATAGCTCAACTCCACCGCTTTATTAGAAGCACCCGTTGGTTCCCAGGTAGTGGATCAGGGTAACCTGATCCAGGTGGTATCACAATGGGCCGGTTTCGGCCTAAGTGTGGCTTACGCCTACCACGTCAACCTAACCTAACCTAACCTTGCGATTACAAGGACAGTATAACTGAAAATTAGATCATTCTGGAAAAAAGTCCTCATATATACAATGGTATTTTTTGACCTTCCTGCTGAACGAAAGTAAGGGTACGTAAATATATGAATGCTTTGCTTTGGTGGCGTTACAGCCCATGGAGGGCCAGAGCCTAGCTTCTCTCTACCACCTATATTGGGTGTGATTTATTTTTTACACAGATGAAAGGGACCTACAGTTTAATGCCGACTCCGAATGGCGTGAGTCTTGAAGCTTTTTAATAGTATACATATACCCCTGGACATGTATTGCGAGAGCGCCGCAACCAAAACTGCGCTAAGATTACAGGAATCAGGTCCGTGGAAAAGGAGTCCTAAAGGACATGCATCAGTCTTGGATCGATGGGCCGTCTCGAGATTCAGAACCGTAACGGACTTGGTCATCCGACTTCCTTGCTGGGAGAGGAGATTCTCTACTAGAATTCCCTCCAGGGAGGAATGGACCGGTGATTTGGTACGCACGGAAAGTGAACTGGCACTCTACACCGACGGATCCAAAATGGATGTTGGCACAGGTGCAGGAGTCTACTTTGAGTCTCGGGATATGCATCGCTCCTACAGGCTCGATGATGGATGCAATGTCTTCCAAGCTGAGGTCTTCGCTATCAAGCAGGCGGCGGACCTGATCAGCAAAGAGAATATCACAGGAAAAAGGATCAGCATCTATGTTGACAGCCGGGCAGTCATTAAGGCTCTGCAGGCAGCATGGATAAGATCCAAACTCGTCAAACTCTGCAAGGAGAAGTTAGAAGAGATATCCAATGTAAATGAGGTGACCCTTTGCTGGGTACCTGGTCATATGAATATCTCCGGAAATGAGAGGGCGGACGAGCTGGCTAGGGTGGGATCAGGTGTTAACATTGCGCAGATCTCAGCTGAGGCCAAAGCACCACTCAGTGCGCTCTACAGGGAGATACAGACGGAGCTATTGGTGAAAGCCAATAAGCGATGGTGTCGCTTAGATACATGCGCAACGGCGAGATCGACTTGGCCCGCCTATGATAAGAAAAGAACGGAAAATCTGCTGAAGTTCAATCGTGGGAATATTCGATCGGCAGTCGGTGCCCTCACCGGGAACTGCATGCTATCCTACCATACAGCACGACTTGGTCAGCCCTTCAATGACCTCTGCAGATGCTGCAGGGACGAAGAGGAAATTGAATCAATTCGTCACCTGGTGTGCGAATGTCCGGCGCTAGGCCAACAAAGGAATATATTCCTGGGAAGATACTTCCTTTCGGGACTAGATGAGGTAAGTAATATTGGGCTGAACAGAATACTGGGATTTTTATCCTCGTCTGGCTGGTTCAGCTCGACGGAAAATGTATAGGTATCAACCAGTTAAACAAAACAAGTGGGCACAATGGACTCAGCGTAGTCTACGTGAGCCTTGACTTTATGTCAATAGGGCACCCATATACCTAACCTAACCTATAGGGCGTATACTTGATACTAAAGAGCTTTACTGTACACAGTGCACAGTTGACAAAGAAACTTCTTATAAATAGATACCGAAATTGAGATAAAGATAGGATTTCACTAGACATAGCACACGACTCTCGATACCGTTATCAATGTTGATTAGAAGCTCTTTATTATCAATGCTACTATACGTCTTCAAAAGTCATTTCCCGTTCTACTGCATTTCGATCTTATTTACTTGAACCATAAATGATACCTTAAGGCGAAAGCTCTGTCGACGGTTAAGGTAAAGATATTGTTCAATGTCACAACGGATGGGGCGTCGGTTTGTTTATATCGATGTTTAGTTACTAATTCTTTTTTTGTTTGTATTGTATTTTCATGTTATCTAGAATTCGAGCGTCTGTCTTAGCTATTGCTTTTTTTCCCCAGTGGTATATCACTTGATTAAATATTGGTTTTCCAGGGGTCCCAGGCATAGTTTAAATATTTACATTATTAATAGTAAATTCATAGCGAGCAGTATAATCAGATAGTGATCACGCCCGGAACATTCTCACTAGATACGTTGTTCGGATATTTTGAAATCTTGTTATTCTTTGTTCCTTAGGTGTAGTTCAATTCGAACTTGTTGCTGACAAATGATCTTTATTCGTTAATGGTTGAATAGAAATCATTTCATTTCAACGAACGATGTACGCTGTGTATCTAGGTTATTACACCATTCCGCATTGAACTCAATTATATGCATGAGTGGATGGATGTATCTCGAGTATGTCGACGATGAGGTAAATTCTAAATGTCAGTTCTTAGCATTGAACTATTAACCATCCCACCGTGAAGTCTGGGGTTGTTATAATAGTTACTTATGTATACGTGCCCTTAATGGGGGTGATGTAAGTTCAGGAATATCGATTTTTTTTCTACTCGTATAGTAGCAAATTGTAGGTTAAGTATCTTATTTTTAGTGATACCATTTCTTCTGTTATTATTTCCAGGCACAATTACTCGTACGTCACGGTAATTTGGTGCGCGGCAATGCTTTCGAATAAAAACGATGTTTACCGTGAAGTAATTTCAAGGCAAATGCATGTCATGGAAGTACTCGTGAGCGCAGTACTACCGTAGTTATTCTTTTTATGTGTTCGGTGGTAAACAACATAAAAGTTACAGTATTTGAGGGTTGTAATTCTAGTTAAAACTTGCATTTTTTGTATGACGAAATCTACATGCTTTCCTACTTTAGCTCGAATTATGAGAGTTTTTGCAGAGGCCATAACGTCAAACATTTTTATTAAAAGTTACAGGTAGCGTACTGTGCTGCTGATAAAATCTTTATGACACTAGGTTACTTGTAATGTTACTGTCCGTGTCCTTGTTTGCTTAAGATGAAAGAATGCAAACAAATAATGACCATTGCGCAGTTTTTGACGTGAAAACTTTTTTAGCCACGTTGGATACTCTTATGTAATCTTATGGGTTCGCGTCACCGACATGCTCACACATACCATACATTTGTGCGTTAGACGCTTTTTGGATGGGTGAAATCTCGTGAGTTCGCGTCACCGACATGCTTAAGCAGTATATCTGTAGCTACACAGTTGATGTATTGTGCAACAATACGGTCGACGAAAATCGTATGCGTTCGCGTCACCGACATGCTAATGTTAATAGTACGTCTATAGCTATGAGTACGACTTGTTGCGCTAGGTCAGCACTCAAGGCATATCTATACACATATAATATAGTATGTATAACATCTACTGCTCAAACAAGAGCTACCGCATGCACAGCGGTCTGTACACACATACATATACTCACGCAATTCGTTCTAAATACTAAAAAACCGGCCAAGTGCGAGTCAGACTCGCGCACGAAGGGTTCCATACCATTTGTATATATAAAAATGAGGAAGACGTTCTATGTTACCTCATCAGTCATCACATTACTACGGCTAATCCGTTTAAAATTATTGTTTGCATGATAGGCATATTACTTTGATGATCAAAAATCTCCATGATGAGATAGTTGATCATTAAAGTGTCCATTGAATTCAAATCAATTATCTTACTTGACAGCAAAGAGGTGCAATGCAAATGTGAATAACAATAATTATGGGAAAAAGGTTTGCAGCTGGGATTGATATATCCAGGACACAATAGGGATCAAAGCTTGAAAGTGTGTTATTGGTTGTGGGATATGATCGAAAGTTCATTTCACAACCATTGAATTTGTTTCAACATTGGATATCTTAACCTATCAGGATGGAAAAGGAGGGGAATGGCAATTGTACGAAAAGGTTTGCAGCAAGGATTAACTTAGCAGTTTAAAGGGTATTTATTGTTGGTTGTTCGTAATTATGGAAAAAAGGGTTGCAGCTAGGATTATTACATCAAAGACACAATAGGGATCAAAGCTCGGAAGTTTGCTACTGGTTGTGGGAAATTGTCGACTAACCATAGGTCAGTATGTGACCAAGGGGATTTTTTGGATGAAAATCATGTCTGTTGTATGGGAGCCCCACTTAAATATTTATATTTTTCTGTTTTTAATATTCGTTGTTAAGGCGGCAACTGAAATACATCATCTGTGGACTATCACGGTTCATGAGATACAGCCTGATGACAGACGAACGGATGGACGGACAGCGAAGTTTTTGTAATAGGGTACCGTTCTACCCTGTGGGTACGGAACCCTAAAAAGAAGGAACACGAGAGGCACACGATCGCGAAATAAACGGTATCCACGGGAAATTTACATGTAGAATAGCATAGCGCCTGTAATGCCGAGACATGCTAGTCTCCGAAGGCGCTGAAGTTTAACAATCATTGCTTTTTGTGTAACGATGCAATGGATCTAAGAAGCATAAATCTTCCTTAGCGGGAAGTTGAAATGGAAGAGAACAAAGTTGGTTCGTTTGGGCTGATACCTATGTATATATGGTAAAATTTGAAGTCATATTCCGGCATCATATGGTTACAGTTGACCGGAGGTAATACTATGTATTCTGCCTATCCTGACATATTCATTTTAATGCCACCCAGACCTGGAGCCATCCGTGAGAAGGTGAGGACTAACCCATTCAGCTTGACTGTGAAATTGCAGCGCAGTAGGATAACGGATGTTAATGCGCTAGAGGGCATGTCCATGACGCAGGGGTCGCCGGACAAGTCTCGCGCATGCACACTGTTACTTCTATGCGAGCTGTACCTGAAGCCACTTTTTTTCAGACGAAACATGGCTTTCAGAGCACATCCTCTGATAAATAAGTCAAGAGGTGGAAGGTTCATCATAGCATCTAGAGCACCAGCCCTGCTGGGGAAAGCCCCTTACAGCTGAGACAATTTTTTTTTTTTTTAAGTTTGGTGAAAGACTACGACTCGTTTGCGTGTTAGCCTGTTCCACCAGACAACCGATGCATATGAAATTGTCTTATCTTATCATTGCCATGTAGATCCCACGGACCTTTGGTGGTGATGTTTTGCCAAAAGCTCCCCTGCGTTTGCCAGAAAGCTGGCTGCAATCGACTCAACATGTTTTGGTATAGCAGCTTGCTATCTTAGATGACTCCCAGGTACCTAGCATCCTTGGACATCAGCTGAGTCATGTCCGTATCTCTCCTCCGTCTAGTGAGGAGAACGACATCTGTTTCAAGTGGATTAACTGACAGCCCATTTCTTGTACATCAATCATCGATCACATTAAGCGTGGCCTGTGCTATAAGACGGACAGTCGCTAAGCATGAGGCGACAAAAAGAACGGTGACGACATCCTCATAGGCCTGGGCATAGATTCCAGAGGCATTGAGAGCATCAAGCAGAGAGTCGACTACCATGCACCATAACAGCGGAGACAGGACGCCGCCTTGTGGGGACCCCTTGTTTACGCCGGATTTGACACACTGGCCGAGGCCTGCATTAGCTTCAGTGCTTCATTTATGCCATGCCGTCTGGCAGCCTTGCTCATGCTGTCCAAAGTTGCGTTATCAAAAGCACTCCCAATGTCAACGAAAACGCCCAGTACGTACTCTTTCCTATCGAGCGCGCAATAAATTCTTCCAACAAGGTATTGAGGAGCAGTCTCGCACGATTTTCCGAGTTAATAAGTATGTTGCATCTCCGAAAGATGATTCTTTCGAAGCGCAACATCCTTTCAGCAGGAAGGTTGTTAGACTAATTGGTCTAAGACTCTTGGCAATCCTGTTTTCCTGTTTTGTGATTAAAGACTACTTTCACCGTGCCCCAAGGAATAGGTGTGTAGGCGAGTGCCAGACTAGAAGTGAAAATTCTATTCTATACCTTTTTGGAGCTTAATAGACGACAACATTCTTCGCTGGAAGTACTAATGAATAATTATATTTTATTAATCCTATGACGGCATAAATATGATTCCGTCGGTCGATATACTGTCAAATTCATTTCAAATAGCAAAAGCCAGGACAACACCAACAGCTTGCTTTCATTGTACTGAAGAGGTTTAGGTGGTTCTTCTAGTTAACATTTTTTGATATGATTTTAAATCATTACAGCAACCACAACTGCGTAAGGTAATGGTCGATTATGATAATCGACTCAACGAATAACCGATGGTTATTTTAAAGGTGCAGTAGACGTATTCTGTTTTATGTATTTGGCTTTGAAAATATTTCATTTGCATAACTATGAGCATTGCTAATCGGCATTCTTGCGCTCAATCCTTTCGTTTAGGCTATCACCCAAACTAAACGACTGAAATTGAAATTATTTTAAATTGACATTAGAATGCCCGGCCAAATCTGAACCAACTACAATCGACAGCGTGAATTCTTCGTATGGTCCAATTAAATTGACTATCATACCAATAAAGAAAATTGTTTTTCTGGAAAATATCAAAATGACGCCCCCTCAACGAGTTTATGAATATCAGACATTCCACATGCCACACAATCTTTATGAACCGCTGCGCTAGACAAACAAATTAGCGACTACTTAATACACACTTTGCCCCAATTGGAGATGTAATTAAGTTTATATCAGAAATAGAATAATATCAACACCTTGAGACACTACCACTGATTTTGGCTCTCTATATATCAATTTAACGCTGAATAATTGAGTGAAGATTGGCTATAATCGACAGATATGTAGATACCGATAGCTCAATAGTACGGCATCGCCGTACTTGTAAGTCGTGGGCGACGTGGCGTATGTGGAACATATTCTCGGCGTTGATTGCAAATTCATCTCGCGTACATCTGAGTTAAATGATGATGAAGTGAATGGCATATTTTTGGCCTAAAGTTAATTCACGCTCTGAACGTTTGCTGGCATGACTATGTATTTGCTTTAAGTCCACGTTGGGTAGGGTTCATTTTCAATGCTGTCATTATATCAATAAAATGCGTAATAAAAATGTTGATAAAAATTTTGGCGTGATTACATGACCAGGTTTTATGCCATGTTGTTGTGGATTTATAGTGTTGCCAGTTAGTGATTGTGAAGAATTGTGTTGACTTTTAAGTCGTTTTTCATTCCATATCTATTCTAGTTGTGATATATTGCACGTGTGACATAGTAAAACAACCAATTGACAACCTACAAATGAGTTACTCCTAATGCTAGTAATCAAAAAATATATTATTCTTAAAATTCCAAAGAAATATTGACTCATTATGGAGGTTCTAGTTCTCCCTTTGAAATTTAGGATATCCTTTTACCTTATCATATTTCGACATATCGTCATCATGCTTCGTCCACAAATGAGATAATTGTTTGTAAATAAAAGGAAGAATAAATCAAACATTTACACAAACTATACAGGGACAATACATAATATCCTGATTACGGATTGTGGTTGAGGAAATTCGGTTTGTTAGTCAAGCAGGTATCCAGCGACGCAAAAAAAGGACGAATTTTCGGTAAGTGCAACCATGCGCACAGCCCGGTTGAAGGGAGTAGTAAACACAAGAGCGAGGACAAATGCCCCAAATGTGTCCTTTTGTGGTTGGTGTATCCAGTTTTTTTTCAGTTCAAAAGTTCCTTTCCTTGTTTGAATGGAGGTCACCTGACTTTCAAAGTTGTTTTTTTTTTTTTTTTTTTTTCTATGTAGGTCTCCTTTATTTTTTGATAAAAAGAGGATTATAGTTAGGGTCCATGGTAAGTCTTTGATTAACGTTGTTAGGAATATACTTTTTCTCATATTGCTACGGAATGGGGTGGAGATAGAACGATATGGAATGGGATAATAGTATGGACGGAGGATGTGTTTTTAATAAGCTTACTAGATTTACATATTTTAAGGGACTTTGGCTTATGTTACCCAAAATCAAACAGACAATATCTCCTTGATAATATTATGAATAACTCAGAGTATAGCCTTTTATATTAGTAAGTCCACCGGAGTTTTAGGGGCGCGGATAGGAATATGTTTGCTCAACCCTGAACATGTTAGAAGAGTGGATTTATAATGGAACAAGTTTGTCCAAGCTGTCTTTCAAGTTTAATTCCAAGCTGCGGTCGCATTATTAGGAAATTTTGCAAGAAGCTATGATGCCTTTAAAAAATAGAAAAATTCAGAACTTTCCTCTTACCTTCTTTCCAATGCCAGTATCTAATGCCAGTATCTAAACAGCACTCGACGCGAATAGGTTATTTTATTTTAGGGTTAAGAAAATATACGTCTAAAAAAGACCTTATGTTTAAAGGTAATTTTTTTAGAAATTACGTTAAGCCTAGCTCTAGAGTTTTATACTCTTAAAATGTTTATACAACCTGAACGGAGTGCAGTGGTTTGGGTCGTAGATGTTAGTTCAGTACACTCCAGAGTTTATTGTCCTAGAATGAAGGAGAGAAACCGACCGAATTTTCACCTTGGTTGAAGTTCTCAGCAAATTTTTTCATTAACTTATGGTGTCAATTGTGAAATAAGTGCTTAAAAAATCAATTCAACATGTCCCCCTCTCTCAAAGTAAATAGTACATCGTACATCATACTATTGGCAGAGACTTTTTCCTTTTTTTTTTTAGTTGCTTCCTTTAACGTGGTGCAATAACACCGCCTGATACTCTCTTGTTATCGTTTTTCTTTTTTTCAAATCATTAGTTTAGATGATTTTTTATCCATCCCAAAAAACTTGGTCATTTCAACGACCAGATTGTTGTGAATTACGCACAAGAACCCGATTTCACACGAGTTCAAACCAACTGACCATCATCCCCGTTGTGCGTTTAGCTATTGGCTCTTACAGCACCGTACAAACAACGACTAGTTTTCATTAGATAACTTTCATCAAAGAGGCGCATTTAACGTTAAATGAGATGGTAGACGAGCAAAACTAAGGCACGAGAATTCAGATAAATATCAAGAATATCCAATGCATTCCCAAAAGGTGACTGTCTGTTGTGCTGGTGGCCACAAGGCATCATCGTCCTTGCCTACTTACTTACTCATTTGGCGCTACAGTTTGGGGTGAACCCGGGACTCAATCACCAAAACTTGCCAGCTAGCTCTACATGGCCTAGCTGTCATAGACGCTGAATCCGTAGATGTCGTACTGAGCCGATGTCGATGGACAGCCCGTACATTTTTTGGTTGAATCTTCTCCTCCAATCTCCATCAACACAAATAGGACCGAAGATTGTACGCAGAATTTTGATCTCGAAACAACAACAATATTGCTTACCAGTTACTTCCACAGTATAGCCAAACATCCACACCGGAATTCAATTTCATATGGCTTAAATTCATATTCCGTAAGCACTCCATCCACTACTGTTTTCTTTATAGAAGCCCCAATCTAGACAGGAATGCAACATTTGATGCATTCGACGCACTGTCTGATTCCATCCAAGGAATTGTTTCCCTGTTCCCTCGCACTGAAATCGTTTTAGCGGGCGATTTTAATGTACACAATTCTCAGTGGCTTCGACATTCTGGACAGACAACACCCGAAGGAAGGTATGTTGAAATTTTTGCTGAGCTAAATCACTTAACTCAACTTGTGAATGAGCCATCACGTATCCCCGATGTTGCTGGTCATACCGCCAACACGCTGGACTTGTTTCACACGATCGATGTATTGGAACCCCTAGGCTTGTCTGACCACTGCATGATATCAGCGAAATTCTCGAACTCCCACCATCCAGTTAAAGAAAAAGCTCCTAAGAGAACACTATGGCTATACGAGAAAGCCAACTGGTGCGGCCTTAACAACTTCTTTCGGATCTTTAACTGGTCGTTGTGCTTCCTCGACAACGACGTGGACGCCGCAACTGATATTATCGTAAACATTATCCGAATCAGCATGGCAAATTTTATTCCCAGCAAGATTAAAAGCACCAGGCCTAAGGATGATACGTGGTTCGACTCGAGCTGCAAAGAGGCTATTAGGCTCAGGGAGCTAAGTTTTCGAGCCTACAAGGCAAACAGTTCTGAGGAAAACCGAAAAAAGTACATACGAGCCAGAAATGACTGCAACTCCCACATTCGACGGATTAAATTCCAATCCGACCAAAAATTAAGGCGTAAAATCCTTCAATGTCCCAAAGGTAGCAAAAGTTTCTGGTCGTTTGTAAAAAACGTAAAAAACTCAACTAAGTCGTCTATACCCACGCTCATCCACAATGACATCCCAGCTGTCACCCCCTTAGACAAAGCTAACCTACTTGCTGCCCATTCCGCAACCAGTTCTCAGCTGCCAGCTTGTACTTTGTCTCCGCCTGTACTAGAGTGCGTCAATTCCACCATGGGGCTAATCCACTTCCGCACTCGTACAGTCGCAAGGGTTCTTAAAGACCTCGACATACACAAATCCGCTGGTCCAGATGGTATTGCCTCAATAGTTCTTCAGAGGTGTTCTTCTACGCTGGCAAAACCACTGCGTAAGCTTTTTCACCTTTCCTACACCTCTGGGCTCTTTCCGAGTAGGTGGAAAACAGCATTTGTCCAGCCTATACCCAAAAAAGGCGAATCATCTTCTCCCTCCCACTACCGACCCATTGCACTAACGTCCCTTCTTTCCAAGGTCATGGAAACGCTGATTAACCGTCAGCTTATGAAATATCTTGAATCGCGGAAACTCCTCAATGACCGCCAATACGGTTTCCGCAGCAACAGATCCACTGGTGATATGATGGCTTATCTCGCTGAAAAGTGGAATCACTCCCTTCACCAAGCAGGTGAAAGCAAAATTGTTGCACTGGATATTTCGAAAGCATTTGACAGGGTTTGGCATGAAGCCCTTTTGTCGAAAATGCGTGCTTTTGGGATCGATGAGTCTTTCTTTCAATGGATTAGAAGCTACCTTTCGAATCGCTCAATTCAAGTTGTTTTGGACGGATTCAAGTCTGATACTCACTTTGTAAATGCCGGTGTTCCCCAGGGCTCCGTTTTGTCTCCGACACTCTTTCTTATTTTTATAAATGATCTCTTGTCTGTTACTTCTAATCCAATTCGCTCCTTCGCTGACGACAGTACCCTCAGCTTCTCATATTCGTTCACCAGTTTACGACCCTGCACTTCGGTTGTAGATAATGAGCGGCAGCGTATGTTAAGCTCATTAAATTCCGATATCGACAGCATCATCCAATGGGGTAAAAACAATAGAGTGGAATTTAATGCATCCAAAACACAATGCTGTCTCTTGTCGTTAAAGCGTGTAAAGCGTGCATCTCAGAAACTGAAAAGCTTTCCATCCTGGGTATGAGTGTTGCTCACAATCTTAATTGGAGCGACCATATATTCAGTGTCGCCAAGAATGCTGCGAAATGCCTAGGCTTCTTATACAGATGCAAGAAATATTTCTCACCCTTAGACCTGGCTACTATCTATAAGGCGTTTATTCGCCCCAAATTAGAGTTTAACGCTCATGTCTGGTCCGGTGCTTCCAAGACCTCACTGCACCTACTAGACAGAATACAAAAACGAGCCATAAAACTGATAGGTGACTCCAGCATTACCAAAACATTAGAATCGCTGGAACACCGCAGGAATGTTACCTGCCTCTCCCTGTTTTATCGTTACTACCACCAAAAATGCTCTGATGAAATAGCCAGTTGCATTCCACCCCTTCAACATTTCTCCCGCAATACACGTCTCTCTAGGAATGCTCACCAATATACTCTGAAGCCCGCTTTCGGACGTACTGTCAAATATAGAGAATCTTTCATTAACCGAACCACACGAATCTGGAACTCCCTGCCGGATTCGGTTTTCCCCCCTCAATGCAACATGCAAGCATTTAAGATCAATGTCCATCGGCATCTCCTCTATTCCTCTTCCTCTCTATCTTCTGCCCGCACTGTGTCGCCGACATAATAAGGTTATTAGACCTTGAGTGCGCGCAAATTATTAAAAAAAAAAAAAAAAAAAAAAGACCAAGGACCTCCTCATCCATTTTTGAAAGATAAATGCGGCAGCTCTTTCAGGATTTTCCCGTTTATCAGGTCATAACCAGGTGCCTTCTTTGGATTTACTTCGTTCTTGATACAGGATTCTGTTCTGTTTTGGTGAAGTATCCTTGGATCATCGTCGCCTTCGATGTTCATAAAAGTTGTCTCGAAGTATTCTGCTAATGTTACTGCTTTGTCTAAATTGTCTCTGGCCCATGTGTTGTCTGGTTTATTGAGGGGTGGATGGTACCTTATAGTGCTTATAGCCTTCCCTAGGGACCAATTTGTCTCAGATATTAGAGCCGGTAACTTAAAATCTTGGCAAGGTTCGATTCCTCACTCTCTTTTAACTTGTGATTTTGTTCTGTCGTTCGGAGAACGGGTCAGTTGTCATTTCTTTCTCAATTTCCTTTTGGCTAGCACAATTTTCCTACTGCATTCAGTAGAAGCAAAATAGTTAGACTTGTGTTCTATTAAGGGCGTTCCTCTATGAGCCACTTCGTTTATTGTGTCAATTGTGTGCCCTCTCAATGTCATCTTGGGATTTAAGGGGAGTATTACTAGAAAGGGTAGTAGCTATATGTTATATATGTCCTTCAGTTTTAACATTGTACAGTTTGGTAGCATTTACTGTCATCTTGGATAGGGTAGAAGGATGGCAAACGACTAAGAAAGGCCTAATAGGGGAAGCATCTATCCGACTGATACTGGCCTGCTAGAAAATGAAAATAGCAGATGAACATCTTGCAGTACTGTTAGTAGTTCCCATTCCCACCTCCTCATAGTGCCATCCAGAGATTTCTTATGAAAATGACAGACGGGGAAGGGCGAATGGTGAGCCTCCTGCGCCAAAAAACCTGATTAGTCAGTTGGAATATGACATAGTAACCCGTAGCCGTAAAAAAACTACAAACTCCGAAACAACCCCAAGCCTTGAATGAAACGGACCGGATTAATGTTGACGACACTTGCAAAAAACGAAAAAAAGGACAATGATCTTCGGCTCTGTACGTGGAGTGTTAGGTTCCTAAACAGACCACGTATAGCCGAACAATTTGCGGACGCCCTCTAGGGCTATAAAGCGGACCTACCCGCCATCTAGGAAATGCGATGGAAGGGACCGGTTATAAAGCGGATGAAAAACTGCGACACCAACTACGGCGACTGCTATAGGTAGAGAGGACAACGATTGTGCGGATGCGGATTTGTTGTTTGAGGTGGACTTAGGCAAAAAGTCCTAAGCCTGCGGCATGTGAGCGAATGCCTCACAGCGGTCCATATCAAGGCTAAATTTTCTAACATCAGCCTGATCTGTGTCCACGCCCCCACGGAAGACAAGGATGACTCCACCAAAGATGAGTTCTATGATCTCCTAGACAGAACGTAAGCCCAATGTCCCAACTATGATATCAAAATTGTACTAGGAGACTTCAATGCTAAGCTGGGAAAGGAAAGAATCTTTGCACGAGTCATGGGCAAACGTAGCATACACAACACCACATTCGATAGCGGACACAAACTGATTGATCTTGCTACTGGTCGAAATTTCCTTCGAGCCAGTACGCGCTTCCCTCACTTCGATATACACAAAGGCACCTGGTGGTCGTCAGATTAATCAATCACCAACCAGATTGATCACATCGCGATCGACGTCAGACCATCCTCCACTATTTTTGATGGTCGAAATTTCCGAGGAGCAGACATCGACTCGAACCACTATCTTGTAATAGCCAAGATGCGCCTACAGATGTCACAAATGCCGCGGAGTAGGGTAAGAATACAAAGTTATGACGTCAGGAAGCTACTATCGCCAGAAACTGCTCGTGATTTTACCGATCGCGTCTTCCCTAAGTTCTACAATACACCTCGACTCTCCACGCTGTCAATAGAACAACAGTGGAAATTTTACATCTAAGCCCTGAAAAGCACCGCATCTGAAGTTTTGGGCTTCAAGGCTCATCCACGAAGAATCACTTCGTTCGATGACGAGTGCAGGAGGATTCGGAAAGCAAAGAAGGGGGCCCATAAAGCCTCGCTACATAGAAGAACAAGAGCTTTACGAGTTAAAATGAAGGGAGAAGCATAAGCTTCTCAGAACAGCACGAGTAGTGCGCGATTGAGGATATGGAGAGGTGTTACTGCAGGCATGACGTTCGAAAGCGAACATACCAAGGTTATAAAGCCAGAACGGAAGCCTACAGGGATGAGAACGGACACCTAGTAGTAGAATCGCAGTCGGTGCTGAGAATATGGTAATCCACTTCTGCAGGCTGTATAACGGCGATGTTAGTCAATATTCCGCTGTCAGGCAGAAACACCAATTTCTTAACGACGAAGACCGTAGAGAATTCCATACCCCTGACCTCGACGAAGTTCAGATCGTCATATCAAAACTCAAGTCGAAGAAAGCTGCTGGCGCAGACGGACTTTCTGATGAGCTCTTCAAGGTAGCTGGAGATGACTTGGTTAGGAGCATGCACCACCTCATCTGTAAGATATGGTCAGAGGAAAGAAGCGCTCGAGGAATGGCGTCTTAGCATTGTTTGCCCGATCCACAAGAAAGGCGACCCCTCTCACTGCGCCAACTACGAAATCTTCTCTACCGTTTTGTGTGAACGTCTAAAGCCTTTTGCAAATAAGCTGATTGGTCCTTATCAGTGCGGATTCAGGCCAAGGAAGTCCACCATCGACCAAATCTTCACACTTCGGCAGTTCCTGGAAAAAACCAGTGAATTTCAAGTCGACACTCACCACCTATTTGTCGACTTCAAAGCTGCATACGACAGCATAATTAAATACTGTGTATACAACGCTATGTCTACCTTTGATATCCCTGATAAACTCGTCAGACTATGCAGGACGACTTTGGAGAATGCTCGCTGCTCCATCCGAATCCGAATGTCAAAACAGTATTTAGGCAGGGCGATGCGCTGTCGTGCTATTTCTTCAACACCGTATTAGAAATTGTTGTGCAACAATCACTGGCCAACACAAGAGTGCAATTTATTTCAAATCCTCACAACTCCTCCCATACGCGGATGACATTGGCATAATCAGAAGGCACAGCGAGATGTCATTGAGGCGGAGGCGGCGAAAATTTGTTTAGCAGTAAACGAGGGCAAAACTAAATATATGCTATCATCAAAAAAGGACGCTCACCACAGAAGTTTTGGTCAGAATGTTTGTATTGGCAGATATAAGTTTGAGGTAGTTAAGGACTTCGTCTATCTTGGCTCCGCAGTGACCTGGAACGACGACATCAGTTCCGAAATCAAACGCAGTGTCACTCTTGCCAATCGCTGTTTTTGTGCGCTCAGGGTGCAATTGACTAATAGAGCCCTCTGCCGAACAGCAAAGTTGACTATAGTTAGTTAGTTAGTTTAGTTGACTATTTATTTCACAGAAAACAAAGTATTGTAACAATAGGTAATTCTTAGTCTATATGGTTTGGCTTAGGCCGTCTACCAGATTGACATTTAAAATATACATTTTTTTTAAAAGCTTTCTTCCATAATGCATTTTCTATAACGAAGTGCGCTTGTGCAATAAGTCCCAGCCTCGGTCACCGTTTAAGATGTCTATCACTTCTTCAAGCGAAAGTACCTGCGCTCTAAAGAATTTGCATCGAAATTCCTTGAGAATGGGGCGTATACCGATGGAGTAGAATATGTTCTCTCGTTCTTGGAGGTTGCAAAGGTTACACAAAAGAGGTAGTTCTGGGCGGTGCGGTCTAAAGTTTAAACTTATCAGC
Source organism: Eumerus sabulonum (assembly GCA_951905685.1). NCBI lineage: Eukaryota > Metazoa > Arthropoda > Insecta > Diptera > Syrphidae > Eumerus > Eumerus sabulonum. The sequence continues at coordinate 196,663,699 of OX645060.1, forward strand.
TCGCCTCTGATTTTAAAGATGTTGCTTATCATATCCGTTAAGTAGCCTGCCATGAAATACGTTCCGTCTCCTAAATGGTAGTTCAATTTGCTGTAGTATGCCCTATATTGCGACGACTGGGTTTCATCCCCAATTTGTTTGTAGATTTTGTGCCCTGTTTTCTCCAATAGCGCGTAGGACTTATGTCTTAGGTGGGTCTGCTGATCATTCGGCATAACTGTAAGATTAAAGTCACATTGCGCTGCTAGGTTTTCCCATTCTTGGACACATTTTCCTCCATGAAGCAGCATTTCGGAAAGCACTAGCTTTGGTAACCTTTCTTGATTCACTCCCATGACTCTTAACAAATGGAGTCTGAGGGTTTCCAAAAATAGGGGCGCTACTCCAGTTTCAAATGAAGAATATCCCCATACTTGTGCAGCGTAAAAGAGGATGGATACTGCGGTGGCAGTATCTGAGTTTTTATTGTTGGTACAACTACCCCAAACGGAACATATAGCTCTTTTCGCTTCTGCTAATTTACATTGCGGGTGTTTGTTCATATTCAAATTAGGCGTAATCAAGACCCCAAGGTACTTACCTTCCCTCATAATTTCAATAAGCTCGCCCTGAGACTTCCACTTTTCACTCCGGGAGTATCTACCTCCACCATCTCTGAATATCGTCATCTTGTATTTCGCTAAGTTGACCGTGAGATTTGAAGTTTTGCGGTATTCATCCAGCCTGTTTATCATTAACTGCATTGAGTCCACCGACTTCGCGAGGAAATCAATGTCATCTGCAAACAAAACAGCTGGTATCTTGACTTGACTTACCTCGATCCCACCTCTAACGTGTTCAGTTATATCGTTTATACACAGGATGAATAAATGCATGCTCAGCACGCATCCCTGCTTCACCCTCATTGTTGTACTAAACTCCTGCGACAGATTGTTTCCATCCCAAGCACAAGCTACGTTATTTTTGTACATGGCTCTCAATACATTAATCACCTTGGTTGAGATTCCATACATGTAGAGTTTATAAAAAAGTGCTTCACGAGGTATAGAGTCAAAAGCCGCGCGAAAGTCAACGAAAAAGGCATAAAGCTTCTTATGCTTTCTCTTGTAGATTTCCACTATGTTCACAAGCACGAATATTTGATCTATAGTTGAGTGGTTTTGCCGGAAACCCAAGGTTGACTATACAAAGTTGACTATACAAGAGACTTATCATTCCGGTACTGCTGTATGGCGCAGAAGCATGCACACTATCAAAAGCGTATGAGGAGGTCCTTTTTTGGTTCGAGCGAAAGATTTGGCATGTGATTTTCGGTCCTATAAACGCATACGGGGGATGGAGGAAATGATTCAATCACGAGCTTTACTGGCTGTGCAGCCACATGAATCTAGTCAGGCTTCTAAAGAATCAACGCCTAAGATGGCTAGGCCATGTAGAGCGAACGGACACCACAGCTCCAGCCCGAAAAGTCTTGGAATCTAACCCCGAGGGACGAACAAACAGAGGACGGCCGCACTTTGGATGGCGCACACAGGGACCTCAGCCAATTGGGTGTGCGGCAATGAAAAAGGCTAGCAAGAGATTATGCTAGTTGGAAGCGCCCGATAAGAAGAAGAAGAAGATAAGATAAAACTTAGCTGCAGTAAGAATGAACTTTGGGAAGGGAGGTGTTTTTACTGAGTAAGAATCTCACACTACTATAAGCACGCACAGCCCGCTCACTTGTTTCTTTTTCAAGCTTCGAGTATGGTTTGTCTCTCAAATATTTACTTATACTTCATTATAAGTCCACCTGTGGTCTAATCAAAAGTCCATTTATAAAAACAAAACCGATAGGCGCTAAAACAAAAAGGAGAAAAGTTATTTAGAAAAAGGTAATATTGATCTCACGCCCAATGAATATTGTACCACAATTACAGTGTAATCTCAAAACCAAATTACAAATCAAATCTCATTCGAATAAACTTAATCACGAGTATCGCCGCGTCCGACAGTACAGAAAGGTAAATTTGGTTTAATCAAATCGCTGTTTACTCAATTATTAAAACGAATGGATACTATTTGTTCGGTTCACAATTGTTAAGGTAAGGAAACACCCAATGGAATATAGAATGAATATGTCGAATTTGAAGTGAGGGAGATTTTCGCAAATAGGCTGCAGAGAAATTGGATAACAAGATAGTGAGATTTTATTAATACAAATATTTACGCTATGGCAGAGCCTGGAGAAGACCCAGGATTACCAAATCGACACTCACCACCTTTAGAGGTGAGAGAGAGCTGTTTAGAGATGAGCTATACAAAGCCATGTCTAGTTTTAACATCCCTGCCAAACTCGTCCGACTCTGCAGGATGACAATGGAGAATTCTCGCTGCTCCATTAAGGTCGGTAATGAGCAAACCGAGACCTTTGATGTTAAAAAAGGATTTAGGCAAGGTGACGCGCTGTCATGCAACTTTTTCAACATCGTGCTTGAAAAGACCGTGCAAGAGTCACTGGCCAACACAAGAGGCACGATTTATTTCAAGTCTACGCAATTGCTTGCGTACGTCGACGACATTGACGCGATTGGACGGACACAGCGAGACGCCAATGAGGCCTTTGTAAGCATTGAGGTTAAAGCGGCTAAGATGGGTCTCAAGGTTAATGAGGGTAAAACCAAATATCTGCTTTCATCTAAAAGAGACGGACAACACCGACGTATTGGCCAGAACGTCACCATGGGCGGATATAACTTTAAAGTGGTCAAGGAATTCGTCTATCTTGGCTCACTGATGACCAGCGACAGCAACACCAGCGTTGAGATAAAACGCAGAATCACTCTTGCCAACCGCTGTTTCTTTGGGCTCAAGAGGCAATTGAGAAGTAGAGCCCTCTCTCGGAAAACCAAGGTGACACCATATAAGACCTTAATCATCCCAGTCCTCCTTTACGGCGCAGAGGCTTGACAAAGCGGATGAAGATGCCCTTGGTCGCTTCGAGAGGAAAATTCTGCATACTATCTACGGTCCCGTTTGTTCAAACGGTGTATGGAGGAGAAGATATAACGAAGAACTGTACGGGTTGTACAGCGACATCGGCCTGGTACGACGTCTACGGATACAGCGTCTAAGGTGGCTAGGCCATGTTGAGCGCATGGAAAATACAGCTCCGACCCGAAGAGTCTTCGAATCAACTCCGGAAGGAAGGCGCGGCAGAGGACGGCCGCATCATCGGTGGCGCACGCAGGTGGAAGGGGACCCTAACCAACTGGGCGTGCGGCGCTGGAAACATTTGGCCAAAGACCGTGCCAGGTGGAAACGCTTGTTGGTTGAGGCCCAGGTTCACCACGGACTGTAGCGCCACCTAAGTAAGTAAGTATATACATATATCTACGTACATATATACAATGAAAAGTATTTTTCTTTGGCTATTTATCCATATAGTCATAGCGATAGCAATAAGGCGAAAAATAGCATAATCCATTCACGCTATTGAGCTGCACGTTTAATGAATACGTCTATTGCAAAAAAAGAGCAAGAAATGATCAATTGAGCTAATTGCACGCCTACAGATATCTCTCAAATTCTTGATATTGATATTCTATCTACATTTTACTGACGTTTTGACGAAATCCTCCTTATTCAAGTCAAACCATCTGTAGAACAATCGTCTCGGATCGTTAAACTTGGTATCTCAAATCAGTGTTAATCAAATATTTCATAACGTCGTCATAGATACCAACGTAATTCAAATCATCAACTGACAACCGGAAGTCGACACATTAACAGAGTATATAATATCGTTATTTCTGTGATGCCTACTGCTATTGAATCGCATATTTGAAGAAAGCAATTGAGTGTATGCAAATCAAGATAATTCATAAACGGCGTGTCAAGACTTCTGTCACTTCACTTCACTTCACGAGTTGGCAATGTGCTATAACACTGTGAACATGTTTTTAATATTTTGGTTTGTTATCGCCCTTTTTAAGATTTAACTGCCTTGGGGTGTATCCAATAAAAGTTGAATAGATTTATGACACTTGTAATGTGAAGGTGTGAAATAAAAACGGTCCAAAAAGGAGATACCAAATTAATTGCGAAAGTATTTAGAACAATATTCTCGTATATACATACGGGTATTTCACTATTGTTTTAGTGACTCGGTATGATAATGATCCATGTTCAATTGGCTTCATGGCGCGCAAACTACGTCATTGCCATCTGGGGACAGATGGAAACTCCACTTGCATGGGAGGAGCTTTTCATGCATATAACTATGTTTCATTCTTTCTCTTGGTGGCGTTACAGCCCATGAAGGACCAGAGCCAAGCTTCTCTTCAATCACCCATGGTGTGTGTGATTTATTTTTCCCACAGGTGAAAAGGACCTACTACAGTTTAATGCCGATTCCGAACGGCGTGAGTCGAGAAGCTTTTTCAAGGCAAATTATACTACGGGCGGTTTTGCCAGTACCTCGCCGAGGAGGGACGCCACGAAATAAACAATCGATGGCGTTGGCGTTATCGGGATCCGAACTCGCTCATCGTGAGTCAGAGTCCAACACACTAACTACTGCGCCTCTATGTTTGCTCTTGATTATTTTCAAGGTTTCGATACATCGTGCGTTGAACATCGAGCACGCTAAGCCAATTATCCTAAGTCATGATTATGTATATGTCACAGAATGTACTGTCAAATATCTAGATAAGATACAAAGAGCTTTTCTTATACAAGTGAATGCCACTCGCTACTGGAATAAATCACTTTAAGAGTAATGCAAACATTTTTTGGTTTATAGGACTGTTTGCGGAGTGGTCTTTGCGAAATACACAATTTAAATGTTCAACAAGATACATACATTGTGAATCTCGACAACAAATATTTGCATTTTTGTTTCAATGTTTTTTTCATCAATATTTTTAGACATTGCTGTCGAAATATTACTTATTACTCTTTTTGAATAAAACAAAAACTGAATTTTTAAACTTTGCTTACGTTTTCATTAGCAAACAGAAAATGTACTTAATTTCTGAAATATCTACATTAATGAAATAGCCACATACTCTAGGTATAGAATGAATTCTTGATAAATATTGTTTTGCTGATGTTTACAGAAATTCGGAATTGGAATGCACAGTAATTCCAATTTCTTTTTTTTTTTGAGACTTCAGGAAAACGGTTGAAGAAATTTCGAGTTCATATTCCCTTTTTCATTAAATTGTCTAAATTGTTTCGATGTATTGTCGCAATTGGGATTTTTGAAAATTATGAGAATATTGTTACGAAAATTATTTCGAGTCCGAATAGGGATCGTATCACTGGATTGCGATAAACTACACTGTCAAGTTCTCATTCGAATTTAGTACACACACTTTCATTATTTCGTCTTAGGTCAATTATCTGAGTACTTCATCACTTTTATTTAATACCGTAACCTTTTATACCCTTTACACTTTATTTCTTACAGAAACTTTTATTACAAACTTTTGCTTTCACTCTGGTTTACCGACTGATCACACTGTATACCGACTGATCGCACGCTATTAAACTCCGTAAACTGAATGCTCCCGAGGGCTCCCACTTATATACCTCCCGGTCCACCTTCTCGGATGTTCGCCGTCAGACGTTCCCCTTCGGAAATCTCTAGAATGCTCTGACAATTAGCATTACGCCATTGACAGTTGACATCATTGCAATCTCCGCTTCAAGAGAGCATTCGAACTTCGACAGCGAAATTCGAACTTAACCGTCGGTTTGTGTCTCCGCAACAATATTGATGCGGACACGAACCAACGGCTATCAGATGCCGCTTACAGTCAATGGAAACTATACAGGTTGGAAGTCTTACATCAAGGCTATCGCAAACTACGAAACGAAGTGGTGAAAATGATTAGATTGGCTAAAAAGAACCACTTTGAGCAAAAATTAGGGTCTCCTAACTCCAGCAAAGACGTTTGGAAACATTTGCGAAAAATCGGTATCGGGAAACAGTCAGTAACACCCCCTGATGACATTGACTGTGATGCCTTAAACCATACATTTACTTCACTGCCACATTCAAACTACAATGACATTGACGGTGGTCTGTTTAATGATGAACATCAGTTTTTAGGCAATGCTTTCAGCTTTATGAGGTTATCAGACGAGGATGTTGTAGAGGCAATTATATCTATTCACTCGAATGCCGTTGGGCTTGATTTAATCAACCCTAAATTCATAAAACTTTTGCTGCCCTATCTTCTGCGCTTTATAACATATATCTTCAATAATATCCTAATGTCATCTGTATTTCCTACGCAATGGAAGAGGGCCAAAATTATTCCCATTCCCAAAAAAACGACAGGCACTGTTAAAGAGTATCGACCAATTGCCATCCTCCCGTTCTTATCGAAAGCATTCGAAAAGGCCATATTTAAGCAGATACAACATTTTCTCTCTTCCAACAGCCTTCTCAGCACTTGCCAATCTGGTTATCGGCCGCAACGTGGCTGTAAGTCTGCATTACTTCTCGTTACCGACGAGATCAGGGCTGCCTTAGATAATGGTAACTTTGCATTACTTACTCTTCTGGACTTCTCGAAGGCTTTTGACACCGTTAACCACTCAATACTTTGTAGGAGACTCCAACATAGCTTTGGATTCACAACAGAGTCTTGTAAGTTGATTAATTCATATCTTACTGGCAGACAGCAATGTGTTGTCGCGAACGGAAAGGTGTCCACCCTGGCTTATATCCCACATGGCGTCCCTCAAGGATCCATACTCGGACCTCTATTCTTTTCAATCTACATAAACGGACTTCCACTCATAGTTAAGAATTGCTTAGTTCATTTGTATGCAGACGATGTGCAGCTTCTGATTAGTCGACCTCTATTGGCGAAGGACGAAGCGGTTTCCATGATGAATGAGGACTTGGTGCGCATCTCTCGTTGGTCCAATCCCATCAAGTCAAAGGCGTTGCCCATCTATCGTAGGGCAATAGATGAGTTATCATTGCACCCCTTGCAGATAGGGAATCAAACCATTGCTTACGTTGATTCTGTTAAAAATCTAGGTATGGTTTTCAATCGCACACTTACCTGGAATGACCATCTCAACATTTCAATAGGTAAAGTTTATGGTAGTCTTCGAGCTCTTCGGATGACTCAAAACTTTATTCCAAAAAAAACTAAGCTTTTACTTGCAAAAACACTTCTGCTTCCAGTATTACTTTACTGTTGTGAAGTATATAGTGATTTGGACCACGCAAGCTTTCATAAACTTAATGTTGTTTACAATAACATTGCTCGGTTCGTGTTTAATCGTCGCTCGTTTGATCATATTTCCGAGTATTCAAAACAACTCTGTGGTTGTAGTCTAAACGCATTACTACAGTTTCGCTCACTTAGCTACCTGCATAAAATAATTCAAACTAAGCAACCCGACTATCTTCACTGTCGGCTGAATTTTCCTCTTTCGGCAAGATCATTCGTCCTTATACCGCCGCGACACAAGTACTTGAATACTAAGCGTCAATTTTTTATCTATGTCATAGGCCTTTGGAACTCTCTGCCCATCTCCATAAGAGGAATTAGAAGCACCAAAAGATTCACAACACTACTCTTCACGTTCTTGGCAAATCGTTGAACGTTGTTCTTTCTTTTGTTTTACTTTTATTATTAAACGTTATTAATTTTCTTTATTTATTTTACTTAGATTTTGAAATACTAAAGGCTTGCAGTAATTTATAAGACATACGTCTTACATTGTAAGTGTTTTTTAAATGAATAAATACAAATACAAATGTTCGAATTTCGCTGTCGAAGTTCGAATGTATGTATATTGTCATGAAAAGCTTCTCGAAATTCGCCGTTCCGAACCGGCAATAAACTGTAGGTCCCTTTCACCTATGGTAAAATGAAATCACACACAACATGGGTGATTGAGAGAAGCTCGGCTCAGGTTCTTCATGGACTGTAACGCCAATATACATACATTCGAACTTCGACAGCGAAATTCGAACATGGCCGTTGGTTCGTGTCTGCATCAATATTGTTGCGGAGACACAAACCGACGGTTAAGTTCGAATTTCGCTGTCGAAGTTCAAAAGCTCTCTTGAAGCGGAGATTGCAATGATGTCAACTGTCAATGGCGTAATGCTAATTGTCAGAGCATTCTAGAGATTTCCGAAGGGGAACTTCCGACGGCGAACATTCGAGAAGGTGGACCGAGAGCCATATAAGAGCATTCAGTTTGTGGAATTGAACAGCGTGTGACAAGTCGGTGTGATCAATCTATAAAACAGTGGAAAAATAAAAGCATTCAATAAAGGTTTGTGTGTGTAATAAAGTTTAAAGTGTTCAATAGGTCTTGGATAATAAAGAAAAGTGATGAAGATGCACAGATAATTGGTCTGTGGTGAAACAAGAAAAGTGTGTGTGTTTTATTTCGGATAAAAAGACAATTGTAGTATATCGCAATCGAGAGGTGCGAACCCTATTTGGTGTGGGATTAAATTTCGTAACAATATTATGAAATATTCAAGTCAAACAGAAACAACTCATCTGCAAGATATGGTCGGAAGAACGCATGTCCGATGAATGGAATCTCAGTATCGTTTGCCCGGTCCATAAGAAAGAAGACCCCTAGGACTGCGCCAATTACAGAGGGATAAGCCTCCTGAACATCGCGCACAAGATCCTCTCTATCGTACTGTGCAAGCGCCTGAAACCGTTCGTGGACAATCTGATAGGTTCCTGCCAGTGTGGTTTCAGGCCACACTACACCAGATCTTGGAAGAAGACCCATGAATTCCAGATCGACACGCACCATATTTTCGTCGTCTTTAAAGCCGCGTTCCTGCCAAATTCGTCAGACTGCGCAGGATGACTATGGAGAACTCTCGCTGCTCCATTAAGATCGGAGGTGAACTAACCTACCCATTCGATGTTAAAAATGGTTTCAGACAGGGTGAAACCATTGAAAAGATCGTGCGGGACTCTGCGGCCAATACAAGAGGTACGATCTACTTCAAGTCCACACAACTATTTGCCTAGGCAGATGACATTGGCGTTATTGGAGGCACAAAGCGAGACGTCAATGAGGCGTTCGCAAGCATTGAAGCAGAAGTGGCTAAGGTGGGTCTAAGGGTAAATGGGGACAAGACCAAAAATATGCTGTCAACAAAGAAAGACGCGCAACACCGACGTCTTGGTCAGAACGTCACCTTTGGCAGCTGTATTTTTGATTTAGTCAAGAACTTCGTCTACCTTGGCTTGGTAGTGACAAGCAGCAACGACACCAGCGCTGAGATAAAACGCAGAATAACTCTTGCCAACCGCTGCTTCTTCGGGCTCAAGAGGCAATTGAGTAGTAGAGCCCTCTTTCGAAAAAATAAGGTATCCCTCTACAAATCTTTAATCATCCTGGTCCTTCTCTACGGCGCTGAGGCTTGGACGTTATCAAAAGCGGATGCAGAGGCTCTTAGGCGATTCAAAAATTCTGCGTGCATTGAACCAAGAACTGTACGGGCTGTACAGGGACATCGGCCTTGTTAGACGTCTTCGGATCCAACGTCTAAGATGGCTGGGCCATGTAGAGCGAATGGACATCACCGCTCCGGCCCGAAGAGTCTTCGACTCCGACCCCCTGGTGGAAAGGGACCTCAATGAACTGGGCGTGCGGCACTGGAAGTGGCTGGCCAATGATCGGGCCGGCTGGAGAGGCTTGTTGGTTGAGGCTCTGGTTCACCCCTAACTGTAGCGCAATCAAAGTAAGTAAGTAAGAGAAATATAGGTATGTAATATTTTCGTCTTTAAGAAAGTGATTTTCCCACTTAATTACTTACTTATTAGGCCAGCAATCCATGGACGATCTGATCCTAAGGTATAGCTGTCTTTCATTATTGATAGTCCCAGACACGCTGCTATCAGCTATCAAGACCAATTTGTCTTGTATCCGCGATCACTTGATCTTTATACCTGAGGTTCCGTATTCCTCTTTTTCTCTTCGAAAAAACCCAAAATCAGCTCAGCCGATCTGCTTATCGTCTAGCTTTTGGCTCTGTTTTTTGAAGCATAACTTTGGTTCTTCGAGTGAGAAGTTTTGACCCAAGCTGTTTGGACAAACCGAAGTAGCAGCGGTTGCTAAGGGCGATTCTATGCCGAATCTTCACTGTGGTGTCCTCTGTGGAGTTTAAATTTGCCCCTAGGTAGACGAACTCTTTAACTACCTCGAAATTATTCTGGCAATCGTTATATGTACATAGTTTGTCCCAGCTGGTGAGTGAAGGATTGGTTGTTGCTTGACAGCATGTATTTTGTCTTATCCTCGTTGAATTGAAGACAAACTCGTCTCACATGTTTTTCAATCGCCATCAAAGCTCTTAAAAAGGCACGCTGAAACCTTGCGATATTATATCATCCGCGTATCGAAACAGCTTGACAGAATTGCAAATGATAGTGCCTTCCCTGTTGACGCCTGCCCGACGCACTATCTGCTCCAGTACCAAATTGAAGAAGTCACATGACAGTGCAAAGGGTTCGGAGGTCTAAGAACTGAACCTCACGGCGCGTCGCGTATTTTTTAGCGTGGCGCGCCATAGCCGGATAAGTTTTCCTGGGATCCCGAATTGGGCATCGAACAATTCTTTGCGATTGATGCTGTCGTATGCGGCTTGTGAATATTTGCCGGGCCGATAGCTGCCGATTAGTGCGGTGCAAAAGAGTTTTAGACGTGCACACAGTACGCTGGACAGGATCCTGTAGCGACATTCAGCAGGGATATACCTCTCTAGTTCCTGCAAGACGTAGGATCACCGTTTTAGTTGATGAGGCAAATAGAGCGGATATTCCAGTGTCGGGCATGCTTCGGGCATTTTCCCAAACTCTACAGATGATCTACTGCACGCTCCCTACCAGCCATCTGAGCCCGCGACCTTGTTGTTCTTCAGCTTTTGAATAGCTGTGTTGACTTCTTCGATGTCGGGTGGGAGGACTACTTTAGCGGCTGGAGTTGGGATTTCCTCAGTCCCTACTACTCTTTTTTGGTCATGTTCGTTAAGCAGCTGCTGGAAATTCTGCTTAAATACATCCACTATTCCCTGCGGGTCGGCGACATGATTACCATCGAAATTTCGAAGAGCCTGGGTGCCTTTCTTGAAGCCTCCTTATAAAAGGAGTCTCTAGACTCCTCGATATCCTTGAGCTGGGAGGCGGTGAATATTATTTTCTTTAATTGTAGCAGTTTTTCCTCCTCCCTTCTTCTGCCTCCGTACTCCTGCCCCGGTACTCCTGCCCTGTTACCTTGGTTTTTGGCTGCAGCGCCTTTTGGTATGCCTCATTGGTTGCTGCATTTTCCTGCTTATACTCGCCATCATACCACGGGTTTCTCGTCGGGAGTGGCAGGTAGCCCATGCGATCACTTATATGCTTAAAATCGATGACTTTCAACCTTAACCGCTTTCCCTCGACAAATCCGCACCCCAACATGTGCAATCATTTGTGATAGCTGTAATAGATGTCGAAATCTTTTTTCCTCATCACGCCATTTCCTATCCAACGTGAGGATTATTTCCAGCTTATGAGCAGCTCCAGGAGTCCCCTTTTCGCGCCATGTCGTCTTCGAGAATCCGTCTATTTATTCGAGGCATTTTGCTCATTCATAACTTTTAATTTTAAATGGGCGGGCTGTTGACCCTCCACACAACCGCCAATCTGGTCGGGGTATTGTAACGCCCTCTTGCCTAGATCTATAGCAGCATACATTTGTTTATCTCTCAACGGTTGCTGTAGAAGCTATTCAGAGAGCGACGCGAGGAGGCTTTATGTCAACTTGACCCGGGCTATGAACAGCCACAAAATCACAGAAAACCACATAAGCAACCATCTAGGTCAGATACCACTTCCATGTCTACGTGTTTATTCACATTTTATTATTATATCCATTATCGAATCATACGTACACACTTTGTTCACCCAACGTAATTGTGTACAATGGATATGTGTTTACACAAAGTCATCCAGAAAATATTTCTGGCGCACTTGGTTAAAAGTTACACAACAACATAATTGCCCTTGAATATATGTATGTAGGAACATCCATCGGACATGCAGGGAGACGTTGTTGATCGCTCTCAACCTGGCGAGATGCCAGCAACGATCCTTGTTTAAATTCCCGGGCCAAGTTGACATACGGCCTGCTCGCGGCGCCCTCTGGATAGGCTTCTTCAACAACCGTTGGGAGGTTGTCGTATGCAGCGACAAAACCCCGACCAGAATGGCGGTTGTGCGGCGGGCTAACAATCCGCCCACGTAAAAAAAAAGCAAAGTTATGAATGAGAAAGATGCCTCGGATACACGGACGGATACGGATACTCGACGACAACGCACGAAAAAGGAACACGATTTGCGAGTATGCTCCTGGAATATCAGAATCCTGTACACTCCCGGAGCTGCTCGTAAACTAGAAGGAATCCTCACGCAATACAAGGCGGATATTACTGCGGTCCAGGAAATACGCTGGATTGGATACGGTATGATGAGGAAGAAAAATTGCGACACTTATTACAGCTATTACAAAAGATTGCACTTACTGGGATGCAGATTTGTCGTGGGAAAGCGGTTAAGGTCGAAGGTCATCGACTTTAAACCTGTAAGTGATTGCCTGGCTGTGATCCGCATCAGAGGCAGATTTTATAACATCAGTCTTATACATATATGCACACGCTCCTACCGACGAGGCTAAATACCCTATCAAGGAGGACTTCTATGATCTTCTGGACAACGCCTAGGGAGCTTGTCTGGAGTACGATGTTATAATCGTGCTCGGGGACTTCACAGCCTCCACGATACAACAACAGATAACGGCTTCCGACTCACGGACTTTGCGACAGCTCGTAATGCGGTGATAAGTAGCACAAGATTCCCTGGTAAGCGAATCCACACAGCAACCTGGCGATCTCCGGACGGTCGAACCGCCAACCAAATCGACCATGTGCTCATTGACGCAAGACACTCGACAAACATCTTGGATGTGCGAACATTCAGAGGGGCAAATATTGACTCTGACCACTTCCTCGTAGCAGCAAGATTCAAAGCTCGACTGTCCAATGTCAGAAAGCTGCACCAGCCCATCAGGAGGAGGTTCGACATTGGGCGCCTGAGCACACCGGAGGTTGCCAGAGTCTACAGGGAGCAGCTGAGCGAAAGACTCTACGGTATGCCTATGTCGAACACAAATGCCAATAATATGTGGCTGCATTGCCGCTCAGCCATTCAGGAAGTAGCCGAAACCTCCTTAGGGTACCTACCACCCCCGACAAGTAGCCCGTGGTATGATGGCGAGTGTGAGCAGAAAAAAGCAGCAACCGACGAGGCGTACCAAAAGGCGCTGATAAGGAAAACCAGGGCAGCGCAAGAAGAGTACCGAGCCAGAAGAACGGAGGAGAAAAAACTACTGCGACAACTTCGCAGCCTCCCAGCTCAAGGATATCGAGGAGTCTAGGGATACGCAAGAAACACGAGCCTTTACAAGAAAGCCAAAGGTCTTGCCGGTCGAAACTGCGAGGGTAATCTTGTCACCGACCCGCAGGGAATAGTGGATGTATTTAAGCAGCATTTCCAACAGCTGCTTAACGAGCATGACCAAGAGAGAGTGGTATGGACCGAGGAAATCCCAACTCCAGCCGCTGGATTTTGGGTTCTTTCGAGAGAAAAATTCTGCGCCGGATATTTGGTCCTGTCTGTGAAGAAAGTGAATGGAGAAGTAGTCACAACCGCGAACTCTACGAGCTGTACAAAGATGTGGTTGAAGTTCGGAAGGCAAAGATCCGTCGACTACACTGGCTCGGCCACATCGAGCGCATGGACATCAACGCTCCAGCTTAAAGGGTCTTCGACTCAGAGCCTCCTGGTTCGAGAAGAAGAGGAAGTAATCGCCGACGAAAGACATCTTGGTCTTGATAACTGGACCGTCAAGGATGGAGGGCAGCTATAGCTCAGGCTCAGATCCTCCATGGATCGCTGGCCTGATAAGTAAGTACGTAAGTAGGAACTTCCATCCTAAGAATACTACATGCAATTAAACTTTATTGTAGCGAATACTTATATATCTGAAGAGCGGGATTGCGGATGGTTACATTTATGTTCGAAGCGGATTATGCATTTGACAATAAACAATCAAACAAGTAAAGGGCTTCCACTTTTCGTCTTTTATGTGGCTCTTGAGAAGCTGGCTCCTTTCTTTTATGTTCGTACAAGAGAGCCTGTTGCCTGTTTGGCTGCAAGAGCTTGTTTGTGCTCGTGGTCAAACCATGGGTTTTTCCTTCGTGGTGTCGAAAAAACCTGGCACATCAGTGGCGGCTTCTTTGATGGCTTCTTGACTACGCTTCCATTCTTCTTCGATTGATATTACAGGCGGCGGCCAACTTTCAGAGAGATTCCGGGAGACTCAGTCGGCAATGTTTCTAGCGATTTGTTGCGATTGTAGCCTTCCGACCTCAAACTGTAGGGTTCTTTTTCGACTCGGTCTTGCTCTCGATATCCGGGTTCTTACCTTGGCTGCAACGAGGAAATGATCCGTATCAATGTTGGCACCACGAAAGGTTCGGACATCGAGAATACTGTAGGAGTGCCGGACGGCGATTGCAATGTGATCAATCTGGTTGACGGCTGACTGACCGCCACGTACTAACCGCAGATTGATTCCGCCCCTAGGCGAAATACACCAGCCTGAGTCCGTTTCCAGATATGTTGTCGTGTAGGCTGTAATTTCCGATGACTCTGGCAAAGAGATCTTCCTTCCCCAGCTGTGCATTAAAGTCTCCTAGAACGATATTGGTATGGTAGCTGGGGAATTGATCGTATGTCCATTCTACGAGATCATAGAAGTCATCCTCTTGCTGTTGTCATCCTTCACCTCTGGTGGGGGCGTGAGCGTAAATCAGACTGATGTTGTTGAATTTAGCCTTGATACGAATTGTTAGGAGGCGCGCGTTTATGTACTTAAAGCACATCCAAATGAGCGCTGCCTTTGCTCCCGCAATCGCTATGGCCTCTTCAAATCACAGCACTTAAAAGCAATTTTTAAATTAAACCGAGGCTAACTCCGGATATAAAATAGTAATCATCCCTTTGGGTGGCTACAGGGCAACCAAAAAATTCATTACTAACTTAAAATTATTTCCAAGTGTGTTTGGAAACAAAATATTTATATTTATTCACATGGACTGAACACAGAGCAAACGGTTTCTGCATCCAATCTGAAGTAGTCTGCGTCATGGTTTTGCATACACAGGTGCTTTCGCACTTTAGTGGACAGTTGCCAATTTTTCCGTGAGCTTCGCATCGTATTTCATCAAGTGTGTGCTTGGAAGCACACTTTCAAGCACTTTCATCTTGTATTTTTGGTAGTTAAACGCTGTGTGGGTGCGTCGTCTCTTTGCACAGTCATTCAGTTAATATTTTTGAAAAACACTTAAAATCTGTGATATCGGATTTTACAACTTTCACTTTAACAATTTGTATTGATCTTAAAGTAACACTGAATTTTGCTAAAAATCCAAACGATCCGGCACACACCACGTGAGCCCCAAAGGTGCGCCACCGTGCGCGAGCAAAGACGGGACAGTCACAGAGAAAGTGCTCTGCAGTGTCATCTTCCTCGCAACATGCAGCACAAGAAGGCTGCATGTCACTAATTTTAAGTAAGCAGAGATGCTTAACAAAAGTGTAATGGCCCGTACTGACTCCCACAAATCTTTCGCAGTCGATTCTCCTTGGCCGTGGTGCAGTGGTTAATATCATCGACCGTCGAGCGGAAGGTCAATAGTTCAAAGTCGTTTCAGGGCCAAGAAAAAGCGATTCCTATACGGAAAAAACTATGCAACACAGTTGTGAATGGGAAGAGATTAAACGTACTGCTGCAGGCAGTACCACCAAAGTGCATAAAAAAATCGCTGAGAATTATAACCAATGCGGAATTCGGTCTGCTCTCGCCCTATCTAGGAACGGACATCTAAGACCCAAACCACTGCACTTCGCTCAGGATGTAATGTCAAACATCTAAAAACAACATAAGAGTATATAACTCTTGAACCTGCCCAAAACTCTCCCTCTACTTATTACCTTCGCTCGCACGACGTTCAACGGTATAAGGCCTTAGCCTTGAGTGCGGGGGTAACTATAAAAAACCAAAAAAAAAAAAAAAAAACGGCCAAGTGCGAGTCGGAGTCGCGCACGAAGGGTTCCGTGCCATCTGTATATATAAATATGAAAGAGACGTTGTATTTTACCTCATCAGTCATTACATTAAATCACCTTTTTTGCATGATGACAGATGTTGGTTGCAGGAAGCTTATAGGCATATTACTTTGATAATCAGAAATCTTCATGATGAGATAGTTGATCATCGAAGTGTCCATTGAATTCAAATCAATTATCTTATTTGACAGCAAGGAGGTGAAAGGTGAATAACAATAATTATGGGAAAAAAGTTTGCAGCTAGGATTAATACATCAATGACACAATAGGGATCAAAGCTGGAAAGTTTGCTACTGGGTGTGGGATATTGTCGACTAACCCTAGGTCAGTATGTGACCAAGGGTATTTTTTGGATGAAAATCATGTCTGTTGTATGGGAGACCCCCTTTTATATTCGTTTTATTCCGTTTTTAGTATTTGTTACTATAGCGGTAAAAGAAGTACATCATTTGTGAAAATTTCAACTGTCTAACTATCACGGTTCATGAGATACAGCCTGGTGACAGACGGACGGACGGATGGACGGACAGTGAAATCTAAGTAATAGGGTCCCGTTTTACCCTTTGGGTATGGAACCCTAAAAAAAAACAGGAAGAATTCTGCGGATTTCTTGCATACATCAGGGCATACGTGCTTAGTCATCCTGCAACCTGGATAATCCCTCCACCTACGGTTGTGTGTTTCAAACATCCAATCGTTAACGTAGGAATTTATCGTGGACACAGGTAGACATAGAAGGGGTTCAGGTCCTGAGAAACTCTCATCTGAACCCATTCTGGCGTGTTCATCAGAGGTCTAATTTCCTGGGATCCTAGTGGGACCTGGAACCCATACAAGCCTTATTAAATTTAGTCGACCGACTCCGATCAAGAAGGACTTGAGTTCATGCACTAATCTGAAGCTGGTTAGGATGTTGAAAACAGCTTTGAGTGCAGCTTGGCTGTCACTGCTGACGCACATGCACTTTCCCCTCCATCTGTACTTCACAACGTAGTGCATGGCCATTAGGATTGGGTATATCTCTGATTAGAAGACAGAGCATATGTTGCTAACGAGAAGTGCGGTGGGACCCCAGCACCAGACCAACGCCCGGACCTGGAGCCAACCGTGAAAATGCGAAAACTCTCCTTTCCAGGTTAAGTATCCAGCCAGAGCCACTCCTGACACCATGAAAACTCTATTGTGAAATTAAAGCGCAGTAGGATAACGGTTGTCAATGTGTCAGAAGGCATGTCAGTCAGACAGGCTTCGCAGGAAAATTCTTGCGCAAGCACACTGTTGTTCCTATACGAGTCGTTCCACAAGCCATTTCTCTTCAGACGAGACATGGTTTTCAGAGCACACCTTCGGATGAATATATCAAGAGGAGCAGCGCCCGGTTCTGGATAAAGCCCAGGTAGAGCTGAGACAAACCGTTCTTTGGAGTTTGATGAAAGAGACTACGACGTGTTTGTGTGTTGCCTGTACCACCAGACAACTAATGCATATGTGATTATAGGTCTTATCATTGCCATGCAGATCCTTTGCCGACGATAAGCCCCCTGTTTTGCCAAAACCTCATTTGCATTAACAGAAGGTTGACGGCGCTTTGGTGGTTTTTGACTCAACATGCTTTGACCAAAGAAGCTTGTTATCTTAGGTGACTCCCAGATACTTAGGTTTCTTGGATACCGGAATAAAAATGCTTTTTAGTATCAGCTGAGTCATGTCTGTATTTTTCCTACTTCTCGTGAAGAGAACGATTTCGGTCTTAAAAGGATTAACCGAGAGCCCATTTCTCCTACACCAATCGTCGGTCACATTTAGCGTCCCTTGTGCTTTGAGACGGACAGTCGCTAAGAACGAGGCGACAGAAAGAACGGCAACATCATCCGCATATGCCTGGGCATAGATCCCAGAGGCATTGAGAGCATCAAGCAGAGATTCGACCACCATGCACCATAACAGCGGATACCGGACGCCACCGTGTGGTCAGCCCCTGTTTGCGCCGGATTTGACACAGCGGTCAATATCTTGTGCACAAAAATTGCTTTGATCAGGGGCAGTGTTTCACCTACACTATTACGTCTGGCAGCGGTGCACAAGCTGTCGAAAGTAGCATTATCACAAGCTTCCTCAATGTCAATGAAGATACACAGCGCGTACTCTTTCCTTTCGAGCGCGCATTCAATTCCTGCAAGAAGGTTTTGCATCTCCGAAAGAGGATGTATTCAAATGGCAACTTTGCGCACACACATCTCTACCAGTCTCTCCATGCTTTTCAATCTTTTCTTAATTTGGGAATAAAGACCGTGCATAAAGAAACGAGTATGTGGCACGAGAGTTCCACAGCAAATTCAATGGCATCAGTCGTAACCACGCGCGACGCAATATACCAGCCAGGCCAACTTGCTTTCATCGTTTCAGTTGCTGTTTCCCTTGAAGGAATGTGCAACGAGGCGGTGGCGATCTGATTTCCCGGTAAATGAGTCTGAAGCAGTAAACTAAGAGCTTCCGCATTAGACTCAGTAAAAGTACCAGGGGTGAATCAGGCTATGGCGGTTTTCCCCGTTTGAGAACTTTAACAGAAGGTCGTATAAGAATCCTTTTTCGATTTACGAATAAGTTTCTTATATTCTTTCTATTTCGACCGATAATTGTTCCACTCATGTTAAGAGTTCGATTTGAGCGATCTATTCAGAAGACTTGTGGCTTCCCTGTGAAGACCTTGGAGCTCGGCATTCCACCAGGAAACTAATTTCCGGCAGGGAGGGTTGCTTACAGGACATGCGAGTTCAAAACAATTGGTGATGACGCTATTCAGGTCAAGAAGGGCGTTCTCTACCAATTGTTCCGTTCTAAGTTTAGGCAGGCCTGATTCTCAAGATCATCTCTAAACCGTACCCAGTCCGTCTTTCTCGGATTCCGTCTGGGAGGAAGAAATTCCACAACTTAATCGGAATTCGATATTTCTATGGTTGGACAGCGTAGCATAAAGTAAGACTCTCCAGTTAGTGATATCCTTCACATACCTGTTAGATAGGCTAAGGTCAATCACCTCCTGTCGTCTTGCCGTAGCAGTCGTTGGTTGAAAGCCAACATTGTTGATGGTAAAATCAGACGAAAATAGTTCTGAAGAGGTGTTCTTCTACGCTGGCAAAACCACTGCGTAAGCTTTTTCACCTTTCCTACTCCTCTGGTCTCTTTCCGCGTAGGTGGAAAACAGCATTTGTCCAGCCTGTACCCAAAAAAGGCGAATCATCTTCTCCCTCCAACTACCGACCCATTGCACTAACGTCCCTTCTTTCCAAGGTCATGGAAACGCTGATCAACCGTCAGCTTATGAAATATCACGGAATCACGGAAACTCCTCAATGACCGTCAGTACGGTTTCCGCAGCAACAGATCCACTGGTGATTTGATGGCATATCTCGCTGAAAAGTGGAATCACTCGCTTCACCAAGCAGGTGAAAGCAAAATTGTTGCACTGGATATTTCGAAAGCATTTGACAGGATTTGGCATGAAGCCCTTTTGTCGAAAGTGCGTGCTTTTGGGATCGATGAGTCTCTTTTTCAATGGATTAGAAGTTACCTTTCGAATCGTTCAATTTAAGTTGTTTGGGACGTATTCAAGTCTGACACTCACTTTGTAAATGCTGGTGTTCCCCAAGGCTCCGTTTTGTCTCCGACACTCTTTCTTATTTTCATAAATTATCTCTTGTCTGTTACTTCTAATCCAATTCACTACTTCGCTGACGACAGTGCCCTCAGCTTCGTTCACTAGTTTAAGACCCTGCACTTCGGTTGTAGATAATGAGAGGCAGCGTATGTTAAGCTCATTAAATTCCGATATTGACAGCATCATTCAATGGGATAAAAACAATAGAGTGGAATTGAATGCACCCAAAACACAATGCTGTCTCTTGTCGTTAAAGCGTATAACTAATCCGCAGCCATTATCCATGAAGGGCACTTGCATCTCAGAAACTGAAAAGCTTTCCATCCTGGGTATGAGTGCTGCTCACAATCTTAATTGGAGCGACCATATATTCAGTGTCGCCAAGAATGCTGCGAAATGCCTAGGCTTCTTATACAGGTGCAAGAAATATTTCTCACCCTTAGATCTGGCTACAATCTATAAGGCGTTCATTCGCCCCAAATTAGAGTTTAACGCCCATGTCTGGTCCGGTGCTTCCAAGACCTCATTGCACCTACTAGACAGAATACAAAAACGAACCATAAAACTGATAGGTGACTTCAGCATGACCAAAACATTAGACTCGCTGGAAGACCGCAGGAATGTTACATGCCTCTCCCTGTTTTATCGTTACTACCACCAAAAATGCTATGATGAAATAGCAAGTTGCATTCCACCCCTTCAACATTTCTCCCGCGTAACACGTCTCTCCAGGAATGCTCACCAATATACTCTGAAGCCCGTTTTCGGACGTATTGTCAAATATAGAGAATCTTTCATTAACTGAACCACACGAATCTGGAACTCCCTGCTGGATTCGGCTCCCCCCCTTATTGCAACATGCAAGCATTTAAGATCAATGCCCATCGGCATCTCCTCTATCCCCCTTCCTTTCTACCTTCTGCCCGCACTGTGTCGCTGACATAATAAGATTATTAGACCTTGAGTGCGAGCAAATTATTAAAAAAAACAAAAAGTAGTGTTTTAGGCATCGCAATACAAGATCGGCGGATCAGTCTTTCTGGCTTCACGGTACTCTGCGAGTTCAGAAACTGCCTTCGGTGGTAGAGGTGGTCGTAGGGAAAGTAGGCAGACGCAACGACGAAGTGGCTCCGTGCGTTTTGTAGCTTACTCTTGCAGCCACCAGATCTTGTTCACAAAAATGTCCAAGTTTGGTTGCCGATAGTGAGTTCGATATGATGAGGCAGTCCCTAAGCCTTTCGGATCACTCATCATAAAGAATCGTAGCATCACGTATACCACCTAGGCCACATAGGCGTTTATTCCACAGCTACGGTTCTTGAATGTGTACAACGTGATGAATTGTACTAGTGCATGCAATTCTACTACTTAGGGCAGAAGCTGCCTTGCAATGCTGTAGATGAATCTAAGTAAAAATCATAGATTCATACTGCAGGGCACGTCAAATCCATCTACAACAAGGCTGAAGTGGGGGCGTGAATCGTTCGCAGATTTCAGAGTAATGGCATACTTTTCATTTTAAATAAGTAAACTGTTGCCATTGACCTTGTCCTCTTCGGATAGGGGTCAAAATACACCCGAGATAAGGCCTGCCTGTCGTGAGAGGTGACTAAAAATTCACTTTTAAGCCAAGGTGATGAGGTACCCGTGCCGAAGGCTGCACGGCCGGTCCCCACCGACGCCCAGGCATGATCGGTTGTAGGATGCGCCTTATTTCAGTATGCTGACCCTGCTATGATGGACCAACATTTCCGGACATACTCGTGGGACCATAATGTTCAGTATGAAAAATAAAATTAAAAAAATTTAGGAAAAAGAACAAGAAATAAAAAGGTGAGGAGGTCGCCTAGTTTTGGCACTTCATCCGAAGACGAACTACTGGCCTTCGGTCAAGAAGCAGGAGTCAATTCATCAATGGATTGGGGTGCCAACCATATTACCCCAAATCAGCAAACCATATTCAATCAACCTCCATCTGAATCAGCGGCCAAGGTCACCTGGGGTAGCGACCAACAGTCGCTGAAAAAGCCGAAAACTCCTAGCCAGATCAAAAAAGGCAAGTACCTTAAGGACGTTTTCTTTCCTAGCAAAATTGCTAAAAATGATGCGGCCGGTACGCCTCATGAGAAAGAGTCGGAAGTTCGGCGTAAATACCAAAAAATGTTGAGTCCATGCAAACAACAAATCTCGAGGGAGCGAAATGAACAGGTCCATGACGAGACCTCTATCGCTTCCAAAAGAAGCAAGGTCGCAGTAGTAGAAGCCACTTCGTCTACATCTCGAAGGCCACCAACAAGTCCACAACCTACGCGGTAGCAGTGAGGGATTACCTACAGGTAGCGCTGGGCGACGAAACTTTCCGCCAATGGGATGACATATGAGTACATACCGAATAACACCAGCAGTCAGATTCCTGGCATCGAACAAACATTGCCGAAGTTGCAAGAACCCGCCGGAAAATGAAACTCTTGACCATTTCCTTTAGGAATGGCCGGCTCTAGCTAGAACCAGACAGTGCAGTCTCGGCAAAGTCTTTTTGGACGACCTATCAGAATTTAGGAACATAGAAATCTGTAACATCAAATTTCTTAACTCCACCGAATGGATTTGAAACACAAATCGACACTCTACTCTTAGGTTTCTCGAGTGGTGCAATCGAAACTGCGCACACGCGCTATTTGGGACCTAGTCTCTCTGAGGCCAAGGGGCCAGTTATACCTACCCTACCTAACTATGACATTGGATGCTCTTGGCCATCATGTGGATTGGTATCGTCTCAAATTCGACAAATTTGTTTGTTGACGTACCCATTCATACAGAAATGGTCCTTATCGCTGAAGATGATTTTTTGATGAAAATTGGGGTCAGTATCCAATTGCATTTTCACTTCAATAACGGATGCAGACCCAAGTCACGAGGCGAAATTCGCCAAGTTTTGGTCTGCGAAAGGCCGAATTTTTAAGAACGACGCGAGATCTACTGCCACGGATTCTCCTGTACACTCTCACTGATAGCGGCGATGTTTTCAGCAGATCTTGAGTTTCGTCAACGTACGGGTATTGGCTTATCATTTACTGAGCCATTGGACTCAAATTTATCCACCACACTGCGAACAGTCCTTTCGTTCCGTACGGTACGGCGACCGTAAAACGGGCGAACCGCGCCGAACGTTGCCCGAACAGAACACCCATTTTGATAAAACAATTTTATCATTTGCACATATTGTTGAACCAAAAGGAGCTGCAGCGGAAAACCAGGGCAGCGCGAGAGGAGTACCGAGCCAGAGGAAGGGAGGAGAAAAACTCAAGGATATCGAAAAGTCTAAGGACAAGCATAAAATACGGGC
The DNA here is from genome assembly GCA_951905685.1 of Eumerus sabulonum. Lineage (NCBI taxonomy): Eukaryota > Metazoa > Arthropoda > Insecta > Diptera > Syrphidae > Eumerus > Eumerus sabulonum. The sequence continues at coordinate 196,686,926 of OX645060.1, forward strand.
CTTTTAAAAAATAACTTAGGGCCTTGCAGGAGACTTCAAGAAAGGCATTCAGGCTCTTCGGAATTCCGAGGGTAATTTTGAAACCGACTCGCCGAGAGTAGTAGATGTAATTAAGAAGCATTTCCAGCAGCTGCTTAACGAGCATGGCCAAGAGAATGGTAGGGACGGAGGAAATCGCAAATCCAGCCGCTGAAGTTGTCCTCTCATCCAGCATCGAGGAAGTCTTTTTCTTTTTTTTTTTTTGTGGCGTTACAGCCCATAAAGGACCAGAGCCAAGCTTCTCTCAATCACCCATGTTGTGTGCGATTTATTTTTCACAAAGGTGAAAGGGACCTACGGCTTAAGGCCGATACCGAACTGAAGAGAAGCTTTTTCAAGGCAAGTATACTACGGGGGTTTTGCTAGCACCCCGCCGGGGAGGAGTACTGTAAAAATAAATTGTCTTCCTTTCCCGACATAAAATCTTGATAATCGAGGAAATCAGCACAGCTATTTCTAAGCTGAAGAACAGCAGTCTCAGATGGCTTGCCATCAGAGTTCTTCAAAGCTGGCGGCGATGTTCTGGTAGGGAGCATGCATGCAAGTCGACTGGATTATCAGGTCTCTTTGCCCCATCCACCAGAAAAGGCGATCCTATCCAGCCCTTTTGCACCGCAATAAATCGACAGCTACCAGTGCGGCTTCCGGCACGGCAAACCGACTATAAATCAAATACTCACACTTCGACAAATCCTGGAGAAGGCCAGCTTGTTTGAAATCGATACCCACCACCCGATGGCCGAATTCGGGATCCCAGGAACGGGATCGTACGGCTGTGTCCCGCCACGCTAAAAAATACGCGATGCATCATGAAGTTCGGTTCTAGAACCTCTGAATCGTTTCAAATATGCACCGGATTTCGACAAGGAAATGCGCTGTCGTGTGACTTCTTCAAGTTGGTGCTGGAACAGTTAGTGCGATGGGCAGGCGTCAACAGGGAAGGTATTTTCTTCTACAAGTCCGTCCAGCTACTAGGGTACGCGGATGATATTGACATCATCGTGCGGTCTTAGCGTAACGTTGTAGAAGCTTTCACGGCGATTTAAGAACAGGAAAATCGAGTTGGTCTCAAGATCAATGAGGAAAAGATAAAGTACATGCTGTCAAGCAAAAACCGATCCGTTGCTCACCATCGGGGAATGATAGTTATAAATTCGAGGTAGTTAAGGAGTTTGTCTACCTTGGGGCAAACGTAAACTCCATAAACGATACCACAGTGGAGATCCGGCATAGAATCGCCCTTCACAACCGCTGCTACATCGGTTTGTCCAAAACAACTTGGGTCAAAACTCCTTTCTTGAAGAACCGAAGTCATGCTTTACAAAACGCTTATACTACTAGTCTTGCTGTACGGAGCCGAAGCCTGGACGATAGGCAGGACGGCGAAACTGATTTTGGGTTCTTTTGAGAGAAAACTTCTACGCTGGATAATTGGTCCTGTCTGCGAGGAAGGTGAATGGAGGAGAAGACATAACCGCGAACTCTATGAGGTATAGAGTGATGTGGATATAGTCCGGAAGGCAAAGATTCGACTACTACATTGGCTCGGCCACATCAAGCGCATGAACACCAAAGCTCCAGCTAAGAGGGTCTTCGACTCCGAGCCTCCTGGTTCGAGGCCGAACCTCCGGTATACAGACCAAGTAATCGTAGATGTGAGACAACTTGGCGTTAAACTGCAAGCAGCCTGTCTTGGACCGTCTAGGATGGAAGGCAGCTATGGTTCAGGCTCAGATCCTCCATTCTGGATTGCTGGCCTGATAAGTAAGTGACATCCATGGTGATTTGGCAAAACGGGGTGAATAAATGACAGCCAATTTGACAAATCTGCCTTCAAAAATGTGGCCTCCTCAAAGTTCGAAGGACCCCATTGAAAGACCCATTACAAATTGGAAGATCCTGAACAGCGATGTTTTCACGGTGTTTGTATGCATCATAAATATGTGTTTTAGTCTTGAGTTGTAGCAGTAAAGGATAATACCCTCGCTATCTATCAATTTCAGTCTCACTGTTGTTGATTTTTGAACTGATCAGTCGATTACAGTAGCTCATATTAATTGAATACGCTCCTTCTAAGGCATCAGCATGATCACCTTCATCCGCTTCAAACACAATTTTTCAGCAAAAACTGTTCCAATGGATTTATTCTCTTTAGAAATAGTTAGTTCTAATTCATTTTCCTGTCACAAGACGAGAATTGGGTGCATTTTTTGCAGCCTTCCCCTTATAGAGATCGCGTGGTGATCAAGTGACAAGCAAAAGTCGTAATTCTTAAAACTTTCTATTTGATGACATGATGGTGTATTCATATGATATTTTAATTCAAATTCCGATTAATTGTGTTACCACTTAGTATCTTACAAATGTCGCAGGGCAAGGTTCAGAAAGGTATTGCAAACGCAGTATTGAGGGAAAGGTATCTAATCAAACAGGTAATCATCTACATATGTCCGACTAACTAGCCTTCACTTCTTGAGGTTTCTCTAAACAGATTTTAAGAATTCCGAACTAAATAAAAATAGGGCCAGTATTTCTAATGTACGACCAAATAAAAGCATTTTTAACAACGTCTCGCAATCGTATCTGCATACCTAGACATGTATCCAACGTAATTCAACTGATGTCAATTTGTCATTTTAACGGGTGGTAAACCAATAAAGTTCTTGGTTGCTAACACCTCGTACCGTTGAGCTTATCACTCAATTTTGAAAGATAACATAGCGAAATATAAAATGTTGGTGTCAGTAACAAAGGCTCGTATCTTGTTGCGTATTATAGAAACTATAGTATGTTGCTATTGATAGTGAAGAGATTGCCCTCTTGGAAACCATGTCCCAGAATAAGTTAGAGTAACAGCTAAGTATACCCAATCCTACAACCACCTTAAATACATATACACGATAAATCATTAGGCCGAACTTTGTGTTCCACCACCTCTTCCCAGACAACAGACATATTTCAGACATATTTCAAGGATTACATCGCACTTCAAAGCAGTTAGTCAGCAATTGAATTTTATCATGTCACCGAACCTAATCTCTAAGTTATGATTGCCCGTTTCAGTCAATTGAAGAGAAGAACTTACGTTTATCAGTGACTATCGGCTTCGGACTGATATCGCTTCAATTCCGATTAATAACTGATTTCTTTTGAATCCCACTGTTTCGTCTTCTTTTCCTTTTACTTCTCGTTTTATTAATCCTTAATATGCAGGAATCACTATGCGGGAGACAATATAATTTTTTTCTTGAATCTTCAATCGCAAAATACTGACATAGTCAATGTATTTCACTTTGACACACATATGTATGCATACTGGGGGTGGATTAGATAACTTGGAAGAGTAACCCTTCATTCAATAAATAGACATCACTCAATACTTTTGAAGAAAATGTGGGTTATTCTTTAACAAACTTTGGTATCTCACTTGATTACTTATCCCATTTCTCCAAATTTTTATTATTCACTGTGGCTTCAGTTGAGGTGCACAAAAACACAGTCGAACTTCTTTAAATCATTTTCTATCATCAGTTTTGCTCAAAACTGCTATGAAACCCATGTAGGATATACACTTCACATACTAACTTACTGCAATCAATTTCGCGGTTCAAAGACATGGACATTGCAAAACTTTGAAAGGGAAAAAATCGACAAACACAAATGCTAACGAAAACAAAACCGTTAAATTCCGATGCCTGATACCCTTATTCCTGCCTCACATTTTCAACCCCCCACATTTTAGGACGTAACAAGGAGAACAAGATACCATAGCCAGGTGTTTAGTTACTTCTTAATAGCCACGTACTATCGCCGAAGCAGATCGTTTTCGAAACATTTTAACTTATCTGAACTATTGCAAAAATATGGGATTGATAGTGCTCGCGCGTGCTGACGTTCTCTTACCGAACAACATTCACAGAACGACTCACAGTATTCGACTGGTTTGACTGCTGTTTTGATACCAGTGGAGGAGCACCCAGTATGGTGAATTTCGATGGGGCGGAGAGAAAGTGTATCTGAAGGCTTGTAAGTCGTTTATACTCAGCGTGCAGAAATTCAGCTGTGTGGTGAGTATGTATCTAATGGTTTTTAAGTTGTTCTATGCGGGCAGAGATTCTCTTGGGAGAGCGATTTATTATGTTTTTCTCGCTTTCAGAGATACGCTAACAGCTTTCGGTTTATTCTGTCCCCAAATGCTAATGTAAACAGCATGAATATCTGTGGAATAAAGCGATAAGTGCGATAGACTTGGTTTAATATTGAATGCACCGAACTCTCATTTCTCGAAATGCTGAGGGAAATCTAATTGAGCTAGGTTAGCTATACTGGCACCCGCCAGGGAGTGAACCAATGTGTGCACCGACCCGACCCCTTGTTCCTGTGGAAAGAGGAACCTGGCCCTCCAGGTTGGGAGCTGCGCTTTGGGTTAACATCCCTATCGCATGAAACCAAAACTTGTTCAGAGACAACTAACAGCCTCGGATACGGACGGATTACATGTTGGCGACCCCCGCAAACGTCTAAAAGGAAACAAATTCCGGATCTGCATCTGGACCGTTAGGTCCCTCAACAGACCAGGTGCAGTCGGACAACAGGTCAACTCTTTGGACTGCTATAAGGCAGACATTACTGTGTTCCAAGAAGTGCGATGGGATGGGCCAGGCCAAAAGCGGATGAAAAACTGTGACATATACTACGGAAACTGCTTCAGAGAAAATAAACGACGCTTATTCGGGTACGGATTTGTTGTTCGAGGCATACTCAGGAAAAAAGTCTTAAGCTTCCAGTATGTAAGCGAATGCCTCCTAACACTACCCGCATCAAGACCAATCTCGGCCCCCACAGATGAGAAAAATGGCAGACATAAAGTCGACTTCTATGATCACCTAGGCAGAACGTATGCGCAATGTCGCAGCGATGACACCAAAATCGTTCTAGGAGATTTCAATACGAAGCTGGGTAAGGAAGCTATCTTTGAACGGGTCATTGAAAAGCACAGCCTACACAACACCACGTAAGAAAACGGACTAAGGCTGGTGGACTTTATAGCAAGTACACGATTCCCACACCTCAACATCCATAAGGGGACCTGTCGGTATTTCGATCAATCGGCAACTAACCAAATTGATTATATTGCGATCGACGACAGATACTCCTCCAGCATCCTAGATGCCCAAACCTTTCGAGGAGCCAACATCATCTTGTTGCTGCCAAGGTAAGGAAACGAATTTCTCGGAATCAACGGAGTCGAGAAAGAACACCAAAATTTAACGTCGGAAAGCTACAATCGCAGGAAGCCGCCTCAGATGTACTCGGTTTCGAGCCACCACCGTCGAGAAACCCCTGGTTTGATGATGGGTGCAGACAGGCCCATGTAGAGAAACAGAATGCATGCATGGCCACATTGCATCGACGGACGAGAGCAGCCCGCGAGCTCTATGAACAGGAAAGGAGGGAGGAGCATGCGCTTCTGAGAAGGAAAAAGAAGGAGCACGGGAAGCGCGAGATCGAGGAGATAGAGAGATGTTACTGCAGGAACGACGTTCGAAAATTTTACCAGAAAGTAAAACGAACTTGCCAAGGCTATAAAGCCAGAGCAGAAGCCTGCAGGGATGAGCACGGACAACTGGTAGTGGAGTCACAGTCGAGGCTGCGATTGTGGAAGGACCACTTCTGCAGACTATATAACGGCGATGATAGTCACAGATTCACATTGGACGTAGGCGAAGGAGAATCCCGTCCACCCGACCTAGACGATGTTAAGATAGCTATATCGAAACTTAAGTCTTATAAAGCTGCTGGAGCAGACGGAACTCCCCGCGGAACTGTTTAAAGCAGCTGGCGATGAGATGGTGAGGAACATGCACCAACTCGTCTGCAAGATATGGTCGGAAGGACGCATGCCCGATGAATGGAATCTCTCTGTCGTTTGCCCGGTCCATAAGAAAGGAGACCCCTATGACTGCGCCAATTACAGAGTCGTGGACAATCTGATAGGTTCCTACCAGTGTGGTTTCAGGCCAGGAAAATCTACGATAGACCAAATATTTACACTACGGCAGATCTTGGAAAAGACCCATGAATTCCAGGTCAACACGCACCATCTTTTCGTTGACTGTAAAGCCGCATATGACAGTGTTTATAGAGACGAGCTATACAGAGCCATATCATGTTTTAACATTCCTGCCAAACTCGTCAGACTGTACAGGATGACTATGGAGAACTCTCGCTGCTCCATTTAGGTCGGAGGTGAACTAGTCGACCCCTTTGATGTTAAAAAAGGTTTAAGACAGCGTGATGCGCTGTCATGCGATTTGTTTTAACATTATTCTTGAAAAGATCGTGCGGGACTCCGCGGCCAATACAAGAGGTACGATCTACTTCAAGTCTACACAATTCCTTGCCTACGTAGATGACATTGAAGTTATTGGACGGACAAAGCGAGAAGTCAATGAGGCGTTCGCAAGTAATGAAGCAGAAGCGGCTAAAGTGGAACTGAGACCAAAAATATGCTGTCATCCTAGAAGACGCGCAACACCAACGTCTTGGTCAGAACGTCACCTTCGGCAGCTATATTTTTGAAGTAGTCAAGGACTTCGTCTACCTTGGCTCGGTAGTGACAAACAGCAACGACACCAGCGCTGAGATAAAACGCAGAATAACTCTTGCCAATCGCTGCTTCTTCGGGCTCAAGAGGCAATTGAGTAGTAGAGCCCTCTCTCGATAAACTAAGGTTTCCCTCTACATAACCTTAATCATCCCTGAAGCTGAGGCTTGGACGTTGTCAAAAGTGGATAAAGAGGCTCTTGGACGTTTCGAGAGGAAAATTCTGAGTGCAATCTTTGGTCCCGTTTGTGTAAATGGAGAATGGAGGAGGAGATGCAACCAAGAACTGTACGGGCTATACAGCGACATCGGCGTGGTTAGACGTCTTCGGATCCAACGTCTAGGATGGCTAGGCCATGTAGAGCGAATGGACATCAACGTTTCGGCCCGAAGAGTCTTCAACTCCAACCCCGAGGGACGATGCGGCCGAGGACGACCGCATTTAAGGTGGTGCGCACAGATGAAAGGGGACCTCAACCAACTGGGCGTGCGGCACTGGAAGCGGCTGGCCGAAGATCGAGCCGGCTGGAGGGGCTTGTTGGTTGAGGTCCTGGTTCACCCCGAACTGTAGCGCCATCAAAGTAAGTAAGGAAGTACACGAAAAAATGCTAGATATAAGGAAATCAATTTAGAAAAAAACTGTTAATTAGTGAAGACCAACAAAACCTCGGAACAGATACTTAGTATTCAAGGTTGCTTCGCGTGGTTCGAACATCAAATATTGGACTTTATAAATAGCCACCTCTCATAAAGAATATTTCAGATGTCTTAAAATAGTACAAATGTCTGACAGGTAAAATGTTTGATGATTTAAACAGGCCCATTGAAGGGGTTAATCGGTTAACGCCACATATCCTCCTGATAGCGCATTTCTGCAGAACGACAAGCGGATTGATTTTCGTTTGATAGGCCCCACCCCAGCAGCTTAAGCCATACTGTAGCTTGGAATGGAATATACCATAGTAAGCTGTTTTCAGAGTTGAGTTATTGCAAAATTTTCTGAGATGGTAAAGACTACGGATTGAAGATCTAAGTTATTGCTTCAAAGTTGAAATATGATTTGATATGCCAAGACTATACAGATTCATTGACGCCGACATTACAGAAACAAGTAGACATTTTATATTTTAGACAATTTTGAGCATGAAAAACACCATTAAAATCTGGGCCATCTGTCGTCCTTAAACTGAAGTACATTACCTTAGTCTTATTGCTGATTGAAACTTTGTGTTTGGAAAACCAGACACGCTGTAAGTTAACATCGTGGTTCAAGCCAGTCACGATGTGCAAAGCACTAGGTGAGTTATAGGCTAAGGCTACGCGCACAGTGATGCGAGAATGCGATGCGATGCGAGAAGCAGTTGCTTGCGATTAAACTGTTCACATGTGTTCTTATGTACGTGCGCACAGTGAAGCGATTTTCGATGCGATTCTCGCAAGCTTCTCGCACACAAACTCTTCTGATCACTTTTTCAAGCGATTCTGTGCGAGTAGTATCCATTGTTGTTGTTGTTCTGATGCAATTCCATTTGTTTAAAAGAACAATTGGTCCAGTTTCCTAATACAAAAAGTTAAATTTTTCCAAAATGTGGTCAAATATTTTGAACGACCTTCTTGTGCATTCTAAGAATTTTCTTTCATCGTTCCTTAACGGTGCATATATAAAAGGTTTTCCAATAGAGAATTGACAATTTTGAATTCAATTTGTGAACGCACCCATTCACTAATCATCGAATAGTCATTGTTTGTTTATTCAGTATAGTCAACATTTTCATAATGGTAAAGTACACGCACAAGCAACGTCTGCAAACTATAAAAATTTTCTACCGAAATTCGGAGTCGGTGATCGCAACTTTAAGAGCGTTAACTCCAATTTTCAGTTGTTATTCTCGCCCTAGTAGACAGGCAATAGCAAGTCTAGTGCAATAGTTCGAGTCTACATATTCGTTGTGTGATATTGTCGTGTCAGCGAGAAACGGGTTGGTCGAAGTGTAGAAAATATCGCTGCCATTCGGGCGTCCGTAGCAAGCGATCTAAATCAATCAATTGCACGGCGTTCTCAAGAATGGGGCATCGCTCAGACCACATTAACGCGTATTTTGCGTAAGGATCTTGGTTTACACTCATACAGGATCAAGCTTACTCAAGAATTGAAGCCGATGAACAATTTGAAGCGACAGACGTTCTCCAATTGGGCTCTGGAGAAGATGCGCCAAGATGATGAATTTCATCGCAAAATCATTTTCAGTGACGAAACTCATTTTTGGCTTGATGGGTTCGTCAATAAGCAAAATATGCGTTATTGGTCGGGTGAAAATCCACATGTGCTTCATGAATCACTACTTCATTTACAAAAAATAACTGTTTGGTGCGGCTTGCATGTCGGCGGCATTATTGGGCCATATTTTTTCGTCGACGATAACGATCGTCACTTACTGTGAATGGCCAGCGTTATATCGCCATGATTGCCGTTTATTTTAGGCCCGAATCGGAAGATATGGATTTGGACGACATGTGGTTTCAACAGGATGGTGCAACAAGCCACAGAGCACACGTTACAATCGATTTATTGAAGAGTAAGTTTAATGAGCGTGTTATCTCAAGAAATGGGCCAGTCGAATGGCCGCCTCGTTTGTCCGATTTAACGCCTCTAGACTATTTTCTTTGGGGCTACGTTAAGTCATTAGTTTATGCCAACAAGCCGACGACGTTGGAAGAGCTGAGATGTGTGGCCCAGTCAAAGAAAATTGGCTCCAACGAATCGAACGCTGCAAACGTGCCCGCGGCGGCCATATGAGCGAAGTCGAGTTCCATTCATAAACGTTTTGATTGAACTTCAAGCCGATAGTAAAGTTTTTGAAATATCTCAAATGGTTTGAGTTTTATTTAAAAAAAATTGTCAAGTCCTTATTGGAAAACCCGATAAATACATATAAACTTTCATTTAAAAATTCTTCGCATGATGATGAATACATCGCAACAGAACAGTACAGAGCAGCTTCCACTGTGCGCACCATATCGCATCTCGCATCGCTTCTCGTATCGCTTCCCGAATCGCATCTCGCATCGCATCGCATCTCGCATCACTGTGCGCGCAGCCTAAGCCAAAATCATCGTCAAAGGCAATTACTTTTGCTGAGAATTGGAGGTTGAGCAAAGAATTTATGTAAATGGGGAGCAAGATGGGGCCGAGAACCGACCCTTGGGGAACAACAATGTTGGAAACTCTGATATCACTGATTTCGTCTACGATTTTAACTTCCTGGGTTCTATTCTGAAGGATACGACTTAAACCATTTATACATATAACCGCGAAATCCAGCAGATTGAAGTTTGAGTAAGAGAATGGAATGATCTGCAGTGTCGAAGGCTTTGCTTATGTCTACAAACAGACTAGCACAATACTTTTTTTCATCGAGGCCCTTGTCAATTAGGGAACAGAAATCTAGGAGAGCATCTTCAGTGGAAAGCCCTTTTCTGAATCCGTACTGTGCTGCACTGAAATATTTGTCTCTATCCAGATAACGCAGCATTCTATTTTTAACAGCTTTCTCAAATATTTCTGATATCGAAGACAGCAGAGAAATAGGTCTGTAGTTGTAAGCCTCTTTTTTATCACCTTTTTTAAAAACGTATTAAGGGCAATCATTTTTAAGACATAAATTGAAATACAATCATCCCCACAAGAGTGCGGATTGCTAAGAGAGTTGATCAAACAATTAACCTCTGAAGCAGTTATAGTATCAAAAAGAAACTACCTTGATAAGAGTTTCCCAAAAGTTCAGCATCACCGCAAAAATCTCTGGAGTTGGATAATTGACCAACCGAACCAATTAGCAACAAATTAGCAACTGTTATCGGATCATCAAACTCGACACCATCGCTATTCCTATAGGGCTAGGAATTTTAGAGGCGTTCGAGTTAATTATACTGCTTATAGCCCTCCATTCCTTGTTAGGGTTATCTAGGGATTTATTTATCAGTGAGTGATAATATTTATCACGACACAACCAAATTTGATAGTTTACTTTTTCACACAGATTTTTATAACAAACTTTCAGGGTTGAGTTAGATGGATGCTTATGACATTGGTTGGTTGATAAAGGGTTTCAATTTGGTTTCGGATTTCTTGATTGACCAGTTATAGCTGTAGGTTGTTATAAAGGAGTGAGTGTAACTAAGAATAAATTATAAGCACATGTATGTATGTTGGCGTTTCTATCCATGAAGAACCTGAGCCAAGCTTCTCTCAATCACCCATGTTGTGTGTGATTTCATTTTCACATAGGTGAAAGGGACCTACAGTTTTATTGCCGGTTCCGAACGGCGAATTTCGAGAAGCTTTTCATGACAATTTTACTACAGGGGGTTTTGTCAGAACCCCGCTGAGGAGAAACACCGTGAAAAACACGTTCGATGACATGGCTGTGTCGGGATTCGATCCCGAGTCATCGGCGTCAGAGGCCAACACACTACCCACTGCGCCACGGTGCTCATAAGCACATGATGCATTATTTTCACCAAAGACAGTGTTCCAATTTCCGAAACGTAAGGCATTGTTCAACATACCGAAGTTAATCTTTATAAGAATTTGTGGAGATATAGTCTGTTTGGACTTCAAGATTTTCAGGGTGTTAAACAGTCCAGTCATACTTACTTACTTATTTAGGTGGCACTACAGTCCGTGGTGAACCGTGGCTTCAACCAACAGGCGTCTCCAGCTGGCACGGTCTTTGGCCAGCTGTATTCAGCGCCGCACTCCCAGTTGGTTAAGGTCCCCTTCCACCTGCGTGCACCGCCGTTGATGCGGCCTTCTCTCCGGGGTGGATTCGAAGACACTTCGGGTCGGAGCTGAATTTTCATGCGCTCTACATGGGCTAGCCACCTTAGACGCTGTATCCGTAGACGTCGTACCAGGGCGATGTCGCTGTACAACCCATACAGTTCTTGGTTAAACCTTCTCCTCCATACACCGTTTGAACAAACGGGACCGTAGATAGTGCGCAGAATTTTCCTCTCGAAACGACCAAGGACGTCTTCATGCGCTTTTGTAGTTCCAAGCCTCTGCGCCGTAAAGGAGGACTGGGATGATCAAGGTCTTATAAAGTGTCACCTTGGTGTTCCGAGAGAGGGCTCTACTTCTCAATTGCCTCTTGAACCCAAAAAAAAACAGCGGTAGACAAGAGTAATTCTGCGTTTTATCTCAACGTTGGTGTTTTTCTGATTTGTTTTGGTTAAGAAAACTCGGGGAATTCATTTAGATATCTGGGACTAACTTTGATAGCCCTTGTTCAATCTGTGCATATAACACTTACATAGCCGCGTACGCTTTTAATGCGAACGACTTTTTTGATACTACAATTAATCACGGAGTGGGATGTAGCCAACCACTAACGTGGCCAGTCATCAGTGAGCCAAGGTAGACGAATTCCTTGAACACTTCAGACTTATATCCGCCAATGGTGACGATCTGGCCAATACATCGGTGTTTTCCGTCTCTTTTAGATGAAAGCAGACATTTGGTTTTGCCGTCATAAACCTTTAGACCCACTTTAGCCGCTTCTACCTCAATGCTTACAAAGGCCTCCTTGACGTCTCGCTGTGTCCGTCCAATCACGTCAATGTCGTCGGCTTACGCAAGCAATTGCGTAGACTAGAAATAAACCGTACTTCTTGTATTGGCCAGTGATTCTTGCACGATCTTTTCAAGCACGATGTTGAAAAAATTGCATGTCAGCGCGTCACCTTGCCTAAATCCTTTTTTAACATCAAAGATCTCGGTTTGCTCATTACCGACCTTATTGGAGCCGCGAGAATTCTCCATAGTCATCCTGCACAGTCAGACGAGTTTGGCAGGGTTGTTAAAACTAGACTTGGCTTATTTAGCTCATCTCTATGCACGAGGAGGTGGTGAGTGTCAATCTGGTATTCCTAGGTCTTCTCCAAGATCTGCCGTAGCGTAAATATTTGGTCTATTGTGGATTTACCTGGCCTGAAACCACACTGATAAGAGCCGATCGGTTATCCACAAACGGTTTCAGGCGTTCACACAATACGGCAGAGAAGATCTTATATGCGATGTTAAGGAGACTTATTTCCCTGTAGTTGGCGCAGTGATATGTAGGGGACTCCTTTCTTATGAACCGGGCAATCGATGATGAGATTCAATTCGTCGGGCATGCTTTCCTCCGACCATACCATACAAATGAGATGGTGCATGTACCTTACCAGCTCATCTCCAGCCGCCTTAAGAGGCTCAGCAGACAGGCCGTCTGCGCCCGCGGCTTTATTAGACTTAAGTCTTGATATCGCTGTTTTGATTTCGTCGAGGTCGGGTGGATCGGATTCTCCTACATCGTCGTCCATTACGAATGGGTCTTTCTGCTTGACAGCGCTATATTGTCTATCATCGCCGTTATACGGTCAGTAGATGTGGTCTTTCCAAATCCTCAGCATCGACTGCGACTCTACTACCAGTTCTCCATTTTCATCCCTGCAGGCCGCCGCTCTAGCTTTGAAGCCATGGCATGTTCGTTTTACCTTATTGTAAAACTTACGGGCGTCATTCCTGCGGAAGGATCTCTCCATCTCCTCGATCTCACGCTTTCCGTGCTCTAACTTCTTTTTTCTGAAAAGCGTTTCTTCTCTTGTGGATGTTGAGATGGGGGAATCGCGTGCTTGCTACAAGGAGGTTACGCCCCGCTAGGAAATCGTTCAGCCTATGTCCGTTGCCGGATGTGGTGTAATGGAGGCTATGCTTTCCTATGATCGACTCAAATATGTCCTCTTTGCCCAGTTTTGCGTTAAAATTTCCTAGAACTCCTAGAACTGGGAAGTTAAAAATAACCACACAAACAGGAGGCATAGAATTTGCTTATTTCTGCCACAGCTCAACAAGTTAATTGACTCTCAACACCGCAATTAAGATTGACGTGCATTTTTGGTTTTGCTTTTCGCTACGTTGGTTTTTTGCATACTATGCTTCCTCGAAAAAAAAGGCTTCCCCACCTGGATCAATTTATTTTTTATATGACTGTTTTCCAGCCACCAGGCCATATAAAGGAAATACAGCATACTCGTATCTACATAATTCTCTTTCATCTGCGGAAACTTTTGTTTACTTAAGCTGGATGTCAGTGTGGTAAATTTTTTCATGCCAGTGCGCTTAACTTTGGCCATGTAAAAATACCAGCACAGGATCTTCATAGTTCCGAAAATGGTACATGACGACAGCTTAAATTGGTAAGGATGTGCAGAATGTCATAACGTTGCGGGGCAAAGCAAAGAACGAATAAATTATGATAAACGAATTTCATATGCAAGTAAACTAATCCGGCAAAGTGTGCTACTAAGTGACTACAAAGAGGATATGTAATCACACTCATGGTGTGGCCGTATACTCTATAGATATTGCAGAGTCATGATGACATGCAATAAGGTTTCTCGACAAAAAAAAATTAAAAATATCTCCATCCGTAGACTCGCACGCTTGTCTATTCATAATTAGTGTTGAAGCACTTTGTAGTAGTCTGGATTGAAAATATCCGCAACAACACAAGCCAAGCAACTGGGTATACCCGTATCCACCCAGAATGGAACAAAACAATGGCGACAGTAATCACAACTGTAGGCCTTAGAACGTTGCCTCAAAGGTGACTGGTTTAGCATCGCGTAGATGGTAATTACGTTCGAGTCATCAGCACAACGTCAAAACCATGAACACAGAAAAATGGTGCTGGAAATGAAAACAAGTTGATTTGTGATTTTCACTCACAAATTTATGATTGATGCGTATTGGGAATTGCTAAGCTTGACATTTGCAGTGGCAGGTGGGGAGTCGTTGAAAGGTTTTAGAAAGTAAGGTAGAACACATCATGCACAGCTGGTATCGTATCAGTAGCATGTATATTGATGACGTTCGCCATGGGATGGGATGGGATACATCAATGTCGGGATTTTTAATGAAGGGTAAGTGAGCCTGGAAGGCAAAATGTTCTATTTGAAATGCTTGTCACATCATCTATATTCTTCCAAGGGATTAAAGGACTCATAAACAGGTACAATGATGACTGAGTGTTTCTTTTATGAGTTGCAGATAAAAGAAAAAACTATTATGAGCATAGGATGAGTTTACCATCTGCTTTATTGCGTCTTACTACAAAAATTGTTTCCCATAGTTGATTACACATCGGAGACTAAGGCTCATCTTCCACGTATTGAATGTAAGTATAGAAGTATTGGTATATCAAGGGCGGATCCCCTACGGGCTTGTGAAATATGTTTACATAGCGTACGTGACGTTTAACTCGAGTATCTATTAGATGGAGACGTGCTTCCTACCTAAAACCATTAGTCGCAATATAAAATAAGTAAATTTGATATATAGTGTACTCATTCCACTCATTGAAGCGGAATGAGGGTAATAATCAGTATTGTAACATTTGTTGATCTATCCTAAAACACTTGGTGGGGAAATGTCGATATTTCCAAAATTTATTTTTGGAGCACTAAGCTTGGAAGTATTATTGAGTCCACAATTTTTAGGTGGTGGTTATTTGGTATACCGGGGAAATCCCAACTCCAGCTGCTGAAGTAGTCCTCCCACCCAGCATCGCAGAAGTCGGCACAGCTATTCAGAAGCTGAAGAACAACAAGGCCGCAGGCTCAGATGGCATGCCATCAGAGCTCTTCAAGGCTGGCGGCGATGTTCTGGTAGGAAGCATTCACCAGATCATCAGCAAAATTTGGGAAGATGAAAGCATGCCCGACGACTGGGATACCAGCTCAATATGCCCCATCCACAAAAAAGGCGATCCTACCTCTTGCAAGAACTATAGAGGTATATCCCTGCTCAATGTCGCATACAAGATCCTGTCCAGCGTATTGTGGGAACGCCTAAAACCATTTTCCACCTCACTAATCGGCAGCTACCAGTGCGGCTTCTGGCCCGGCAAATCAACTGTAGACCAAATTTTCACACTTCGACAAATCCTGGAAAAGACCAACGAGTTTTTAATCGATACACACCATCTTTTCGTCGATTTCAAAGCCGCATACGACAGCATTCATCGTGAAGAACTGTTTGGTGCGATGGCCGAATTCGGGATTCCGGGAAAACTGATCCAGTTGTGTCGCGTCACGCTAAAAAACACGTGATGCACCGTGCAACTCGGTTCCAGGACCTCGGAACCATTCGAAACATGCACCGGATTCCGGCAAGGAGATGCGCTGTCATGTGACTTCTTCAACCTGGTGCTGGAGCAGATAGTGCGACGGGCAGGCGTCAACAGGGAAGGCACTATCTTTTACAAGTTCTTCCAGCTGCTAGGTTACGCGGATGATATCGACATCATCGCGTGTTCTCGCCGTGACATTGTGGAAGCATTCACGGCGATTGAAGAACAGGCGAAATGAATTGTCTTAAGATCAATGAGGACAAAACGAAATACATGCTGTCAAGCAAAACCGATCCGTCGCTCACCACCTGGGACAAAATATAACAATTGACAGGTAAAATTTCGAGGTATTTAAAGAGTTTGTCTGCCTCGGGGCAAACGTAAATTCCACAAATGACACCACAGTGGGGATCCGGCATAGAATCGCCCTTGGCAACCGCGGCTACTTCGGCTTGTCCAAACAACTGAGGTCAAAACTCTTCACTCGAAAGACCAAAGTCATGCTTTACAAAACGCTCATTCTGCCAGTCTTGCTGTACGGAGCCGAAAGCTGGACGATAAGCGGGACAGCGGAGCTGATTTTGGGTTCTTTCGAAAGAAAAATTCTGCGCCGGATATTTGGTCCTGTCTGTGAGGAAGGTGAATGGAGAAGAAGACACAACCGCGAACTCTAGGAGCTGTACCAAGATGTGGATGTAGTATGGAAGGCAAGGATCCGTCGACTACACTGGCTCGGCCACATCGAGCGCATGGACATCAACGCTCCAGCTAAGAGGGTCTTCGACTCCGAGCCTCCTGGTTCGAGAAGAAGAGGAAGACCGAACCTCCGGGATAAAGACCAAGTAATCGCGGATGTAAGACATCTTGGTCTTGACAACTGGAAGCAGCGTGCCCGGGACCGTCAAGGATGGAAGGCAGCTATAGCTCAGGCTCAGATCCTCCATGGATCGCTGGCCTGATAATGAAAAAAATCAGTGAATCGTAATTTGGTATACTTACATATTAATGGTATGGAATACGCGAGATAACCGCCAATAAAGTGACCAACTTTTCCTCAAATTGAGTCCTTAATGACTAGCCAGTTTTTTTCACTTTCTAGTAAGTAACAATAAGGGGGTTCATTTTCACGTTGTGGCCAAGACGTCGGTGTTGTACGTCTTTCTCCGAAGACAGCATAGATTCGGTTTTGCACTCGTTTACATTCAGACCCACTTTAGCCGCCTCTGCTTAAATGCTCAAAGCTTCATTGAAGTCTCGCTCCGCTCACCCAATCACGTCAGTGTCATGCAGACTTGAAGTAGATCGTGCTTCTTCTATACAAGTATCTGTAGACAGCAAAAATTTGGTTTTGCACTCGTTTACATTCATGCCCATTTTAGCCGCTGCTGCTTTAATGCTCAAAGCTTCATTGACGTCTCGATCCGCTCTCCCAATCACGTGAGTGTCATGCAGACTTGGGGTAGATCGTGCCTCTTCTATATAAGTAAGTATCTATACAAGTATGTTATTGAAGAAGCTACTTCATATCTTCTCACCAATCTTAATGGAGCTGTGAGAATTCTCCATTGTCATCCTGCACACCCTAATGAGTTTGGCAGGAATGTCAAAATATAATATGGCTCTATACAGGTCGCCCATACTGATAGGTTAGGTTAGGTTGTAGTGGTTAGCATACGCCAAACGTAGGGCGGGATCGGTCCATTCTGTTACCACATGAATAATACTGCCTTAATCTGCCACGTGACGACCATTTAGTGCTTCTGACGGAACAATGGAGTTAAGCTATTTTTGTCTGCTAGCTCAATTAGGTTATCGTGGAAGAGTGCGTCAAGGTAGATCCCCCTTAGGTTCGGAAAAGAGGTACATGAGCAGAGGAGGTGGTGAATAGACTCCTCTTTCTCCTCATCCATGCCGCCGCGGCAGAAGTCATTAGGAGGTAGCCCGAGTTTGGTGGCATGTCTACCATTAGTTCAGTGACCTGTATTGACACCTGTTAGAGTGCTTAGCGTTTCTCTTCTGGTTGCTACAAGATCCATGGTCCGTCCTAAATATAGCTTAGACCAAACTTGTTTAGTGGTAAGACCAATATTACTTTCGTTCCATTCCAGGTTGATAGCATCTATGATTCCATGTTTAATCATATGCTTTACCGAGCTTATTGATGTTGGTAAATTCTCAAGGATTGGAAGACTGAGTGTGCTTGATCCTAACTTTGTGAGTTCGTCATCCGCGCAGTTTGCTTGTTGAACACGTTTATATCCGCATGCTGGAGGAGTGTCTGGCAGCGAAAGCAGATATTGAGATGTGGAAATGATGTGCCAGCTACTAGGAGATTACGCCCCGTCGCAAAGTCTATTAGCCTGAATCCGTTTTCGGACGTTGTATCGTGTAGGCTGTGCTTTCGTACGACTCCTTGAAAAATGTCCTCTTTACACAGCTTCGCGGTGAAATCTCCCATAATAGTCCTGTTTTATAGCTGGGACATTGAGGGTATGGTCTATATAGGAGGTCATAGAAGTCTTCCCTGACTCTGTTAGGCAGATATAGAGAACCTGTAGTAGCCTCTGAGTAAACTAGAAAATTCAGAACTAGCGATTCCACAAACGAGCAATTATCTTATTCAAATTACACCAAAGATCTTGGGATACAATTCAAAAAAATGTATCCCCTGCTTTGAGCTTTAAAGGTCTCGGTCAGTTCGTCACCAACTTTAATAGAGCGCGAGAGTTCTCCATCGTCGTCCTACACAATCTGACGAACTTAGTAGGAATGTCGAAACTACACAAGGCACGTCTCTATGCACGCCGTCGTATGCGGCCTTGAAATTATCAAGTAGGAGGTGAGTGTCGATTTGCATTCCTTGGGTCTCTTCCAAAATTTGCCGCGGTGTGAAGACCTGGTATTGTAGACTTCCCTGGCCTAAAACCACACTAATATGGACCTATTAGATTTCTGATGGACGGTTTCAGGTGTTCGGACAGAACAGCAAAGAGGATATTTTACGTGATGCTAAGGAAACTGAATCCTCGGTAATTGGCGCAGTCGAAGTGGTCTTCTTTCTTATGGATCGGCCAAACGACACTGAGATTTCACTTGTCCATCATGCTTTTCTCCGACAATATCGTACAGATGAGCTGGTATGCCTCTAACGTCTGCTGCATCTTCGTCTGTTTTAAAAAATTCTGCGGACAGTCCAACCGATCCAATCGTTTTATTCGACTTTAGTCTTGATATTGACCTCGTCGAGGGGACGGCATTCTTGCCCATCGTCGTCCAAAGTGAGTGCACTGTTCTGCCTGATGGTGGTATTTGGGTTGCCATCGCCGTTGAACAGTTTGCGGAAATGATTTGTCCACTACAAGTTGTCCATTCTCGTCCCGGCAGGCTTCGTTCCGTAGTTTGTATCCTCTAACTTTCATTCTGTTCTGTCCGTACAGCTCACGAACAGCTCTCGTTGTTCGACAGGCCTAATGTTTGACTGCATGAGTTTGTTTTAACTGATGATCAAACCTTAGGGTTTTCCTCGATGGTGTCGTAAAACCCAACACATCAATGGCAACTTCTTTCATGGCTTCTCGGCAACGCTTTCATTCTTCTTCTTTTATTACGTTTATCACGTTTTGTTCATGTGTTGTGCGCTTTTTTGAAAAAAAGAAAAAAACTTTTAGTGGTCTCGTAAGAATTACATTACAAGCAACGTCTTGTGATTACATTTTTAGTAAACTCTGGTAAATAACCTTCGAAAATGGTGGTGCATGGAGATGAGTATACGTCAAAAACTCGTGTGTTTGAATAGGCACAGCGGTTCACGAAGGACCGTGAAGGCGATTCAGATGAAGAAGCTCCCGTCACCGCTCGTACCGCGGCATCGTTCATCGTAAATGTGTTGCTACCGACTAGACAGTGACTGAGCCGTTCTATGTTGGCGTCCTGAAGACTCTACGAGTACGTGTCTTTCACGTGCGACCCGAACTCACTAAGAAGGATTGATTCTTGCACCACGACAATGCGGCGGCTGACTTCTCACTGATTGTGCAATAGCTTCTGACGAAAAAAAGCATTTCAATGTTCCCGCATCCACCCTGTAGTCCCTAGATCCTCAAAGAGGCTGTATCAATCGTTCTGGATGAGTTAACTGTGGAAGATTATCACGATTCAACCGAGGAAGCAACGTGGGAACAGTTGCGTAGGTTAATAGAGGGGCTATTGTGGAGGTCGATAATAAAATATTGCGATAAACTTAATTTGCTTGCTTTTTGTACATTCAGATCGGTTGTATGACCTGACCTTTGTGCCATCGCTGCAGTGGAAAGAGGACTTCTTCTTTATGTTTGCACACGCCCGCTCCCAGCAAGATTTCCGAAGACGAGAGCAAGCAAGTCCTAGACTCATGACAGGTAAGTTACCAGCAATACGTGTCTTCAATATCCTGGTAAGCTTTTACGAAATATCGTAGTATCTTCAGAGTATCCTTAGATGAACTTAAGTAATATCTTTTGTTTCACCTCCCAAAATTTAATACTACAAATTGTTAAATTGATTTGAAGCAATAATCAGTGGTACTACAAGTAGTTAATGGTTGCTTAATGCCTATATAAGACCAATCGTAGCATTCAGAGTTTTCATAGCGCATTAAGTACATACAACAAGCTCAGACGTATCGAAGTTACTTACAATAATTCAATTCAATTTGGTTTATAAGCAGCTGCCTCATTAAATGTGGTTTGAAAGTCCTTCAAGTTACCAAGTACAAAACAAATTTATCGAGAACTTTCCCCTCAGACAGCAAGGTGTAATTACGAATCCGTAGACATGGCCGGGTCGAGTATACAGTTCGGCACGATTGCCTGCGGTAAGGAGAAATTGCCTACTTCAAATACCCATGTATTTCCACAAAATTAGTTTAGTTGAAGTTTAATCCTATTTTGATCGGATAAATTCCGATTGATGATTGGGTCGGTTGGCAAAATAATTACAGATGGTTTCGTGGTGGTCAGTGGATAGTTGCAATTACACTTGGAGTTAATGGGTTCGTTTCTAGGTAGAGAAAGACTGCGAGCAAATACTAGAATTATTCGAAGGAGTCGTTATATTGTCATTCATTTCCTAGCTTATACTGGCTCAAAAGTTATAATATTTTATGTAAATTACTGCCTGCATGTGCCAATTTCATGGATGTTTGGAGAAATTATCTAAACTACTGAAGACACTACCTCTCTCGCTGCCTATTCTTTATTTAAATTAAATGTTATTCAGTACATATAGGCTGCTATTGTGTTTGTATGATCTGTTGTTATTGCGCGGGTAGCCCAATTCCATCAAAATAGAAATTCGGTGATCTATTGACGAAAAACTTATCCAAGTATCATTCAGCAGCTGATCATTTTTTTTCCATCAAGTAAGCCTTGCGGAAAGCGAAACAAATTATAGCAGGAGATGGCGCAAGGTCTGGGCTTTATGGTGAATACATCGAAACTTACATGCATACATACATTATCAGGGGCCCGCATGTTCCACTAAAACAGTCGCGGGGGTAATGCGCGCACGCGGGATCTCCAGGCGACTCGATCCCCCGTCATCGACTCTAACTCATCAGGAGCTATGCTCAAGCGCACCCAGGCGAGTTTTTGGACTTGGTCCAATTACCTCGTCCTGGGTCTGCCAAGCGGTCGCCTGACTGATGGTATTGCATCCAAGGCACGCTTCGGATGTCGTGATGATGGCGACATTCGTCTCATGTGACCAAACCATCGAGGAATAGCCCTCCCCGTTGGGAAAAGTAGCTGCTCAACATTGATCTCCCCGCGCACTGCCGTGTTTCTCACCCTATCCCAGCGACTAACTCCAACAACAGCACGAAGAGACCTCATTTTGGCAGCTTGTATTTGTGATCATATTCTTTCGGTCAAGACCCAAATTTCTTGACCGTAGGTGAGAGTTGGAACAAATACTGAGTTAAAAACCGCTAACTTGGCTTAAGCACCAAGCTCGGTCTTCCTTATTACAGATCTTCCAAGCTGTTTCAAAATTGACCCAGCTTGGTCAATCCTGCAGGAAAGCTCAGTATTACCCCTCCCATCACTCGTGAAGAAGACCCCGAGATACTTCAACTTCTCCACCTTCTTTAATTGGACCCCACTAACATGTAGAGTGCATTAAACAGGTGTTCTGGAAACAACAATAACCTCGGATTTGTCCACGTTAACCCTCATTCCAGCATCAGCACATACGGCCACAAACCTATTTAGCGCGCGCTGAAGTTCCCTTTAGGGGGGAGGGAGCGAGCAAACAGAGCAGAGAAGTTGATCACGTTTAACATGGCAAACACCAGCTTCGATCTCTGTCCCTGCTCAATTCAAGTTGATACACAGCCTCCGCGTGCCCCTCCTCTGGATAGCTACCCTGCACCCGCCAGGTAGTGAACCAATATGTGCAGCGACCAAACCCCTTGTTCCTGGGGAAAGAGGAACCTGGCCCTCCAGGTTGGGGGTTGTGCTTATGGGTAACATCCCTATCACGTAAAAACCTACTTGTTCCGAAACGACAACAAGCCTCGGATACGGACGGACACAACGCTGACGACCCCTGCAAACGACTAACGGACTTGAGAGTCTACACCTGTGAGGTCCCTTAACAGACCGGGTGCAGGCGATCAATTGGAGCAAACCCTCAACTGCTATAAAGCAGATATAACCGCACTCCAAGAAGTGCGATGGGATGGACCAGGCAAAAGACTGATGAAAAACTGCGACATCTACTACGGGAACTGCTACAAGGAGAACAAACAGCGCCTATTCGGGTGCGGATTCGTTATTCGACGAAGACTCCGACAAAAAGTCTTAAGCATGCGGAATATAAGCAAACGCTTCATAACAATCCGCATCAAAGCTAAATTTGGAAACATTAGCTTAATATGCGCTCATGCCCCAACGGAAGAAAAGGACGATGGTGTAGTGGTTAACATCATCGACCGCCGAGCGGAAGGTCTGCAGTTCCAATTAGTTTCATAGCCAAGAAAAAGTAATTCATGTACTGACAAAAAGTATGCAACACAGAGGTGAATGGAAAGTGACCAGTCGTACTGTTGCAGGCATAACACTCACAGTATATGGTCAACTTAAAATTCATCCTCTGCGTATGCAATACTAAAGTGCTCGAACGAATTACTACGGACTTTAACCAACGCGAAATTTGGTCGGCTCTCGTCCTATCTAGGACAACCACCTCTGAGAGTAGTAAACGAACATCAACGAACCACACCACTGCACTCCGTTCATGTTGTGTGTGCATCACATCATAAGAGAACATAAAAAACTCTTGAACCTGCGCGAGTCTGTAAAAACAAAACAAAAAAAAAAAAGGCGCTCTCCAAATGTGAAAGACACGCTTGGTCTACTTAAAGACCTAAATGAAAATCTGACAGATAACTTTACGAACACTCTATAGTTAGTTCTAAGGACTCGCTTTGCTGGGTGTATTGTAAAAACTAACAATATTGACAACTATCAAGCGGACGCGTTCTTCAGCAAATCCATAACGTATGAAAAAGTCGCCTCGACTATTAAGAGCTCCAAACCATTCAAAACTCCTGGACTGGACGGTATTTTTTCTGCACTATTAACACATTCCCCCAACATGTCTAAGGCGCTCCTAGTGAAAAATCACTCGCACCAGTCTCATAACTAATTGCATTCCACAAAAATGGGGAATGGTTAGGGTGATAGCTATACCCAAAGGAGGTCCACATCCTACCGACCAATCGGTCTCTCCGAAATTTTACTGAAAAGACAGAAAAGCTGATCAACACTGGAGGAAGCACCGCTCCACAAACTACAATTTGCATATCTAAAACTTAAATATACAGTAACGGCCCTGTCATACAGTTACGAACCTACTTACTTACTTATCAGGCCTGCGATCCATGGAGGATCTGAGCTTGAGCTATAGCTGCCGTCCATCCTTGACGGTCCCGGGCACGCTGCTTCCAGTTGTCAAGACCAAGATGTCTTACATCCGCGATTACTTGGTCTTTATACCGGAGGTTCGGTCTTCCTCTTCTTCTCGAACCAGGAGGCTCGGAGTCGAAGACCCTCTTAGCTGGAGCGTTGATGTCCTTGCGCTCGATGTGGCCGAGCCAGTGTAGTCGACGGATCCTTGCCTTCCGGACTACATCCACACTTGGTACAGCTCGTAGAGTTCGCGGTTGTGTCTTCTTCTCCATTCACCTTCCTCACAGATAGGACCAAATATCCGGCGCAGAATTTTTCTTTCGAAAGAACCCAAAATCAGCTCCGCTGTCCTGCTTATCGTCCAGCTTTCAGCTCCGTACAGCAAGACTGGCAGAATGAGCGTTTTGTAAAGCATGACTTTGGTCTTTCGAGTGAGGAGTTTTGACCCCAGTTGTTAGGACAAGCCGAAGTAGCAGCGGTTGCCAAGGGCGATTCTACGCCGGATCTCCACTGTGGTGTCATTTGTGGAATTTACGTTTGCCCCGAGGTAGACAAACTCCTTAACTACCTCGAAATTGTAGTTGTCAATTGTTATGTTTTGTCCCAGGCGGATTGGTTTTTGCTTGACAGCATGTATTTCGTTTTGTCCTCATTGATCTTAAGACAAATTCGTTTCGCCTGTTCTTCAATCGCCGTGAATGCATCCACAATGCCACGGCGAGAACACGCGATGATGTCGATATCATCCGCGTATCCTAGCAGCTGGATGGACTTGTATAAGATAGTGCCTTCCCTGTTGACGCCTGCCCGTCGCACTATCTGCTCCAGCACCAGGTTGAAGAAGTCACATGACAGCGCAATCCGGTGCATGTTTCGAATGATTCCGAGGTTCCTAGGACCTCGGAACCATACAGTTACGAACATCGTGTAAAAATCCCTGAAAACAACTTACAACTTATCAAATGGATAAGTATCATGCTAAACATATAACAACCAAATTAGGCATATCAGGTATAGTGATCAAAACTATTAGAGGTTGCTCTCACGGGCTGTCTTATCCGCACTTTTATCGTCAATTCTAGTAGTCGAACTTCTCTATGTACGTAATAATAATGGCGCCACAGCCATCGTATGTGCTGACAATATAACCATAACCGTCAAAGGCAAACATGAAGAAATTATAGGAAATCTCATGCAAAGGGCCTAAGAAATAACTTAACACTGGTGCGACGAAGAAGGGCTCTCCATCAATCCCAGCAAAATAAACATAATTCTATTCACAATAATGAGAACAAATAAAGCTCAAATTCTCAAAATCCAAGAAATTCGCATTTCATTAAGGAAAAATGTAAATGTTTCTGGGAACAACATTGGATCAAACACTGGAAACTCTTGAAATCCACACGTAATCGAAATATGCTCAAAGACCATCAAGACCCTCTGGTCCGTAAAGCAACTTGTAGTCAGAACATCGGGCTTAACCCAAAAACGAGTTCGTGGATCTACAAACAAATGATTCAACCAACTATGCTTTATGGCGCTGCTATATGGTGAAGAAAATGTGAACACAGAGGTGCGATGAACAAACTTAATAAAATACAAAGGCTGGCGTGTACCTAGACAACTGGAGCAATGAGAACCACTCCGACAGCAGGGATGGAAGCATTACTGAACATTCCACAATAATACACTTCATTTTATAGAGAACCTACAATTATAATTAAGAGGAGCTTGTTGGAAATCTAGAGATTGTCAAATGAGTGGACAACATTTGGAAGTTGACTCGATTGAGTGATCTGACATCTCCTGAGTTGAACTGTAAAGTACTCATATCAAGCTTTAATGGAATTTAATTGAACTCAGAAATTGTCGAAACCCGGAAACAAAGTGGGGGCTGGAGTGATAGGACCAAGATGCAGTCTACGCATTCCTTTCTGCGGTGGGCCAACAATATTTCAAGCTGAACTGCTCGCATTTAAAGCAGCACTTCGCATCAGCGGCAGAAAATCCAACTACATCAAGATATACATTTATATTCTCAGATAGCCAAACGGGTCTTAAGGCGCTAAAAAGTTGCACATTCAACTTTAAGGCTGTCTGGGGACGTCACAAGATACTAAAAAACTGGTAGAAAATAACAGTCGAAAGCCGATTGGGGTGCCAGGCTATGAAATGAAGGCAATGAAAAGGTTGACGTACAGGTTAAGAAAGATGCTCAGGTACCTCTCGCATGGCCTTTTCCTCTCTGCGGTGTGAACAACTTGGGCACGAAGTTACACCAACACAAATGGATCATTAAAAAAAATTCGTGGAATATAATTACAATCCAAAACGAGCCAGAGTAGCTCTAGAACTTAAGAAGGTGACCTAATAGTGTTGGGTGCTGAACTGACAGGACACGGGGCATGCAATTACCATCTTTCTAAATTTGGTTTCATTAGCACAGATATCTGTAAGCGAGATAGCAATGCTTAAGAAACAATGGAACAAATAGTTACTGTCTGCCCAAGCCTTGCACACAATCAAGGCAACAGTAACAGGAAAAGACTTTCGAGAAATCCCATTTTCAGAAATTGTAAAATGTTTAAAGACAGCACTTAATTCCAAAGAAGAGAGTACAATGCACTTTAATGTTCGTAGTACTGTAGTACTTACTAGTGTCATGTGACACATCTTTGAAATTTCCGAAACGAAGCAAACCGCTCCTGATATCGGCGTTCACTCCCAGCATACTCACCATACACTCCATGCATTTTTCGGCATGTTTTTGGAGCATTTCTAATTTTATATAGTAAAAGTGACGAATCGCAAATCTGCGTAAAAAAGAAATGTCACCTTTCAAACGCGTGTCCGTCTGACGGATCAATATATGGGCATCAACACGATTTAGTGGCAATAGATTGTGGACTTAATCGTGGACCCAATATAATATCAGTCGGAGAGGCTGTTTACATGTGAGACTTCTTTATTCAAAGCCTTTCCACATTTTCCAGTTATCTATCACACTATATCGCACACTTGGGGGCGCCGTGGCGCAGTGGTTAGTGTGTTGGACTCTGGCGCACGATGAGCGAGTTCGGATCCCGATAACACCAACGCCATCAAATGTTTATTTCGCGGGGTCGCTCCTCCGCGGGGTAGTGGCAAAATCCCCCCGTAGTACAACTTGCCTGGAAAAAAGCTTCTCGACTCAAGCCGTTCGGAATCGGCATTAAACTGTAGGCCCTTTCACCTGTGTGAAAAATAAGTCACACACAACATGGGTGATTGAGAGAAGCTTGGCTCTGGTCCTTCATGGGCTGTAACGCCACCAAAGAAGAAGAATATCCCACACTTGTGGTCTAAAATGTCAAACTGAGTGTAGACATTCGTTTAACCACTAAGCCGTGAGATACATTATTTCTAAAACGAATCTGCAGCGGCAGATAAGAATTGCAAAAAAAAAAAAAAAAAAATCTTAACGAGTTTCCTGTATTCTTATCCCCTATTTTAACCTATTTAGCAAATTAAATTAAAACTTTTTCGACAATGTGCCAACGACCATTGACTGGCAGAAAAATACTCTTCCGAACTGCCAGATTCCTGAGACGAGAATCCAATTACACGAACATGCTGCTCTGCAAGGATGCCGGCGACTTTGTTATTCATAAAACAAACAATTATAATTCCTCTGGAGTATCGACTACGAAATTTTTACCTTTACCCCGCCACTCATAAGGAAGTTGAACAAGAATTTTCTGATATCATGTCTTCACTCTTGCCGAGATCCGGTTAGTTAATGTAAATCTGCTCGAGCGCAATGGCTGAAGTTTGCAGGGAAGCGGGAATTTTGTCGCAGGAATATTATTCCTTACGACAATGTCTGTATGCATATGTACATATGCCGCAGGTGTTTCATAAAAGTTTAACGCGTTCTATAAACCAAAGACTCGAATTTCCTTGTTCTTATGTTGAAAATAGGGCATTAAAACGTACTCAAATACCGCTGTTTGTTCAAGTATGTGGAACTGTATTTCTCTGGAAAGGAAATTAATTTCATGAGATTAGTGCACAGAGGACAACAATTCATTCACGTTGGCTTGCACCCTGCCTAAGGCAGACGGATTATTAAAAGCTAAACATGTATGTATGTTGGCGTTACAGTCCAGAAAGGATCAATGCCGAGCTTCTCTCACATGCTGTGTGTGAATTCATTTTCCCATATGCGAAAGGGACCTACAGTTTATTGCCGGTTCCGAACGGCGAAATTCGAGAAGCTTTTCATGACAATTATACTTACTTACTTACTTATTTATCAGGCCAGCGATCAATGGAGTATCTGAGCCTGAGCTACAGCTGCCTTCCATCCTTGACGGTTCCGGGCACGCTGCTTCCAGTTGTCAAGACCAAGATGTCTTACATCCGCGATTACTTGGTCTTTATACCGGAGGTTCGGTCTTCCTCTTCTTCTCGAACCAGGAGGCTCGGAGTCGAGGACCCTCTTAGCTGGAGCGTTGATGTCCATGCGCTCGATGTGGCCGAGCCAGTGTAGTCGACGGATCCTTGCCTTCCATACTACATCCACATCTTGGTACAGCTCGTAGAGTTCGCGGTTGTGCCTTCTTCTCCATTCACCTTCCTCACAGACAGGACCAAATATCCGGCGCAGAATTTTTCTTTCGAAAGAATCCAAAATCAGCTCCGCTGTCCTGCTTATCATCCAGCTTTCGGCTCCGTACAGCAAGACTGGCAGAATGAGCGTTTTGTAAAGCATGACTTTGGTCTTTCGAGTGAGGAGTCTTGACCCCAGTTGTTTGGACAAGCCGAAGTAGTAGCGGTTGCCAAGGGCGATTCTATGCCGGATCTCCACTGTGGTGTCATTTGTGGAATTTACGTTTGCCCCGAGGCAGACAAACTCCATAACTACCTCGAAATTGTAGCTGTCAATTGTTATATTTTGTCCCAGGTGGTGAGCGATGGATTGGTTTTTGCTTGACAGCATGTATTTCGTTTTGTCCTCATTGATCTTAAGACCAATTCGTTTCGCCTGTTCTTCAATCGCCGTGAATGCTTCCACAATGCCACGGCGAGAACACCCGATGATGTCGATATCATCCGCGTATCCTAGCAGCTGGATGGACTTGTAAAAGATAGTGCCTTCCCTGTTGACGCCTGCCCGTCGCACTATCTGCTCCAGCACCAGGTTGAAGAAGTCACATGACAGCGCACCTCCTTGCCGAAATCCGGTGCATGTTTCGAATGGTTCCGAGGTCTTAGAACCGAGTTGCACGGTGCATCGCGTGTTTTTTAGCGTGGCGCGACACAACTGGATCAGTTTTACCGGGATCCCGAATTCGGCCATCGCCCCAAACAGTTCTTCACGATGAATGCTGTCGTATGCGGCTTTGAAATCGATGAAAAGATGGTGTGTATCGATTCGAGACTCGTTGGTCTTTTCCAGGACTTGTCGAAGTGTGAAAATTTGGTCGATAGTTGAAGTTATAGTTATAGGCCGGAAGCCGCACTGATAGCTGCCGATTATTGCGGTGCAAAATGGTTTTAGACGTTCACACAATACGCTGGACAGGATCTTGTATGCGACATTGAGCAGGGATATACCTCTATAGTTCTTGCAAGAGGTAGGATCGCCTTTTTTGTGGATGGGGCATATAGAGCTGGTATTCCAGTCTTGAAGTTGTTGTTCTTCAGCTTCTGAATAGCTGTGCCGACTTCTTCGATGCTGGGTGGGAGGACTACTTCAGCGGCTGGAGTTGGGATTTCTTCGGTCGCTACCACTCTCTCTTGGTCGTGCTCGGTAAGCAGCTGCTGGAAGTGCTGCTTAACTACATCCACTATTCCCTGCGGGTCGGTGACTAGATTACCTTCGCAGTTTCGAAGAGCCAGGGTGCCCGTTTTGATGCCTCCTGCATGGCCTTTGGCTTTCTTGTAAAATGCTCGTATTTTATGTTTATCGCTAGAATCCTCGATATCCTTGAGCTGGGAGGCTGCGAAGATTATTTTCTTTTGTCGCAGTAGATTTTTCTCCTCCCTTCTTCTGGCACGGTACTCTTCTTGCGCTGCCCTGGTTTTCCTCTGCAGCGCCTTTTGGTACGCCTCGTCGGTTGCTGCCTTTTTCTGCTCACACTCGCCATCATACCACGGGTTTCTTGTCGGGGCTACTTCCTAAATGGCTGAGCGGCAATGCAGCCACATATTATTGGCATTTGTGAGACAATTATGCTACAGGGGATTTTTTCCGAACTGAGTGGAAGCAGCGTGAAAACACGTTCGATGACATGGCTGTTGTCGGGATTCGATCTCGTGTCATCGGCGTCAGAGGCCAGCACACGAATACTAAATCGAGTCCGAATAGGGTTCGTACAACGGATTACGATAAACTACAAATATTTGTTTGTCTATTCACCTCATCATTTCCATTTCAGCTTCACCAGAGCATTCCAAGTTTCGACGGCGAAATTCGAACATAACCATACATACGGGGTGGCCGTGGTGCAGTGGTTAACATCATCGACCGCCGAGCGGAAGGTTTAAGGTTCAAATTCGCTTCATAGCCAAGAAAAATGTAATTCCTGTACGGACAAAAAGTATACATCCCAGTTGTGAATGGAAAGTGACCAGACGTACTGCTGTAGGCATAACACTCACAGTATATGGTCAACCGAAATTCATCCTATGCGTATGCAATACTAAAGTGCTGGAATGAATTACTACGGACTATAACCAACGCGGAATTTAGTCGGCTCTCGTCCTATCTAGGTCTGCGACAACCACCCCTGAGAGCAGTGAACGAACATCAACGACCCCAACCACTGCATTCCGTTCAGGTTGTGTGTGTCAACACATCATAAGAGAATATAAAAACTCTTGAACCTGCGCGAGTCTTAAAAAAAAAAAAAAAAAAAAAAAAAAAAAAAAAAACCATTGGTTCGTCTCCGTAACACTGTCCTCCTCTAAACTGTCCTCCTCCTAAACAAGCGATTTGATCCTTCTCCGCAGTATGGCGCTAACTTCCCCAAGTGTACAATCTTATATTTCGCCCGTCTGTTTCCCGTCTATGTACTGTATTCGATATACCACGTCGTTAAGTTTCTTGATGACCTCATATGACCCGTCCCAGGCTGATTGCTTTTTTTCGTCGTTGGTTGTACAGCAATACTAATTGTCCTGGCTCGAATCCAGAAGTGTTCGCCCCTAGGTCATATCAGTTCAGTCGCCCCGAATGAACTGATGGATAGAGTTTAGCTGCTCCTTCTTTGGTGTTATCGCCGATAAATTGTGCTGCGCCGATCGATACGCCATTAAGAAAAGGGGAAGACGTTCATCTTAGTTCTTCAGATCTCCAACACGTCTTTTCTCAAGTTTTCATCCATCGTCCGGTTGAACCTTTCGATCATGCCATCAGATTGTGGGTGTAATGGAGTAGTCCATGTTTTTCTGATACCTAGCATGTTCTTTGAACACCGACGACTCAAAGTTCCTTCCATAGTCTGACAGCAGTTCCAGCGATACTCCACAATGCGCAGCCCAGTTAGTCACGAACGCATCCGAAACGGTTTTGGCTTCTTGGTTCGGTATGCAAAACTCTTCGGGCCATTTGCTGACGTAGTCGATCACCACCAGCGCGTATTTGTTTCCAGCGGTGCTCGTTGGGAATGGGCCTGCAATGTCCATGGCGATACATTCGAATGGTGATCCAACATTGTACTGTTGCATATTTCCTCGAGTTTTGCTTAGTGGATCCTTTGCCTTCGCACATTATTAACACCTCTGAATGAAATTTGTGACCGATTTATGGCATCCTACCCGGTAGAAACGTCTTTTAATCTTTTCTGCAGTCCTGTTAACATCACGACGACGCCCGCTTTTTCCCTCGTGGTATTCTCGGATGACCTTGTCCCGTTGGAATTACCAGCAAATGTCCCCGTTCTCACTTTCCCGGCTGCGGTAGAGGCAACTGTTCTTCAGCTTCAAACTCTGCCGTGGAGCCCAGTAAGCTTTTACGATTGGCCTTTCACTGGATATCTGCTGCCACATTGGTCGAAAACCTCTTTCTTGGTGACCGATGATGACTGCCAAATCGGCATCTTCTCGCTGCTTTCTTCTGACCTTCTCGATAGAGGGATCTTTTGGTAGCACATGGAAACGACGGATGTCGGTGACCTGTTCCTTGGTTTCCGCATGAGAACAATGTTTGCATTCAACGTTGCAAGATCGCCTCTACAAGACATCCGCGTTTCCATAAGTGCTTCCCTTCCGGGGTTCACGTGCTCTCGCTTGTTCTCCTCTCGGCGAATCAAACCTCGAACGCTTTGTTCGCAGACGGCAGTTTCTCGCAATGTTCCTCTGTTGTCCTAGTCTTCGGAAATACGCCGCAATTTGATGGAGGGACGGCATATCAAAAGCGGTGTTTCACATGCGAAACGGCAACTGCCTCCTCGAAAGATGTCTTCGGCACGTGAATCAAGCTTCGTTGCGTATCGGTGTCCCTTAGCCCTTCGAATCCGTTTTCAGTTTTTCCACCAGATGAGACAGACTCTTGATGTCGGTAGAATACTGCTAGATACTGCTGGTACCTCGTTTCCACGCTGCTTGTGCCCTTAAAGCTCCAGCTTGTGCATTTCCTGGTCACTGCCGAATCTTCGATAAAGGGCATCCCAGACGGCTGTGTAGTTCCTTCTCTGGGTCTCCGGAATGGTCTGTAGAATATCAGCTGCTTCAAATTTAAGGGAGATTACTAGGGCGGCCGCACGGTCTTCTTCTCCCCATTAAGATGTCAAACGCGCTCTTGCCGTCGAATTTGAAAGCTGTACATTTCGATACTGTAGCCGGTACGATACTTGCTTGATGCTGTACGTTCTGGATAGTTTTCTCGAGATTCAGAACCTTCGTGTCCAGTGCCTCGATTCTCTTTTCCTGATTATTTTCGAGATCTAGAACCTTCTTGTCGAACCTCGATTCTGGTGTCTCGATTCTCTCTTCGACGTCCTTGAATCGATCGTCAACGGCCTGCTAGATGTTTCTTAAGCTTTCTCGAGTGTTCTCTAGTATATCTTAAAGCTTCTGGTTCAAGGAATTGAAATTTTCTTTCAACTTTTGATGTATGGTCGCCTGCAATTTCTGGCTTATGGAAGTGGAATTTTCCTCCGACTACTTTTCTACTTATGGCAACGGAATTTCGCTCCAGCTTTTTACTTATGGCAGCGGAATTATCCTCCGATTTCTCTAGTTTTGGACTCAGGGAAGTGGAATTTCCCCTCTGCTTCTGGCTCTTAGCATTCATAGCTGCAAGAATTTGCTGCATATCGAATGCTGGCTCACTGGATGTCGATGGCTTCAGCACCCAGAACACGTGATTCTCCCAGTCAACACCTTCTTTCTCGAACGCTGATCGCAGTCTCTCCAGCAGATTGGCTTTACTTCCCACTGTTGATTGTTCCCGAGTACTCAGCTTTTTCTTCAGCTTCTTTAATTTCATCATTTTCTTGCACTCTCGTACATACTGTTGCGGAGATGCAAGCGGACCGTTAAGTTCGAAAACTCTCTGGAAGCGGGGATGGGAATGATGTCAACTTCCAGTGGAATTGTCAGAGCGTTCTAGAGATTTCCTATGGGGAACTTCCAACGGCGAACGTTCGAGATGGTGGACCGAGAGCTATATAAGCGCGAACACTCGCCCTCGACATCATTCAGTTTGTGGTATAAAACAGCGTGTGACAAGTCGGTGTGATCAACCAAGGTGAAAAAAAAAGCTTTCAATAAAGGTTTGTGTATTGTGTAATAAAGTGTAAAGTGGATAGTATTGGATAATAAAGAAAAGTGGTGAAGCTACACAGATAATTGATCTGTGGTGAAAGAATTAAAAGTGCGTGTGTTTCAATTTAAATAAAAAGGACAATTGTAGTTTATCGCAATCCAGTGGTGCGAACCCTATTTGGTGTGGGGATCGAATAAATTCGTAACAATACTTTAAATAATCCACTTGCCAATTCGAATAGTCCCACTTTCACTCGTTTACTCGCACTTCTGACACCAAATGTTATGAAAAATCAAATCATTTAGAATAGGGTTCGATCACTGGATTGCGATAAACTACAACATTTTATCAAATACACGCACTTTATTTAATGTTACAATCTCAGATCAATTAGCTTGGCGCTTGACCTTTATTACAAGCTTTTCCACACTTTACACTTTATTGCTAACACACACCTTTATTACACACTTTGTCTCTTCAACTCACTAGGTGGCTTGATAACTTTCACACTGTATATCGACTCATCAGTCGTTATTGAATCACGAAAACTGAATGCACCCGAGGGCGAATGCTGGCGGTTATATAGCCCCCGGTCCACTTTCTCGAATGTTCGCCGTAAGAAGTTTCCCTTCAGAAGTCTCTAGAATGCTCTCACATTCAGCAGTATTCCGCTGAACGTTACCATAATTTCCATTTCAGCTTCATCAGAGCATTCCAAATTTCGACAGCGAAATTCGAACATAACCGTAGGTTCGTGTCCGCAACAGTATGCTTTTTACGTGGAGCGCCTTCACTATACTTTTCTCCGTGGCCGTGATGCATCGAGAAAAGGCTCTGTAGTTCAAAGTCGTTCCATAGCCAAGAAAAAACAATTCGTATACCGAAAGAAAATTATGCAACATAGCTGTTCTGAATGAGAAGTACTCAAACAAACTGATGAAGTCATAACACTCACGGTATATGGTCACTTTAAATTCATACTCTGTCTGTGCAATTCTAATATAACACCATAATTGCATGGAACAGTTGCTGAGAACTATTGCCAACGTAAAAATTTGGTCGGTTCCTCACCTCCTATCTAGGACAACCACCCCTGGAAAGTAGTGAACGAACATCTATGATCCAAACCACTGGACTCCGTTCAAGTTGTGTGATAAATATTATAAGAGTATATCTAAACCCTTGAACTTGCACGAACTATAGTCCGGAGTTTTTTCCAAGCATCCAGTAACATTGTCGGAATTTGTCTTTTATTTGGTTACGCTTTTCTTGCATATGTTGTTTCCACGTCAATTTACTGTTAATGTACATTCCGAGGAACTTGGCGCAATCACTAGTTTTAATGTGTCTTCCATTTATAGTGTGTAAGTCACATGTCTTTTCTTCGTTAATCTCAATGACCCATTTTGTGAACCACTGAATTGTGTTGTCCAGGTGCTCTTGTAGTTTTTGGAAAGCACCTGTTTGGTTTTTGTTAGCTTGTAGAATGATTGCATCGTCAGCGAAAGTAGCTAACATGGAATGTTGTGTTGTTGGGGCTGGTATATCCGCTGTGTAGATCGAGTAGACCACCGGGCCTAGGACGTTTCCCTGAGGGACTCCGGCCGAGACGCTAAATTGTTTGGAGCATTCGTCGTTATACTTCACGTAGAAAAGCCTTTGTTCGATATAGCTTTTTAATAAAAGATAGAAGTTGTGTGGTAATATTTTGCTTAGTTTGTAAAGTAGTCCCGTGTGCTAAACCTTGTCAAAAAGTTTGGATACGTCAAGAAATACTGCGGAACAATATTTTTTATTTTCTAAGTCCCTTGAAAGCGAACATGCCAAGGTTATATACCCAGAACGGAAGCCTGCAGGGATGAGAACGGACACCTAGTAGTAGAATCGTAGTCGATGCTGAGAATATTGAAAAACCAATTCTGCAGACTGTATAACGGCGATGTTAGTCAATATACCGCTATCAGGCAGAATTTTGCATGATCCATTTCTAATCGACGGAGACCGCAGAGAATTCTGTCCCCCTGTCCTCGACGAAGTTAAGATTGCCATATCGAACCTCAAGTCGAATTAAGCTGCTGGCGCAGACGGACTGTCTGCTGAGTTCATCAAGGCAGTTGGGGATGACCTGGTTAGGAACATGCAACAGCTCATCTGTAAGATATGGTCAGAGGAAAGCATGCCCGAAGAATGGAGTCTCAGCATCGTATGCCCGATCCACAAGAAAGGAGACCCCTCTGATTGCGCCAACTATAGAGCAATAAGTCTCCCTTACATCGCCTATAAAATCTTCTCTGCCGTTTTGTGTGAACGCCTGACGCCTTTTGTAAATAAGCTGATAGGTCCTTATCAGTGCGGATTCAGGCCAGGGAAGTCCACCATCGACCAAATCTTCACACTTCGGCAGATCCTGGGAAAAACCAATGAATTTCAAGTCGACACTCACCACCTATTTGTCGACTTCAAAGACGCAAACGACAGCGTAATTAGAGACGAGCTACACGACGCTATGTCTACCTTTGCCATACCTGCTAAACTCATCAGACTATGCAGGATGACTTTGGAGAATGCTCGCTGCTCCATCCGAATCGGTGAACACCTTACCGATAGTTTTGATGTCAAAAAAGGATTTAGGCTGATTTGCGCTGTCGTGTGATTTCTTCAACATCATATTGGAAGCGATTGTGCAAAAATCCCTGGCCAGTACGAGTGCACAATCTATTCCAAAATCCTCGCAACTCCTTGCATTCGCCGACGATATTGACATAATAGGTAGATCCCAGCGAGATGTCAATGAGGCGTTTGCGAGTATTGAGTTCGAGGCGGCGAAAATTGGTCTGGCGGTAAACGAGGGCAAAACTAAATATATGCTGTCATAAAAAAAAGGACGCTCACCACCGACGCCTTGGCCAGAACGATTGTATTGGCAGATATAAGTTCGACGTAGTTAAGCACTTCCTCTACCTTGGCTCCGCAGTGACTTGGAACAACGACATCAGTTCCGAAATCAAACGCAGAATCACTCTTGCCAATCGCTGTTTCTTTGGGCTCAGGAGGCAATTCAGTAATAGAGCCCTCTCCCGAACGACAAAGTTGACTCTATATAAGACCCGTATCATCCCGGTCCTGTTGTACGGCGCAGAAGCATGGACACTATCAAAAGAGGATAAGGAGGCCCTTGGTCGGTTCGAGAGAATCATTTTGCGTGTGATTTTCGGGCCTATAAACGCAGACGGGGGATGAAGGAAAAGATTAAACCACGAACTTTACGGGCTGTACAGCAACATGAGTCTAGTCAGGCGCCTATGGATTCAAGGCCTGAGATGGCCGGGCCATTTAGAGCGGACTTGCACCACAGCTCCAGCCCGGAGAGTCTTTGAATCCAATCCAACTTAAGCTGGCGCACACAGGCGGAAGGAGACCTCAGCCAACTGGGTGTGCGGCAAGGGAACAGGCTAGCAAAAGATGGTGCTAGATGGAGGGGCATGTTAGTTGAGACCCAGGTTCACCCCGGACTGTAGCACCCGCTAAGAAGAAGAAATAAATGGGTTATTAGCTTTTGTCGGATCTTTACCTGGCTTCGGGATAGCTTTTACTTCTGCAATTTTCCAGGTTTTAGGAAAGTACTGCTGTCGTAATATGGTATTAAAAATATTTCTTATAAACACTAAGCCATGGCCTGGTAATTCTTTTAAAATTTGTCTACTCATTAAGTCATAACCAGTACTCTTCTTGGCTTTGGTTTTATATTTGAGGAGATACCTTAGTGTTAAGTTGAGGGGGTATTTGTCTTTTTCGTTTGTAATGGTTTTGGCAAAGAAGGTCGCTGTATTGTAGCTTTTTCTAAGTTAGATTTAGACCACGTTTTGTTTTGAGTTAGGATGGGTGATTGATGTGAGACCGTTGCTTTTAGCTTTTTTTTTTTTTTTTTTTTCTAGCCTTCCAAAATGAATAATTAGCTTGTGGAGTATGAGTCAGATTTGAAAGATACTCATTTAGGCATTTATTCTTGAAGTTTTGTTAAAGTTCCTTCTCTTCTTTCGTGGCTTGGTTGAGTTTCGTTTTTAACTCTAGCGATCTATTGCCTTGCCATCGTTTTCTTAGTTTTCGTTTTTGTTTGATTTTCGTTAGAATATGTGGCGAGGTATACGTCAGATTCTTCTTAGGTTTTAGTTGAGGTGTGGATCTACTCGCTGCCAAGAGTATTGTGTCGTTTAGGTGTATGATAGCACTTTCTATATTGTCAGGTGTTTTCAGAGGAATATTTGTAAGAAGATCTGATTCTATTATGTCTATGCATATACTCCAGTCAGTTTTTTTGCTACAATGTCGAACATTGTTGGACAAGTTTGGGCTGTTAAACATGTTCTCTTAATATTTTTATAAATGCAAAAGTCTATTAGATCAGGTTTCTTGTTATTGCCGCTAGGCTAGTAGGTGCTTCCTGTGCTCAGGAAGCTTATATTGTTTGAGCTTAACGCTCTAAGGAGGGCTGTACCTTTCTTATTTGTTACTCTTGAGCTAGGGAAGAGATTGGGGTCGGTTATCTGTCACAATCACATAACGCAGACATAAGGGGAAAATCGGTGGATACTGCTCTGCATAGGGTAGTCTCTACGATAGAAAAATCGCTCAGCATCAAGGAATTCACTCTAGGTGCCTTCCTTGACATTGAGGGTGCCTTTAACAACGTTAGTACAGAGGCAATAGTGTCCAGCCTTCATATGGCCCAAATAAACCCGGGTGTATGCAGTTGGATTGGGCAAATGCTGGGTACTCGCATAGTAAATTCGACTATAGGGAGAGCATGCGGAAGGGTGAGAGTAAGTAAAGGTACACCACAAGGTGGCGTTCTGTCACCCCTCCTATGGCTCCTTATGGTCGACGGAATGGCCAAGATTCTGGAGACGGAGGGTTTTAATGTCACAGCCTACGCCGATGACATTGCCATTTTAGCCTCTGGAAAATTTCCGCAGGTCCTCAGCGATAGACTAAGCTATGCACTGATGTTAGTGGATAGCTGGGTCAAGGGGCGAGGTCTGGGAGTAAATCCGGCGAAAACAGAGGTAGTACTCTTTACAAGGAAAAGATCTGTACCAAGATACATCTACCCCCGTATGAATGGTACAGATCTGATCCCTGGAAAATCTGCCAAATATCTTGGCGTAATCCTGGACTCAAAACTTTGTTGGAGAGAAAATATTGCGGAAAGAAACAAAAAGGCTTATGTGGCACTATATTCGTGCAAGGTAGCCTTTGGAAAGACATGGGGCCTCAAACCGAGGTTAGTACATTGGTTGTACACTGCGGTGGTAAGACCTATCCTAGTCTATGGCTCGGTTGTCTGGTGGAAGGCGCTTGAGAAAAAGTGTCATCCTCAGAGTGTGTCAAAGGTTCAAAGAGCAAGCTGTCTGGCGGTGACGGGATCTATGAAGTTCACACCAACGGCGGCTCTTGAAGTCATGCTGAGCCTCCCACCCCTGGACATGTACTGCGAGAGCGCCGCAACCAGAACTGCGCTAAGATTACAGGAATCAGGTCTCTGGAAAAGGAGTCCTCACGGACATGCATCAGTCTTGGATCGATGGGCCGTCTCGAGATTCAGAACCGTAACGGACTATGTCACCCGACTTCCTTCCTGGGAGAGGAGATTCTCTATTAGAATTCCCTCCAGGTAGGAATAGACCGGTGATTTGGTACGCACGGAAAGTGAACTGGCACTCAACACCGACGGATCCAAAATGGATGTTGGCACAGGTGCAGGAGTCTACTTTGAGTCTCGGGATATGCATCGCTCCTACAGGCTCGATGATGGATGCAGTGTCTTCCAAGCTGAGGTCTTCGCTATCAAGCAGGCGGCGGACCTGATCAGCAAAGAGAATATTACAGGAAAAAGGATCAGCATCTATGTTGACAGCCAGGCAGCATGGATAAGATCCAAACTCATCAAACTCTGCACGGAGAAATTAGAAGAGATATCCAATGTAAATGAGTTGACCCTTTGCTGGGTACCTGGTCATATGAATATCTCCGGAAACGAGAGGGCGGACGAGCTGGCTAGGGTGGGATCAGGTGCTAACATTGCGCAGATCTCAGCTGAGGCCAAAGCACCACTCAGTGCGCTCTACAGGGAGATACAGACGGAGCTACTGGTGAAAGCCAATAAGCGATGGTGTCGCTTAGATACATGCGCAACGGCGAGATCGACTTGGCCCGTCTATGATAAGAAAAGAACGGAAAATCTGCTGAAGTTCAATCGTGGGAGCATTCGACTGGCAGTCGGTGCCCTCACCGAGCACTGCATGCTATCCTACCATGCAGCTCCACTAGGCCAGCCCTACAATGACTTTTGCAGAAGCTGCAGGGACGAAGCGGAAATTGAGTCCGTTCGTCACCTGCTGTGCGAATGTCCGGCGCTAGCCCAAAAAAGGAATATATTCCTGGGAAGATACTTCCTTTTGGGACTAGAAGAGGTAGGTAATATTGGACTGAACAGAATACTGGGATTTTTATCCTCGTCTGGCTGGTTCAGCTCGACGGAAAATGTATAAGTATCAACGGGTTAAGCAAAACAAGTGGGCACAATGGATTCAACGTAGTCTACGTGAGCCTTGACTTTATGTCAAAAGGGCACCCATATACCTAACCCAACCTATTCTTGAGCTCCAGTCGGTATTCTCTGCATTCCCCTCAAGCAATAAATCTCTTTCCTAGAGTACTGTTTGTATTGCTTGTATTGTTCTATTGTTATTATGTGTTTTGGAGGGCAGTAAAGTGGAGATATATTAAGTGGTCCATATAAGTCTTCAATTTGAATAGTTTGAATTATGGACCTCAAGCGATTTCATTTTCTGTCGGGGGTTCATTCGACGCGTAATTAGATACGTAACTTAGAACTGATTAAGTTTCCAGCAAAATTGGTCCAGCCGTTTTTTGTTGGAAATTAAATAACTAAAATATAGTCGGTTTTAGATAGTGTTGTTTAGCTACTTGCAGGTGAAGAAATCATGAATGGTACTGATGAGATATCTTCAAGTTGATGATGTCTTGATAACTTGAAGAAGTAGATGTCATTGTTCGTTAAATGTTTTAGTAATTGTAGGAGCAGGTGTTTATATGTAGGCCATTGGTGTTTGGGATTGAGCTTCATTAAACTTATCCCTATGTGTACAGATCTTGATTAGTTGAAAACAATATTTCGAAGTGCATCGACATAGACATTAGACTTATAAAAATTAAAAAATGTGAAATTAAATGGGTGTTCTCATTTTTCGCACTGGGAAGTTAGTCGTATGGGTAAGGGAACAGACTGGGCCTGAAATAATCGATGAGATCGTTACCAAAGAAAAAATCATTCGAACCCTACAAGGCGCCAGGAATAGACGGTATATATCCGAAAATGCTGCAAGAACCAGGGGAACTTACAATCCCCTGGCTAGAGCGCATTTACTGCTGGTGCCTCAGGATGGGTTATGTCCCACAAGCATGGAGGGAAGTTAGGGTGGTGTTTATACCCAAGTCAGGGAAGGTCAACCATGCCACGGCAAAGGAGTATAGACCTATCAGCCTATCCTCCTTCCTTACGAAAATCCTGGAACGACTAATCGACAAATACATAAGAGATGAGATTGGTGATAGCTACTTACCACAATCACATAACGCATACAAAAGGGGTAGATCGGTAGATACCGCTCTTCACAGGGTGGTCTATATGATAGAAACGGCACTTAATGCTAAGGAATATGCCCTGGGGGCCTTTCTAGATGTTTTTTTTTTTTTTTATTTTTATTTTTTATTTTTTTTTTAATAATTTGCGCGCACTCAAGGTCTAATAACCTTATTATGTCGGTGACACAGTGCGGGCAGAAGGTAGAGAAGAAGAGGAATAGAGGAGATGCCGATGGACATTGATCTTAAATGCTTGCATGTTGCATTGAGGGGGGAAAACCGAATCCGGCAGGGAGTTCCAGATTCGTGTTGTTCGGTTAATGAAAGATTCTCTATATTTGACAGTACGTCCGAAAGCGGGCTTCAGAGTATATTGGTGAGCATTCCTAGAGAGACGTGTATTGCGAGAGAAGTGTTTAAGGGGCGGAATGCAACTGGCTATTTCATCAGAGCATTTTTGGTGGTAGTAACGATAAAACAGGGAGAGGCAGGTAACATTCCTGCGGTGTTCCAGCGAGTCTAATGTTTTGGTAATGCTGGAGTCACCTATCAGTTTTATGGCTCGTTTTTGTATTCTGTCTAGTAGGTGCAGTGAGGTCTTAGAAGCACCGGACCAGACATGAGCGTTAAACTCTAATTTGGGGCGAATAAACGCCTTATAGATAGTAGCCAGGTCTAAGGGTGAGAAATATTTCTTGCATCTGTATAAGAAGCCTAGGCATTTCGCAGCATTCTTGGCGACACTGAATATATGGTCGCTCCAATTAAGATTGTGAGCAACACTCATACCCAGGATGGAAAGCTTTTCAGTTTCTGAGATGCAAGTGCCATTCATGGATAATGGCTGCGGGTTAGTTATACGCTTTAACGACAAGAGACAGCATTGTGTTTTGGAAGCAATAAATTCCACTCTATTGTTTTTACCCCATTGGATGATGCTGTCGATATCGGAATTTAATGAGCTTAACATACGCTGCCGCTCATTATTCACAACCGAAGTGCAGGGTCGTAAACTGGTGAGCGAATATGAGAAGCTGAGGGTACTGTCGTCAGCGAAGGAGTGAATTGGATTAGAAGTAACAGACAAGAGATAATTTATAAAAATAAGAAAGATCGTCGGAGACAAAACGGAGCCCTAGGGAACACCGGCATTTACAAAGTGAGTATCAGACTTGAATCCGTCCAAAACAACTTGAATTGAACGATTCGAAAGGTAGCTTCTAATCCATTGAAAGAGAGACTCATCGATCCCAAAAGCACGCATTTTCGACAAAAGGGATTGATGCCAAACCCTGTCAAATGCTTTCGAAATATCCAGTGCAACAATTTTGCTTTCACCTGCTTGGTGAAGGGAGTGATTCCACTTTTCAGCGAGATATGCCATCATATCACCAGTGGATCTGTTGCTGCGGAAACCGTATTGGCGGTCATTGAGGAGTTTCCGTGATTCAAGATATTTCATAAGCTGACGGTTAATCAGCGTTTCCATGACCTTGGAAAGAAGGGACGTTAGTGCAATGGGTCAGTAGTTGGAGGCAGAAGATGATTAGCCTTTTTTGGGTATAGGCTGGACAAATGCTGTTTTCCACCTACTCGGAAAGAGCCCAGAGGTGTAGGAAAGGTGAAAAAGCTTACGCAGTGGTTTTGCCAGCGTAGAAGAACACCTCTTCAGAACTATTGAGGCAATACCATCTGGACCAGCGGATTTGTGTATGTCGAGGTCTTTAAGAACCCTTGCGACTGTACGAGTGCGGAAGTGGATTAGCCCCATGGTGGAATTGACGCACTCTAGTACAGGCGGAGACAAAGTACAAGCTGGCAGCTGAGAACTGGTTGCGAAATGGGCAGCAAGTAGGTTAGCTTTGTCTAAGGGGGTGACAGCTGGGATGTCATTGTGGATGAGCGTCGGTATAGACGACTTAGTTGAGTTTTTTACGTTTTTTACAAACGACCAGAAACTTTTGCTACCTTTGGGACATTGAAGGATTTTACGCCTTAATTTTTGGTCGGATTGGAATTTAATCCGTCGAATGTGGGAGTTGCAGTCATTTCTGGCTCGTATGTACTTTTTTCGGTTTTCCTCAGAACTGTTTGCCTTGTAGGCCCGAAAACTTAGCTCCCTGAGCCTAATAGCCTCTTTGCAGCTCGAGTCGAACCACGTATTATCCTTAGGCCTGGTGCTTTTAATCTTGCTGGGAATAAAATTCGCCATGCCGATTCGGATAACGTTTACGATAATATCAGTTGCGGCGTCGACGTCGGTGTCGAGGAAGCACAACGACCAGTTAAAGATCCGAAAGAAGTTGTTAAGGCCGCACCAGTTGGCTTTCTCGTATAGCCATAGTGTTCTCTTAGGAGCCTTTTCTTTAACTGGATGGTGGGAGTTCGAGAATTTCGCTGATATCATGCAGTGGTCAGACAAGCCTAGACGTGGAGGGTGCCTTCAATAACGTCAGTACTGAGGCAATAATATCCAGCCTACGGATGGCCCACATAAATTCGGGAATCTGTAGATGGGTTGAACAAATGCTAAGTACTCGTATAGTAAACCCGTCGATAGGAGGAGCAAATGGAAGGGTGAGAGTCGGCCGTGGCACACCACAGGGGGGTGTTCTATCGCCTCTCCTGTGGCTTCTCGTAGTCGACGAATTGCTAAAGCTCCTAGAGACACAGGGTTTTAACGTCACGGCCTATGCCGATGACATTACCATCCTGGTACTTGGAAAATTTCCTCAGGTCCTCAGTGAAAGACTATGTTATGCGCTGCTATTGGTGAATAACTGGGTCAAGGAACGGGGCCTAGGGGTAAGTCCAACAAAAACTGAGATTGTCCTCTTCACACGAAAAAGATCAATACCTAGGTACACACATCCACGTATAAATGGTATCGACCTGATTCCGAAGAAATCCGCTAGCTATCTTGGAATAATTCTAGATTCCAATCTTAGCTGGAAGGACAACATAAATGAAAGAACCAAAAAAAATTACGTGGCACTTTACTCGTGCAGCGTAGCTTTCGGAAGGACATGGGGCTTTAAACCAAAGATGGTATACTGGCTATACACCACGGTGGTAAGATCTATTTTAGTATATGGATAAATTGTCTGGTGGAAAGCACTTGAGAAGAAATGCAACCTTCAAAGTCTTACAAGGATTCAGAGGGCTGGCTGTCTGGCGGTGACTGGATCTATGAAATCCACACCAACGGCGGCCCTTGAAGCAATGCTGAACCTTCCACCACTAGACATGTATTGTGAAAGCATTGCAGCCAGGGCTGCACTAAGGATGCAAGAATCCAGTCTTTGGAAAAGATGTCCTTATGGCCACGCATCAATCCTGGATCGATGGGCTATCCTGAGGTCCGCAAACGAAACGGTTTATACCACCCCACTTTCTTACTGTGAGAGGAGATTCTCTATTAG
This sequence comes from Eumerus sabulonum, assembly GCA_951905685.1. Taxonomy (NCBI): domain Eukaryota; kingdom Metazoa; phylum Arthropoda; class Insecta; order Diptera; family Syrphidae; genus Eumerus; species Eumerus sabulonum. The sequence continues at coordinate 196,731,537 of OX645060.1, forward strand.
GATTCCCTCCAGGGAGGAATGGGCCAGTGGTATGGTAAACACGGAAGAGGAACTGGCAATCTAAACCGACGGATCCAAAACGGATACCGGTACAGGAGCCGGAGTCTACTTCGAATCTCAGGAAGCGCGTCACTCCTACAGACTTGATGATGGCTGTAGCGTCTTCCAGGCTGAGATCTTCGCAATCAAATAAGGCGCGGATCTGATTCTTAGGGAGAATTTCTCAGGTAAGAGAATCAAAATCTATGTTGACAGTCAGGCAGCCATTAAGGCTCTGCAAGCAACATGGATAAGATCCAAGCTCGTAAAACTCTGTAAGGAGAAGCTAGAAGAAATATCGGATGTCGATGAGGTAACCATCTGCTGGGTACCAGGGCATGTGAATATTTCCGGAAGTGAGAAGGCGGACAAACTAGCCAGACTAGGATCGGGCGCAGATACTTCGCAGATCACAACTGAGGCTAAAACGCCACTCAGCACACTATTCAGAGAAATAGGGGTGGAACTACTAGGAAAGGCCAACAAGCGATGGTGTCAATTAGATACATGCGCTACGGCAAGGCTAACATGGCCTGTCTATGACAAAAAAAGGACGGAAAGTCTGCTAAATCTTGGTAGAGGGAATATACGACTGGTAGTCGGTGCCCTCACTGGGCACTGCATGATATCATATCATGCAGTTAGACTAGGCCAGCCCTACAACGATTTTTGCAGAAGCTGTAGGGACGAAGAGGAAATAGAATCCATTCGTCACCTACTTTGCGGATGCCCTGCACTGGCCCGAAAACGACTTACGTATCTCGGGAACTATTTCTTTTCGGGTTTAGAGGAGGCAAGAGACATTAAACTGAGCAAATTGCTAAAGTTCCTAATTGAATGAGGATGGTTCAGCTCAGCGGGTAACTAACAGGTTCCCCTCGGGTTAGTCTCCAAATGGGCACAATGGACTCTTAGTAGTCTAAGTGAGCCGTGCCATCATGTCAATAGGGCACCCAACTAACCTAACCTAGTCGTGTGGGCCTTGCGGGCCGCACCTAGATTACAACAGGTATTCTTGACCATTGATTTGCTTTTACAATAAAATAGTACGAAAACCAAAGGCGTCCTAATGCTTGGTGATTCATACATATGGATATATGAATCACTACAAAAAATCAGTATTGCATAAATACATTATTCTCGATCAATAAAATTCTCGTATGTGTAAAAGCAGATCAACAGCCAAGACGCAAAAAATAAAAACATTTTTTTAAATCACCTTTTAAATAAATTATTCCTTATTTTTCACTGGCAAAAGAATAATTTATTCACTTACTCACACCACATGCGGCACGCGCTAAACTTGCTACAGAACGAAAAGGAATGTGTGTTTGCGGAATTTGTAAATAACGTGGAAGAGGAGAGTTCAAGGAATCTAAGCAGGAAATTGTTTTTCATTCTGCCTGGTAGTTCACAAGAAATCGTAATGATTCCTATATTGATCACCATGCATCATAACCTTATGGTAGGGCTATAAATATAGTTTGATTTGAAATAAAAGCAAGCGAGCAATTAATTTATATCATTCTCTTTGTTTATTGATTTTTACAACGGTCGATTGTTTGATTTTATTTGCTCTAGTCCTAGTCCTATCGATCTTGTTGAATGGCCGGTTAGAAACTCTGATCATTGTCCCCTCTCTGACAATGGCAGATTCTACTTTTCGTTTGATTTGTCAAAGGAAAAATGTGTTGAAAAAACGGGTGGGAAGTTGGAGGAGAGTTCGTTACGCTGTATCCGTAGACGTCTTACCAGGCCGATGTCGCTGTACAACCCGTTCTTTATTAACCCTCTACTGCATTAATTATGACCCACTTGAAAAAAAAAAACTTGTTGGATTTACTTTTTATACAGTTTGCTAAAGATAGCTATGAAAAAAATTTCCAAAAAAGTGGGCCAGTTTAAAAAACAATAAAAATAGCCATATATGGCGTTATATGCAGGAAAGATTTTTTTGACCAGCAGTTTTGTTGGTGTTTTTTTGATTATTTTATTGAAATATTTTACTTTTATAATTTAATGTTTGCATTTTATAGAAAATTAATTGAAAACAAAGTACAATCAAATGTGAAAAGACATAAAACAATTTCTTTCTTTGTTCAAGCAAAGGTAAATGCCTCATTTGGGGCAAAATACGTAAGTTCGAAATTTGCAATCATTATGGCATTGCTGCCTGCTACTTTTCCATTCTGGAAGATGATCCACTGAATCTTTGCGGACTGCATTCAGAGGTGTAGGACGTGCCAAGGACCTCTTAGCCTTTTTCGGCTGAATAGGGGTCGATCTTGTTGGACTACCACTGTTGGAGGTTGGTCGGCCCCTCCTTTTGTTGTACGTTTTACCAACCTTGCACAAATGCTCGGCTACCGCCATCTTGAAGTCGAAAAGAGCGCTTTTTTAACGCCATCAAATTCATGCATTTACTACGCAAAGGTCCAAAAAATGAAAGAAAAATTGTTGGGGCCATCTCTTTGATCGGATTCCTATTCGGTAAACGCCAAGCATCGAATCCAGGAGGTCCACACCTCCCATGTATTTATCGTATATGTATGTACATCTATAACTTTCGGACACTCGATTTCGACGTACTTTTTATCTTTTCTGCAGTATCGTCTCTTTTTAATTTTTGGATTGCATCCTACAAAAGTTGATAGCATATTTACAACCTTGTTATCGTACCAGAATACAATCGACACTTTTTCGCCATCGATCTCTGCCACTCTCTCAATCATATTCCCGCGACCTTTCTTTCGCCTTTCCTGTTCTGCAGGAACATCAATATTTGGCACTCTGTTGAGTCTAACCGTTCCTAACGGAAGCAGGCCAATTTTGGTCAGATATACCTAAAGCTTTGGGCTATTGAACCAATAGTCAAAAAAAAAAATTGTGAGTCAAACGTGAAACAACATTTCCACTTACGCCAATGTCTGGAGCATCTTTTTGATATATGTCGCTTTGTTCTCCAGCCAAGAAATCAAAATCGTAGCTGAATCCGGACACGGCACTTAAAACCAGAATCTTATAACCCCATTTGTGAGGTTTCTTGGGGTTATACTGCTTAAGTTCATGCCGACATTTTGTTGGAAGCATTTGCTCACCCACTGCAAGGAATCCTCGCTTTATAAACTTGTCGTTATCCGGTCTTCCCAACTGTTGTATGTCATTGTCTCTAAAACAAAATGTTGACCAATTTCGGAGCTCCAATATGCTCTTGTTGTAGGCAATTTCACCAATAACATGAACAGGCAAACACCCATAAATTCCTCCATTTCCTCTTGTATAATATTGGCCGGTTTGTTTATGTTGTTCTGTAAAGCCCTTCGGTTTGATTCATCTACAATCGTTTGAATCAAATCTTCGGTGAAAAAAAAATCGGCTGGAGTTTCAAACTGCGACATCGCTTCTGGCAGTTCACAGGTTCCTAAAAATGGAAAATTTTCTTCTTTGTAGGTACCAAGTTTGCTATGACTCCAGATTATTTTCTGCACTTTCTTGCTATCTATTTGCTTTCTCGACACAAAACTTGCTAAAGGCTTCTCATATTCGGAACGAAACTCGCTGGGTTCGTCGGTTTTGGCAACCATTTCTCCAGATTCCAAAGATCGATTTAATATCGGTATTTCTTCTTCACATTCCGACCCATCATAGGGAATTAAAAAAGTTTTTTGCTGGGAAACAGGGCCTTGCTGATGCCATTATAAAGCCGCCTATTTGCAGTAAAAAAAAAATTAATGTGAACAAAACAATAATTGTAAATTATTTCGTTACTGCATAAGAGGCCAAATATGGCATGACCATGTTTGACTGATATTTTCGTAAATGCATAGACAGCCATATATGGATCCTTGACAAAACGCACAGTTGCTATGCTATGCAAGTACTAATTGGAAAACAAATACACAATTATTATTTACCAAAGTATATACTTTGTAAAAAAAAATTTATATGTAAGCGACCTAACTTGTAACTTCCGAAAAAAAAAGTTTTATTTATTGAATTCTCCGACTACGAAGTGACCATGTGCACTGATCAAATACAATGAGATATTCGTTGTTGGTAAGAAATAAGGAACAAAAACGATGCGCGTTCTGCAGGCACCAATAACAGCGAATGCAACAAGATAACTGTTGGTTTTTGGAACTGTTTATTTCTGTCGCAAATCTTCCTTTCGAAGAGACCAAGGGCATCTTCATCCGCTTTTGTTAGGGTCCAAGCCTCAGCGCCGTAAAGGAGGACTGTAATGATCAAGGTTTTATATAGTCTTACCTTGGTTTTCCGAGAGAGGGCTCCACTTCTCAATTGCCTCTTGAGCCCAAAGGTACAGCGGTTGGCAAGAGCGATTCTGCGTTTTATCTGCGTGTTGTTCTCGCCGGTCATCAGTGAGCCAAGGTAGACGAATTCCTTGACCACTTCAAAGTTATATCCGCCCATGGTGACGTTCTGGCCATATTTGGTTTCACTCTCATTAACCTTGAGACCCATCTTAGCTGCTTTTACCTCAGTGCTTACAAAGGCCTCATTGACGTCTCGCTGTGTCCGCCCAATCTGTCCGTCAATGTCGTCGGCGAACGCAAGCAATTGCGTACACTTGTGTTGACAAGCGACTCTATGCAAAAAGTTGCATAACAGCGCGTCACCTTGTCTAAATCCTTTTTATCATCAAAGGTCTCGGTTTGTTCATTAACGACCTTAATGCGGCGGCGAGAATTCTCCGTGGTCATGCTGCACAGTCGGACGAGTTTGGCAGGGACGCTAAAACTAGACATCACTTTATATAGCTCGTCTCTATACACGCTATCATACGCAGTCTCGAAATCGACGAAAAGGTGGTGAGTGTCGATTTGGTAGTCCTGGTCTTCTCCAAGATCTGCCGGAGCGTAAATATTTGGGCTATTGTGGATTTACCTAGCCTGAAACCACACTGAATAGAACCTATTAGATTATCCGCAAATGGTTTCAAGCGTTCACGCAGTACGGCAGAGTAGATTTTATATGCGATGTTAAGAAGACTTATTTCCCTATAGTTGGCGCAGTTATAGGGATCTCCTTTTTTATGGACTGGGCACACGATGCTGAGATTCCATTCGTCGGGCATGCTTTCCTCCGACCAAACCTTGCAAATGAGATGGTTCATGCACCTTACCAGCTCATCTCGGCTTTATTAGACTTAAGTATTGATAACCCTATTTTGACTTCATCTAGGTCGGGTGGACGGAATTCTCTTATATGTATCGTCGTCCATTACGAATGGATCGTTCTGCCTGACAGCGGTATCATGCCTGTCATCGTCGTCTGCAAAAGTGGTATTGTCAAATCCTCAGCTTCGACTGTGATTCTACTACCAACTCTCCATTTTCATCCCTACAGGCCTCCGCTCTGGCCTGGCTATATGGCCATGGCATGTTCGTTTTACCTTATTGTAAAACTTCCGGGCGTCATTCCTGCGGAAGCACCTCTCCATCTCACGCTTTCCTTATTCTCTTCTGAGAAGCGCTGAGAAGCGTGTGTTCCTCTTTTCTCTTCTGTATGCCTCTTGTTTTACTGCGTGGGCTTGTTCGCATTTTTCATCGATAAATGCGAACGGCAGTTTGAAGCCCCGCACCACTGAGGCAGCGTCTCTCACGGCGCTCTTGCAATCCGCCTATTCCAGCTCTATTGTTTGCGCTGCTGTGAGCGGATCTTGAAAGAGCTTCAAGGAGACACTATCGGCAATGATTTTGGCAGTCTCTTGCGATTGTAGCTTTCCCACGTCAAGCTTACGTTGTCCTACTCGACTCCTAAGCATTCTTGATATCCTCATTCGTACATGGGTACAGCAACGTAGTGGTCCGAGTCGATGTTGGCTCCTCGGAAGGTTCGTACGTCGAGAATACTAGAGAAGTGTCTGGCGTCGATCTCTATGTGATCAATCTGGTTGGTGGTCGATTAATAAGGAGACCGCCAGGTACCCTTGTTTATATTGAGATGGGGAATCGTGTGCTTGCTACAAGGAGGTTACTCCCTGTTAGGAAATCGATTAGCCTAAATCCGTTGTCAGATGTGGTGTTATGGAGGTTATGCCCCAGATAGGTTATTAAACCCCATATCACACACTGGTTGTGGTTAGACCTATACTAACCTACAGATGCTTAGTCTAGTGGACGACACTTAGCATATCTAATATGCAGATCCAATATTCGGAATAGGGCACGCTGGTATTCTACGCCAAAACAGTGACTTAAGTGAAGTCACAGACTACTTAACCCCGATATTGGACTTCAAGATTAGATATAAAACATAAATTCCTGACCGATGACAATGGGAGGGGAATGAATTTCAATCCAAAGGCACTGCTCTGGAAATATACAAAGATGGGTCCAGGACAAACAATGGTGTGGGTGCCGGTGTCTATGCACCGACCATGGAAATCAACCAATCCTTTCGTTACGGAACCACTGTAGTGTATTCCAAGATGAATTGACGGCAATTCGTGAAGTCCCCGACTGGTTGTCTTTGAGATCGATGGACTACAGCGATATTGTCGTCTACACAGACAGCCAAGCGGCATTAAAAGCACTTGAAAATCAAAATGTATCGATTTATCGAGTAGATGCACTGTTACATGGGCATAGGTGTATACCAGGTAACTGTGAAGCAAACGAACTAGCCAACTTGTGTACCACACCGGAGAACTCGACTGTTGGGGGGGATGAAGAGGATCGATATCCCCCTACATCCACCAATGGAAACGCTTAAATATAAAATCTCGAAACAGGCACTGCACAGTCCAATGAGTGATGGTGTGACATTGGAACATGCAACTAAGCGAGACAAACCTGGCCCAGGTGCTGGCAACGTAGGACCACAAGCCTGATAAAAATATGCAGTGAGTATATAACCAGTTTAATTGGAGTCCTAACAGGACACTGCCCTTTAGGGAAGCATGCCGCAAGGTTACGACTGCCATATAATGATTAATACAGTAGGTGCCATGATGAGGAAGAGGAAGAACCTCCATCCCATCTCCTAGCCTCCTCAAGAAAATGATTTCTGGGAGAATACTTTCTTGATGAACTAGCGGATCTATCGGAATCAGAGATCAGCAAACTATCGAATTTTATTCACAACAAAAAATAGTTCCTGGAGTGACGGTGACCAAGCCGACTCGACAGGTATTTCCACACAGGTGAAGGGGACCTATAACTTAATGCCGATTCCGAATGCTGTGAGTCGAGAAGCTTTTTCATGGCTAGTACACTACGGGGGGTTTTGTCAGTACCCCGCTGAGGAGTGACGCTGCGAAGAAAACATTCGATGGGGTTGGTGTTATCGGAATCAGAACTCGCTCATCCTCCATCATAGTCCACACTAACCACTGCGCCACGCGGCCTCACAGAGAAGAGTTAAAAATGTGTTCGTGTGTTTCGTACAATATCTTCCTTATCATCCCTGACTACAACTTAATCCTTGAAAATGTCTACCCCATAACGTCAGGAATGCATTCGCCTGACACTCGTTGTGAAGTGCTTGTTAGCAATCGAAAACAGATCAACTGCAGGAGAATGTGGAAATCAGTAAATCATAAGTCACTTTTGCGATCAGAATAAATTCTTTAGTATTTCTGGGAAGTTCATTCCTAACAGAGTAGAGTCCTCCTCCCCCATGAACAGCAGTTAAGTTCCTCACCAACCACACAAAACCTTCCAATCCATGGATTTGTGAAACCACTTATTCCTGTCCTGTACTACCACTCAACAATCTCATCTTATCGATTACGAAACTCCAGAATACTTGTACGTTCAGAAGTTTCAGCAGCAACCAAATACTTTTAGCCACAGAATTCCAGCCATCAAAATGCTTTAAATAATTGAGAAACATACTCCGAGCACATTCCCTCAAGTTAGGTCGTAAATGATTCAAAAGTGTGTGTACGAGACGTAAGCGAGCTATTTCCCTAATATGTTTCTCCAAGCAAAAATGCAGCAGAAATGGTCGCCATACAATTTGGCTCGGAGTATTTGTACATATTCTTAGACAGCATCTATTCTATGTACCTCACTGGAGAGATGGCGTTTCTTTCGACTAACTCATCTTGCGTCCACTTGTTGCGTTTCAAAATACACACTTGTAATGTATTTCGAGCGCCTTTCTAAATATAGCAAATGCCAATTCAGCTTGGCGTTCAAGGCGGCCTTGGTCCTCGTGCTCGAGAGACCATTAAGGCGTCCATATGGAAATCGTTTTTGTTAGTGGGAAATATGAAGTATGCGCCGCACAATAATGTGGGCAAATTGTGGGTAATTAAGTTTATGAAGCACGCACGTCTTCCACAAGAGGTTTCGCGTACTACTGGAGTTGTGGAGTAAATAGAAAATGTGGCATCCGTGTGTTTCAACACAGCAGAAAATAATTGCACCTAAGACCATAAGCAGAAAAGGAGCGTAACCTTCATTTCAGTCATAAAAATAAATCCACTACTTCCCAACAGGTCGCTTTAGATACTAATATATCTCGTGTCACTAGAAATATGCGACTTTGTACTAAACAAACTTCTCTGATAGCTTTATGATTGGTACTAATGACAACCAGAAGCAGAGTGGATTTCGTAACCGAAAAGAAGGAGCAGTGAGGTCTATCCATCTGTTCATCCGGGAGCGACTGAACTAAGTCAGTGATAAAATGAAGGTGAGATATGACTAATGGGCGAACACTTCTGGATTCGAGCCAGGACAGTTGGTATTGCTGTACAACTCACAACGAAAAAATGGCTTATGCTTCAAATTGCAATCAGCCTGAGATGGACCATATGAGTTCATCAAGAAACTCAACGACGTGGTATATTGATTACAGCAGACGGGAAACACACGGGCGAAATGTAAGATTGTCCCCTTAGAGAAATAATGGCCATATTGCGAGGAAGGATGAAATCGCTTGTTCGCCTGGCAGTGTTGCGGATAAGAACCGACGGTTGTGTTCGGGTTTCGCTGTCAAGGTTTGGAATGCTCTGTTGCAGTTGAGAGCAGGATGATGATAACTTTCGTCGGCATACAACTGAGTGTAAGTGCCGGAGCGTTCTAGAGGCTTCTGAAGGGGAACGTCTGACGCGAACATTCGACAAAGTGGACCGAGGGCTATATAAGCGGGAGCACCCGCCCTCGGGAGCATTCAGTTTTCGGGATTTAATAACGAGTGATCAGCCGGTAATTTTCGTAGAAATATGTTAACTATCTACCTGGTTTTCAACCTAGTTTTCACGGTCCCAACCCCAATTAACTCATCCTGCAACCCAAGAAGAATCGATTGAGAGCGTTATAGAGCCTTCATTGGCAATTCCATAGTAAACAGGACCCCTGATACCCCGCGGTCCACGTTAGATATAGACAATATGGTCGATGTCCTAACAATTACTTTCGGCAGCGCACGGGTCAACAGCTGCGTAATCCACAAATCAAGAAAAAACTCGTCTTGGTGGAACGCAGATCTAAGCAAGCTCCGCAAGGACTGTCGAAAACTCTTCAATAAAGCAAAGAGTACAAGAAACGACAGAGACCTATACAAATAGTCATTCAGAGTGTACAAGCAAACCCTGAGGAAAGAACAAAGGCTGTCTTGGAAACTCTTCTGCAACAATACGGAGAAAATTTCAGGCGCCTACAGATTGAGGAAGATACTCATGAAGGATCCACAATCTCCGAGCTGCCTCATAGCAAACGGAGCTTAGACAACGTCGGAGGAAGAAACTCTAAATATTCACCTTAATATGCACTTCCCAGGCTGCTATGAATCGCAAGACTCAGTGTATTCGCGAGGAATACACTCTACGATCATTTTATCTCCAGAGAGAAAATTACATGGGCGTTAAAAAGTTTCAAGCCCCACAAATCGCCAGGCCCGGATGAAATTTACCCTATCGTACTCACACAAACTATGGAATGGACTATACCATGGCTAGATATTATCTTTAAAGGATGCCTAGCTTGGAGTCACATTCCAGGAAATTGGAAGTGCGCAAAGGTACTTTTCACCCCTAAGGCCGGCAAAAACTCTCACACTTTTCCCATGGATCTCACGCCTATCTGTCTATCATCTTTTGTACTAAAAGCTTTGGAAAGGCTGATTGACTTACACATACGCCACAACTTGGATCCGTCCCTAATTTCTAAGGCACAGCATGCCTACTGTAAGGGTAGATCTGTCGAAACAGGCTTGCATACACTAGTGAGGAAAATCGAAAGATCAATCCATTTTAAAGAATATACTCTAACAGCCTTCCAAGACATAGAGGGCGCTTTCAACATCGTCACTCCGAAAGCAATAATAGAAGTGCTTGAAAAGCTAAAGGTGGAGAGGACTCTGATAGAGTTTAGCAGCGAGTTATTATTAACGCGCAGGATTCACTCCAAATGGGGAAGCCAAGTAACCATCAGAGTGGTTACCATGGGAACCCCGCAAGGAGGGGTTCACCTCTTCTCTGGAATGTAGCTGTAAACGAACTACTAATTAAACTGGAGAAAGAAGGCCTGGACGTTATTGCCTACGCTGATGACGTTGCCATTTCAATCCCAGGTAAATACCTATCCACATTGAATGACCGTATGCAAACGGCATTCTCAATTCCTTGCAAGTGGGCGCATAGCAGCAGACATCTCCAGAAATCGGAGCTCGTGCAATTCACCAAAAAGCACAAAATCTTGGAACATTGCCCTAATACATTGCTTGGTACCAGATTAAACTATTCCTCCAATGCCAAATATCTTGGCATTATACTGGACAGGAAATTAACCTGGAAGAGCAACACTATCGAAAGAGCTAAAAGAGCAACTATAGCTCCTTACACATGCAAGAAAGCCATAGGGAAAAAATGGGGATTCAACCCCAAGATTACCCTATGGCTCTACATCACGGTCGTCAGACCCATACTAATGTATGGAGTGACAGACTGGTGGACAGCACTGGACAAGACAACATACCTCAAGCAATTCGAGAAGGTACAAAGGTTGGCAGGTATGTGCATTACAGGGGCCCTCAGGTCCACTCCAACGGCTGCGCTTAACATGATACTCGACCCTACACCACAAGATATTTTCGGCTAGCAAATTGCCACACAAACGGCCATTAGACTCAAAGCCTACTCGAACTGGACGAGCTATGTCGCTGGCCACTCCTCCATCCTGAATAACAGGTCAACTATGGCAGAAAACTTAGACCTCACAGAACCCACCACAGTCTTCGAAAAAAACTTTACAACGATCTACCCGGACAGACAAAACTGGACTCGCCAGGCTCAACCCCGCAGAAACTGCGTAGATTTTTACACTGACGGGTCTAAAACCAAAGACGGGGTGGTTCTGCAAACAACTTAAGCTGAACAAAGTTCTAAAATTATCATATCACTGCAGCGTTTTCCAGGCGGAACTATTGGCAATAAAAAAGGCCTTGTCTTGACTGAAGTGGAACGTGACATCCACTAGGAATATCCGCGTTCACACGGATAGCCAAGCAGCCTTAAAGTCGTTGGAGTCCTATGTGTACACATCAAAAACTAGTCTCGACTGTCGCCTATCTCTTAACGATATGGCCGAACAGTTCAACATACAATTTACCTGGGTACCGGGACACAGCAACAATACAGGAAATGAAAGAGCCGACACACTCGCCAGACAAGGAACGACGCTACAATCAATCGTGACTTGTGAGGGAATACCCTTTGCAACCATTAAACTTAATCTTACAAATCTCACCAGGGCCGAGACGAACCGGAGATGGACTCAGGGACATACATACCTGCCTCATCACCAGGCAAATCTGGCCCCGGCTCGACAGTCAACGGACTAGGAGTATTATCTCCCTAAAAAGAACTGACATCTACATACAAAGTCATCGGTGTCATCACTGGACACTGCCTTATTGGCAGTCACACGCGAAAGATAGGTATAATTTCGAATGATTTTTGCAGAAGCTGTCTAGACGAGGAGGAGGTCGAATCCATTCATCACCTTCTCTGCGCCTGCGCGGCATTCTGCACAATCAGGAAACGATACCTGGGATCTTACTTCCTTAACGATCTGACCGAAGTTCAGCAAGTAGGGATACCTGATCTTCTTAATTTCTTAAGAAGCACAAAATGATTCCACGAATAGGGGCCCAAATACCCTCGTAGCTGCACAACGGGCCTCCCTGGCCTATGTCTGTTCTTCTCATTTCCGGGAAGGCTACGGTCCTACCTACCTACCTACCTAACTATCCACCCAAATCTCGCCGTAGAAAGATTCGGAATGACAAAAAAAGCAACAATAACAAAGAAGGACTTTCAGGAGATCTCATCTAGAGATGTTGTCAGATTTCTGAAGACAGCACTTAAATCCTAAACCAAATAAGGGGGTACAATAGACCTTAATGGTCGCGGTACTAGTTAATGTGACACCCCAGTTCCTTCAATTCAATTCAATTTATGTTATTTGTGAACGCCACGCCCGTTCAATTGTACGTAAATACTTCAGATTAAGCAACAAATCAAATTACCTAAATTGCTTGTCATATCTGACATGGGTGTTCCGTGTCAGAAATAATATCCCTTATTAGCTCGGAGGCAGTCAGGACATACAACGGATAACAGGTTGACTTTTACACACCGTGCCTTTAAGCGATTAACTTTAAAATCGATTCCGGCCTTTGATGACAAAATGTCAGATGAAGTAAATAGGTCACAACATTGTAGCGGGCTACCGCTGTGCAATTACGACGATTCCGCATATGTTTGTGACAGTTCGTTCTCCACGGACGCAAGGCCTATTGCGGTTGAGCGAATAATCGATTAAGCTCTGACTAAGCTGCTTTAAATGCTGCTGCGGTACAAAGCCAACGATATATGTAACTATTTGCGATTAGTATTATATTATATGTGGATGTTTAGTATTTCAAGATTTTAATTTGATTTTGGCAGATTATGCGTTAATGAAAATTGATCTGATTAATTATTTACTAAATGCCATTATGACGGGTAATCATTTTGTAAGCAGTAATATGTAGTTTTAGTCGATTTATGGACGAAGATGAAGGAGAATCCCGTCCACCTGACCTAGACGATGTTAAGATAGCGATATCGAAACTTAAGTCTTATAAAGCTGCTGGAGCAGACGGACTCCCCGCGGAGCTGCTTAAAGCAGCTGGCGATGAGCTGGTTAGGAACATGCACCAACTCATTTGCAAGATATGGTCGGAAGAACGCATGCCCGATGAATGGAATCTCAGTATCGTTTGCCCAGTCCATAAGAAAGGAGATCCCTATGACTGCGCGAATTACAGAGGGATAAGCCTCCTGAACATCGCGTACAAGATCCTCTCTGCCGTACTGTGTAAGTACCTGAAACCGTTCGTGGACAATCTGATAGGTTCCTACCAGTGTGGTTTCAGGCCCGGAAAATCCACGATAGACCAAATAATTACACTACGGCAGATCTTGGAGAAGACCCATGAATACCAGGTCGACACGCACCATCTTTTCGTCGACTTTAAAGCCGCGTATGACAGTGTTTATAGAGACGAGCTATACAGAGCCATGTCATGTTTTAACATTCCTGCCAAACTCGTCAGACTATGCAGGATGACCATGGAGAACTCTCGCTGCTCCATTAAGGTCGGAGGTGAACTAACCGACCCCTTTGATGTTAAAAAAGGTTTTAAACAGGGTGACGCACTGTCATGTGATTTCTTCAACATCGTACTTGAAAATATCGTGCGGGACTCTGCGGCCAATGCAAGAGGTACGATCTACTTCAAGTCCACACAGTCGCTTGCCTACGCAGATGGCATTGACGTTATTGGACGAACAAAGCGAGACGTCAATGAGGCGTTCACAAGCATTGAAGCAGAAGCGGCGAAAATGGGTCTAAGGGTAAATTGGGACAAGACCAAATATATGTTGTCATCCAAGAAAGACGCACTACACCGAAGTCTTGGTCAGAACGTCACCTTCGGCAGCTATATATTTGAAGTAGTCAAGGACTTCGTCTACCTTGGCGCGGTAGTGACAAGCAGCAACGACACCAGCGCTGAGATAAAACGCAGATACACTTTTGCCAATCGCTACTACTTCGGGCTCAAGAGGCAATTGAGTAGTAGAGCCCTCTCTCGAAAAACTAAGGTTTCCCTCTACAAAACCTTAATCATCCCGGTCCTCCTCTACGGCGCTGAGGCTTGAACGTTATCAAAAACGGATGCAGAGGCTCTTGGACGTTTCGAGAGGAAAATTCTGCGTGCAATCTTTGGTCCCGTTTGTGTAAACGGAGAATGGAGGAGGAGATTCAACCCAGAACTGTACGGGCTGTACAGCGACATCGGCCTGGTTAGACGTCTTCGGATCCAACGTCTAAGATGGCTAGGCCATGTAGAGCCAATGGACATCAACGTTCCGGCCCGAAGAGTCTTCGGCTCCAACCCCGAGGGACGACGCAGCCGAGGACGACCGCATTTAAGGTGGCGCGCACAGATGGAAGGGGACCTCAACCAACTGGGCGTGCGGCACTGGAAGCGACTGGCCGAAGATCGGGCCAGCTGGAGGGGCTTGTTGGTTGAGGCCCTGGTTCACCCCGAACTGTAGCGCCATCAAAGTAAGTAAGTAAGTTTAGTCGATTTATGAATTTAGTGGGAAAATAATTTATTTGATTCTGTTCGAACGCGTACATCTTATTTCAAAGTATAGATAACTAGCTTTTGCCCGCGGCTTCGCACGCGTTAAATTCGGGGTAACACGGTTCCCCTTTCCTGATTTAGAACACAGAAGAGAACTCGGAAGAGAATGCTATTTTAATACGCTTCTGTAGGAGATATTATATGTCTTCCCATTTGGGAATAGAATATAAAGATTCTGGGCATTGGACACACGCGAACATGCTACATACAATTGTCCATGGGAAAGGCACGGCTTTTCTAAGTTCACCCCACCCACCTTTAATGTTTTACCTTGCGCTTTGTTAATGGTCATAGCGAAGCTATGCTTTAGAGGAAACTGTAGCCTTTTAAACTGGAACGGGAGATCTGTGGGAATTATTGGGATTCGTGGGATCATTACATATTCACCCTTTCCTACGCCGGTTAAGATAGTGGCGCTAATGATATTGCGGCCAAGTTGTGTGACACGAAGTCTCGTCCCATTACATAATCTCGGGGCATCTAAATTTCCTATAAGCATGACTGGGACGCTTAGTAGTCTAATAACAGAGTATAGGTACCGTATGCACTACAGTGTGAAGCGCGGCCCGATGCCCGCACAGATAGAGAGCACGCAACGTTAGCGCGTTTCAGAAACATATCAGCGCCATCTATCGTTATTCAAGAGTAACACTTATTTATGTTTCGAATGTTGATTGTTTTCTTAAAAGCTGATTGATTTACGGTTGTTTTAATTAAATTATTTTATTATTCGTTTGTGTTATAGAATCTATACTAATTTTGCAGAGAGTCTCACACAAATTTCCATCCCCTACTGATTTTTTTTTTTTGCTGCATAACGGGGGCTAGAAAGAAACAAAAAGTAGCCTATGTCTCTCTCCATCCCTTCACCTATCACCACTTAAAAAATCATGTCAATTCATTGCTCCGTTTTGCCGTGAAAGACGGACAAACAGACACACGCTTTCACATTTATAATATTAGTAAGTATAGATGCACTATAACGTATGGTTTGGGTTATGCAAAACTCAAAATTCAAAAGAAAGCATTTGTTCTGCCGCAGACATGAAATTTATTTTGGGATTAGTTGCCAAGTACTGTTTATTTATAAACAGATCAGTTCATCTATCGTTCAGCAACATTGTTACATTCTCGAGTATTTCCGGAAGAAAATACTCTTAACCTAGACCTTAAGCTATTGGTAGTTCATGAATGTCTAATGCGTTTGATTGATCTGCTTTGAGTATACTGTATAGCACAGTGCTAGGAAACCGAAATACACACGACATATGAACATTTGGTACAGCACAGTTGAACGATGATGATGCAATCAATCAAAAAATGTGCACAACCTTCAGATAATTCACCACCATACACAATAAGTACGATGAAAAAAATATATAAAAACAGATAATGCAGAAAATTGGAATACAGTAGATAGCGGATATAGGACAGTTCAGAAGGCCAATCAATTTCTTTCTTTTAGCCGTGTTTTCTTATAAACAATAAACGGGTATAAGAAAGATATTTTCTTATATCTCCTTCCTAATGGGCGCTACAGTTCGGGGTGAACCTGGGCCTCAACCAACATGCCCCTCCAAATAGCACGATCTATTTCTAGCCTTTTTCATTGCCGCACACCCAGTTGGCTGAGGTCCCTTCCACCTGTATGCGCCATCCTAAGTGCGGCCGTCCTCTGCTCCTTCCTCCCTCGGGGTTGGATTCAAAGACTCTCCACGCTGGAGCTGTGGTGTCCATTCGCTCTACACGGCCCGGCCATCTTAGGCCTTGAATCCATAGACGCCTGACTAGACCCATGCCGTTGTACAGCCCGTAAAGTTCGTGGCTGAACGAACGTGTCCATGCTTCTGCGCCGTACAAAAAGACCGGGATGATAAGGATCTTACATAGAGTAAAATTTGTCGTTCGGGAGAGGGCTCTATTACTTAGTTGCCTCCTGAGCCCAAAGAAGCACCGATTGGCAAGAGTGATTCTGCGTTTGATTTCGGAACTGATGTCGTTGTTCCAGGTCACTGCGGAGCCAAGGTAGACGAAGTCCTTAACTACCTCGAAATTATATCTGCCAATACAAACGTTCTGGTCCAGACGTCGGTGGTGAGCGTCCTTTTTTGATGGCAACATATATTTAGTTTTGCCCTCGTTTACCGCCAGACCAACTTTCGCCGCCTCGAACTCAATACTCGCAAACGCCTCATTGACATCTCGCTGGGATCTACCTAGTATGTCAATATCGTCGGCGTATGTAAGGAGTTGCGAGGATTTGAAATAGATTGTGCTCTCGTACTGGCCAGGGATTTTTGCACAATCATTTCCAATATGATGTTGAAGAAATCACACGAGACCGGCTTGCTTTGCCTAATTCCTTTTTTAACATCAAAACTATCGGTAAGGTGTTCACCGAATCGGATGGAGCAGCGAGCATTCTCCAAAGTCATCCTGCATAGTCTGACGAGTTTAGCAGGTATGTCAAAGGTAGACATAGCGTTGTATAGCTCGTCTCTAATTACGCTGTCGTATGCGGCTTTGAAGTCGACAAGTAGGTGGTGAGTGTCGACTTGAAATTCATTGGTTTTTCCCAGGATCTGCCGAAGTTTGAAGATTTGGTCGATGGTGGACTTCCCTGGCCTGAATCCGCACTGATAAGGACCTATCAGCTTCTTTACAAAAGGCTTCAGGCGTTCTCACAAAACGGCAGAGAAGATTTTGTAGGCGATGTTAAGGAGACTTATTCCTCTATAGTTGGCGCAATCAGAGGGATCTCCTTCCTTGTGGATCGGGCATACGATGGTGAGACTCCATTCCTCGGGCGTGCTTTCCTCTGACCGTATCTTACAGATGAGCTGGTGCGTGCTCCTAACCAGGTCAACCCCAGCTGCCTTGAAGAGCTCAGCAGACAGTCCGTCTGCGCCAGCAGCTTTATTCGACTTAAGCCTCGATATGGCAATCTTAACTTCGTCGAAGTCAGGGGGACAAAATTCTCTGCCGTCTTCGTCGATTAGAAATGGATCATTCTGCCTGACAGCGGTATGTTGACTAACATCGCCATTACACACTCTACAGAAGTTTTTTTTCCATATTCTCAGCATCGACTGCGATTCTACTTACGCCGTTCTCATCCCTGCAGGCTTCCGTTCTGGCTTTAAAACCTTGGCATGTTCGCTTTATCTGTTGATAAAACTTTCGAACGTCACGCCTGCAGCAACACCTCTCCAAATTCTCAATCGCGCGCTTCTCTTGCTCTATCTTATTTTTCCTGTGAAGATTATGCTCTTCTCTTCTTTCTTACTCGTATAGCTTACGAGCTGCTCTTGTTCTTTTATGCAGCGAGGCCTTATATGCATCCCGTTTCGCTGTATGAATCCTCCTGCACTCGTCATCGAACCAGGTGTTTCTTCGTGGTGGAGCCTTGAAACCCAAAACTTCGGATGCAGAGAAAAGACTTGTTTGCAAAGGCTCCACTGCTGTTCTATTGATAGTGTGGAGGATTCAGGTGTATTGGAGAGCTTAAGGGAGACGCGATCGGTAAAAGCACGAGCGGTTTCTGGCGATAGTAGCTTTCCGACGTCATAACTTTGTATTCTTACTCTACTCTGTTGCGTTCGTGATATCCGTAAGCGCATCTTGGCTACTACAAGATAGTGGTCCGAGTCGATGTTAGCCCCTCGGAAAGTTCGAACATCAAGAATAGTGGAGGAATGTCTGACATCGATCGCGATGTGATCAATCTGGTTGGTAGTCGATTGATCAAAGGACTCCTAGGTGCCTTTGTGTATATCAAGTTGCGGGAAGCGCGTACTGGCTAGAAGATCAGGCTGATGTTAAAAAAATTAGCCTTGATACGGATTGTTATGAAGCGTTCGCTCACATGCCGAAAGCTTAGGACTTTTTGCCTTAGTCAACCTCGAACAACAAATCGGCATCCAAACAATCGTTGTCCTCTCTGCCTATAGCAGTCGCCGTACTAAATATCGTAGTTTTTCATCCGCTTTATACCCGGTCCATTCCATCGCATTTCCTGGATGGCGGTTATGTCCGCTTTATAGCGGTCTGGGGCGTCCGCAAGTTGTTCGGCTGCACGTGGCCTGTTCAGGGACCTAGCATTCCACGTACAAAGCCGAAGATCATTGTCCTTTTTTCGTTTTTTGCTTGCAAAGGCCGTCAACGTAAATCCGGTCCGTTATATCCGAGGCTTGTGGTTGTTTCGGAGTTTGTGGTTTTTTTACGGTTACGGCTTACTAGGCCGTAGCCCAACCGACTCATCATGTTTTTTGGCGCAGGAGACTCGCTATTCACCCTTCCCGTCTGCAATTTACATAGGAAATCTCCAGATGGTACCACGAGGAGGTGGGGATGGGACTTACTAACAGTGCCGCAAGATGTTAGACTGCGGTGGCTCTTCCCGCTTTTTAGCAGGCCAGCATCCGTCGGATAGATGCGACCCCTACGAGGCCATTGCTAGTCCTTTGCCATCTATACGAAGGGTATGACAACTTAAAAAACAGGAATTTGGGGGAATATGTACCTTCTTATGAGCATTTAATTTTCTAGTTAATGTATAGGGTTTCGTATCAAATAAATTTCTCATATCAGTGTCTTTCTAATAAAAGTTTTCTTAAATATTACTTTTTTAAGGACGCTGCTATATGGGAAAGTACATGGTGTTGTAAAATGTGTGTTCTATAAGCGAGTCTTTCTTATATAGGATATTCTTACGTCCGTCATCTACTGTAAAAGAAATGCGGATCTTTCCTCAGAGGTACCAAACAAGGCATCAGAAAGTTTTCCAACTCTGTTGAAACCCAGCTCGACGGAGAATACAAAAAAACAAGTGGAACCCCGTAATATTCGGACTCTATGAAATGAGTCCTTTGGAATAAAAATCGACAATAACCAAAGAATAAGTATAAGTGTGTCAGAAATTCAGTAAGAGTTTACGCGAAAAACATACACGTATGCTGAGATGAACCTGGAAGCCTACACGAAAGCGATGTATGTATGTATGTATGTATGTTGGCGTTACAGTCCATGAAGAACTTGAGCCGAGCTTCTCTCAATCACCCATGTTGTGTGTGATTTCACTTTCCCATAGGTGAAACGGACCTACAGCTTATTGCCGGTTCCGAACGGCGAATTTCGAGAAGCTTTTCATGACAATTTTACTACAAGGGGTTTTGTCAGAACCCCGATGAGGAGAAACACCACGGTGCTCTCACGAAAGCGATACGCAGCGATATTGTTTCGGACAATAAAAAAGCTGCATTCTGGACATACATGGAAGAGACACAATTCGACTTTTTTATTTTCCTCTAAATTTATTTAATTGGCGATATTAGACGTAACACAAATGCGCCAGCACTTTTTCCAATCCTCGAAGCATTTCTGATAGCTGTTCGTCCTGTCAAGATGACTCCTCAATCGTTGCAGGTCTCTGTCCTTTCATGGACTTTAACAGTTTCCGGGAAAACGAAAAATCATAGGGCGTCAGGGTCGGTAAACACGGCTGTAGAGTTGCAATCATGCTATGGTTTTGGGCGAAACAACCATGCCATTGTAATCGAAGAAAGCAGTGTGCAATACTTTCACATTTAATCGTACTTGTCATGCTTTTTCTGGTCGTTTAGATCGGGATTATTAGGCTTTAGTTTCGACGTCATGAACACATACCCATGTTTCGTCAACAAATCCGAAGTCAATCTTGCTCCTAAGCGACTCTCATATGATGACTCTTATTGGTCAAAGTTCAGCAATTTCGGAACAAACTACGCTGACACACGTTTAATGTCCAAAATACATATCGGTGAGCAGCCGATACATCCATGGCTTCCGCAACTTCTTCGATAGTGGCTTTCTTTCCTGCTTCAATATTTTTATTTAGTATTAAAAGGCATGCCCAAGGAGGGCATGGGCTCGGACATACAGGGTAAAGTTGTTGATTGCTCTCAACCTGGCGAGATGCCAGCAACGATCCCTGTTTAAATGCCCGGGTCAAGTTGACATACGGCCTCCTCGCGGCGCCCTCTGGATAGCCTCTTCAACAACCGTTGGGAGGTGAACAAACGTATGCAGCGAGAAAACCCGACCAGAATGGCGGTTGTGCGGTGGGCTAACAATCCGCCCACGTAAAAAAACATAAAGTTATGAATGAGCAAGATGCCTCGGATACACGGACGGATACTCGACGACGACAACGCACGAAAAAGGAACACGATTTGCGAGTATGCTCCTGGAATGTCAGAACCCTGTACACTCCCGGAGCTGCTCATAAACTAGAAGGAATCCTCACGCAGTACAAGGCGGATATTACTGCGGTCCAGGAAATACGCTGGATAGGAAACGGTATGATTAGGAAGAAAAATTGCGACATTTATTACAGCTGTCACAAAAGGTTGCACTTACTGGGATGCGGATTTGTCGTGGGAAAGCGGTTAAGGTCGAAGGTCATCGACTTTAAACCTATAAGTGATCGCCTGGCTGTGATCCGCATCAGAGGCAGATTTTATAACATCAGCCTTATATGTGCACACGCCCCTACCGACGAGGCTGAAGACCCTATCAAGGAGGACTTCTATGACCTCCTGGACAACGCCTACGGAGCTTGTCCGGAGTACGATGTAAAAATCGTGCTCGGGGACTTGAACGCCAAAATCGGAAAGGAAAACACCCTTGGCGGAGTGATCGGAAAGCACAGCCTCCACGATACAACAACAGATAACGGCTTCCGACTCGCTGACTTTGCGACAGCTCGTAATGCGGTGATAAGTAGCACAAGATTCCCTCGCAAGCGAATCCACACAGCAACCTGGCGATCTCCGGACGGTCGAACCGCCACCCGAATCGACCATGTGCTCATTGACACAAGGCACGCGTCAAACATCCTGGATGTGCGAACATTCAGAGGGGCAAATGTCGACTCTGACCACTTCCTCGTAGCAGCAAGATTCAGAGCTCGACTGTCCAATGTCAGAAAGCTGCACCAGCCCATCAGGAGGAGGTTCGACATTGGGCGCCTGAGCACACCGGAGGTTGCCAGAGTCTACAGGGAGCAGCTGAGCGAAAGACTCTACGGTATGCCTACGTCGAACACAAATGCCAATAATATGTGGCTGCATTGCCGCTCAGCCATTCAGGAAGTAGCCGAAACCACCTTAGGTAACCTACCACCCCCGACAAGAAACCCGTGGTATGATGGCGAGTGTGAGCAGAAAAAGGCAGCAACCGACGAGGCGTACCAAAAGGCGCTGCAGAGGAAAACCAGGGCAGCGCGAGAAAGAAGAGTACCGAGCCAGAAGAAGGGAGGAGAAGAAACTACTGCGACAAAAGAAAAGAATCTTCGCAGCCTCCCAGCTCAAGGATATCGAGGAGTCTAGGGATAGACATAAAATACGAGCCTTTTACAAGAAAGCCAAAGGCCTTGTAGGAGGCTTCAAAAAGGGCACCCTGGCTCTTCGAAACTGCGAGGGTAATCTTGTCACCGACCCGCAGGGAATAGTGGATGTATTTAAGCAGCACTTCCAGCAGCTGCTTAACGAGCATGACCAAGAGAGAGTGGTAGGGACCGAGGAAATCCCAACTCCAGCCGCTGAAGTAGTCCTCCCACCCAGCATAGAAGAAGTCGGCACAGCTATTCAGAAGCTGAAGAACAACAAGGCCGCAGGCTCAGATGGCTTGCCATCAGAGCTCTTCAAGGCTGGCGGCGATGTTCTGGTAGGGAGCATGCAGGAGATCATCTGCAGAACTTGGGAGGATGAGAGCATGCCCGACGACTGGAATACCAGCTCTATATGCCCCATCCACAAAAAAGGCGATCCTACCTCTTGCAAGAACTATAGAGGTGTATCCCTGCTCAATGTCGCATACAAGATCCTGTCCAGCGTATTGTGTGAACGTCTAAAACCATTTTGCACCGCACTAATCGGCAGCTACCAGTGCGGCTTCCGGCCCGGCAAATCAACTATAGACCAAATTTTCACACTACGCCAAATCCTGGAAAAGACCAACGAGTTTCAAATCGATACACACCATCTTTTCATCGATTTCAAAGCCGCATACGACAGCATTCATCGTGAAGCACTGTTTGGGACGATGGCCGAATTCGGGATCCCGGTAAAACTGATCCAGTTGTGTCGCGCCACGCTAAAAAACACGCGATGCACCGTGCAACTCGGTTCTAGGACCTCGGAACCATTCGAAACTTGCACCGGATTTCGGTAAGGAGATGCGCTGTCATGTGACTTCTTCAACCTGGTGCTGGAGCAGATAGTGCGACGGGCAGGCGTCAACAGGGAAGGCACTATCTTTTACAAGTCCATCCAGCTGCTAGGATACGCGGATGATATCGACATCATCGCGTGTTCTCGCCGTGGCATTGTGGAAGCATTCACGGCGATTGAAGAACAGGCGAAACGAATTGGTCTTAAGATCAATGAGGACAAAACGAAATACATGCTGTCAAGCAAAAACCAATCCGTCGCTCACCACCTGGGACAAAACATAACAATTGACAGCTACAATTTCGAGGTAGTTAAGGAGTTTGTCTACCTCGGGGCAAACGTAAACTCCACAAATGACACCACAGTGGAGATCCGGCGTAGAATCGCCCTTGGCAACCGCTGCTACTTCGGCTTGTCCAAACAACTGGGGTCAAAACTCCTCACTCGAAAGACCAAAGTCATGCTTTACAAAACGCTCATTCTGCCAGTCTTGTTGTACGGAGCTGTTACGATAGCTCACGAGTGAAAAGATAAACGCACTCTATTTTTATTACCTTTATTATTTTGAATGGACTGTACATATGTTATTTATTTAACTCCCTCTGATTGATTCCCTCTACGATACGACCTACCGCGCTGGTGGTTTTATTTCGAGTGACGATCCGCCGATCGCCTTTGTTCCACCTCGGTGGTGGTGCTCGTATCATCGTTCTGCTCGGTTGCGAGTGTGTGGCTTCTCACATCTGTACACGGACACTCTTGTTGATTGTTGCTCGTGGAACCGCTCTCGCTGGTTGTTGCTCGCGGATGGCATTCTGCGCACGCACACACACTTGTGCGTGGCAGATGGTCAGCTCTTGTTGCTCGTGGCACCGCTTTCGCTGGTTCCGTTGTTCATGGAACTGCTCTCGCTGGTTGTTGCTCGATGATGGCATTTGGTGCACGCACACATACTTGTGCGTGGCGAATGGACAGCTCCTGTCCGGCTCCTTTATGCGTACGAGCCCAGGTGTCGTACGATTCTCGGTATCGTGCCGTGGTGCGGCACGATGGCATTACGATTCTTTCAGTTGCCAGTTGCGTGTAAGCTCTAACATCTGGCATTCTGGACACGCACACATACTTGTGCGTGGCAGTACAGTTCTCCGTATCGTGCCGCTTGTGTAATCTCTAACAGGAGCCGAAAGCTGGACGATAAGCAGGACAGCGGAGCTGATTTTGGGTTCTTTCGAAAGAAAAATTCTGCGCCGGATATTTGGTCCTGTCTGTGAGGAAGGTGAATGGAGAAGAAGACACAACCGCGAACTCTACGAGCTGTACCAAGATGTGGATGTAGTCCGGAAGGCAAGGACCCGTCGACTACACTGGCTCGGCCACATCGAGCGCATGGACATCAACGCTCCAGCTAAGAGGGTCTTCGACTCCGAGCCTCCTGGTTCGAGAAGAAGAGGAAGACCGAACCTCCGGTATAAAGACCAAGTAATCGCGGATGTAAGACATCTTGGTCTTGACAACTGGAAGCAGCGTGCCCGGGACCGTCAAGGATGGAAGGCAGCTATAGCTCAGGCTCAGATCCTCCATGGATCGCAGGCCTGATAAGTAAGTAAGTATTAAAAGGCATTTAGCATTTAGTAGAACAAAAGTGGAAATAAGTAAAAGGCAATGTTTGCTTCTTCGTAATAAAGACATTTAGCCGAACGCGTCAATGCCTATAGCTAAAAAGGAAGAAAGTAATATTCAGGTGTTCGAAAATGAAGCCTTGACGAGAATCTATGACATTTAGCATTTTTAAAATATGTACGGCCTTGTTCGGCAACTGGATGCCAACTCGAAATTGCGAATTTTTCACAAGCAATACTGTCCGTTGTGGAAGAAATCAGGTGGTAATTATTTGGTTTCAATGCATAGGAACCACTCAGCTAAGCTCTCGGAGCTTTTGGTGAGTAACTATCAATGTGTGTAGCCCGAAGATGTCCTGTCCGAGCATTTCTGGTATTGGGGATGTTCTCCTCAGTAGTTAGCGAAATTACAGAGAGGGCTCTAATTAAGCTAAGCGCCTGGGCCACAGGATTTGGTCTTAGCGTAAATCCGACTAAAACGGAACTGATGCTATTTACCACTAAATGCAAGATGCCGACTTTTGATCTACCTCGACTCAATAACCAGACACTCTTTCTGCCTTCTGAATCTCGATATCTATGTAGGAGCTATCCTAGATTCTAAGCTCAATTGGAAGTTAAACATAGAATATCGGACACGGAAAGCATGCGTCGCTTTCTTCGTCTGTAGCAGAACTTTGGGAAAAGGTGGGGACTCCAACCCAAATGTTACTTGTATGGTGACCTTTATTAAGCAAAGCATGCAACATTTCCAAACTAAACCGAGTCCACAGGCCGGCCAGCATTAGTGTAGCAGGCGCAATATGGTCCTGCCCGACCGAAGCACTCAACGTACTCCTAAAACTCCTCCATCTTGACCGCTACATTAGATATACCGCATCTTGCAGCACAATTAGGCTCAAAGAATCTGGGTTCTGATCATCAAAACTCTACGTTCATAGTAAGATGCTGGACCTGTTCCCTGTTACCTCTAGACCTGGCGACGATTTCAACCGACTTCATGGCATCCAAACAAAACCTAAACAAAGCCGCTCAATTCCAAGGCTCCAAGATGGAGTCGGGTTTAGGTAGCGGAGTCTTCTCCAAGGAACTAAACCTCAACCTATCATTCAGACTCCCAAATCACTGCAGTGTGTATCAGACAGAATTAACAGCGAAAACGGGGCCCTTGCATGGCTCAGGATCAATGTAATATCCGCTAAGGATCTTATCATTTGCATGGATAGCCAATCTGTGATAAAATCCCTGGCCGCGGTAACCCACAAATCAAAAACATCCTTAAACTGTCGCCTATCTCTAGACGAGATGGCAGGAAACTGCGCGGCCGACGAACTCGCAAAGTCTTCCTACCATCGGGTACCTTGAAACACCAATAAGTACGGTAAAGCACATGATAAAACTTCGAACCATAGAGGCGACCAGCCTCCAATGAAATGAAAGCATTATCGGCTTTACCACTCAACAAATCTGGCCTAAGCTAAACCTAGGACGAACAAAGGACCTAAGAGCAACTAAAAGGGCAACCTTAAGCACTATAGTGGGTGTAATTACAGGTCATTGCGTCATTGGAAACCACGCCGCCAGACTAGAGCTGCCCTCCAATGACTTTTGCCGCGGCTGCATGGACGAGGAGGAAGAGGAATCAATCCATCACCTTCTCTGCTCATGCCCCTCTTATGCGAACCGCAAGAGGATCTACCTCGGCGTGCCCTTCTATGAAAATCTAAGTGAGCTAGGAAACCTAAAAATAGCTCAACTCCATCACTTCATCAGAAGCACCGGTTGGTTCTCGGATAGCGGATCAGGGTAATGATCCTTGTGGTATCACCATAGGCCGACCTCGGCCTACGTGTGGCTTATGCCAACCACTTGAACCTAACCTAATCTAACCTATTCGATAAGCCCAATACAGTCATTTTCCATTGTCACATGATACTCGTAATTATTACACATGCTCGACTAATCTCGCACCATCCCGCATGTATATATCTCGACAGTGGACCAACATAATTGAAATTCAATTCCATTAAAACCATACGCGGCTGAAATGCCCTCGCACTAAAATCGATTATATTAAATGATTACTCGCAATATAACCATTAGCTATATTATGTATCCGTAAGGAACGTATTCTACTAGAATGTCAATTTCATCGGAATAATTGTGAGAACATTGATTATTGGTGACAGTAGTACATAATATTGGATTAATGGATTGCTAGCTCTGCGTCCGTATATCATTCATCATTTTTAATGTAATTACTGACACCTTTATTGCTTTTGTAATTTATTCATGGATATTTATTATGCTCATTGCTATTCAGCATATCGGTGGATTATGTTCGCCCTTAATAGAATTTGTTTCGGAAGCCACTTAGGTAATTGGAAAATTGAATAAGTATAGAAAAATGTAGGCGTCAGTGCTGTTTTGAAAAATATAGCTGGGAGGATGCTAAGCCCTGAAGCCGACTTACTCTTACACTTCCCCATCTCTTGATAGCTGCCCCCAACGCTTTACACAGGGTTTGGTCCCAATCTTCGGTCGAAGGGACCAGGCTCTCTAGTTTCACCACATGGAGGTGAGAATGGGAGTTCGTTGACAGAGGCTATGTGAAAATGCTTGTGTCCGCATGAGTCACTTGTCGACGCTTAGAACTCTTAACTTAACTCTTCGTCAGGACGGCAACGGACGAGCTAATCAATCTATCGGTCAACGGCGGCGCCCACAGCTTTGGTTAATGGGAGCCACCTCGACAACGGCCCTTTTGGAGCAGCTCGAACATATTTCGATGGCCAGGTACAAAATTAGATCTTAAAGTTTGGGTTGGGACCATGGAAAAAAGACAGCGGCGGATGAGCCCTACATAGTAGAGATAACGGTGGCGCCCACAACCACGGATACACCCGGACCCTCCGTCCGAGAGTAAAAAAGGGGCCTGGCCTTCCAGTGGGGGGTTGTGCGTGTGGCTAACTCACTCACCACGTAAAAAAATACCACAAGCCTCGGATAAGGATGGATTTTCTGTTGACGACCCCAGCAAACGAAGAAAGAACAATGAATTCCGGCTCTGCACGTGGAATGTGAGGCCCCTTAACAGACCACGTGCAGCTAGTGTTCACGCGGAGGCCCTTGACTGATATTACCCCAATCCAGGAAGTGCGGTGGGATGGGCCGGGCAAAAAGAGGATGAAAAACCGCGATCTCTTTTATGGCGATTGTTACAGTGGGGGAAGGAAGCGCTTATGTGGATGTGGGTTTGTTGTGCGAGGCAGACTTAGGCAAGAAGTGTTAAGCTTTAAATATATAAGTGAGTGCCTCATAACAATCCACATCAAGGCTGAATTCGACAACTCTAGCCTGATTTGCGCCCACGTTCCGACAGAAAACATTTTGTTCTCCTCTAGGAAATCATTTTTTTTTTTTCTTTAGTTTTTTTTGAGGGGCTATTGCTAACAAATAGCATGGCGCACTGCGAACTGAACTCCCATTTCTTTAATAATATGCTTCCTGAGATGGCAAAGTTTCTTCGTCCTCAGGACAGAGCCGACTGTCAGTTTCAGACGAGAGGTTAATCTTATTGAAGTGATATCTCCCGATAACACCAACGCCATCGAATATTTATTTCGCGGCGTCCCTCCCCGTAGTATATTTGCCATGAAAAAGCTTCTCACGCCGTTCGGAATCGGCATTGAACTGTAGGTCCTTTTCACCTGTGTGAAAAATAGATCACACACAACATGGGTGATTGAGAGAAGCTCGGCTCTGGTCCTTCATGGGCTGTAACGCCACCAAAGAAGAAGAAGAAGATATCTCAGACAACAGTGTCTGTCTGATTAGTCTTTTGATATCTATTCTATTAAGTTTGAGAATATTAATAGAGTGTTTTTATCAAGAGCCGTATAAATTTTCTCGATTGGGGGAGTCCTTGAACGCAGTTCCAAAAAGGCAAGTTTTGCGATTTTTCCCACTTGGAAAAAGTTAGTTTTAGAGTTGGGAATGCCGCAGAATGATTCAGCGCCTATGTACCTTTCGATGGAACCTTTTTTAGCCAGTTGGTCGGCAATTTCGTTGCCCTTAACGCCCTTGTACTCTGCCACCCACCAGAGTTTCACCTTATTTTATTTTGGCTAGGTCCTGTAGGACATGGCAATCCTTAACGGACCGTGAATTTGTACTATACGAGTTCAACTCTTTGAGCGCTGCTTGACTACCAGAGAGCAAATTGATGGTTACACCTCTTATGCTGGTTTCTAAAATTAGGTTGACGCACGTCAGGATGCGTATAGAATAGTTGGGCTTGAAAGATACTAGGACTCACTCCAATTGCCCTTGAGATTTTCCAATTTATTCCAAAGACGCCAGCGCCAATATCAGAATCGATATTGGAGGCATCTATGTACCACCTAAGGCCCATGCCAAATCTCTTGTCAAAAGTGAGCGTTTGTGATAATGCGCCCGAGACCATGGTTATCATATCCAGCTCAGGATATGGTCATGGTAGACCTGTTTCTGAGCGAAGAATTCTGATTGCACTGCATATTACAACATTTCTAATAAAAAGGTGCAGTCGAATAAGGTTGGCATAGCGCCTGTAATGCCGAAACATTATTGCTTTCTGTTCATCTTTTTTTCACCATACTGCAGACGCATAAATGATGATTGGTCTTGCTATCGCGGTAGTCGATCACGTTAGGTTTTAGTTCCCAAGCAGTGATTTCGCATCTGCCTGTAACAATAATTACTAGGTCATCGCCGGTTTCGACGACTTCGTAGCCGGGATTGGTTAGGTTGTAGAGTAAGTCATCGATGACTATTGAACAGAGAAGGGGTGATAGGACTTCTTCCTGTGGACACCCCTTAGCTGCCGGTACTGTCGCCGATATCTCTCCGGATCTGGCTGCTACAATACGGCTTTAGCATTGCCCCAATCCAGTGGTTAGTGGGATGGTCTACACCTCTGCGGGATAGTGCAGTGATGATTAAGTATTGTTAAGAACCCTCCAATATCAAAGAAGGCGCGAACTGCGATCTTCTTGCGTGTGAAACCATATTCTCAGTAGGCCGTTTTTTGCGATATGCATATTGATTTGGATGCAGTGGCATGTGATTCTTTAGGATAACTCTTATATGAAGCTCAATTAGTTTTTCCATTTCGTCTTGGGGAAGAAGACAAGAGTGATTTCTCTTCAGATTTGAGGGACGTAACCCAAGTTGAAGTAAGCCCTAAAAAGAGCTTTCAGTGGAAAGACACCATCTTTGCCTGGAGCTTTATAGGGCTTAAATGAGAGAAATTGGAGATTTTCTATCGGAGATGAAAAATCTGCCTGAGATGCTATTAGCTATAGTATGGATGATATTTGTGACGCCCATTTTATCGTCAAAAGGCATTCGCTGGGGAAAACAAGCAAGGTCTCCAGACCTTGATCAATCCGACCATTAGTTCGTACTTATCCTAGGTATACAGCTATTTCTAAGAGATCAAGATGAGTGATTTATTGAGTTGATAAACCGGTTCTTCTAGTGCATCAATCGATGAAATCGATATAAGAAGCATACCTTCTTTATAGACCAATTGAACTTCGAAAAGAGCCCAGATTGTTGGCTTGGGCTCATACCTAATCCCAGCTTCTCTAACCTCACTAGTGATGTAGCCAAGTTGTTGGCAACGGTGAGATTTAATAATTGCATATATATTATATTATATATAATATGTAATATATAATACTGCTTTAGATAGTTGATTTAATGAAGTTGTTTCGTATTGAGATGCTTAAAGTCGTCCCGTTCTTGACGAGCTTTTAAAAATGTGGGCGCTACAGTTCGGGGTGAGCTTGGGCCTTAACCAACACGCCCCTCCAACTAGCACTATTGCTAGACTTTTCCATTGCCGCCCACTCAGTTGTCTGAGGTCCCCTTCTATCTGTGTGCGCCATCTTAAGTACGGCCGTCCTCTGTTTTTTCGTGCTTCGGGGTTAAATTCACAGACTCTCCCGGTTGGAGCTGCGGTGTGCATTCCCTCTACATGGCCTAGCCATCTAGCTGAATCCGATGACGCCTGACAAGACTCAAATTGCTATACAGCCCCGTCTCCGTTTATAAGACCGAAATTCACATGCATCTTTCAATCGAAACGCCCAACGACCTCCTCATCCGCTACTTTTGGGCCGAACAGCAGGACCTAGTGTATAAAAGAAACAGCGATTGGCAAGAGTGATTCTGCGTTTGATTTCGGAACTGATATCGCTATTCCAGGGCACTGCGGAGCCAAGATAGACGAAGTCCTTAACTACCTCAAACTTATATCTGCATATACAAATATTCTGGCCAAGACGTTGATGGTGAGCATCCTTTTTGATGACAGTAAATATGTATTTAGTTTTTCCATTGGCAGTAAACACTGCCAAACTAATTTTCGCCGCCTCCGCCTCAATACTCGAAAACGCCCCATTGACATCTCGATGTGTTCTTCCGAATATGTTAATGTCATCCGGGTATGCGAGGACTTGTGAGGATTTGAAATAAATTGTGTCTCTTGTATTCGCCAGTGATTTTTGCACAATTATTTCTAATACGATGTTGAATAATCACAAGACAGCGCATCACTCTGCCTAGTTCCGTTTTGATATCAAAACTATCGGCAAGGCCTTCATCGATTCGAATAGAGTAGTGAGAATTCTCCCAGGGCCTTCATGTATATTCTGAAGAGCTTAGCAGAGATGTCAAAGGTAGACATGGCGCCGTATAGCTCGTGTCTAGTTATGCTGTCGTATGTCGCTTTGAAGTCGCCAAATAGGTGGTGAGTGTTGAGCTGAAATTTATTGGTTATTTCCAGGATCTCTCGCATTTCGTGGATGGCGTTTAAGTCCTTTTTATAGCGGTATAGGGCGTCCGCAAGTTGTTCCACTGAACGTGGTCTGTTTAGGGACCCAAAATTCCACGTACAGAGCCGAAGATCATTGTCCTTTTTTTGTTTCCTTTTTTTGCAGGGGTCGTCAACATTAAACCGGCCCGTTTTGTCCGAGGCTTGTGGTTGTTTCTGAGCAATTGTGGGGTTTACCGGTTACGGTTTGCTGGTCTTTGGCTAGCAAACATTAATCCTGTGGCGCAAGATACTCGCCATTTGTCATCTTCCGTTAGTAATTGCCATGGTCAGGACATTTCCAGATGGTGCCACTAGAAGTTAAGGAAGTAGGACCTGACTAATAGAGCTGCAAGGTGCTCGGCAGCAGGGGCTCTTTCCCGTTTTTTTTTAGCGGGCTTTGATAATCGTTTACAATTGAATCACCCCCTGTTAAACGCCACCTCGCTGTTCGTACGACAGGTAGTTTGAGGATCCGCCCAAAAGTATCGGTATTAACCAATAAATGGTCCCTCTCAGTATTATTGGGACCGACTTCTGAAAGAGGGTGAGTTTTCCAGCATAGCTTAGCGTGTGTACGTTGTTATTAGGTAGAGTAGTAATTTCTTTCTTTCACCTGTGTCAAAAATAAATCACACACAACATGGGTGACTGAGAGAAGCTTGGCTTTGGTCCTTCATGGGCTGTAACGCCACCAAAGAAGAAGAAGAAGAATAGTAATTTCTACATGCAAGGCCTCTTCCAGGAGGTCGGGGCTATTTGTTTATTTGTTTGCCCAGTTGCATCATTGAGAGCGCCGTGGCGCAGTGGGTAGTATGTTGGCCTCTGACGCCGATGACACGGGATCAAATCCCGACACAGCCATGTCATCGAACGTTTTTTTCACGGTGTTTCTCCTCAGCGGGGCTCTGACAAAACCCCCTCTAGTAAAATTGTCATGAAAAGCTTCCCGAAATTCGCCGTTCGGAACCGGCAATAAACTGTAGGTCCCTTTCACCTATGGGAAAATGAAATCACACACAACATGGGTGATTGAGAGAAGCTTGGCTCAGGTTCTTCATGGACTGTAACGCCAACATACATACAGTTGCATAATTTCCGTCTTGGCGTTTTGAATTTTAGTCGCCTTTTACAACATGCATACCCCCACGTTGATTGTGCAAAAGTTTTAGACAATAAACAATACATTCCCAAGCTACCGCATCTCTGCGGTTTTTTTTATTCCGTCAAGGAAACTCATCATGGCGGTGTAGAGAAGGTCAAAGAGGTTGTAACTGTTGTCCTGAACGACCTAAGTTCGAAGGATTATCAAGGGGTGCTTTGAATCGTGGGAGCAACATTTTGATTGGGACTTACGGCACACAAAGTAACCATCAGCTACTAGGAACTCTATAGGGCTGACGCATGTATTACAGTAAATATAGATATTTGAAATTGAACCGGGCTTTCGAGACCCCACCAGGCTCAAAAAGGTCAACAGGATAACCTAAGATGAGTTTTACCGCGCAGACCTTTGGAATTGATTCAAATGAATTTGAAATAATGGTAGTCTAGTTCAACATGAAGACGACAAGTGTCTTAGTTTTTTAATATGTTATACTGCAGTGTTGACGAATGTGGTTTTATCGTAGACAGTGTCAAAAATGAGCATGAGGTAATCTTGGTGTCGCAGAAACCTCGAATATCTCTGTAATAGAAAATGTTTAAGTTGACAATTACTTACTTACTTTGATGGCGCTACAGTTCGGGGTGAACCAGGGCCTCAACCAACAAGCCTCTCCAGCCGACCCGATTTTTGGCCAGCCGCTTCCAGTGCCGCACGCCCAGATGGTTGAGGTCCCCATCCACCTATGTGCACCACCTTAAATGCGGTCGTCCTCTGCTGCGTCGTCCCTCGGTTTTGGAGTCGAAGATTCTTCGGGCCAAGAACCTTTTCATCCGCTTTTGGTAACGTCCAGGCCTCAGCGCCGTAGAGGAGGACCGGGATGATTAAGGTTTTGTAGGAGGATAACTTAGTTTTTCGAGAGAGGGCTCTAATACTCAATTTCCTCTTGAGCCCGAAGAAGCAGCGGGTGGCGAGAGTTATCCTGCGTCTTATCTCAGCGCTGGTGTCGTTGCTGCTTGTCACTATCGAGCCGAGGTAGACGAAGTTCTTGACTACTTCAAAAGAATAGCTGCGGAAGGTGACGTTCTGGCCAGGACGTCGGTGTTGTGAGTCTTTCTTGGACGACAGCATATATTTGGTATTGTCCCATTTACCCTTAGACCCACTTTAGCCTCTTCTGCTTCAATGCTTGCGAACGCCACATTGACGTCTCGCTTTGTCCGTCCAATAACGTCAATGTCATCTGCGTAGGCAAGCAATTGTGTGGACATGAAGTAGATCGTACCTCTTGCATTGGCCCCAGAGTCCCGCACGATCTTTTCCAGAATAATGTTAAAAAAACGACAGTGCGTCACCCTGTCTGAAACCTTTTTTAACATCAAAGGGGTCGGTTAGTTCACCCCCGACCTGACTGGACTATGGAGAGTTCTCCACAGTCATCCTACACAGTCTGACGAGTTTGGCAGGAATTTAAAACATGACATGGCTCTGTATATCTCGTCTCTATAAACACTGTCATACGCGGCTTCAAAGTCGACAAAAATATGGTGCTTGTCGACCTGGAATTCATGGGTCTTCTCCAAGATCTGCCGTAGTGTAAAAATTTGGTCTATCGTGGATTTTCCTGGCCTGAAACCACACTGGTAGGAACCTATCAGATTGTCTACGAACGGTTTCAGGCACTTACACAGCAGAGAGGATCTTGTACGCGATGTTCAGGAGGCTTATCCCTCTGTAATTGGCGTAGTCATAGGGGTCTCCTTTCTTATGGACCGGGCAAGCGATACTGAGATTCCATTCATCGGGCATGCGTTCTTCCGACCATATCTTGCAGATGAGTTGGTGCATGTTCCTGACCAGCTCATCGCCAGCTGCTTTAAACAGTTCCGCCGGGAGTCCGTCTGCTCCAGCAGCTTTATAAGACTTAAGTTTCGATATCGCAATCTTAACATCGTCTAGGTCAGGTGGACGGGATTCTCCTTCGTCTTCGTCTATTGTGAATGGTTCGCTCTGCCTGATGGCGGCATTTTGACTGTCATCGCCGTTGTATAGTCTGCAGAAGTGGTCCTTCTACAATCTCAGCATCCACTGTGACTCCACTACTAGTTGTCCGTGCTCATCCCTGCAGGCTTCTGCTCTGGCTAGCCTTGGCATGTTCGTTTTACTTTCTGGTAAAATTTTCGAACGTCGTTCCTGCAGTAACATCCCTCCATCTCCTCGATCTCGCGCTTCTCGTGCTCCTTCTTTTTCCTTCTCAGAAGCGCATGCTCCTCCCTCCTTTTCTGTTCATATAGCTCGCGGGCAGCCCTCGTCCGTCGATGCAATGTGGCCATGTATGCATTCTGTTTCTCTACATGGGCCTGTCTGCACTTGTCATCAAGTCAGGGGTTTCTCGACGGTGGTGGCTCGAAACCGAGTACATCCGAGGCGGCCTCTCTAATGGCGTTTTGACAACGACTCCATTGCTGATCTATGGATTCTGCAGATTGCATCGGGACTTGAGAGAGCTTAAGGGAGACTTGATCGGCGAAGTTCCTGGCGGTCTCCTGCGATTGCAGCTTTCCGACGTTAAATGTTGGTGTTCTTACTCGACTCCGTTGTTTCCGAGAAATTCGCATCTGTACCTTGGCTGCAACAAGGTAATGATCCGAGTCGATGCTGGCTCCTCGAAAGGTTCGGACATCTAGGATGCGGGAGGAGTGTCTACCATCGATCGCAATATGATCAACTTGGTTTGTTGTCGATTGATCGAAAGACCGCCAGGTTCCCTTATGGATGTTGAGGTGTGGGAATCGTGTACTTGCTACTACCATATTATGACCCGCCATAAAGTCCACCAGCCTTAGTCCGTTTTCTTACGTGGTGTTGTGTAGGCTGTGCTCTCCAATGACTCGTTCAAAGATAGCTTCCTTACTCAGCTTCGCATTGAAATCTCCTAGAACGATTTTGGTGTCATAGATGGGACATTGCGCATACGTTCTGCCTAGGAGATCGTAGAAGTCGTCTTTATGTCGGCCACCTTTTAAGCTAATATTGCCGAGATTGGCCTTGCGGATAGTTATGAGGCGTTCGCTTACACACTGGAAGCTTAAGATTTTTTCCTGAGTCTGCCCTGAACAACAAATCCGCATCCGAATAAGCGTTGTTTATTTTCTCTGTAGCAGATTCCGTAGTAGCTATCACAGTTTTTCATCCTCTTTTTGCCTGTTAGTTAAGTAAGGTTCAACAAGAATAAAAGTTATAAAAAAAAAAAAAAATATTAAGCTCACAAAAGAAAAGGAAAAAACAAAGTGGTAGCGTACATCAAAATCCGCAGTATTGAAAACGCTTCAAAAAATGTGTTTGTGCATTTCCTTAATAAAATTTTTATTGCCGAAATAAAACGACGTTAACACCCGTGACATTTAGGGATATTTGCTTTTATGTAGGGCAATAGTCACCAATAGGTCATTAAAATGAATACGAGGACCATTTGTGCTGACATGGTATTGTATTGGCCCATTGTCATGTAATTGCTTGTCAACGTGTCCTTGTATTTTCCTTTTCTAGTGTGGATAGAAGCTACTTGCCTTGTAAGCAGCAGACAGTAACTACATTCACTTCTTCCGGTGGCAGATTTCATGATAAATTCGCGAACCCGCTGACTTAAGGCATAACATCCTTCAAAAGGTCATAAATTATTTCATGGAAGGAGATCGATTACATAAACACGTGATTTCCTATGCCATTCCAAGGCGCAAGAAGGACATTACGATACACCGTCGTGTATACTAATACTTCACCATGCCTCCAATTTTATTGTTTTTGTCCTTTACAGTAGGTAGAATGGCCCATTTCACACATGAATACAAATTGTTCTTTTGTGTATGTTTCGGTGGCGTCAAGTTGAGATTCGTCACTTTGAAAATCGTGAGTGTAACAAAAATTATATTAATTTCATTATCTACAGGTTTCTTCTATATGCACCTCTTTTTATAATTTCGGATACGGCTGTTCACTGCGTTTGCCAAAGCGCCGTCAAAGACGCTGCCTCAGAGGTGTCGGGTTTCATACCGCCACCACCTAGAAACCCCTGGTCCGATGAACAATGCGAACAAGCCCATGCAGCAAAACAAGAGGCATATAAAGCCATGCTGCCACGACGGACGAAATCTATGAGCAGAAGAGAAGAGAGGAAGAAAGAAGAGAGAGCACGGAAAGCGTGAGATCGAGGAGATGAAGAGATGCTTCCGCAGGAGTGACGCTCGTAAGTTTTACAATAAGGAAAAATGAACATGCCATGGCTACAAAGCCAGAGCGGCGGCCTGTAGGGATGAAAATGGACAACTGGTAGTAGAGTCGCAGTCGATGCTGAGGATTTGGAAAGATCACTTCTGGAGACTGTATAACGGCGACGATAGACAAGATACCGCTGTCAGGCAGAACGAGCCATTCGTAATGGACGACGATGTAACAGAATTAAGTTCACTCGACCTAGACGAAGTCAAAGTAGCGATATCAAGACTTAAGTCTAATAAAGCCGCAGGCGCAGACGGCCTGTCTGCTGAGCTTCTTAAGGCGGCTGGAGATGAGCTGGTAAGGTGCATGGAGGAAAGCATGCCTGACGAATGGAATCTCAGCATCGTTTGCCCGGTCCATTAGAAAGGAGACCCCTATAACTGCGCCAACTGTAGGGGAATAAGTCTCGTAAACATCGCATATAAGATCTTCTCTGCCGTATTGTGTGAACGCCAGAAACCGTTTGAGGAAAACCTGATCGGCTCTTATCAGTGTGGTCTCAGGCCAGGTAAGTCCACAATAGACCAAATATTTACGCTACGGCAGATCTTGGAGAAGACCCAGAAATACCAAATCGACAATCACCACCTCTTCGTCGATTTCAAGGCTGCATATGACAGCGTGGATAGAGATGAGCTATACAAAGCCATGACAAGACTCGTGCGACTGTGCAGGATGACAATGGAGAATTCTCGCTGCTCCGTTAACGTCGGTGATGAGCAATCCGAGACCTTTGATGTTAAAAAAGGATTTAGGTAAGGTGACGCTCTGTCATGCAACTTTTTGAACACCGTGCTTAAAAAGATCGTGCAAGAGTCACTGGCCAACACAAGAGGTACGATTTATTTCAAGTCTACGCAATTGCTTGCGTACGCCGACGACATTGACGTGATTGGAAGAACACAGCGAGACGTCAATGAGGCCTTTGTAAGTATTTAGGTAGAAGCGGCTAAGATGGGCCTCAATGTTAATGGGGGTGGCCGTGGTGCAGTGGTTAACATCATCGGCCGTCGAGCGAAAGGTCTATACATAGTTCACATTCGTTTCATAGCCAAGAAAAAAGCAATTCCTATACGGAAAAAAGTATGCAACACAGTTGTGAATGGAAAGCGACCAAACGTACTGCTGCAGGCATAACACTCACAGTTCATGGTCAATTGAAATTCATCCCCTGTGTATGCAATATTAACACCACAAGTGCATGAACGAATTACTGTGAATTATAACCAAGGCAAAAATCTGGTCGGCTCTCGTCCTAGGACGAACCACCCCTGAGAGTAATGAACGAATATCTACGACCCAAAACCACTGCACTCCGTTCAGGTTGTGTGTAAACCTGAGCGAAATTCTCCCTTTCCCTGTTACCTTCGCTCGCACAACGTTCAATCGTGATAAGGCCTTAGCCTTGTGTGCGGGTGTAACTTTAACAAAAAAAAAAAAAAAACAAAAAATGAGGTTAAAACCAAACATCTGCTTTCATCTAACAGAGACGGACAACACCCACGTATTGGCCAGAACGTCACCATGGGCGGATATAACTTTGAAGTGGTCAAGGAATTCGTCTACCCTGGCTCACTGATGACCGGCGACAACAACACCAGCGCTGAGATAAAGCGCAGAATCACTCTTGCCAACCGCTGTTTCTTTGAGCTCAAGAGGCAATTGAGAAGTAGAGCCTCTCTCGGCAAACCAAGGTGACACTATATAAGACCTTAATCAACCCAGTCCTCCTTTACGGCGCAGAGGCTTGGACTTTAACAAAAGCGGACAAAGATGCCCTTGGTCGTTTGAAGCGGAAAGTTCAGCGTAATATCTAGGGTCCCATTTGTTCAAACGGTGTTTGGAGAAGAAGATATAAGGAAGAACTGTACGGGTTGTACAGCGACATCGGCCTGGTACGACGTCTACGGATACAGCGTCTAAGTGGCTAAGCCATGTAGAGCACATAGAGAATACAGCTCCGACCCGAAGAGTCTTCAAATCCTCCCCGGGAGGAAGACGCGGCAGAGGACGACCGCATCAACGGTGGCGCACGCAGGTGGAAAGGGACCTTAACCAACTGGGCGTGCGGCGCTGGAAACAGCTGGCCAAAGATCGTGCCAACTGGAGACGCTTGTTGGTTGAGGCCCAGGTTCACCACGGACTGTAGCGCCACCTAAGTAAGTAAGTAAAAGGAATATGCCAACGTTTTAAGGCCAGAGCGGAAGCTTACAGGGATGAACACGGAGACCTCGTAGTTGAATCACAGTCGATGCTCAGAATGGGGAAATACTATTTCTGCAGACTATATATCGGCAAAGATGGTCAAGATACAGTTGACAGGCAGAGCGCGCACTTCACACTGGACCAAGATAAGAGATGATTCGGTTCAACCGGCTTAAAGGAGGTTAAGACAGCGATATCAAAACTTAAGTGTAATAAATCTGCTGGCGCAGACGGCCTATCTGCTGAGCTATTTAAAACAGCTGAAGATGAGTTGGTTGGGAACATGCACCAGCTCATCTGTAAGATAGGGTCAGAAGAACGCATTCCCGATGAATGGAATGTCAGCATCATTTGCCTGGTTCATAAGAATGGAGACCCCTATAACTGCGCCGCGTATAAGATTTTAGATGGAGGTTTTTTCCCATAGCTTCCCTCCAAATATATAGATATTCAACTCAATTGATTTATTGCCACTTACTTGAAAAATAATCTTATTTTCTGTTGTAAGGTTCGTATGACCATATCAGGCTAGAGCAAGTATGCTATTTATTGCACAAAAACAAAAAAGAAATGCTCATACTATGAAAGAATAAATATCTATCTAACTATCTCGCGTATAGGATCTTTTTTGCCGTGCTGTGCGAACCCCTGAAACCATTCGTGGACAATTTGATAGGTTTCTATCAATGTGGCTTCAGGCCAGGAAAATCCACAATAGACCAAATATTGACACTGTGGCAGATCTTGGAGTAGATCCGTGAATTTCAGGTTGATACACACGAAATTCACGGATCGATTTTAAAATCGAATAGACTGTGTCTATAGGGACCAACTATATAAAGTCATGTTATGTTTTGGCATCCCTACCAGCTGTCAGCTCCATCAAAGCTGGTAAGGGGTTAACCGAGGCCTTCGAAGTCAAATAAGCATTCAGACAGGGTGGCGCACTGTCATCTGATTTTCTCAACATCATGCGGGATTCACTGGCCAATAGAAGAGGCACGATCTACTTCAAGTCTGCACAATTGCTCGCATACGCTGATGACATTGACGTGATTGGGAGTGAATGAGGCTTTTGGGGGCATTGAAGCACAATGAGGGTCTGAAGGTAGACGACAGCAAAACCAAATATATCCCGTCGTCAAAGATATAGGCACAATACCGACGTCTTGACCAAAACGTCGCTATTGGCAACTATAACTTTGATGTAGTTAACGATTTCGTCTACCTTGGCTCACTGGCAACAAGTGGAATCGACACCAGTGCTGAGATTAGACACAGGCCGTGTAGGGAGAGGAGTCTTCGACCCCAACCCCGAGGGACGATGTTGCAGAGGACGGCCACATCTAAGGTGGCGATCACAGGTGAAAAGGAACATTAACCAAGTGTGTGTGCGACACTGGAAAGAGCTAGAAAAGATATTGTCAGCTAATTGGTTCACCCCGGACTGTGGCGGAACTAGTGGTTCTTATAACCCCCTGCAAAAACTTACTCCGAATTCGTTGCGAATATTGCGAAATACTGAAAGATTTTCAATGTAATATAAATTATTAAGCTTTTCAGGTTCAACTTCCCCTTCGCTCGTTTTGTGGAAGGTTTTTGAGTCTTGCGGATAGAACTTTTCTTTTTCTTAAATACTTAAAGTACTCCTGCTTCTTCGTAGGGCGGAAACAAAACGAACCTTGGAGTGCTACATGCGGAATGTCGTATTCAAACATTAAATATTTCAAAACATGTGATAAAATTAAGCATGAAAAGTTGAAATATTTTACTTCCTCCCTTCGTGCATATATTTTTAAGTCTGTACACACCAGACAGAAACAAGTTGACGAGAAAAAACAAGGAAAGTAAGTCACGTCGACACTTGATAGCTCTTCAAAAACGTCCTTAGGAGTAGACGTCTTCAGCGTTTCTTCCAAAGTCCAACAAACTTCAAAAGCACGCAAAAGTGTCTTGGTTTTGGTTTTTCTTACGGACACATATACATACATATGTAGGTACTTATACATAAAAAACTTTTTCGCTTCACAACTCCACAAAGTTTTTCCATCTTATAGCCATTTCCAGTTATTCGGATAAAGTTTGTGTTTCGCATGGATTGAAACTTCGACGGACAGTATTTCATGAGCAATTTCATGGCAACGCAAGGGCTGGTTATTGTGTTTGATATGTATCTCCATCTGTATCACCACGTGCCAATAAGGAACCGAGAGCGACTTTCGTCAAATAAGATATTTGCTAAACAAGCAAATAAAAAATAAAGCGAATGAGGTTTTGAAGATTGAAGCAATCAGACACAGAGTAGAAAGGGCAATGTTTGCTTCATATGCATGTATGAAGCATAGGCAATTTGTCACGTACGTAATATGTGCTAAGTCAATAGGGTATACCGAATTCTTCTTTTTTGTCCTATATATGTTCCTACCAAGAATTGCTGACAATGACGTTTTAGAGCGATTATTTTTAAATCAAATCCATTTAGTAGGGGTTGGAACGTTATGTCCCATTATTAAACTTAATTTTCCCAACAAAGTAGAAGTAAATAACTTCATGGCCACTGCTTAATATCCCTGTTTACCAACCAATTAGAGGGCGCCGTGGCGCAGTGGTTAGTGTGTTGGACTCTGGCGCATGATGAGCGAGATCGGATCCCGATAACACCAACGGCATCGAATGTTTATTTCGCGACGTTCCTCCTCGGCGGGGTACTGGCAAAACCCCCCGTAGTAAACTTGCCATGAAGAAGCTTCTCGACTCACGCCGTTCGGAATCGGCATTAAACTGTAGGTCCCTTTCACCTGTGCGAAAAATAAATCACACACAACATGGGTGATTGAGAGAAGCTTGGCTCTGGTCCTTCATGGGCTGTAACGCCCCTAAAGAAGAAGACCAACCAATTTAAAGCTAGTAATGCTACTTTCCTTTTCTTCATTTTGGCTAACATTCAGTCGCTCTTGGATGTATTACCCGATAGCAGGCCATGGACAATTTAACACCAAAAGTGCATAAAACAATCGCTGAGAATTATAACCAACGCGAAATACGGTCGGCTCTCGCCCTATCTAGGACAACCACTCTTGAGAGTAGTGAACGGACATCTAAGACCCAAACCACTGCACTTCGTTCAGGTTGTGATGTCAAACATCTAAAAACACCATAAAAGTATATAACTCTTGAACCTTGAACTCGCCCTCTACTTATTACCTTCGCTCGCACGACGTTCAACGGTATAAGGCCTTAGCCTTGAGTGCGGGTGTAACTATAAAAAACAAAAAAAAAAAAAAAAAAAAAAAAACGGCCAAGTGCGAGTCGGACTCGCGCACGAAGGGTTCCGTGCCATCTGTATATATAAATATGAAAGAGACGATTTATGTTACCTCATCAGTCATCGCATTTTATCATTTTTTTTTTGCATGAAGACAGATCTTGGTTGCAGGCAGGTTGTAGGCATATTACTTTGATGATCAAAAATCTCCGTGATAAGATAGTTGATCATCAAAATGTCCTTTGGATTCAAATCTATTATCTTACTTGACAGCAAGTAGGTGAAAAAGTGAATAACAATGATTTTATGGGAAAAAGGCTTGCAGCTAGGATTAATATATCAAGGACATAATAGCGATCAATGCTTGGAAGTGTTTTATTGGTTGTGAGATGTGATCGAAAGTTAATTTCACAACAATTGAATTTGTTGCAACATTTGATATCTTAACCTATCAGGATGGAAAAGGAGGGGAATAGCAATTGTACGAAAGGGCTTGCATCAAGGATTAACTAAGCAGTGACACAATGGGGATCACCAAAGCTTAAAGGGTATTTATTATTGGTTATTCGTAATTTTAGAAAAAATGGTTGCAGCTAGGATTAGTACATCAAAGACACAAAAGGGATCAAAGCTGGGAAGTTTGCTACTGGTTGTGGGATATTGTCGACTAACCTTAGGCGAGGACGCCGTGGCGCAGTGGTTAGTGTGTTGGACTCTGACGCACGATGAGCGAGTTCGGATCCCGATAACACCGACGCCATCGAATGTTTAATTCGCGGCATTCCTCCTCGGCGGGGTACTGGCAAAACCCCACGTACCCCGTAGAAAACTTACCGTGAAAAAGCTTCTCGACTCACGCCGTTCGGAATCGGCATTGAACTGTAGGTCCCTTTCACCTATGTGAAAAATAAATCACACACAACATGGGTGATTGAGAGAAGTTTGCCTCTGGTCTGGTCAGTATGTGACCAAGGGGATTTTTTTGGATGAAAATCGTGTCTGTTGTATGGGAGCCCCCTTAATTATTTATTTTATACTGTTTTTAGTATTCGTTGGTATAGCGGCAACAGAAATACATAATTTGGGAATATTTCAAATGTCTACCTATAACGGTTCATGAGATAAAGCCTGGTGACAGACGGACGGACGGACAGCGAAGTCTTAGTAACAGGGTCCCGTTTTACCCTTTGGATACGGAACCCTAAAAACATGGAATTAAATAGCGTTTTCATTTTTCTCACTGGGAAGTTAGTCGGGTGGGCCTTGTGGGTCGCACCTAGACCACATTTCTTTAAGCTGTGTTCTCTGCTAAAAAAGTGCACTTTATTATCAGTACTATCAGCGTGATAGAATTGCAAGTGGAGGAGTGCGGCCTATGCAACAGGAAGAATGAATAAAGATTTATCAATGTCAATGCCATATCACATTACCTTTCGGACACACTAGTACATACTCGTATACGAATTGTTCTAAAATAGGAATTGGTAAATATAGATAGCAGTCGAGTTATTTCATTTCCTTAAATTCTAGTTTTCAGAGGATAAAAACAAATTATCATGGTAAACTACAAAATACGTGGGTAGTCGAGGTATTATAGTTCGCGTCATACACAAGAACTGGGCTTTTCATAGACATCAACTTGACAAGTTTTGCGTCTTTGATTTTGGGCGTGGATCGGTATTACCCCATGAACTGAAGAAAAACGATCATAGATCATTGCGTGTTCATTGTTTGGGTTCTGGAGTAGCTGAAATGCCCGGAAAGTGAATGTTTAGTCTGAAATTTATGACAGCAGAATCATCGGTCAATATTTTTTGAACGCGAAGACAGCATTGCTTTCAGCAGCAATGCTGATTATTATAATAATTTTCTTTGGTCCAAATTGGATGACAATGGATCGTGCTGCCTGCCACAAAATTGATGCCGCATTAGATTTTGGACATCATTATCTCACGCAGAAGCGTCATGGAAGGGTCACTGAGATTGTGCTATTTGGGCCCGTTAGATTATAGGATGTGATGCGAATGCACACCATACGATTTGGGGAAGCAATAACATAAACGAGCGAGGTGAGTCTTTGTATAACTATGTATTACATGCTAACCTCATCGTTTGCAACTACGGCTGTGAATCAACTTTTATTACCAAAAACAGACAGGAGGCCCTTACAGGATGTAACTTTTGCATCGCAGGACATTGTGGACAAAGTCAGGGATTGGAAAGTCCTAAAAGAACACTCGCTCTCTGACCATTGTTACATTCAATTCAGCATAGTCAACCACGTCAGTGCCCCAGCTCCTTTCAGGAACTACAGGAAAACTGACTGGCAAAAATATAGAACCTATGTTGAACCCCACCTAGGGACAAGACACCCTACCTATCCGCTGAACTCGGCGGAATTAGACAGCTTAGTAAATGAGCTGACAGAAACCCTCAATAGAGCACTGTCTCAATCTTGTGCAGTTAGCACCCCCAGAGGCAAGCCCAAACCCCTCTGGTGGAATCAAGAGATAGTCTCCCTAAGGAAAGAGAGCAGAAAGCTCTTCAACAGAGCTAAATATACCCGCTTGTAAGAGGATTGGGACCTCTATAAGGAGGCACTCAAATCTTTCAAAGCAGCGACCAGGAAGGTAAAAAGACTAGGAGGGACTAGTTTAGTTTTTAGTTCAGTTTATTTATTGTGGCAGAAATTGTACAGTCTTAAGTTATAACTTATATTACAGAGAT
Source organism: Eumerus sabulonum (assembly GCA_951905685.1). Taxonomy (NCBI): domain Eukaryota; kingdom Metazoa; phylum Arthropoda; class Insecta; order Diptera; family Syrphidae; genus Eumerus; species Eumerus sabulonum. The sequence continues at coordinate 196,776,514 of OX645060.1, forward strand.
TTGGCTCTTTGGCCTTACTAATAAAACATTTTTACACATTCTTAAATAGTACATCACAGAGTATTTTGGAGTTGAAGGAAACCTAGAGGGACTACTGCGATAATATAAGGGCGGTGTTTCTGAAGCATCAAGAATAAGGAAGATTCTGGCCTCGGTTCCGTATAATCCAAGCTACCTGATGCGTAATGACGGCTCCTGGACACCCTCCAGAGAGGAAGCCCTGGAACTTCTCCTAAGCGCACACTTCCCAGGCAGTAGTGACTCGGATATGACACCTCCTCGGGTCAATCAGCGTGCTCCTGACCTGGCAACTACAGCAACGTCCTTTGGGTCATAAAGAGCTTTGAACCCTACAAGTCTCCGGGACCGGATGGTACCATATCAGCTGAGCTCCAGCAGGTAGCAGATATCACCCTCCCCTGGCTTGTGGTTATATCCTACATCCCCAGCAAGTGGAAGGTAGCCAAAGTCATTTTCATACCCAAGGCAGGCAAAAGCTCCCACACGTATGCAAATGACCTAAGGCCTATTAGTCTCACTTCTTTTCTATTAAAAACTTTAGAGAAGATTTTAGACGCACACATACGGTACAGGTGCATCTCAGGAAGGCTGTCGGATAACCAACACGCCTACAACAAAGGCAAATCGGTAAAAACAGCACTCCACTCATTGGTCAGTAAAATAGAAAGGTAACTAGAAAGTAAGCAATACACTCTAGTCGCCTTTCTCGACACTGAGGGCGCCTTTAACAATGTTGAACCATGGGCCGTCATCAAGGCGCTGTCTGGTCTGGGTGTTACGGGATCAGTGATAGAACTGGTACGACAGCTGCTAATACAAAGAGTTGTCAACGCCAACTTCGCTGGTGCCGTCTCAACTAGAATGGTCAGCAAAGGTACACCACAGGGTGGAGTACTCTCCTCTCTCCTCTGGAACGTGGTGGTCAACGAACTACTGCTGTTGCTTGAACAGGAAGGGTACGCTGTCATCGCCTATGCGGATGACATTGCTATTTCCGTCACAGGAAAATTTCCCAGCACTCTATGCGACCTTATGCAGAGTGCACTACATACAGTAGAAACCTGGACACGGTACTATCTAGTACTGTTCGCCTACAGATATAAAATTCCGCCCCTCAACCCACCGAGGCTGGGTGGAACCCAACTAACAATCAAAGAACAGGCTAAATATCTAGGCCTAGTCCTTGACAGAGGGCTGAATTGGAGACCCAACATTCTTGATGGGGTCAAGAAAGCAATTGTTGCCCTCTACAGCCGTAAGAAAGTAGTGGGCAGGAGGTGGGGTCTCCAACCAAGCATTATGTACTGGCTCTACACAGCAGTCATAAGGCATATCCTCTGGACTGCTCTGGACAAAGCAGTCAATCTAACCCTCTGGGGAAGGTACAAAGATCGGCCAGCTTATATATAAGCGGAGCGATCATATCAACCCCCACGGAGGCCTTAAACGCTCTACTACATCTTCCACCATTAAACCTTTGTCTATAATAGAAAATTGAGTTCGAATAAATTCCCTAGGCACAATTTTGATAGTAATTTTATTCAGCACACAACTGCTCTGTTCGAGCTCACAAATCACAATGGATTATCGGCCAGACATCGGCAAGTTGCTGCATGCGCGGCCCTAAGGATGAGGAGCATAAGAAAATGGCCCACATCTCAAAAAGGCCACACCACTATTCTAAAACACTTCGAAGACACTGACTGGCACTTCATGGACACTGACTGGCAGCGGTAACCCACAAATCAAAGGCATCTCTTAACTGTCGCCTATCAAGGTTGCCGGGCATAGGGATATTCCAGGAAACTGCGCGGCCGACGAACTCGCAAAGTTAGGGCCAAGCACACTAAGCCTACCTACCCTCGGGTACCTAGAAACACCAATAAGTACGGCAAAGCACATGATAAAGCTTTAAGCCATAGAGGAGACCAACCTCCAATGGAATGAGAGCAATATTGGCTTTATCACCAAACAATTGTGGCCTAAGTTAAACTTAGGACGAACCAGGGACCTGGTGGCAACCAAAAAGGCAACCTTAAGCACTCTAAGGTAAGCTGTCATTACAGGTCACTGCACCATTGGAAAACACGCCGCCAGACTGGGGCTACGAGGAGCAGGAGGAATCAATACACCACCTCCTCTGCTCATGTTCCTCTTTAGCGAATCGCAGGAGGATTTACCTCGGCGCGCCCTTCCTCGACAATCTAAGTGAGCTAGCAAACCAAAGAATAGCTCAACTCCACCGCTTTATTAGAAGCACCGGTTGGTTCCCAGGTAGCGGATCAGGGTAACCTGATCCTGGTGGTATCACAATGGGCCGGCTTCGGCCTAAGTGTGGCTTTTGCCTACCACGTCAACCTAACCTAACCTAGATCTTTCCTCGCCAGACGACATAAACTATCGGTGTTGCAATGCTAATATAACCTATGCCCAAATTCAGCCTGATCTCTAACGTCATTGATACAATAAATCCTTGACGTCTTGCACTCAACTTGTCTTCGTAAGATTTTACTTTTACCTATGTAGTCCTATCTTCATTGGATATATTCCTCTAACTGTATTCACGAGTACACACATGTAAAAACTGAATACTTCGTTTATATGTATTTATCAAGCAGGAACCCGTCTATTCGACGCAAAATCCTCTTGCATTTTGCTTATTATTTGCTTAACTCTCAAGTCGGTTTTACTGGAATGATTATCTCCTGCCACTTAGGTGTGTATATGTATGTACATATGTATGTGGGAATATATATAAGTTAGACACTCTGTGAATGGAGGAAATCGTGCCAATGTCACTTCAAAAATAAAAGGTTTTCTGATTAAAAGCTTTTCAGCTTTCTCAATTAATATCCGTTGGAAGGGAGCACTTAAAATCCTGTCAAGGCTTTCGCCAACCAACTTGTCGAAATAAGTTACGATAAAAACTTTTGAACACTTTGGACAGACGAGATATGTATATGTATGTGAGTTTGCAATCAGGTTGAAGGGGTGGCCATGGTGCAATGTTAAACATTACCGACCCTCGAATGGAAGATCTGTAGATCAAAGTGTGTCCATGGCCAAGAAATGCAGTCCCTATACAGAAAAATTGTGCAACACAGCTTTGTGAATGGGAAGGAATGGGAAGTGATTAAAATTACTGATGACGACTCACACTTAATGGTCACATCAAATTCACACTCCGTGTGTGCTATTCCTCCCTCTCCGGTGGGGCGGTGGAAAATCGGAGTCCAACGGCAGATGTGGCGACCCAGAAGGATCAAATCATAGGTCAGAAGGCGACGATAGCCAAAAACCACTCCTCGGAGGCGGGCACAAAGCCCCTTCCTACCAGAAGGAGGTCCAAATGACCGTAAGGAGTCGAGAGAAGCAGCTCTCTAACATTAAATTAAAGGATCATTCGTCTCTAGTCTTGTAAACTTAAACTAAAGAATGATGACTATTCCTTACCTAAATTAATGTAAAAACGTTGTATCCTCTGTATTTTTGTATCTATAAGGAAATGGGGAAAAAAGAAAGAGGCGGCCATCTCCTCTGAAAAGGTCAGGATAGTTTTTATCCAGATCAGACTAGGGCTAGGGTCGCCCTCATCATATCGAACTCACTATCGGCAACCAAACTGGGGTACTTTTATAGACAAGATATGGTGGCTGCAAGAGTAAGCTACAAAACGCAGGGAGCAATAAAACACTTCGTCGTTGCATCTGCCTACTTTCCCTACGATTTGTTACTACCTCCACCACCGAAGGAAGTCTCTGAACTCGTAGAGTATTGTGAAGCCAGAAAGATTGGTCTCATCTTGTGTTGCGATGCTAATGCCTAAAACACTGCTTGGGGCAGCAGCAAGTGCAACACAAGAGGGGACCGTCTTTTAGACTTTATTCTCTCGTCTGACCTTACCATCAACAATGTTGACTCTCAACCAATGTTTGTTACGACAAGACGACAGGAGGTGATTGACCTTACCCTATCCAACAGATATGTGAAGGACATCACTAACTGGCGGTCTTGCCTGATGCCACACCGTCGGACCATAAATACATCGAATTCCGATAAGGTTGTGGGATCTCTTCCTTGCAACCTAGACGGAATCTGAGAAGGACGGACTGGGTACGGTTTAGAGAGGAGCTTGAGAAATCCACTCAGGCCCTACCTAAACTAAGAACGAAACAATTGGTAGGGAACGCTGTTCATAACCTGAATGGCGTCATCACCAGTTGTTTTGAACTCGCATGTCCTGTCAGCAAACCTCCCTGCAGGAAATTGGTCCCCTGGTGGAATGCCGGGCTCTAAAGTCTTCGCAGGGAAGTCAGAAGTCTTCTGAATAAATCGCTCAAATCGAATTCGGAAGATGGAAGGAAGAATATAAGAAACTTATTCGTAAATCGAAGAACGATTCTGATAGGACCTTCTGCGAAGAGATCAAGTCTCTGAGTCCGACAAGCAAGTTGGTTAAAGTCCTCAAACAGGGAAAACCGACAAAGCTGGATGCACTCAGAAAATCGAATGGTACCTTTACTGAGTCTAAAGCAGAAACTCTTAGTTTACTCATTTCCTGATAAATCAGATCGATATCGGCTGGTTGCACGCTCCTTCAAGGGAAACTGCTACTGAAACGATGAAAACAACTCGGCGTAGCTGGTATATTGCGTCGCGCGTGGTTGCGACTGAGGCCATTGAATTTGCTGTGGCATCCTTCGATGGTTTCAAATCGCCGGGTACCGACGGAATATATCCTGTTATGCTTCAAAACGGTATAACGTAGCTGCTTCCTACTTTAAAAAGAATGTTCACTGCTTGTCTAGAACTTGCTCACATACCCATTCCTTGGCGCACAGTGAAAGTGGTCTTCATTCCCAAAATAGGAAAAGAGGACTACTCACTTGCCAAGAGATTCAGACCAATTAGTCTAACATCCTTCCTGCTGAAAAGCATGAAGAGACTGGTAGAGTTGGGCGTGCGCAAAGTTGCCCTTCGAATGCACCCTCTTTCGGAGATGCAACATACTTACTAGCGCGGAAAATCCTGCGAGACTGCGCTTCAGAACCCAGTTCGGAGAATTGAATGCGCGCTCGAAAGGAAAGAGTTTGCGCTGGGCATTTTCATCGACATTGAGGGAGCTTTTAATAACGCAACTTTTGACAGCATGTACAACGCTGCCAGACATCATGGTGTAGATGATACAATAGTCCTATGGATCAAAGCAATGCTCATGCACAGGACATTGACCGCTGATGCTGGCCTCGACCAGTATGTCAAATCCGGCGTAAACAGGGGCTGCCCGCAAGGTGGCGTCCTGTCTCCGCTGTTATGGTGCATGTTGGTCGATTCTCTGTTTGGTGCTCTCAATGCCTCTGGAATCTATGCCCAGGCCTATGCGGATGATGTCGCCATTCTTTCTGTCGGCTCATGTTTAGCGACTGTCCGTCTCAAAGCACAGGCGGCGCTAAGTATGATCGATAATTGGTGTACTCGGAATGGGCTGTCAGTCAATCCTCTTTAGACCGATGTCGTTCCCTCCGCGAGAAGGAAGAAAAATACTGACATGACTCAGCTGGTACTAAAAGGCACTTCCATCCCGATATCCAAGGAGGCTAAGTCATCTTAGATAGCAAGCTTATTTGTTCAAAGCATGTTGAGTCAAAAACCACCCAAGCTTTGTCAGCTTTCTGACAATGCAAAGGATCTTTTGGCCAAACATGGGGCTTATCACCGGCAAAGGTCCTTTGGATCTACACGGCAATGATAAGACCTATAATCTCAAATGCATCGGTTGTCTGGTAGAACAGACTAAAACGCAAACACGTCGTAGACTCTTTCACCAAACTCCAAGGAACGGTTTGTCTCAGCTGCACGGGGGCCTTCCCCAGCACGCCGGGCGCTGCCCTAGATGCTATGATGAGCCTTCCACCTCTTGACATATTTATCAGAGGGTGTGCTCTAAAAGCTATGTCCCGTCTGATGAGAAATGGCTTTTGGTATAACTCGCATAGGAATAACGGCGTGCTTGCGCCAGAATTGTCCAGCGACCCCTGTCTCATGGACATGCCTTCTGACGCACTGACGCCCGTTATTCTACTGCGCCGAAATTTCACAGTCGAGTTTCTATGACGTCAGGATTGGCTGGATACTGAATCTGGAAAGGATAGTCTTCGCATTTTCCGACTGCACTTCTCCTTAGGAAAATATGCGTCTGTCTACCAATCAGAGGTATACGCAATCCTAATGGCCATGCACTATGTTGTGAAGCACAGGTGGAAGGGGGAAAGCATATGCGTCTGTAGTGACAGCCAAGCTGCACTAAAAGCTGTGTGTAACCCGTTAACTAGCTCCAAGTTAGTGCTTGAACTCAAGTCCTTCCTGAACAAAGTCGGCAGTCTAAATTCATTAAGGCTTGTATGGATTCCAGGCCACTTTAGGATCCCAGGGAATGAGATCTCTGATGAACTCGCCAGAACGGGTCCAGGGGAGAGCTTCTCAGGACCTGAACCCGCTCTAGGTCCTTCTGCGTCCGCGGAATAATTCCTACATTAACGATTGTGTATTTAATACACACAACCGTAGATGGACGGATTGTCCTGGTTGCAGGATGACTAAGCGCGTATGCCCTGATGTCTGCAAAAAATCTGCAGGATTCCTCCTGTCTTTAAGGAGAGTCGACTGCAGAAGGCTTGTGGGAGTTATCACGGGCCATTACACTTTTGCCAAGCATCTCTACGTGCTCGGCATCAGTGAGACGCCTACCTGTGCTGCATGTGGTGAAGAGGAGGATGACACTGCAAAGCATTTCCTCTGTGATTGTCCCGCCTTTGCTCGCGCACGGTGGCGCACCCTTGGAGCCGACGTGGTGTCTGCCGAATCCCTTAGCTCCACATGACTGAAGCTCCTTCAAATTTTTCTCTGGAAAACGGGGTAAATCCAGTAATGTAAGGTGTCTGTCTGGAGTACAATAGAATAAAACCAAAGTGAAAATTCAGTCGAGTTCCTCTTGAGTCTTACCTTGGTCAACCACCCCTGGAGTGTAGTAAACGAACATCTACGACTCAAACCATCTGCACTCCGTCCAGATTGTATGACAAACATGATAAGAGCATGACTCTTGAAGCTGCGCGTACTCTCAGGGGTGGTTGTCCTAGATAGGACGAGAGCCGACCAAATTCCGCGTTTGACTATAGTCTGTAGTAATTCGTGCGAGCACTTTTAATATTGCATACGCAGAGGATGAACTTCTGTTGACCATATACTGTGAGTGTTATGCCTGCAGCAGTACGTCTGGTCACTTTCCATTCACAACTGCGTTGCATACCTTTTGTCCGTATAGGAATTACTTTTTCGTGGCTATGACTATAGACCTTCCGCATTTCCTCAGAATCTGTTTTCAAGCTCGCCACGTTTCTTTTTTACGTGTGCTGACCATTTAGGCTTGCACCTAGTGTCATGCCTAAATATTTTGCCTCATTCTCGTATGCTATATGCACCCAATCTACACATGAATGTAGGAAAATTATGGATTTTCCGATTAGTGAAGTTAACATGAATAGATTTCACTTAATTTGGTTTTATGCGCAAAGTTTTTGTCTATTTACAATTTTTGGAACGAAGTTCCTTATTTTCGTTCATGTGATATAATTCGCATCCACTTCAAGCCGATTGACACCTAAGTATTACTTGGCAGTTAGCATTTACAATAATAAAAAGTAAGAAATCGCTTAATCTGGGCGGTTTGGCCGAGTGGTCTAGCTGGGTGATCTAGCTGGTTGGTCTAGCTGGGTGGTCTGACTGAATGGTCTGGCTAGGTGTTTTGGCGTGGCGGCCTGGCTACCTAGCCAGGTCTGGGTGGTCTGGCTAGGTGGTTGGGCGCAGTGCTGTCGTTTTCCAAATTCAGAAAGGAGCCAAATTCAAGATTTTGGGGACCCACCGAAGACCTATCATATATTCAGTGTTACGTTTTGATTTGTTTATTTATTAGAGTATCAACATCTCATAAGCAGAACATATGCCCAATATCCCAGCTATGGCACCAAAATCGTTCCAGGAGATTTCAATGCGAAGCTGAATAAGGAAGTTATCTTTCAACGGGGTGGCCGTGGTGCAGTGGTTAACATCATCGACCGCCGATCGGAAGGTCTATAGTTCAAATTCGCTTCATAGCCAAGTAAAAGTAATTCCTATACGGATGATAAAAAGTATGCAACGCAGTTGTGAATGGAAAGTGACCAGACCTACTGCCTGCAGGCATAACACTCACAGTATATGGTCATCCGAAATTCATCCTCTGCGTATGCAGTACTAAAGTGTTTGAACGAATTACTACGGACTATAACCAACGCGGAATTTGGTCGGCTCTCGTCCTATCTAGGCCTAGGACAACCACCCCTGAGAGTAGTGAACGAACATCAACGACCCCAACCACTGCACTCCGTTCAGGTTGTGTGTGTCAACACACCATAAGAGAATATGAAAAACTCTTGAACCTGCGCGAGTCTCTAAAAAAAAAAAAAAAAAAAAAAAACGAGTCAACGGCTAGTGGACTTTATGGCGGGACATAATCTCATGGTAGCCAGTATATGATTCCCACACCTCAACATTCATAAGGGGACCTGGCGCTCTTTCGATGAATCGACAATCAATCAAATTGATCACATTGCGATCAACGGCCGACACTCCACCAGCATCTTAGATGTCCGAACCTTTCGAGGAGCCAACATTGACTCGGATCATTACCATGTTGCAGCCAAGGTACGGATGCGAATTTCCCGAAATCAACGGAGTCGAGTAAGAACACCAAAATTTAACGTCGGAAAGTTGCAATCGCAGGAGACCGCCAGGACCTTCGCCGATCAAGTCTCCATCAAGCTCCCTCAAGTCCCGATGCAATCTATTGAAACCATAGAACAGCAATGGAGTCGTTGTCAGAACGCCATCAGAGAGGTTGCCTCAGATGTATCGGTTTCAAGCCACCACCTTCGAGAAACCCCTGGTTTGATGATGAGTGCAGACACGCCCATATAGAGAAACAGAATGCATACACGACTACATTGCATCGACGGACGAGAGCTGCCCGCGAGCTCTATGAACAGAAAAGGAGGGCGGAGCATGCGCTTCTGAAAAGGAAAAAGAAGGAGCACGAGAAGCGCGAGATCGAGGAGAAGGAGAGATGTTACTGCAGGAACGATGTTCGAAAATTTTACCAGAAAGTAAAAGGAACATGCCAAGGCTATAAAGCCAAAGCAGAAGCCTGCAGGGATGAGCCCGGACAACTAGTAGTGGAGTCACAGTCGATGCTGAGATATTGGAAGGACCACTTCTGTAGACTGTATAACGACGATGAAGTCAAAATGCCGCGTCAGGAAGAGCAAACCATTCACAACGGACCAAGACGAAAGAGAATCCCGTCCACCCGATCTAGACGATGTTGAGATAGCGATATCGAAACTTAGGTCTTATAAAGTTGCTGGAGCAGACGGACTCCCCGCGGAGCTGTTTAAAGCAGCTAATTCATCTGCAAGATATGGTCCGAAGAACGCATGCCCGATGAATGGTATCTCAGTATCGTTTGCCCGCTCCATAAGAAAGGAGAGCCTTATGACTGCGCCAATTACAGAGGGATATGTCTCCTGATGGCATGGGCTCGGACATACAGAGTAAAGTTGTTAATTGCTCTCCACCTGGCGAGATGCCAGCAACGATCCCTGTTTAAATGCCCGGGTCAAGTTGACATACGGCCTCCTCGCGGCGCCCTCTGGATGTAAAAATCGTGCACGGGGACTTCAACGCCAAGATCGGTAAGGAAAACACCCTTGGCGGAGTGATCGGAAAGCACAGCCTCCACGACAACAACAACAACAGATAACGGCTTCCGACTCGCTAACTTAGCGACAGCTCGTAATGCGGTGATAAGTAGCACAAGATTCCCTCGCAAGCGAATCCACACAGCAACCTGGCGATCTCCGGACGGTCGAACCCCAACCAAATCGACCATGTCCTCATTGACGCAAGGCACTCGTCAAACATCCTGGATGTGCGAACATTCAGAGGGGCAAATGTCGACTCTGACCACTTCCTTGTAGCAGCAAGATTCAGAGCTCGACTGTCCAATGTCAGAAAGCAGCACCAGCCCATCAGGAGGAGGTTCGACATTGGGCGCCTGAGCACACCGGAGGTTGCCAGAGTCTCCAGGGAGCAACTGAGCGAAAGACTCTACGGTATGCCTACGTCGACACCAAAAGACAATACTATATGGCTGTATTGCCGCTCTGCCATTCAGGAAGTAGCCGAAACCACCTTAGGATACCTACCACCCCCGACAAGAAACCCGTGGTATGATGGCGAGTGTGAGCAGAAAATGGCAGCAACCGACGAGGCGTACCAAAAGGAGCTGCAGAGGAAAACCAGGGCAGCGCAAGAAGAGTACCGAGCCAGAAGAAGGCAGGAGAAAAAACTACTGCGACAAAAGAAGAGAATTTTCGCAGCCTCCCAGCTCAGGGATATCGAGGAGTCTAGGGATAAACATAAAATACGAGCCTTTTACAAGAAAGCCAAAGGCCTTGCAGGAGGCTTCAAAAAGGGCACCCTGGCTCTTCGGAACTGCGAGGGTAATCTTGTCACAGACCCACAGGGAATAGTGAATGTATTTAAGCAGCACTTCCAGCAGCTGCTTAACGAGCATGACCAAGAGAGAGTGGTAGGGACCGAGGAAATTCCAACTCCAGCCGCTGAAGTAGTCCTCCAACCCAGCATCGAAGAAGTCGGCACAGCTATTCAGAAGCTGAAGAACAACAAGGCCGTAGGCTCAGATGGCTTGCCATCAGAGCTCTTCAAGGCTGGCGGCGATGCTCTGGTAGGGAGCATGCACCAGATCATCTGCAGTATTTTGGAAGATGAAAGCATGCCCGACGACTGGAATACCAGCTCTATATGCCCCATCCACAAAAAAGGCGATCCTACCTCTTGCAAGAACTATAGAGGTATATCCCTGCTCAATGTCGCATACAAGATCCTGTCCAGCGTATTGTGTGAACGTCTAAAACCATTTTGCACAGCACTAATCGGCAGCTAACAGTGCGGCTTCCGGCCCGGCAAATCATCTATAGACCAAATTTTCACACTTCGACAAATCCTGGAAAAGACCAACGAGTTTCGAATCGATACACACCATCTTTTCATCGATTTCAAAGCCGCATACGATAGCATTCATCGTGAAGAACTGTTTGGTGCGATGGCCGAATTCGGGATCCCGGTAAAACTGATCCAGTTGTGTCGCGCCACGCTAAAAAACACGCGATGCACCGTGCAACTCGGTTCTAGGACCTCGGAACCATTCGAAACATGCACCAGATTTCGGCAAGGAGATGCGCTGTCATGTGACTTCTTCAGCCTGGTGCTGGAGCAGATAGTGCGACGGGCAGGCGTCAACAGGGAATGCACTGTCTTTTACAAGTCCATCCAGCTGCTAGGATACGCGGATGATATCGACATCGTCGCGTGTTCTCGCCGTGGCATTGTGGTAGCATTCACGGCGATTGAAGAACAGGCGGAACGAGTTGGCCTTAAGATCAATGAGGACAAAACGAAATACATGCTGTCAAGCAAAAACCAATCCGTCGCTCACCACCTGGGACAAAATATAACAATTGACAGCTACAATTTCGAGGTAGTTAAGGAGTTTGTCTACCTCAGGGCAAACGCAAATTCCACAAATGACACCACATTGGAGATCCGGCGTAGAATCGCCCTTGGCAACCGCTGCTACTTCTTCTTGTCCAAATGATTGGGGTCAGAACTCCTCACTCGAAAGAACAAAGTCATGCTTTACAAAACGCTCATTCTGCCAGTCTTGCTGTACGGAGCCGAAAGCTGGACGATAGGCAGGACAGCGGAGCTGATTCTGGGTTCTTTAAAAAGAAAAATTCTGCGCCGGATATTTGGTCCTGTCTGTGAGGAAGGTGAATGGAGAAGAAGACACAACCGCGAACTTTACGAGCTGTACCAAGATCTGGATGTAGTCCGGAAGGCAAGGACCCGTCGACTGCACTGGCTCGGCCACATCGAGCGCATGGACATCAACGCTCCAGCTAAGAGGGTCTTCGACTCCGAGCCTCCTGGTTCGAGAAGAAGAGGAAGACCTCCGGTATAAAGACCAAGTAATCGCGGATGTAAGACATCTTGGTCTTGACAACTGGAAGCAGCGTGCCCCGGGACCATCAAGGATGGAAGGCAGCTATAGCTCTGGCTCAGATCCTCCATGAATCGCTGGCCCGATAAGTAAGTTAGTAAGTAAGTAAGTCTCCTGAACATGGCGTTACAAGATTCTCTATGCCATACTGTGTAAGCGCCTGAAATCGTTCGTGGACAATCTGGTCCACTAGTACCTACCAGTATGGTTTTAGGCCAGGAAAATCCACGATAGACCAAATATTGACACTACGGCAGGTCTTGGAGAAGACCCATGAACTCCAGGTCGACACGTAGCATCTTTTTGTCGACTTTAAAGCCGCGTATGACAGTGTTTATAGAGGCAATCCATGTCATGTTTTAACATTCCTGCCAAGCTCGTCAGACTGTTCAGGATGACTATGGAGAACTCTCCCTGCTCCATTAAGGTCGGAGGTGAACTAACCTACCCCTTTGATGATAAAAATGGTTTTAGACAAGTTGACGCACAGTCATGTGATTTCTTTAACATTATTCTTGAAAAGGTCGCGCGGGACTCTGCGGCCAATACAAGAGCTACGATCTACTTCAAGTCAACACAATTGATTGCCTACGCAGATGACATTGACGTTATTGGACGGACAAAACGAGACGTCAATGAGGCGTTCGCAAGCATTGAAGCAGAAGCGGCTAAAGTGGATTTAGGTGTAAATGGGGACAAGACAAAATATATGCTGCTATCAAAAATACACACAACACCGACGTCTTCGTCAGTACGTCACCTTCGGCAGCTATATTTTTGAAGTAGCCAAGGACTTCTTCTACCTTGGCTCGATAGTGACAAGCAGCAACGACACCAGCGCTGAGATAAAACGCAGAATAACTCTTGCCAATCGCTGCTTCTTTGGGCTCAAGAGGCAATTGAGTAGTAGAGCCCTCCCTCGAAAAACTAAGGTATCCCTCTACAATACCTTAATCATCCCGGTCCTCCTCTACGGCGCTGAGGCTTGGACGTTATCAAAAGCGGATGAAGGGGCTCTTGGGCGTTTCGGGGGGAAAATTCTGCGTGCAATCTTTGGTTCCTTGATTAAACCAGGATCTGTACGGGCTGTACAGCAAAATCGGCCTAGTTAGACGTCTTCGGATCTAACGTCTAAGATGGCTGGGCCATGTAGACCGAATGGAAATCAACGCTCCGGCCCGAAGAGTCTTCGACTCCAACCCCGAGGGACGACGCAGCAGAGGACGACAGCTTTTAAAGTGGCGCGCACAGGTGGAAAGGGACCTCAACCAACTGGGTGTGCGGCACTGGAAGCGGCTGGCCAAAGATCGGGTCGGCTGGAGAGGCTTGTTGGTTGAGGCCCTGGTTCACCCCGAACTGTAGCGCCATCAAAGTAAGTAAGTACCCAAGTGCTTCCCCTGGGATCTCAACCAACTAGGCGTGCGGCAGTAGAGACTGCTGACGAAAGACCGTGCCAGTTAAAGAAGCTTTGGAAAAGAGGCAAAGGTTCGCTATGAATTGTAGCGCCGAAAAGAAGAATTCAAAACAAAAAAACCGATCAGAAATGTGTAATGGAAACTGTAAAAATAATTGCATTATCGTGAATAAAATTGATTAGGCTCTAGGGCGATTCACAACCTTCGGCTGCTTATCAATTTTAAATTGATAATATCTGATGAATCCAAGTACGTAAATGTATGCATGAGTCGTTGGCGCAGTATAGAGTAACTACATTCTATGCATTTCTGAGTAAATACTAGCATTCTGTACAGCAAAGGCATTTTTTGAGGCTTTTGCTATCCGCTACAGCGCGCAGCTGAATCTACCCTACAATTGCACGATATACTGAATTTTCCCTGATTTCTGAATAAAGTTGAAGATTTAATAAAAGCTTTACAAATAAACTGTGGATTTCAGATATTATATCCAGAAATAGTTCCATGCAATTTGCTATATTGACTAGGGATTGAGGCAACTTTCGAGTCCATGACGTCAGTGTTCCCCTCAGCAGCCCAATACCCGTGCCATTTCTTCGTTAAGTGTAAACGATTGTACAAAATTGAATAGACAACAGCCTGAGTCTATTGGAAAATCTATTGATTGTCATTAGCAAGATTATTTGCGACCCGTCCTGTTGCTAGTACCCCATAAAATGGGTTCTTTCCTTGTAATATATTTTACTTATACAGCTAAATGCGTTTGAAAAGCAATAAATGACACAAAAAAAAAAAACACGAAATGGTGGATACAAGGGTTTCATCATGTTTATTGCCTTCCAAATGTAAGCCGCCTTTGTCCGCAAGCATTCATCACAAGTTCAATCACAGCCCACTATTGATTTACCACTGAGAGTTGCCTAAAGTGAAACTGAAATTGAGTTTCTTTAAATTGCCTGTGAGGACTACAATGTTCTTTTTTATCATCAAGGACGAAATGTCCTTGCCATTCGGGCGAAGAGACAAAAAGGACGTTGAAAAACATGGCACATGAGTGATAGGTACCAGTTGATGTTTAATTGACTATGACCAGAACCTTGGTGAAGAAAGTGAGCTCAAATTTCTGCCCAATTTAGTACATACATTACGTGGATAATGGGACGAAAAATAGGGATTGTAGTCCAAGTTAGAAAAGAATCTATTTATTCCGTATGGTATTTTATTTCAGTTATGTGGCAATTGAATGTTTATATTTACTACTCGATTGACGATATCTAGGGGAGGGATTACCCATGATATGCGTATTAATATCAAAACAGTCCGTAAAGCCTGGTATGATTAATAACACAGCTGTGTGGCAAAAGGGTTAAATAATACGCTTCTTGGGAAAATGACAAATTATCGAATAACCATCTCTAGCTGCGGTTTATGACGCCTCCCACTGGGTGTCATTAAGCCGAAGAAAGATATTATATTTCTTAGATACCATACTGTTGTCCTCAATTTTCTGTTCTATCATTAAAGCAGAACATTTGCTATAAAATAAAATTTGAGGAAATACGTACATAGATAGATAGATAGATTTTGCAACGCTATCAAGATTAGGGCCGTGTACTCAGTCGAGTGTTTATTAAATCAAAAGCGTTCAAGTGCAGTCTGTGAGAACAGATGCTGGCATCTCATCAAATGGGCCTTCCGAGGCATAGGCAGTGTGTGGAATTGTTGTTGCATGGATTTAAGGAAGCGATTCTTGGTGGCAATTTACAAATTACCTAGTTTGAAGTGAACTTGTTTATTTTGCGTTTTTCTGTTTTTGTTTTAGTTTTTTGGACGGCATAAAAGTGACAAGGCCATTGCTGTGAATGATTAGTGAGATATCGGGTGGTTTCATGCAGGGCACGTATAATACGATGAAAAATGTCCGAATCGGTGGGTGTTAATTGTGTGTTTCACTCGCAATGAAGTGGTTTACAATTGTACAATTCTAATCCGGAACAGTACATGTCCGGAACTACCCAACTCTAGTGCGTTCTCCCAATAACGGCAATGTTATCGGTGTATACGAGCAATTGTGCAGACTTAAAGTAGATCAAGCCCCTTGTATTGGCCACTGAATCCCCCACGATCTTTTTGAGGAAAAAATTTTTGTTGAAAAAATCACATGACAGTGCGTCGCCCCGTCTGAATCCTTTTTTGACATCAAAGATCTTGGTTAACTGTTTACCGAACGTAAAGGAGCAGCGAGAATTCTCCTTTGTCATCCTGCACAACCTGACGAGCTTGACAGGGGTGTCAAAACATGAAATGGCTCTGTGTAGTTTGTTCCTATAGACACTGTCATATGCGGTCTTAAAATCGACGACAAGGTGGTGTGTGCCGACCCCAAATTCATGAGTCTTCTCTAAGATCTGCCGGAATGAGAATATTGTGTAATTTTCTGGCCTGAAGCCACATCTTTAGGAACTTACCAAATTGCCCTCGAATGGTTTCGGGCAGTACGGCAGTAAAGATCTTATACGCGGTGTTAAGGAGACTTATTCCCCTATAGTTGGCGCAGGTTATGGGGTCTCTTTTCTTATGGACGCCGTAGACGATGCTGAGAATTCATTCACCGATCATGCTTTCTTCTGATCATTTCTTACGGAAGACCTGGTGCATGTTTCCAACCAACTCATCTCCAGCTGCTTTAAAAATCCCAGCAGGCAGGCCGTCTGCGCCAGCAGCTTTATTAGACTTCAGTCTTCATACCGCTATGCTAACCTCGTCTAACTTGGGTGGACGGGATTCTCTCCCGTCTTCGTCCAGTGTGAATGGTGCGTCATCGTGGCCATCTTCGCGGTAATATAGTTCGCAGAAATAGTCTTTCCATATTCTTAGCATAGACTCTGATTCAACTACGAGGTGTGAGTGTTTATCCCTGCAGGCTTCCGCTCTGGCTCTATAACCTTGGCAAACCTTGGCGTGTTCGCCTTACTCTTTGGTATAACTTTCAAACGTCGTTCTTGCGATAACATCTCTCCATCTCCTCGATCGCGCGAAATAAGTTTCTCATCGTGTAGGTTTTAAATAAAATTATTTTACGACCGTCTGGTCTCAAAGCTCACAATTATCTGAATTTTTATTGATACAAAAATGGGACCTTTGCATCGGTGAAATCTAAGAACCTGAACCTGCGGCGGAAGTTCTCCAAACGCATAGTTGCATTTCTTCGATTCACCAGTGCAATTACAAAATATGGGTAATTGGGCCGATACTTGATGATGAAGGGGTTCCTGTGTAGGTTCCGATGTAGGAGGTCCGTGCGCAAACACGGACTTTCGGTAGCTGGGTAACTTCAGGTCAGGTATTGCTGTGGGATTGATGGCCGAGACGTATCCGGTGCCGGTGCTGTGCAGGAAGGGTAGTTGATGGTGTGACTGACTGTAGGTCAATGGGCGGATGTAACTGCGGATGTAACTCGCGCTTCTCATACTCTTTCTTTTTCCTTCTGAAAAGCGCGTGCTCCTTCTATTCCGCTAATAGAACTCACGAGCAACTCTCCTATGTCGATGTAAAGTGACCATGTATACATTCTGTTTTTCTGCATGTACCTGTCTGTACTCGTCATTAAGCCAAAGGTTTCTCCTAGGTGGTATCTGGAAAACTACTACAGCAAAGGCAGCGTCCCTGATGGCGCTTTGACAAAGTCTCAATTGCTGTCACCTTGGCTGTAAGAAGGTAATGATCCCGGTCGATCACTGACAGCTGTACAAGTCAGACGTGTTTCGACTTAGTGCAGTGAATAGTAGTGAAAGCTAGTATAAGTGCGCGGTTTGGCGAATTGTTCGTGAAATCGGTAGTAGCACGAAGGTTAAGTGCACGGTCGTGGTAGCAACGGTCGGTGGATCAAATCCCGGTCGGGGAAAGTAAAGTTCGACTTTTTTTTTCCTACTGTTACTTCTAAGATAATTGGAAGTAACAGTGGAAATGTCAGGCGACGGGCAGAAACCCGTAAATCGTACGGCGTCAGAATCGGATGATTCCACCAAATCATCCGATTTCGCTACGCCGAGTGCGGTAGTAAAGCGCAGGAGGAGGATGAACCCCACTCCTAACGTGGTGAAGCGCCCCTCCCTTTCCACTTCGGCAGAGAAGCTGCGGGCCGAGGCGCGGGAAGGGGCGCCATCAACTTCTAAAGCCGCTCTGCAGCAGCTAAAACAACATAAAAAAAAGGGAGATGTCTCCGATGAGGCGGACTTTGCCTACCTCTCCGAAGTTAGGGAGGGTCGCTACACGGGGGACAACAATTCCTTCGCCCTCATCTCTGCCTCGGAGACGGAAGAAGAGCGAGAAAAGGAAACGCAACTGGAGACCGAGGAGAAAACTCTCCAAAAGAAACTCCAGGCCGTGAGAGACAAACTGTCCGAAATCCGGCAAAACAAAGAAGCTGAGAGGCAGCATAAGCTGGAACAGCAACAACTAAAAAAGCAGCCGCAGCAAGTGCAGCCGCAACAAAAACAACTGCAGCAGGAGCAGCAACAGCAGCCCCAGCAGCAAAAACAACAAAAACAGCTGCAACCCAAAAAGCAGCAGCAACAACAACAACTGCCGCGGGAGCAGCAACAGCAGCCCCAGCAGCAGAAGCTTAAACAACAACAGCCGCAGCCGAAGAAGCAGCAGCAACAACAACAACAACCGCAGCGGGAACAGCAACAGCAGCTCCAGCAGCAGATAGCTCAACAACAACAGCCGCAGCCGATAAGACAGCAGCAGCAACAACAAATGCAGCAGCAGGAGCAGCAGCAGCAGCAGCAACAACAACAACAAAAACCAAAAAAGAAGCGTAGACGCCGCTCCAAGAGGAAGGAGAAGGTGCCGCCCATCTACGCCCACACCCTAGCTGTGGCGCAGACAGTGGATATATGTAAGTACGCTATTGGTGGAGAGCATTACGAATTAAATAGTTTGGGGCCGCGTTATGTTATCCAGTGTAAATCACTGGACAAATTTAAGAAAATGCGGTCCCTATTAAAAGATTCCACTACGGAGTTCTATACTTTCACTCCGAAGTCCGAGAGGCTGCAGACAATGCTCCTCAAAGGCGTAGAGTCCATCACCGACCCCGGGGAATTGCTCTTAGAGCTCAAAAAGTTCGAGAGCGATGACCTCAAGTTCGTGGGGGTCAAACCCTTCACCACAGCATGGGCCAAACGGCAGAGGCAGTCATTGCACTACTTCCTGGTCCAGCTGACACCCGACAGCAACCTGGAGTGTCTAAGGAAAATCAGGACCATAGACACCCAGGTCGTGCGATGGGAAAAACTAGATAGGCGCGGAAACATGATCCAATGTATCCGCTGCCAAAGGTTCGGGCACGCCGCATCGAATTGCGAAATGCAGCATCGATGCGTTAAGTGTGCACAGAACCATAGATATGATGAGTGCGACCGGGGCGCAGAGAAAGTTCTCGAAAGAGAACAACTTTTATGCGCACTCTGTGGGAACTCGGGGCACCCCGCAAGCTATCGGGGCTGTCCAAAGTACCTACAGATAAAACAAAGCAGAGAAGCTCGACAGATGGTCGAGAAGTTACCTCCTTCGAGGGGTATACAATCCGTTACACCCCATTTGACCTACGCCCAAATGGCGGCAGGTCAGGGAAAAGCGGCACAAACACCGAAAGCTGCTGCCAAAGCCCCAGTGCCTGTTCCTAAGGCACCGGGGGCCGAGGCGGAACTGTTGCCGATTCTGCTCGCCATTCAAGGGCAGATCGGCCAGCTCCAGCAGCAGATAAGAGAGCAGACGGAACGAGTGGACAGGCTCTACTCGTTTCTGAGCCTAGCGCCTCTACAATCCTAATGGATACGCCAGTAGAGAGTTTCCTTAAGATCCTGGCTGTGAATGTAAATTCACTGATTAGGATCGAGCGACGCACCGTTCTTTTTAAGCTGTTGCAGGAAGAAAGCCCTGATGTGTTTCTGGCTAGCGAAACTAAGCTAAACCAGAGGCACAAAATTCGGCACAATTCCTACAATATAATACGAAGAGACCGACCCGATGCCACTCAAGGCGGAGGTGTTGCGATCTTCATTAAAAATAAGATTAAATATAAAATTATATATAGCAGTGAAGTGCGGAGATTCCAGGTGCTAGAGGCATGTGTTGTGTGTATCCCCCTCCGGAACGGAAGGAGGATATACATAGTATCGGCCTATGCACCTGAAGCACCTCAGCCCAATATCTTCATTGCAGAGCTCGAAATACTTTTTCGATTTCTGCGCCTAGACTCAGCAGAAAACTTTTATGTTTTGGCCGGAGATTTAAATGCCAAACATAGTGATTGGGGCAATAATGTGCCCAACACTAGAGGGAGCCTACTAAACCATTGGTGGGCCCTGCATAATATTGAGTATAAACTCAAGTTACTCGCAACGGATAGACCGTCGTTTCCTAGAAGCGGCTCCTATCTGGATCTAATGTTGCTTGACTCACGACTGAGACTGGCAGACACTAACGAATGGTCTACTAACTGTTTACGTACCGTGGAGTACGACAGTGACCATTGCGGACTTAGCGCCGTAATCAAAATACCGGACGAATTCGCAGAAATGGCAGAGTATGTCCACACGTACCCCTACGATTATAGTAGGGCACTCTGGCCACGCTTTGCCAACTGCTTGACGAGAGCACTCACTTCAAGTGCCTCACCCCCACCGAATAATAGGAACTTATCAAATGACGAAATTGATAGGCACCTAAAACATATGGACGAAATAATCATACAAACGATGGATAGAACGATACCACGCCAACGGCATTACGATACCACGGACGTGTACCGAAACGCGACCATAGACGCACTTCACAGACAGAAAAGTAGACTCCTGTCAAGACTCAAACTCTTGTACAGGCGGTTTACCGACAGACAAAACTCGGAGGTCAGGACCCTGAAGTCACTGATTAAAAATCTCCGACAGTTAATCAAAGAAAACTATAAAATAGCTATAAGTCTGCACTGGAGCAACAAAATTCGCGCTGTAAAATCCAACAGCGCGAATATGTTCCCGCAGATAAATAAAATATTCCGGAGAAAAGATCAGAACGACATTCGGGATCTAAAGCTTCCGAGAACGTCAGACAACGAACGGTTATTACGCACAGTTAACATCGATCCAGAGAGCGCCGTCCTAGATGACGACTTTTTTGTGATTGGGGATCCTCAGGAGAAAGTGGCGACAGTGGGGGCTGTCTTCCGGGATGTGTATAAGGTGAATGAAAGCATTCGCCCGAACCACGACCTGGAAAATAGAGCCCTGCTTCACCACTTCCACCTTCGAAATGATATAGAACACTGGCGAATCGAGAACCATGGTTTCACCAGGTTCAATGACGACTTTACGGCAAACAATGCCATCGCCAATGAAAGTGCTGATACACTGTTCATTTCGACGGAGGATCTCCAGTTGATCTTCATGTCATTAAAAAATAAAAAATCCGCGGGTACTGATGGTATATCCAATGTTGTGCTCAGGCACCTTCCACCATTGGCTATAGAGAGGTACACCATCCTGTTCAACAATGCACTGAATAATGCATATTATCCGGTGCATTGGAAAACGGCGGTGGTCCAGCCAATCCCTAAGAGGGACAAAGACTCCTCTAATCCGGCAAATCTCCGGTCGATAAGTCTCCTTCCGAGTATCAGCAAGGTCTTCGAGAAGGTAATCCATAGAGCCCTGTCCAAATGGGCTGAGGACAAAAATATCATTCCGGATAACCAATTCGGTTTCAGGGCGGGGCATGATACCATACATGCCGCGTCGAAACTCGTCTCGGATATCCAATGGAATAAATGCAAGAACCAATGCACGGGTGCCTGCCTGGTTGACTTGGAAAAAGCCTTCGACACCGTATGGTTAGAAGGACTCTATTACAAGCTCAAACGGTTGGGCATAAGTAAACCATTGCTATATATAATTCATGATATGTTAACGAGTAGAAAGTTCGTTGTGAAAATTGCCAACGTAACTTCTGCTCAAACATTTGAAATTAAAAACGGATTGCAACAGGGTACGGTAAATTCGCCGATCCTTTTCAGCATTTATATCAGTGATCTGATAGTTTCTCTTCACCATTCAATAGCGTATGCAGATGACTTGGTTGCGTACAGATCAGGTCCAACGATCGAGGTCATTGGCATTTTATTGCAACGTGACTTCGATAAAATTCAGCAGTTCTGTGATGACTGGAAGTTGAAAATCAACTTCCAGAAATCAGAGACTATTTTATTCAGAACGCCTCTGTCTAGGGCCTCTAGGGACACTAGAAAACATTGGCGAAAATTCGCAATCATCGGACAGGACGGGCGTCCATTGGCGAGTAAAAATGTAGTCAGATACCTCGGGATCTGGCTGGATCAGTATCTGTATTTTAACAAAAATGTAGATGCTGCTCTGGAAAGAGCCCGGGGCGCTTTCGCCCTGACAAGATGGCTGTTTCACTGCAGCCAACTTGATTCTAGGGTGAAGGTAATCTGCTACATGGCCTTAATCAGGCCTATGATTGCCTATGGATGTCCCGTCTGGTTTAATGTGAGCGCAAGTTTAATGGAAAGGATTCGGGTGTTTGAGAGACAATGTCTGAGGACGTGTCTTGGATTACACAGAACACCAGAGTCTGAGTACAGAAAGTTCTATCCTAACGAGGTACTATACAATAGGGCAAGGATTTTACGGATAGACAACTTTCTGATTAAGCTGATTCGTGGTCACGTTGCGAGGGCAATGACCTCGAACAATAACTTGATCTCTGGGGCTTACTACCCCAATTCTATGTATTTGGAAAAAGTGCGATCGAACGGCTTTGTGCCTCCGGAAGCATTTCTTCACTTGGATAATTGTGGGCTGATCCAGGATAGATTGGCGGTGCCGCTAATCTACCATGTGGCCCGTAATTCTGTGGAACGGCGACTCCTTCACGAACCTGACGTCGTGCTCTGTGAGCCCGAGCGCCTTAGGTTCAGTAGAGCGGTCTCTCGTCGGGATAGGGAAGACGTTGTCCGACAGCACCAACGATTTTGGTGGCTGGAACGGACTCCGTAGTGGAATTTATTGATAGCCTCTCCAAGGCGATCGTTCGCCGACACTAATGGCGGACATACATATTGTAGGGTAGGCTAAGGTAGGTTAGGGTAGGGCATAAGGTAGTGTAAGTGTGGGAAAAAAAAAAAAAAAAAATATATATATATATATATATATATATATATATATATATATATATATATATATAATTAAAAATTAAAAAAAAAAAAAAAAAAAAAAAAAGATGTATATACAAGTTATATATATAAAGTATATAACTCTGTATATGCATTTTAGTTAAGTTAGATTAAGGTAGAATTAGTTAGTTTTAGCTAGTTTTAAGTTTTATACATACCATATAAATCGATAATATGCTGAGTTTTTTTTTTAATTAAAATTTTTCTCGGCAAGGAATGTAATTAAGCTAAGTTAGTCATTGTTAATATTAAGCTGTCGAAAGACATAGTGTAAGAATATTGGTTGTTTTAGAGCGCCCGCTTGGGGTCATTAAGACATAGAATGTAGTTATGTTATAAGCTAGTTTTACTCATTTTGTCTAGCACGTAAGATAGTCATAAGATTTTTCTGAAAATAAAATGAATTTAAGAAGAAGAAGAAGAAGGTAATGATCCCAATCCACATTGGCTGCTCTGAAAGTTTGGACATCCAAGTTGCTGAAGTAATGTCTGCCATCGACCACAATATGATGAATCCTTTAGATCCACTGGTGATTTGATGGCATATCTCGCCGAAAAGTGGGACCGCTCGCTTCACCAAGCGGGTGAAAGCAAAATTGTTGCACTGGATATTTCGAAAGCATTTAACGGTGATTGGCATGAAGATATATGATGAAAATGCGTGCTTTCGGGATCGATGAGTCTCTTCTTCGATGGATAAGAAGCTACCTTTCGAATCGTTAAATTCAAGTTGTTTTGGATGGATTTAAGTTTGATACTTACCTTGTAAATGCTGGTGTTCCCCAGGGCTCCGTTTTGTCTCCGACACTCTTCCCCGTTTTTATAAAAGGTCTCTTGTCTGTTACTTCTGTTACTTCTAATTCAATTCACTCCTCCGCTGACGACAATACCCTCAGCTTTTTATATTCGTTTACTTCTTTACGATGCTGCACTTCGGCTATAGATAGTGAGCGGCAGATAAGCTGCCGCTTAACATAGGTTAAGATCACTAAATTCCGATATCGACAGCATCATCCAATGGGGTAAGAACGATTGAGTGGAATTTAATGCGTCCAAATCACAATGCCGCAGCCATATCCATGAATGGCACTTCCATCTCAGAAACCGAAAAGCTTTCCATCCTGTGTATGTGTATTGCTCACAATCTTAATTGGAGCGGCCACATATTCAGTGTCGCCAGGAATGCTGCGAAATGGCTAGGCTTCTTATACAGATGCAAGAAATATTTCTTACCCCTAGATCTGGCTACAATGTATAAGGCGTTCATTCGCCCTAAATTAGAGATTAACGCGCATGTCTGGCCCGGGGCTTCCAAGACCCCACTGCACCTTCTAGTTAGAGTACAAAAACGCGCGATAAACCTGACAGGTGACTCCAGCATTGCCAATTTATTAGACGCGTTGGAACATCGCAGGAAAGTTTCCTGCCTCTCTCTGTTTTATCGTTACTTACACCAAAAGCCAGTTGCATTCCGTCCCTTCAACATTTCTCCCGCAACACACATCTGTCTAGGAATTCCCACTAATATACCCTGGAGCCCGATTTCGGACGTATCGTCAAATATACAGAACCTTTCTCTAACCGAACCACACGAATCCTGAATTCCCCGCCGAATTCGTACTAAAAACCTTGTCAAATACACTGCTCAATACAATATGAATCCAGGAGATGTTCCAGAGGTTATGAAGACATTGTCAGTCGTCGAGCAGATGTTGGAAGCACGGATTCCACCCGTTCCCAGCGTCTATCAGCTCCGCAGTCAAGGTGTCCATGGTCAATTACGTTACATAGGAAACGTGCTGAACGTCGAGCGAGATCTCCAACCGATTGCAAACGAGTTGCCTAGAGTTCCTAATACAGTCAGCATCTTGCTGGTTAGGAAGCAGGGAGCCCAAGGTTACAAAGACTTCAGGGTCAGACGACAGGTGGTACACGATGTTCTGGTGTTTCTAAAGCAACAGAATCGCTTCTATGCTGATTTGCAAATCAACATGTCGGCCTTGGCGGCACTACCAGAAGACCGAGGCGTTCAAGGTCAACTTAGACATGTCGACGGAAGTGTTGCCAACGACTCAATGCCCGATATTTTGCCGAAGACAGCCACGATGTGGTTATCAATGCGCTTCCCGTGTCAAGTGCCATGATACAAACCGAAGTTGTTCGTGCTGTAATCGATTGGTCCGCAGCTTCAGCAAATCCGGTCAACGAATTCACGAATGTTGGATACATCGTCTTATCTGCTCCTCATCTGCTCGGTATTTGATGAGTTACCATGACAAGAAATTTGCGCAAGACCCGAGGTTTCCATTCTTCTGCCTCAACACGATGCAATGCCACGACTTAATTAGTAAAGGCTTAATCTACGCCAACATGACAAATTTCAATGGATCCCCGGAGTATCTACAACAACAAGCCAGAGAGAATCCGGCGCTGATGAACCGTTTTCTCTAATTTGCTTCAAATATCAGAAGCACAATGTATTACTGGTATCAGAAGCGTTTAGAACTTGAAAGTATGGTCAGCCAACTTGGTGTTCCAACAATTTTGTTGACTTTAACCGCGGCAGACCTCTGGTGGCCATGCCTAACGAAACATTTTGGATACGATCCAACTGGGAAGTCTGAAGCTCAGGTTGCAATGGACATGTAATCATTGCTCTCAAAAAAACCCGTCAGTTGCAGACAGTTACTTTGGCAAGAGAGTGGAACTGTTTGTGGAAGTATTAGAGAAAAA
The DNA here is from genome assembly GCA_951905685.1 of Eumerus sabulonum. Lineage (NCBI taxonomy): Eukaryota > Metazoa > Arthropoda > Insecta > Diptera > Syrphidae > Eumerus > Eumerus sabulonum. The sequence goes on from OX645060.1 coordinate 196,802,117, forward strand.
AGTATCCGATCATAGACTATTGGTACCGGTGGTCGTATTGTATTTTGGCTGTCTGGAGCTCCTGACGTTAGAAACTTTGAGTCAACGAATATTGAAGAGCTGACAAATGCCAAACATTATTACGACAACCTGGTGTCAGCGATCAACCCCAATCATTCGGCAAGATCAGACCTGCACCCCAGTAGAATGTGAGCAACAGACCTCGAACTCAATGACGAAAACATAGCCAAAGGTATGAAAGATTTCGAAGACACACGAAAGACACGCTGTAAGTCGTACTGTCTGCGAACAAATCAATGGACATGAGCGATGCCGGTTTGGATTTCCAAAACCACTACTCATTGAATCGAAGGTTGCGAAAGACGAACGAGAGGTTCGTCGAAACGATGGACTACTCAACCCGTTCAACAAGTTTGTTTCATTCGCCTGGCGAGCAAACACAGACATCTCCATTATCGCTTCTGAATATGCAGTGACATCTTGCATCACTAAGTACGCCTCAAAAGGTGAACCAAAGTCTGAGGGCCCTTCTAGAGAGTATTATCGGTACTGAGTCAAGACAAAGAACTGTGACGAAGTTCCTCATGAAAGTTATTGGCAGTGTCCAGGTTTCTACTTGCAGAACCTTCGATGAAAGCCACTCGTCAGTTTGTGAAGCTGTACAACTCCACGCAGGAAAGTGTTTTGATAAAGGGACGAGGCATGAAAGATGATGAAAACGGCAGTTCTGATGCTCCGCGAATAATTAGCATATGAGTGCAGAGCAGCAAATTTGAACGACTTGACATTCATGGACTTTGTCCGACAATACACTGTTGCTGCTGGAAAACCAAGTTTTCAATCGGTGAACCTTCCTTCTACGTCGAGGGCCATTTTACAAGACACATCTTGCTAGAAAAGAATGAGTTCTTCAAGTCATTCCTAAAGTCGTGAAAGGTAAATTCCGTGAAACCGGCGAAATCTACTACAAACAACAACTGGTACTTCACACTCTATGGAGAGTCGATATGAAGGGTCATACAAGGCACATAGCGTCGCTGTTTGGGCGTTAAACATAGATATGGCGGACGTTGATGAAGAGAATGACGAACTATAAACTTCCATATAAGAGTCACACGATTCGATGGCTGCTGACGCAGCGCTTCCGAATCAATCACCTGCAGACGTCAAACTTGGATTCCGAGATGTCGATCGGCAGCATGACTGGTATTTGTCTTTCAGCAAATATCCAGGAGTAGAATACGAGCTCAAGTTCATTCATGCGGCAATGGCTCCCTACGAAATACCAGATGTTGAGGCGGCAGCAAGCTGCTTTACATTGAACATCGAGCAACAAGCCGTGATAGACTTCATCACAAGAGCGACGAACGGAGAAACGACGTACAAAATAGCAAAAGTCATTGGAGCTGCTGGAGCCGGCAAGTCATTAGTCATCAACGAAGTTGTTAAAAGTTTCGGCTTGGAGCACATCCAGCTAATGGCTTCAACCGGCGTGGCTGCAAACAATATCGGTGGCCAATCTCTGCATTCCGGACTGCACATTGCCACATCAGCCAGATTTACGCCCCTAACTGGAAAGACCCAAAGAGAGCTTCAGGAGCATTTCAATAATATCAAGATGATACTGATAGACGAACTCAGCGTGATTGGGTTGCTTATGCTGGGCAAGATAGATGGCCGGCTTAGAGAAGCTAACCCTGAGAAGCAGCACGAGTGTTGTGGAGGATTTGATGTTGTATTCTTACAGCCAGTTTTGGACAAGCCTCTGTATGGCGTACCTAAAGAGTATGATGAGTTTTCTCTGCGAGGCAAAGCAGCTTATTTGCAGATACGGAAGACGTTTATTCCCTAGCAGATCATGCGACAGACTGGCGATGAACAGAAACAATTTCGAGAAGCACTTCATGCTCTAGCCCTAGGCGAGAACAACCCCTCGCACTATGAATTCTGCTCACAACGCTGTGTCGACAATAATCCAGGATCGACCCGAGATTTCAAGGACGCGACACAATTGATGGTGACCCACAAAAACATCAAAGCTTATAATAAGAACGCCTTACGATCGCTTGGATGCCCAGTGATTCGAATAAATGCCTTAAACAATAATGCAACAGCCGCCCAAGCGTCAGATGACGAAGCTCAAGGACTGAGTGCAGGACTGATACTCTGCGTTGGCGCTAAAATGATGTTACGCCAGAACCTGTGGACCTCTTGCGGACTGTGCAATGGCTTGATGGGCACAGTCGTTGACATTATTTACGGTCCGACCGAAAACAGAGTCGAGAACTCCATACCAAGCGAAACTCCTATCTGCATCATGGTCATGTTTGGAACTTACACGAGACCGACTTTCGCTTTAGGCGCTATTCCGATAACGCAGGTCGTTAAGTCATTCAAAAAGGGAGAAGTCAATGGCAAGAGGAAGCAATTTCCGTTATCGCTGTCTTACGGCATTAGTATTCACAGTGCGCAAGGAAGTACATTGAACAAAGCAGTCGTGGACTTAGGGATAAGTGAATTTAGTGCCGGGTTGGCCTACGTTGCGTGTTCGAGGGTCAAGAAAATGTATGGAATCCTCTTCGATCCAAGTTTTCCATCCGAAAGGTTGTTGGGAATCAACTCCAAACCAGCGTTCTTACTAAAGCGGGCTGAACCGAAAGACTGAATAGTATGCAATAGATGTGTGTGAAAAAAAAAAAAAACAATTCAAAAAAAAACTATTTTCTACAAATACACATTTTATTTCATCAAAATTGCAGCAATAGTCTATGAAAAACAATTGCACAATTTTCATACTTAAGCACCAAAAACTGTCACACCATTTTAGTTCGTGACGTTAGAGGTTCGCTTTGTTTTGGGGACTTTATCCCTGCCTAGTATATAAAAAAGGGGGAGAAGGGAGCGAACAAACAGAGCAAAGAAGTTGATCGCGTTTAACTTGGCAAACGCCAGCTTCGATCTCTGTCCCTGCTCAATCCAAGTTGACACACAGCCTCCGCGTGGCCTCCCCTGGATAGCTATACTGTCACCCGCCAGGTAGTGAACCAATGTGAGCAGCGACCCGACCCCTTGTTCCTGGGGAAAGAGGAACCTGGCCCTCCAGGTTGGGGGTTGTGCTTAGGGCTAACATCCCTATCGCTTAAAACAAAAATTTTGTTCAAAGACAACCAATAGCCTCGGATACGGACGGATTACATGTTGACGACCCCCGCAAACGTCAAAGAGGAAACGAATTTCGGTTCTGCACCTGGAACGTTAGGTCCCTCAACAGACTAGGTGCAGCTGAACAACTGGTCAACTCTTTGGACTGCTTTAAGGCAGACATTACCGCGCTCCAAGAAGTTCGATGGGATGGGCCAAAGCGGATGAAAAACTGTGACATATATTACGGAAACTGCTACGAAGAAAATAAACAACGCTTATTCGGATGCGGATTTGTTGTTCGAGGCAGACTCAGGAAAAAATTCTTGAGCTTCCAGTATGTAAGCGAACGCCTCATAACTATCCGCACTAAGGCCAATCTCGGCAATATAAGCTTACTATGTGTCCACGCCCCCACAGAGGAGAAAGATGACCGACATAATGACGACTTCTATGATCTCCTAGGCATAACGTATACGTAATGTCCCAGCTATGACTCCAAAATCGATCTAGGAGACTTTAATGCGAAGCTGGGTAAGGAAGCTATCATTGAACGGGTCATTGGAAAACACATCCTACACAACACCACGTCAGAAAACGGAACATAACCTGGTAGTAGCAAGTACACGATTCCCACACCTCAACAGCCATAAGGGGACCTGGCGGTCTTTCGATCAATCGACAACCAACCAAATTGATCATACTGCGATCGACGGCAGACACTCCTCCAGCATCCTGGATGTCCGAACCTTTCGAGGAGCCAACATCGACTCGGATCATTACCTTGTTGCAGCCAAGGTACGGATGCGAATTTCTCGGAAAGCTGCATTGGCAGGAGACCGCCAGAACCTTCGCCGATCAAGTCTCCCTCAAGCTCTCTCAGGTCCCGATACAATCTGCAGAAACCATAGAACAGCAATTGAGTCGTTGTCAGAAAGCCATTAGAGAGGCCGCCTCAGATATACTCGGTTTCGAGCCACCACCGTCGAGAAACCCCTGGATTGATGATGAGTGTAGACAGGCCCATGTAGAGAAACAGAATGCATACATGGCAACATTGCATCGACGGACGGGAGCTGCCCGCGAGTTCAATGAACAGAAAAGGAGGGAGGAGCATGCGCTTCTGAGAAGGAAAAAGAAGGAGCACGAGAAGCGCGAGATCGAGGAGATGGAGAGATGTTACGGCAGGAACGACCTTCGAAAATTTTACCAGAAAGTAAAACGAACATGCCAAGGCTAAAGAGCCAGAGCAGAAGGGATGAGCACGGACATCTAGTAGTGGAGTCACAGTCGATGCTAAGATTGTGGAAGGACCACTTCTGCAGACTGTATAACGGGGATGATAGTCAAAATGCCGCCGTCAGGCAGAGCGAACCATTCACAATGGACGAATATAAAGGAGAATCCCGTCCACCCGACCTAGACGATGTTAAGATAGCGATATCGAAACTTAAGTCTTATATAGCTGCTGGAGCAGACGGACTCCCCGCGGAGCTGTTTAAAGCAGCTAGCGATGAGCTGGTTAGGAACATGCACCAACTCATCCGCAAGATATGGTCGGAAGAACGCATGCCCGATGAATGGAATCTCAGTATCGTTTGCCCGGTCCATATGAAAGGAGACCCCTAATACTGCGCCAATTACAGAGGGATAAGTCTCCTGAACATCACGTACAAGATCCTCTCTGCCGTACGGCCGTACTACGGCAGATCTTGGAGAAGACCCATGAATTCCAGGTCGACACGCACCATCTTTTCGTCGACTTTAAAGCCGCGTATGACAGTGTTTATAGAGACGAGCTATACAAAGCCATGTCATGTTTTAACATTCCTGCCAAACTGGTCAGACTATGCAGGATGGCTATGAAGAACTCTCGCTGCTCCATTAAGGTCGGAGGTGAAGCCTACCCCTTTGCTGTTAAAAAAGGTTTTAGACAGGGTGACGCACTGTCATGTGATTTCTTCAACATTATTCTTGAAAAGATCATGCGGGACTCTGCGGCCAATACAAGAGGTACGATCTACTTCAAGTCCACACAATTGCTTGCCTACGCAGATGACATTGACGTTATTGGACGAACAAAGCGAGACGTCAATGAGGCGTTCACAAGCATTGAAGCAGAAGCGGCGAAAGTGGGTCTAAGGGTAAATGGGGACAAGACCAAATATATGCTGTCATCCAAGAAAGACGCACAACACCGACGTCTTGGTTAGAACGTCACCTTCCAGCTATATTTTTGAAGTAGTCAAGGACTTTGTCTACCTTGGCTCGATAGTGACAAGCAGCAACGACACCAGCGCTGAGATAAAACGCAGAATAACTCTTGCCAATCACTGCTTCTTCGGGCTCAAGAGGCAATTGAGTAGTAGAGCCCACTCTCGAAAAACTAAGGTTTCCCTCTACAAAACCTTAATCATCCCGGTCCTCTCCTACGGCGCTGAGGCTTGGACGTTATCAAAAGCGGATGAAGAGTCTCTTGGACGTTTCGAGAGGAAAATTCTGCGTGCAATCTTTGGTCCCGTTTTTGTAAACGGAGAATGGAGGAGGAGATTCAACCAATAACTGTACGGGCTGTACAGCGACATCGGCCTGGTTAGATGTCTTCGGATCCAACGTCTAAGATGGCTAGGCCATGTAGAGCGAATGGACATCAACGCTCCGGCCCGAAAAGTCTTCGACTCCAACCCCGAGGGACGACCCAGCAGAGGACGACCGCATTTAAGGTGGCGCGCACAGGGCGAAGGGGACATTAACCAACTGGTCCTGCGGCACTGGAAGCGGCTGGCCGAAGATCGGGCCGGCTGGAGAGGCTTGTTGGTTGAGGCCCTGGTTCACCCCGAACTGTAGCGCCATCAAAGTAAGTAAGTAAGTATATAAAAAATAAAAAAACAGCTTTAAAAGTTAAGTAATATTTTATATAAATAAAAAATAAATTATTAAGTGAAATTTTAATTTGTAAGTATTTTATATGGAATAATTTGTTTGAAGCTAATAAATTTTTATTATAAACTAGGATTAGATACCCTAATTGGTGTCAGGTGTGGGGATTTCACGATCGACATCTTAATCGAGTCTGAACCACGCGAAAAAAAAGAAGAAAAAACTAATATCAATTAGACAAACATGGCGGAACCGAACTCCGGGGGAGACAAAATTCACGTGATTTTACTCAAACTAGAAGACCAGACGAAACTACTCGACCAGCAATCAAGAATCGTGGCTAATCTACAACAATCATTAGCGGAGATCCATTTGAGAGTAGAACAAGTCGAAACCACTCAACAAAATTCATTACAATCTCGAGTCGAAGTTCTTGCTAACCTCCCTTCGCCCACAGGTCAAGTAGTACACGAAATGGTGCAGCCGGCTGAGAACTACGAACAAAATTTCGTCGAAACAGGAGAACCAACTGCATGCTCTACCCACGTACAGTACAATTACCGACGACCAGGTGCCCATACATCAGAACCAGCCGATATATCAAAGGAACGTTAGAGACACCTTGCAAGCGGTCGGCAGCTAACACCAGAATTGTCACATCGAGTTCCGGTACAGCCTCGAGAATTTGATGGAAAAACACCATGGCACAGTTACCGTCTGCATTTCGAGACGGTAGCAAGAGTCAACAATTGGTCCACGGAGGCAAAAGCTCTCTATCTTGCCGCATACCTACGTGGAAGTGCTTTAACTTTTTTTGAAACACTTCAGTTAGGTGTTCAAGAAGATTTCCACCGCTTAGATGCAGCTTTGAGGCAGAGGTTTAGCAACGAATATGAGCAAGCAACAGCCCATTCCGAACTTCGGGGACGGATGCAAAAAGTTAAGGAACCATTTAGCGAGTTAGCAACCGACATCCAGCGTCTCGGGTACCTGGCATTCCCAGATTGTTCCGAACAGGCAAAAAATCGAATCGCTCTAGCACAATTTATCGATGGGATATTTGATGTCGACGTACAGCAAAGAGTACGCGATGCCGAACCAGATACTCTAGAAAAAGCTAGCCGTGTCGCTACTAAGCAAAGTTGTCGACAAATCCGGATAGCGGAAGCAAACGTTTCGGAGGCCAAAGTTGTGATAACATCGGGCTCATCGGGAAACGGGAATCGCGCAGCTTAAGGGAGCGTAGGTTGCCGCGCAGAAACAATGATGCTCCTGGAAACAATGACACACACAAACAAAACAAAAAAAACAGTGGAGGTGGGCATTAGAGGTGGAATGAAGTTTGTTCACAAATCGGGATATGGTTTTGCAAGGCGGGATGACAATGGCGAAGTAATTTATATCCCGCGTAGTGAACTGAAGCGAAGCCCCAGTCTGCAGCGTGTGGGATTGGCGATAATATTCGATATGGAGTCTGCACGACTGGGCCCACGAGCTATAAACTTGACAACAAATGATGACCCTCTCCAATCAAATACTCGTGATATTCCGAGTCATCCAGCTGGAAACCACTACCCACTAGCCCTACAGGGGCAGCGTTAGTGGGAAATAATGATGCCCCTGTACCTGAAATTTTAGTAATCCGCTCGCCCAACAATTCGAATAATCTAGTTATTAACCTTCAAATAAATCAAGTCACATATCAAGGAATAATCGATACAGGTGCCACTCAGACAATACTTCATCCCCGAATCGTCGAGAAGATGGATACACGCCCGTCGTTAAGCACCTGGCATGCGATTATTCGCTCTGTTACCGGCGAAGTTACGCCTGTAGAAGGAGTGCTTGAAGTCACTGTTCAAATTGGGAAGTTCATATCCCAACATGCTGTCTATATAGCACCCATCGTTGATGATTGCATCATTGGAATGGATTTTCTTCGTCGCTTCTCCTGTGCGATTAACATACCGGACAGCACTTTACTTTTAGATGGAGAAACTTTACACTTAAACCGAACTCAAGTGCAAAACCAGGAGCTGACTAATTCACGCCACATATACATACGTCCCCGCCCTCTCAACAAGTTGGGTTCACTTGCCTACTGCGGCGCAAGAAGGTAAGACAGTCAAGTGTCCGAAGGAAAAGTATCAGTTCGTGTAACAAATACATCAACAGAAGGTGTTTGGGTTCCCCAAAACGCAATGAAAGTGGAACTCGAAACACAACCAGTAATATTTTCATGTCGACAAACTAAAAGCGCCCTTCCGTGTCGAGAGTTGGATCCGGATGTGATGGAGATGATTAGTAGAAGTGGCTCCACACTGACAAGGAAAGAACAAGACAGTGTTACGAGTCTCGACCCATGCAAACGCCGACTTAGTACTCGGCGGAGATCGAAAAAAGCCTTTTTCGGATGGTGGCGGTTTCCGGTGAAGAAGAAGAGGGAGAGCGATCACGTTGGTTGGTTTTTGGTCTTCAGATTAAAAGAATAAAATTGTGTAGCATTATTAAAAAACCTGTTTTGCGTTTTTATTCTTAAACCCCACCAAAAGGTGTAACAAAAGGTGTCCCTTTCATCTATGTGAAAATATGTAAATCACATATAACATGGGTGGATGAGAGAAGTCCTTCTGCGGCAGTAACGCTACTTAAGGCGAGGAGGGTTTTCTTTAAAGGTTCAGTTCATGAGCAATTTAGAAAACTGTTCGTCATTTTTGTTTTTCATTTTCAGATTTAATTACTTTTAGTACAGAAAATGTGAAGTTTTTCTTTAAAAATAAATCGTTGTATCGGATAACACAATATGCAACGTGCTTCCCTCATCCAATCCCCGATAAATTAATGAACTAGAAGAAAATCAGAATCAGAAACATCAACACAAGAACCACGTCCATCAGTTTCTGCTAAATCCGGGTCATGATGAATTGCTCTCTCGTATCCAATTTGATTTTCTTGAAATATTGTTCAACGTCTTCCACTGGCAAGAGAATAAGAGGAATTGCCTTCTAATAAATCAAAGATCGATCAACTAAGATTACCACCGGGCATGGAAAGGAAACAAACAAACGAATAAAATTATAATATGAACCGAAACGAGTAAACACAGTGCCCAAAACGTTGTTCGCTCTTTTATTGCTACTCATTTGTATCCCGACGGTCCAGGATGTACGGATGTAATGTACGGGTTGAGACGCTGAAATGTGCCACGCGTGCTAGCGATTAAGTATTTGTATTAGTTGCCCGACAATGTTGGGTGAACTCATAATATTCTAGTTCATGCTACTAACTTATGTCGGATATTCAAATACCTACAATGAGATACATGTGTATAGTAATACAGAACGGGGCACTACCTCACCACTTTGTAGCACTCGTTTTTAGTACTTGTACAGCGATTAATGAGCAGTCATTTGCTGAACTTTAATCAATTTGAAGTTCAAAATGTTAGGCTAACGTGTAATTTCTCAACGCGTTGATGGATTTTCTCCCGTCATCGTAGATACTTTTCTGCAATTGTTGCTTGTGTATTTGAGCGGAGGGCTAATATGCGCGTCATTAGATTGATAATAATGTGCGAGTGAAGACTCAATTAATAATTGAGGCGATAAAGTTAAGAATGTACGTAAATTACTCTCGATACATTGAGTGAATGTACTTGAAAACGATTTTGCACTTGAAATAAATATTTAATTTGTATTGTATCAACACATAAAGGTTGGATGTGGATACAATCCCTTGGTTTTTCAATCAAGAGTCTGAAATACTTTAAGAGTGACCTTCCAACCTCAAGTGTTCTAAGTATAGAGCAACGAACCAAAGTGTCCTAAAGATAAAAAGGAACACTGAAGGACTCTGGCATAAGCTTGTCGAGAATACTTCATCACAGTGAAGAGGTTAGCATTCACCAAGATGAGTTCGATTTTTGTTCTCCTTTTTTCGTTCTTCCTTTAATCAATACGTAGCTTGCGGGGGGAGCCTAGGTGCACTGGTGTTCCAGTGATTTAATTTAAGAATTGGGAGCTGTTCATAACGGATTGATATTGATTTTGTTCTTTTATTCATGCATCATAAATAATTAGCAAATTTCATAGAGTTATCTGCAAAGCCTTAGAGACTTATCTTCAGAAGATCAGTTATATCATATTGTTTTATACGTCAGTCGAGCTACGCATATGTATCTATAATTTGGGCTTTACTTATTTACTTTAAAGGCGCTACAGTTCGGGGTGAACTAGGGCCTCAACCAACAAGCCTCTCTAGCTGGCCCGATCTTTGGCCAGCCGTTTCCAGTGCCGCACGAGCAGTTGGTTGCGGTTCCCTTCCACCTGTGCGCGCCACCTTAAATGCGGTCGTCCTCTGCTGCGTTGTCCCTTGGGGTTGGAGTCGAAGCCTTTTCGGGCCGGAGCGTTGATGTTCATTCGCTCTACATGGCCTAGCCATCCTAGACGTTGGGTCCGAAGACGTCTAACCAGGCCGATTTCGCCGTATAGCCCTGGTGGCCGTGGTGCAGTGGTTCACATCATCGACCGCCAAGCGGAAGGTCTATAGTTCAAATTCACTTCATAGCCAAGAAAATTAATTCCTATACGGACAAAAAGTATGCAACGCGGTTGTGAATGGAAAGTGACCAGACGTACTGCTTGCAGGCATAACACTCACAGTATATGGTCAACCGAAATTCATCCTCTGCGTATGCAATACTAAAGTGCTTGAACAAATTACTACGGACTATAACCAAAGCAGAATTTGGTCGGCTCTCGTCCTATGTAGGTCTAGGACAACCACCCCTGAGAGTAGTGAACGAACATCAACGACCCCAACCACTGCACTCCGTTCAGGTTGTGTGTGTAACAACACATCATAAGAGAATATAAAAACTTTTGAACCTGCGCGAGTCTTCTTAAGAGAGATTCAATTCTTGCACAGTATGGGGGGTGAACCTGGGCCTCAACCAACATGCCTCTCCACCTAGCACGATCTTTCGCTAGTCTTTTCCAATGCCGCACGCCCAGTTGGTTGAGGTCCCTTTCCACCTGTGCGCGCCACCTTAGGTGCGGCCGTCCTCTATTTCCTCGTCCCTCGGGGTTGGATTCAAAGACTCTACGGGCTGGAGCTGTGGTGTCCATTCGCTCTACATGGCCTAGCCATCTTGGGCGTTGGATCCGTAGACGCCTGACCAGACTCATGTCGCTGTACAACCCGTACAGCTCTTGACTGAATCTTCTCCTCCAACCCTCCTCTGTGTTTATGGGACCGAAAATCGAACGCAGAATCTTTCTCTCGAAACGACAAAGGATTTCCTCATCCGCTTTAGATAAGGTCCATGTTTATGCGCCGTATAACAGGACCGCGATAATTAAGGTCTTCTATAAGGTCAATTTGGTCGTACGAGAGAGGGTTCTACTTCTCAGTTGCCTCTCGAGCCCAAAGAAGCAACGGTTGCCAGGAGTAATTCTGCGCTTGATTTCGAAACTGGTGTCGTTGTTCCAAGTCACTGCGGAGCCGAGGTATATGAAGTCCTTAACTACCCCGAACTTATATCTGCCAATATGCACGTTCTGTCCAAGACGTCGGTGGTAAATGTCCTCTTTCGATGACAGCAGATATTTAGTCTTGCCCTCATTAACTGCCAAACCAATTTTTGCCGCCTCCATCTCAATACTCGCAAACGCCTCATTGACATCTCGCTGCGATCTACCTATTATGTCAATGTCGTCGGCGTATGCAAGGAGTTGCGAGGATTTGAAACAGATTGTGCCTCTTGTATTGGCCTGTGATTTTTGCACAATCATCTCTAACATGATGTTAAAAAAATCACACGACAACGCATCGCCCTGTCTAAGTATGGTAGTTTGTTGAAATAAGTTGGGCCCGTAAACGGAGTAAAAAAGAGTAAAATGAGTTCTATGCGCAGCTGGTATGTTGACCAGAGCCAAGTTATTTACACGTAAGCTATAAATTCGTGAACTTCTACTGGGAATGTTACCACTTCGTTGGAAAAACTCCCTACGTACAGGTGCCGTGGTGTTAAAAGTCTTAGTTTTTTGAATAAGGGCCAAGTATGAGTGAAACGATTACAATTAGAAATGATCCGAATTAAGTGTTTTTGTGCCACCAATAAAGGTCCCAACGTAACCGAGTACGAACCTCCCCAGCAGGTGATTCCATATTGCAATTTTGAATGTGCGAGGCCATAGTAGATTTGAGACAAAACTTTCTCAAAGAAATAGGTTTTGAAGAGGTATAAATTAAGAGTCACCACCATCATATGGGATTTAACTGCTCGAATATGTTCCTTCCAGCTCAAGTTATGATCGATTATGATTTCAAGATATTTAACATTTTTCGCTGACTCGATCACAATGCAGCTGGTAGGGCATTGACTGAAATCGGAAAAATTGTTAATACCACATTTGTATATAGGTAAGCTGAACCTTCCACAGTCATATGCACGAAAACATAGATTGAAGCATTTCCCGATATTTTTATAGAAATCAGTTACCACTAACTTGTGAACAGCAAGTCAAAGTCTCAATTTTTCTAAGTCTGCTCCGATCTATACTAACCATTCAAAAATTGTTCGATATTGATATGTAAAAGCTGTATCATCGGCAAATGCAGTGGATATACCATTAAATTCCTGAGCGAATAGAGAATTGATGTAAATCGGGAAAAGAAGAGTACCAAGTGCCGAACCCTGTGGGACGCCATTTCTTTACTGAAGGTTCCATTGATTTTAACTATTTGTGTCCTATCTTTTAAATACGTTTTAAACCATTCAAAAACTGAACCAACTTTATATAGCTTGTCTAGTAATAGCTCATGGTCAACCATGTCAAATACTTTCGTCATGATATTAAGCAAGGCCATAGTTGAAAGTTTATTGTTGGCACCTTCATACAACTGACTACACAACCTAAGGATGGCATCTTCTGTTGACGAGTTTGGCAAGGATGACATGGTGCTCTATAGCTCGTCTCTATGCACGCTGTCATACGCAGCATTGAAATCGGCGAAAAGGTGATTTGTGGATTTGTGGTGTCGATTGGGTATTCTTGGGTTTTCTCCAAGATCTGCCGCAGTGTGAATATTTGGTCTATTGTGGATTTTCCTGGCCTGAAGCCACATTGTTAGGAACCTATCAAATTGTCCACGAATGGTTTCCGGCGTTCACCCAGTAGGGCAGAAAAAATCGTGTATGCGATGTTAAGAAGACTTATTCCCCTGTAGTTGGAGCAGTTATAGCGGTCTCCTCCTTCCTTGGGGACTGGGCAAACGATGCTGAGATTCCATTCGTCGGCCATGCATTCCTCCGACCCTATTTTGCAGATAAACTGGTGCATGCGCCTATCAGATCATCTCCAGCCTCTTTAAATAGCTCGGCAGACAGCCCGTTTGAGCCCGCGGCTTTATTATTCTTCAGCTTTGAAATTACTAGCTTAATTTCATCTAGGTCCGGTGGACGGAATTCTCTTGCATCTTCGTCCGTTGCGAATGGATCACTCTGCTTGACAGCGGTATTAGATCTTTCATCGCCATTAAACTACCTACAGAAGCGATCTTTCCATATTCTTAGCATCGACCGTGACTCAACTACCCTGGCATGTTCGTTCTACTTTTACGTAAAACATGCGAGCATTATTCCTGTGATCTCTCCATCTCCTCGATCTCACGCTTTTCATGCTGTTCTTTTTTTAGGGTTCCGTACCCAAAGGTAAAACGGAACCCTATTACTAAGACTTCGCTGTCCGTCCGTCCGTCCGTCCGTCCGTCCGTCTGTCACCAGGCTGTATCTCATGAACCGTGATAGTTAGACAGTTGAAATTTTCACAGATAATGTATTTCTGTTGCCGCTACCACGACAAATACTAAAAACAGAGCAAAATTAATTATACATATACATAATTACAAACAACCAATAATAAATTGTTTCGAAAGGTTTTCGTTGTCATCTTTCGGTCAGTTCCCATTTGTGAGCGGCTCGTAGTCATCCATTTTGGGAAGTCAAACTCAGAGAAAGCGGATAGCCCGAGGGTACGATCAGAACTTGACAAGCGAACGAGTGGAGTTCAACCCGCAGAAGGTCAGCATTTTTGTTTTTTTTTGTTCCTAGTAGCACATGAGGGAGAGTGGGCGAAGAACTCCGGGAGAAATCTTCGGCGAAGTACTCGGAGAGCGATCTTCGGGGAAGAACTCCGGTACGGTTTTAAGCAGTTCCCGGTACGCGGCCGTACCGTGTGTCCTATTGCCTACGTTGGTCGCGGATATCACGTTCGTTGTATAAGGTACATATTGAAATCACAAATTTGCGTGACGCGATTGGTGATGCGGGCTAAGTCGTTGGTCAGAGGAGTTTCGGTACGACTGTTCGAATACTCAAGCTGTGGTTTATTTACTCTTTTGGACAGGGAATTCCTTTAATTTTTTTTATTTTATATATATTTTTTTTATTTAATTCGACTTGTTTTATTGACATACGGTGTAGGGTAGTTTTAAGGAATAATTGTAAACCTAGATTAAGTTAGGTTAAGGAAATTAAATTTGGGACATATTGAATTGGAAACGATTACGGTGTTTTTTTTTTCTTTTGCGTGGGATATTTCGCGAGTCTCGTAGCAAATTCGTGATTCTTGCTGCGGGTAAGTCGGCGTGAGGGCAATCGCGTGGCGCCATTGCTCACGACCAGTCCTCGCAGCTGGCCTAGCATCCCTTTCGCACGACGTCGCGGCAGGTGGAGAGGAGCAAGTGAGCAAGAGGTGCAAGCGATCTTGCACACATACGAACCGATACGTACATACGTGCATACGCATCACATACGTGCATACACTCACACATCTGTACGCTATGTATAAGTATACATACATACATACATATGTACATTACGAAGTAGAGTTGGGTAGTTCCGGACATGTATAGTTCACGGAACTATGTATGTCCTCTCTCGGACACATGTCCTCTCGTTCCGCAAATTGAACGAAAATAGTTCCATAGTTCCATTCAACCCTTATTCATCAATCACATATGTACAAAACGAAAAAAAAAAAACATAAATGCATCGAACATGCTTCTCATACGGTATGAGTTGTACCCCGTAGTTTTCAAGAAACCCAAAAGTATAGAGATGTGGCGATAAAGCTCGAACAGTTGGTGTACACTGTACAGCACACTTGAACTGAAATGAAAGAATATAATGCCCGCACCGCATTTCGTGAACGAATGTCATACATGTGTATGTATGCATTCAGGTCCGGACATGGACATGGTTTGCTAGTTCCATATCGGTGCGATAATACATTTAGTTCCGGACATGGACATGTTTTTGCTAGTTCCATATCGGTGCGAGTATACATTTAGTATTTTAAAACGGGTAGAGATTAAAGTGCATACTGAGATGGAATAATTATCTTATAACCCCATTTAGATAATGTTTCAAATATATTGAATGGTCTTTCCAACAAAGTTGTTGGTCCAATGTAACACCTAAATATATAAAGCTGTCCACGTGTTCAATCAAGAAGCAATTTTCAAACATTCTTGATTGTTGAATACTATATCTTCAAGAACAAATGATAATATAAGGGAAGGTCTCTGAAAACTCTACCATTGATATTAAATATCATGTGCTTCGTTTTGTTGCTAATTATTAGTTTATGATAATTAAACCATCTCCTTAACATATCTAGGTCATAGTTAACATCTGCAAAACTATCAATTAAGTTAGTGTTTGAGTGGAAAAGAGATGTTTCATCAGCAAAGGCAGTTATTTTGCCTTTAAGAGGTTGTAAGAAAAACGAATTAACATAAATTAGAAAAAGGATTGGGCCCAATACTGCTCCTTGGGGAACACCCATATTTAAGATGTCTATAGAACAACTGTAAACATTCCTAATTTTCACAGCTTGATAACGGTTGAATAAATAAGAAGAAAACCATTTATAAATGGAGCCCCTGAAACCCGCTTTGTAAAGTTTATCGAGTAGCAAAGTATGATTAACCATATCAAAGACCTTACTGATATCAACAAATAATGTTGATGGTATTTGAGAAGTGTTTAGACTATTATATATTTCACCAGTTAATTTCAATAAAGCAGTTTCAGTCGATTTGCCACGTCTAAACCCAAATTGGCAATCACTCAAAAAATGAGTATTTTCTAAAAATTACAACATTCTAGATTTTAACTATCCGAAAAGTGAGAATAAAATGTCACTGATTATATATTTCTGTATATACTTAGACAGAATATAATAAATATATGTATAAATGGGGCTTCCATACAACAGACATGCTTTTTTGCCGTTTTTATACATAATAGTACGGAACCCTTCGTGCGCGAGTCCGACTCGCACTTGGCCGGTTTTTTTCCCTTAAAAGCGTGTGTTCCTCTCTCCGTTTCTGCTCTTATGTTCACGATTGGCTCTCGTCCGCCTATGTAGCATGGCCTTGTAGGCGTTTTGCTTTTCTACACGGGCTTGCCCGCATTGCTCATCACATTTAGCATTTCTAGCTGACGGTGGCTTGAAACCCAACAAAATGTTGTTCGGCAAAGGTCATAGCGGCCTCCTGCGATTGTAGCTTTCCGACGTCAAGCTTTCGTTGTCCAGTTCGACTCCGTGGCATCCTTGATACATATCTTCATTCGTACCTAGGGTTCAACAAAGTAGTGATCCGAGTCGACGTTGGCTCCTCGGAAGGTTCGTACATCTAGGATGCTGGAGGAGTGTCTGGCGTGAATCGCAACGTGATCAATCTGATTGGTGGCAGATTGATTCCTTTGAATTCCTTCAGATTCCTTTCTGAATATTGAGATACGTGAGTCATGTGCTAGCCAGAAGGAGATTGTGCTTCGTCAGGAAGTCGAGTAGCCGATGTCCGTTTTTGGACGTGGTGCCGTGTAGGTTCCATTTATTTCTCCGTGATCGACCCAAATCGATAAAATAAATCACAGTCGATGCTGAGGATTTGGAAAGACCACTTCTGAAGACTGTTTAACGGCGATGACAGACAAGATACACCCGACCTAGACAAAGTCAAAATAGCGATATCGAGACTTAAGTCTAATAATGCCTGTCTGCTGAGCTTCTTAAGGCGGCTGGAGATGAGCTGGTAAGGTGCATGCAACATCTCATTTGCAAGGTATGGTCGGAAGAAAGCATGCCCTATGAATAGAGTCTCAGCATCGTTTGCCCAGTCCATAAGAAAGGAGACCCCTACATACAACTGCGCCAACTTTCTTCTTCTTCTTCTTTGATGGCGTTACAGCCCATGAAGGACCAGAGCCAAGCATCTCTCAATCACCCATGTTGTGTGTAATTTATTTTTCACACAGGTGAAAGGGACCTTCAGTTTAATGCCGATTCCGAACGGCGTGAGTCGAGAAGCTTTTTCACGGCAAGTATACTACGGGGGGTTTTGCCAGTTCCCCGCCGAGGAGGAACGCCGCGAAATAAACATTCGATGGCGTCGGTGTTATCGGGATCCGAACTCGCTCATCGTGCGTCAGAGTCCAACACACTAACTGCGCCAACGATAGGGGAATAAGTCTCCTTAACATTGCATATAAGATCTTCTCTGCCGTATTGTGAGAACGCCTGAAACCGTTTGTGGATAACATGATCGGCTCTTATCAGAGTGGTTTCAGCCCTGGTAAATCCACAATAGACCACATATTTACGCTACGGCAGATCTTGGAGAAGACCCAGAAATACCAAATCGACGCTCACCACCTCTTCGTCGATTTCAAGGCGGCATAAGACACCGTGTATAGAGAAGAGCTATACAAACCCATGTCTAGTTTTAACATCCCCGCCAAGCTCGTCCGACAATGCAGGATGATAATAGAGAATTCTCGCTGCTCCATTAAGGTCGGTAATTTCCCCCTTGACAATTGCTCACCTTGTCGTGGTACGGAGGCTCAGTACAGGTAATGACCCTCGAGAGTCCATACCTAGAGGATCCCGAAGCTTAGAAGAAATTACGGACCCCTTCCCACCTCTCCGCTTTCTTGTACCCATCACTCCCTCACTCCCTTAACTCCAAGGTGGAACAGCATACGCCGACGGATGCATTGCTAAGAGAGTGCTTAGCTATTAGTATGCGAACTTCGGATACCAGGCGACCTCCGATTTCAATAAAGCCTTCCTGCAGTGTCTCGGGCTCCGCTGCAGGTGACCGTTCTTTCCCGTGTGTTCGTGGGAACTATTGAAAAAATACTTATATTTGAAGAGACTGATGACTCTTTAACGTCATCACCGGCTAATGCTTGTGAGTCCTCAGCGGCTCAAAAACTGGAAGTGATGCCGGCACCTTTCGCCGGCATTGCAGCCGGACGGAAAGCAGAGGATGTGTCTTCTTTTTCCGATTC
The DNA here is from genome assembly GCA_951905685.1 of Eumerus sabulonum. Lineage (NCBI taxonomy): Eukaryota > Metazoa > Arthropoda > Insecta > Diptera > Syrphidae > Eumerus > Eumerus sabulonum. The sequence continues at coordinate 196,820,502 of OX645060.1, forward strand.
CGACACCACACTTGGCGGGTATTCTGTGAGTATGATCTCGGATGAACCTCCAAGTGTAACAAAGAACGAAACCACCAGGCAGGTAGAGGAAAAGCCTGTACCACCTGGTGGCTTCGTCAAACTCAAATTGTCGGAGCAGCGACGTTTTAAGGCTGTTATAATGAAGGGAAAAACCAGAGATGAGGCTCTAGTTTATGAAAAATCTACCCCTGCAACCAAATGTCCGGAACTGAAACGTGATCGTTCCGCTGATACTACTTCACCAAACCCGGCTGCTAAACGCAGCAAAATCGGCAACCACCAGGTAGATAAAAAGTGCTACAGTAGCGGGGAGGATCCGACTCATCATCATCCCCAAAGACTTGGGAACGAGGGGACTCGTTCGCTCGGCAGCGCAGATGGCAGCCGTTCAGGAGGCTGTAGTCGACACCTCCGTCGAGCTGCTGGGTAAGGCACCCAAACCTCGCTTCAGGGGATCGACCTACAAGTCAGGGTGGTTATGCTTTGTATGTGACAACCCAGCTATGGCCGATTGGATGAAAACCAATTTTACGGCCATCAAGGACAAAAGTGGACTTGATATTATGCTTGTGGAAGAGGAATCTTTCCCGAAGCCACATATCGTATGGGGCCACTTGCCACAAAGCACCGGCTTACCCATCACGAAGGATTCTCAAAATGACGGCATACACGCACAGAACTGGAGAGTCATGCAGAGCACGTCAAATAAGGAGAAAAACCTCCTGCACTTAGTTCTGGCAGTCAGCGACAAATCCCTGGCTCGACTAATAGAAATAAAGTGCCAAGTGGCTTACGGATTATCAAAAGCCAGGTAAAAACATCCTTGGATGTAGTACCAATCGTTGTAGGGAATCCTACAACCAGCAGTATGGTGGGTGCACCTACTGTCGCAAAACCTACAATCAGTAGTATGGTGGTTGCACCTACTACTGTAGTATTAAAACCTACAGCCAGCAATATGGTGGTTGCACCTATTGCTGTAGTAGACACGCCCAGATGTGACGAGCCAAAACCCGCTGCCACATCTGGGCCGGCGACCACTAAGGGTCGCCCAAATAAAAGAAACAAACGTCCCCCAACAAAACAAGGGGAATCCTCGATGGGAAGTAGATCAGAGGATCACTCCCATCGGGCCGGAAACTTCAGGCGTGGAAACAATAAACCTTACAGAACGAGGCCGGGGGGTTGCCCTCCGGCCGCATGTGTGACCGGCACTAATCTAAATTTTCTCCCCATTTCAGAATTCATCACAAGGGACCTGGCAATCGTCATTGTGGAGGTGCCCACCGATGGAGGAGTAAGGGAGGTTGTATGCGTCTCTCCGCTTACTTTCCTGGAGACGGCCAACAAATCCCTCCCACTAAAGTCCAGGATCTGGTAAGGTATTGCAACCAGAAAAAACGCCGCCTGGTAATTGGATGCGACGCCAACGCGCACCATATGGAATGGGGCAGCAGCAATACCAACAAACGAGGTGAGTCACTCCTTGAATTTTTAATTATTAACGAACTCACCGTTGCCAATAGAGGCAACAAACCCACACATTCATAAATGCGGTTAGAGAAGAGGTGACCTCACCATCTCTAGCCCATTTATCTCAAATGCGATTGGGGACTGGCATGTCTCCAATGAAGCCTCACTGTCTGATCACCAGTACATCAGACTCAACATCTCCGGTGAGGTTAAAGAGGCTGAGCCCGGATATCAGCCCAAACGAACGAATTGGGCTCGGTTCCAAGCTCAACTCGCCGCCAAAGAGGATATGCTTCTCAAGTCGATTGAATCGACAGACGATACCGACGAAGCGGCTTACCAGCTCAATACAGCACTCATCTCATCCTTTAGAGACAGCTGTACAATCAGATCAATTACACACAAACGGTGTGTGCCCTGGTGGAATACTCAGCTTGAGTCCCTAAGGAAACAGGTGAGATCGCTGTTTAACAGAGCTAAACGGTACAATATTTGGACTGATTATAGATCTGCTCTAACTAAATACAACCTCGAATTGAGGAAATCCAAGAGAACGTCTTGGAGGAAACATTGCGAGAACATAGACTCGCTTCCAACTGCGGCCCGACTCCACAAAGCACTATCTCGAGAGCACACAAATGGGCTCGGGCTGCTTCGCAAATCAGACAGCACCCTTACCGTAAATCGCAGGGAAACCCTGGAGACTTTGCTCGAGGTGCACTTCCCTGGTTCTACTCCTTACTCGATGTCCTCTGACGATCAGATTAACGTCACAGGAAACATCGATAGTAGAACAAATAGCCTCTCTGGAAGACTATTCAGCCCTGACAGAGTTAAATGGGCAATTAGCTCATTTAAACCCTACAAGGCTCCAGGCTAAGATGGTGTCTTTCCTGCGATCCTACAGAAAGGCTTGAATACAACTCTACCATCACTGATAGTTCTATTTAGGTCTTGCTTCAACCTGGGATACATACCCCGGACTTGGAGAGAGGTCAATCTTGTCTTCATCCCCAAGATTGGGAAACCAAGCGAGCAACCTAAATCCTATCGCCCTATCAGTTTGACTTCGTTCTTTTTGAAAACAATGGAGAAACTGATAGAGCTCCACATTAAAGGGTATCCTGGAAAAACAGGCACCTCTGCACTCTAACCAGTATGCATATCGCAAAGAGCGATCTACCGAAAATGCACTACACCCCTTGGTGACGCGCATTGAAAATAGTTTCATACAAAAGGAGATCGCAATCTGCGCCTTCCTCGATATAGAGGGAGCCTTCGATAATACTGGCTATGAGTCGATCACCACTGCACTCTCCTGCAGGGGTGTGGACCATCCCACTAATCACTGGATTAGTGCGATGCTAAAGAGCCATATCATATCAGCCACATGTGGAGAGGTCTCAGTGACAGTATCGGCGGCTAAAGGATGCCCTGCTTTGGTCGATAGTCATCGATGATCTACTACGCAAGCTAACCTCTTGGAGGTAGGAGGTCATCGAATATGCTTATGACCTAGTAGTCATTGTTACGGGCAAGTGCGAGATCACTGCCTGTGAGCGCATGCAACTTGCGCTCCAACTTATCTGTGACTATTGTGACAGAGAAGTTTTATCTATTAACGCAAATAAGACAATCTTAGTCCCATTTACAAAGAGGAGAAAGGTACAACCCCGCTCAATCTTTCCCTCTTTCAGAGGGGGTAAAGTATCTAGGTATTAACCTAGACCGTAGACTCAACTGGAACTCCAATATGAGAAATAAACTCATGAAAGCGACTAAGGCCATGTGGGCCTGTCGACGCACCTACGGTAAAACCTGGGGACTTAAACCTAAGGTAGTCCACTGGTTATACACCGCGATAGTAAGACCTATCATCACCTACGGGTCCGCCGTATGGTGGACAAAAGTTGAGCAGAAAAATACAATTGTCAAGCTTCAACACCTTCAGAGAGTAGTGTGTCTCGGCATCACAGGCGCTATGTCAACCTGTCCCACGGCAGCCCAAGAAGCAGTCATTGGACTCACTCCACTGCACCTTTTTATCAAAAAGGTGGCACTACGCAGTGCAATCAGAATTCTCTGCTCGGGAACAAATATGCCATGTGGACCCGTAGGCCGCATTTCCATATTACAACACCTTCCCGAGCTGGATATGATTACTACGGTCTCGGATGCATTGCCACACACCTTCACCTTTGACAAGGGATTTGAGATACTGATCCCAAATCGCTCAGGATGAGCAAACAGTGATCCCCTGCTTAATGTCAAAGGCCTTAGGTGAAACACGGATGGCTCCAAGATGACTCCCGGCGTTGGCGCCGGCATCTTTGAACCAAAACGCAAGATCTCGAAGGCCCTGGGAATAAGTCCCAGCATCTTCCAAGCAGAGCTGCATGCCATCCTAACATGCGTCAATCGAAATCTCGAGACCCGCATTTGAATACGTCGGGTCTTTGCCTGAACTTAGGATTGATATAATGACTGCAGTTTTACAGGATTTTGGAAAGTAAAACAATATTACCAATCATAGCAGCGAATTGTTTAGTGTTTACTTTTTTTGAAAAACGCATTGCTTAACTTCGAAGTTAGAGTTAGAGAGGGTACGGGGGTGGGACAAAGTCGGCTGATCACAGCGGCCACGAGTGGGTTCCCCACTTACAGTTCACTCAAAAATCCTGAGTTGAGTGAGCTAGTAGCGATTTCTTCTGCTTCAAGATAATACTTGCCTAAGTGACGATGACGTGTACTGACAGGGCAGCTACAGTGACATAGTATGTGCTCTGCTGTTTCTTCGTCTTCATCTTGTATGATGCCCATCGTTTTGAGGTGTTTGTTTACTTCGGATGTTGACATCTCTTTATTTACTGCACTCGTGTGAGCTTAAAGTAGCTGAAATCCATATTCGCTATTAGAAAAAGTCGGCCAAAAATGAATGGTTAAAGTAATGTAGCTGGAAAACACTCTATAGCAGGTCTTCATTCATGACCCACTCTGGCCAAGAAAAGTTCAGCGTCCTCTTCCGGCATTTGTTGACGATACCTGTAGCTTCCACGTTTCACAGCCAGTAAGGAGGTTTTGACATTGTATTTGAATATCTGGAATTTTAGAGAAGAAGAAGGCTGGTTGGCTCTCCATACATTCCTCAACGCCATGTTTATGCGCGTCGAGACGTCGAGTTGTGATCACCCGTCTTTGCAGAGCATGCTGAACTTGTCAACATCTTCATTGAGAGAAAGCAACGTGTCAGATCTCGTGCCAGTTATCATCAGCTTCGTTTTGGCAATGTTGGTTCCGAGTCCAGCTTTGGAAGCGTTGATGCTCAATTTTTGCTAGATGCCAGTGAAGGAGTTAGACCTGAGACAGATGTCGTTAACATAGCCATGAAGTCATGAAATTTCTCGATCAGAAACCATTAGATTCCATTGGGAGCTTTCGCAAGGGAGACGTAACGCCTCTTGTCTCACTTCTCTGGTGTCAATGAAGGCTGTGTTCTCTTTGGCCTTGAAGCGCACCATGCGCGAAGCCTCTCGGTACAATTCGCGTACGAGGCTGATGATAGTGTTTGCGAGCCCAATATTCCCCAAGTCGTGAGGAGGCTCTCTCGAAGTCGACAAGCAGGAGGAAAACCGGGTTGTTCCACTCAAAAGATTGTTCAACAAACATTCTCATTTTTAGAAGAATTATACAAGCTAAGAAGGGTGTTGTTTCTCCGCTTTCTACTCATGGCGATGGCGATGATGACACCCTCCTTCCAACTCTCGGGGATACGATGAGAGGATCAGGCCTCTGCAATGATAGGATGCAGGATTAGGGTCCCTTATGACACAGCTGCCTTAAATAGTTTCGCACGAAAGAAGTCCTTTCCGATTTTAGGTGTTGGAGGTATTGCCTGGGTCGGTGTTCGTGGATTTCTGCGCACAGAAGGGAAGAACTATGGAGGAATATCCCTGTTCGATGTCGCATTCAAGATCCTGCCAGTGTACAATGTGAACATCTAGAGCCCTCGTGTACCGCAGTAATCGGCATGGACTTGTGCGGCTTCCGGCCCGGCAAATCGACCATAGATCAAATTTTCACACTTCGACAAATCCTGGAAAGACCGGCGAATTTCAAATCATCTCTTCATTTTTGAAGATATTCGGCGATGGCCGAATTCCGAATCCCAGGAAAACTGACTCGGTTGTGTTGCGCCACGCTAAAAAATTCGGTTCAGTTCGGTTCTAAAGCCTCCAAACCGTGTGAAACGTGCACCAGATTTCGGCAAGGAGATGCGCTCTAACGAGTCTTCCCAAACTTGGTGCTGAAGCAGATGGTGCGACGGACAAGCTTCAATATGGAAGGCACTATCGTCTACATGTCCTTCTAGCTGCTGGACTACGCAGGTGATATTGACATCACCTCCTGGTCTCAACGTGACGTTATAGAAACTTTGAGGGCGATTAAAGAACAGATGAAATGTCTAAGTCATAAAGTTAATGAGGATAAGACAAAATACATGCTGTCAAGCAATGGAGTGGAGGTGGAGTTTTACTACTTCGGGGCAAACTTCACAAGCTTCCCATAAAACGCTTTACTTCTTTTTAGACATTGGACAGGAGAGTGTAATTTTGCAGATCGTAAAAGAAACCAAGCTGAAGCTGTCGAAAATAGAGAAGTGCAAAACCGCATAGCAAGAAAATCAGACATTTTTTATGCATTTTGAGTGCTATCCTTACCAGCTAGCAAAAAACATATGTGCGCTCGCATGGGAGTTTGTGTAGTACAATCACAAATGCATTATTCCTGGCCAAGAGGACGCATACTGATCATCCGGCAGACAGAGCAGTGCACTGAAAACGCATCGGTGTCGAGCCAAATACAAAATATTACGTACACGCCCCCGTGTGCGGACTAAAGTCACTAGAATCAGCTGTGACGAGCCAAGCACCCTACGCTTTTGTGGCTTGAAGGCATTGGATAAAACAGTGTAATTTTGAAATTAGTAAAAGAAATTAAGCTGAAGCTGTCGAAAATACAAAGAACAGTGAAAAACCGCATAGCAAGAAAATGAGCCATTTTTTTTTGGCCTTTTGTTTGCCTACACGCCCCCGAGCGCGGACCAAAGTCACTAGAGTCAGCTGTGTGACTTTTCGTTTCTTGAAGGCATTGGACAAAACGGTGTAATTTAACAATGCAAATAATTGGAAGCAGGTGCGGATTTTTCGGTGGAATTCGTTTTGCTACCATCTCAAAGAATGAACAAAAACCTCCCAACATTACTGAATTTTATTTTCGTCCTTCATTCAAATTCATTCTGTCATTTCCGTTGCGAATATTAAAAAAGGTGCAATTTAGGAACGAAGATTCTTTCTTGCGGTTGTATCGCTAATTAACTAAAGGTTTTTCCTCTAGAAAAGATCCCCCATAAAGGAAGCGCGTAAATGATTTCATTTCCCTGAGTTTTAGGTTTCTTTTGACAACAAGTGAATGTTTTTTCCTTACTTCGAATATAATGGAAATGAGTTCAAAGCCGCCTGCTATATGGTAGTAGATATTTAACGGGTGAAGTAAGGTACCAGGAGGAGGAGGAGGGGGGCAATTCGTGTTGAGCGCCCTTAAGTGAGAATTCATGTTGAAACTCAAAGTGCCTAACTTATGCACCAAGCCACCATCAAAGTTGGGTAAATTGAAAACCTCTTTAATGTGTGCCTGCAAGATCAAACGCTTGTTATCAAATCGAGCTTTTAAGAGTTCAATAGCCTTAATATAATTTCCACTAGAGGATGTTCTGTAGTAGTCAGTTATGCTGCAAAAAGGTATAAGGCAGCTGCTTTTTACTTTGAAATGGTGCTGAAGCCCGAAAAGATAGCCTTCGCCTTTTCCTGGATTACTCCAAGTGTGGGCTGCGGTCTTGTTTAAGCGGGAAAACATCCGACAGCATTTCTCGTTAGGAAAATATGCGTCTGTCTTTCAATTGAAATATGTATAGATTAACGATTGAGTCTTCAATACACACAACCGTAGATGGAGGGATTATCCAAGATGCAGGATGACTAAACTCGTATGCTCTGATCTCTGCAAGAAATTTGTAGCATTCCTCCTGTCCTTAGGGAAAATTGGCTGCCAAAGACTTATGGGACTCATTAAGGGCCATTACCCTTTTGCTTAGCACCTCTGCGTGCCTCGCATCAGTGAGACGCCTACTTGAGCTGCATTTTGCCAGCTGACGACACAGCAAAACTGTCCCGCCCTTGCTCGTGAACCGTGGCGCACCCCTGGGACCGACGTGGTATGTGTTGAGTATCTCAGGTCTACATCACTGAAGCTCCTTCCCATTTATCTCCGGAAAACGAGGAAAATACATTAAAGTAAGGTGTCTGCCTGGAGTACAATGGGCCCGTATTCGCGTCTGAGTTCTCCAACAGAAGCCTCGGAGAAAAAAAAAAAAAAAACTGCACAACTATGTAGAGCAATGGGAATGATTCCGACTGCAGGGATGAAAGCAATACTGAGCATTCAACAATTACACACTGCCCACAGGCTAAAGCTGCAAAACAAGCCTTAACTTTGCAGAGAACCTACAAATACACAACAGGAGTAGACTTTGTTGGTCGTCAAGAGATTTTCAAAAGAGCGGACATCATTTAGGATTTCACCCGAGTGAGTGATCTGATACGTTGTTCCAGAGTTGAATTCTAAAACATACTACGAAGGAAGAATGGAACAACAATCCCTCGTGGATGAGCGATAGAGACCAGAAACGGTACACTAATGGGTCAAAAACCGAAAACAAAGTTGGGGCTGGAGTGATAGGACCGAGATCGCAGCCTACATATTCCTCTCTGCGGAGAGTCAACAATATTTCAAGCTGAACTCTTCGCCATTAATAAAGCGACACTTTACATCCGGGACAGAAAACCTAATAACACCTAGTTATCCGTATTCTCAGATAGCCGGTAAAGAGTTACACATTCAACTCTAAGGCTGTTTGGGAATGTCACAATATACTAAACAAACTGGCAGACAAAGCTAAAGCTGCTTTATGTGGCAGGCTACGAAAACTATAAAGGCACTGAAAAGGCTAACATACAAGCCAAGAAAGGTGCTCAGATACCTTTCACAGAACCTTTCCCCCTTTATGTTTTCAATAATTTGGACACAAACCTATACCTAACAAGTGGATCATAAAAAAGGAATCAGTTTTGGAACAGCCAGGAGGATACTAAGCACTCAGCAAAATTTATGGAACAAAATTACAATCCAAAACGAGCCAAAGAAGCTCTAGCTCACAAATTGGGTCTCACAGGATGGATAACTGCAGACGATGCGGCGATGCTAAAGAAACCATCTGTCTGCCCAATCTTTGCGCGGGAAAGATTCAAAATATCAAACAAAGCAACAGTGGCAGGGAAAGAGTTCCAACAAATCCCATCTGGAGAAGGTCAAATTTTTGAAGACAGCACTTAAATCCTAGACCTAAGGAGGTGGTACCATAGACCTCGTAGTACTAGTGTCTTCAGGTGACACATCCGATTTCTTCAATTCGATTCAATTCCTCAAGCAGGCTCTTAAAGACCGCTCTTAAGCAAGCTCTAACGTGGGAATTGGAACTTATGAGCCCAGCTATTATAAAAATAAACTCGTGGACAGCGTGTAAAAAAGCTTGCAAGCTGTTATCAAAGCAAAAGGTGATACAGTGGAATATGTTATCACTTTAATTAGTTTTGTGCGAATTATTTTATATTACACTTTATTGAGGCAAATTTTTTGTAAGCTTCTTAACGTGTTTGAATCAGTTTTCCTTTCGTCTGCTTTTTTTCCTTTTTACTGATTTATGACAATGAAACCAGATTTAGTCCAAGAAAATGACTTGCACTTACGTACTTACCTTTCTTGAAAAAATCAGAGAGAAATCCTTTATAGTCTTACTCCTAAAGTGTTCAAAGAAATTGAATCAGATTGGGCTTTTAAACAATCCCTTATTCGAGTAGGAGGGATTCACTTGACCATACCGGCTTACACCCATCAAATTGAAATATTTTCTACATTCCTCCGAGCACTGATCCTTCACATGTGTTCCTGGAATACGATTCGCAATACATATCTGTCTAGACATCAAAAATGATGAGTGGGCGCAAGACCATCTGTTGAGAGATGAAGATGATTACGGAGATTGCCACTTAATTTGTTACGTTTAGCGGCTCAGATACGAGTGTGAGTTATAGGATTCAATGAAGATTTCGAATTAAAGAAATTTAATAACACTTTTTTGTGGAGAGGACATATGTAGATTAATTAAGACAATTTTTAAAAATTTGAGAACAATGTAACATTATTGGATTTGCATATGTATAATTTCTATACTTATAAACATCCGGTAGTGGATTAATTTCCTGAATTTCAATGTATTTCGGATTAATTAATATAATAACTTAAATATATTCGTAAACAAATATGTAGTTTTTCTAAATAGCATAAGTTGATTAAGAACGTAAGCGAAACGATATTTCGTGGGTTATCCCATTCGATTTCCATTCCAAGGTAAAATTGAATGGGTCCACGATAAACAGCCTTCACACGTTTATTCAAATTGTATACTATACTGCATAACGTTGTTCTAGACGAACAAGCTACTATTAAGTCATCAACATATAATCCAATTATATTAATCTGTTGCTTCCTTCGTCGAACGTAAACGAAGCTATCTGTCTTTTTGATCTACAAATTCATCTGGCTGGCGCATATAGACTTCCTCTTCTAAATGTCCATTAACGTAAGCAGCCGCGGTTTATCAAAAGATTGTTTTGCACACCAAGTGCTAAAATAAGACGGATTGTAGGGTGCCTCGCAACCGGGGCGTAGGTTTCGAAATAGTCCACATTATGTTTTTGAAAACACCCATGAGCCACTAAACGTGCCTTGTACTTTTCTATTACTCCATCTGCATTTCGTTTCGTCGTGAATACCACTTTACTGCTGATGACATTTTTGTGTTACGGTTCACTTACAAGTTCTCATGTGTTATTTTCGACCAATGAATTATATTCCTGTTGCATGGCGTTCTTCCATTCAGCGGCATTAAAGTGATAAGGCTTCTTTGGAAGAAATCGGATCTAGAACCATCGACACGAGCTTATTTGCAACTTCTCATCCTTTCCTAGAAGAAGACACTTTCCTGGGTCGTCCGGGATTTCCTGTTCGCAAAATTCTGGGTCTTCCTCCGCCGAGTTTCGTTTTAGTATTTTCGTCTTCATCCCTAGTACCATCCTCACCAAACAGATCTTGATCTTCAGCGAATGATTCAGCGAAACCTTTGGCAACATCACTGGTATCATCCTTTTCAGCAGCCTCCTCGGTGGCATCTGAAGCGGCATCTTCGCACACGTATCCACCAGCATCTTCACTAAGATCACCATCACCATCAGCAACATCTCCAAAAAAGGTAAAATTGGAATTAGTATTTGTTGCTATGCTGTTTGATGTATTATTAAGGTCACGTTCCGCTTCTGAAAATATATCTTCAAAGAATGTTACATCTCTCGAAATGGTAGTTGTTTTAAGGTGTTTATCATAGAGTCTATATACCTTGGTATGAGTAGCATAACCAACAAACTATAACATTTTACCCTTTGGATGTAACTTGGAGTCATCCAAGAAACTTGTTATTCTGAGCAACAGCATCACATCCAAACACTCTCATATGCTTAATAGAAGGCTTATATACGAACCAACATTCATAGGGTGTTCCGTTTTTTAGCGCCTTTGTCGGGCAACGATTTCTTATATATGTGGCAGTATTTATAGCTCTCTCAGATCCCGATGCAATCTGCAGAAACCATAGAACAGCAATGGCGTCGTTGTCAGAACGCCATTAGAGAGGCCGCCTCAGATGTACTCGGCTTCGAGCCACCACCACCGTAGAGAAACCCCTGATTTGATGATGAGTGCAGACAGGCCCATGTAGAGAAACAGAATGCATACATGGCCACATTGCATCGACGGACGAGAGCTGCCCATGAGCTCTATGAACAGAAAAGGAGGGAGGAGCATGCGCTTCTGAGAAGGAAAAAGAAGGAGCACGAGAAGCGCGAGATCGAGGAGATGGAGAGATGTTACGGCAGGAACGACGTTCGAAAATTTTACCAGAAAGTAAAACGCACATGCCAAGGCTATAAGGCCAGAACAGAAGCCTGCAGGGATGAGCACGGACAACTAGTAGTGGAGTCACAGTCGATGCTGAGATTGTGGAAGGACCACTTCTGCAGACTGTATAACGACGATGATAGTCAAAATGCCGCCGTCAGGCAAAGCTGCTGGAGCAGACGGACTCCCCGCGGAGCGGCTTAAAGCAGCTGGCGATGAGTTGGTTAGGAACATGCACCAACTCATCTGCAAGATATGGTCGGAAGAACGCATGCCCGATGAATGGAATCTCAGTATCGTTTGCCCGGTCCATAAGAAAGGAGACCCCTATGACTGCGCCAATTACAGAGGGATAAGCCTCCTGAACGTCGCGTACAAGATTCTCTCTGCCGTACTGTGTAAGTACCTGAAACCGTTCGTGGACAATCTGATAGGTTCCTACCAGTGTGGTTTCAGGCCAGGAAAATCCACGATAGACCAAATATTTACACTACGGCAGATCTTGGAGAAGACCCAGGAATTCCAGTTCGACACGCACCATCTTTTCGTCGACTTTAAAGCCGCGTATGACACTGTTTATAGAGACGAGCGATACAAAGCCATGTCATGTTTTAACATTCCTGCCAAACTCGTCAGATTATGCAGGATGACTGTGGAGAACTCTCGCTGCTCCTTTGAGGTCGGAGGTGAACTAACCGACCCCTTTGATGTTTAAAAAGGTTTTAGACAGGTTGACGCACTCTCATGTGATTTCTTCAACATTACTCTTGAAAATATCGTACGGGACTCTGCGGCCAATACAAGAGGTACGATCTGCTTGCTTCAAGTGTAATTCTATTACACTATTTTGCTTTCTTTTACTTTTTCTGTCACTCGAATAAAGACATCGCTAAGGTAATCCAAATTACCCCAATACCTTTGGTCAGAAGCTATAAATATATATATTATATATTTGATGGCGCTACAGTTCGGGGTGAACCAGGGCCTCAACCAACAAGCCTCTCCAGCCGGCCCGATCTTCGGCCAGCCGCTTCCAGTGCCGCACGCCCGGTTGGTCGAGGTCCCCTTCCACCTGTGCGCGCCACCTTAAATGCGGTCGTCCTCTGCTGCGTCGTCCCTCGGGGTTGGAGTCGAAGACTCTTCGGGCCGGAGCGTTGATTTCCATTCTACATGGCCCGGCCATGTTAGACGTTGGATCCGAAGACGTCTAACTAGGCCGATGTCGCTGTACAGCCCGTACAGTTCCTGGTTGAATCTTCTCCTCCACTCTCCGTTTACACTAACGGAACCAAAGATTGCACGCAGAATTTTCCTCTCGAAACGCCCAAGAGCCTCTTCATCCGCTTTTGATAACGTCCAAGCCTCAGCGCCGTAGAGGAGGACCGGGATGATTAAGGTTTTGTAGAGGGAAACCTTAGTTTTTCGAGAGAGGGCTCTACTTCTCAATTGCCTCTTGAGCCCGAAGAAGCAGCGATTGACAAGAGTTATTCTGCGTTTTATCTCAGCGCTGGTGTAGTTGCTGCTTGTCACTATCGAGCCAAGGTAGACGAAGTCCTTGACTACTTCAATAATATAGCTGCCGAAGGTGACGTTTTGACCAAGACGTCGGTGTTGCGCGTCTTTCTTGGATGAGAGCATATATTTGGTCTTGTCCCCATTTATCCTTAGACCCACTCTATCCGCTTCTGCTTCAATGCTTGCGAACCCCTCACTGACGTCTCGCTTTGTTCGTCCAATAACGTCAATGTCATCTGCGTAGGCAAGCAATTGTGTGGACTTGAAGTAGATCGTACCTCTTATATTGGCCGCAGAGTCCCGCACGATATTTTCAAGAATAATGTTGAAGAAATCACATGACAGTGCGTCACCCTGTCTAAAACCTTTTTTAACATCAAAGAGGTCGATTAGTTCACCTCCGAACTTAATGGAGCAGCGAGAGTCCTCCATAGTCATCCTGCACAGTCTGGCGAGTTTGGCAGGAATGTTAAAACATGACATGGCTCTGTATAGCTCGTCTCTATAAGCACTATCATACGCGGCTTTAAAGTCGACGATAAGATGGTGCGTGTCGACCTGGAATTCATGGGTCTTCTCCAAGATCTGCCGTAGTGTAAATATTTGGTCTATCGTGGATTTTCCTGGCCTAAAACCACGCTGGTAGGAACCTATCAGATTGCCCACGAACGGTTTCTGGTACTTACACAGTACGGCAGAGAGGATCTTGTACGCGATGTTCAGGAGGCTTATCCCTCTGTAATTGGCGCAGTCATAGGGATCTCCTTTCTTATGGACCGGGCAAACGACACTGAGATTCCATTCATCGGGCATGCGTTCTTCCGACCATATCTTGCAGATGAGTTGGTGCATGAATGAAGAATTAAAAAAGAAAATTAAACTACATATGTCGGAATCATATTTTGCATCAAAACTAAGCAATTGAAAGGCAATATAAAAAGTGAACGGTATTTTAATCAAAGACAAAAAAGGATCAGACATTCCGAAGATTGAAGTTAATGGCATTATGATCACCGATCCAATGGACCCTGCAAATCAGTTTAATTCATACTTCACTTCTATTGCAGTGTTAAAAGTGCTTGAACGAGTTACTACGGACTATAACCAACGTGGAATTTGGGCGGCTTTTGTCCTATCCAGTACAACCACCCCTGAGAGTTAACGGACATCAACGACCCAAACCACTGCACTCCGTTCAGGTTGTGTGTATATAACCTATCATAGGAGAACATTAACTCTTCAACCTGCGCGAGTCTTTAAAACCAAAAAAAAAAAATTGCCGCAGATTCAAAGCCTTCTTTTACCCAATACAGTTGCAGTTGCAATATGTTCCCAGACTTAGTTGAAGATATTTGGATAAGCAACAGCTTTGTTTTACAGCCTTTTACACCCGTCTTATGTCACTTGATATAAGAACTCTTGTACCTCGGATGGCATTAACAACTGTTCTAAAATGTATCTCGTTCTACATAATTGATGTACTGTGTCACCTGTTCAACTCAAGTGTCAATTGTGGTATCTTCTCATCTGCGTTAAAATGGGCTGAAGTCATTCTCCTATTCAATATAGGCCTATTTCTTTGCTTCCAGCCTTTTGTAAATTATTTGAAAAGCTGATTCGTATTGTGTCATTGTGTTGGTGTTATATCATTCCTAAATATAAATCACATTCTACGAAAAATTCAGTTTTCGACAAGGTAGATCAATTGATGATAATATTCCAAAGTTATGTACCGAAATTCACTACAGCTTCAATAACGACAATCAAAATATGACATTGTTTATAGATATGATAAATCATGACACTCTACTAAGAATGTTACACAAGGCTTGGGTAAGACGTACATATCGTGGGGTAAGAGGTTCTCATCTTAGTTATCTTGTAGAACTCAGAGTGTAAAACTGGGTGAAATCTTCAGTAACCAGTTACAAATGAAAACTGGAGTACCGCAAGGTTCAGTTTTGGGACCACTATTGCTTTTAACATGTGTTAATTCATTGCTTCACCAAAATGTTTGTAGCAGAATTACTGCCTTTGCTGATGATATTAATTATTAATTTATGACGATAAAAGTATCTCCGACTCTGCAATACAGATACATATGGACTTAAATATCTTACGGCAAAACATGACCTACTAAGCAAAACTTATGATGTGTAGTTTAAGAGGGGCTCTTCCACTTGACTGTGACGCCGTCTTCCATATAAGCTCTAGTCTTGTTTTTATGTTCTCTTATGATGTGTTTTAGACATAGACACACAACCTGAACGGGGTGTAGTGGTTTGTGTCGTTTATGATCTTATGTCCTAGATAGGACGAGAGCCGACTAATTCCGGGTTGGTTATAGTCCGTAGTAATTCTTTCGAGCACTTTGGTATTACAAGCGCAGAGGATGAATTTCCAGTTGACCATATACTGTGAGTGTTATGCCTGCAGCAGTACGTCTGGTCACTTTCCATTCACAACCGCGTTGCATACTTCATGTCCATATAGGAATTACTTTTTCTTGACTACGAAGCGAATTTGAACTATAAACCTTCCGCTCGGCGGTCGATGATGATAACCACTGCACCACAGCCACCCCATACGCGTCCATACGCGTGGTGAATATAGCTACAACGAAAACTTAACATGCAATTCAAACTGCTTTAGGATTCAAGGTGTTGAGAACTACAAGTATTTGAAAAGCTCACGTTGAATGGCTTGGATAAAATATGTTATCTGTTACACGTAAAATGTACCTTCTACGAGACCACTGCTCCAAAAAAATGTTCTACTGCGGCATTGCGCACTCTAGCTACAGAATGGTATTGCTAGTTGGGGTCTACAGCAATACGACCGAAGCTCTTGCTGTAACTAAAAAAAACTGATTAGTTTATTTTGCAGGAAAAACCTACTTTCCCTTACCTAGCCACTTTTTCTAGCTCTCCGTATACTTCTAATACTTACTTACTTAGGTGGCGCTACAGTCCGTGGTGAACCTGGGCCTCAACCAACAAGCTTCTTCAGCTGGCACGATCTTTGGGCAGCTGTTATCAGCGCCGCACACCTAGCTGGTTAAGGTCCCCTTCAACCTCGGTGCGCTACCGTTGATACGGCCGTCCTCTGACGCGCCTTCCTTCCGGGGTGGATTCGAACACTCTTCGGGTCGGAGCTGTATTTTCTAGGCTAGGCTCTACATGGCCCATCCACCTTAGACGCTGTCTCCGTAGACGTCGTACCAGGCCGATGTCGCTGTACAACCCTTACAACCCTTCGTTATATCTTCTCCTCCATACACCGCAGAATTTTCGTCTCGAAACGACCAAGAGCATCTTCATCCGCTTTTGTTAAGGTCCAAGCCTCTGCGCCGTAAAGGATGACTGGGATGATCAAGGTCTTATATAGTGTCACCTAGGTTTTCCGAGAGAGTGCTCTTCTCCTTAATTACCTCTTGAGCCCAAAGAAACAGCGGTTGGCATAAGTGATTCTGCGTTTTATCTCAGCGCTGGTGTTGTCGTCGCTGGTCATCAGTGAGCCAAGGTAGACGAATTCCTTGACCACTTCAAAGTTGTATCCGCCCATGGTGACTTTCTGGCCAATACGCCGGTTCTGACCGTCTTTTAAGATGACGGTTTTGGGTATTTGGTTTTACCCGCATTAACCTTGAGATCCATCTTAGCCGCTTCTACCTCAATGCTTACAAAGGCCTCATTGACGTCTCGCTGTGTCCGTCCAATCACGTCAATGTCGTCGGCGTACGCAAGCAATTGCGTAGACTTGAAATAAATCGTACCTCTTGTGTTGGCCAGTGACCCTTTCACGATCTTTTCAACCACGATGTTGAAAAAGTTGCATGACAGCCCGTCACCTTGCCTAAATCATTTTTAACATCAAAAGTCTCGGTTTGCTCATTTCCGACCTTAATAAAGCAGCGAGAATTCTCCATTGTCATCCTGCACAGTCGGACGAGTTTGGCAGGGATCTTAAAACTGGACGTGGCCTTGTATAGCTCATCTCTATACACGCTGTCATATGCAGCTTTGAAATCGACGAAAAGGTGGTGAGTGTCGATTTGATATTTCTGGTCTTCTCCAAGATCTGCCGTAGAGTAAAAATTTGGTCAACTGTGGACTTACCTGGCCTGAAACCACACTGATAAGCGCCGATCAGGTTATCTACAAACGGTTTCAGGCGTTCACACAATACGGCAAAGAAGATCTTATATGCGATGTTTACGAGACTTATTCCCCTACAGTTGGCGCAGTTATAGGGGTCTCCTTTCTTATGGACCGGGCAAACGATTCCATTCGTCGGGCATGCCTTCCTCCGATCATACCTTGCAAATGAGATGGTGCATGCACCTTACCAGCTTATCTCCAGCCGCCTTAAAAAACTCAGCAGACAGGCCGTCTGCGCCCGCGGCTTTATTAGACTTAAGTCTTGATATCGCTATTTTGACTTCGTCTAGGTCGGGTGAACTGAATTTTGTTACTTCGTCGTCCATTACGAATGGCTCGTTCTGCCTGACAGCGGTATCTTGTCTATCATCGCCGTTATACAGTCTGCAGAAGTGGTCTTTCCAAATCCTCAGCATCGACTGCGACTCTACTACCAGTTCTCCATTTTCATCCCTACTGGCCGCCGCTCTGGCTTTGTAGCCATGGCATGTTCGTTTTACCTTATTGTAGAACTTACGGGCTTCACTGCTGCGGAAGCATCTCTCCATCTCCTCGATCTCACGCTTTCCGTGCTCTCTCTTTTTTTTTTCTGAAAAGCGTGTGATCCTCTCTTTTCTTTTGCTCATAGATTTCGCGAGCAGCTCTCGCCCTTCGTTACAGCATGGCCTATTGTTTTGCCTCATGGGCTTGTTCGCATTGTTCATCGAACCAGGGGTTTCTAGGTGGTGGCGGTTTGAAACCCAGCACTACTGAGGCAGCGTCTCTGACGGCGCTCTGGCAATGCCTGCTCTATTGTTTGTGCTCCTGTGGGCGGATTTTGAGAGAGCTTGGAGGAGACACGATCGGCAAAGATTTTGGCAGTCTCTTGCGATTGTAGCTTTCCGACCTCAAATTTACGTAGTTCTACTCGGCTATTAAGCATTCTTGATATCCTCATTCGTACCTTGGCTACAACAAGGTAGTGGTCCGAGTCGATGTTGGCCCCTCCGAAGGTTCGTACGTCGAGAATACAGGAGGAGTGTCTGGCGTCGATCGCAAGGTGAGCAATCTGGTTGGTGGTCGATTGATCAAAGGCCCGCCAGGTACCCTTGTGTATGTTAAGATGGGGGAATCGCGTGCTTGCTACAAGGAAATTACGCCCCGTTAGGAAATCGATTAGCCTAAGTCCGTTTTCGGATGTGGTGTTATGGAGGCTTTGCTTTCCTATGATCGGCTCAAATATGTCCTCTTTGAACAGTTTTGCATTAAAATCTCCTAGACCTATTTTTGTGTCGTAGCTGGGACATTGGGCATAGGTTCTGTCTAGGAGATCCTAGAATTCTTCTTTGAGTCGATCGTCCTTTTCTTCTGTTGGGGCGTGAGCGCATATTAAGCTAATGTTTCCAAATTTAGCTTTGATTCGGATTGTTATGAGGCGCTGGCTTATATCTCGGAAGCTTAAAACGTTTTATCGGAGCCTTCCTCTAATAACTAATCCGCATCCGAATAGGCCCTGTTTGTTCTCCTTGTAGCAGTTCCCGTAGTAGATGTCACAATTTTTCATCCGTCTTTTGCCTAGTCCATCCCATCGCACTTCTTGGAGTGCGGGTATATCTGCTTTAAAGCAGGGAATGGGTTGCTCCAATTGATCGCCTGCACCCGGTCTGTTAAGGGACTTCGCCTTCCAGGTGCAGACTCTCAAGTCCGTTAGTCCGAGGCTTGTGGTTGCTTCTGAACAAGTAAGTTTTCACGTGATAGGGATGTTACCCCTAGGCACAACCCCAACCTGAAGGGCCGGGTTCCTCTTTCCCCAGGAACAAGGGGAAACACATATTGATTTATAATAATATTAAATATAAGGACCATTCGCCTCTAGTCCCTTGTGGCCCACAGAATGATGCCACTTTCCTGTTCTTCGATAATCTAACTATGTTCCATTCTATTATAAGATACCAACCATTTGCTATTTTATGTATTTAAGAAAATTGATTTCAATAGCAAAAAAAGAAAAAGGTATTAAAGCTGATTTGAAATTACAATTATACCTTTGTAGTTGGAGACAGGGGGAATCATCGAGTAAAAAAAAAACTTCTACTTGATCCAAGTTTCGATAACGCAAAACTAGTACAGATCTATATGTACAAACATATGTATCTACCGGAAATCAAGAAAAATTTGGTTTGGTCTTCTTCTCTCGAATTTCTGGACTTCCTGCAAGGAATAAGGTCTGACTTGTTATCGAAAAACATGCATTATTCATGGAATAGAAATCGTATCTTATAATTTCGTTTCTATGCTTGCGTATTATTAGTTTAATAAAAGTGGAAAAAAAAATATTTGAAAGGCATTTCCTAGTCATAAATCCTAGGTTCTGAAGTTAATACTATATAGAGTATACGATGAATATAGATTGGAAATGGAAATAACATATACCCTTGGGTATATAAGTGGATACGTAGATACGTTACTAATACTCCTGAGAGTATCTGTCGTCGACGTTATTTTCATGAACCTTATATCATAACTTATTTAGACGTCGCTGGCGGTGAACTTGTACATCAAATAGTTCGCTAAGAAACCCACGTTTTGACGACGGGTGTAGGAGGGCACACGCAGACAAGTAGCAAGCCTATCAAGAGGAGCTGCACAGAAGGACGAGAGCTGCTTATGAGCATTATGAGCAGAAGGGGAGGGAAGAACATAAGCTTCTCAAAACAAAAAAAAGGGAGCGTGAGAAGTCCGCGATCGAAGAGATGAAGAGATGCTATAGCAGGAAGGACGCTTAAAAGTTTTATCAACGAATAAAACCAACACGCCAGGGATATAAGGGCAGAACGGAAGTCTGCAGGGGCGAAAATGGAAACCTAGTAGTGGATTCACAATCGGTACAAAGAATCTAGGAAGACTGCTACTGTAGACTTTATAGCGGTGATGACGAAACAGATCTCGCAGTCAGGCAGAATGACCCATTCACAACGGACGATTATAGCAGAGAATAACGTTCCTCTGACCTGGATGAAGTTAGGAATGCTTTTCTAAGCTTAAGTCCAACAAAGCTGCTGCCAAGCTCATGAAGACAGCTGGAGATGACCTGGTTGGGAGCATGCACTAGCTCATCTATAAAATATGGTCAGAGAAATACATGCCCGATGAATGGAATCTTAGCATCGATTGCCCGATTCGCAAAAAAGGAGACCCCTCTGTCTGCCCCAATTACAAAAGTATAAGTCTCCTGAACATCGCTTAGAAAATCTTCTCGTCTGCACTGTTGATCGCCTGAAACAGTTCGTTAATAAACTGATTGGTCCATATCAGTGTCGCTTCAGGCTCGGGAAGTCCACTATCGATCAATTATTCACACTGCCTCCGATTATGAGAAAAAAACCAAAGAGTTCCAGATCGACACCCACTCTCTGTTTGTAAACTTTAAGGCCGCATACGATAGCGTACATAGGGACGAGCTGTATAACGCCATGTCTAGTGTTGACCTCTCTGCCAAACTCGTCAGATTGTGCAAGATGACATAAAAGAACTCTTGCTGCTCCATCAGGGTCGGGCGATTACTTTTGTAACAAAAAAGGGGCGGCACGCTTTCATGTGAAATCGTCCTTGAAACCACTGGTCATTTCAAGTCCGTACAACTGCTGGCATATGTCCATGACATTGACATAATTGGACGAAGTCAGCAATATGTCATTGAGGCCCTTACGAGCATTGACCATGGGGCTGGCGGTAAATGATGGCAAGACGAAGTATATGCTGTCGTCGAAAAAGGACACGAATCACCGGCCGGTCTTGGCCAGGGAGCACATATTGGCAGATGTAATTTCGAGGTAGTCAAGGACTTCATCTACCTAAGCTCCGCAGTGACATCAGTGCCGAAATCAAATGCACAATAACTCTTGCCAACCGCTGTTTTTTTGGGCTCGGGAGGAAATTGGGAAGCAGAGCCCCCTCTCGGAAAGCCAAGGTGATCATATACAAGACCCGTCCTGCTTTATGGCGGATAGACATCGAGTGTTTAATTTGGATGCGGATTAGCTGGTTGGAACAGTACTTACTTACTTACTTATCAGGCCTGCGATCCATGGAGGATCTGAGCCTGAGCTATAGCTGCCTTCCATCCTTGACGGTCCCGGGCACGCTGCTTCCAGTTGTCAAGACCAAGATGTCTTACATCCGCGATTACTTGGTCTTTATACCGGAGGTTCGGTCTTCCTCTTCTTCTCGAACCAGGAGGCTCGGAGTCGAAGACCCTCTTAGCTGGAGCGTTGATGTCCATGCGCTCGATGTGGCCGAGCCAGGGTAGTCGACGGCTCCTTGCCTTCCGGACTACATCCACATCTTGGTACAGCTCGTAGAGTTCGCGGTTGTGTCTTCTTCTCCATTCACCTTCCTCACAGACAGGACCAAATATCCGGCGCAGAATTTTTCTTTCGAAAGAACCCAAAATCAGCTCCGCTGTCCTGCTTATCGTCCAGCTTTCGGCTCCGTACAGCAAGACTGGCAGAATGAGCGTTTTGTAAAGCATGAATTTGGTCTTTCGAGTGAGGAGTTTTGACCCCAGTTGTTTGGACAAGTCGAAGTAGCAGCGGTTGCCAAGGGCGATTCTACGCCGGATCTCCACTGTGGTGTCATTTGTGGAATTTACGTTTGCCCCGAGGTAGACAAACTCCTTAACTACCTCGAAATTGTAGCTGTCAATTGTTATGTTTTGTCCCAGGTGGTGAGCGACGGATTGGTTTTTGCTTGACAGCATGTATTTCGTTTTGTCCTCATTGATCTTAAGGCCAATTCGTTTCGCCTGTTCTTCAATCGCCGTGAATGCTTCCACAATGCCACGGCGAGAACACGCGATGATGTCGATATCATCCGCGTATCCTAGCAGCTGGATGGACTTGTAAAAGATAGTGCCTTCCCTGTTGACGCCTGCCCGTCGCACTATCTACTCCAGCACCAGGTTGAAGAAGTCACATGACAGCGCATCTCCTTGCCGAAATCCGGTGCATGTTTCGAATGGTTCCGAGGTCCTAGAACCGAGTTGCACGGTGCATCGCGTGTTTTTTAGCGTGGCGCGACACAACTGGATCAGTTTTACCGGGATCCCGAATTCGGCCATCGCCCCAAACAGTGCTTCACGATGAATGCTGTCGTATGCGGCTTTGAAATCGATGAAAAGATGGTGTGTATCGATTTGAAACTCGTTGGTCTTTTCCAGGATTTGTCGAAGTGTGAAAATTTGGTCTATAGTTGATTTGCCGGGCCGGAAGCCGCACTGGTAGCTGCCGATTAGTGCGGTGCAAAATGGTTTTAGACGTTCACACAATACGCTGGACAGGATCTTGTATGCGACATTGAGCAGGGATATACCTCTATAGTTCTTACAAGAGGTAGGATCGCCTTTTTTGTGGATGGGGCATATAGAGCTGGTATTCCAGTCGTCGGGCATGCTCTCATCTTCCCAAATTCTGCAGATGATCTGGTGCATGCTCCCTACCAGAACATCGCCGCCAGCCTTGAAGAGCTCTGATGGCAAGCCATCTGAGCCTGCGGCCTTGTTGTTCTTCAGCTTCTGAATAGCTGTGCCGACTTCTTCTATGCTGGGTGGGAGGACTACTTCAGCGGCTGGAGTTGGGATTTCCTCAGTCCCTACCACTCTCTCTTGGTCATGCTCGTTAAGCAGCTGTTGGAAGTGCTGCTTAAATACATCCACTATTCCCTGCGGGTCGGTGACAAGATTACCCTCGCAGTTTCGAAGAGCCAGGGTGCCCTTTTTGAAGCCTCCTGCAAGGCCTTTGGCTTTCTTGTAAAAGGCTCGTATTTTATGTCTATCCCTAGACTCCTCGATATCCTTGAGCTGGGAGGCTGCGAAGATTCTTTTCTTTTGTCGCAGCAGTTTCTTCTCCTCCCTTCTTCTGGCTCGGTACTCTTCTCGCGCTGCCCTGGTTTTCCTCTGCAGCGCCTTTTGGTACGCCTCGTCGGTTGCTGCCTTTTTCTGCTCACACTCGCCATCATACCACGGGTTTCTTGTCGGGGGGTGGTTGGTATCCTAAGGTGGTTTCGGCTACTTCCTGAATGGCTGAGCGGCAATGCAGCCACATATTATTGGCATTTGTGTTCGACGTAGGCATACCGTAGAGTCTTTCGCTCAGCTGCTCCCTGTAGACTCTGGCAACCTCCGGCGTGCTCAGGCGCCCAATGTCGAACCTCCTCCTGATGGGCTGGTGCAGCTTTCTGACATTGGACAGTCGAGCTCTGAATCTTGCTGCTACGAGGAAGTGGTCAGAGTCGACATTTGCCCCTCTGAATGTTCGCACATCCAGGATGTTTGACGCGTGCCTTGCGACAATGAGCACATGGTCGATTTTGTTGGCGGTTCGACCGTCCGGAGATCGCCAGGTTGCTGTGTGGATTCGCTTGCGAGGGAATCTTGTGCTACTTATCACCGCATTACGAGCTGTCGCAAAGTCAGCGAGTCGGAAGCCGTTATCTGTTGTTGTATCGTGGAGGCTGTGCTTTCCGATCATTCCGCCAAGGGTGTTTTCCTTTCCGATTTTGGCGTTGAAGTCCCCGAGCACGATTTTTACATCGTACTCCGGACAAGCTCCGTAGGCGTTGTCCAGGAGGTCGTAGAAGTCCTCCTTGATAGGGTCTTCAGCCTCGTCGGTAGGGGCGTGTGCACGTATAAGGCTGATGTTATAAAATCTGCCTCTGATGCGGATCACAGCCAGGCGATCACTTATAGGTTTAAAGTCGATGACCTTCGACCTTAACCGCTTTCCCACGACAAATCCGCATCCCAGTAAGTGCAACCTTTTGTGACAGCTGTAATAAATGTCGCAATTTTTCTTCCTAATCATACCGTTTCCTATCCTGCGTATTTCCTGGACCGCCGAAATATCCGCCTTGTATGGCGTGAGGATTCCTTCTAGTTTATGAACAGCTCCGGGAGTGTACAGGGTTCTGACATTCCAGGAGCATACTCGCAAATCGTGTTCCTTATTCGTGCGTTGTCGTCGTCGAGTATCCGTCCGTGTATCCGAGGCATCTTGCTCATTCATAACTTTGGTTTTTTTTTACGTGGGCGGATTGTTAGCCCGCCGCTAACAATCCGTTAGCGGTACACATTGATTTAATTAGCATCATCGCATTTCAAGTCAGTTAAGATACATTGCCACTGTTTAGGTTAACCCATTTATATTACGTACGATGTATCCCTTCAAATTACTTAGGATATATCTAATTTGCATCCGGGAAATACTAATAAGTACCTTTCCGACTTTTTCTCTTAATTAAAGCTAATTTCAATGAATCACTTTAAGGATTGCGAATGTAAGACCCATTGCCAAATAAAATATATTTTCCTTATTTCCGTTTCCTCCTTAATTTCTTTTGTGTTTATCCTTTTGGGAAGTGATAATTAGGAAAGGTTAACAGCTTACCAAAAAAAAGAAAACGACCTCCTCTTGGAACATCACCGAATTCGAAAACTTTCTTCCAAAGAATACCATAAAGAACGCGTTAGTTCCAAAAGACATCCGAAAAGGTATGCATTGAATAAATTACTTGTTCGATCGAGTAGAAAATGTCCGTTTTGAATTTCGGATATAGCAATCACAGAAAAGGTCTGGACAATAACCACATAACTTTGTTCTTTATATTATATCTTGCTTTGCGTCATTTAATGCTACCTTTTGGTAGTAATTTGTGTTTTTTTAACATGAGCTCCTCAAAGTTTGTTTAGGCATCCTGGGGTATTTGCCAAATTTTTCCGAGAAAAAGTAAGCACTTGTATTATTGGATCACCTCTGATAGTTCCATTTGCACCGCACTAATCGGCAGCTACCAGTGCGGCTTCCGGCCCGGCAAATCAACTATAGGCCAAATTTTCACACTTCGACAAATCCTGGAAAAGACCAACGAGTTTCGAATCGATACACACCATCTTTTCATCGATTTCAAAGCCGCATACGACAGCATTCATCGTGAAGAACTGTTTGGGGCGATGGCCGAATTCGGGATCTCGGTAGAACTGATCCAGTTGTGTCGCGCCACACTAAAAAACACGCAATGCACCGTGCAACTCGGTTCTAGAACCTCGGAACCCTTCGAAACATGCACCGGATTTCGGCATGGAGATGCGCTGTCATGTGACTTCTTCAACCTGGTGCTGGAGCAGATAGTGCGACGGGCAGGTGTCCACAGGGAAGGCACTATCTTTTACAAGTCCATCCAGCTGCTAGGATACGCGGATGATATCGACGTCATCGCGTGTTCTCGCCGTGGCATTGTGGAAGCATTCACGGCGATTGAAGAACGGGCGAAACGAGTTGGTCTTAAGATCAAGAAGGACAAAACGAAATACATGCTGTCAAGCAAAAACCAATCCGTCGCTCACCACCTGGGACAAAATATAACAATCGACAGCTACAATTTCGAGGTAGTTAAGGAGGTTGTCTACCTCGGGGCAAACGTAAATTCCACAAATGACACCACAGTGGAGATCCGGCATAGAATCACCCTTGGCAACCGCTACTACTTCGGCTTGTCCAAACAACTGGGGTCAAAACTCCTCACTCGAAAGACCAAAGTCATGCTTTACAAAACGCTCATTCTGCCAGTCTTGCTGTACCGAGCCGAAAGCTGGACGATAAGCAGGACAGCGGAGCTGATTTTGGGTTCTTTCGAAAGAAAAATTCTGCAACGGAAATTTGGTAAATGGGGGAGAAGACATAACCGTGAACTCTACCGGCTGTACAAAGATATGGATATAGTCCGGAAGGCAAAGATCCGTCGGCTACTCGTGGCTCGGGCATATCAAGCGCATGAACTCCAACGTTCCAACTAAGAGGGTCTTCGACTCCGAGCCTCCTGATTCGAGAAGAAGAGGAATACCGAACCTCCGTTATAGAGACCAGGTTAATCGCGGAAGTAAGACAACTTGGTCTTGATAACTGAAGCAGCGTGCCCGGGACCGTCGAGGATAAGTAAGTAGTAATATCATAGACATTAACATTAGCTTAAAGTATTTTATTTCATATTGAATTTATATATATACCTCTAAAAACCATTAAAAGCACTTTATTCCATTTCCCTCACTTTTCTGTGTTCACGAATTTTCGGACTTGCTTAACCAAGAAACTTCACCTGAAATCAATTTAAACTTACTACCTCGTCCCATGGTAAGAGATACTAGCACTCCTTAACTTCATCGGTAGTCCGTGGTCAAATCACAAGACAAAACAGACAAAAAATAAAACTTTCCTTCGAAGCTTGCCTGCCATCGAAGTACGCAAAAAGATATTCCTTCAAATGAAAACAATAATTGGTGAAGTTTAGGTCGAACAAAGGCTCCTTTCCATTTACTTTTGTTTTGTATCTTAGGATGAAATTAAAACTTTGCTCAGGGATATTGCATAAACAAAGGACTGGACTGATTGCAAAGTAAAAAGTAAAACTTTTCCATTAGCGACCGGGTTATTGAGACGGGTAAATTGTCCTCTTTCATTGTATCTACGTTTAGCAATTGTTTTGTCTTTATCCTGTGTCCGGATATTCTGCCAGTTTCGTGGGCTATTTAAATCACTTACCTACGTTGAAGCGGAAGTGTTTGCTTTGACAGGACAGAGATTTATTTTTTTAATGAATTGCAGATATAGATATTTCAATTAAGTTATACTAACAATGAACATCACCTGGAGTGTCCTAGACGCCCAAGGAATGTTCTTTAAATGTATATCCTGTCCAAATATATCTGGGCGGTAGTACAGGGTCTTTCATTCAGTGCTTCCTATATTTAAATTTAAATAACGCAAAGTATGTGTCGGATATCGCCAACATTTTTAATTTGTTTGAAAGCCCTTTCGATGCCATTATGGAATATACTCTCGTTTAAATGACCGCCGCGGAGGTTACATCAACCTCAAAGCACCAACACTTGACCGAAGAACATCCACCCAATATACCTATTAATTGGTCAGCATGATTCATTTATTTTCACTTCCATTCTTTCGTTGAATGACCTAGAAGGCATTCAACCTCAATACCAAGCAATTGATCATACATATGTATGTAACTGGATATCGAATTCATGTCCACGCTTTTGGTGACTAACCAACAATTAATGCAATCCAAATTTGAAATTAAATAAGTTGAAAAACATTTGCAATGAAGAATCAGATTTCCCATCGAATGTGCAGCCGATTTCTAGGGCATTGAAACATAAGCACTTTGTCATTAAGAATATAGATTGTAATAAGCTATGAGTAAGATATGGAAAATGTTTTAAGTTAGTTTCTAAGTAGACTCAATAAAGTGCGGTTCAAAAATAAAAAGTTGTTTTTTTTATACACCGCTCGGAACATTTCCTTAAGTGGCGCAGTCGGTAAACCCTACGGTATAACTATCCAAAGATAGTTACGAGTATAAAAAGTGTAAGCAGTAGTAGTCTAAAGATAATTGTGAAAAATCATTCGTAGTATCTTAAGATACAAAGTTCGGTAAAGTGTCAACAATTGCACCCAAGGACAATCGTGAAAAATATTTTGTGGTATCTGAAGATACAAAGTTCAGTAAAGTGTCAACAATTGCACCCAAGGATAATCGTGAAAAATATTTTGTGGTATCTGAAGATACACAGTTCAGAAAAGTGTCAGTAATTGTATCTAAAGACAACCGTGAAAAATCATTTGTAGTATCTAAAGATACATACATAGTTTAGAGAAGTGGTAGCAAAATTATCTAAACATAATCGTGAAAAATCGTATGAGGATACATATATACATAACTCGAAAAAGTGTTAATAATCTAATATTACTACATAAAGTGTTAATAGCATCCTAAGATAAATAGTTTTTTAAAAGCGCTAACAATTAGTGAAACAATAAGTGCGAAAGTAACTCAAGTCAAGAAAAGATAAGTGAAGCAATTAAATAAAAGTGCTCCATAGTTGGCATAGTGTATCTAAAGACTAAGCAAACTAATTAATGCCAAAAGACAAACAAACAAACAAAGACAAAACCCCCAAATTTATTGTACCGTATACAATATTAAAAAACGAAAAAATGCAAGCAATAAGTGGTGAATCTACGGCGCATCAGCCAACATCAAGCGGCACCGCCACAACACAACAGGAATCGCAGTACACCATAACTGCGACGGAACTAATGAAAGAAGCTTCAAGAATCAAGGAATTCTATGGGAATAGAGAATACGACTTGTCATCTTTCATAAGGGAGGTGGAGTTAATTCTTCCACTATTCAACAACGATCCGGCTTTAAAAAACTTTGTATTCCAACGATACATTCGAAACAAGATCCAGGGAGCAGCCCTCCAAGTCATCCGTACATTGGGACCAGCACCATCATGGGAACAAATAAAGGACGAACTCATCAAGAACTTCGGCATCAAGGAATCATATCACCATTTATATCACCAAGCCATCAACTTGAAAAACACTAAAGTAAGCGAATATTTTTATAATTTAAGAAATATATTAGATAAACTTAATACAAAATACGAATTTGATAAAACAAAACCAGTGGAATTCTCGCCAGAATCAAACGAATCCATTATTTTAAAAACCTTTTTAAATGGTATTAATCCAAATTTATCAAGTATCATATATAGTAGGAACATTAAAAACCTAAGGGAGGCATACTACGTATTACAAGAGACAGGTATTATTTGGCATTACGATAAACAACCGAGTAGTTATGGCAGGTATAATAGTAGGCAGCCAATAAAGCAAAACTCCCAGCATAGGGACGAACATCCAAAACAATACCATAGCTATGAGGGAAATCAGTTAGGACACAATACGAGTTCAGGACAGTATAGACAGAACCGTTACTCAGACCACAATAATTCCACAACAGAACGAACAAACCAGGGGCAACCAAGGTTCAGTTCAAACTCAGGGCAATTTCGACAAAACACGTACAGTACAAACTCAAGACAACCTAGGCAACAGTGGGGTAACAACCACGAGTATTCTAGACAAACCAGACAAGACCGCTCTGAACCTATGGAAGTCGACCACATTGACAATACAGTTCAGGAAGAGGTAAATTTTCACTCACAAGGCCGAAAACAAATTTACCGATAGTCGAGTTGACCATCGGTAGCGACAAAATAAGATGTCTCATAGATACAGGCTCAACAACAACTCTTTTAAACTTACACAAACTACCCCAATACAAACGACAAAAACTTCAGAACCCTATAACTTTTAACACGCTTAGCGGACAAACTTTAATCAGTGAAGAAATTATAACGCCTTTGCCAGTAGAATTTAATGAAGATAATCTCATGAGCTGGAAGCTCACCGTATTTACAAATAAACAATTTGATGCTTTAATAGGACAGAATCTGCTAAAACCTATGCAGGCAACTGTCAACTTAGAAGAAGATTACTTAGAAATACATGGTATAGGAACGAAGTTTATAAATTCTTGCCCCTACAGTTACGATGAAATTCATCTGCTGGAAGAATCTAAATTAGACCAAAACACGTTAGCAAAACTTATTCGCGAAGATATGAATCAGGAAGAAAAAAATAAATTAAGGACATTATTGACCAAAAATAAGGATTTATTCTTCCAAGAAGGGGAAAGACTGACACATACTCACGAAATACAACACGAAATTGTCACAACAACAGACAAACCGGTATATTCAAAAATTTACAGATACCCTCAAATACATGAAGAAGAAATAAACAGACAAATGAAAGAAATGCTAGAGCAAGGCATAATAAAAGAAAGTAATTCCCCATATAATTCGCCACTCTGGATTGTCCCAAAGAAAACAGACAATTCCGGCAAGAAAAAGTGGAGAATCGTCATAGATTACAGAGCCTTGAATGAAATAACAGTAAGTGACAAATTCCCCATACCCAATATCGAAAACATACTAGAGAAACTCGGCAGGGCTCAGTACTTTACAACGTTAGACCTTGCTAAGGGGTTTCACCAAATCATGATTAAGGAAAGTGACACAAGGAAAACGGCATTTTCAACACCATTAGGCCATTATGAGTTCACAAGGATGCCATTTGGACTTAAGAATGCGCCGGCAACCTTCCAAAGGCTCATTAATTCAGTACTTAGGGAACTTATCAACCAAATATGCGTAGTATATTTGGATGATATACTGATATTCAGCACAAACATAGACGAACATATAAATAGCATTCAAAAGGTCTTCGATAGATTGAAAAAATACAATCTTAAAATCCAGATAGACAAATGCAACTTTTTGACAAGAACTACAGAATATTTAGGCCATATACTAACAACAGAGGGAGTAAAACCAAACGCAGATAAAATCAAGAATATTCAAAAACTCAAGTTACCCGAAACCGCCAAGCAGATAAAATCTTTTCTAGGACTAACAGGCTACTACAGAAAGTTTGTTAAGGACTATGCAAAGGTAGCGCAAGGCATGACAAAATATCTTAAAAAGAACACAAGAATCAACAAAAAAGATCAACAATATATTGAGGCGTTTGAGAAATTGAAGAAATTACTTATCGACACACCAATCCTAAAGTACCCCGACTTTAGCAAGAGATTCCAACTAGCTACAGATGCAAGTGATTTAGCCATCGGAGCAGTACTCACTCAGAACGGTCACCCTATTAGTTATGCTAGCAGGACCTTAAACGACCACGAAAAAAAATACTCAACAACCGAAAAAGAACTACTAGCGATTATCTGGGCCGTCAATTATTTTAGACCATACGTATACGGCAGACAATTTGACCTCTTGACGGACCACCAGCCACTTGTGTGGTTACAATCAAAAAACAAAGGCAAAGATATTAATCCCAGATTACAGCGTTGGCTTCTCAAATTAGGAGAATACGATTTTAAAATCAACTACATTAAGGGTAAAGAAAACAACGTTGCAGACTTCCTGAGCAGAATTAACTCCGAAACAGGAGAAATTAACATAATAGATTCTTCTTCTCAAGAAGATGATAATTTAAGCACAAACGCTACTATACATTCCCAGGAAGAAGAGCAGAGTGACCATTTCCCCATATTAGATACGGTCGTAAATCGTTTTTTCACCCAAATAATACTAACTAATACAAAAACTAAAGAAATCGAGATTATCGATAGAAAACGTAAAATATATATTAGCTGTAATGACATTGAAAGCAATTTTATGACCGACATTTTCCGCAGATTCTTAAAAACAGGTAAAGTAGGTATTTATTCAGAAATATCAGAACACGATTACAATAAGGTTCAACAGAAATTAATAGAACTATTCAACAAAAGCATTACCTTTTATAAGTGTACCTATCACGCTAAAGATATACGGACGGAGGAAGAAGCTTTTAGGGTTATAGCGAAATATCACAAGACTGAAACAGGGCACGGAGGTATAAATGAAAACTACGAAGGCTTAAAGAAGATAATCTATTTCAAAAATTTAAAAGACCTTATCCAAAGATACATAAACAATTGTGACGTATGCTGCAGAGCAAAGTATGACAGGAAACCATTGAAACCAAAATTTAGCATTACCCAAACCCCAAGTGATATCAATCAAATAATACACTTAGACATATACACAAATAAGAAGAATAACTTCATAACATTTATTGACAGATTTTCGAAATACTCAGTAGCTCTACATCTAGAGGATAGGAATAGCGTAACAATTATAGAAAAACTAAGGTTATACTTTTCCATAAAAGGAAAGCCAGACCGAATAATACTCGACAATGAATTTAATTCTGTTAATATAAAGGAGTTCTTAGGACGAGAAAACATAGAATACCATTTTACCAAACCAAACAATCATACTGGAAACTCAGACATAGAGAGATTCCACAGTACAATAGGTGAAAAAGTTAGGATACTAGAAGTAGAAGCACCTGATTTGTCAACTAAGGAAAAGATTTTCAAAAGCATTGAGTGGTACAATAAGTCAATTCACTCTTCAGTAAAGGAAAGACCAATAGACATAGAAGGAGGTAAGGTAAATAAGAATAAAGTTTACAATCTACTTAGAGAAAAGAAAGAGCGAATAATTAATAGGCTTAATGAAAACAGGGAAGACTACCATCAAAACCAAAGCGAAGGTTATGTAAAGAATTACAGAGCACTCAGACATAAGTACGAACCTAAATACAGAAGATCAGATTTAGCTAACATACACCCCCTTAATATTAAACGACCTACCAAATTTTCAGGCCAAATGGACACTAACGATTTTGATACTGACGCTAACGTCTCCAGTAACAGGAATTATGACAATCGAGAAGATAGACAATAATGACGGTTTTACAGCAGTGAGACTAGAAGACGTACAATTGATTAAAGACTATTACACAATTCTTCATCTAATTGAACCAGCTTACATAGAGTCAATAATTGAAGCTCTTAACAGTACTATAACATTAGGAGATCCAATAGGGAGTAAACATTTGTTGTATCATGAACTTAACACAATAAAGACAAAGGTATCGACACTACTACCCCACAGACACAGAACAATGTGTCACAGACACAGGGACAATGGACGATAACGATAGGACAGAAATTGCAGAACATTTACGAATTATTGATGAAAACAACCATATGGCTATTGAAAATCTTAACAAAAACATCGAAATCAATGACCATTTTAACAGAACCTTTACCCAATTAAAAAACTCAATTGAAATAGACAGAAAGAAAATTTTAAGTATCATTAACAATGTGAAAGGTAGCAATGCAGAACTTAAGCAACACCTTGTATATTTAGAAATACTTCTAAAACTAAAGATCTTAGGAGATAATGTAGAACATATACAAAACAACTTAGCTTCAGCTAGGCTAAATATTATGAGTAGCAATATTTTAACAAACGAAGAAATTATAAGGTACAATATTGATTTATATAAACTGCAAAATATTAAGTTAAGCACAGCTAAATATAAAGACGATAAGATAATTTTTGTAATACAAGTACCCAAAAACATAATGTCAGCAAAACGGTCTTTACTTTTCCCCGTTGCAAATATTAATTCAGAGGAACTTGTCTTTGAAAGTCAAGAAATTATTGAAATCAATAAAACCACATACGATTACAGAAATAATCCCAACATGAACAGCCTAAAAGAAACGAAACTTTGCATCTATCAACATAATTGTAATAAAAGAAAAAATAACGAAACGAAAATAATAGAATTAAAGTCAGGTCTTATATTTTTGAAGAATAGTATCAATACATTAATCACAAGTAAGTGTGATGATAGAAAGTTGAAACTAACCGGAAATTATTTAATATCATTCCACAATTGTGAAATAGAACTTAATGACAAAACATTTTATAACTCCGAAGAATCATTCAAAGAACATTTTGTAATACCTGTTAATTTTAGAATAAACGAAACTAAGACACAGCTCACATTCGATGAAATCATTATTAACCAAATAAAAAATATGGACAGTATAAAGGAACTTAAATTTCATAAGAAAACAAATTTGACCCTTAATCTGATAACGTCGATTGCAATCCTTATAATCATTATAATGGTGATAATGTTGTACACCCACTACAAAAGAAAGTACAAATCTATTGATATTAATGTAATAGCGAAAACCCAGGAGAGTTTTCAATCAAGGGGCGGAGGGGTTACATCAACCTCAAAGCACCAACACTTGACCGAAGAACATCCACCCAATATACCTATTAATTGGTCAGCATGATTCATTTATTTTCACTTCCATTCTTTCGTTGAATGACCTAGAAGGCATTCAACCTCAATACCAAGCAATTGATCATACATATGTATGTAACTGGATATCGAATTCATGTCCACGCTTTTGGTGACTAACCAACAATTAATGCAATCCAAATTTGAAATTAAATAAGTTGAAAAACATTTGCAATGAAGAATCAGATTTCCCATCGAATGTGCAGCCGATTTCTAGGGCATTGAAACATAAGCACTTTGTCATTAAGAATATAGATTGTAATAAGCTATGAGTAAGATATGGAAAATGTTTTAAGTTAGTTTCTAAGTAGACTCAATAAAGTGCGGTTCAAAAATAAAAAGTTGTTTTTTTTATACACCGCTCGGAACATTTCCTTAAGTCGCGAGTTATGTGTACACACAACAATTGCATATCACTGGACCCAAGACACAAACCACACAGCGATCGCAGCTCTTTGCACAACAAGTTCTGGAGGAAGAACATTCCCGCCAATTAGTAGAGCTTGGGAACGAGATTCGTGTCCAAAACTAACTTGGGAATAAATAGGGAAATAAAGTACTTTGCCTCCCGGTGAGATCAGTCTGAAGACAACAGTAGACCAATAAAGACCAAACAATAAAATAAAATTGTTAAGTGAAATTGTTAATAAAATCATCGTTAAACCATTAAAGACACATATTGTTAAATAAATAAAATTGTTTTTCCTCTTCTGTTAACTCGCGCAACCGCAGTGTCCAATTTTCCATGACTCAGGCGCATAGATCAGGCTAACTTTGGCCGATGGCATTGGCTATGTTGGCATTAAGGCCCGCTGCGATATTTGGCTCATATGCATAGATCTGCGAACTTAGAAAACCCAGGAGAAAGTCAAATGTAGTCAAATGGCACGATCTTGATGGCCAGTTCACATCAACTCCACATGAGATGACCATGCCCTCGAATCGCTGAGCTAAATTGCATTGGTGCCGTCCTGTTAAAATCAACCAAAGAAGTTGGTAATCATTGATCTAAAAAGCTCGCCGTTCATGGCGAAGTATGGACCGAAGACGGCGCGAACCCAAAATCCCCACAAAACAGTGACTTTTTCGGAAGGCATAAGACGCTCTTGGGTCTCATCTGGATTGGTATCGTTCCAAATTCGACAATGTTGTTTGTTGACGTACCTATTCATCCAGAAACGGATCTCACCGCTGTAGGTGATTTTTCGATAAAATGTAGGCTCTAGAGTCGGCTTTAGATTGGGTCAACGAACACACATCGATGTCTATGGTCGTCTACCTTCAGCTCCTGGGACAGTTGAGTTTTGTACAGGTGCAGAATCAAGTCGTTCTTTTTTTGGTGGCGTTACAGCCCATGAAGGACCAGGGCCAAGCCTCTCTCAATCACCCATGTTGTATGTGATTTATTTTTCACACAGGTGAAAGGGACGTGCAGTTTAATGTCGATTCCGAATGGCGTGAGTCGAGTAACTTTTTCATAGCAAGCATACTACGGAGGGGTTTGCCAGTACCCCGCCGAGGAGGGACGCCGCGAAATAGAAATTCGATGGCATTGGTGTTACCGGCATCCGAACTCGCTCAACGTGCGTCAGAGCCCAACACACTTACCTCCTGACCATTCAAGTTTATCTTGTGTACATCAATGAGTACTTCAGATAACACCTAATCCTAGTACGACGTTAGCTTTTCCTTGCCTCTTCATGTGGAGAGGGAGCGAACAAACAAAGTAAATAAGCTGATCGCGTTTAACACGCCGAACGCCAGCCTCGATCTCTGTCCCTACTTAATCCAAATTGACGCAGGCACCTGGGAAAAAAGGAACCTGGCCCTTCAGGATGGGAGATGTGCTTATGGGTAACATCCCTATCACGAAAAAAAATATATTGTTGTGAAGAAATCACAAGCCTCGGATACGGACAGATGACCCATGACGACCCATGCAAACGATTAAATGACTTGCGGGTCTGCACCTGGAATGCGAGTTAACATACCGGGTGCGGCCGATTAGTTAGAAAAAGCCCTAAGCTGCTATAAAGCAGACATGGCCGCACTCCAAGAAGTGCGATGGGATTGGTCAGGCAAAGGGGGATAAAAAACTGCGACATCTATTACGGGAGTTGCCACAAGGAGAACAAGCAATGCTTATTCGGATGCGGTTTCGTTATTCGAAGAAGACTCCGACAAAAAGTCTAAAGCTTTCTGGATGTAAGCGGACGCCTCATAACAATCCGCATCAAAGCTAATTTCGGGAACATTCACTTGATATGCGCTCACGCCCCATCCGAAGAAAAGGACGATCAAGTCAAGGGGGACTTCTACGATCTCCTTATGTCCAATGTCCCAGCTACGACATAAAAATACTACTATTTGACTTCCTGGCGGGACGTAATCTTCTTCTCGCGATTCCCGCTTTTTAACATCCACAAAGGAACCTGGCGATCACCTCATCAGTCGACTATTCATTTGATTGATCACATCGATGGCAGACACTCCTCAATCATCCTAGATGTGCGAAGCTTCTGAGGAACCGACATCGAGTCGGATAACTACTTTGTTGTAGCCAGCGTACGAATGAAGATATCAAGGATACCACGGAGTCGAGCTGGACAGCGAAAGCTTGAAGTCGAAAAGCTAAAGTCGCAGGAGACCGCTAGGATCTTTGTCGATCGAGTTTCTCCCAAACTCTCGCGAAATCCGATGACACCGGCACAATTAGCGGAACAATAATCAGGGACGCTGCCTCTGATGTGTTGGGTTTCAGGCCACCGCCAACTAGAAACCCCTGGTTTGATGAGCAATGCGGGCAAGGCCACGTAGCAGAGCAAATCGCCTACAAAGTCATCCTACATAGACGGACGAGGGCCGCTCGTGGACATTATGAGCAGAAAGGGAGGAAGGAACACTCGCTTTTAAGGAAGGAAAAAAGAGAGCATGAAAAGACTGCGATCGCAGGAATAACGCTCACAAGTTTTAGGAAAAAGTAAAATGAACATTCCAGGGCTATAAAGCCAGAGCGGAAGCCTGTAGAGATGAAGACGGAAAACTAGCAGTAGAGTCATAGTCGACTATAGAAGGAACACTTCTGTAGACTGTTTAACGGCGATGAAAAATCTAATAGCGCTCTCAGGCAAAATGATCCATTCGCAACGTAGAAGATGTAAGAGAACTCCACCCGTCCGATCTGCATGAAATTAAGCTGATCATTTCGAAGTTTAAGGCTAATTAAGGCTTAGGAGGCAATTGGGAAAGTTGCACTATACAAAAACCTTAATCATCTCGATCCTCCTCTATGGAGCAAAAACCTGAACTTTAACGAAAGCAGATGAGAAGGTGTGATGTCAACATACCCTAAGCCAATCAACGATACTTAACCAATGTCAACCACGCAACTTGACAGCTTAAAATTGTAACCATCGCTCTCTTGGATTCCGACTTCCGTAGCGACAACACGCAAGATAATTTCCTTCATTCTTACTTTCTTCTTTTTGCTTTTTTTTCAATCTTTGTATTATATACTGAAGTCATCATATTAAAGATCATTATCTATCTCATTGTTTTCTTTTATGAATCACGGTACACAACAGAAGGCACTTTGTCATTTCCGGAGGAAAATTATGCGTTCAATTTATGGTCCTTCTGAGGGCGTCCTGGCGCAGAGGTTAGTATGTTTGACTCTGACGCGCGATGAGCGAGTTCGGGCCCCGATAACACCAACACCATCGAATGTTTACTTCGCGGCGTCCCTGTCAAAACCCGCCCTAGTATATTTGCCATGAAAAAGCTACTCGACTCACGCCACCAAAGCAATCCATAGTCCCGTTTGTATAAATAGAGTATGGATCCAACGTCTAAGGTGGCTAGGCTAATGGATAACACATTCCCGGCCTGAAGAGTCTTCGAATCCAACCCTGAAGGACGACGAAGCAGAGGACGATCGACGATCTAATGTGGCGCACACAGGTGGAAGAGCAACTTAACCAACTGGAAGTGTGTCGCTGGAAACAGCTGGCAAAAGATCGTGTCAGTTGGAGAAGCTTGTTGGTTGAGGCTCGGATTTACGCCAGACCGTAGCGCCATCTAAGTAAGTAAGTTCACGTCCTTTATCGGTACAGCGCAAGTTATGCAGCGTCCTTTGATCTATGTACGTGCCATTCATAAATTTCAATTTCTTCCCCCTCTTAAACCAACCCTGACTGGCTCTGGCTTCTGCAATCATCTCCGATGTCGCAACTCATTCAAATCATTAGCATTCATGAAGTAGTGCATAGCCAGATCCACAAAAAAACAAAATAACCAAACAAACAACGTATCAGAGTATCAACAACATGAAGCAGAAAAACCGAATTAAACCCACATGTCCCCCGAAGCAAAAAACCACCCTCAATCCAACAACCTCATTCAAGGTAGCTTTCGTCATCGTCTAGGACAACATCTGGAGAGAGTGACGCACTGTCGCTCATTTCAAAACGGTTAGACTATTCGATGGTAGCGTTCACCTCATAACCCGCTGCGATGCTGCCGAACTGCGGCGACAGTGCAGAAGAGTTTATTCAATTGAAAAGGAAAGTCAATGACTCCCCTTAGGGTACGATACTGCTTTTGGCACTGTATCTCACTTAGCTTACAACTAAAAAGGCTATGCCATTCGTAGGTATGTATGTATGTAGATACATGCATAAAGGCAGATGTTGAAGATAGAAATGGGAATTAAATAGAAAGTGGATTTTATTTTCGAATTAAACGCTCGGCAAGAGCGAGACATATCCTTTTTTATATGCACATAATGCAAAATATCTTGGTTAAATTGTTTTTCTCTCGGGACAATAGCGGAAACGACAAGGACGTTTATGTCTGAAACTTCTTGTTAGGGTTACTGTGCACAGTAGGAAACATACTTTGGCATAATTGTGGCATTAACTTTGTAAACTCATTTGAATTGACGGTTGTTGTCGTGGGATGTAATGTAACAGAAATTCAGATGCATTAAGTCGATATTGGTGGATACGACTTTATTGGGAATGTTCTCGTTGACTTGTTGGAATGCAAATAATGACCTGCCATTAGAAATCCTTGCATTGGACTATAATACACATATACAGGGTGCCCCACGAGCAGTGTGCCAACAAACTAGAGCGCGTAGGTCTGATCAAAACAAGAAAAAAATCGTATTGGAGGGGGGGCCTATTCCCCTCCGTTTAGCCGGGAGGGGCAATTTTCTAAAAAAATGTAATTAATTTGGAAAAAAATATATTAAAAATCAACAGTTACATACAAAATGCCGTGATGTACTCTTTTGAAAAGCCAGAAACTTTTTCTTTCATCTTGTTTTTAAACGAAGCTGTTTTAAGGAACAGTTTTTGAGAAATTAATTTTCAAAAATGTTGAACTAATTTTTTGCAAAATTTAAATTCTCTTATCAACTTTTAGTTAAAAACAGAAAACCGGGTGGAAACATGTCTTGTAGTTTTTGAGAAATTAACCCTTTAACCGGCAGTACCGCCTTTAGGCGGGGTTAGGGAAAATCGCTAAAAAAGCTATAGGTACTTCGTACTTTTTTTTCCAAGTATTAGTTCCTTTATATAGCGCCGTGGCGCAGTGGTTAGTGTGTTGGGCTCTGGCGCACGATGAGCGAGTTCGGATCCCGATAACACCAACGCCATCGAATGTTTATTTCGCGACGTTCCTCCTCGGCGGGGTACTGGCAAAACCCCCCGTAGTAAACTTGCCATGAAAAAGCTCCTCTACTCACGCCGTTCGGAATCGGCATTAAACTGTAGGTCCCTTTCACCTGTGCGAAAAATAAATCACACACAACATGGGTGATTGTGAGAAGCTTGGCTCTGGTCCTTCAATGGCTGTAACGCCACCAAAGTTCCTTTATATCATCAAATATTTTCTCTATGCGACTGTGCAAAATTTACAACTGTGAATGACAGCAGTGTACCGTTATAGTTATTCTATGGAAAAACTTAGCGCGCATTGGACGAAAGAAATATTTTTGTAACCAGTGATCGTTTGCTCGGTCCATAAGAAGGGAGACCCCTATAACTGCGCCAACTATAGGGGAATAAGTCTCCTTAACATCGCATATAAGATTTTCTCTGCCGAATTGTGTGAACGCCTGAAACCGTTTGTGGATAACCGGCTCTTATCAGTGTGGTTTCAGGTCAGGTAAATCCACAATAAACCAAATAATTACGCTACGGCAGATCTTGGAAAAGACCCCGGAATACCAAATCACACTCACCACCTCTTGGTCGATTTCAAGGCTGCATATGACAGCGTGTATAGAGATGAGCTATACAAAGCCATGTCCAGTTTTAACATCCCTGCCAAACTCGTCCAACTGTGCAGGATGACAATGGAGAATTCTCGCTGCACCATTAAGGTCGGAAATGAGCAAACCGAGACTATTGATGTTAAAAAAGATTTAGGCAAGGTGACGCGCTGTCGTGCAACTTTTTCAACATCGTGCTTGAAAAGATCGTGCAAGAGTCACTGGCCAACACAAGAGGTACGATTTATTTCAAGTCTACGTAATTGCTTGCGTACGCCGACGACATTGACGTGATTGGATGGACACAGCGAGACGTCAATGAGGCCTTTGTAAGCATTGAGGTAGAAGCGGCTAAGATGGGTCTCAAGGTTAATGAGGGTAAAATCAAATATCTGCTTTCATCTAAAAGAGACGGACAACACCGACGTATTGGCCAGAACGTCATCATGGGCGGATATAACTTTGAAGTGGTCAAGGAATTCGTCTACCTTGGCTCACTGATGACCAGCGACAACAACCCCAGCGTTGAGATAAAAGCAAAATCACTCTTGCCAACCGCTGTTTCTTTTGTTTCTTTGGGCTCAAGAGGCAATTGAGAAGTAGAGCCCTCTCTCGGAAAACCAAGGTGACACTATATAAGAGCTTGATCATCCCAATCCTCCGCAGAGGCTTGGACCTTAACAAAAACGGATGAAGATGCCTTGGTCGTTTCGAGAGGAAAACTCTGCGTATTATCTACGGTCCCATTTGTTCAAACGGTGTATGGAGGAAAAGATATAGTGAATAATTGTACGGGTTGTACAGCGACATCGGCCTGGTACGACGGCTACGGATACAGCGTCTAAGGTGGCTAGGCCATGTAGAGCGCATGGAAAATACAGCTCCGACCCGAAGAGTCTTCGAATCCTCTCCGGAAGGAAGGCGCGGCAGAGGACGGCCGCATCATCGGTGGGGCACGCAGGTGGAAGGGGGCCTTAACCAACTGGGCGTGCGGCGCTGGAAACAGCTGGCCAAAGACCGTGCCAGCTGGAGACGCTTGTTGGTTGAGGCCGAGGTTCACCACGGAATGTAGCGCGACCTAAGTTAGTTAGTTCGATACTGCTGAGATAAATTGTGAGAACTTCTTTGAACAATGATGTAAATATGTACATATGTATGTATCTACATTTTCCTTCCGGACATTGTACATATAAATGCTCGTCATATTCTCTTTGGGCTGAAAAATGTACTATGTTTGTACATTAATGTATCTCATAAACGACGTCTACAAACGTGAGGAGAGATAAAGGATATAAATAACACATAACGTGTAAATATGCATACATATGCAGCGAGTTCGTTTAGATATATGTACATATGTATGTAAATTAAAATGTGGTTGTGGGATTCGATTATTCGGTTCCATGGTTGGTTGGTTAGGTGGCTTCCCTCCGTTAAGCGATGGGGACCATTTGCGCCATGTCCATTAAAGAAGTATTCTGCCAAAAATTGTCTTCTTGAAGAGGCTAGGGCCTAGGCTGTTGCGTAGGAGGTGGGATGAAGATTCTTCCTCTTCCCCATTATGACACCTTCTGCAATGGTTATTATATGAAAGTCCCATGCTGGGGGCATGGTTTCCTAAAGTGCAGTGTCCTGTTAGGTCACCAATTAGCCAGCTTATAATTGCCTGCGTATGTGGCTTCTAGGTTGACAGTACCAGGATCAGGTTTGTCTCGCGTAGTTGCATGTATTAAGGTTCAACTCTCTTTGGTCTGTTGCAATGCCTGTTTCGAGATTTTATATTTTAGCGTTTCTACTGGTGAATGGAATCGCCCTTTAACAGTCGAGATCTCCAGTGTGGTGCCCATTTTGGCCAGTTTGTGTGCTTCTCAGTTACCAGTTGTGCCCAGCACAACGTAACAACACAGTTGTTCGATATGTCATTCTTTCTGATCTCATTATTGGTGATTCCAGTGCGTTTATTGCCGCTTGGCTGCCTGTGTAGATGGCAATGCACAACACTGCAAATGCAAGTGTATTATTGCAACATACTGGAGGGTGTATTTGCATTGTAGTATTTTTTTATGCAATTTAAAGTGTGTTACTATGAAAGCAATCGAAAAAGGAACTTTACAAACTATACAAACAAAAGGGAAACTCCCAACTACATATGTACGCAACCTTGCCAGAAAGCAAATTCCGACCCTAACCCATGGCGTATTGGTTAGCACACTGGACTGATCATTGTTTGTGGTGACTTTAGTGCAGGTTTACTTAAAAATGATGCTCGTGCAATTCGAATCAAAGACTCCGCTCAATCTCTTGGAACTTAAATATTTAATACCAAATATGCCACGCGTTTTGCTAAAGGCATTAAACCTAGTCTTCTGGACCTGATTTTAGTGCCTGACCCATCATACGTACTACTCTTTGACCAACTGTCACTCGACCATCTTTCTGATCACGACCTCATCGTCTGGACGTATAACATTAACCTTGGTCATTCGGCTGTTCCCCTGATTTTTCCTTCCAGAGATTTTCAATTCATAAATCTCGACGCACTTCAGTCAGCGGCTCTTACTGCTCCATGGGGTGTCTGTCGTCTTCATTCTAATCCTGAAGATAAGCTTACTCACTTCCAAAACACTATGAACGTACTATTTAAGCAACAAGTACCTAGGCTTCATAATAGAATAATTTCAATTGGAATACCTATTGCTGCTGCTATTGGGCTGCTGTCGTTCGAAATGCTGAAAGGAACTTTTATGCATCTAAGCTGTGAACTTCGCTCCCTTCCAAGAAACTTTGGAATCATTTGCGTCAGTTACAAGCCGCGGGTTTCGAGAGAAGTGTTAAATATGAAATAAGTCCCGGTGTCCTTAATAATCTTTTTCTCAATACTAAATAAGGGAAAACTAATTTTAACTGTGATGATAACCTCGCACAGCCTTCTGTTAGACCATTTGAAGTTGAAACAATTAGTGAAACTGACTACTACGATAATATAAGGACGGTTTCCGAGGCCTAGAGAATAAGGAAGATTCTCGGTTCCGTATAAGCCAAGCCACCTGATGTGTAATGACGGCTCCTGGACAACCTCCAGAGAGGAAGCCCTGGAACTTCTCCTAAGCGCACACTTCCCAGGCAGTAGTGACTCGGACATGACACCTCCTCGGGTCAATCAGCCAACGACACCCTCCCTCGAGCGTGCTCCTGACCTGATCAACTACAACAACGTCCTTTGGGCCATAAAGAGCTTTGAACCCTACGAGTCTCCGGAACCGGATGCGATCATACCAGCTGAGCTCCAGCAGGTAGCAGATATCATCGTCCCCTGGCTTGTGGTTATATACAATAGTTGCCTCTCTCTTTCCTATATCCCCAGCAAGTGGAAGGTAGCCAAAGTCATTTTCATACCCAAGGCTGGCAAAAGCTCCCACACGTATGTAAAAGACCTAAGGCATATTAGTCTCACTTCTTTTCTATTAAAAACTCTAGAGAAGATTTTAGGCGTACACATCCGGTACAGTTGCATCTCAGGAAGGCTGTCGGATAACCAACATGCCTACAACAAAGGCAAATCGGGGGAAACAGCACTCCACTCATTGGTTAGTAAAATAGAAAGGTCTCTGGAAAATAAACAATACACTCTAGTCGCCTTTCTCGACATTGAGGGCGCCTTGAACAATGTTGAACCATGGGCCGTCATCAAGGCGCTGTCTGATCTGGGTGTTACGGGATCAGTAATAGAACTGGTACGACAGCTGCTAATACAAAGAGTTGTCAAAGCCAACTTCGCTGGTGCCGTCTCAACCAGAATGTTCAGCAAAGGTACACCACAGGGTGGAATACTCTCCCCTCTC
This sequence comes from Eumerus sabulonum, assembly GCA_951905685.1. Classification (NCBI taxonomy): domain Eukaryota; kingdom Metazoa; phylum Arthropoda; class Insecta; order Diptera; family Syrphidae; genus Eumerus; species Eumerus sabulonum. Next base: position 196,864,612 of record OX645060.1, read on the forward strand.
CTCTGGAACGTGGTGGTCAACGAACTACTGCTGTTGCTGGAGCAGGAAGGGTACGCTCTGATCGCCTATGCGGATGACATTGCTATTGCCGTCACAGGAAAATTTCCCAGCAATCTATGCGACCTTATGCAGAGTGCACTACATACATTAGAAACCTGGACACGGCTCTGTGGACTGGAGGTGAACCCAAAGAAGACCGATCTGGTACTGTTCACTAACAAATATAAAATTCCGCCCCTCAACCCACCGAGGCTGGGTGGAACTCAATTAACAATCAAAAAACAGGCTAAATATCTAGGCCTAGTCCTTGACAGGAGGCTGAATTGGAAACCCAACATACTTAATCGGGTCAAGAAAGCAACTGTTGCCCTCTACAGCTGTAAGAAAGTAGTGGGCAGGAGATGGGGTCTCCAACCAAGCATTATGTACTGGCTTTACACAGCAGTCATAAGGCCTATCCTCCTGTATGGCGTCGTAGTCTGGTGGACTGCTCTGGACAAAGCAGTCAATCGAAACCTTCTGGGGAAGGTACAAAGATCGGCCAGCTTATATATAACCCACACGGAGGCCTTAAATGTTCTACTACATCTTCCACCATTAAACCTCTTCAGCAAGCAAGTTGCTGCATGCGCGGCCCTAAGGATGAGGAGCATAAGAAAATGGCCCACATCTCAAAAAGGCCACACCTCTATTCTAAAGCACTTCAAAGTACCCATGGACACTGACTACATCAACCCGCAGAATGTGTTCACCAGGAACTTCGAAGTTGTCTTTCCATCCAGGGAGGAATGGGCTGAAGGGAAAGTCATACCAAAGCACTCGATCTCCCTCTATACCGATGGCTCTAAGATGGAGTCGGGTGTAGGCAGTGGGGTCTACTCCAAGGAACTTAACCTCAACCTATCACTTAGACTCTCAAAGTACTGTAGAGTGTTTCAGGCAGAAATAACTGCGATAACGGAGGCCCTGGCATGGCTCAGGATCAATGTAATATCCACAAAGGATATTATCATTTGCACAGGTAGCCAATCTGCGATAAAATCCCTGGCAGCGGTAACCCACAAATCAAAAACATCCATTAACTGTCGCCTATCTCTAGATGAGATGGCTGAACAGTTCAGCATTAAAATACTGTGGGTTCCCGGGCATAGAGATATTCCAGGAAACTGTGCGGCCGACGAACTCGCAAAGTTAGGGTCAAGCACACTCAGCCTACCTACCCTCGGTTACTTAGAAACACCAATAAGTACGGTAAAGCACATGATAAAGCTTCAAACCATAGAGGAGACCAATCTCCAATGGAATGAGAGCAATATCGGCTTTATCACCAAACAGTTGTGGCCTAAGTTAAACTTAGGACGAACCAGGGACCTGGTGGCAACCAAGAGGGCAACCTTAAGCACTCTAGTGGGGGTCATTACAGGTCACTGCACCATTGGAAAACACGCCGCCAGACTGGGGCTACCCTACAATAGTTTCTGTCGCGGCTGCATGGACGAGGAGGAGGAGGAATCAATACACCAATCCTCTGCTCATGTCCCATTTTTGCGAATCGCAGGAGGATTTACCTCGGCGCGCCCTTCTTCGACAATCTGAGTGAGCTAGCAAACCAAAAAATAGCTCAACTCCACCGCATTATTAGAAGCACCGGTTGGTTCCCGGGTAGCGGATCAGGGTAACCTGATCCAGGTGGTATCACAATGGGCCGGTTTCGGCCTAAGTGTGGCTTACGCCTACCACGTCAACCTAACCTAAGCTAGTGAAACTGAGATAATGTATGCAGTCAAGGATATTAAATCTAGCGCCATCGGTGAAGACGGGATATCTTTGCGTTTTATAAGGCTAATCTTCCCTTATATTTTACCTCACCTAACTCACATTTTCAACCACTGCATAACTACTTCCACTTTTCGGCGCTTATGGAAAATACCTGTTCAGAAAAAAAACAACCCAAAGTTTGCTGCGGATTTTAGACCTATTAGTATCCTCCCACGTTTATCAAACGTTTTTGAGAAAATTATAGTTAAGCAACTTATTAAGCAGTTGTCTAATAATAACTTAAGGTGCGAGGCTCAGTCTAATTTTAGAGGCAAACACAGTACTTCCATGGCTATGGTTAACATTTTAGATGATATAAGACAAGATTTCAACAGAGGATACGTCACCCTACTCAGTTTACACGATTTTTTCTAAGGCCTTTGACAGTGTTAATCATAGGATTCTTTGCTGCAAGCTAAAAAATCAATACTCGTTTGGTAACAGTGTAGTTAGGCTATTTAACAGTTTTCTGAAGGAGCGATATCAAAGGGATGTATGCTCTGATACGCTCTCAGCACTCTTATCAGTAAAGCAGGGCGTTCCGCAAGGTTCAATACTAGGACCGATTTTATTTTGCCTTTTTATTAATGACTTACCACCTGTATGTAAAGATACTACCGTCCATCTATATGCTAATGATGTCCAACTGTATACAGCCAAACAAGCCGATAAAGTACCTGAACTAATCGATGAAATTAATATTGATTTGGCTAATATATACACTTCGTCTAATTTAAATGGATTGCACTTGAATCCAATAAAGTCCCAGGTTATACCAATAACAACTAGAAGTCTGTCGTACAACTCCCTACCAGATGTCGTACTGTCCGGAGAAAAACTTGGAATTATTGATACTGTCACCAGTCGAGGTTTTGTCATAAATAGTAAATTGTCAGGTTACGACCACACTAGAAATGTGATTAGACGTATCTATGCATGTCTTCGTAAGCTTTGGTCATCTTCAAAGTACACTCCTCTCGATACCAGTTGTAACTCTTATCCTGCCTCTCATTACATATGCCTCGACCGATACTTGTTCTGGTCATTTTCAAAATTCGATTCGAGCGATCTATTCAAGAGACTTCTGGCTTCCCTGCGAAGATTTTGGAGCTTGGCATACCACCAGGGAACCAATTGCCTGCCTGGTGGTGTGAGACATGTGTGACATGTGAGTTCAAAACAATTGTTGATGACGCTATTCAGATTATAAACGCTGTTCTCTACTGATTGTTTCATTCTATGTATAGGTAGGGCGTGAATGAATTTCTCTATCCCATCTTTAAACTGTACCCAGTCCGTCTTTCTTGGATTCCTTCTGGGTTGCAAGGAAGAGATCCCACAACTTAATCGGAATTCGACGAAGGTACATATCTCTGGTCCGACAGCGTAGCATCAGGCAAGACTTTCCGGTTAGTGATGTCCTTCAAATACCTGTTGGGTAGGATCAGGTCAATCACCCCCAGCCGTCTTGCCGTAATAAACGTTGGTTGAAAGCTAACGTTGTTGATGATGAGGTCAGACGAAAAAGTGAATTCTAAAAGACGGTTCCCTCTTGTATTGCATTTGCTGCTACCCCAAGTAGTGTTTTGGGCATTAGTATCGCACAACAAGATCAGATCAGTCTTTCTGACTCCACAGTTCTTTACGAGTACAGAAACTGCCTTCGATGGTGGAGACAGCACCGAGTCGTAGGAAAAGTCGGCAGACGCAACGACGAGGTGTTCAATTATTCCATGCTCTTTGTAGCTCACCCTGACGGCCACCAGATCTTGTCCACAAAAGTGTCCCAGTTTGGTTGCCGATAGTGAGTTCGATAGGATGAGGCAGATCCTAGGCCTTTCGCTCATCATAAAGAATCGTAGCAACACGTATGTATACCACCAAAGCCACACAGGCGTTTATTTTACACCCACGGTCCTTGAATGGATACAACGTGATGACTTGTACTACTGCATACAATTCTACTACTTAAAAGACCGATAGCAGCCTTGTAATGCTGTAGATTAATCTAAGTAAGGAAGATACTGATATGCAAAGTGCAGAATCTCTCAATCTGCTTTTTTAAGCAGACCACCACCCGTCGACAGATGCTACTCCTGTGAGGCCTTTGTCAGCCTTTTACCATCATTCTCTTTTATAGGAAAAAAATTGAAAAAGTGTAATTCCAAGACACTAATGCTGGTGTTCCGTATTACCTATATTCTATACACTATATATATACTTGTTCCGTAATACCTACACTCCATACACTCTATATATACTTGTTCCGTAATACCTATACTCCATACACTATATATATACTTGTTCTGTAATACCTTTACTCTGTACACTACATATAACTATACTTCTTATGTACATATCCTTATATTTCTTATACAGTCCACATACACTTATGATCCACTATTGTTATTTCTTACAAATGAACTCTCTCTCTCTGTTTTATTCTTTATTTTCTATTTACTTATTGTACAAGCAATGTACTTTGTTTACTTATGTACATATGACACAAATAAAAGTTGAGTTGGATTGCGACTATCGAAAAGAGCACACGTGTTTTAGTGATCATCGTCACACCTGGGTTTTGCTTGAACGCAACGGTTCTATTTTGCACATTTTTTGGTCCAGTTTCGAGCGGGATCGAACACCCCGATAACTATTAAAATAATTTAATCTATAAAGTCGGGTACACAACGCGATTTCAATTAATCGAATAACATCCAATATCAGTGCATACACCATGGATGAATTGTGGAAAAAACAAAACAATGTTATTACATTAATTAACAATTTTCGAAATAATTTCAACAAAGTCGGCAAGGCAAGTCATACAACAGGATATATTAAAACGCGAATTGATCTGCTTAAGGGATATTGGCTGAAATTTCAACAAAACCACGACGATCTGTTGACTAAATGTGATCTGAAGGAAGATTACTTCGAAAAAGATACGTATACCGAGATAGAAAGTATCTTTTGTGATACCTTGGGTTACTTAACAGATGTACTTGAAGAAAGAGTGCTACCATCGACAACAGTAAACAGTGAATCCACCAAACCCCAACCGGTCATTTCCTCTCAACTGCCGAAAATCAATCTACCCATGTTTTCGGGAGATTACTTATCGTGGATGTCTTTTCGTGACTTGTTTACGAGCATTGTTCATAATGCACCGATTTCTAAAGTGGATAAGCTTTCTCATCTGAAAGGTCATCTTATCGGTGATGCAGCACTTTTGTTAAAGAACATTGCCCTTGAAGAATCTAACTATGACGTAGCGTGGAAAATGTTGAAAAGTCGGTATGAGAACGAGCGAATTATCGTCATGTCGTACTTAAGAAAGTTCACCGCACTGCCCGTCTCAAAAGGGGAAACTACAGTTGAAGTTAGACGTTTATTAGACACTACCCGAGATATGCTCGATGCCTTAAAGAATCTGGGCAGACCAGTGGATCAATGGGACGATTGGATCATTTTCCATCTAACTTCCAAACTGGATCCTATAAGCCGCAAGGACTGGGAACTGTCAGTTGCTGCAGATACTACCATGCCGAAGAGCTCAGAGCTGACCGAGTTTCTGGAGAAAAGATTACGTACCTTAGAATCAATTGGTAGCAGGTATGATTTTGTCAAGCCTAGTGGCCAATCTCAAGTTATGAGGCCATCAATCAAATCATATTATATTGGCACATCAAAAAATTGCTCGCTGTGCACGGACAAGCATCTCATCACCTATTGCCCGTTATTTCGAAGACAGTCGATTCCAGAACGAAGGGATCATGTTCAAAAGGCACACCTGTGCTTTAACTGCCTCCGAAGTGATCATTCGGCAAACAACTGTTCGTCATTAAGCAGGTGCAAGCAATGCGAAGGCAAACATCACACAATGATCCATCAGCCGATGGAACCACTATCATCGTGTTCACCGTCATCATCAACACCCACAGGAATCTCAAATCGGAGCAATAACATCACCACGCATCATGCAATGAGATCACCTTTCAACGAAGTTCTTCTGGCTACAGCATGGGTTTCGGTGGAGCGTTCAGACGGAACAAATGTTACACTCAGGGCTTTGCTTGATCAAGGTTCGCAAGCTAGCTTCATTTCGGAAGGCGCAGTTCAAACACTGGGCATGCCAAAGGTAAGAGTAAATCTCAGTATTAGTGGGCTAGCATCATCAAGCTTGGGAAAAATTCGTAGTCTTGTGAACCTAGCAATATATTCTCGTTATAATTTAAATCTTGTTTATAATACCCGAGCGTTGGTCGTCAGCCATGTCACCAATTACTCTCCTGCTATTGGAGCCCAATCAAGTACATGGGATCATATAAATAGTTTGCAATTAGCTGATCCGCACTACGACAAAGGTGGCCGCATTGACCTCTTGCTAGGAGCAGACATATTCAGTCAAATTGTCATCGACGGTATCAAGCAAGGTACTTCTGGGACACCATTGGCTCAGAATACTACCTTGGGCTGGATCCTGAGTGGGCCTACTATGTCGGACAGATGTACACGTCGTAAATGTGTGCTTGCAGTTAACATAACCCCCGAAACATTGGAATCGTGTTCCTGTTTGGGTTTAGAGGAAGAACTGCGACGATTTTGGTCTTTGGAAGATATTGAAGGGGATAATGCATATTTGTCAAAGGAAGAAAGGGAGTGTGAAGCATTTTTCGACGCTACTTGCAAGCGGGATGAATCGGGTCGATACGTGGTCAGACTTCCTCGAAAGCGAACGCTCCTCAGTCAGGACCTTTCTCAAACGCGTCAGCTTGCGGTTCGTCGATTATCTCACATCGAACGACGATTCGAAGTAGATCATGATTTGCGAGATCATTACCACAAATTCATGTCTGACTATTTGAGTTTAGGACATATGGAGATTTCGAAAAATCTGGGTACTGAAGACAACCGTCTCATATCTTACTTGCCTCACCATGCAGTCGTCACTAAGGATGGTGATTCTAGTAAATTTCGAGTGGTATTTGATGCATCGTGTCGACTCCCAAATGGGACATCTTTAAACGATTCTTTGCACATAGGTCCCAAGCTGCAACGAAACTTAACTTTGATTGTCACTCAATGGCGAATACACCCAGTGGCTTTCAAAGCGGATATTGAGAAAATGTTTCGACAGATTCGTGTTAATGAACATGATCTCGACCTTCAGCGAATAATATGGCGAAACCCAAACTCTAGGGAAATTTGTGACTATAGACTTTCGACGGTCACCTACGGAACAGCCTGTGCTCCATATCTCGCTATGAAGACTCTTCACCGATTGGCAGAAGATGATGGAAGAAAATTTCCGGCTGCGGCAAAAACAATTCGGAGCGACTTTTATGTGGACGATGTGCTGTCGGGCGGAGAGTCAATAGAAAGTGTACTGCAGCTAAGGGATCAATTAATCGGCTTATTAGGAGGAGGGGCATTCATCTTAAAGAAGTGGGCATCTAATGAAAAAGGAGTTTTGGCAAATCTTCCTGAGGACATGCTGGAGAGTAAAGTGTGCATTAGTACTAAGACCGACGGCATAAAGACATTAGGCTTGCATTGGAGTCCAGAAGAAGACACGTTTTCTTACACAGTTGGAGTACAACAAAACCCACCAGCTGTCATTACTAAGCGTCACGTCCTAGGGGATATCGCCAAGTTGTTCGACCCATTAGGATGGCTGGCTCCAAGCATCATAATCGGCAAAATTTTCCTTCAGAAGCTTTGGTCATCAGGGTTGCAATGGGATGACCCGTTACCGTCACCACTTAAATCGGAATGGTTAGCATATCGTGAGGGCCTTGGTATGGCAAATTCGATCAAGATAAATCGTTGGATAGGGTCGCATTCGAATCAACTTTCCTGTGAAATACATGGGTTTTGCGATGCGTCCACCGTTGCCTACGGTGCTGTTGTGTATGCTAGAGTTACTCATGACTTCGACAATATTCAAGTTAATTTGCTAATGGCGAAAACAAAGGTAGCACCACTTAAGGCGACAAGTATACCACGTCTCGAGCTATGTGGTGCAGTGCTGTTATCCCGACTCATTAGAGAGGTCAGGCAGATTGAGTATTTTAAGAACGCAACGACATTTGCTTGGTCTGACTCTACTGTGGTGTTAGCGTGGATCCGTGCAGAATCAAGTCGATGGAAGACCTTTGTGGCGAACCGGGTGGCTGAAGTTCAAGATGTAGTTGATGTCTCACATTGGCGCTACGTACCTTCGGAGGACAATCCTGCCGATTGTGCTTCAAGAGGGCTTTATCCAAGTAAGTTGGCATCACACTCCATATGGTGGAATGGACCTCCGTGGCTACGTCAACATTCAGTCAAATGGCCGAACCTGCATGCGGAAAGCACTTCAAAACTGTGTCTAGAAGAGTCCAAATCAATAATTAATTTCGTCGCTGTACCATTAGAGCGATGGTCAATAATAAGCAAATATTCTTCTCTGGGGAAACTTGTTCGAGTCATTGCATACTGTCGGCGTTTCATTATCAATTCTAAGCAAACGAGATTAAAACGACATTTCGGGCTTCTTAGATGTGGGGAACTTGCGGAAGCGCAGATGCTATGCATCAAGGCAGAGCAACGTTACGACTTTGCTGGAGAAATCTTGTCGTTGCAGCGGCATCAAAATATTAACAGCCGCAGTCCTCTTCTCAAACTGGCGGTTTGGCTTGATGAAGATGGACTATTACGAGTAGGTGGCCGCCTACAGGAAGCACGAATTTCATTTGGTAAGAAACATCCAATTGTTTTGTCTAAAGGTAGTCCTCTTTCCAGACTTATCATCGCTCATGCACATGCGATGACACTTCATGGGAGTGTTCAGTCAACTCTTAGCTACACTCGCCAGCGTTTTTGGATTATCAGTGCCCGAAACGAAGTGCGAAAGTACATTCATCGATGTGTGATCTGTTACCGACAGACGGCCAAGGCTGCGACACAGCTGATGGGCAACTTGCCAGCTGCGAGGGTTCAACCTTGCCGCCCCTTTATCAAATCAGGCGTTGATTATGCAGGACCGATCCCAGTGCGCCACAGTATGGGCCGAAGAACCATTCTCACGAAGGGGTACATATGTGTTTTCGTGTGTCTTGCCACGCGAGCGATCCACATTGAATTGGCATCAGATCTTTCCTCAGACGCTTTCTTAGCAGCTTACAAACGATTCACATCAAGGCGAGGTGTTTGCAGTGACCTATTCAGCGATCGAGGGACCAACTTTGTTGGAGCATATAAGGAGCTACGTGATTGCTTGAAGCGGTTTGGCAAGGAAAACAACGTCATCGGTACTGAATTAGCTCAAATGGGTACTTCGTGGCATTTCATCCCTCCAGGATCACCACATTTTGGGGGTATCTGGGAGGCAGCCGTCAAATCTATAAAACATCACTTACGGCGAATACTGGCAAACCGGACACTGAGATATGAAGAGTTGAACACTTTGTTATCACAAATTGAGGCTGTGTTGAATTCTCGACCGCTCATGCCCTTGCGAGATGATCCATCGGATTTCGAAGTATTGACCCCAGCGCATTTTTTAATTGGACAACCCTTAACGATGTTGCCTGAACCTGACCTTTGTGCTACGAAATCCAGCCACCTGAATCGATGGAAGCTGATGCAGCAAATGTTTCACCATTTCTGGAAAGCCTGGTCGAATGATTACCTCCATCAATTGCAGCAACGACCTAAATGGACTACTCATGCACCTCCTATTCGAACAGGGCAACTAGTGCTCATTAAGGACGATCGATTACCGCCAAGCAAATGGTCATTAGCTAGAGTGGAACTGTGTCATCCGGGTTCTGATGGATTGGTCAGAGTCGTTACTCTAAGGAACTCACCCGGTCCTTCTGGTATGATCAAACGTTCGATTGCGAAAGTATGTCCACTACCACTAGACGAACCTATAGAACCAGGGAACGAGGAGCTTCCCAACCAAGAGCAGCATGGCGAGCAGCATTGAGAGATTAAGAGCTTAGTCGTCGATAGTTCTCCGAGGCGGGCGGCATGTTCCGTATTACCTATATTCTATACACTATATATATACTTGTTCCGTAATACCTACACTCCATACACTCTATATATACTTGTTCCGTAATACCTATACTCCATACACTATATATATACTTGTTCTGTAATACCTTTACTCTGTACACTACATATAACTATACTTCTTATGTACATATCCTTATATTTCTTATACAGTCCACATACACTTATGATCCACTATTGTTATTTCTTACAAATGAACTCTCTCTCTCTGTTTTATTCTTTATTTTCTATTTACTTATTGTACAAGCAATGTACTTTGTTTACTTATGTACATATGACACAAATAAAAGTTGAGTTGGATTGCGACTATCGAAAAGAGCACACGTGTTTTAGTGATCATCGTCACACCTGGGTTTTGCTTGAACGCAACGGTTCTATTTTGCACAGCTGGGATATAGGAAAGTCAGTTCATTCCCTCGACTCATTATCGAAGCAATACATTTACATAGATACCTGCATACATGTATAGATGTTTTGTCACTAGTATAAGTTAAGCCACATTTGTGATAAAAAGGAAAAATGAATGGTCATTTGCCTCTTTTCATGCCAAAATCTTCTTCCCATAAGGTTAATGCTTCCTCTTACGCTTATAGATTGCCCATTACTGTCTATCTTTTGGATACGATAGTCTTTTCCGCTTAATATTTCTATATACTGAAGAGTACTGACCAGACCCTACTCACATTGACATTAATCTATAAAAGCTACTCTACCCCAGCTACATGCTTCCCTGAATGCCATTGAATTTGTGATAAATTCGTTCAATAATTTCCGCATGCCAGCACATGCTCCTTTTCTATAAAAGGGAAAGTGGAAGGTCCTTAATTCTCTTTTCGGATTGAACCGTACAGCGTAAAGAGCAGCAAAATATCCTTTCAACTAGGTGGATTTTCGAAAAAGCATTGAAATAGCTTTAGATGTCCTTTTTCAACTTTAATCTTACGATCAATTCGGTTATGAATTCGATGTGTGATTAGTTTTACATGGTAGTTCCCAACGGAAAGATTCATTACTTGCATTACCTTAACTAACGTTCGGTGAGTGCCATGCTGGCATGACATTACGATATTCTGTAACCTCGCACTTTTGGATTTTTCTTCCGCATGATACTGAAATACCATTCTGGGCGATGCTCCTAAGATGCAAAACTTCTAACTCGTATATAAGGCACCAATGAGTTTGAAAAGAGTTTTCTTCTTCTTGCTTCACTGAACATCGCTATCGCAGCAGGGACGAAGTTTTGGAAAAATTTATTTTCATAAATCCATTTCTTCGTCTCATATCGGCTCTGAACTTTGCGTAACATTTTTTTTTTTTTTTTTTTTCAAGGTCATATTATTTATTTTTCATCAATTGAGTACACATTTAGTGTTCCCTGAAGATTACTTACTAGTTTATCAGGCCAGCGATCCATGGAGGATCTGAGCCTGAGCTATAGCTGCCTTCCATCATTGACGGTCGCGGGCACGCTGCTTCCAGTTATCAAGACCAAGATGTCTTACATCCGCGATTACTTGGTCTTTATACCGGAGGTTCGGTCTTCCTCTTCTTCTCGAACCAGGAGGCTCGGAATCGAAGACCCTCTTAGCTGGAGCGTTGATGTCCATGCGCTCGATGTGGCCGACCCAGTGTAGTCGACGGATCTTTGTCATCCGGACTACATCCGCGTCTATGTACTGCTCGTAGAGTTCGCGGTTGTGTCTTTTTCTCCATTCACCTTCCTCAGAATTTTTCTTTCGAAAAAACCCAAAATCAGCTCTTCAGTCCTGCTCATTGTTTAATTGCAAAATGAATAACAAAATGAACAATGAAACCTTTTAACATAATGGAAATTACAATTTTTTATTTGTCTTAAATTAACACAAAAGAGAGATGATGTTACTTGCTCGCTGGTCTTCAAAGGAATAGACCGAGCCATATATGCAATTTGGCCAAGAAGCATTATGTGGACTGTATTATCATACGGAATAGAATAACTGTATAAATATAATGAACATTGAAGAGAATTATATATGTATGCGTGTATGTATATACATGGTTGTAATTATAAGCGATACAGGGTAATGTTTTAATGTTTGTCTATTGGTGAGCATATTACACAACATTCAGCCCCCCCTGAAAGACTCCGGTCTTTCAGATATATGAAGAGGTACAATTTTCACAATAGGGCGAACGTATTCGTTGAACTTCGTTTTTACGGTGACAACGCGAATCTTCTTGTCTTTACCCGGATGGATTTGTGTAACACGGCCAAGTATCCATTTTGAGGGCGGCAAATTGGGCTCCTTAAGAAGCACGATGTCATCTATCTTGATGTTTGGCTGAACACCTTGCCATTTGGGTCGCTGTTGGAGAGATGTGAGGTATTCTTGATGCCACCTCTTCCAAAAACCCTGCACAAGAATCTGTAAAAGATGCCAATTAGTTTTAGGTGAATTCGTGTATTCTATAGCTGGTTGAGGAATCGCAGTGTAGGGTTCACCAATCATAAAATGTGACGGTGTTAGGGCATTGGGTTCACTGTCTGATGTAGGCCACATAGGGCGCGAATTGAGCAATGCCTCAATCTTTGTCAGTAAGGTGTACAGGTCCTCGTAGATAAGCACGCGGTCACCAATGACCCTTTTCAGGTGTGTTTTAACCGACTTGACACCTGCCTCCCACAGACCACCGAAATGAGGTGCGGAAGGAGGTATAAATTTCCAAGATATATTGTCGCTGGAAAGATGATCGGCAACGCTAGCTTGATGTTGTTCACTAAGGAGAAGAGCATACATTTCATCAAGTGATCTTTTGGCGCCATGAAAATTGGTGCCGTTGTCACTCCAAATTTCCACTGGCTTACCACGACGAGCAATAAAACGATCAAGTGCTGACAAAAACGAGTTAGTTGAGAGATCACCGACAAGTTCCAAATGGATACCCTTGGTAACAAAACAGACGAATAACGCAATGTAACATTTCACAAATTTTGGGTTTCTACCGCGAGCTAACTTTAGTGTAAATGGGCCAGCATAATCACAGCCGACCTTCTTAAACGGTCTCGAAAACTGTATACGTTCCTTTGGTAAACTTCCCATTTGTTGCATTGCTGAATGTTGACGATGACGTAAACACATTACACATTTATGTACTATGTTTCGTAATAGATTTCTGCATCCTATTATATAAAATTCTTGATTGATTAACCCGAATAACTGAGATACACCAACATGAAGATATTTTTTATGAAAGTATTCAGCAATGAGGCGAGATATGGGATGTGACCTATGCAGAATTACGGGATGTTTAGCATTGTACGATAAGTCCGATTCATTTAAACGACCGCCTACACGAAGCACTCCGTTAGCGTCAAGAAAGGGGGCGAGTGATTTTAGTTTAGATTTTTTAGTTAACAAATTCTGCCTTTCAAGTTCACTAATTTCACATTGGAATGAGGAATTTTGCGCACATTTAATAAGACCAATTTTAGCGTTTTGAATTTCCTCTATTGTTAAGTAGTTAAAACGCCGATGACTATTAACGCGTGTGTTAGATATGAAACGTAAAACGAATGCTACGACGCGAACCGCTCTCCACCAATTTGAAGCCTTTGATATAATTCCATCGAAGGTATTATTTGGTTGAATGTTTGTTATAAATACCTGAGCCTTTGGGTTACTTCTCACTTCTAGTTCTGGAACAGAGACGTCCTTCATGCATACATCTGACACTGGCCACTGAATCCTTTCCTCCCATAACCATGAAGGACCCTTCCACCACATCTCATTTTTCAGCAAAAGAGAGGGTAGAACTCCACGAGTTGCAATGTCGGCTGGGTTTTCACCTGATTTGACGTGGTTCCAACCTTGTCGAGGAATTGACGTTAGAATCTCAGAGGTCCGATTGGCTACGAACACTGACCACCTTTTGGGAGCTGCAGAAAGCCAATGTAGGACTATCGACGAATCTGTCCATGCAAAAACGTTAATGTCTTTCTCCTGTAAAGATATCTTAAGTTTTCTGATAAGGCGAATTAAAAGAATAGCTCCACAAAGCTCAAGTCGAGGAAGAGAAAGAACCTTCAAAGGAGCAACCTTAGTTTTGGCTGCTACTAGTGACACATTTACCATACCGTCCAAGCTTACACTCCGGCAGTATACTACAGTAGCGTAGGCATCCAATGACGCATCACAAAACGCGTGTAGTTCAAAGTTAAGCTTGTTGTTCCATAAAATCCTTGGAATGGTTATAGATTCAAGCAAATGTAGTTCGTTTCGGATCGTTCTCCAACGTTCAGCGAGGTCCTCAGGAATTTCATCATCCCACCTTTGCCCTACTCTCCATAAGTCCTGAAAGAGTATTTTAATACTGATGATAACCGGAGCTAAAAATCCTATGGGGTCAAAAATCCTTGATGACTCAGATAGTATACGACGTTTCGTATACACAACAGAGCTGTTGAGATGCACCTTGAAGAAAAAGCTGTCCTTTGAAGGGCACCATTGCATGCCAAGTAATTTGACGGTTGAGAATTCTTCAAACTCAATCGGAGAAAGCTCACGTTGATCTTCTGGCAACGAGATTAGTAGCGGCCAACAGTTGGTTGTCCATTTTCTTAGGTTGAACCCGCCTGATTTGAGTAAATCTATTAGTTCCGAACGAAGGGAAGTGACGTCTTCAATGGAATCTGCGCCTGTCAATACATCGTCCATGTAAAAGTCGTTGCGTATGACCTCCGACGCACGAGGGTAGATTTGCTGCATGTCAACGGCTAACTGGTACAGAGTTCGAACTGCTAAGAATGGAGCACAAGCTGTGCCATAAGTGACCGTCAAAAGACGGTAATGTTGGATAGGTTGATCTTGCGATTTTCTCCATAAAATTCGTTGGAAATTGGTGTGGTTATCCGCGATTCGAATTTGGCGAAACATTTTCTCTATGTCACCAGATATTGTATAGAGATGCCGTCGAAATCTGATGCATATAGAGAAAAGGTCGCGTTGGTAACTTTGACCGACAAGAAGCGAGTCGTTAAGGGATTGGTTGTTCAAAGATCTTGCTGAGCCATCAAAGACTACCCTCACCTTGGTAGTACTACTATCTTTCTTTAATACTGCATGGTGAGGTAAATAGTAGTGACTCGAAGATCCAACTATTTCATTGGCAGGTACCTCCTCCATGTGTTTTAAGTTAAGGTACTCGTCCATAAAGCGCATGTATTCCGTCCGCAAATATGGACTTGATGCTAGTCTACGTTCCGTAGATTTAAATCGGTTTAGCGCTATATGAAGGCTGTTTGTAAAGTCAATTTCCTTATCACTTTTGAAAGGCAATCGAACCATATACCTGCCATCAGGTAAGCGAGAGTGGGTCTTGACGAAGATGTCTTCCGCACGTTGATCGTCAACGGATAGACTCGGTTTCTGATCTACTTCTTCCATTCGCCAAAAACGCTCAAGGTCAAAGGAGTTTGTAGTATCCAATCGGGTACAGTAAGAATCCACACTGTCAGGATCCGAAGAGATGGTACTGTCGAAATTGCCACAAACAACGCAGCCGAAGATTGTTGGTATGATATCAGGTACTCCTGGCTCAGCCCGGATTACTGAGCTATTGAATATGCTGAATGCTTTGTCAGCACCGATAAGGATGTCAATATGTCCAGGCACGTAAAAATTGGGATCTGCTAATCTGTACGAAGAGAAAGCCCTTATGTCGAAGTTCGCATGTGCAGATGCAGGGATTAACGAAGTTAGCTTAGATATGACATAACAATGCACTTCTACGAACTCCAGAGTAAAACGAGATTGTAATTTTAGCGATACACATCCGTTTGTAACGCCAGCAGATGTCGAACCAACTCCTAAAACAGGAATACGGGCGGGCTTTCGAGTAAGACCCAATCGCTGAACAGTGTGTTCTGTAATGAAGGATACCTGCGAACCAGAGTCGAGCAACAACCGAACGTTTTGTAAATGTCCTTGCTTGTCATTAGTATAGGCGATAGCTGTGGGCAATATGGTTTGGGTGAAACGAGATGGGGTACACGAGCTATCTTTTGACGGTAGAGACGAGCAAAGAGAGAGTGATGATTGTGTTGTTGGTCGATGACTTGAGGATGACGAGCTGGTGGTTGGAGTGGGCGAGGATTTTGCAACAACATTTGAAGAATTTAGCGACGCTGATTGTAGATGAACCAGCGAGTGATGTCGCGAATTACAAGTTCTGCAACGAAAATTAGACCGGCACTTGTTTGCAGAATGCCCGGACCGTAAGCAATTAAAACAAAGGGAGTGTTCTCTTACGAAATCGCGGCGCGTTTTTATGTCAAGCGAGAGAAATTGAGCACATTTGCTTAAGGAATGTTCCGATTTACATTGGGGACAATTTATTTGAGTCTCTGTATAATGGGCTTGTATAGGCTTTAGATTCTTACCACGAGGTTGATTAAGACGAGAGAGTGTTTGGCAGGCTTCCAAAGCATCACATCGAAGTTGCAAGAAGGATAACAATTTATCGACCGTGCAGTTATCACTAGATCCGACTTCTTCTGCCCATGCTTGTCGCGTGCTATGGTCGAGCTTTTGAAGCAAAAGGTAAATGATCCAAGGGTCGCGATTGGTGGATCCTGCAGCGTTCAAGCCCCGAATCGTTTCATCTGTGCGGTCGGTGATCTTGCGGAGGTTTACGACACTACCGGAATTCATGATAGGAAGCGACAGGAATGATTCGATATACGATTGAATTATTAAATTACAGCGATCGTATCGCCTTTCCAACCGATCCCATGCATCTAAATAATTAGCGTCTGAAACCGTTATGTCACGAATAAGATCAGCGGCTTTATCGCGTAAATAAGATTTAAGATACCGGAATTTTTGTGTGGTAGATAAATTTGGTTTATTGTCTATAGTACCCTGAAATAAGTCTCTAAAGCTGGGCCATTCCTTGTAATCACCGGAAAAAGGTGGAATATCGATTTTAGGTAGGGCGATTGAGACAGATTGAATGGAGTTAAGATTTTCAAGCAGCGAGGCTTGTTGATTAGCCAATTTATCGACCGCCGATTGATCAAGAACGGGTAATGCACTTTCTTCCCTTTCACTAATCAGTTTTGTAAGGCTAGATTGAGCGAAAAAGTATTTGTCCTCATAATCGGCAAATTCACTTTCTGGATCCACGAAATCAACCTCATCCACGTGCCCTAAAAGCTCATTTTGCAAGGAACAGAATTCTTTCCAATCTTCTTCGAGTTTATGTAAGCGTACTTTAAGAAGCTCTAAAGACACGCGATCGTCTACGCTCTCCGCAAAGGATACCGTTCGAGTTAAAGACGCCTTAACGTGACCACGTTTTGCCCTTATTACATTCATTTTCATGTCAATTAATTAAAGGAAATACCATAAACCCGATTGTTCTTAAATTACGCGATTTGGGGCACATGCAATTAATTAGATTTGATAAAGAATTATCACCACGAGGTGTGAGATCACAACATGCATCAGGTCATTCACAAAAAAAAAAATAAATAACTGTTCATAATAAAACCATACCACAATGTCTTCTATACTTATGCCATACATAATTATAATCGATTATCAATTATAATATAATTAGAGTTCAACAATCCGCGATCAGAAGGACCAAAAAATGTTTAATTGCAAAATGAATAACAAAATGAACAATGAAACCTTTTAACATAATGGAAATTACAATTTTTTATTTGTCTTAAATTAACACAAAAGAGAGATGATGTTACTTGCTCGCTGGTCTTCAAAGGAATAGACCGAGCCATATATGCAATTTGGCCAAGAAGCATTATGTGGACTGTATTATCATACGGAATAGAATAACTGTATAAATATAATGAACATTGAAGAGAATTATATATGTATGCGTGTATGTATATACATGGTTGTAATTATAAGCGATACAGGGTAATGTTTTAATGTTTGTCTATTGGTGAGCATATTACACAACACTCATCGTCCAGCTTTCGGCCCGGTACAGCAATACTGGCTGTATGCGTGTTTTGTAAAGCATGACTTTGGTCCTTCGAGTGAGGAGTTTTGACTCCAGTTGGTTGGAAAAACCGAAGTAGCAGCGGTTGCCAAGGGCGATTTTATGCCGCATCTCCACTGTGGTGTCAATTGTGGAATTTACGTTTGCCCCGAGGAAGACAAACTCCTTAACTACCTTGAAATTGTAGCTGTCAATTGTTATATTTTGTCCCAGGTGGTGAGCGACGGATTGGTTTTTGCTTGACAGCATTTATTTCGTTTCGTCCTCATTGATCTTAAGACCAACCCGTTTCGCATGTTCTTTAATCGCCGTGAATGCTTCCACAATGCCACGGCGAGAACACGCGATGATGTCGATATCATCCGCGTATCCGATAGTGCCTTCCCTGTTGAGGCCTGCCCGTCCCACTATCTGCTCCAGCACCAGGTTGAAGAAGTCACATGACAGCGCATCTCCTTGCCGAAATCCGGTGCAAGTTTCGAATGGTTCCGAGGTCCTAGAACCGAGTTGCATGGTGCATCGCGTGTTTTTTAGCGTGGCGCAACACAACTGGATCAGTTTGCCCGGGATCCCGAATTCGGCCATCGCACCAAACAGTCCTTCACGATGAATGCTGTCGTATGCGGCTTTGAAATCGGTGAAAAGATTATGTGTTTCTATTCGAAACTCGTTGATCTTTTCCAGGATTTGTCGAAGTCTGAAAATTTGGTCTATAGTCGATTTGCCGAGCCGGAAGCTGCACTGGTAGATGCCGATTAGTGCGGTGCAAAATGGCTTTAGACGTTCACACAATGCGCTAGGCAGGATCTTGTATGCGACATTGAGCAGGAATATGTTGCAGGAGGTAGGATCGCCTTTTTTGTGGATGAGGCAAATAGAGCTGGTATTCCAGTCGTCGGGCATGCTTTCATCTTCCCAAATTCTGCAGATGATCTGGTGCATGCTCCCTACCAGAACATCGCCGCGAGCCTTGATGCAAAGCAAAGATTGGCGACGAGAGCATGTCATTAATGTGGACATACTGAATACGACCAGTGAGGTATAGTCTTATCCACTTTACGACGTTAGTATGAAGATCAAAAGTAAGTAGCTTGCTGACTAGTATGCTATGATTAACAGGGTCGAAAGCTTTTGAGAAGTCAGTATAAATGACATCAATTTGTATACATTTCTCAAGGCTACTAAGAACCTGATGAAGGCAAATGCTGAGATTTGTAGAGGCTGATCTTCCAGGTACAAATCAATGTTGAAATGGACAAATTAATCTCTTCAAAATAAGTAAACAAAAAGTTTGGGTATGGTTGAGATCTTACAAATAGGACGGTAATTGGTAACACCATGTTTAGAGCCTGATTTATAACATGTATTTGAAATGAGTTTTCCACACGCCCAAAAAGCTTCCACAATTGAGAGATGAGTTGAACGCCAAGCATAGAGGAATGGCAAAGGCATGAGGACATTTTTAAAGTAAGATTGGCGGAATTCCGTCAAAAGCAGGACTTTTGTCTCATTTCAAGGAAGATGAGTAACGGATGCTTAACGGGCATTACAGTTCGGGGTGAACCTGGGCCTCACCAACATGCCTCTCCACCTAGCACGATCTTTCGCTAGTCTTTTCCAATTCCACACGCGCAGTTGGTTGAGGTCCCTTTCCACCTGTGCGCGCCACCTTAGGTGCGGCCGTCCTCTATTTCTTCGTCCCTCGGGGTTGGATTCAGAGACTCTACGGGCTGGAGCTGTGGTGTCTATTCGCTCTACATGGCCTAGCCATCTTAGGCGTTGGATCCGTAGACGCCTGACTAGACTCATGTCGCTGTACAACCTGTACAGCTCGTGATTGAATCTTCTCCTCCAACCCTCCTCTGTGTTTATGGGACCGAAAGTCGCACGCAGAATCTTTCTCTCGAAACGACCAAGGATTTCCTCATCCGCTTTAGATAAAGTCCATGTTTCTGCGCCGTATAACAGGACCGGGATAATTGAGGTCTTATATTAGGTCAACTTGGTCGTACGAGGGAGGGGTCTACTTCTCAGTTGCCTCTTGAGCCCAAAGAAGCAGCGATTGGCAAGAGTAATTCTGCGCTTGATTTCGAAACTGGTGTCATTGCTCCAAGTCACTGCGGAGCCGAGGTATATGAAGTCCTTAACTACCTCGAACTTATATCGGCCAATATGCACGTTCTGTCCAAAACGTCGGTGGTTAATGTCCTTTTTCGATGACAGCAGATATTTAGTCTTGCCCTCAATAATTGCCAAACCAATTTTTGCCGCCTCCATCTCAATATTCGCAAACATCTCGCTGCGATCTACCTATTATGTCAATGTCGTCGGCGTATGCAAGTAGTTGCGAGAATTTGAAATACCTTTGATTTGACCTCGAAGCTCTCGATCAGTTCTGCATCGATTCGGATGGAGCAGCGAGCATTTACCAGGGTCATCCTGCATAGTCTGACGAGCTTAGCAGGGATGTCAAAAGTAAACATGGCATTATATAGCTCATCTCTAATTACGCTGTCGTATGCGGCCTTGAAGTTGACGAATAGATGGTGCGTGTCGACTTGAAATTCATTGGTTTTCTCCAAGATCTGCCGTAGTGAGAAGATTTGATCGATGGTGGACTTCCCTGGCATGAAGCCACACTGATAAGGACCTATCAGCTTGTTTACGAATGGCTTCAGGCGTTCAAACAAAACGGCAGCGAAGATCTTGTATGCGACATAAAGGAGACTTATTCATCTATAGTTGGCGCAGTCCAGGGGGTCTTCTTTTTTGTGGATCGGGCAAACAATGCTGAGAATTCATTCCTTGGACATGCTTTCCTCTGACCATATCTTACAGATGAGCCGGTGCATGCTCCTAACCAGCTCAAAGCGACTGGGGCTTTGAAGAGCTCAGCAGACAGTCCACCTGCGCCAGCAGCTTTATTCAACTTGAGTTTCGACATGGCAATCGGAATTCTCTGCGATCTTCGTCCTTAAAAAATGGATCATTCTGCCTGACGGCGGTATGTTGGCTGTCATCGCCGTTATAGAGTCTGCAGAAGTGGTTTTTCCAAATTCGCAGCATCGACTGCGATTCTACTACTAGGCGTCCGTTCTCATCCTTACAGGCCTCCGTTCGGGCTTTACAGCCTTGAGACATTCGTTTTATCCTCTGATTAAATTTTCGGACGTCGTGCCTGCAATAACACCTCTCCAAGTTTTCAATCGCCCGCTTCTCGTGCTCTTTCATTTTTCTCTTGAGAAGCTTATGAACCTCCCTTCTTTTAAGCTCGTAGAGCTCACGAGCCGCTCTTGTTTTTTTGTGTACTGAGGCTTCTACACTCGTCATCGAACCAGGTGTTTCGTCGTGGTGGAGCTTTAAGGCCCAGCACTTCCGTTGCTGTACTCTTCAGGGCTTGTTTGCACAGGCTCCATTGTTGCTCTACTGACTGAGTGGAGGATTGAGGTGTATCGGAGAGATTAATGGAGACGCGGTTGGCAAAGGCACTGGCGATCTGAGGCGATAGTAGTTTCCCGACGTCATATCTTGGTCTTCTAACTCGACTCCGTGGTATTCGTGTTATGCGATGACGTATCTTGGCTACTACAAGATAGTGGTCTGAATCGATGTTCCCTCCTCGGAAAGTGCGAACATCAAGAATAGTGAAGGAGTGTCTGACGTCAATCGCGATGTGGTCAAT
Source organism: Eumerus sabulonum (assembly GCA_951905685.1). Classification (NCBI taxonomy): domain Eukaryota; kingdom Metazoa; phylum Arthropoda; class Insecta; order Diptera; family Syrphidae; genus Eumerus; species Eumerus sabulonum. Next base: position 196,886,180 of record OX645060.1, read on the forward strand.
CTGGTTGGTGACTGATTGATCTGGCGACTGCCAGGTGCCTTTGTGTATATCGAGGTGGGAACATCGTGTGCTGGCTACAAGAAGATTTCGCCCCGTGGAAAGGTCGATCAGCCTGTGTCCGTTATCGGATGTGGTGTCATGTAGGCTGTGTTTGCCGATGACCCGCACAAGGATGCTTTCGTTACCTAGCTTAGCGTTAAAATCTCCTAATATGATTTTGGAGATCAAAGAAATTATATTTGATGGAGTCATCCTTGTCCTCCGTGGGGGCATGGACGCATATGAGGCTGATGTTACAGAAATTTGCCTTGATGCGGATCGTTATGGGGCGTTCACTCACATACTGGAAACTTAGGAGTTTATGTCTTAGTCCACCTTTAACAACAAATCCGCATCCAAATAGTCTCTGTCCTCTCTCCCTATATCAGTCACCGTAAAGTCGCAGTAAAGTCGCAGTTTTTCATCCGCTTTTTACCCGGTCCATTCCATCGCATTTTCTGGATGGCGGTTATGTCCGCTTTATAGCGGTCTAGGGCGTCCGCAAGTTGTTCGGCCGTACGTGGTCTGTTTAGGGACCTAACATTCCACATACAGAACCGAAGGTCCTTGTTTGTTTTTTGTTTTCTAAAAGGGTCGTCAACATAGATCCGTTCCGTTTGATTATCCGAGGCTGTTTTTTATTTCTGAGTAATCAGTGGTTTTACGGTTATGGTTTGCTAGACCATAGCCCAACCGACACAAATCCTGTATGGTGGCGCAGGATACTCGCCATTCGGCCTCTACTGACGGAAATTTTCAGATGACTCCACGAGGAGGTGGAAGTAGGACCTGACTAGCAGAGCTGCAAGATGTTCGGCTGCAGAGGCTCCTACTCGCTTTTTGTCGGGTCAGCATCCGTCGGCAGATGCTACCCCTACGAGGCCTTTGCTAGTCCTTCACCATCCAATTAAGTTGCCTACATTTTGCAAATTAGACGACGAAGGAATATTTTTTGCGGCTAGGGATGAGGGAGAACTACTGGTATAGACAGATTGGAAGTGATAAGGAACAAGTAGCATATCGTTAAAGGATCAGAGGAAGATACTTTGCCATGAGGTACGTTCCGCAGCTAATGCTCCGCCACCTCTTTTGCAATCGGTTACTATCGGGCAACGGTTTTTACGAAAAACTGATCTTTGGTAAGCCAAGTTCCAGTAAATGCAACCAAATCGTGATGGCCAGAAGAAGAAAAAAGTAAAACATCACGCAGTTTAGTTCGAAGGTCTCCAGTGTTTTGGCAATTTTTTTTTTTTTTTATAGTTACAACCCCTCTCAAGGCTAATGCCTTATAACGTTTTTGAACGCTGTGCGTGCGGATGTAACAGGGAGAGGGAGAGTTTCGCGCTGGTTGATCTTTTTGACACACAACCTGAACGGAGTGCAGTGGTCTTTTGGGTCGTAGATGTTCGTTCACTACTCTCAGGGGTGGTTTGTCCTAGGGGGGACGAGAACCGACCATTGCATACGCAGAGGATCAATGAGGACGCCGTGGCGCAGTGGTTAGTGTGTTGGACTCTGACGCACGATGAGCGAGTTCGGATCCCGATAACACCGACGCCATCGAATGTTTATTTCGCGGCGTTCCTCCTCGGCGGGATACTGGTACATGTCGCTTGGCCAAAAATCTGGCTGGACAAATATTTTACCAGTAGAAGGAGGGGTAAAGATTTTAAATGATCCTTGTAAATTGTCTGGCGCTAAGCCCATGCAATGTGGAAATATTGGTGCTGGATGTTTCATTATAATTATTACTGCTTGTAGACGGACGATCGTCATTACAAATAGATGGAGAGAGAAGAGATGAAGATGCATCAATAATAGTGGGAGACTCACCAAGTGAATTCGAATTGGAACGTAAAACTCTCCTTTGTAGAGGGAGTCCCAATTGGATTAATGGGGATGGACTTTAACGGACAATATGTGACTGATTATCAGTCGTTGTGGTTGACTCCAGAGAAGCAGCAGACGCATAAAGTTGGTACATTGATTTTTGGGATTTTTGGCTAATACAGAGCCAACTTCAAGCTTATCACTAGATTCAAATAATTCACTTACTTTCCGTCTGATGATCCAAAGTGCCATACTATTTAGCCCACTCCTGTTGTACTAGTGTAAAACCAAAGTAGGAAGTCTATCACAAACTTGTCCGTCATAAAACCTTACTGAGGGTCACTTTATTATCAAAGGAATTTTCGTAATGTGAACCTTTGGAGTGGAAAATCCAATTACCTGTACCTGTAAGCTCGTTTTCTGTTTATAATTAACGCTACAGTTCACCCTATAAATTCCTACATCTATCAGCACTACGTGCAAATTTTATTCCCTGAAAGTTTTAATGGCATTGCATCTATGTAATACAAGTTTTAGCAGATAATAAAGTGCTTTCCAGACTGACCATCTCTTCTGGTAATGAATGACGTGAAAATGAATACATATTGAGTCCATCCAAGGAAAAAAACGTAATTTCCCATTAAACTTTTCTTGGATAGAATGGACCATATGGTAGACGTGTTTCTCACGGACAATAAGACAATAGCCAAAGTTAAGATATTAGATATTAGTCAGCTAAAATTTGAGTTTGAAGCTGAAGGCTTAATAACCTTATTATGTCGGCGATACAGTGCGGGTAGAAGGTAGAAAGGAAGAGAGTTAGAGGAGATGCCGATCTTACATGCTTGCATGTTTTACTGAGGGGAGAAGACTGACTCCGGCAGAGAATTCCAGATTCGTGTGGTCATGTTAATGAAAGACTCTCCATATTTGACGAAAGCGGCCCTCAGGGTATATAGGCGAGCATTTCTGGAGAGACGTGTGTTGCGGGAGAAATGTTGAAGGGGCGGAACGCAACTGGCTATATCATCAGAGCAATTTTGGTGCAAGTAAGGATGAAACAGTGAGAGGCAGGAAACATTCCTGCGATGTTCAAGCGAGTCTAATGTTTTGGTAATGATGGAGTCATTCTATCTAGTAGGTGCAATAAGGTTTTGGAAGCACCGGACCAGCCATCGGCGTTAAACTCTAATTTAGGCCGAATGAACGACTTATAGATTGTAGCCAGGTCTTAGGGTGAAACACAAATCTTTTATAAGAAGCCAAAGCATTTCGCAGTATTCTTGGCGACACTGAATATGTGGTCGCTCGGAAAGCTTTTCGGTTTCTAAGATCCAAGTGCCATTCATGGATAATGGCTGCGGGTTAGTTATACGTACTTTACTTAGGTGGCGCTACAGTCCGTGGTGAACCTGGGCCTCAACCAACAAGCGTCCGCAGCTGGCACGGTCTTTGGCCAGCTGTTTCCAGTGCCGCATGCCCAGTTGGCTAAGGTCCCATTCCACCTGCGTGCGCCACCGACGATGCGGCCGTCGTCTGCCGCGCCTTCCTTCCGGGGTGGATTCGAAGACTCTTCGGGTCGGAGCTGTATTTTCCATGCGCTCCACATGGCCCAGCCACGTTAAACACTGTATCCGTAGACGTCGTACCAGGCCGATGTCGCCGAATAACCCGTAGAGTTCTCCGTTAAACCTTCCCCTCCATACCCCGTTTGAACAAACGGGATGGTAGATAGTGCGCAGAATTTTCCTTTCGAAACGACCAAGGGCATCTTCATCCGCTTTTGATAACGTCCAAGCCTCTGCGCCATATCATAATGATCAAGGTCTTTTATAGTGTCACCTTGGTTTTCCGAGAGAGGGCTCTACTTCTCAATTGCCTCTTGAGCCCAAAGAAAAAGCGGTTGGCAAGAGTGATTCCGCGTTTTGTCTCAGCGCTGGTGTTGTTGCGGCTTGTCACTACCGAGCCAAGGTAGACGAATTCCTTGACCACTTCAAAGTTGTCCCCCGTAGAGACGTCCTGGCCAATACGTCGGTGTTGTCCGTCTCTTTTAGATGAAAGCAGATATTTGATTTTACCCTCATTAACCTTGAGACCCATCTTAGCCGCTTCTACCTCAATGCTTACAAAGGCCTCATTGACGTCTCGCTGTGTCCATCCAATCTCGTCAATGTCGTCGGCGTACGCAAGCAATTGCGTATACTTGAAATAAATCGTACCTCTTGTGTTGGCCAGTAAGTTTTGCACGATCTTTTCATGCACGATGTTGAAAAAGTTGCATGACAGCGCGTCACCTTGCCTAAATCCTTTTTTAACATCAAAGGTCTCGGTTTGCTTATTACCGACCTTAATGGAGCAGCGAGAATTCTCCATTGTTATCCTGCACAGTCGGACGAGTTTGGTAGGGATGTTAAAAATAGACATGGCTTTGTATAGCTCATCTCTATACACGCTGTCATATGCAGCCTCGAAATCGACGAAGAGGTGGTGAGTGTCTTCTCCAAGATCTGCCGTAGCGTAAATATTCGGTCTATTGTGGATTTACCTGGCCTGAAGCCACACTGATAAGAGCCAATTAGGCTATCCACAAATGGTTTCAGGCGTTCACACAATACGGCCGAGAAAATCTTATATGCGATGTTAGGGAGACTTATTCCCCTATAGTTGGCGCAGTTACCAGCTCATGTTCAGCCGCCTCCAGCCTCTTCTGCTCTTAAATTTCGCAAGCAGCTCCTGTCCGGCGTTGCAGCAAGGCGTTATATGGGTTAGTTATACGCTTTAACGAAAAGAGACAGCATTGTGTTTTGGATGCATTAAAGTCCATTCTATTGTTTTTACCCCATTGGATAATGCTGACGAGATCAGAATATAATGAGCTTAACATATGCTGCCGCTCACTATCTACAACCAAAGTGCAGAGTCGTAAATTAGTGCACGAATATGAGATGCTATGGGTACAGTCATCAGCGAAGGAGTGAATTGGATTTCTTAGTTGCAGACCCGGGATCATTTTTATAAATGAGAAAGAGTGTTGGAGACAGGACGGGGCCCTGGGGAACACCAGCATTTAAGAAATGAATGCCAGACTTGAATCCATCCAAAACAACTTGAATTGAACGATTCGAAAGGTAGCTTCTAATCTATTGAAGAAGAGACTCATCAAACCCGAAGGCACCCCTTTTCGACAAAAGGGCTTCATGACAAACCATGTCAAATACTTGCGAAATATCCAGTCCAACTATTTTGCTTTCACCTGCGATGAAGCGAGCTATTCTACTTTTCGGCGAGATATGCCATCAAATCACCAGTGGATATTTTGCTGCGGAAACCGTAGTGACGGTGATTGGGGAGCTTCTGTGTTTCAAGATGTTTCATAGGCTGACGGTTAATTAGCGTTTTCACGACCTTGGAAAAAAGAGACGTTAGTGCATTGAGTCGTTAGTTGGAGGGAGAAGAAGATTCGCCTTTTTTGGGTATAACCTGGACTAATGCCGTTTTCCACCTACTCAGAAAGATCCCAGAGGAGTAGGAGAGGTGAAAAAGCTTACGCAGTGGTCTTCCCAGCGTAGAAGAACATCATTTCCGAACTATTGGGGCAATGCCATCTGGACCAGCGGATTAGTCCCATGGTGGAATTGACGCACTCTAGTATAGGCGGCGACAAATTACAAGCTGGGAGCTGGCTGCGAAGTGGGCAGCAAGTAGGTTAGCTTTGTCTAAGCGTCGGTATATACACGACGTAGTTTTTACGTTTTTTACAAACAACCAGAAACTTTTGCTAACTTTGGGACATGGAAGGATTTTGCGCCTTCATATTTGGTCGGATTAGAATTTATTGCAGTCATTTCTGGGTCGTATGTACTTTTTCCGGTTTTCCCCAGAACTGTTTGCTAAGCCCGAAAGCTTAGCTTTCTGAGCCTAATAGCCTCTTTGCAGCTCAAGTCAAACCACGTATTAAGCTTTCGCCTGGTTTTTTTAATCTTGCTAGGAATAAAATTTGCTATGCCGGTTCGGATAATATTTGCCATAATACATATCAGTTACGGCGTCCACGTCGTTGTCGAGGAAGCACAACGACCAGTTAAAGATCCGAAAGAACTTGTTAAGACCGCACCAGTTGGTTTTCTGGTGTAGCTATAATGTTCTCTTAGGAGCTTTTTCTTTAACTGGGTAATCGGAGTTCGAGAATCTAGCTGATATCACGCGGTGGTCAGACGAGCCTAGGGGCGACAATACATTGATCGCGTATTTCTACATACCTCCCATCCGGTGTTGTCTCTCCCGAATGCCGAAGTCACTGAGAATTGTGTGCGTTGAAATCGTTCGCTAAAATGACTTCAGTGCGAGGGAACAGGGAACAATTCTTTGGATGGCATCAGACAGTGTGTCAAATGCATCAAATGTTGGATTCCTGTGTAGGTTGGGGCTTCTATAGAGAAGACAGTAGTAAACAAAGTGCTTACGGTGTGTAAATTTAAGCCATATGGAATTAAATTCCGGGGTGGCCGTTTGGCTATAATTATGGAAGTATATGGTAAGTAATATCCGGGAAGCTATATCCGGGAAGCTATATCCGGGAAGCAATATCCGGGAAGACTAAAATCCGAAGAATCAGACTTTTCACCGACTTTTCTTAAGTAACCCACGAAATCGAGTACAAATACATGAAATCAATATTTTTTCCGCTACCGCATTCTGTCCTTTTTTTGTTCTTATTATCCTGCGCGATGTTTTGTTATTTCGTTAGGTAAACCCATCGCATATCATTGTACACAATCGACGGATGCAGTGTTCATACTCGTGTATAAGGCGAGTATCTGTTTACATTTCACCCCATAGATTGATTTTATTTTTTCAATCTGGGATAAGGTGGATCAGCATTTAATGAATGCCTGCTGGGAAAATCCCCATCTATGTGTTCTTTTTTCATAAACTATCCTATTTTGGTTGCATAAAAAAACAGGAGATAAACCGGTAAGATAAACTATTCAATAGATTTATTCAAGGTTGTTTTCTGTATCTATGTATAAAAAAATGCACTCTTCTGGTTTTTTACTGTGGGATTGGTCCTGCGTAATCACGTAGAAAATGTGATATTCGTCTGTCTTTGAAAGATTAGTGAATGACTGAAATCCTATAAATGAAAACCACAATGGACAGAAAAAATCGAAAAAGAAAATAATTGGTTTTTATAGGTGTTTCTGAGTGGGAGGACTATTTCACTGGCTGGAGTTGGGCGTCCCTCAGGCCATATCACTCTCTCCTGGTCATGCTCTTTGAGCAGCTTTTAGAAATGCTTTTTAAATTCATCGACATTTCGTTGCAGGTCGTTGACAAGTCGAGGAGCACGGGTACCTTTCTTTAAGCGGCCTGCAGGGGTTTTAGTTTTTTTATAAAAAGCTCGCATTTTATGTTTGTCCCTAGACTCCTCGATGTTTTTTTTTTTTTTGTTTTTGTTTTTTTAGAGTCTCACGTGCCCTCAAGGCTAAGGCCTTATAACGACGGACGTTGTGGGAGCAGAAGGTAACAGGGAGAGGGAGAGGAGCTGCCTATTGACAGTGGTCTTAAATACCTGCATATTTTATTGAGGGGGGAAGACCGAACGAGGTAGTGCGTTCCACATTCGTGTGGTTCGGTTGAGGAAAGAATTTCTATATTTGACAGTACGACCGAAAACGGGTTTCAAAGTGAATTCGTGCGCATTCCGGGAGCGGCGTGTATCGCGGGAGAAGTTATGAAGGGGCGGAATACTTACTTACTTACTTAGGTGGCGCTACAGTCCGTGGTGAACCTGGGCCTCAACCAACAACCGTCTCCAGCCGGCACGGTCTTTGGCCAGCTGTTTCCACCGCCGCACGCCCAGTTGGTTAAGGTCCCCTTCCACCTGCGTGCGCCACCGATGATGCGGCCGTCCTCTGCCGCGCCTTCCTTCCGGAATGGATTCGAAGACTCTTCGGGTCGGAGCTGTATTTTCCATGTGCTCTGCATGGCCTAGCCACCTCAGACGCTGTATCCGTAAACGTCGTACAGTTCCTCGTTATATCTTCTCCTCCATACACCGTTGGAACAAACGGGGCCGTAGATAGTGCGCAGAACTTTCCTCTCGAAACGACCAAGAGCATCTTCATCCGCTTTTGTTAAGGTCCAAGCCTCTGCGCCGTAAAGGAGGACTGGGATGATTAAGGACTTAAATAGTGTCACCTTGGTTTTCCGAGAGAGGGCTCTACTTCTCAATTGTCCCTTGAGCCCAAAGAAACAGCGGTTGGCAAGAGTGATTCTGCATTTTATTTCAGCGCTGGTGTTGTCGCTGGTCATCAGTGAGCCAAGGTAGACGATTTCTTTGAGCACTTCAAAGTTATATCCTCCCATGGTGACGCTCTGGCCAATACGTCGGTGTTGTCCGTGTCTTTTAGATGAAAGCAGATATTTGATCTTACCCTCATTAACCTTGAGACCCATCTTAGCCGCTTCTACCTCATTGCTTACAAAGGCCTCATTGACGTCTCGCTGTGTCCGTCCAATCACGTCAATGTCGTCGGCGTGGGCAAACACTTCAAATAAATCGTACCTCTTATGTTGGCCAGTTACTCTTGCACCATCTTTTCAAATACGATGTTGAAAAGGTTGGATGACAGCACGTCACCTTGCCTAAATCCTTTTTTAACACCAAAGGCCTCGGTTTGCTCATTACCGACCTTAATGGAGCAGCGAGAATTCTCCATTGCTATCCTGCACAGTCCCCCACCTGATTATCTACCTTGGCGTGGTGTGGGGGCTTTTCACCAAAGGATAATCGCCCCCGTCATCCCCTTTTCACCAACCCAAATCCCATCCCACTCCACTTATCCTATCACACTCCTATCCTGAATATCCAATCCCCATCCCCTGGGCTGGACATAAGGTGTTAATCGAACCGTGCCGAGATGTCGACCAGGCTGAGAGCCCAGACCAAAAATAGCTCAGTCGCAAACGGTGTATCCGGATACCTGGCGCCCTCCGGATCAGCTAGCCTTACCTGGGTATTGCGGATCTCTGCCCAGGTGGACATATATTTCTCCGCAACTCGTGGGTACCAAATGTACAATAACAAAAATAAAAACAATAATGAGTCCGGATCTCATAAAAAACCGGAAGGGGAGGAAATCCCCTCTACATCAAATGCGGTAAAGACTCCGATCGGAGAATCGACAAACCGCTCCGTTAAGTTGTCGGCAAGTAAAGCTGACAACAGAAAAATAAACCCATCGTCCAAGGCCTATAAAGACCAAAAGGCGGCCTTGAGAATCTTAAAACGATGGGGCCATAACACCGACCTAACAGAAAAAGAAAAAGAGTCGGTAGCCTGGGCTACAGGAATCCTGGCCCAGGGAAAAGCAAAGGCCAAGAGGCCCAGATCGTCCCCCGAGGAACCAAAGCGGGAGGCTAAGAAGGTCAGGCTGGGAACACTGGCCAAGCCATCAAAGCCTTTCGGTGAGGTTGCGAGGGAGTGCCTGACGGTAGCTATCATTGATGACAGCGATCCGGACGGAAAAATGACGACCGAAAAATGGAAGGATGTCGACCATGCACTATCGGCAAACTTCCTCAAAATCATGAGAACGAACCCTGGACCACCGCCCATCTGTGATGACGCCGGATGGTATCAAGGCAGGGTTAAACTGATAAGCTGTGCCGATGAAAGATCGGTTGATCTTTTAAAGGCCACAGTTATCGAAATGGGGGAAATATGGGAGGGAGCCAGGCTCAAGGTCGTCACCAAGGACCAGATCCCGAAACGACCGAGAGCTAGATGCGGGATCCCGCTGGCACCAGACAACCCCCTCGAAATTCTTGAGACCATTAACCTCTGTAATCCCAATCTCCCAACAAGAGATTGGAGGGTCGCGAAGCTGGAGGAACCAAAGGACCGATCTAGACAGGCAGTTCTTGTGCTGAATAGTGAAGCCCTGGAACCTCTGGCCCAATGTGACCATTACATCAGGTTTGGTTTCAAGAAGATCAAACTTAACATTTACAAAAAGGATGAGGAAATGCCACCATCCGGCAACGAAACCACGGCCAACACCGAGGTCAATGTAGACAGCTCAATGGAGCAGGAATCCCCCATCCCCTCGGGGAGCAAGGGCCCCGCGCCGATTGAAGCTGAAATTACAGCAACATTCCTGGTCAGCAAGGACCAAGAATCGCTGCTCGACTCCGGAAGCGAAGACTATTCTACCAGCTCGCCGATGGAAGACGATCTTCTAGACCTAAATCTAGAAGATCTCGACACCACCGTGGTGGAGGTCAATCGAATTGATAACAGCCATGATGCTGAGATTAATTCAGATTAACCTCCATCACTCGAAAGCGGCTACCGCTAACCTTCTCCTCAGGCTGGCCAAAGGGGAAGACGACATAGCCTTAATCCAGGAACCTTGGGTTCATGAACACAAGGTTCGTGGATTGAGAAATCCAGCCTACAACATTTTTACATCACAAAAAGAAGGTAAGCCCCGGACTTGCATACTTGCAAAGAAATCCATAAACGCTTACCTTCTTCCTAATTACAGCTCCCCAGACACCACGGTGATTGCCGTAGAATCACCCGGGAACAAGCTATGGATAGCCTCTGCATACATGGCGCAAGACGAATCCATCCCATCGGACGAGATAAAAAGACTGGTGAGAGACTCGCCAAACCACCAAGCTGGGCTCCTCATTGGGGCTGACGCGAATGCGCATCACACCCTGTGGGGTAGCAGCGACATAAATGAAAGAGGTGAGTGGCTTATTGAATTCATTCTTACCTCTGATCTTAATATATGCAATAAGGGTCATGTACCCACTTTTGTTACAAAAAATTGAAGGGAGGTACTAGACATAACTCTAGCATCTCCCTCTCTCATTGACAAAATAAGAGAATGGAAAGTTTCTGAGGAACACTCCTTCTCAGACCACCGCTACTTGGTTTTCAACCTAGCCTTCATGGTCCCAACCCCAATCGACTCTTCATGTAACCCAAGAAGAATCGATTGGGAGCGCTATAGAGCCCTTGTTGGCAACTCTGTAGTAAGCAGGACCCCCGATCACCCGCGGTCCACGGTAGACATAGATAATATGGTTGACATCTTAACAACTACCTTGGGCAACGCACGGGTCAACAGCTGCGCAAGCCACAAATCGAGGAAAAACTCTTATCCCTCGTGGTGGAACGCAAACCTAAGCAAGCTCCGTAAAAACTGTCGAAAACTCTTTAACAAAGCAAAGAGTACTAGGAACGATAGTGACTGGAGCCTATATAAAGCTTCACTCAGAACTTACAAACAAACTCTGAGGAAAGAGCAAAGGCTATCCTGGAAACTTTTCTGTAACAATATGGAAAAAATTTCAGACGCCTACAGATTGAGGAAAATACTCTCGAAAGATCCACAATTCCCAAGCTACCTGACAGCTAACGGAGTCTGGACAGCATCTGAAGAAGAAACTCTAAACCTTCTTCTCAATACGCACTTCCCAGGATGCCATGAATCGCAGGTTTCACCGCAGCCGCGAGGAACCCACTTTTCATCCGCATTAATGGGAAATTTCGAACACATCATCTCCAGAGAGAAAATAATATGGGCGCTAAAAAGCTTCAAGCCCTATAAATCGCCAGGTCCGGATGGAATTTACCCGGTCGAACTTACACAAACCATGGAATGGACTATACCATGGCTAGAGATAATCTTCAAAGGATGCCTAGCTTGGAGTCACATTCCAGACAAGTGGAAGTGCGCAAAGGTGCTTTTCATTCCCAAGGCCGGCAGAAACTCTCACACTACCCCCAAGGATCTAAGGCCTATATGTCTATCATCCTTTGCACTAAAAACCTTGGAAAGGATGGTAGACCTATATATACGCCATAACTTGGATCCGCCCCTAATTTCTAGGGCACAGCATGCCTACGTTAAGGGTAGATCTATCGAAACAGCCTTGCACACCCTAGTGAGGAAAATCGAAAGATCAATCCATCTTAAAGAATACACTTTAACAGCCTTCCTAGATATAGAGGGCGCCTTTAACAACGTCACTCCGGAAGCAATAACGGAAGGGTTGGAAAAGCTAAAGGTGGAGAAGACTCTCGTAGAGTGGATCAGCGAACTACTATCAACACGCAAGATTCACTCGAAATGGGGAAGCCAGGCAATCACCAGAGTGGTTACCAGGGGAACCCCGCAAGGAGGGGTTCTCTCACCTCTCCTCTGGAATGTAGTTATAAATGAGCTACTAATTAAACTGGAGGAAGAAGGCGTGGACGTTACTGCCTACGCTGATGACGTTGCCATTTCAATCTCAGGTAAATACCTATCGACACTGAATGACCGTATGCAAACGGCATTCTCAATTCTTTGCAAATGGGCGCATAGCAAAGGGCTCAGGGTTAATCCCCAGAAAACGGAGCTCGTGCTATTCACCAAAAAGCATAAAATTCCGGAGCACTGCCCTATCACTTTGCTTGATACCAGATTAAACTACTCCTCCAGTGCCAAATTCCTTGGCATCATACTGGACAGGAAATTAACCTGGAAAATCAACACAATCGAAAGAGCCAAAAAAGCAACAATAGCTCTCTATTCATGCAAGAAAGCCATAGGGAAAAAATGGGGGTTCAATCCCAAGATTACTCTATGGCTCTATACCACGGTCGTTAGACCCACATTAATGTATGGAGCGACTGTCTGGTGGACAGCACTGGACAAGACAACATACCTCAAACAATTCGAGAAGGTACAAAGGCTGGCGTGTTTATGCATTACCGGGGCCCTCAGGTCCACCCCGACGGCTGCACTTAACATGATACTCGACCTTACACCACTCGATATTTTCGGCAAGCAAATTGCCACACAAACGGCCATTAGACTTAAAGCCAACTCGAACTGGAAGAGCTACGTCTTTGGCCACTCCTCGATCCTGATTAACAGGTCATCATCGCAGAAAACCTAGACCTCACAAAGCCCACCACAGTCTTGGATAAAAACTTCATAACGTTATACCCGGACAGACAGAACTGGACTCGTCAGACTCAACCTCGTAAAGGCTGCATAGATTTCTATACTGACGGGTCTAAAACCAAAGACGGGTTGGGCAGTGGGGTATTCTGCAAACAACTTAAGCTAAACAAAGCGATAAAACTACCTAATCACTGCAGCGTTTTCCAGGCGGAACTGTTGGCAATAAAAGAGGCTCTGTCCTGGCTGAAGTGGAACGTGATATCCACCACGGATATCCGCATTCTCACGGATAGCCAAGCGGCCTTAAAGTCGCTGGAGTCCTATGTGTACACATCAAAAACTAGCCTCGACTGTCGCCTATCTCTTAATGAGATGGCTGAACAGTTCAACATACAACTTATATGGGTACCGGGACACAGCGACATCACCGGAAATGAAGGAGCCGACAGACTCTCCAAAAAAGGAACGACGCCACAAACAACTGTGGTCTGCGAGGGTATACCCTTCGCAACCATCAAATACAATCTCAATACCCTCGCCAGGGCCGAGACGAACCGGAGATGGACTCAGGGACACACCTGCCTCATCACCAGGCAAATCTGGCCCCGGCTCGATAGTCAACGGACTAGGAGTATTATCTCCCTAAATAGAACTGACATCTATAAAGTCATAGGTGTCATCACAGGACACTGCCTTATTGGCAGTCACGCGCAAAAACTAGGTATCACTCCGAATGATTTTTGTAGGAGCTGTTTAGACGAGGAGGAGTTCGAATCCATTCATCACCTTCTCTGCGCCTGCCCAGCATTCTGCACAGTCAGGAAACGATACCTAGGATCATACCTCCTCAACGATCTGACCGAAGTTCAGCAAGTGGGGATATCTGATCTTCTTAAATTCTTAAGAAGCACAAAATGGTTCCACGAATAGGGGGCTAAACCCCCTCGTAGCTGCACAACGGGCCTCCTTGGCCTATGTGTGTTCTTCCCATCTCTGGGAAGGCTACGGTCTTACCTACCTACCTACCTATCCTGCACAGTCGGACGAGTTTGGCAGGGATGTTAAAACTAGACATGGCTTTGTATAGCTCATCTCTATACACGCTGTCATATGCAGCCTTGATATCGACGATGAGGTGGTGAGTGTTGATTTGGTATTGCTCTGTCTTTTCCAAGATCTGCCGTAGCGTAAATATTTGGTCTATTGTGGATTTACCTGGCCTGAAACCACACTGATAAGAGCCGATCAGGTTATCCACAAACGGTTTCAGGCGTTCACACAATACGGCAGAAAAGATCTTATATGGGATGTTAAGGAGACTTATTCCCCTATAGGGGTCTCCTTTCTTATGGACCGGGCAAACGATGCTGAGATTCCATTCGTCAGGCATGCTTTCCTCCGTCCATACCTTGCAAATGAGATGGTGCATACACCTTACCAGCTCATCTCCGGTCGCCTTAAGAAGCTCAGCAGACAGGCCGTCTGCGCCCGAGGCTTTATTAGACTTAAGTCTTAATATCGCTATTTTGACTTCGTCTAGGTCGGGTGAACTGAATTCTGTTTCATTGTCGTCCATTACGAATGGCACCCTTTTGCCTAGGACGATACCTGCTTTAACGCTTCTCAACGATAATTGGAGAGATTACCCAGAGGGCGCCACGAGGAGGCTGTATGTCAACTTGGCCCGGTTATTTAAACAAGGATCATTGCATCTCACCAGGTTGAGAGCAATCAACATCCAAGTGGATGCTCGTATATTTGAACGGGCAAAGTGGTTCGAGAAGGTCCGTGGATAAGTAGAAGACGATCCACGTGAAGGAGTTTCCGACACTTCTCATAACGCGGCATTGTTCATCGTGAATATGTTCCACACTGTTCCAGTGACTGGACAGTTCTATAATGGCAAAAGCGCCGCCAAATTCTTCGGTGATTGTGCAAGAGCTTTTGGCAACAAAGCATTCCGAAGTTGCCGCATCCACCATTTGGATCCATTATTGCCACATGGGACTATTTTTTATTTCGCACCTTAAGGTAACTCATCATGGCGATGTAGAAAAAGTCAAAGTTATGGCTTAAGACGAGTTAACTAGGTAGGATTGAGGGCGCCGTGGCCCTCGTTAGTGTGTTGGACTCTGGCGCACGATGAGCGAGTTCGGATAACACCAACGCCATCGAATGTTTATTTCGCGACGTTCTTCCTCGGCGGGGTACTGGCAAAACTCCCCTTAGTAATCTTGTCAGAAAAAGCTTCTCGACTCACGCCGTTCGGAATCGGCATTAAACTGTAGGTCCCTTTCTTACTTACTTACTTTGGTGGCGTTACAGTTCGGGGTGAACCAGGGCCTCAACCAACAAGCCTCTCCCGCTAGCCCTATCTTTGGCCAGCCGCTTCCAGTGCCGCAGGCCCAGTTGGTTGGGGTTCCTTTCCACTTGTGCGCGACTTTAAGTGCGGTCGTCCTCTGCTGCGTCGTCCCTCGGGGTTGGAGTCGAAGACTCTTCGGGCCAGAGCGTTGATGTCCATTCGCTCTACATGGCCTAGCCGTCTAAGACGTTGGATCCGAAGACGTCTAATTAGGCCGATGTCGCTGTACAGGCCGTACAGTTCTTGGTTGAATTTCCTCCTCCACTCTTCGCTTACACAAACGGGACCAAAGATTGCACGAACAATTTCCCTCTCGAACCGCCCAAGAGCCTCTTCATAACGTCCAAGCCTCAGCGCGGTAGAGGAGGACCAGGATGATTAAGGATTTATAGAGGGATACCTTAGTTTTTCGAGAGAGGGCTCTACTACTCAATTGTCTCTTGAGCGCGAAGAAGCAGCGATTGGCAAGAGTTATTCTGCGTTTTAACTCAGTGCAGGTGTCGTTGCTGCTTGTTACTATCGAGCCAAGGTAAACGAAGTCCTTCACTACTTCAAAAATATAGCTGCCGAAGGTGACGTTCTGACCAATACATCGGTGTTGCACGTCTTTCTTGGATGACAGCATTTGGTCCTGACCCCATTTACCCTTAGACCCACTTTAGCCGCTTCCGCTGCAATGCTTGCGAACGCCTCATTGACGTCTCGCTTTGTCCGTCCAATTACTTCAATGTCATCTGCGTAGGCAAGCAATTGTGTGAACCTGAAGTAGATCGTACCTCTTATATTGGCCGCAGAGTTCCGCACGATCTTTTCAAAAATGATGTTAAAGAAATCTGACGAGTTTTGTAGGAATGTTAAAACATGACATGGCCCTGTATAGCTCGTCTCGCCTTAAAGTCGACAAAAAGAGGGTGCGTGTCGACCTGGAATTCATGGGTCTTCTCCAAGATCTGCCGTAGTGTAGATAGATAGATAGATAGGGCTTGGGGGGTGGGACAGAGTCGCCTGATCACTGCGGCCACGATTGGGCCTATTGTGATGTCCCCCACTTACAGTTCACTCAGAAAACCTGAGTTCGTAATAAAGCTTAGTATGCTTTTGAGTGAACTGGCAGCAATTTCATCTGCTTCAAGATAATGCTTGCCTAGGTGACGAAGACGTGTACTGACCAGGCAGTTACAGTGGCATAGTATGTGCTCTGCTGTTTCTTCGTCTTCATTACACATACGGCAAGTGTCATCTTGTATGATGCCCATTGTTTTGAGGTGTTTATTAACTGGGCAGTGTCCAGTAAGGAAACCTGTGATTAAACGAATCTGACTCCTCGAAAGCATGAGAAGTTGTTTCGTTCTTTTGAGGGATGTAGTTGGGAGGAACAGCTTGGCTTGTCTGCTACCTTTCGTTTGTGACCAGTAGTGATCCGTCGTGTTCCTTAACCAATTTTTTATGCAGCATTTGGTGGTGCTAGTAGGTATGCCGCAGAAAGGCCGTGGCATCATAAATGGTGATGCAGAGCCTTTCCTTGCTAGTAGGTCCGCCTTTTCGTTGCCTGTATGGCCGCTGTGTCCAGGTATCCAAATGAGATGAACTCTGTTTGTACTGGCCAGCTGATGAAGTAGCTGTAGGCAGTCCCATACCAGCTTGGAGGTTATTTCAAAGCTCTTTAGGGCTTGAAGTGCAGCTTTGCTGTCAGAGAGAATATAAATGTTTTTGTTAAGTATATTTCTGTTTATATTTTCTCTGAGGCAGAGTTCTATAGCAAATATCTCTGCTTGAAAAACGGAGTTATAACTGTCCATGCTGACGTAAATGCATGTGCCTGTATTTGCTCCGTATACTCCAGCCCCAACGCCTTCGTCCGTTTTGGAGCCATCTGTGTACCACACGTAGGATCCACGGTTGAAGGAGGGTCTATCCTGTTCCCAGTTTTGTCGGTTGGGGAATGTGACCTTGTAGTTTTGGCTGAAGTTATATCTGGGGAGACAGTTGTCTGTAAGAGATATCTTTAGGATTTCATGCCTGTTTATTTCTGTAAGGATGTCAGGGTGAAAGAGCCTACGGTTAGAGTCATCCTCCATGATCATCCTGTGGGCGAAGACCATTGCTTCTTTCTTCAGTTGGAGATGAAGAGGTGGCAGGTCTGTGATGACTTCTAGTGCTGCTGTGGGGGTTGTTCTCATGGCCCCAGTGATACAGATGCAAGCTAGTCTTTGCAATTTGTTGAGCTTGGCTTGCACTGATACTTGTTTTGTTTTGTGCCACCAGACGGGCGCAGCATATGTAAGGATTGGTCTGGTGATTGCTGTATATAGCCAGCGGGACATTTTGGGGTTTGTGCCCCAGTATTTGCCAGTGAGACTTTTGCTGGTCCATAAGGAGATCCTGGCTTTCTCAATGGTCTTTGTAATGTGAGAGTTCCAAGTGAGCTTTTCGTCTAGAGTTATCCCTAGATATTTGACTTCTTTTGAGAACTCTATCTTTTCACCAAAGAGGGTAGGCTTAGTAAGTTTGTGCCTGTTCCTTCTTTTGGTGAAGGCGACTATGGGGCTTTTTCTAGGATTTACATTTAGTGCAACCTTTATGCACCAGTTAGCAACAATGTTTAGTGCCCGTTGGAGGAGTTCCGAGACTGTGTCTTCGAATTTGCCTCTGATCAGGATCACTATGTCGTCAGCGTAGCCTTGGACATAGAAGCCATTGTTGCTGAGTATGCTTATCAGTTCGTTGACCACGATGGACCACAGGAGTGGTGAGAGAACCCCGCCTTGAGGGCATCCTTTCGCTGCGTTAACGCTGATTTTGTCATTGCCTAGCGAGGTGTTTATTTTCCTGTTGCTAAGCATATGTTGGATCCAATTGCATGTGGTGCTGTCCACCCCTGTGCTGAGGATGCAACGTTTTATTTGGGTGTATTCGGTGTTATCGAAGGCACCCTCAATATCGAGAAAGCAACCTATCGCAATTTCTTTGTCGCTCAGGGATTTATTAATCCGGGCCGTTAGTTCCTGAAGAGCATGCGTGGTCGATTTCCCAGGCTGGTAGGCATATTGGTTTTTGTGAAGTGGTGATCTTCTCAGTGCACCGTCCCTGATATGCCTATCCAAGATTTTTTCCATTGTTTTTAGGAAGAAAGAGGTAAGGCTTATCGGTCAGTAGGACTTAGGCAGGTCTGTGGGTCTACGGCCTACTTTGGGAATGAATTTTACCTTTACCTCTGTCCAGCTTGTTGGTATGTGTCCCCATGCATAGCTGGTTCTAAAGATGTTAATGAGCATGGGGCTAATTTGCGCACTCCCCTTCTGAAGAAGTGCTGGGAAGATGCCATCCTCCCCCGGGGATTTGTATGGGTCAAAAGAATTGATGGCCCATTTTATGCTTCCCTCGTGAAATATCGTTCGTGCTCTCTTCCAATCCTCCCTGTTTGGTCTAGCTGCCCTGATCTGCGGAGGTATGTTAGAGAGATCAGAGGGAATGATGTTAGAGTCCGGGAAGTGCGTACTGGTCAGAATTTTGAGTACTTCCGTACCATTTTCCGCGTAGGTGCCATCTGCTCTCCTCAACAAACCAATTTGGTTAGTGTGCTCTTTAGCGAGGACTCTGTGGATGCGAGCGCTGCTCTGAATGTCTGAAAGACTGCTGCAGAACTTTTTCCATGAGTCTCTTTTGGCTCTTCTAATCTCTTGGTTGTAGTTGGTGAGTGAGGCACGATACTGCGTCCAGTCACCAGTCCGTTTAGCCCTGTTGAACAGTTTTCTGGTCAGTGCTCTTAGCTTGGCCAGATTGTTGTTCCACCACGGAGTGGTACGGTTGCCTGGCTTAACTTTCTCCGGGCAAGCGTTGTGAAAAGCAGATAAGATGGTAGCATTGAGACTGTCGCAGCAGAGTTCGAGGCTTTCTATGTCTCTGATGCTGTTTGGACAGTTTCCGATCGTTTGTGCGATTTCTAGGCTATAAGTGTCCCAGTCTGTCGCTCTCGGTTGTCTATATGTTCTAGTAATTCTATCTCCCGCTTTTATGTCAAAACAGATCTGTCGATGGTCTGAAATCGATGTTTCTGTTGAGACATGCCAGTTTTGAATCGAGTTACCTATGAACGGGGTAGTTAGGGTGAGGTCTAATACCTCTTCTCTAATTCTATTCATAAAGGTGGGATTATTTCCACGGTTTATGATATTGAGGTTGTTCCTAAATATGAATTCAAATAGGTACTCACCTCTTTTGTTGATGTCCGAGCTTCCCCATGCTGTGTGGTGTGCGTTTGCGTCACAGCATATGATGGTGTGTGAGCCTCTTCTTCCAAAGTGGTCGAGAAGATCCTGCAGTGGTGTGAAGCCCAGGTCCGTGGAGTCGCCCGCAAGGTAGGCTGAGCAGATTACAGCTTCTGACCTACCTTCCGCAGTGGATAGCTGGATGATGGCAGCTGCCATGTCCTTATTCGTGAATTCTGGAATGGGAATGGCTTTAATATTGTTATTGAACATTAAGCAGGCTCTAGGTCGTCCTTCATTTGTGGAGTCGTAGAGCAGCTCACCTGATAGTCCTTTGATCTGGTCTTTAATGGTGTACGGTTCCTGGATAAAGGCTATATCGAGGTGCTCCTTGTTAAATCTATGGCTCAGTACCGCGGACGCGGCCTTTGCATGCTGTAGATTTACTTGGATGCACCTTAATCCCGACATGATGGATTCAGTGAGGTACTGGCAGGGCTGCCAGTGTTAGTAATTGTCCCAACCATAGGACTGACCCCTGAAGTCTTGGCTGCCCGAGTAGTTTCTTCAGGTAGCCTTGACGTTTGGGGTACTTTCGTTGTTTCTATGGTTGGTGCACCAACGCCAGATGCAATGGTTGTTGCTCTCTGGTTTGGCTTATGCGCGCCGAGTTCCTCACTCGCTTTCTTAGGCATGGCCGGTATACCTTGGGCATCGCACTTCGGATGGGCTAGTGCCCTGTCCTTAGTTTTGTTGTCCGCAGTTACCTTTGCCTGCTTGGGAACTCCCTTGATCCTAATAAGGATCTGGGAGAAGTTGAGGAATAGTTTAAACCTTTGCTTCACAATGGCGTCTTTAGAAGCCTCATCGATGGCAAAGGTTACTTGATCCCCACCGCTTTTTTCCTTAGCAATCCTGAAGACTCTCCATTCTTTTGTGCTAATGTTCGCATTCTGCCTCATTATGCGCTTAAGGAAGGTGTCCTTGGTAAGGTCATCGGCTTCGGGGACGAATGTTACGCAGGTGTATAACTTGGATATGTCATTACCCTGAGTTGCACACAAATCTGCGTTCTTCCATGGCTTGATCTTCTCTATCGACGACATGAGCCAATTTTTTGTTTCTATGTCGTGACAGGTGATGGAAAGCCATCCATTTCTGGCTGAGGTGGCCTCGAATCGGAGTGCAGGACAATCTTTGTCTGCCTTGTCCATTTCCACTAACAGGCTCTTCCTCACTAACTTCATCTGTTCGTCCGTTAGGGTCTCTTACGGGTGTTGCGAGTGCATGATGGCGACTTTGCACCGAGCAATGGCATCCCGGTAGGATGGCTCGGGTGCATCCGTGCGCTCTCGTGCACCTCCACTATTTCCCTTAGTGGGTTTTGTTTTATTTTCGCACCCAGGACGATCATTTTTATTACCAGCACATGAGCTACTAGGTGCTTCTGTGTGTGGTCGACTCTTCTTGCGGATATTCTCCACAATGGAGTTGTCGTTAGATCGGCTGCGTTTGGGATTTGATGCATCGGTATTTTTTTGAGCTTCCCTTTCCGCTAGCACGAGAGCATATCTTGCTCTTTCTTTTTGTTTCGCCTCTTCGGGCTCCATCCCGTCCCGGATTAGAGCGGCGATTCGTCGCCTTTGTGCCCCGGTGAAATGCTCTTGTTTCTGCCGAGGTTTTCTGGCGTCGTTAACCACTACAACCTCGGCGCTTGGACCTTTAGGTACCTGAGCGTTTTGGTTGTCCATCTTGTTGGACGGGAATGTGGTTGCAGAGTTTGGAGATGGTTCTGTGACTTCTGTCTCCATTTCATGTACTGGTGAGCGGAGGAGAGATTCTTCCTCCGACTCTGTTGGTGTTTTGTTTTTGTTTTTTTTGTGTTTGTTGTTCATATGTTGATCCCACGAGTATGGCGAGAATTGATGGTCAACCATCTACAGAGCTCCCATGTAGATGTAAGGCTAGTTACTATGTGAGGGCGCCCGGTATCACATAGGGACCGTACGTTTGCGATGCACATTTTTGTATTCCCTGCATCATTCAGTCCTCGGCACGTATTCCAACCACCTTGACTTGGGAATGTAAGTGCTCTTGGTCCGCGGGGGTGCAGTGACCCCTACCACATTACGTGGCCTTCCCCTATCCGCCACCTGGGGACGCGCCGGGTTGCCTGAGAAGCTCGAGTTTACCCGGCTGCCGTAGTGTAAATATTTGGTCTATCGTGGATTTTCCTGGCCTGAAACCACACTGGTAAGAACCTATCAGATTGTCCACGAACGAATTCAGGCGCTTTCACACTACGGCAGAGAGGATCTTGTACGCGATGTTCGGGAGGCTTATCCCTCTGTAATTGGCGCAGTCATAGGGGTCTCCTTTCTTATGGATTGGGCATACGATACTGAGTTTCCATTCATCGGGCATGCGTTCTTCCGACCATATCTTGCAGATGAGTTGGTGCATGTTCCTGACCAGCTTATCGCCAGCTGCTTTAAACAGTTCCGCGGGGAGTCCGCCTGCTCCAGCAGGTTTATAAGATTTAAGTTTCGATATCGCTATCTTAACATCGTCTAAGTCGGGTGGACGGGATTCTCCTTCGTCGTCGTCCATTGTGAATGGTTCGCTCTACCTGACGGCGGCATTTTGACTATCATGCATCGCCGTTATACACTCTGCAGAAGTGGTCCTTCCATAATCTCAGCATCGACTGTGACTCCACTACTAGTTGTCCGTGCTCATCCCTGCAGGCTTCTGCTTTGGCTTTATAGCCTTAGCATGTTCGTTTTACTTTCTGGTAAAATTTCCGAACTTCGTTCCTGCAGTAACATCTCTCCATCTCCTCGATCTCGCGCTTCTCGTGCTCCTTCATTTTCCTTCTCAGAAGCGCATGCTCCTCCCTCCTTTTCTGTTCATAGAGCTCGCGGGCAGCTCTCGTTCATCGATGCAATGTGTCCATGTATGCATTTTGTTTCTCTACATGGGCCTGTCTGCACTCATCATCAAACCAGAGGTTTCTCGACGGTGGTGGCTCGAAACCGAGTACATCTGAGGCGGCTTCTCTAATGGCGTTCTGACAACGACTCCAGTGCTGTTCTATGGTTTCTGCAGATTGCATCGGGACTTGAGAGAGCTTGAGGGAGACTTGATTGGCGAAGGTCCTGGCGGTCTCCTGCGATTGCTTCTTTCCGACGTTAAGTTTTGGTGTTCTTACTCGACTCCGCTGCAACAAGGTAATTATCCGAATCGATGTGTGTTGCTCGAAAGGTTCCGACATCTACGATGCTGGAGGAGTGCCTGCCGTCGATCGCAATATGATCCATTTGGTTGGTTGTCGATTGATCGAAAGACCGCCAGGTCCCCTTATGGATGTTATGGTGTGGGAATCGTGTACTTGCTACTACCAGATTATGTCCCGCCGTAAAATCCACTAGCCTTAGTCCGTTGTGTAGGCTGTGCTTTCCAGTAGCCCGTTCAAAGATAGCTTCATTACCCAGCTTTGCATTGAAATCTTCTAGAACGATTTTGGTGTCATAGCTGGGACATTACGCATACGTCATAGAAGTCATCTTTATGCCTGTCATCTTTCTTCTCTGTGAGAGAGTGGACACATAATAAGCTTATATTGCTGAGATTGGTCTTGATGCAGATAGTTATGAGGCGTTCGCTTACATACTGAAAGCTTTTCCTGAGTCTACCTCGAATAAAAAATCCGCATCCGAATAAGCGTTGTTTATTTTCTCTGTAACAGTTTCCGTAGTAGATACCACAGTTTTTCATCCGCTTTTTGCCTGGCCCATCCCATCGCACTTCTTGGAGCGCGGTAATGTCTTCCTTATAGCAGTCTAAAGAGTTGACCAGTTGTCCGGCTGGACCTGGTCTGTTGAGGGACCTAACGTTCCAGGTGCAGATCCGGAATTCGTTTCATTAGACGTTTGCAGGGGTCGTCAACATGTAATCCTGTTGTTGTCTCTGAACAAGCTTTCGTCTTATGCGATAGGGATGTTAACCCTAAGCGCTACCCCCAATCTGGAGGGCCAGGTTCCACTTTCCCCAGGAACATGGGGTCGGGTCGCTGCCCACATTGGTTCACTTCTTGGCGGGTGCCAGTATAGCTATCCAGGGGAGGCCACGCGGAGGCTGTGTGTCAACTTGGATTGAGCAGGGACAGACATGGAAGCTGGCGTTTGCCAAGTTAAACGTGATCAACTTCATTGCTCTGTTTGCTCGCTCCCTTCTCCTCTGTACTGTACATTTACTAAGAAAATACAAGAAAAGGTTGCTCATCATATCATCCATAATTGTATGTAAAGAACATTGTTTTGTAGTCAAAAAATTAAGTGCTTCCATGCTTGTCGGCTCTAACCATCCAAGAGCATTTAATCGGTAACACCATCAAGCACCTGGGGGAATAGCAAATTAAATTTATATCTATTGACATTATATTGCACTTATATGTAGATGTTTTCCATGCATTAGCCAACTCCCTTTCAATGTGGATTAATGAGCAAACATTTTCGTTGTTGGTCACCCACAGAAAGGTGATTGAGGTGATGTTTATCATTTATATTTATTTTTGGTGCAATTGCATTAGCAATTAAATGAATTTAAATGCAACTCAATGCCACTGAGTTCTATTGCCAATATTTATATTGATGATTCGGGTTCCCAAACACATGTTCTAGTCGATAGGATTAAAGGATATTTGGGAATGAACTTATGCATGCATTTGGCATTGTCGAGGATGTAGTTCTAATTCATGGATTTTCCATTCGAAGAAGGACTCCTGCTAATGGGCGACAAATTGTTTATTTTATTTGCATACGACCTACAATACAACTGGTTATATCCTGATGTGTCAGTCTATTGTATATATACACATATTGCTAAAAGCAAACACCTGTTGTGCTTCCTTTTTCCCGTATAAGAAAAAGGATAAATATAGAGAAATGTAGAGCTCGCATCCGCTCTGTACGGCAAAATGATTGAATTTTCCTCCTTTTCGTCCTTTGTTCCATATATCAAGCTCATCATCACAAGGTACGTCTATGTGCCAACGACCGTGCAACCGTATGTACTTTGTATACATACGAGGTAGAAGAACTACGATTCTTTAAACGAGATATTGATTGCAATGAAAGGAGAGTGGAATACCATTCATCCGACTACAGCGTGAAAGGAATAGAGATGACTTGTTGATACACTGAAACCCTTGTACCCACCTTTTTTTTCATGGCCCATTTCTCTCACAAGAACGGGTCTTAAACCAAAGATGGGGTGGGCAGTGCAAACAACTTAAGCTGGATAATGCTCTAAAATTACTAGATCACTGCAGCGTTTTCCAGGCGGAACTGTTGTCAATAAAAGAGGCCTTGTCTTGGCTGAAGTGGAACATAATATCTACCACGATAGTCAAGCAGCCTTAAAGTCGTTGGAGTCCTATGTGTACAAGTTATGGCATTATAACGCCATTAATGCGCGGCCTGTCCATCGTCCTGCACGCGCATCGCCTCATCAGCATTTTCCCACGTTCAGCAATATCTTCCGTCGCCTGGCTGGCATTTGAGCCAGACAAACTTACTTCTCACACCCAGCAATAGCTTCCGTCGCCTGGCTGGCATTTGAGCCACACCAACTTACTTCTCACGCCCAGCAATAGCTTCCATCACCTGGCCGGAATTTGACCCAGATCGACCTACTTCCCACGCGCACCAGTAGTTTCCGTCGCCTCGCCGGCATTTGAGCCGGATCAACTTACCATCAAATTGTTTCCCACGCGCAGCAGTATCACTCCTCACTTAGGGCTATGTTTCGAACTTATTGTTAAGTACGTATTAGTTTTTAGAAAGACTCGGAATAAAGAAGTCGGAAATGAACTCATTTGTTTTATAAACAAAAATAACTTACACATAAAAATCTAGTCTCGACTGTCGCCTATCTCTTAACGAGATGGCAGTAGAGTTCAACATACACCTTATCTGGGTACCGGGACATAGCGACATTCCAGGAAATGAAAAAGCCGACACATTCGCCAAACAAGGAACGACGCTACAATCAATCGTGACCTGTGAGGGAATAGCCCTCACAACCACTAAATATAATCTGACTAATCTCGCCAGGGCCGAGACGAACCTGAGATGGACCCAGGGACATACCTGCCTCAACACCAGGCAAGTCTGGCCTCGGCTTGACAGTCAACGGAGAAGGAGTATAATCTCCCTAAAAAGAACTGACATCTACAAAATCATCGGTGTCATCACCGATGACACAAAAAACTAGAAATAGTTCCGAATGATTTCTGCAGGAGCTGTCAAGACGAGGAGGAGGTCGAATCCATTCACCACCTTCTCTGTGCCTGTCCTGCATTCTGCAGAATCAGGAAACGATACCTAGGCTCTTACTTCCTAAACAATCTGACAGATGTTCAGAAAGTAGGGAAATCTGATCTTCTTAACTTCTTAAGAAGCACAAAATGGTTCAACGAATTGGGGGGTAAAACCCCCTCGTAGCTGCCCAACGGGCCTCCCTGGCCTATGTGTAGTCTTCTCAATTCTGGGAAGGCTACGACCCTACCTACCTACCTACCTCCCTTTCTCTCACAAAAAGAGCTGAAAATTAATCTGTTTTGAGGTACAACAAATACCTGAGATTACTTGATGAATATAACGACAATTTTTTTTTTGTTGAAGGCTTCTGCTATCCGTTAGAGCACTCAGACGGAAACACTGGTCCATTGTACTCCAGACCGACACCTTACATTACCCGTTTTCCGGAGAAAAATTTGAAGGAGCTTCAGTGATGTAGAGCTAAGGGATTCGGCACACACCACGTCGGCTCCAAGGGTGCGCCACCCTTGGCCTATGATAACTCCCACAAGTCTTCTACAGTCGACTCTCCTTAAAGACAGGAGGAATGCTGAAATTTTCTGCAAACATCAGGGCATACGCGCTTAGTCATCCTGCAACCTGGACAATCCCTCCATCTACGGTTGTGTTTATTAAATACACAGTCTTTAATGTAGGAATTTACCGTGGATGCAGATAGACCTAGAGTGAGTTCCGGTCCTGAGAAACTCTCCTCTGAACCCATTCAGGCGAGTTTATCAGAGATCTCATTTCCTGGGATCCCAGAGTGGTCTGGAACCCATACAAGCCTTAAGCCGACTTTGTTCAGGAAGGACTTGAATTCAGGCATTAATTTGGAACTAGTTAAGGGGTTACACACAGCTTTTAGTGCAGCTTGGCTGTCACTACAGACGCATATGCTTTCCCCTTTCCACCTGTGCTTCACAACATAGTGCGTGGCCATTAGGATTGCGTATATCTCTAATTGGAAGACAGACGCATATTTTCCTAAGGAGAATTGCAGTCGGATGTTTTCGCGCTCAAAGAAGACCCCAGCACCGGACCCCCGCCCAGACCTGGAGACGTGAAAATGCGAAGACTATCCTTTCCAGGTTCAGTATCCAGCCATAGCCAATCCTAACACCATGGAAACTCGACTGTGAATTTACGGCGCAGTAGGATAACGGGCGTCAGTGCGTCAGAAGGCATGTCCATGAGACAGGGGTCGCAGGACAATTCTTGCGCAAGCACGCCGATATTCCTATGCGAGTTAAACCAAAAGCCATTTCTCTTCAGACGAGACATGGCCCTCTGATAAATTTATCAAGAGGTGGAAGGCTCATCATAGCATCTAGAGGAGCGCCCGGCGTGCTGGGGAAGGCCCCCGTGCAGCTGAGACAAACCGTTCTTTGGAGTTTGGTTAAAGAGGCTACGACGTGTTGGCGTTTTATTCTGTTCCACCAGACAACCGATGCATATGAGATTATAGGTCTTATTATTGCCATATAGATCCAGAGGACCTTTGCCGGTGATGTTTTGCCAAAAGCCCCCCTGCATTGCCAGAAAACTGACAACGCTTTGGTGGTTTTTGACTCAACATGCTTTGACCAAAGATGCTTGCTATCTAAGATGACTCCAAGATACTTAGCCTCCTTGGATATCGGGATGGAAGTGCCGTTTAGTACCAACTGAGTCATGTCAGTATTTTTCCTCCTTCTCGAAAAGAGAACAACATCGGTCTTAAGAGGATTGACTGACAGCCCATTTCTAGTACACCAATCATCGATCATATTTAGCGCCGCATGTGCTTGAAGACGGACAGTCGCTAAAGATGAGCCGACAGAAAGAATGGCGACATCATCTGCATAGGGCTGGGCATAGATTCCAGAAGCATTGATAGCATCAAGCAGAGAATCGACCACCATGCATCATAACAGCGGAGATAGGACGCCACCCTGTGGGCAGCCCCTGTTTACGCCGGATTTGACATACTGATCGAGGCCTGCATCAGCGGTCAATGTCCTGTGCATGAGCATTGCTTTGATCCATAGGACCATTGCTTCATCTACGCCATGATGTGTGGCAGCGTAAATATGGCACATAGTATAAATATGAAAACGTTTCTAAGGACAAATTATAGGTTCATTTTAGCCTAATGTATTAAACGTTATACTTCAAAGGATAGTGCAAAGTTTAACCGCAAGCTTAACTATTAGCCATAACGTTGCAGTAGTCGAGAATTTTGTCTACCCCGGTTCAGTAGAGTAGTAAACGGTAAGAATACCAGTTCAAAATAAGTGTGGATACGATAGAGCCAACACAAAAAAGAAGAAAAGAGGGAATCGTCCATAAATACAGTCTTCATAATCACCCAAACCAAACAACTATAGGTTTTTTGGTATGCATATTCGAGGTTATGGATTCTGAGGAAGTTTTAGCAAAACCTGTCAGGCCAAAAACCAAGTGATATCGCTGTTACGAAGCCAAAGTTCATCCGAATCGTTTAATAACAGGTCGATTGTTTGGATTGGGCATTTGAATTACCATAACAGCTTAAGCCAACGCCCAGGAAGCAAATTCACTTGCATTTTTAGTAGTTTCCATGCTTCTGAGCCATACAATAGTACCGGGATGATACGGATCTTGTAAAGAGTCAACTTGGTCGTACGGGAGAGGGCTCTATTACTCACCTTGAACCCATGGGGTGGCCGTGGTGCAGTGGTTAACATCATCGACCGCCGAGCGGAAGGTCAATACTTCAAATTCGCTTCTTAGCCAAGAAAAAGTAATTCCTATACGGACAAAAAGTATGCAACGCAGTTGTGAATGGAAAGTGACCAGACGTACTGCTTGCAGGCATAACACTCACAGTATATGGTCAACCGAAATTCATCCTCTGCGTATGCAATACTAAAGTGCTTGAACGAATTACTTCGGACGATAACCAACGCGGAATTTGGTCGGCTGTCGTCCTAACTAGGTCTAGGACAACCACCCCTGAGAGTAGTGAACAAACATCAACGACCCCAACCACTGCACTCCGTTTCAGGTTGTGTGTGTCAACACATCATCAGAGAACTCTAAAAAAAAAAAAACAAAAAAAAGCTGCGATCAGGAAAAGTGATTCTGCGTTTGATGTCGGATGCCGTTGTTTCAGGTCACTGCGGAGCTAAGGTATACTCAGCTCCCAGCTCCCTCAAACTTATACCTGCCAATACAAAAGTTCTGACCATAAAGTCGGTTGCGGATATGCATACATACATATGTATTCAGTTTTGCCCTCATTTACTCCTCTTCAATACTCGTAAACGCCTCATTGACATCTCGCTGTGATTTTGTCATAATCATCGGCGTATGCGAGGAGTTCATAGGATTTGAAATAAATTGTGCCTCTTATGTTGGCTGGTGATTTTTGCACAAATGTTTCTAATATGATGTTGAAGAAATCCTAACCGCCAGGTCTGCACCGATTCGGAGGGAGTAGCGAGCGGTCTCCAAAGTCAACAAAGTCATCCCGCATAGTCTGACGAACTTTGCAGGGATGTCAAAAGTAGGCATGGCATTGTATAGCTCGTCTCTATGCGGCTTTGTAGTCGACAAATAGGTGGTGGAGTGTCGATCTGAAACTCATTGGTTTTTTCCAGTATTTGTCGTAGTGTGATAGAGGACTTCCATGGCCTGAAGCCACACTGGTAAGAAACTATCAGCTTACTTACAAAAGGCTTCCGCGTTAACACGAAATGGTCTCCTTTCTTGGGGATCGGGCAAACGTCCGATTCCTCGGACGTGTTTTCCTCTGATCATATTTTATCTGCTCCTAACTAGGTCATCTCGAGCTGCTTTGAAGAGCTCGGCAGACCGTCTAACTGCGGCAGCAGCCTATTTCGACTTGAGTTTCAATATGGCAATCTTAACTTCGTCGATGTCAGGAGAACGGAATTCTCAGCGATCTTCGTCATTTAGAATAGGATTATTCTGCTTGCAGCGATATTTTGACTAACATCGCTGTTATACTGTCTGCGGAAGTAGTTTTCCCATATTCTCAGCGTCAACTGCGATTCTCATTCCTAATGGCTTCCTTTCTAGCTTTATAAGCATTATAACATTGACATGTTCGCTTTATTTTCGAACGTCATGCCTGTAGTAACACATCTCCTAGTCCTCAATAGAGTGCTTCACGTGCTCTTTCTTCTATCTACTAAGAAGTTTATGTTTCTCCCTTCTCTTTAACTCATAAAGCATATCCCTCCCGCTTCGCTGCACTCGTCGCAGAATCAGGTGCTTCCTTGTGGAGGAGCCTTGAAACCCAAAACTTCAGATGAAGTGCTTTTCAGAGCTTATTTGCTTATTTCAGAGCTTATTTGGACTCTGGCGCACGATGAGCGAGATCGGATCGCGATAATACCAATAATGTTTATTTCAAGGCATCCCTCCTCGTCGGTGCACTGGAAAACCTCCCGTAGTACTACTTGCCATGAAAAAGCTTTTCGACTCACTCCGTTCGGAATCGGCGTTAAACTGTAGGTCCCTTTCACCTGTGTAAAAAAATTAATCACACACAACATGGATGATTGAGAGAAGCAAGGATCAGGTGTAACACCACAAAAGAAAAAGCACGAGCGGTTTCTGGTAATAGTTACTTTCCGGCATCCGTAGCCGCTTCTTAGCTGATACAATATGGTGGTGAGTCGATGTTAGCTCCTCGGAAAGTTCGAACCTCAGGAATAGTGGGGAATGTCTGACGTCGATCGCGATTATGATCAATTTAGTTAGTGATTGATTGATCTGGTGAGCGCCGGGTGTTTTACGGTATTTCGAGATGCAGTTGTCGCCCCATAGCAAGGTCAATCGGCCCGTGTCCGTTATCGGATGTGGTGTCATATTGGCTGTGCTTGTCGTTCAAAGATGCTTTTCCTATCCAGCTTAGCACTAAAGTCTTTTAGCACAACTTGGATAGCTAAAAGCAGCTAGCACAACTGGGATCGTAGAACTCTTCTTTGGAGGAGTCATCCTTTTTTTCCTTGGGAGCGTGGATACAGATCAGGATGATGTGAGAAAATTGATCTTTGATACAGATCGTTATGAGGCATTATGAGGCGTTATGAGGCGTTCGATATTTCAACTCAATATAAACTTTTTTTGAATAAATCGATGTTGGCTCCTCGAAAATTTCGGACATCTAGGATGCTGGAGGAGTGTCTGCCGTAGATCGCAATATGATCAATTTGGTTGGATGTCGATTGATCGAAAGACCGCCAGATCCCCTTATGGATGTTGAGGTGTGGGAATCGTGTACTTGCTACTTCCAGGTTATGTCCCGCCATAAGGTCCACTAGCCTTAGTCCGTGGCTGTGCTTTCCAATGACCCGTTCAAAGATAGCTTCCTTACCCAGCTTCGCAATGAAATCTCCTAGAACGATTTTGGTGTCCAAGCTGGGACATTACGCATACGTCCTAGGAGATCATAGAAGTCATCTTTATGTCGGTCATCTTTCTCCTCTGTGAGAGAGTGGAGTAATAAACGTATATTGCCGAGATTGGACTTGATGCAGATAGTTATAAGGCGTTCGCTTACATACTGCAAGCTTAATACTTTTTTCCTGAGTCTGGAGGAGAAGAAATAACCATGTGCTTGCTGGAGTCGAGTTGGATGATGTACGTTTTACTTCAACAAAAAGATGCAACTTGCCACACTATGCGTGAGAATAACAATGGATTGTTGTGTTGGAGTTACGTGTGGAGAAAATTGCGATGCACCAACACCATGCTTAAGCAGAAAAAGAGGCCCTTAACAACGACCCTTTCTCTCTTAGAAGAAGATGTGATGCTCTCGAAAGAAATGAGCTTTGCAGGAGACGCAATTCTGTTCGGTGTTCCGGAATTGCCGGATGAAAATTTAAAACCTATTTACCACTACTTGTGCTACACCGTTCAGTGCAAACCACCTGCCCTGAAAGCAATTTTTTGTTCACGTAAACGAAACAACACGAATGAGCCTCCCATTATCCTAAAATTTAGTTCCTCTCAAGAGAGAAACCATGTTTTTAAAATGATAACGGAATTCCAAAAGCAGGAGAACAAACAACTTTGTCTTCGTGACGTCGGATTGGACTCAGATCAACACATATACCTGAACGAAAGCCTAACATGCAAAAATCGTTTTCTTCTTCAAATAGCCACCCGCATGAAACATCGCAAACCCCCCCTAGCATACTTGCAGTGAAAAAGCTTCTTGACTCACGCCGCTCGGAATCGGCATTAAACTGTCGGTCCCTTTCACCTTTATGAAAAATAAATCACACACAACATGGGTGATTGAGAGAAGCTTGGCTCTGGTCCTTCATGGGCTGTAACGCCATCAAAGAAGAAAGAAGTATCATTCTCAAGAATGGGGTAGTTCCATCGACGAAACAAAAACTTTATTAAATGTTCCGTATAAACAAAAAAACCGGCCAAGTGCGAGTCGGACTCGCCCACAAAGGGTTCCGTACCATCTGCATATATAAATATGAAAGAGACTATGTATGTTACCTCATCAGTCATCACATTAAATCACATTTTTTGTAAGATGACAGATCTTGGTTGCAGGCAGGTTATCGGTGTATTACTTTGATAATCAAAAATCTTCATGATGAGATATAGTTGATCATCAAAGTGCCCATTGAATTCAAATCAATTATCTTACTTGACAGCAACGATCTGAAAAGGTGAATAACAATAATGGGAAATATGGGAAAAATGTTTGCATCTAGGATTAATTCATCAAAGACACAAAAGAGATCAAAACTGGGAAGTTTGCTACTGGTTGTGGGATATTGTCGACTAACCTTAGTTCAGTATATGACCAAGGAGATTTTTTGGTTGAAAATCATGTCTGTTGTATGGGAGCCCCCCTTAAATATTCATTTTCTGTTTTTAGTATTTGTCGTGGTAGCGGTAACAGAAATACATCATCTGTGAAAATTTCAACTGTCTAACTATCACGGTTCATGAGATACAGCCCGGTGACAGACGGACGGACGGACGGACAGTGAAGTTTTAGTAGTAGGGTTCCGTTTTACCTTTGGGTTCGGAACCCTAAAAAGGATTGAATATTAGTCACATAAACACACAAAGCCTTAAAAATAAAATCGATGACTTGCGACAAATTTTTGTTGGCAGCATGGTTGATATTCTCTGCCTCTCCGAAACGTGATTGAAACCGGAAATGTGTAGTAATCTTTTTATGCTCAACAAATATAGACTCATTCGTTCTGATAGGCAACATAAATTGGGAGGTGGAGTAGCAATATATTTAAAAAAAATTGGGTTCAGAGTTACAAAAAAAAACCATGCCAAACGAACTTTTGGAGTATGTTTTTGTCGAGGTGATTGGGACGACAAATTTCTTCTTGGAAGTATCTATATGGCTTCTGACATAGCTAATTCAACTCTAATAATAAATTTATTAGACGATCTTATCCCTTTGTATGCTAAATGTGTAATTTGTGGCGATCTTAATTTAAACATCTAAGACAAAAAAAAAACCAACATGTTATAGAAACCATCGTGACCTACAAAAGCCAACACACTTCAAGCCGAACAGCACGCCTTCTCTCCTAGATCTCTTTATTGTATCTAACCGATCTCATATCATGCACTATGATCAACTCGAGGCATCTGCCTTTTCACATCACGACCTGATCTTTGCCACGCTTAATATCTTCCCAGCATCTACCGGGGAAAATACTATCAAATACAGGAGTTTTGCAAACATTGATGTGATTTCACTTATCAATGATTGTCAAACTTTAATTTGGGCCCCCATATATACTACAAGCGACGTGAATAGACAAATTGAGGTTCTCCAAAATAACCTACATTATCTTTTTGATAAGCATGTACCCATTCGGACAAAAAAAGTTAAAAGTGGTTAACTCAAGAAGTCCGTGATCTAATAAAAAGGCGCAATCATTTGTATTCAAGATGGAAAAGATATAAATGTTCAGCTATCCTAAGAGAATTCACCATTGCTCGTAATGCAGTAACATCTGTCATTCGTAGAAACAAGAAATTGTTTTACGAAAAATATTTCAATGCGAATGATTCGAGCTCTACATTTTGGAGGAACATACGCCAAGTTGGACTAAAGGAATAAGGAAGCACTCCCCATAAATATTAATCTTGAGGAACTGAATAGGGCGTTCGTACAACCGGCTTCCGGTATCTCACACCCACTAAGCAATTCCATCAATCAATCATCTCGTACAAGTTGATCCATTTTCAATCGCCTGTATCGATGAAGTGTGTGTAGGTGAGACAATCTTAAAAATAAAATCAAAAGCCGTCGGTCTCAGTGATGTAAGTTCGAACTTAATTAAACTGTTACTTCCTTTCATACTTACCCAAATAACATATATTTTAAAAACGATAATAGCCACCTCTGTTTTTTCTGACGTCTGGAAAATTGCGAACATTTTGCCTGTACCTAAGTCGTGTTCTCCAAATGGTTCTGAGTATCGCCCGATCGCTGTTCTCCCTTTCCTGAGCAAGGTAATCGAGACAATAGTAAGTAAACAAATCAAAATGCATCGTCATAGTAATAAATTAATTACAAAATATCAGTCAGGTTTTCGTGCAAAACACAATTGCACTACGGCCTTATTGAAAGTATGTGAAGACAAACGTGATGGCTAAGATAAAGATATGATAGGAATAGCTGTTTCTCTGGACTTTTCCAAGGCATTTGATTGTGATAATCATTCAATACTCCTAAATAAGCTTAAGTTGCAGTTTTATTTCAATAGGTCTTCATGTAATCTTATATCTTCATACTTGTCCAATCGGTTCCAGTTTGTTTCCCACGATAGTCAATGTTCGCCATGCTTACATGTTCCGTCCGGTGTACCTCAGGGATCGGTCTTAGGACCACTTTTGTTTATGTGTTTTATAAATGACATTTCGAAATGTTTTTCATTTTGTGAACACCACATATACGCTGATGACGTCCAAGTATATAAAATGTTTCCAAAACTTGAAAAAAGACAAGTGGTAGACCATGTAAATCAGGACTTGTCAAATATACATAATTGGTCAATATTAAACGAGCTCAACCTGAATCCCAAAAAAACAAAAGCTCTTGCTATAAATAGAGGTCGAAGTAAAGAAGATTTCCCTCCAATACTCCTCAATCACTCAGTTGTTGATTATGTAGAGACGAATAAAAACCGATGAGTGTAGTTTTAGCTGGCATATATGTACATGTAAACAGGGTTGTTTCGAAAGTGTATGGTGCGCTTCGTTGGCTAAGCCCAACAACGAAATTTCTTCCGACACACGTAAAACTAAGGCTTGTAAAATCGTATATTTTGCCTTCGATTCTGTACGGGTGGGAGATTTTTGCTGACATGGATTATGAGTCTAAGCGGAAACTCGAGGTGGCATACAATAGTTGTGCTAGATTCATTTTCGGCATAAAAAGATATGAGCATATTTCCAACTTCACAAAACAAATAGCGGGCTGCTCCTTAATGGCATTAATGAAATATCGGACCTTGTTAACATTCAATAAGATGATGACCACTAAGGAACCCCATTACCTTTATGAGAAAATTAGATTCGCGAGTGCCCAAAGAACTTTACTGATCATTTCACCCAGATATAAGTATACTGTAACCAGTCGACAATTCTTTGTCCATGCGATTCGTCTATGGAATTTTCCACCCGTCTCTATTAAGCGCATGAACACAACAGCCGCTTTCGCAAAAGAAGTTTTTAAATATTGTGACGAACACTTTTAACGTACGTACATATGTAAATTAGTTATTGCGTGAAATCCAATCTAAACTTTTCCTGTCCACCTTTCCACTTATCCTTTCCCGCCCCAACATTCTTTTTTTCTTTTTCTATCCTTTAATTTATTAAATATTAATTTCTGTTTAACTGCATTTTCTAATGTAACAAATATAACATAAGCCCTTGTTGTACAAATCTAATAAGTGTAAGCTAAATTGTACAAAATTATTATTAGCTAGAAATAAATAAATAAAATTAATTTTAAGAGTTTTCGAAGACTGCTTAAATTCGTGTCGCCAAAATGTAAGTTCACGCATAACAAGATCCCGCGGTAGGTACGACTTCTATTCATGAGGAACTTTGAAAAGCAAACTATACGTTGTTAAGCCAAATATTATTCTAAACCAAAATACCATCGCTGCCGAGATAGGAAGAATTCCCCAAAAATTATAGTCACCGGATCGACGTCCCTAAAACCTGTCATGGTGAACATTTAAGCCTTCAATATGAGGAACTCAGCTGGAAAAAGAATACATGCTTGCAGTCCTAAAAAAAGCGAGCGGACAACTGGACCACCTCGCTATAGTTACTAAATTTTTGTATCCAAAAATGATTGGATAAACCCACGCGGGACCGCTAGAAAACTGTATTCGCATACGCTTTAACCTTTTGTTTTGTTCGAATCTAAATCAGTGCCTTTCTATCTAATATTGTATTACGCGGTAAACTGTTAAAATGATACATGAAACCAAGCGTTTTTCAATTACCAGAAAATGCAATTTATAACAAAAATATTTATCTGGACCCATCCTTCGATAGATATGTATGTATTTCACTACTCCGCTTGTTAGCAACATGGGTGCGGTACTCCTAAATGGTGCGTTTGTTTGTAAACGTATTATTGTAAGCTTTTCTGTGTATCGGTTATTGACAAGTTGGTTTCATGTAAACAAATGTCAGTACCTGATTTTCGACACACTGTAGGCAGTGGCCTGCAATGACTGTGTAGACAACCAATATGTTTACAGTCTTTCAGTCTATCTTCCTGTGATTTGAAAAGGGAAGTAAATAAACTGCCACTGAAGACATCAGGGTATGTTATTATTTGGATAGCACAGGTAAGGCACATTATTTGGTATTGCATCCGATCACCTTGAGCATTGGAAAATTGTTTGATATACAATATCTAGTGCGCTCCATTGAGGTGGAATCATATAGAAAATTTTCTTATATTGCCGGCACTAATCCCTTCACTTTTTCCAAATAAATACATAAATCCGAAAATCTGTAACACACAGTTCCACATCATTGTACACTACAAACGCGCCGTATGATTTTAAATTGAAGCACATTGTATTGAACTTCCGTAACCCTGACGCAGATACATGACTGTCAATCAATGGTTGTGTCAAGTTCAAAGCAAATATGATATATTCCTAAAGAGAATGTGTACGTTCTGGATCGGATTCATATTTAAAATATACAATCTGTCGTCGACATTCGATTGTATATTTTTTTAAGCAAATTTGATGGAAATGCGACTTATGTTTTCTTTCTTGTTTCCTTCTATACCTCGAGGCACGCGTTCAATATAGTGGATAAGCAAATTTCAATAATGGAATAGCAGAACCACATTTTCTGGATAAATAAAACTTGATGGTAAAGTACGTTTTGCTGCCAATATGTTTTAGATTGTTTACAAAACGCAAAAGCAAATGTTTTCAATTAGCGCATTTGTCACAGTGTGGTTCACGTACATATGTACCTATCGCTAATTATAATAACGGTTTTTTGTTTTTTTAGTTTTCAACATTTTTAGTTCCGTCAGCTATTGGACCGGGGGAAGGGAGCGAGCAAACAGAGCAAAGAAGTTGATCGCGTTTAACATGGCAAACGCTAGCTTCGATCTCTTTCCCTCCTCAATCCAAGTTGACACACAGCCTCCGCGTGGCCTCCCCTGGATAGCTATACTGGCACCCGCCAAGAAGTGCACCAAAGTGTGCAGCGACCCAACCCCTTGTTCCTGGGGAAAAAGAAACCTGGCCCTCCAGGATGGGGGTTGTGCTTATTGGTAACATCCCTATCACGTAAAAACCTACTTGTTCCGAAACGACAACAAGCCTCGGATACGGACGGATATAAAGCTGACGATCCCTGCAAACGACTAACGGGCTTGAGAGTCTGTACCTGGAATGTGAGGTCCCTTAACAGACCGGCTGTAGGCGATCAATTGGAGCAAACCCTCAACTGCTATAAAGCAGATATAACCGCACTCCAAGAAGTGCGATGGGATGGACCAGGCAAAAGACGGATGAGAAACTGCGACGTCTACTACGGGAACTGTTAAAAGGAGAACAAACAGCGCCTATTCGGGTGCGGTTTCGTTATTCGAGGAAGAATCCGACAAAAGTCTTAAGCTCCCAAGATATAAGTGAACACCTCATAACAATCCGCATCAAAGCTAAATTTGGAAAAATTAGCTTAATATGCCCTCACGCCCCAAAGGAAGAAAAGGACGATCGTCTCAAAGAAGAATTCTACGATCTCCTAGACAGAACATATGCCCAATGCCCCAGCTTCTTCTTCTTCCTTGGTGGCGTTACAGCCCATGAAGGACCAGAGCCAAGCTTCTCCCAATCACCCAAGTTGTGTGTGATTTATTTTCCACACAGGTGAAAGGGACCTACAGGTTGGCTTTACCTGACTTGGGTATGAAAACCACCCTAACTTCCATCCACGCTTGAGGAACATAACTCATCCTCAGTAGATGCGCTTCAGCAACGGAAGAATGACTTCACATGGCTCCTGATGGATGATCGCATCCATCCCATCCATTGCCTTGTAGGGGTCAAAAGAGTTTATTGCCCACAGGATCTTTTTCTCCGTAACAATCTTATCCACTGTCTCATGTTCAATACATTCCCTTGGCAGCGTGCCCGCCGAATTGAAGTTTCCTGCATCCTCGTAGCCAGGGAAATTACACTTCAGTAGAGAAACAAGCACGCTCTCGTTTGAGTCTGTCCAGCTACCATCAGATCCCTTTATAGAGGACATCTGTGTAGGAGCTTTTGCGAGGACCTTCCTCAGACGAGCTGCACCCGTACATGATACAATAGAGCCATATAAGCTTTTCCAAAAGTCCTTCTTGGCGAATCTAATTTCTTTTTTAAGCTGCTTAACACCGTTTCTATAGGTTGACCATTCGATGGCCCCCTTTTGCCAGATTGCAACTAAGTCTAGAGATACGAAGCCGCTCCGCTATTTTAGCATTCCACCATGGTGGGTGGGTTCTTTTACTGGGTCGTATGGTAGGACATGCCTTCTCAAATGATCGGTTTCGCTTGCTGGTGAGGTTTAATACCATCTCATCGATGTCTTCTGTGGAGCCGGGGTTTCTTCCGGATGTCGGTTATGGGTCCCACCCAGCTCCGCGTTAAACCTCTGCCAATTCGCCTTCCACAGATTTCGAAAGACTTTTCTGTCCGGCCAGCGGAAATTCAAGTCGAAGAGGATCCCACAGTGTCAGAATATTGTCAAATATTCTCCGATTTGAGATTTCCGCAGTACCGTTACCATTTATAAGTGTGATGTCTAAGACGTCCCTTCTGTTTCTAGTAATAAGCGTTGGTGAATTACCCCGATTGCATATAACTAAGTTAGTACTAAGGACAAAACTCAACAAAGCCTCACCCCTACTATTAGTATTAGGGCTACTCCAAGTTGTGTGATGGTCGTTAGCATCACACCCTACGACTAAGTTTCTCTTACCTTGTCCGACCACTTCGATAAATAACCTTGTTTCCCTAGAGAGGACGTCCGTACCTTCCTCGTGCGGTAGGTAAACCGAAGCCATCGTTAGTGCACCCTCCATTCCTGTAACCTCCACCACCGTCAGGTCACCCGAGCTGAAATTAGTTAGCATTAGTACGTGAAGGTCTCTGCTAGCAACGATACAAGATCTAACCTTGCATTCGCTACTGTTATAGAAGAGGCTATATTTCGATGACCCTAATCCTTTAACCCGTTGTGGAAGATCCATGGTTCTTGGATCAGGGCCACATCAAGCAGCTGATGCGGCCTTACTGTGCACTACCTTCATTCGCAGTAGCACTCTTCTTCACCACAGCTGCCGTACCGCCAGCCTGCGCCTTCTTTATGAGTCTCAGAGGAAACTCACCAGCCCGAAGAGAGGGTGAGGGGGACCTATAGTTTAATGCCGGTGCCGAACGGGAGGGTTTTGCCAGTACCCCGCCGAGGAGGGACGCCGAGAAATAAACATTCGATGGCATTAGGTTTTGGTTAAGGTTAAGGCTTAGATTATCCAATGCCTCCACAGGAAGTAAACATTTGGGCCAGCGAGGCCCCTTTGTGTTGCTTGCCTTAGTCTTTGTGCATGACTGCGAATAAGGCATTGACCGGCGGTGGCACCAACAATTTTGTTGATGTCCGTTCATTTTAGAGAGATTAATCCCTTGGTTCGCTGACGGTCCAGTCGAGGCCAGATTTCCCTGGTGGTTTGGCAGGTATACCCATGGTTGAATTTTAGGTTCGTCTCAGCCACGGCTTGATATGTTTCTGCTAGTGGGATACCTGCGTATGCCATGTTTGTTTGTTGCGTCATTCGAGGCGTGTTTTAGAGGCTTGTTTTGTTTACACATAAGACTTCAGAGATTTCAGGGCAGCCTGACTGCCAATGAGGATTCGAATATTAATTGTATATATCACGTTCCGCTTCGGCCAAGATAGGGCTGCAAGCACGCTGCATTGGTCCGATTATTTCAGGACCTGACTAAGGTTATATTGTTTGCAAAATACTCCGCGACCCACCATGTCTTTGGTTTTTGACACATCAATGCACACGCCTTGCGAGTGGTCGGAGTTTTCTGCAAAAGTTATCCTGTTGTTCAGCATAGAGGGATGGCCCGCAATATTTATTTTGAGCTGGCCTTTAAAATGGCTGCTGTGTATGTGGCCAGCTGCTTACCATATATATCGAGTGTGCTTAGGTGGAGTAGAATGCTGAGCGCTGCCCTGGGAGTAGACCCTATGGCCCCGGTGACACACAGAAATACATGCAAACCCCTGTCACTTCTCGATTCGATTGTGGTTTATCCAGTGCAATCCACCACACTACGACTCCATAGATTAGAATACGTCTAAATACGGAGATGTACAACCATAGGGTTGGATTGGGGTTGAATCCCCATTTTTTCCCCAAAGCTCTGTTGCAAGTGTGCTTTGGTTGCTATGGTTGCTATAAAATTGTCAAAGCTCGCTTTTCCCCTCTACTGCCTGCACCTTTTTCCGCGCCAGACCTGTCCACCATCACCAGCTCTCGTATTGGTCTCACTAGCTCCGTCAAAGCCATGGATGATCTTGTCCGCTTCCAACTGGACGCTACCAAGAGCATAAACTCATCGCTGGATGATCTGAGATTGATATTAAAGTTGATATCCATTGACCGAAACATCGAGGAATTTCATTCCTTTGCCTGCAAATTGGACCCAACTCCTCAAGTCACATCTCCTAACAACGATTTATCCCTTATGGATGAGTTTCAGTGCCTAGGTTCCGCTGTCGACAAAGAGACTTGTCTTGAAAGTTCTCAACTTTCATCCATCCTGCCTTCCCTTGGACCGACGCCTCCTTCGGCTACAACATCGGTTCAAGTCCAGACATCACCTTGTCATACCACAGAAGACAAACCACGATCTGCCTCCGGTGCCCCTTCTATCCATCGCTTCGGTACAACCTGGACCAAAATAGAATGGGATCAGCGTATCAAAAACTCCAGGAACTCAATACAACGAAGCCCTTATCAGTCTTCATCCTATATAATGTTCTTGGGTCAATAAACTCTTTTCCCAACGTTACTCCATTAACCTGCTATGACTGGCTGTTCACCAACCCCTTCGGTAGAGATTGTACTATAGGTAACCTAATTTTAAGAAAACCTAATTTTAAGCCTAATTCTGTATCAAAATCTAAGACCAATCCTAAGTATCGCTATTCAAACCCCAGTCAAGAACATTCCTCAAATCCTCCTAATACCGATCCGAACTGGAGCTTCAAAACGGGAATCTTTCCCCTATTCTCTCCCAAGCTGCACTATACCCCCTCTTCTATCCCGGGAACTGCTTCCCTCCATAACATCTCTCCCAATCCCTATATAAACAACAGTAACCCTCACAATCGAGTTTCCTTTAACCTCCCCACCCAGTCTAATATACCCTCATTTCATTCACTCCCACACCTTCAAGCCTCCCAAATCCGTGAATATCCCTCCTCCTCCCTCACCTTCCGCTTCCACCTCACAAAACGACCACCCCCCTTTTTTGGATCCACTCCTCCCTCCTTCTGCTAAACTCACCTCTAAACTAGTTAAGAAATGCTCGCTGCCTAATGATCTGGATGGCCATTATATAATATCCAAACTGCGTGATCATCGTCTTTACGAAAATATTCGCCTGTACCTTGCTTACCTTCACGTTAAGCCGGATTCAGTCTGTATTGACGGTAAAACCAAGACCAATGTTATGGTTTCAATCCAACTAGAAGGCCTGCCTACCGACCCGACAGCACTGAGAGCACTGCATTAGTGCATTAACATCTCGGCTAATACGGTTAAAGGCGACCTCTCTAGTCTCGCCACTCATACTAGCTCTAAGCGCCTTGCCTACCTCCAAAAAGCTCGCAGGGATGCCAATAACTGTTATCGTCCCTAACTCTCTCGTCACATCCCGGAAGTTTTTCTCTCACTATACTATCAAAATGTAAGAGGCCTTCGTTCCAAAACCTCAACTGTCTACCTTAACTCTCTAACGCTTCCTTACGATATCTTCGTCTTAACTGAAACCAACCTCAATCCTAGCAATCTCGACTCCGAACTCTTCTCTTCCGACTTCGAGGTTTTTCGCACTGACGGTGAGCGCAATAACGCACTTCCCTTGAGCATGGTGTCCTTTTGTCTATCCATAGCCGCCTCAATACATCGGCTGTGGCATTTTCGAACTCTGCACCTTTTGAACTTGTCTGCGCCAGGATACCAGTCACCAAAAGCTTTATCTACAATCTTTGCTGTTACATCCGCCCATCCAACCTGCCCAAGTCTATCAGCTAGCTGTTGACACAATAGACTCTATTTTCTTAGACGCCGATCCAAGTGATGACTTCATCGTCATTGGAAATTTCAATCTTCCATTCTTGCAATGGGCTCTTTTAGATGACGAGTGTTTCCTTGTCCCTATTAATGCTTCCACTGACAAGGAAACTCAAATCAGCAGTATCACTAACAATCTTGGAAGACGACTAGTACTCATATTTTCTTCCAATGCCTACAACTCTGTCGTTACCGCAAGCACCCATCTACTGTCAACACTGGACCAATATCATCCTTATCCCTTAAGTTCTCCTATAAAATAAACCAAACTTCCTCCACTTATGATCACTCTTTCTTTTTCATCTTCCGAAAGGCCGACTTCGCCTCACTTATCAATTCAGTTAACGAGATAGACTTTAGCCTCTTCTTGAGCGATAACACGCCTATTGCCACCGCATTGGACTTTTTCTACAGCGCTCTCTTTAACTGCATAATCCAATTTGTTCCTTACGTCCCTCGAAAAAAATGTTTCTCAACACCCTACTGGT
Organism: Eumerus sabulonum; assembly: GCA_951905685.1. NCBI lineage: Eukaryota > Metazoa > Arthropoda > Insecta > Diptera > Syrphidae > Eumerus > Eumerus sabulonum. Next base: position 196,929,354 of record OX645060.1, read on the forward strand.
ATAACAAGGAACTGCGTACTCTCCGTAATACGAGAAATAAACCTTGGAAGAAGTTTATAACGTCAAATTCCCCCTCTGATTATGCGAAGTACCAACAAGCCTCCCAACCCTTCTCTATCCTCTGTGACACCCTCTGCAACTCAAATCTTGAAAGAATGCAGACGTCCCTTATTACCGATCCTAGACGCTTCTACCAATTCATCAACCTCAAAAAAAAATCAGATGGGGTCCCTTCCACTGTCAGATGGAACAACACTACTTCCGACGACCCCAAAATCGTCGCGAACCTTTTTGCCTCATTCTTTAGCCTATCATTTAGCGACTGCAGTCATAAACCCATCCCTGTATTTTTCAGTTATATGAATAACTGCTCTCAGACATAGCTCTCCGTAATTGATATCAATGAGGACTTGGTTCACCACAAGATAAACCAACTTAAATATGACTTCTCTCCGGGTCCCGATGGTCTCCCAGCCATTCTCCACAAGAAATGTATCGCTGCCCTCTGCAAACCTCTCTCCATTCTCTTTCGCCTTTCACTTCGTCAAGCTTCCTTTCCAACCGTTTGGAAAAATTCTTACATCTTCACCACTCACAAAAAAGGTACCAAGATGGATATTTCTAACTACAGACCGAATGTTAAATTGTAAGCTATCCCTAAGCTCTTCGAGTCCGTCGTGTATGATTCAATGTTCCTCCACTGCAAATCCACCTTCTCCTCCCGGCAGCATGGTTTCTTAAAAGGCAGGTCTACCACAACCAACCGAATTTGCCTCCAAAATACTTCTAACTCTGGAGCAAGGCAATGAGGTTTTAAATTAGAGGCTTTAAGCTTCCCGCCCCAAATCATATCATGGCTTAAATCGTACCTTGAGAATCGCCAATATAGGGTATTTTTTAGAAACTGTATCTCGGACCCCATCATTGCCTCTTCCGGTGTTCCGCAAGGTAGTCATCTCGGCCCTTTAATATTTGTCCTCGCTGTTAACGATGTCGACCTTATATTTAAAGATTCCCATTTGTCAATATATGCAGACGACATGAAAATCAGCAAGTCAATATCAACTCCTGCAGACTCGGTAGCACTCCAAAGCGGCCTTGTATCCTTCGGTAATTGGTATGACAATAACAACCTGGAACTCAACATCGGTAAATGCCAGTTCGTTACGTTCTCTCGGAAACGCTTTCCCGCTGCTCCTAGAACATATTATCTACTTAACGAGCCTGTACCCCACGTCTCCTTTATACGCGGCCTAAGTATCATATGCGACAGAGAGCTAAACTTTGTCTCCCACATCAATCACATCATACACAAAGCTAATTCTGCCCTTGGTTTTATAAAACGTTGGTCTAAGGAATACTCGAATCCACTACTCGTCACTAAATCCCTCTACATTACATACGTCAGACCTATCCTGGAATACGCCAGTCAAGCCCAATCTCCTTACTGCGTTAGCCATTCTGCACGAATTGAAGCTGTGCAACGTAGATTTCTGCGTTTTGCCTCAAGAGGTCTCCCATGGTCTGACAGGACTGTATTACCACCCTACGAAGACCGTCTACAATTGATCGGCTTACAAACCCTGAAAGCACGCCGTGAGGCAGCTGACATTCTCTTCATTTACCAGCTTATTGATGGAATTATCGGCTCTCCTGCCCTCCTTGAAATGATTTCGCTCAATACCAACCCTCGTCGCCTATTACCTACGAGATTATTTCTCAAGGTCCCATTTCACAAGTTTGGTCGTTCGTTTGCAACTAAATTCTAGAGAAGAGGAGAGTGGACCCTCGGTTGTGAGGTGCCTCTGGTAACTGAACTAAGGGTTACTTGGCTTCCCTATTTAGAGTGGATTTTGCGTGTTGAAAGTAACTTTTAGATTTTTTAGCCCTTCCGTTATTGCTTTCGTTATGACATTATTGAAAGTTATATTCTTTGAGGTGGATTGATCTCTCAATTTTTCTCACCAGTGTATGTAAAGCCGTTTCGACAGATTTACCTTTGCAGTAGGCGTGTTGTGCCTTGGAAATTAAGGATGGATCAAAATTGAGGCGTATTTGAATGTCTGTCGGATATTCTAGCGTATTTAGTACAAAGGACGATAGACAGATAGGCCTAAGACCCTTGATGATGAAAAGTATTTTTTGCGGAATTCCAGTTTTCTGGAATGTGTCTCCAGACTAGGCAACCTTTGAAGATAGCGTCTAGCCACTTCTATCTGTTCCATAGTTTGTGCAAGTCCGGTGGGATAAATTCCATCCGGCCACGGCGACTTGAAGGCTTTAAAACATTTTACCGCCCAATTGATTTTATCTCCACAGTTAACACTACAGGTAAACTTTGGAGTGTTTTGCAGGAGTATAGGATTGATGGTCCACTGTTGAGGGTCATTCAGTCTCTATACATAAACTGTAGTAGCTGTGTTCGGGGTAACGGCAGTAAATCAACACTTTTCACCGTGTGCGTTGAATTTCGCCAAGGGTGCGTCTTGTCACCTTTCCTTTTTATTGTATATATGGACTGGATGCTGCATCGCAGTCGCGGCGAGGGATGTCTCACATTGGGAGAGTTAAGAGTAAGCCCTATTTTTTTTTTTGCAGATAATTTAGTTTTCCTCACTGCAGCGCGCGCTAGATAGGTTTGTGGCCGTATGGGCTGATGCTGGAATGAGGGTTAACGTGGACAAATCCGAGGTTATGCTTATTTACAGAACACCTACCCAATGCACTCTACATGTTAGTGAAGTCTCATTTAAGTAGGTGGAGAAGTTTAAGTATCTCGGGGTGTTCTTCACGATTGATATGAGGAGTTATACTGAGCTTTGCTGCAGGGTTGTCCAAGCTGGGTCAACAGCTTGGAAAACCTGTAATCAGCTTGGTGCCAAAGCCAAGTTTTTAACTCAGAATTTGTTCCAACTCTCACCTATGGTCCTGAAATTTGGGTATTGATGCTTAACACATCCAGGACCAGGTCGCTGGGTCATGTCAAAAAACTCGCCTAAATGCGGTTGGGCATAGCTCCTGATGAGTTAGAATCGATGGCGGCGGATCGAGTGGCCTGGAGATCCCGCGTGCGCGCATTACACTCGCGACCGTGAGGATGGAGTATGGACTCCATTGGAGAAAAGGCAGCTAGGAGTTAAAGGATCTTTTGAGAGGATTTTTTTAGTCTGGTTCGATGTCGTTGGTGTTATCGGGTTCCGAACTCGCTCATCGCGCGGCAGAGTCCAAAACACTAACCACTGCGCCACGGCGCCTTCAACTTTTGAGCCTATCGTCATGAAATATCTTCCTGACCTGGATCTAATGATGACACACAGCGCATACTCCCTTGCAGAAGTCGTCAATATTCCGATGAGACCAATCAACAACTTCATTAAGGAACTTGAAGGTCTTCCCTTCTGACTTAGCAATACGATGCTATATTGAAATATCATTTGCATGTGAGTATCAACTATATCGAAGTGTGGCGCTGACGAATCTATAATGAGTCCGTGTTGAGTTCAATTAATTTTTTTTTTTTTTGGAAACAGTCATCAAATCCAAATTTGCGGGGTGGCCGTGGCGCAGTGGTTAACATCATCGATCGCCGAGCGGAAGGTCTATAGCTCAAATTTCGCTTCATAGCCAAGAATTTCAACTGAAATTCATCCTCTGCGTATGCAATATTAAAAGTGCTCGAACGAATTACTACGGACTATAACCAAAGCGGAATGTAGTCGGCTCTCGTCCCATCTAGGACAACCTCCCCTGAGAGTAGTGAACGAACATCAACGATCCAAACCACTGCACTCCGTTCAGGTTGTGTGTGTAACAATACATCATAAGAGAATATAAAAATTCTTGAACCGGCGCGAGTCTCTAAAAAAAAGAAATAAAAATTCATCGACCTCACTACTCACAGACCTTGTCAATAAAGGTTATACGTCTACGCATAAGGACACTCAGGTAACACCGTGACTGTTCAAACAGCTTACTCGTTCATATACTCGATGTAAACGTCTAAGGGTTTCCAAGTATTCTTCGCTCACCAAGCTCACTTCCAGGTTTTCCCGTTTCCAAAACGAAAACACATTTACAAATTGCGGTGAGTGATGGAAGCCATCGTTTTCAGAGGATTTAAGAGGAGACAATTCAACGCTTTTTCATCGTTGTAGCTGCCACATGATAGGAAGAAATTTATCTTGATGTTAGCATTAAAGGATGCGAAATCAGTTGTAGTGAATTATAGATAAAGTGAGGATAGGGGAGGGAAGTTTAAAACTCGGATAGTTGGGAGAAATGAAAATGCAGCGTTTGGCATGCTAGCGGATAATTTTCTCGGCCTCAGCTCGTCGGAGGGGGGGATCTTGCTGCTGTATCAATTTCACTTACAATAAAACACATGCCATTAGGTAATTAGCAAAAAAAAAAGGGGGGGGGGGAGAAGAAAGGGGTGGTCATTCCACACATAAGGCATGGAAGGTTAAAAGGAGGGATTATTAGGGATGTGAGTCACATGAAGTGAGACGGGGTTAAATGTTCGGGTGTTGACGAACATCGAGGCAAACCCTCCCTCATAACTATCTCTCCTCGTATTGACGATGAGATAGCCCCTACCAGGCTACCACACACACAATCTCACACAGGTTTCAACGATAAAAAAAAGGAACTCTAGAGCTTCATGCTAGAATGCTTTATTCCATATAAATGTAATACTGTAATAAATTCTACTCATGGATAGATTACGAACGAAAATGATATTTCAAAAAAGCAGAATCATCAAAATAAAATTTTAAATTGGTACTTAAGTAGGTATAGAAATTGAAAGAGCATATATGATTCGTCATGAAATTATCTATATACATACTTATATAAGGATATAAAACGGGTACTCACGGGTTCGCTGGTTCTCCGGCGCTTGTGCACAAACCCCCCTTGATCCCAGGAACTCTTACAATCTGTTGATCTGTTAATTTGTTAAATCGGTAAATCGCTACAGCTGTTCGATGTAATGTTTTTTTTTTTTTTTTTTTTTTTTTTTTTTTTTTTTTTTTTATTTATTCACTGATATTGCAAACATTTTTTTTTTTCTATTATATATATATGTATGTACTGTATTTTTTTTTTTTTTTTTTTTTTTATATCATTTTTTTTTTTTTAACATGTCTCAAAAAAAAAGAAACGCACACCACTGCACTTTCTCATAAAAAAAATATGCCTTCTGTACTTTCAGACCAGTCCTGATTACTTAGGACTCCGCTCCTGCTGCTGGTCACTCCACCAACCGTCCCGTTAACCCCGCCGTTAACCACGCCGTTAACCGCGTTGGTAACCACGTTGTTACCCGCGCCGTTAACCGCGTCGTCAACCACGTTGTTACCCGCTCCGCTATCCCCGTAAGAGTTGCCGTTAAACCCCTGCTCCACTCGTCCCTGCATCTGTACGTACACCCCCGTGCATATATGTATGTATATGTGTATACGAGAGAATGCGTATATATATATGTGTATATATAAAAAGTCCTATATATTTCACATTCCCTGGGGGGGGGGGTAGAAGGGACGCTCCACAATTGTTCTGCCTCGGTGACGACACTCGAGGAATGCGGCTTTAGCTGCCGTTTCTGATGAAATAAAAAAAAAACAAAAAAAAACAACACTATCCACTGCACTTCACACAAAGTAGATCCAGCTACCTACCTTTTTCTAGTTATTACAAATCCCCTTTTTCTTTGATCTAGTTTATTTTAATTGTTTCCTTTTTTTTTTTTTTTTGTCTTACACCGGACAGAGGTCACCCACTCTTGTCCACAGCCAAACGATAAGTGGTGTCTGATTGTCGAAGAGAATTTCGTCACTCTCCGTGGGGATATTTATAACAAGCGTACCCGTTCGTCAAGATCTCTGCTGGCAAAAAAAAACTGTCGGAAGGGGAGTTTTGTCGATCTACTACCTCTAGGCAGTGTTAGGTGAGGCGTGGGTATTTTTGTGGTTTGTTTTTCTTTTTGCCTGGGTTGAAGCACGCCACAGAATCGTGCATTTCCAAAATCACTCCGTGTTTTGAAAATGGACGAAAAACGTGTTTCAAGAAGTCTCTCGCATCTAACTTTGAGCAACTCGACCCATGATCCAAAAACTAATTCCGCAAGTCCTTTGCATGGAAAACCCCAAGCCTTTTCCCTTTCATGTCTTCAATCTCGTATCGGGAGGTTCCGATTGCTCTGATGATCTTACACTTAATGAATTTTGGACAAAGCTTTGCATTAAAGCGCTTGGCTGCATTGCTGAGCACGAAGTTTCTTCGGTAGGCTATGTCACCAGGATGAAATATTCTGGCTGAACTTCTGAGGTCGTAGGACCTTTTATTTTTGTCGTAGGCGCTTTTCAGATGTTTACGCACTTCACTACGAATAACTTCAAATCCACAGCTTAAGGGTAAGCAGTCCATTTCTCCACTTTCGAGGGCTTTCAGACTTCGCAAGAGTTTATAAGAGCTTGCATGTGTGATCATGTGTTGACCATATAGGCAGAAATATGGGCTTACGCCAGTAGCTTGGTGCACGGAGGTACAAAGTGACTGTTGGATTTGAGGTAGGTATCTGTCCCAATCTTTTTGGTCTTTGCTAATGTAACTTCGCAGGGCAGATAGAATTGACTGGTTCACCCTCTCTGATGCGTTGGCTTGCGGAGAGTATACTGCGTTGCGTAAATGCGTACAACCGTATCTCGAAAGAAACATTTTAAATTCTTTCGATGTGAATTGTTTCCCATTGTCGCTATGCACAACTTCAGGTACTCCAAATTTGCAAAACACGTCCCGCTCCATGTAGTCAATCAAGGCAGAGGTGTTAGCTCTTCGCAAAGCTTTTAATAAGACAAATTTGGAAAACGCATCCAATACAACCAAGATGTAGGCATTACCTCGTTTGCTTCTTGGATATGGTCCCAAGAAATCAATATATAATTTCTGGAAGGGGCGCTGAACTTCATGGTATAATCCCATTGGAGGACGTAGGATCAGGTTAGGGGCTTTATTCTCCTTGCATGTCGAGCAATTCTGTACAAACACTTTTGTGTCATTTGTCATGCTAGGCCAGAAGTAACGTTCTCGAAGTCTGGAGAGTGTTTTAACAAAACCGCCATGGGAACAGTTTGGTGGATGATGGTGTTGCTCAATAAGCGATTTGGTCAAAGTTTCAGGGACCCACAATCGCCACAGATGTTCAGAGTTCACCAGAGTCTCACCACTTGGGTGCATCCGCTTGTAAACCCTGCCTTCACTTACCCTGATATCAGGACATTTGTCGGCATTCAAGGTAGTTTTCGCTACTAGTTCTAGATACTCTGGAGACTTGAAGTCGTCAGTTTCGAGATCTAGATGGGGGCTAGGGAAGTTGTTGACAGTAAGTTCTTCGAATACACGCGAAAGCGCATCTGGCACAACGTTCTGAGCACCTTTCCTATGCTGAATGTCAAATGTAAACGCCTGTAGTTTTAGTGACCAACGCGCTAATCTACCACTTAAATCTTTAAGTCCCATTAACCACTTTAAGCTGGCGTGATCAGTTATAATGCTAAAGTGTGATCCTTCAACATAAGGACGAAACTTTTTCACCGCTTGCACCGCCGCATAGCATTCTTGCTCAGTAACACTGTAGTTTCGCTGGCAGGCGTTAAGCTTCTGCGAAAAGAAAGCAATCGGTCTTTCATTACCTTCGGCGTCAAGTTGATATAACACTGCACCTATCCCACAACTAGAAGAATCGCACTGTATTGTAAATGGTTTTGTAAAATCAGGATTTAGTAGCAACGGTGCCGAGACCAATGCTTCTTTTAGGCATTCAAAAGATTTCAAAGCTTCAGGTGTCATAGCAAACTTTTTATTTCTCTTTAAGGTATCAGTTAGAGGAGACGCCAGGGAGGCAAAGTTTCGGATGAATCTTCGGTACCAACCACATAGGCCTAGAAAGCGTCGAACTTGTTTTTGTGTTCCCGGCACGGGGAAATCGACAATGGCTGACACCTTGTTAGGATCAGGTTTAATGTGGCCTTCACCCACAATGTATCCTAGATACTTCAGCTCTTTGAAGCAAAACCGCGATTTGTCCACATTAATGGTCAAATTAGCCTTTCTCAGACAGTTTGCGACTTTCTCTAATATAACGAGGTGGTTCTCAAAATCTCTTGAGACGACAAGTAGGTCATCCAAATATACAAATACATTTTCTCTTAGGTCACTGGGTATTACTTTATCCATTAGGCGACACATTCGTTGCGCGGCATTACACAAACCAAAAGGCATGACAGTGAATTGGTAGAGTGGTCTGCCTGGCACAGTGAAGGCAGTTTTTTCTCTAGACGTTTTGTCCAAAGGAATTTGCCAAAAGGCGTCTTTCAGATCTACACTACTGATGAAGTGCGTGTCTTGAAGGCGACTCAACATTCCTTCTATGTGAGGCAGTGGGTATGCATCTTTCTTTGTAACAGCGTTCACTTTCCGGGAGTCTAAACACAGACGATTTTTACCTGGCTTCCGGATAAGAACCATGGGTGAACTCCATGAACTTACGCTTTCTTCAATAACTCCCAGGGAAAGCATACGGTCCAATTCACAAAAAATGATTTGTTGTATGGCCGGTGAGACTGGATAATGCCTTTGCTTAACTGGCTCTGCGTTGCCGGTGTCGATGACGTGAGTTTCAAGATTTGTTTTTCCTAGACCGAGTTCAGCCGAGGAAGGAAATTTTGCTATCACTTGTTTTAGCTTGATGTCTTCAGTAGTGGTAAGCATCGTGTTCTGAGGTGTATCATTCAGTTCTCTATTGCTTAACCTCTCATCATGAGATATCTCGCCAATGATATTAGGTGATATTTTAAATTTTTGCCAAAAGTCGATCCCTAAATATAGGGGTTGTGAGAGAGATGGAATTAAATACAGGTCGATCGGTTTACATTGTCCGTTGAAGTTAATGTGGATATTTATTCGTCCTAGTATGCTCTGTTGTTTACCATCAGCAGTCCGTACAAACGAGAAAAATTCTTTTGGGGTTATGTTATTGGATTTTACGAATTCTAGACAGCCTTTTCCGAGACAGGAGACGCTAGCCCCACTGTCAAGTAAACCTGTAACTTTCTTGCCACATATCGAGACATCGGCATAGGGCCTACCATCCGTGTGATCGTTAAATATCGAATTACATAAGAGTTGTTTATATATTTTTCTCTTTTTATGACGCAGCCGGGTTAAAAAAAAATAGTTAGGGTCATTTTGAAGTTTCATCTCTTCTACTCTGAAAATTTTGGCTCGGAGTTGATTATATAACTTTAGTCTTTCCTCATACGACTTTTCCCTAAAGCTTTTTCTTCTGATGTTGTTAAAGACTTCAATTGTGTTCTTAAGTGCAGACGTTGACTTATGCGATAAGGATGAGTTGTAATCTCCATCTGTGTTCGTGCATGCATCAATTTTAATTACTCGGGGTAGGTTTGAGTCGAACGAGACTCCCCGATCTTCTTCTCGTTCGGTTGCCTGTTTCCCAGATGTGGGTTACAACGGGCGCAGGTTAACACCGTCACTCCATCCAAACCACATCTGTAGCAGAACAAATTGTCTATTGGGGATTTACAATCGGTGAAAATATGTCCTAGTCGTTTGCAATTGAAACAAACACTCGGACTGGATGCTGAATAGCGTTTAGCCGTCGAGGAGTCTGTTTTGTTTATGCTGGAGACAGATGGTACATTAGCATCCATAGTGCCATAACGACTGTGCTCAGCTACTCCTTCGAGCTCATGGACTGAGTGAAACGGCATGCCTCTACTCTGTGGTGCGAATCGAGAATGTAGCATTCGTTCTGTGCGCTTGCACTCGTCCTTAAAGTGCTCTAAAGAGTAAGACTTCATAGGGTAGATTAAATTGAGCAGGCGTGGACCTACATTTGTTTTAAGGATTTGGATGACATCCAGTTCTCTCATGGGCTGGCGTAACTGGCTTTTCAGTTGCATAATTGCGTTGAAATAATCTTCGAAGGATTCACGCGGCAACTGTCGTCTTTCCATGATCTGTTTTATGATCTCGAAATCATTTTCGTGATTTTGGAATTGTTTTATAAGGGCTCTACGCAAGCTTGGCCAATCTCCTCGGGGATTGCTACGAAGATACTGCCAGTACCATTCCTGGGCAGGTCCAGACAAAAGGAGATGAAAATTCATTAGGACTTCGGTCCATGAACAGTTGTAATTAGTTTTCAACATGTCTACTCTGAAAACAAAGTCCTCTACCGACATACCTTTGGAGGATCCATCATACTTGAGTCCCCATCGGTCGAGCCGAAAAGCTGGTGACTCGGTTGAGAGAAAAGGAGGGTGGTTAGGGTATTGATTGGGAGTAACTCGACTCATTCTGAAACTATTGTATGAGTCAGCATCATGATTACGAGAGTTTGGAGGCAGATCGCTTTGATTTTGTTGACAGCTTTCCAAGTTGCCTGAGGTGAAATTAGTTTGGTTGTGCTCAGCTGTTCGAGCACTCAAGAGAGGCTGAATGGCTTTCTCAACATTTTCTTTAATCAGGGATGGAACCAAACTACCCAACAAGTCATTGACTACTTGCATGACGCGCTCATCAAACTCATTTCGCACAGGAGGATCAGATAGTGTATTGCCTGATGCGCTGACAAGATTCGCATGAGCAACACTTAGAAAGTTGGAAGCATCAGTGGCGTTTGTCGTTAATTGTGACCCAATATTGTTGCAAGTATTACCTAGTCGTACTTCTCTCACGGGAGTGGCATTAGCAACCGGGTTCGCAACTCTAGTGACAGTCGATGTAGTGGTGTGTGTTTTATCATTTGTAGAATTTATGTGACTGATCGGCAAATGTGTGTGGTTCGGCGAGAGCCGAGGTGTAATGTTCTCTGCAATCGGTGTGCGAGAAACAGGATTTGGGGTCAACGACCATCTAGGAGGTGTGTGAGATAGCGGCTGTGAATGACTTATCAGCTGATTGGTGGGTGTGTCAGCTTTATGTTGCGTTTGATATTGCGAGCGTGTCGTAATACCTTTCGGTTTGGACACAGCTGCACTATTCTTGTTGGCTTTCATAATTACGTTGGACAATGGCAAAAGATTGCGTAAGTATTTAAGTGTGTAGGCAAAGTGTGCAATAGAAAAAAAATTATAATCAAGGACTAATATTCATAGAAATAGTTGAAACTTATGGAGGTGTGTGTGTGATGTAGTAACCCGTAACACTTCATATTTTACTGGGAAGAAAAGGAGGATGGGGAAAAAAAAACGAAAAAGGAACGCAAAAAAAAATGTTTGATTAGTTGAATACGAAGATTCCCAAGATCTGGACTATTGAGTTTAGGCACTCGCTTGTACAACTACAACGACTCAGAACTAAGCAAAGGAATCTTTCGTACCGATGTACATATACATATATACGTACACATGTGTAGATACACATGTACCTGGACTGTTATACGACTTTCAATAACGACTCAGGAAAATGAAGTCCGTATCACCTTGGAATTTGAGGAACGTCATGGAACTCTAGCTCGCTTAGCTAGGACTCATGAACAATACCATCGCGATTCACAAAGGCATCGACTCAATTTATTAAAATAATTTTTTTTTTTTTTTTTTTGGTTGTATATCAGAAGAGCGATCTCTTGATACACAAATTGTTCAGCTAAGCTTCCGCCTTTGAGCTTAGGAAAATTTTAGGAACCAAGATGGCTAATTACACACTTGATGTTGTTTGTGTATTGTATGTGCAGGCATACATATGTACTTATGGCCGTTTTGGTGCCGTACATATGTCTTGGCTGTTGGTTTTTGAACTATTGTGCGAGTAGGAAAGTGCTGCTATCTGGCCGACAGATACCAGTCTTTCTATTCCATATCTTCTTAGAATGAAAGATCGCCATCTCGGGCCCCACGTTGGGCGCCATCTATTGTAGTGAATTATAGATAAAGTGAGGATAGGGGAGGGAAGTTTAAAACTCGGATAGTTGGGAGAAATGAAAATGCAGCGTTTGGCATGCTAGCGGATAATTTTCTCGGCCTCAGCTCGTCGGAGGGGGGGATCTTGCTGCTGTATCAATTTCACTTACAATAAAACACATGCCATTAGGTAATTAGCAAAAAAAAAAGGGGGGGGGGGAGAAGAAAGGGGTGGTCATTCCACACATAAGGCATGGAAGGTTAAAAGGAGGGATTATTAGGGATGTGAGTCACATGAAGTGAGACGGGGTTAAATGTTCGGGTGTTGACGAACATCGAGGCAAACCCTCCCTCATAACTATCTCTCCTCGTATTGACGATGAGATAGCCCCTACCAGGCTACCACACACACAATCTCACACAGGTTTCAACGATAAAAAAAAGGAACTCTAGAGCTTCATGCTAGAATGCTTTATTCCATATAAATGTAATACTGTAATAAATTCTACTCATGGATAGATTACGAACGAAAATGATATTTCAAAAAAGCAGAATCATCAAAATAAAATTTTAAATTGGTACTTAAGTAGGTATAGAAATTGAAAGAGCATATATGATTCGTCATGAAATTATCTATATACATACTTATATAAGGATATAAAACGGGTACTCACGGGTTCGCTGGTTCTCCGGCGCTTGTGCACAAACCCCCCTTGATCCCAGGAACTCTTACAATCTGTTGATCTGTTAATTTGTTAAATCGGTAAATCGCTACAGCTGTTCGATGTAATGTTTTTTTTTTTTTTTTTTTTTTTTTTTTTTTTTTTTTTTTATTTATTCACTGATATTGCAAACATTTTTTTTTTTCTATTATATATATATGTATGTACTGTATTTTTTTTTTTTTTTTTTTTTTTATATCATTTTTTTTTTTTTAACATGTCTCAAAAAAAAAGAAACGCACACCACTGCACTTTCTCATAAAAAAAATATGCCTTCTGTACTTTCAGACCAGTCCTGATTACTTAGGACTCCGCTCCTGCTGCTGGTCACTCCACCAACCGTCCCGTTAACCCCGCCGTTAACCACGCCGTTAACCGCGTTGGTAACCACGTTGTTACCCGCGCCGTTAACCGCGTCGTCAACCACGTTGTTACCCGCTCCGCTATCCCCGTAAGAGTTGCCGTTAAACCCCTGCTCCACTCGTCCCTGCATCTGTACGTACACCCCCGTGCATATATGTATGTATATGTGTATACGAGAGAATGCGTATATATATATGTGTATATATAAAAAGTCCTATATATTTCACATTCCCTGGGGGGGGGGGTAGAAGGGACGCTCCACAATTGTTCTGCCTCGGTGACGACACTCGAGGAATGCGGCTTTAGCTGCCGTTTCTGATGAAATAAAAAAAAACAAAAAAAAACAACACTATCCACTGCACTTCACACAAAGTAGATCCAGCTACCTACCTTTTTCTAGTTATTACAAATCCCCTTTTTCTTTGATCTAGTTTATTTTAATTGTTTCCTTTTTTTTTTTTTTTTGTCTTACACCGGACAGAGGTCACCCACTCTTGTCCACAGCCAAACGATAAGTGGTGTCTGATTGTCGAAGAGAATTTCGTCACTCTCCGTGGGGATATTTATAACAAGCGTACCCGTTCGTCAAGATCTCTGCTGGCAAAAAAAAACTGTCGGAAGGGGAGTTTTGTCGATCTACTACCTCTAGGCAGTGTTAGGTGAGGCGTGGGTATTTTTGTGGTTTGTTTTTCTTTTTGCCTGGGTTGAAGCACGCCACACAGTGGTAATGGATTTCACGTGGGAGGTCTTTTCAGATTGAATCATTTGAAGCTGTATACTTTGCCGCTTTTAGGATTCCTACATTTTGTTTATTATCTTTTATTCATTTAACTAATATTGTCATTGCTCTAGATACTTGTATCTAATATTATACTTCATAAGAACATTCTTGTTCAGCACTCAGCACTTCAAAGTTTCTCTGGTTTTCATTGCGAAATATTTATTCTTCAATACACGATTGCCAACGCCACTTGGGGGAAAGCAACAAATAGCTATCTGTCATCTGCCTCGAACTGGAAATTGGCCAGACTTGTATATTAACCAGCAGAGACCGTACTTTAATTCGAATAAAATGTGTTTTCCCTAATCCCAAACTGGTCAGCGTACGGGAGCAAGCTTATATCTGTTGGTAGTGTTTTCGTCCACCGTTACGGATTATGCCTTGATGAGGGATTAGTGTCAGTGAGTAGGTAAATCGATAACAAGGAATATGAGAAATGGCGAATTCAGTTATGGCCTTCTGGAAACAAAATTTATTGCAGAAATCATATTGTCTAATGTTCCATACTGGTTGGTACGAGTAGCTAGATTAAAACATCATAAATATTTCCAAGGTGCTTCTCCAATATGAATCATGTTTAAGCAGAACATAAATCTGTTCCATATCCATGACGCCAGTAAAATCAGTTAAACCAAATTCATTCAACCACCCTTACTACCATTTCCATTAACGAATCGTAGTAACCGACCGGAAATGCATTTTCATCCATTAACTTCGTAAATTCATTTTTACATTCTCGTGCGGGAACGAATACAGACGACAGATACCTATCCACAGAGTAATTTCATTTTTTCTCAAAGAGTATTTTCACATTGGTTTCGGGTAATTGATTTTGGAATCGTCACACCACAGCTGGACCTGTTACAGTTTTGTGGTATTGCAAATGGATTCGACTTAAGCCCATCGATGGATGGTCTTTTTTGTGATCAATACCGTCATATAAACTGTCCACAAAGTACGTGGTTTTCAGTTTTGTTACCTGTTGCATGGTTATGGCGGTTTTGGGTTATAAGATAAACATAGAGGGCGCCGTGGCGCAGTGGTTAATGTGTTGGACTCTGACGCACGATGAGCGAGTTCGGATCCCGAATGTTTATTTCGCGGCGTTCCTCCTCGGCGGGGTACTGGCAAAACCCCCCGTAGTATACTTTCCTTGAAAAAGCTTCTCGACTCACGCCGTTCGGAATCGGCATTAAACTGAAGGTCCCTTTAACCTATGTGAAAAATAAATCACACGCAACATGGGTGATTAAGAGAAGCTTGGATCTGGTCCTTCATGGACTGTAATGCCACCAAAAGAAGAAAGAAGAATAGCTAAATAAACGCAACAGCTAAATGACAAAATTTTGGAGACTAATTCCAGTCACGTGCAGTGTCGTAAACGCCCACCTTAGTAATTCTATTTCGGCATCAGCCGAATATTTGGTCAAATTTATGTCACGGTTCTCGAGTAAAGCTGGGCTTTCTACGTTTGATATAATGGGGTATCCTGAGTGGTAGTATTGTCGAAGATGTATGTAACTCAGACGAACTAATAGCAAGAAATCCTATGATGGAATCAGGTGGTACAGGAGTCCACAAAAAATGGAAAAAAAAGATAACTAAACTCCTTATGAAATTGACTTTCTGGATCGAGAAACGTGATGACAATTTTTTTTGTGAGGTTTGGTGGAAATCCTCAAAAGACACTATGAGGACCGACAGCGGGTGGTTATATTAATGTCTGATTTTACTTACTAAAAGCACCACCCTTCGAGTTAACTTTTTTTTCTACAACTAGGTTAGTTTAATTGGGTGCCCTATTGACATGAGGTCAAGGCTCACTTAGACTACGAGGAGTCCATTGTGCCCATTTTGAAATCTAACCCGAGGGGAACCTATTAGTTGCCCGCTGAACTGAACCACCCAGATGCAGTTAAAAATGTTAGCAGTTTGTTCAGCTTAATGTCTCTTGCCTCTTTTAAACCCGAAAAGAAGTAGTTCCCGAGGAACATAAAACTTTTTCGGGAAACTGCAGGGCATTCACACAGATGGTGCCAAATGGATTCTGTTTGCTCTACATCCATGCAGCTTCTGCAAAGTAGGGCTAGCCTAGTCTAGCTGGATGATATGATTTCATGCAGTGCCCAGTGAGGGCACTGACTACCAGTCGAATATTCCCTCTACTAAGATTTAGTAGACTTTCCGTTATTTTTTTGTCATAAACAGGCCATGTTAGCCTTGCCGTAGCGCATGTGACTAATTGACCCCATCGCTTATTGGCCTTTCCTAGTAATTCCACCCCTATTTCTCTGAATGGTGTGCTGAGTGGCATTCTAGCCTCAGATGTGATCTGCGAAGTATCAGCGCCTTATCCCAGTCTGGCTAGTTCGTCTACCTTCCCATTTCCGGGAATATTCACATGTCCTGGTACCCAGCAGATGGTTACCCCATTGACATCCGATATTTCTTCTAGTTTCTCTTTACAGAGTTTTACGAGTTTGGATCTTATCCATGTTGCTTGCAGAGCCTTATGGCTGCCTGACTGTCAACATAGATTTTGATTCTTTTACCTGAGAAATTCTCCCTACGAGTCAGATCCGCGCTTGTCTTTAATTGCGAAGATCTCATCCTGGAAGACACTACAGCCATCATCAAGTCTGTAGGAGTGGTACGCTTCTTGAGGTTCCAAGTAGATTCCGGCTCCTGTACCGGTATCCGTTTTGGATCTGTCGGTATAGATTGCCAGTTCCTCTTTCGTGTTTACTGTACCTCTGGCCCATTGCTCCCTGGAGGGAATTCTAATAGAGAATCTCCTCTCGCAGCAAGAGAGTGGGGTGGTATAGGCCGTTTCGGTTGCAGACCTCAGGGTAAACCATCGATCCAGGATTGATCTTTTCCATCTTTTCCAAAGACCGGATTCCTGCAACCTTAGCGCAACCCTGGCTACAATGCTTTCACAATACATGTCTAGTGGAGGAAGGGACAGCATCGCTTCAAGGGCTGCCGTTGGTGTGGATTTCATAGATTTAGTCACCGCCATACAGCCAGCCCTCTGAATCCTTGTGAGACTTTGAATGTTGTTTACTACAACTAACTTAATTGACCTATCTAGAAGCTTTCCGATCTCGAGGCAATCAAGTTTAGCGGGCAGCCTTCCAATGAGAGTTCCTGCAATCCGCAGAAAGCTGCGGTTTAAGTTCGTCGCGCTAAATCAACTGGCTTCGTTTTGGCAGGTTTCGTTGCTCTATTATTTCAAAAGCCGCATTATTAATATGACCATGATAATCTCTATGTTTTCGGAACAAAAGTTTAGCTTCATTTCCGATATGTTCAATGTTTAAATCACGATGAGTATCGTCCTTTCGAATGTACCGCGGTGCGCTAACAACGGCTTGCTATACTTTACTTGGAAACGTTTGTACAGTAGAAGAATTACCTTTCTAAGTACAACCCTAGATTTGTATACCGTAAGTTCAAATAGGTTTAAGCACTTGCTTGTAGAGAAACAGCTTGTTTTCAGGGCTAAATAGGGAATGTTTGCCTAGCAGCCAGAGGGCATGGGCTCGGACATACAGGGTAAAGTTGTTGATTGCTCTCAACCTGGCGAGATGCCAGCAACGATCCCTGTTTAAATGCCCGGGTCAAGTTGACATACGGCCTCCTCGCGGCGCCCTCTGGATAGCCTCTTCAACAACCGTTGGGAGGTGAACAAACGTATGCAGCGAAAAAAACCCCGACCAGAATGGCGGTTGTGCGGCGGGCTAACAATCCGCCCACGTAAAAAAACCCAAAGTTATGAATGAGCAAGATGCCTCGGATACACGGACGGATACTCGACGATGACAACGCACGAAAAAGGAACACGATTTGCGAGTATGCTCCTGGAATGTCAGAACCGTGTACACTCCCGGAGCTGCTCATAAACTAGAAGGATTCCTCACGCAGTACAAGGCGGATATTACTGCGGTCCAGGAAATACGCTGGATAGGAAACGGTCTGATTAGGAAGGAAATTGCGACATTTATTACAGCTGTCGCAAAAGGTTGCACTTACTGGGATGCGGACTTGTCGTGGGAAAGCGGTTAAGGTCGAAGGTCATCGACTTTAAACCTATAAGTGATCGCCTGGCTGTGATCCGCATCAGAGGCAGATTTTATAACATCAGCCTTATATGTGCACACGCCCCTACCGAAGAGGCTGAAGACCCTATCATTCGTGGTCCATTGCGAATGGCTCGTTCTGGATTGGCAGAAGATGATGGAATTAAATTTCCAGCTACGGCAAGAACAATTCGGAGCGACTTTTATGTGGACGATGTGCTGTCGGGCGGAGAGTCAATAGAAAGTGTACTGCAGCTAAGGGATCAATTAATCGGCTTATTAGGAGGAGGGGCATTCATCTTAAAGAAGTGGGCATCTAATGAAAAAGGAGTTTTGGCAGATCTTCCTGAGGACATGCTGGAGAGTAAAGTGTGCATTAGTACTAAGACCGACGGCATAAAGACATTAGGCTTGTATTGGAGTCCAGAAGGAGACACGTTTTCGTACACAATTGGAGTACAACAAAACCCACCAGCTGTCATTACTAAGTGACACGTCCTAGGGGATATCGCCAAGCTGTTCGACTCGTTAGAGAGGTCAGGCAGATTGAGTATTTTAAGACCGCAACGACATTTGCTTGGTCTGACTCTACTGTGGTGTTAGCGTGGATTCGTGCAGAACCGAGTCGATTGAAGACCTTTGTGGCGAACCGGGTGGCTGAAGTTCAAGATGTAGTTGATGTCTCACATTGGCGCTACGTACCATCGAAGGACCATAATGCCGATTGTGCTTCAAGAGGGCTTTATCCGAGTATGTTAGCATCACACTCCATATGGGGGAATGGACCCCTGTGGCTACGTCAACAATCAGTCGAATGACCGAACCTGCATGCGGAAAGCACTTCAAAACCTTGTCTAGAAGAGTCCAAGTCAATCATTAATTTCGTCACTGTACCATTAGAGCGATGGTCAATAATAAGCAAATATTCTTCTCTGGGGAGACTTGTTCGAGTCATTGCATACTGCCGGCGCTTCATTCTCAATTGTAAGCAAACGAGATTAAAACGACATTTTGGGCTTCTTGGATGTGGGGAACTTGGGGGAGCGCAACTGCTATGCATCAAGGCCGAACAACGTTACGACTTTGCCGGAGAAATCTTGTCGTTGCAGCGGCATCAAAATATCAACAGCCGCAGTCCTCTTCTCAAACTGTCGGTTTGGCTTGATGAAGATGGTGGCCGCCTACAGGAAGCACGAATTTCATTTGGTAAGCAACATCCAACTGTTATGTCTAAAGGTAGTCCTCTTTCCAGACTTATCATCGCTCATGCACATGCTATGACACTTCATGGGATGTTCAGTCAACTCTTAGCTACACTCGCCAGCGTTTTTGATTATCAGTGCCCGAAACGAAGTCCGAAAGTACATTCATCGATGTGTGACCTGTTACCGACAGATGGCCAAGTCTGCGACACAGCTGATGAACAACTTGCCAGCTGCGAGGGTTCAACCTTGCCGCCTGTATATCAAATCAGGCGTTGATTATGCAGGACCGATCCCATTCAGGCCGAAGGACCATTCTCACGAAGGGGTACATATGTGTTTTCGTGTGTCTTGCCACACGAGCGATCCACATTGAATTGGCATCAGATCTTTCCTCAGACGCTTTCTTAGCAGCTTAGAAGCGATTCACATCAAGGCGAGGTGTTTGCAGTGGCCTATTCAGCGATAGAGGGACCAACTTTGTTGGAGCATATAAGGAGCTACGTGATTGCTTAAAGCGGTTTGGCAAAGGAAAACAACGTCATCGGTACTGAATTAGCTCAAATCGGTACTTCGTGGTATTTCATCCCTCCAGGATCACCACATTTTGGGGGCATCTGGGAGGTAGCCGTCAAATCTATAAAACATCACTTGCGGCGAATACTGGCAAACCGGACACTGAGATATGAAGAGTTGAACACTTTGTTATCACAAATTGAGGCGGTGTTGAATTCTCGACCGCTCATGCCCTTGCGAGATGATCCATCGGATTTCGAAGTATTGACCCCAGCGCATTTTTTAATTGGACAACCCTTAACGATGTTGCCTGAACCTGACCTTTGTGCTACGAAATCCAGCCACCTGAATCGATGGAAGTTGATGCAGCAAATGTTTCACCATTTCTGGAAAGCCTGGTCGAGTGATTACCTCCATCAATTGCAGCAACGACCTAAATGGAATACTCATACACCTCCTATTCGAACAGGGCAATTAGTGCTCATTAAGGACGATCGATTACCGCCAAGCAAAAGGTCATTAGCTCGGGTGGAACTGTGTCATCCGGGTTCTGATGGATTGGTCAGAGTCGTAACTCTAAGGAACTAACACGGACCATCTGGTATGATCAAGCGTTCGATTGCGAAAGCATGTCCACTACCACTAGACGAGGCTATAGAACCACGGAACGAGGAGCTTTCCAACCAAGAGCAGCATTAAGAGATTAAGAGCTTAGTCGACGATAGTTCTCCGAGGCGGGCGGCATGTTCCGTAATACCCATACTCTATACATCTATACTAATATTATAAATGTAAAAGTGTGTGTATCTGTTTGTCCGTCTTTCAGGGCAAAACGGAGCGACGAATTGACGTGATTTCTTAAGTGGAGATAGTTGAAGGGATGGAGAGTGACGTAGGCTACTTTTTGTTTCTTTCTAGCCCCCGTTAAGTTTGGATGCAGCAAAAAAAAAAAAAAAAGTCAGTAGGGGATGGAAATTTGTGTGAGACTCTCCGCAAAATTAGTTTAGGTTCTATGATACAAACGAATAATAAAATAATTTAATTAAAACAACCATAAATCAATCAGCTGTTGGGAAAACAATCAACATTCGAAACATTAATAAATGTTACTCTTGAATTACGATAGATGGCGCTGATATGTTTCTGAAACGCGCTAACGTTGTGTGCTCTCTATCTGTACTTAAGTGCGGGCATCGGGCCGCGCTTCACACTATGGTGCATAGGGTACCTATACTCTGTTATTTGACTACAATCCCACGTCTGATCGGTTGGCGGGCACAATAGGTCAATGGATCTACACAGGTCACAGTGTCCCATGCTCTTTGTTAGCACCTTAACCTATTGGGTTGGTGAGATCATCCTTCGCTATCGTTCTGTCTACATTTCATAGTCCAAAGAGAATTCGTAGCTGAGTTAGTGTTTTCTAAACAACCGTTTCCACCTTTTATCAATGCCAAAATATTTTGTTTTAAATTTGGTAAATCTTTTACCTAAACGCATCAGTTATTGGGATTGTGCGAAGGTCAAAGTTTAGCCTGACGCCGAGTCCACGACTGGTATACTGGTTTAAAGATGCAAGTGATGACTATCATATTGGCTAATCAGATATGTATTGTAATAATCGAAGATGCCATCAAAACTGTGGCAACTTTTTCAATGAAATTGATAGAAATAGAATTGGTTGTCTTTAAAATAACTACATATTTATCTCATATTACATCTCATTTTAGGAGTGGAATTTTGAAAAATCCTCTCTTAGCGGATATCTACGTCATTATAAGAATACACTGTCAACATTTCAGCCTTATAGGTTCAGCAGTTTGGCCGGTGCGTTGTCTGTCAGTCAATCAGTCACGGAACTCTTTTATATATGTAGAAGGATTCTCAAAGACATCTCTACAGACCATCTAAAATACTCGTTCGACATACTTCTTCGCCGTACAACTCACTCTCTTAAGTTGACTCATTTGAATAAAGTAGATAAGAGTTGTTTTTTCGGTAATTTGGTAAGACCTTGTTCCCTTTTTGGAAAAAAATTGGGATCCGACGTGTACGTATATTCCATACATTTCAAATAAAATCAAGCCTTACCTGTTTAGAAGTGTCATGTTATCATTAAACCTTCATCAAAGCAGATCCTGCAGGCATTTAATAACATTTAAAGTGGAAATGAGTTCAAGGTTCCTTGTAGGCGTTGTCTTCGTGAATTGAATTACCTTCCCTTCTTTGCTCCACAAAATACTTGTGAGTGTCACAGTTCTATTGTTTACACAAATTGACAAACTAAAGACCTTTTATCTATCATAGGGTACGATGTACATATTTCATTAGTTTTCAAAAGGATACGATATTAACTTGGGAGATAATAGAAATGAAGGGCTATTAATAATGAACCATCTGTTGTGTTCCGTCCATTAAAGATTTAGTCTAATAATTAAGCCAGGAACCTTAAAATTCCACTATGGTTTGTATAATCATCTCCTAGTTAGAAATTTTTTGTTTTCGGTTTTTGCAAGGGTTGGTGAAAATCCTCAAAAGAAACTATGATGACTGACAGCACGTGCTCATAGTAGTGCGAGATTTAACTCACTACCATTCTTCGAGATAATTATTTTTTGTTTTACTACAACTTATCTCGAGGTCATCACTCTTAACAGGCAGCTTTCCAGTGAGAGTTACATCAATCAGCAAAGTTCCGTTCCTCTATTATTTCAAAAGCCACATTACTGACATGATCTTGATGATCTCTGTGTTTTCGGGACAAAAGGTCAGCTTCGATTCCGATATTTTCAATGTTTAAATCACGATGAATATCGTCCTTTCGAATGTACCGCGGTGCATTAACAACGGCTTGCAATATTTTATTTTAAAACGTTTGTACAATAGAAGAATAACTTTTTTGGTACAACCTCAGAGTTGTATACTGTAAGTCCAAATAGGTTTAAGCACTTGTTTGTAGAGAAACAGCTTGTTTTCAGTACTAAATTGGGAATGTTTACCTACACAGCAGCCAATACATTTCCCTATATTTCAATTCAAACTCTTCACGCTTCATTTTTACATGGGCCTTCCGGCTGCAGGAAATAACTCCCCAATGAGATAACCCTCCAAATGGAAAATGAAATAACGCCCCAAACCGAAGATGAAATAAGTCCCCAATGTTTTGAGTATTTTAGGCGACATTTGACGTAAGTGAATAGAAAAAGACCACATCTATAAAAGTCCACAACGCATAAGCAATAAAAAATGTATGGGGGGGCGTGCTGCCCCTCTGCAACCCCCCTGCTTGGCATGACATGTGGCTTTGGGATATGTGCGAGGTTGGGTGTGGGCAAAGTTATTTTTATATCCATGTTTTGTATGGATTTAAAAAATCTTCGCGGATACCCAACTTCGGACATATCCCAAAGCCAACAGTTATGCCAAGCAGGGGGTTGCATGCTGCCCCCCATACATATTTCAGAGTTTGCTATCCAAAACTGGCCTTGCAATTACTTGTTAATTTTTTTTGAATTCCTGACAATTGACTTTGAGGACTTATATCATAGCTGAATTTGGGAGGTTATTTCCTCATGAAAGAATCCCCCAATTTTAAGCACGAAATAAGTCCCCAAAAACCCATGAAACAAATCCCCAATTTTGAGGGATTGTGGGTGTGGTTTCTTCATATGAAAAAACAACCCACTCCATACAAATGTTGGGGGGTTATTTCATTGGGGAGTTATTTCCTGCAGCCGCGCCTTCCACTTGAGTTTCTAAGTCACCGACATGCCCGCATACATATACTATACATTTCAGCCTTATACGCTTTTTGGATGGGTGAAATCTCGTGTGTTGGCATCGCCGACATGCTTATAGCAGTATATCTATAGCTATACAGTTGACGTATTGTGCAAAAATACGGTAGACGAAAAACGTATGGGTTCGCGTCACCGACATGCTAATGTTAATAGTATGTCTATAGCTATAGGTAGCCCTAAACGACGAACATGATCGCCAGATGGCCGCAAGTGGTTGCGCTTATGGTTATTTCACAGCAACAATGAGATTTGTTCGCGAACCATCCCCTACACGAAGAAAACTAAGCGAACACCAGCAAATCTGGCAAACATGTTCGTCGTTTAGGGCTACCTTATGAGTACGATTTCTTGCGCTTGGTCAACACTGAAGGCATATCTAAACACATATAATATATATATAACATCTTCTGCTCAAACACAATTATGAATGAGAGAAATTATTCTTCTTCTTCTTAGAGGGCGCTACAGTTCGGAGTGAACCTGGGCCTCAACCAACATGCCCCTCCATCTAGCACGATCTTTTGCTAGCCTTTTCCATTGCCGCACACCCAGTTGGCTGAGGTTCCGTTCCACCTGTGTGCGCCATCTTAAGTGCGGCCGTCCTCTGCTTCTTCGTCCCTCGGGATTGGACTCAAAGACTGGAGCTGTGGTGTCCATTCGCTGTACATGGCCCAGCCATCTTAGGCGTTGAATCCGTAGACGCCTGACTAGGCTCATGTCGCTGTATAGCCCGTAAAGTGTCCATGCTTCTGCGCCGTACAACAGGACCGGGATGATAAGGGTCTTATATAGAGTTAACTTTGTCGTTCGGGAGAGGGCTCTATTACTCAATTGCCTCGTGGGCCCAAAGAAACAGCGATTGGTAACAGTGATCCCGCATTTGATTTCGGAACTGATGTCGTTGTTCCAAGTCACTGCGGAGCCAAGGTAGACGAAGTCCTTAACTACCTCGAACTTATATCTGCCAATACAAACGTTCTGGCCAAGACGTCGGTGGTGAGCGTCCTTTTTTGATGACAGCATATATTTAGTTTTGCCCTCGTTTACCGCCAGACCAACTTTCGCCGCCTCGAATTCAATACTCGCAAACGCCTCATTGATATCTCGCTGTGATCTACTTATTATGTCAATATCGTCGGCGTATGCAAGGAGTTGCGAGGATTTGAAATAGATTGTGCCTCTTGTATTGGCCAGTGCAGTGATTTTTGCACAATCATTTCCAATATGATGTTGAAGAAATCACACGACAGCGCATCGCCCTGCCTAAATCCTTTTTTGACATCAAAACTATCGGTAAGGTGTTCACCAATTCGGATGGAGCAGCGAGCAGTCTCCAAAGTCATCCTGCAAAGTCTGACGAGTTTAGCAGGTACGTCAAAGGTAAACATAGCGTTGTATAGCTCGTCTCTAATTACGCTGTCGTATGCGGCTTTGAAGTCGGCAAAAAGGTGGTGAGTGTCGACTTGAAATTCATTGGTTTTTTCCAGGCTCTGCCGTAGTGTGAAGATTTGGTCGATGGTTGACTTCCCTGGCCTGAATCCGCACTGATATGAACCTATCAGCTCATTTACAAAAGGCTTCAGGTGTACACACAAAACGGTAGAGAAGATTTTGAAGGCGATGTTAAGGAGAGTTAACCTTTCTTGTGGATCGGGCATACGATGCTGAGACTCCATTCATCGGGCATGTTTTCCTCTGACCATATCTTACAAATGAGCTGGTACATGCTCCAACCAGGTCATCCCCAGCTGCCTTGAAGAGCTCAGAAGACAGTCCGTCAGCGCCAGCAGCTTTATTCGACTTGAGTTTCAATATGGCAATCTTAACTTCGTCGAAGTCAGGGGGACGGAGTTGTCTGCGGTCTTCGTCGATTAGAAATGGATCATTCTGTCTGACAGCGGTATATTGACTAACATCGCCGTTATACAGTCTGCAGAAATGGTTTTTCCATATTCTCAGCATCGACTGCTATTCTACTACTAGGTGTCCGTTCTCATCCCTGCAGGCTTCCGTTCTGGCTTTTTATCCTTGGCATGTTCGCTTTATTTGTTGAGAAAACTTTCGAACGTCACGCCTGCAGTAACACCTCTCCAAACCCTCAATCGCGCGCTTCTCGTGCTCTTTCTTCTTTCTCCTGAGAAGCTTATGCTCTACACTTCTCTTTAACTCGTAGAGCTCACGAGCTGTTTTTGCCCTTTTATTCAGCGAAGCCTTATATGCATCCTGCTTCGCTGTATGAATCCTCCTGCACTCGTCATCGAACCAGGTGTTTCTTCTTCGTGGTGGAGCCTTGAAACCCAAAATTTCGGATGCAGAGCTTTTTAGGGCTTGTTTGCAAAGGCTCCACTGCTGTTCCATTGATAGCGTGGAGAATTCAGGTGTATTGGAGATGCGATCGGTCAAAGCACGAGCGGTTTCTGGTTTTCCAACGTCATAACTTTGTATTCTTACTCTACTCCGTTGCGTTCGTGATATCCGTAAGCGCATCTTGGCTACTACAAGATAGTGGTCCGAGTCGATGTGAGCCGCTCGGAAAGTTCGAACTTCAAGAATAGTGGAGGAGTGTCTGACGTCGATCGCGATGTGATCAATCTGGTTGGTAGTCGATAGATCAATAGACCGCCAGGTGCCTCTGTGAATATCGAGTTGGCTAGAAGGAGATTTCGCCCCGTAGCAAGATCAATCAGCCTGTGTCCGTTATCCGAGGTGGTGTCGTGTAGGCTATGTTTGCCGGTGACTCGTTTAAAGATGCTTTCCTTACCCAGCTTAGCATTGAATGAGAGAAATGATGTGTTCTTTATTATGCTAAATGATCTATAATGGATCATTGGGCATAATAAAACCGTGAATCACTCAAACGTTTGAGTCGTGTGTTCCATTTCCTTCCAGCGTTAAAATAACTTTGGCATTGAATGAGGGAGTTGCCATGCCAACATAATATTACGTTTTATAAACTTAAACGTGTTCTTTTTTTATACTGATGTGTATTTTTTTTTTTATCGATACACACTAAATAACGATCATTCACACACAATTCTGTCAAGGCTTTTAAAGGATTTTATTAATTTACACATTACATATTGATCTGAGTAAAATATTACCCATAGCATACATTTAGTACTATCCCTAGAAGGGTACCCTTCGTCGATTCGACGAACACGAATTTATTTTTTTTTTTTAGTTTTCTCCTTAGTCCTCTTACTGATAGGATCCTCTTTTCGTGTTACCCTAGCCATCTCTAAGTGCTTTTAGTTTGTTGACGTACGGTAGTGTACCTGCTTGGGTAAGTGCATTTTTTATTGAAAAACGGCGCAAATGTTCGTCGAAACGACGAAGGTTACCTTTTACGTAACTTTTAGGGCACGAGCAGATTCTTAATATGCAAGTTAGCACCATCAGTGGTGACTACCGGGCTGGATGTTGCGGCCGCCTTCCGGATCGCCGTTTATGTGCAACATTGCGTTGATAATGCAATATCCTGCACATTGTGTTTCTTGCAAGGATATCATAAAATGGTGGTGATCGGGGCGATCTGGCTTACTATGCGAAACGGGCAGTAGAGTTCGGACTATTCTTTAGCATTTAAGTTCATTCGCATTTAGAACGGCACCCAAACAAAGGGAGGGTATTTCCGTAAATATAATAGAGGGAAAACTCGTAGTACCATGTATGAAGAAACGGTTGGAAGCATCAATTTTGAAATTGATTGAAATTGAAAAAAACAAAAAAAAAAAAACAAGCCATCTCAAAAATGCAGCTCATGTGAAGAGCATTAAGTTTAACTCTGCAACTAATAACCAAATACTTTATTTTCGTTTTTTATTTTTAATGTGTTCTGTTAACTAGTGAATAAACTTTTGAGTTCCCACTTCTTTTTACAGGAAAAAAAAACGCCTTTTTACTAAAAATTAAAAAAGCAAGTGATATCAAAAACAATGGCTCGAAAGACTGTTTCGAAAGTAAAAACTCAAGAATTAAAAAAAAAAAAATTTCACAAGAATTACTTAATAACTTTTTCTTAAAAACGAAGTTGAATATCACTTCGTCGATTCGACCTTTAACTTTCTAGGGTTACTAAATTCCATCAAGTGAGCAATATTTTTTATGCTTACGTGGTAATGACGTAAGTTGACGTTTTTTTGTACACATACCAAATTCACTCACTCAATTAAAAACTCAGTTGTGGATGAGTGAACTCACTTTCGGATCAAGAAATTGATCCAGATAAAAAGCTGGATCACGTACTGTTGATGTAGTGCATGTAATCAATGATCAGAAGTGGATCAAGTAGGCATAATAGCATTTAAGTTCATTCGCATTTAGAACGGCACCCAAACAAAGGGAGGGTATTTCCGTAAATATAATAGAGGGAAAACTCGTAGTACCATAGTACCATGTATGAAGAAACGGTTGGAAGCATCAATTTTATCCACTAATAATAGATCTTGTATTGAAAAAAACAAAAAAAAAAAAAAAAACAAGCCATCTCAAAAATGCAAGCTCATGTGAAGAGCATTAAGTTTAGCTCTGCAACTAATAACCAAATACCTTATTTCCGTTTTTTATTTTTAATGTGTTCTGTTAACTAGTGAATAAACTTTTGAGTTCCCACTTCTTTTTACAAGAAAACAAAAACGCCTTTTTACTAAAAATTAAAAAAGCAAGTGATATCAAAAACAATGGCTGGAAAGACTGTTTCGAAAGTAAAAACTCAAGAATTAAAAAAAAAAACAATTTTTTTTACGTTTTCCTAATAAACCATACCTAATTAACAAAAAGTATTTTACTTTACAAGAATTACTTAACAACTTTTCTTTAAAAACGAAGTTGAATATCACTTCGTCGATTCGACATTTAACTTTCTAGGGTGCTAAATTCCATCAAGTGAGCAATATTTTTTATGCTTACGTGGTAATGGCGTAAGTTGACGTTTTTTTGTACACATACCAAACTCACTCACTCAATTAAAAAACTCAGTTGTGGATGAGTGCACTCACTTTCGGATCAAGAAATTGATCCAGATAAAAAGCTGGATCACGTACTGTTGATGTAGTGCATGTAATCAATGATCAGAAGTGGATCAAGTAGGCATAATAAAGAACACCTATTGTTACTACATACTCAATTTGGTCATGAGAAGGCGTATTCTTGAAGAAATGAAATTTATTAAATTGTTGATCTGATATTACAGAAAAGGAAAGATTTTTTGTCCAACAAGACGTTGAAAGAACATTACGACATTGTCGAAAATTATGACGTGAAGAAGTTCCAGATGATAATGAAAAATGAAAAAATATTATGATGATTTACAACTTGCAATGTTAACCCTGGATGGTTATCCTTCGTCGAATCGACGAACAACTATCTTATTTTTGATGCATTCCATTCATCCCTAATTAACTCTATCTCCGTACAATATCATTTGGTGATGATCTCTACATATCAGTGAACGAACTTATTGTTGAATTTGAAAATGCAAAAGAGTTTACAACAATATTATTAAGAAGTATTCAGTTTAATTGAGCGCGATTTTCAGAGTCAAAAAGCGCCAATGCGCAGAAAACAAGAAAGACAGTGTGGCAAAGAAAAGAGACAGATACAAGTCATAGAAGTTTGATGCGAAAGGACGAGTTTCATCGCGCGAACGTGTTCACCGATGCTTATTCAACACTTATGATATTCTGCGATCAATGAAAAATCCTTTTTTTAACAGGCACTGTTAGCACCTTAGGAATATTGCATTACATCTTAATCCATTCGACACTCGAACTTTATTCTAACACAAATACATAAGCGCAACACGTTTTCCTTCACTTTCCTAATCACAATCGATGAAGTCGGATCGCCAAGGAAACCACGAATCGTCGGATGCAGTCACACTACGAGGAGGACGATTAAATAATAAACCAGAATTGCCAGAATCAGCGTTTAATATTTTCATCCTCCCATATTGCTTATTGAACAGCTTTATTACTTAATCTCGATCGTCTCACCACCAGCAATATCATCTACGACACATGAATCGCCCAGCCACCAGAAGTCAGACGAGAGCCATGGAAATGTCATCCCCGCCACTAGCCACTCTACAAGAGGATGCGGACTCAAGAGCAACTCAACAATTCTACAATGATAGCCGACTTCGCTAAGCGAATTGAAGAGTTGCAACTATCGTTTGCCGAATCCGAAAAGGAGAGGATACGACTACAAAAAATTGTAGATAACCACATTGCCAAAGGAGCTGCGCGTGCAATTCCACCGGCGATTGTACCCACGTGTTCTACTATTAGGCCAGCTGTCGCCCCTATCGCCAAGGAACCATTCCTCCCCCCAGGTATGTCATCCATACTGTCGAGTACCACCGCCACCTCGATCAGCCCTAACCCCACAATATCTATTGGTCAATCCTATGCTACGGCGATCACGTCAGGGAATGCGAATTGGAACCCATACTTGCCAGGTACGTACAATAGTTTAACTAACACCACAGCTGCCAGCCACCTTCCGTACTTCTACATGCCAACAACGTCCATACCAATACCATACTCACACTTTGCCACATCAATGCATCTGCCGCCAACAAACCAATCAACCCCATCGAACCAACACCACCAGCCACATTCGTAAACTTCAAGACTTACCAGATTTCTCCGGCTTGCCAGAACAATGGCTTAGATAACTTATTACGTCTTCAGAAAGCCCTCAAGGGCACAGCAAAACAGCAAGTCGAAGCATTGCTGATTCATCCCAATAGCGTAAACACGATAATGAGCACACTGGAATTCCACTATGGGCGGCCAGAGGTCCTAATTAGAAGCCAGTTAGCCACGATACGATCTTTTTCCGCTATACACGAGAATGCATGTGCAGTACCTCATCTAGCAAATCCAACATTGCTCGATGAATTAGTTGGAAAACTTCCATTAAGTAAAAGGGAAGAGTGATCCAGTTGTGTCGCGCCACGCTAAAAACCACGCGATGCACCGTGCAACTCGGTTCTAGGACCTCGGAACCATTCGAAACATGCACCGGATTTCGGCAAGGAGATGCGCTGCCATGTGACTTCTTCAACCTGGTGCTGGAGCAGATAGTGCGACGGGCAGGTGTCAACAGGGAAGGCACTATCTCTTACAAGTCCATCATCCAGCTGCTAGGATACGCGGGTGATATCGACATCATCGCGTGTTCTCGCCGTGGCATTGTGGAAGCATTCACGGCGATTGAAGAACAGGCGAAACGAGTTGGTCTTAAGATCAATGAGGACAAAACGAAATACGTGCTGTCAAGCAAAAACCAATCCGTCGTTCACCACCTGGGACAAAATATAACAATTGACAGCTACAATTTCGAGGTAGTTAAGGAGTTTGTCTACCTCGGGGCAAACGTAAATTCCACAAATGACACCACAGTGGAGATCCGGCATAGAATCGCCCTTGGCAACCGCTGCTACTTCGGCTTGTCCAAACAACTGGGATCGAAACTCCTCACTCGAAAGACCAAAGTCATTCTTTACAAAACACTCATACTGCCAGTCTTGCTGTACGGAGCCGAAAGCTGGACGATAAGCAGGACAGCGGGGCTGATTTCGGGCTCTTTCGAAAGAAAAATTCTGCACCGGATATTTGGTCCTGTCTGTGAGGAAGGTGAATGGAGAAGAAGACACAAACGCGAACTCTACGAGCTGTACCAACATGTGGATGTAGTCCGGAAGGCAAGGATCCGTCGACTTCACTGGCTCGGCCACATCGAGCGCATGGACATCAACGCTCCAGCTAAGAGGGTCTTCGACTCCGAGCCTTCTGGTTCGAGAAGAAGAGGAAGACCGAACCTCCGGTATAAGAACCAAGTAATCGCGGATGTAAGACATCTTGGTCTTGACAACTGGAAGCAGCGTGCCCGGGACCGTCAAGGATGGAAGTCAGCTATAGCTCAGGCTCAGATCCTCCATGGATCGCAGGCCTGATAAGTAAGTAAGTAAGAAGAAGAGTGGGCTAAGCACATGATAACAAATATGTTGCTCTTTCCAAATGTACGCGAGTTTAGAAATTGCCTAAAACAAATTGCAACATACGTCATGATTGCCACCGAAATGAAATGCCATACTTAATCACCATTATATGAAAAAAGACCTAAACATCTAAACACCGTTTGCCTAGTGTCAGAAAATCGTCAACAAAGAGAAAACTGTGTGGTTTGTAATGAAGAGCACTACGTATACAAATGTTCCAAGTTTAAATCGAAGAGCAGTACCGAACGATGGAACATAGTTAAAGAAAACCACTTGTGCTTCTGCTGGCTCCGTTCTGGCCACAGTGTCTCGAAATGCCCATACCGCAGAAAATGTGGAATTTTATCATGCCATAAGTGTCACAACCGTTTGCTCCACGAATCTGAGGAAAAGAAAAAAACAATTTCTCCATTAGAGTTTGACAATACTCCTACCACTGCAGCAGCCGTAAACGTAATCAAAACATCAATAAATGAACCGACATCAACAAAGAATAATACATCATCTAGCAAACAGTGTCATAAACAGACCTTCCTTCTTTCCTTTGATGGCGCTACAGTTCGGGGTGAACCAGGGTCTCAACCAACAAGCCTCTCCAGCCGGCCCGATCTTCGGCCAGCCGTTTCCAGTGCCGCACGCCCAGTTGGTTGAGGTCCCCTTCCACCTGTGCGCGCCATCTTATATGCGGTCGTCCTCTGCTGCGTCGTCCCTCGGGGTTGGAGTCGAAGAATCTTCGGGCCGGAGCGTTGATATCCATTCGCTCTACATGGCCTAGCCATCTTAGACATTGGATCCGAAGACGTCTAACCAGGCCGATGTCGCTGTACAGCCCGTACAGTTCTTGGTTGAATCTCCTCCTCTATTCTCCGTTTACACAAACGGGACCAAAGATTGCACGCAGAATTTTCCTCTCGAAACGTCCAAGAGCCTCTTCATCCGCTTTTGACAACGTCCAAGCCTCAGCGCCGTAGAGGAGGACCGGGATGATTAAGGTTTTGTAGAGGGAAACCATAGTTTTTCGAGAGAGGGCTCTACTACTCAATTGCCTCTTGAGCCCGAAGAAGCAGCGATTGGCAAGAGTTATTCTGCGTTTTATCTCAGCGCTGGTGTCGTTGCTGCTTGTCACTACCGAGCCAAGGTAGACGAAGTCCTTGACTACTTCAAAAATATAGCTGCCGAAGGTGACGTTCTGACCAAGAACCTCCTTTCTTATGGACCGGGCAAACGATACTGAGATTCCAATCATCGGGCATGCGTTCTTCCGACCATATCTTGCAGATGAGTTGATGCGTGTTCCTAAGCAGCTCATCGCCAGCTGTTTTAAACAGCTCCGCGGGGAGTCCGTCTGCTCCAGCAGCTTTATAAGACTTAAGTTTCGATATCGCTATCTTAACATCGTCTAGGTCGAGTGGACGGGATTCTCCTTCGTCTTCGTCCAATATGAATTGTTCGCTCTGCCTGACGGCGGCATTTTGACTATCATCGCCGTTATACAGTCTGCAGAAGTGGTCCTTCCACAATCTCAGCATCGACTGTGACTCCACTACTAGTTGTCCGTGCTCATCCCTGCAGGCTTCTGCTCTGGCTTTATAGCCTTGGTATGTTCGTTTTACCTTCTGGTAAAATTTTCGAACGTCGTTCCTGCAGTAACATCTCTCTATCTCCTCGATCTCGCGCTCCTCGTGCTCCTTCTTTTTCCTTCTCAGAGGCGCATGCTCCTCCCTCCTTTTCTGTTCATAGAGCTCGCGGGCAGCTCTCGTCCGTCATAAACAGACATATACTGACAAAGCTCTGGAGTCATACATACACCATGACATCCAAACTAGTCGCACAGGGGAAAGACGAAGTCACCTTTGCAGGCGATTGTTTCAACATTCATCCTCTGCGTATGCAATACTAAAGTGCTCGAATGAATTACTACGGACTATAACCAACCCGGAATTGATCGGCTCTATCTAGGACAACCACCCCTGAGAGTTAACGAACATCAACGACCCAAACCACTGCACTCCGTTCAGGTTGTGTGTCTAAAACACATCATAAGAGAATATAAAATCTCTTGAACCTGCGCGAGTTTCTACAAAAAAAAAAAAAAAGACCACGTTATTTAAATTCTTGCCTGAGAGGTCCAAAAGATACGTGCACTGTCATCGCATTCATCGATGACGGAGCAAAAATCTGGTTGATCGAAGAGAGTTTGGCAGATTCTCTCGACATAAAGGGAGCATCAGATCTATTGTCACTTAAATGGATTGGTGATCAAACGACATGCGAAAGGTCCCCGCATGTAACTATAGAAATTTCTGGTTCGCAACCTAATGCAATGAAATATCAAATGAGGAATATGCGAACAATTAAAAGGTTACTATTACCACCTCAAAGCCTGAATTTAATGGAATTTCGGAAGCTGCTCGCGCAAATACAAAAGCTCCCAATTGAAGATTATGCCAATGCCGTACCACAAATTCTGATTCCTCACACGAACTTGGTTCGACCTATGGAAGTAATCAATTTTGATGATGGTTTTTCAGTTCACACAATACGCTGGACAGGATCTTGTATGCGACATTGAGCAGGGATATACCTCTATAGTTCTTGCAAGAGGTAGGATCGCCTTTTTTGTGGATGAGGCATATAGAGCTGGTATTCCAGTCGTCGGGCATGCTTTCATCTTCCCAAATTCTGCCGATGATCTGGTGCATGCTCCCTACCAGAACATCACCGCCAGCTAGGAAGAGCTCTGATGGCAAGCCATCTGAGCCTGCGGCCCTGTTGTTCATCAGCTTTTGAATAGCTGTGCCGACTTCTTCAATGCTGGGTGGGAGGACTACTTCAGCGGCTGGAGTTGGGATTTCCTCGGTCCCTACCACTCTCTCTTGGTCATGCTCGTTAAGGAGCTGCTGGAAGTGCTGCTTAAATACATCCACTGTTCCCTGCGGGGCGGCGACAAGATTACCCTCGCAGTTTCGAAGAGCCAGGGTGCCCTTTTTGAAGCCTCCTGCAAAGCCATTAGCTTTCTTGTAAAAGGCTCATATTTTATGTTTATCCCTAGATTCCTCGATATCCTTGAGCTGGGATACTGCGAAGATTCTTTTCTTTTGTCTCAGTAGTTTTTTCTCCTCCCTTCTTCTGGCTCGGTACTCTTCTTACGCTGCCCTGGTTTTCCTCTGCAGCGCCTTCTGGTACGCCTCGTCGGTTGCTGCCTTTTTCTGCTCACACTCGCCATCATACCACGGGTTTCTTGTCGGGGGTGGTAGGTATCCTAAGGTGGTTTCGGCTACTTCCTGAATGGCTGAGCGGCAAGGCAGCCACATATTATTGGCATTTGTGTTCGACGTAGGCATACCGTTGAGTCTTTCGCTCAGCTGCTCCCTGTAGACTCTGGCAACCTCCTATGTGCTCAGGCGCCCAATGTCGAACCTCCTCCTGATGGGCTGGTGCAGCTTTCTGACATTGGACAGTCGAGCTCTGAATCTTGCTGCTGCGAGGAAGTGGTCAGAGTCGACATTTGCCCCTCTGAATGTTCGCATATCCAGGATGTTTGACGAGTGTCTTGCGTCAATGAGCACATGGTCGATTCGGTTGGCGGTTCGACCGTCCGGAGTTCGCCAGGTTGCTGTGTGGATTCGCTTGCGAGGGAATCTTGTGCTACTTATCACCGCATTGCGAGCTGTCGCGAAGTCAGCGAGTCGGAAGCCGTTATCTGTTGTTGTATCGGGAGGCTGTGCTTTCCGATCACTCCGCCAAGGGTGTTCTCCTTACCGATTTTGGCGTTGAAGTCCCCGAGCACGATTTTTACATCGTACTCCGGACAAGCTCCGTAGGCGTTGTCCAGGAGGTCATAGAAGTCCTCCTTGATAGGGTCTTCAGCCTCGTCGGTAGGGGCGTGTGCACATATAAGGCTGGTGTTAAAAGATCTGCCTCTGATGCGGATGCGAAGTGCAACCTTTTGTGACAGATGTAATAAATGTCGCAATTTTTCTTCCTAATCATACCGTTTCCTATCCAGCGTATTTCCTGGACCGCAGTAATATCCGCCTTGTACTGCGTGAGGATTGCTTCTAGTTTATGAACAGCTCCGGGAGTGTACAGGGTTCTGACATTCCAGGAGCATACTCGCAAATCGTGTTCCTTTTTCGTGCGTTATCGTCGTCGAGTATCCGTCCGTGTATCCGAGGCATATTGCTCATTCATAACTTTAAGTTTTTTTTACGTGGGCGGATTGCTAGCCCGCCGCACAACCGCCATTCTGGTCGGGGTTTTTTTCGCTGCATACGTTTGTTCACCTCCCAACTGTTGTTGAAGAGGCTATCTAGAGGGCGCCGCGATGAGGCCGTATGTCAACGTGACCCGGGCATTTAAACAGGGATCGTTGCTGGCATCTCGCCAGGTTGAGAGCAATCAACAAGTTTACCCTGTATGTCCGAGCCCATTCCCTCTCTGGAAGCGACTCTATGTACTTGCAATGTTTTCCCAAGACTTTCTCTTGGAGTTCCTCAATTCGAGGTTGTATTTAGTTAGAGCAGATCTTAAATCAGTCCAACTATTATGTCTTTTAGCTTTGTTAAACAGCGATCTCACCTGCTTCCTTAGGGACTCAAGCTGAGTATTCCACCAGGGCGCACACCGTTTGTGTGTTATTGACCTGGGTGTACAGCTGTCTCTAAAGGATTAGATAAGTGCCGCATTGAGCTAGTAAGCCACTTCGTCGATATCATCTGTCGATTCAATCGACTTGAGAAGGATATCCTCTTTGGCGGCGAGTTGAGCTTGGAACCGTGCCCAATTCGTTCGTTTGAACTGAAACGTGGTCGTTCCGCTGACACTACTCCACCAAACCCGGCTGCTAAACGCAGCAAAATCGGCAACCATCAGGTCGATAAAAAGGGCTACAGTAGTGTAGCTGGGAGGATCCGTCCCCAAGGACTTGGGAACGAACCCCTTTACAACAGCGCAGATGGCAGCCGTTCAGGAGGCTGTTCCCGCTTCAGGGGATCGACCTACAAGTCAGGGTGGTTATACTTTGTGTGTGACAATCCAGCTACGGCCGATTGGATGAAAACCAATCTTACGGCCATCAAGGACAAGAGTGGACTTGATATTATGCTTGTGGAAGAGGAAGCTTTTCCGAAGCCACATACATACCGTTCTGGGCTACTTCCCACAAAGCACCAGCTTACCCATCACGAAGGTGTTGGCGACGCTGGACTCTCAAAATGACGCCTTACACGCACAGAGCTGAAGAGTCATGCGCAGCACGTCAAATAAAGAGGAAAATCTCCTGCACTTAGTTCTGGCAGTCAGCGACAAGACTCTGGCTTGACTTATAGTACTTAATTGCCAAGTGGCCTACAGTCAGTAGTATGGTGGATGCATCTACTACTGTAGTAGAAAACCTACAGCCAGCTATATGGTGGTTGCACCTATTACTGTAGTAGAGACGCCCAGATGTGACGAGCTAAAACCCGCTGCCACATCTGGGCCGACGACCACTAAGGGCCGCCCAAATAAAAGAAACAAACGTCCCCCAACCAAACAAGGGGAGTCCTCGATAGGAAGTAGATCAGAGGATCCCTCCCATTGGGCCGGAAACTTCAGGCGTGGAAACAACAAGCCATACAGAACGAAGGATCCAGCCTACCATCGCAAATAATGGGTGGGCTGCGTGTGCTGCAGGGCAACCTGCAACATGCCAAAGGTGCCTCGGACACCTTTAGCCTGCGACTGTGCCGCGATAGGATCAGCATTGGGCTAATCCAAGAACCATGGGTCCATAAAGGTAAGATTATGGGCCTACAAACAGGTCGCGCAAACAAGTTTACGCTACAGGAGGTTCTCCTCCTAGTGCCGCATGTGTGATCGGCACCAATCTTAGTTTCCTCCCCATTCCAGAATTCATCACAAGGGGACTGGCAGCCGTCATTGTGGAACAACAAATCCCTCCCACTGAAGGGATTTGGTTAAGTATTGCAACCAGAAAAAAACACCACCTGGTAATTGGATGCGACGCCAACGTGCACCATGTGGAACGGGGCAGCAGCAATACCAACAAACGAGGTGAGGCACTTTTTGGATTTTTAATTGTTAACGAACTCACCGTTGCCAATAGAGGCAGCAAACCCACATTCATAAATGCGGTTAGAGAAGAGGTGCTTGACCTCACCATCACTATCCCATTTTTCTCAAATGCGATTGGGGACTGGCATGTCTCCAATGAAGCCTCACTGTCTGATCACCGATACTTGTATAGTCACTTTGTATGGACACCTTGCTTTCTTTGGCCTCTATAATCTCGGCTGACAGAGAGCTTGCTAGAACTGTCATCAGACAACAGAATTCGAGAATTGTTTACCACGTCCCGAGCTCCGCCAAATTCTATTTTTGACCTCATACCAAGCGAATCAATTCAGCTGTCTAACTATTTTTTAGCAAAATATCGATAAACACTCCGCTTTGTCCAAGGAACTCTGCATTGTACTAGACAAAGTGATAATCAGATACTATTTGAAATTCAATATATTATCGTTTTCTGATTTAATGAGATTTGAAATTAGCACCTCGTTCAATCGAGGCGGCAGTAGAGCATCAAATGTCAATAAAGCGGGACCGTGAGAGTGTGACCAAATGTTGACTTTACTGTATTCTGCTAAATTTATTTTTAAAGTTTTCCAACTGTGTAAGTGGATGGTTTCCACGTGCCACGATTCCCAAAATAGCCCAAATGAGTATTTGCCTTTTGACTGATGTTGTTAATGGTATGAGTCAGTTATCTATGGTTTTAGTTAAAAGGGTTTAGAGAATGCCGTGCAACTCAGCTCAAGGCAGACTTCAAATAAACTGTATTATATATTCTAGTTTTCTGTTAACCGAGTGTAGCGATGTGACAATTTACGCGGTTGAAGACTATTAAAAAAACATAGTTGATTCGCGATAACCAGTTTTTTGCACTTAGTGGCTCAGCACAACCCTTACTGAAGAAGATGTAAGCATTTCGAGACAGAGAAATTCAGTGTGGTGAAATTATGGTATGCCGTCTGCAGACCATCTGGAAGTAAGTTTAACATCGCTATCTCTTGAAACTATAGAGATGTCAAGAAAAAAAGAGAATTTAGATTTTAACCATTTTCTCTTTAGATACACTCACCGCAGAGATATGTATATTCTGCAGACGTTTGTGTTATCGGTGTGCTTCGTCCAAACGGTTCACTCTGTTGTCGGATAGGATTTGTTAGCTTTGTTTCATGAGGAAAAAAGCGGAACAGAACAGTGCACATTTGCGGGAAATGTCAGATCGAGTTGGAACAGAAAAGTACACTTACCATATCTGTGAATGTTACCGATATGATCGCCGTGAGATGAGCGGTGGAGGTGTTGCTGTGGTAGTCAAAATATCAATTCGACATAGGTTACTACCTATTGTTAGAAGTCAAGTAGTTTAGAACAATGGAATTGAAATACCTTTTAGTAATGGAAAAAAGTTTTCTCAATCTATTTTCCGGGTGGCACTAGAAATTAAATCTATGAGCGTGAAACTTTAAAATATGCCATTAGGAAACTTACGAACGTGAATGACCTAAATCTTATTGGTGGTGATCTTAGCTGTCGCCATCGTAACTGGAACTGCCTGCATGCAAACACATATGGAAATGTCTTATATAACCTATGCTCCAAGTCCCCCTTTCCAATCTTATTGCCGCCAAATCCTACACACTACCCATATGACAGCGGCAACCCATCTACTCTTGACTTGTTTTTAACTATCACATTGGAATTAATTAGTCAACCGTTAACATTTAACGGTGAAGGAAATATTAATTTAAATTCTTCTGAAACTATTGATAATGCGATTCAAACACTAACTTCAGAGCTATTGAACACCGCTGATGCAGTAGTTCCAGTCAAAGTTATGTGCTTAAATAAACTCAAAGTTATGTGCTTAAATAAGCTCAAATAAACTGCCAGACAAACTCCGCACTTTATAAAGTTACGCTACTCTTTTCGGAGGGCATGGGCTCGGACATACAGGGTAAAGTTGTTGATTGCTCTCAACCTGGCGAGATGCCAGCAACGATCCCTGTTTAAATGCCCGGGTCAAGTTGACATACGGCCTCCTCGCGGCGCCCTCTGGATAGCCTCTTCAACAACCGTTGGGAGGTGAACAAACGTATGCAGCGACAAAACCCCGACCAGAATGGCGGTTGTGCGGCGGGCTAACAATCCGCCCACGTAAAAAACGAGCAAGATGAATGAGCATGAATGAGCAAGATGGCTCGGATACACGGACGGATACTCGACGACGACAACGCACGAAAAAGGAACACGATTTGCGAGTATGCTCCTGGAATGTCAGAACCCTGTACACTCCCGGAGCTGCTCATAAACGAGAAGGAATCCTCACGCAGTACAAGGCGGATATTACTGCGGTCCAGGAAATACGCTGGATAGGAAACGGTATGACTAGGATGAAAAATTGCGACATTTATTACAGCTGTCACAAAAGGTTGCACTTACTGGGATGCGGATTTGTTGTGGGAAAGCGGTTAAGGTCGAAGGTCATCGACTTTAAACCTATAAGTGATCGCCTGGCTGTGATCCGCATCAGAGGCAGATTTTATAACATCAGCCTTATATGTGCACACGCCCCTACCGACGAGGCTGAAGACCCTATCAAGGAGGACTTCTATAACCTCCTGGACAACGCCTACGGAGCTTGTCCGGAGTACGATGTAAAAATCGTGCTCGGGGACTTCAACGCCAAAATCGGAAAGGAAAACACCCTTGGCGGAGTGATCGGAAAGCACAGCCTCCACGATACAACAACAGATAACGGCTTCCGACTCGCTGACTTTGCGACAGCTCGTAATGCGGTGATAAGTAGCACAAGATTCCCTCGCAAGCGAATCCACACAGCAACCTGGCGATCTCCGGACGGTCGAACCGCCAACCAAATCGACCATGTGCTCATTGACGCAAGGCACGCGTCAAACATCCTGGATGTGCGAACATTCAGAGGGGCAAATGTCGACTCTGACCACTTCCTCGTAGCAGCAAGATTCAGAGCTCGACTGTCCAATGTCAGAAAGCTGCACCAGCCCATCAGGAGGAGGTACGACATTGGGCGCCTGAGCACACCGGAGGTTGCCAGAGTCTACAGGGAGCAGCTGAGCGAAAGACTCTACGGTATGCCTACGTCGAACACAAATGCCAATAATATGTGGCGGCATTGCCGTTCAGCCATTCAGGAAGTAGCCGAAACCACCTTAGGATACCTACCACCCCCGACAAGAAACCCGTGGTATGATGGCGAGTGTGAGCAGAAAAAGGCAGCAACCGACGAGGCGTACCAAAAGGCGCTGCAGAGGAAAACCAGGGCAGCGCGAGAAGAGTACCGAGCCTGAAGAAGGGAGGAGAAGAAACTACTGCGACGAAAGAAAAGAATCTTCGCAGCCTCCCAGCTCAAGGATATCGAGGAATCTAGGGATAAACATAAAATACGAGCCTTTTACAAGAAAGCCAAAGGCCTTGCAGGAGGCTTCAAAAAGGGCACCCTGGCTCTTCGAAACTGCGAGGGTAATCTTGTCACCGACCCGCAGGGAATAGTGGATGTATTTAAGCAGCACTTCCAGCAGCTGCTTAACGAGCATGACCAAGAGAGAGTGGTAGGGACCGAGGAAATCCCAACTCCAGCCGCTGAAGTAGTCCTCCCACCCAGCATAGAAGAAGCTGAAGAACAACAAGGCCGCAGGCTCAGATGGCTTGCCATCAGAGCTCTTCAAGGCTGGCGGCGATGTTCTGGTAGGGAGCATGCACCAGATCATCTGCAGAATTTGGGAAGATGAGAGCATGCCCGACGACTGGAATACCAGCTCTATATGCCCCATCCACAAAAAAGGCGATCCTACCTCTTGCAAGAACTATAGAGGTATATCCCTGCTCAATGTCGCATACAAGATCCTGTCCAGCGTATTGTGTGAACGTCTAAAACCATTTTGCACCGCACTAATCGGCAGTTACCAGTGCGGCTTCCGGCCCGGCAAATCAACTATAGACCAAATTTTCACACTTCGACAAATCCTGGAAAAGACCAACGAGTTTCAAATCGATACACACCATCTTTTCATCGATTTCAAAGCCGCATACGACAGCATTCATCGTGAAGCACTGTTTGGGACGATGGCCGAATTCGGGATCCCGGTAAAACCGATCCAGTTGTGTCGCGCCACGCTAAAAAACACGCGATGCACCGTGCAACTCGGTTCTAGGACCTCGGAACCATTCGAAACATGCACCGGATTTCGGCAAGGAGATG
Organism: Eumerus sabulonum; assembly: GCA_951905685.1. NCBI lineage: Eukaryota > Metazoa > Arthropoda > Insecta > Diptera > Syrphidae > Eumerus > Eumerus sabulonum. Next base: position 196,971,061 of record OX645060.1, read on the forward strand.
CGCTGTCATGTGACTTCTTCAACCTGGTGCTGGAGCAGATAGTGCGACGGGCAGGCGTCAACAGGGAAGGCACTATCTTTTACAAGTCCATCCAGCTGCTAGGATACGCGGATGATATCGACATCATCGCGTGTTCTCGCCGTGGCATTGTGGAAGCATTCACGGCTATTGAAGAACAGGCGAAACGAGTTGGTCTTAAGATCAATGAGGATAAAACGAAATACATGCTGTCAAGCAAAAACCAATCCGTCGCTCACCACCTGGGACAAAATATAACAATTGACAGCTACAATTTCGAGGTAGTTAAGGAGTTTGTCTACCTCGGGGCAAACGTAAATTCCACAAATGACACCATAGTGGAGATCCGGCATAGAATCGCCCTTGGTAACCGCTGCTACTTCGGTTTGTCCAAACAACTGGGGTCAAAACTCCTCACTCGAAAGACCAAAGTCATGCTTTACAAAACGCTCATTCTGCCAGTCTTGCTGTACGGAGCCGAAAGCTGGACGATAAGCAGGACAGCGGAGCTGATTTTGGGTTCTTTTGAAAGAAAAATTCTGCGCCGGATATTTGATCCTGTATGTGAGGAAGGTGAATGGAGAAGAAGACACAACCGCGAACTCTACGAGCTGTACCAAGATGTGGATGCAGTCCGGAAGGCAAGGACCCGTCGACTACACTGGCTCGGCCACATCGAGCGCATGGACATCAACGCTCCAGCTAAGAGGGTCTTTGACTCCGAGCCTCCGGGTTCGAGAAGAAGAGGAAGACCGAACCTCCGGTATAAAGACCAAGTAATCGCGGATGTAAGACATCAAGATGCCAAGTCTTGACAACTGGAAGCAGCGTGCCCGGGACCGTCAAGGATGGAAGGCAGCTATAGCTCAAGCTCAGATCCAGGCCTGATAAGTACTCTTTTCGCAGGAAATGGCAGCGAAGTAAAGTTGCGATGTTCCTAGATATTAAACAATTTCTTACTCGTAAAGTTAGAGAACAGATACATATGTACCATCGGCCTTTGACTCTTTTGCACTAAATGCAAATTGCCGACGGCAATTGCACCTTCCGTGAATTACATACGTATGTATGTATGTTGTTCTGCAACATGTACCTTTATTCAGAAACATTAAGTGGAACCTTAAATTAGGAGATTTGGACAAATCTGGTAAATCCTTTTGAAATATTGTAAAAGCCGTCAAAAACAAGCGAACGTTTATTCCCTCCTTGAAATCTACCTCTACAAACATGTTAGCCCGAACGCTTCTTTCTAGCCATCAAATATCGAGTACTGTCAATAGCGTTTTCTCTAGATGAACTCGAAGACATTCTTATTACATTTAGACTCGAAAATCAGTTGGTTTCGACGAAATCAGAAATATATATTTAGAAAACCTTCCGGATCTGGCTCTTAAGGTTTTACAATCAATTTTTAATGGATGTGAAAAAAAAAATTGGTTATTTCCCCAGTGCTTGGAAATGTGCTAAAATGATCACAATCGCTAAGCCTGGGATGCCTTCAGATAATCCCTCGAGCTATCGCCCTATAAGTCTTTTAAGTTCCCTTAGTGAATGCTTCGAAAAATTAACAAAAAACAAACTAATGCAACATATGGAAGAACGTAATTTCTCACCAATGCAACAATTCGATCATAGAATCTCTCACCAAATTTACAGATTAAAAAGGCATGTGCTAAACTCCTTTTCATTGGGCCCTAGCACTGGCATGGTTCTTTTAGATGTGGGAAAAGCGTTTGATACTGTGTGACACAGTAGTCTTGTTCACAATCTTTTTCGATTTGATTTCCCAAGATACCTGGTCAAAATTGTCGAGTCGTTTTTAACGGTTAGAAGTTTTAAAGTAATTGTGAACTGTACTCCGTCTATTGTCCAACTGATCCGGGCTGGCGTACCTCAAGGGTCTGTCCTGAATGCTGTTCTATACAATATGTACACGTCAAATTTTCCTATCCTTGTTTTTGCATTAGCTTTTCCTTCAATGTTTCCTTTCCTTTCTCCTCAACTTTATGCTTGTTTTCTGTTTTCTTTTTTTCATAAGTAAGGTTAATAAGACCACATCTACGTACGTTCCAGTTGCATTATAACGAAACTAAATTGTAAATTGCCGCTAACTAAATACTACTACTACTACTAAGCTCCATAATGAATATAAATAAAATTGTTGTAATTATTTAAGGTATTTTGAAACCAATAGTCATATATCTCGATTCATATATTTCATCAGCAACCTTTGCGGGTCAATCATTCGATGGAAACGGTCGCGCGTGGTAGAACCAAAACCAGATTTCAAGGTTTTATAGGCAAACGATGTAGTGTTTTGTAATAGGAATTATGAAAAGGACAAGAATAAAAAACCGGCCAAGTGCGAGTCGGACTCGCGCACGAAGGGTTCCGTACCATCTGTATATATAAATATGAAAGAGACTATGTGGGTTACCTCATCAGTCATCACATTAAATCACATTTTTTGTATGATGACAGATCTTGGTTGCAGGCAGCTTATCGGCATATTACTTTGATAATCAAAAATCTTTATAATGAGATATACATAGTTGATCATTAAAGTGTCCATTGAATTCAAATCAATTATCTTACTTGACAGCAACGATGTGCAAAGGTGAATAACAATAATGGGAAATATGGGAAAAAGGTTTGCAGCTAGTATTAATTCATCAAAGACATAAAAGAGATCAAAACTGGGAAGTTTGTTACTGGTTGTGGGATATTGTCGACTAACCTTAGTTCAGTATGGACACCAAGGGGATTTTTTGGATGAAAATAGTCTGTTGTATGGGAGCCTCCCTTAAATATTCATTTTGTTCTGTTTTTAGTATTTGTCGTGGTAGCGACATCATCTGTGAAAATTTCAACTCTCTAACTATCACGGTTCATGAGATACAGCCTGGTGACAGACGGACGGACGGACGGACGGACAGCGAAGTCTTAGTAATAGGGTTCCGTTTTACCTTTGAGTTACTTACTTACTTACTTACTTAACTGGCGCTACATTTCGGGGTGAACCTGGGCCTCAACCAACATGCCTCTCCACCTAGCACGATCTTTCGCTAGTGTTTTCCAATGCCGCACGCCCAGTTGGTTGAGGTCCCCTTCCACCTGTGCGCGCCACCTCAGGTGCGGCCGTCCTCTATTTCTTCGTCCCTCGGGGTTGGATTCAAGGACTCTACGGGCTGGAGCTGTGGTGTCCATTCGCTCTACATGGCCTAGCCATCTTAGGCGTTGGATCCGTAGACGCCTGACCAGACTCATGTCGCTGTACAACCCGTACAGTTCGTGATTGAATCTTCTCCTCCAACCCTCCTCTGTGTTTATGGGACCGAAAATCGAACGCAGAATCTTTTTCTCGAAACGACCAAGGATTTCCTCATCCGCTTTAGATAAAGTCCATGTTGCTGCGCCGTATAACAGGACGGGGATAGTTAACTTCTTATATAAGGTCAACTATGTCGTACGAGAGAGGGCTCTACTTCTCAGTTGCCTCTTGAGCCCAAAGAAGCAGCGGTTGGCAAGAGTAATTCTTGATTTCGAAACTGGTGTCGTTGTTCCAAGTCACCGCGGAGCCGAGGTATATGAAGTCCTTAACTACCTCGAACTTATATCTGCCAATATGCACGTTCTGTCCAAGACGTCGGTGGTAAATGTCCTTTTTCGATGACAGCAGATATTTAGTCTTGCCTTCATTAACTGCCAAACCAATTTTTGCCGCCTCCATCTCAATACTCGCAAACGCCTCATTGACATCTCGCTGCGATCTACCTATTATGTCAATGTCGTCGGCGTATGAAAGGAGTTGCGAGGATTTGAAATAGATTGTGCCTCTTGTATTGGCCTGTGATTTTTGCACAATCATTTCTAAAATGATGTTAAAAAAATCACACGACAACGCATCGCCCTGTCTAAATCCTTTCTTGACTTCGAAACTATCGGTCAGTTCTGCACCGATTCGGATGGAGCAGCGAGCATTTTCCAGGGTCATCCTGCATAGTCTGATGAGCTTAGCAGGGATGTCAAAAGTAAACATGGCATTATATAGTTCGTCTCTAATTACGCTGTCGTATGCGGCCTTAAAGTCGACGAATAGATGGTGTGTATCGACTTGAAATTCATTGGTTTTCTCCAGGATCTGCCGTAGTGTGAAGATTTTATCGATGGTGGACTTCCCTGGCCTGAAGCCACACTGATAAGGACCTATCAGCTTGTTTACGAATGGCTTCAGGCGTTCACACAAAACGGCAGCGAAGATCTTGTATGCGACATTAAGGAGACTTATTCCTCCTTTTTTGTGGATCGGGCAAACAATGCTGAGACTCCATTCCTCGGGCATGCTTTACCTTTGAGTACGGAACCCTAAAAATGGACCCCTCTAAACTTGGAAAAATCGATTACATTGATAGGAAAAACGTGACGAGTCTACGCCTTCATGGAATTTGCAACGAAATTTATAGACATGTATGTTGGATATACAGGATCAGTCCATGACAACAGGGACAGGTGGTTTCTTATTGGGATCATATGCTTATGCGTGCTTTCAGTACTTGGTAATGCCATATCGTGATAACCGGCACTTACCATCAAGACAGATTGTTTTTAATCGGAAGCTCAGTTTTGAAGTGCAGAATCGAGATAAAGCATTCATTTGGAATTCTGGAACAACGTTGCGTAGTTCGACTATTGTAGGTTGAATCTCTTATGTTCATTTGATATCCTCTTTTCATTAAATTCCTCTGCTGTGCTGGTCTTCCTCGATGGTATAGGTGATTCCTTTAAATGTTTGCTCTTTTAAAGGAGAACCATAGCTTTCACCAGGTTCTACCGACAATTCTATGATCAGAATAAAAGGGAACAAGGGAATAATTGATGGTCGGTTGATGGAAATGGCAGCATTATTAGAAAGGGTATCCTTCCGCAACCCTCTTAAATCTTGACGGCTGAACCATGGTTATCTTGCATGTGGCATATCAAGCCCGAAATAATTATTGGTGACACTCTATCTACTATCTCTCTAGTGTCTATTATTAACAACAGAACCACAATAATATAACTAACAAATGAAAATAATATTTTCTATGATAGATATGTGTATATTATGCGTTGGCAAACTCTAAGCTGCAATATGGAATTACAAGTTGGGGAAGGGCTTATGATAACATTTTTGATCCCTTATTTAAAACTCAAAAATGTTTAAATAGAATAATTTGTGGTCAAAATCGCTTAACTCATTGTTGGCCGCTATTCAGAAGCTTACACATTCTTCCTTCAAGACATCTTTACATCTCTAAAGTTCTTAGAGCATTTTTCGAGGGCTAACAGCTTTGTTCCCTTCCCTTACTGTTTTAGTAAACTACCCATTCTAATGAGACAAACTGAAAATGAAAAAAAAAATGCTTATCGAAAACAGCAATAGAATTAAAATGGTATGGCTTCCTAGCCACGTGAGTACCAGAGGTAACGAAATAGCCGACTAGACCTCAAAAGCTGCAATGAAAGATACTCTGATCACTTTTTACACAAAGTATAATTAACCCCATATGACAAATGGCTTTGAACCAATCAACTGTTCACCATAGATGATTACTAGTTTTCCACGTCTACGACTGGGGCACACTCAGCTTACAAACAATCACCTGATATCCAGAAGTGTTCCCCTAATCTGCCATCTGTATGCTTATATCATCCGTCTCTCCATTAACCACTTCGACACTCCTTGACCTAGTTAAGGCTTTATTTATTAGGAGTCACCTTACTTATTAGCAGCGATTTTACTTATTAGTAGTGTTCCTTATGATTAGGGGTGGCCTTATATATTAGGAGTGAAATTTACTTATTAGGAGGGGAGAGAGAGCGAGGAAACATCGATTTTTGACAATATTTCTCAACCGTCAGCGAAGACACAACTTCGAAATGACAATTTTTTGGGTCTCGTTCAATTCATGCGGAACCCACACTCGAAGACTCATCGGGTTGGAGCTGTGTTATAGATTCGCCATCACCTTGGATCCATAGACGTCGTAATAGGCTGATGTCGCTGTATAGCCCGTATAGTTCGTCGACGTATCTTCTTTTCCGATCCCCGTTTATACAAACGGGACCATAGAATTTTCCTCTCGAAACGACCAAGGGCCTCTTCATCGGCTTTCGTTAAAGTCCAGGCCTCTGCGCCATAGAGGAGGACCGGAATGATTAAAGATTTGTACAGCGCAACTTTGGTCTTTCGAGAGAGGGCTCTACTTCTCAATTTCCTCTTGAGCTCAAAGAAGCAGCTGTTGGCAAGGGTAATTCTGCGTTTGATCTCAGCGCTGGTGTTGTTGTCGCTGGTTACTAGTGAGCAAAAGGTAAAAGAAGTCCTTGACCAGTTCGAATCTGTAGGTGCCAATTGTGACGTTTTGGCCGAGACGTCGGTGTTGTGCGCCTTTTTTTGTTTGACAGCATATCGTTTTACCCGCGATTACCGAAAGATTCATTTTATCTGCTCCTGCTTTAATGCTTTCGAACACTTTATTGACATCCCGTTCTGTTCGTCCAATTACGCAGACTTGAAATAGATCGTACCTCTTGTGTTGGCCAGTGATTCTCGTATGGTCTTTTCAAGCACGATGTTGAAAAAATTACATGACAGCGCGTCACTTTGTCTAAGTCATTTTTCAACATCAAAGGTCTCAGTTAATTCGCTACCGACCTTAATCGAGTAGCGAATTCCCCATTGTCATTCTGCACAATCTGAGGAGTTTGATAGGAATGTTAAAACTGGCGCTGTATAGCTTGTCTCTATGCGGCCTTGAAATTGACGAAAAGGTGATGGGTGTCGATTTGGTATTCTTGGGTCTTCTCCAAGATCTGCCGCAGTGTGAATATTAGGTCTATTGTAGATTAACCTGGTCCGAAACTACACTATTATTGACCTATCAGATTATCCACAAAGGGTTTCAGGCGTTTACACAATACGGCAGAAAAGATCTTATTTGCGATGTTTGTGATACTCTTTCCCCTCTAATTAGCACAGTTATAGGGGTAGCCTTTCTTGTGGACTGGGCAAACGCTGCTGAGTTTCCGTTCGTCGGGCATGCATGCCTCCGACCATATTTTACAAACGAGCTGGTGCATGCGCTCTACCAGATCATCTCCAGCCGCTTTGAATAGCTCGGCAGATAGCTCGCCTGTGCCCGCGGATTTATTATTTATGAGCTTTTAAACTACTATTTAGCTTAATTCCATCTAGGTCGGGTGGACGAAATTCTCTTGCATCTTCGTCCGTTGCGAATGGATCATTTTGCCTAACAGGTATTAGATCTTTCATCGCCGTTAGACAGTCTACAGAAGTTTTCTTTCCATTTTCTCAGCATTGACTGTGACTTGGCTACTAGTCTTCAGGCTTCCGCTCTTGCCTTATAGCCCTGGCATGTTCGTTCTACTTTTTCGTAAAACTTGCGAAAATTATTCCTGTACATCATCTCTCCATATCCTCGATCTCAGGCTTTCATGCTGTCTTATTTTCTTCCTTAAAAGCGTGTGTTCCTTCTTCCCTTTCTCTACGTAATGTTCACGAGCCGCTTTCGTCGGTCTATGTAGCATGGGTTCGTAGTCGGTTTGCTCCGCTACGGTGGCTTTAAACCCAACAAATCAGAGGCAGCACTGTTTTTTTGTGGATTGTTCCGTTGTCATTGTAGTTTACGAAAGGTTGAGAGAAACTCGATCGGCAAAGGTCCTAGCGGTCTCCTGCAACTCTAGCTTTCCGACGTCAAACTTTCGTTGTCCAGCATCCTTGATATTTTCATTCGCACCTTGGCTATAACAAGATAGTGATCCGAGTCGACGTTGGCTCCTCAGCAGTTTCGTATATCTAGGATGCTGGAGGAGTGTCTGGCGTCGATCGCAACGTGATCAATCTAATTGGTGTCTGATCAGGTGATCGCCAGGTTGCTTTGTGAATTTTGTAATGCGGGGATCGCGTGCTAGCTAGAAGGAGATTGCGCCCTGCCAGGAAGTCGAGCAACCAACGTCCGTTTTCGGACTTAGTGTCGTGTAGGCTATATTTCCCCGTGATTGACTCAAATATGTCCTCTTTGCCCAATTTCGCATTAAAATCTTCTTTTTTGGTGTTGTAGCTGGGACATTGGGCATAGGTTCCGTCTAGGAGATGGTAGTATTCCTCTATGCATCAATCGTCCTTTTCTTCCGTTGGGGCGTGAACGCATATCGTTTAGTCGTTTGCAGGGGTCGTCAGACTTGTGTTTGTTTCGGAACGATTGGTTTTTTCCGTGATAGCGATGTTACCCGTAAGCACAACCCCCATATTTAAACTCTCCGATTTTTTTGTAATACGATTCCCTATTAGAGCCGTCTTTACGCAAACCCAAAACAAAACCAATCAACTGTGTACCCTGATATTCACTTCGAGATTTTAGTATGAGGAATTGTAAGCCTCGATCTGCATTTCAAATGTGAAATTATGTGCGGAAAAACACTAGATGAGGACAAGACTCTTCGGAACTTAGTCTCACGTTCTTCTTTGATGGCGTTGAGGGACCAGAGCCAAGCTTCTCTCAATCACCCATGTGTGTGTTATTTTATTTTTCACATACATAGGTGAAAAGGACCTACAATTTTATGTCGATTCCGATTCATGGGAAGTGCCCATTTACTACGGATGATTTTACCAGCACACCGCCGAGGAGGAACGCCGCGAAATAAACATTCGATGGCGGTGGTGTTATCGGGATTCGTACTCGCTCATCGTGCATCAAAGGCCAACACACTAATCACTGCGCCACAACACCCTCGTTATACCAATTATTTCACTTTTTTTTCGTTACTTCTTCTTCTTAACGGGCGCTACAGTTCGGGGTGAACCTGGGCCTCAACCAACATGCCTCTCCGCCTAGCACGATCTTTCGCTAGTCTTTTCTAATGCCGCATGCCAGTTGATTGAGGTCCCTTTCCACCTGTGCGCGCCACATTAGGTGCGGCCATCCTCTATTTCTTCGTCCCTCGGGGTTGGATTCAAAGACTCTACGGGCTGGAGCTGTGGTGTCCATTCGCTCTAGCCATCTTAGGCCTTGGATCCGTAGACGCCTGACTAGACTCACGTCGCTGTACAACCCGTACAGTTCGTGATTGAATCTTCTCCTCCAACCCCCCTCTATGTTTATGGGACCGAAAATCGCATGCAGAATCTTTCTCTCGAAACGACCAATGATTTCCTCATCCGCTTTAGAGGAAGCGTTCCTGCGAAGTTTAACAGGGTCGGGATAGTTAAGGTCTTATATGTATAAGGTCAACTTGGTCGTACGAGAGAGGGCTCTTCATCTCCTCTTGAGCCCAAAAAAGCAGCGGTTGGCAAGAGTAATTCTGCGCTTGATTTCGAAACTAGTGTCATTGTTCCAAGTCACTGCGGAACCGAGGTATATGAAGTCCTTAACTACCTCAAACTTATACGTGTCTGCCAATATGCACGTCCTGGCCAAGACGTCGGTGGTGAGCGTCCTTTTTGATGACAGCATATATTTAGTTTTGCTCTCGCTTATCGCCAAGCCAATGTTCGCTGCCTCCATCTCTATACTCGCAAGCAAACGCCTCATTGACATCTCGCTGCGATCTACCTATTATGTCAATATCGTCGGCGTATGCAAGGAGTTCCGAGGATTTGAAATAGATTGTGCCTCTTGTATTGGCCTGTGATTTTTGCACAATCATTTCTAATTTGATGTTCGTTACACTGCTACTAAAAGTAGGAGCTTCAGTGTAGCTCTACTTTCTTCTTCATTATAACAAAGGTTAAAGGGGAGAATTTATTTTAAAAGTAAAAGTTAAATTAAAAGGTGTAGGGCTACACTAAAACATGTGTAGTTTACTCAGCACCGAACAAATATTTTTTTATCCGCGATAGTCCCAACAGTCTAAAAGCCTACCCCTGTTTCGTAAGAAACAGTAGTAGTAGTACTCTGCATTTAACATGAACTGTCATACCAGTCGTACACAGGACGCTTTTTGTATTCCGTTGATATTCCACCACTCAGTCACCCTCAGCCGGACTGACAGCTAATCAACTTTCAATAAACATCAATCATGATTTCCGAAAGCTGATCGAATTCCTTGACGTCATCCAATGTGCGCACCTGCTATCAACCTGTCTGCTTTCCAATCACCCAACACACCATGCGTGATTAAAATTGCCCTAAGCCTGATTCATAATCAACCATTTGCACAAAGATTGGAAGTCTTTGGTAGCTACAGAAGTTGTCATTGGCGCCTATACCTATTCACACAATATAACCTGTCCTTTGGCACAATGCGTTTTCTCGCAGAACCGTCAAATGGTATGGCTACTCAAAGGCACATACTGTTCCATTGAAGTGCCATTAATGAAAGCATCAGCCAGCCATTCCATGCACCTCGAGTGCAACATCAACGATGGGTTAGTTTCTCCATTCCGGTGGTGGGTATGGGTAGATACATATACTGGAAACAGCTTACTCAATCGCTATATGGCACTATACAGTTCAGTGCACACGGGTAATGTCGATGCAAGTGGCGGGTTGAACGCAAGGCTGGGAAATGAAAATCGCGTACTTGAGAAGTAATTTTCGAGCGAACGGAAGTGCAGCAAATTTATTTCCTTTGAGGAAGCGATGAAAGCATAGTTCAGCAGTATTGCGGCAAGGGCTTTGCATTTTGTAGACGATGAAGGAAGGTTACATAACGCTAAGGATACAAAGGCACGAACGTCTGTAATCGAGGTAGAGAGGGTTTTAAATAATTCTGCAAAGAGAAAATTGAATCCCTAAACAACAAATCTGAGAATTACTCTTTTTGTATCTTTTTTTTTCGGAAGAAAACGGCTAGATTGCTAGCCTACGTTTACATATTCATCCCTACTCCTAACTGTGGAAGTAGAATGGTTGAAAAAGATGATATGATATATGTATATGTATATTCCCCCTGTCTATGAACAGACTGGCTCAAATAGAAGTGCTACCCCTAGGTATATTTTCAACTCTGGAGGGATAGGCCTTTCATTTTCTCAAGAAAAAGAGATAGACGTGTGTTGTACCTTATCAACCAGGTAAACTGCGTGCTTAGGGCTTTGTATGGTACCTCAAAATGAGGTATGTACTACATGTTGATGGTTTTCGGATTTCTCATTTGTTCTCAGGTCATGCTGTGTTAAAACAGCAGACTAGAAATTTGTCAAATAAGCAATAACAATAAGTCCGCGTTCTTTAGGTATGTAAGGCTTACTACCAACTGATAGTAATCTCTACTAATCTGCAAAGTAAATGTTGATGCATAAAAATATCTAACATCACTTATAAAAATTATGGAACATAGGCATTACAAGACTGCCTCTGCTCAAAATTGTATAAAGTTTTCTATGTGACATGGTCGGAAGACTGGTTGCCGTATATGTATATAGGATAACACTACGGTTTGGTATGTCTGGAAAGGAGGCCTTATTATTGCACCAACTATAGGGTAGTTAGGTTCGGATAACTTTTGAATTGAATTTGAATTGAATTTTTATTGCGAATCATTTAAAAGTTACATTGGTTATCGCACAATTTACATAATTTGTTCAGAGATATGATTTACATGAGAAATCTTACTACTGAGAAATATTTTATACAGTCATTAATATAAAATTTATATGAAGCAAGCATTCTGGGAAAACAACAAGAAAAAACCCAATACAAGAAAAAAAAAGAAAAAAAAACAAAAACTAAAAATGTAAATAAATAGACTAACATATAAATAAATAAATATGTAAGTAGGTAAATAAATTTATAAATAAATTAATACAATTATGTAAATAAATAAATAATAAGATTATAAATAAATAAATTAACAAAAAATAAATAATAATAGAAATAAAAATAAATATATAAATGTATAAATAAATGGAAAATATAAATAAATAAATAAATTAACAATAAATACACAAATATACAAATCAAAATAAGTACATAAATCTATAAATAAATGGAAGTATACATATAAATAAATAAAGAAATTAACAGATTATAAATAAATAAATAAATAAATAAATATGTAAGTAAATAAATAAGGAATTAAATATAAAAAAAAAAATTAACAAAGTTGTAGGTAGAAAACATAAAAAAAAAAAAAAAAAAAAAAATACAGATGACTTCGCAAGGGTATCGAAATCATGTATCATGGTATTGGCTTAACTCGTTTAACAAAGGGTTGTCAGGGATATCGCATCTGATTCTAAATGTTTCAGATAGTTTACGTATCCTGCAAGAGATCATTTCAACATTGGTTCTGCGATGCAAATCCAAAGTAGAATGAAACCAAGGCAGCTTAAGCATCATTTTTAATATTTTATTTTGCGATATTTGTAACTTCTTTATGTAACACTTGGCACAGTCACCCCAAACTTGGCATCCATACAGAAGAATTGCTTGAAAAATGGTTTTGTGTAAAACAATTTTGTTTGCATTTGAGAGCATAGATTTTCGGTTAATAAATGGGTATAACATTCTAATTGCAACATTTATTTTTTTAAGGGTCTTAGCATGGTGCTCATTAAATATTAATTTTTGATCCAGATATATACCGAGATACCTCACGGATGTTTGCCATGGTACTGAATTACGTAAGATGTTTAGTTGATTAGATGGAAGGAAACAAGACTTTCTTTTTCGAGTAAAAAAGATAGCTTGAATCTTTTCGGCGTTAAGCTTTATTTTCCATTTCTTGTAATAAAGCTCTAATAATAAGGCAGCGTTTCTTAAGTTCGACTCTATGTTGAGACCGAACTCATGCGACGATAATATTGCGGTGTCGTCTGCATACATTGCCACATCACAGGAAGGAAGTATAGGAAAATCAGATAGATATAAATTAAATAAGACTGGACCTAGAACTGAGCCTTGTGGTACTCCAGCATAAAAGTGGATAGAGCCAGAAACACGATTATTAATATACACTTTGAAACTACGGTTTGACACAAAGCTTTTGATAATATTACACAAAAATGGGGGAAAATTGAAATTTAGCATTTTGTATATGAGGCCGTCATGCCATACTGAATCAAATGCTTTTTCGATATCAAGTAGGATCATACCTGTAGATTTGCCTATTGCACGATTTCTCTTGATAAGATTACATATTCTTAAGACCTGATGTGAAGTACCGTGGTTACGTCTAAAGCCGAACTGTTCATTAGGAAATATTTTCTTATCTTCTATTATATTTAATAGCTTTTCTTTAAGAATTCGCTCGTATATCTTACTGACCGAGCTTAATAGGCTAATAGGTCTATAGCTTTCGAGTGCGCCTACGGGTTTACCTGCCTTTGGTATTGGAATTATCTTTGCTAATTTCCAAGTATCTGGAAAATATTGAATTTTAAGGCACGAGTTAATGACAAAAGTAAGAAACTCTATTCCCCTTTTTGGTAATTTGTTTAAGTAAATATTTTTTATACTATCAATTCCACCTGTTTTCCGAACAATTAAGCTTTTAAGAATAGATACAGTGTCATTTACTGTAATAAATTCATTTGACGGAGTTAAGTGACTAGAAAAGTTGAATGTTCTTAAAGCATCATTTACAATTGCATTAGTATTTGCATCCCCCAGGTGATGGGATACCATATGATTTTTGGCAAAATTTTCCGCCAAGGCATTTGCTTTTTCCTTATCTGTGCGATACACATTCGTACCGCTCTTAAGGCTGGGGATTTCTTTGTGTTTGCTTTTGATAAATTTTACAATATTCCAGAAAGGTTTAGAGCTCTTATCTAGAGAATTCAACTTTATATTCCACACTCTATTACGAAATTCTTGAATTTTAAAGTGTATCGCATTGTTAAGTTGTTTAACTAGAACACCTATGGATGGTTGACGATATCTTTGCCAGTTCCTCCGGTACATGTTTCTTAATCTTATTAGCTCAAGGATAGGTTCAGGCAGTTTCAGGCAGTAACCTTTTTTTCTAACTTTTGGTATGCTGGTACTTACAGAACTAAGAACATAGTTCGAGAATTGCTGAACAATGGAGTCAACGTCTTCCTTAGTAGTTACCAGATCAAGGTTCATTGAACTACCTCGAAGTTGTCGTTTTATATTATTGCGATACTTGTCCCAGTCGGCGTTCTTCAAATCCAGACTGTATTGCACCTTCTCCAAGCCTGACCAACGAATCTTCGAGAGCACCGGATTATGGTCTGAGCTCAAATCGTTTAAAGAAACTGGTTGAGACATAATACTTTTGTGATTTAACCAAACGTTAGTATTTATACTTTTAACTTCAATTTTAGTTCCTAGTTTTTATTCTCTAGTCTTTAGTCCTCAGTCTTTGATCGTTAGTCTTTAGCCCTTAGCCTTTAACTTTCATTCTTTAGTCTCTAGGCATTAACCTTCAGTCTTTAGTCTTTGATCCTCAGTCCTTAGTATTTAGTATTTAGTCTATAGTATTTAGCCTTTAGTCTTCAGTTCTTAATCGTTAGCCTTTAGAGTTTAGTCTTTCGCCCTGAGCCTTTAGTCTTCGGTCTTTAGTCTTTAGTCCTCAGTCCATTGTCTTTAGTCTTTGGTCTTTAGTGTTTGGCCATAACTGCATAGCCTTTAGTATTTAGACTTTAGTCTTTAATCTTTAGCATTCGAGGCCCAGGTTCACCACGGACTGTAGCGCCACCTAAGTAAGTATTTGGAGGGTAGGGTCTGGGAATGTAGGGCAAATTTCCTGATTGCACTCGAAATGGCGAGATGCCAGCAACCATCCCTGCTAATGCTCAGATCAAGTTCACATACAGAATTCTCGCGGCACTCTCTAAATCATCTCCTCAGCACCCGTGGAGATGTGGAATGATGTATGCAGCTACCACCCTAGGTATGAAGGCCCAACCCGACTAGGATGGTGGTTATGTAAAAAGGAAACTTGTTAAGAATGAGGATATGGTCTTGGAAACAAGGGCAGATACACAAGGATACAGCACCACGAATTGCGAGTATGCTCCTGAAATGTGGGAACTTTCTACATTCCTGGAGCTGCTCATCAACCTAAAAATATATTATTCCCATCCAGGAAGTAAGCTGGATAGGGGAAGGAATAGCAAGGAAGAAGGAGTGCGACATTTATTAGAGTTGCCACAAAAGCCTGCACTTACTGGGATGCGGATTTATTGTGGGGAAAAGGCAAAGAACGAAAGTCTTCGATTTTTAGCTAATAAGCAGTGGCCGTGTTTTCACGGTGTTTCTTCTTAGCGGGGTTCTGACAAAACCCCCTGTAGTAAAATTATCATGAAAAGCTTCTCGAAATTCACCGTTCGGAACCGGCAATAAACTGTAGGTCCCTTTCACCTATGGGAAAATTAAATCACACACAACATGGGTGATTGAGAGAAGCTCGGATCAGGTCCTTTATGGACTGTAACATCAGCATACATACGTACATACAAGCAGTCGCCTAACTATTCCTCATCTGTGCACACGACCACACCGGTGAGGATAACAACCCATTTCTACGAGATCTTGGACGACGCCTACGGAGCTTGTCCAGAGTACAATATCAAAATCTTACTCGGGGGCTGAAACGACAAAATCGGTAAAGAGAACATTTTTCGCGGAGTAGTGGGATAGCACAGCATCCAAAATACGACAACAGACAACGGCATGCGGACTTTGCGGTGACTCATAACACGGTAATAAGTAGCACAAGATTTCCATACAAGAAGCAACCTGGCGCTCTCTACTCATAATATGCTCATAGATATACCAAATATCGACTATTTGCTAGTGGCAACAAGACACAGGTCCCAACTTCTCCTTTTCCGACTTAAGGAGAAGACATCTCGTGTTGGAACAAATAGTATAGCGAGCAAACTTCAACACAAAAGGCACTATCTTACATAAATCGGGTCATCATATCAATGAGGAGAAGACGAAATACTTCTCCATCACCTAGGACGAAACATAATCATCGGGAGCTATAATTTCGAAATGGTGACGGAGATCACATACCCCGGGACAAACAACTTACTTACTTACTTAGGTGGCGCTACAGTCCGTGGTGAACCTGGGCCACAACCAACAAGCGTCTCCAGCCGGCACGGTCGTTAGCCAGCTGTTTCCAGCGCCGCACGCCCAGTTGGTTAAGGTCCCCTTCCACCTGCGTGCGCCACCGTTAATGCGGCCGTCCTCTACCGCGCCTTCCTTCCGGGGTGGATTCGAAGACTCTTCGGGTCGGAGCTATATTTTCCATGCGCTCTACATGGCCTAGTCACCTTAGACGCTGTATCCGTAGACGTCGTACCAGGCCGATATCGCTATACAACCTGTACAGTTCTTCGTTATATCTTCTCCGCCATACACCGTTTGAACAAACGGGACCGTAGATAGTGCGCAGAATTTTCCTCTCGAAACGACAAAGGGCATCTTCATCTGCTTTTGTTAAGGTCCAAGCCTCTGCACCGTAAAGGAGGACTGGGATGATTAAGGTCTTATATAGTGTCACCTTGGTTTTGCGAGAGAGGGCTCTACTTCTCAAGAGTAGTTGGCAAGAGTGATTCGGCGTTTTATCACAGCGCTGGTGTTGTTGTCGCTGGTCATCAGTGAGCCAAGGTAGACGAATTTCTTGACCACTTCAAAGTTATAACAGCTCAATACGTCGGTGTTGTCCGTCTCTTTTAGGTCAAAGCAGATATTTGGTTTTACCCTCATTAACTTTGAGACCCATTTTAGCCGCTTCTACGTCAATGCTCATAAAGGCCTCATTGACATCTCGTTGTGTCCGTCCAATCACGTCAATGTCGTCGACTTGAAATAAATCGTACCTCTTGTGTTGGCCAGTGACTCTTGCACGATCTTTTCAAGCACGATGATGAAATAGTTGCATGACAGCGCGTCACCTTGCCTAAATCCTTTTATAACATCAAAGGTCTCCATTTTCTCCATTGTCTCCATTTTCATCCTGCACAGTCGGACGAGTTTGGCAGGGATGTTAAAACTAGACATGGCATTGTATAGCTCATCTCTATACACGCTGTCATATGCAGCCTTGAAATCGACGAAGAGGTGGTGAGTGTCGGTTCGGTATTCCTGGGTCTTCTCCAAGATCTGCCGTAGCATAAATATTTGGTCTATTGTGGATTTACCTGGCCTGAAACCACACTGATAAGAGCCGATCAGGTTATCCACAAACGGTTTCAGGCGTTCACACAATACGGCAGAGAAAATCTTCTATGCGATGTTAAGGAGACTTATTAACCTATAGCTGGCGCAGTTATAGGGGTCTCCTATCTTATGGACCGGGCAAGCGATGCTGAGATTCCATTCGTCGGGCATGCTTTCCTCCGACCATACCTTGCAAATGAGATGGTGCATACACCTTACCAGCTCATCTCCAGCCGCCTTAAGAAGCTTAGCAGACAGGTCGTCTGCGCCCGCTGCTTTATTAGACTTAAGTCTAAGTCAGCGCTATTTTGACTTCGTCTAGGTCGGGTGGACTGAATTTTGTTACTTCGTCGTCCATTACGAATGGCTCGTTCTGCCTGACAGCGGTATCTTGTTTATCATCGCCGCTATACAGTCTGCAGAACTGGTCTTTCCGAAACCTCAGCATCGACTGCGACTACGCTACCAGTTCTCCATTTTCATCCCTGCAGGCTGCCGCTTTGGCTTTGTAGCCATGGCATGTTTGTTTTACATTACTATAAAACTTACGGGCGTCATTCCTGGGGAAGGATCTCTCCATCTCCTCGATCTCACGCTATCCGTGCTCTCTTCGTTTTTCAGAAAAGCGTGTGTTCCTCTCCTCTCTTCTGCTCATAGATTTCGCGAGCAGCTCTCGTCCGTAGTTGCAGCATGGCTTTATATGCCTCTTGTTTTGCTGCATGGGCTTGTTCGCATTGTTCATCGTAGCAGGGTTTTCTAGGTGGTGGCTGTTTGAAACCCAGCACCTCTGAGGCAGCGTCTCTCACGGCGCTCTGGCAATACGCCCATTCCTGATTTTGAGAGAGCTTGGAGGAGACACGATCGGCAAAGATTCTGGCAGTCTCTTGCGATTGTATCCTTCCGACGTCAAACTTACGTAGTTCTACTCGACTCCTTAGCATTCTTGATATGCTCATGCGTACCTTGGCTACAACAAGGTAGTGATCTGAGTCGATGTTGGCCCCTCGGAAGGTTCGTGTGTCGAGAATACTGGAGGAATGTCTGGCGTCGATCGCAACATGATCAGTCTGGTTGGTGGTCGATTGATGAAAAGACCGCCAGGTACCTTTGTGGATGTTGAGATGGGGGAATCGCGTGCTGGCTACAAGGAGGTTACGCCCCGTTAGGAAATCGATTAGCCTAAGTCCGTTGTCGGATGTAGTGTTATGGAGGCTATGCTTTCCTATGATCGAATCAAAAATGTCCTCTTTGCCCAGTTTTGCAATAAAATTGGGCATATGTTCTGTCTAGGAGATCGTAGACTTCTTCTTTGAGTCTATCGTCCTTTTCTTTCGTTGGGGCGTGAGCGCATAATAAGCTAATGTTTCCAAATTTAGCTTTGATGCGGATTGTTATGAGGCGTTCGCTTGTATCTCGGAAACTTAAGACGTTTTGTTGGAGTCTTCTTCTAATAACGAATTCGTACCCGAATAGGCGCTGTTTGTTTTCCTTGTAGCAGTTCCCGTAGTAGATGTCACAGTTTTTCAACCGTCTTTTGCCTGGCCCATCCCATCGCACTTCTTGGAGTGCGGTTATATCTGCTTTATAGCAGTTGAGGGTTTGCTCCAATTGATCGTCTGCACCCGAGCTGTTAAGGGACCTCACATTCCAGGTGCAGACTCTCAAGTCCGTTAGTCGTTTGCAGGGGTCGTCAGCATTGTATCGGTCCGTATCCGAGGCTTTTTGTCGTTTCGGAACAAGTGGGTTTTTACGTGATAGGGATGTTACCCCTAAGCATAACCCCCAACCTGGAGAGCCAGGTTGCTCTTTCCCCAGGAACAAGGAGTTGGGTCGCTGCACACGTTGATTCACTACCTGGCGGGTGCCAGGGTAGCTATCCTGAGGCTGTGTGTCAACAAGGATTGAGCAGGGACAGAGATCGAATCTGGCGTTTGCCATGTTAAACGCGATCAACTTCATTGCTCTGTTTGCAAAGAGCAAACAAGAGCTCCATTAATGACGTCATAGTGGAGATCCGGCGCAGAATCAAGCTCTGCACCGCTGCTACTTCCGCTTGCCAAAGCAGCTAGGGTCCAAACTCCTGCCATGAGGAACCACGGTTATGCTATGATATGCAGTCGAAAGCTGGACGATAAGAAGGACAGCAGAGCTGATACTTGGCTCCTTCGAAAGAAGAATTCTGCGGCAGATATTCGGTTCTGTCTGCGAGGAAGGCAAATGAAGGAGAAGACATAACTCTTTGAGATATACAAAGATGTGAATATAGTCCAGAAGGTGCCACATCGAGCGCATGGAGAGCAATGCCCCAGCTAAGGGGGCATTCGAATCCGAACCTCCTGGTTTGAGACGAAGGGGGAGACCGAGCAACCGGTATAAAGTCCAAGTGATCACAGATGTAAGACAACTTCGATCAGGGATGGCAGGCTGTACTAACTCTGGTCCAGACCATCCATGGGTTGCTGGCCTGATAAGTAAATACTTTAGTCTTTAGTCTTAAGTCGTTAGTCTGTAGTTTTTAGTCTATAGTCCTTAGTTTTTAGTTTTCAATCGTTAATCTTTTTTCTTTTGCCGCTGTATATACATGTAGATAGTCGTTTATTTTCAATATCTAATATTGGTTCTAAGATTGCTATGGTATTTCAGTTTTTCCATACCATGCTCTAAAAAGTGCGACCGAGCGTTCTTATATGTATTACGTAACAGCAGCCGCATAGTCTTCAAAACTTATATAATCGTGGTTGCATTGGTGCTTAAAATCCATATTATCACCACTTATTACCTCATCCGTAAAGTGCTAGGAGCGCCAAAAAGTGTCATCGTACAAATTGAAGCAATAACGAGATGTCCGTAACCAGCAGAAAAGGAAATTCCCACTATGGAGCACAATACTCCTATTTACTCTGTCGTCGCGTTTTTATAGTTATTGTTTCGAGATTTTTCTTTTTCTGTGCTCTTGTGAAACTAATGGAACAGTGGTAAGATGACAGGATACTGCCCGTGACGACATTGAGCAATTTCATGGGAATTAAGTGGGTTGTTGACGGTAATGACTTTTCATGGAACATGCCCTGAAGATCCTATAGTATTGCGTAAAGTGTTATTTTTGTGGGCGCGTTTGAATATCCGAGGTGTAACCTATGGGTAAAAACTTCGAAGTAATCTTTGTGGTTTATTGGTGTATGTTACACGGAATTGTTTTTTGTCATCCTTGTTTCCGTATTATTGTTTCATGATAAAGTAATTCTGAACCCAGGAAGCCTTAATCAAATATAATCTTTCGCCCTTGTACAAAAACGATTACGAAATTGCTTGTAAATTGATAACCCTAGCGTTCCCAAAGTCTGTAAATGATGGGCAAAAAATGTACCATAAAGCGTACCACTCCGACTATTTGTTCTCGAAACCAGATTTTGTGAGTAATCCACAGAAAATATCAATTAATCAAACGGAGATATTCATGCCATTTACAAAGACTCATTCCATTTCGTCGCCGTGAAACCTTTTAGGAAACATCGTGCCCTTCCGACTACTTTATTACTTACCATCAAACTTAGACTCCACTGCATCTGTTTGAAAGCAGACATAAAACCAAGGAAGTCGTGCAGCTGAAAGTGCATTTAATTACATACCGTAGGCTGTAGTTTAAGTGCAGTCAATTGGTCGCAATGCACTATCGGGGACGGTTGCTTGTGCTATTCGATTCCATTCTGAAGCTACCTGCCATTCTAATGAATGCTGACTGAACGCACTTAAGTCACCCACTTACATAGGACGAACTACATTGACTTCGGAAACGAAGTAGAATTATATTTTTCCATCAGGAAATGCACACTGACGTTTGGCACATGTGATGATATCAGAAAAGGATTCCTTCAAGGGAACTCAATGTTTCCATTGCATGTCAAAGTGTAATTACGGAAAATGCTTTAACAAAAGTATTGCAGCTGGAGGTATAGTCGTAAGAATCACAATATTTTGCTCGAGCAGGTGCATGTAAAAGGACATCTGGTCACTTTAGGTGTGGAAGTGGAATATGATTATAGAAGTTTCCAGTATACGCCCTTAAAGCAGACAGTCATCGTCAGCTGGAAAAGAAATTAAAGAAATGATTTTCATTCCGGGAAACAAACTACAGGGTGGGCCAATTAAAGTGTTAGCGTTTGTTTGATAAATAACCTCACACCTCAACATCCATAAGGGGACCTGGTGGTCTTTCGATGAATCGGCAATCAATCAAATTGATCAGATTGCGATCGACGGCAGACACTCCTCCAGCATCCTAGATTTCCGAACCTTTCGAGAAGCCAACATCGACTCGGATCATTACTTTGTTGCAGCCAAGGTACGGATGCTAATTTCGCGGAATCAACGGAGTCGAGTAAGAACACCAAAATTTAACGTCGGAAAGCTGTAATGGCAGGAGACCGCCAGGACCTTCGCCGATCAAGTCTCCCTCCAGCCCTCTCAAGTCCCGATGCAATCTGCAGAAACCATAGAACAGCAATGGAGTCGGTGTCAGGACTACATTAGAGAGGCCGCTTCAGATGTACTCGGTTTCGAGCCACCAGAGCAGAAGCCTGCAGGGATGAGCACGGACAACTAGTAGTGGAGTCATAGTCGATGCTGAGATTGTGGAAGGACCACTTCTGCAGACTGTATAACGGCGATGATAGTCAAAATGCCGCCGTCAGACAGAGCGAACCATTCACAATGGACGAAGAGGAAGGAGAATTCCGTCCACCCGACCTAGACGATGTTAAGATAGCGATATCGAAACTTAAGTCTTATAAAGCTACTGGAGCGGAACTGTTTAAGGCAGCTGGCGATGAGCTAGTCAGGAACATGCACCACATCATCTGTAAGATATGATCGGAAGAACGCACAACCGATGAATGGAATCTCAGTATCGTTTGCCCGGTCCATAAGAAAGGAGACCCCTATGACTGCGCTAATTACAGAGGGATAAGCCTCCTGAACATCGCGTACAAGATCCTCTCTGCCGTACTGTGTAAGTGCCTGAAACCGTTCGTGAACAATCTGAAAGGTTCCTTACCAGTGTGGTTTCAGGCCAGGAAAATCCACGATAAACCAAATATTTACACTACGGCAGATCTTGGGGAAGACCCATGAATTCCATGTCCACACGCACCATCTTTTCGTCGACTTTGAAGCCGCGTATGACAGTGTTTATAGAGACGAGCTATACAGAGTCATGACATGTTTTAACATTCCTGCCAAACTCGTCAGACTGTGCGGGATGACTATGGAGAGCTCTCGCTGCTCTATTAAGGTCGGAGGTGAATTACCCCTTTGATGTTAAAAAAAGTTTTAGACAGGGTAACGCACTGTCATGTGATTTCGTTAACATTATTCTTGAAAAGATCATGCGGGACTCTGCGGCCAATACAAGACACAATTGCTTACATACGCAGATAACATTGATGTTATTGGACGGACGTGAGGCGTTTGCAAGCATTGAAACAGAAGCGGCTAAAGTGGGTCTAAGGGTAAATCCGGACAAGACCAAATATATACTGTCATCAAAGAAAGACGCGCAACACCGACGTCTGGGTCAGAACGTCACCTTCGGCAGCTATATTTTTGAAGAAGTCAAGGACTTCGTCTACCTTGGCTCGATAGTGACAAACTGCAAAGATACCAGCGCTGAGATAAAACGCGGAATAACTCTTACCAACAGCTGCTTCTTCGGGCTCAAGACGCAATTGAGTAGTAGAGCCCTCTCTCCAAAACCTAAGGTATTACCCTACAAAACCCTAATCATCCCGGCCCTCCTCTACGGCACTGAGGCTTGGAAGTTATCAAAAGCGGATGAAAAGGCTTTTGGGCGTTTCGAGAGGAAAATTCTGCGTGCAATCTTTGCTTTGTGTAAACGGAGAGTGGAGGAGGTGATTCAACCAAGATCTTTACGGGCTGTACAGCATCATCGGCCTGGTTAGACGTCTTCGGATCCAACGTTAAAGATGGCTAAGCCATGTAGAGCGAATGGACATCAACGCTCCGGCCCGAAAAGTCTTCGACTCCAACCCCGAGGGACGACGCAGCAGAGGACGACCGCATTTAAGGTGGCGCGCACAGGTGGAAAGGGACCTCAACCAACTGGGCATGCGGCACTGGAAGCGGCTGGCCAAAGATCGGGCCGGCTGGAGAGGCTTGTTAGTTGAGGCCCTGGTTCACCCCGAACTGTAGCGCCATCAAAGTAAGTAAGTAAGTATACGCCCTTAAAGCAGACAGTTATCATCAACTGGAAAAGAAATGAAGTGTGATTTCCACTCCGGGAAACAAACTACAGGGTGGGCCAATTAAAGTGTTAGCATTTGTTTTATAAATAATTCGAAAAAAAAAAACACGTTTAATGTGTGATTAAGTGATTAGTTAAGTTAAGTGCTAGTCTTTTATTTTGGATCTTGAACAATTTGTTTGGATCACTTCTTGCAGGTGACAACATGTAAATGGTCGCCTTTACAGCGGATAGCGCAGTGAACTCGTTTTTGAGCATTTTCCATAACTTTACGCTAGGCTCTATAGCGGCTAGTTAGAGTTAGAGAGGGTACGGGGGTGGGACAAAGTCGCCTGATCACTGCGGCCACGAGTGGGCCTATTGTGATGTCCCCCACTTACAGTTCACTCAAAAATCCTGAGTTAGTGATAAAACTTAGTATGCTTTTGAGTGAGCTAGCAGCGATTTCTTCTGCTTCAAGATAATACTTGCCTAAGTGACGATGACGTTTACTGACAAGGCAGTTACAGTGGCATAGTATGTGCTCTGCTGTTTCTTCGTCTTCATTACACATTCTGCAAGTGTCATCTTGTATGACGCCCATCGTTTTGAGATGTTTGTTGACTGGGCAGTGTCCAGTAAGGAAACCTGTGATTAAGCGAATCTGACTCCTCGAGAGCACGAGGAGTTGTTTCGTTCTACTGAGAGATGTAGTAGGGAGGAACAACTTGGCTTGACTGCTACCTTTCGTTTGTAACCAGTAGTGATTCGTCGTGTTCCTTAACCAATTGTTTATGCTGCATTTGGTGGTGCTGACGGGTATGCCGCAGAAAGGCTGTGGCATCATAAATGGTGATGCAGAGCTTTTCCTTGCTAGTAGGTCCGCCTTTTCGTTGCCTGTATGGCCGCTGTGTCCAGGTATCCAAATGAGATTAACCCTGTTTGTGGTGGCCAGCTGGTGAAGTAGCTGTAGGTAGTCCCATACCAGTTTGGAGGTGATTTCATAGCTCTTTAGGGCTAGAAGTGCAGCCTTGCTGTCAGAGAAATGTAAATGTTTTTGTTAAGTCTGTTTCTGTTTATATTTTCTCTGAGGCAGAGTTCTATAGCAAATAATAGCAAATATCTCTGCTTGAAAAACGGAGTTATATCTGTCCATGCTGACGTAAATGCATGTGCCTGTAATTGCTCCGTATACTCCAGCCCCAACGCCATTGTTCGTTTTGGAGCCATCTGTGTACCACACGTAGGATCCATGATTGAAGGGAGATCTATCGCGGCTTTGTCGCGTCGAATATTGGCCTTGAGCTTTTCCACAGTCAGTGGCTTGTTGACATAAATTGTGGACCCCACAAGAAAAAGTCCAGTGGCGTCAAATCGGGCGATCTCGATGGCCCGTCAAAATCACAGTTTTTGGAAATTAGACGATCGACAAACTTGCGGCGCGAGCTGTGTGGGCTGTGGCGTCATCTTGTTGAAGTAGTTCATGGCATGTTTCGCTAAAATGGCAACAAAAAGTCCATTATCATAGCCCAATAACGATCGCCATTACCGGCGGTGGGCATCCCATCGCCGTCTTCAAAAAAGAACGATCCCATGACCCTATCCGCAAAAATTCCGGCCCAAACAGTCACGCGCTGGCCGTGAAGAAGTTCTTCGTGGATTGATTGAGGATTTTCAGCATCGTAAAGCCGACAATCTTGTTTGTTGACCGTTTCAAATACCGAAAAATGGGCCTCATCGCTCATGATGATTTTTTCCCAAAAATCGGTATCGGTTTGAGCCAAGTTCACAACGAATTTCGCATAATCCAAGCGACATGATTCATCGGTTGGCAATAATCGATGAGTGATTTGAATTTTGTACGAAAATAACTTCAAATTATACCGAATTATGCGTAGCAGTGAGCTGCGACTGATGCCCAACTGAGCGGAACGGGAGTGACTCGACGTTAGTGGGGAGGTCCAAGCTGAGGCTCGCAAAGACTCTCATTGCCTGGCATTGCTAAGATTACCAGTGTCCAAAAATTTTAAGTGCAGGCGCCTAATGGGGAAGGCACGTCTCCCACTTCAAATTTTGAACGATACGCACGTTGTGTTTTCACAATCGAGAAATTGTCTTGAATGTAAAGCGCGATTTTGTGACGTGTTCTATAGTAAAAATTCGCAAAGACTAACGCTTTGAATGCGGGCTGTCACAATACGTTCTGCCAACTGGTGTCAAAGTTTTTGGGTTGCCTAATGCTAGCACTTTAATTAGGCCACCCGTTTTTTATTGATCTAAACGAGATTTCCGATATAATCGACCTTTTCATAACTAAACGCATCACTTCGAACATATGTACATATTTGTATTGAAAATTTTGAAGGGCTTCCATACGCCAGTAATTATGACCATAATTTCAAAAGTGATCCACAGAGATCCCACAACTAGATTCATCGCAAAAAAAAAGTGATAGCGAAAGTTTAGTATCCGATGTCCGAAAACAAACATGGAAGTCCCAATAACCAGTGCAGACACAATTGAAAACAAACTAGATATACATCCAACCTGCGGCATAGGAAAGCACTCTAGGGGATAAAAGTAAAAGAAATAATTACATCACTTACCCCGCAAAAGTTAGCGTTCTTTAGAGCAAAACGCAAAACAGACACACAACAAAGCAGTGCTCATCAGCTTTGGTTACTCGCCAGCGTATGCTCTGGGGTACGACTAACTTTCGCAGATCTCCAATTTTCCGATGTAGCCGTCCCGACAGTATCTCATAGTCATCATTTACCTGCTTCTCATGCATCTGGTCCTGATACTGATTCTTCTTGAGTATTTCTATTAGTGTCTTCAGCTTTCCGTCCTGCAACTGCATTAACAGATGTTCCACTGACTTTCGTTGACTCTCGTCCAACTACTTGCCGATCGAGAAAAGATTAGTTTCCTGCGCGCTATTTGCCTGTGCAGCGCTGTAGCCTGGTTCCACTGATGTTTTCTACAATGGTTTTCCTTCTAGTATCAGTTACCGTTACATCAATAACCACTCGACCAGAACTATCAGTAGTGTGACATCCATCTCCTTGTTGTCGATTTTCATCCGTAATTCTACCTTCTTGGTTGACTCGACCGTGGATCCTCCGAATTCCTTTAAGTGAGTGAATGATGACTTACGCATAGGCACTTCATAGGCACTAAAGTTACTTTTATCCAGAAGTCACCACTTCTTGTAACCACACATGCTGAATATGGCTGTCCCGTGATGATAACTTCTTTCATAATTGGTGGTATTGGAACTTGCTCTCTCGATTGTTCTTGCGGATATTTCACCATTGTTACATAGGGTCTCTTTATGCGACAGTCTTTCGTCTCGTGGCCAACTCTGCTGCCGTTTGTACAACGTGGTTTCCTTTGCGGTTGTAGCCATATGCCCAAATTGGTTATAATTGTAACACCTGATTGGCCTCCTGCCCACTGCGCTTGCATCTTCCACATTTGGTTCTGTAATTCGTGATGTCAGCCCTCTTGACGTGCAAGGCATTGAGGAAACATTGTTCAATGAATTCAGCAGCTCGTTAGATGTTTGCAGATTCAGTGCGAGTAACATGCGTGTGAGACTTAAACCAATTAATCAGTTGATTGTGTATGAATTAATGGATAGATCAACTAACATACCTCATCGGCCAATTGCCAGCATAGAGTTATAGTACTCCTCCTATGAGTCATCCTGGTTCTGGCTTCGCTTCATTAATCCTCTATGGATATCCGCTACATTAGTTGTACACGGAAGATCTCGTTTCAATTCTCTAGCGAAGTGGTGCCATGTCAGAAACACTGACTAAGCATCCAGCCAAACCTCGGCCATACCCTTCAATTTATTTTGCGCGGCTATCAGCACTATTTCTTCACTCCATCCATACAACTACTGTAGCTGTTCCACCTTGTCGATGAATTGAGACGAACTCTGGTAAAACACCTTCCGAACAATTTTATCCTTGTGCAGATAGCCTACATATGTAGCTGGAGTGTCTTATCGGTTTTCTGTTAGCCGTGCAGTCCAGGAATCGGTGCGGTATTCCGTGTCCTCTCGGTGACGATGTATTTGTATTTGTATATTGGACGCAATCTCCATGGTTCTTGAAATTACACGATGTCTCACAGATCTTTCACTTGTGTTTGCAAGGATTCGCCCGCTGTCGTTGCGTCAATAACTTCGAATTCCTCTGCCTCCACTTCGTCTGTGCCTAACACTTGTTTTAATCTTGCGATTTTATATGCCCTTGTGCGCGACACCATTGCATTGATTCCGTTCCGCTGTTGTCTCAAATTGCGGCTTTAATATGTTAAGCGCGCTTGTGCCGTCAAAGTTGGGAGCTGTGAATTGCGATGCTGCAGCCCGTACGACACTTCCTTCAGGTTCAGGGAAGTGGAATTTTCTTTCAACTTTTGATGTACATATGTCCACCTCCAGTTTCTGGCCTATTGAAGTGGAATTTTCATCCAAATGTCCACTTACGGTAATGGGATTTTCCTCCAGGTTTTTGCTTAAGGCAACATAATTTTCCTCCAGTTTTTGATCTAGCTTCCGACTTATGGAAGCTGTATTTTCCTTCATAGCCGCGAGAACAACTGTTTACTTTTTTTTCAAGACACACATTTTATTTATTTTTACAACCTCAGATCAATTACTGGGCGCTTTACACATTTTATTATTCCACCTGGGCACTTCATATTTATTACACACACTTTGCCTCTACATTTCGCTAGATGGCTTGATTACTTTCACACTGAATACCGACTAATCACTCGTTACTGAATGCTCCTATGGGCGAGTGTTCCCTCTTAAAGAGCCCTCGGACGTTCTCCTTCAGAAGTATCTAGAATGCTCCAGAATTGTCATTCAGCAGTATGCCGCTGAGAGTTGCCATCATTTTCTTTTTAGGTGCAACAGAGCATTCCAAACTTTGTCAGCGAAACTCAAACACAACCGTCGGTTCGTGTCCGCAATAGTATTTATACATATATTCTCACCATCGACTGTGATTCAACTACGAGGTGTCCGTATCCAGCCCTGCAGGTTTCCACTCTGGCATGATAACCTTAGCTTTTGCACGTCGTTCCTGCGAGAACATCTCTATCTCCTCGATCGCGCGCTTCTTGTGCTCTTTGTTTTCCTTCTGAAAAGCACATGCTCCTCTCTTCTTTTCCGCTCACAAAGCTCACGAGCCGCTCTCATTCGTCGATGCCGTATGGCCATGTATGCATGTTTTTCTGCATGCACCTGTCTGCATTCGTCATTAAACCAAGGATTTCTTTTAGGTGGTGGCTATAAACCTAATACATCAGGGGCAGCATCCCTGATGGCATTTTGACAACATCTCTACTGCTGTCCTATGGCTTGTGCAGTTTGAAGTGGCTCTTGAGAGAGCTTTAAGGAGACACGATCGGCGAAGGTCCTGGCGGTCTCTTGCGATTGCAGCTTCCCAACGTCAAATTTTGCTGGTCTTATACGACTCCTCAGTTGTCGCGATATCCGCATTAGTACCTTGGTTGCAACAACGTAATGATCCGAGTCAACAATGGCTCCTCGGAAACTTCTTACACCCAAGTTGCTGGAGGAGTGTCTGGCGTCGATCGGAATATGTTCGTTTTGATTAAAAGATAAATGATCGGAAACCACCTGGCCCCCTTATGAATATTTAAATATGGGAATTGCATACTAGATTATAGGAGATTACACCCCGTCACAAAATCTATTAGACTGACTCCATTTTCAGATATGTTCTGGTGTAGGCTGCGCTTTCCTACGACTCGTTCAAGAAGGTCTTAGCCAGCTTCGAGTTGAAATCTCCTAGAACAATCTTGGTGTCATAGCTGGGACATTGAAAAACTCAAGGAGAGAATTTTGAATAAAGGCTTTTCGAATTTCCTATACGGAAACCCCTTCAGGTTAGCATGGTTAAGTTCAGGTACATTTCACTATAAGTTCTTCACGAACTAAGCTTGGACAGACCAATTTTCGGCCATAAGCTGCTTTCATAAATCGCACCTCTTCTACAAAACAATACTCACCATCAAAACAATATTTATCTGGTAATCTATAGAGTTATCCAATTCACTATACACTATTGAAAAGTGTGGATTTCTCGGTACACGTATCCATATTTCCTATTTCGGTAGGAAATAGGCATTTGCAAATCATCTGGGGAAAATGAACACTAAACTTATAGACTTGTATATAGGCATACAAACGTCGGTGTTTGCTAGGGGCAGCAAATCAATCACCATGATAGTAACAGATTAATGCTTTCAGCAGCATTTTTTGCTTAATGTAGTCCAGCTCATGGTGTTGAATTGCAGTTGGAAGATATTTTTCCCATGGTAAACGAAAGTTGGTAATCGATCAAAGCGGGTTATACAGAAACTCAAGTGGGTAGGAGTGTGTTACGAATATAGACGTCTTTTCCGAGTATTCAAAATTTCGATAGATGATTGATGGAAGTTCTCAATCTAGTCTTTACGGAGATGTAATGACTGTTTTTTTTTTTTTGAAATAGTATAGTGGCTGATGCGATGTAAGTTCAAACAAGTGACAACAACTTGCAGGTTGATAACTCTTAGATTTATTAAGTCGTATACCATGTCAGTAATCTAGACTACAAATATGAATTTGAAAACATATGAGCATTTTAGTCACAACAATGCAGCAATAATCAAAGATGTCGCCTTACTTATGCATTATATTTGCAGACTTCAATAGAACTATAGCCATTCTATCCCACACAGATTATTTTTTAGCAGCAAAGTTCAGAGCTCGACTGTCCAATGCCAGAAAGCTGCACCAGCCCACCATGAAGAGATATGACATTACGCCTGAACACACCTTAATCCATCAGGCTCTGCAGTATGCCTACGCCGAGTACAAGTGTCAACAATATGTGAATGAATTGCGCTCAGCCATTCAGGAAGTAGACGAGACCTCTGCTACGCCCGACAAGAAATTCGTGGTATAATGGCGAGAGTGAACTGAAATAGGCAGCAACTCACGATACGTACCAAAAGGTGTTGCAGCAAAAACCAGTCCAGCGTGAGAGGAGTACCGAGCCAGACGAAGAGAGCAGAAAAAAATGCTGCAATTTAAGAAAATAACCTTCACGGCACCCCAGCTCAAGGATTACGAAGAGTCTAGGGACAACATAAAATACGGGCCTTTTATGAAAAAGCTAAGAGTCTTGCAGGAGCCTTCAAGTAAGGCACCTAGGCTCTTCGAAATTTCGAAGATAATCTTATCACCTTTCACCGTGGACCTCGCCAAGGGTGGGTCTTGTCACCTCTCCTTTTCGTTATATATATCGACTGGATGTTGCTGCGCAGTCGAGGCGAGGAGTGTTTTACATTGGAAGAGTTGAGAATAAACCATCTTCTTTTTGCAGATGACTTAGTTGTCCTCACATTATCCCAGATGGAACTTCAACGCGCGCTAGGTAGGTTTGTGGCCGTATGTGCTGATGCTGGAATGAGGGTTAATGTGGACAAGGTTATGCTTATTTCCAAAACACCTGTCCAATGCACTCTACATGTTAGTGGAGTCCCATTGAAGCAGGTGGAGAAGTTTAAGTATCTCCGGGTCTTCTTCACGAGTGATGGGAGGAGTAATACTGAGCTTTGCTGCAGGATTGGCCAAGCTGGGTCAATTTTGAAACAGCTTGGAAGATCTGTAATCAGGAAGACCGAGCTTGGTGTCAAAGCCAAGTTAGCGGTGTTTAACTCAGTATTTGTTCCAACTGAGAGCACCGTGGCGCAGTGGGTAGTGTGTTGGCCTCTGACGCCGATGACTCGGGATCGAATCCCGACACAGCGATGTCATCGAACGTGTTTTTCACGGTGTTTCTCCTCAGCGGGGTTCTGACAAAACCCCCTGTAGTAAAATTGTCATGAAAAGCTTCTCGGAATTCGCCGTTCGGAACCGGCAATAAACTGTAGGTCACCTATGTGAAAATGAAATCATACACAACATGGGTGATTGAGAGAAGCTCGGCTCAGGTTCTTCATGGACTGTAACGCCAACATACATACATACATTTGTTCCAACTCCCACCTATGGTCATGAAATTTGGGTATTGACCGATAGAATAAGGTATATAGAATATACAAGCTGCCGAAAGGAAATTTCTTCGTGCTGTTGTGGGCGTTACTCGCCGGGATAGGGTGAGAAACACGTCAGTGCGCGGGGAGATCAATGTTGAGCAGCTGCTTCTCCGAACGGAAAGGGCAATGCTTCGATGGTTTGGTCACGTGAGACGAATGTCGCTATCTTCACGACTTTCGAAGCGTGCCTTGGATGCAATACCATCAGGCAGGCGTCCGCTTGGCAGACCCAGGACGAGGTGGTTGGACCACGTCCAAAAACTCGCCTGGTTGCGCTTGGGCATAGCTCCAGATGAGTTAGAGTCTATGACGGACGATCAAGTGGCTTGGAAATCCCGCGTGCGCGCATTACCCCCGCAACTCTTTTAGTGGAACATGCGGGCCACTGAAAATGTGTGTATGTATGAATCATGTCATCGAGCAGCAGGGAACAGTGGATTTATTCAAGCAGGGAATAAATCCCTACCAAGGAAATCAAAACTCCAGCCGGTGAAGTAGTCCTCTCTCTCTATTCATAAGCTGAAGAACAATAATGTCGCAGGCTCAGGTGACTTACTATCAGAGCTTCTCAAGTAGGGGGCATTTTTTTTTTTTTTTTTTTTTCTTGTGTATGGGGCTAGTGGTACCATTAGCATATGGCACTGCGACCTTTGCAGATCTATTGCACCTGCTAGCCGATTAGCCGAGGAGCCTCTTCACTGCTATAATGAAGCTGAAAATGCTTCTCGCAGCAGCCAAGGTGATCCCCTCAGGAGTGATAACTTCGCTGAGAAGGATACGCTTCCTAAGATGGCAGAGAGCAGCACACTCACATAGTATGTGTTCCGCCGTCTCTTCGTCCTCGAGACAGAGCCGACACTCAGTTACAGATGAGAGGCTAATTTTCTTTAGGTGATATCTCAGACCGCAGTGTCTGTGTCAGTTAATAGCTGACTAGTCTTCTAGAGGGCGCCGTGGCACATTGGTTAGTGTGTTGGACCCTGACGCACGATGAGCGAGTTCAGATCCCGATAACATCAACGCCATCGAATGTTTATTTCGCGGCGTTCCTCCTCGGCGGTAGCCCCCCGTAGTATACTTGCCTTGAAAAATATTCTCGTCTCACGCCGTTCGGAATCGGCATTATACTGTAGGTCCCTTTCATCTTTGTGAACAATAAATCACACAGGACATGAGTGATCGAGAGATGCATGGCTCTGGTCCTTCATGGGCTGTAGCGCCACCAAAAGAAGAAGTCTTCTGATACCCACCCTATTGAGTTTGAGTATATCACTAGGGTGTTTGTTCAGGGGTCGTATAAGTCGTTTAGATTGACGGAGTCCCCGAACACTGTTCCAAAAGGACAGGTGTTATAAATTTTCCCAGTTGTCTAAGAAGAAATTGCTCTTAGATCCGGGGAAGGGGGCATGCCCAGACCATTTGTGGAATTTGGGAAGATGTAAGCATGCCCGACGACTAGAATATCAATTCCATTTGTCCCATCCACAAAGAATGCGATCTGGACGGGCACTATCTTTTACAAGTCAGTATAGCTGCTAGGATACGCAGATGATATTGGCGCCATCGCACGGTCTCAGCGTGTCGTTGTAAAAGCTTTCACGGCGATTGAAGAACAGGCGAAACGCCTGGTCTTTAAGTTAATAAGGATAAGCCAAAATACATGCTGTCGAATTTTGAGGTGGTCAAGGAGTTTGTATACCCCGGTACCCCGGGGCAAGCGTAAACTCCACAAACGACACCAGAGTGATAATCCGGTATCGCTGCTACTTCGGTTTATTCAAACAATTTCGGTCGAAACTTCTCAATCGAAGAACCATGCTTTACAAAATGCTTATGCTGCCAGTCTTGCCGTACGGCGCCCAAAGATGGACGATAAGCAGGACGGCGGAACTGATTTTGGGTTCTTTCTCCTCTTTGTAAACGGGACTCAGACTGTCTTGTTTGGGTTAATCGATAAACCCTCTTTGACACACCAGTCAGAGATAAACTTACTGACTGAAAGGACTCCTCCTTTTAGACATCCTTCAGCCGCCGATACTGTCACTGAGACCTCCCCGCATGTGGCTGATATAATACGGCTGTTTAGCATCGCCCTAATGCAGTGATTTGTGGGATGGTCTACACCCCTTAAGGACAGTGCAGTGGCGATCAAATCATAGCCAGTATGATCAAAGACCCCTTGAATGTCGAGGAAGGCGCAAATTGCGATCTCCTTGTGCGTGCAACTATTTTCAACGCGCGCCACCAGGTGGTGTAGGGCATTCTCAGATCGTTCTTTGCGATATGCATACTGATTGGGATGCTGTGGTATCTGATTCTCCAGGATATCTCTAATATGGAGCTATATATCAGTTTTCCCATTGTTTTTAAAAGGAACGATGTCAAACGGATTGGGTTATAGGATTTAGGTTGTTCACTTGGATTTCCAATCTTGGGGATGAAGACAAGATTGACCTCTCTTCAGATTTGGGGTATATACCCCAGGTTGAAACAGGACCTAAAAAGAACTATCAGAGGTGATAGAATAGTGTGGCCTCTCTGTAAGATAGCAGGGAAGGCATCGTCTTTGCCTGGGGCCTTATAGGGCCTAAATGAGCCAATTGCCCACTTAAATCCATCAGTGCTAAATAGTCTGCCAGAAAGACTATTTATGGAGGTCGTTTGAACGTCAGAGCGCATCGACTGAGGAGTGGAACCCGGGAAGTACATTTCAAGCAAAGTTTCCAGGGTTTTCTCGCGATTGTAAATGTGCCGTCTGAATTGCGTAGCAGCCCGAGTCCATGTGTGTGCTCTTGCGATAGCGCTTTATGTAGTTGGGCCGCAATTGGAAGCGGGTCTATGTTCTCTGCTCTATGTATTTCATTTGAGGAGATCTATATTCAGTCCAACTATTATTCCGTTTGGCTCGGTTAAACAGAGATCTCACCTCTTTCTTTAGAGGTTCAAGCTGTGCATTCCACCAGGGTAGACAGCACTTGTATGTACTTGTCCTGGGTGTACAGCTGTTTCTAACAGACAAATTCAATGGCCTCAGTCGTAACCACGCTCGTCGCAGTATACCAGCTACGCCGAGTTGTTTTCATCGTTCCAGTTCCAGTTTCCCTTGAAGGAGTGCGCAACGAGCGGATAGCGATCTGATTTTCTGGGAAATGAGTCTGAAGCAGTAAACTAAGAGTTTCCGCTTTAGGCTCAGTAAAGGTCCCATCAGATTTTATGAGTGCATCCAGACTTTTCTGACTTCTGGCCTCCCTGCGAAGACTTTGGAGCTCAGCCTTCCACCAGGGAACCAATTTCCTACAGGGAGGTTTGCTGACAGGACACGTGAGTTCAAAACAATTGGTGATGGCGGTATTCATGTTATGAACGGCGTTCTCTACAAATTGTTTCGTTCTAAGTTTAGGTAGTGCTTGAGTGGATTTCTCAATCTCTAGAGAGCAGCTTGACCGTACCCAGTCCGTCTTTCGCGAATCCCGTCTAGGATGCAAGGAAGAGATCCCACAATTTAATCGGAAATCGATATTTATATGGTCCGACAGCGTAGCATCAGGCAAGACTCGCCAGTTAGTGATGTCCTTCACATATCTGTTGAATATGGTCAGGTCAATCACGTTGGTTGGGAGCCAACATTGTTGATTGTAATGTCAGACGAGAGAGTAAAGTCTAAAAGACGGTCCCCTTTTGTGTTGCATTTGCTGCTGCCCCAAGTAGTGTTTTGAGCTTTAGCATCGCAGTACAAAATTAGATCAATCTTTCTTGTTTCACAGTACTATACGAGTTCAGAAACTTCCTTCGGTGGCGGAGGTAGTATCGAGTCGTAGGGAAAGTAGGCAGATACAACGACGACGTATTTTATTACTCAGTGCGATTTGTAGCTTACTCTAGCAGACACCAGATCTTGTCCACAAGAGTGTCCAGGTTTGGTTGCCGGTAATGAGTTCGATACGATGATGCAGATACTAGGCCTTTCGGATCGTTCATCATAAAGAATCGTACCATCACGCATACCACCAAAGCCGCATAGGCGTTGTTTCCATTCCCATGGTTCTTGAATGGGCACGACGTGATGTGGACTTGTACTACTGCATGCAATTCAGCTACTTAAAAGACCGGTAGCAGCCCTGCAATGTTGTAGATTAATCTGAGTAAAAATCATAGATTCATACTGCAGGGCACGTCTCAACCATCGACAACTTGACATTAAAATTGAATGGGATCCTATCAAGGTCGAAGTAGGGACGTGAATCGTACACAGATTGTAGAGTCGCGACAGAGGTTTCATCCATCCCTACAACCGGAGTAGAGCCCTCTTTTTTCAGAGAGCATTCACTATCCTTGTAGGAGTAGATAACCCAAGCTCTCGTGTCAAGCTCTGGATTCTGTGTGCGTAAGCGTGTCAGCACATCCACCTTATTTCCAGGTTTCCTCGGAATCCGTAGATGGCGCGCGTTAATTTTGGGAGAGTGACTACCTGATAGGTAGCAGTTCCGGCACCATGTTCTTGATCCAGGCCGAGCTCCGTTGTGATGAACAACGGCCTACATACGTGCCATTCATCAAAACCGACTTCTCTGCCTGAATACAGAAACCCGTTGCCGAAGCTAGCTCCAGTAGACGATCTTCGAAGTCTGCGTTGGTCATTTTACTATCACCGCTTTCTCTATCCTGACCATTTCAGAGGAGATGGCCGCCTCTCTGTAAGAGCGGGAAGGGGTTTTCCTGTGTAATGTGCCTGCCTCCGAGGAGCGGTTTTTGGCTATCTTCGTCTTCTGGCCGATGCTTTGATTCTTCTGGGTCGCCACATCTGCCATTGGACTCCGATTTCCCACCGCCCCACCGGAGAGGAGGCATCACACACTCTCTCCCTAGCGAGGCTATTCTTGGTGGCGGTCTTCCGTTTGCGGAAGCTTTTACCTCTTCCGGTTAGAGCTCTTGCTCCCTTCGGAAGCCGCTCAGGGACAGGCTTGCCAGTTCGAGGACTTCTTGGACCCGTAACGACTTCGCCTTCTACGTTCAGAGTCTGCCTGTCAGCCCCACCGCCTTTTTCGGCGACACTGCCGGCCATGGCAGAAACCTGAAATCTTCCGGCTCCGTCATTACGGGAACTGATCACTCTCTTACTGGGTGGTTTAACCTTCCCAGTAAGAGGAAGAGAGTTGGAGATGCTTATGCTTCTTTCAGCAGCCTTTCCCGACCGGCGACGCTTTCCGCGCTTCGCACCTTCGAGAGAGGGGTGGAGCTCAGGAAGGAGGGTCGAATCGATTTCGGGATACCTCCGTCGGCCTAACTCTCTTAACTGATTCCCCCAGAGGTTTAGCCTCGACCATTGTGCCTTCGGCTTTGTCAGCCTCTTTGCACAATTTTCGGGAATACATTTTTTCAAAAGTCTACCAAAACAAAAACCGTGGGGAATTTTTTACACAACCAGGGCTGCATAATGTATGATATGGGGCGACCAAAGGCAAGCAGTTCAAGGACGTGAAATGCTTCATTTTTTGTTTGCTGGAAAAAATGGAACATTCCTCTTTAGATCCAGCCACGTTAAGCACTTACTATGTGCGTAGCTAGTAAAAACAAACAGTCGCATAATAATAACAAATCACATGCGTAATCAACAGCAAAAACGTGCTGATGAAAAGACCCACATTCCTTCGTAGAAGGAAGCAAGAAGAAGAATACCACCTTCCAAGTGAACGAGCAAAAATTGTTGAACTTGTCTACCCATGAAGTCGAAATTGTTTCGCATAAATTCTGAATAACTTAGCTATGTATTTACATGTACCCATTCCCTGAGAATAAGGAAATGGTAGATGCTTGAGAGAAGCTTGGTTCTGGTCGTCCATGGGCTGTAACGCCATCAAAGAACAAGAAGAAGATGCCCCACTGGATTTTAAATCTGTCGGAGGTGTTTATGTAGGTAATAGAAAAAAAGGTACGAGTTCGCAAAGGATATTAATTTATGATGAGCTTTTATTGTTAGACTTCCATCAGTGACTTGACTTATTTAAATCCACAATATCTTTAGAAACGTAGTTAGTACATTACCTGATTATGACTATCTAAGCAGTACACCAATACATGCTTCATTGCTCTGACGTTACTTTTGCATTTGTACATCCTGTCAATATACATTTAAACAAAACATACAAACATATTTCCACTCTTTTTCCGTGGAGCATTACGTAAATTTTAATCAACACGGGATTCCGTGCCACGGATAGATTATGTACATACCCATTTATGACGGATCTGGGTGTCCTTTCTCGTGTGTGATTAGATTTATTTATATGCTGTGATCGGAATTTCAAATGGCAGTGGTTGAAGTGTATGCATTTACATTGTCACCACTTGAGAAATGCCCTCGACGAACGTGATGTAATTACTAATAAGCCAACCACGTGAGAGGAGGGTACTATAAGTACTCGTATTATTGAAGGCGAATGCAGGTAACCAACACAAACTTAACCGTTGAGGTTTCCTTACAACACTACTCGCCATGGGACTGATGATAAAGTTTATCAAAGGTATCAAGGATCTTTTATCTATTGTGAAACTTAATTTCACTGAGAATAAACCTACCTATTAACTAAGGAACTGGAAATAGAGTAAGTTTCTTCAAAGAACGAAGTAAAAGTTTTCACTTCAGTAAATTTAGATGCATCGCAGCGTATACCACTGCACACTATATTGCTTTCGTAAAGTTGAGAAAAGAAATTAATAAAAATACGACACAATAGCGTCAAGCAGACAGGTTAAAATACAAGTACAAACTATCTCAGGAATTCATGCTAGTTACAAACATTATACGTATCTTGTGCGAAGAAACTTGTCCTCAAGGAGTTTTTTCCTTGTATTGCTGCCCGTATATGCTTTTTGGAGCTAAGGGGGAAGAGTCATTGTCTGTTATACCCAGAATTTTACTAGTTTGTTAACGTGACTTGTGGTATAATGTTTTGATGAACATCTTCTTCTTAATGGGCACTACAGTTCGGGTGAACCTGGGCCTCAACCAGCATGCCCCTCCAACTAGCACGATCTTTTGCTAGCCTTTTCCATTGCCGCACACCCAGTTGGCTGAGGTCCCCTGCTTCTTCGTCCCTCGGGGTTGGATTCAAAGACTCTCCGGGCTGGAGCTGTGGCGTCCATTCGCTCTACATGGCCCAGCCATCATAGGCGTTGAATCCATAGACGCCTGACTAGACTCATGTCGCTGTACAGCCCGTAAAGTTCGTGGTCGAATCTCTTCCTCCATCCCCCGTCTGCGTTTATAGGCCCGAAAATCACGCGCAATTGCCTCAACAGCGATTGGCAAGTGTGATTCTGCGTTTGATTTCGGAACTGATGTCGTTGTTTCAGGTCACTGCGGAGCCAAGGTAGACGAAGTCCTTAACTACCTCGAACTTACATCTGCCAAATACAAACGTTCTGGCCAAGACGTCGTTGGTGAGCGTCCTTTTTTGATGACAGCGTATATTTAGTTTTGCCCTCGTTTACCGCCAAACCAATTTTCTCCGCCTCCATCTCGCAAACGCCTCATTGACATCTCGCTGTGATCTTCCTATTATGTCAATATCGTCGGCGTATGCAAGGAGTTGCGAGGATTTGAAATAGATTGGGCCTCTTGTATTGGCCAGTGATTTTTGCACAATCATTTCCAATATGATGTTGAAGAAATCACACGACAGCGCATCGCCCTGCCAAAATCCTTTTTTGACATCAAAACTATCGGTAAGCTGTTCACCGATTCGGATGGAGCAGCCAGCATTCTCCAAAGTCATCCTGCATAGTCTGTTGAGTTTAGCTGGTAGGTCAAAAGTAGACATAGCGTTTTTCGTTTTTTGCAAGGGTGGTCAACATAAGTCCAGTCCGTTATATCCGAGGCTTGTTGTTGTTTCGGAGTTTGTGGTTTTTTTACGGTTACGGCTTACTAGGCCGTAGCCCAACCGACTAATCCTGTTTTTTGGAGGCTCGCCATTCGCACTCCCCTGTCTGCAATTTCCATAGGATATCCACAGATGGCACCACGAGGAGGTGGGGATGTGACTTACTAACAGTGCCGCAAGATGTTCGACTGCGGTGGCTCTTTTCGCTTTTTAGCAGGCCAGCATCCGTCGGATGGATGCTACCCCTACGAGGCCTTTGTTAGTCCTTTTGATGAACATGCAAGTATAAATAAAAATAAGCAAAATAATGGAAATATCGGAATTCTCTCTTGAGTTCTATATAAATGCTCGGTTTACCCTTCTGATATCTTCAGTGGATATATAACTAGTGGCTTCTTGCGAAGTATGAAGAACAAAGCCAAACGAGTCGACTTATTTTCGAACGACTACTTAACCTCCAAGGACGAAGGACAACACAAATCTCAAAATATGACTAAAATGTTAAAAATTCGTTCTTGGAACGCAAATGGAATTATAAACAAAATGAATGAATTTGACATTTTCGTTCGTGAAAATAATATTGACATATGTATGTATGCTTGAAACCCACCTGATGATGCAGTCATGTATAAAGCTAAAAGGTTCATGTGCCTACCACGCATTTCACCCAACGGGAAGGGCAAGAGATGGTTCATCCTTGTTCATAAGAGAGAAAATTGACCACTCCACCGAAATCAGTAAAGAACTTGAAACGATGCAAATGTGTACGGTACGTGTTAGAATTAGAAATTACTTTTTCAATATTTCATGAATTTATTGCTAACCGCGTTTCAGCTTGGATAAAAGCGAACTTTTAAGTTTGTTTAACTCTGTTGGGCCGATCTTTATTATTGGTGGTGACTTTAATGCTCAATCTGGCGATCTCCGAACGGTGGAACCGCCAACCAAATCGACCATGTGCTCATTGACGCAAGGCACTCGGCAAACATCCTGGATGTGCGAACATTCAGAGGGGCAAATGTCGACTCTGACCACTTCCTCGTAGCAGCAAGATTCAGAGCTCGACTGTCCAATGTCAGAAAGCTGCACCAGTCCATCAGGAGGAGGTTCGACATTGGGCGCCTGAGCACACCGGAGGTTGCCAGAGTCTACAGGGAGCAGCTGAGCGAAAGACTCTACGCTATGCCTACGTCGAACACAAATGCCAATAATATGTGGCAGCATTGCCGCTCAGCCATTCAGGAAGTAGCCGAAACCACCTTAGGATACCTACCACCCCCGACAAGAAACCCGTGGTATGATGGCGAGTGTGAGCAGAAAAAGGCAGCAACCGACGAGGCGTACCAAAAGGCGCTGCAGAGGAAAACCAGGGCAGCGCAAGAAGAGTACCGAGCCAGAAGAAGGGAGGAGAAGAAACTACTGCGACAAAAGAAAAGAATCTTCGCAGCCTCCCAGCTCAAGGATATCGAGGAGTCTAGGGATAAACATAAAATACGAGCCTTTTACAAGAAAGCCAAAGGCCTTGCAGGAGGCTTCAAAAAGGGCACCCTGGCTCTTCGAGACTGAGAGGGTAATCTTGTCACCGACCTGCAGGGAATCGTGTATGTATTTAAGCAGAATTTCCAGCAGCTGCTTAACGAGCATGACCAAGAGAGAGTGGTAGGGACCGAAATCGAGGAGGCTTCAAAAAGGGCACCCTGGCTCTTCGAAACTGCGAGGGTAATCTTGTCACCGACTCGCAGGGAATAGTGGATGTATTTAAGCAGCATTTCCAGCAGCTGCTTAACGAGCATGACCAAGAGAGAGTGGTAGGGACCGAGGAAATCCCAACTCCAGCCGCTGAAGTAGTCCTCCCACCCAGCATCGAAGAAGCCGGCACAGCAATTCAGAAGCTGAAGAACAACAAGGTCGCAGGCTCAGATGGCGTGCCATCAGAGCTTTTCAATGCTGGCGGCGATGTTCTGTTAGGGAGCATGCACCAGATCATCTGCAGAATTTGGGAAGGTGAAAGCATGCCCGACGACTGGAATACCAGCTCTATATGCCCCATCCACAAAAAAGGCGATCCTACCTCTTGCAAGAGCTAAAGAGGTATATCCCTGCTCAATGTCGCATACAAGATCCTGTCCAGCGTATTGGATGAACGTCTAAAACCATTTTGCACCGCACTAATCGGCAGCTACCAGTGCGGCTTCCGGCCTGGCAAATCAACTATAGACCAAGTTTTCACACTTCTACAGATCCTGGAAAAGACCAACGAGTTTCGAATCGATACACACCATTTTTTCATCGATTTCAAAGCCGCATACGACAGCATTCATCGTGAAGAACTGTATGGTGCGATGGCCGAATTCGGGATCCCGGGAAAACTGATCCGGTTGTGTCGCGCCACGCTAAAAAACACGCGATGCACCGTGCAACTCGGTTCTAGGACCTCGGAACCATTCGAAACATGCACCGGATTTCGGCAAGGAGATGCGCTGTCATGTGACTTCTTCAACCTGGTGCTGGAGCAGATAGTGCAACGGGCAGGCGTCAACAGGGAAGGCACTATCTTTTACAAGTCCATCCCGCTGCTAGGATACGCGGATGATATCGACATCATCGCGTGTTCTCGCCGTGGCATTGTGGAAGCATTCACGGCGATTGAAGTACAGGCGAAGCGAGTTGGTCTTAAGATCAATGAGGACAAAACGAAATACATGCTGTCAAGCAAAAACCAATCCGTCGCTCACCACCTGGGACAAAATATAACAATTGAAAGCTACAATTTCGAGGTAGTTAAGGAGTTTGTCTACCTCGTGGCAAACGTAAATTCCACAAATGACACCACAGTGGAGATCCGGTATTGAATCGCCCTTGGCAACCGCTGCTACTTCGGCTTGTCCAAACAACTGGGGTCAAAACTCCTTAATCGAAAGACCAAAGTCATGCCTTACAAGACGCTCATTCTGCCAGTCTTGCTGTACGGAGCCGAAAGCTGGACGATAAGCAGGACAGCGGAGCCAACTTTGGGTTCTTTCGAAGGAAAAATTCTGCGCCGGATATTTGGTCCTGTCTGTGAGGAAGGTGAATGGAGAAGCGGACACAACCGCGAACTCTACGAGCTGTACCAAGATGTGGATGTAGTCCGGAAGGCAAGGATCCGTCGACTACACTGGCTCGGCCACAATGAGCGCATGGACATCAACGCTCCAGCTAAGAGGGTCTTCGACTGCGAACCTCCTGGTTCGAGAAGAAGAGGAAGACCGAACCTCCGGTATAAAGACCAAGTAATCGCGGATGTAAGACATCTTGGTCTTGACAACTGGAAGCAGCGTGCCCGGGACTGTCAAGGATGGAAGGCAGCTATAGCTCAGGCTCAGATCCTCCATGGATCGCTGGCCTGATAAGTAAGTGACTTTAATGCTAAACACACCTCTTGGGGCTCACGATATAACTCGCAAAAAGGTAAAGCACTCTACCAAGCTGGTATGGAAAATGGCTGCGAGTTTAATTCAACGGGGAAACGGACGTACTGGTCGTCAGATGTCGCAAAAACTCTTGATTTAATTGACTTTTTTATCACGAAGGGAATCAGTGCAAACTACCTAAAAGTCGAAGAGAGCTTTGAACTTTCCTCAGACCACTCTGGAGTTATATTAACAATGAGCGCAGCTTTAATTAAAATTCAAAGACGACCTAGATTAACTTGTAGGAGAACTAGCTGGGAAATATTCAGTAACTACGTTGAGGAAAGCACTGATCTTAGAGTACCGCTAAGAATATCCTATGAATTGGAAGTCGAAGCTGATCGTTTTGTCCAAGCGGTGCAAAATGCGGCGTCTAAGAGTACTCCACACCAATATCGAATTCCGGTCAGTCAAAAGGTATCCTACCCGCCTGAAATAAGACAAATGGTGAACGAAAAGCGGAAAGTGCGGAAGCGATGGCAACAAACTCGCGCGCCGCTGGATTAAACCCGATTAAACCGCTTGTGTATTTCGCTCAAAAGGGCAATT
Organism: Eumerus sabulonum; assembly: GCA_951905685.1. NCBI lineage: Eukaryota > Metazoa > Arthropoda > Insecta > Diptera > Syrphidae > Eumerus > Eumerus sabulonum. The sequence continues at coordinate 197,014,475 of OX645060.1, forward strand.
AAAGACTACAAGAATGAACGTATCGGCGTTTATCTAGAAAACTTGACTTCATAGAAAGAATCAAATTACTCTCTTTGGAGAGCTGTAAAAAGTGCTAAAAAGCCGCAATCCAGGCAACACCAATACGAAGTGGTAGAGGCGAATGGGCTAAGGATGATAAGGAAAAAGCAGTTGCCTTCACCGGTTGCCTAGAGGATACTATTAAACCCATCCAGGGCCGACCGGTCCAGGATAACGACAATCGCTCGAATTCAGAAACGGACTACCGACTACCAGCAGCCACGCTCTCGGAACTTAAAAAAGTGTTAATGGAGGCTATGTTTTTCGATTGGACTTCCAATAATAACTTTTCTGTTTGCCTTGCCGTGTCTGGGGCTATTTTAATATTGAACATGTGGAATCAAGCTGCTAGCTGTTATCCGAAAATCGCTCACGTACTTAATACAGGTTGCCCAAACTTAATCCCCCAGTTTTTGCAAATGGCATCGCACGTCAGTTGTATTTGAAATGTATGAACCAGACAGCTGCCATTTACAAACAGGTAAGCAATGGAGCGCTATACTCCGCAAGAGCGTGGAGTAATTGCGTCGACTTTTTGACCAATAATCGGTCGATGGTGTAATCGCAGCGTGAATTTCGACTTCGATTTCCTCATGTCGCGCCAACTGGGCAAACATTCCGGCGCTTAGCTAATCGACTCGAACAGACTAGAATAGCAGGAGACCATGCAGGGCGTAGCCTCCACCGGACTGGTCGTTCGGCTGAGAATATCGCAGCTGTGGCTGCCAATGTTGCTGAGAACGACCAAACAGCAACCAGACGACGGGCCACGATATTGGGCATCACCAGACGGACCCTTACAGCGAATTTTTGTGAAAGACTTACACATATTCCCGTACAAAGTGCAAACAGTGCATCAGTTAATGCCCGCTCACCATCAGTCGCGTGTGAATTACTGTCAAGCCATCCTTATTCTCATCAACGAAGAGGACGATTCTGTGTCGAAAATTATCATGAGCGACGAGGCGCATTTACACTTAAGTGGTTACGTCAATAAGCAAAGCCTTCGTTTCTGGAGCACTGGAAATCCGCGTGCGATGCACGAAAAGCCACTACAAACACTCAAAGGTACTGTGTGGTGCGGCATCCATGTGGAGGAATTATTGGGTCGCATTTTTTTAAGGACGACATAGGAAATGCGGTCATTGTTACTGGCGAACGCTGTAGGTCCATGGTAAACGACTTCTTACTGCCGGAATTGGATGAGCGGGGCTTGGTGAAAAAGTAGTTCAAAAACATAATTGGATTGTTAACCTTGTACTTAAAATTCCTTGTTTCTGCTAAAGCCGGCCATACACTACACAAGTTCAGTGCTCAAGTCTGGCACTGCGTAAACTAAACTTGCGACTCACATTATACAAGTAAACTGTGCAATTTTTTATTTAAAAGTTATAAGCGAATAAGACAACATGTGCAAATACTGCGCTATCTTGTTGCTTGCAATAGCAATAAAAAGAAAGAAATGAATTCAAAGAAAAAAAAAGACGCTTATGGTGTAAAAAGTGGTACATAAATCGTGAAAAATTAGGATAGCAAAAATTATTGAAAGAATAAGAACTTTCTTCTGAAAGTGATTTTAAAAACTATGTTCGAAAAAGCAAGATACTCTGTTGAGAAAAGCAATTCCAGCTCGTCATCGTTTGGCCTTGACGTTGCGGTATTTGGCAAGCGGCAACAGTTTTGTGGATTTAAAATTTCTCGCAGCAATTGCGCCGCAAACCATTGGCAAAATTGTTTTCGAAACTTGTGAGGCCATAATTGAAGTTCTCAAAGATTATGTTGTGGTAGGTACTCAAAAAACATTATGTAGGAATTTGAATATAGTTCTCGTTTATCCTTTTGCAGTTGCTAGTAAGCGAAGAGGATTGGAAAAAGCAAGCTGATGCGTTTTACCACAGATGGAATTTTCCGAATTGTGAAGGGGCTATAGATGGCAAACACATTGCTATTACAAAACCCCCTGGAAGTGGATCATTTTATTTCAACTACAAAAAATACTTTTCCATAGTTTTAATGGGTGTTGTAAATGCTAATTACGAATTTCTGATGGTGGATATTGGTACAAATGGACGGGCTTCAGATGCCGGAATTTTTAATGATTCACTATTTTTTTCAAAATTAAGGAACAACGAACTCAAAATACCGACCCAAGAGTCTCCTCCAGGATGCGATACTGTATTGCCATATGTTTTTGTTGCAGATGATGCGTTTCCTTTAATGGAAAATATAATGAAACCCTTCAGCCATAAGTCGATGATTAAACATGTAATAATATTTAACTTCCGACTCTCGCGTGCACGAGGAGTAGTTGAAAACGCATTTAAAATTCTGACGTCAAGATTTCGAATTCTGATATAAACTATAAATTTGTCGCCTGAAAAAGCGACTACAATAACCCTGACTTGTTGCTATTTACATAATTTTATAAGGAATAAAAGTGACCAAACATACTGCAGTTCCGGTAATATTGCAACAGGTACAGATATGGAAGCTATAACAGAAAATGTCTCCATAGCACCATTAAATCGTACTGTTATAAGAAATGCTTCGAATAATGCAAAAGACATTAGAAACCAATTTTGCGCCTACTTCAATTTTGAGGGATCTGTACCATGGCAAAACAATATGTATGAAAAACTAACAAACAAAAATGTCAATTATTCAGCCAATTACATATATAAAAACCATAAAATCAAACTACTAATTAGTACCTCTTCTTGAGTCCCGTCTCCCATTGTGCATGTGCTTGGTGCACTGCCCTCTTGATCCTCCAGAAAAGAAAGTATATGGTAGTACCATAAGGTCGGCTCATATACATCCTCAGTTCCAGCTCCTGACTTTTCGCTTCTTTGAACTTTCTTGAACTCCTTTCTGTACGTTGTTCTAAATGTGTTTATTTTTTTAACAACCATGTCCCTGTTTGCATCAGGGTATTTTTCTATTAATTTTTTAATTAATTTTTCATAAGTTTCGGCTTTCATGATCCTATTGCTGTATTCACTGCTTTTAATGCGCCATAATGCAGGGGATTCTTTGTATAATTCGAGGAACTCTGTCCAGAATATTTTTTCTCCGCTCATTTTTCGTTGATTGTTCTTCAAAAAACTCTACACAACTGAACGTTTTCAACATACACTACACAAATTAACTGTACAGTTATACAAACTTGAGCAAATATCAAAATCGTTTTGATTTTTGCTCAGTTCACTGCACAAATAGCACAAACATCGCCATACATTACACAAACGCACTGTACAGAGCTATACTTGAGCTTGAAGGCTTACTAATCGACCTTCGTGATTCCTTGAGCATTTCACTATATTCGCACACCAATACCTTTTACGTTTGGTTGAGTGGCCGCCTATTCGGCGGGGTACTGCGTCTTTTCACATATCCAGCGGTAGAAGCTGAAACAATTTACTGCCTCAGTTCCAGTAACCCTTGCCGTAAGCGCAAATAAATAAATAAATAACCAAAAATAAAAACACAAAACCCTCTGCGTTTTACTTTCCCTGCGAAGGGATTACTAAAGAGATTGGAGAGCCCTATCCCCTATCAGAGCATCCTTTCTCCATAGATCGGAGAAGCCAGAGAAGATCTCGTTACAATTGGCGCCCCACGTGGGACTAAACGAGAAAGATCTCGTTATATTCTCTATTTTTTATTAAGTGGTCCTACCGTTAAAAAATTTTAAAACATTTCAAGAGAAGACAAAGGAACGTTAGCTTTTAATATGCCAAAATTCAGTTTGAAAAGCTCTTTATTCTAATCAAACACCACTCCTTGATCTTCCAGTCTTTTGTGAAAATATATTCTACGGACAAGCTCTTAATTCTACTTGCCATTCGACATAAGACACATTTAGCTACATGTGAATATAGGCAAATTGCAGCAGCCTTCTTTGCAATAGTGTCCTTCCAGCGATTGCTTGCATTTGCTTGTTTCGATAGTAACATATTCCCATCTTTTCATCAAATAGCACATAGGTGAATCGTTCTTTCGTCTGAAGCCATTTTAAGCTCTCAGACATACAACGGATGAGATAAGCAGACAAGATGATGAATGCTCTTTCAAGACTTTTAGAATACATCATCAGTGAATGCGTCAATTGCAGATTCGGTGAAAGAGGATATTGCGATTAGAGTCCTATACTTTGTCCTTTCACTTGGCTATAATAAATTAATCTAAAGCTTCTGGGAGGATAAAGAAGACATGCGGAAATTCCACTCATATTTATCAAAGGATTTGTTAGAAAAGTGTGATTTGCTTCCTGGTGCAAAATGAATAAAGTTCTTGAATGGCTGTTCCTGATGTCTGTTGGGAATCTATGTGGATGATAAATCAGGATGATTAGGAATCAACATATTGCTTGTGAGTCGGTAGGTTGCAGTGGCGATATCTAGAACTTTTATAACACCGTTAACACACACAATAAGAGAACCAGTTCGGAGAAAAAGAGTTACATGAACAACGTGAAAGTTGACCAAGTTAAAATTCGTGGTAGATATACCTCCCAGTCCCACATATCAGGACCAGTATTTCTCAACCAATGCGGCTAATCTTCTCTATAATTTCCATATGTTACAAATACTCCCAGTTCGAGATAAGAAATATATATTAACGGGTGAAATCCGTAGATTTCAAGAAGCCTTTTCTTATGGTACGCGATCCAGCAGAATATGATGGTGAGGCTACCACTAAAATTCACAACATATTTCTATCTTAACATCTTAGAGTTGGATGTTACTCTTAGTTGTTTTTTAGAGTAAGCTTTTGCCCGCGTACCGGTAATGAACCAATGTGTGCAGCGGCCCAACCCCTTGCTCTTGGGGAAAGAGGAGCCTGGCCCTCCAGGTTGGGGGGTTGTGCTTAGGGGTAACATCCCTATCACTAAAAACCTACTTGTTCAGAAGTAACCACAAACCTCGTATACAGACAAACCTCGTATACAAGGGATAAAAACGAATGAAAAACTGCGACATCTACTAAAGGATTCGTTATTCGAGGAAGACTCCGACGAAAAGTCTTAAGCTTCCGAGATATAAGCGAACCCGCCCTAACAATCCGCATCAAAGCTAAATTTGGGAACATTAGCATAATATGCGCTCACGCCCCAACGGAAGAAAAGGACGATCGACTCAAAGAAGAGTTCTACGATCTCCTAGAGAGAACATATGCCCAATGCCCCAGCTACGACACAAAAGTAGTCTTAGGAGATTTTATTGCAAAACTGAGCAAAGAGGACATATTTGAGTGGATCACAGGAAAGCATAGCCTCAATAACACCACATCCGACAACGGACTTAGGCTAATCGATTTCCTACCGGGGCGTAACCTCCTTGTAGCAAGCACGCAAGTCCCCCATCTCAACATCTACAAAGGTACCTGGCGGTCTTTTGATCAATCGACCACCAACCAGATTGATCACATTGCGATCGACGCCAGACAATCCTCCACTATTCTCGACACACGAACCTTCCGACTCGGATCACTACCTTGTTTTAGCCAAGGTACGCATGAGCATATCAAGAATGCTTAGGAGTCGGAAAGCTACAATCGCAAGAGACCGCAGAATCTTTGCCGATCGTGTCTCCTCCAAGCTCTCTCAAAATCCGCCCATTGCAGCACAATCAATAGAACAGGAATGGGCGTATTGCCAGAGCGCCGTCAGAGACGCTGCCTCAGAGGTGCTGGGTTTCAAACCGCCACCACCTAGAAACCCCTGGTTTGATGAACAATGCGAACAAGCCCATGCAGCAAAACAAGAGGCATATAAAGCCATGCTGCAACGATGGACGAGAACTTCTCGCAAAATCTGTGAGCAGAAGAGAAGAGAGGAACACACGCTTTTCAGAAGAAAGAAGAGAGAGCACGGATAGCGTGAGATCGAGGAGAATGAGAGATGCTTCCGCAGGAATGACGCCCGTAAGTTTTACAATAAGGTAAAATGAACATGCCATGGCTACAAAGCAAGAGCGGCGGCCTGCAGGGATGAAAATGGAGAACTGGTAGTAGAGTCGCACGCGATGCTGAGGATTTGGCATGCCCGATGAATGGAATCTTAGTATCGTTTGCCCGACCCACAAGAAAGGAGACTCATTTGACTGCGCCAACTACAGAGGAATAAGTCTTCTGAACATCGCTTATAAAATCTTCTCTGCTGTTCTGTATGAACGCTTGAAACCGTTCGTTAATAAACTGATTGGTCCATATCAGTGTGGTTTCAGGCCCGGGAAGTCCACTATAGATCAATTATTCACACTGCGGCAGATCCTGGAAAAAACAAACGAGTTCCAGATCGACACCCACCACCTGTTTGTCGACTTTAAGGCTGCATACGATAGTATCTATAGAGACGAGCTATACAACGCCAAGTCTAGTTTTGACATCCCTGCCAAACTTGTCGGATTGTGCAGGATGACTTTGGAAAACTCTCGCTGCTCCATCAGGGTCGGAAGCGACCTAACCGATACCTTCTATGTCAAAAAAGGTATTAGACAGGGCGACACGCTATCGTGTGACTTTTTCAACATCGTCCTTGAAAGGATAGTGCAAAACTCACTGGTCAATACGAGGGGAACCATCTTTTTCAAGTCCATACAGCTGCTCGCATATGCCGATGACCGGCTCGGTAGGCAATTGAAAAGCAGAGCTCTCTCTCGAAAAACCAAGGCGGGCGAGCATATAAAAAAAAAAACAAATCCCGGTCCTGCTCTAAGGCGCAGAGACATGGACCTTATTGAAAGCGGATGGAGGCCCTTGGTCGTTTCAAGAGAAATATTTTTGAGTGCGATTTTCGGCCCGACCTGCATAAATGGGGAGTGGAGGAGAAGACTTAACAGTCAACTGTACGGGCTGTACAGCTACATGAACATAGCACGGCGCCTTTGGATCCAACGCCTAAGATGGCTAGGTCATATTGAGCTCATGGAAAGCACAGCTCCGGCCCGGAAGGTCTATGAATGCAACTCCGAGGGGCGACGCGGTCGAGGACGGCCAAATTTAAGGTGGCGCAACCAATTGAAAGAGGACCTTAACCAACTAGGCATGCGGCACTGGAGACTGCTGGCGAAACACCGAGCCAGTTGGCGAGAGGGCCAGGAGGCCCAGGTTCGCCATGAACTGTAGCGCTAAATGAAGGAAAAGAAACATTAATCTATGAAGAACCGGTCAAATCATGGGGAACCGGAAGGTTATTAGCAAATTATTTTTTAGAAAAAAAATATTTAACAAAATGTGCGTGGATAGGTCCCCGGTTACTCGGTTGGTAACACAAGGGTTAATAAAAAACCTAATGAATTAGTGCTTGGGAAGTAAAGGTGTTTGTTATCCTCTCGTTTAACTTTCAGCAAATCAAGTTGGCTTTATAAAACATTTTAATCGTCCCTGTCCTGCTCAATGGTGCAGGTTGGTTGAGGCTAAGGACCGTCCCGGATTTTTTCACATAGAAGAAGAACATCGGTGTCAATGTTGAGTTGCCTTCTTACAAAATATTAGGTTAGGTTAGGTTAGGTTGACGTGGTAGGCATAAGCCACACTTAGGCCGAAGCCGGCCCATTGTGATACCACCTGGATCAGGTTACCCTGCTCCGCTACCTGGGAACCAACCGGTGCTTCTAATGAAGCGGTGGATTTGAGCTATTTGTTGGTTTGCTAGCTCACTCAGATTGTCGAAGAAGGGCGCGCCGAGGTAAGTCCTCCTGCGATTCGCAAAAGAGGGACATGAGCAGAGGAGGTGGTGTATTCATTCCTCCTCGTCCAGAAGTCATTGTAGGGTAGCCCCAGTCTGGCGGCGTGTTTTCCAATGGTGTAGTGACCTGTAATGACACCCACTAGAGTGCTTACAGGCTTTTGGTTGCCACCAGTTCCCTGGTTCGTACTAAGTTTAACTTAGGCCACAGCTGTTCGGCGATAAAGCCGATATTGCTCTCACCCCATTGGAGATTGGTCTCCTCTATGGTTTGAAGCTTTATCATGTGCATTACCGTACTTATTGGTGTTTCTAGGTACCCGAGGGTAGTCAGACTGAGTGTGCTTGACCCTAACTTTGCGAGTTTGTCGGCCGCGCGGTTTCCTGGAATATCCCTATGCCCGGGAACCCACAGTAATTTAATGCTGAACGGTTCAGCCATCTCATCTAGAGATAGGCGACAGTTAAGGGATATTTTTGTTTTGTGGTTTACCGCTGGCAGGGATTTTATCGCAGATTGACTATCCGTGCAAATGATAATATCCTTAGTGGATATTACCTTGATCCTGAGCCATGCCAGGGCCTCCGTTATCGCAATTATTTCGGCCTGATACACACTACAGTAATTTGGGAGTCTAAATGATAGGTTGAGGTTAAGTTCCTTGGAGAAGACCCCACTGCCTACACCCGACTCAGTAGTTTGGGAGTCTAAATGATAGGTTGAGGTTAAGTTCCTTGGAGAAGACCCCACTGCCTACACCCGACTCCATCTTAGAGCCATCGGTATAGAGGGAGATCGAGTCCATTGGTATAACTTTCACTTCAGCCCATTCTTCCCTGGATGGAAAGACAACTTCGAAGTTCCTGGTGAACACATTCTGCGGGGTGATGTAGTCAGTGTCCATGGGTATTTTGAAGTGTTTTGGAATAGTGGTGTGGCCTTTTTGTGAGATGTGGGCTATTTTCTTATGCTCCTCATCCTTAGGGCCACGCATGCAGCAACTTGCTTGCTGAAAAGGTTTAATGGTGGAAGATGTAGTAGAATATTTAAGGCCTCCGTGGGGGTTGATCTGATCGCTCGGCTTATATATAAGCGATTGACTGCTTTGTCCAGAGCAGTCCACCAGACTACAACGCCATACAGGAGGATATGCCATATGACTGGTTGGAGACCCCACCTCCTGCCCACTACTTTCTTACAGCTGTAGAGGGCAACAATTGCTTTCTTGACCCGATCAAGAATGTTGGGTTTCCAATTCAGCCCCCTGTCAAGGACTAGGCCTAGATATTTAGCCTGTTCTTTGATTGTTAGTTGGGTTCCACCCAGCTTCGGTGGGTTGAGGGGCGGAATTTTATATTTGTAGGCGAACAGTACTAGATCGGTCTTCTTTGGGTTCACCCCAAGTCCACAGTACCGTGTCCAGGTTTCTACTGTATGTAGTGCACTCTGCATAAGGTCGCATAGAGTGCTGGGAAATTTTCCTGTGACGGCAATAGCAATGTCATCCGCATAGGCGATCACAGCGTACCCTTCCTGTTCAAGCAACAGCAGTAGTTCGTTGACCACTACGAGAAAGGCGACTAGAGTGTATTGTTTACTTTCCAGTGACCTTTCTATTTTACTGACCAATGAGTGGAGGGCTGTTTCCACCGATTTGCCTTTGTTGTAGGCATGTTGGTTATTCGACAACCTTCCTGGGATGCAGCTGTACCGGATGTGTGCGTCTAAAATCTTTTCTAGAGTTTTTAATAGAAAAGAAGTGAGACTAATAGGCCTCAGGTCATTTACATACGTGTGGGAGCTTTTGCCTGCCTGGGGTATGAAAATGACTTTGGCTACCTTCCACTTGCTGGGGATGTAGGAAAGGGAGAGGCAACTATTGTATATAACTACAAGCCAAGGGAGAATGATATCTGCTACCTGCTGGAGCTCAGCTGGTATGATCCCATCCGGTCCCGGTACAAAATATTAAGAAAAAATGTTTTTTTTAGAATCAAAAATTCTTATTGCTCCACTGTCGATAAAAAACTAAAAAACTATCTGTGTAGGAATCGTATTTCATTTTGAATACATATATTAACGTTCAAACATTTCCAGAGCTAACCAGCAATGCTGGTTATTAATACATGAATTGTCCTTTTGGCAAACTCGTTGTTGTTATATTTTGCGCCTCTATACCAGTTGCACTGAATTTGTTACATAGAAGTAGATACATTGACTTAGTGGTGATTAAACTCATATTTACAAATATTTCCTTAACAATCGTCCTGGTTCCCATAACATCTCGTTGTGAAACTCTCATTATATGTATGTCTACATCAGGTAGAGTTCCACTCGGCTCCCAGCCGGAAACATTATTACCTCAATTCAGTTTAGAGGGTAGGAAAGAAATCCTGATATATTAAATGAATACAAATTTAGCAAAACAAATACAGAGAGCAAAACAAGACAGATTCTGTACAAACCCCTCCGAGCAATACATATCTGATAAGGTCACCTTTCGTTCCATTTCAATTTGGTATATCAACATTATGAACCTGGAAATACCTCGGGCATATGCTCAGATAGCCTTGTTCCTAAAAACATATTTCTGTACCTAATGATATAACTCTGATATTTGTTTTGTTGTATGTATACGGCAGGAATAGCAATGACCGAAAGATTGTCTTTTTCATTATGACAACTATCATATTATCGGCCGTAACATGCAACTGATTTCAGCACATGGTTCACTCTAGCTCGCCGGAAACCCAAATAGGTCCATTGAACTAAACTCATCAAAACTGATTCAGGCATGCTTGCCTGTTACATGTTCCGAAGAAATGGGCGATATAGACAGTCCACTGAAGTGTGGCTTCTCGCTTCAAACAGGAAAATGTAATGCCCTATGCCTTATTTTCTACCAAAGAAGCTTCTATAGTCCGTTGTCCTTCTGTTAAATATAATTCGTCCGCGTCCAGTTGATACGAGAGTTTCAGAGAACGGGACTTAAAGCAATTGCTTATGCAGACGACATGGTTATCTGGTATCGGGGATGTTACTCTCGGTAATTGGTGAAATCACAGAGCGGTTCAAGCTAAAGATTAAACTAAGCGCCTGGGCCACAGGATGTGGCCTCAGCGTAAATCCGAGTAAAACGGAACTGACGTTGTTTACCACTATGTATAAGATACCGACTTTCAATCTCCCTCCACTCAACAACCCGACAATCTCTTTGTCTTCCGAGGCTAGATATCGCGCAGTTATCCTAGATCCAAAGCTCAATTGTAAGTCAAACATACAGAGCTTTCATTAAGAGCTTCCTACCTTTAAATTTAAATAAATCAAAACTTGCGTCAGATATTACCGACATTTTTTATCTTTTTGAAAGGCCTATCGATGCCAATATGTACGGAATATTCGGCTATTCTGGGTGGTGCGCATCCTAAATGTCCAATTCTCCATGATTCTGTATTTGACCGATGGCATGGGTTATGTTAGCTTTGAGGGCAGCTGTGTTTTGTAGCTTATTCGCATAGACCTGCGTCTTCTAAAACCTCGCAAGACAATGTCTAACGCGGTCAAGTCACACGATCACGGTGGCCAGTTCATATTAACTGCATGTGAGATGACTCGTGCAGAATATTCAATGTGGCATGTAGCGCCATCCTGTTGAAACCACATGTCGTTGTGTCCATACGCAATTCAGGCTAAAAGAAGTTGATAATCATCGACTTATAGTGCTCTCCGTTAACGTTGATGGCCTGACAAACGTCATTCTCAAACCGTGACTTTCTCGGGATGCATTGTACTCTCTTGGATTTCATCTGGATTGGTAAAGTTCCAAATTCGACAATTTTGTTTCGCTGAAAATGATTTTCCGATGAAAATTAGGGTCAGTTTCCAACTGCTACAGAGCCCATTCAGCTAACGCACGTCGTTGTCTATGGTCGTTTACCTTAAGCTTCCTAATCAGTTGAATTTTGTAGGGGTGCAGACCCATGTCACGATACAAAATTTTCCAAGTTGTGGTCGGTGAAAGGTCGAGTTCTTGTGAGCGATGCGAAATCGACTGCATCGGATTCTCCTGCACACTCTCACGGACAGCGTCGAAGTTTTTGGTAGATGTTGCGTTTCGCCGACGTACGGGTGTTGGTTTATCGTTTATTGAAATGCGAATAGTCCTCTCTGTAGGACAAATATGGCGACCGTCAAATGGGCGAAGCGCACGGAATGTTGTCCGAAGAGAACACCGATTTTGGTAAAACAATTTAATTATTTGCATGCGAGGTTGAACGCTGTCCGTCCGTCTGGGAGCTGAATAAATAAGAGTCAATTCGACAGAGCGCCGTGGCGCAGTAGGTAGTGTGTTGGCCTCTGACGCCGATCAAACGGGATCGAATACCGACAACAGCCATGTCATCGAACGTGTTTTTCACGGCGCTTTTCCTCAGCAAGGTACTGACAAAACCCCCTGTAGTATAATTGTCAAGAAAAGCTTCTCGAGTCTCGCCGTTCGGAACCGGCTATAAACTGTAGGTCCCTTTCACCTATGGGAAAATAAAACCTCACACAACATGGGTGATTGGGAAAAGCTCGGATTTGGTCTTACATGGATTGTAAAGCCAACATACATACATACATACAATTTGACAGATGTAGCTTCTACCGTATGGTCGCTCTCAACTGGCAAAGCTCGGAGGTCCCTATTGGAAGACCATATAGAACATCGGGTACAGAAAACATGTGTTGCCTTCTAGACTTATAGCAGAATTTTTGGCAAAAGCTGGGTTCTCCGGCCAAAATAGTGCTGTGGATATACACAGCCGTTGTAACGCCCCATCCTGACCTATGGATCACTTGTATGGTGGCCTACCTTAAGCAAAGCTTACAATATTACCAAACTAATCCGAGTCCAGATGTCGGCCGGCGGGTGCCCTTCAGTCTAGCCCGACCAAAACATTCAACCTCTTGACCGCCACATTAGATATACCTCACCTTGTAGCGCAATCAGCCACGGAGAACAACAATATCACTTTCTCTTGATTCCTGGCCATTGCAACATAGAGGGTAACAAAAAGCTGATGCGCTGGCAGGGCAAGGCTCTACCCTCGATAGTTCCCTGACGGAGGCAGTATTCCCTCCCATAGACAGGTCAAGGGACAAATATTTCAACAGTACTTCTTAAGGGCAAGCTCCAGATGGAACACCCTAAGTAACTGGGTCATACGCTATAACACAAAAGTAACTCACGGTCTAACAAACAGAACCCGACATTAGATTACTAGAATTGTAGCTATCATTGGCCTGACCACACTCAAACTGACATTCCATTTAATGCATACTACGGAAGTTGCAAGAACCCGCCAGAAAAGGAAACCATTTCTTTTGCGAATGCCCGGCTCTAGCTGAAATCAGATAGCGCACACTCGGCAAAGCCTCCTTTCATGACCTATCAGAATTCAGTATCATAGATTTCTGAAATATCGTTAAATTTTCCAACTCCACAGGATGGATTTAAAACACAAATGGACACAAGGCCACCAGTCAGGTGGCATCGCGACGGACCTTGGATTCTCTCCAACCAGGCAACCATACCTACCTACCCTACTTAAGGTAATCATATGCTGTTCAATTGAATTTTGGTATTCAATATTTGTTTTTCCTGATACCAACCAGCTACTTGATAAGGGACAATAGGGTAAAGTGTATACATACGTTATTTGAGCAGCCCTTTTCTATACCGTCCTTTAAAAATGTCAAAGCTTAAAAGATGGTTTCGGCGCAAGGAGTGAAGGTAAACAAAGTCACTAGTTCTAAGTAAGTAAAAGAAAGGATATCTCACATCCGACAAACAACTATGCATATGTCAGTGGACATTTTTGTTATTCCATACATAGAAAACGACATATGATGTAAAAATATTTGTCTATCCGTTTCCTCTTAGGCATTAGAGAGTTCATATCCCGAGATCTCTTTAGCTCACACCCTAACGAGGATGTCAAGGAAAAAGGCATTGTACCCTCGTTCCATTGAGCAAAGTTTGCTTAATTTCTGCAAATAAGTTTCCTGTGGCAAGAGCCTGTTAATGCCTAGAATATCCTTCAAGAGAATACACACAAAGTTACGTTCCAAACGTTCTACAGATACAATTTGGACGTGTTCTTATGTTTTGTATACGTCGGTTTGGTACTTGTAGGTGTATAGTAAAAATATAGAATGTAGCCTGTTTGAAGTAGTTAAAAGTGAAGTAATTCGAAATGCCTTGGAATGGCAGTGTTTCTTGCATTTTAATACAATAAAAGTATAATTGCGTTATATGTATATAAAGTATATAAAGTAATCATGTCCCAGCTTAGCCATGATATACATGAAATACTGAAACACGAGGTGTGGCAATTAAGTTCTGAGAATGTGTAAACCAAAAAGCAGCAAATTAACGTCGCCCCCTCTAACTCTAAACAAAGATTCCAACATTGCTCCCACGATTCGAAGCATTCTTGATAATTCGCCGAAGTCATCTTGTTCAAAACCATGATTACAGCCTTTTTCACCTTCTCTGCGCCACCATGATGAGTTCTATTGAGGCGTGACGTCCTTTTGAGGAATAAATTAAAAATTGTCCCAAGGGGCTCTATCAAGGCTACTGGGTGGATGCAACAACGTTGGAATACTTTTTTTCGTCAAAAACTGTGGCACAATCAACGGGGTATGGGTTGGTGCATTATTGTGCTGCAAGATCCAGCCCTTTTTCGGCGAGTCCGGGTAGCACACGGAAAACACTTACTCGTAGCCTCTTCGAATTCCAACACAGAACTCTGCAGTCACTGTCTGGTAGGTAGGAATATAGGATGAATGATGCTGTGGTATGAAAGGTGACGTTAGCTCCTTCACGTGGATTCTCTTTTACTGATTCACGGCCCCTCTTGAATCGCTTTGCCCATTCAACCATAAATGTTCTCGACATCCTTCTCCATACACCACCTGCAATTTTCGTTAATTTTGATTACTTTCGGCAACTTTGCGGGGTGAGATTTATTACTGGTTTACACTCTCTGAGAGACGTAACCAAATTAAGTACTGGATTCGAAGCTAGGCCAAATCATTCCGTTGTTGATAATTTAATTCTTTCTTCAATTTTCAATCTTTCATTTTTCCGGGAGATGACTTTAGTGATTTATATCTTGATTGACTTGGTTTCGATTCCGGTAATTTCGAAGTCAAATATGGCACACGCTCTGGAGGTCGATGCCAATAAAATTATGAAAAATACCGAGTCTGATCATCATATGAATAATGTTGTGGATACTCAGGATATAAGTTTTAGACAGAAGACTATTTTCAATTTTTTGAGTGAAGCTGAATACAGGAAAAATCTTGGATGCCACACGGTGGGCCAATGTGGATCGCTGCTAAATTATAACAAGTTCGACCCATTGGCGGGATGGTTGGTAGTTGATGATGAAAAGAGGATCATATAAAAAACCAAGCGAACACGGTTATGGTCGAGTAAAGACGAGCCATGATTGACGGTCAGAAAGATTTTGCCGTGTGTCTAAAGGAAGCAACCGCTAAGAAAACACCAGTTTTCAATCATCAGGTCAATCGGAAAAAAAATGATGCTTCACCATGGCTATGGCATGTCATACACATCGATAGTGGTTCAACAGAAGCTCCGGGATAGGAGGTTTTCATGCGTCCAGTTTGTATTCCGGACCTGGTTTTTGGTGATTACGGTCACAGCGAACAAGAGGGGCTTGTGATAAACGACCCTTTTTTTTTTTCAGGAGTTCAAGAGTTTATTCACTCTTAAACCACACAACCTGAACGGAGTGCAGCGGTTTGGGTTGTTGATGTTCGTTCAGTACTCTCAGGGGTGGTTGTCCTATATAGGACGAGAGCCGACTAAATTTCGCGTTGGTTATAATTCTCAGTAATTCGTTCATGCCTTTCTTGGTGTTACTATTGCATACGCAGAGAGATGGTGTTAACCACTGCACCACGGCCACCCACGGCCACTTGTCCCAGCATAATGGAATTACCTTCAAAATGGTAGCAAGTCAACAACAATATGATAATTTTAAGTATGCTTGTTACTCCCAACTTTGAGAGCCTCGTGACGCAGTGGGTAGTGTGTTGGCCTCTGACGCCGATGACACGGGATCGAATCCCGACACAGCCATGTCATCGAACGTGTTTTTCACGGTGTTTCTCATCAGCGGGGTTCTGGCAAAACCCCCAATAGTAAAATTGTCATGAAAAGCTTCTCGAAATTCGCCATTCGGAACCGGCAATAAACTGTAGGTCCCTTTCACCTATGGGAAAATGAAATCACACACAACATGGGTGATTGAGAGAAGCTCGGCTCAGGTCCTCCATGGACTGTAATGCCAATATGCATACATAGAGTTACTCTCAACACGCAAAATCCATTCTAAGTAGCAAATGAACTATTGACCAAACTAGAGAAAAAAAGCCTCGACGTTATTGCGTACGCTACCCATCTCGGGTAAATACCTACCTACTCCGAGTAACCGTATGCAAACGGCATTCTCGATACTGTGCAAATGGGCTCAGGGTAAGTCCCCAGAAGACGGAGCTTGTGCTATTCACAGAAAACCATACAATTCTGGAAACTTGCCCAATTACTTTATTTGGCACCAGATTAACCCACTCCTCCAGCGCCAAATACCTTGGCATTGTACTAGATAGGAACCTAATCTGGAAGAACGACACGACGGAGTGTGCACAAAAACCAATTATAGCTCTCTACACTTGCAAGAAAGCCTTAGGGAAAAAATGGGGATTCAACCCCAAACTCACGTTATGGCTCTACATTACTGTCGTTAGACCTATTCTATTGTATGAAGTGATAATCTGGTGGACTGCACTGGACAAAACATCATACCATAGACAATTCGAGAAGGTAGAAATGCTGGCATATATGTGCCAGGGGCCCTAAGGTCCATCCAAACGGCAGCACTCAACATGATACTTCACCTTACACCACTCAATATACTTGGGAAGCAAATAGCGACATACACGGCAATAAAACTAAAAGCCGACTCCCAATGGACGAGCTATATCACAGGCCACTCCACCATCTTGAACGACAGGATAACCATGGCAGTAAATTCAGACCACATAGAGTCCACCACAGTCTTTGAAAAGCAATTCGAGATGACATACACGGATAGACGGAACTGGTCCGGCCAACCGCAACCTTGCAAGAGCGGCGTGGACTTCTACACCGACGGGGGAGGAACCAAAGATGGGGTAGGTAGTGGAGTATTCTGGGGACAATTAAGCCTGAGCTAAGCTCTAAAACTACCAGATTATTAAAGCATCTCTCAGGCAGAGCAGTTGGCAATAAAAGTGGCTCTGTCTTGGTTTAGGTGGAACGTGATAATTACTACGGATATTCGAGTTCTCAGGGACAGTCAAGCAGTCTTGAAATCGCTGGTGTCCTACGTGTACACTTCAAAAACATGCCTTGACTGTCGCTTATCTCTTAATGAGATATCCGAACAGTTTAATATACAACTCCTAGACACAGCGACATCTCAGGCAACGAAAGGGCCGACACACTCGCCAGAAAAGGAACGACGCAACAATTAATCATGACATGTGAGGGTACACCTCTTGCAGCCATTAAATTTAAACCACACTATGGCTGAAACGAACCTGAGATGGGTCCAGGGGCACACCTGCCTCATCACCAGGCCAATCTGGCCTCGACTCGATAGTCAACGGACTAGGAGACTATTCTCTAAAACGAACTGTCATCTTCAAAATCATTGATGTCATCACCGGTCACTGTCTCATTGGCAGTCATGCACAAAAACTGGTTCCGAATGATTTTTGCAGAAGCTGCCGAGACGAAACGGAGGTCAAATCCATCCATCACCTACTCTGCGCCTGTCCGGCCTTCTGCTCAATCAGAATCATAATTCCTAAACGACCTGGCTGATGTTCCGCGAGTGAGTATAAATTACCTTCTTAACTTCTTAGAATGCAAAAAAAGGGGGAAAAACCCCCTCGTAGCTATACAACGGGTCTCCCTGGCCTAAGTGTTTTCTCTCCATTCTGGAGATGCTACGAACCTACCTACCTACCTACCTCCCTACGTACCTACTATGCTAAATTAGGCCTTCAATTACATTAATACATTTTTTTTTTTAATAGTTCGCGCAGGTTCAAGTGTCATACTCTCATTATGTTTGTCACACAACCTGGACAGAGTGCAGATGGTTTGAGTCGTAGACGTTCGTTCACTACTCTCCAGGGGTGGTTGTCACAGATAGGATTCGAGAGGAACTCCACCGAGTTTTCACATTGGTTTATTTCCCGGCAAATGTTTGTATTGTATTGTATTGTATTATGCGAGTACTAGAACTGCACAAACAGAGTATGTGTTTAAAGTGACCATATACTGTGAGTGTTATGCCTCCATCAGTATTTTTGATCACATCCCATTCCCAACAGCTGTGTTGCACAATTTTTCCGTATAGGAATGGCATTTCGTGGCTGTGGGCAAACTTTGAACTACAGACCTTCCAGTCGACTACCTATCAGTGATGTTTACCACTGCACCGCGGCCAACCCCAATCATGGTTTTTCTTAGGTACATTGATTGAAAAAAAATCCGCGAGTGTAAAGGTTGTCTATTTTATTTCTTTGGACATGAAAAAAAGGAAAAAATATGGTCTAGGTGCCACCCTATTTTTTGTTAGCAGCGGTAGGGTACTTAGACGATCACACATTCAGTCAGCGTAGGGCGCGGTCAGTACTTATGTGGATGAGGAACCGATTCGGAACACCGCGTGTTGATGGCATCAAGCTGCCTTTTTGCTCTCGCTTCATGCAACCACAACACCGTCCGAGCTATCTCATATGTATCGGTTCTCGTCTGATCACCGCAATCAACCAGCGTCGGGCGCGGTCACACTGCGTGTTGTGTGATGCTTGGAAACACTGCGTGTTAATGATTTTTTTTTTGCCTTCTTTTAATTATTTAATTTCTAACAAACAAAATAAAAAAAAAAAAAAAAAAAAAAAACCGGCTGAACCGATTTTACTGTAGCCTTGATTAGTTCGAAGGTACGTAATTACGAGTCGAATCAACTCATTCTCATGTCAATACCATTTTTGGTTCTCGAGATAATCGCACATACACACATGCGCACGTACGCACACACAGATACATCTCTATTAAAGCCCTGGATTTGGATTCCGGTGACCTTGAAACGGCACCATTACAATAACTTCCCACTGGGAAGTTAATAAAACGAAAAATTCAAATTTCGCAGAAAACAAAGGCATCGACCAGTCAGAATCATGCTTTCGTACTTACCCGCAGGATGTGTTTCTAATGAAAAAAAGTTCCTGACAAAAATGACTTTCGTAGAATATTTACATTGAATGATGAAATGATTGTTGGAGGAGACTTCAACTGCGATTGGCGTTGCTCTTGTGGTAATATATTATAAAGTCTTTGTACAATATTGCTAATTTTTGTAATGTTTCCCCCTAGTCCGGTGCTAAAGGCTAGTCAGCCATCTGAAAGTCCTGTAAGCTACAGACCAATAAGCTTGCTTAGAAGTCAGTGATAAAAATATATATTCCAACAATTTGGATTTAGACAATACCTCAATGCCTCGCATCAGGTACTTGGAACATGCAAGCATAGCAAAACAAATCGTTCCGTAGGACAATTCACTGCTATTAGACATTGAAAAGGCATTTGACACTATCTGGCGCAGCGGCCCGATTTACAAAATTATTCAAAGCTTACTATCAAATCGCCCTTTTAAGGCTCATGTAAATTGTGGTGTCTCCATTTTAATAACGCATAATGTATAGTCTCTGGCAAAGGACTAACAAAGGCCTCGTAGGGCCTCCATCCGAAGGATGCTGGCCTGCTAAAAAGCGAGAAGAGCCACTGCAGTCGAACATGTTCCGGCACTGTTAGTAAGTCCCATCCGCACCTCCTCGTGGTGGCATCTGGAGATTTCCTATGGAAATTGCAGACGGGGAAGGGCGAATGGCGAGCCTCCTGCGCCAAAAAACAGGATTAGTCGGTTGGGCTACGGCCTAGTAAGCCGTAACCATAAAAAAACCTGAAACTCCGAAACAACCACAAGCCTCGGATATAACGGACGGGATTTATGTATGTTGACGACCCTTGCAAAAAACGAAAAAAGGACAATGATCTTCGGCTTTGTATGTGGAATGTTAGGTCCCTAAACAGGCCACGTGCAGCGGAACAACTTGCGGACGCCCTAGACCGCTATAAAGCGGACATAATTGCAATCCAGGAAATGCGATGGAATGGACCGGGTATAAAGCGGATGAAAAACTGCGATATTTACTACGGCGACTGCCATAGGGAGAGAGGACAACGATTGTTTGGATGCGGATTTGTTGTTCGAGGTGGACTAAGGCAAAAAGTCCTATGCTTTCGGCATGTGAGCGAACGCCTCATAACAATCCCTGCCAAGGCAACATTTTTTAACATCAGTCTGATCTGTGTCCACGCCCCCACGGAAGACAAGGATGACTCCACCAAAAATGAGTTATACGATCTCCTAAACAGAACGTATGCCCAATATCCCAGCTATGACACCAAAATTGTACTAGGAGACTTCAATGCCAAGCTGGGTAAGGAAAGCATCTTTGAACGAGTCATCGGAAAACATAGCCTACATGACACCACATCCGATAATGGACACAGGCTGATTGATCTTTCTAAGGGGCGAAGTCTCCTTCTAGCCAGTACGCGCTTCCCACACCTCGATATACACAGAGGCAGCTGGCGGTCTTTTGATCAATCGAATACCAACCAGATTGATCACATCGCGATCGACGTCTGACATTCGTCCACTATTCTTGATGTTCGAACTTTCCGAGGGGCTAACATCGACCCGGTCCACTATCTAGTAGTAGCCAAGATGCGCTTACGGATTTCACGAACGCAGCGGAGTAGAGTAAGAATACAAAGTTATGACGTCGGAAAGCTACTATCGCCAGAAACCGCTCGTGCTTTTACCGATCGCGTCTCCCTTAAGCCCTCCAATACACCTCAATCCTCCACGCTACCAATAGAACAGCAGTGGAGCCTTTGCAAACAAGCCCTGAAAAGCTCTGCATCCGAAGTTTTGGGTTTCAAGGCTCAGCCACGAAGAAACACCTGGTTCGATGACGAGTGTAGGAGGATTCACACAGCGAAGCAGGATTCATATAAGGCCTCGCTGCATAAAAGAACAAGAGCAGCTCGTGAGCTCTGCGAGTTAGAAAGAAGGGAGCAGCATAGGCTTCTCAGAAGAAAGAAGAAAGAGCACGAGAAGTGCGCGATTGAGGATTTGGAGAGGTGTTACTGCAGGCGTGACGTTATAAAGCCAGAATGGAAGCCTGTTGGGATGAGAACGGACACCTAGTAGTACAACCGCAGTCGATGCTGAGAATATGGAAAAACCACTTCTGTAGACTGTATAACGGCGATGTTAGTCAATATACCGCTGTCAGGTAGAATGACCCAATTCTAATCGACGGGGACTGCAGAGAATCCTGTCCCCCTGACCTTGACGAAGTTAAGATTGCCATATCGAAGTTCAAGTCGAATTAAACTGCTGGCGCACACGGACTGTCTGCTGGGCTCTTCAAGGCAGCTGGGCATGACCTGGATAGGAGCATGCACCAGCTCGTCTGTAAGACATGGTCAGCGGAAAGCATGCCCGAGGAATGGAGTCTCAGCATTGTATGCCCGATCCACGAGGAAGGAGACCCCTCTGATTGGGCCAACTATAGAGGAATAAGTCTCCTTAACATCGCCTACAAAATCTTCTCTGACGTTCTGTGTGATCGCCTGAAGCCTTTTGTAAATAAGCTGATAGGTCCTTATCAGTGCGGATTCAGGCCAGGGAAGTCCACCGTCGACCAAATCTTCACACTACGGCAGATCCTGGAAAAAAACCAATGAATTTCAAGTGGACACTCACCACCTATTTGTCGACTTCAAAGCCGCATACCACAGCGTATATAGAGACGAGCTATACAACGATATAGCTAGCTTTGACATACCTGCTAAATTCGTCAGACTATGCAGGATGACCTTGGAGAACGCTCGCTGCTCCATCCGAATCGGTGAACACCTTACCGATAGTTTGGATGTCATAAAAGGATTTAGGTAGGGCGATGCGCTGTCGCGTTATTTCTTCAACATCATATTGGAAATGACTGTGCAAAAATCACTGGCCAATACAAGAGGCACAATCTATTTCAAATCCTCACAAATCCTTGCATACGCCGACGATATTGACATAATAGGTAGATCGCAGCGAGATGTCAATGAGGCGTTTGCGAGTATTGAGTTTGAGGCGGCGAAAACTCGATTGGCGGTAAACGAGGGCAAAACTAAATATGTGCTGTCATCAAAAAAGGACGTTCACCTCCGACGTCTTGGCCAGAACGTTTGTATTGGCAGATGTAAGTGTGAGGTAGTTAAGGACTTCGTGTGACCTGGAACAACGACATCAGTTCCGAAATCAAACGCAGAATCACTCTTGCCAATCCCTGTTTCTTTTGGCTCAGGAGGCAACTGAGTAATAGAGCCCTCTCCCGAACGACAAAGTTGACTCTATATAAGACCCTTATCATCCCGGTCCTGTTGTACGGCGCAGAAGCATGGACACTATCAAAAGCGGATGAGGAGGCCCTTGGTCGGTTCGAGAGAAAAATGTTGCGCGTGGTTTTCGGGCCTATAAACGCAGATTCAGAGAAGATTCAACCACGAACTTTACGGGCTGTACAGCGACATGAGCCTAGTCAGGCGTCTACGGACTCAACGCCTAAGATGGCTGAGCCATGTAGAGCGAATGGACACCACAGCTCCAGACCGGAGAGTCTTTGAATCCAACCCCGAGGGACGAAGAAGCAGAGGACGGCCGCACTTAAGATGGCGCACACAGGTGGAAGGGGACCTCAGCCAACTGGGTGTGCGGCAATGGAAAAGGCTAGCAAAAGATCGTGCTAGTTGAGGGTTATATTAGTTGAGGCCCAGATTCACCCCGAACTCTAGCGCCCATTTAGAAGAAGAATGTATAATCTCTAATCTTCCGTTTTCCCATGGCTACGATGCAGCCATTTTCGCCGGTGATACTGCAATATTTTAATCGCATGAATTCGCCTCAAATATTGAGAGAATCCTAGAAAATGCGATGGAGGTTTTAAAGAAATATTATTCAACTGAAGATAGGATGCAAGCTCTCTTTTAAACTAAAAAAAGAAAGAGTTGTTTTCTACCCTCCACACAATTACAAGTAAACGGAGTAAGCATCTTATAGGAGTCTTGTGCCAGATATCTAGCGATTCATCTCTATAAAATGATGCTTAACTTACCTTGGCATCACTCTAACTTAGACCTATTTATGTACATGAAAAGCATCTATTGAAGAATTGAAAAACTAAAATCTAAATTTGTAGAACGATGAAGTTTTGCCAACAACCCACTCAGTCATTCATTCATTTATTCAGTCATTCATGTAACAACTTTTGTATGTATGTGTTTCTATATTTATCTATTTATTTATTTAATTTTTTTTGTATTTACATGAATACGGTAACAAACCAAACGTAAATTAAAATACGAAATAGAACTCTATCTATCTATGGGAAGGAATCAAAAATATTGATGAGGCTTAACACTGACCCTATATGGTCACTTTCAATTCATATTCTGTGTATGCAGTTCTATTATAGCACCATGATGGCATAGAACATGTGCTGGGAACTACAAACAATCAACGTGAATATTCAGTCGAGTTCCTCTCCTCCTATCTAGGACAACCACCGCTGGAGAGTAATGAACGAACATTTATGACTCAAGCCGTCTGCACTCCGTCCAGGTTATCAGGTGACAAACATCATAAAAGTGTAAAACTTGAACCCGTGCGAACAATAACAAAAAAAAAAAAGAAAAACCGCTTGCGAGCGGTCCAGTGGTCCCGGATCTGTACGATGAGGACAAATCCACACGAACTGTTATTTGCCCGAGATTGTTGTTGGAGTTACAAGGTGGATTCGAGTGGAAGCCAACGAAATAGGATGGCAGCAAAGTGAGGTCTTTGACGAACATGGAGCGGGCCCAAGCTCATCAGCAGGCAAGATTCGACTGCAGGCGTCGCAGCCAACGCAACCTCGTTTTGATCGAAAACGAACCCGCGGCCACAGGCCACCAAACGACCGGTACGTGGTAAGAGATATCCCTCACATGCCGCGAATTCAACGAAAGCTGAACCCCGTCATGGTGTAAGATAGAATGAAACGCAGGTGCGAGGCGCTAGAAGAGGCTCTTGCCAACGATGTCACCGACGAGGAGGCCTCTGATCTCGAGGGCGAGATCGATGACAGGATGGCCGAGCCGTTACACACGAAGCATATGTATAAGCCTGTGGTGGAGACCGTATAAGTATTTGTGCGCCGATCGCCGACGACAGCGGACCAGAAGAATAAAGGAATAAAGTGATTGAATAATAAGTTAACGCGACACCACTTATATACGAGTTAACACACTGGACATTGCGGCAGCAATTCCAATGAAACCCACATCCAGAGTTCCTACGAAACAACAATATCCACATCCAGGCGGTTCCCACGAAATTTACCATAAACATCGCGCTACCCAGCATCAACCGGATATCGCGAACAAACAAACATCCACCGACTCCAACATCGGATACTGCAGAGTACGCATTTTTTTAGTATTTAAGATAGTAATAAGAAAAATTGCGGGCAGACTTTATTCAGAAGTGTAAGGGAAAGCTCTGCCCTACAGAGCTAGTGAATAAAAATTCCTTTTTTTAAATAACTAAATGTAGATTAAATTAATTTAATATATTGGTTTTGTTGTGCTCACTTTTCCAGGTGGTACAAAAAATGTAATAACTATAGGCCAATTAATTAACTATAGACCAATGTCAATCTTCCAGCTTTTGAGAATATTTATGAAAGAAATAGTTGCAAGATGCTTTAAAGCTTTGTTGAAAACCATTAACTTATTAACGAAAAACAACGAACCGCGAACAACTAATAGCGGTCTTAAGTTGATTGTGCATTAGAGGAACTCTAGGTGACTGGTTGAAGGATTACCTTAGCTAAAGATCTTTCAGACTGAAGGTAGTTCAGGTAGACAGCTACAGCAAAGAAACACCGGTTCATATTGAAGTACCATAGGGATCGAAACTAGGACCAATTCTGTTCATCCTTTTCACAGGCATGCTGTTCCAACTCTTAAATTAGCATTACAATTACATTCTGAGATTACACAGTCGTTCAATACAAATGTCTGAAAATATTGCAGGATGAGGGCGATCAATCTGTTAAATGGTGTCAAGGCAATGGAGTTGTATCGGACCCCTCTAAAACTAAAAAAATGCAAATTCACGTACCATATCACAAGCTACCTCAACAAACAATTAATTCAGTGTTTGCCTAAATATAATTTTGAATCAGACCATAGGAGCATGTACATATGACTCAAAGTTCATCATAGCCCGGAGAACTTACTTAGCTTAATTCCCCTATTGTCAAGCTTTTGATTTCTGAAAATATTGACACTCTCATTGCCTTTCTAAGTTGTCTATACGATGTGGGATAGTTCAAAGAGCGTCTGAAAATAAGGTAAGAATGCTTGTGGCAATCTAAAATATCGAAGCCCTTCAAGCAGGCAGATTTACTATTCAGCTTTGCATTGGAATTTTTTAGTACGGTTTTATCAGTAAAATTTGTCTTGAATCCTATCATTCCTTTTCTGTATTTATTGGATTTTTTCTGTCTACTTTTTGCCTGTCCCGTATTTATTACCAATAGTAACACGTACTCCGCTGCAGGGCAACCTGCACCATACCAAGGGTGCCTCGGACACCTTTGGCCTAAGACTCTATCGTGACAGGATCAGCATTGGGCTAATCCAAGAACCATGGGTCCATAAAGGTAAGATTATGGGCCTGCAAAACAGGCCGCGTAAACAAGTCTACGCTACAGGAGGGGTCCCTCCTATTCTCCCTATTCCAAAATTCATCACAAGGGACCTGGCAGCAGTCATAGTGGAAGTCCTCACCGAGGGAGGAGTAAGGGAGGTTGTATGCGCCTCCGCCTACTTCCCTGCAGACGGTCAGCAAATCCCTCCCATCGAATCGCAGGATCTGGTCAGGTATTGCGACCAGAAAAAACATCACCTGGTAATTGGATGCGATGCTAAGGCGCATCATACGGAATGGGGTAGCAGCAATACAAATAAACGAGGTGAGTCACTTTTTGAATTTTTAATAAGTAATACACTCACCGTTGCCAATAGAGGCAACAAACCCACATTTATAAACGCGGTGAGAGAAGAGGTGCTTGACCTCACCATCTCTAGCCAATTTATCTCAAATGTGATTGGGGAATGGCATGTCTCCAATGAAGCCTCACTGTCTGATCACCAGTATATCAGATTCAACATCTCCGATGAGGTCAATGAGGCGGAGCCCACACGAATGAATTGGGCTCGGTTCCAAGCTCAACTCTCCGCTAAAGAGGATATGCTTCTTAAGTCGATTGAATCGACAGACGATATTGTAGTATGTAACGTGAAAGCATTTCTCTCCGCACTTGCAATGTCCGATCACACAACAAGTGCGCAGAGAAATGCCTCTCACAAGAATCGTCGCTCTATCTTCTCTTCGTAGAAGAGAAAGATAAGAGCACCGTATAAGATTAGATTTAATGTAAGTTAGTTCTAAGCGTACTGTCGAAGGAAGAAGTAATAAAGAAAAATATAAGAAAAAGTGTTACAAGAGTAATACATCATTGGCGCAGTCGGTGAAAATCGGCAAAATCGATGAAGATTTTTGTCTTCTAACTTTAAAATTAGTAAAGAAATTGTTCGGTCGAGCTCCCCTGCGATAGATTTGTAGAAAAAAGAAAAAAAAATATAGACAAAAACCTGTATACCACGTGCATATAACTAATGTGAACAACTACAATATTACAAGACGCAGTTAACGTGCAACGAAACCTTAGACATTTTACTTAACAATTAACAAATATTGAAAAAAAAAAACAAAAAAAAAAAAAAAACGAGAGAAGTGAGTACGCTAAAGTTGGACTACGTTGAAGTTAGAGTGCAGCGAGACCACCATCACCTCACTCAAGAACAGTTAATGTCAGTTATAGCCAACAGCGTCGTAGCGTCATACAAACAAACAAAAAAAAGAAAAAAAAAAACAACAAAACCTTTATAGCCAGAAACGGGCTAGGAATTTAAAGCAAAAAAAAACAAAAAAAAAAAAAACAAAGCGAAACAGTACTAAAGACAGTTAAATCAATTACATTATTAATCAAATTGAGGAAATCTGAGGCCATCATCCCCCCCGCCATCCCTCCCCACCACAAAAGCTAAAACAATCAGCATCATATTCAACCATACTTGCAGTCATCGCCATCACGTTTCAAGATCGATCAAGCATCAAACAAAAAGAAACACACAACCGTTAACTGGATTCCAAGTATTTATCGTATAGTTTTTATTGTAGTTTATAGTATACATAATACATACACACATATTCATATATATACGTATATTTATATAAAAGTAGCAGTAAGTAATACAATAAAAGCAAAAATAAAAGAAAAAATTGTAATGGAGGCCTTCGAGATACTTGTCAAATGTATAGCTAATATTCAGCCATTCGATGGTAGTGAGAAAAAGTTGTTAAACTTTATTAGCAGAATCGATGCGCTCGTTCCATTGATAGAGACGTTGAATATTCATTTAAAGAGTATTATCGCGGGTTACATACAAGACCGATTAACACACAAAGCTAGGGACACCCTACTAAAACATGGCCACGTGGAAACCTGGTCAGAGTTAAAGGAACTGCTAAAAAAGGCGCATAGTAGCCATGCCTCTGTAAGTACAATTCTTGATGAAGTAGCATTGTGCCGATGCAACGGGACAATCGAGCAATTTTACAACAAATTAGATGACCTTTTAATTAAACTAAATAATGCCTATTTATTAAATGAGCAATTAACAGCCGACCAGGCAACGACAAACAGAAGGATCGTTTTTAATTGCTTTAAGTCGCATTTGCCGGAACCCGTTAAGGGCATCATAATTGGAAGAAATCCTGCCACTATGGACGATGCATACAATATAATTACAACTAACGGGTATTCTAAGTACGAAAACAACTTTGGACCATTACATACACCACAAGGCAACTATCAGCGACAACAACGCAACCATAACTTGAGACGAGATAACAGGTTCGACTACCAAATTTCTTCGGCACAAAGCCAACGTGCGATTCCGCCTTTTAATAGCTATGACCCAAGACCAAATTACAATACTTACAACGAAACACATAAACGAAATAACTACAGACAAAACAATCAGACAACACAACCACAACCACAACCCTATAACAGCTCTTATCCCATCAACTCTAGTGGTCAAAGCCGACAAACAAATAGGTTTAATAGTTACAACAGCAGGTTCAACAAAAGACACAGTTACACACCCACTCGTGAAAATGTTAATCATAATGACAATCAAGAGAATAATGAAATACCGATGGACATTTCCACTAATCAGTCACGAAATTTTCGGCAATGCCAATCAAACAATTACCCTATATAATAATAAAAACCAAATTAAAAACACTTAAATTTATAATAGATACCGGTGCTGAATTTAGCATAATTAACCCAAACCTTTGCCAACCAAAATGGAAAACTCTCATAGAACCTAGATCACTAAAAGTAATGAATAGATTTATAAATTGTAACGTAACATGTAGATTTCCTTTATTTAACGAATTCAACAAACAAAACTATTATGTAGACTTTCTTGAATACGAATTTCACGACAATTTCGATGGTATAATCGGAAACAATATCTTAGTTCCGCTTAGCTCTGTAATAAGTTATAAAGAACGGATGTTATACACCGAAAATGCACAGATACCCTTTTTTTTTGAATGAATACGAAGAATCGTATTACCTTAAAAGCTCTTCTGAAGACTCGTTGAATATATTTTGCAATGTGATGGAAAAAAATACCAATGTCACAATTAATTTTGCTTCTCATTTGAGTGAAAAAGATATTCTGAGAATAAGATATCTCACAAATGCATTTAAAGACATTTTTTATAATGAAAAAGATAACTTAACATTCACAAACAATATAAAACATAGAATTATAACAAAAAACAATCTACCTATTTATGTAAAGAGTTATCGATATCCAGTGGTACACAGGGAGGAAGTCGACCATCAAATTCACGAAATGCTTGAACAAGGCATCATTGTCGATAGCACGTCTCCATACAACGCTTCAATATGGGTTGTACCGAAGAAGGTAGACAACTCGGGCAAGCAAACTTGGAGAATAGTTATCGATTATCGCAAGTTAAATGATAATACGATTGACGACAAATTTCCGCTACCTAATATAGAAGAACTATTCGACAAGCTAGGGAGATGCCAATATTTCACAACTATCGATCTGGCAAAAGGATTTCATCAGATTGAGGTCCACCCAGATGATAGATGCAAGACTGCATTTTCAACTTCTAATGGTCATTACGAGTTCACTCGTATGCCATTTGGCTTAAAGAACTCCCCGGCCACATTTCAGCGTCTCATGAACGGCATTCTAAAAGACTATATCAATCGAATTTGCATCGTGTACCTAGACGATATCCTGATTTTCTCCACCTCGTTAGATGAACATATTTGTTCAATAAAAAAAAATTTTCAATGTTTACGAGAGGCTAGACTGAAAATCCAAATTAATAAGTGTAATTTCGCTCAAAAATCGACTAAATTCTTAGGACATATTATAACAGAAGGTGGTATTAAACCCGATCCAACAAAAGTAGTAGCCATTCAAAAACTTATACTTCCACGAAACCAAAAAGAAATAAAATCCTTCTTGGGTATTACCGGTTACTACCGGAAATTCATAAAGGATTATGCCAAAGTGGCATATCCAATGGTTAGATATTTGAAAAAGAATACCCCAATAAAGAAAAACGACCCTGAGTATATTGAATCCTTTAACAAACTTAGAACCTTATTAACTTCCGATCCAATCCTTCAAAATCCAGATTTCACTAAAACATTTACCCTGACAACTGATGCATCGAACTATGCACTAGGTGCAGTTCTGGGCCAAAACAATCGACCAGTTTGCTATGCATCTCGGACGTTAAACGACCACGAAATTCGCTATTCAACCATAGAAAAAGAACTCTTGGCAATAGTTTGGTCAGTAAGATATTTCCACACTTATCTCTATGGTAGAAAATTTATAATTCAATCCGATCATAAACCCCTTATTTGGCTTAATAGCTTGCAGAATCCGAACATGAAGTTGCAACGTTGGAAAATGCAGCTTAATGAATACAACTTTGAAATGAACTACATTAAAGGTAAAGACAACTACGTGGCTGACGGTTTGAGTAGACTGTTTACTACAACCCAATCAAATGATGAAACAAATAAAATAGAACAAGGTTTTCCCTTAGCGGATCTTTTTACTGATCCTAATAATCATGAAGTAAATTATCATCAAATTATTAGTGGCAATAACCACGAAGTTATGTCCACGGATGCAACCATTCATAGTGCAGTTGAAGACAACTTGCACTACATACATATCACCGAGAAAGCGATAAACCTTTACAAAAATCAGATTTTCTTGCAAGTAGGTGATAAAGAAAAGTTTTTTACAAAAATCGTAAACAAAAAATGTAAAAATTTCGTCTAGGTTACCAAAAATAGTGACTTGTTAGAGATAATGAAAAGATTCATTATTGGTAAAGGCCTTATGTGTATATACTGCGAGAACACAGAACTATATTTACATTTCCAAGGACTATTCGTCAACTATTTTGCCAATAGTAATCTTAAACTACTTCGATCTTGTACTATATTGACCGACATAACCGATAAAAACGAAATGTTAACTATAATAAAAACTGAGCATTTAAAAAACAATCATACAGGTATTACTGAAGTTTTCAATGAACTTAAATCAAGATACTATTATCCAAATATGCTAAAACTTATGATACTTATGATACTGTGATACATGTAATATAGGGAAATACGATAGGCATCCTGTAAACTTACCTTTTGAAAATACTGAATCACCCACACAATATAACGACATTGTGCACATGGATATTTGGTTTCCATGCAGAAATATTATGTATCTGACAATGATCGACAAGTTCTCAAAGCACGCTTCTATTAGCAAACTCAGAGACAGAACGTAGGTTTCAATATTGAAAGCTATTAAAGAACGAATAACTTATTTAGGTAAAATGAGAAAGTTGGTTTTTGATGGCGAAACAATTTTTGAAAGAAAATGACATCACATTTCATCAAACGACCCCATACAATAAGACAGGTAACTCTGACGTGAAAAGACTACATGGAACGCTTAACGAGCATTTGAGGTTAATTGAAGCCGACAGTAGTAAGACCGAATTCGATAATTTAGAGGACAAAATCTTTAAAATAATACAAGTCTACAATACAACTATACACTCGACCACTAAATTAAGACCTCTCGATTTTATAACCAAGAACTACGATAGAGCGGAAATAGATAGATTAGCTAATAAATTCGAAACCCAAAAAATCAATAGAATAGAGAAACTTAACAAAACCAAAGATGATAGATACAAACTATGCGATGAAATAGTAGTAAATAGAGAAATTCCTAAGAGCAAACCAAAATATAAAAGATTAAAAGACTTTAAAATTGAGGGAAATTATATTATAGATAAAGGTAATCGAAGGCTTACCAAATATTGTAAGAAACAAAGAAAGAGGAAATTTCTGTATCAAGAAAAATGATCAATTATGCGCTTGAATTTGATTGTATTAACCCATTAACATGTATTTAACATAGACACGTACCTGTACAATCCCATACACATAACAAGTATTATCTTAAGTTAAGTCTTTTCTTTAAATGTTATCAACTTTTACTTACAAGTGATTACATACATACATATGTACATATATAATTCTTACACATATTGCAGTGAATTATCCTAAAATGTATTACTCAGTAGCCCACTAGTATTATTGTAATTACTATGAATTAATATTTAGTTTCTATATCTATTGTTACGTTTTTGGTGGACCAAAAACTTAAGGGCGGGAGGTGTCATATTGTAGTATGTAACGTGAAAGCATTTCTCTCCGCACTTGCAATGTCCGATCACACAACAAGTGCGCAGAGAAATGCCTTTCACAAGAATCGTCGCTCTATCTTCTCTTCGTAGAAGAGAAAGATAAGAGCACCGTATAAGATTAGATTTAATGTAAGTTAGTTCTAAGCGTACTGTCGAAGGAAGAAGTAATAAAGAAAAATATAAGAAAAAGTGTTACAAGAGTAATACATCATTATATCAACGAAGCGGCTTACCAGCTCAATGCAGCACTCATCTCATCCTTTAGAGAAAGCTGTACACCCAGGTCAACTACACACAAACGTGCCCTGGCGGAACACTCAGCTTCAGTCCCTAAAGAAGCAGGTGAGATCGCTGTTTAACAGAGCTAAACGGTATAATAGTTGGACTGATAACAGATCTGCTCTAACTAAATACAACCTCGAATTGAGGAAATCCAAGAGAACGTCTTGGAGAAAACATTGCGAGGAAATAGACTCGCTTCCAACTGCGGCCCGATACCAGAAAGCACTATCTAAAGAGCACACAAATGGGCTCGGACTGCTTTGCAAATCAGACGGCACCTTTACCGTCAATCGCAGGGGAACCCTGGGGACTTTGCTCGAGGTGCACTTCCCTGGTTCTACTCCTTACTCGATGTCCTCTGACGATCAAACTAACGTCATAGAAAATATCGACAGTAGAACAAATAGCCTCTCTGGTAGACTCTTCAGCCCTGACAGGGTCAATTGGTTCATTTAAACCCTACAAGGCTCCAGGCAAAGACGGTGTCTTTCCTGCGATCTTACAGAAAGGCTTGAACACAATTCCACCACCACTGAAAGTTCTTTTTAGGTCTTGCTTCAACCTGGGATACATGCCCCAAATTTGGAGAGAGGTCAATCTTCTCTTCATCCCCAAGATTGGGAAACCAAGTGAGCAACCTAAATTCTAATGCCCTTTCAGTTTGACTTCGTTCTTTCTAAAAATAATGGAGAACCTGATAGAGCTCCATATTAGGGGTATCCTGTAAAGTCAGATACCTCTGCATCCCAGTATGCATATCGCAAAAAACGGTATACCGAGATTGCACTACACCACTTGGTCACGCGCTTTGAAAATAGTTTCACACAAAAGGAGATCGCAATCTGCGCCCTCCTCGATATAGAGGGAGCCTTCGATAATACTGGCTATGATTCGATCACCACTGCACTATCCTGCAGGGGTGTCGACCGTCTCACTAATCACTGGGTTAGGGCGATGCTAAATAGCCGTATCATATCAGCCACATGCGGAGAGGTCTCAGTGACAGTATCGGCGGTTAGAGGAATCCCACAAGGGGGAGTCCTCTCACCACTGCTTTGGTCGATAGTCATCCAGGATCTACTACGCAAGTTAACCACTTGGGGCTACGAGGTCATCGGATATGTTGATGACCTAGTAGTCATTGTTACGGGCAAGTGCGAGACTACTGCCTGTGAGCGCATGCAGCTTGCGCTCCATCTTATCTCTGACTGGTGTGGCAGAGAGGGTTTATCTATTAACCCAAACAAGACAATCTTAGTCCCATTTACAAAGGGGAGAAAGGTACAACCCTGCTCAATCCTACTAATTGACACAAGGATAGGATTTTCAGAGGAAGTAAAGTATCTTGGTATTGACCTAGACCGTAGACACAACTGGAACTCCAATATGAGAAAAAACTCATGAAAGCGACTAAGGCCATGTGTGCCTGTCGACGCACCTACGGTAAAACCTGGGGACTTAAGCCTAAGGAAGTCCACTGGCTATACACCGCGATAGTAAGACCTACCGTCACCTACGGGTCCACCGTATAGTGGAGAAAAATTGAGCAAATAACACAGGCGCTATACCAACCTGCCCCACGGCAGTCAAAGAAGCACTAATTGGACTCACTCCACAGCACCTTTTTATCAAAGGTGGCATTAAGCAGTGCAATCAGAATTCTCTGCCCGGGAACAAATATGCCATGTAGACCCACAGGCCACATGTCCATATTACAACAACTTCCCGAGCTGGATATGATTACTACAGTCTCGGACGCCTTGCCACACACCTTCACCTTTGATGTGAGATTTGAGATACTGATCCCAAACCGCTCAGCATGGGAAAACCACTGTTTTCCTCTGGGATCCCCTGCTAAATGTCAAAGGCCTTAGGTGGTACACGGATTGCTCCAAGATGACGTCCGGTGTTAGCGCCGGCATCTTATGACCAAAACGCAAGATCTCGAAGGCCCTGGGAATAAGCCTCAGCATCTTCCAAGCAGAGCGTTAATCTAAAACTCGAGACTGGCATCAGAGGAGTGACCATCAACATATTCTATGACAGCCAAGCAGCGCTTAAAGCGCTGGATTCGACAGCACGAACTCAAAAACCATCAAGGAATGCCAATGATGCCCTACAAGACCTCGCCAAAGAAACAATGTTAAACTTTGGGGGATGCCAGGACATAAAGGTATCAAGACCAATGATATTGCCGACCAATTTGCCAGTAATGGTTCCAGCGACAAATATATAGGTCCGGAACCATTCTGCGGCATTCCCGAGTCTAAGATAAATTACTTCTTAGACAAGTGGGAAGGACAAGTGGGACTAAATATCTGCTGTCATCGAAAAAGGACATTTACCACCGACGACTTGGACAGAACGTGCATATTGGCAGATATAAGTTCGAGGTAGTTAAGGACTTCATATACCTCGGCTCCGCGGTGACTTGGAACAACGACACCAGTTTCGAAATCAAGCGCAGAATTACTCTTGCCAACCGCTGCTTCTTTGGGCTCAAGAGGCAACTGAGAAGTAGAGCCCTCTCTCGTACGAACAAGTTGACCTTATATAAGACCTTAATTATCCCGGTCCTGTTATACGGCGCAGAAACATGGACTTTATCTAAAGCGGATGAGGAAATCCTTGGTCGTTTCGAGTGTAAGATCCTGCGTTCGATTTTCGGTCCCATAAGCACAGAGGTGGGTTGGAGGAGAAGATTCAATCACGAACTGTACGGGTTGTACAGCGACATAATTCTGGTCAGGCGTCTACGGATCCAACGCCTAAGATGGCTAGGCCATGTAGAGCGAATGGACACCACAGCTCCAGCCCGTAGAGTCTTTGAATCCAACCCCGAGGGACGAAGAAATAGAGGACGGCCGCACCTAAGGTGGCGCGCACAGGTGGAAGGGGACCTCAACCAACTGGGCGTGCGGCATTGGAAAAGACTAGCGAAAGATCGTGCTAGGTGGAGAGGCATGTTGGTTGAGGCCCAGGTTCAGCCCGAACTGTAGCGCCCGTTAAGTAAGTAAGTAAGTCCTTTTGAAATAGCGTTCAGGGACTCCGTCAATCTAAACGACTTATACGACCCCTGAATAAACACCCTATTGACATACTCAAACTCAATAGGGTGGATATCAGAAGACTTGTCAGCTATCTAACGGGACAATGCGGTCTGAGATATCATCTAAATAAAATTGGCCTCTCGTCTGAAACTGAGTGTCGGCTCTGTCTTGAGGACGAGGAGACGGCAGAACACATACTGTGTGAGTGTGCTGCTCTCTACCATCTTAGGAAGCGTATCCTTCTCAATGAAGTTATGACTCCTGAGGGTA
The DNA here is from genome assembly GCA_951905685.1 of Eumerus sabulonum. NCBI lineage: Eukaryota > Metazoa > Arthropoda > Insecta > Diptera > Syrphidae > Eumerus > Eumerus sabulonum. The sequence continues at coordinate 197,050,061 of OX645060.1, forward strand.
TCACCCTGACTCCTACGAGAAGCATTCTCAACTTCATTATAGAAGTCGAGAGGCTACTCGGCTAATTGTCTAGCAGGCACAATAGATCTGCAAAGGTCGCAGTGCCGTATTGCTAATGGTAGCACTAGCCCCATATATGTATGTATAAAAAAAAAACATGTACTCCGGGCCTCGCATGTTAGGAATTTTGTCACCATACCTCATAAATAAATTCCGGGAATTAGAAATCCATCTTCAACAGTCTAACCCTACTTAAAATTCCTGCGACTAATTGACTTAACTTCGTTTTAATCAAGTGGCAACTAGATCATCCAGTGTTGCTTGGAAACGTAGATTAATATCTCCCAGGGGGACCATAATGCAATAACAGTTGCACAGCTATCTCGCGCTGGTCTGCAAGTTCAGAATCTCGGATCTCCTAGGTACTCTTTATAGATGGCATCCGTGTAAATTCGAGTAAATAACACAATTACTTACAAAAAAAAAAACAAAAAACAGAAAAAAAAATCAGTTTTCCACTCAGTGCGGTCTTTAGTGGGAGAAGGAATGCGAGAAACAACTCGTCAACAAACTACAATTGAGTTAACGCGAGTAACGATGGATACACATCCCTCAGAGAACTAGGGATTGCTGGTTGCTGTAAAAGACTGCATCTGGAGATGTAGATTGATTGGGTTAATTTAAGTTCTTAAATGATGTAGAGTTGGAAATAACGTACACTGATAATTAGTGACGACTGGATTTAAGTGAAGGCATTTTTGTGTGCTACCTTTAAGTAAATCAGATGTAGCAAAAGTAATTTTGGTGGCTCAGTCGCACGGGCAAGAACTGTCATGGTTAGCAAGCGTCCTCGTCTTTCATATAAAAGAATCTGCATTCCCTTTTGTTTCCTTATCTCCGTTAAATGAAAGATAATAGAAGTTTCTGCTCAAAGGATGTGCAAGGTAGCTTGGATTTCACTCTTTTCTATGACACAACATTGCTCCTCAAAACACAGTACTCATCCGTTGACGATCCAAATTCGATTTGTATTCCTTTCAAGCACTTTTATCTTGACCATAGATTATCTGCAGCTGATACCGTTTGTAGATTTCCGTCGGAAGTGAGTAATTTCCTGGGGACATTGCATACTACGAATACGTCCAACGAAAGCAACGCATACTTGAGACTGTGCACGAACATAGTACAGTGTCCGCTTACCCATGCACATCGAATCCGGATTACCACATACGGCCTGCTTGTCATAGTTAACTACATTCTTCGACATGCTCACTGGTGCACTGTGCATAGTTCGTTAAAATGGTTACATGCTTGTTGATTCAAAGTGTATGTAGTGAAACTCGTTTCGTTTTTTTTTTTTTTTTTTTTTTTCTTGCTCCTCGGCTCTTGTTGAACAAGGATTTGCAGAGCCCTCAAGGGACTTAACTGGAGGATAATTGCACATTTCCTCGTTGCACATATTACACAAAAGTTCCTTTGTTCGAGACAGGTGCAAAGTTAAAGGTTCTAGAGTTGTTGATACATTGTCCGTTTGTTCAGGTGGCGAGATGTTGATTAAAGCCACAACTGTAAATAAAGTGAATACCGTTTAATTAAAACAAAAGACCTTAGTTGAGATGGATGTAAGCGCTGCACGTAAATTTTGCAATCCATCCTTAGCCAATTAAGTAAAGTAACAATTTGTAGGTTTGACCTGTTACTGAGGAATACAAATGATCATATCAAAAAAATAATAGACACCCTTTCCACGGAACATTTCTACCTTTACCTTGAAGTGAAATGGGAATCCGGGAATTTGGCAACGACTCAGGAACTGGTTCATCAACATCTCTCTAGAAAGGGGAGTCCTTTTTCCTAGTTTTCATACAACGCTGAGGTCGACAACACGTCTTGTTGTGTGTATTTTTCGTAAAAATGGGCGACTCATATTACGACTCAACTATTAATGAAGTCTGGGAAATCCTTCGAAAATTACCTAGACCCGTAGAGAAGGTCAGCAGTGGGTGGAAAAAGGTGGGGAGCGGACAAGTTAAGATGTCACAGTCGCGACTGCAGTAAATGTTGATCTATTTTTCTCGATATCCGCGACATCGTTCATCGTGAATATTCTTCGGACTAGACAGTGACTGGATAATTCTAAGTTATCGTCCTGAAGAGGCTGCGGGCAAGTATTTTCCGTGTGCGACTCGAACTCGCCATAGATCTTGTTCCACCATAATGCGCCGGCCCATTCCTCGTTGATTGTGCCAACGCTACCGCATCCAGCCGATAGCTCCGATATTGGCCCCGGCGACTTATTCACCAAAATTAAGTAACTCCTCAAGGGGACTTATCGTGGCGGTGTAGAGAAGGTCAAAGAGGCTGTAACCATGGTTCTAAATGAGTAATACTTCATATCGCCGTTTGCATCCGTTGTGACCTTACTTTTCAACTTCTCCCTCAATATAGCCAAACATACTCCACGGAATGCTATTTCATTGGGCCTAAAATTATACCCTGTTAGCATTCCATTTGGTATTGTATTCTTTACAAAAGACCTAATCTGGACCGGAACGCAACATTTGATGCGTTTTGACTTCATCCGAGAAATTGTTTCCCTGTTTTCACAACACTCTGTGGTTTCAACACCCTGGGCGCACAAACCCGATGAAAGATATGTTGAATCGTTCGATGCCAAATCCCTTCTTCTGGTGGCGTTACAGTCCATGAAGCACCAGAGCCAAGCTTCTTCTCTTGATCAACCATGTGGTGTGTGATCCATTTTTCCCACAGGTGAATGCCGATTCCGAACGGCGTGAGTCGAGAAACTTTAATGGCAACTATACTACAGGAGAGCTTGCCAGTACCCCGCTGAGGAACGCTGCCAAACAAACATTCGATGGCGTTGGTGTTATCGGCATCCGAACTCGTTAATCGTGCATCAGAGTCCAGCACACTAACCACTGCGCCACGGCATCGGTAAGCTGTCGCGTATTCCCCATATTCCTTGTCAGACCGCCAACACACTGGATTTATTCATTAACTCCATATATTATAGCTTCTAGGTGCACCCGACCACTGCGTAGTATCAGCCAAAGGCTCACATTCCTGCCATCCAAGTAGGGAAAAAGCTCCGAAGAAAACGATAAGGCGAGAAAACGGATTGGTGCGGCCTTAATAGTGCTTATCGGGGCTTAAACTCGAAAACGACGAGAACACCGTCGCTGATATTATCGCAAATAATATCGGAATTGGTGTGGCAAATTTTAGTCCTTGAAGAATTAAGAGCACTAGGCCAAAAAACAATAAGTGGTGGCCATTAGGCCAACGAAAGAAAGTTTTCGGGCGCATAAAGCAAACATTTCGAAGGAAAACCGAAAAAAGTATACACGAGCCAGAAATGCATGAAATATCCACGACCGGCGAGCCATATTCCAATCCGCCTAAGAACTGAGGCGTACAATTTCCCAGTGTCCCAAAAGTTGCAAAAGTTTCTGGTCATATACCAAGAAGATCAGAAACTCATCCTCGATGTCTATACCAACACTTACCCACGACGACACTCCAGCTGTCTTCTTGTTCTTCTCGTCGTGCGCTACAGTTCCGGGTGAACCTTCGTCTCAACCAACTTGCCCCTCCAACTAGCACGAAATTTTGCTAGCCTTTGACATTGCCGCACACCCAGTTGGCTGAGGTCCCCTTTCACCTGTGTGTGCCATCTGAAGTGCGGCTGTCCTCTGTTTCTTCGTCCATCGGGGTTAGGTTCAAAGACTCTCCGGGCTGAAGCTGTGATGTCCATTCGTTCTACATGGCCCAGCCATCTTAAGCGTTGTATCCGTAGACGTCTGACTAGACTCATGTCGCTGTACAGCCCGTAAAGCTCGTCTGTGTTTATAGGATAGAAAATCACACGCAAAATCTTTCTCTCGAATTGACACAGGACCTCCTCATCCGCCTATGATATTGTCCATACTTCTGCGCCGTAGAGCAGGACCGGGATGATAAGGGTCTTATATAGAGTCAACTTTGTCGCTTGGGAGAGGGCTCTATTACCCAAATGTCTTCGGAACTTATGTCGTTGTTCCAGGTCAATGGGGAGCCAAGGTAGAGTAAGTCCTTAACTACCTCAAACTTATGTATATCTGCCAATACAAACGTACTGGCCAACACGTCGGTGGTGAGCGTCCTTGCGTGATGACAACATATATTTAGTTTCGCCTCGTTTTACTCAATACTCTTAAACGCCTCATTAACATCTCGCTCTGTTCTTCCGATAATGTCAATGTCATCCGCGTATGAAAGGTGTTTCGAGGATTCTAAATAAAGTGTGCCTCTTGTGTTGGCCAGTGATTTTTGCACAATACGATGTTGAAAAGGTCACAAGACAGCGCATCGCCCTGCCAAGATCCTTTTTGGGTATCAAAACTATCCGCCAGGTTTTTACCGATTTGGATGGAGCAGCGAGCATTCTCCAAAGTCATCCAGCATAGGCTGAGGAGTTTAGCAGGGGTGTTTAAAGTAGACAAGACGTTGTATAGCTCGTCTCTAATTATGCCGTTGTATGCGGCTTTGAAGTCTGCAAATAGGTGGTGAGTGTCGACTTGAAATTCATTGGTTTTTTCCAGGATCTGTCGTAGTGTGAAAAAAATATTTACGAAAGGCTTGAAGAGTTCACACAAACTGGAAGAGAAGATTTTATAGGCGATGTTATGGTGAATTATTCCTCTGTAGTTGGAGCAGTAAATGGGGTCTCCTTTCCTGTGGATCGCGCAAACGATGCCCGACCTGAGCATATCTTACATATGAGCTGTTGCATACTCCTAACCAGGTCATCTCAAGCTGCTTTGAAGAGCTCAGCAGGCAGTGAGGCTGCGCCACCAGCCTTATACCACTTGAGTTTCGATATGGCGATCTTAATTTCGTCGAGGTCAGGGTTACGGAATTCTCTGCTATTTTTGTCGCTAAGATTTGACAGCGGTATATTGACTAACATCGCCGTTAGCCCAAACTTCAGATGCAGTTCCTTTAAGGGCATATTTGTAAAGGTTCCTCTGTTGTTGCTTAGGGGAGACGCGATCGGTAAAAGCACGAGCGGTTTCTGCCGATAGCAGGTTTCCGATGTCTTAACTTTGAATTGTTACTCTGCTTCCCTGCGTTCATGATTTCCGTAGGCGCATCTTGGCTACTGCAAGGTAGTGGATCGTGATTGATTATTCTGGCGGCCGCCAGGTGCCTTGCTGTATACCGAGGTGCGGGAAGCGCATACTGGTTAGAAGGAGAGCAAGATCAATCAGCCAACGGACACAGGCTTATTGATTGATCGGATATGATGTCGTTTAGGCGGTGTTTGCCGATGACTCGTTCAAGGATGCTTTCCTTACCCAGCTTAGCATTGAGGTCTTCTAGTACAACTTTGGTGCCATAGCTGGAATATTGGGCATGCTATGGGCATGCGGACTAGGAGATCGTAGAACTCATCTTTGATAGAGTCATCCTTATCCTCCGTGAGGACGTGAACGCAGATCAGGCTGATGTTAGAAAATGTATGAAGCGTTCGCTCACATGCTGAAAGCTTCGGACTTTTTGCCTTAGTACACCTCGAACAATAAATCCGCTTCCGCATAATAGTTGTCCTTCCTCCTTATAGCACTCACCGTAGTAGATCTTGTTGATTTCCTGGATGGCAGTTAAGTCCGCTTTATAGCGATCTAGGGCGTCCGCAAGTTGTTCGGCTGCACATGGTCTGTTTAGGGACCTAATATTCCAAGTAAAGAGCCGAAGATCATTGTCCTTTTTTCGTTTTTTGCAAGGGTCGTCAACATTAATCCGATACGATTTTTTTCTGAGGCCTGCTGTTGCTTTTGAGCAACTGTGGGGTTTTCCGTTTACGGTTTGCTAGACCATAGCCCAACCGACATTAATCCTGTTTTGTGGCATAGGATGCTCGCCATTCGTCCTCAGAAAATTTCCAGATGGTACCACGACGAGGCGGAAGTAGGACCTAGATAACAGAGCTGCAGTGTGTTCGGCTGCCGAGGCTCGTAATCGCTTTTTTCTAGCGGACCAGCACCCGTCGGTAGATGCTACTCCTACGAGGCCTTTGATAGTCTTTTACCATCTATTCCAGCTATCACACTATTATGTAAAGCTAACCATGTTGCTGCCCACTTCGCAGCCAACTTGCTGCCCCCACCTGAACTAGATCGTCAATTTCACCATGGAACCAATCCACTTTCGTACTCGTGCAGTTGCAAGGGTTCTCAAATAACTCGACATACCCAAATACGTTGATCCTGATGGCATTTCACCAATAGGTCTGAAAAAGTTTTCTTCAACACTGGCTAAAACTACTGCGTAAAGTTTTTCGCCTTTCCTAATTTTCTCGACTCTTTCCAAAAACAGCATTTGTCAAGTTCATCCCCAAAGATGGTAAATCTTCTCCTCCGTCCAACTACCAACCCCTTACACTGACATCCTTTCTCTCAAAGCCCATGGAGACTGACGGTTAGTCAGTAAAAATCTGCATTTCGAATTGTTCATTTCGAGTTATTGTGGATGGATACCGATCCGACAACCACTTTTTAAATGATAAATGCTGATATTCCACAGGGCGCATTTTTGTTTCCGACATTCTTTCTCATTTTTACACACTCTATCTTTTGTCTATTACTTCACTAATCCAATCCACTCCTTTGCTAAAAGTGATACCCTCAGGTTCTTATATTCCTTCAATATTTATAAATACGTAAATATTGAGCGGCAGCGTATGTCAGGCTCATTTATTTCCGACGCCGACATCATCATTGTAAAAGGAAAAATGTACAGAGCACAAAGGTATTAAGGGCAATGAAATTGACGATCAACTTGCCAGGAAAGGTTCCACTGAAAAATACATAGGTACAGGTCCTTCTGTGGCACTCCCACGTCTAGGATCAATTTCCTCTTAGACAAGTGGAAAAAATCGCAACACCTGTCCTTTTGGAACAGCATTCAGGGACTTCACCCAGCGAAAGGATTTGTACGGTCCCTGAACAAACACTCTATTAAGATACTCAAATTCAATAGGGTGGATACCAGAAGACTAGTCATCTACCTTAGGGGATACTGTGGTCTAAGATATCACCCTAACAAAATCAACCTCTCGTCTGAGTGCCGACTCTGCTTTGAGTTCGAAGAGATGGCGGAGCACATACGCCGATGACACGGGATCGAATCCCGACAACAGCCATGTCATCGAACGTGTTTTTCCCGGTGCTTCTCCTCAGTGGGGTACTGACAAAACCCCCTGTAGCATAATTGTTAAGAAAAGCTTCTCGAATTTCGCCGTTCGGAACCGGCAATGAACTGTAGGTCCCTTTCACCTATGGGAAAATAAAATCACACACAACATGGGTGATTGCGAGAAGCTCGGCTTTGGTCCTTCATGGACTGTAACGCCAAGATACATACATAGATATATATACAGTCCACGAAAGACCAAAGCCGAGCTTCTCTCAATTCGAGAGAAGCTTTTGGTGACAATTATACTATAGGGGGTTTTGTCAAAGCCCCGCTGAGGAGAAGTACCACGAAAAACACTTTGTTGTCTGAATTCGATTTCCTGTCATCGGCGTTAGAAGTCAACACACTACCCAGTTAGGCATTTAATACACACTGCCGAAGTTGCGTGAACCTGCTGGAAAAGCTAACCCCTAACCATTTGTATTGCGAATGCATGGGCCTAGCTTTAACTAGGCAGCACACACTCGGCAAAGCCTTTTTTGACGAACTATCAGAATTCAGTAACATAGATGTTTATTTCGTGGCGTCCCTCCTCGCCGGGGTAAGAAAAAGTCTCTCGACTCACGCCGTTCGGAATCGGCATTAAACACCTGTGCGGAAAATAAACCACACACAGCATGGGTGATTAAGGAAATCTTGGCTCTGGTCCTTCGTGGACTGTAACGCCACCAAAGTAAGCAAAACAGATGCATTCCACCCCTTCAACAATTTTCTCGCAGCGCATGTCCTTCTAGGAGAGCTGATCTATATATGTATATATACCCTGAAGTCCTCTTTTGGACATATCGTCAAATAGAGACTATATTTCCGTAACCGTACTATTACTACTTACTAAGGTGGCGCTACAGTCCGTGGTGAACCTGGGCCTCAACCAACAAGCGTCTCCAGCTGGCACGGTCTTTGGCCAGCTGTTTCCAGCGCCGCACGCCCAGTTGGTTAAGGTCCCCTTCCACCTGCGCGCGCCACCGATGATGTGGCCGTCCTCTGCCGCGCCTTCCTTCCATTCGGAGTGGATTCGAAGACTCTTCGGGTCGGAGCTGTATTTTCCATGCGCTCTACATGGCCTAGCCACCTTAGGCGCTGTATCCGTAGACGTCGTACCAGGCCGATGTCGCTGCACAACTCGTACAGTTCTTCGTTATATCTTCTCCTCCATATACCGTTTGGACAAACGGGACCGTAGATAGTGCGCAGAGTTTTCCTCTCAAAACGAACAAGGGCATCTACATCCGCTTTTGTTAAGGTCCAAGCCTCTGCGCCGTAAAGGAGGACTGGGATGATTAAGGTCATATATAGTGTCACCTTGGTTTTCGGAGAGGTGGACGAATTCCTTGACCAAAGTTATATCCGCCCATGGTGACGTTCTGGCCAATGCGCCGGTGTTGTCCGTCTCCTTTAGATGATAGCAGGTATTTGGTTTTACCCTCATTAACCTTGAGATCCATCTCAGCCGCTTCTACTTTCATGCTAACAACGGTCTCACTGACGTCGCAGCAATTGAGTAGACTTGAAATAAATCGTACCTCTTGTGTTGGGCAGTGACTCTTGCACGATCTTTTCAAGCAGGATGTTGAAAAGTTGCATGACAGCGCGTCACCTTGCCTAAATCCTTTTATAACATCAAAGGTCTCGGTATGCTCATTACCGACCTTAATGGAGCAATGAGAATTCTCCATTGTCATCCTGCACAGTCGGACGAGTTTGACAGGGATGTTAAAACTAGACATGGCTTTGTACAGCTCGTCTCTATATACGCTGTCATACGCGGCCTTGAAATCGACGAAGAGGTGGTGAGTGTCGATTTGGTATTCCTGGGTCTTCTCCAAGATCTGCCGTAGCGTAAATATTTGGCCTATTGTGGATTTACCTGGCCTGGAACCACACTGATAAGAGCCGATCAGGTTATCCACAAACGGTTTCAGACGTTCACACAATACGGCAGAGAAGATCTTATATGCGATGTTATGGAGATTTATTCCCCTATAGTTGGCGCAGTTATAGGGGTCTCCTTTCTTATGGACCGGGCAAACGATGCTGAGATTCCATTCGTCGGGCATGCTTTCCTCCGACCAAACTTTGCAGATGAGATGGTGCATGCATCTTACCAGCTCATCTCCAGCCGCATAAGTCTTGATATTGCTATTTTGACTTCGTCTAGGTCGGGTGGAATGAATTCTGTTTCATTGTCGTCCATTACGAATGGCTCGTTCTGCCTGACAGCGGTATCTTGTCTATCTTGTCATCGCCGTTATACAGTCTGCAGAAGTGGTCTTTCCAAATCCCCAGCATCGACTGCGACACTACTACCAGTTCTCCATTTTCATCTCTGCAGGCCACCGCTCTGGCTTTGTAGCCATGGCATGTTCGTTTTACCTTATTGTAAAACTTACGGGCGTAATTCCTGCGGAAGCATCTCCCCATCTCCTCGATCTCACGCTTTCCGTACTCTCTCTTCTTTCTTCTGAAAAGCGTGTGTTCCTCTCTTCTCTTCTGCTCATAGATTTCGCGAGCAGCTGTCGTCCGTCGTTGCAGCATGGCTTTATATGCCTCTTGTTTTGCCTCATGGGCTTATTCGCACTGTTCATCGAACCAGGGGTTTCTGGGTGGTGGCGGTTTGAAACCCAGCACCTCCGTGGCAGCGTTTCTGACGGCGCTCTGGCAATACGCCTATTCCTGCTCTATTGTTTGTGGGCGGATTTTGAGAGAGCTTGGAGGAGACACGATCGGCAAAGATTCTGGCAGTCTCTTGCAATTGTAGCTTTCCGACGTCAAACTTACGTAGTTCTACTCGGCTCCTAAGAATTCGTGATATGCTCATGCGTACCTTGGCTACAACAAGGTAGTGATCCGAGTCGATGTTGGCCCCTCGGAAGGTTCGTGTGTCGAGAATACTGGAGGAGTGTCTGGCGTCGATCGCAATGTGATCAATCTGGTTGGTGGTCGATTGATGAAAAGACCGCCAGGTACCTTTGTGGATCTTGAGATGGGGGAATCGCGTGCTTGCTACAAGGAGGTTACGCCCCGTTAAGAAATCGATAAGCCTAGGTCCGTTGTCGGATGTGGTATTATGGAGGCTATGCTTTCCTATGATCGAATCAAATATGTCCTCTTTGCCCAGTTTTGCAATAAAATTGGGCATACATATGTTCTGTCTAGGGGATCGTAGACTTCTTCTTTGAGTCGATCGTCCTTTTCTTCCGTTGGGGCGTGAGCGCATAATAAGCTAATGTTTCCAAATTTAGCTTTGATGCGGATTGTTATGAGGCGTTCGCTTATATCTCGGAAGTTTAAGACGTTTTGTCGGAGTCTTCTTCTAATAACGAATTCGCACCCGAATAGGCGCTGTTTGTTCTCCTTGTAGCACTTCTTGGAGTAAGGTTATATCTGCTTTATAGCAGTTGAGGGTGTGCTCCAATTGATCGCCTGTACCCGGTCTATTAAGGGACCTAACATTCCAGGTGCAGACTCTCAAGTCCGTTAGTCGTTTGCAGGGGTCGTCATCTTTGTATCCGTCAGTATCCGAGGCTTGTTGTTGTTTTGGAACAAGCAGGTTTTTAAGTGATAGGGATGTTACCCCTAAGCACAACCCCCAACCAGGTTCCTCTTTCCCCAGGAACAAGGAGTTGGGTTTCTGCACACTTTGGTTCACTACCTGGCGGGTGCCAGGGTAGCTATCCAGGAGGGGCCACACGGAGGCTCTGTGTCAACTTGGATTGAGCAGGGACAGAGTTCGAAGCTGGCGTTTGCCATGTTAAACGCGATCAACTTCTTTGCTCTGTTTGCTCGCTCTATCCCCCCGTAACCGTACTATATGAATCCCCCCCCCCCCCTCCCGCCTTAGCATATCATACAAGCATTTAAGAACAACGGCGCTCCTCCTTTATTCTTCTTCATGTTTACCATCGGGCCGCGCTCTCTCGTTCGCTTAATGATGTGGTAAAATGAATAGCCAAAAAAGTTTAAACATTCAATAGTGGATGAGTCTACCGTTGTCGACAAATCACTTCAAGCTTTAGGCTTAAAGAAAAGTGTATACCATTGTAAGTAAGTTATTGCACACTCCCTTCTCTCTTTTTCGTTTAGGAAAACATCTTAAGGAAATTACAACCTAATTTATTTGCGTCTCACCTAAGAACCTTTTAATGACTTAATCACCGTGTAAAGAACAAGTTGTTTGTTTTCCGGCACAAAAAATACCAACTTGCAGTAATTTATCGAACAAATGCAAAAAGCAAAGAAAACTACAGTTGAGCACATAAAGTCACGCAAAGTGCATATCTATTAAACCGGGCGCTACGTGGCGTATGTGCAATATATCTAGCCCCCCCTTCCAAATAGTTTCGAATGACTTGCATAGATGCCGAGCGTGACCCGCTTGCGTTAATTCGATTAGGTAAATGTTAAAGTACAGTAAATTGGGCAATTAGTAGTTGTTTACATTAGATGCTTGGATTGTAGCTATAGAAAGGTCTCTGAAGTGCAGTTGATGATTTGGATACGCGTAATCTTTTGCATGCAATTTAAAGTTCGTAATGGAAATTTAATTGCAGGAATTCAATGAAATGATCTCTCCGTTGTCTCAGATAGGATGAAAGGTAATTTATCCATACGTGGCAGATGATAAGAGGTTTCTTCTACCTTTGTGAAATTACCTAAATACGCTATCATCCCTTAAGTATCCTCCAAATAAGCAACCAGAAAAAAATAACGCTTCTAACCTTAATTGGCTCCTTCGAAAGGCATTCGCCACATCTTATTAACTTTTTGAAAACTCGACCCTCTAACAGGTCATCAGCTGCACATCCTAAAGGGGTCAGGTTACGTTGAGCAGGCGCTTGACGTCTGGTGGAAGGCCCTTAAGAAAAAGTTTCATCTTCAGAGTGTGTCAAAGGTTCAAGGGGCAGGCTGTCTGTCGGTGACGGGATCTATGAAGTCCACACCCACGGCGGCTCTTGAAGTCATGCTGAACCTCTTGCGAGAGCGCCGCAACCAGAACTGCGCTAAGACTACAGGAATCAGGTCTCTGGAAAAGGAGTCCCCACGGACATGCATCAGTCTTGGATCGATGGGCCGTCTCGAGATTCAGAACCGTAACGGACTATTTCACCCGACTTCCTTCCTGGGAGAGGAGATTCTCTATTAGAATTACCTCCAGCGAGGTATGGACCGTTGATTTGGTACGCACGGAAAGTGAACTGGCATTCTACACCGACGGATCCAAAATGGATGTTGGCACAGGTGCCGGAGTCTACTTTGAGCCTCGGGATATGCATCGCTCCTACAGGCTCGATGATGGATGCAGTGTCTTCCAAGCTGAGATCTTCGCTATCAAGCAGGCGGCGGACCTGATCAGCAAAGAGAATATCACAGAAAAAAGGACCAGCATCTATGTTGACAGCCAGGCAGCCATTAAGGCTCTGCAGGCAGCATGGATAAGATCCAAGCTCGTCAAGGAGAAGTTAGAAGAGATATCCAGTGTAAATGATGTGACCCTTTGCTGGGTACCTGGTCATATGAATATCTCCGGAAACGAGAGGGCAGACGAGCTGGCTAGGGTGGGATCAAGTGCTAACATTGCGCATATCTCAGCTGAGGCCAAAGCACCACTCAGTGCGCTCTACAGGGAGATAAAGACGGAGCTATCATTGAAAGCCAATAAGCGATGGTGTCGCTTAGATACATGCGCAACGGCGAGATCGACTTGGCCCGTCTATGATAAGAAAAGAACAGAAAATCTGCTGAAGTTCAATTGTGGGAATATTCGGCTGGCAGTCGATGCCCTCACCGGGCACTTCATGCTATCCTACCATGCAGCTCGACTAGGCCAGCCCTACAATGACTTCTGCAGAAGCTGCAGGGACGAAGAGGAAATTGAATTTATTCGTCACCTGCTGTGCGAATGTCCGGCACTAGCCCAAAAAAGGAATATATTCCAAGGAAGATACTTATTTTCGGGACTAGAAGAAGTGGGTAATATTGAGCTGAATACTGGTATTTTTATCCTCGTCTGATTGGTTCAGCTCGACGGTTTAAACAAAACAAGTGGGCACAATGGACTCAACGTAGTCTACGTGAGCCTTGACTTTCCGTTAATAGGGCACCCATATACCTAACCTAACCTAACCTACGTCGAGCAAGTACCCTACATGTAAGGTCGAGGAGCGTTGGGTTGTTAATATCACAAATATTCCCTCACAGGCTGAAGGAGTGTAGGAGAACGTGTTTCTTGTTGGCTCTCCCCTTTTTGTCACCACACCAATTCCATCTTCTCCTTCTCTTATGCTTCAAATTCCCTTTTTTCTTATTCTTCACTCAACGGAGGTGATTTCGTGAATAATAACGAATTGTATTAAAAAGCGAGGCAGTCAGCTATATGGGATACTACACATTCATGCACTTACTTATTTGAAAATAGATGCTAAGGGCGTCTTTTGACTTATAATTTTGCTTTTGTGTACAAAAAAAAAAAAAAAACAAATCGATGAACATAGCAAGAAAAGTATGAGGACATTCTTATAACTTTCAGGTTTTTTATTTTCATGAAACGTTCATACCCATATCCAAATGGCCCTGACACTAGGAACTTTCGGTTCCCTATAACCCGACCTTAATCCGTAAGGACAAAGTAAATTGTAATTAATGGATGCGGATGTGGATGAGTACGTTAGCTCTGGTAGGGAAGGGAATATTAAATATTTACGAAGAGAACAGACAAGAAGGATTTTCGGTCTTTTGCAATGAGATAGTTCAAAGGTGCAAGAGATTTATGGTCGATCCGTGCGTTGAAATCTTGTACTCAGTTGCCATGCCGATGATTTAGCACCCACATAGCGGTGTGGTATGTTGCTCGGTTCGTTTGGACCTTTGCCAGAGAATATACCATAGAGTTTCATAGCGATTTGTTAAATCATATATGCAACTTGTGTATGTATGTATGTATATCCAGTGCATACATGGTAGTGATGACATGGACAGAGTGCTTTCATCTTGACTGTAACATCAATTTGATAGGGAATCCTTTCAGATTTCTGACAAAAACAAAAAAAAAAAAAAAATCAGTTTAGCATGCAGTTAACGTAATAGGATTTTTCCTTGCATCAGAAAGCAAGAAGATGTCCTTAGTTTAAAGCCATTGGAAGGACAGGTGGATGTGAAAATTGATTAAAGCAAGTTATGTGCGATATCTCAACAAAGTTTAAAGTTTGGCTTAACCGATTTCAATGAAACTGTTTTTATCACGAAGAGGAGATCGTCGGGAGCAATGTAGGCCACCTTTTTTATTTTCAATGAAAGATTAGAGGAATAACAACCAATATTTGTTGGAGTAACATTTTTATTTGCAGGAAACCTTAGACAAACGTAACCTGTTGTTGCAAGAGGCACACGAGCAGACGACATTGAATTCGTGATTGAAACGCTCAATACTTTGGACACATATCGAAAGCCTTCATTTAAGACAAAATATGAGAGCACAGTCCGGTGGTTCAGGATTCTGTAAGATGCTCTTAAATATTGGCGAAGGAAAATATCCCGAAATCAATTCTAACCATGAGTGGTTGTAGATACTCAAACCCTTATAACAAACATTTACGACGATATTGACAATCTCACTCCTATAGAGGATTCGTGGTTATGCAAGATATCATTTTAATTTAAAAGTTCTTGGCAATTCAGCGAAGTTCTTATCCATAAATACCATATGTCAAACAGAACAAGCTGTCTACTGCCGAGTCGAATTTCTGAATAGCATAAATGCACCCGGCCTTCCACTTCCCAAAATAGACTTAAAAGTTGGTATTCCCATTATGCCGCTTCGTAATTTGAACCCCCCAAAAATCAAATCCGGGTGTAGTGGAGGTGAAACGGTATTTATACCTAGAGTACCGATAATCCCATCAAATTATCCATTTCAATTTAAAGGGCTACAATCCCCAATCAATGTTAGCTTTGCAATGACCATCAATAAATTACAGGGCCAAACTTTCATAAAAGTTGTGCGCAATATTGCGCGTGGTGCAGTAGTTAGTGTGTTGGACTCTGACGCACGATGAGCGAGTTCGGATCCTGATAACACCGACGCCATCGAATGTTTATTTCGCGGCGTAGTATAACTTCCCTTGAAAAAGCTTCTCGACCCACGCCGCCGTTCGGAATCGGCAACTGTAGGTCCCTTCCACCCGTGGGAAATATAAATCACACACCGTGGGTGATTGAAGAGAAGCTTGGCTCTGGTCCTTCATGGGCCGTAATGCGACCAAAAAAAGAAAGAAAAGAATAATACGTATGTACATATATCTCTGGAAAGGACATTTTAACTTGAACTGTTTCCATTGATTATGCACAATAAACGATTCGTACTATTTACATATGTTTTTATTTTTATATTGTTATACAAGTGTTATACAAGGCCATTTAACACAGAGTTACTTATCGCCGCACTTGACTCGTTTGCATAAACAAATAAGTCAAGTTTGCGTTTATGATAAAGCGAATTGCCTTTTCTCGCCTTGCTCCACTTTTGGCGTCCTACACGCTAAAGTGGAGAACACTTCCTCTTTCTTTTGGCGTCACCCAACGTGTAAGGACTACGAAGTATTAAGTTAAGTGAATAAAATATTAAATTGACCTAAGGAGTCTTTTCGTTTTTTTACTCCTCGTCGTAATTACCAAACTATATATTGTTTACATATTGTTTTTATTTTTAATTTGATGATAATAAAAGCAAATCGTACCTTGCCTTCATTCAGTTGAAGCATTTAATTATTATTAAAAACTGAACGAAATATTCAAGCAATTTTGACGCAAACGTAGTCGCGGGTACACGCTAGTGGTAAATAAAGTTTTATCGAAATCCGTTACACCGTTCTGAGGATTACCCGGAATAGACAGACAGACATACATTAGAATTTTATTTATATGGATCTGTGTGGAATATGTAGATATGCGGGATAAGGGATGATGGTTGCCGATCAAACGACAATCTTTATTAGGAAAAAATTAAAAATAAGAAATTGCCGTTTTGGAGGTGCCGATCGAGTCCACCGTTTTTAGGGTTCCGTACCCAAATGGTAAAACAGGACCCTATTACTAAGACTTCGCTGTCCGTCCGTCCATCTGTCACTAGGCTTTATCTCGTGAACCGTGATAGGTAGAAATTTTCACAAATGATGTATGTACATATATCTGTTGCCGCTATAACAGCAAATACTAAAAACACAATAAAATAAATAATTAAGGGGGGCTCCCATACAACAGACATGATTTTCATCCAAAAAATTTCCTTCGTCACATACTGACCTAAGGTTATTCGACAATATCCCACAACCAGTAGCAAACTTCCGAGATTTGACCCCTATTGTGTCTTTGATGTATTAATCCTGGCTGCAACCCATTTTTCTAAAATTACAGTCAACCAATAATTAATACCCTTTAAATTTTGATGATCCCTATTGTGTCACTGCTAAGGTAATCCTTTCGTATAATTGCTATTTCCCTCCTTTTCCATCCTGATAGGTAAAGATATCAAATGTTGCAACAATTTCAATTGTTATGAAAGTAACTTTCAATCATATCCCACAACCAATAACACTTTCAAGCTTTGATCCCTATTGTGTCCTGGATATATTAATCTTAGCTGCAAACCTTTTTCCCATAATTATTGTTATTCACTTTTTCACCTACTTGCTGTTAGTAAGATAATTGATTTGAATTCTATGGACACCTTAATGATCTCATCATGGAGATTTTTTATCATCAAAGTAATATGCATATAACCTGCCTGCAACCGAGATCTGTCATCATGCATCATCCATATGTATTATTTATTACAATCAATCAAATGAGTACATCAGCTGTCCTCGTTAGATTACCTATTATAAAAGTACTAGCTTCTGCCCGCGGCTTAGCTCACATTAAATTCGGGGTAACACGGTTCCCCTTTCCTGATTTAGAACATAGAAGAGAACTCGGAACAGAATGTTATTTTAATACGCTACTGTAGACGATATTATACATATGTCTTTCCATTTGGGGATAGAATGTAAGGATTCTGGGCATTGAACACACGCGAACATGCTACATACAATTGTCCATGGGAATAGCATGGCTTTTCTAAGTTCAACCCAGCCCCCTTTAATGTTTGACCTTGCGCTTTGTTAATGGTTATAGCGAAACTAAGCTTTAGAGGAAATTTTAGCCTTTTAAACTGGAACGGGAGATCTGTGGGAATTATTATTGGGATTCGTGGGATCATTACATTTTCACCCTTTTCTACGCCGGTTAAGATAGTGGCGCTAATGATATTGCGGCCAAGTTGTGTGACACGAAGTCTCGTCCCATTACATGATCTCTTACTTACTTACTTAACGGGCGCTACAGTTCGGGGTGAACCTGGGCCTCAACCAACATGCCTCTCCACCTAGCACGATCTTTCGCTAGTCTTTTCCAATGCCGCACGCCCAGTTGGTTGAGGTCCCCTTCCACCTGTGCGCGCCACCTTATTTGCGGCCGTCCTCTATTTCTTCGTCCCTCGGGGTTGGATTCAAAGACTCTACGGGATGGAGCTGTGGTGTCCATTCGCTCTACATGGCCTAGCCATCTTAGGCGTTGGATCCGTAGACGCCTGACCAGACTCATGTCGCTGAACAACCCGTACAGTTCGTGATTGAATCTTCTCCTCCAACCCTCCTCTGTGTTTATGGGACCGAAAATCGAACGCAGAAACTTTCTCTCGAAACGACCAAGGATTTCCTCATCCGCTTTAGATAAAGTCCATGTTTCTGCGCCGTATAACAGGACCGGGATAATTAAGGTCTTATATAAGGTCAACTTGGTCGTGCGAGAGAGGGCTCTACTTCTCAGTTGCCTCTTGAGCCCAAAGAAGCAGCGGTTGGCAAGAGTAATTCTGCGCTTGATTTCGAAACTGGTGTCGTTGTTCCAAGTCACCGCGGAGCCGAGGTATATGAAGTCCTTAACTACCTCGAACTTATATCTGCCAATATGCACGTTCTGTCCAAGACGTCGGTGGTAAATGTCCTTTTTCGATGACAGCAGATATTTAGTCTTGCCCTCATTAACTGCCAAACCAATTTTTGCCGCCTCCATCTCAATACTCGCAAACGCCTCACTGACATCTCGCTGCGATCTACCTATTATGTCAATGTCGTCGGCGTATGCAAGGAGTTGCGAGGATTTGAAGTAGATTGTGCCTCTTGTATTGGCCTGTGATTTTTGCACAATCATTTCCAATACGATGTTGAAGAAATCACACGACAGCGCATCGCCCTGCCTAAATCCTTTTTTGACATCAAAACTATCGGTGAGGTGCTCACCGATTCGGATGGAGCAGCGAGCATTTTCCAAGGTCATCCTGCATAGTCTGACGAGCTTCGCAGGGATGTCAAAAGTAAACATGGCGTTATATAGCTCGTCTCTAATTACGCTGTCGAATGCGGCCTTGAAGTCGACGAATAGATGGTGCGTATCGACTTGAAACTCATTGGTTTTCTCCAGGATCTGCCGTAGTGTGAAGATTTGATCGATGGTGGACTTCCCTGGCCTGAAGCCACACTGATAAGGACCTATCAGCTTGTTTACGAATGGCTTCAGGCGTTCACACAAAACGGCAGCGAAGATCTTGTATGCGACATTAAGGAGACTTATTCCTCTATAGTTGGCGCAGTCAAAGGGATCTCCTTTTTTGTGGATCGGGCAAACAATGCTGAGACTCCATTCCTCGGGCATGCTTTCCTCTGACCATATCTTACAGATGAGCCGGTGCATGCTCCTAACCAGCTCACCCCCAGCCGCTTTGAAGAGCTCAGCAGACAGTCCATCTGCGCCAGCAGCTTTATTCGACTTGAGTTTCGACATGGCAATCTCAACTTCGTCGAGGTCAGGGAGACGGAATTCTCTGCGATCTTCGTCGTTAAAAAATGGATCATTCTGCCTGACGGCGGTATGTTGGCTGTCATCGCCGTTATACAGTCTGCAGATGTGGTTTTTCCAAATTCTCAGCATCGACTGCGATTCTACTACTAGGTGTCCGTTCTCATCCTTACAGGCCTCCGTTCGGGCTTTATAGCCTTGAGACATTCGTTTTATACGCTGATAAAATCTTCCAACGTCGTGCCTGCAATAGCACCTCTCCAAGTTTTCAATCGCCCGCTTCTCGTGCTCTTTCTTTTTTCTCTTGAGAAGCTTATGTTCCTCCCTTCTCTTAAGCTCGTAGAGCTCACGAGCCGCTCTTGTTTTTTTGTGTAGTGAGGCTTTGTATGCCTCCTGCTTTTCCGCATGAATCCTTCTACACTCGTCATCGAACCAGGTGTTTCGTCGTGGTGGAGCTTTAAGGCCCAGCACTTCCGTTGCTGTGCTCTTCAGGGCTTGTTTGCACAGGCTCCATTGTTGCTCTACTGACTGAGTGGAGGATTGTGGTGTATCGGAGAGCTTAAGGGAGACGCGGTTGGCAAAAGCACTGGCGATCTCCGGCGATAGTATCTTTCCGAGGTCATAGCTTGGTGTTCTAACTCTACTCCGCGGTGTTCGTGTTATGCGCTGACGTATCTTGGCTACTACAAGATAGTGGTCTGAATCGATGTTCGCTCCTCGGAAAGTGCGAACATCAAGAATAGTGGAAGAGTGTCTGACGTCAATCGCGATGTGGTCAATCTGGTTGGTGACTGATTGATCTGGCGACCGCCAGGTGCCTTTGTGTATATCGAGGTGGGAAAATCGTGTGCTGGCTACAAGAAGATTTCGCCCCGTTGCAAGGTCGATCAGCCTATGTCCGTTATCGGATGTGGTGTCATGTAGGCTGTGTTTGCCGATGACCCGCTCGAAGATGCTTTCTTTACCCAGCTTAGCATTAAAATCTCCTAGTATGATTTTGGTATCATAGCTGGGGCATTTGGTATATGTTCTGTCTAGGAGATCAAAGAAATCATCTTTGATTGAGTCATGCTTGTCTTCCGTGGGGGCATGGACGCATATGAGGCTGATGTTACAGAAATTTGCATTGATGCGGATCGTTATGAGGCGTTCACTCACATACTGGAAACTTAAGACTTTATGTCTTAGTCCACCTCTAACAACAAATCCGCATCCAAATAGTCTCTGTCCTCTCTCCCTATAGCAGTCACCGTAGTAAATGTCGCAGTTTTTCATCCGCTTTTTACCCGGTCCATTCCATCGCATTTCCTGGATGGCGGTTATGTCCGCTTTATAGCGGTCTAGGGCGTCCGCAAGTTGTTCGACCGCACGTGGTCTGTTTAGGGACCTAACATTCCACGTACAGAACCGAAGGTCCCTGTTTGTTTTTTGTTTTCTCATAGGGTCGTCAACATAGATCCGTTCCGTTTTATTATCCGAGGCTGTTTTGTGTTTCTGAGCAATTAGTGGTTTTACGGTTATGGTTCGCTAGACCACAGCCCAACCGACACTAATCCTGTTTGGTGGCGCAGGATACTCGCCATTCGGCCTCTTCCGTCAGTAATTTCCCTCTTAAGGAAATTTCCAGATGGCACCACGAGGAGGTGGAAGTAGGACCTGACTAGCAGAGCTGCAAGATGTTCGGCTGCAGAGGCTCTTACTCGCTTTTTGTCGGGCCAGCATCCGTCGGCAGATGCTACCCCTACGAGGCCTTTGCTAGTCCTTCACCATCCCATTACATGATCTCGAGGCATCTAAATTTCGTATAAGCATGACTGGGACGCTTAGTAGTCAAATAACAGAGTATAGGTACCGTAGGCACTATAGTGTGAAGCGCGGCCCGATGCCCGCACT
Organism: Eumerus sabulonum; assembly: GCA_951905685.1. NCBI lineage: Eukaryota > Metazoa > Arthropoda > Insecta > Diptera > Syrphidae > Eumerus > Eumerus sabulonum. The sequence continues at coordinate 197,071,100 of OX645060.1, forward strand.
TAAGTACAGATAGAGAGCACACAACGTTAGCGCGTTTGTATTGTATTGTATTTATTTATTCATTATTCTCTTTAACATAATTCATTCAACTTAGTCTATACAATATTTCAAGAACTAAAATTATCTTTATGAGAACAGTTAGTGGCATTAATATTAATATAAGAAATAGAGATAATGCCACATTTTATTTAATTAATTACATGGTGGGGTGAACCATAGGAGCATAAAAAGTGTAAAAAATTCAAGATAAGCATACTCAATAAGAAATGTAGCATAAATCAGGTAGACAACAACTATGCGGTAACAAGTGTAAATCAGACTATATAGTGCAACAGAATTTCGATGTTATTTATGTCGTAAGTAAGGAGCCAAGACTTTATACTTTTCAAAAATAGGGATGGATTCCTAATGTTTCGTATTCCTTCTGGTAGTTTATAAAACAACTTGTGGGCTACGATAGAATACGAGTTTCTATAAAGAGTTGTACGGAAAGGTAGGTAATTACCGGTATTATGTCTTAGATTATAAGGTCCGACAATAGGGCTTTGCATGTAGCCACTACGTATAAAAAAGATTTTTAAGACTTTGTAGTAAAATAAGTGACGAACTGGTAAAATCTTTGATTTGCGAAATAGCTCCATTGAATGAGCCAACCGGGTAGAATTGCAAACTTTTCTCAAAGCACATTTTTGAAGGATAACTAATTGTTGAAGTTTGTTGCGGTAAGCACCACCCCAACAGCAAATACCATATTCTAACCTCGAATGAAATAGACCATGGTATACGGAGTGTTGGAACAAAATTTTCGTAGTTTTGTACAGGCAACGAATAGTTGACAGAAAGAATTTCTTGAGATTCAAAATATGCTCGGTCCATTTAAATTGTTGATCTATTGTAACTCCTAAGTACCTGAAAGATTTTACATTTTCAGTTTTGAAACAATTTTCCGAACAAGATACATTAGGGTTAAAGATAGATTGAGGACTAGCTTCCAGGCAATTGTTGTGAATCGAATTCAATCTTAAGCAGCCAGATGAGTGAAAAATAACTTCAATGTCAGCCATTTCCTTGGAGTCAAGACTAAAAGGCATTAGTTTGATTTTATTGCTTGCAGTAAGTCTATGTTCTGCAAACCACGACCTTAGTATATGGACGTCATAATTAATATCAGAAACTATATTTAATGGACTAACAGCGTTGTATCCAATGGCAAGATCATCCGCGAAAGCCTTTACATTCCCGATAAAAGGTTGCTCAAACAGTGAATTAATATAAATTAAGAATAAGATCGGACCGAGTACAGAGCCTTGTGATACCCCCAAGTAAATAATTTCCGAGTCGCTAAGAACGTTATTGACTTTTACCTCCTGACTTCGATTGCTTAAATAAGATGCGAACCAGTTGTGAATACAGCCACGAAATCCTGCGTTGAACAGCTTTTTTAACAGCAAATTATGATTTACCATATCGAAAGCTTTGGTTATATCCACAAAGAGTGCACCACAGCATTTTTTGTTATCTAAGCCCTTTTGTATAAAGGAGCAGAAGTCCAACAAAGCATCTTCTGAAGAAGACCCTGATCTAAAACCATACTGTAGAGGACTAAAAAAATGTATATTTGATAGAAAACGCAAGATCCTAATTTTAACAATTTTCTCGAAAACTTTTGAAATTGAAGATAAAAGTGAGATAGGTCGGTAATTATTGCGATCTTTTTTGCTGCCTTTTTTGTGAAGAGGTATGACAATAGCACATTTCAGTTTATCGGAAAAGATGCCGGAAATAACACTCAGATTAAAGATGTGTGCTAAAATGTCAATTATATCAAATGCAGTCTTTTTTAACACAACGTTAGAAATACCATCTTTTCCACACGCATTCGAATTTTTGAGACCTCTTATTGTTTTCGAAATTTCTAGACAAGAAATGGGTTCACAAAAAAACTGTTACTATTGATGGCCCTATCTGAAACGTTAACATTTGTACAGTGGTTACAAAGAATGGAAGACTCACTAGCAGGAGAATGTTGACCAATGGTTGTGAAGTATTCATTGAATGAATTAGCTATTTCTACAGAATCTGATATATCCTTGTTATCCATTTGGATAACTAAAGAATTGGATTGATTACTCATATTCCTATTTAATATGTTATTTATGACTTTCCACTCATTTTTTGGATTGCCCGCCGAACTTTGGAACTTATTATGGTAATAATTTTCACGCCTTAATCTTACTTCTTTCTTAACTGCATTGCACAATTTTTGAAAACGACGTTTCAAATTTGTGTTAAGAGGATGCTTCTGACATTTAATACGTAATTTGTTTTTGATTTTAATTTTTTTGAGAATATGATCATTTATCCACGGTTTTAATTTTGACTTATTGGTTTTTTGGATGATGTAGGTTGAACTATTGACATAACTTTCTAGCTTTTCAGAAAATAAGTTATATGCCTTGGAAGGGTTTTCCTCAGCATATATTACATTCCAATCAGCATATAAGAGATCATGATTTAATTTGGCAAAATCAATTTTAGTCGTCTGGTAGTTCGATATGGATTTATCACGTGTTGTGCTTTTCAAACCCTTAAAAGCTATACCCGTCATACAATGATCTGTAATACGTAGATCAAAGAAAATGCCAGAACAATCGAATTGAAATAAAGTAGAGAAACGACCAAAAACATGATCCAGGCAGGTTCCTGTTTCAAGAGTAACACTTATTTATGTCTCGAGTGTTGATTGTTTTCTCAAAAGCTGATTGATTTATTGTTGTTTTAATTAAATTATTTTATTATTCGTTTGTATCATAGAACCTGTACTAATTTTGCGGAGAGTCTCACACAAATTTCCATCCCCTATTAATTTTTTTTTTTTTGCTGCATACAAACTTAACGAGGGCTAGAAAGGAACAAAAGGTAGCCTACGTCACTCTCCATCCTTTCAACTATCTCCACTTAAAAAATCACGTCAATTCGTCGATCCGTTTTGCCGTCAAAGACGGACAAACAGACACACACACTTTCACATTTATAATATTAGTATCGATACTTGAGAATGACCACTAAAGCTTAACAACAGAATTATTTTGTTCTTAAATGAATCCCTACTAAGGTGAAAATCGAAAAGGTTACAATATTTATTGGATTCCCTAAGGTATCTAGAAATTGGATTGTTGTATGCATAATTTACTCTATGATAAGGTACATGAAATAAAAAACGATTTCGTAGAACTCACGCAGGAGCATAAAATTCAATTAATGATAATAGGGAAGGGCAATCGATATGACGATATGATAACACCAACGCCATCGGAGGTTTATTTCGCGACGTTCCTCCTCGGCGGGGTACTGGCAAAACCCCCCGTAGTAAACTTGCCATGAAAAGGCTTCTCGACTCACGCCGTTCACGCCGTCCCTTTCACCTGTGTGAAAAATAAATCACACACAACATGGATGATTGAGAGAAGCTTGGCTCTGGTCCTCTATGGGCTGTAACGCCACCAAAAGAAGAAAAATCGATGTGACCATTAATCAAGTCGTGAATAAGCATGATTGAAAAATATTGCCTCCGACTGAAAAGAGGTAAGATACCGAATAGTCTGCACCTCGTAACGTAAGTAGGCATTTCAATATTCCATCGCAGTCTACGAATGGCTACTCTAGTTAGACTCTTTTGGATCTTCTCAAGTCTAATGGAATGAACTTCGTAAAATGGATCCCGTACTATACAGCAGTACTCGAGATGAGATCTGGCAAATGCGACAAAAAGACATTTAAGAGTATAAGGATCTCGAAAGTCTTTCGAATTCCGCAGTATGAAACCTAATATCTGGTTACATTTGGCAACCGAAAACTCAATGTGCCTGTAAAGCTAAGTTTAGCGTCAAAAATAACTCGTAGATCTTTTTTGGAGGAGATAAAGGACAATGTTACATTCTCAATTAAATACAAGAATGGAATTGGGGAGATATTGTGGCAGAACGTAAGGCATTGACGTTTTGAAACATTAAGGTGAAGATCATTGTGCTGACACCAAACAGATAGTCTCTCAATATCTTCCTGTAAATAAATAGAGTCCTCTTCTGATTTGATAGTTCGGAAAACTTTTAAATCATCAGCCTACATAAGACAATGGGAATGAGGGAAAATATCGGGGATATCATTAACGAATAAAAGGAACAGCATTATACAGCAGATTACTATCCTGGGGTACGCCGGAGGTAGCATTGATTGGCGACGAGAGCATGTCGTTAATGCGGACATATTGAATACGACCAGTAAGATATGATATTATCCACTTTATGACGTTAGTATGAAGATCAAATTTAACTAGCTTGCTCATTAGTATGCCATGATTAACCCGGTCAAAGGCTTTGGAAAAGTCAGTATAAATGGCATCAATTTGTATACCTTTCTCAAGGCTACTAAGAACCCGATGAGAGAGAATGCCGAGATTAGTAGAGGTGGATCCACCAGGTACGATTCCATGTTGAAATGGAGAGATAAATCTTTTCAAAATAAGTAGAAGTTTATCGTACACAAGTTTTTCAAAAAGTTTGGGTACGGTTGAGATTTTGCAAATAGGACGGTAGTTGGTGACGTCATTTCAAACGGATTAGCTGTTTTAATGTGATCACCGATGAGGTAACATACAACGTCTCTTTCATGTTTTTATATACAGATGGTACGGAACCCTTCGTGCACGAGTCCGACTCGCACTTTGCCGCTTTTTGATTCTCCTTCGTCTTTGTCCTCTTCTTTTCGAATTTTTCGTTTTGCGGTGGTTGCGTCCAGCCACGTCGTTTGCCTTTTGTTTTACCAGGCATTGCAAACCCACATGTGTAATATCACTCACGCAGACACCGAATTTGAATCTGGCCGATGCCGTTCGGGTTAAATTGACTTTGAGAACGGCTCTTCATAAAAAGTTGTGGTCGAGTCGCATGAATTCTGTGGAAATTTTACGTTGCCTCTGCATGAGAAAGCTATGCCCATACTCCAAACGGTAAAATTTTAGGGATGTATGGCCTCTTGATGGATCTCGTATGGATTACTATCGTTCCGGATCCAGTCATATTGCCAACTAACGTACTCTTTGATCCAAAATGGAGCCCTGTTTTTGAAGATGAATTTCGATTGCTACAAAATTCAATCAGGGAACGTTGTCTACGGCCGTACTGCAGTTCCAACTTCCTCGACTCACTTGTGGACTTGTGGGCTCGTTTTCGATCAAAATGAGGTCTCCTATGTGTTGTGGTGGCTGCGGACGCCCGGGGTCAATTAAGCTTGGGCCTGCTTGATGTCCGTTAAGGCCTCACTTCGCCACCGTCTCATTTCGTTGGCTTCCACCCGCGTCCGCTCTCCTAACTCCAGCAACAGCTTGTCACCCGAAATGCACCTCCACGTGTAGGCAAATAACAGTAGTAGTCGGCGTGCAGTTCGGGGATGTTTTCAGGCCCCACTAGACCGCTCGCAGCTGGCTTGCCCAGTCTTCTCTCTTTCCGATGAGTGTATGCACGAGAGGATCGTTCGGTTGCACTTCTCCACCGTACCAATCGCCCTGGGCTTCCTGACAGCCATCTCGATATGCGGCCCTCCCTTCTTTTCGCAGAACAGCACGAACATTCTCGATGTGAAGGCGGTTCCTTGGTTAGTGACGATCCTTCGGGGAAATGCAAAATAAGTGGTAATTTCCTTCCCCACTCGCAGTTTTCCATAAATTTGCGGAAAAACCCCGTTAGCCCTAAAACTGTTGGACCACATTAACAACCTTGATAACCGGGAATGCCTCTACGTTATCCGTTTTTTGTTCGCTGGGGTGTAGCCCCTCTTTGCTTACTCAATATTAGTTTGGAAAAACGCACGTTTACTTACATTCACGGTTAGCCCTGATTCTCCTAGGACCTCGAGGAACTTCTGGAACTTCTGCAAACCCTCTTTGATGGATTTGCCCCCAACGGCTATTTCGTCCAGGTACATCGCTATGACAGACGTGACTTGATGATACTCGTACACGCTATCGTCAGTAGCGAATGCAGTCAGCTTCGTACTGTGTTCCTCCACGCAGATTTGGTGATATCCTGAAGCTAGGTCAAACGTTGTGAAAAACTCGCTTACGGCCAGGGATTCGAATACCTCCTCCACCATCGGCATAGTAAACTTCCTTTTTACCGTCACCCCTTATCTCCCGGTAGTAGATGCAAAACCGTAGTCTGAGTCTGATGGTCGGATCACTCCCTGCTTCAACATGCTTGACACTGTCTCCTTCCATATATCTCTCTTTGCGAATGGCATGTTGTACGGTTGGACACAGACGGATGTTGGTGTCGTCAACTCGATGGAACACTCACCAAAAGCGGAATACTCCTAGTTCGTCTGCGTTCTTGGCAAAGCAGTCTCGGAACGTATTGACGAGAGCCCCAAGCTTTTTCCTGTCTACCTGTTTCAGGCTTCCAATCTCCAGGTCATCCGGCGACAATTCGTATCGTTTCGAGTCAGGCTGGCATCTTTGAGGTACCTCCGGCCTCAACCTCCCAACAGTCCCGCAAGTTCCGTCTCCGAATCCGCAATCGAGCGACAGTGTTACCAGTTGTTTCCAAAATCAATGAAAGATTTGACGTATAGCCCGTTTACTGTGGTATTCTTGACATACTCCGTCTGGTTTTGCTTCAAGACCGGGTAAGTGGGCCTTACTCCACCATCTGTGGTGCCACCACTGTTTGCTCGGTCCGCCCGCAAGCTCTCTACCACTCGTCGCAGTGGCGAACGCGATATGCGATTGCCTTCATCTCGAAGTTATACTCCTCCCTGTCTTCCCCATGGCGTTCTCTCCGCTCCCGTAGTCTGTTGGGGACGTCTGCTTCTCACGTCGAGATTCTACCTTCGAAATGCAGCTCCATAACTTCACCGCTCCCACTAGCCTGGTAGTCACACCCATCAGCACTAGCTTCTCATCGAGTGCGTGCACTCTCGAGTATCCAGGACCTTCTTACTCCGTGCTTCGGAAGTCAACCCAACGAGAGCCTTGGGGTCAAACAAGGTTATCATTTCCGCAACATTACCAACCGAGTATATGTATGTTACGGGAGCAGCACCTTTCTCTGGTTCCATCATCAGACGCTACTTCCGCTTGCTCTTGTGAAGTCATCCACGCACTTCCTCTGGCTTCGTTATCAACATGCTTCTTTCGGCCAAAGCACTAGCAGTCGTCGTGTGTGTGAACAAATTCTCCTCCAATTGCCGCAACTCGTTCCACGTCAATGATTCCCTTTGCATTTATATTGATACCGTCATTTCAAGTGTCTGGTCATACATATATGGAAAAGCAATAATAAAATTCGTTACGGAACAGAGTGAACATTACTGGGCCAAGATTCATACCTGTGGATGCCCTGCTTCTCCCCCACTGAGTGTATTTTCACATTTCACCTTGAAAGCCCTTTCAAGTGGATAGAGTTCAACCAACTGCTTCTCCGCTAATTCCGATTCGGCATAAACAATCTTATAGCTTATTACTTTACTAAAGGCTGTCCTAAAATCATCGAACAAAGTAGCACATGTTGGTTTTTATTGGGACCGTTGGTGGTTATGTGCGATATCTCCTCCAATACTCTTCCACTACTCTCTCCTTTCTGACATGTGTAATAATAAGATTGCAAAACATTGTATTTATTTATATTTTTTTCTAAAATGGCTATGGTGAGCCAGGCTATCGCATGAACTCGTGATATCAGATGAGCAGACTCCAAAGGAGTGGGTGCCTTGCATGGGTGGGAGACTTTCCATCCCGCCAGGCTGAGCTCTGCCATTTAGTTTAGAAGTGCTTATCATGGGTCTACAATTTCACGCCTTAAAAGATGTGGTCGCTGATACAATTCACATTGGAACACAACCACGGACCGGATTAATGTTGACGACCCTTGCAAAAAACGAAAAAAGGACAATGATCTTCGGCTCTGTACGTGGAATGTTAGGTCCCTAAATAGGCCACGTCCAGCCGAACAACTCGCGGACGCCCTTGACCGCTATAAAGCGGACATAACCGCCATCCAGGAAATTGTGATGGAATGGACTGGGCGACTGCTATAAGGAAAGAGGACAACGATTGTATGGATGCGGATTTGTTGTTCGAGGTAGACTAAGGCAAAAAGTCCTATGCTTTCTGCATGTGAGCGAACGCCTCATAACAATCCGTATCAAGGCTACATTTTTTAACATCAGCCTGATCTACGTCCACGCCCCCACGGAAGACAAGGATGACTCCGCCAAAAATGAGTTCCACGATCTCCTAGACCGAACGTATGCCCAATGTCCCAGCTATGACAGCAAAATTGTACTAGGAGACTTCAATGCTAAGCTGAGTAAGGAAAGCATATTTGAACGAGTAATCGGCAAACATAGCCTACACGTCACCACATCCGATAACGGACACAGGCTGATTGATCTTGCTACGGGGTTAAGCGTGGCGCGCCACCGCCGGATTAATTTTCCTGGGATCGCGAATTCGGCCATCGAATCAGACAATTCTTTACGATGAATGCTGCAGTACGTGGCTTTAAAATCGATAAAGAGATGGTGTGTATCGATTTGAAACTTGCCCGTCTTTTCCAGGATGTCATCTGACCCTGCGGCCTTGTTGTTCTTTAGCTTTTGAATAGCTATGTCGACTTTTTCGATGAAGGGTGGAAGGACTACTTCAGCGGCTGCAGTTGGGATTTCTTCAGTCCCGTACTCTTTCTCTTGGTCTGGGGTCGTTAAGCAGCTAGTGCAAATGCCACTTGAATACATCCCCTATTCCCTGCGGATCCGAGACAATATTATCTTCGAAAGGAGGGCCTGGGTACCCTTCTTGAAGCCTCCTGTAAAGTTTAAGTCTCTTCTAATAGGTCCACATATTATGTGTGTCCTTAGACTCCCCGACATCCATTAGCTGGGAGCAGTTTTTTCTCCTCCCATTTGATTTGATTGGCAGTTCGACCATCCGAAGGTCACCAGGTTGCTGTGTGAATTCGCTTAAGAGCTGTCGCAGAGTCCGTGAGTCGGAAGCCGTAATCCGTTGTTATATCGCTTATCACTCCGATCACTCCGCCAAAGGTGCTCTTACCGATTATGGCAATGAAATCCCCGATTAGGATTTTAACATCGTACTTCGAAACAGCTCCATAGGCGTTGTCCAAGAAATTATAGAACTCCTCTTTGATGGGCTCTTCAGCCTCTTCGGTAGGGGCGTCTGCACATATAGTGCTGATGTTGTAAAATCTGCCTTTGATGCGGATCACGGCCTGACAATCACTTGTAGGCTTAAACTCGATAACCTACGACCTTAAGCGCTTTCCCACGACAAGATATTGCGATCTTTTATCCTCATCATACCCTTTCCTATCCAGCATATTCCTTGGTTCGCAGTAATATCCACCTTGTCCTGCGTGAGGATTCTTTCCAGTTTATGAGTAGCTTCGGGTGTGTGCACAGTCCTGACATTCCAAGAGCATACTCGCATTCGCATAAGAATAAAATGTGTTATTTTCATTGATTATTCAGGTAGATTTCTTGTTTGGATTTGGATTTTAAATTAATGTCTTGACTTTTTAGAATGGGTTAGAATATAAGTGGGGAGGTAAGATCCTTAGTCATTCTTCAACGAGAAAAGGAAAATCTTGGGGCCAGATAAGTGAGCTATTACAGCTCAAAAAGTCTACAGTGCAATATATTTGTAAACGTTACTATGAAGAGGGAAGAATAACAAATATATGTAGTAACAAAGAGTACAGAAAAATTACGAAATTTTTCTCAAAAGTTTATCCTTCGTGAAATAAAAACAAAATGCCTTGATACACCTCCACAAAGCCCAGACATTAACCCCATTGCACTCTTATGGGAGCACTTAGAACGGCGAATTCGAAACACAGAGACCGTACGTAACAAAAATGAGTTGCAGAAGCTCATTTTGGAGGAGTGGAATAAAATTCCCTCCGATGTTACAAAAAAACTAGTGGAATCGATTCCAAATAGGCTTGCAGCTGTAATAAAGCCCAAAGGATACCCAACACCGTATTAACTCAGCTATTTCCTTGTTTTTTTTTTTTTTTTTTTTTGAATTGCAAACGCTAGTTGAATATTCGCACGGAACTGAATGTACTCCTTTTTTTTTTATGACACCCTGTTTATTTATTTTTAGTTTACCCTTTTTTTAATGTATTACAAACATCCTTCCTTTGCATTCTTAGTTCTGAAGAAAAATTAAAATTTTTATTTCTAAACATCCATTGGTTCACAAAAATAGTCGTCGTACGAAACTGAATGTTCCTGTGTAGGTAAGGACCCTATTAAATTGTATTCCCCACGGAACATACTTGTACTACTTTTGATAAAGAAAACTTTTCCGTGCCCCAAACTGATTGGCCGAAGCACCTGGAAAAACCTGCTTATCCTTCCTTCTTTTAAATGAATACAAACGTTGGGATAAAATAGAATAATGAAGTCATTTCATATCTGGACGATGAGAACAAAACTTTTCTACAGGAACTCCCATTAGCCAGGAGGGATGGCGATGATTTCATTCGACTCAGCTGTGAAAACTTTTTAATTAGCGGTTTTGTTTCTGGAAAAAATCGCTTTGTGCAGATTTTTTTTTTTTTGATGTGTGAAAACCACTTTGGCCAAAGTTATGGAACTTTTAAGTGCAGTTTGAAAATGTGGTAAAAATGTGTCCGAAAATAGCTACCAGGAAATGAGAGGTAATATTGAGATTCAGATTTTATTGTATAAGCAAGGTAGGCTATCTTGTGTCGAATAATAGTACCAGACTCTCAGAAACACTCACATAAATTGTTTTGAGGTTTTGTAATGTTTTGTTGAAGGATGGGCATCTGTTTAATGTCGTTTATTAGCGCATTGAGTAATCCGTTCGCAATTGATGAAGTTAGTTTCTGATCCGAATATTTTTAGAAGGCCTGAAATAGCTGATATAAGCACTTTTTATCTTGTCAGGACATAGGGTTACGTGTAACTGAATAGCAGAGCTTACATACTCACATACTACACACTCGCATTCCAATAATCAACACTAGATATCCTGAAAGCTTCACGAATAACTATACGCTTCTTATCGAAGATTAAAATATACATACATATGTATGTCATACATATGTCCATACAAACTTGCCCAGATACACATGTATACATATAATACAATCTCTTCTCATTAAGTTCAAAAAGAAGCGTAATTACTCATATTTACCCACGCGTTCAACGGAAACAACCCGCCAGTTGCAGAAGCGCTTATTTCTGACTGAGCTACTCGTACATTAAAGCTACTTAAATAGCGGAACTGAAAACCTCGACAAATGAAAATCGGCTATGGCGGTACTCACATCTCCTGCAGCCAATGTGTAATTCCGGAATTTAGTTAGGATAAACAGAAAAAAGGAAAACATCCATCCTCTTAGGAGTAAGTCCACATTTCGCGATGTGGCCACATTGTGTTGGTTGTCGGGAATTACTGAGCGGAAATTGTTTACACTATCCAAATAGTCATGCCGATAGTTAAAGGGAACAATTCGTTCGTTATTTTCACCTTTTCAATTTTTCAGTTTTCGTTTTTAAATCCTTAAAAAAAATTAAAAAAATTACGGTTGCAGCACTGGTATTACATTATGATAGGTATGAGGCTCTTGACCTGGCGAGATGCCAACAAGATCCCTATTTCAATGCCCGGGTCAAGTTGACATACAGCCTCCTCGCGGTGTCCTCCGGATAGCCGCTACAATAGCCGTTGAGACATGAACAAATGCATGCAGCTATCGCGTATGCAAGAGGTCGCTACAATACCCAGACCAGACTGGTGGTTGTGCAGCGGGTTAACAACCCGCATATGTAAACAAAAGAGAAGTTATGGAAGAGCAAAATACCTCGGATACACGGATGAAGACGATTAAGTTTGTGTACATTTTTATTTAAATGTACACAAACTTAATCACAAATATGTCTATCCCGACCAGAAGCGATACTGAATTGCGTCGTACGAAACTGAACGTACGTCCTGTTTCCTGAGTTATGACTGATTACCTCGTATACAAGATGTACCGTACGGTTTTTCTCCTTTGTTTTCGTGCTAGCTATAGATAACGTAAGCGACTGAAGACCTCGGGTAATAACTTTAACCCAGAGTTACGATTTCCTCAAACTTATTCAGTTTTTGGTGCTGAAACTGAATGTTTCTAAGCGTATTGTAACGACTTTCAATTAAAGTGATGCAATCAACCCTTAATGAAAGAGAAATGTCATCGACATTACCGACAGTAAGAAGAAGAAGAAGAAGTGAAAAGGGAAGGCCACGTTCTGGGGATACGGAAAGAAGCTAATAGCGATCTCGATATACTAAATAAAAGAAAAAAAATAAATAGCTACATTTTCTCGTGTGTTTTTAGGGTTCCGTACCCAAAGGTAAAACGGAACCCTATTACTAAGACTTCGCTGTCCGTCCGTCCGTCCGTCCGTCCGTCCGTCTGTCACCAGGCTGTATCTCATGAACCGTGATAGTTAGACAGTTGAAATTTTCACAGATGATGTATTTCTGTTGCCGCTACCACGACAAATACTAAAAACAGAACAAAATTAATTATACATATACATAATTACAAACAACCAATAATAAATTGTTTCGAAAGGTTTTCGTTGTCATCTTTCGGTCAGTTCCCATTTGTGAGCGGCTCGTAGTCATCCATTTTAGGAAGTCAAACTCAGAGAAAGCGGATAGCCCGAGGGTACGATCAGCACTTGACACGCGAACGAGTGGAGTTCAACCCGCAGATGGTCAGCATTTTTTTTTTTTTGTTCCTAGTAGCACATGAGAGAGAGTGGGCGAAGAACTCCGGGAGAAATCTTCGGCGAAGTACTCGGAGAGTGATCTTCGGGGAAGAACTCCGGTACGGTTTTAAGCAGTTCCCGGTACGCGGCCGTACCGTGTGTCCTATTGCCTACGTTGGTCGCGGATAGCACGTTCGTTGTATAAGGTACATATTGAAATCACAAATTTGCGTGTCGCGATTGGTGATGCGGGCTAAGTCGTTGGTCAGAGGAGTTTCGGTACGACTGTTCGAATACTCAAGCTGCGGTTTATTCACTCTTTTGGACAGGGAATTCCTTTAATTTTTTTTATTTTATATATATTTTTTTTATTCATTTCGACCTGTTTTATTGACATACGGTGTAGGGTAGTTTTAAGAAATAATTGTAAACCTAGATTAAGTTAGGTTAAGGAAATTAAATTTGGGACATATTGAATTGGAAACGATTACGGTGTTTTTTTTTTTTTCTTTTGCGTGGGATATTTCGCGAGTCTCGTAGCAAATTCGTGATTCTTGCTGCGGGTAAGTCGGCGTGAGGGCAATCGCGTGGTGCCATTGCTCACGACCAGTCCTCGCAGCTGGCCTAGCATCCCTTTCGCACGACGTCGCGGCAGGTGGAGAGGAGCAAGTGAGCAAGAGGTGCAAGCGATCTTGCACACATACGAACCGATACGTACATACGTGCATACGCATCACATACGAATTAATTTTTTTACGCGACACGGGTAGTTTTTAAAAAGATATAACCAGCTATGCTTTTATTATATCACTACTACATACACTTTCAATACATTACTTTACTTAGCTAATTTTACTTTATTTAAACACCCAAGCCGCGGAGTCCACTCGATCTCAGTGCTGCTGTCGAACCTTGTTGCGTCCTCTGATGTTGATGATGAACTGCGGGGTCCTCTGATGTTGATGAACTGCTAGGTCCTCTGATGTTGATGAACTGAAGTTGGGCTGAACTTAGATTAACTTATATACTAAGCGTTATGCTGCTCTACGGCAGCGTCCCTTTGCTGGACTTTGGACTTAGACCATAAATTATTTTTGCTTGACCTTGGACCTCTAATACAGATCACGAAGAATATGCTGACGCAGCTGCAACCACTTGACTTCGACTAAAAGCATTTTGCCATTAAGTCGCAGCTGTGTCAACAAAAAGCGATCGCACTTCCTGGTCTCCCTAATATGTGGCATGTGATTTGACCGCAGATTGTTTACATTACTTACGGATCAAATCAATGGTTTATGTTATTGACTATATGCTGCATGTGATTTGACCGCAGCTTGTTTACATCGCTTACGGATCAAATCAATGCTCTATGATATTAACTTACGTGCATACACTCACACATCTGTACGCTATGTATAAGTATACATACATACATACATATGTACATTACGAAGTAGAGTTGGGTAGTTTCGGACATGTATAGTTCACGGAACTATGTCCTCTCTCGGACACATGTCCTCTCGTTCCGCAAATTGAACGAAAATAGTTCCATAGTTCCATTCAACCCTTATTCATCAATCACATATGTACAAAACGAAAAAAAAAAAACATAAATGCATCGAACATGCTTCTCATACGGTATGAGTTGTACCCCGTAGTTTTCAAGAAACCCAAAAGTATGGAGATGTGGCGATAAAGCTCGAACAGTTGGTGTACACTGTACAGCACACTTGAACTGAAATGAAGAAAAGAAATGAAAGAATATAATGCCCGCACCGCATTTCGTGAACGAATGTCATACATGTGTATGTATGCATTCAGGTCCGGACATGGACATGGTTTGCTAGTTCCATATAGGTGCGATAATACATTTAGTTCCGGACATGGACATGTTTTTGCTAGTTCCATATCGGTGCGAGTATACACTTAGTATTTTAAAACGGGTAGAGATTGCAGTGCATCTGCATACTGAGTGGAATAATTATCTTATAACCCCATTTATATACTGTTTCAAATATATTGAATGGTCTTTCCAACAAAGTTGTTGGTCCAATATAACACCTAAATATTTAAAACTGTCCACGTGTTCAATCAAGAAGCAATTTTCAAGCATTTTTGATTGTTGAATACTATATCTTCAAGAATAAATCGATTACACAATGGTGCATGATAATATAAGGGAAGGTCTCTGAAAACTGTACCATTGATATCAAATATCATGTACTTCGTTTTGTTGCTAATTATTAGTTTATGATAATTAAGCCATCTCCTTAACATATCTAGGTCATTATTAACATCTGCAAAACTGTCAATTAAGTTAGTGTTTGAGTGGAAAAGAGATGTTTCATCAGGAAAGGCAGTTATTTTGCTTTTAAAAGGTAGTAAGAAAAACGAATTAACATAAATTAGAAAAAGGATTGGGCCCAATACTGCTCCTTGGGGAACACCCATATTTAAGAAGTCTATAGAACTGTAAACATTCCTAATTTTCACACCTTGATAACGGTTGGATAAATAAGAAGAAAACCATTTATAAATGGAGCCTCTGAAACCCGCTTTATAAAGTTTATCGAGTAGCAAAGTATGATTAACCATATCAAAGACCTTACTGATATCAACAAATAATATTGATGGTATTTGAGAAGTGTTTAAACTATTATATGTTTCACTTGTTAATTTCAATAAAGCAGTTTCAGTCGATTTGCCACGTCCAAACCCAAATTGGCAATCACTCAAAAAATGAGTATTTTCTAAAAATTACAACATTCTAGATTTTAACTATCCGAAAAGTGAGAATAAAATGTCACTGATTATGTATTTCTTTTGCTGCTTTAACAACAAATACTTAGACAGAATATAATAAATATATGTATAAATGGGGCCCCCATACAACAGACATGCTTTTTTTGCCGTTTTTATACATAATAGTACGGAACCCTTCGTGCGCGAGTCCGACACGCACTTGGCCGGTTTTTTTTTATTTGCAACAGTTCCCTCACCACAAGTATAACAATTGGTGTCAGGTGTGGGGTGCGCGAACGACAACTTAATAGTGTAATAACCAAACCAAGCAAACACATGGAAAATGACAGATCCCGAAGAACTTTCGAGTAAATTCGATCAAATCTTACATAAGTTTGCAGAGCAGTCCACCATCATGACTGACTCGCAAAAGTCGCTGGAGGAAATCAACTCTATCCATGCGGATAGATAGAAAACTTATCAAACTGGATAGGACATTGAATCGTCACTTGGTTGCAAAGACTACTTCCGAAATATGTGCCTTAGCCGACTGTTGGATTCAACTAGCCACATCAGCACCCGAAGAGAAGACAGTTATAGCTATCACTATTTCAACAGCACCAGAGCTTTGCATGGCACCCTCCATATGTAAAGTGACGCGAGGGCAAATATCAGTTTGTTTGACTAAAGTGTCTGCAAACGATATTTGGATTCCCCGGTCAATGGCCTTAGTTCAGCTTGATCTCCACCTCGAAGTTTTCAAAATCCGATGTACAACGAATGGGTCGACGGAAGAACTACTGTCGCCGTGAACTTATCAACGAAAGAACTGGAAAGTCTAGAATCCTTAGTTCTACGATACCGATCCGTATTCACTTGCTCAGAAGCTACGCAGGGGTGGAGTACCCTTACTCAACATCAAATCGATACGGTAGCGGCTCATCCAATAAAGCAAGCAAGAAAGCTGCCATTAGCACGCCGAGTAGAAGCCGAAAGGATTTTAGACAACATGAAGACGCAAGAAGTGGTGCAGCCATCAGGGAGTCCCTATTGTTTTCCTGTGGTCCTCGTTCGTAAAAAATATGGGACACTTCGGTTTTGCGTGGACTACCGCCGCCTTAATAATGTCACCAAAAAGGATTCTTACCCCTTGCCGCGTATAGATCTTACCCTGGAGGCACTCGGAGGCTCGGGTTGGTTTACCACCTTAGATCTGCGATCGGGCTATTGGCAAGTAGAGATGGCCGCAAAAGATAAGGAAAATACCGCCTTTTCAATCAGCTACGGTCTTTATAAATTCAATGTCATGCCGTTTGCTCTGACTAACGCACCAGCGACGTTCCAGCGGCTCATGGATGTCGCACTTCAAGGGATTCCGTACAACATCTGTCCAGTTTATCTGGATGACCTCATCGTCTACGGGACAACTTTTGATGAACTACTTCGCAATTTAGAGCTGGTTTTTGGAGGTCGGTCTTCGGCTTTCGCCAAAAAAATGTTGCTTGGCGACGAAAGAAGTCAAATTTCTCGGACATATTGTCTCTGCCCTAGGCTTATCGGCTGATCCGGAAAAGGTGTCAGCCGTCCAGATGTGGCCTTTTCCAAATAACAAAACGGAAATTCAATCGTTCCTTGGCCTTTGCGCATATTATCGCCGTTAATGGTGCTTGCGGCTAAAGGAAAAGCTTACTTCTGCTCCAATTCTTGTCCAGCCCATCGAAAATGGCCTGTTTATTCTGGATGCAGATGCCAGCCTTCACGCATGTGGATTAGTTTTGTCACAGCTACAGAAAGGAGAAGAGAAAGTTATAGAACATCACAGTAAGACCTTTACGCGACCAGAGCGAAATTACTACGTCACGCGACGAGAACTTCTGGTCATCGTTAAAGCTGTCATTCATTTTTACCCATACCTGCTAGGAAGACATTTCCTTCTGCGAACAGACCACAGTTCCCTTCGTTGGTTGATGAGTTTTCGGGAGCCAGAAGGACAGATGGCTCGATGGTTGGAGTTCTTGCAGCAGTTTGACTTTTTTGTGGAGCACCGACTCGGAAAAAAACATCAAAACGCCGACGCACTTTCTCGGCGCCCCTGTGAAGATTCGAATTGTCGATATTGTTTTCGTTTGGAAGAGAAGCAAAGCGCCTTGGTAGGATTGACTGTATTAACTTTGGATATGGCAGAAAGTCAGAAACAAGATGAAGATCTCTCAATCGTACGCCAGTGGGTAGAAGACCATCGAAAACCAACAATCGATGAAATTCGAAGTGCTAACCCGAATCTAAGGGCATACTGGGGTATGTTAGACATACCCAATACCGAGATGGAACACTCTGCAGACGGTACTAGTTCCATTATCTTTGCAGGCAATGATCCTTAAGGCGCTGCACGACAGCCCTACAGGAGGCCACTTCGGAGTTCGAAAGACATTGGGGAAAATCAAAAAAAGATACCACTGGGTGGGATGTTCCAATGATGTAGAACAACATTGCAAATCCTGCAATGGTTTAACCGCACGTTCTTGAATTATCTTGCGAAATTTGTTGCTGAAAATCAAAGAGACTGGGACACGCACATTCCATTTTTGCTGCTAACGTACCGGACTGCAGTGCATGAAGCTACAAAACAGACGCCAACGTTCTTGACTTTTGGACGGGAACTTCGTTTGCCAATTGAATTGCACACTGGGCCCCCACCTGATCGACCAGCAACAACAATGAAATACGTCGAAGATTTGGTCCATCGTTTAAAGACAGCGTATTCCTTTAATCGAAATCAGCTATTGGAATACAGTCGACGGGCGAAAGATCGGTATGACCTTAGCGCTAAGGCTGCGCCCTTTGCAGAAGGCGATCAAGTTTGGCTGTACGCTCCAAAATGAAGAAAGGGACGTTCTCCAAAGCTTCAAAATGTATGGTAAGGACCCTATATCATTGGTACAAAAATGGGCGATGTAATTTATAGGATTATTAAGAGAGGAGGAAGTAAGTCACTTGTCATGCATAGGGATCGGTTGGCACTATGCCAGCTACATTCATGGACGCTGCAACTGATATTATCGTAAACATTATCCGAATCGGCATGGTAAATTTTATTCCCAACAAGATTAAAAGCACCAGGCCTAAGGATAATACGTGGTTTGACTCGAGCTGCAAAAAGGCTATTAGGCTCAGGGAGCTAAGTTTTCGGGCCTACAAGGCAAACAGTTCTGAGGAAAACCGAAAAAAGTACATACGAGCCAGAAATGACTGCAACACCCACATTCGACGGATTAAATTCCAATCCGACCAAAAATTAAGGCGTAAAATCCTTCAATGTCCCAAAGGTAGCAAAAGTTTCTGGTCGTTTGTAAAAAACGTAAAAAACTCAACTAAGTCGTCTATATCGACGCTCATCCACAATGATATTCCAGCTGTCACCCCCTTAGACAAAGCTTACCTACTTGCTGCCCATTTCGCAACCAGTTCTCAGCTGCCAGCTTGTACTTTGTCTCCGCCTGTACTAGAGTGCGTCAATTCAACCATGGGACTAATCCACTTCCGCACTCGTACAGTCGCAAGGGTTCTTAAAGACCTCGACATACACAAATCCGCTGGTCCAGATGGTATTGCCCCAATAGTTCTGAAGAGGTGTTCTTCTACGCTGGCAAAACCACTGCGTAAGCTTTTTCACCTTTCCTACACCTCTGGGCTCTTTCCGAGTAGGTGGAAAACAGCATTTGTCCAGCCTATACCCAAGAAAGGCGAATCTTGAGAGTAGTGAACGAACATCAATGACCCAAACCACTGCACTCTGTTCGGGTTGTGTGTCAAAAACCTGCGCGAAACTCTTCCTCTCCCTATTACCTTCGCTCGCACAACGTTCAAAACGTTATAAGCCAGTAGCCTTGAGTGCGGGTGTAACTATAAAGAAAAAAAAATCATCTTCTCCCTCCAACTACCGACCCATTGCACTAACGTCCCTTCTTTCCAAGGTCATGGATACGCTGATTAACCGTCAGCTTATGAAATATCTTGAATCACGGAAACTCCTCAATGACCGCCAATACGGTTTCCGCAGCAACAAATCCACTGGTGATATGATGGCATATCTCGCTGAAAAGTGGAATCACTCTCTTCACCAAGCAGGTGAAAGCAAAATTGTTGCACTGGATATTTCGAAAGCATATGACAGGGTTTGGCATGAAGCCCTTTTGTCGAAAATGCGTGCTTTTGGGATCGATGAGCCTCTCTTTCAATGGATTAGAAGCTACCTTTCGAATCGTTCAATTCAAGTTGTTTTGGACGGATTCGAGTCTGATACTCACTTTGTAAATGCCGGTGTTCCCCAGGGCTCCGTTTTGTCTCCGACACTCTTTCTTATTTTTATAAATTATCTATTGTCTGTTACTTCTAATCCTATTCACTCCTTCGTTGACAACAGTACCCTCAGCTTCTCATATTCGTTCACCAGTTTACGACCCTGCACGGCAGCGGCAGCGTATGTTAAGCTCATTAAATTCCGATATCGACAGCATCATCCATTGGGGTAAAAACAATAGAGTGGAATTTAATGCTTCCAAAACACTATACTGTCTCTTGTCGTTAAAGAGTATAAATAAACCGCAGCCTTTATCCATGAATGGCACTTGCATCTCAGAAACTGAAAAGCTTTCCATCCTGGGTATGAGTGTTGCTCACAATCTTAATTGGAGCGACCATATATCCAGTGTCGCCAAGAATGCTGCGAAATGCCTAGGCTTCTTATACAGATGCAAGAAATATTTGTCACCCTTAGACCTGGCTACAATCTATAAGGCGTTTATTCGCCCAAATTAGAGTTTAACGCTCATGTCTGGTCCGGTTAGGTCTTCCAAGACCTCATTGCACCTACTAGACAGAATACAAAAACGAGCCATAAAACTGGAACACCGCAGGAATGTTACCTGCCTCTCCCTGTTTTATCGTTACTACCACCAAAAATGCTCTGATGAAATAGCCAGTTGCATTTCGCCCCTTCAACATTTCTCCCGCAATACACGTCTCTCTAGGAATGCTCACCAATATACTCTGAAGCCCACTTTCGGACGTACTGTCAAATACAGAGAATCTTTCATTAACCGAACCACACGAATCTGGAACTCCCTGCCGGATTCGGTTTTCCCCCCTCAATGCAACATGCAAGCATTTAAGATCAATGTCCATCGGCATCTCCTCTATTCCTCTTCCTCTCTACCTTCTGCCTTCTTCTGTTATTAGACCTTGAGTGCGCGCAAATTATTAAAAAAAAAAAAAATTCATGGGAGTCTACTTCATCTCTTCCGTGCTTTCACAATAATGTTTCGGCGACTGAGGGCAGTCAGAATCTTTCAACAGGGGGGGTTCGGTTCGCTTTTCTTTCGCCGTCAGATGGAGAGTTTCGATCAACTCAAGAATACAAAGTACCAAGAAGGTGTACAAAGAAGAAGATGGATGCAATAGACTAAATCCAATAACTTGAGAAGTGAGTGAAATACCTCTGAACGTAATTTGTGATATTCATCTAATAGCATAATGACCACCTCCTAATCTCATGACTTTAATATCTCTATATCTACATACAGAGTTTCATTAGAAAAGCTGGGTTCGTGGAAATATTTTGAATTAGCATCCACCTCATCAAACAATGTCCGACAGTTTTACTTCATTTTATCTGAAATTAAAAAGGAACCTATTTGTATGTCTTGCTATTGAATTATTGTTCCCTAAATGACGGTTTTTTCTTATTTCTTTACTTATATTTCAATAAAGAAATCCAAAAATTCCTTAAATACTTGGCTGCCATTGCAATAATGAAATTACCATACGAATAGGTATGGTACATGTACTGTAGATAAAAGGAGCATTTGAATGAGGCAGCACAAGGCATGTTTATACAATATTTTTAAATTAAATTATAATTACCATTTCTTGGTTTTTAATTAAGAGGCTTTTATCTACTTAGCTTTCATCTTATCTTTTGTGCTATGCAGCCTTAGCGATTTCCTTTTCCCCAATACGGTATAAATATTTTTCAACTATAGTACATCAATATTCCTTTTTAAATATACAATATGCACATGTATTACTCGGAATATTTTAGAAGAAAATCCTCGTCTGAGGGAGGATTCGAAGGTTAGCAGTATGAGTATGTTGAGGTGTGTATTTTATATAATATTTATAATTAAACGAAAAGTTCGAGATGGGAATGCAATAAATTACCCTCTGTATACATTTTTTTTTCGGTTGCAAAGCTTAACTTTATTGTCCACTTACTTACTTACTTACGGGTGGCCGTGGTGCAGTGGTTAACATCATCGAATCGACCGCCGAGCGAAAGGCCTATAGTTCAAACTCGCTTCATAGTCAAGAAAAAGTAATTCCTATACGAACAAAATGTATGCAACGCAGTTGTGAATAGAAAGTGACCAGACGTACGCTGCAGGCATAACACTCACAGTATATGGTCAACTGAACTTCATCCTCTGCGTATGTAATACTAAAATGCTCGAACGAATTACTACGTACTATAACCAACTCGGAATTTGGTCGGATCTCGTCCTATCTACAACCACAACCACCCCTGAGAGTAGTGAACGAACATCAACGACCCAAACCACTGCAATCCATTCAGGTTGTGTGTGTAAAACACATCATAAGAGAATAATATAAAAAAAAAAAAAAAAAAAAAAAAAAAACTTAGGTGGCGCTACAGTTCGGGGTGAACCTGGGCCTCTACTAATGAGCCCTTCCAGCTAGCACGATCTTTTGCTAGCTGTTTGCAGTGTCGCACGCCCAGTTGGTTGAGGGATAGGGCCGTCCTCTGCAACGTCGTCCCACGGGGTTGGAGTCGAAGACTCTAAGGGCGGAAGCTGTGCTGTCCATTCGCTCTACATGGTCTAGCCATCTTAGACGTTGGATCCGTAGACGTCGTACTAGGACGATGTCACTGTATAGCCCATACAGTTCTTAGTTGAATCTTCTCCTCCACTCTCACTCCCAATAGTCCGCTCCGTAGAGGAGGACCGGGATGATGAAGGGTTTATAAGGGGTCACCTTCGTTTTCCGAGAGAGGTCTCTACTACGCAATTGCCTCATGAGCCCGAAGAAAGAGCGGTTGGCAATAGTTATTCTGCATTTAATCTCGGCGCTGTAGACTCAACTGGAACTCCAATATGAGAAATAAACTCATGAAAGCGACTAAGGCCATGTGGGCCTGTCGACGCATCTACGGTAAAACCTGGGAACTTAAACCTAAGGCAGTCCACTGGCTGTACACCGCGATAGTAAGACCTATCGTCACCTACGGGTCCACCGTATGATGGACAAAAGTTGAGCTAAAAAACTGCAATTGTTAAGCTTCAACGCCTTCAGAGACTAGCGTGTCTCGGCATCACAGGCGCTATGCCAACCTACACCCACGGCAACCCAAGAAGCACTCGTTGGACTCACTCCACCGCACATTTTCATTAAAATGGTGGCATTACGAAGTGCAATCCGTATTCTCTGCTCGGGAACAAATATGCCATGGAGACCCGCAGGTCTTTCCGAGCTGGATATGATTACTACAATCTCGGACGCATTGCCACACACCTTCACCCTTGACAAGAGATTTGAGATACTGATCTCAAACCGCTCAGCATGGGAAAACAGTGATTCCCTGCTAAATGTCAAAGGCCTTAGGTGGTACACGGATGGCTCCAAGATGGCTTCCGGTGTTGGCGCCGACTCTGGGAATAAGCCCCAGCATCTTCCAAGCAGAGCTGCATGCCTTCCTAACATACGTCAATCTAAATCTCGAGACTGGCATCAGGGGAGTGACCATCAACATGCTCTCTGTTAGCCAAGCAGCGCTTAAACCGCTAGGTTCGTACAGCATGAATTTTAAAACCGTAAAGGAATGCCACGACGCCCTACAAGACCTCGCTAAAAGAAACAATGTTAAACTTTAATGGGTGCCAGGACATAAAGGCATCAAGGGCAATGAAATTGCCGACCAACTTGCCAGGAAAGGTTCCAGCGACAAATATATGGGTCTGGAACCATTCTGCGGCATTCCCGTGTCTACGATAAATTTCTTCCTAGACAAGTGGGAAAAATTGCAACACCTGTGCTTTTGGAACAACGTTCGGGGACTTCTTCCATCTAAACGACTTATACGACCCCTGAACAAACACCCTATTGACATACTCAAACTCAATAGGGTGGATATCAGAAGACTAGTCAGCTATCTAACGGGACGCAGCGGTCTGAGATATCATCTAAACAAAATTAGCCTCTCGTCTGAAACTGAGTGTCGGCTCTGTTCTGAGGACGAGGAGACGGCAGAACACATACTGTGTGAGTGTGCTGCTCTCTGCCATCTTAGGAAGCGTATCCTTCTCAGTGAAGTTATGACTCCTGAGGGGATCACCCTGGCTCCTACGAGAATTATTCTCAACTTTATTATAGAAGTGGAGAGGCTACTCGGCTAATCGGCTAGCATTTAATTTTTCCATAGGTGAAAGGGACCTACAGTTTATTGCCTGTTCCGAAAGGCGAATTTCGAGAAGCTTTTCATGACAATTTTACTACAAGGAATTTTGTCAGAACCCCGCTGAGGAAAAACACCGCGAAAACACCTTCGATGATATGGCTGGGATTCGATCCCGTGTCATCGGGGTCAGAGGCCAACACACTATCCTCTGCGCAACGGTGCTCTCGACACTGTCATATGCGGCCTTAAAATCGACGAAAAGGTGATGTGTGTCGACCTCAAATTCATGGGTCTCTTTCATCTTCGTCCGGTTTGAATGATGCGTTCTGCCCGACAGCGGCATCTTGACCATCTTCGCCGTTATACAGTCTGCAGAAATAGTCTTTCCACATTGACTGTGATTCAACTACGAGGCGTCCGTGTTCAACCCTGCAGGCTTTCGCTCTGGCATTATAAACTTCTGAAAAGCGTATGCTCGTTCCTTCCTTTCCGCCCATAGAACTAACGAGCAGCTCTCGTATGTCGAAGAAACGTGGCCATGTATGTATTCTGGTTTTCTGCATGTACCTGTCTGCACTCGTCATCAAACCAAGGATTTCTCCTAGGTGGTAGCTGGAAACCAATATATCAGAGGCAGCATTCCTGATAGCGCTTTGGCATCGTCTCCATTGCTGTTCTATGGTTCGTTCGCTTGCATTGCCTCTTGGGAGAGCTGGAGGGAGACACGATCGGCGAAGTTACTGGTGGGCTGTTTCGATTGCAGCTTCTCGACTTCAAGTCCTGATGATCCTATTTGATTCCGCAGTATCTTGCGATACTTGCGATACCTACATATGGACCTTGACTACAAAAAGGTAATGATCCGAATTAACATTGACTCCTCGGAAAGTTTGGACATCCAAGATGCTGAAGGAATGTCTCGCGTCGATCGAAATATGCTCACTTTTATCAACAGATAATTGATCAGGAGACTGCCAGGTCTCCTTATAGATATCGAGATGTGGGAAACATGTGCAGATTACGCCCCGTCACAAAGTCTTTTCTTCTGTGGGAGCGTGAGTGCATATCAAACTGATGTTCCCGAAGATAGCTTTGACACGGATTGTTATGAGGCCTTCGCTCACATGCCAGAAGCTTAGGACTTTTTGCCTAAGTCCACCTCGAACAACAAGTCCGCATCCAAATAGGCGTTTCGTTTTCCTCCTTGTAGCAGTTTCCGCAGTTTATGTATGTCACCGTTTATAGCAAGTTAGTGCTTTTTCTAATTGCTCGGCCGCACCCGGTCTGTTAAGGGAACTAACATTCCAGGTGCGGAACCGATATTCCTGTTAAATTCGAGGCTTACTAGACCGTAGCCTATCCTGTTGTTTTGACCTCTTGGGGCTAATATTACAACTTAAGGGGATTATTGCCTGACAGAAATGACAACAAAGCAAGTTAGATAGGATACAGACCGATGGTTTTTGGCGGTCAACAGTTACGAAGCACCTTCTGTACTTTTTTTAGCCCCTTACAGCACAACGTCCAATAAATCGGATGCAAGAAAATTGTAAATATTGTGTAGAACTACTTTTTTTTATTAGTTTTCGTCTTTTCACAAAAGTGTGTGTTGGACTCTGACGCCTAAATGTACGAACCTTCCGAGGAGCCAATACCGATGCGGATCATAGGCCCGAAAATCACGCGCAAAATCTTTCCCTCGAACCGACCAAGGGCCTCCTCATCCGCTATTGATAGTGTCCATGCTTCTGCGCCGTACAACAGGACCGGGATGATAAGGGTCTTATATAGAGTCAACTTTGTCGTTCGGGAGAGGGCTCTATTACTCAGCTGCCTCCTGAGCCCAAGGAAAGAGCGATTGGCAAGGGTGATTCTGCATTTGATTTCGGAACTGATGTCGTTGTTCCAGATCACTGCGGAGCCAAGGTAGACGAAGTCCTTAACTACCTCGAACTTATATCTGCCTACACAAACGTTCTGGCCGAGACGTCGATGGTGAGCGTCCTTTTGTGATGACAGCATATATTTAGTTTTGCCTTCGTTTACCGCCAGACTAACTATCGCCGCCTCGAACTCAATACTCGCAAACGCCTCATTGACATCTCGCTGTGATCAACCTATTATGTCAATATCGTCGACGTATGCAAGGAGTTGCGAGGATTTGAAATAGATTGGACCTCTTGTATTGGCCAATGATTTTTGCATAATCATTTCCAATATGATGTTGAAGAAATCACACGACATCGCATCGCCCTGCCCAAATAATTTTTTGACATCAAAATTATAGGCAAGGTGTTCACCGATTCGGATGGAGCAGGGAGCATTCTCCAAAGTCATCCTGCATAGTCTGATGAGTTTAGCAGCTATGGCAAAGGTAGACATAGCGTTGTATAGCTCGTCTCTAATAACGCTGTCGTATGCGGCTTTGTGGTCGACAAATAGGTGGTGAATGTCGATTTGAAATTCATTGCTTTTTCCAGGATCTGCCGTAGTGTGAAGATTTGGTCGATGGTGGACTTCCCTGGCCTGAATCCGCATTGAACACGCGAACACGCTTTATCTGTTGATAAAACTTTCGCACGTCACGCCTGCAGTAACACCTCTTCAAATCCTCCATCGCGCGCTTCTCGTGCTCTTTCTTCTTTCCTCTAAGAAGTTTATGCTCCTACCTTCTTTTTAACTCGTAGAGCTCATGAGCCGCTCTTGTTCTTTTATGCAGCGAGACCTTATATGCATCCTGCTTCGCTCTGTGAGTCCTCCTGCACTCGTCATAGAACCAGGTGTTTCTTCGTGGTGGAGCTTTGCAACCCTAAACTTCGCATGCAGAGCTTTTCAGGGCTTGTTTGCAAAGGCTCCACTGCTGTTCTATTGATAGCGGGGAGGATTGAGGTGTTTTGGAGAGCTTAAGGGAGTCGCGATCGGTAAAAGCACGAGCGGTTTCTGGCGATAGTAGCTTTCCGACGTCATAACTTTGTATTCTTACTCTACTCCGCTGCGTTCGTGATATCCGTAAGCGCATCTTGGCTACTACAAGATAGTGGTCCGAGTCGATGTTAGCCCCTCGGAAAGTTCGAACATCAAGAATAGTGGAGGAATGTCTGACGTCGATCGCGATGTGATCAATCTGGTTGGTAGTCGATTGATCAAAGGACTCCTGGTGCCATTGTGTATATCGAGGTGCGGGAAGCGCCTACTGGCTACAAGGTCAGGCTGATGTTAAAAAATGTAGCCTTGATACGGATTGTTATGAGGCGTTCGCTCACAAGCCGAAAGCTTAGGACTTTTAGCCTTAGTCCACCTCGCACAACAAATCCCCATCCAAATAATCGTTGCCCTCTCTCCCTATAGCAGTCGCCGTAGTAAATATCGCAGTTTTTTCATACGCTTTATACCCGGTCCATTCCATCGAATTTCCCGGATGGCGGTTATGTCCGCATTATAGCGGTCTAGTTGTCCGCAAGTTGTTCGGCTGCACGTGGCCTGTTTAGGGACCTAACATTCCACGTAAAAAGCCGAAGGTCATTGTCCATTTTTGGTTTTTTGCAAGGGTCGTCAACATAACTCCGGTCCGTTATATCCGAGGCTTGTGGTTGTTTCGGAGTTTGTGGTTTTTTTACGGTTACGGCTTACTGGGCCATAGCCCAGTAATCCTGTTTTTTTGGCGCAGGAGGCTCGCCATTCGCTCTTCCCCGTCTGCAATTTCCATAGGAAATCTCCAGATGGCACCACGAGGGGGTGAGGATAGGACTTACTAACAGTGCCGCAAGATGTTCGGTTGGGTGGCTCTTCTCGCTTTTTAGCAGGCCAGACTCCGTCGGATAGATGCTACCTCTACGAGGCCTTTGTTAGTCCTTGCCATCCACACTTGCATTACACTAGGTAAATTGTTTATAAATAGCCGTGGCAATGACTACAGCACGATTGTGTCGATGGGTTGTTGACTCAGAATCGTATGCGAAATGATATTAATGTAGACTCGTGCATTGTAGTTAATTACAATCTTTTAATGAATTTTTCTAATAATCAGTCATTTGCTGATTTCGCCTTTGATCACTCCAATGAAAACAAGTCAATTACGTGGTTGAAGTCTGACTTAACGCCTGGTGATATATGTGAACTCACAACCCCTGATAATTAGCAAAGAAAATGTGTGTTGTTAGAAAGCATCTAATTCTCCGTAATTACTTTGAGTACATCTTTGTAGCCCGCGAAATCTGCGCAACATGTCTACATACACACTTGCTATAGCCTTCAATAAAAGTATGAAATTAACTGGAGGTTAGCAATTCAAGCGTATGGTAACCCACAGTCAATTACACGAATTTGTAATTGCCATAAAAAGTGTAAAATTACGTACTTCATTTGCCAAATGACTTTCATGCGGTTATGTTGGTGTACCCAGCAAACACTCATCTGTGAGACCTGCGAGGGTCCTTTGTGCCACCATTTGGATTTTACCTCTATTCATGAAGTCATCAAATTTTTTTTTTTTCTTTTTTTTTTCTTTTTTTTTATTATTAAAAATATGAAATATGGGGAGTACATTAAGAATTAGATTCTTTTAATTTGTACCTATACATAGGAGTCTAAAAAAAAATAATTTATCTTTTAACAAACAAAAAAAGGAAAAAACTTTTAAGATGTATACACAATATTTGATTAACATTTCAATTAAATAAGTTATTCATTTGTTTACTTTTAACATATAAAAATAGAACTTTTTTGAACTTTATGCTTGAAATTACTAAGCGAATTGACAAGGGAATTCCACAATCTTATAGCGTGAACAAAGACGAGTCGTTGGCTATTTAAGTAATTAAAGCGAGGAAGAATTATATATGGTGTTCGAACAGAGTTGGCGAAGATTATTTTTTCAAACAGGTAAGCGGGCTGGTGACTTTGAATTATTTTGTGAAGGAATATGCAGTTTCGTATGTTAATGTATTGTCTAAGAGTACATCCAGTTATATTGGAAGAGTATCTCGAAATGTGGTCAAATTTACGAAGTCCGTATATGAAACGTATTGAAGAGTTAAAGGCCAGTTCTAACTTTCGAAAGGAAGCTGTATCAGGATAACAGTAAGCGACTGGGAAGTAATTAATAAGGGGTAAAAAAAGAGCTCTCACCAATTTTAATTTAGTGATGACCGGAATAACGTTAGACGAAATGTGAAGTTGACGCAGTCCACCAAAGATTCGTTTAACAACCATGTTTATATGACTTTCGCAGGAAAGCTTACAATTAATGATAATCCCAAGGTTATTTACTTCCTCTACATATGGTACAGTATTATTATTTAAAATGATGGCTGGTATGCTAGATGTGTCGATTCGATTCCTAGTAATAATTGTACCCTTGGATTTGAGTGGATTCAGTTTCAACTTATTAACACAAGCCCAGTGATTGATTCGCTCCAAGTCTTCATTTATTCTCGCAACGCAGTCTTCGATAAGACCAATAGGTCTTGAGAATTTAATCTGAGCATCATCAGCGTAAACATGCATTGTGACGTTTTGGCAGACGACAGGTAGGTTATTAATGAAGAGGGAAAACAGTAGTGGGCCTAGTATGGACCCTTGAGGAACTCCACACTTGACTTTCAGAAATGAGGAGACACCAGAATCAGTGCACACCTGTTGAAACCTTTCACCTAGGTAGCTGGCAATTGGAAGTAGAGAGGTTTTCCTAAAGAAGAAGTTGTCTTTGACCTTATTGATAAGAATCTTGTGATCAACGCTGTCAAATGCCTTTGAAAAATCAAGCAAGCACTAAACTGAAATATTGATATTATCGAACTCGTATCTTAATTCTTCCAATATGTTCACAATGGCTGTTGAACAGCTATGGTTTTTACGAAGACCCGACTGACATGAGGTGAGTAAATTGTTCTGGTTAATATGGTGGTCAATTTGATCCCGCATTAAAATTTCAAAAACTTTCGACAGACATGGTAAAATACTTATAGGTCTATAGTCCTCAGGAATACTTCTGTTAGAGTTTTTTGGTATCGGAATCACTTTAGCATATTTCCAAGCTGCTGGAAATTCTGATCTCATTATGCAGCAATTTATAATGTGAGTAAAAGTATAATAAATGTGGGGCAACATCATTTTGATAAATTTTAATGATATGCCATCACAACCTAAGGCATTGGATTTCATACGTTTAATTGCCATTAATACTTCAAACTCAGAAACGCAATGAAGTTCAATGGAATTAGGATGAACATCACCATCATCTAAATAGTTAACCTTATTCCAGTTTGGTTCACTAGTGCTTTCAGTGTTACTAACATTATTCTTAAGAAAATAATTATTTAGGTCATCTGGATTCAGATCACATTTAAATGACGTTTTTTTCAATCACTCTCAATGATTTGAGATTCTTCCAAATCATGGAACTACATTGGTTGGGTTTTAGTTTTGTTGAGAAATATACTACATTCAAGCCACTTTTGAAAAATTCGTTAGTTATGAATTTTTTTCAGCCCGACGCCCACTTTTGCAGTGTTCCATAGTGTTGTTTGCGTTTAAACTGATTTGATCACTTGTTGAATCGCTAATCCCAGCATTTGAGTTGACAGCATTGTCCTTGCTAAGGACAATGATACCGGTAGCAGCAGTTTCTTTACAGGTATATTCCAATGGAGAGTTGGAAGAACCTTCCATACTGAACTTCTAGAATCTTATTCTTCTTATCGCCCGCTACAGTTTGGGATGAACCTGGGCCTCAACCAACATGCTCCTCCAACTAGCACGATCTGTTGCTAGCTTTTCCCATTGCCGCACACCCAGTTGGCTGAGGTCCCTTCCATCTGTGTGCGCCATCTTAGGTGCGGCCGTCCTCTGTTTTTTCGTCCCTCGGTGTTGGATTCAAAGACCCTCCGGGCTCGAGCTGTGGTGCCCACTCTCTCAACATGGCCTAGACATCTTAGGCGTTGAATCCTTAGACGCCTGACTATATTCATGCCGCTGTACAGCCCGTAAAACTTGTGCCTGAATATTTTCCTCCATACCCCGTCTTTGTTTATAGGTCCGAAAATCACACGCAAACTCCTTCTCTCGAAATGGCTAAGGAATCCTCATCCGCTTTTGATTGTGCCCATGCTTCTGCGCCGTACAGTAGGACCGGGATGATAAGGGTCTTCTATAGGGTCAACTTTGTCGTTTGGGAGAGGGCTCTATTAACCAAT
This sequence comes from Eumerus sabulonum, assembly GCA_951905685.1. NCBI lineage: Eukaryota > Metazoa > Arthropoda > Insecta > Diptera > Syrphidae > Eumerus > Eumerus sabulonum. The sequence continues at coordinate 197,102,318 of OX645060.1, forward strand.
TGCCTGCTGGGCCCAGGGATTGGCAAGTGTGATTCTGAGTTATATTTCAAAACTAATGTCGTTGTTCCAGGTTAATACGGAGCCAAGGCAGACGAAGTCCGTAACTACCTCAAACAAATAACTGCCAATACAAATGTTCTGGCTAAGACGTCGGTGGTGAGCGTCCTTTTTTGATAACAGCATATATTTAGTTTTGCCCTCGTTTACCGCCAGGCCAACTTTCGCCACCTCCGCCTCAATGTCATCCGCGTATGCGAGGAGTTGTGTGGATTTGAAATATATTGTGCCCTGTTGTGAGGGCCAGTTATTTTTGCACAATCATTTATAATACGAATTTGAGGAAATCAATGCGCATCGCCCTGCCTAGATCCTTTTTTGACATCAAAACTATCCGTCAGGTCTTCACCGATTCGGACGGAACAGCGAGCATTCTCCAAAGTCATCCTGCATAGTCTGACGAGCTAAGCAGAGACGTCAAAGATAGACAAATAGGTGCCGAGTGTCGACTTGCAATGTATTGTTTTTTTCCGGGATCTGTCGTAGTGAGAAGATTTAGTCAATGGTGGACTTCACCGGCTTGAAGCCAAAGCTTATATATTTATGAAATGCTTTAGTTCGTAGTTGGCGCAGTCAAAGGGGCTCCTTCCAGCAGGTCGTCTGCACCCGCGGCTTTATTAGTCTTAGGCTTCGAATTTGTCAGCTTAATTTCGTCTAGGTCGGGTAGAGTGAATTCTCTTACATACATCTTTGCTCGTTGTGAATGGATCATTCTGCCTGACTATAGTATGTATAGATATTTCATCGCCGTTAAACAGTCCACAGAAGTGTTTCTCCTATATACGCATCATCGACTATGACTTTACTACTAGTTGTCCGTCTGCATCCCTACGGGCTTCTGCTCTGGCTTTATAGCCCTGGCATGTTCGTTTTACTTTTTCGTAAAACGTTTGAGCGTCGTTCGTGTGGTAGTATCTCGCTATTTCTGTAATCTCACGCTCTTTAATGTTCTTTTTTTCTTCCTTAAAGGGGTGTATTCCTTTCTGCGTTTCTGCTCATAGTATTCACGAACGGCTCTCGTCCGTCTATGTAACATGGCTTTTGAGGCAGTTTGCTTTGATATCATCGGATTTTACGAGCGATTGAGGGAAAATCGTTCGGCAAAGATCCTAGCGGTCTCCTGCGACTGTAGCTTTCTTTTGACTTTTAAGGTCTTAATTCACATTTCCTTCTCTGCGTCATAGTTGGTCAGCCGTTTGCAATACTTAAATTATAATTTTCGAATGAAGGATTATAGATTGCGGATTAAAGGTCGACCTACATTTCCTGTCTTTACTATTTTATTGGTTAAAATACCAATTGACATTTATATTAAAGTGTGTGTGCTGAAGGCCATGTCTAGTCTCAAGAAAAATGGTTTTTGGTACAACTCGCATTTCAATGACAGTGCTCATGCGTGAGAAATATTCTACGATCCGTGTCTCACGTGTCCCCCTGACACAATGACATACATATGTCATCCTATTGTGCTATAACCCCACAGTCGAATTTCCATGGCGTCAGGATTGGCTATGGCCGCATACTGAACCTGTGAATGATTGTCTTCGCATTTCCACAGATGGTTCCAAGTCTGGACTGGGATTTTCTTCTCGTTAGGAAAATAGTTTAGTTAGTTTAGTTTTAATTGACTTTTATTTCAATAAATATATTATAATAAAAAATAAGTCACAATGGGTTTGGTCTACAGCCGCCTACCAGAAAATGTGTGCCTGTCCTTCAATCAGGGAAAATATACGCAATACTATGGGCCATGAACCATGTTGTGAAGCATAGGCTATTAACGTCCTTCGTTACACAGTCTGCAGATGTGGTTTTTCCATATTCTCAGCATCGGCTTCGATTCTACTACTAGGTTTCCGTTCTCATCCCTGCAGGCTTCCGTTCTGGCTTTATCTGTTGATAAAACCTTCGAACGTCACGCCTGCATCGAACCAGGTGTTTCTTCGTGGTGGAGCCTTGAAACCCAAAACTTCGGATGCAGAGCTTTTCAGGGCTTGTTTGCAAAGGCTCCACTGCTGTTCTATTGACAGTGTGGAGAATTCAGGTGTATTGGAGAGCTTAAGGGAGACGCGATCGGTAAAAGCACGAGCGGTTTCTGGCGATAATAGCTTTCCGACGTCATAACTTTGTATTCTTACTCTACTCCGTTGCGTTCGTGATATCCGTAAGCGCATCTTGGCTACTACAAGATAGTGGTCTGAGTCGATGTTAGCTCCTCGGATAGTTCGAACATCAGGAATAGTGGAGGAGTGTCTGACGTCGATCGCGATGTGATCAATCTGGTTGGTAGTCGATTGATCAAAAGACCGCCAGGTGCCTTTGTGTATATCGAGGTGCGGGAAGCGCATACTGGCTAGAAGGAGATTTCGCCCTATAGCAAGATCAATCAGCCTGTGTCCGTTATCGGAGGTGGTGTCGTGTAGGCTATGTTTGCCGATGACCCGTTCAAAGATGCTTTCCTTACCCAGCTTAACATTGAAGTCTCCTAGTACAATTTTGATGTCATAGCTGGGACATTGGGCATAGGTTCTGTCTAGGAGATCGTAGAACTCATCTTTGGCGGAGTCATCCTTGTCTTCCGTGGGGGCGTGGACGCAAATCAGGCTGATGTTAAAAAATTTAGCCTTGATACGGATTGTTATGAGGCGTTCGCTCACATGCAGAAAGCTTTGGACTTTTTGCCTTAGTCTACCTCGAACAACAAATCCGTATCCAAGCAACCGTTGCCCTCTCTCCCTATAGCAGTTGCCGTAGTAAATATCGACAAAGGGCTAACAAAGACCTCGTAGGGGTAGCATCTACCAGACGGATGCTGACCTGCTAAAAAGCGAGAAGAGCCACCGCAAAACAGGATAAGTCTGTTGGGCTACGGCCTAGTAAGCCGTAACCGTAAAAAAAAAAAATCCCACACTCCGTAACAACCCCAAGCCTCGGATATAACGGACCGGATTTATGTTGACGACCCTTGCAAAAAACGAAAAAAGGACAATGTTCTTCGGCTTTGTACGTGGAATATTAGGTCCCTAAACAGGCCACGTGCAGCCGAACAACTTGCGGACGCCCTAGATCGCTATAAAGCGGACATCACCGCCATCCAGGAAATGCGATGGACTGGACCGGGTATAAAGCGGATGAAAAACTGCGATATATCTCGATCACGTTAGCTTTCAAAAAACAAAAAAAAAAAAAATCCTTCATAATCTGTCCATTCGTTCAGGAGCTACGATGACACAGACAGACACACAGGCCCATAGACACCTTAAACTTATAACACCCCTCTTTTTGCGTCGGGGGCTAAAAATTAAAAAGTGTGAAATTAAAGGGCTGTTTTCATTTTACCTCACTGGGAATTTGGACGTGTGGGCCTTGCGGGTTGCACCTAGACCACATTTTTTCACACCCGCACTCAAAGCTGAACCCTTATAACGTTGAACGTTGTGCGAGCGAGAGTAACAGGGAGAGGGAGAGTTTCGCGCAGGTTCAAAAGTTATGTATTCTTGTGTTATTTTGGATGTTTGACACACAAGCTGAACGGAGTGCAGTGGTTTGGGTGGTAGATTTTCGTTCACTACTTTCAGGGGTGGTTGTCCTAGATAGGACGAGAGCCGACTGAATTTCGCGTTGGTTATATTTCTCAGCAATTGTTTCATGCACTTTTTGTGTTACACATATTGCCTACGCAGAGTATGAAGATTCGAATGACCATATACTGAGAGTCTTATGCCTGCAGCAGTACGTTAGATCGCTTTCCTTTCACAACTGTTTTGCATAATTTTCTCCGTATAGGAATTGCTTTTTTCTGGCTACGAAACGACTTTGAACTATAGGCCTTCCTCTCGACGGCCGACGATGTTAACCACTATACCACGGCCACCCCTAACGATTTTTTTATTGAAATTGCAGGGAAGCCGTCATTTTGAGGACTGGATCATAAGGCACGGCCTTTTCGTAATAACTTTCATACAGAATATGATAGCATTAGCTGCAAGCTTAACAAAGAAAGGATGAAGAGCAACCATTGCTATTCAACTTGCGGAAATCTTCATCTGAATGATTGCATTGATATATCAGTCAGGGAAACTACGAATTCCCACATCATCGGTTGTACTACAACGAGAACCAGTGTAAACCTACCACTCGTTTATGCAATTATTCATGAAAACCACTCCTGGCATCGCTGTTTCGTTTCAGATAAAAATGCGAAAACCGTATTATTACTGCCGCAAAACATTTTCCATAAAAATGTATGCAGAAAACTGGAGAACTACTATGCGTAAAAAAAACTCCACAATTCCACTCACGTTGTTCCATTTTTTGCTGTAGCTCTAGCGCTAGGAAGACCTACAAAAACACCTGCCACAATATTCGAAAATTCCGAATCAACTGTGACCCAGATGGTTCACTTGAAAACAACACCCCCGCGCCGGTATTGGATTAAAAGGTTACTAGGAATGCAATGCAGGTGGGCGATTGCAAGGAATGAGCTGAGCAGTTAATTTGTCGATTTGTTTATAGATTTGGTTTCCGGGATGACTAGCGTCGTAGCTTTCTTTCCAAGTTGAGTGAGTTTTCAACTCTGTTATGCATCTCCAAAGTTTATTCAGCGCTAGTCTTTGTTTGTAAAAAGTATCATACTGCTCTTGGTATTCCAAGTTTGCCACCCCAGGAACAACTTGCAAAATTCGTTTTGATCTGCATTTGCGTATTTGTCCTTTCGACCAGTGATAATCAATTATGAAGTCTTTCAGATAAGTTTCTTCGTGAAGTGCATCTCTTAAGCTTTAGTGATCCATCATTGACCGCGGCACAACTTGTTCAGATTCGTCTCGGCCTACCGGAATTATCACGTAGTCAACAAGTCCAATGTAGATTTTCACGAAAGTCCGGCTACTATGCTTTAGTGGTTCGCCAATTAGCAGATGCATCAGCTTGATAAGTAACTTCGAAATTGCTTTTTTGCTTGGGTCTTCGGGGACGCAGGTTTGTACGATATTCTGGATAACTTTTCTGTAATTCATTGACGGCCGTTCACCTTTAGCTGCATATTTTGATAGATAGTTAATTATCGCTTGTTCGGAAGCAATAATTGTACAATCGGTGTTAGCTCGCCATGTTTGTGAAACGAACTTGTTATGGTCATTCAACAGTTCATCGTTGCATTTAGGTGTGAATATCCAAGCACCGTTTTCATCTTTGCATAGAGTTGATTCAGTTTGAATTTGTTTCTCATATTTAAAACGACAGACATCTCTACCTCCGACTTTCTTAAGGCAGTATAATCCACATTTCGAATGGCCATTCACACAATTGAGAAGTTCAGCAAACTGGGCTGGACAGTTGAATACAATATCAGTTGGCTTCAGTCGAGAGGGAACCAATTCTGCTGGCGGTTGTTCAAGCATAGGATGCATAGCAGAGACAATCTCGTCATCGAACTGGATGTATTGTTGTATTTCCTTAAATGTTGCTGCGTCAAAGTTTCGTGGATTAGGAGCGTTTGCAATCCAGATGATCATGTGTACATGAGGAAAACAACGATGTTGGTATTCGAAACGGTACCAGAAGTCAGTCATGTTAAATTTTCGTTTCAAAATTTTATTTTCATTAAGAAATATTCATTGAGAAATATTCGTCTGCAAATCTGGGATTCTCGTTTAATTTCTTCTGCATGAGTCTACCAAGGGCACGTTCGCTAAATGTATTGCGCAGTTCATCCGAGATACCGTAGTGCCGGATTAAGCATGGCCACCAGAGGTCAGCAGCACTTAGTGTTAGGAATATGGTAGGAACTCCGAGTTGGTTAACCATGGCCAGTAATTCACATCTTTGCTGATACCTGTACGCCGTATTTTTGGTCCCTATGATAAAAGGCGTTTAATAAGTGATGGCTGTTCTTGTACCCGTTGTGCTAAATGTTGAATATTTTGGATGTTTTGCAAATCACGGCTCTTTGCAAATACACCACTTTGTCAACAGGCGTCGCACTGAGGGGCCGAATGGCCAAAAAGCGGAAAAAATATCAATATCTCGTGAACGGACTAACATAGAAACCTGGGGCCGGTCTTATTCGACTCAGAGCAAAAAAATACTTCAAGTTCAACTGTTTTTACTGAAATTTTGAAGAAATTTGAGGAACTAATGAGGAAATGAAAGCCTATTCGCAAGTTAAAAATTCCTGAGACAGTCTACAGTCTGTTGTAACAACAAGTTACAACAAGTATTTTAAGTGTATATTTAAATTAAATAATGCTTACGATTAAAAATTCAAGAAAGCTTAAAAGACTGGAGAATTTCGTAAATAATAAGACTAGGGATTCAAAAGCAAAGGTTGTTCAAATTAAAAAAATACTTACGATTTCAAATTCAAGGAAATTAGATTAACAATTCCTTAGCTGCATCACTGATTTCCAGGTGCTTTTTCTTTGGTTCGGGTCTCATGTTCGTGATAAAAGGGTCCGAAGTCTCCAGTAGCTTGTGGAACACGTCTTCGTTGGTAGCTAAACGAGACATTTTCCGTGAGTTTCTGATCCTGAAAGTCTTGTAATCCTTATTTCTACTTTCTTGTGCCTCTTCTGACAATATTCCGACTGGGAGAATCGACTTCGGCACTATTTCAGCACCATGTAACAAAATTTTATGTACCGTGGATGGCATGTAGTACCATGAATACAGCTCAATGGCCATCTCTGCTGTTTCTTTTGAGAAGAGCCGGAATTTTTCTGGGTCGATCATTGCATTGCTATTTATGACTTCCAGTATGGTAGCGATCCGGTAGATTAGAGTTTTGTCGACTCCCGTTATTGCACTTGTGACCTTGCAATCATTGAAAAAACGTCTGGCAGTATTGCCATTATTTGAAGATCCGTAACCCTGCTTAACGAAGTCTACTTTGATGCCGACTTTCTCAAGATACTCTTGTTGAATACGTTTTTTTTTCGTTTTCGTGCATGACTCGCGTGTCTTTTGTAGTCCTCCATTTTCCGAATTTTTTATTGTAGGCAATGTGAAGAATGTATTCCATACATTTGATTCTGGCGTGTAATGGAGAGATACCAAATTCGAGAGCATTCACATTAAGGGGCTTTTGTTGGATTTTTGCCAAGTCGTTCATTTCGGATGGTAAAGCATTGCATATGTAGCAGGCACTTGCAGACTTCGTATTTGTGATGGCTTGAGCTACCTTGCCGTCCAACATTGTCATCACCAGAATATGTCGAATACGGATGACATTAATGCCGACCACTACTTCGGTAGCTTCCAACTTCTCTATTTCCTCTTCAACCCGTTTTTTTTCAGCTCGTGCCAAATCAAGTGTCTCTTTCTGGAAACTGTATCTCAAGGGCCTGCAATGTCTTGTTGAGGAAGGTCGATTATTTTCCCAAATCGATCCATTTTGATCGACATCAACTGAGATTGTGAGCTTCAGAGGAACTATTGACGTCATGAATAAATTCGAGTCACTTACTTCGTTATTGTCGATTGAATATTTTTGGGCAAATTCACTTTGGCCTGAGGCACCGTCGAATCCCCATTTCTTCGTCATTATTAATTCTTGATTATTTAATTTTTCTAGTTCTTCTACAGGTTTTGTTTCCAGAATTCGTTTGGCAGTATGGTCAAGCATATTCTGTAAAGGGACCATTGCGGGTGTTTCATTAGTTGACATATTTCCAGGATAGCACTGCTTCTTTGAAAAGATTAATTTTTTATAACTTGGAAATACATGGCATCCAAGGTCTTTTAGCGCTTGCCGAATCATCTCGTACTGATATTTTGTCAGGTTGGCCTGGAGAAATATAGCTAATGCCTGATCAGCTGACAAAGCTTCGGGTTTATCGTAGTCTTCATGAGTCACAGCTGCGTTAATCAAGCTTTGTGGGTGCGATGCTTGAAGGCAGCGTATTTTATTTCTTTTGCATCTTTCACCACAATCATCAAAATCTTTACTTGGTCTGCCAACACATCCTGTTGATTCCTGGTCTCGTATGTTAAAAACATATTCACTTTCCATCCACTCGCTGAATTTTTTTTTGAACCTCGCCCTGTCCCGATTTACCATATCTTTTTTTTTTTATTAAAATGAGGCAAAAAACTCTTGCTTAGAGTTGTCAGTATTAAAAAAATATTTTCCTCGTCAAGTTTAGGGTGATTTTGTCGAAGAAATACGTCGAAATTTGTACCACCCCACAAGCACTCACACAAATCGCGGTATTTAATTTTAATAGAACTCATGACTAGGCAACGTTAGCAACTAGACTGAACTCGATATGCAGATATGCCTTTCCTTGTTTTGGGGTGTTGTAGTCGGATAGGCAGATAAAGGCAGATGATTTTTGTTCTAATCTTTACTTTAACACGTCTAGTTTGAAAAGCGACCTTTCACAACTCGGAGGAAGCCGGAGCTTTTTTTGTAATCATAGTTGATCTCAAAGCTTATGTAAAATTCGTAACTTATAACGTTGTAAAGCTCTCTAGTTTTTTTTTTTTTGCCCAGTTTGACTGATGTGCGGCTTAATTGACCATCGAAGAGCAGGGGAAAAAATGATAATTCTTTTCCTCCCCTTTTACAATTATATATCACTCATTTAGAGTAGTGTGTAATTTTGTCAAACTTCCATTATTCTGACAGTGGGCCTAAATTTATGGAAATACCTTTGAAACAAGGAAAAAAATCATGCTGTTCCTAGATCCTGTAGCTTATATAGTGTGAGAATCACAATCAAGATAATCAAAATCAGGACTTTCGAAAATCGAATTTTTTCCGTTCTGGCACCACTGTGCGTCGTGTCCCTGCATCGTATTGAGGCAGAAGAAACGGGGATCTTGCGCAAAACATTTATCGTAAGATTTTATAAGGTATTCAGTCCACTCACGAAAAGATACCTTAATTCCACGACTGAAGTCAAAGTAATCGCATTTACCATCGGGAAATAAATGAGGACAAATTCGTAAGATGTAACCTCTTTGTCGAAATTCATTCACTGGTAAGTCAGACGCACTCGGCCAATTCAACGTTGACTCGACTGATGCTTCTGGCCCTTGTCGTGGTGTAAACGGTACGGTGCATTCTTCAATATTGGCGCTTTCTGCTATTTCTTTTTCAACAGTACCTTCTTCAATGAAATGTATACGATCAGCAATATTTCCTTCTCTTGGTAGGCTGGATATGACATCCAGACTCAGTGACACGTCAGCGTTGAAAGGATTGAAATGTTGGAGACATTTTAAAGCGTTGAGAACAATTTGCTTGTGTACACACACAATTCACTTGAGTCAGCGAATCCACTCATGCCAGCATTTCGAATGATGACAATTTCAAGTTCAGCAGGCGTTACAGGTAGCAAGCGAGCCGGAGGTAGGATATCTTATTCAACTGATGATCTTACCAGAATAATGAAACTGGCCAGTGGAACCAGAAGCGCGAACTTGATATATCCTCATAACTGGGTGCACACGAGAAATAAATAACCGCCCAACCATTGTCAAACCTTGTAATTCTGGTGGAACAATTCCTGGATGCATATTATTTGAAGCAGTATATTTAGTAGGATCTTTGATGCATGAGTTGCAGATGAAATCTTCAGTTGTATCACTATATTCAGTGCGTGAGCAGATTCTGCACGTACAGTAAGATTTGTTATCAAGGCTAACTTGGAATTTTGTAGCATCTTGAGCATCAGTATCTTGAGCATCAGTATTAGTACTTGACGTTGTATTCTGAACGGTCCAATAACAGGCTTGAGTCTGAACATTAATAGCTCTGCGTCCGAGTGTCTTCAGTAAATAAAAGATGATTTAATGTCACTTGAAGATAATGCGTGTTTTATGTCACACTCCATTACGTCAGACTGGGCAACGGAAAAGTCGTCAGAATCAACAGTATGAGTCACTACCGATGTCCCTTGCAGGGCGGGTGGACGCGAAAAATCGACTCCTTCCCGTTTTATAATAGAAACGAGGATGAGTGTGGTACTCAATGGTAGACCATTGGTCTATACAAATGGGATGTGATGGTAGTGCTTTTCTATCTCTTTGACATTCATTGAGCACATCATTTTAAGTATGATGAGTTCTATATATGTATGTATGTACTCGTAGCACTCTGAATAATTGATTGTCATCTAGCGCTACTAACAAGGTCAACTGTTCCAGGCTCTTTCAGGAAACCTTTGTTTTGAATTTTACGGCCACACTGCCCATGTCTTAGCGCAAAAATCGAAAGTCAAGCCCAATCGCACTAAAAGTTCTTTTAAAGCTCAGGGTGAAATTCATGACTCTTAAGTAATATTACTTCGAGTTGTGACACGAACGACGTTGAAACGTCGAATTGCATGTCCCTATATAAGCGAGTCTGTATACCTGTGTAGGACGTCTTTGATATAATATGTCATTCCATTTTCTCTGTTTTATGCGTTGCTGGTTTATTCAAACAAATACGCAATTTCCCACTCATCCGAGTACCAGACGTGGTTGAGTACCATTGTACCTTTATCACCTTGACCCTGTTTCATACACTTCCAAACATACATACATTTGTTATGTTATGTCGTCTGGTGGATAGTGCCTGGACCTCATATTTTCCAACTACATCGAGGATAGCTCTGTTACTAGAAGTCTAACTCCGCTTGTTCCTGAAGATATATATCATCCTTCATAATACTTATTTTGCCATTTTGATCTTACCCCTATAATCGTTCCTATCTCTTACAAGTTCGATTTCAAAAATGCAAACTACGTTAATATCTGTAATGAGCTTAACAATTTTGATTGGAATCCATTTCTATCATTAGAAATTAATGATCTTTGTTCGGTATTTTATCACGTTATTAATAATTTAATTTTTGATTTTGTTCCCATTATACAAATGAATAGCACTTTTTATGGCATTTCCCCCTGGGACAACGAAATTACGCGTAGACTCAAGATCCTCAAAAACAAAGCCTATAAGAAGTGGCGATCTAGTTTGTTGGTTGAGGACTATACTGCGTATCGCTTAATCAGATCCGAATTTAAAACTTCTTTATATCATGCCCACTCCATTTACATAAGCGATGTTGAAACCAAGATTAAGTCGTCACCAAGAAACTTTTGGAAATTTGTTAACTCTCATAAAAAAAGCGACGGGTTTCCCTTATCATTTTTCTTTCATGGTCAATCGAATGATAATCCTCGCGATATTTGCAACACCTTTGCCTCCTTTTTTCAATCTGTCTACTCAAAAGCTGATTCATCCATAGATGCGAACTTTTTTGATTATCTAAGTGGTTTTCCTCCCCTTGTTTCTAATAACATTTATCTGTCAGCAGAAAAAGTTCTTAGTAAGCTAAATGGTGTAAAATCTAATTTTAATCCTGGTCCTGATGGCATCCCCTCGGGATTCTTAAAAATGTGTGCGGTCCCACTACACAATATACTATGCCATATTTTTAACTTATCGTTGAATAGTGGCATTTTTCCTTCCATTTGGAAGAACTCTTTTATCATCCCAATATTTAAATCAGGTAGCAAAAGCAAAATTGAAAACTACAGAGGCATCTGCAAGCAATCGTCCCTACCTAAACTGTTTGATTCCCTTGTTACAGATAAATTAAATTTTTGTTGTAAGAATTTAATTTGTAATAACCAACACGGTTTTGTTAAAAACAGATCGACAGTTACGAATCTTCTTCTCTTCACCAACGATGTCATCTCTGAAATTAGCAAAGGTAACCAGGTTGATGCAATTTACACTGACTTCAGTAAAGCTTTCGATCGAGTTGACCATAAGCTTTTGCTTTATAAGCTTGAACGAATTGGTTTTCCGAACACCTTTCTCAGATGGCTATCATCCTTCTTAGTAAATAGATGCCAATTTGTGAAGTTTAGAAATCATACTTCCGTACAAATTCAGGTAACTTCAGGTGTCCCTCAAGGTAGCCACATCGGTCCACTCTTGTTCATTCTATTTGTTAACGATGTTGTGAAATTTTTACCCCACTGCAATGTCTTAATGTTTGCCGACGACTTTAAAATTTACTCGGCATGTAATGATCCCATCAGCTTTCATCGCTTAAATGCTCACCTTCAAAAATTTGCTTTGTGGTGTTCTAAAAATCACTTGTCTCTTAATGTTAGTAAATGCTCTATCATTAGTTTTTCTCGCAGTTCTTCTCCGCATTTTTATTCTTACTCCCTTGATGGTAGTACAATTCTGCGTACTTCCGTCGTTAAAGACTTGGGCATTATGTTGGATAGTAAACTATCCTTTAATTCTCATATTGAGTTCATCACTAATAAGGCTAACAGATCATTAGGAATGTTAAAACGTTACGCTACAAGTTTTACCGATCCATACGTTTTCAAAACCTTATTTGTATCGTTTGTTCGATCTCTGGTAGAATATGCATCCGTCGTTTGGTGCCCCTACTACCGCACACATATTGCGAGAATTGAATCGATACAAAAGCGCTTTTTTAGGTTTTCTCTCAGACGACTTCCTTGGTCTGATGTTAACGAATTGCCTCCTTATCAAGATCGATTGAGACTAATTAGACTTGACTTACTCGAAACGAGGAGAAAGGTGACAAGAATAATTTTCTTACATAGAGTACTTATTGGGGAGATTGACTGCCCAGAAATGTTAAGTCTCCTGAATATTAACGTTCCTCCCGTCAACTTACGTACTTCTCGATTTTTCATTTTAAAGCACTTTAAAACTAACTACGGCCGTTCCTCTTCTTTAAATGGTTTGCTGCTATTATACAATGAATGTGCGCCGCTAATAGACTTTAATATGTCAATACCCTCCATTAAAGCTATTTTAATAAACTTTTTTCAATCATAATTGTTTAGCTCAAGGGTCCATTATAAATCATTTTCTTGTTTATATTTTTTTTTTTTTTTTTTTTTTTTTTTTTTTTTTGTAATTATGTTATTATCTGAAGGTCTTAGAAAGTCTATGTACTTTATCGACTAGCAGTAAATAAATAAATAAAAAAGTATTTCCATGGTTCGTGCCACTCGTGCAGTTTTTTTCACCTGTTATCTGGACTATCCATATTGTAAGTGCTAACCTGTTTGCTAAGTTTCCATAAATATGTACATAATTGACCCAACATGACGGTCGATAAGTCAGGACCAAGTCAAAGCTCACCTAGACTACGTGGAGTCCATTGCGCCCAACTAATTTTTAACCCGTAGAAACCTAGACATTTTCCGTTGAGCTGAGCCATCCAGACGAGAACAAGAATCCTAGTATTCTGTTCAGCCCAAAGTTACTTACCTCCTCTAGTTCCGAAAGGAAGTGTCTCCCTGGGAATACGTTCCTTTTTTGGGCTAGCGCCGTGCATTCGCACAGCAGGTGACGAATGGATTAAACTACCTCTTCGTGCCTGCAGCTTCTGCAGAAGTCATTGTGGGGCTGGCCTAGTCTGGCTGCATGGTAAGATAGCATGCAGTGCCCAGTGAGGCCACCGACTGCCGGTCGAATAGTTCAACGATTTTCTGTCCTTTTCTTATTATAGACGGGCCAAGTCGTTCTCGCCGTTGCGCATGTATCTAAGTGACACCATCGCTTATTGGCCTTCATTAATAGCTCCGTCTCTATCTCTCTGTAGAGCGCACTGAGTGGCGTTTTGGCTTCGGTTGCGATCTGCGCCAAGTTTCCACCTGATCCTAGCCTAGCTAGCTCGTCCGCCCTCTCGTTTTTAAAGATATTTAAATGACCCGGTACCCAACAGAGGGTCACCTCGTTTACATCCGATATCCCTTCTAGCCTCTCTTTGCAGAATTTGACGAATTTGGATCTAATCCATGCTTCCTGCAGGGCCCTAATAGCTGCCATGCTGTCAACATAGATGTTGATCCTTTTTCATCAGAGATTCTCTCAGCTAATCAGGTCTGCCGCCTGCTTGATTGCGAAGACCTCAGCTTGGAAAACACTGCAGCCATCATCAAGTCCATAGGAGCGATGTATATCCCGAGATTCAAAATAGACCCCAGCACCTATGCCGACATCCATTTTGGATCCGTCTGTGTAGATTGCCAGTTCATTTTCATTTTCCCTATTAGAATTCCTCCCTGGAGGGAAGTCGGGTGAGATAGTCCGTTTCGGTTGTGAATCTCGAGATGACCCATCGATCCAGGGCTAACGCGTGGCCGTATATAGTGCTACGAATATAGTGCTACTTAGGCCTTTTTGATTCTTTCATAAATATTTTCTCTCCAGCTTGGAGTCCAGGATTATGCCAAGATATTTGGCAGATATTTTAGAGATCAGATCGATTCCATTCATACGGGGGTAGGTGTATCTTGATACAGATCTTTTCCTTGTGAAGAGTACTATCTCTGTTTTCGTCGGGCTTACTCCCAGGCCTCGCCCCTTTACCCAGTTATCAACTAACATCAGCGCATAACTTAGTATATCGCTGAGGACCTGCGGAAACTTTCCTACGCGTCGGCGTAGGACGTGACATTAAAACCATCTGCCTCTAGAATCTTAACCATTCCATCGCCCACAAGGAGCCACAGGAGGGGTGATAGAACACCACCTTGTGGTGTACCTTTATTTACCCTCACCCTTCCACTTGCTCTACCCACGCTGAGTTTATTATACGAGTACAGGCATTTGCCCAATCCAACTGCATATTCCCGGGTTTATTTGGGCCATATGAAGACTGGACACTATTGCCTCAGTACTGCCATTATTAAAAGCACTCTCAACGTCTAGAAAGGCACCTATAAGAGGTGAAGTCGGCGGTAGGCGAGCAACAATTCAAATCGATAAAGTACTTTTGAAAATATGTTAGTAAAGGTTCAGATTTAGTTGTTTTTATTGTAAAGAATCAAAATGACGAAGTAACTTGGAACCACATTGGTAGATATATTAGTCTGGCGCATGTTGCTATTTTTATCATGAACGATTTCCTCCGGTTACACATATAAACGTTCATTTGGAAAATGGTCAAAAGGTTTACTTTAATCCCAATGATGGTCAAGCAGTTTTAGAAAATCTAAATAATACAACATCGTCTGCTTTTTTTACTTTGTGCCGGAGTGATGAGGGCGTCGTCGTGGCGCAGTGGTTAGTGTGTTGGACTCTGGCGCACGATGAGCGAGTTCGGAACCCGATAACATCAACGCCAACGAATGTTTATTTCGCGGCGTCCGTCCTCGGCGGGGTACTGGCAAAACGCCCCGTAGTATAACTTGCTTCACTAAGGAAGTTACCAGTTGAATAAAAACGAGTCAAACTGATCAACAAGAGACAAAAAAACTGTGAGACAACTGTGTATGGTTTTAGGGTAAATCCTCCATTGACGGTTGCATCGTTTCTAATTAGTTGCTCGTAGCTGTATATGATACACTTTGCCAGTATGACACTGAAGATGGATTAGATGATGATAATAGTGTCATTGATCCCGTATATCAACCATTATTGGAAGATTTGGGATCTTTTTCTGATTGCGACGAAACTACCGGAGCTGATATATGTAGATTCGATCATTGAAGAATCTGAACACTGTGAACCAATAGCGCCCTACACAAGGTCAATTATGAATGTAATGTTCTTAATTTGAAAATAGTAATCGAAGAGACAACATGTGCGATTTGAATTTTTAACCCTCTTACTGATAGGATCCTCTTTTCGTATAACCCTAGCCATTTCTAAGTGCTTTTAGTGTGTGGACGTAGGGTAGTTTACCTGCTTGGGTAAGTGCATTTTTTATTGAAAAACGGCGCAATTGTTCGTCGAAACGACGAAGGTTACCTTTTATGTAACTTTTAGGGCGCGATCAGATTCTTAATATGCAAGTTAACACCATCAGTGGTGACGACCGGGTTGGTTATCGCGGCCGGCTTCCGCATCGCCGTTTATGTGCAATAGTAGGGGAGCCCAATCGGGGATTTTGCGCGTTACTCGAGCGCGTCAGAAAATCATATGGGGAGAAAGCTTGTACCCTGTAATGTACCCCTACCGAACATGAACCCTTAGTATAGGGGGTGCGTTGAGGGCAGCCCGTCAGATTGGTAAAAAAAAAAATCGATCCTCGGAAAAACTCGAGCGCGTCAGATTAAGAACAGGTAAGTTAAGTACATCCTGAAAAGTGTATATTTCAATAATCTGGCAATTTGAGCGTGGCATAAGGAGTCGCAAAGTTGTAAAAAAACGCTTCATCTCGAAATACTCGAGCGCGATTAAATTTTTTTTTTATTTTGAAGGGAATTCTATCAGGATTACGAAAAACATATAATCTGATGGTTTTCACGGGGCGATATAGCTAAAATCATCGATAAAGCATGAGCGTACAGATGCTCATATCTATGTATTCCCCACTCCACGCCTCTCGTTCCTTCTCACTCTTTCCCAGTGTCTAACATTCAAAGTTTTTTAAATTGTCAGAATAACAATACTCCTTTACATAATAGTCAGATTATCATTTAGGGTGACTCTGACATCGAGTTGAACCCACAGTAGAAAAATCTGACGCGCTCGAGTATTTCAAGTTAACGATTTTTTTTTGACATTTTCAAGAATCTGTCATGAGTGTAGGCCAGATCCAAATCGTCAGTTTATTAAATCGAACACTGTTTTGAGTCCACTAAACGTCCCCTTTCAATATCTGACACGAAGCCCTTTTGTCGAATATGCGTGCTTTTGGGATCGATGAGTCTCTTTTTCAATGGATTAGAAGCTACCTTTCCAATCGTTCAGTTCAAGTTGTTTTGGACGGATTCATGTCTGATACTCACTTTGTAAATGCCGGTGTTCCCCAGGGCTCCGTTTTGCCTCCGACACTCTTTCTTATTTTTATAAATGATCTCTTGTCTGTTACTTCTAATCCAATTCACTCCTTCGCTGACGACAGTACCCTCAGCTTCTCATATTCGTTCACCAGCTTACGACCCTGCACTTCGGTTGTAGATAATGAGCGGCAGCGTATGTTAAGCTCATTAAATTCCGATATCGACAGCATTATCCAATGACGTAAAAACAATAGAGTGGAATTTAATGAATCCAAAACACAATGCTGTCTCTTGTCGTTAAAGCGTATAACTAACCCGCAGCCAGGTTTTTAGTGGCTTTTCCTTCAAATATGGCTAAACCTGTGATATATTATCTAAATTATTGTAATTTTTTTAGTAGTAAGGTATCTATAACCAAATCTCTGTATAACCCAATTGTAATTACCTAAAATCTGTGCCACAATAAATACGAAATACGAAAAAAAAAAAAAACCGCAGCCATTATCCATGAATGGCACTTGCATCTCAGAAACTGAAAAGCTTTCCATCCTGGGTATGTGTGTTGCTCGCAATCTTAATTGGAGCGACCATATATTCAGTGTCGCCAAGAATGCTGCGAAATGCCTAGGCTTCTTATACAGATGCAAGAAATATTTCTCACCCTTAGACCTGGCTACAATCTATAAGGCGTTCATTCGCCCCAAATTAGAGTTTAACGCTCATGTCTGGTCCGGTGCTTCCAAGACCTCATTGCACCTACTAGACAGAATGCAAAAACGAGCCATAAAACTGTAGGTGACTCCAGTATTACCGAAACATTAGACTCACTGGAACACCGCAGGAATGTTACCTGCCCCTCCCTGTTTTATCGTTACTACCACCAAAAATGCTCTGATGAAATAGCCAGTTGCATTCCGCCCCTTCAACATTTCTCCCGCAATACACGTGTCCCTAGGAATGCTCACCAATATACCCTGAAGCCCGCTTTCGGACGTACTGTCAAATATAGAGAATCTTTCATTAACCGAACCACACGAATCTGGAACTCCCTGCCGGATTCGGTGTTCCCCCCTCAATGCAACATGCAGGCATTTAAGATCAGTGTCCATCGGCATCTCCTCTAATCCTCTTCCTTTCTATCTTCTGCCCGCACTGTGTTGCCGACATAATAGGTTATTAGACCTGGAGTGCGCGCAAATTATTTAAAAAAAAAAAAAAAAAAAAAAAAAATCTGACACGCTCGAATAACTTTTTTTTTGTTTTGCCTTTTCTACCGCGCTTCTCAGCCGCCCACCACTATCTAATCGTCAGATTAATATCTATCGGTTATCAGAAAGACGAATATTTCCCGAATATTTCCATGGGACTGTTTTTTTTACATTTTTAAAAATTTTTACACGTTCTTTTCCCCACTAAAATGGAAAACTTAACATAAAATTTTTCGTTTGAGAACCTAATCTTCACAATCCAATAGGTCCCCACGACGCTCTAGTAACTGCAAATTTAGCATCCCGGGCTCCCCTACTACAACGTTGCGTTGATAATGCAATTTCCTGCACATTGCGTTTCTTGCAAGGGTATCTTAAAATGGCGGTGATCGGGACGAGCTGGCTTATTATGCGAAACGGGCAGTAGAGTTAGGACTGTTCTTTAGCATTTAAGTTCATTCTCATTTGGAACGGCACCGAAACAAAGCGAAGGTGTTACCGTAAATATAATAGAGGAAAAATTCGGTGTACCATGGATGAAGAAACGGGCACCAATTTTACCCACATGTTTTTAAAACGTTTGAAACTATGGCTTTTTAACTTAGAGTTTATGAGGTTGGAATCACTTCTGTGCTGATTCCTTTCCTAATTCTCAAGCAACTGATATTCTGATACTAAGTTTTTGCCTTTTCCGTTTATTTAAATTTTATGATCTATTTGTTGTTTGTTCCATCATGTTTTTATTATATAAAGTTTTATAAATTTTGAGCTTGTAAGATTTGTTATCTACGGTAACCCCACCCAACAATACTAAAATATTTTTACTGTAAAAGTCTAATGTCCTCAATTTTTTTATATGTAATAATCTAAAAAGTGTATTCTCTGGCAATTGTGATGTACCGTCATCCACAAAAGTGAAGGCACAGCACCTATTTTCGTAAAAAACGCCCTCCAAATAGCTTCGTATTTAAAAAAATAATAACAAAACGTGATTATTTTATAGATTAGTGAATTTGGATTCAGGACTGTGACTTTTACTATTTTGCCAGAAAAAATAACGGAAATATTTTTATTTTATGATGGTAAAGTAGAAAATTGGTTCCACAAAAGTGAAGGCACAGCAGGGAACAGCACATTTAAAACGGGAGCTCCGCAGTGGTTTACTTCGTGGTAGAATTCATTATTGTGTATTGCATTTCCTGCGCCTAGGCAGTGTGTTTTAGTCTCTTTAATAGAAGCTTTAATATATTAAATTTAGAAATAGCTAAAAAAATGCCGCGGAAAGAACTATCTCTAGAAGAGCGTAGAATTGTTATAAATTTGTATGTAAAAGAAGACAAATCATATTCCAAAATTGGTGCCTTATTGTCTCGTAGCCGATATACAATACGTAATGTGATTCAGTACTATGGAAATAACGGGCAAATAGAAAATAAACCTAAAAGTGGTAGACCCCAGAAACTTAGCCAACATGATAAGAGACTCATACAATACCTGATCAGAGGAAATCCATTTATAAGTGCAACAAAAATCAGTGATCACTTCCAGAACTACCAACAAAAAACGATCCACCACGAAACCATAAGACGATGCAATGTAAATGCTGGATTTAAATCTTGTTCGCCAAGAAAAAAACCTTTGGTCTCACTTAAAAACAGATTGAAGAGAATGCAGTTCGCCAAAAATAGTTTGAATCAATCTAGTGATTTCTGGGATAAAGTAGTTTTCCCTGACGAATCCAAATTCAACATATTTGGATCAGATGGTCGCCTTCGTGTGTGGCGAAAGAGGGGAACTGCATTGTACCATATGCACACACTTAAAACAATTAAGCATGGAGGAGGTGGTATCATGGTGTGGGGTTGCATGTCCGCTAAAGGTGTTGGTAACCTGCATTTCATAGAGGGAAGGATGGATCAATACGTATATATTGACATCTTAAAAAAAAAATTTAAAACAAAGTCTGAAAAAACTGGGCTTCGCGAGTCGTATTATTTTGAACAAGATAACGACCCCAAGCATACGGCGCATATCGCAAAGATGTGGATTGTGATCAATAATCCTCACATGCTCATTACGCCTCCGCAAAGCCCTGACTTGAATCCAATAGAGCATATTTAGAATTATTTAAAACAAAAGATCCGCCAAAGAGAAATTCATAACAAAAACGAGCTCAAAGCGGCATTAAAAGACGAATGGGATAATATTTGTCCAGAATATACTCAGAATTGAGTCGATTCGATGAGTAGAAGGCTCCATACAGTTCTTCAAATCAAATGATATGCAACTAAATATTAGAAAGCTAAGGCTTCATTGAAAACTGATGAGTAATATAATAATTCTGTGTCTTCCATTTCAGCTGTGCCTTCACTTTTTGGAATGAATTTTCTACTTTGCTATTATAAAATAGAAACATTTCCGTTATTTTTTCTAACAAAATAGTAAAAGTCACAATCCTGAATCCAAATACACTAATCTATAAAATAATTACGTTTTGTTATTATTTTTTTCAATACGAAGGTATTTGGAGGGCGTTTTTTACGAAAATAGGTGCTGTGCCTTCACTTTTGTGGATGACTGTATGTAATTTAGTATAAGAAATTATAGTAATAAATAAAAAAATAAAAAAAAGGTCAAATCTTGTATTGAAAAAAATATCCTATTGTTACAACTTTAGTGTAACAATAATAAAAACAAGAAAAATTTACAAATATTGTCCGTACACACAAGGACGCATGACTATTAAACGTGCAATAAATGTGACGCAAGCAAATGTGGAGAGCATAATGTTGAACTCTGCAGTAAACGCTCGAAATAATTTTGTTTATTTTTTACCTTTATTATGTTTTGTTATACCAACAATTATCTTTTAAGTTCCTACTTTTTTTAGTTAAAAAAAATATATTTATAATAACACAAAAAAAAACAAAATAAACTAAACCAGCCATCTCAAAAATGCAAGCTCATGGGAAGAGCATAAAGTTGACCTCTGCAACTAATTACCAAACTCCTTATTTTCGTTTTTTATTTTTAATGTGTTCTGTTAACTAGTGAATAAACTTTTGAGTTCCTACCTCTTTTTACAAAAAAAAAAAAACACAAACGCCTTTTTATTAAAAATTAAAAGAGCAAGTGATCTCAAAAACAATGGCTCCAAAGACTGTTTCGAAAATAAAAACTCAAGAATTATAAAATGACTTTTTTTTTTACATTTTGTTAATAAACAACGCTTAGTAAACAGAAATTATTTTACTTTTCTTTAAAAACGAAGCTGAACATCACTTCGTCGATTCGACGAGTGGTTACCTGCAGGTTAGGTTGACGTGGTAGGCGTAAGCCACACTTAGGCCGAGACCGGCCCATTGTGATACCACCTGGATCAGGTTACCCTGATCCGCTACCCGGGAACCAACCGGTGCTTCTAATAAAGCGGTGGAGTTGAGCTAATTTTTAGTTTGCTAGCTCACTCAGATTGTCGAAGAAGGGCGCGCCGAGGTAAATCCTCCTGCGATTCGCAAAAGAGGGACATGAACAGAGGAGATGGTTTATTGATTCCTCCTCCTCCTCGTCCATGCAACCGCGACAGAAGTCATTGTAGGGTAGCCCCAGCCTGGCGGCGTGTTTTCCAATGGTGCAATGACACCCACTAGGGTGCTTGAGGTTGCCCTTTTGGTTGCTACCAGGTCCCTGGTTCGTCCTAAGTTTAACTTAGGCCACAATTGTTTGGTGATAAAGCCGATATTGCTCTCATTCCATTGGAGATTGGTCTCCTCTATGGTTTGAAGCTTTATCATGTGCTTTACCGTACTTAGTGGTGTTTCTAGATACCCGAGGGTAGGGTAGGCTGAGTGTGCTTGACCCTAACCTTGCGAGTTTGTCGGCCGCGCAGTTTCCTGGAATATCCCTATGTCCGGGAACCCACAGTATTTTGATGTTGAAATGTTCAGCCATCTCATCTAGAGATAGGCGACAGTTAATGGATGTTTTTGATTTGTGGGTTACCGCTGCCAGGGATTTTATCGCAGATTAGCTATCCGTGCAAATGATAATATCCTTTGTGGATATTACATTGATCCTGAGCCATGCCAGGGCCTCCGTTATCGCAGTTATTTCTGCCTGAAACACACTACAGTAGTTTGGGAGTCTAAATGATAGGTTGAGGTTAAGTTCCTTGGAGTAGACCCCACTGCCTTCACCCGACTCCATCTTAGAGCCATCGGTATAGAGGGAGATCGAGTCCTTTGGTATGACTTTCCCTTCAGGCCATTTCTCCCTGGATGGAAAGACAACTTCGAAGTTCCTGGTGAACACATTCTGCGGGTTGATGTAGTCAGTGTCCATGGGTACTTTGAAGTGTTTTAGAATAGAGGTGTGGCCTTTTTGAGATGTGGGCCATTTTCTTATGCTCCTCATCCTTAGGGCCGCGCATGCAGCAACTTGCTTGCTGAAAAGGTTTAATGGTGGAAGATGTAGTAGAACATTTAAGGCCTCCGTGGGGGTTGATCTGATCGCTCCGCTTAAATATACGCTGGCCGATCTTTGTACCTTCCCCAGAAAGTTCCGATTGACTGCTTTGTCCAGAGCAGTCCACCAGACTACGACGCCATACAGGAGGATAGGCCTTATGACTGCTGTGTAAAGCCAGTACATAATGCTTGGTTGGAGACCCCACCTCTTGCCCACTACTTTCTTACAGCTGTAGAGGGCAACAGTTGCTTCCTTGACCCGATCAAGAATGTTGGGTTTCCAATACAGCCTCCTGTCAAGGACTAGGCCTAGATATTTAGCCTGTTCTTTGATTGTTAGTTGAGTTCCACCCAGCCTCGGTGGGTTGAGGGGCGGAATTTTATATTTGTTAGTGAACAGTACTAGATCGGTCATCTTTGGGTTCACCCCAAGTCCACAGTACCGAGTCCAGGTTTCTACTGTATGTAGTGCACTCTGCATAAGGTCGCATAGAGTGCTGGGAAATTTTCCTGTGACGGCAATAGCAATGTCATCCGCATAGGCGATCACAGCCACAATCGGAGCTGTTAAAACAAAAATTCATAGTATGCGTACAAATTTTCGGACAGAGTTAAGAAAGATTAATTTTTAATTATTTCATTTCTAAGAAAAAACCGCTCGACCGATTTTCCTGAAAACCTACTCAGTCTTAAGTTTCATAATTACCCGTGGAATAAACCCAATCTCATGCCAATACTATCTTTGGTTCTCGAGATAATCGTACATACGCACATACATACATACAGACATCTCTATAAAAACCTTTGATTTGGATTCTGGTGACCTTGAAACGTCAGCCCCATTATAATAACTTCCCACTGGCAAGCTAAAATTGCCTTGTTATAATTTAAAAATTACGGGAGCTGTTTGTCCGGCCGAGGACCCTGAAAAAACGGAGATATCATCGGAGAAACGCTGCACAGCCGCCATTTTGAAATAGATCGCTTCAGGAAAAAAACTGTATACAGTCACTGGTATGTATAATGGATATTCTCGATTTATTTTGCATTATTTCCGGGAAAAAAAATTCTAAAAAAGCCAAGTCCCTGACCGCGATGATAAGGGTCTTTTATAGAGTCAACTTGGTAGTTCGGGAGAGAATTATTCGAAATGGGTGTACTGTTCGGACAACATTTCACGCGCTTCGCCCATTTTACGTTCGCCATAATCGTCCTACCGAGAGGACTATGCGCAGTATGATAGGTAAGTTCAAGTCCCCTGGTTAAGTAAAGGATAAATCAACACCCGTACGTCGATGAAACGCAAGATCTGCCGGAATTATTGCCGCTGCCGTGCGAGGGTGCAGAAAAATTCGAGGCAGTCAATTTCGCGTCGCTCGCAAGAACTCGGTCTTTCACAGACCACAACTTGGCGAATTTTGCGTCCTGACTTAGGCCTGAACCCGTTCAAAATTCAACTGACCCAAGAGCTGAAGGTAAACGACCATAGATAACGACGTGTGTTCGCTGAGTGGACTCTGGAGCAGTTGGAAACTGACCCTCATTTTTATCGAAAAGTCGTCTTCAGCGGTGAGGCCGGCCCATTTTCGGATGAATGAGTACGTCGACGAACAAAATTGTCGAATTCGAATTGATGCCCATCGACATGAGATCCAAGAGCGTCCAATGCATCCCGAAAAAAAATACTGTTTGGTGCGGATTTTGGGCTGGCGGCGTCATCCATCTTTGAGAACGACGCTGGCCTTACCATCACTGTCAGCGGTGAATGATGATTACCAACTTCTTTTGGCTTGAATTTGATGATATGGACAGGAATGTTTCGATGATATCTCACACGCACTTTAGTAGGAAGCGCCTAGTGAAAGACCTTGTATATCAAGTCTGTTTAAAGGTGAACATATATGTATAGGCGTTTTCGCTGCAAAATAAAATATTCTGGATATCTTTGGAATTTTTGGAATTTGTTGAAAAAGACCTACTTACTCTCCCTGGAAATATTCGCATTCCCTTGAGGAATGTTGGACATATACGGGTTCGCACACAACTATGGTCTTTACTAAATTCTGAAAATATCTCCAGAGAAAGCTCTAAGTGTTCTATTAACCTTTTTTGCTCTTAAGCGACATATTATCACTCCTAAGGGAACCCGAAAGATAGTTTAAAGCTGACTACGTGATAGACAAGACAGAGGAGTATGAAGGGAAACTGATTACAACATCCGATGTAATACGCGGGACTGCGATACCCAGACACCATCTGTGCGAATTTACCATAAAGCATTATCTACGATGGAATTTGCACATATTGTACAGCGAATCCCTATGGTGTTGTTTGGCACCGAAAAATGTCAATTTGGGTGCCTGAGTTAGGGGTTAAATCGAGTATTATGCAGATTGGAACTAAACTACAATGTTGGTATGTGCAGTGGTATCCATTTGTGTGGCGACTTGTTATACCTATATGCAGTATTGGAGGGAAAGTACTGAGTACTAGAGGTTGTGAGTAGTCAGCTGTCAATCGGGGGCGCTATATCATAGTTCCCGGTGGATTGAATGAGTAATGATAGGTGTAATGCTTCCTTTAGTTTATGATATTTCAATAAATGTAT
The DNA here is from genome assembly GCA_951905685.1 of Eumerus sabulonum. NCBI lineage: Eukaryota > Metazoa > Arthropoda > Insecta > Diptera > Syrphidae > Eumerus > Eumerus sabulonum. The sequence continues at coordinate 197,127,382 of OX645060.1, forward strand.
CAACATTGACAAAACTCGAACGGAATCTAACGATGTGTCTGCAGGAAATGCGGAAAGTTGTTTAATTATGATTCTAAAGATGAACTTTCTCTTTAAGGGTATAACATGGTGTAACATATAACTGAAGAGACACAAAGCAGTCACTAGTGGGTATATGAGACACAGGTGTAGCAATTAACCGATAGCATTAGGGTTGGTAAATGCAATTCAACTTCAGTGGAACTTGGCGATAGAAGCATTTGTAAATCTATAGCTGCATTCAACGTCAAAATAATTTAAAATGTCTAATGCAGGGTTCCCAAAGTGTGCGTCGCGGCGCCCTGGTGCGCCGTAGAAAGTAAAGAAGGGCGCCGCGCAATGAGTTAGGTAGATTAAAGGATAATAATTATAATTCGCGCTGCTTGTAAACTGAGTTTTTAAACATACCTCACTTTGCATCTCTTTTGTCACATCAGTCCAGCGAAAACGAGGTTAACAAAAAAATGTCCAACCTGCGACCTGCGCAATGCATTTTTTTCAAATCTCAATTTCTGTACTTAAGAAAGCGTTTGTTGAACAAAGAGGTATAAACCGCAGAGGCATGTTGGTTGGGGCCGAGGTCCACCCCGAATTGTGGCGCCCGCTAAGTAAAGAAAAGTATCTTTTTCAAATAGCTAAGGTAGGGCGCCGTGACGAAATACTAAACTTGTAAGTGCGCCGCGGGCTGAAAAAGATTGGGAACCACTGGTCTAATGTGTTTTGATATGGATGGCAGAGGACTTACAAAGGCCTCGTAGGGGTAGCATCTATCCGACGTATGCTAGCCTTTTAAAAAGCGAGAAGAGCCACCGCATGCAAATTGCAGACGGGGAAGGGTGAATGGCGAGCCTCCTGCGCCAAAAAACAGTATCAGTCGGTTGGGCTACGGCTTAGTAGCCGTAACCGTAAAAATACCACAAACTCCAAGACAACCACAAACCTCGGATATATGGTTTAATGTTGACGACCCTTGCAAAAAACGAAAAAAGGACATTGATCTTCGGCTCTGTTTGTGGAATGTTAGGTCCCTAAACAGGCCACGAGCAACCGAACAACTCGCGGACGCCCTAGACCGCTATAAAGCGGACATAACCGCCATCCAGGAAATGCGATGGAATGGACCGGAAATTAAGCGGATGAAAAACTGCGATATTTACTACCGCGACTGCTATAAGGAGAGAGGACAACAATTGTTCGGATGCGGATTTGTTGTTCGCGGTGGACTAAGGCAAAAAGTCCTAAGCTTTCGGCAACTTTTTTTCAACATCAGCCCGATCTGCGTCCGCGCCCCCACGGAAGACAAGGATGACTCCGTCATGCCCCAGCTATGACATCAAGATTGTACTAGGAGACTTCCATGCTAAGATGGGTAGGGAAAGCATCTTTGAACGAGTCATCGACAAACACAGCTTACACGACACCACATCCAATAACGGACAAAGGCTGATTGATCTTGCTACGGGCCGAAATCTCCTTTTAGCCAGTACGCGCTTCTTTTGATCAATCGACTACCAACCAGATTGATCAGATCGAGACCGACGTCAGACATTCCTCCACTATTCTTGATGTCCGAACTTTCCGAGGGGCTAACATCGACTTGTAGCCAAGACGCGCCTACGGATATCACGAACGCAGCGGGGTAGAGTAAAAATGACGTCCGAATGCTACTATCGCCAGAAGCCGCTCGTGCTTTTACCGATCGCGTCTCCCTTAAGCTCCCCAATACACCTCAATCCTCCACGCTATCAATAGAACAGCAGTGGAGCCTTTGCAAACAAGCCCTGGAAAGCTCTGCATCCGAAGTTTTGGGTTTCAAGGCTCCACCACGAAGAAACACCTGGTTCGAAGACGAGTGCAGGAGGACTCACACAGCGAAGCAGGATGCATTTGAGACCTCGCTGCATAAAAGAACAAGAGCAGCTCGTGAGCTCTTCGAGATAAAAAAAAAAAGGGAGGAGCATAAGCTTTTTAGAAGAAAGAGGAAAGAGCATGAGAAGCGCGCGATTGAGGATTTAGAGAGGTGTTACTCCAGGCGTTATCAACAGATAAAGCGATCATGCCAAGATTATAAAGCCAGAACGGAAGCCTGCAGGGATGAGAACGGACACCTAGTAGTCGAATCGCAGTCGATGCTGAGAATATGGAAAAACCACTTCTGCAGACTGCATAACGGCGATGTTAGTCAATATACCGCTGTCAGGCAGAATGATCAATTTCTAATCGACGGAGACCGCAGAGTATTCTGTCCCCCTAACCTCGACGAAGTTAAGATTGCCATATCGAAGCTCAAGTCGAATAAAGCTGTTGGCGCAGGCGGACTGTCTGCTGAGCTCTTCAAGGCAGCTGAGGATGACTCTCTACCTCTACCTCTACCTCGCCGACTCTACTGAGTGCAAGCTTGATAAGGTCCACTGACCTTTGGTCTTCGAAGGAGTTCAACTTCATTCTGCCTTGACAGTACCCTGCATGGTGGGTGATAGGCAAATGTCCAGGGTATTCCTTGAGCAGCGAGAAATAGTTCTTAATTAGCACATTGCTAATTAATAGCCACTTCGCCGGAGGGACATCCCAATCCGCATCACTTCTATCGACAACAGACGTTGTGGTCGAAATCTTTAGCACGCTATGTGACCGCGCTTTGTTTGAGGTGGAGAGAAGTTTATCAGCCGACCTCTGGCGTTTGCCATCTAGCTCTTTACCTGATGAGTTTCCAGTGCTCTTGACTATGCTTTTTGCCCAATCAAGAGCCGTCTTCCTCCTTTTGGAGAGCTGATCTCTTGGTACGTCCCGCAGCTTGTCCAGTAGCTTACTAGTCGCGCGACGTTTTTTATATCGCGTTTTCGGGGCACTCAGGGCTGGCTCTCGAGGAGTGGTCCTCTCCCTATTGTCATTGTCAACTGAGGGTTCTAGACTAGTCTTTCGTTTAGAGACAGGTGTCATAGCACCTTGCCGTTCGTCAGTACTGAGACTACTCCTTGAGGGTGTTCGACCAGGCTTTCGTACGTGGACCGATGTCGTAGCACCTTGTCGGATAGCGGTATTTTTAGTGCTTCCTGAGGGTGTTGGACCAGGCTTTTGTGCGTATGCCGATGTCTTAACACTTTCCGGAGCGTCAGTCTTGGGGCCGTTACCTGAAGATGCTGGACCAGGCTTATTTATAGAGGCCAATGTCACAGCACCTCGCTGAAACACAGCAGTTGTATTTGTGTCTGTACGTCCTGCCGTTTGTGTGTTTTCTTTATTGTTTTTATTGTTATTTATGTTGTTATTTTATTTTCATTATTTACGTTATTTCTCTTCATATGATTACACGAGTGGCGGAGAACGGGAGTACCACCCCTGCGCAGAGATCCGTAGTACGTAGGGGGGGACTAGATAATCCTGAGTGCGCCTGATGCTCAGGATACCCCGTTTACGACTGGGCTATTTTTGAGATGGGCCCCCAGCCAGGCTGATCCTCGGCACGACTCGTGTAACACCTTGATCTGGCCCATTGACCACATCTTGGCTTCATGTCTCCTCTGGGGTTACCCCGAGAGTTATTTACCTTTACTGGGCCCTTGCACTGCGTCGAGGTGTGTAGTCACGCAAGGGCGACACCAATTATCGATCACATTTATTTGCACTGAGTTGAGAAGACTCGAAAAATCTGTTTTCGCCTCTGATTCAGTATGCAGCCCCTTTAATAGTAGATAAAATTCTCGATGACCCAATTTCGCAATCCGAAGTGGAAATAGTTATAGAAAACGCACATAATGGCAAAGCCCCTGGGGAGGACAGAATACCTTTCGAATGTCTTATAAACCTTAGACCTGCATTTCTTCGACTCCTTACTATCGAATTTAACAGAATTTTGAAGAGAGCTGACGCTTCCGATATATAAAAAACCGGCCAAGTGCGAGTCGGACTCGCCCACAAAGGGTTCCGTACCATCTGTATATATAAATATGAAAGAGACTATGTATGTTACCTCATCAGTCATCACATTAAATCACATTTTTTGTATGATGGCATATCTTGGTTGCAGGCAGGTTATCGGCATATTACTTTGATAATCTCTGTGAAAAATGTAGTTCGCACACATCTTGTAATCGTGATAACCGATCTACTGAGCAAGAAATTCCAGCATTGGTGGTCGTGCGATAAACCCGAGTTAGCTGCAACCTTGAAAAACAATATAACGTGGGTTACTAGTGATGCAATGTGATGAGACTTTGACGTTTGACGTTATAGTGCCATATCGGAAATAAAATAGCTCGTCCTAAAAAAGTGTATTTTTTTTAGTTTCAAGCAATAAAACGGTCCAACAGTCTCACGTATAAGTTGTTCAAATTTCTGGGTGAGTCAACTTAGTTACAAATATTACGAGGGACTATGGGCGGTACACGGAGAACGCCTCCAAAAAAGCTCTAATAATTCGCAAGCAAACGGTAGCAAACGTCGCATACTCGAAACGTCACCCGAGGAGGAGCGCAATGCTACGTCCGCTACTTCGAGCGTAGTTGCAGTAGGCGGCATGTCAGTCTCGGATCTAAAATCTCCTATTGAAGGCTCCATGGCGGCCTTGCTCGACGATAAACTGAGGAGTGTTGCATCTAAGGCTGATGTCGAAGGGGTCTCCGCTCAAATTCAAGCATTGCAAAAGGACAATGAAACACTACGTCACAAATTGCAGGCAATGGAAGCTTCCTACTCAGCACTAGAGCGCAAAGTGGAGTTGTTAGAGAGAAAGGCGATAGAAAACCACATTGTAGTTCACATGCCAAAAGAGACCGGTGTTAACGCAGAGGAAAATGCCAAAAGTGTATGCCTTGAACTCATGGGGAGCGGCGATGCATCGCTAATATCCGGCGTTCGGGTCTTGAGGACAAACACCAACATAGCGAACGTCATCATAACATTGAAAAAATAAGGAAGGCGTTGGACGCGTGACTATCCACAAAAACTACACTGAAGTTTCACGTAAACGAAGAAAACGCTTGTTAGATCTTAAAGCGGACATAACAAAAATAAAAACACGAAAGTTGTAGTGAGGGGACTTAAGCTGAAAGTTGGAAACAAAACTTTCTTTTTTGTCACAAGTGACAGCCTTCGATGTGAGGGTCATGGCAGCGAATGTGGAATGTCAATTCTCCAACAGCTGGTAGATGTCAATCATGGATAAATGAACAAGATGGTAATCTGATGGCTTTTGAAAGGCATTTTGACAACTAGCCCCCACAAACGCGTTGCGGTTTGACGGCGTCTTGACTATGTCATTCTGCCTTGTTCCGGCGTCTTGACTCTAAGTTAAAAGCGTCGTTTTTAAAGCGGCCCCTAGACGCTCAATATCATTGTGCAAAATATTACACAATTTTATTGGCTTGCTGCCCCAGACGGTTCAATATTTTCCCCAATAATTTAGTTGACCGCTCATTTTTGTAATAAAAGTCGAAAGCGTTTTGATTTTCCGCAATATATCGCACAATCTTGCAATATTATCTACAGACGAACAATAATATTGTACAAATTCAAATATCGCACAGTATTATTAAGCGTCTAGGGGCCGTTTTATATTACAAAAGCAACAACCATCCCCTGCGGGGATCACAGGGCAGACGTACGAAGGTTTTCCATCTTGTTCACTTATCTGTGATGTCAATTCTACAGTGACAACTGTCAGAAAAGGAATTAGTGAAGGTGGAATTGTATGGGGTGGTAATAAAAGTAGCAGTTCTACGTTTTTGGAATCTTTGCCTAATATTTAGTTATATTGCCGTCTACCGTTACAAAACAAGCAATATAGTTAGGAGTAATAATGAAAATTATAGTCCTAAAGTAATTTAAAATAATGAAGTAATTAAGTTTAAAATTCTGAGTTATGATGTTGCAGGACTAAAAAGCAAATTACTTTTTCAGAGTTTTTTTTTTTAATTATATCAAGAGCCTTGGCGTCTTTATGCTTTACGAAACACACGTCTTAGAAAGTGAAGAAGTTAGATTTAAGAATTTTTTTATGGATTATGAAACGAAATGGATTCCAGCAGTCAAGATCAACGTATTCGGAAGAGGAAGTGGTGGGGAACTGATAGGTTATCGTAAATCCCTTAAGGAGTTAGTCATGCATTTTAAGCAGGTGGAAGGAAATTACGTTCTCAATGTAAAGAGAGTACCTATTTATAGTACCTATTTACTTGAACTGTAGTCACTGGACGCAGGACTACGACAGACTCCTCGATATGCTGCAGAGCTTAGGATCGTCGGACCTTCTTCTTGCGGGCGACTTCAATGCGAGGATAGGACTATGGCAAAACAATTTTACAAGTGGTCCTACATCATTAATTTTAAATGCAGCTCGGAATTTTAAAGATGAATTTTTTGATGGGAAGGGTTTCAAGATTATGGAAATTGCAGACGCGTACGACGGTAAAATCTTAAGCGGACGCTGGGAAGGAGACAAAGCCGGCGAACTCACTTTCATCCGTGAAACATCTTGCTCAGTTATAGATTATTGCTTTATGTCCGGAAATTGGAACTATGTCGTTGAGCTGCCCAAACATTCCACGACCATATGCCATTAGAAATTTCCTGCGCCATTTCGACGTAAAGGCCAAGGGAGAACTCAAAACAACTGGCTCTTCTTCCAAAACTAATTTAGAATGACAGTTTTCGTGCATCTTACCAAAGTAAGTTAAACTCCGAGCTTTCGAGTCTAAGCGAACATAACATCGCTCCATATATCGACGACTTAGCCCAAATTATTAAGAGATCCATACCAGTGAAAGTTAAGGAAAGACGTACTGTATACAGCAAACAAAAATTGTTCGACTCCGACTGCCTGAAGGCGAGAAATAGATCGTTCGCACTGTTAAAGGACTTAAGAGTACATAATACTAACGTACGTACGTATGTTGGCGTTACAGTCCATGAAGAACCTGAGGCGAGCTTCTCTCAATCACCCATGTTGTGTGTGATTTCATTTTCCCATAGGTAAAAGGGACCTACAGTTTTATTTTCGGTTCCGAAAGGCGAATTTCGAGAAGCTTTTAATGACAATTTTACTACGGGGGGTTTTGTCAGAACCCCGCTGAGGAGAAACACCTTGAAAAACACGTTCGATGACATAGCTGTGTCGGGATTCGATCCCGTGTCATCGGCGTCAGAGGCCAACACACTGCGCCACGGTGGTCTCACATAATACTAACTACTACAAGGACATGTACGCCGATGCAAACAAGTATCACAAACGTCTTTGTATGGAGAAAAGGAAGCTATTTAACCAACAGATCATTGCAGTTCTTAATTCTTCGAGATCTTCAACAGACTTTTGGAAAGCGACTAAAATTGTAACTGGAAGAACTAATATGATTTCGACGACATTATAAGCAACAGAACTAACTGAGGGAATATTTCAAAAATCTGCTCAATGCTTCGCAGTTCTCGCCGTTGCCCCAATATGCCGCCCCACTTCCTACCGACGAGCTCTTAGATGCGCCATTCACCATTTCCGAAGTTAAAAGCGCAGTCGACTCATCTAAAGCGGGGAAAGCCCCAGAGTTATGTGTCCGGGTATATACCTACCTGTACAAATGGGGATGACTGTACTTTCTAATGTACATACCCTAGTGTACCTAATGTACATACCCAAGACTCAACCGTTAACCCAAGCCACGCTTCCGATATTGGGAATAGTTAGATTAGTTAGTCACTTAGTGGAGTTTAAGTGAATCGTCGGTAGCAAGCGGACGTTAAGAAAAAAAGTGAATTTAAATAAAGACAAAAAGAAAGGGTAATTGTGTTTTTTTCTAAGCTCCCGATTTGAGTCCAGGTGATGATAGGGTTCCATTTGAGTTTTACAAAAACAGCTCTACTGAATTCCTAGCTGCTCTTACAACGGAGTTTAATAGAATTTTCGAAACAGCCACTGTTCCAGGAAGCTTTAAAAGCTTCAAGGCGAGTTGGATAATCCAGCTAACTACAGAGGCATACTTTCTGAATACTTCGGCAAAACTATTGTGCTGTGATTTATAATAGACTCACGGTATGGATATCAATCAACAAGATATTAAGTGAATACCAAGCAGGGTTCAGGAAGCAATACTCCACTCTGGATCATATCTTCACCCTTACCAACATTGCAGAACGTTTTAAACAGAACCGCAAAAAGCTTTATGCTTTCTTTGTGGATTTCCGTGCGGCTTTTGATTCCATTGCGCGCGAAGCACTCTTTTATAAGTTGTACAAGAATGGTTTGTCAAGCAAGGTAATACATGTGCTAGAGGCGATGTATGAAAACAATGTCGCGTAGGTATGGAATGGAGAGTTTGTATCAGAAGAATTTGGAATGCAAATGGGGGTTAAGCAAGGATGCATCTTAAGCACGCTACTCTTCATCTTATTCATAAACGATATAGTAGAAGAAGTAGGAGGAGGGTTTGAGTTTGCCGATGTGCGGATACCAGCGTTAAAGTTTGTGGACGACATAGTGTTTCCGTCGAAGTCAGTAGAAGAGATGCAGGGTATTATATGTCGACTTGAAAGCTACTGCAAACAATGGAATTTGACGGTGGATCTAGCGAAATCCAAGATGATGATTTTTAGAAATGGGGGTGGAAGATATCTTCCAGCGAAAATTATTGTTATCACGGGGAAAAAGTTGGCATGGTAAAAGAGTACCAATATGTAGGCATGGTAATTATATCTAACCTTAGCATGAAAAAACACATAGAATGTAAACTAGCTGCAGCGAAAAGAGCTATTTCATCAGTTTGGGGACGATGCATTGACAATAAGTTTATCGAACACACGTCAAAATATAAACTTTTTCGCACAGCAGCGGCCTCTATATTGCTGTACGGAGTGCAAATCTGGGATTATTGTTCTTTTGGGGAAGTAGAAAAATTCCTAAGATACTTTTTGAAGCGAATCTTTCGATTTCCAACATCTACGCCGAACTATATGCTGCACTTGGAAACTGGAGTCCCTCCGCTTTTTTTGCAGACCCTAAAGTTGCACGCAGATTATATAATGAAAGTGCTGGATGTGAATGAAAGAAGACTGCCAAAGATTGTCCTGAAGCATATCATTGCGACAAGAGGACACTTGGTTCAAAAATGGGAGGAGCTGGCGGCAAACTATGGCATGAGCATAAATATCGGAGCCGATATAGAATCCACAAATATAAAAACGACATTTAATAACATCATGAAAAAAGCGGGCAATGCCATGTATGACAGTTTTCTAGCCGAAGCACATTCATCGGTACATACATAGGCTGGTTTACAGTAGGCTGAACTTCAACTGCCATGGTTACGCTTCGTCGTACTTTCTAAATCGCTGTTCCTTGCATATGATAAGCGCAATATTCAAATTGAGAGTGGAGTTAATAAATCTCAATTTTATTCCGCATAGACCTGGCCTTCCAATCTTATGTAACCTATGCAATCTTAAGGAAAGAGAGGACGTATACCATTTCGTCGGCAGATGCCCAATTTAAAAAGAATTCCGTCTGAGATACTTCGGAGCTATATCGTTGGACTTCAACGAGGTTATCAACGTATTGAACGGCAATTATGGGTGAGAAGCTGTATATATTTATGCCACCGCTGCAAGCCGCTATAGAATCCGTATTTTGGAAGGCGATTTTTTATCACACTTAGTACATAGGTATTAACGTCACTATTCACTTTGTTCAGTACGTTGGCCTTATTGTGAATCTGGGAGACGGCCTTAAGCCAAACCAAAAAATGGCTTAGTTTAATATGTTATGAACAAGAAATAATGTAAATATTTGAAGCTAATAATAAAAAAAAAAAGAAGCTTTGGTGAGAGATGAGATATAGTTGATCATCAAAGTGTCCGTTGAATGCAGATCAATTATCTTTTTTTTTTTGTTTTTTTTTTTTTTTTTTGTTTTGGTGAAGGCTTCTACTATCCGCTGGAGCCCTCAGACGCAATCACTGGTCCATTGTACTCCAGACAGACACCTTACATTACTGTATTTTCTCCGTTTTCCGGAGAAAAATTTTAAGGAGCATCAGTGATGTAGAGCCTACGTCGAACACAAATGCCAATAATATGTGGCTGCATTGCCGCTCAGCCATTCAGGAAGTAGCCGAAACCACCTTAGGATACCTACCACCCCCGACAAGAAACCCGTGGTATGATGGCGAGTGTGAGCAGAAAAAAGGCAGCAACCGACGAGGCGTACCAAAAGGCGCTGCAGAGGAAAACCAGGGCAGCGCAAAAAGAGTACCGAGCCAGAAGAAGGGAGGAGAAAAAACTACTGCGACAAAAGAAAAGAATCTTCGCAGCCTCCCAGCTCAAGGATATCGAGGAGTCTAGGGATAAACATAAAACACGAGCCTCTTGCAAGAAAGCCAAAGGCCTTGCAGGAGGCTTCAAAAAGGGCACCCAGGCTCTTCGAAACTGCGAGGGTAATCTTGTCACCGACCCGCAGGGAATAGTGGATGTATTTAAGCAGCATTTCCAGCGGCTGCTTAACGAGCATGACCAAGAGAGAGTGGTAGGGACCGAGGAAATCCCAACTCCAGCCGCTAATGTAGTCCTCCCACCCAGCATCGAAGAAGTCGGCACAGCTATCCGGAAGCTGAAGAACAACAAGGCCGCAGGCCCAGATGGCCTGCCATCAGAGCTCTTCAAGACCGGCGGCGATGTTCTGGTAGGGAGCATGCACCAGATCATCTGCAGAATTTGGGAAGATGAAAGCATGTCCGACAACTGGAATACCAGCTCTATATGCCCCATCCATAAAAAAAGGCGATCCTACCTCTTGCAAGAACTATAGAGGTACATCCCTGCTCAATGTCGCATACAAGATCCTGCCCAGCGTATTGTGTGAACGTCTAAGACCATTTTGCACCGCACTAATCGGCAGCTACCAGTGCGGCTTCCGGCCGGGAAAATCAACTATAGACCAAATGTTCACACTTCGGCAAATCCTGGAAAAGACCAACGAGTTTCGAATCGATACACAGCATCTTTTCATCGATTTCAAAGCCGCATACGACAGCATTCATCGTGAAGAACTGTTTGGTGCGATGGCCGAATTCGGGATCCCGGGAAAACTGATCCAGTTATGTCGCGCCACGCTAAAAAACACGCGATGCACCGTGCAACTCGGTTCTAGGACCTCGGAACCATTCGAAACATGCACCGGATTTCGGCAAGGAGATGCGCTGTCATGTGACTTCTTCAACCTGGTGCTGGAGCAGATAGTGCGACGGGCAGTCGTCAACAGGGAAGGCACTTTCCTCTACAAGTCCATCCAGCTGCTAGGATACGCGGATGATATCGACATCATCGCGTGTTTTCGCCGTGGCATTGTGGAAGCAATCACGGCGATTGAAGAACAGGCGGAACGAGTTGGTCTTAAGATCAATGAGGACAAAAAGAAATACATGCTGTCAAGCAAAAACCAATCCGTCGCTCACCACCTGGGACAAAACATAACAATTGACAGCTTCAATTTCGAGGTAGTTAAGGAGTTTGTCTACCTCGGGGCAAACGTAAATTCCACAAATGACACCACAGTGGAGATCCGGTATAGAATCGCCCTTGCCAACCGCTGCTACTTCAGCTTGTCCAAACATCGGGGGTCAAAACTGCTCACTCGAAAGACCAATGTCATGCTTTACAAAACGCTCATTCTGCCAGTCTTGATGTACGGAGCCGAAAGCTGGACGATAAGCAGGACAGCGGAGCTGATTTTGGGTTCTTTCGAAAGAAAAATTCTGCGCCGGATATTTGGTCCTGTCTGTGAGGAAGGTGAATGGAGAAGAAGACACAACCGCGAACTCTACGAGCTGTACCGAGATGTGGATGTAGTCCGGAAGGCAAGGATCCGTCGACTACACTGGCTCGGCCACATCGAGCGCATGGACATCAATGCTCCAGCTAAGAGGGTCTTCGACTCCGAGCCTCCTGGTTCGAGAAGAAGAGGAAGACCGAACCTCCGGGATAAAGACCAAGTAATTGCGGATGTAAGACATCTTCTTCTTGACAACTGGAAGCAGCGTGCCCGGGATTGTCAAGGATGGAAGGCGGCTATAGCTCAGGCTCAGATCCTCCATGGATCGCTGGCCTGATAAGTAAGTAAGTATAAACATTCTGAATGGAGGACGAGGTTGGGACCTTCTATATCACTATTGTTTGAACGCTCTTCGATACAGAACAAGGATAATCCATGAAAGTTTCTAATTAATCGAAAATAGTTAAATTCATTTATGATAACTTTACATTTTAGTGAGAATGTCAGTCTGGTGGACGGCCCTCGGCCAAACCGCTTAAAGGCTTATACTATACTTATACAACAAAAAAAAAATGGTGAACTGTATACATTTTTTGAAGTCAATAAAACTAAAAACAAAACTAAAAAACTCGATTACATCTAGTGCCGCTTGTGCTTTAAGACGGACAGTCGCATATGCATAGATTCGAAAAGCATTGTGAGCATCAAGTAGAGAGTCGACCACCATGCGCCATAACAGCGGAGACAGGACGCCATCTTGCGGGCAACCACTGTTTACTTACACTGGGCGCAAGCTTTGCTTTGATCCACAAGACCAGTGCTTCATCTCAGCCATGGCGTCCGACAGCATTGCACAGCATTGCGTTTCGAACATATTACGTACGGTTTGTATTGAATTACTTTACCATCTCGTAGAGCCAGCGATATCTGAAAATGATAAGCTTTACCATAACAATTACGCTGATGATTCAAATTTTGTATATTGAAATTCAATCTCAATCCACTTTTGGAAGAACCGACGGATATGTTGATCAGGTAATTCGTCCTCTAAATTTTCCTTCATTTGTAATTTAAAGCCGTTGAGGATTAAGGCCATCTACACTTTTCGGAGGCCACAGTGGCACAGTGGTTAGTGTATTGACCTCCGGTGTTTTCCCTCAGCGGGGATCTTTCAAAATTCTTCGTGTGTAATACAATTGTCATGAAATCGTTTGTCCGGTCGTGCTATTAGTGTTTCCACGCCTCCATACCACACTTAGATTCATTCAAGAACTCACTCCAAAAGTCGTGCCCTAATGACCGAATGGCGGCAGAACAAACAATCAAAACTTACATATTACTCTACCCACCGGAAATGGAACAACGACGACCCTCCACCGTAGACTACGGGTACATTTGACCTTAATTTCATTTCGACTTTTATGAAATCCGGTTGCTAGCAGTCAGATTAACAATTCCACCCTTTCAATGGCGAATTTTGTGGACTTGATTGGATTCGACATGACGGCCGCAATTTGATTACTCGTGTTGAATTAAATTCCAAATTAGTTGAACATAGGAACACAATGGTTCGATGGGTTAAGTTGTGCATTTCGAAACACTGCCGTCAATGGTACCATATAACCAGATTTCAGAGTTTCCAATCACTGCCAAATGTGTTTGGTATTGGGCTTTTATATGAGACATGGCAGTTGGATTTTAATTGACAGACATTTAAACCGAAATTAAATTTTCTCAACTAGAGGGGATGTGTGGTTTGTCTCGAATTGCTAGATTTTAAATGCAAGCAGGGGGGTTGTTAATAGCAACGTCGAAATAACTTAATTAGTTGATCTTACAGTTTTTGGTTTAACAGAATATTACTTTTCGTTGGATTCATGAAAATTGAAACTCACTCAAAAAGCCACTTTAGCGTGAACCTTGTAATTAAAGGCTTCGAAGAAACAGTTTTTTACCAGACAAGTAGCCCTTAGGGGATATTTGAGCTTCAGACGAACAATCAAAGTCAAAGATTGTACTTTGGCCACATCTCCTACTGTTGACGTACCTTTTAGACACTCTTCACGTGGATCGTCTTCAAGTCTGCAACCCTTTTGACAATCGTCCAAAAATTGATTCTTTTACTACAGTGTCTTTCAATACTCACCTACTTACTTATCAGACCGGCAATCCAGGGAGGATCTGAGCCTGAGCTGGGCACGCTGCGTCCAGTTATCAAGACCATGTTGTCTTGCATCCCCGAATACTTGGTCTTTCAATTCAATTGACCGGAGTTTCGGTCTTCCTCTTCTTCTCGAACCAGGAGGCCCGGAGTCGATGACCTTCTCAGCTGGAGCGTTGGTGTTCATGCGTTCAATGTGGCTGAGCCAATGTAGTCGACGGATCTTTGCCCTCCGGACTATATCCACATCTTCGTACAGCTCGTAGAGTTAGCGATTCCGTCTTCTCCTCCATTCACCTTCCTCACAGACAAGACCAAATATCCGACGCAGAACTTTTCTTTCGAAATAACCCATAATCAGCTCCGCCGTCTTACTTATCTTACTTAGCTTTCGGCTTCGTATAGCAAGACTGGTAGTATAAGCGTTTTGTAAAGCATGACTTCGGTTCTTCGAGTGAGGAGTTTTGACCCAAGTTGCTTGGACGAACCGAAGTAGCAACGGTTGCCAGGGGCGATTCTATGCCGGATTTCCACTGTGGTGTGGTGAGTGGGGTTTACGTTTGCCTCGAGGTAGATAAACTCCTTTACTACCTCGACATTATAGCTGTCAATCGTCATATTTTGTCCAAGGTGGAGAGCGACGGATCAGTAATAACTTGACAGCATGTACTTTGTCTTATCTTCGCTCACTTTAGGAACAACTCGTTTCACCTGTTCCTCAATCTCCGTGAAAGCTTCTACAATGCCACGCCGAGACCGCGCGATGATGTCAATATCGTCCGCGTATCCTAGCAGCTGGACAGACTTGTAGAGTGCCTACCCTGTTGACGCCTGCCCGTCGCACTGTCTACTCCGGCACTAAATTGAAGAACTCACACGACGGCGTATCTCTTTGCCGAAATCCGGTGCATGTTTCAAAGGGTTAAGACGTTCTAGTACCGAACTGCACGATGCATCGCGTATTTTTTAGCATGGCGCGATACAGGGTCTTTCATTAGGCGCTTCTTGTCTTTAAATTTAAATAAAACAAAGTATGTCTGAGATATCATCGGAATTTATTTATTCGTTTGCCATAAAATGTCCAATTTTTCATGACTCTGGCGAATAAATCAGGCTGAATTTGGCCGAATGCTTGGGTTATATTGGTTTTGAGGGCCACTGTTGTTTGTGGCATGTTCACAAAGGTCTCAGAAAACGTCACAAAGAATTGTCTAACGGGGTCAATTCGCATGATCTTGGTGGCCAGCTCACATCACCTCCAACTGAGATGACCATGCTCTCGAATTGCTCGTGCAGAAATTCTAATGTGGCGTGACCTCTGTTGCACATAGCACTGTCCTGTTGAAACCACATGATGTTTGTGTCAATATCATCCAATTCATGTCAATAGAAGTTGGTAATCATGGACCTATAGCGCTCGCCGTTGACGATGATGGCCTGGCCAACGTCTTTCTCCAAGAAATATGGACCGGCGTCATCGCCAATCCAAAATCCACTCATGTCGATTCGCATCTTGATCAATGGTTAGGGTACAAAAAATGGGGTGTCGGTTAATCCTCTTATGACCGATTTCGTTCTCTTCACTGGAAGGAGGAAAAACACTGACACAACTCAGCTGGTTCTAAAAGGCACTCCCATCCCAGTATTCAAGGAAGCTAAGTACCTGGGAGTCATCTTAGAAAGCAAGCTTCTTTGGTCAAAGCATGTTGAGTCAAAAGCCACGAAAGCGTTGTCAGCTCTCTGGCAATGGAAAGGAGATTTTTGCGAAATATGGGGCTTATGGCCGACAAAGGTCCCCTGGATCTCCATGGCAATGATAAGATCTATAATCTCATTTGCATCGGTTATCGGGCGGAACAGGCTAACACGCAAACACGTCGTAGCCTCTTTCACCAAACTCCGAAGAACGGTTTCTTTCAGCTGTACGGGGTCAGCTGTACCCGGCAGCACGCCGGGTGCTGCTCTAGATGCTATGATGAATCTTCCACCCCTTGATGTATTTGTCAGAGGGTGTGCTCTGAAAGTCTTATCCCGTCTCAAGAGAAATGGCTTTTGGTACAACTTGTACAGGAATAAAAATGTGTGTTGAGTTTGTAAGCACTTTTTTTTGTTGTTTATTTATCCCTAATATCTTAAGATCATTTACCTTTATCATTGTACTATATTTTATTTCCACTTTCGCAATATCAGCGAAATAATATCCTCTTAATGACCTGAAGTGCATTCTGCACTATCATGCATATTGTAATAAAATACTTTGGCACGAGTTGCTTGCAGTGTGCGGTGTCCCATGCATTGTCAGCATTATGATGTTTTTGAACTCTCGTGTAATTTAATCTCTGCTTCACATTTTTAATTGCAGTTAGTTGTTTTATTGTTGCATTTCATTGTACTTAAGTAAGCTAAATTTTTGTATAAATATCAATCGATCAATAAAGTTAATTCATTCCGAAAAAATAGTTGGAATCATTTGCAATCATAGTGCATCATTGTTATCATAGTGCTTCACTGTGAAAACACAGCCATCATAGTGTTTCTACTGTGAGCTGGCCAACATTAAAAATCGGTAGAAGAATCGATTTAACATTTGGTGACCCCGACGTGATTGTTTCTCCCGTCAGTGGTAAGAAACAAGTGTTGAAATATTTTGAAGCGCTATCAAGGCCTTCAAATTCTTAAGGTCAATTGACATTGAAGACTTCTATAGAAGTTATAGAAATAGAAGGATGTCAAAGATGACATCAATAGAAGAAAAGGCCACAAGGCAGAAGGAGACCGGAGAAAACATTCAACGATTAATAACCAATTATAAGAAGGATGGACAAGACCGCAAAACTCTCCCGTACTACCAGAAGCTAGTGTCCAAATTAGATGATCTATGGACGAATTTTGAGTCCACAGATTCAGATATACGTGATGAACACCCGAGTGAATTATCTCATCCATATTATACAAATCAGTACTATGACTCCGTCAAGACGATCTATCTTAAGTATATGGAAGATTTCCAATCAAAAATTAAACTGTTTGAGACAAGGAAGGAAGATATTTACAAGCCCCCATCACAGGAGGAAGAATCTCAACAAATACTTAAGCTAGCTGACGAGTCAAATTCAATCATCAGTAAACCTGGCACACAAGGAGCGAGGTCCTGTTCAATCAACATCGAGTCAGAGTTTCACCCTGGTCATGAATTAACCAGGGGTCAAAATCAAGACATACAAAGGCTAATTCGTAGACAAGAAGTCATGACTGCTACTCTACACAGAGCACTAAGCCAGGCAGAGCGCACTGAAGAGTCAAGACAGTTTTATGACCTTCAAAAGAAAACCATCCAGAGACATTGGATACAAATCGAAGATATCCACAATTCAATTTGGGAACTGATGGAAAACCCAGTAATTGCCGGGTATGACGAAAATGAATTCATCAAGCTAGAAGAGAAGGTACATCAATCCTTAATTAAACTAGCACAAATCCAAGAAGACAACCTGATGGGTGAGCCATCAGGGTCGACAAAAATGAACCTCCCTAAAATAGTGCTACCGAAATTCGATGGGGATTATTTAAAATGGCCTCAATTTCATGATCTGTTTAGCCAGATGGTAGACAAACAAAAAATGTCTTACTGTGAGAAAATGTTCTACCTTAAAACAAATCTAACAGGAGAAGCAGAACGAGTCATAAGGCATGTGACTCTGTCCGAAGACAATTACCTGTCAGCTTGGAAGTTGCTACAAGAGAGGTACAGTAATCCCAGACTGCAAGTGTCCGCTCTCCTCAACCGACTTATTAGTCAACCGTCCCGATCGTTAGAGGCAGCATCCGCTGTGGCAATAAAGTGCCTTCATGACACAATACAAGAATGTATGCATGGCCTCATTAATCTTGGCGTGGATATCGGAACATGGGATCCTATACTACTTCACATATTCATGAAGAAATTAGATAAGTCAACTCACGCGCTGTACGAACAATCCTTGACCAACCCCAAGGAATTGCAATCGCTGGACAACTTTCTAAAGTTTCTCGAGACTCGTTTCCAGTCATTAGAGGCAATTGGCGTTAAGAGCAGCAGAAGGGATGACGAGGAAAGAAGGCGAAATTACTCAAAGGTGACAAGTTCCATCACCACTCAGAAGAAAGATTGTACGTTGTGCAAGGCGCAGCATCAACTATATGCTTGTCGTACCTTCCTTAATCTAGCGCCTTCAGAACGATTGAATCATGTTAGAAAAAACAATTTATGCGTAAATTGTTTCCAGGATGGACACACATCCGTCAACTGCAAAATGCGAAGCTGTACCAAATGTGCTAAGAAACATAACTCCTTAGTGCACTTGCCTAAATTTACCCAATCAAAATCGAGTGCACCAGATTCGAATTCTGATACTGCACCACCAAATCCACGAACATCCGGTATATTTGAGCAAAATAATTCAACCCTAGCAGCGTTAGACAAGAACAAGAAAGAGGGTTACGTATTCCTTAGCACCGTCATCATAAAACTGATTGATCGAGACGGTTCATCCATCAACTGTCGCGCGATTTTAGATTCCGGTTCACAAATCAACATCATTACAGAAAGAATGATTCGAAAATTAAATATGCCGTTGTCAGTTCGCCCGATGATCATCCAAGGTATTGGAAATTCTAAGAGGGATTCACATAGGAGAGCCAACATTAGTCTACATTCTAATACCACCAACTTCACCACCAGACTCGAAGCAATAGTATTGCCGCAAATTATATCTCCTCAGCCAACACAAACTTTTGACATATCTACATGGAAAATTCCCGAGAATATCAAACTAGCCGACCCTCAATTCAACATACCAACCAACATCGACCTACTTATAGGAGCCGAGTTTTTCCATCAATTACTCTGTGTTGGGCAAATTAAACTTGGAACCAATCTACCACTATTACAAAACACATTGTTAGGGTGGATAGTCACCGGAAAGATAAACAAAGAGTCATCATTAACTAAAGCATGCGGAATACTTACCCAAGAATCTTCTCTTGAACAAACGATCAGCAAATTTTGGCAAATTGAAGAAGTTCCGAGCGCCACATCAAGGCGCACGCTTGCAGAAGAAAAATGTGAAGAATATTTTAACCAATCAACATCAAGAAATGCAGATGGAAAATACGTCGTCAGTCTACCCTTTTCTGATGACCCAAATAAACTAGGATTATCTAGTGACATTGCTCTCAGTCGATTCCACGCGTTAGAGCGCAGGTTTAATCGACACCCGGAACTGTATAAACAATACGTTGAATTCATGAACGAGTACATCCAATTAGGGCACATGACCGAGATTGACCTCCAATCAATTCCAACGCCACACTACTTTCTGCCTCATCACTGCGTTCTTAAGCCAGAGAGTAGTACAACGAAATTAAGAGTCGTTTTTGATGCGTCGGCAAAGACGTCATCTAATCTGTCATTAAATGACGTA
Organism: Eumerus sabulonum; assembly: GCA_951905685.1. Taxonomy (NCBI): domain Eukaryota; kingdom Metazoa; phylum Arthropoda; class Insecta; order Diptera; family Syrphidae; genus Eumerus; species Eumerus sabulonum. Next base: position 197,146,772 of record OX645060.1, read on the forward strand.
CTGTACGCTGGGCCAACAATTCAAGACGAATTATTCACTATACTATTGCGTTTTAGATTACCAAGATTTGTCATAAGGGCCGATATTCAAAAAATGTATCGACAAATACGCATTCGAGAAGAAGACCAACATTTCCAGCTAATATGGTGGCGACCCAAGCAAGCTCAATCTATTAAATGTTATAAGCTTCGCACCGTGACGTACGGGACCACTTCAGCTCCTTATCTTGCTACGAAATGCCTCCAAGTTTTAGCTCAAGAATATTCTGCGAAATATCCATTGGGCTCGCAAGTTTTGCTCAAGGACTTCTACGTTGATGATGTCATGTCTGGGGCAGACAGTATAACAGAAGCCAAAGACATTCAATCGCAACTGTCATCATTGTTGCGAGAGGGAGGGTTCCAATTAAGAAAATGGTCTTCAAATAACCAACAATTGCTTGAAAATGTTCCTTGGGAAGATCGGGAGATTTCTCTGACGGACGACAACAACGAAGAAGCAGTCAAAACCCTTGGATTAATGTGGCGTCCAAAATCAGACGTCTTCTGCATAAAAACGAATTACAAAACATCAAAGAGATTCACAAAGAGGTCCGTAGCCTCTGACATAGCGCAATTATTCGATCCACTTGGAATTGTCGCTCCAGTAGTAATCGTCGCCAAGCTTTTTCTGCAAGAATTGTGGGAACTCAAATACGACTGGGATGCTGCCTTACCAGAAGAGATGTACACCAGGTGGAATAAATACTATCAAGGTCTCCGAGAATTAGATAAATTCCAAATTCCTAGACATGTTTTTGGTCATCATATTGTCTCATCAATGCAAATTCATACGTTTGCAGATGCCTCAGAGAAAGCTTATGGAGCTGCTGTGTATATCAGATCACTTAATAAAGACGGCACAATCGTAGTGCGACTATTGTGCTCTAAATCTCGAGTCGCACCAACTACCAAGACGGCGTCAGGCAGCAGATCGATGACAATTCCGCGTCTAGAACTATGCGCGGCGTTATTAGCCGCCGAACTCTCAAGGCGAGTCAAGGGTGACCTAAAATTGGACAACGCCCATAGTTTTTTGTGGTCTGACTCTCAGATTGTATTAAGTTGGATAAACTCAAATGCAGAATCCTTCCAGACCTTCGTTGGACGTAGAGTCGCCAAAATCCAATCTCTAACCAATACTAATCAATGGCGATATGTGCAGTCAGCCGAAAATCCAGCCGACGTTTTATCCAGGGGTATATCCCCAGAGAAATTACAAGATCACATACTATGGAAATATGGTCCAAGATTTTTGCATGGCTCAGAATCAATTTGGCCACCCCCATACAAATTCAGCAAAACATGGACAGATGAAAAGAAGGAAGTTGCCGTATTGACCACTAATGACAATGATCACGAGCAAGAGATTTTCCATGAAATAAGGCATTCCAACTCATTCAACAAACTTAAGATTATCATGTATACGATTTGTCAAATTATTCAAGTCAGGCAAATTTAAAGATGCACTTAAGTCCGCCAGACAAAACACAAAAAAGGTCATAAAGAGGGCGTGGCCATTATCAGCTTTGGAGCTAGAAATCTCGTTGCAACTCATTGTCAAGAAAATCCAAAATCACGGGTTCCATAAAGACATACGCTTTTTGAAAACACATAAGGAACTAGAAAGGGAAAGTCCATTGAAGGGACTTGCTGCATTTTTGGATCAAGATGATATTCTGCGAGTTGGGGGCAGAATTCAAGCATCCAGTTTATCTTACGACAGCAAGCATCCGATGCTATTACCATATTCTCACCCATATGTTAAAATGCTCATGACTGATCTGCATCTCAACAATAATCATATTGGGCCCCAAGGCCTTCTGGCAATTACGAGACAGCGATTTTGGCCAATTAAAGGCAAGAATATTGCCCGCTCCATTGCCCAGCACTGCAAATTTTGCATCAAGGCAAGGCCACAAATGTATTCACAAATGATGGGGAATTTACCAGCAGCAAGAGTGCAACCAGCGCGTCCGTTTATCAATACAGGAGTGGATTTTTGCGGTCCATTATGGGTTCACTACCGAACGAGAGGAAGCCGACCGCAAAAATGTTACTTATCCATATTTTGCTGTTTCGCTACAAAGGCGATTCACATTGAAGTCGTTAGTGACTTAACTACAGATGCATTTCTTGGAGCCTTACGAAGATTTATGAGTCGACGCGGCCACATTAAAAATTTGTATTGCGATAATGCCACCAATTTTGTCGGTGCCAACAACCAACTAGAAGAACTCAAGACAAGCATATATTCAAACCAAGCACAAAACAAAATCATAACTTCATGCAGTTCCGAAGGCATCGATTTTCATTTTATTCCTCCACGAGCACCACATTTTGGAGGATTATGGGAAGCAGCTGTCAAATCTGCAAAACATTTGCTCCTATGTAAAATAGCCACAGCTTCACTAACATACGAAGAGATTTGTACAATCACTACAGAAATAGAAGCAATTTTAAATTCAAGACCTCTAACATCAATGTCCAACGATCCAAACGACTTAACTGTATTAACACCGGGTCATTTCTTGATTGGGGACTCCCTAAAGGCAGTTGTTGATAACAAGGCTGAGCCGATCAAGGGGACTTTGTTAACAAGGTGGAAGTTAGTATCACACATCAAACGGGAATTCTGGAGTCGATGGTCTCAAGAATATTTAAATGAACTACAAAATCGAACAAAATGGAAAACGCAGTCTAACAACATTAAACTTGGCACCGTGGTCATAATGAAGGAAGACAACACTCCCATAATGAAATGGCCGCTAGGCAGAATCGAAGGGGTACATTACGGAAGGGACGGTTTGGTTCGTGTCGCAGATGTACGAACAAAATCCGGCATTTTGCGACGTCCAATACACAAACTTGCACCACTTTTAGAAACCAATGAAGTTCAATCCGAACTTCAAACAGATATTTCATCATCCGAACGAAAACGAAGAAACGATAATTCTGAACCTAATGAACCATCATCCTCAAAGGCACCAAGGAAACCACGCTTAATGTAGTTTGCAAGCGCCAAACCTCATTTACAGTGATAAGCGGAAATGGTTTGCTGAAACTTCAACCCTACTGTGTGGCAAAGGATAAGCATTTGACGCTTCAAGGGCAACAAATCTACTCGTCTAAAGTTCAAGCTTCATATACCAGATTAGTTCATGATATAAAATTTCAGAATGTAATTCCGCTAGCTACAATGCAATACAATGGATCATATGCCGACTCTTTCAACCAAGAGTTGAATGAACTTCGAGAGCAGATCAAACTTCAACAACTGGAATTACCCACTCAGATCCACTATCACAACATTCCTCACACTATCTTAAGCTCTATAGGATTTCTCATCATTATCGTAATATTTGGGTTCTTAGCTTTCAACGGAATCAAGAATGGATGCCGATGCCGTCAGACAACCTCTCCACCAACCCCGCCCCCACGGACAACACGATCCTCAAGTTACACCATATCAGTTTAAGTTCATTGTTTCTGATGAACCCATAGCTCATCAGCGCGGGGCAGGATGTTGAGTTTGTAAGCACTTTTTTTTGTTGTTTATTTATCCCTAATATCTTAAGATCATTTACCTTTATCATTGTACTATATTTTATTTCCACTTTCGCAATATCAGCGAAATAATATCCTCTTAATGACCTGAAGTGCATTCTGCACTATCATGCATATTGTAATAAAATACTTTGGCACGAGTTGCTTGCAGTGTGCGGTGTCCCATGCATTGTCAGCATTATGATGTTTTTGAACTCTCGTGTAATTTAATCTCTGCTTCACATTTTTAATTGCAGTTAGTTGTTTTATTGTTGCATTTCATTGTACTTAAGTAAGCTAAATTTTTGTATAAATATCAATCGATCAATAAAGTTAATTCATTCCGAAAAAATAGTTGGAATCATTTGCAATCATAGTGCATCATTGTTATCATAGTGCTTCACTGTGAAAACACAGCCATCATAGTGTTTCTACTGTGAGCTGGCCAACATTAAAAATCGGTAGAAGAATCGATTTAACAATGTGCTTGCGCAAGATATGTCCTCCGACCCCGTGTCTCATTGACATGCCTTCTGACGCATTGGCACCCGTTATCCTATTCCGATACAATTTCACAAACGAGCTTCCATAACGTCAGGACTGGCTCTGGCTGCATACTGAACCTGGAAAAGAAAGCGTTCGCATTTTCACGAATGGTTCCAGGTCTGGGCGGGAGTCCGGAGCTGGGGTCTTATTTGAGCGCGAAAGTATGGGCCTGTGTTTCAGTCAGATATATACGTAATTCTAATAGCCCTACACTATGTTGTGAAGCACAAGTGGAGGGGAACAATCATATGCGTGCCTAAGACCTTCTTGAACAGATTCGGTAGACTAAATGCACTAAGGCTTGTATGGGTTCGCCAGAATGGGTTTAGAGGAGAGTTTCTCAGGACCCAAACTCGCTTTAGGTCTACCTGCGTGTAAGGTAAATTCCTGCATTAACGACTGGGTGTTTATTACAAACGACCGTAAAGGATGGGTAGGAAGGGTGCAGGATGACAAAGCGTGTACGAACTGATATAGTTAGGGGGTTTGCGCCCAGATTTTGGGAACGACGCAGCTATACTGTTGTTTCTGCTGCGTTTGGCCGCAGGATTCTGCGGGGTTGTGTAGGCGGAATAATCACGTTTTTTTCCGTACGCTTTGTGGCAGGGGCAGTTATGCCCTCCTTAGTGGCGGCCGTTCGGACGTCTTTAGTTTGACGAAATCGCCAGATGGTAGAGACAATGGGGCGGTTTTTCCTGCCCCGCCTGGAAGTTCATCTTAGAGCGTACTCACGCAATCTCCACCAGCGTAGTGTCGGAGTTGGAGAGTGAAAACTCATCTTCTGCTTTCCGCCCGTCGGCAACGTCGGCAAAATACTGGCATTGCTGCTGTTTGTTGATCTTCTTAACTGCCAAGCGGGCGTTGGCATTTGAGAGGGATCTTTCTCTTTAAAATTTACACGGAATACACGGGTGTCATACAGCGGAGACCGAACAGTCATAGGAAGGCTGGAGTGAAAGCGGAGGTCGCACGGTATCCGAAGTTCGCAAACTAATAGCTAAGCTGCTCCACCTTAGAATTAGGGAGTGAGGGAGTGGTGGATACGGGGGAAGAGGAGAGGCGAGAAAAGGTCTGCGGGTTCTTTTAGAGATAGATAGGAGTAATTTCCTATACTAAGCCTCCGTAAAGGCGGGTGCAATGTCATTGCTTATGCAGACAATTTTGACTAGCCACTATCGGGAAACACCTACGAACATTCCGAGGTTTGTAGGAAACAGGCCTAGCCAAACTTGCCAAATGGGCAGAAAACTGCGGACTTGGAATAAATCACTCAAAAACGAAGATAGTTTTAATCACAGGAAAACTTAGGAGACAGATACCTTAAGTCTCTCCCCCATATCTCAATGGGGCTTACCTTAGATTCGTAAATCAAGCAAAATACCTTGGCATGATACTCGACAGGAAGCTCCACTGGAGACACAATGCGGAATAACGCATACACTTGCAACAAAGCCTTGGGCAACAGATGGTGTATCAAACCCCATATCAAGCACTGGCTATACTATACTAACGTACGGCTGCTCAGTCTGGTGGACGGCATTGTGCAGATCTAACTATGTCAAGCTTCAAAGTAAGGTACACATGGTGGTATGCATCGCTATAACCTGGGCACTGCCAACAATTCCCAGTGTAACCCTCGAAACGATGCTTCGCCTACTTCCCATTGGATCTTTTTGGCAAAGAAAAGGCAAAGAAATCGGCGTTGCAACTTAAGGAATGAGCTCAAGGAAATTTCTCCGAAATAGGGCACGCTGGTATTTTATGCCAGAATCCTGAACTTCAAGATTATATGTAAAACATCAATTCCCCAGATGGTGAAGGACTAGCAAAGGCCTCTTAGGGGTAGCATCTGCCGACGGATGCTGGCCCGACAAAAAGCGAGTAAGAGCCTCTGCAGCCGAACATCTTGCAGCTCTGCTAGTCAGGTCCTACTTCCACCTCCTCGTGGTGCCATCTGGAAATTTCCTTAAAAGGGAAATTACTGACGGAAGAGGCCGAATGGCGAGTATCCTGCGCCACCAAACAGGATTAGTGTCGGTTGGGCTATGGTCTAGCGAACCATAACCGTAAAACCACTAATTGCTCAGAAACACAAAACAGCCTCGGATAATAAAACGGAACGGATCTATGTTGACGACCCTATAAGAAAACAAAAAACAAACAAGGACCTTCGGTTCTGTACGTGGAATGTTAGGTCCCTAAACAGACCACGTGCGGCCGAACAACTTGCGGACGCCCTAGCCCGCTATAAAGCGGACATAACCGCAATCCAGGAAATGCGATGGAATGGACCGGGTAAAAAGCGGATGAAAAACTGCGACATTTACTACGGTGACTGCTATAGGGAGAGAGGACAGAGACTATTTGGATGCGGATTTGTTGTTAGAGGTGGTCTAAGACATAAAGTCCTAAGTTTCCAGTATGTGAGTGAACGCCTCATTACGATCCGCATCAAGGCAAATTTCTGTAACATCAGCCTCATATGCGTCCATGCCCCCACGGAAGACAAGGATGACTCAATCAAAGATGATTTCTTTGATCTCCTAGACCGAACATATGCCAAATGCCCCAGCTATGATACCAAAATCATACTAGGGGATTTTAACGCTAAGCTGGGTAAAGAAAGCATCTTTGAGCGGGTCATCGGCAAACACAGCCTACATGACACCACATCCGATAACGGACATAGGCTGATCGACCTTGCCACGGGGCGAAATCTTCTTGTAGCCAGCACACGATTTTCCCACCTCGATATACACAAAGGCACCTGGCGGTCGCCAGATCAATCAGTCACCAACCAGATTGACCACATCGCGATTGACGTCAGACACTCCTCCACTATTCTTGATGTTCGCACTTTCCGAGGAGCGAACATCGATTCAGACCACTATCTTGTAGTAGCCAAGATACGTCAGCGCATAACACGAACACCGCGGAGTAGAGTTAGAACGCCAAGCTATGACGTCGGAAAGCTACTATCGCCGGAGATCGCCAGTGCTTTTGCCAACCGCGTCTCCCTTAAGCTCTCCGATACACCTCAATCCTCCACTCAGTCAGTAGAGCAACAATGGAGCCTGTGCAAACAAGCCCTGAAGAGCACAGCAACGGAAGTGCTGGGCCTTAAAGCTCCACCACGACGAAACACCTGGTTCGATGACGAGTGTAGAAGGATTCATGCGGAAAAGCAGAAGGCATACAAAGCCTCACTACACAAAAAAACAAGAGCGGCTCGGGAGCTCTACGAGCTTAAGAGAAGGGAGGAACATAAGCTTCTCAAGAGAAAAAAGAATGAGCACGAGAAGCGGGCGATTGAAAACTTGGAGAGGTGCTATTGTAGGCGCGACGTTCGAAGATTTTATCAGCGGATAAAACGAATGTCTCAAGGCTATAAAGCCCGAACGGAGGCCTGTAAGGATGAGAACGGACACCTAGTAGTAGAATCGCAGTCGATGCTGAGAATTTGGAAAAACCACTTCTGCAGACTGTATAACGGCGATGACAACCAACATACCGCCGTCAGGCAGAATGATCCATTTTTTAACGACGAAGATCGCAGAGAATTCCGTCTCCCTGACCTCGACGAAGTTGAGATTGCCATGTCGAAACTCAAGTCGAATAAAGCTGCTGGCGCAGATGGACTGTCTGCTGAGCTCTTCAAAGCGACTGGGGGTGAGCTGGTTAGGAGCATGCACCGGCTCATCTGTAAGATATGGTCAGAGGAAAGCATGCCCGAGGAATGGAGTCTCAGCATTGTTTGCCCGATCCACAAAAAAGGAGATCCCTTTGACTGCGCCAACTATAGAGGAATAAGTCTCCTTAATGTCGCATACAAGATCTTCGCTGCCGTTTTGTGTGAACGCCTGAAGCCATTCGTAAACAAGCTGATAGGTCCTTATCAGTGTGGCTTCAGGCCAGGGAAGTCCACCATCGATCAAATCTTCACACTACGGCAGATCCTGGAGAAAACCAATGAGTTTCAAGTCGATACGCACCATCTATTCGTCGACTTCAAGGCCGCATACGACAGCGTAATTAGAGACGAGCTATATAACGCCATGTTTACTTTTGACATCCCTGCGAAGCTCGTCAGACTATGCAGGATGACCTTGGAAAATGCTCGCTGCTCCATCCGAATCGGTGAGCACCTCACCGATAGTTTTGATGTCAAAAAAGGATTTAGGTAGGGCGATGCGCTGTCGTGTGATTTCTTCAACATCGTATTGGAAATGATTGTGCAAAAATCACTGGCCAATAGAAGAGGCACAATCTATTTCAAATCCTCGCAACTCCTTGCATACGCCGACGACATTGACATAATAGGTAGATCGCAGCGAGATGTCAATGAGGCGTTTGCGAGTATTGAGATGGAGGCGGCAAAAATTGGTTTGGCAGTTAATGAGGGCAAGACTAAATATCTGCTGTCATCGAAAAAGGACATTTACCACCGACGTCTTGGACAGAACGTGCATATTGGCAGATATAAGTTCGAGGTAGTTAAGGACTTCATATACCTCGGCTCCGCGGTGACTTGGAACAACGACACCAGTTTCGAAATCAAGCGCAGAATTACTCTTGCCAACCGCTGCTTCTTTGGGCTCAAGAGGCAACTGAGAAGTAGAGCCCTCTCTCGTACGACCAAGTTGACCTTATATAAGACCTTAATTATCCCGGTCCTGTTATACGGCGCAGAAACATGGACTTTATCTAAAGCGGATGAGGAAATCCTTGGTCGTTTCGAGAGAAAGATTCTGCGTTCGATTTTCGGTCCCATAAACACAGTGGAGGGTTGGAGGAGAAGATTCAATCACGAACTGTACGGGCTTTACAGCGACATGAGTCTGGTCAGGCGTCTACGGATCCAACGCCTAAGATGGCTAGGCCATGTAGAACGAATGGACACCACAGCTCCAGCCCGTAGAGTCTTTGAATCCAACCCCGAGGGACGAAGAAATAGAGGACGGCCGCAACTAAGGTGGCGCGCACAGGTGGAAAGGGACCTCAACCAACTGCGCGTGCGGAATTGAAAAAGACTAGCGAAAGATCGTGCTAGGTGGAGAGGCATGTTGGTTGAGGTCCAGGTTCACCCCGAACTGTAGCGCCCGTTAAGTAAGTAATTATCAATTCCCCACCGACGGCAATGGGAGGGGAATAAATTCTCAAGCAAGGATAATGCACTGGAAATATACACGGACGGGTCCAGGACAGGCAACGCTGTGGGTGCCAGTGTCTCTGCACCGACACTGAAAATCCGCTAATCCTTTAGATTACGGAACCACTATAGTGTGCTCTAAGATAAATTAATGGCATTTAGTGAGGCCGCCGACTGGCTGTTTTTGAGGTCGATAGACTACAGTGAGATTGTCGTCTCCACAGCCAGCCAAGCGGCAATAAAAGCACTCGAATCGCTAAGAATAAAATCAAAATTGATGAGGCACTGCCGCAAATCTCGAAACTATTTATGGAGCGGCTGCTCTGTCACGTTGTACTGGGTACCTGGGTATAGTCATATACCAGGTATCGGTGAAGCAGAAGGACTTGCCAAAAAGGACACTGAAGACCTCGAGTCTTAAAAAGGATATCCATCCACCAATGGAAACGCGAAGATATAAAATCTCGAAATAGGCACTGCAGCAGGCCAAGAGAGATGGCATGACCTTGATACATGCATCTACGCGAGACAAACCTGGCCCAGGTACTGTCAACCTAGAACCACAAGCCTGCTAAAAAACGCAGGCAATGTATAAGCAGCCTTGTTGGAGTCCTAACAGGACACTGCCCTTCAGGAAATATGCCGCTATATTAGAACTACCATGTATGTATATAAGGACTATCATGATGAAGAAGTGGAAGAATATTCATCCCTTCTCTCATGCAATTGCCCTGCCCTAGCTTTCTGCAGAAGACGATTTCTGGAAGAATATTTTTTTTATGAACTGGCGGATCTATCCGAAACGGATATCGGCGAACTATTGAATTTTATTCAAAGCATAAAATTATTCCAGGAGTAGCGGTGACCAAGCCGACTCAAGTGGTAGCACAAAAGACCTATCGTGGTTCAAGTGATCCCCACTGCATTACGGAGGGAAGCCACCTAACCAACCCACCAATCAACTAAGCCTCCGTACCACGGCGAGGTGAGCAATTTCCGCGGAGGGAGGTTCCTCACATTTGTAGCCCGTATGACCAGATATATTTTATCATAGCTTTGTAGACATGTATGCAAGTTTATTGTCTATTGAGTGTCTTAAATTTTTACTAGGCTTCTATGTAATAGCATTTTCGAAATTTGTCTTGCGTTTGATTTCTCTATAATAGGATGTGTTGCTTCAATGTTAATTTAATGGTAATGATACCTACCTATTGGACATAATCGCTAGTTAGTTTTTGTTGTTAATTTTTACAGGAGGCTTTTGCTTGTTCGGCGTTGGAGCCCATGAAGGGCCAGAGTCAAGCTTCTCTCAATCATCCATGTTGCGTGTGATGTATTTTTTTTTCCACAGGTGGGAGGCAAGTATACTACGGGCGTTTAGCCAGTACCCCGCCGAGGAGGGACGCCGCGAAATAGATATTCGAAGCCATTGGTGCTATCGAGAATCGAACTCGCTCATCGTGCGTCAGAGTCCAACACATTAACCACTGCGCCACGAAGGCGGGTTGGTAAAATTCCTTGTTGATAAATCACTTGGGTAGTCCTCTGTTCGTTTATCTGTGCTGCTTAGATGGGCTTGTATAATAGTGTTTGTCTTATTCGTCTTTACTAGATTGCTAAATGATAGGGTCGTCCGTTGATTTTACATAGGAATGACGGTAGTTAAGATAGCTATTTAGTGGCATCAAAAGTTTTAGATACGTAAAGGAATACTATTGAGCTGTATGTTCTTATTTATTACTCCATGTGTTTGTTGTATTGTCCAGTAGTGCTGTCTAAATCCGAACTGGTGATTCAGTTGTTATGACCCGGTATTGATTGTAGTGTTTTAGATAAAACTGGTAAGATGCTATTGTGTGGTAATTAATTGCTTTTGTTTTGACTTCTTTTTTCGGGATAGCATATACTCGTATTTTCGCGACTTTACATATTTGTTGGAAGGATTTTGTTCTAAGTATACCATCCGTCCGGATTATTTCGTTTATCAAGTCATAAACTGCTGCTGCGACAAAAGAAAAGAATCTTCGCAGCCTCCCAGCTCAAGGATATCGAGGAGTCTAGGGATAAACATAAAATACGAGCCTTTTACAAGAAAGCCAAAGGCCTTGCAGGAGGCTTCAAAAAGGGCACCCTGCCCCTTCGAAACTGCGAGGGTTATCTTGTCACCGACCCGCAGGGAATAGTGGATATATTTAAGCAGCACTTCCAGTAGCTGCTTAACGAGCATGACCAAGAGAGAGTGGTAGGGACCGAGGAAATCCCAACTCTAGCCGCTGAAGTAGTCCTCCCACCCAGCATCGAAGAAGTCGGCACAGCTATTCAGAAGCTGAAGAACAACAAGGCCGCAGGCTCAGATGGCCTGCTATCAGAGCTCTTCAAGGCTGGCGGCGATGTTCTGGTAGGGAGCATGCACCAGATCATCTGCAGAATTTGGGAAGACGAAAGCATGCCCGATGACTGGAATACCAGCTCTATATGCCCCATCCACAAAAAGAACTATAGAGGTATCCCTACTCAATGTCGCATACAAGATCCTGTCCAGCGTATCGTGTGAACATCTAAAACCATTTTGCACCGCACTAATCGGCAGCTTCCAGTGCGGCTTCCGGCCCGGCAAATCAACTGTAGACCAAATTTTCACACTTCGACGAATCCTGGAAAAGACCAACGAGTTTCGAATCGATACACACCATCTTTTCATCGATTTCAAAGCCGCATACGACAGCATTCATAGTGAAGAACTGTTTGGGCCGATGGCCAAATTCGGGATCCCGGTAAAACTGATCCAGTTGTGTCGCGCCACGCTAAAAAACATGCGATGCACCATGCAACTCGGTTCTAGGACCTCGGAACCATTCGAAACATGCACCGGATTTCGGCAAGAAGATGCGCTGTCATGTGACTTCTTCAACCTGGTGCTGGTGCAGATAGTGCTAGGATACGCGGATGATATCGACATCATCACGTGATCTCGCCGTGGCATTGTGGAAGCATTCACGGCGATTGAAGAACAGGCGAAACGAATTGGTCTTAAGATCAATGAGGATAAAACGAAATACATGCTGTCAAGCAAAAACCAATCCGTCGCTCACCACCTGGGACAAAATATAACAATTGACAGCTACAATTTCGGGGTAGTTAAGGAGTTTGTCTACCTCGGGGAAAACGTAAATTCCACAAATGACACCACAGTGGAGATCCGGCATAGAATCGCCCTTGGCAACCGCTGCTACTTCGGCTTGTCCAAACAACTGGGGTCAAATCTCCTCACTCGAAAGACCAAAACGCTCATTCTGCCAGTCTTGCTGGACGGAGCCGAAAGCTGGACGATAAGCAGGACAGCGGAGCTGATCTTGGGTTCTTCCGAAAGAAAAATTCTGCGGCGGATATTTGGTCCTGTCTGTGAGGACGGTGAATGGAGAAGAAGACACAACCGCGAACTCTACGAGCTGTACCAAGATGTGGATGTAGTCCGGAAGGCAAGGATCCGTCGACTACACTGCATGGACATCAACGCTCCAGCTAAGAGTGTCTTCGACTCCGAGCCTCCTGGTGCGAGAAGAAGAGGAAGACCGAACCTCGCGGATGTAAGACATCTTGGTCTTGACAACTGGAAGCAGCGTGCCCGGGACCGTCAAGGATGGAAGGCAGCTATAGCTCAGGCTCAGATCCTCCATGGATCGCAGGCCTGATAAGTAAGTAAGTAAGTCATAAACTGGTCGGGCTTGATGTTAAACTTTTTTTTTTTTTTTTTGTTGTAGGCTTCTTCCATCTGGTGGAGCATTCAAGCGCACATACCGGTCCATTGTGCGGCCAGACAGACCGTATTTTTTCCATTTTCCGGAAAAAATGAGAAGGAACTTCCGTGATGAGATAAGAGATAAGAGACACATCACGTCGGCTCCAAGGGTGCACCACCTTGCGCGAGCAAGGGCGGGACAACTACAGAGAATGTGTTCTGCTGTGTCGTCCTCTTCACAGCATGCAGCACAGGTAAGCGTCTCATTGATGCCAAGCATGCAGAACTGCTTGGCAAGAGTGTGCAGTAGGATGACAGAAGTCAGTACGTTAGAGGACATATCCATGAGGCACGTGTCGTAGGACATTTCTCGCGCAATTGCACTATCATTCCAATGCGAGTTGTACCAGAAACATTTCTCTTGAGACGAGACGTGGCTTTCAGTGAATACCCTCTCATAAATATATCAAAGGGTGGAAGGTTAATCATAGCATCTAGAGCAGCGCCCTGTGCCCCGTGCAGCTGAGAAAAACCGTTCTTTGGAGTTTGGTGAAAGAGACTAAGATGTGTCTGCATACTAGCTTGTTCCACCAGAAAACCGATGCATATGAGATTATAGATCTTATCATTGCCATGTAGATCCAGGGGACCTTTGTCGGCGATAAGCGCCATGTTTTGCCAAAGGCTCATTTGCATTGCCAGAAAGCTGACAGCGCTTAAAGAGACATTGAGAACATCGAGCAGAGAGTCGGCCACTATGCACCATAACAGTGGAGACAGGAAGCTACCGTGCGGGCAGCCCCTGTTTACACCAGATTTGATACAATGTCTGAGACCTGCATCAGCAATCAGTGTCCAGTGCTCGAGCATTGCTTTGATCTACAAAACCAGTGCTTCATCTACGCCATGTCGTCTGGTACCGATACACATGCTGTCAAGAGTTGCGTTATCAAAAGCTCCCTTAATGTCGACGAAAATGCCCTGAGCGAACTCTTTCCTTTCGAGTGTGCGTTCTATCCTCCCAACTAGGTCTTGAAGCGTAGTCTCGCAGGATTTTCCGCGCTAATAAGCATGTTGCATCACCGAAAGAGGATGCATTCGAGGGACAACTCTGCGCACGTGCAGCTCTACTATTCTCCCCATGCTTTTCAGCAAGAAGGAGGTTACACTAATTGGTATAATACCCTTGGCGAGTGAGTAGTCCTCTTGCCCTTTTTTGTAAATAACGACTACTTTCATCCTGCGCGGTGAAATCGGTATGAAGGCAACTACTAGGCTAGCAGTGAAAATTCTTTTAAAACAGGGAGCAGCTTGTTATATATACCTTTTTGCAGCATAACAGGGTATATTCCGTCGGTGCCTAGCGTTCTAAAATCATCAATGCATGCCAGAGCAAATTCAATGGCCTTAGTCGTTGCCACGTGCGACACAATATACCAACTGCGCCGAGTTGTATTCATCGTTTCAGTCGTAGTTATCGTTGAAGGCGTATGAGCGTAGCGAGCCGATGACAGTCCGATTTCCCGGGAAATGGGTCTGAAGAAGTAAACTGAGAGTTTCCGCCTTAGTCTCAGTAAAGGTACCATCAGATTTTCTGAATGCACCCAACTTTGTCTACTTCCCTCGTTTGATGACTTTAACCAACTTGCTAGTCGTGCTCAGATAATAATTTTAATCTCTTCGCAGAAGGCCTTATATCATCTCTCCGATTTACGAATTAGCTTCTTATATTCCTTTGGCTTCGACCGTATATTCCAGTTATCTTCCGTATTCGATTTGAGTGATTGTATACCCTAGCTCGTTGCTGAAGCTAGCTCCAGTAGACGATCCTCGCGGTGTTAATTCTTAATAGTTGCATTAATTGGAATGGTTTCGTTATTGGAATTGAGAAACTATCGCCGTTTGATCACAATGCTAGGTTAGGTTAGGTTAACGTGGTAGGCATAAGCCACACGTAGGCCGAAGTCGGCCCAGTGTGATACCACCTGGATCAAGTTACCCTGATCCGCTACCTGAGAACCAACCGGTGCTTCTAATGAAGCGATGGAGTTCAGCTATATTTGGTTTTCTAGCTTAGATTGTCAAAGAAGGGCGCGCCGGGGTAGATCCTCCTGCGATTCGTAAAAGAGGGACATGAGCAGAGGAGGTGGTGTATTGATTCCTCTTCCTCCTCTTCCATGCAGCCGTGACAGAAGTCATTGGAGGGTAGCCCTAATCTGGCGGCATGTTTTCCGATGATGCAGTGACCTGTAATGACACCCAATAGAGTACTTCAAGTTGCCCTTTTGGTTGCCACTAGGTCCCTGGTTCGTCCTAGGCTTAACTTAGGCCACAATTGTTTGGTGACAAAGCCAATATTGCTCTCATTCCGTTGGAGGTTGGTCTCTATGGTTTGAAGTTTTACCATGTGCTTTACCGTACTTATAGGTGTATCTATGTACCCGAGGGTAGGTAGGCTGAGTGTGCTTGACCCTAACTTTGCGAGTTCGTCGGCCGCGCAGTTTCCTGGAATATCCCTATGCCCGGAAACCCACAGTATTTTAATATTGAACTGTTCCGCCATCTCATCTAGAGATAGGCGACAGTTAAGAGATGTCCTTAGCGGATATTACATTGATCCTGAGCCATGCAAGGGCCTCTGTTATCGCTGTTTTTTCTGCCTGATACACACTACAGTGATTTGGGAGTCTGAAAGATAGGTTGAGGTTAAGTTCCTTGGAGAAGACCCCACTACCTACATCCGACTCCATCTTAGAGTCATCGGTATAGAGGGAGATCGAGTGCTTTGGTATTATTTTCCCTTCAGCCCATTCCTCCCTAGTGAACACATTCTGTGGAATGATGCAGTCCATGTCCATGGGTACTTTGAAGTGGCTTAGAATGGTAGTATGGCCTTTTTGAGATGTGGGTCATTTTCTTAAGCTCCTCATCCTTAGAGCCGCGCAGGCAGCAACTTGCTTGCTGAAAACGTTCAATGGTGGAAGATGCAAGAGAATGTTTGGGGCCTCTGTGGGGGTTAATCTGATCGCTCCGCTTATATATAAGCTGGCCGATCTTTGTACCTTCCCCAGAAGGCTTCAATTGGCTACCTTGTCCAGAGCAGTCCACCAGACTACAACGCCATACAGGGCCTTATGCCTGCTGTGTAGAGCCAGTGCATAATGCTTGGTTGGAGACCCCACTTCCTGCACACCACTTTCTTCCAGCTGTGGAGGGCAGTGGTTGCTTTCTTGACGCGATCAAGAACATTGGGTTTTCAATTCAGCCTTCTGTCTAGGACTGGGCCTAGTATTTAGCCTGCTCTTTGATTGCTAGTTGCGTTCCACCCAGCCTCGGTGGGTTAAGTGGCGGAATTTTATATTTGTTAGTAAACAGTACTAGATCGGTCTTCTTAGGGTTCACCCCGAGTCCACAGTACTGCGTCCAGGTTTCTACTGTATGTAATGCACTCTGCATTAGGTCGCACAGAGTGTTGGGAAATTTACCTGTGACGGCAATAGCAATATCATCTGCATAGACAGTCACAGAGTACCCTTCCTGTTCAAGCATCCGCAGTAGTTCGTTGACCACCACGTTCTTTGATCACAATGTTGAAAATTGGGAATTGCATGACAACTTCGGAGAAATGTTTGGACATGTCGTTTATTTTTTCAAATACGATTTTTCATTTAAAAAGTGGTTAAATATTCTATAGTAGTTCATATGTAGTGATTATTCAACTTCTTCAACATATTGGTCATACCAAAGTTCTCCAAAATTGAGTCATATTTTTGTCTTAAAGATGAGGTTGTTCGTTCGCTTGAACAGTCAGATTTATTCCGCTTTCTGCTGCTACTCTCTGCCATCCTTCACAAATATTTCCGTTTGTTCTAATTATACTTTTTTTGCCCTCTACAGCTGTAAGAAAGTAGTGGGCAGGAGGTGGAGTCTCCAACCAAGCATTATGTACTATCTCTACACAGCAGTCATAAGGCCTATCCTCCTGTATGGCGTCGTAGTCTGGTGGACTGCTCTGGTCAAAGCAGTCAATCGAAACCTTCTGGGGAAGGTACAAAGATCGGCCAGCTTATATATAAGCGGAGCAATCAGATCAACCCCCACGGAGGCCTTAAATGTTCTACTACGTCTTCCACCATTAAACCTTTTCAGCAAGCAAGTTGCTGCACGCATGGCCCTAAGGATGAGGAGCATAAGAAAATGGCCCACATCTCAAAAAGGCCACACCACTATTCTAAAACACTTCAAAGTACCCATGGATACTGACTACATCACCCCGCAGAATGTGTTCACCAGGAACTTCGAAATTATCTTTCCATCCAGGGAGGAATGGGCTAAAGGGAAAGTTATACCAAAGGACTCGATCTTCCTCTATACCGATGGCTCTAAGATGGAGTCGGGTGTAGGCAGTGGGGTCTTCTCCAAGGAACTTAACCTCAACCTATCATTTAGACTCCCAAATTACTGTAGTGTGTATCAGGCAGAAATAACTGCGATAGCGGAGGCCCTGACATGGCTCAGGATCAATGTAATATCCACAAAGGATATTATCATTTGCACGGACATGAGATGCATGAGATGGCTGAACGGTTCAACATTAAAATACTGTGGGTTCCCGGGCATAGGAATATTTCACGAAACTGGACGGCCGACGAACTCGCAAAGTTAGAGTCAAGTACACTCAGCCTACCTACCCTCGGATACCTAGAATCACCAATAAGTACGGTAACGGTACGGTACGGTGTCACTGATGTAAATATAAAAAGGAGTGCGCTTAGAACTTCTTCTTCTTTAATGGCGTTATAGCCCATGAAGAACCAGAGCCAAGCTTCTCTCAATCACCCATGTTGTGTGGGATTTATTTTTGACACAGGTGAAAGAGACCTACAATTTAATGCCGATTCCGAACGGCGTGAGTCGAGAAGCTTTTCCAAGGCAAGTATGCTAGGGAGGGTCTGGCCAGTACCCCGTCGTGGAGGGACGCCGCGAAATAAACATTCGATAACCTTGGTCTTATCGTGCGTCAGAGTCAAACACACTAACCACACCGTCCGGCTGCGCTTAGAACACAGCCTTGTTTAAAGGCCTGTGCCAGGTAGTGAACCAATGTGTGCAGCGATCCATCCTGTTCCTGGGGAAAGAGGAACCTGGCCCTCCAGGTTGGGGGTTGTACTTAGGGGTAACATCCCTATCACGTAAAAACCTACTTGTTCCGAAACAACAACAAGCCTCGGATACGGACGGATAAAATGCTGACGACCCCTGCAAACGACTAACGGACTTTAGAGTCTGCACCTGGAATGTTGGGTCCCTTAACAGACCGGGTGCAGGCGATCAATAGGAGCAAACCCTCAACTCCTATAAAGCAGATATAACCGCACTCCAAGAAGTGCGATGGGATGGACCAGGCAAAAAACGGATGAAAAACTGCGACATCTACTACGGGAACTACTACAAGGACAACAAACAGCGCCTATTCGGGTGCGGATTCGTTATTCGAGGAAGACTCCGGCAAAAAGTCTTAAGCTTCCGAGACATAAGCGAACGCCTCATAACAATCCGCATCAATGCTAAATTTGGAAACATTAGCTTATTATGCGTTCGTGCCCCAACGGAAGAAAAGGACGATCGACTCAAGGAAGAATTCTACAATCGCCTATGAGCAGAAGAGAAGAGAGGAACACATGCTTTTCAGAAAAAAGAAGAGAGCACGGATAGCGTGAGATCGAGGAGATGGAGAGATGCTTCCGCAGGAAAGACGCCCGTACGTTTTACAATAACGTAAAACGAACATGCCATGGCTACAAAGCCAGAGCGGCGGCCTCCAGTGATGAAAATAGAGAACTGGTAGTACAGTCGCAGTCGATGCTGAGGATTTGGAAAGACCACTCCTGCAGACTGTATAACGGCGATGATAGACAAGATACCGCTGTCAGGCAGGACGAGCCACTCGTAATGGACGACAATGAAACAGAATTCAGTCCACCCGACCTAGACGAAGTCAAAATAGCGATATCAAGACTTAAGTCTAATAAAGCCGCGGGCGCAGACGGCCTGTCTGCTGAGCTACTTAAGGCGGAGGGAGGAAAGCATGCCCGACGAATGGAATCTCAGCATCGTTTGCCCTGTCCATGAGGAAGGAGACCCCTATAACTGCGCCAGCCATAGGGGAATAAGTCTCCTTAACATCGCATATAAGATCTTCTCTGCCGTATTCTGTGAACGCCTGAAACCGTTTGTGGATAACCTGATCCGCTCTTATCAGTGTGGTTTCAGGCCAGGTAAATCCACAATAGACCAAATGTTTACGCTACGGCAGTTCTTGGAGAAGACCCAGGAATACCAAATCGACACTCACCACCTCTTCGTTGATTTCAAGGCTGCATATGACAGCGTGTATAGGGATGAGCTATACAAAGCCATGTCTAGTTTTAACATGCCTGCCAAACTCGTCCGACTGTGCAGGATGACAATGGAGAATTCTCGCTGCTCCATCAAGGCCGGTAATGTGCAAACCGAGACCTTTGATGTTAAAAAAGGATTTAGGCAAGGTGACGCGCTGTCAACATCGTGCTTGAAAAGATCGTGCAAGAGTCACTGCCCAACACAAGAAGTACGATTTATTTCAAGTCTACGCAAGTAGTATGTTATGGGCGGTTCAAGCGCTTTTTTGTATGAAGCGATGACACGACATGTATGACACGACATGTATGAAGTTTATTTAAGCGGTTAGGAAATGTATGGCGGTTCAAGTGCTTTTTGGTATGAAGCGCTGGTATGAAGGGATTTGGTATGAAGCGGTTGAGGTGCTTTATGGTATGAAGGGGTTCTGGCGCTATTTAATTTGTTTATTTAAGTTGTTTTGCGTGGCGGTTTGGCACATAGCATTCAATTTTAAGGGGACCAGATAAACTATATACATATCCATGTATTAGCAATAGATATGTACATACATATTGTTACGCATTAGGGAATCGCGCTGTCATCTGTAGTGATTTACATATATAGATATGTATATTTTGCGGTAATATATGGGGGTTCTGGCGCTATGTAATTTGTTTATTTAAGTTGTTTTGCGTAACACATAGCAGTCAATTTTAAGGGGACCAGATAAACTATATACATATCTATGTATTAGCAATAGATATGTGATGGTATGAAGGGTTTTGGTATGAAGCGGTTCAGCCGCTTTTTGGTATGATGATGTTCTGGCGCTATTTAATTTGTTTATTTAAGTTGTTTTTGCGGAAATATATGGGGATTCTGGCGCTATCTGTGTAGTGGTTTTGTGTGCGTGCAAGGTCGTTATCATGTAGTATATTATGACCGGAGCAATAGATATGAGGGTTTTGGTATGAAGTGTTTCAGGCGCTTTTTGGTATGAAGGTGTTCTGGCGCTATGTAATTTGTTTATTTAAGTTGTGAATTTGCGTTGCGGTTAGGAAATGTATGGCGGTTCTCGCGCTATTTTAAGTTGGTTTTTGTCACGTGCTGGTTGTGTGCGTGCAAGGTCGTTATCATGTGACGTATTTAGAATAGGAATAGCAATAGATATATATATATTGTTACGCAGCAAGGCTACGAAGATCTACTAACACATAGCATTCAATTTTAAGGGGAACAGATAAACTATATACATATCTATGTATTAGCAATAGATATATGATGGTATGAAGGGTTTTGGTATGAAGCGATGGTATGAAGGGATTTGGTATGAAGCGGTTGAGGCGCTTTTTGGTATGAAGCGACGATATGAAGTGATGGTATGAGGGGGTTTGGTATGAAGAGATGGTATGAAGGGATTTGATATGAAGCGGTTGAGGTGCTTTTTGGTATGAAGGTGTTCTGGCGCTATGTAATTTGATTATTCAAGTTGTGAATTTGCGTTGGGGTTAGGAAATATGTATATGGGGATTCTGGCGCTATCTGTGTTGTGTGTGTGTGAATCAACGTGGAAATACTTTCGCATATTAAAAAGTGGATGTGATTGATTCATTCTTGACAATATATGTTACATATCTATGTATCTATAAATATTTCTTAGCGTTTCAAATATTACTGGAATAGTATAAACAAATGACCCATTACATTAAATTGTTCTGTAAGCAACAATTAATCAGTGCGAACAGCGCTATTTAATTTGTTTATTTAAGTTGTTTTGCGTTGCGGTTAGGAAATGTATGGGGATTCAGGCGCTATCTCTGTTGTGTTTTTGTCGCGTGCTGGTTTTGTCGGAGGATTTAGTCGCTATCTATGTTGTGGTTTTGTGTGCGTGCAAGGTCGTTATCATGTGACGTATTTAGAATAGTTGGTATGAAGCGGTTCAAGCGCTTTTTGGTATGAAGCGATGGTATGAAGCGATGATATGAAGCGATGGTATGAAGGGGTTCTGGCGCTATTTAAATTGTTTATTTAAGTTGTGAATTTGCATTTGGGTTAGGCGCTTTCAAAAATCGCATTAAGACATTTCACATTTCTAATAATGATGAGAGCATATTGAATGTAGAAGTCCTATATGAAAAAAAAAAAAAACATGTATTTGATTACCGAGCTGTTGGAAAACGAATTGGAAGTTTTGCATGCTTTTAAATTTAATATGGAATTATTTACGGTGTTCGTGAAGCATACAAGGGAAAATGACGATATGATCCAGGTTATTAAAAGTATGCAGACCAAGATGTGTACGATCCTAGAAAGAAGCGATTTATCTGAAAAATTAAACGCTACTATCAATGACATCAAGGTTAAACTAGAGGAATTCCAGGAAAGAGATAGCGGATGGGCTTTGTTGTCATTCCTGAGAATCGAAATAAATATTAATAAATACGATCCGCTTCGGGCTTCTACCTATTTTAATCTACCACCGCAGTTATTGATCAAACATGATTGTATAAATGTGAAAAACACCGATGAATACTGTTTCAAATGGTCTGTTATATCGGCTTTGGATAGCAAAGTTAAATATAATCATGAGAGACCATCATCATATGCAATTCGTGATATAACTAGTGACATAATACAAGTTAATGGTGAAATTCTTTGTTTTAGGAATATGCAATTTCCTCTGGCGATCAAAGATATACATATATTCGAGTTGAATAATCCAACAATCAGTGTAAACGTGTTCGGTTATGAAATCAACGATAAGAATGAATGTAATTTAATTGGACCATACTATCATACGACCGAGGAAAAGACAAAACATATTAACTTGCTTTATTGCGAAAGTTCTGATAGCGATCTAACGCATTATGTGTACATCAAACATATGTCGCGTTTAATGAGAAGTCAAATAACTAAGAAAAAAAATCGAATGCATCTTTGTAATGGGTGCTTACAGCGATTCCCTAATGAATCCCGTCTGCTGCAACACAAAAGTGAATGTCGGAAGCTGATTACGATTATGCCGGATGAAGGAAACAAAATACTCAAGTTTGTTAAACACAATCGAAAGCAACGAGTTCCATTTGCTGTGTATGCCGACTTTGAGTCTATTCTATTACCTGTGAGTCATTGCATGCCGAATCCAGAATCTTCGTCAACAACTAATATACAACAACACATACCCTGTGCGTTTTCGTATTTCATTAAGTGCTCATTTGATGATAATGTAAATAGACACAGAACATTTGTTGGGTGAGAAATTACATTTAGTTACATGCTATCAAGAACGAAAAAAAAAAAAAATAGACAATGTCTGCTTTGTATTTTTATAGGAGAAAATTCATCTGATGAATTTGTAAAGATGCTGGTTGAAGACTTAAAATACCTATATAGGGAGTACATGGAGAAACCAAAAGCGATGAATCAATTGACAGATGTTGAGAACTACAACCATCATAATGCTTCAATATGTTGTATATGTAATCGTAGTTTTAGTCAGACCGATATAAGAGTAAAAGATCATTGCCACTTCACGGGTGCATATAGAGGAACTGCACATAGACAGTGTAATTTAGATTTTCGAAAGCCAAATTTTTTCCCAATACTTTTACATAATTTTTCGGGCTACGACTGTCATCTTTTTGTGAAAAGTTTAAGTAATATTGATGGTGAAATAACAATTATTCCATTAAATAAAGAAAATTATATGTATATCACTTTCCAAGCGAGTGCATTTAGACGCAAATAACACATTTGAAATTAGGTTTTTAGATTCATTTCGATTTCTTCAGTCGAGTATAGATTCGTTAGCAAATAATTTATCTGAAGATGATTTCATTATAGGCAAAAGGTATTACAAAAATGATGACTCATTCAAATTAATGACTAGGAAAGGGGTATTTCCTTACGATTATCTCAATTCATGGAATCGTTTAGATGATTGTTCTCTTCCATCAATTTCCCAATTTTATAATAAACTAACGGGTAAAGATTGTTTAGATACAGATTATGAATATGCACTAAAGGTATGGAAGCATTTTAATTGTAATTCATTAAAAGATTACATGCTTGTGTATCTACAGAGCGATGTGCTCTTGTTGGCTGACATATTCGAGAATTTCCGTAAGGTCTGCTTAAAAATATATGAATTAGATCCATGTCATTATTATAAATCTCCTGGTTTGTCATGGGATGCAATGTTGAAGATAACGGAAGTTAATCTAGAGCTTTTCACCGACATTGATATGTTTAATTTCATTAAGAAAGGTATCAGAGGTGGTCTATGTCAACGTAGTCATCGATATGCCATCTCTAATAATAAGTACATGAATAAATTCGACGAAACTAAAACAAACGAATTCCTTATGTACTTTGATGCAAATAAATTGTACGGTTGGGCAATGTCTCAACCACTTCCTAATGGAAATTTTCAATGGAATGATCCCGAAATCTATACCAGAGAATATATTTTGAAATTGGAAAAAGACAATAAATTTGGTTATGTATTCGAAGTAGATTTAGCCTATCCCACAGATCTTCACGATATACATAATGATCTTCCGTTTTGCCTCGAAAATATGCTTACGCCGGGAACTAAAATTCCTAAGCTAATTGCCAATTTAAATGCAAAGACCAATTATATAATTCATTTAAGAAATTTACAACAATGTCTGAACAACGGATTAAATATCACTAAAGTTCACAGAGCGTTGTCTTTTACTCAATCGGAATGGTTACAGAAGTATATACATAAATCTGAATACCGAATGCCGGAAAAAGGCGAACAGTAAGTTTGAAAAAGACTTTTTCAAATTAATGAACAACAGTGCTTACGGTAAAACAATGGAGAATGTAGAAAAGCGTCGAGATGTGAAAATTGTAACTCAATGGGATGGTCAAGGAAAGTCATTGTGTGCTAAGAAACTAATTGCACATCCTAATTTTCACACTAGATCTATATTTACACCAGAGATGTGTGCTATTGAAATGACCAAGGGACGAGTTGTGAACGATATACCTATTTATTTAGGTTTCATTGTATTAGAGCTTTCAAAATGGCTTATGTACGACTTTCATTATGAGTATATGAGGAAAAAATTTGGAAAATCGATTCGATTAAACTATATGGATACGGATTCATTTATTTATTCAGTAATGACAGATGATTCCTATTCTGATATATATCAAGACGTCATTGATCCCGAGAAATCAAGGTTTGATACTTCAGAATACCCCATAGACAATGTGCATAATTTTCCGCAAACAAACGGTAAAGTTCTCGGGAAATTTAAAGATGAGAATAACTATAGGAAAATGTTAGAATTCATTGGATTAAGAGCGAAAATGTACTCCTTTATATTAGAGATCAATGATGTGGTGAAAAAGGCAAAAGGAATTAAAATGTCGGTTACTAATAGCATAGATATTAAAGATTATCGAAATTGTTTAATGAATAAAAAATTGTTGTTTAGATCAATGTTTATATTTAGAAGTAAGTTACATAATGTTTGTACGCTAACTTATCTTTAAGTTATAACGACACTAAAAGATATATGTATATGTAATGATGGGATAAGTACTTATGCTTGGGGTCATAATGAAATACCAATGAAAGATAATTGATACAAAAAAAAGGAAAACATGATTTATTATTCTCTCTCCTTCTCTTGCGAAGATCTAACACAACAAGGTCACTGAACTTTTCAACAAGGTCATGGTTCTAACTAACTGGTTCTAACTAACTGGTTTTAAACTTTTCAACAAGGTCACTGAACTTTTCATAGGGGTCACTGAACTTCCACCTGTCACCTGGCACACCTGGCACCTGTCACCCGTCACCTGTCACACCTGTCAAATTTGCATACGCCACGTATGGTGGCCTGGTAAGCTGTCGAGCCCGGCCACTACATTGATACTTTTTACTTATGTCAGTCTTACACACGAATTCCAAAGCATCTGATACGCGACAATGCAAATTTGACAGGTGTGACAGGTGACGGGTGACAGGTGCCAGGTGTGCCAGGTGACAGGTGGAAGTTCAGTGACCCCTATGAAAAGTTCAGTGACCTTGTTGAAAAGTTTAAAACCAGTTAGTTAGAACCAGTTAGTTAGAACCATGACCTTGTTGAAAAGTTCAGTGACCTTGTTGTGTTAGATCTTCGCAAGAGAAGGAGAGAGAATAATAAATCATGTTTTCCTTTTTTATGTATCAATTATCTCTCATTGGTATTTCATTATGACCCCAAGCATAAGTACTTATCCCATCATTACATATACATATATCTTTTAGTGTCGTTATAACTTAAAGATAAGTTAGCGTACAAACATTATGTAACTTACTTCTAAATATAAACATTGATCTAAACAACAATTTTTTATTCATTAAACAATTTCGATAATCTTTAATATCTATGCTATTAGTAACCGACATTTTAATTCCTTTTGCCTTTTTCACCACATCATTGATCTCTAATATAAAGGAGTACATTTTCGCTCTTAATCCAATGAATTCTAACATTTTCCTATAGTTATTCTCATCTTTAAATTTCCCGAGAACTTTACCGTTTGTTTGCGGAAAATTATGCACATTGTCTATGGGGTATTCTGAAGTATCAAACCTTGATTTCTCGGGATCAATGACGTCTTGATATATATCAGAATAGGAATCATCTGTCATTACTGAATAAATAAATGAATCCGTATCCATATAGTTTAATCGAATCGATTTTCCAAATTTTTTCCTCATATACTCATAATGAAAGTCGTACATAAGCCATTTTGAAAGCTCTAATACAATGAAACCTAAATAAATAGGTATATCGTTCACAACTCGTCCCTTGGTCATTTCAATAGCACACATCTCTGGTGTAAATATAGATCTAGTGTGAAAATTAGGATGTGCAATTAGTTTCTTAGCACACAATGACTTTCCTTGACCATCCCATTGAGTTACAATTTTCACATCTCGACGCTTTTCTACATTCTCCATTGTTTTACCGTAAGCACTGTTGTTCATTAATTTGAAAAAGTCTTTTTCAAACTTACTGTTCGCCTTTTTCCGGCATTCGGTATTCAGATTTATGTATATACTTCTGTAACCATTCCGATTGAGTAAAAGACAACACTCTGTGAACTTTAGTGATATTTAATCCGTTGTTCAGACATTGTTGTAAATTTCTTAAATGAATTATATAATTGGTCTTTGCATTTAAATTGGCAATTAGCTTAGGAATTTTAGTTCCCGGCGTAAGCATATTTTCGAGGCAAAACGGAAGATCATTATGTATATCGTGAAGATCTGTGGGATAGGCTAAATCTACTTCGAATACATAACCAAATTTATTGTCTTTTTCCAATTTCAAAATATATTCTCTGGTATAGATTTCGGGATCATTCCATTGAAAATTTCCATTAGGAAGTGGTTGAGACATTGCCCAACCGTACAATTTATTTGCATCAAAGTACATAAGGAATTCGTTTGTTTTAGTTTCGTCGAATTTATTCATGTACTTATTATTAGAGATGGCATATCGATGACTACGTTGACATAGACCACCTCTGATACCTTTCTTAATGAAATTAAACATATCAATGTCGGTGAAAAGCTCTAGATTAACTTCCGTTATCTTCAACATTGCATCCCATGACAAACCAGGAGATTTATAATAATGACATGGATCTAATTCATATATTTTTAAGCAGACCTTACGGAAATTCTCGAATATGTCAGCCAACAAGAGCACATCGCTCTGTAGATACACAAGCATGTAATCTTTTAATGAATTACAATTAAAATGCTTCCATACCTTTAGTGCATATTCATAATCTGTATCTAAACAATCTTTACCCGTTAGTTTATTATAAAATTGGGAAATTGATGGAAGAGAACAATCATCTAAACGATTCCATGAATTGAGATAATCGTAAGGAAATACCCCTTTCCTAGTCATTAATTTGAATGAGTCATCATTTTTGTAATACCTTTTGCCTATAATGAAATCATCTTCAGATAAATTATTTGCTAACGAATCTATACTCGACTGAAGAAATCGAAATGAATCTAAAAACCTAATTTCAAATGTGTTATTTGCGTCTAAATGCACTCGCTTGGAAAGTGATATACATATAATTTTCTTTATTTAATGGAATAATTGTTATTTCACCATCAATATTACTTAAACTTTTCACAAAAAGATGACAGTCGTAGCCCGAAAAATTATGTAAAAGTATTGGGAAAAAATTTGGCTTTCGAAAATCTAAATTACACTGTCTATGTGCAGTTCCTCTATATGCACCCGTGAAGTGGCAATGATCTTTTACTCTTATATCGGTCTGACTAAAACTACGATTACATATACAACATATTGAAGCATTATGATGGTTGTAGTTCTCAACATCTGTCAATTGATTCATCGCTTTTGGTTTCTCCATGTACTCCCTATATAGGTATTTTAAGTCTTCAACCAGCATCTTTACAAATTCATCAGATGAATTTTCTCCTATAAAAATACAAAGCAGACATTGTCTATTTTTTTTTTTTTTTCGTTCTTGATAGCATGTAACTAAATGTAATTTCTCACCCAACAAATGTTCTGTGTCTATTTACATTATCATCAAATGAGCACTTAATGAAATACGAAAACGCACAGGGTATGTGTTGTTGTATATTAGTTGTTGACGAAGATTCTGGATTCGGCATGCAATGACTCACAGGTAATAGAATAGACTCAAAGTCGGCATACACAGCAAATGGAACTCGTTGCTTTCGATTGTGTTTAACAAACTTGAGTATTTTGTTTCCTTCATCCGGCATAATCGTAATCAGCTTCCGACATTCACTTTTGTGTTGCAGCAGACGGGATTCATTAGGGAATCGCTGTAAGCACCCATTACAAAGATGCATTCGATTTTTTTTCTTAGTTATTTGACTTCTCATTAAACGCGACATATGTTTGATGTACACATAATGCGTTAGATCGCTATCAGAACTTTCGCAATAAAGCAAGTTAATATGTTTTGTCTTTTCCTCGGTCGTATGATAGTATGGTCCAATTAAATTACATTCATTCTTATCGTTGATTTCATAACCGAACACGTTTACACTGATTGTTGGATTATTCAACTCGAATATATGTATATCTTTGATCGCCAGAGGAAATTGCATATTCCTAAAACAAAGAATTTCACCATTAACTTGTATTATGTCACTAGTTATATCACGAATTGCATATGATGATGGTCTCTCATGATTATATTTAACTTTGCTATCCAAAGCCGATATAACAGACCATTTGAAACAGTATTCATCGGTGTTTTTCACATTTATACAATCATGTTTGATCAATAACTGCGGTGGTAGATTAAAATAGGTAGAAGCCCGAAGCGGATCGTATTTATTAATATTTATTTCGATTCTCAGGAATGACAACAAAGCCCATCCGCTATCTCTTTCCTGGAATTCCTCTAGTTTAACCTTGATGTCATTGATAGTAGCGTTTAATTTTTCAGATAAATCGCTTCTTTCTAGGATCGTACACATCTTGGTCTGCATACTTTTAATAACCTGGATCATATCGTCATTTTCCCTTGTATGCTTCACGAACACCGTAAATAATTCCATATTAAATTTAAAAGCATGCAAAACTTCCAATTCGTTTTCCAACAGCTCGGTAATCAAATACATGTTTTTTTTTTTTTTTTTCATATAGGACTTCTTCATCATTATTAGAAATGTGAAATGTCTTAATGCGATTTTTGAAAGCGCCTAACCCAAATGCAAATTCACAACTTAAATAAACAATTTAAATAGCGCCAGAACCCCTTCATACCATCGCTTCATATCATCGCTTCATACCATCGCTTCATACCAAAAAGCGCTTGAACCGCTTCATACCAACTATTCTAAATACGTCACATGATAACGACCTTGCACGCACACAAAACCACAACATAGATAGCGACTAAATCCTCCGACAAAACCAGCACGCGACAAAAACACAACAGAGATAGCGCCTGAATCCCCATACATTTCCTAACCGCAACGCAAAACAACTTAAATAAACAAATTAAATAGCGCTGTTCGCACTGATTAATTGTTGCTTACAGAACAATTTAATGTAATGGGTCATTTGTTTATACTATTCCAGTAATATTTGAAACGCTAAGAAATATTTATAGATACATAGATATGTAACATATATTGTCAAGAATGAATCAATCACATCCACTTTTTAATATGCGAAAGTATTTCCACGTTGATTCACACACACACAACACAGATAGCGCCAGAATCCCCATATACATATTTCCTAACCCCAACGCAAATTCACAACTTGAATAATCAAATTACATAGCGCCAGAACACCTTCATACCAAAAAGCACCTCAACCGCTTCATATCAAATCCCTTCATACCATCTCTTCATACCAAACCCCCTCATACCATCACTTCATATCGTCGCTTCATACCAAAAAGCGCCTCAACCGCTTCATACCAAATCCCTTCATACCATCGCTTCATACCAAAACCCTTCATACCATCATATATCTATTGCTAATACATAGATATGTATATAGTTTATCTGTTCCCCTTAAAATTGAATGCTATGTGTTAGTAGATCTTCGTAGCCTTGCTGCGTAACAATATATATATATCTATTGCTATTCCTATTCTAAATACGTCACATGATAACGACCTTGCACGCACACAACCAGCACGTGACAAAAACCAACTTAAAATAGCGCGAGAACCGCCATACATTTCCTAACCGCAACGCAGATTCACAACTTAAATAAACAAATTACATAGCGCCAGAACACCTTCATACCAAAAAGCGCCTGAAACACTTCATACCAAAACCCTCATATCTATTGCTCCGGTCATAACATACTACATGATAACGACCTTGCACGCACACAAAACCACTACACAGATAGCGCCAGAATCCCCATATATTTCCGCAAAAACAACTTAAATAAACAAATTAAATAGCGCCAGAACATCATCATACCAAAAAGCGGCTGAACCGCTTCATACCAAAACCCTTCATACCAGCGCTTCATACCAAAAAGCACTTGAACCGCCATACATTTCCTAACCGCTTAAATAAACTTCATACATGTCGTGTCATACATGTCGTGTCATCGCTTCATACAAAAAAGCGCTTGAACCGCCCATAACATACTACTTACGCAGTTGCTTGCATACGCCGACAACATTAACGTGATTGGACGGACACAGCGAGACGTCAATGAGACCTTTGTAAGCATTGAGGTAGAAGCGGTTAAGTTGGGTCTCAAGGTTAAAGAGGGTAAAACCAAATATCTGCTTTCATCTAAAAGAGACGGACAACACCGACGTATTGACCAGAACGTAACCATGGGCGGATATAACTTTGAAGTGGTCAAGGAATTCGTCTACCTTGGCTCACTGATGACCAGCGACAATCATCCCAGTCCTCCTTTACGGCGCAGAGGCTTGGACCTTAACAAAAGCGGATGAAGACGCCCTTGGTCGTTTCGAGAGGAAAATTCTGCGTACTATCTACGGTCCCGTTTGTCCAAACGGTGTATGGAGGAGAAGATATCACAAAGAACTGTACGGGTTGTACAGCGACATCGGCCTGGTACGACGTCTACGGATACAGTGTCTAAGGTGGCTAGGCCATGTTGAGCGCATGGAAAATACAGCTCCGACCCGAAGAGTCTTCGAATCCACCACGGAAGGAAGGCGTGGCAGAGGACGGCGACATCTACAGTGGCGCACGCAGGTGGAAGGAGACCTTAACCAACTGGGCATGCGGCGCTGGAAACAGCTGGCCAAAGACCGTGCCAGCTGGAGACGCTTGTTGGTTGAGGCCAAGGTTGACCATGGACTGTAGCGCCACCTAAGTAAGTAAGTACTATGATGTACGGTACTCGATTTTGGCCCGCCCTTTCCACAGCACCAGGAGTCTACGGTTGAGCTTAGGCAGAACAATAGCGGCAACCCTTTTGATCTGTTGCTATTCCTCTTCACTCTTTACTTTATTCAAATCTACACTAAATCTACACGACTATATGCCATCTGAATAGTTGTCTCATAGTGAGTGGGAAAAATGTATCGACTTTTTATAGCCTCCCTACCGGATGAGCTGTAACTAGATCAAACCAAACTTCAACATGTATTTTACTTACCGCTAGTTCCAGAAATAATTACACTTATTCTCTCTCAAAGGTTATTTCAGGAATGAAGATAACTACCTAGCCAATAACAGCCATCTGACTAATACGCTAAAGTAAAACAATTCCATTCAAATTCCACCTAAAAATGGAAAGTATCCGGACGAAACTTCAACGTTTCCATGCAGGAATCCGTGTAAAGCTGCTAGTCAATTATTTTGCTGCTAGCAAACGAACTTCAACTCGAAGCAAAGTTAATTGGGACAATCCAATGCTGGCGTTGGTGGAATACTTAAGTGGAATTAGGAATGGAAATGCTATAACTAGCACGTTGTAGGCTGTACTTGAAGTACAATGAAGTGGCATAGTGTGTTCGTCCTTTGCACAATGTACATAAGTGAATAAATCCCACACACACGGATTGCAATTGTCGAGAAAGTTTGATTTGCAGCTTCAGGTATTCAGGGCATAAACAAATGTCCTATTGCCGATTGTAGGGCACAGGAACGTTTGGGTCGGAGGAAGATAGGCAGAGAGTTTTCTTATAGGCTCCTATAGTCTACCATTTAGACATCAATACAACCTAAACATTGGCCTTTGTGTAACATAATAAATCTTTTCAGGGAATTCTTAGATTTGAACTTTTTAATCACTGCTGTGTTGCCCGGAATTTCGAGCAATAATTCCTGGTAATTGGCTTGTTTTTGGTCCGGAAGAGAGGGAGAAATGAAAAGGAAACGAAAAAAACCCTTGGGGTTACTCTGAGTGTACATGGGTTTGTACATGGAATAAGTGTACTAAAGGTAACTCGCAGTGCAGTGCGGAATTTTATTTTGCTTCAAGCTTGCTGCTTTCTTGCGAAAAAACATATTTTGTTTGACATCGAGGTATTCGAATTAGTTTTACGGAGGCTGCATAACATAACATAACAAAATTGTTACGAACCTTAATTTTCCAGGGTTTGATCCCTGGATCGCGATAAACTACAAATATGGATCAATTATCTGGGCGCTTCACATTTATTATAAGCTTTTATAATACCTAACACTTTATTGCTTACACACACCGATTTTTTCCCCACTTTGTCTCTACAACTGGTGGATAGTTGTCCACAAGATGGCTTGACTTTTTTCACACTGGATTCACTTACTTACTTACTTGGGTGGCGCTACAGTCCGTGGTGAACCTGGGCCTCAACCAACAAGCGTCTCCATCTGGCACGGTCTTTGGCCAGCTGTTTCCTCCTGCGTGCGCCGCCGTTGACGCGGCCGTCCTCTGCCGCGCCTCCCTTCCGGGGTGGATTCGAAGACTCTTCGGATCGGAGCTGTATTTTCCATGCGCTCTACATGGCCTAACCACCTAAGACACTGTATCCGTAGACGTCGTACCAGGCCGATGTCGCTGTACAGCCCGTACAGTTCTTTGTGATATCTTCTCCTCCATACACCGTTTGAACAAACGGGACCGTAGATAGTACGCAGAATTTTCCTCTCGAAACGACCAAGGGCGTCTTCATCCGCTTTTGTTAAGGTCCAAGCCTCTGCGCCGTAAAGGAGGACTGGGATTATCAAAGTCTTATATAGTGTCACCTTGGCTTTCCGAGAGAGGGCTCTACTTCTCAACTGCCTTTTAAGCCCAAAGAAACTGCGGTTGGCAAGAGTGATTCTGCGTTTAATCTCAGCGCTGCTGTTGTTGTCGCCGGTCATCAGTGAGCCAGGGTAGACGAATTCCTCGACCACTTCAAAGTTATATCCGCCCATGGTGACGTTCTGGCCAATACATCGGTGTTGACCGTCTCTTTTAGATGAAAGCAAATACTTGGTTTTACCCTCATTAACCTTGAGACCCATCTTAGCCGCTTCTACCTCAATGCTCACGAAAGCCTCATTGACGTCTTGCTGTTTTCGTCCAATTACGTCAATATCGTCGGCGTACGCAAGCGATTGCGTAGACTTGAAATAAATCGTATCTTTTGTGTTGGCCAGTGACTCTTGCACGATCTTTTCAAGCACGATGTTGAAAAAGTTGCATGACAGCGCGTCACCTTGCCTAAATCCTTTTTTAACATCAAAGGTCCCGGTTTGCTCATTATCGACCTTAATGGAGCAGCGAGAATTCTCCATTGTCATCCTGCACAGTCGGACCAGTTTGACAGGGATGTTAAAACTAGACATGGCTTTGTATGGCTCATCTCTATACACGCTGTCATACGCGGCCTTGAAATCGACGAAGATGTGATGAGTGTCGATTTGGTATTCCTGGGTCTTCTCCAAGATCTGCCGTAGCGTAAATATTTGGTCTATTGTGGATTTACCTGGCCTGAAACCACACTGATAAGAGCCGATCAGGTTATCCACAAACGGTTTCAGGCGTTCACACAATACGGCAGAGAAGATCTTATATGCGATGTTAAGGAGACTTATTCCCCTATAGTTGGCGCAGTTATAGGGGACTCCCTTCTTATGGACCGGGCAAACGATGCTGAGATCCCATTCGTCGGGCATGCTTTCCTCCGACCGTAGATATCTTGCAAATGAGATGGTGCATGCAGACAGGCCGTTTGCGCCTGCGGCTTTATTAGACTTAAGTCTTGATATCGCTATTTTGACTTCGTCTAGGTCGGGTGGAGTGAATTCTATTTCATTGTGGTCCATTACGGATGGCTCGTCCTGCCTGACAGCGGTATCTTGTCTATCATCGCCGTTATACAGTCTGCAGAAGTGGTCTTTCCAAATCCTCAGCATCGACTGCGACACTAGATTCACGCTGGATTATTTTCACACAGTGATCACTGAGTCACTGGTGCTGAATGAACACTGAATCACTGGATACTGAATGCCGCTGAGGGCGAGTATTCCCCCTTACATAACTCTCGGTCCAATCTCTCGAATGTTCGCCGTCAGATGTTCCCCTTCAGAAGTGTCTAAAATGCTTTGGAATTGACACTCTGCAGTATGCCGCTGGAAGTTACCATCATTTCCTTTTTAGCGCTGCATCAGAGCATTTCAAACTTTGACAGCAAAATTCGAGCATAACAACCAGTTCGCGTCAGCAGCACTGCCCTCCTCTTAAACTTGTTCGTTGCCGAAAAAGAGATATGAACCCTCTCCGCAGTATGGCGCTAACCCCTCCAAATGGTATTCGGTAGACCACGTCATTGAGTTCCTTGATGGCCTCATATGGCCCGTCCCGGGCTGGCTGCAATTTGAGGCAATACCAATTGTCCTGGCTCGAATCCAGACCTGTTCGCCCTTAAGTCATATCTCGCCTTCATTTTATCACTGACCAAATTCAGTTGCTCCCAGATGAACTGATGAATTGAATTCAGCTGCTCCTTCATTTCGGTTACGAAGTCCACCCTGCCGCTAGTTGTTGGTTTTATCATGCCGTCCTTGAGATCTGAGGGCGCCGTGGCGCAGTGGTTAGTATGTTGGACTCTGGCGCACGATGAGCGAGTTCGAATCCCGATAACACCAACGCCATCAAATATTTATTTCGCGACGTTCCTCCTCGGCGAGGTACTGGCAAAACCCCCCGTAGTAAACTTGCCATGAAAAAGCTTCTCGACTCACGCCGTTCGGAATCGGCATTAAACTGTAGGTCCCTTTCACCTGTGTGAAAAATAAATCACACACAACATGGGTGATTGAGAGAAGCTTGGCTCTGGTCCTTCATGGGCTGTAACGCGACCAGAGAAGAAGACTTGAGATCCGATGGAAGTCGGAGATCAGTTTCAAAAATGGCTTCAGCTGGTGTTATCGACGTTGAATTGTGCTGTGCCGATCGATTCGCCGAAGACGTTCATCCCAATCCTTCTGATATCAGACGACGACTTTTCTCAAGTATTCCCCTATAGTCTGGTTGAACCTTTCGACCATGCCATCAGATTGACGGTATAATGGTGTTGTCCGTATTTTTCTGATACCTAGCATGTCCCAGAGTTCTTTGAATGCCGACGACTCGAAGTTCCTTCCTTGGTCTGAGTACAGTTCCAACGGTACTCCATAATGCGCAACCCAGTTATTCACAAATGCATCCGAAATGGTTTTGACTTCTTGGCTCGGTTGGCAAAAAACTTCAGGCCATTTGCTGTAGTAATAAATCACCACAAGCGCGTATTTGTTTCCAGTGTTGCTCGTTGGGAATGGGCTTGCAATGCCCATGGCGATACGATCGAACGGTGCACCAATATTGTACTGCTGCATATGTTCTCGAGTTTTCCTAAGTGGACCCTTTGCCTTCGCACACTGTTCACACCTGCGAATGAAATTTGTGAGCGACCACCCATGGTCACAAATTTCATTCTACAGTCTTGTTAACACCAAGATGACCTCCGCTTGGTCCCTCGTGGTATTCTCGGATAACCCCGTCGATTTGTCCCTTTGGAATTACCAGCAGGTCGTTTACAATGTCCCCGTTCTCACTTTCCCAACTGCTGTAGAGGCAATCGTTCTTCAGCTTCATGGTCTGCCACTGAGCCCAGTAAGATCTTACAATTGGGCTTTCATTGGATATTGTCTGCAAAGTTGGTCGAAATCCTCGTTCTTGGTGGTCGATGATGACTGCCAGACCGGCACCTTCTCGCTGCTTTCTTCCGACTTTCTCGACAGTCCAGGAATTTTCGTGTAGCACATGGAAATGACGGATGTCGGTGACCTGTTACTTGGTTTTCGCACGTGAACAATGTTTACATTCAACGTCGCGAGGTCGCCTCGACAAGGCATCCGTGTTTCCACGACTGCTTCCCTTCCGGTGTAACGTATGTACGTTCAAGTGCGTAAGTAATTTTAAAAAGCTGTTAACAAATTGGTCATGCAAACTTCATGTGGCATACTATTGAAGGAAATAATATACGCTATATATAAAGGAGATTGGGGGCCTCGTTAGGAACAATTGATTGCACAAGCAAACGTAGCTAATTGTACTTATTCAAGGCACGAGTCAAGTGGAAGCAACGGAAATTAAATTCTAATCCACTAAATTGCCTTCCATACCGCGTACACGACTAATTATGATGAATAATCAAAATGCCAAGAAAAAGGATAATGAGCTTGTTTAAAGTCTTTATTTAAAATTTTTAATTACCTGACGATGAACAAGATGAATACTCTTTCGTAAAAGTTTTCCATGGTTTTGAAAAACAAGATGCTCTCGTCAGTTATTTTACAAGGATACCAGGTGCACTTGGATAATGGATAGTCTTCTTTGAACGTTCATTGAATATACATTGTTCGTTGGGCAAGGAAGTTGACAGATAAAAGAACGGAAAGCAAGAAGTAGGATAAGAAAAAAGTTGAGTGCAACTAAAGAGAATTGTATTCTTTTAGTTTGAGTGAATAGCATTTGCCTCCAATCTGGCGATCTAAGTTATCAAAAGAACGTCAGGAAAGCCTTGACATCCTTTGTCGTCCCTGATAAGTGGAGAGCGGTTAATTTGTAATATTCCCGGTCATCCTTTCTTGTTAATTGTATCCCAAAATGAAGGAAATAGCTTTAGACCGTTTGAGTATATTTGATTTGTGTCACATCTTCATTGTATTACTTGGATAGTATCGTCTAAAAGCAATGTATACAAAATTCAATAGCGACTTTGAATGATAAACGACTGCAAGGAAGTTTCTTGTATCCGAAGAATAGAAAGCACCAGGCCCGAAACACATATTTTTGCGATTCAATTTTTTTTTTAATTTGCGCGCACTCAAGGTCTAATAACCTTATTATGTCGGCGACACAGTACGGGCAGAAGGTAGCGAGGAAGAGGAATAGAGGAGATGCCGATGGACATTGATCTTAAATGCTTGCATGTTGAATTGAGGGGGGAAAACCGAATCCGGCAGGGAGTTCCAGATTCGTGTGGTTCGGTTAATGAAAGATTCTCTATATTTGACAGTACGTCCGAAAGCGGGCTTCAGAGTATATTGGTGAGCATCCCTAGAGAGACGTGTATTGCGGGAGAAATGTTGAAGGGGCGGAATGCAACTAGCTATTTCATCAGAGCATTTTTGGTGGTAGTAACGATAAAACAGGGAGAGGCAGGTAACATTCCTGCGGTATTCCAGCGAGTCTAATGTTTTGGTAATGCTGGAGTCACCTATCAGTTTTATGGCTCGTTTTTGTATTCTGTCTAGTAGGTGCAGTGAGGTCTTGGAAGCACCGGACCAGACATGAGCGTTAAACTCTAATTTGGGGCGAATGAACGCATTATAGATTGTAGCCAGATCTAAGGGTGAGAAATATTTCTTGCATCTGTATAAGAATCCTAGGCATTTCGCAGCATTCTTGGCGACACTGAATATATGGTCGCTCCAATTGAGATTGTGAGCAACACTCATACCCAGGATGGAAAGCTTTTCAGTTTCTGAGATGCAAGTGCCATTCATGGATAATGGCTGCGGGTTATTTATACGCTTTAACGCCAAGAGATAGCATTGTGTCTTGGAAGCACTAAATTCCACTCTATTGTTTTTACCCCATTGGATGATGCTGTCGATATCGGAATTTAATGAGCTGCCGCTCATTATCTACAACCGAAGTGCAGAGTCGTAAACTGGTGAACGAATATGAGAAGCTGAGGGTACTGTCGTCAGCGAAGGAGTGAATCGGAATAGAAGTAACAGACAAGAGATCGTTTATAAAAATAAGAAAGAGTGTCGGAGACAAAACGGAGCCCTGGGGAACACCGGCATTTACAAAGTGAGTATCAGACTTGAATCCGTCCAAAACAACTTGAATTGAACAATTCGAAAGGTGGCTTCTAATCCACTGAAAGAGAGACTAAGCGATCCCAAAAGCACGCATTTTCGACAAAACAGATTTTGAAAGATCTTTGGCGAACTGATTAAACTGGCTTTGGCTTTACCACGATGGCACTGCAGAGATTTCATTTTCTTCAAAACAATATGCGCTTTGATGAAAAATCTACGAGAGAAGAGCGTTAAAAGACTGATAATATGGCAGCCTTTAGAAATACTTTTGACCAGCTTGTTCAATGCTATCAGAATGCGTACTCTCCGAGTGAGTTTCTTACTATAGGCGAGATGTTACTACCATTTAGATGTCGATGCCTGTTCCGCGTCTACATTCTAAACAAACCAGCTAAATATGGTTTAAAAAGATAGGCTCTAGTGGATGCTAAAAGCTTTTATGTTCTAAATTTAGAAGTATACGCAGGGAAACAACCGTCGGGACCATATGCAGTCAGTAACAAACCCTTTGAGCTAGAGGAGCGACTCATTCAACCAGTTTCAGGTTCGCATCGCAACATAACATTTGACAATTAGTTCACCGGATATGAACTAATGCTAATGAACATCGCCTTACGGCGGTTGGAACTGTACGGAAGAATAAGAAACAGATTCCTGAATCCTTCATAAGAACTGGGAGACAAGCTAGCAGTTCACTCTTTGGATTTCAAAAAGACATAAAACGAGTTTCTTAGCACCAAAGAAGGACAAGGTTGTGGTAGTTATGCCCAACCTGCACCATGATAATTCAATAGATTAATCTACTGCAGAGAAAAAGAAACCCGAAATTACAACATTTTATAATTCAACAAAAGCCGGTGTTGATGTGGTTGATGAGCTGAGTGCCAGATACAATGTTTCCCGCAACAGTAAACAATGGCCTATGACTTTATTCTACGACCGGCGTCTTGAACATCTTCTTCTTCTTAGTTGGCGCTACAGTTCGGGGTGAACCTGGGCCTCAACCAACATGCCCCTCCATCTAGCACGATCTTTCGCTAGCCTTTTCCATTGCTGCACACCCAGTTGGCTGAGGTCCCCTTCCACCTGTGTGCGCCATCTTAAGGGCGGCCG
This sequence comes from Eumerus sabulonum, assembly GCA_951905685.1. Taxonomy (NCBI): domain Eukaryota; kingdom Metazoa; phylum Arthropoda; class Insecta; order Diptera; family Syrphidae; genus Eumerus; species Eumerus sabulonum. The sequence continues at coordinate 197,186,146 of OX645060.1, forward strand.
TCCTCTGCTTCTTCGTCCTTCGGGGTTGGATTCAAAGACTCTCCGGGCTGAAGCTGTGGTGTCCATTCGCTCTACATGGCCCAGCCATCTTAGACGCCTGACTAGGCTCATGTCGCTGTACAGCCCGTAAAGTCCGTGGTTGAATCTTCTCCTCCATCCCCCGTCTGCGTTTATAGGCCCAAAAATCACGCGCAAAGTCTTTCTCTCGAACCGACCAAGGGCCTCCTCATCCGCTTTTGATAGTGTCCATGCTTCTGCGCCGCACAACAGGACCGGGATGATAAGGGTCTTATGTAGAGTATACTTTGTCGTTCGGGAGAGGGCTCTATTACTCACTTGCCTCATGAGCCCAAAGAAACAGCGATTGGCAAGAGTGATTCTGCGTTTGATTTCGGAAGTGATGTCGTTGTTCCAGGTCATTGCGGAGCCAAGTTAGACGAAGTCCTTAACTACCTCGAACTTATATCTGCCTATACAAGCGTTCTGACCGAGACGTCGGTGTTGAGCGTCCTTTTTTGATGACAGCATATATTTAGTTTTGCCCTCGTTTACCGCCAAACCAATTTTCGCCGCCTCCATCTCAATACTCGCAAACGCCTCATTGACATCTCGCTGTGATCTACCTATTATATCAATATCGTCGGCGTATGCAAGGAGTTCCGAGGATTTGAAATAGATTGTGCCTCTTGTATTGGCCAGTGATTTTTGCACAATCATTTCCAATATGATGTTGAAGAAATCACACGACAGCGCATCGCCCTGCCTAAATCCTTTTTTTGACATCAAAACTATCGGTAAGGTGTTCACCGATTCGGATGGAGCAGCGAGCATTCTCCAAAGTCATCCTGCATAGTCTGACGAGTTTAGGAGTTTAGCAGGTATGTCAAAGTCAGACATAGCGTTGTATAGCTCGTCTCTAATTACGCTGTCGTATGCGGCTTTGAAGTCGACAAATAGGTGGTGAGTGTCGACTTGAAATTCATTGGTTTTCTCCAGTATCTGCCGTAGCGTGAAGATTTGGTCGATGGTGGACTTCCCTGGCCTGAATCCGCACTGATAAGGACCTATCAGCTTATTTACAAAAGGCTTCAGGCGTTCATACAAAACGGCAGAGAAGATTTTGTAGGCGATGTTAAGGAGACTTATTCCTCTATAGTTGGCGCAATCAGAGGGGTCTCCTTTCTTGTGGATCTTGTGGTCTTGAACAAGGCAGCTATAAATGCTTGCATTATCTACCGTGCAAATAAACACGTTACGACGAAGAGAACAGAATTTATTCGTAATTTGGGATTGTCAATGATTTATGAGCACTTAAAATCAAGAAAATCAAAAAAAAAAAAAAAAACATTCCAACATATATCCGCCAGCGAATCGAAAAACAACTAGGTGAGCCTTCACCTCGACATATAAATGTATCCGGATGGTTTGTTAGATGCCAGGAATGCCCATACAAGAAAGACAGAAAAACTAAACATTCCTGCAACGCTTGCGGTAAGCCCATATGCTTGGAGCATGCAAAATCTCTTTGCGAAAATTGTACTGAATTCAATGGCGGTGATTTATCATATTTTCAATTAAAATATTTTAATTAAGTTTTTTTTTTTTAAGAAGAGGATCTCATTACCTTTCAGCTTGACGTTTATTTACATTCCAAAAAAGTATTTTTTGCTTAAATTGTTGATTTTTGTAAGCCTCTAACCTTTTGTGCCTATAATTACATGGAGTGAGAAAAACATTAATAAATAAAAACAGTTTCATAATTAAAACTGCTTTTTGATTTAATTTCATTAAGTGATTCATTAGTTAACCACATACAAGTAACGAAATTAAATAAACTTAATAACAATTTAAGTATGGTACATTAAATGTTGGGTATCTCATATCCTGCCACATTCTTGATGTAACTTTTTTCACCTCATGGTCGCCGGGTTAACTCAGAAATACCTTACTGGTCCGATGTGCATACTTCAAGATGGTCAATAACATAACTGTATGCTCTTTTTTGATATATAGAGCTACTAAAATATGCTTTTACATAGCCCATGGTGGGTCTGGGCCTGAGTTAATACAGCTTTCAATCCTTGACGGTCCAAATTGTCTTTCGTCCGCGATGACTTGGTCTTTATACCGACGGTTCGCTTTCTCCTTCTTCTCGAACCAGAAGACTGGTATTCGAAGACTCTTTTAGCTGGTGCATTGGTGCCTCACATTGGTGCGCTCGATATAACCGAGTTTCGGATTTTTCCCTAAGTAAAACTTTCCTCATAGTCAGATGTACCGAATTACTCGCTGACGTAAGACAAGGAGATAGCCAAGAACAGGTTATTCGCAATTACCATCAAAATACCAACCATAGAGGTGTAAATAAAACATACCTTCAACTTAAACGTCAATTTTTCTTTCCGAATATGAATGATAAAATAACAAGGACCATCAATACCTGCGAACAGTGTAAATTACTTAAATACGACAGAAGCCCCCCAAGCCACAATACTTCAAACCCGAAATCCCTCTTAAGCCCCTTGAAATTATCCACATCGACATATACAGTATAAATCAGAACCAAATAAAGGGTCCGCCAAATAACATTTTTTTTTTGAAAATGCTGAAAAAAAACTAAGGAATATTTTCTCAAATTTCTTTTTTTATTTGAAAGAACAATCCTTCCGGTTAATAATGGAAAATAATTTCATTCAAATGGCTGCCTCTGCTGGCCATGCAGTAGCCTACACGATCGGTCCAATTTTTAAGCACATTATCGGTTGCGTGCAGCTGTATTTCACCAATGGCTTCACGAATATTGTCCTTTAAAGCGTCAATTGTCTCTGGCTTGTCGGTGTAACACTTATCTTTGACGGCACCCCACAAATAATAGTCCAACGGTGTCAAATCGCAGCTCCGATTCGGCCAAACGACATCAGCTCTGCGGCTGATAATGCGATCTTCAAAAACAGGGCGCAAAACATCGAGTGTAGCTTCGGCTGTGTGGCACGTAGCGCCGTCCTGTTGAAACCAAATGTTGCCAATATCCTCCTCTTCAATTTTTGTGAACAAAAATTCGTTCAACATGGCCCGACATGCTCATTTTCGAAGAAAAATGGCCCAATTATGACTCTGGACCAAAATCCGCACCAAACAGTCGCTCGTTTTGGGTACACCGGCTTTTCAATGTATGCGTGCGGGTCTTCTGTGCCCCAAATGCGACAATTTTGCTTGTTTACATACCCGCCAAGATCAAAATGAGCTTCATCTGAAAAGATGATCTTTTTTGGCAAAATCGGCATCTTCTGTCAGTCGATCGCAGGCCCACTTAGCGAAGCGAAAACGCATTGGATAGTCAGTTGGCTTCAACTCCTGAACCAATTGGACTTTGTATGGCGTCATAGCAAGGTCTTTATGCTAAATTCGTCTCAATGATGTCTCCGAAATGTTCAATTGTTGAGAACGACGGTGAATTGATGTTGATGGCGCTTCACGCACACTTTCTGCCGCAGCAGCAATATTCTCGGGTGTACGCACTGTTTTTGGCTTTTCACGCTTTGGTTTATCGATGAGGAGGCAGTTTCTTTCACTTTTTTCACAAGATAACGAACATACGGAGCTGACGGTGCTTCTCTTCTTCCAAAATCCGTACGCAATTTTCGCACACATTCTGCAACATTACCATGATTTTCAAAGTAATGTCGCAATATTTCCCAGCGTTGTTCAAGCGTATGCACAACCATATTCGTTCAGCGGAAGGATAAAACTAATTATCTGTCGAATCAGACATGAGCTAAGTGTTACCATTCACGAAATAAGCACTACTTGAAAAAAAAAAAAAAATCGTTATATGGCGGACCTTTTACTTTCCTTAATGGATACATTCTCTCGCTTTGCTTCCGGATATACTCTAACATGTCGAAGTAGTATCGCTATTCTAAAACACTTCATAAGCCTCTACGGCGTACCCAGGAAAATTGTGTATGACCAAGGTACTGAATTCATGGCGAATATTTTCCAAGATTTCTGCAGACGATATGACATAACCCTCCATTTCACATCCTTCCGACAAACTTCCAGTAACTCCTCTGTAGAAGGACTACACTCCACCCTAACAGAAATCTACAGAGTAATACGTTCTAAACGAAAAGAACTGAAGCTGACAACAGAGCACGAAGAAATCTTTTCGGAAACACTTATCACTTGCAATAACGCTATACGTTCAAGGCCGCATACAACAGCGTAATTAGAGACTAGCTATATAGCGCCATGTTACTTTTGACGTCTCTGCTAAGCTCGTCAAACTTGGCAGGATGACTCTGGAGAATGCTCGCTGCTCCATCCGAATCGGTGCAGAACTGACCAACAGTTTCGAAGTCAAAAAAGGATTTAGACAGGGTGATGGGCTGTCGTGTGACCTTTTTAACATCATAAAAATATTAAAAATGATTGTGCAAAAATCACTGGCCAATACAAGAGGCACAATCTATTTCAAATCCTCGCAACTCCTTGCATACGCCGACGATATTGACATAATAGGTAGATCACAGCGAGATGTCAATGAGGCGTTTGCGAGTATCGAGTTCGAGGCGGTGAAAGTTGGTCTGGCGGTAAACGAGGGCAAAACTAAATATATGCTGTCATCAAAAAAGGACGCTCACCACTGACGTCTTGGCCAGAACGTTCGTATTGGCAGTTATAAGTTTGAGGTAGTTAAGGACTTCATATACATCGGCTCCGCAGTGACCTGGAACAACGATACCAGTTTCGAAATAAAGCGCAGAATTACTCTTGCCAACCGCCGCTTCTTTGGGCTCAAGAGGCAATTGAAAAGTAAAGCCCTCTCTCGTACGACTAAGTTGACCATATATAAGACCTTAATTATCCCGGTCCTGTTATACGGCACAGAAACATGGACTTTATCTAAAGCGGAAGAAGATATCCTTGGTCCTTTCGAGAGAAAGAGGAGGGTTGGAGGTCCGGCGTTGATCGCAACGTGATTCATTGAATTGTGGTAGGCTGATCAGGTGATCGCCAGGTGCCTTTTTAGGAATTAAGATGCAGGAATCGTGTGCTGGCCAGAAGGAGATTACGCTCCGACAGGAAGTCGAGCGTTCAAAATAAGCGTTGATCCCTAAAGCTTAAGACTTTTTGTCAGAGCCTTCCTCGAATAACGCATCCGCATCCGAATAAGCGGTGTTTGTTTTCTTTGTAACCGTTCCCGTAGTAGGTGCCACAGTTTTTCATCCGTCTTTTACCTGGTCCGTCCCATCGCACTTCTTGTAGGGCGGTTATACCTGCTTTGTAGCAGCTGAGGGTTTGCTCCAATTGATCACCTGCACCCGGTTGTTAAGGGATCTCACATTCCAGGTGCAGATTCTCAGGTCCTTTAGTCGTTTGCAGGGGTCGTCGGCTTTGTATCCGTCCGTATTGGAGGATTGTGGTTGTTTCGGAACAATTGGTTTTTTCTGTGATAGGATTGTTACCCCTAAGCACGTATACATTGAAACGTGAAATTTCACTAATTCGAGTTACATATGAACACATATATGTAAAAGGCTTCATCTCTTGTCTTAAACTCTTGCAATGGTATCATTCCAGACAATAGCCAAAATCTGTTTAACGAAAAAATCCATGGGACTGGTATCCATATATCTGAAATACACAGTTTGAAGCCACTGCCTCAAGCCTAATCACTACATTTGTATGGAACATTACCATCCAAGTGCGTATAAGGGTATAAGAGCAGATAAATCAGATGAAAATCATTCAAGTTATGCTGAATCACTGAAGAATTCGTCCCAAACGAATCATATTGCTATTTTTCTCAAACAAACAAAAGATGCCGCGCCGTCCAAAAATATTTATTCTTCTGGGTCCCAACATTTGTGTCATATGATATCCGAAACACAAGGAGCAAGGTCGTTAAGTTTATTATTGTCTCGTAGACTCATGCAAGTACATTTTTGACACGAGGAACCCACTGTACACCGAAAGAGAGCACACAAAGAAAAATAAAGGACACGCAAGCAACAAAAACTTCTGGCACGTGTATATCCAGTTCTGATTTGGGAGGGTAAATGGGCTTAAGAAGGGCGCCCCCGAGGTACAGTCGTCTGTAATGCGATGTAATGCTTCGCCTGTGTTGCTTTATTTTATTTCAAAATCTGGTTCAAGCAAATTGATACCGCTGAGGACTACGAGTGGAGGGTAAGGTCTGGTCATGTAGGGCAAAGATGCTGATTGCACGCAACATAGCGAGAAGCCAGCAAGGATCCCTGCTAGTGCTCGGGTCAAGTTGACACATAGCCTCCCCACCACTTGTTGAGAGGTAAACCTATGTATGCAGCTACCGGCCTAGCCAACACGACCGGGTTAGCCAACAAGACGGATACCCAAAGACGACACAGAAAGAGAAAGGACCACGATTTGCGAGTATGCTCCACGAATGTGAGAACTCCTTACCCTCTAGGACCTACTCATTATGATAAAAGAGTGCGACATTTATCACGGGCCACCACCAAAGGCTGCACTTATTGGGATGCCGATTCGTCATGGGAAAAAGGCTGAGGACGAAAGTCACCGAATTCAAGGCAATAAGCAATCGCCTAGGATAGCAAAGGACTAACAAAGGCCTCGTAGGGATAGTATCTATCCGACGGAAGCTGGTCGGGTAAAAAGCGAGAAGAGCCACCGTAGTGTCCTGCGGCACTGTTAGTAAGTCCCATCCCCACCTCCTCGTAGTGCCATCTGGAGATTTCCTATGGAAATTGCAGACGGGGAAGGGCGAATGGCGAGCCTCCTGCGCCAAAAAACAGGATTAGTCGGTTGGGCTACGGCCTAGTAAGCCGTAACCGTAAAAAAAAACCCCAAACTCCGAAACAACCACAAGCCTGGGATATAACGGACCGGATTTATGTTGACGACCCGTGCAAAAAACGGAAAAAGGACAATGATCTTCGGCTTTGTACGTAGAGTGTTAGGTCGCTAAACAGGCCAAACAACTTGCGGACGCCCCAGACCGCTATAAAGCGGACATAACCGCCATCCAGGAAATGCGATGAATTGGACCGGATGTAAAGCGGATGAAAAACTGCGATATTTACTACGGCGACTGCTACAGGAAGAGAGGACAACGATTGTTTGGATGCGGATTTGTTGCTCGAGGTGGGCTAAGGCAAAAAGTACTAAGCTTTCGGCATGTGAGCGAACGCCTCATAACAAGGCTACATTTTTTAACATCAGGCTGATCTGCGTCCACGCCACCACGGAAGACAAGGATGACTTCACCAATGATGAGTTCTACGATCTCCTAGACAGAACGTATGCCCCATGTCCCAGCTATGACATAAAAATTGTACAAGGCGACTTCAATGCTAAGCTGGGTAAGGAAAGCATCTTTGAACGGTCTTTTGATCAATCGACTACCAACCAGATTGATCACATCGCGATCGACGTCAGAAACTCCTCCACTATTCTTGATGTTCGAACTTTCCGTGGGGCTAACATCGACTCGGACCACTATCTTGTAGTAGCCAAGATGCGCTTACGGATATCACGAACGCAGCAGAGTAGAGTAAGAATACAAAGCTATGACGTCGGAAAGCTACTATCGCCAGAAACCGCTTGTGCTTTTACCGATCGCGTCTCCCCAAAGCTCTCCAATATACCTCGATCCTCCACGCTGTCAATAGAACAGCAGTGGAGCCTTTGCAAACAAGTTCTGGAAAGCTCTACGTCCGAGGTTTTGGGTTTCAAGACTCCACCACGAAGAAACACCTGGTTCGATGACGAGTGTAGGAGGATTCACACAGCGAAGCAGTATGCATATAAGGCCTCGCTGCATAAAAGAACAAGAGCAGCTCGTGAGCTCTACGAGTTAAAAAGGCAGGAGGAGCATAGGCTTCTTAGAAGAAAGAAGAAAGAGCACAGGAAGCGCGCGATTGGGGACTAGGAGAGGTGTTACTGCAGGCGTGACGTTCGAAAGTTTTATCAACAGATAAAGCGAACATGCCAAGGTCATAAAGCCAGAACGGAAGCCTGCAGGGATGAGAACGGACACCTACATAGTAGTAGAACCGCAGTCGGTGCTGAGAATATGGGAAAACCACTTCTGCGAACTGTATAACGGCGATGTTAGTCATTATACCGCTGTCAGGCAGAATGATCCATGTCCATCGACGGAGATCGCAGAGAATCCTGTCCCCCTGACCCCGACGAAGTTAAGATTGCCATATCGAAGCTCAATCGAATAAAGCTGCTGGCGCAGACGGACTCTCTGCTGAGCTCTTCAAGGCAGCTGGCACCTGGTTAGGAGCATGCACCAGCTCATCTCTAAGATATGGTCAGAGGAAAGCATGCCCGAGGACTGCATCTCAGCTTCGTATGCCCGATCCACAAGAAAGGAGACCCGTCTGATTGCGCCAACTATAGAGGAATAAGTCTTCTTAACATCGCCTACAAAATCTTCTCTGCCGTTTTGTGTGAACGCCTGAAGCCTTTTGTAAATAAGCTGATAGGTCCTTATCAGTGCGGATTCAGGCCGAGGAAGTCCACCATCGACCAAATCTTCACACTACGGCAGATCCTGGAAAAAACCAATGAATTTCAAGTCGACACTCACCACCTACTTGTCGACTTGAAAGCCGCATACAACAGCATAATTAGAGACGAGCTATACAACGATATGTCTAGCTGCTAAGCTCGTCAGACTATGGAGGATGACTTTGGAGAATGCTCGCTGCTCCATCCGAATCGGTGAACATCTTACCGATAGTTTTGATGTCAAAAAAGGATTTAGGCAGGGCGATGCGCTGTCGTGTGATTTCTTCAACATCATATTGGAAATGATTGTGCAAAAATCACTGGCCAATACAAGAGGCACAATCTATTTCAAATCCTCGCAACTCCTTGCAAACGTCGACGATATTGACATGTCTACGGATACAGCGTCTAAGGTGGCTAGGCCATATAGAGCGCATGGAAAATACAGCTCCGACCTGTAGAGTCTTCGAATCCACCCCGGAAGGAAGGCGCGGCAGAGGATGGCCACATCAACGGTGGCGCAGGCAGGTGGAAGGAGACCTTAACCAACTAGGCGTGCGGCGCTGGAAACAGCTGGCCAAAGACCGTGCCAGCCGGAGACGCTTGTTGGTTGAGGCCCAGGTTCACCACGGACTGTAGCGCCTTCTAAGTAAGTAAGTAAGTAGTAGTAGACAACATAGCTCCGACCCGAAGATTTTTTTGCAATAGAGGACGCCCTCGACTGAAATGTCGCCCATAAGTGAGAAGAAGCTGGCAAAAGGTGGTGCTAGCTGGAGAGGTTTATTGGTTGAGGCCTAGAACCACCCCGGACTATAAATATGAAGTTCATCAAGTTAACCAATGATCAAAGTGATACGAAGGGTTTTTTAAGTTACTCGTACCGCTCTAATGTTATCCAGTTTTTCTTTAAAGACCAATTTAGACTGAACTACGTATGTGTCAGTTGTTTACCAACTGAGACTAAAGTCGAATATATGCCTCATTGAAACCGAAAATTAGGTAAACTAATAGAGACCAATAAGCTATGGAACTATGTGGGCTTACACCTCCATTACGGTAATAAATAGTGCGTGACAAATTGAAGAAATTCGATCTTATACGTTCCGTTTCCATTAACATCGCAATCGACTGCCCTAATCCATACAATTACCTCTGCTCCTTCACACTTTATTTAACTCAGAAGCCTCCGACTCCGGTCGGGGTCTTTAGAAATTGGCACGTGACAATATTGAAGAGCAAAATATATTGCTTCGTGAGGGAATGAGGGGAAATTTATTGAGCCATCCATCGGTTCGTTAAAGCCAAAGGAAAAGTATTTCTCCTAGATCCTCATGTAGCAAAAGGATTTCTGGAGGTTCCAAATTGATTGATGGTCTTCATACATGTTAAGAAAAAAGCCATAGCTATTGCCGATGCAACTTTTCAAATGCTGAATTGACCGTATTGCTTATATTTCAAATGAAAGGTATAAGTATATGAGCAATAACACTTTTCAACAAGCTCTTGGCTTAATTGATTTCAAATTGATATTGGATGAATTCGTTTATTCGTTTTGTTTATTGAAGATTCATAGAAAAGTGGAAGTTTACAGATTCTTAGGGAAGACACGTTGGTTAACTGCTTTTTGGAAAATGTTCATTCGAATTATCTATTGGGTTGAGTACAATATTTTAAGTAAGAGAGTACTTGGCATGAAGAATGCCTTGAAGGAGTTTTCTCCAAATTGGAATTTGTAATTAACTTTTATGAACTTTACTACTGGCCATTGGTCCGGATTTAATCACTTTTCCAAAAAAAGTTGACTGTACTTCAGCTTGCTTTCATTATCTTCTTTCAAGGAATATGAGAAACAGGATCTGTAAAGCTAGAAGTAAATGAAAGAAGGGGAAAATAAAACTTCTTATCCTCGTAGGAGAGATAGATCAAACTGGATTTTTTTCTTGTAGGTTTCTTAAAACTTGAAGTGACTTAGGTGGGCATGGGACAGTTTCTTTCTTTCAACCGTTGTTTTTGACACATTCAGTGGGAATGAATAGAAAAAGTTTTCGAGCGGCAATCGATATCCGTTTGAGTGATGAATCATTGAACAGCAAGAATTAGCCTCTTATATAACCAACGATAACGACCATCATCGATATGTTGTATCGGTTCATTAAAATTGCATTTGTCAATTACATCAAGAGTAGGCAGGTCGACTAAAAACAACCAACATTTGTCATCCGATAGATTACTACCCACAAGCCATACGCCACAACCATCAATTCCTCCCTCTGCTAGCTGGACCAAAGCCCTTTCAGAGGATTGCCGTAAGCAAGCGAATTTCCAATGCTGATGGTCTGATTGAATATGCATGACCAAGGACCATTGGAAAAGTGCGACGCTGACAATTTCGTAAATTCGTAATCGATGACAACTCCAACTTGAAATCCCTTCATTAACCGTAATCAAATTATCCTTCGAGAAATTATCACTTTTCCATCAAACCAACTGGTACAGAGATGTATTTGTAGGTAATTTCCGGTTGACAAATAGTCACACAATATGCAGTAAATTTGATTTCCGCTGTTTTCAATTTCCTGCAGAACCTAGGGTAATGCAAGGACATGGTTTGGTAGACAGCATTCTGTAGAGACATGTAAATCATAGGACATGGAATTTTGGACTGTAAATTTATGGAAATGCTTGTATTGATTTCCAATAACATTGACATAATTTCAGCATATGACTACTAGGTGACATATGGCATGAAGTTCATTCAGATATGTACATAGTTCAGGAACCAGTGCCCCAAAGCTTGCGCATATCTAAATGTTCACCTAAAGAAAGAGATAATTTCATGTGTGGGACTACACATCATCGTGTCCGAATCGCGGACTAGTGACACTTCCGTTACCTATGTATATCCTTCTGGGCACTATGGCTCTGACTCAAGTACATGGGGTTTTGTAAACAACAAAAAGTACTCTTGTTTGTTCGCCGTCTACCACGACCCCAGCTAAATGTAATTTTCTACGTACGAATTTGTGCTTTTATTTATCAAAAGGATTTAGTTTTTCTAAGCATATTTGCTTTTTTTAAGGACATTGGAGAAGTGGAACTATAGGGATTTGAGTTTAATTATTAGATCGAGTCTAATTAGATTCTCACGTTCTTACTTTAGTATTTTGAAATGGTATGTAATGAATTCTCTTGATTAAAGTCCCCTTCTGATCGGGCGCTACAGTTCGGGGTGAACCTGGGCCTCAACCAACAAGCCCCACCAACAAGCACGATCTTTTGCAAGCCTTTTCCATTGCCGCACACCCAGTTGGCTGAGGTCCCCTTCCACCTGTGTGCGCCATCTTAAGTGCGGTAGTCCTCTGCTTCTTCGTCCCTCGGGGTTCGATTCAAAGACCCTCCGGGTTGGAGTTGTGGTGTCCATTCGATTTACATGGCTCAGCCATCTTAGGCGTTGAATACGTAGACGCCTGACTAGACTCATGTCGCTGTACAGCCCGTAAAGTTCCATCCCCCGTCTGGGTTTATAGACCCGATTTTTCTCTTGAAACGACCAAGGGCCTCCTCATCCGCTTTTGATAGTGCCCATGCTTCTGCGCCATACAACAGGACCGGGATGATAAGGGTCTTATAAAGAGTCGACTTTGTCGTTCGGAAGAGGGCTCTATCATTCAATTGCCTCCTGAGCCCAAAGAAACAGCGATTGTCAAGAGTGATTCTGCGTTTCGGAACTGAGTTTATTGTTCCAGGTCACTGCGGAGCCAAGGTAGATGAAGTCCCTAACAACCTCAAGCTTATATCTGCCAATACAAACGTTCTAGCCAAGACGTCGGTGGTGAGTGTCCTTTTTTGATGATTCAGATTTGCCCTCGTTTACCGCCAAACGAATTTTCGCCGCCTCCATCTCTATACTCGCAAACGCCTCATTGACATCTCGCTGTGATCTACCTAATACATAATATGTCAATATCGTCGACGTATGCAACGAGTTGCGAGGATTTGAAATAGATTGTGCCTCTTGTATTGCCCAGTGATTTTTGCACAATCATTTCCAATATGATGTTGACGAAATCACACGACAGCGCATCGCCCTGCCTAAATCCTTTTTTGACATCAAAACTAGGTGTTCTCCGATTCGGATGGAGCAGCGAGCATTCTCCAAAGTCATCCTGCATAGTCTGATGAGTTTAGCAGGTATGTCAAAGGTAGACATAGCGTTGTATAGCTCGTCTCTGATTACGCTGTCGTATGCGACTTTGAAGTCGACAAATAGGTGGTGAGTGTCGACTTGAAATTCATTGGTTTTTTCCAGGATCTGCCGTAGTCAATGGTGGACCTCCCTGCCCTGAATCCGCACTGATAAGGACCTGTCAGCTTATTTACAAAAGGCTTCAGGCGTTCACACAAAACGGCAGAGAAGATTTTGTAGGCGATGTTAAGGACACTTATTCCTCTGTAATTGGCGCAATCAGGGGGGTCTCCTTTCTTGTGGATTGGGCATACGATGCTGAGACTCCATTCCTCGGGCATGCTTTCCTCTGACCATATCTTACAGATGAGCTGATGCATGCTCCCAACGAGGTCATCCCCAGCTGCCTTGAAGAGCTCAACAGATAGTTCATCTGCGCCAGCAGCTTTATTCGACTTGAGCTTCGATATGGCAATCTTAACTTCGTCGAGGTCAGGGGGATGGAATTCTCTGCGGTCTTCGTCGATTAGAAATGGATCATTCTGCCTGACAGCGGTATAATGACCAACATCGCCGTTATACAGTCTGCAGAAGTGGTTCTTCCATATTCTCAGCATCGATTGCGATTCTACTACTAGGCCTCCGTTCTCATCCCTGCAGGCTTCCGTTCTGGCTTTATAACCTTGGTACGTTCGCTTTATCTGTTGATAAAACTTTCGAACGTCACGCCTGCAGTAACACCTCTCCAAATCCTCAATCGCGCGCTTCTCGTGTTCTTTCTTTTTTCTTCGAAGAAGCTTATGCTCCTCCCTTCTTTTCAACTCATAGAGCTCACGAGCTGGTCTTGTTCTTTTATGCAGCGAGACCTTATATGCACCCCGCTTCCCTGTGCGAATCCTCGTGCACTCGTCATCGAACCAGGTGTTTATTCGTGGTGGAGCCTTGAAACCCAAAACTTGGGATGCAGAGCTTTTCAGGGCTTGTATGCAAAGGCTCCACTGCTGTTCTTTTGATAGCATGAAGAAATGAGGTGTATTGGAGTGCTTAAGGGAGACGCGATCGTCAAATGCACGAGCGGTTTCTGGCGATAGTAGCATTCCGACGTCATAACTTTGTATTCTTACTCTACTCCGCTGCGTTCGTGATATCCGTAGGCGCATCTTAGCTACTACAAGATAGTGGTCCGAGTCGATGTTAGCCCTCCGGAAAGTTCGGACATCAGGAATAGTGGAGGAGTGTCTGACGTCGATCGCGATGTGATCAATCTGGTTGCTAGTCGATTGATCAAAGGCCGTTCAAAGATGACTCGTATAAAGAGGCTTTCCTTACCCAGCTTAGCATTGAAGTCTCCTAGTACAATTTTGATGTCATAGCTGGGACATCAAAACATCAACTCCGTTATATCCGAGGCTTGTGGTTGCTTCGGAGGATTAGCCCAACCGACTAATCCTGTTTTTTGGCGCAGGAGGCTCGCCATTCGCCCTTCCCCGTATGCAATTTCCATAGGAAATCTCCAGATGGCACCGCGAGGAGGTGGGGATAGGACTTACTAACAGTGCCGCAAGATGTTCGACTGCGGTGGCTCTTCTCGCTTCTTAGCAGGCCAGCATCCGTCGGATAGATGCTACCCCTACGAGGCATTTATTAGTCCTTTGTCATACATAAATTTGTTCTTCAATTTGTAACTCCACTAGTGGTTAGATGCATACAATTTGTTCCTGTTCGGGATACATTCGGAACCCGAGTTGAAGCTCGTCTGCAGAATTTTCAGAGAGCAGAAAAATCCTATACGAATGGTGTACCCAATAGCGAATATGTGCATCGGTTCAGAAGTGACTACATGTTTGATGAATTGATTCATGGATCCCTCGAGTAAAGGCTGACGACAAAACATGGCACAGTCATTCGAGATATCAGTCCAGGTCGTGTTAAGTAAATTAAAACATGTCCTCCCTCTTGGATTCAAAATAATTGGATCCGATACCAGAATAATCCAGACTGGGGCTTCTAGGTTATTTGCCCTATTGCTCGTGCCGGACTGAGGGAAACATCAATGAATTCGAAATTGAACATGTCCCTAACAATTAACCCTATTTTGAAAGCATGTATTATAGCCGTATGTATAAAGTCGATCATATTCAGTCTCTTTTGTGAGTAAGGTCGCCTGAAATGTATTCGGAAGAAGTGTGTCATTCCAAAATCGTATGCCATGACATTTGTGTGGTAGCAGGAATGCGGTAGAATTGCATTGATAATTCAAATTTTAGTTTGAGAGGCAAATGAAAACCCTCTCCAACCCATAATTAAAGCATGACTACTAACTTTTGGATGGGATTTCTCTCGTATGACAACCAAGAACAGTATAATTAGGACTGAACTAAAGCAAGCCATTTGCAGTCCAACCATCATATTTTGATTTTGTATGTTTCCAAGCACTTGCATTTTTGCATACACTTATGGCAGCAACTTAAGAGCCGGAATTTCTATGCCACTTCATCCCTGCATCTTGTTTGTCCTTATTCTCTCATGTATTCATGCAAATAAAAAATGTATGCTCCTCAAGGACCGCGCATCCTTTCAAATTTTCGTGCATACATATGCAAGGTAGACGCGGAACGTTGCTCCGCATATTCATACATGACATGATGCTCTAAATATTTTAAAATCGTTGCTTCTGGATTGGTCTGCATTCCAATAAAACTCAACAAAGGAACACACATCCTGGTAACTATGTATATCGTACAAGCAAAACAACATTCTATCATCCGCACAAAGTTACATACATCCCGCATACGATGTCGAATTCGTAATGCTACTGAAACGATGCAAACAGTCGAATGATGGGTTATTCTACCTTACGGATACGGATATTAATGATGGCACCCTGTATGCATCTATGTACATATGTAGAGCGAGGACTTGCCCTTTGCTTATTTGTATGTTTTGCTTTTGTTGGCTCGAATGTAATCTGTGCTGATCGATCTGTGATTTATTTAAGGGTAATTCCAGACTTTTTTGCTGATAGAAGTTGAGTAATGAATGCGCTCGTATTTCTGCGAAATCATGAGTCAGTTAGCTAGTTGTATGGCGGTATCGTAGTGTAAATCATGACAGCGGTTTGTGTGGTGCTTTTACTTTGTGCTTTAAGATCCGGTAAGGATAAAGACTTTAAACAAAACCACACATTGCATTAAATGAAAAGTATGCGGGATGGGAAGTCCTCTTCAGGATCCATTAACAGATATTACTTGACTTTTTTTTTAGGTTTCTGTAACTAGAGAATGCAATGTTCCATCATTTCCTTCTATGTATGTACGGGGTGTTACAGTCCAGTGAAGACCCAAGCCTAGCTTCTCTTAACCACAAATGATGTATGTACCTATGTGATTTTCTTTTTCTGTAAGGGATAAAAATCAACAGGTTAATCCCTACTCCGGATGGTTAATTTCGAGGAGCTTGTACTCTGCTTAAGAGAGACATCGTAACATACACATTTAATGACATTGCCTTTGATGGGAAATTTCGTTTATTGATCTTTTAAGACGTTAGCTGGATTGTAAGATGTTGGCATTACCTGTGGACCTGTCAACCTACTTACGGTAAAACTCGGGGACTTAAGCCTGAGGTAGTCCACTGATTATACACCGCGATAATAAGACCTATTGTCACCTATGCGTCCACTAAATGGCGGACAAAAGTTAAGCAAAAAGCGCCTTCAGAGACTAGCGTGTCTCGGCATTACAGGCGCTAAGCCAACTTGCCCCACGGCAGCCCAAGAAGCACTGATTGGACTCACTCCACTTCACCTTTCAATTAAAAAGGTGGCATTACGCAGTGCAATCAGAATTCTCGAGAACAAGCCTGCCATGTAGACCCGAAGGTCACATGTCCATCTTACAACATCCTCCCGAACTGGATATGATTACCACGGTCTCAGACGCATTATCACACACATTCACTTTTGACAAGAGATTTGAGATATTGATCCCAAATCGCTCAGCATGGGAAACCATCGATCCCTTGCTTAATGTCAAAGGCCTTAGATGGTATACTGATGGCTCCAAGATGGCTTCAGGCGTTGGCGGCGGCATCTTCGGACCGAATCGTAAGATCTCGAAGGCCCTGTGAATGAGTCCTAGCATCTTTCAAGCAGAATTACATGTCATCTTAACATGCGTCAATCTAATCCTAGAGACTGACATAAGAGGAGTAACCATCAACATACTCTCTGATAGCCAAGCAGCGCCTACAGCATTGAGTGATGCCCTACAAGACCTTGCCAAAAGGAACAATGTCAAACTCAGGTGGGTGCCAGTTCCCAGAGGTATTAGGGGAAATAAAATTGCCGATCAATTTGCCAGGAAAGGTTTCAACGAAGAATAAATAGGTCCAGAACCCTTCTGCGGCTTTCCCAACTCTAGCATCAATTTCTTCTTAGACAAGTGGGACAAATCGCGTGGAACAACATTGAGAGTCTTCGCCAATCGAAATGATTTATGGGACCCCTGATCAAACACTCAACATACTCAAACTTAAAAGGGGAATATCAGAAGACTAGTCAGCTACCTGTCATGACATTGCGGTCTAAGATATCATCTTAACAAAATCAACCTCTCGTCTGAAACTGAGTGCCGACACTGTTTTGAGGACGACGAAACGGCAGAACACATACTATGTGAGTGAAATCTGAGTCAAGACATATATGAATTTGTATGTTCCCTAAAATCAACCATACATTCAAACCTCGGGAAGGAGGTAAAAAACTGAAGCTGAACTTACCTTCGAACTCATAAAGTCTACTTACTCTTCTTCTTCTTCTTCTTTCCCCCTTCAGGTAGGGATCAGAATATATCCGAGGTAAGGCATGCCTGTCGTAAGATGCGGGGCTGGATTGAGGTGGTGTAGTGCCGTCTTGATCCAGAGTTGGGTGGCAAGGGGCTAAAGTTCCCCAGATATCTAAAAAAATTCCTTGCCTTTTCTTAACCAAAACTGGGCCTGGCTGGGGGCCCATTTCAAAAGTAGCCCAGCCTTACCGAGTTTCTAAACACCTAGGCACTAAGGATTTGACGGATAGAAGGGAGGACTCATCTGGTGGTGGTGGTTAAAGAAGCTTCATCAGAAAGTATATTTTGGTACCACGGGAGACAGGAGCCTCCGGAGCTGACGGTTAGTATCTCGGTGCCAGACGTCTTATCGGGTGCTACAGTTCGAGGTGAACCTGGCCTTAACCAACATGCCCATCCAACTATTACGATCTTTTGCTAGCCTTTTCCATTGCCGCACACCTAGTTGGCTGAGGTTCCCTTCCACCTGCGTTCTCTGTTTTTCCATCCCTCGGAGTTGGATTCAAATACTCTCCAGGCTGGAGCTGCGGTGTCCACTCGCCCTTAATGGCATAGCCATCTTAGGCGTTACATCCGTAGACATCTAACTAGACTCATGTCACTGTATAGCCCGTAAAGCTGTTGGTTGAATCTTTTCCTCCATATCCCGTCAGTGCTTATAGGACCGAAAATCAGACGCAACATTTTTCTCCCGAAATGACCGAGGATTTCCTTACCCGCTTTTTATAGTGTCCATGCTTCTGCTGGACCGGGATGATAAGGCTCTTGTATAGAATCAACTTGGTCGTTCGGGAGAGGGCTGTATTACTCAATTGCTTCTTGATCCGAAAGATTGGCGATTGGCATGAGTGATTCTGCCTTTCATATCCGAACTGATGTCGTTGTACCAGGTCACTGCATAGACGCAGTCCTCAACTACCTCAAACCTATATCCGCCAATACAAATGTCATGGCCAAGACGTGTGGTGAGCGTCTTTTTTTGATGACAGCGTATATTTAGTTTTGCCCTCACTTACTGCCAAACCAATTTTCGCCTCCTCGCCTCAATGGTTCAAGGGTAAACAGCTCTTTGACACCTTGTTGCGTTCTTCCGATTACGTCAATGCCATCCGCGTATGCGAGGAGCTGTGAGGATTTGAAATCAATTGTGCCTCTTGTAATAAGATGTTGGAGAAATAACACGATGGCGCATCGCCCTACCTAAGTCCCTTATTGACATTAGAACTATCGGTGAGATGGAGATGGAGTATGGAGCATTCTCCAAAGTCAGCTTCTATAGTCTGACGACTTTATCAGGGATGTCCAAGATCGACATGGCGTTGTATAGCTTGTCTCTAATTACGCTGTCATCGCGGCTTTGAAGCCCACAAATATGGGTGGTGAGTTCCGACCTAAAATTCGTTGGTTTTTCCCAGGATATACCGTAGTGTGAAGGTTTGGTCGATGCTGTATTTCCCTGGCCTGAACCCACACTGATAAAGACCTATCAGTTTATCTACAAATGGCTTCAGGCGTTCTGGTTATGTAGGCGATGTTATGAACGGCATAGAAGGTTATGTAGGCGATGTTAAGGAGACTTATTCCTTTGAAGCTATTATTCCGTGGCTGAATCGCATTTACTCCCATCGCCCCAGAAGGGACCATATTCCGCAAACATGGAGGGATATTTGGGCGGTTTTCATACCCATGTCAAGGAAGGTCAACCAAAAGGTCAAAATGCGGTCAATGTCAAAGAATTTACTCTAGGTGCCGTTAAAAAACATCAATACTGGTGCCCAGCTTTTATAAGGCCCAATTAAAGATGGGAATATGCAGGTGGATTGAACAAATGCTGAGTATTCGTATTATAAATTCGGCGATAGGAGGAGTCAGGGTCAAGGGATGAGGCCTGAGAGTAAGCTTCGGAAAAACCGAGATAGTCCTCTTCACAAGGAGAAAATCTATACCAACATCCATTTACCCCCGCATGAATGGTATGGATCTGATCCCCAAAAATCTGCCAAATATCTTGGCATGATCTTAGACTCCAAGCTTAGCTGGAAGGACAACATTAATAAAAGATCCAAAAAACCTACGTGGCACTATTTCCGTGCAGAGTAGCCTTTGGAAAGACATGGGACTTCAAACCAAAAGTGGTATAAGGGATGTACACCGCGTCGGTAAGACCTATTTTAGTCTATGGTTCGATTGTTTGGTGGAGGGCACTTGAGAAGAAACGTCATCTTCAAAGTGTTTCAAGGGTTTAGAGGGCAGGTTGTTTGTCGGTGACTGGATCTATGAAATCCACACCAACAGCAGCTCGTGAAACAATGCCGAACCTTCCACCATTAGACAAATACTGCGAAAGCATCGCAGCAAGGACGGCGTTAGTAATACAAGAATCCTTGAAAGGAGTCTTCATGGCCACGTATTAGTCTTGATTCGGGAGGCCACTTCGGGACTTAAAACCGAAACAGACCCGGAACTCGACTTCTTGATTAACATATAATTTATAAGTACACCGCCAGGTCCCCGTTTGGATACTGAAATGTCGGAATCATGTGCCAGCTACTAGAAGATTATGCCCCGTCACGAAGTCTATTAGCCTGAATCCGTTTTCGGACGTAGGCGGTAGGCTGTGCTTTGCTCTACGACTCTTTTCAAGAGGTCCTCCTAACGCAGCTTCGTTTTGAAATCTCCTGGAAAACCTTGGTGTCATAGCTGGGACATTGAGCGTAAGTAGGGGGTCATAGGAGTCATCTTTGAATCTGTCGTCTTTTTCTTCTCTGAGGGCATGAATGCATATCAAGCTGATCTTCCCGAAGATAGCTTCGATGCGGACTGTTATGAGGCGGTCGCTCCCATGCTGGGAGCTTAGGACTTTTTGCCTAAGTCCACCTCGAACAACAAATCGGCATCCAAATAAGCGTTGTTTGTTCTCCTTGTAGAAGTTTTCGTAAAATATGTCTCAGTTTTTCACCGCAGAGATGAAAATGGAAAACTGGTACTGAAATCACAGTCAACGATGAGGATTTGGAAAGACCGCGTCTGCAGGCAGAATGATCCGACCTAGGCGAAGTCAAACTAGCGATTTCAAAACCTAAGTCTAATAAAACCGCGGGCGCAGACGGCCTGTAAATGAGCTGGTAAGACGCATGCACCATCTCATTCGCATGTTAGTGGCGGGGAAAAGCATGCCCGACGAATGGAATCTCAGCATCCTTTGCCCGGATCATAAGAAAGGAAACCCAATAACTGCGCGAACTACAGGGGAATAAGTCTCCATTATATCGCATACAAGATATTTTCTGCCATACTGTGTGAACGCCTGAAACCGTTCGTGGATAACCTGATCGGCTCATCTCAGCCAGACCAAATATTTACGCTGCGACAGATCTTGGAAAAATTCAGGAACACAAAATCGACACCCATACACAGTATAGAGACGAGCTATACAAAGCCATGTCTAGTTCTAACATCCCTGCCAAACTTGTTCGACTGTGCAGGATGACAATGGAGAATTCTCGCTGCTCCATTAAGGTCGGTAATGAACAAACCGAGACCGGATTTAGGCAAGGTGACGCGCTGTAATGCAACTTTTTCAGCATCGTGCTTGAAAAGATCGTGCAAGAGTCACTGGCCAACACAAGAGGTACGATTTATTTCAAGTCTACGCAATTGCTTGCGTACGCCGATGACATCGACGTGATTGGACGGACACAGCGAGACGTCAATGAGGCCTTTGTAAGCATTGAGGTAGAAACGGCTAAGTTGGGTCTCAAGGTTAATGAGAGTAAAACCAAATATCTTCTTCTTCTTTGATGGCGTTACAGCCCATGAAGGACCAGAGCCATGCTTCTCTCAATCACCCATGTTGTGTGTGATTTATTTTTTCACTTAGGTGAAAGGGACCTACAGTTTAATGTCGATACCGAACGACGTGAGTCGAGAAGCTTTTTCACGGCAAGTATACTACGGGGGGTTTTGCCAGTACCCCGCGAGGAGGAACGCCGCGAAATAAACATTCGATGGCGTCGGTGTTATCGGGATCCGAACTCGCTCATCGTGCGTCAGAGTCCAACACACTAACCACTGCGCCACGGCGTCCTCAAACCAAATATTTGCTTTCATCTAAAAGAGACGGGCAACACCGACGTATTGGCCAGAACGTCACCATGGGCAGATATAACTTAGAAGTGTTCAAGGAATTCGTCTACCTTGGCTCACTGATAACCAGCGACAAACACCAGCACTGAGAGAAGACGCAGAATCACTCTTCCCAACCACTGTTTCTTTGGGCTCAAGGGGCAATTGAGAAGTAGAGCCCTCTTTTGGAAAACCAAGGTAACACTATATAAGACCTTGATCATTCCAGTCTTTCTTTACGGCTCAAAAGCTTGGACTTGAACAAAAGCGGATAAAGATGCCTTTGATCGCTTTGAGAGGAAATTCCTGCGCTCTATCTACGGTCCTGTCTGTTCAAATGGAGTATGGAGGAGAAGATTTAGTGAAGAACTGTACGGGTTGTATAGCGACATCGGCCTGGTACGACGTCTACGAATACAGCGTCTAAGATGGCTAGGCCATGTAGAGCACATGAAAAATACAGCTCCGACCCGTAGAGTTTCGAATCCACCCCGGAAGGAAGTCGCAGCAAAGGACGGTCGCATCTACAGTTGGCCAGAGACCGTGCCAGCTATAGACGCTTGTTGGTTGAGGCCCAGGTTCACTACGAACTGTAGCGCCACCTAAGTATTACAGGATTCTTCGAGAAAGAGTCACAACAGATTGGTGTCTGCTTTCACTGATTTGAAATTGCTGTACCGTACGTAATCCGTACTTCACACAATTTATCGATTCTCCAAACTAATCTGATACACAATATAGAAGATTAAGGTATTCTTCAACTGAAAGTTCGGTAGGAATTATAAAACAGCCAAGTACCAGATTCCGGTTCACACCTGCTTTTTAATTCCAAGTCCCAAGGATGTTTTTTTAATTTTCCACAACATCAATCGCGCAAAGTAAAAAGAACGAAATAATGTCCTTGAACGTGCATTGCCTGCAAAAAAGGGCCCCTAACTTCTGGCAAGTTTCTCGCCATTTCTTTTTGGAAATAATGCATTTATATCCTTTTCACCAAATGCATCCTTGTCCCGACTGCAGAACGACGGTAACAAAGAAACAAAGTCACTCAAGAGTCGTTTTAAAGCAAAAGTAAGGAGGAAATCCCGGAAATTCCCATAAACTAAGTCAAAATGATTACCCTGCAAAGCTCTCCTGTCGATATACTGTTGGGAGAAATATAACGCAACGTGCTTCTCCCAGTTTGGCAGTCGTAAAATTTTCATCACGTACGAGTGTGTACAGCATCTCCCTACAGTTTCTCAAGTACTTTTGAGTAGGATAATGGCAGCAACTCCACAGTTCGGGAAGTCAACACATAGGAATTGTGAAAAGGTTGTCTTTAAAGTAAAATCCCTGAAGCTTGTAAGCTTTAAATAAATAAATTTCATTCTTTTCGCGCACATTGTGAGGTTGCCCACATAGGTGAAGTCTGCCATTGGCCAATTACAATTGATTGAGCTTCAAAAGAAATTTAACTTCCTTGCTCCCGGAAATATATTGTAATCATTTCTTATGGAATGGACGTGTGGTTATTTCGGAGAACTACGGCCTAGTAAGCCGTAAGCGTAAAAAAATGTAAACACAGGGACAACAACAAGCATCGAATTTAACGGACGGACTACATGTTAACTACCCCCGCAAACATATAAAAGGACAGGGGTAGAGGTTCTGCTCCTGGAATGTTAGGTCCCTTAACAGACCGGGTGCGGCCGAACTGCGCTTTAAAGCAGACATGTGATATACATATACTATGGAAAGTGCCACAAGGAGAACAAACAACACCTAGTTGGATGCGGATTTGATATTCGAGTTGGACTTAGGCAAAAAGTCCTAAACTTCCAGCATGCGGTCATAGCTTTCCGCATCAAAGCTATTTTCGGGAGCATCAGCTTGATATGCGTTCATGCCCCCACAGAAGAAAAAGGCGACAGAGTCGAAGATGACTTCTACGACCTCCTAGATAGAACATACGCTCAATGGAGATTTCGACGCGAAACTGGGTAAAGAGGATTTCCTTCAACGAGTCGTAGGAAAGCACAGCCTACACGACACCACGTCCGAAAACGGATTCAGGCTAATAGACTTTGTCACGGGGCGTTATAGCTAGCACACAATCCCCACATCTCAACATCTATAAGAGGACCTCGCAGTCTCCTTATCAATTATCTGTTAATCAAATCGGTCATTTTGCGATCGACGCCAAACACTAATTTAGCATCTTTGATGTCCGAACATTCCGAGGAGCCAATGTTGACTCGGATCATTACCTTGTTAGGGCTAAGGTACGGTTATCGCGAACACTGGGGAGTCGAGTAGGACTATCAAAATTTGACTTCGGGAAGCTGCGATCGCAAGAGACCGCGAGGAGCTTCGTCGATCGTATCTCCCTCCAGATCTCTCAAGATGCAATGCAAACTGCGCAAACCATAGAACAGCAATGAAGATGTAGTCAGGAATGCTACCCCTAATATATTAGGTTTCCAACCACAACCAGGAGAAACCCTTGGTTTGATGACGAGTGCAGACAGGCACATGCAGAAATCAGAATGCATACATGACCACGATGCATCGACTTACGAGAGCTACTTGTGAGCTCTACGAACGGAAAAGAAGCGAGGAATCATACAATTTCCAAATGGAAAAACAAAGAGTATGAGAAGCCCGCGATCGAGGAGATGGAGAGATGTTATCGCAGGAACGACGTTTGAATGTTTCACCAAAGCGGAAAACGAACATACCTGATTATAAGGCCAGAGCCGAAGCCCGCAGGGCGGCTCCGGCTCGAAGAGTGTTCGACTCCAACCACGAAAGACGACCTCGCAGAGGACTGCCACATCTATAGTAACGCACATAGGTGGAAAGAGACTTTGACCAACTGGGCTGCAACACTGGGAACAGCTAGAAAAACATTATGCTGTCTACAAAGACTTATTGGTTGAGGTGCAGGTTCACCCCGAACTATAGCGGCGAACAATTTTATGCAGCTACTGCCCTAGATAAAAGGGCTCTAAAATACCAGACTGGCGGTTTTGTTACGGGTCAGCAACCCGCCCATGTTATGAATGAGCAAAATTCCTCGAATAAGCAGACGGATTCTCGAAGACGACATGTCACGAAAAATGCACATTGCGATAATTCTCCTTATGTCAGAACTCTGTACACTCCCGGAGCTACTCAAAAACTTTAAAGAATACTCACGCAGTACAAGGCGGATTTGACTGCGATCCCAGAAGGACGCTGGATAGGAAACGGGATGATGAGAAAAAAATATTGTAACGGTGATTACAGCTGCCTCAAAAGACTGTATATGTTGGAATGCGGATTTGTCGTGGGAAGCGGTTAAGGTCGAAGTCATAGAGTTAAAGCCTATTTGTCAGTGATCACCTGACTGTGATCCGCATCCAAAGCAGGTTTTATAACGTCGCCCTCATATGTGCACACGCCTCTACTGAAGAGGCTGGAGACCCCATTAAGGGCTTCTATGATCTCTTGGGCAACGACAACGGAGCCTGTCGGGAGCACGACGTTAAAACCGTTCTCAGGGACTCCAGTGCCAAAATCAACAAGAAGAGAGAGGAGTGATTGAAAAGCTTAGCCTCCAGTATACAACGGCGGACAACGGCTTTCGACTTGTAGACTTTGCGGCGGCTCGTAATGCGGTGACGCTTCGCAAGCGTATTCCACAGCAACCTGACAACCTCCAGATGGTCGAACCGCCAACCAAATCGGCCTTGTGCCTATTAACGTAAGACACACATCTAACATCCTAGATATGTGAACATTCAGGGGGGCACATTTCGACCCTGACCATTTCCGCGTAGCAGCAAGATTCAGAGCTCAACTGTCCAATGCCAGAAAACTTCACCAGCTCACCAGGAGGTTCGACATTGGACGCCTGAGCACACCGGAGGTTACCAGAATCTACAGGGAGCAACTGAGCGAAAGAATCCCCGGTATGCCTACGGCGAACACAAATGTCAACAATACGTGGCTGCATTGCCGCTCAGCCACTCGGGAAGCAGCCATCGAGTGTCACACCCGACGAGAAATCCGTGGTTTGATGGCGACAACCGACTAGGCGTACCAAAAGACGCTGCCATAAAAAACCAGGGCATCGTGAGAGGAGTACCGACCCAGAAGAAGCGAGGAGAAAAAACTGCTGCGAATATTGAAAAACACCTTCGCGGCTTCGCAACTCAAGGATATCGAGGAGTCTAGGGACAATTATAAAAAAGCTAAAAGCCTTGCAGGAAACTTTAAGAAAGGCATCCGGGCTCTTCGAAATTTCGAAGGTAATATTGGCTTAATGACTATGACCAAGAGTGGGTGATAGGGACTGAGGAAATCCCAACTCCAGCCGCTGAGGTAGTCCTCCCACCCAAAATCGAAGAAGTCAGCACATTCAAAAGCTGAAGAACAACGGCTTGCATCAAAGCTCTTTTAAGCTGGCGGCAATGCCCTAGATTACCTGAAGAATTTGGGAAGATGAAAGCATGCCCGACGACCGGAATATCAGTTCTATTTGCCCCATCCACAAAAAAGGCGATTTTACCCCTTGCAAGAAATACTGCTCGATGTCGCATGCAGGATCTAAGACCCTTTTTCACCACACCAAACGGCAGTTACCTGCGCGGCTTTCGGCCCGCAAACCGGCTATAGACCAAATAGTTACACTTT
The DNA here is from genome assembly GCA_951905685.1 of Eumerus sabulonum. Taxonomy (NCBI): domain Eukaryota; kingdom Metazoa; phylum Arthropoda; class Insecta; order Diptera; family Syrphidae; genus Eumerus; species Eumerus sabulonum. The sequence goes on from OX645060.1 coordinate 197,212,486, forward strand.
GACGAATCCTGGAAAAGATCAGCGAATTTCAAGTCGACAGACATCATCTCTTCATCAATTCTAAAGCCGCATACGAAAGCGTGCGACAGCGACGTGGCGCAGTGGGTAGTGTGTTGGCCCCTGAGGCCGATACCATGGGATCGAATCCCGACAACAGCCTCGTCATCAAACGTGTTTTTTTACGGTACTTCTCCTCAGCGGGGTACTGACAGAACCCCCTGTAATATAGTTGTCAAGAAAAGCTTCTCGAAATTCGCCTTTCGGATCCGGCAATAAACTGTAGGTCCCTTTCACCTATGGGAAAATAGAATCACACACAACATGGGTGATTGAGAGAAGCTCGGCTTTGGTCCTTCATGGACTGTAACGCCAATGTTCAATGTTCGAATTCGGGATCCCAGGAAAACTATTCCGGTTGTGTCGCACTGCGCTAAAAAATACACGATACACCGTTCAGTTCTAGAACTTCCGAACCGCTTGAAACATACACCGAATTTCGGCAAGGAGATGCGCTGTCATGTGTCATCTTCAATTTTGTGCTGGAGCAGATGGGCACTAACTTCTATAAGTTCGTTTCGCTGCTAGGATACGCAGATGATATTGACACCATCACGTGGTCTCAAGGATACGTTGTGGAAGCTTTGAATGCGATTGAAGAACAGGTGAAACGAAAAGAAAGACCGATCTTCCGGTATAAAGACCAAGTAATCGCGGAAGTATGACAACTTCGTCTTGATAACCGGAAACAGCGTGCCGCGACCCTCAAAGATAGAAGGCAACTATAGCTCAGGCTCAGATCCTCCATGGATTGCTGGCCTGATAAACAAAGAAACAAACAGGTACCTGCATAAAACGTGTTTTACATGGGTATTCAAAATCATCCATATCTGCGAGTCTGACAATTAAGTTCCGGGAATTTGTAAACAAAAAACAAGCAAATTAAGTTTGTCGGAAAATTTTATTATCGACCCTTATAAAAGTCCTCCTCTAACTCTACACAATGACTCCAACGTTGCTCCCACGACTCGAATCACCTTTGATAATCTTCCGAAGTTAACTCGTTCAGAACCATGAACTATGGTTACAGCCTCTTTAGCCTTCTCTACACAGTATTGACGAGTTCCTTTGAGGTGAGATTGAATTGCATGGGCTCGAAAAAAATCGCAGGGAGCATTTTTTTCGCCAATGACTCTTGCATAATCATTGGTGTGGTACAAGATCCAGCCGTTCTGGACGAGTTCACGTCGCAAACAGTGAATTGCGCCGCTGTACGAGAGGTGACGGGAGGTTCTTTACGTGAATCGTCTTCTACTGATTCACGGCCCTTGTTGAGACACTCTGCCCATTCAAACGTACGTTTGTTCAATATACATTCGTCTCCACACGCCACCTGCAATTTTCGGAGAATTTCCCAGGGCTTTGTACCAGATTTCCCCAAAATATGAATCACAACACTACAATGTCTTGGTAGTCTAAAGGGGTTGCCGATTTTCTAAGAGAAACAGCCAATCAGCTAACGAAATTCTCGCAAGGCGTGGCTCTAACCTCGATAGTTCCCTCACGGAGGCTGGTTTCCTTACATAGGACTGATCAAGGGACAAATTTTTCAACTCTTATTTTTAGCGACGAACTCCAGATGGAGCACCCTAAGCAAACGCGTCATATCAGGAAAGAAATGGCCTCCCTACAACACGAATAGAACTCAGGAACTAACAAACAGAACCCGACATGAGATTGCCAGAATTGTAGCTATCAGTACTGGCTATCCGCCTGTCGACACTTATGCTGTCAAGTTAGGCATACCATTTTACACATACACTGGCGTAGTTGCAAGACTTACTTACCTACTTATCAGGCCGGCAATACATGAGCCTGAGCTACAGCTGGCTACCCTCCTTGAAACTCCCGGGCACGCTCTGTCCAGTTATCAAGACTAAGTTGTGTTACATCCGCGATTACTTATTCCTTATACCCGAAGATCGGTCTTCCACTTCTTCTCGAACCAGGGGGCTCGGAGCCAAACACCCTTTTAGTTGGAGCGTTGGTGTTCATGCGTTCGATGTGACTGAGCCAATGTAGTCGATGAGTTCGTAGAGTTCGCGGTTGTGTTTTCTCCCCCCTGGAAGCAGTTGCCAGGGAGGATCACAGCTGTTGTATCGTTTGTGGAGTTAGCGTTTGCCCCTAGGTAGACAACCTCCTTAGCCACATCGAAATTATAGCTTCCAATCGTTATATTTTCTCCAAGGTGGTGAGCGACTGATGGGTTCTTGCTTGACAGCATGTACTTCGTGTTATCCTCGTTGATTTTAGGACCAACTCGTTTCGCCTGTTTCGCAATCGTTGTCAAAGCGTCTGTAACGTCATGCCGGGATCGCGCGATGACGTCAATATTTAGCCCATAGTCGATTTGCGGAGGGCGCCGTGGCGCAGTGGTTAGTGTGTTAGATTCTGGCGCACGACGAGCGAGTTCGGATCCCGATAGCACCAATGCCCATTGAATATTTATCTAGCGTCGTTCCTCCTTGGCAAAACCCCCCGTAGTAATACTTGCCATGAAAAAGCTTCTCGCAGTTCGGAATCGGCATTAAACTGTAGGTCCCTTTCACCTGTGTGAAAAATTAATTACACACAACATGGGGGATTGAGAGAAGCTGGGCTCTGGTCCTTCATGCGCTGTAACGCCACCAAAGATGAAGAAGAAGAAGAAGTCGATTTGCCGGGTCGGAGCCGCACTGGTAGCTGCCGATTAGTGCGGTGCAAAAGGGCCTTAAACGTTCACACGGTACGCTGGACCGGATCTTTTATGCGACTTTGAGCAGAGATATATCTCTGTAGTTCTCTTAGGAGGTAGGATCGCCCTTTTTGTGGATGGGGCAAATATAGCTGATATTCCAGTCGTCGGGCACGCTTTCATCTTCCCAAATTCTACAGATGATCTGGTGCATACTCCCTACCAAATCATCGCCGCCAGCCTTGAAGAACTCTGATGGCAAGCCATCTGAGCCTACGGCCTTGTTGCTCTTCAGGTTTTGAATAGTTGTGGCGACTTTTCGATACTGCGTGGGAGGACTTCTTCAGCGGCTGGAGTGGTATTTCCTCAGACCCTACCACTCTCTCTTGGTCATGCTCGTTAAGCAGCTGCTGGAAATGCTGCTTTAATACATCCCCTATTCCCTGCGGGTTGGTGACAAGATTACATTCGCAATTTCAAAGATCCTGGGAGCCTTCCTTGAAGCCTCGATATCCTTGAGCTGGGAGGCTGCGAAGATTCTTTGCTTTAGTCGCAGCAGTTTTTTCTTCACGCTGCCCCGGTTTTTCACTTCAACGCCTTTTGGTACGCCTCGTCGGTTGTTAGCTTTTTCTGCTCACACTCACCATCATAGCACGCGTTTCTTGTCCGGAGTGGTAGGTAGCCTAAGGTGTCATCGGCTACTTCCTGAATGGCTGTGTGGCAGTGCAGCCACAAATTGTTGACATTTGTGCTCGATGTTGGTATATCGGAGAGCCTTTCGCTCAGTTGCTCCCTGTAGACTCTGGTAACCTCCGGTGTTCTCAGGCGTCCAATGCTGAACGTCCTCATGGTGGGCTGGTGCAGCTTTCTGGCATTGAACAGTCGAGCTCTGAATTTTGCTGCTACGAGGAAATGGACAGAGTCGACGTTTACTCCCCTGAATTTTCTCACATCCAGGATGTTTAACGAGTGTCTTGTATCAGTGAGCACATGATCGATTTAGTTGGCGGTTCGACCATCCGGAGATCGCCAGGTCGCTTGCGGGAAATTTTGTGCTACTGGTCTGTTGTTGTATAGTGGAGACCGTGGTCTCTGATCACTCCGCCAAAGCTGTTCTCCTTACCGATTTTGGCATTGAAGTCCCCCAGTACGATTTTGACATGGTAGTCCGGACAAGCTCCGTAGGCGTTGTGCAAGAGATCATAGAAGTCCTGTTTGATGGGGTCTTCAGCCTCTTCGATAGGGGCGTGTGCACATATGAAGCTGATGTTGTAAAAGCTGCTTTGATACGGATCACAGCCAGGCGGTCAATTATAGGTTTAATATCGATGACCGTCGACCTTAACCGCTTTTCCACGACAAATCCGCACCGAAACATGTGCAATCTTTTGTGACAACTCACAGTCACAGTCTTGTTTCGTCATCATACCCTAGAATCGAACGTTTGCCTTAAAGCTTAAATGACTTCCAGCAGTGTTCCCTTAATGTCAAAGAAATCACAGGCATGTGACGGCTACATTGGCTTACGGCAATAGATGTAAATAATTAACGACCCATACACACTTTCGTGTGTTAAATGATTCATCGTATGACTGTGCTTAGTCCTATTTCGTACAGCGGCCCTCTGTCTAAGGTGGGCTGTATGGTAATGTCTATGAGCATTGGGAAGTGAATAAACAAGACATTACGAGTTAAATATGTCTGTGTTTTCAGACAGCTTAGACATGTAAAGAACGTGCTTTGGGTGATCAATTGTACATAGAAAAGTGACGTAGAAGGGCAGATAAGGAACTTTCATTGAGGTGAGCATGACGGAATAATGTTTTGCAAACGAAGGTTCTTAAAGCCCGGCGATTGCTAATATTTTCTTTCCTCTCTCTACCTATTTAGGGCAATTTGGAGCCAACTATTTGCTGTAAGAATATTTGCCATTTCACAAATGGGGAATCACCGCCCCCATATCTTCCGTTCCCGTATAGTAGGGAGTTTGCTTTTTGCGGCAATTACCAAATGTACGTCCTCCCTTATGTGCTCCTGTTTGTGATTTGCCCGCATACGCGACATTCATGCATACATTCCAAGGCTAATTACTTTAGGCCCAAGGGGGTGGGGTTGTATTCACTCGTAATTAAGTTTTCTTCCCAACACGACATTGCGGGATTTTGAAAATGATGAAAAACATGCGATTAATTCGGCTTCATCGGACCCAGGGGAGGAACGCAGGCTATTGTGTGATGATGTTGCCAAAATTGGATCCCTGTAGTTTGGTGGTGGAAGATATTTTAAGTGATTAGCTGGATAATGCGCTTGCCAGATAATGAATTTAAAAATGCTATGGAATACGAACGAACGAGATTGACTGATTTTGATGGAAGGAAAGATTATAAATTAAATAACTGAGGAAAGCTTGGTCGTTGAAATTACCTGTCGACATCTTGTCGCCGAATTCAGATTAACTTTGGAAAGTGTTTTCGTCGGTATGCAACTTAATGACGTCTTTAAAAGAAGCGCGAACATTTTCGTACTTTAGGACAGCGTACGTTTTATAAGCAGACTAGCAATGTGTCTAACCAACTGTCTCATTTAACTATTTGTTCATGAATTTGGGTAGACTATTTAACTGATATTTTATTAGACTTAGTGAGCACAACCCGAGATAGATTCTTGTCATGTAATTCATAGCTTACAGTAGCAATCTGCAGTTCTGCGTTAATGTCTATAGGTTAGGTTAGGTATATGGGTGCCCTATTGACGTAAAGTCAAGGCTCACGTGACTACGTTGAGTCCATTGTGCCCACTTGTTTTGTTTAACCCATTGATACCTATACATTTACCGTCGGACTGAACCAGCCAGACGAGGATAAAAATCCCAGTATTCTGTTCAGCCCAATATTACCTACCTCTTCTAGTCCCGAAAGGAATTATCTTCCCAGGAATATATTCCTTTTTTGGGCTAGCGCCGGACATTCGCACAGCAGGTGACGAACGGACTCAATTTCCTCTTCGTCCTTGCAGCTTCTGCAGAAGTCATTATAGGGCTGGCCTAGTCGAGCTGCATGGTAGGATAGCATGCAGTGCCCGGTGAGGGCACCGACTGCCAGTGGAATGTTCCCACGACTGAACTTCAGCAGATTTTCCGTTCTTTTCTTATCATATACGGGCCAAGTCGATCTCGCCGTTGCGCATGTATCTAAGCGATACCATGACTTATCATTTACATTGGATATCTCTTCTAACTTCTCCTTGCAGAGTTTGACGAGTTTGGATCTTATGCTGCTTGCAGAGCCTTAATGGCTGCCTGGCTGTCAACATAAATGCTGATCCTTTTTCCTGTGATATTCACTTTGCTGATCAGGTCCGCCGCCTGCTTGATAGTCTGATATTTTATTAGACTTAGTGAGCACAACCCGAGATAGATTCTTGTCATCTAATTCATAGCTTACAGTGGCAATCTGTAGTCCTGCGCTAATGTCTATAACTTTTGCCTGTTATTTGGAAAACCATATTCAATATGCTGGAGTAGTTATGCACACTAAGATACCATATTTCTAACAGGGAGCGTTACTTTCTGTGTTCCGCGCCGTTTGGAATTGTTACATTGTGTTTTCCAATGTCAATGATAAGTCTATTTGCAAACTGGATTCATTGCATCTAATGGTACGAGATGTGGCAACTAACTAAGGTCCGGGAATTGAATAGGCTGTCGGTTCTCAACCTTTAACCTTAAAAGCATAGGTCTTAAGTAAGACAAAACATTATTAATCAACACACTTTTGTCAACGGAAAGGAAGTCTATTTATCCCTTTAGCATAAGAGTCAATTGGCGTCATCTTAGCTCATGAAGAATTTCTCACGTTTTCGAGATGCTTGAACAAGTGGTAGTCGGTTGGAAAAAGGTTCGGTGAGTATGATATATGGGGCAAGGTTTCGTAACCCAGCTCGTCCAACTTTTGTAAGGTTGGCTGTGCGACGTGTTGTCCGGCGTTGTCAAGGAGAAGGTAATTTGGTCATTTTCTGTTGACCGAAGCTAGGCGTATGCGTTCAAGTTTTTCGTGCGTTACATACTTACTTACAAACTTAGATGGCGCAACGTCCGGTGTAAACCTGTGCCCCAAACAACAAACTTCTCCAGCCGGCACGGTCTTTTGCCAGCTGTTTCCAGCGACACACTCCCAATTGGTTAAGGTCCCCTTCCACCTGTGTACGCTAAAGATTCTTCGAGCCGGAGCTGTGCTGTCCATTCGCTCTACATGGCCTAGTCATCTAAGAGGTTCGATCCGTAGACATCGTATTAGGCTGATGTCGTTGTAGTGCTCGTCCAGTTCGTGGTTGAATCTTCTCCTTCACTATCCGTCAAACACAAACGGGACCGAAGGTTGTACACAGAATTTCCCCCCGAAACGAAACTTTTGTCCAAGCCTCTGCGCGGTAGTGGAGGACCGGGATGATTAAGATCACCCTAGTTTTCCGAGAGAGGGATCTACTACTCAATTGCCTCTTGAACCCGAAGAAACAGCGGTTGGCTAGAGTTATTCTGCGTCTAATCTAAGCGCTGGTATCATTGCCGCTTATTACCAGTGCGCCAAGGTAGAAAAAATCCTTGACTACATCAAAGTTATAGCTTCCAATAGTGAGATTCTGGCCAAGACGTCGGTGTTGTGCGCTTTTCTTTAACGACAGTATATATGGGGTTTTTCCTCGTTTAATTTCAGACCAACTTTAGCCGCTTCTGCTGCAATGCTCACAAAAGCTCCTTTGACGTCCAGCTGCGTTCTCCCAATTATGTCAGTGTCGTCAGCGTATGCGGGCAATTGTGCAGACTTGAAATAGATCGGACCTCTTGTATTGGCCAGTGAATCCCGCAAGATCTATTCAAGTATGATGTTGAAAAAATCACACGACAGTGCGTCGCCTTGTCTGAATACTTTTTTGACATCGAAGGTCTAGGTTAATTCCTTATAGGCCTTAATGGAACAGCTAGAATTCTCCATTGTCATCCTGCACAGCCTGATGAGCTTAGCAGGGATGTCAAAACATAAATTGGCTTTATATAGCTCATCTCTATAGATATGTGGCCTTAAAATCGACGAAAAGGTGGTATGTGTCAACCTAAAATTCATGGGTCTTCTCCAAGATCTGCTGCCGTAGCGTGAAATTTGGTCGATCGTGGATTTTCCTGGCCCGAAGCCAAATTGATAGGAACTTATCGAAATGCCAACGAACAGTTTCAGGCCTTCAAACAGCACGGCAGAAAAGGTCTTATCCGCTTATTCCCTTATAGTTGACGCAGTTATAGGGGACTCTTTTTTTATGCCGGGATTCCATTCTTCGAGCGTGTTTTCTTCCGACCAAATCATCTCCAACCGCTTTAATTAGCTCAGTACCCAGGCCGTCTACCCCAGCAGCTTTATTAGGCGTCAGTTTTGATATCTCATCTTTGTTCAGTGTGATGGTCCATTCTGCCTAACAGCGACATCGGGACCATTTTCGCCGCTTTATAGCTTTGGCTTTATAGCCAAGGAATGTTCGTTTTACTTCTCTCCATCTCCTCCATCGCGCGCTTCTCTATATCTCTCTTTTACCTTCTAAAAAGCGCGTGATCCTTCCTTCTTTTCCCCTGATAGAGCTCACGAGCAGCTCTCGTCCGTCGGTGCAACGTGGCCGCATATGCATTTTGGTTTTCTGCATGTACATGTCTGCACTCGTCATCAAACCGAGGGTTTCTCCTAGGTGGTGGCTAGAAAGCTAATACATCAGAGGCAGCATCCCTAACAACATCTTCATTGCTGTTCTATGGTTTGCGCAGTTTGCATTGGCTCTTGGGAGAGTTGGAAAGAGATACGATCGACGAAGTTCCTCGCGGTATCTTGCGATTGTAGCTTCCCGACGTCTAGTTTTGACGATCCTTCCCGACTCCGCAGTGTTCGTGATATCCGCAAAGGCTGCAAAAGGATAATGATCCGAGTCCACATTGGCTCCTTGAAAAGTCCAAAACATTCAAGAAGCTGGAGGAGTGTCTGGCGCCGATCGCAATGTGACCGATTTAATTAACAGATAATTGATCAGGAGTCCGCGAGGTCCGCTTATGGATGTTGAGATGTGGGAATCGTGTGCTAGCTATAACGCCCCGTCACAAGTTCTAATAGCCTGGATCCGTTTTCGGACATGGTGTTGTGTAGGCTGTGCTTTCCTACGACTCGTTGGAAGATATTCTCTTTACCCAGCTTCGCGTTGAAATCTCCTAGTATAATCTTGGTGTCGTAGCTGGAACATTGAGCGTATCTAGGAGGTCAAAGAAGTCGTCTTTGACTCTGTCGTCTTTTGTAGGGGCGGAAACGCATATCAAGCTGACGTTCCCGAATGCAGCTTTGATGCGGATTGTTATGAGGCATTCACTCACATGCGGGAAGGACTGTTTGCCTAGGTCCACCTCGAACAACAAATCCACATCCAAACACTCATTGCCCTCTTTTTCATCCGCTTTATACCCGGTCCATTCCATCGCATTTCATGGATGGCGGTTATGTCCGCATTATAGCGGTCTACGGCGTCCGCAACTTGTCCGGCTGCACGTGGCCTGTTTAGGGACCTAACATTCCATGTACAAAGCCGTAGATCATTGTCCTTTTTTCGATTTTTTGGAAGGGTTGTCAACATTACTCCGGTCCGTTATATCCGAGGCTTGTGGTTGTTTCGGAGTTTGTGTTTTTTTAACGGTTACGGCTTACTAGGCCGTAGCCCAACCGACTAATCCTGTTTTTTGGCGCAGGACGCTCGCCATTCGCCCTTCCCCGTCTGCAATTTCCATAGGAAATCTCCTGGTGGCATCGACTCCGACTACTTTCTTGTAGTAGCCAAGATGCGCCTACGGAGTGGAGTAGAGCAAGAATACAAAGTTATAACGTCAGAAAGCTACTATCGCCAGAAACCGCTCATGCTTTTACCGATCGCGTCTCCCTTAAGCTCTCCAATACACCTCAATCCTCCACGCTATCAATAGAACAGCAGTGGAGCCTTTGCAAACAAGTTCTGAAAAGCTCTGCGTCCGAAGTTTTGGGTTCAAGGCTCCACCACGAAGAAACACCTAGTTTGATGACGAGTGCAGGAGGATTCACACAGCGAAGCAGAATGCATATAAGGCCTCGCTGCATAAAAGAACAAGAGCAGCTCGTGAGCTCTACGAGTTAAAAAGAAGGGAGGAGCATTAGCTTCCCAGAGGAAAGAAGAAAGAGCACTTAAAGCGCGATTGAGGATTTGGAGAGGTGTTACTACGGGCGTGACGTTCGAAAGTTCTATCAACAAATAAAGCGAATATGCCAAGGTCATAAAGCCAGAACGGAAGCCTGAAGGGATGAGAACGGACACCTAGTAGTAGAATCGCAGTCGATGCTGAGAATATGGAAAAACCCATTCTGCAGACTGTATAACAGCGATGTAAGTCACTATACCGCTGTCAGGCAGAGTGATCCATTTCTAATCAACGAAGATCGCAGAGAATCCTGTCCCCCTGACCTCAACGAAGTTAAGATTGCCATATCGAAGCTCAAGTCGAATAAAGCTGCTCGCGCAGACGGACTGTCTGCTGAGCTCTTCAAGGCAGCTGGGGATGACCTGGTTAGGAGCATGCACGAGGTCATTTGTAAGATATGGTCAGAGGAAAGCATGCCCGAGGAATGGAATCTCAGAATCGTGTGCCCGATCCACAAGAAAGGAGACCCCTCTGATTGCGCCAATTACAGAGGAATAAGTCTCCTTATCATCGCCTACAAAATCTTCTCTGCCATTTTGTGTGAACAACTGAAGCCTTTTGTAAGTAATTTGATAGGTCGTTATCAGTACGGATTCAGGCCAGGGAAGTCCAGATCCTGGGAAAAACCAATGTATTCCAAGTCGACACTCACCACCTATTTGTCGACTTCAAAGCCGCATACGACAGCGTAATTGGAGACGAGCTATACAACGCTATGTCTACCTTTGACATACCTGCTAAACTGATCAGACTATGCAGGATGACTTTGGAGAATGCTCGCTGCTCCATCCGAATCGGTGAACACCTAGTTTTGATGTCAAAAAAGGATTTAGGCAGGGCGATGCGCTGTCGTGTGATTTCTTCAACATCATATTAGAAATGATTGTGCAAAAATCACTGGCCAATACAAGAGGCACAATCGACGATATTGACATAATAGGTAGATCACAGCGAGATGTCAATGAGGCGTTTGCGAGTATAGATAGTGGCGGCGAAAATTGGTTTGGCGGTAAACGAGGGCAGGACGAAATGTATCCTGTGGTGGAAAAAGGGAACCTAGGCTTCGCAGTGGCATATAACAATGACATCAGTGCCGAAATCAAACGCAGGATAACGCTTGCGAACAGCTGTTTCTTTGGGCTAGCAAGACCCTTATCATCCCGGTCCTGCTTTATGGCGCAGAGACATGGACCTTATCGAAATCGGATAAGTGGGCCCTTGGTTGTTTTGAGAGCAAAATTCCTCGTAAGATTTTCGGCCCGATCTGCGTCAATGGGAAGTGCAGTATAAGACTTAATAGTGAGTAATACGGCCTGTGCAGCGACATGAACGTAGCACGTCGTCTAAGGATCTAACGACTAAGATGGCTAGGTCATGTAGAACGCATCGAAACCACATCTCCAGCACGGAAGATCTGTGAATCCAATCCTGAGTGCCGACGCGGTTGAGGACGACTAAATTGAAGGTGGCGCACGTAAGTGGAAGAGGGCCACTCGAGACTGCTGTCGAAAGACCGTGCCCGTGTGAGGAGTTCTTTAAGGGAGGCCCAGGTTTGCCGGGAACTTTCTCTTTTACACTTCTTTAGCTCCAATCCGTCTGTCTAAAACTCGATTAAGTTTTGCGAACAGAATTATTTCTCGTCTTCGTTTAGTTTGCATGTCTCGCTTAAGAGAGTGGCATTTTACTATTTTCTTTAGCTGCGGAGGGTGACAAGAAAAAAGTTGTATCAGTCAGAATTTGACAAAGGCTTGACATCTTCGAATCGCATTGTTCCCGAGGAAAATATGATCGACAAAACTTCTGCCTATTTTGCAACTATTTGCTTCGGTGCCATGATTTTGTAGTCGTACTTGACTTGATTTAGTATCCCCGTCCTTATACCAGATCAATAAGCTTAAGCTCACGGAATTCTAATAAAAGAGATGCTTGGGCAGCCAATAAGCATGTGCTTAAAATACTTATCCTAGCTGGTTACACAGTTTTCCTATGTCTCAAGCAATTTGTTGATACTACACAAAAAAAAAACCTTTCTCTAGACAAGTCATTCATCAAGTCATTTTTGAGCTTTTTTGTAAGAACTTGTGCTGGTCAGTGAGCGCGTAGTTATCAGTAGTTCAGTGTTTCGTTGAAGATGTCAAGCCTTTGGCAATAATCATCAGGCATTTTTCTTACATAAGGTATTGTGCAATTTAGCAGTCAGATGTTCGCTATGACTATAGCGATAGGCATAATCAGCTCCACTTTGATGGGAGTAAGCACTTAGCCACCCGCTTAAATGCGTTCACTTTTTATTCACCAGCTTGCAACTACACATAGTATACCATACCAAACACAAAGCATCATCCGAAGGCACAGTGATTGGTCGGGACTATCGGTTAATATGGCGAATAAGATTTGCGCGTTATTCGCCTATCGCCCTAATCACACAGCTCCTAGTTAACGGCTGATCGAGCAACACCCAATTAGTTATCGATCTCGTCCGAGAGAGACTAGCATTGACGATCCTCAAAATTTCCAGACAAATTTTCAGGCTTCTTGTCGCTTTGGTCGAAAGTGCTATCTTTGAACCGACGAAACCCATCTTTGCATTTTGTTTCCGATAAAGCACTGTCACCATAGGTCTTCACAAGCTGTTTCGGGCTAGGTGTGCCTTGAAGCGATAAATTTTCGGGCTAGTTGAACACAGCGTAATGTAGAATAGAAAAGGACTGGTTGGGTCTTTATCTTTGTTCGCTGCGAAAAGGTGTTGGCAGGAACCTTGAGATTTGAACACGGATCACTATACTAGATTGAGAGAAATTTCTCTTTTGACTGATGGATTTGTTGTTTGTTTTCGTTTGATCGATTGTATTGTTTTTGGTCTGAAGCAAATTGTTTGTTGATTTCGTGTTTTTTTTTTTTTTTTGTTTGCTGCTAAGCTACACCGTGGCGCCATGGCGCAGTGGTTAGTGTGTTGGACTCTGACGCACGATGAGCGTGTTCGGATCCCGATAACACCGACGCCGGTACTGGCAAAACCCCCCGTAGTATACTTGCCGTGAAAAAGCTTCTCGACTCACGCCGTTCGGAATCGGCATTAAACTGTAGGTCCCTTTCACCTATGTGAAAAAATAAATCACACACAACACGGGTGATTGAGAGTAGCATGGCTCTGGTCCTTCATGGCTGTAACGCCATCAAAGAAGAAGAAGCAGCACAAGGTAACGATGGCATGTGATTTCTTCAACCCTAAGCAGAAAAGCAGACCTTTGACCTTTACGCATATGCATGATGTCCATATAGCTTACTACACTCACAGCCACTATCTATGTGTGAACAGCGGATTAAACCTTATACGACGTTAATACCATCTTTAGTCAGAAATCATAGGCAAACGTAACTTCGTGATTGATTGAATCTAGCCATTCACTCTATATGACCTAGGCAACTTAGATGTTGGATTCGTAGACACCTAACCAAGCCGCTGTCGAATGTCGATGTACAGCTCGTACAGTTCGTGGGTCAACTCCTTTACCATCCCTCGTTGGCACAAATGGGACGAAAGATTGCACACAGACTTTTCCTTTTGAAATACCTCTGGGCCTCTTTACCGATTTTTGTGATAATGTCCAAGTCCCTGCGCCCTGAAGGAGAACCAGGATGTTTGAATGTTTGATTTCGCGACAGAGCAAACTTCCCACTTGATCCTTTATAGAAATTCGTCATTGACATCCCATACAACTCGACGAGTTTGCTAGGGATTTCAGAACATGGCATTGCTTTAGATAACTTGTCTGGACAGTGTCATATTCGGCTTTAGGATCGACGAAAAGATGTTGTGTGTTGACCTGAAGTTCAACAACTTCTTTAAAATCTCTGCCAAAATGTCTGGTCTATCGCAGATTTTCCTGGCCTGACTCACAATATAGTTTGTGAGGAACCAATCGAGTTGTCCATATGGCAAAGAGCATCATATATGCAATGATGAGAAGACTCTTTCCTTTCTTGTGCACATGAAATACGATGCTGACATTCCTAGCCATGTTGCTTTATTCAATTTCGGCCTCTATGTCGATATCTTAATCTCGTCTAAGTTGGATAGACGGAATTCTCTTTCGCTTTCGTTGATTGAAACCATTATTTTGACTTTCTTCGCCGTTTTACAGTCCACGGAAGTAGTCCTTTAATATTCTCAGCATCGGTTATAGTTCTTCAACAAGTTATCCGTTTCCATCCCAGCAGACTTTCTCCCTGGCTTCCGATTATAGTTCCTGGATCTTTTTGGTTTCGCGATTTTTGCGCTCTTTTCTTTCTTCTAAAAAGTACATGCTCCTCTCATCGTTTTTGTTCATAAAGCCCATGAGCAGCATTCTTCCATGAATGCTTTATGGCCATGAATGCATTCTGTTTTTCTCCATGAACCTGTCTGCTACTGTGGGGACTTGAAAAATAATACATCATAGCTACAACTCCAATGACGCTTTGACAACATCTCTATTGCTGTGCCATGGTTTACGCAGTTTACAGCGGATATTGGGGGAGCTTGACGGATTGGCGAAAGATTATGGTGGTCTCTTATGATGCCATTTTCCGGCGGTAAATTTTGCTGGTTTTTATTCGCATGTCTACTTTAGCTACTATGAGGTAGTTGTCCGAGTCAATGGTAGCTCCTCGGTAGTTTCAAATGTCGAAGGTGCTCAAGGAATGTCTGGTTCGGCTGAGTCGGATAGAGATTGCCAGGTCCCTATATGAATATTGAATCATAAGCTAGCTACTCGAAGATTATGCCCTGTTGCTCTGGAGCACCCGCCAGGTAGTGAACCAATGTGTGCAGCGACCCGACCCCTTGGTTCAGAGGAAGGAGGAACCTGGCCCCTCCAGGTTGGGGGTTGTGCTTAGGGGTAACATCCCTATCACGTAAAAACCTACTTGTTCCGAAACGACAACAAGGCTCGGATACGGACCGGTACAAAGCTGACGACCCCTGTAAACGACTAACGAACTTGAGGGTCTGCGCCTGGAATGTGAGGTCCCTTACCAGACCGGGTGCAGGCAATCAATTGGAGCAAACCCTCAACTGCTATAAAGCAGATATAACCGCACTCCAAGAAGTGCGATGGGATGGACCAGGCAAAAGACGGATGAAAGACTGCGTCATTTACTACGGGAACTGCTACAAGGAGAACAATAGCGCCTATTCGGGTGCGGATTCGTTGTTCGAGGAAGACTTCGACAAAAAGTCTTAAGCTTCCCGAGATATAAGCGAACGCAGAGGCCGGCCGCATCAACGGTGGCGCACGCAGGTGGAAGGGGACCTTAACCAACTGGGGTTGCGGCGCTGGAAACAGCTGGCCAAGGACTGTGCCAGCTGGAGACGCTTGTTGGTTGAGGCCCAGGTTCACCACGGTCTGTGGCGCCACCTAAGTAAGTAAGCTGGGACATTGAGCGTGTATTCTATCTAGGAGATCATATAACTCTTTTCCGAGTCTGTAGACGTATAAAATTCTGATGTTAACGAAAGTAGCTTTGATACAGATGGTTAGATGGCATTCGCTCACATGGCATCACGCGGAGGTCAAGTGGCTCGGACAGACGCTACTCATCCGAGACATTAGTTACACGTTTACCGTCGTACGAATTAAGGAGCAAGGTCGAATATAGGATACATTTATGGAACAGCGACGAGGATTTACCTTAATGTCCACGAAATCAACCCTAAATAAACCTGAGCCACCTCCCCACAAAACAGAGTTCCAGCCCAATTAACGTTTAATACCAAACGTTACCCTAGTTCGCCTTCCACACCGAACTATACTTATACATATGTATACGGTTCCGGCCTCATATTGAATCATATAGTTACATTCATATATTATACCCTCCACCCACCAGAGTACTCTCCCACACCTAGGATACTCTTAAAAAGAGCCAAGTGTGGTGAGTGTAAGAATTTTCGTTGCTTCTCTATGATCATCTGGCAAGCAAGATGGACATAGAGACCAGCACGGAAGGGAAGAACCGCAGCCGTTCAGCGCACTCTTTGTTGTGTCGCCACCATGTGGAAATGTACATAAGACTAAACTAGCAAGTAATTATTTTAATAAATGGAGTGTGTAAATAAATTTAATTTTTTTTTTTTTTTTTTTATTGAAATGTTATAGAATTGACAACATTTCCTTGTACTACAACTAGTTAACACTAACGAGTAGTTTACGTTTGTTTATATATCACATTACATATGCATAGTATTTTACGTTAACAAGTACATTATTATACATTTCGTTTGTATCTTCTAGATAGCATTGTTCCCAATTAGCTCGTGTGGTCTAATTCGCTTTAGTCTTCGAGTAATCTCAGTTGTATCGCAAAGTTTTGCTGCTTCCTGGTTAGTATGTTGTTCAAGTCTTGAGTAGTGGGCTGTTGCAAATTCGCGTATCGTTTCTTCTACGGTTTTAACCTTAAGGTCGCGATGTAAGTCGTAGTTTCTGACATACCATGGAGCGTTTACTAAACATCTTAAGACTTTGTTTTGGAAGCGCTGAATTATTTCTATGTTATTTTTAGCGGCACACCCCCAGAGTTGGATGCCATATGTCCATATAGGTCTTAGTGTTTGTTTATATATAAGAAGTTTGTTATGTATTGATAGAACAGATCTTCTGCCAAATAAGCCAGTCTAGTTTTCTCAGCTTCATATTAAGCTCTTCCCTTTTCTTTTTTATATGTTCTTTCCATCGTAGTTTAGCGTCCAGGTTCATTCCTAGGTATTTTGCGTTGTTGGAATACGGAATTTGTATCCCATTGACAAAGATTGGAATATGTTGAATCTTTTTTGTTAGTGAAAATAACATGTATGGATTTCATGCTATTTAGCTTTAAACCCCATTTGTTGGTCCAGTCAGATATAATATTTACAGCATTTTGTAGGGTTTGAGTTGATTCTACTTCATTTTTACCAACTGAGAGAATGGCAGTATCATCAGCAAACGTAGCAAGTGTGCAATTTGAAAAGGTTGGCATGTCTTTTGTAAACAGTATATACAATGTTGGTCCTAGTATGCTTCCTTGGGGAACACCGGCTTTAATCGCTTTCATCGCAGAATAAGCATCTTCTTGTTTTACTCGGAAATATCTATCAGTGAGATAGGATTCGAGAATTGTCGAATATTCTCTAGGAAAAAGAGTTTTGAGTATATAGATTAAGCCTGCATGCCATACTTTATCGAACGCTTGAGCGACGTCCAAGAATATGGAAGAACATATCATTTTATTTTCAAGGGCTTCTTCGACAATGCTGGTGATTCTATGTACCTGCTCAATGGTAGAGTGGCGGTCTCTAAAGCCAAATTGATGAGATGGTATCATATTCTCGTTGTTTATAAATAGCTTAAGTCCCGCAGCAGTATCTTTTCGAATATTTTTGAAAAAATGGGCAGCAGAGAGATTGGCCTTTAAGATGACATTTCGTGCAAATCCTTACCTGGCTTGGGAATCATTATAACCTCTGAAACTTTGTTAATTTAATTTTAGCTCTAGGTGGTAGGTGTTGTAATAGCTCAGCAGTAATTAGATCATAGCCAGGTGACTTTTTCCTCTTAAGATCTTTTTGTATAATATTTTCTACCTCCTATATGGATCCGAGACCGTCGAAACTGCGAGGGTAATCTTGTCACCGACCCGCAGGGAATAGTGGATGTATTTAAGCAGCACTTCCAGCAGCTGCTTAACGAGCATGACCAAGAGAGAGTGGTAGGGACCGAGGAAATCCCAACTCCAGCCGCTGAAGTAGTCCTCCCACCCAGCATAGAAGAAGTCGGCACAGCTATTCAGAAGCTGAAGAACAACAAGGCCGCAGGCTCAGATGGCTTGCCATCAGAGCTCTTCAAGGCTGGCGGCGATGTTCTGGTAGGGAGCATGCACCAGATCATCTGCAGAATTTGGGAGGATGAGAGCATGCCCGACGACTGGAATACCAGCTCTATATGCCCCATCCACAAAAAAGGCGATCCTACCTCTTGCAAGAACTATAGAGGTATATCCCTGCTCAATGTCGCATACAAGATCCTGTCCAGCGTATTGTGTGAACGTCTAAAACCATTTTGCACCGCACTAATCGGCAGCTACCAGTGCGGCTTCCGGCCCGGCAAATCAACTATAGACCAAATTTTCACACTACGCCAAATCCTGGAAAAGACCAACGAGTTTCAAATCGATACACACCATCTTTTCATCGATTTCAAAGCCGCATACGACAGCATTCATCGTGAAGCACTGTTTGGGACGATGGCCGAATTCGGGATCCCGGTAAAACTGATCCAGTTGTGTCGCGCCACGCTAAAAAACACGCGATGCACCGTGCAACTCGGTTCTAGGACCTCGGAACCATTCGAAACATGCACCGGATTTCGGCAAGGAGATGCGCTGTCATGTGACTTCTTCAACCTGGTGCTGGAGCAGATAGTGCGACGGGCAGGCGTCAACAGGGAAGGCACTATCTTTTACAAGTCCATCCAGCTGCTAGGATACGCGGATGATATCGACATCATCGCGTATTGAAGAACAGGCGAAACGAATTGGTCTTAAGATCAATGAGGACAAAACGAAATACATGCTGTCAAGCAAAAACCAATCCGTCGCTCACCACCTGGGACAAAACATAACAATTGACAGCTACAATTTCGAGGTAGTTAAGGAGTTTATCTACCTCGGGGCAAACGTAAACTCCACAAATGACACCACAGTGGAGATCCGGCGTAGAATCGCCCTTGGCAACCGCTGCTCCTTCGGCTTGTCCAAACAACTGGGGTCAAAACTCCTCACTCGAAAGACCAAAGTCATGCTTTACAAAACGCTCATTCTGCCAGTCTTGCTGTACGGAGCCGAAAGCTGGACGATAAGCAGGACAGCGGAGCTGATTTTGGGTTCTTTCGAAAGAAAAATTCTGCGCCGGATATTTGGTCCTGTCTGTGAGGAAGGTGAATGGAGAAGAAGACACAACCGCGAACTTTACGAGCTGTACCAAGATGTGGATGTAGTCCGGAAGGCAAGGACCCGTCGACTACACTGGCTCGGCCACATCGAGCGCATGGACATCAAAGCTCCAGCTAAGAGAGTCTTCGACTCCGAGCCTCCTGGTTCGAGAAGAAGAGGAAGACCGAACCTCCGGTATAAAGACCAAGTAATCGCGGATGTAAGACATCTTGGTCTTGACAACTGGAAGCAGCGTGCCCGGGACCGTCAAGGATGGAAGGCAGCTATAGCTCAGGCTCAGATCCTCCATGGATCGCAGGCCTGATAAGTAAGCAAGTAAGTAAGTATTTTCTACCTCCAATGGTATGACTGAAGGAATTTCCACGGATTGTTGTTCGACTATCGGCCATATCATTTCTTGTTGTCTCTCAATGGGTTGAAACGCATTGGCCAGATGCTCGGCGAATGCCTCTGCTTTCTCAGGGTTGCTTTTGCCCATGAATTATTTAGTTTAATTGGTGGGTTGTGTTGAATAGGACGTTTAAGAAATTTTGTTATTTTCCACAATGAGTATCCGGTCGATTTGTCGGCTGTTAGTTGGCATAATTTTTGATTAACTGCTTTATTTTTATGCTCATTTAATTGGGAGCGAATTATTTCTGTAAGCTTATTTAATTGTGTCTTGTACAGCGGGTATCTTGTTTGTTGCCATTTTTTCCTTAATTTTCTCTTCTCAGATATTAAATCAAGTATTGATTTCGGATAATTATAACCGACTTCTTTCTTTTTTATCTGAGGAGTACTTTTCCAAGCGGCTTTTTGTATTTGTTCCGTGAAATCTAATAATTCATCTTCTAGTTGGTTTTTATTACATAGCATTGTGTTTAAGTTTAAATTCTGTTCTAATAGTGCTTGAAAGTAGTTCCAATCTGTAAATTTATTTACGAGGTAAGAGTTTCTGTTTTTCATATTTACCCTGTCATTATATATTAGATATACTGGTGAGTGATCAGAATTCAAATCTTTTCCTTCTTTAATATGAAGTACATTTCTGGAAACTTTTTTTATAATAAAAAAGTCGATCAGGTCTGGAATTTTCTTTCTATCTGTTGGCCAGTACGTTGGCTTACCAGTTGACATGGGTTCACAACCTTCTTCTCGTATCGCGTTAAGTAGTTCACGACCTTTTGTTGTTATTAGACGCGATCCCCATTGCGTATGTTTTGCGTTAAAGTCGCCACCCATTATGAATCGGTTTTTGTGTTTTTGTATCAAGAGTTTATACCGAGCTGATTTTATGTTTAGGAGGACTATACAACGACGTTAATAACAATACATTTTGTTCTGTCTTAATTGATATCGTGGTTGCCTGGAATTCGTCGGTGCATAACTGGTCTTCTTCAAGGTGTTCGATCGTTTGCCTGACAATAATCGCACTACCCCCTCGTGCTTTATTGTATGGATGATTTGTACAATATGTGTCGTAATTTCTGATTTTGAAAAATAATTGATTTGTAAGATGTGTTTCCGAAATCAAGCACACATCTATTTTCCCTATCTCAATCACTGCTTGCAATTCGTTTTTATGCTTTAGTAGTCCATTTGCATTCCATAACATTATTTTTAAGGACTTAGTCATGAGTTTTGATTTGCAAATATTGGTCAACCCTATCTAATCGTCTGTTTAAGGATATAATGAGCTCCTCTTGTTTGTCCAGTTTGTTCAAGATTTTTGTTAAGACGTTTGCATCTTCTTTTTCCGCGCAGTTGCTTGTTTTGTTGGAGCCTCGCACTACCTGTGCAAAACTTATTGCATGTTCATTTACCTGGGCATTAAGGTTTCTTTTCTCTTGGCTATGCTGGTGGGAGTTTTCGGTCTGTTGTTCCGTCACACGAGTTACTGGTGAAGGATTTTCGTTTTTCGATTTTGTGTTAGTTGCAATGTTTCTTATTTTTTGCAATTCTTTTGCAACCATGCAGCCGCGATAACTAGCTGGGTGTTCTTTGCCACAGTTGCAGCATTTAGGTAATTCTTCAGGAGGTTTAGTATATTTTTCTGTTTGGTGATCACCAGCACATTTCACACATCTTGGTAACATAGAACAGTAGTTTTTTGTATGTCCAAAACTTTGACAGTTTTTACATTGGGGGATGAGCCTCGACGATTTAACCGGTTCAACTTTTACAATTGTATCTAGTACTTTGGTGATTTCATATATTTTTTTGATATCCTCTGTAGGGTTAAAACTAAGTAGGAACATATTAAGTGGCTCTTTTGTGTTCCACTTTAGTTTATTTATAGCACTAATTGCTTTGAAGCCCTGGTATTGTAAGTCCGCAACGATCATTTCTGGATCATAACTATAGTGAAGATTTTTAATTATTACCTTAATTTGTCTTGTTTGTATATCCTCGTATGAGTACCAAGATATTTTCGAATCTAGCAAAATTTGTGTTATGTTCCGATAATCGTTGACATCGTATACATTTAATTTGTAGCCGTCGTTTTCGATTAATCTCAGAACAAATTCCCCTTTAATATGTTTTTTGAGTAGAGAATATAGCTGATGGTAGTTCGAGATACTTGTTATTATAATAAATTTAATAAACATTGTTGTCATTGTCACCAAACAATATTGAGTCGTCAACTAACTTACGCATTTATGCAAAGAAAGGATTGAGTTAATTGCCAAAGCTGGTAGTAATTCACGTTCGCATCTTGCCCTGAAATTAAACAAGCTATTACTGATGACTTAGCCTATTCAAAGTCACACAACCTTTTGGCTTTGTTACTTCTCTGATCTAAAATTAGATACCCAGGTGAGCAATGCCTAAGCTCTCAAATTTCTAAGAGCTTCTTTGAATACTAATGAACGTAATTTGTATGCCGGATGACTTGTAGATACTTTGTATAACAACAAAGGTTGGAAGTGTTTTTGCCAGTCATGTCCTGGGACAGGTGATTGGTTAAAGGAATAACTTCGAACTTTGGCTATGAAAGTTATTTCAAAGATCTTTCAAATTGTCGTTGCAATTACACTAAAATATTTGTCCTCGTGGATGAACTGAAATTTGTGATATCTATTAGAAAGTTTCTTAGGCAATGACATATCCATTCATCGTCATCCGATGTGTACGAAAACATTGCCAGGGGCACGTGTCTTGTTGTTCAAATCTGACAACCAATAGACACGAAACCACTAATTTCATTGGCGAGCCAACTTGTGGGCAGTTAATAGCTCTTATCCCGCGAGTTTATTATTCAAAACTTTGTACCTTTCCAGGCTTTCTACAGAAGGACCTGGAGTCATTGTGTATTGATTCAAAATGCTTTTAACAACTTCCAGGAACACAAATTTAATTGAATAGTAAGAAGTTCGAAGAAGGACCGGAATTTTAAGGTATATGCATAGGTACGTACACGTATATACATATACTGTATAGGGGCGAAACGGTGGAGTAATAAATTGATAATAAATCAAGTTTCAAAGTTGCTGAATGACACTTGCGGCGAATATTTGTTTGACATTGAAGGTATCGGTAAGTTACCTGCCCTGATGGAGCAGCGATAATTTTCCATCGTTATGTTACACACTCTGACGAGTTTGGTAGGGATGCTAAAACTAGATATTTTGCTAGGTGTTTCCATTGCCCCACGCCCAGTTAGTTAAGGTCCCTTTCCACCTATGTATGTGCCCCACCTTAGATGCGGCCGTCCTCTGCAACGTCGTCCTTCCGTGGGCTAGCCATCTAAGACGTTGGATCCATAGTCGTCGTACTAGTCTGATGTCGATCTACAGCGTACAGTTCGTGGTTGAATCTTCTCCTCCACTCTCCGTCAACACAAACGGGACCGAAGATTGCATGCAGAATTTTCCTCTCGAAACGACCAAGGGGTTCATCACCAACTTTTGACAAGGTACAAGCCTCTGCGCAATAGAGGAGGACCGGGATGATTAAGGTTTTATAGAGAGTAACCCAGATTTTCCGGGAGAGGGCTGTACAACTTAATAACCTCTTGACCCCGAAGAAACAGCGGTCAGCCAGAGTTATTCAGCGTATAATCTCAGCGTCGTGGCGTCGTTGCCACTTGTTATCAGTGAATCAAGGTAGACTAAATCGTTGCTTACATCAAGGTTGTAGCTGCCAATAGTTACGTTCTGGTGAAGACGGCGGTGTTGTGCGTGTTTCTTGGAAGACAGCATATATTTTGTTTTTCTCTCGTTTACTTTCAGACCCACTTTAGCCGCTTCTGCTTCCATGCTCAGAAAAGCTTCATTGGCGTCTCGCTGCGTTCTCACAAGTACGTCAATGTCATCAGCGTATGCGACTGACTTTTGTGCAGATTTGAAATAGATCGTGCCTCTTGTATTGGCTAGTGAATGCCGCACTATATTTTCAAGGATAATATTGAAAAAATCACACGAGAGTGCGTCGCCCTGTCTGAATCCATTTTTGACACCGAATGTCTCGGTTAACTCCTTATCGACCTTAATGGAGCAGCGAGAAAATTCTCCATTGTCACGCTGTATAATCGAACAAGTTTGGTAAGGATGTTAAAACTAGACATAGCTTGTCTCTATGCACACTGTCATATGCGGCTTTGAAATCGAAAAAAGGGTATGGGTGTCGATTTGATATTCTTGGGTCTTCTCTTAGGTCTACTGCAGTGTGAATATCTGGTCTATTGTGGATTTACCTGGCCTGAAACCACACTGATATGGACTTATCAGAATATCCAGGGTTTCAGCCGTTCACACAGTACGGTAGAGAAAATCTTATATGCAATGTTAAGGAGACTTAATTCCCTGTAGTTGGCGCAGTTATAGGGGTCTCCTTTCTTGTGAACTGGCCAAACGATGCTGAAATTCCATTCGTCGGGCATGCTTTCCTCTGATCATATTTTACAGCTGAGCTGGTGCATGCGCCCTACCAGCTCAACTCCAGCCCCTTTAAATAACTCAGCAGACAGGCTGTCTGCGCCCATGGCTTTATTAGTTTTATTCTTCGAAATTACCACCTTAATTTCATCTAGGTCGGGTGGACAGAGTTCTCTTGCATCTTCGTCCGTTGCGAATAGATCATTCTGCCTGACATCGGTATTAGATCATTGATAGCCGTTAAAAAGTCTAAAGTCTTGCATATAGTTGATTTAAATAGTGAGACCTAAATGTCGTATAAAGAAAACCTATAGCAACCCTGTTGGGCTCTATTCGAATATCAAACAGCAACTCATTTCATTTTTGAAGGTACCTACATATATGTATTTTTTCTCACTCTCCTTTTGACCGTGAAGGCGTAAGCATCTTGGAAATAAATTATGTGAATTAATAAAGATTGTTTCCTTTTCTTGTAATTTTTTGGACTGGGTTCTACGAGTTCTCCTTAAAAGTCTGGAGTAATTCAACATTTGGTGCCGAAACCCGGGAGAAAACGAGAAAGACTACACATTTATCATGGAATTGGCGTCACGTGCAGCCTTTTGCGGCCAGGTTACCAAGATCGTTACTGCGTCCATCGAGTATCTAAAAGAAGACAAATCAAAGTTGTCTCCAGCAAATTCAGACAATTTTGAGGAAATTGAAGGAGAGCTGAAAACAGCGCAATACAATCTCAACCTGGTGAACCAGGATATCATTTCCATGGGAATAGCGAAAGTCGATGAACCACAGGATAAAGTAGCGGATTATCAAGATCAAGCCGTGGACATACTTGCGAGTCTTAATACGAGATTAGGTAGGCTACAACAAAACCTAAACCCAGATCAAGTTTCAGATAAAGCAGGCAACATTTCGATAAGTGCACGACCATCTAGTAGTGGATTTAATGGAGCGAAACTGCCTAAACTACCTTTAAATACATTTGATGGACATTTTTCCAGGCTTTCTTTCTGGGAGTAATTTAAAAGCGCAATCCACGACAACTGTAACCTCAACGCATCCGAGAAATTTAATTACCTCGAGTCCACATTAAAAGGTGATGTCAGAAAAGCCATCAACGGACTTATCCCTACGGAGGAGTGCTATAAATCAGCTATAGCTTCTCTACAGGAGCAGTATGGCAACAACAAAAAGCTGATCGATAAGCACGTTCTTGAATTGGTAAGCCTAAGGCCTCTTCGCGACCGTTCTGACCAAGCTGGATTATGAAGTATTTATGGATCAGTGGTTGCTGGCACTCGTTCGCTTACCGCTTATAAGGTTCCTCCGGATCGGTACGCGGTAATGCTAAAATCAGTGCTTCTTCGTTGCTTACCCAAATATTTATGCAAGGAAAGGAAGAAAAGGAAGCAGATATTTTCGTTGTGCTAAACTTGGCCATGTAGCAAAAGCCTGTAGAAGCAGCAAATCATTGGTGTGTGCTAAATGCAGAGGGAGACGTATGTCTTCGATGTGTAATCCATCTGGCTCACTCGTTAAGACAGATCTCAAAACTGACAACCATGCCAAAATTCAAAACAAATCCGTAAGTTTATGTGCTCACATTTCGAAGCAAAAGATATTTTTGAAAGCTGCGCGATGCATATTGTACACACCAAAAACAGTCATGCGACTTATAATTGATGGAGGCAGTCAATTCAGCTACATACGGGAGAGTCCGGTGAGGAAGCTGGGCTTAAAAATAACCGGTAAGGTTGCCTTATCCATCATCCCCTTTGGGTCAAAGCAAGTGCAGCCACTGAATGAATTCCAGAAAGTGAAATTGTCTTTGCGCAGTCAGTTCAATACCCATGCAATGACTATAGTAGAGGCAATCAGCGTTCCAGAGATATGCGTGGATGTGTTAGCAGCCCCTAATGGCAAATGTGCAATGTTCAATAGCATTAATTTAGCGGATGCCTGTCCTCCATACATCGAAACAGTGAATGGGTTGAGTGTTCTTATTGGAGCTTGTCACTGGTAAGCAGATAAGCTTCACGAACAGATTGCGAGGGGTGGAACCGGTATTCGGGTGGACACTGCAAGGCGTTCAAGATACAGGTGAGGTAGTCGACAGTAACGAAGATATCTCTTGTTTTTCCAGTGCACCTATGAGCCTAGCATCCGAAAGGGAAGATGACATGCTGGAATTCTGGTAATTGGAAACACTGGGAATTAAGAGTGAAGAAGCAAATAACACCATTGTTACCCAAGATCTCATCACTAAGGGCATTTCACAAGAAGGCTCGAGATTTGTCGCAAGGCTGCATTGGAAGGTCGAGAGAATCGTACATGGATTCCAACGTGGACCTTGCCAGGCAACGTTTGAATTGTCTTGTCAGACGGCTGTCTCCAGCTCAGCTCCTAGTATATGATTTAGCAATAAGGCAGCTGATTCGTGATGGTGTTGCAGAACCTGTTGAGAAATCTAGTCCTGCTGTGGCTACCTTCACATCAACCAGTTCATAAGACGGATAGTCGGACTACGAAAATTCGCGTGGTATTCGACGCATCGACCCACATTGGAGGTAAAAAATCTCTCAGCGATCAGCTCTGTACTGGACCTAACTTGCTGCCAGACGTCTTGCAAATTCTGCTGTATCTTCGTTTCGGGCTATATCATTCGTTTGCAGATCATTTTGCGCCAGGAGGCCATCGTTTCATGTGATTCTCCTCTGCTCTGCGAGCGGCCAACGATAAGCCTCCAACTGAGCTATTTAGAATGAAGAGAATCACCTTTGGCGTGACTTGTAGCCCTTTCTTATTGTGTGCAGTCGTTCACTCTGTGCTGGATCAAGCGAAGGATAAATTTGTCAACAGTTGGGCAATTCTGCAAGAGGGGACGTACGTGGACGATGTGGTGGTCAGCGTTGGTTCGGAAAGCGAAGAAATCGAGATATGCAAGGCCGCTGTTTCAGTTTTGTCGAAGGCATCGATGCGCCTCCATAAGTGGAATTCCAACAGCATGCGTGTACGAGAGATGGTCAACTGCGAAGAGGCTCTCCTTGTCCAAAGCGTGCTAGGACTCTCCTGGTTTGTTCACAGTGACGAGTTAGGTGTACCTCTAAACTCAGTGAGAGCTTATTATCATCATCAGGAGCCAAGGGGACCAAGCGAAACGTATTGCAAGCAATCGCTCGTATCTTCGACCCGTTAGGTATGTTGGGACCGAACACCGTCAAATTAAAGATCTTCTTTCAGAATTTATGGAGGCAGGAACTGAATTGGGATGAGGTCTTCACAAACGGCTTACAGACTCAGTGAAATGAATGCGTAATGGCAGTTTTTCAACTCAAAGATGTCACGTTATCCAGATCTGTTTTGCCACATCCAGGAAATGAAGGGAGCATCGAATTTCACCTTTTTGCCGATGCTAGCACGAAGGCCTTTGGAACAGTGGCATTCGCAGGATATGTTCTACTTACTGGAGACGTCAACACTTCATTTCTATGTGCAAAAAATCGGATAGCTCCACTTAAAATTGATTGCTCCAACGAATTAACGTTTCCCAAGTTGGAATTGACAGCCGCACTAAATGCAGCTCGACTCATCGCGTATCTAAGTAAAAGATTGAAGGTGTTTTCTGCGAGGTACTACTTTCGTTGGTCCACCATTTCCTTAAGTAAAAACCCGCACTTTCCAACATAGTCCTGATTTCTTCATAGATTCTAGAAACTTCTTCCAACGAATCCCCTCCACTTATGAGGTCATCCAAGTCTTGGCCCAGCACTCTTGAACCTACGGGATACACGTCCATATTTGTTTCTGCCAACATTTTCAGGCAGCGAGTTGCTTGATAGGGGGCAGAAGTAGTACCATAAGTTACGGTGTTCAATTGATATACCTTTAACTTATTCAAGGGGTTAGGCATCCAAAGAACACATTGGTATTTACAGTCCTCGGGATTAACCAGTATCTGTCGATACATTTTTGAAATGTCTGCTGTTAAGGCAAATTTATAGCAACGAAACCTTAGTATAATGTCGAACAACGTGTCCTGAATAACTGGTCCTTTGAGTAATACATCATTCAATGGAAACCCCGAGGACGTACTCGCACTGCAGTCAAAAACCACCCTCAATTTTGTAGTAGAACAATCCTGAGAACATACTGATGAGGGCAGAAATACTTCATCTGGCTTATTTTCGCCTCCGAGACTTCTTGCATATGACCTAACTCTTCGTATTCCTTCATAAACCTACAGTACTGTTCCGTAACAGGAGTTGGACTGTAATCCCACGATGCTGTCGATCTTATATGTACATGTATGATCCACAGAAAGTATATTACTTTTAGCTCATTCCCGGGTTTCGGCACCAAAATGATCCTGAGCGTTTTCAGGAAATTAAAATTAAATCAACGGAATCCTTCAGTAAGAATTTATTATTATTATTAAAATCAGATATTCAGCGTTTTTCCATTCACTTCTGTTCTAATTCCAACCAAAGAATCCTCACTTATCCCTCTATCATCAACAACCAAAACCAAAGCTCCCTCTCGCGGGAGTTCTAGATCCAGAGTCCGAACAGCATTGCCAACGTGCGCAAACAGATACAATTGTGTAAAGTGAAAGAAAACTAACTTATCATCCACCATAACGTCCCCATCATCTCGAACCAGGTGCCTTTTAATATTCACTTTCTTTCTCGGAAACAACTTGACATTTATTGCATTTCTTAGGGACAGCACCTGGAGCTCAGCTGTCCGGTAATATGACGACATTTCCGGATTCTATTTCTTGAAAGGCAGATAATTTGATTTGGGACCGTTGGGATATATTCAAGGATATGTTAAGTGCTTTTGTAGTATGAATAGCAGGACTTGCAATAGATTTCGTTCTACAAATCATACTACACTTTACACTTGGAAAGCTACTCAACTCTCTCAAGTTATTCTTGTCGGTGAAGAATTGATTTTCATGGATGAATGGACATTATAAAACATTGGAAACGAAGTACTTTAATCCCAACCACGATTTTCTACTGCTTCTATAAAAGCAGTCGATTGGCCGTACTACATTCGAAGGTTTTTAAGCGAAATGCTGTCACAGCAGCAAAACATCCTTACTGTTAGATGTAAGTGGTGGCACTTAAGGATTCCGAAAAATAAAACAAATTTAAAAAAAAAATTGAGTCAAAATGAAAATTTGCTTTTATCCAGTTTCCCAACTTGACTTTAGAAAAGGGGATACGAAGTGCTCTTAAGACTGCTACGAAAAGCACATTACAGTAGGTATGTGTCCTTTTAAAGAACCTTTTTCAAAGGGTCTTCATGGAGATCCATGCACTTTTACACGCACTTCAACTAATTTTGGAAGCACTTTTCTCACTCCAAAATAAGTGAGCTGAGTGCATAAAAATATGGCTAAGACTCATCTTGAAAGACCCATCCAACCGATTGTTGTTTAATTTCGGATACATATGTACGCTTAGATCCATAAATCGTCGCCTGTCACGATTTTATAGACGTCCTTTGAAGTACCGCATGAAAACGTCCACGATTTAGTTCCTTTTTTGGCCAAAATGAGTGTTTCAACTACCTGATAAAAACACAAATAGCACTGGCATGACAAATGCTTATTTACTTACTTTTCAGGTCAGCAACCCATGAAGGGTCTGGGCCTGAGTTAATGTAGTCGTCCATCCTTAGCGGTCCCGGGCAAGCTGCTTTCAGTCGGAAAGACCAAGTTACTTTACGTTTGCGATCACTTGGGACGGATTTTTGCATTCCGAACTACATAGAGGGCATGGGCTCGGATATACAGGGTAAAGTTGTTGATTGCTCTCAACCTGGCGAGATGCCAGCAACGATCCCTGTTTAAATGCCCGGGTCAAGTTGACATACGGCCTCCTCGCGGCGCCCTCTGGATAGCCTCTTCAACAACCGTTGTGAGGTGAACAAACGTATGCAGCGAGAAAACCCGACCAGAATGGCGGTTGTGCGGCGGGCTAACAATCCGCCCACGTAAAAAAAACATAAAGTTATGAATGAGCAAGATGTCTCGGATACACGGACGGATACTCGACGACGACAACGCACGAAAAAGGAACACGATTTGCGAGTATGCTCCTGGAATGTCAGAACCCTGTACACTCCCGGAGCTGCTCATAAACTAGAAGGAATCCTCACGCAGTACAAGGCGGATATTACTGCGGTCCAGGAAATACGCTGGATAGGAAACGGTATGATTAGGAAGAAAAATTGCGACATTTATTACAGCTGTCACAAAAGGTTGCACTTACTGGGATGCGGATTTGTCGTGGGAAAGCGGTTAAGGTCGAAGGTCATCGACTTTAAACCTATAAGTGATCGCCTGGCTGTGATCCGCATCAGAGGCAGATTTTATAACATCAGCCTTATATGTGCACACGCCCCTACCGACGAGGCTGAAGACCCTATCAAGGAGGACTTCTATGACCTCCTGGACAACGCCTACGGAGCTTGTCCGGAGTACGATGTAAAAATCGTGCTCGGGGACTTCAACGCCAAAATCGGAAAGGAAAACACCCTTGGCGGAGTGATCGGAAAGCACAGCCTCCACGATACAACAACAGATGACGGCTTCCGACTCGCTGTCTTTGCGACAGCTCGTAATGCGGTGATAAGTAGCACAAGATTCCCTCGCAAGCGAATCCACACAGCAACCTGGCGATCTCCGGACGGTCGAACCGCCAACCAAATCGACCATGTGCTCATTGACGCAAGGCACGCGTCAAACATCCTGGATGTGCGAACATTCAGAGGGGCAAATGTCGACTCTGACCACTTCCTCGTAGCAGCAAGATTCAGAGCTCGACTGTCCAATGTCAGAAAGCTGCACCAGCCCATCAGGAGGAAGTTCGACATTGGGCGCCTGAGCACACCGGAGGTTGCCAGAGTCTACAGGGAGCAGCTGAGCGAAAGACTCTACGGTATGCCTACGTCGAACACAAATGCCAATAATATGTGGCTGCATTGCCGCTCAGCCATTCAGGAAGTAGCCGAAACCACCTTAGGATACCTACCACCCCCGACAAGAAACCCGCGAGTGTGAGCAGAAAAAGGCAGCAACCGACGAGGCGTACCAAAAGGCGCTGCGGAGGAAAACCAGGGCAGCGCGAGAAGAGTACCGAGCCAGAAGAAGGGAGGAGAAGAATCTACTGCGACAAAAGAAAAGAATCTTCGCTGCCTCCCAGCTCAAGGATATCGAGGAGTCTAGGGATAGACATAAAATACGAGCCTTTTACAAGAAAGCCAAAGGCCTTGCAGGAGGCTTCAAAAAGGGCACCCTGGCTCTTCGAAACTGCGAGGGTAATCTTGTCACCGACCCGCAGGGAATAGTGGATGTATTTAAGCAGCACTTCCAGCAGCTGCTTAACGAGCATGACCAAGAGAGAGTGGTAGGGACTGAGGAAATCCCAACTCCAGCCGCTGAAGTAGTCCTCCCACCCAGCATAGAAGAAGTCGGCACAGCTATTCAGAAGCTGAAGAACAACAAGGCCGCAGGCACAGATGGCTTGCCATCAGAGCTCTTCAAGGCTGGCGGCGATGTTCTGGTAGGGAGCATGCACCAGATCATCTGCAGAATTTGGGAGGATGAGAGCATGCCCGACGACTGGAATACCAGCTCTATATGCCCCATCCACAAAAAAGGCGATCCTACCTCTTGCAAGAACTATAGGGGTATATCCCTGCTCAATGTCGCATACAAGATCCTGTCCAGCGTATTGTGTGAACGTCTAAAACCATTTTGCACCGCACTAATCGGCAGCTACCAGTGCGGCTTCCGGCCCGGCAAATCAACTATAGACCAAATTTTCACACTACGCCAAATCCTGGAAAAGACCAACGAGTTTCAAATCGATACACACCATCTTTTCATCGATTTCAAAGCCGCATACGACAGCATTCATCGTGAAGCACTGTTTGGGGCGATGGCCGAATTCGGGATCCCGGTAAAACTGATCCAGTTGTGTTGCGCCACGCTAAAAAACACGCGATGCACCGTGCAACTCGGTTCTAGGACCTCGGAACCATTCGAAACATGCACCGGATTTCGGCAAGGAGATGCGCTGTCATGTGACTTCTTCAACCTGGTGCTGGAGCAGATAGTGCGACGGGCAGGCGTCAACAGGGAAGGCACTATCTTTTACAAGTCCATCCAGCTGCTAGGATACGCGGATGATATCGACATCATCGCGTGTTCTCGCCGTGGCATTGTGGAAGCATTCACGGCGATTGAAGAACAGTCGAAACGAATTGGTCTTAAGATCAATGAGAACAAAACGACATGCTGTCAAGCAAAAACCAATCCGTCGCTCACCACCTGGGACAAAACATAACATTTGACAGCTACAATTTCGAGGTAGTTAAGGAGTTTGTCTACCTCGGGGCAAACGTAAACTCCACAAATGACACCTCAGTGGAGATCCGGCGTAGAATCGCCCTTGGCAACCGCTGCTACTTCGGCTTGTCCAAACAACTGGGGTCAAAACTCCTCACTCGAAAGACCAAAGTCATGCTTTAAAAAACGCTCATTCTGCCAGTCTTGCTGTACGGAGCCGAAAGCTGGACGATAAGCAGGACAGCGGAGCTAATTTTGGGTTCTTTCGAAAGAAAAATTCTGCGCCGGATATTTGGTCCTGTCTGTGAGGAAGGTGAATGGAGAAGAAGACACAACCGCGAACTCTACGAGATGTACCAAGATGTGGATGTAGTCCGGAAGGCAAGGACCCGTCGACTACACTGGCTCGGCCACATCGAGCGCATGGACATCAACGCTCCAGCTAAGAGGGTCTTCGACTCCGAGCCTCCTGGTTCGAGAAGAAGAGGAAGAGCGAACCTCCGGTATAAAGACCAAGTAATCGCGGATGTAAGACATCTTGGTCTTGACAACTGGAAGCAGCGTGCCCAGGACCGTCAAGGATGGAAGGCAGCTATAGCTCAGGCTCAGATCCTCCATGGATCGCAGGCCTGATAAGTAAGTAAGTAAGAACTACATATATCCACATCCTTGTAGAGCTCATAGAGTTCGTGGTTATGACTTCTCCTCCATTCGCCTTCCTTGCAGAGAGGTATTTATATCTGCCGCAGAATTCTTCTTTCAAAGAAGCCATGGATCAGCTCTACTGTCCTGCTTATCGTCCAGCTATCAGCACCATATAATAGGACTGGCAGAATAAGAGTCTTGTAGAGCAATACCTTGGTTCTTCGGGACAGGAGTTTAAGCCCTAGGTGTTTTGACAAGCTAAAGTAGCAGCGGTTGCCGAGGATGATTTTGCGCCGGATCTTTTGTCCACAGCATACATTTCGTCTTTTCCTCATTGATGTGAAGACCAGCTCGATTCGCCTGATCTGCAATCGCCGTGATGTTTTCACAAGGGTGTGCTGGGAACTTGCGACAATGTCAATATCGTCAGCGTAGACTAGTACCCGGACCGATTTGTGGACTCGGAGGTTCTGGAGCCGAACTGCACGGTACTTCGTTTGTTTGTTAGCGTGGTTTGACACATCCGGACCAGTTTTCCGGGATCCCGAATTTTGCCATCGCGTTAGATAAAACTTTGCAATGAACGCTTTCATATGCAGACTTAAAATCGATCAGGAGGTGGTCGGTATCGATTTCAAACTCGCTGGTGTTCTCCAGGATTTGTCGCGGCGTGGATATTTGGTCTATAGCCGATTTGCCTGCCCGGAAGCCGCACTGGTATATGCCGATTAGTGGGGTGCAAAACTGCTTAAGATGTTCACACAATAAAATGGATAGGATTTTATAAGCGACTCTGTGTGACTCTGTGTGACTGAGTGACTCTGAAGTTTTCTCAAGAGGTGGGATCGCCTTTTTTGTACCTGGGGTATATGGAGCCGGTATTCCACTCAACGGGCATGCATTCGTCTTCCAGAACATCGCCCCTAGCTTTAAGAAACTGTGTTCGTAATCCATCCGAGCCTGCGGCCTTGTTGATCTTCAGCTTTTTAATAGCTGTGCCTAGTTCTTCACTCTCTCTTCTCCACGCTTGTTAAGCAGCTGTTGGCACTGTTGCTTGAAAACATCCATTATTCCCTGCGGGTCGGTAATACAATTTTTCTCGCAATTTCGATGAGCCTGGGTGCCGTTTTTAAAGCCCGCTGCGAGGCTTTTGGCTTTTTTATAAAAGGTTCTTATCGCGTTTTTTCCCTGGCTCTTCGATATCCTTAATGCGGGAGGCTGCGAAAATTCTCTTCTTTCACCCCATGGGTGTCAAGCTGGTGGTGGGGCGTAGCCTATTTTAATTTCAGTTGCTTCCTTGATGACTGAGCGCCAATGGAGCCACTTATTGTTAGCGTTTGTGTCGGACGTAGGCATACTCGCGAGTCGTCCGCTCAGTTGCTCTTTGTAGTCTCTGGCGGTCTCTGAGGTGCTCAGGCTTCCAATGTTGAACATCTTCTTGGTGGACTGATGTAGCTTACTAACATTGGAAAGTCGGGCTGTGAGTCTTGCTGCCGCTAGAAAATTGTCAGAACTGGCGTTCGCCCCTCTAAACGTTCTAATATCTAGGATGTTTGACATATGTCTTGCTTCTATGAGCACATGGTAGTTCGGCCATCTGGAGACTGCCAAGTTGCTGTGTAAATCATGTTATGGGAAAATCTTGTGATGCTTTTTACCGTATTACGAACCGTATGTCGTACCGTGGAAGCCATGCTTTCCAACTACTCTGCTAAAGATGTTTTCCTTTCCAAATTTAGCGTTGAACTCCCCGAGTGCGATTTTGATGTCGTACCCTGGATAAGCTCCGTAGGCGTTGTTCAAGAGGTCGTAGAAATCCTCTTTGATGGGTTCGTCATCCACGTTGGTAGGGGCGTGTGCGCGGATGAGGCTGATGTTGTGGAATCTGACTGAAATGTGGATCACAGCTAAACGATCACTTATTGTCATAAAATCGACGACTTTCGTCCTTAGTCATTTTCAAATGACGAATGTAGTAAATGTCGCACTCCTTGTCCTATTCAGCGTACTTCCTGGATCACAGCATCCGGCTTATGCTGCTTGAGGGTCTTATCTAGTTGATGAGTAGCTTCAGGAGTGTAATTGCAAATCCTGGTCCTTTTTCTTTCTTTGTCGTCGTAGGGTATTCAGGCCATATTCTCGTTCATAACAAGTTTTCCTTTTACATGAGCGGGTTGTTAGCCCTCCACATAACTGACATCGTGGTCGGGCTGGGCCCTTTTGCCTACAGTGGTAACTGCATACATCTGTTCACCTCTCCGCGGTTGTGAAGGACGCTATCCAATGGATGCCGCGAGGAAGTTGTTTGTCAACTTGAGCTGAGCATTAGCAAGGATCGTTGCTGGCGTCTTGCCATATTGAGTTCAATCATGCCCAGCTCCTACCCTCCATGTACGAATACTATAAAAGATGTTGGAATTTACGGATGTTTTATGTTACCCGTATTTGGACCTCAACTTGTATTTGAGCAAAGGGTTATTCTCCTTCGAGCGACAAAATATTCGCAAGAATACAGACAGTTTCTATAATATTAGCGGGTATTCCAAACATGCCTCATATTAGGTTTGGAATAGTCTCCAACGTTGGGGCATTTAAGTCGTTGTGAAAATATTCATTTTTTTTTACGACGCCGGGTGCAAATCTTCTAAAGACACTATGAGGATCATGAGCGCGTGCTTATAGTAATATGAGCTTTCTACTCAATTAAAACACCTCCTTCGAAACGAACTTATACTGCAAGAAGGTTCCTATAATTTCCACTATGTTCCTGCGGTTAAAGTTTATCGCGTTATTTCAAAAAGTTTTGTCCGTTGATGACGCCTCAATAGATTTTGTTTGCCGAGTAACATTTACGTGGTCTTCAAGTCGACATTTAGGTTTCCCTGCGAAATTTTCCATTTCATTTTCCATAGTTACAATACTCAGATCTCAGTGGATATCGTGGTTCTAATACACCGCAGTGCATTGACGACAGCTCAGGTACTACGAGCTGTCGTCAATGCACCGTGGTATATTAGAACCAGGATATTTGCAACGTCTGTATGACTTTAGAATTACTTTTCTTGGTGCAACGTCAGAGTTGTATACCATAAGTCCAAACTGATTTTAGCACTTGCTGACATAGAAGCAGCTTGTTTTCAGTACTGAGTATAGAATATTTCCCTAGTAACTCGTATATTTCTTTGTACTTACATTCAAGCTCGTTACGTTTGTTCTTAATGTGAATCTACCCATTCACAAGCATAATTCCCGCTTCATTGGTAAAAACGGGAAGCCTATCCGTTTTTCTGTAAAATTAATATGGACAGCTAGGGTCATTAGATAGATTCGGATGGTAAAAGGCTAACAAAAGCCTCGCCGGAGTGCAATTTGTCGACAGGTGCTGGTCCGCTACAAAAAAGGGAGTAAGAGCCTCTGCAGCCGAACACCTTGCAGCTCTTTGAGCCAGGTCCTACTCCACCTCCTCGTTGTACCATCTGGAAATTTCGTGACCATTACTTACTAAAGAGCGAGCATCCTGCGCCACAAAACAGGATTCATTTCGGTTGGTTTATGATCTTGCAAACTGTAACCGGAAAACCCCACAATTGCTCAGAAACAACCACAAGCCTCGGATAAAACGTACCGAATTAATGTCTACGACCCTTGCCAAAAACGAAAAAAAGAACAATGATCTTCGGCTGTGTACGTGGAATGTTAGGTCCCAAAACAGACCAGGTGCAGCTGAACAACTTGCGGACGCCCGAGACCCCTATAAAGCGGATTTAACCGCCATCCAGGTAATGCGCTGGAATGGACCGGGTATAAGGCGGACGCAAAACTGCAACTTCTACTACGGCGACTGCAATGGGAAGAGAGCACAACGATTGTTCGGGTTTGTCGTTCGAGGGGGACTAAAGCAAAAAGTCCTAAACTTTCGGCATGTGAGCGAACGCCTCATACCGTCCGTATCAAGGATAAATTTCCTAAAAACAGCCTGATCTGCGTCCACGCCCCCACGGAGGACGAGGATGACTCCACCAGAGAAGAGTTCTATGTTCTCATAGACAGAACGCATGCCAAATGTCCCAGCTATGACACAAAAATTGTACTCGGAGACTTCAATGCTAAGGTGGGTAGGGAAAGCATCCTTGAACGAGTCAACGGCAAGCACAGCCACATCCTATAACGGACACAGGCTGATTTATCTCGCTGCCCGGCGAGATCTCTGCTAGCCAGTACGCGCTTCCCGCACCTCGATATACAACAAGGTACCTGGTGGTCGCCAGATCAATAAATCACTAACCAGATTGATTACATCGCGATCGATGTCAGACATCCCTCCACTATTCCTGATGTTCGAACTCTCCGGTGGTTAATCGTTGACCTCACCGATATGATTAAAAAACCTATAGAACCTTCTTATTCCGAAAACTACATCTACTTAAGTTCTGCTATAAAACTCAAGAATATGTAGTCGACCAAGAACGAAAATTCGGTGAAACTACTCTTCATTCCAAATTCTCAAGGATACGCGTACAACATCAATCTCGCTAAAAGTACCAACGTATATTCTATTCAAATGTCCTTCTGATTTGCATGTCTGCACTATGTATCTGCAAATAAACTATTCAATTTCTACAGTCACGAACTGAATATGAAATTTCACCTTCCCTTCCAAATGCAATGCAACTTTTTCGCATTCAAAGTTCCAAGCGTAAAATGAAATTTCATGGAACCATTTGCATTGCAACTCAACGATACAGATAACTCGAATTACTTCGAAGTCGACACTCAAGGTGTTGATTCCCAGAATCGTTGCAACTGCATTTCATACCCCGCGATATGTTTCCCCGAAGGTAACTTGAAAGTTTGAATTTAATGGGCCGACAGGATATTCGATATTTTAATTCAGTTTCTTCTTCTTTGATGGCGTTACAGCCCATGAAGGACCCGAGCCAAGCTTCTCTCAATCACCCATGTTGTGTGTTATTTATTTTTCACATAGGTGAAAGGGATCTACAGGTTAATGCCGATTCCGAACCGCGTGAGTCGAGAAGCTTTTTCACGGCAAGTATACTACAGGGGGTTTTACCAGTACCCCGCCGAGGAGGAACGCCGCGAAATAAACATTCGATGGCGTCGGTGTTATCGGGATCCGAACTCGCTCACCGTGCGTCAGAGTCAGTTTGCATGTTTTAATTATGTACGAGTGAAGGAAGGCAATGTGAAGTTGCATTCGACGTGAGCACGTT
This sequence comes from Eumerus sabulonum, assembly GCA_951905685.1. Classification (NCBI taxonomy): domain Eukaryota; kingdom Metazoa; phylum Arthropoda; class Insecta; order Diptera; family Syrphidae; genus Eumerus; species Eumerus sabulonum. The sequence continues at coordinate 197,250,536 of OX645060.1, forward strand.
CTTTTAATGGACATCACTTTCAATTAGTAGGCGAGAAGTGCTATCTGCTTGCAAGAGTGCAACTTAAAATTGTGTTGAAGGTACGAGTAGTTGACGTTGACAAAACTGAAATATGTAGATGTCAGTTGGGAGATAGTGAAGACACAACAGAACACTGAAAAACGTGACTGCTAAATCACCCCGTATGAGACTAGGAAAATCCAGTGAAATTCTCATCACAGTTTACTAGGGCTTCTTGAAATGTTCATCTTGACCATGCAACTAGTTTATTGAGTTGCACGATATTAAGCACTCACGTATACGTACTTTAAAATTCATTCTATACTGATGACTGCGATGTACTTGGCTGAATGGGGCCAGGGCTGGTCTGATGACCTTCATTTTCATGAGACTCATGCGAACTTCGAGGCTAAAACAAGTGTAGAAAATGCAAATCAAATTGTTGAATGCACGCGCCTGTAAGACGCTTGAATAATAGTAGTTTGCTAGTAGTATACATGTCCCGATAGCGGATAGCATGTTATGTAATTTTTTAAGCAAACAATGTTTTTTATTGAAAATCAATTTGATGAAGTATAGGGCGGGCCATCGAGGGCCACTGACAGCCGTTTCCCACTCGAAATATTGACGGAAAGTCAGTATCATACCTTCACGGAACGAATTGAGTCGCCTTACGCTTGATCAACGTTGAGAAATATTGAAAACTTATTTCCAAAGTGAGTGCTGTGTAGCCCAAACAGTGCAACTGAAGTCCTCGACCACTTTGAATTCGTAGCTGCCAACTGTGACATTCTATTGGTAAGTCCTATCCCCAACTCCTCATGGTGCCATCTGGGGATTTCCTATAGAAATTGCAGACGGGGAAAGGCGAATGGAGAGCCTCGTGCGCCAAAAAAACAGGATTAGTCGGTTGGGCTACGGCATAGTAAGCCGTAACCGTAAAAAAAACCACAAACTCCGAAACAACCACAAGCCTCGGATATAACGGACCGGATTTATGTTGACGATCCTTGCAAAAAACGAAAAAAAGACAATGATCTTCGGCTTTGTACGTGGAATGTTAGGTCCCTAAACAGGCCACGTGCAGCCGAACAACTTGCGGACGCCCTAGACCGCTATAAAGCGGGCATCATCGCCATCCAGGAAATGCGATGGAATGGACCGGGTATAAAGCGGATGAAAAACTGCGATATTTACTACGGCGACTGCTATAGGGAGAGAGGGCAACGATTGTTTGGATGCGGATTTGTTGTTCGAGGTGGACTAAGGCAAAAAGTCCTAAGCTTTCGGCATGTGAGCGAACGCCTCATAACAATCCGTATCAAGGCTAAATTTTTTAACATCAGCCTGATCTGCGTCCACGCCCCCACGGAAGACAAGGATGACCCCGCCAAAGATGAGTTCTACGATCTCCTAGACAGAACGTTTGCCCAATGACCCAGCTATGACATCAAAATTGTACTAATGCTAAGCTGGGTAAGGAAAGCATCTTGCTACGGGGCGAAATCTCCTTCTAGCCAGTACGCGCTTCCCGCACCTCGATATACACAAAGGCACCTGGCGGTCTTTTGATCAATCGACTACCAACCAGATTGATCACATCGCGATCGACGTCAGACACTCCTCCACTATTCTTGATGTTCGAACTTTCCGAGGGGCTAACATCGACTCGGACCACTATCTTGTAGTAACCAAGATGTGCTTACGGATATCAGGAACGCAATTGAGTAGTGTAAGAATACAACGTTATGACGTCGGAAAGCTACTATCACCAGAAACCGCTCGTGCTTTTACCGATCGCGTCTCCCTTCAGCTCTCCAATACACCTGAATCCTCCACGCTACCAATAGAACAGCAGTGGAGCCTTTGCAAACAAGCCCTGAAAAGCTCTGCATCCGAAGTTTTGGGTTTCAGGGCTCCACCACTAAGAAACACCTGGTTCGATGACGAGTGCAGGAGGATTCATACAGCGATGCAGGATGCATATAAGGCCTCGCTGCATAAAAAAAGAAGAGCAGCTCGTGAGCTCTATGAGTTAAAAAGAAGGGAGGAGCATAAGCTTCTTAGAAGAAAGAAGAAAGAGCACGAGAAGCGCGCGATTGAGGATTTGGAGAGGTGTGTGTGTGCAGGCGTGACGTTCGAAAGGCTTATCAACAGATAAAGCGATCGTACCAAGGTTATAAAGCCAGAACGGATGCCTGCAGAGATGAGAACGGACACCTAGTAGTAGAACCGCAGTCGATGCTGAGAATATGGAAAAACCACTTCTGCAGACTGTATAACGGCGATGTTAGTCAATATACCGCTGTCAGGCAGAATGATCCATTTCTAATCGACGGAGACCGCAAAGAATTCTGTCCCCATGACCTCGACGAAGTTAAGATTGCCATATCAAAGCTCAAGTCGAATAAAGCTGCTGGCGCAGACGGACTGTCTGCTGAGCTCTTCAATGGAGCTGGGGATGACCCGGTTGGAAGCATGCACCAGCTCATCTATGAGATATGGTCAGAGAAAAGCATGCCCGAGGAACAGAGTCTCAGCATCGTATACTCGATCCACAAGAAAGGAGACCCCTCTGATTGCGCCAACTATAGAGGAATAAGTCTCCTTAACATCGCCTACAAAATCTTCTCTGACGTTTTGTGTGAACGCCTGAAGCCTTTTGTAAATAAGCTGATAGGTCCTTATCAGTGCGGATTCAGGCCAGGGAAGTCCACCATCGACCAAATCTTTACACTACGCCAGATCCTTGAAAAAAGCCGCATACGACAGCGAAATTAGAGACGAGCTATACCACGCTATGTCTACCTTTGACATACCTGCTAAACTCGTCAGACTATGCAGGATGACTTTGCTCCATCTGCTCCATCCGAATCGGTGTTCACCTTAACGATAGTTTTGATTTAGGCATTGCGATGCGTTGTCGTGTGATTTCTTCAACATAATATTGGAAATGATTGTGCAAAAATCACTGGCCAATACAAGAGGCCCAATCTATTTCAAATCCTCGCAACTTCTTGCATACGCCGACGATATTGACATAATAGGTAGGTCACAGCGAGATGTCAATAAGGCGTTTTCGAGTATTGAGTCCAAGGCGGCGAAAGTTGGTCCGGCGGTAAACGAGGGCAAAACTAAATAAATGCTGTCATCAAAAAAGTACGCTCACCACCGACGTCTTGGCCAGTACGTTTGTATTGGTAGATATAAGTTCGAGGTAGTTAAGGACTTCGTCTACCTTGGCTCCGCAGTGACCTGGATCAACGACATCAGTTCCGAAATTAAACGCAGAAACACTCTTGCTAATCGCTGTTTCTTTGGGCTCAGGAGGCACCTGAGTAATAGAGCCCTCTCCCGAACGACAAAGCGGATGAGGAGGTCCTTGGTCGGTTCGACAGAAAGAGTTTGCGCCGGATTTTTGGACCTATAAACGCAGACGGGGGATGGAGGAGAAGATTCAACCACGAACTTTACGGGCTGTACAGCGACATGAGCCTAGTCAGGCGTCTACGGATTCAACGCCTAAGATGGCTGGGCCATGTAGAGCGAATGGACACCATAGCTCCAGCCCGGAGAGTCTTTGAATCCAACCCCGAGGGACAAAGAAGCAGAGGACGGCCGCACTTAAGATGGCGCACACTAGTGGAAGGGGACCTCAGCCAACTGGGTGTGCGGCAATGGAAAAGGCTAGCAAAAGGTCGTGCTAGATGGAGGGGCATGTTGGTTGAGGCCCAGGTTCACCCCGAATTGTAGCGCCCACTAAGAAGAGAAGAAGAGAACTGTGACATTCTGCTTTTGTTTTTTTTATGCTATCCCTCATTATCTACCAGTTTTGTATTCTGCCTTACTCACTTTAGCCATTGTTTGTCTATACACGTCTTATTGACTTGTTTTTTTAAGTCGGCGTATCACTAAAGCCGACTTAAAAAAACAAAGCCGAAAAAAAAAAAAAGCAAATAAATAATAATCGTTTATCGGGCAGTCCATCCACCCCCTTCCCTCTTCCGCGGGTGTCGGCACTGATCACCCAAACGGGTGAGTGCTTACACGCGTGCAGGTCGTGAATGTTGATTCTTGTTGGTGAGGCGGAAGCTACTACTGTAAGGGCATAGCACATACGGTAGTCTGTTTTTGCATTGCCAACGTCGGATCTTCACTCCACGGCCTCGCTTAGTTGGTGCTGCGTCCGTCAATGTTTTGCGTGTTGTACTGATGGGGGAATTCAGTATTCAGTTCTGCAACATTTGTGGGTTAAAGAAGAATTTCTTTGCCACGTATGCCCATCTTTCTCGCTACAAACCGGCTGTTTTGGCACTTTGTGAAACACAGGTTGATGAATAGTCCGATCCCTCGGATTTTAGTCTTTCTGGATATAGCTTAGTGCCATTATTCGTTTCTCATCGCGGTCTCGCCATCTATGTCCGTAGTGATATCGCTTACCAGCTGCTTCCGCAGTATAGCCAAACATCCACCTCGGAATTTAATCTCTTATGGCTCAAATTCACTCTTCGTAGGCACACAATTCACTACTGTTTTCTTTACAGAAGCCCAAACCTGGACAGAGACGTCACGTTCGATTCGTTTGATGCACTGTCCGACTCCATCCAAAGAATTGTTTCCCTGTTTCCTCGCACTGAAATCGTTATAGCAGGCGATTTCAATGTTCACAATTCTCAGTGGCTTCGATATTCTGGACAGACAACATCCGAAGGAAGGTATGTCCAAATTTTCACTGAGTTGAATCAATTAACCCAGCTTGTGAATGAGCCATCTCGTGTTCCGGATGTTGCCAGTCATACCGCCAACACCTTGGACTTGTTTCTTACCTCTCAACCTCATAAATACACTTTAATGTATTATCTCCTCTAGGCTTGTCTGACCACTGTGTCATAATAGCTAAATTCTTATACACACTGCACTCAGTTAAAGAAAAAGCTCTTAAAGGAATAATATGGGAATATAAGAAAGCTAATTGGTGCGACCTTAACAACTTTTTTCGGAGCTTTAACTGGTCGTTGTGCTCCCTCGGCAACGACGTGGACGCCGCGGCTGATATGATTACTAACATTATCAACACTGGCATAAGCAATTTTATCCCGTATAGGGTAAAAGGTCTAAAGCCGGTGGATAATGCATTGTTTGACTGGAGCTGTAAAGAGGTTATCAGGTTGAGAGAGATAAGTTTTCGGAATTATAAGGCAAACACCACTGAGGAAAACCGAACATTTTTAATTTTAATTTAGCAGAAGTTTTTGGTCTTTCGTTAAAAACATCAAAAACTCTGTATCATCGTCTATACCCACGCTCTTTCACAAAGACATTCCAGCTGTCAAACCCTTAGACAAGGCTAATTTGCTTGCTGCCCACTTCGCAGCGAACTCGTAGCTCCCCAAATCATCTTTGTCACCACCTGTTCTGGAGTACGTTAATTCCACCATGGGACAAATTCACTTCCGTACTCGTGCATTTGCAAGGGTTCTTATAGAACTTGACATACACAAATCCGCTGGTCCAGATGGTGTTTCCCCAATATTTCTGAAGAGATGTTCTTCTATGCTGGCAAAACCACTGCGTAAGCTTTTTCACCTTTCCTACTTTTCTGGACTCAACCCGAGTAAGTGGAAAACAGCATTTGTCCAGCCCATTCCCAAAAAAGGCGAATCTTCTTCTCTCTCCAATTACCGACCCATTGCACTAACGTCCCTTCTTTCCAAGGTCATGGAAACGCTGATAAATCGTCAGGTAATGAAATATCTCGAATCGCAGAAACTCCTCAATGACCGGCAGTATGGTTTCCGCAGCAACAGATCCACTGGTGATTTGATGGTATATCTCACCGAGAAGTGGGATCGTTCGCTCCACCAGGCGGGTGAGAGCAAAGTAGTTGCACTTGATATTTCGAAAGCATTTGACAGAGTTTGGCACGAAACTCTTTTGTCGAAAATGCGTGCATTCGGGATCGACGACTCTCTTCTTCTATGGATTAGAAACTACCTTTCGAATCGTCCAATTCAAGTTGTCTTGGACGGATTCAAGTCTGACACTCACTTTGTAAATGCTGGTGTTCTCCAGGGCTCCGTTTTGTCTCCGACACTCTTTCTCATTTTTATAAAGGACCTCTTGTCTGTTCCTTCTAGTCCAATCCACTCCTTCGCTGACCCCCTTACTTACTTACTTATCAGGCCAGCGATCCATGGAGGATCTGAGCCTGAGCTATAGCTGCCTTCCATCATTGACGGTCCCGGGCACGCTGCTTCTAGTTGTCAAGACCAAGATGTCTTACATCCGCGATAACTTGGTCTTTATACCGTAGGTTCGGTCTTTCTCTTCTTCTCGAACCAGGAGGCTCGGAGTCGAAGACCCTCTTAGCTGGAGCGTTGATGTCCATGCGCTCGATGTGGCCGAGCCAGTGTAGTCGACGGATCCTTGCCTTCCGGGCTACATCCACATCTTGGCACAGCTCGTAGAGTTCGCGGTTGTGTCTTCTTCTCCATTCACCTTCCTCACAGACAGGACCAACTATCCGGCGCAGAATTTTTCTTTCGAAAGAACCCAAAATCAGTTCCGCTGTCCTGCTTATCGTCCAGCTTTCAGCTCCGTACAGCAAGACTGGCAGAATGAGCGTTTTGTAATGCATGACTTTGGTCTTTCGAATGAGGAGTTTTGACCCCAGTTGTTTGGACAAGCCGAAGTAGCGGCGGTTGCCAAGGGCGATTCTATGCCGGATCTCCACTGTTGTGTCATTTGTGGAAATTACGTTTGCCCCGAGGTAGACAAACTCCTTAACTACCTCGAAATTGTAGCTGTCAATTGTTATGTTTGTCCCAGGTGGTGAGCGACGGATCGGTTTTTGCTTGACAGCATCTATTTCGTTTTGTCCTCATTGATCTTAAGACCAACTCGTTTCGCCTGTTCTTCAATCGCCGTGAATGCTTCCACAATGCCACGGCGAGAACACGCGATGATGTCGATATCATCCGCGTATCCTAGCAGCTGGATGGACTTGTAAAAGATAGTGCCTTCCCTGTTGACGCCTGCCCGTCGCACTATCTGCTCCAGCACCAGGTTGAAGAAGTCACATGACAGCGCATCTCCTTGCCGAAATCCGGTGCATGTTTCGAATGGTTCCGAGGTCCTAGAACCGAGTTGCACGGTGCATCGCGTGTTTTTTAGCGTGGCGCAACACAACTGGATCAGTTTTACCGGGATCCCGAATTCGGCCATCGCCCCAAACAGTGCTTCACGATGAATGCTGTCGTATGCGGCTTTGAAATCGATGAAAAGATGGTGTGTATCGATTCGAAACTCGTTGGTCTTTTCCAGGATTTGTCGAAGTGTGAAAATTTGGTCTATAGTTGATTTGCCGGGCCGGAAGCCGCACTGGTAGCTGCCGATTAGTGCGGTGCAAAATGGTTTAAGACGTTCACACAATACGCTGGACAGGATCTTGTATGCGACATTGAGCAGGGATATACCTCTATAGTTCTTGCAAGAGGTAGGATCGCCTTTTTTGTGGATGGGGCATATAGAGCTGGTATTCCAGTCGTCGGGCATGCTTTCATCTTCCCAAATTCTACAGATGATCTGGTGCATGCTCCCTACCAGAACATCGCCGCCACCCTTGAAGAGCTCTGATGGCAAGCCATCTGAGCCTGCGGCCTTGTTGTTCTTCAGCTTCCGAATAGCTGTGCCGACTTCTTCGATGCTGGGTGGGAGGACTACTTCAGCGGCTGGAGTTGGGATTTCCTCGGTCCCTACCACTCTCTCTTGGTCATGCTCGTTAAGCAGCTGCTGGAAATCTTGCTTAAATACATCCAATACAAGCTGTGCTATCCATTCGCTCTACATGGCCTAGCCATCCGTAGACGTCGTACTAGGCCGATGTCGCTGTACAGCCCGTATAGTTTGTCGTTGTATCTTCTCCTCCACTTCCCGTTTATACAAACGAGACCATAGATTGGACTCAGAAATTTCCTCTCGAAATGGTCAAGGGCCTCCTGATCTGCTTTCGTAAAAGTCCAAGCCTCTGCGCCATAAAGGAGGATCGGGATGATTAAAGTTTTGTTCAGCGCAATTTTGGTCTTTCGTGAGAGTGCTCGAGAAACAGCGGTTGACAAGAGTTATTCTGCGTTTAATGTCAGCGCTGAAATCCTTGACTACATTCAAGTTATAGCGCCTAATAGCGACGTTCTGGACAAGGCGTCAGTGTTGTGCGTTTTCTTCGACAACAGCTTACATTTGTTTTTGCCCTTGTTTACCTTCATACCCACTTTAGCAGCTTCTGCTTCAATGCTCAAAAAAGCTTCATTGTCGTCTCATTGCATTCTTCCAATCACGTCAATGTCATCAGCGTATGTGACTTTTGTGCAGACTTGAAGCAGATCGTGCCTTTTGTATTGGCCAGTGAATCCCGCACGATCTTTTCGAGAATGATGTTGAGAAAATCACAGGACAGTGTATCGCCGTGTCTGAATCCTTTTTTGACATCGAAGCTCTCGTTTAACTCCTTACCGACCCTAATGAAATTGGGAGAATTGTTAACACATAACATGGTTCTATATAGCTTGTCCCTATAGACACTGTCATATGCGACCTTAAAATCGACGAAAAGGTGGTGTGTGTCGACCAGAAATTCATAGATATTCCTGGCCTGAAGCCACAGTGATAGGAACCCATCAATTGTCCACAAGTGGTTTCAGGCGTTCACACAGCACGGCAGAAAAGATCTTATACGCGATATTACGAAGTCGGATCCCCTATAGGTGGTGCAGTTATAGGGGTCTCCTTTTTTATGAACCGGGCGAACCATGCTGAGATTCCGTTCATCAGGCATGCTTTCTTCCGACCATATCTCACAGATGAGCTGGTGCATGTTCCCAAGCAACTCATCTCCAGCTGCTTTAAATAGCTCAGCAAGCAGGCCTTCCTCTAAGGCGCCGTCGCGCAGTAGTTAGTGTGTTGGAGTCTGACGCACGATGAGCGAGTTCAGATCCCGAGTATTTATTTCGCGGCGTCCCTCCTCAGCGGGGTACTGGCAAAACCCCCCGTAGTATAATTTGCCTTGAAAAAGCTTCTCGCACGTCGTTTGGAATCGGCATTAAAATAAATCACATACAACATGGGTGACGCCACCAAAAAAAAAAAAAAAACAAGCCGCCCGTCTGGAGATTTATAGACTTCAGTTTTGATATCGCTATCTTAACCCCGTCTAAGTCGGGTGGACGGAATTCCCTCTTATCTTCGTCCAGTGCAAATGCTGCGATCTGCATGACACCGGCACCTTGGCCATCGTCAACGTTATATAGTCCGCAGAAATAGTCTTTCCACATTCTCAGCATAGACTGTGATTCAACTACGAGGTGTCCGTGTTCATAATGTCGGCTCGGGCTTTATATCCTTGGCATGGAAACTTACTATATCAGAGGCAGCATCCTTATGGCACTCCATTGCTGTTCTAAGCTTTGTGCAGTTTGCATCGACTCTTGAGAAAGCTGGAGGGAAACATCATCGGTGAAGTTCCTGGTAGCGTCCCGACGTTCAAATTTGGAGGGTCCTACTAAACACCGCAGTGTTCGCGATATCCGCATCAGGAAATCAAGAGACCGCCAGGTCCCCTTAAGAATGTCACAAAGTCTATTAGCCTGAATCCGCTTTCCGAATTGGTGCGCATGAGGAAAAGTTCGAGGACAGCGATGAAAAGCAAGGGAGATATAACGAACCCTTGTCTCCCTCTTCGGGACTTAATGAATGCTGTACTCTCTTTGTCCTTGATGCACACCCTGCATGGAGATTCTCGGTCCAATTCGATAGTGTTTGAAATCCCAATGTACTCCAAGACGGTTCAAATAACACATATGTGGACCATGCGGACCCAACCTGGGCGGAGTGCCGATGGTTTGAGTCGTAGATGTTCACGTGGTTGTCCTAGATAAGATTTGAAAAAAACTCGACTGAATTTTAACGTTGGTTGTAGTTCCAAGTAAATGTTCAATGCCATTATGGTGTTATATTCGAACTGCACACACAGAGTATTTGGAGGGACCATATACTATGAGTGTTATGCCGTCATCGGTATTTTGATCACTTCCCATTCACAATAGCTGTTTTGTACAACTACAGACCTTCCGCTCGACAGTCGGTGAGGTTTACCACTGGACCACGGCCACCTTCTGCTGTCTGCGTGAAAGCTGTGCGGACCAATAACGGCCTTGAGGTTGTGTATGTCGCAGCTTACTTTTGCGTTGAAGTCGCCCATGACAATTTTCACATCGCTCTTAGGGAGGACGTGAGGCATGTTTCCAGCTGGTTGTAGAGGGCGTAGAGGCGTAGCATTTTATGATCGTGATGGTACAGAACTTCGAGTGAAGCGGGATTGATATGATCTTTTCCGAAATGGGGTTTGTACTCGAAGAGCGATTTCTTCGCAGTTGGCTATAGTAGAATACCTACTCCTTCTTCAGGTGGATGTTGTTACCACTAAAAATGGGATACTCTCCCGTTTACGTCTAAAAATCGCATTGCCCCTTCCATCTCAATTCGGAGAGTCCGAGAATCTGTAGGTGGTATCGTTGTATCTCGGAGCAGACTTGACTTAATCCGGGGATCTCAGAGAGGGTTTGCACCTTCTAGTTACCTATTCGAGTTTGAGTTTGGAATTCGTATCTGTTTAATTTTCTAATTATTGTTTCATTGATGATTCTGTTTTATGAGTACATTGTGGCTTATCAGGCTGACAAGAAACCTCCAGTTATGTTGGAGAAACATACGGTTCGGGATTCGAGTTACTGAGCTAACCCATGAAGTCCGCTTTCAGGCGCTCCCACTCGTTGAACAGACGCTGAGGTACATAGGCTGTTGACTAGAGGTCAAAGATATTCTTGCGCATCCAGTCTGAACATGAGATGATTCATAGACCTTTTCCGATAAGCTACCGACCCCGTAGTTCCAAGAGAGTTGGTTACCCAATTTCCTTATGGGTCGCTCGGTACCACGTGGTTTGACCTTCTTGTAGTTACTGAACCCATTTAAGCAAAATCTGTATAAATCTAACACGTACTAATTCTAAATCTATTGGTACTAAATAAAGAGGCTATGGTTTCACAGCCACGTACAAAGAAGAACTCAGAAATGATTTAATTACATCCCAGAAATAATAGGCATTCAATCCAGGACCAAAGCATATCAACTCTGCTTTAATGCTATACATAAATAACAACAACGATTTAAATTCTAAACATAAACGTAATTTCGATACTTCGTCTTGCTTTTCCCCACAGCTCAAATCCGAAACATGAAATAAAGCATACGCCCACGTTGTCCTTTGCTCCTTCCACACCACTTCCTCTGTATTGTACTCATGCCCCTGCTGTTAGTATTGTATGCGTGTATCCTTTGCTGTCATCCGGTAGGGTTACTGTCACCGGAGCGCCTTCCTTAAATTCATATCACGAGCGAAACCATTAAACATTTTCAATTCAATGAGCTAACGCGTGTCTCTCCTTGTGCTAGGCCATGAGTTGAAAACATCGGGCTACTGTGAAAAACGAGGGACGAGGTATACGTCCCGGATATCAGCTTAGGGAAAATTGGGTTAACCATGCCAACAGTGTGTGTTTATATCTTTTCTGTGGACGAATTTTTTTTACGTGCTTCCCCTTTTCCTGTTGTTCTTCTGTGTGGGAGTGATTTGGTCGTAACAATAAATAAACAAATTAAAAATAATGGAACAACGAGGCTATGTATAGCACGAGTTGGAGGACAGAAAAGTTTCGGAAATGCAAATGAGGCGCTCGTTTAACTCGTGAAAAGATTTTAAACTGTCGTCCGTCGACATGTGCCTTACGAGTATTTCGGGCTTCTTGGGCTCTGTTTATTGCCAGATATGGTAAGGGAATGATGAGCTTACCAAATTCACAGTCTGTTAAGGTATTTAAATTCAAATGTTGATAATACGATGTTAAATGTTATTCTTCGGGTCCTTTAAAGACCTATTTATAAGCTATGTCAGGTATTATGTATGGAGGTTTATGGGAGCCTGTTCCTGGCTACTAACCTCGGAGATATAGAGACGGATGGAAATACAACCTTAAATTAACAGGCCATTTAACAGAAATTGAACTGGTTGTTTGGTAAAGGACTAGCAAAGTTCTCGTAGGGGTATCATATGCCGACGGATGCTGGTCCGAAAAAGCAAGTGAGAGCCTCTGCAGCCGAACCCCTTGTAGCTCTGCTAGTCAGGTCCTACTTCCATCTCCTCGTGGTACCATCTAAAAATTTCCTTACAAAGGAAATTACTGACGGAAGAGGCCGAATAGCGGGTATCCCGCCCCACCAAACCGGATTAGTGTCGGTTGGGCTATGGTCTAGCAAACCATAGCCGTAAAACCATTGATTACTCAGAAATAAAAAACAGCCTCGGATAATAAAACGGAACGGATCTATGTTGACGACCCTATAAGAAAACAAAAAACAAACAAAGACCTTCGGTTCTGTACGTGGAATGTTAGGTCCCTAAACAGACCACGTGCGGCCGAACAACTTGCGGACGCCCTAGACCGCTATAAAGCGGACATAACCGCCATCCAGGAAATGCGATGGAATGGACCGGGTATAAAGCGGACGAAAAACTGCGTCATCTACTACGGCGACTGCTATAGGGAGAGTGGAAACCGACTGTTCGGATGCGGATTTGTTGTTCGAGGTGGACTAAGGCAAAAAGTCCTAAGCCATCGGCATGTCATCAAATGCCTCATAACGGATAATACGGATCGTTCCGTATCAAAGCTAAATTTTCTAACATCAGCCTGATCTGCGTCCACGCCCCCACGGAAGTCAAGACTGACTCCATCTAAGGTAAGTTATACGATCTCCTAGACAGAACATATGCCCAACGTCCCAACCATGACATCAAAATTGTACTAAGAGACTTCAATGCTAAGCTGGATACGGAAAGCAACTTTGAACGAGTCATCAGCAAACATAGCCTACACGACACCTACATCTGATAGCGGACACAGGCTGATTGATGTTGCTACGGGACGAAATCTCCTTCTACACGCTTAGCGCACCTCGATATACACAAGGGCACCTGGCGCTCGCCAGACCAATCAATCACTAACCAGATTGATCACATCGCGATTGACGCAGACACTCCTCCACTATTCTTGATGTTCGTACTTTCCCAGGAGCGACCATCGACTCGGACCACTATCTTGTAGTAGCCAAAATACGTCAACGAATAATACGAACACCGCAGAGTAGAGTTAGAATACCAAGTTATGACGCTGCTATCGCTGGAAATCGCCAGTGCCTTTGCCGACCGCGTCTACCTTAAGCTGTCCAATACCAATTCTCCACTCAATCAGTAGAGCAACAATGGAGCCTGTGCAAACAAGTGGTGGGGAGCACGGCAACAGAAGTGAAGAAAGGCTTTAACGCTCCACCACGACGAAACACCTGGTTCGATAACGAGTGTAGAACGATCCATACAGAAAAGCAGGAGCCATACAAAGCCTCACTACACAAAAAAGCAAAAGCGGCTCGTGAGCTCTACGAGCCTAAACGAAGGGAGGAACGTAAGCTTTTCAAGAGAGAAAAGAAAGAGCGCGAGAAGCGGGCGATCGAAAACTTGGAGTGGTGCTATTTCAGGCGCGGCGATCGAAGGTTTAATCAACAGACAAAACGAATTTTTCAAGGCCATAAAGCCCGAAAGGAGGCCTGTCAGGATGAGAACGGACACCTAGTAGTAGAATGAAAGTCGATGCTGAGAATTCGGAAATACCACTTCTGCGGACTGTATAACTGCGATGACAGCCAACATACCGCCGTCAGGCACCATGACCCATATCTTAACGACGATGATCGCAGAGAATTCCGTCCCCCTGACCTCGACGAAGTTGAGATAGCCATGTCGAAACTTAAGTCGAATAAAGCTCCTGCCGCAGATGGACTGTCTGCTGAGTAGGCTGGTTTCGGGCATGCACCGGTTCATTTGTATAATATAGTCAGGAGATAGCTTGCCCGAGGAATGGAGTCTTAGCATTGTTTGCCCACAAAAAAGGAGACATCTTTGACTACGCCAACTAAAGAGGAATAAGTCTCCTTAATGTCGCATACAATATCTTCGCTCCCGCTTTGTGTGAACGCCTGAAGCCTTTCGTAAATAAGCTGATATGTCCTCATCAGTGGTGCTTCAGGCCAGGGATACGCACCATCGACCAAACCTTCACACTACGGCAGATCCTGGAGAAAGCTAATGAATTTCAAGTCGACACCCACCATATATTCGTCGACTTCAAGGAAGCATACGACAGCGTAAATAGAGACGAGCTACATAACGCCATGATTACTTTTGACATTCCTGCTAAGCTCGTCAGACTTTGCACGATGACTCTGGGGAACGTTCGCTGCCCCGCCCGAATCGGTGCAGAACTGACCGATAGTTTCGAAGTCAAAAAAGGATTCAGTTAGGGCGATGCGCTGTCGTGTGATTTCTTCAACATCGTATTAGAAATGATTCTGCGAAAATCACAGGCCAATACAGGAGGCACAATATATTTCTATTCCTCGCAACTCCTTGCATACGCCGACGATATTGACATATTAGGTAGATCACAGCGAGATGTCAATCAGGTGTTTGCGAGTATTGCGATGGAGGCGGCAAAAATTGGTTTGGCAGTTAATGAGGGCAAGAATAAATATCTGCTCCAATCGAAAAAGTACATTCACCACCGACGTTTTGGCCAGAACTTGCATGTTGGCAGATATAAGTTTGAGGTAGCTAAGCACTTCATATACCTCGGTTCCGTAGTTTCGAAATCAAGGGCAGAATTACTCTTGCCAACCGCTGTTCCATTGGTTATGATTATGCACAATAAACAGTTCGTATTATTTATATATACATATGGGATTGAGCCTGTCGAACAACGAGCCACATAGAGAGACAAAGAAGACGCCACAGAACATACAACACAGACATAGACATTGTTACGAAGCAACGGGACGCCGCCAAACGGACGACAGATCACACGATGTACTAAACATCGAACAGAAGAACGAAATGGACAAAGAACGAGGAGAACGACCGACAACGACAAACAGGGAAGAGACATTCTCCGTCAGACCAGCAGCGAGCGCAGACGTGCATACGGGAAAACAAACGTAGAACATTGTACGAAGGAGAACAATAAAGTGTACATTATTCACCCCTATTCCCATATCCGACGGATCGAACGGTCCGCCAAATTCGAACGATTCGCATTCTCATATCCGTTCGAAGTGAATCGATTCACGTGTCGATAATGTAAATTACGATTCACGGTATTCTTAAATCCGCGTGAATCGAATCTATCCATACAAAATGTGACGTTTCAGATCCGCGCCAAAATCGTTGCGGATCTATACAGAATAAGGTGAATTGGATTGAATTGTGTGGGAATCACTAAAGATGTAAGTTTTATATTATATGCAGTATATTTGTTAAATACAAACAAATTGATTTATAGGAAGAGGACAACTAATAGGAACCAATTCAAGGAACTCATTGAGGAAATCTTACCAAAAGACCACCCGAAGAAGTAAGGGATTTTTGGGAAAATTTGCGCGAGAAGCTTAACGGACTGGGGCCTCCAATAAAGGAAATAATTGAATGGAAGAAGGTAATTTACATATGGAATTGCGTGATAAGTTACTTAGCAGTATCACTCTCTTCTTTACAGGTTTGGAGTGATCACAAATCTCATTTAAAAAAAAAATTAAGTTCCATGAAAAGGGAAATAAGCGCAACAGGTGGTGGACCAAATAAGCGAATTTTCTTTGTTTTATTCATATTTCTTTATTGTTATTTGTCATTTTGTTGTGAACTGAATTATAAACTAAGCATTATTTCTTCCCTTATAATGTTTGCTTCATTTGACCCTATTTGCTCGCTTTCATTGTCCGAATGATTTTCTTCGATATATTCCACATAATCGATCTCACTATTTAGCTTGTAGTATAGGCAAATGTTGTGGAGTGCACAACAAACATTTATTATTTATGATGCTTTTTTGGGCTCATAGTGAAGAACTCGAGACGACATCAAACAGCGGAATCGGTTTTTCAACACGCCTATCGTTCTTTCCACAACATTCCTTCCCTTAGAGTGGTGTTCATTAAATTTGCTTTCGCGGGAATGCAGTTGAACTGAACGATATGGGGTAAGAAGCCAGGGTTGAAGAGGATACCCAGAATCAGCTGCAAAGAAATAAATGAAGTTTCTGAAAGTACCCATATGACAATATTTGTACTTGCCTAATAGCCTAGAGTTTCTGTCTCCTTTTTCGTGTTCTTGTGCGAAGTAAGCACAGGCCTTACTACTATTCCAAATAAACGAAACATGGTTAGATCCAGGAAATCTTGCATCTATAGATCGTATCCACTGCTTTTCATCGCAAATCTGAAAAAGAAAAATAAGTAGTTGCTAAACGTATAAAATATTTTCATTTCACTTACTATCATCGCATTAATGCTGTAAAATCCTTTTCTGTTGTAATATAAGTGCGGATTTTCCTTCGGAACTTTTATGGCAATGTGAGTTCCATCAACGCACATCACAACACCTGGTATCTTACACTTTCTATAAAAATGTGCTTTAGAGGTCTTTTTCTGCTCTTCGGAACCATTTAATTTGATCCACTTTGGACACATTATCCTCTCCAAAATCTCCAAAACTCGAGCCAGTATTTTAGAGAAAGTTGGTTGTGCAACACAAATGTTATAGTCCTTACTAGCACTGTGTTGATAGCTTCCTTTGGCGAAAAATCTAAGGCAAGCAGCTAGCTGATGTTCTGGAGAAATTGCAAAAAATTTTCTTCCCTTGGGAAGCTCCTTTTCCAGGATCCCTAAAACATATCCAAAGGCTTCTTTGCTTAGCCGGAATTTTTTTACGAAGCTACGAAAATGGAAAAAGCATTTACTGAAAGAATAGTTGATAATGATTAAACTTACCATGTATCTGATAAATGCATAATATCTCCAGCGGTTTTCGTTAAATGTAGCCGCATTATTCTTTTGTGCACACCCGCGCTTCGGAAAAATTGAGCAACACTATCCATGATATATTTTTCCAGCTTTTTGCAAACAAATACTCCAAAATGTTTATGTTTATAATATTAAATTTATTGAAAGAAACGTCAGATGCTAACTTCGAAAATTCGAAAGTGAAGTCGATAACGTAGTTCATCCGACGGATTTGAGAATAGCGCGAATAGGTGAATGTGAATCGAACGAGTGAAGTGAATCTCCGATCCGTCGGATTTGGGAATAGGGGTGATTATAAAACGACTCGTTTATTTAATCAATCCCACATACATACATATGTATGTACTTTCAAGCTTATTGTTTTTATTTTGAAGCATTTAACTATTATTAAAAAGGTAACGAAATATTGAAACAATTTTGACGCGAACGAAGTCGCGGGTACACGCCACTCTTTAATAAATAACTATGAGCCGCCTCGCGACCTTCCCGATGAATGGTAAGCGTGGTAAGCATGATAGCCTCTTAGCTTAGCACGCGTTTGCGTTGTCGGATGGGTTGTATGAATGTCAATATTTTGAGTTTTTGTGGAAGCTTATTGGCATCCAAGCGAGTATTTTTAAATTGCCAGTGGAAATTTATTGTGATGGGGCCGATTTCCAAATTTTGGCATATCTTCACGTTTCAAGGTCACCAAATTCAAGGTTTTTATGTGTGTGTATGTACGTACATATGTACGTATGTGCGTACGGACGTACATACATATGTGCGTATGTGCGTGCGGAATTTTCGCCTCGATTATCTCGAGAACTTAGAACTAAGTAAGTTTTCAGCAAAATCGGTCCATCCGTTTTTCGTTAAAAAACCTAGGCTAAACTTAGGCTAAAAAATAGGCATAAAAACTGAACAATACGCGGTGTTCCCGAGCGGTCCACCATCTAAGTGCAAACCGCGCCCGACGCTGGTAAAACGCGCTAGACCTTGTCTGCCTTACTGACCCTAAGCGGGTACTCTGAAACAAACAATATTTGTGTACTTAATCTATGTCTTTCGACTACTTAATATTAACAGAAACAAGATATGTAATTTAATTATGTTTTATGCTAAGAAAATTAACAAAAAAACACGTAACAGGAACCGTTACATGCATATGAGGTTGCCTGAACAGTGTTGTGGTTGAGTAAGGAAACGCACACACAAGAGCTACTCGTGAGTGTGCACTACCCAACGAGCATTTATTAAGCGCACGCGCTCGTGAGTAATTGGCTGTGAGCATTTTTAATTTCGCTCACGAACAGGAGTGTGTGTGCATTTTTGGAAACTCACCTCTATGCACACTTTATATGTTCATTAAAGAAAACACACACTTATGTGCACTCTGTAGGGTGGGTTCCGTTTAACGCACATGTGGAGCGCGCACATGGGGTGAGTTTCCACAAATGCACACACTCACGTTCGTGAGCTAAAATGATTTGATTTACTGCTCGGGAGTTGTTTGCAGAAATATGAAATTTCACTTGGACATTTTTTTATTTTCCACTTTTATTGTATTTTAGTCTAAGATGACTTCGTTTTCTGTAAAGTGTAAATTAGAAAATTTGTCCAATCGAAATTGCACACGCACGTGAGCAGTTTATGAGCAATGGATTGTTAAATGGGCGCACAATTCCGAGTTATATGCGACAGCAAATAGGCGGCCTGATACCAACAACACGCGGTGTTGCAAAACGGTTCGCCTATCTAAGAACTGATCCGATGCTGGATGATTGCGGTCATCGGACGAGAACCGATACCATGCCCATTATTCGTCTAAGAATTCTAGGAACCATTTCAATCACCTTACTTACTTACTTTGATGGCGCTACAGTTCGGGGTGAACCAGGGCCTCAAACAACAAGCCTCTCCAGCCGGCCCGATCTTCGGCCAGCCGCTTCCAGTGCCGCGCGCCCAGTTGGTTGAGATCCCCTTCCACCTGTGCGCGCCACCTTAAATGCGGTCGTCCTCTGCTGCGTCGTTCCTCGGGGTTGGAGTCGAAGACTCTTCGGGCCGGAGCGTTGATGTCCATTCGCTCTACATGGCCTAGCCATCTTAGACGTTGGATCCGAAGACGTCTAGCCAGGCCGATGTCGCTGTACAGCCCGTACAGTTCTTGGTTGAATCTCCACTCTCCGTTTACACAAACGGGACCAAAGATTGCACCCAGAATTTTCCTCTCGAAACGTCTTAGAGCCTCTTCATCCGCTTTTGACAACGACCAAGCCTCAGCGCCGTAGAGGAGGACCGGGATGATTAAGGTTTTGTAGAGGGAAACCTTAGTTTTTCTAGAGAGGGCTCTACTACTCGATTGCCTCTTGAGCCCGAAGAAGCAGCGATTGGCAAGAGTTATTCTTGACTACTTCAAAAATATAGATGCCGAAGGTGACGTTCTGACCAAGACGTCGGTGTTGTGCGTCTTTCTTGCATGACAACATATATTTGGTCTTGTCCCCATTTACCGTTAGACCCACTTTCGCCGCTTCTGCTTCAATGCTTGTGAACGCCTCATTGACGCCTCGCTTTGTTCGACCAATAACGTCAATGTCATCTGCGTGGGCAAGCAATTGTGTGGACTTGAAGTAGATCGTACCACTTTTAATGGCCGCAGAGTCCCGCACGATCTTTTCAATAATAATGTTGAAGAAATCATAATATGACAGTGCGTCACCCTGTCTAAAACCTTTTTTAACATCAAAGGGGTCGGTTAGTTCACCTCCGACCTTAATGGAGCAGCGAGAGTTCTCTATAGTCATCCTGCATAGTCTGACGAGTTTGGCAGGAATGTTAAAACATGACATGGCTCTGTATAGCTCGTCTCTATAAACGCTGTCATACGCGGCTTTAAAGTCGACGAAAAGATGGTGCGTGTCGACCTGGAATTCATGGGTCTTCTCCAAGATCTGCCGTAGTGTAAATATTTGGTGGATTTTCCTGGCCTAGTACTTACTCCACACTGGTAGGAACCTATCAGATTGTCCACGAATGGTTTCAGGTACTTACACAGTACGGCAGAGAGGATCAGTCATAGGGGTCTCCTTTCTTATGGACCGGGCAAACGATACTGAGATTCCATTCATCGGGCATGCGTTCTTCCGACCATATCTTGCAGATGAGTTGGTGCATGTTCCTCACCAGCTCATCGCCAGCTGCTTTAAACAGCTCCGCGGGGAGTCCGTCTGCTCCAGCAGCTTTATAAGACTCAAGTTCCGATATCGCTATCCTAACATCGGCTAGGTCGGGTGGACGGGATTCTCCTTCGTCTTCGTCCATTGTGAATGGTTCGCTCTGCCTGACGGCGGCATTTTGACTATCATCGCCGTTATACAGTCTGCAGAAGTGGTTTTTCCACAATCTCAGCATCGACTGTGACTCCGCTACTAGTTGTCCGTGCTCATCCCTGCAGGCTTCTGCTCTGGCTTGATAGCCTTGGCATGTTCGTTTTACTTTCTGGTAAAATTTTCGAACGTCGTTCCTGCAGTAACATCTCCCCATCTCCTCGATCTCGCGCTTCTCGTGCTCCTTCTTTTTCCTTCTCAGAAGCGCATGCTCCTCCCTCCTTTTCTGTTCATAGAGTTCGCGGCAGCTCTTGTCCGTCGATGCAATGTGGCCATGTGTGCATTCTGTTTCTCTACATGGGCCTGTCGCCACTCATCATCAAACCAGGGGTTTTTCGACGGTGGTGGCTCGAAACCGAGTATATCTGAGGCGGCCTCTCTAATGGCTTTCTGACAACGACTCCATTGCTGTTCTATGGTTTCGGGACCTGAGAGAGCTTGAGGGAGACTTGATCGGCGAAGGTCCTGGCGGTCTCCTGCGATTGCAGCTTTCCGACGTTCAATTTTGGTGTTCTTACTTGACTCCGTTGGTTCCAAGAAATTCGCATCCGTACTTTGGTGCAACAAGGTGATGATCCGGGTCGATGTTGGCTCCTCGAATGGTTCGGACATCTAGGATGCTGGAGGAGTGTCTGCCGTCGATCGCAATATGATCAATTTGGTTGGTTGTCGATTGATCGAAAGACCGCCAGGTCCCCTAATGGATGCTGAGGTGTGGGAATCGTATACTTGCTGCTACCAGGTTATTTCCCGCCATAAAGTCCACTAGCCTTAGTCCGTTTTCTGACGTGGTGTTGTGTAGGCTGTGCTTTCCAATGACCCGTTCAAAGATAGCTTCCTTACCCAGCTTCGCATTGAAATCTCCTAGAACGATTTTGGTGTTATAGCTGGGACATTGCGCATACGTTCTGCCTAAGAGATCATAGAAGTCGTCTTTATGTCGGTCATCTTTCTCCTCTGTGGAGGCGTGGACACATAGTAAGCTTATATTGCCGAGATTGGCCTTGATGCGGATAGTTATGAGGCCTTCGCTTACATCCTGGAAGCTTAAGACTTTTTTCCTGTCTGCCTCGAACAACAAATCCGCATACGAATAAGCGTTGTTTATTTTCTCTGTAGCAGTTTCCGTAGTACATATCACAAGTTTTCTTCCGCTTTTTGCCTGGCCCATCCCATCGCACTTCTTGGAGCGCGGTAATGTCTGCCTTATAGCAGTCCAAAGAGTTGACCAGTTGTTCGGCTGCACCTGGTCTGTTGAAGGGCCTAACGTTCCAGGTGCAGAACCGAAATTCGTTTCCTTTTTGACGTTTGCGAGGGTCGTCAACATGTAATCCGTCCGTATCCGAGGCTATTGGTTGTCTCTGAACAAAATTTTTGTTTTAAGCGATTGGGTTGTTAGCCCTAAGCGCAACCTCCAACCTGGAGGGCCAGGTTCCTCTTTCCCCAGGAACAAGGGGTCGGGTCGCTGCAAACATTGGTTCACTACTTTGCGAGTGCCACTATAGCTATCCAGGGGAGGCCACGCGGAGGCTGTGTGTCAACTTGGATTGAGCAGGGACAGAGATCGAAGCTGGCGCTTGCCAAGTTAAACGCGATCAACTTCTTTGCTCTGTTTGTTCGCTCCCTTCTCCCCGATCGATTCCGATCACGTTAGCTTAAGAGAAAAAAAGGGCATCATAATCGGTCCATTCGTTCAGGAGTTATGATGCCACAGACAGACACACAGACACCTTAAACTTATAACACCTCTCTTTCTGCGTCGGGGGTTAAAAATGAAAAAAATATGAAATTAAATGGGTGTTTTCAGTTTTCCCTCTGGGAAATTAGTCGTGTGGGCCTTGCGGGTCTCACCTAGACCACATTTTAAAAATTTCAAATTGGACGCGAACGAGGCCTAATTACGAGAGTTTTGGTTTGTCTTGTTTTGTTCTTCAAGCCTAGCATGAATATCAGATAAGATGTTCATTATTAAATCAGGTGGTGTGCTACTGATTGTACTTGTTGATACCGCAATTTCTGCAAACGTCTTTGTGCCTGGTTTTATTTTTATTGACGTAGTTTTAGGGTTCGGATTCTTGTCGCTACCAATTTGCTTGGTAGTTGTCGTCCGTTTTCGACGCTTTTTGCGAATACCCGCCGTATCTTGTTTTTTTTCCGTCTCATTTATCTTGTCCCATCGCTTTTGTAGCATCTTAGCTACTTCACAGCCCGGGTAGTTTGCTGAACGTTTCACCTTGCAGTTGGCAGAAACTGCAGAGGACTATTTTGGCTAAAGAGACACCTTCCTTAGGTGTAGTCTGGCACACTTCACACAACGCGGTTCTATTTGACAATATGCCTGCATGTGGTTGAATTCCTTTCAGCATTTGCATTGAGGAACTAATCTTGTTATTCTTCGTTGCGCTTGACGTTTGATACCTATTATATTACCATCGATTTTTTCCTTGTTTTTATCTAATGTCAGCGTCAAAACGGGGAGATCGCGGGTTACTTTCATTTCACCGCTATCGGCTTCCTTTTTTTCGCACGCAAGAATATTTACGACATTTTTTCGGGGATAATCTTCTCCTTTGGGCAGGAGGCGGGCAAGCCCTTAGCAGTCTGATAGGCCTTTCGGTATACCACTGATTTTTTTCATTGGTAAGCTTTTAAGAAACCAAGCTATAGTTTTCTGGGTACAGTATTTGTAAAGTTCAGTCGTCCTTGCTCCGCAATTTTAACTTATAAGCCGTTTCCGGAAAAATGTTCACAATTTCATATATTCGATCATATTCCTCAATTTTGATGATATTTATCGGCGGTGGTTGATGCGACTTGGTTTCTCGCTTACCTTTGTAACACCGACGGTGTTCGCTGCTTGTACTTTCGCGCTTTATCGCTGCTCGTATTTACGAGTATTACGGACACCTTGTTTTCTTTGGCGTCTATTATCTCAGGTGACAATACAGCTTTACGGTTTTTAATCGGCTGTTTTAAGAGCCAGTCCGTTTTGCGAATCAAATTTTCTTCGTCTGTATGATAGTTTACATTATCTGGACGGTTAAGTTCCGATTCGGCTAAGGTTAGAGTTTTTAAGTCTCTCTTCAGTTTTTCGCAAAGTAGCTCCTCAACATTATCCTCTTTCAAACTGTGTAATTTGTAGTTTTCGCCTGACGAGTTTGTCGTTTCAGAGCACTTGATTATTTTCGTAGATTCCGACGGAGGGGATATTGTGGTCTCTGATTTTTTTTAAAAGGGTCTAATTCATAAAACACAATATTTTCTATTAGATTCGATAGATAGAGCCGCAGTAGACAGATAAGACTAGTTGATCCGGATGTCGCCAGGTATCCGAATGCTCCATTAGAAATTGTGCTGTTTTTAAACTGGGCTTCCACCCAAGCTAATTCTCGGCACGGATCGCTGAACACCTTAATTCAGTCCAGGTTAAACTAACGATTGTAGCGGCCATCCTCTATTTTCGTATAATACAATTCATTATACAATTCATTATACAATTCATTATATATTATTTATTTGTATGTGCCTCACACACACTCCTTAACTGCTTATATGTGCTACACCCACCCTGAGTCCGTCCTCTCACACCGTCGTTCAAAATACTCGAAAAACGAATGCAGGAAAATAAAGAATAAGGGAAAAAATGTTTTAACCGTTACAATTCGGGTATAAAAGGGCGATGTGAGTTGGACGAATTCGCAGTCATATGAGTGAGCATACAGCATTTGTTTGGAGCCATCTCGTACCGATTTCAATTTTGACTGTGTTAGGGTGTTCAGTGGACGAGGTGAACAATTTTGTTGGTCCCTCGGCCCTGTTTTTTTATATACATATATATGTATATATTTTTGCGTTAAAAGAAAAAATAATAAAGTGACGAAGTCAAGAGATACTCGGAGTTGCGAGATACTCTAGGAAAAGTCCGGAAACCATTTGGTTGTCTTTTATTTTCGGAAAAGAATCCAAAGATAACTTTTCTTTTATTACACGATGAATTTTGGACAGCTTTTACGACAGGCATGCCTTACCTCCGGTATATTCCAATCTCTATGCGAAGGGCACTTGCTCCAATTTGTCCAGAACTTCAGCTAGTGTCAAACATCTAGTCCATACAAATATCATCATTTTCACATATTCCGAGTAATGGGCAAGCTCAAAGATTTAATAACAATCACGAGTACAATAGATATAAATTACTTTCTTGATGAAGTCCTAATATCAGCCCTCTTCACGAAACTCTGACTTTTACAAAGAAGTTGGCAACCAAAGCTTAGAAAAATAAAATAACAATACCTATCAAGGCCTACGTTAATGATGTATCTTTTTAGTCAACGTATAAACAAGTACATTGCCAATAGCACCACCGTACAAATCCTATATGAAGATGTTCCCTTCGACAATTGTGATTAACAAAAGCATCAGTATTCAACCATAATGTGGGGGAAATCACTAAGTGTGTCAATTGCCAATAAACGTACGCATATAGACCGACAAATTGTAAGGGAGGCCAAGACGAAATTACTGAATTTTTTTTTCGTATTTGCACGTTAAGGGAAAATCAATTCATGCCTTTCGTTCATATCAAAATCCAATTGTAGCCCCGGACTGCCTTAATACGTTCCCATGTGTGCCAGGCCATAGAGTTATGTGTGCAGGAAAATTGTATCTCTCCACTTGGGTATGGTACGCACTTGTGATAAGATGGCAATAATCGGTCTGCGGGATACAGGACGAGTAACTGTTTTGCACCCTAACGCGGTATATGTAAATCCTTATAAGCTACGGCGAAGAAAGTATTTGCGTTCGCATGGGGTATGCATAAATCTTGAAGACGTCGAAGGAATACATTCGGATGGATGGTCTTGCTTTATGTTTTTTCGCCTTCGTGTTAAATTTGGCGAAGAATAAATAGCGAGATGTGGTTAAGCAGACATTTTTAAGAAGTGATCAAAATATGAGTCTTATCCATCGGATATTGCGGGGAAATTTGAGTGTAAATCATTTGCATACAGGGGTTCTGTGGGTAGTGTGATATACAAAAGCATCTGAAAGCGAATACTGACATTTTTTTTTTATCGCATATATTTTAAAGTACAACTTCGGTACACAAGAAACGCTCTACTTACTGTGGGAATTTGGAACGTCTTCGTTGAAGTTTGAAGGGGAAGTGGAAAGCTCACTGAAGCTATACACTTAAACGCTATACATTTTAGAGTTCAAACTTTTGCTAAACTAAAACCTTCAACTGATTGTCAACACTACCACTCGGATACGGACGGATTGAATGTTGACGACCCCCGCAAACGTTTAAAAGAAAATAAATTCCGGATCTGTAACCGGAACGTTAGGTCCCTCAAGAGGTCTTCCTCTTCTTCTCGAACCAGGAGGCTCGGAGTCGAAGACCCTCTTAGCTGTAGCGTTGATATCCATGCGCTCGATGTGGCCGGGCCAGTGTACTTGCCGGATCTTTGCCTTCCGGACTACATCCGTTCGCGGTTATGTCTTCTTCTCCATTCACCTTCCTCACAGACAGGACCAAATATCCGGCGCACAATTTTCCTTTCGAAAGAACCCAAAATCAGCTCCGGTGTCCTGCTTATCGTCCAACTTTCGACTCCGTACAGCAAGACTGGCAGTATGAGCGTTTTGTAAAGCATGACTTTGGTCTTTCGAGTGAGGAGTTTTAACCCAGATTGTTTGGACAAGCCGAAGTAGCAGCGATTGCCAAGGGCGATTCTTTGCCGGATCTCCACTGTGGTGTCATTTGTGGAATTTACGTTTGCCCTGAGGTAGGCAAACTCCTTAACTACCTCGAAATTGTAGCTGTCAATTGTTATGTTTTGTCCCAGGTGGTGAGCGACGGATTGGTTTTTGCTTGACAGCATGTATTTCGTTTTGTCCTCATTGATCTTAAGGCCAATTCGTTTCGCTTGTTCTTCAATCGCCGTGAATGCTTCCACAATGCCACGGCGAGAACACACGATGATGTCGATATCATCCGCGTATCCTAGCAGCTGGATGGACTTGTAAAAGATAGTGCCTTCCCTGTTGACGCCTGCCCGTCGCGCTATCTGCTCTAGCACCAGGTTGAAGAAGTCGCATGGCAGCGCATCTCCTTGCCGAAACCCGGTGCGTGTTTCAAACGGTTCCGAAGTCCTAGGACCGTGTTGCACGGTGCATCGCGTATTTTTTAGCGTGGCGCGACACAACTGGATCAGTATTACCGGGATCCCGAATTCGGCCATCGCACCAAACAGTTCTTCATGATGAATGCTGTCGTATGCGGGACCTACAGTTTAATGCCGATTCCGAACGGCGTGAGTCGAGAAGCTTTTTCAAGGCAAGTTATACTACCGAGGGTTTTGCCAGTACCCCGCCGAGGAGGGACGCCGCGAAATAAACATTCGATGGCGTTGGTGTTATCGGGATCCGAACTCGCTCATCGTGCGTCAGACTGAAACACACTAACTACTGCGCCACGGCGCCCTCTCCAACTCTCACCTATAGTCGTGAAATGCTGGTATTGACCGAAAGAATGAATAAGATCGCGAATACTCGCCGGGATAGGGTGAGAAACACGGCAGTGCGCGGGGAGCTCAATGTTAAACAGCTGCTTCTCCGAACGGAAAGCTCTATGCTTCGCTGGTTTGGTCGCGTGAGACCCAGGACAAGGTGATTGGACCAAGTCCAAAAACTCGCCTGGGTGCGCTTGGGCATAGCTCCTGATGAGTTAGAGTCGATGGCGGAGGATCGAGTGGTCTGGAGATCCCGCTAGCGCGCATTACCCCCGCGAAGCTATTAGTGGAACATGCGGTTCACTGAAAATGTATTGTTGCATGTGATGCAACATGCTTTGTTTTCGTAGTAGGGCTAGGGATAAAAATGCCGTCGGCAAACCAATTTCTAACCGACAGTAATTTGCCGTCGGCAGAGCAGCAATCAGAAATCAACAACTGTCTCATCAACACCAACGAAGATTTGTCTCAACACGGCTGCAAAGGTTTTCCTGCAGAAGCTTATAGCGGATTGCAGCGCACGCATACGTAGACACAAACACCCACAGCATCGAGAAACGGTAGTTTTTTTGTATAAAACCCCCAACTGACTGTCCCATCAAAATAGTAAAACCATAAACGAACCAGCTGACTGATCAGCTGGAAAACAAATCAAATCGTGTTTTTTTATTTTGGTATTATATAGGTCGTTGACCTTCGGTGCTTGCTCTCACCGTCGGCAGTTTGAACTTGAGCCGAGGCAATCTGTTTTTTTTTTTTGTATCCTTTCGCTGTGTACTAACGCTACACAATTTGGTCCTTCGAGCCGGATAGTGACGCGAAGTGGAAGTGGAAAATCTTGCAATACGCAAGATTTATTTAAAAAAAAACGGCCAAGTGCGAGTCGGACTCGCGCATAAAGGGTTCCGTACCATCTGTACATATGTATAAATATGAAAGAGACGTTGTATGTTACCTCATCGGTCCTCACATTAAATCACATTTTTTGTATGATGACAGATGATAGATCAGGTTCATGAGATACAGCCTGGTGACAGACGGACGGACAGCGAAGTCTCAGTAATAGGGTTCCGTTATACCTTTGGGTACGGAACCCCAAAAAAAAAAAAACAACTGGTGAAATCTTAGTGCGCGAATTTTTCGCAGTGCGCGACACTTGGGATATGGTCTAGCAAATCGTAACCGGAAACGGACCGGATAAATGTTGACGAACCTACAAGCGGTTTACAGCCAGTCAAATACGATAGTGACCATTGCGGACTTGCTGCCCTAATCCAAATACCACGGGAATTTACAAAAATGGCAGAGTATGTCAAACCCACCCCTCCCCTGCAGTCATACATAGTATGGTACGCTGACCAAGATTTACCAAATGCCTGAGGAAAACGCTCCCTTCAAGCGTCTCCTTTCCACCAACAGACAGGCACCTACTAAATTACGAGACTGATAGAAACTTAAAAAAAAAGATAATATTTGTAAATGAATTAATCTGTAAACGAAGTTGTTGACACTCCCATTATCTAGAGCCCCTAGTGATGTGGGCCGGAATAACCGAGACTGGATGCACTTCATTCGTTTTTATGCCAGTGGGAGTTAGATCTAAACGCCGGAGGTTATCAGCAAGTAATGTTGGATGGTTGTGTCAAGCCGTTGGCACTAGATTCTGTAGTTGTTCACAAGGACAGGACTGACTTTCCGAGTTCATTTCAACGGCAGATTGGTTTTCGCCTTCATACGACTCCCACCTGATGAACGTCGTCATATTGAGCATTTCGGAGAACAATATCAGCAACAAAAACTACGAAAGCGTTGAAATCTTAAAATGTGCATGTGTGTGACAGATAGTGTACTTCACTTCAACCTCATTTTTGTCTGGAATTAGTTTTGTGACTTAATCAGACTGAAATCATGTCATATCAAACGCTGACGCCTTCTAATCTCCTCCTTGCATTCGTACAGAAAACGAATCGAAATGTATCTTACGATTCTTGTCTTACTTAAAACAATTTTTTCTGATTTTCAACGATCTGCCTGTGAGGAATTAGAAATTCATTGATTCATTCATTCGTTTGCAAACGTTTGATGGTCGAGTTATATGTACACACAACAATTGCACATCACTGGACCAAGACACACACACCACACACCGATCGCAGCTCTTTGTACAAGTTCTGGAGGAAGAACATTCCCGGCAATTAATTGAGCTTGGGAACGAGATTCGCGCCCAAAACTAACTTGAGAATAAATAGGGAAATAAAGTACTTTGCCTCCCGGTGAGATTAGTCTGAAGACAACTTACTTACTTATCAGGCCTGCGATCCATGGAGGATCTGAGCCTGAGCTATAGCTGCCTTCCATCCTTGACGGTCCCGGGCACGCTGCTTCCAGTTGTCAAGACCAAGATGTCTTACATCCGCGATTACTTGGTCTTTATACCGGAGGTTCGGTCTTCCTCTTCTTCTCGAACCAGGAGGCTCGGAGTCGAAGACCCTTTTAGCTGGAGCGTTGATGTCCATGCGCTCGATGTGGCCGAGCCAGTGTAGTCGACGGGTCCTTGCTTTCCGGACTACATCCACATCTTGGTACAGCTCGTAGAGTTCGCGGTTGTGTCTTCTTCTCCATTCACCTTCCTCACAGACAGGACCAAATATCCGGCGCAGAATTTTTCTTTCGAAAGAACCCAAAATCAGCTCCGCTGTCCTGCTTATCGTCCAGCTTTCGGCTCCGTACAGCAAGACTGGCAGAATGAGCGTTTTGTAAAGCATGACTTTGGTCTTTCGAGTGAGGAGTTTTGACCCCAGTTGTTTGGACAAGCCGAAGTAGCAGCGATTGCCAAGGGCGATTCTTTGCCGGATCTCCACTGTGGTGTCATTTGTGGAATTTACGTTTGCCCCGAGGTAGACAAACTCCTTAACTACCTCGAAATTGTAGCTGTCAATTGTTATGTTTTGTCCCATGTGGTGAGCGACGGATTGGTTTTCGCTTGACAGCATGTATTTCGTTTTGTCCTCATTGATCTTAAGACCAATACGTTTCGCCTGTTCTTCAATCGCCGTGAATGCTTCCACAATGCCACGGCGAGAACACGCGATGATGTCGATATCATCCGCGTATCCTAGCAGCTGGATGGACTTGTAAAAGATAGTGCCTTCCCTGTTGACGCCTGCCCGTCGCACTATCTGCTCCAGCACCAGGTTGAAGAAGTCACATGACAGCGCATCTCCTTGCCGAAATCCGGTGCATGTTTCGAATGGTTCCGAGGTCCTAGAACCGAGTTGCACGGTGCATCGCGTGTTTTTTAGCGTGGCGCGACACAACTGGATCAGTTTTACCGGGATCCCGAATTCGGCCATCGCCCCAAACAGTGCTTCACGATGAATGCTGTCGTATGCGGCTTTGAAATCGATGAAAAGATGGTGTGTATCGATTTGAAACTCGTTGGCCTTTTCCAGGATTTGTCGAAGTGTGAAAATTTGGTCTATAGTTGATTTGCCGGGCCGGAAGCCGCACTGGTAGCTGCCGATTAGTGCGATGCAAAATGGTTTTAGACGTTCACACAATACGCTGGACAGGATCTTGTATGCGACATTGAGCAGGGATATACCTCTATAGTTCTTACAAGAGGTAGGATCGCCTTTTTTGTGGATGGGGCATATAGAGCTGGTATTCCAGTCGTCGGGCATGCTCTCATCTTCCCAAATTCTGCAGATGATCTGGTGCATGCTCCCTACCAGAACATCGCCGCCAGCCTTGAAGAGCTCTGATGGCAAGCCATCTGTGCCTGCGGCCTTGTTGTTCTTCAGCTTCTGAATAGCTGTGCCGACTTCTTCTATGCTGGGTGGGAGGACTACTTCAGCGGCTGGAGTTGGGATTTCCTCAGTCCCTACCACTCTCTCTTGGTCATGCTCGTTAAGCAGCTGCTGGAAGTGCTGCTTAAATACATCCACTATTCCCTGCGGGTCGGTGACAAGATTACCCTCGCAGTTTCGAAGAGCCAGGGTGCCCTTTTTGAAGCCTCCTGTAAGGCCTTTGGCTTTCTTGTAAAAGGCTCGTATTTTATGTCTATCCCTAGACTCCTCGATATCCTTGAGCTGGGAGGCTGCGAAAATTCTTTTCTTTTGTCGCAGTAGTTTCTTCTCCTCCCTTCTTCTGGCTCGGTACTCTTCTCGCGCTGCCCTGGTTTTCCTCTGCAGCGCCTTTTGATACGCCTCGTCGGTTGCTGCCTTTTTCTGCTCACACTCGCCATCATACCACGGGTTTCTTGTCGGGGGTGGTAGGTATCCTAAGGTGGTTTCGGCTACTTCCTGAATGGCTGAGCGGCAATGCAGCCACATATTATTGGCATTTGTGTTCGACGTAGGCATGCCGTAGAGTCTTTCGCTCAGCTGCTCCCTGTAGACTCTGGCAACCTCCGGTGTGCTCAGGCGCCCAATGTCGAACCTCCTCCTGATGGGCTGGTGCAGCTTTCTGACATTGGACAGTCGAGCTCTGAATCTTGCTGCTACGAGGAAGTGGTCAGAGTCGACATTTGCCCCTCTGAATGTTCGCACATCCAGGATGTTTGACGCGTGCCTTGCGTCAATGAGCACATGGTCGATTTGGTTGGCGGTTCGACCGTCCGGAGATCGCCAGGTTGCTGTGTGGATTCGCTTGCGAGGGAATCTTGTGCTACTTATCAGCGCATTACGAGCTGTCGCAAAGTCAGCGAGTCGGAAGCCGTTATCTGTTGTTGTATCGTGGAGGCTGTGCTTTCCGATCACTCCGCCAAGGGTGTTTTCCTTTCCGATTTTGGCGTTGAAGTCCCCGAGCACGATTTTTACATCGTACTCCGGACAAGCTCCGTAGGCGTTGTCCAGGAGGTCATAGAAGTCCTCCTTGATAGGGTCTTCAGCCTCGTCGGTAGGGGCGTGTGCACATATAAGGCTGATGTTATAAAATCTGCCTTTGATGCGGATCACAGCCAGGCGATCACTTATAGGTTTAAAGTCGATGACCTTCGACCTTAACCGCTTTCCCACGACGAATCCGCATCCCAGTAAGTGCAACCTTTTGTGACAGCTGTAATAAATGTCGCAATTTTTCTTCCTAATCATACCGTTTCCTATCCAGCGTATTTCCTGGACCGCAGTAATATCCGCCTTGTACTGCGTGAGGATTCCTTCTAGTTTATGAGCAGCTCCGGGAGTGTACAGGGTTCTGACATTCCAGGAGCATACTCGCAAATCGTGTTCCTTTTTCGTGCGTTGTCGTCGTCGAGTATCCGTCCGTATATCCGAGGCATCTTGCTCATTCATAACTTTGGGTTTTTTTACGTGGGCGGATTGTTAGCCCGCCGCACAACCGCCATTCTGGTCGGGGTTTTCTTCGCTGCATACGTTTGTTCACCTCCCAACGGTTGTTGAAGAGGCTATCCAGAGGGCGCCGCGAGGAGGCCGTATGTCAACTTGACCCGGGCATTTAAACAGGGATCGTTGCTGGCATCTCGCCAGGTTGAGAGCAATCAACAACTTTACCCTGTATGTCCGAGCCCATGCCCTCGGACAACAGTAGACCAATAAAGACCGATAAATAAAATTAAATTGTTAAGTGAAATCGTTAATAAAATTATCGTTAAACCATTAAAGTTACATATTGTTCAATAAATTAAATAGTTTTTTCTTTTCTGTTAACTCTCGCGGCTAACCTGTCCTCTAATTTACTATGTAAGTTGCGGATTGTTGCGAATTGATCTCTAACACCTAATTTGAGCAATATTTGTAGTTCTATAAAACAAATACACAAGCAGTTTCCCCCGTTTTGAATATTATATTAGTCATCATCCGAATATAGTATTCCCCTTTCAATACAGAAGCAATTATCCCATGACAGCAATGCCTACCAAGAATAAATCACACACAACATGGGTGATTGAGAGAAGCTTGGCTCTGGTCCTTCATGGGCTGTAACGCCACCAAAGAAGAAGAAGTAATGCCTACCAGCACGCATCAAATAAATTCATCGCCAATGGCATTGAGTTACAAAGATGTATTACTCCTTGTTCTGCGTTTTTAGGACAATATCATTTTAAATACAATGAATAGGGTATCATCAATTTTCGAGGATCCAGAAATAGTCACAAGTTCAAGCGTAAATTACCCAAAGATTTGTGGCTCTCATCAAAACCACAACCGACATACAACCTACTAACTGGATATGCTCATACTCGTTTTGCCTCTTTTGAATTCAAAAATGTAGATGAGTCGCTCTAACGACGTCCATAAACCAGGATGAAGACAAAGTGTATAAATAAAATATCAACACATAACAATACCTCTTCAGAGATATGTATCTACTGGATGAAATTGCGGGGAGGCCGTTATGATGTTCTCTTTGCACCCGCATACATTAAGAGGTTGCTTATGGCTAGGGGAGGCATTAATGGTATGGGGCTTTGGGACCTATTCAACTAATACAGTTGTATGGAATTAGGATGATGGCTATTAAAGGAAATTGCCGTATTAAGATTAGAGAGGAAAAGTGAAAGCTTCCGTTTTTTTTTTTTTCCTTTTCTAAAGACAGTTTGACATTATATGAACCATTAGATTCAATAGCAATAGTAAGTATGCGGCGATTTAAGACATCAAAAAACCGGCGCGCGGTTCCCGAAATGAATACTTGTAGCGACTGTACTAAGGGAAGAAAATGACGGTAACTTATTCCTCGACACTACTGTGTTTCATTCTTTATCGTTTCGCATGGAAAATAAATTGCCCAATCCTGTTGACATGATTAAATTCTAACTGCCACTTAGGACTTTCGTCGCCTTTGAATCATCGTCCCTTTCGGGCATTTTCAAGCAGAGCATTTCGAGACTATTTTCTAAACAAAAACAATCAATAACCAGTTGGAAATTAAACAAAGTCTTCTAGTATTTGTCCAATAGATCAATGAAGTACTCCATATAGGAATCTACATATTATATGTATATGGTTGGTAGTTTCATGTGAACGGCACGGCTGCGACAACTTCTTCAGCATCAACATCAAAAGTCGAGAAGAGTTCCGAGTTCTGACCTTTAGTTCAAGTACTTAATTGTGTTCCTCTCTTTCTCTCCAGTAATGGTACTTGATTGTGGGGCATTTTGGCAGTGTCCACGGCCGGATGTGTGTAATATAAATCACTGAATTTCAAATGTAAAGGTTTCCTAGTGGGCGAGGTGTCGGTAATAGGATTGTTCCTTCTAGAGGGAGGAAACAGTCCCAAGAAGGCGGAGCTTTTTGCTTTTTAGGTTTAAGATAGAAAGTGAATAAACTTTGCTTGCCTCTAACAAGGTAAGTGTAGATATCCAAGCCTTTTTATTAAGGTTTGCTTGTTACAGCCTTCTTTAAATTCCATCTAGTCGAAAGAGCCTTTTAAGTCGTTTGTAAGGATCTTCTTGGGAATGCTGGTTCATAACTTTGAATGATTTCCACATCGGCATAACGCTTTCCTATTATTAGGCGGGTACAGAGAAGGTGGGAATGCGGTTTATAATCAAAAAAACAAAAAAACGTCATAAGTGTGGCTCAATTTGACATGGCAAACGCCAGCTTCGATCAAGTTGACACACAGCATCCGGTTGGCCTCCCCTGGATTCTGCCCTGGCATTCGCTAGGTAGTGAACCAATGTGTGCATCGACCCGACCTCTTGTTTCTGGGAAGAGAGGAACCTAGCCCTCCAGGTTGGGGGTTGTGCTTAGGGGTAACAGCCTTATCACGGAAAAAAACAATTGTTCCGAAACAACCACAAGCCTGGGGTATGGACGGATACAAAGCTGACGACCCCTGCAAACGATTAGAGGACTTGATTGCGACTCTGCATCTTGAATGTGAAGTCCCTTAACAGATCGGGCACAGGCGATCAATTGAAACAAGCCCTTAGCTGGTATAAATCAGATATAACCGCATTCCAAGAAGTGCGATGGGCCAGCAAAAGACGGATGAAAAACTACCATATCTACTACGGGAACTGCTACAAGGAGAATAAACAGCGATTATTCTGATGCGGATTCGTTATTCGAGGAAGACTCCGACAAAAAGTCTAAAGCTTTCGGCATGTAAGCGAATGTTTCATTACAATCCGCATCAAAACAAATTTCGAGAA
Source organism: Eumerus sabulonum (assembly GCA_951905685.1). Taxonomy (NCBI): domain Eukaryota; kingdom Metazoa; phylum Arthropoda; class Insecta; order Diptera; family Syrphidae; genus Eumerus; species Eumerus sabulonum. The sequence goes on from OX645060.1 coordinate 197,285,560, forward strand.
AATCTGCTTAGTACGCGTTTACGCCCCAACCGGATAAAAGGGCAATCCTTCTAGCTAGGACCTAGATCAGTCGACCACCAATCATATTGATCACGTTGCGATCGACGCCAGGCACTCCTACAGCATAGGCATGAAGACGGAAAACTAATAGTAGCCACAGTCGATGCTGCGAATATGGAAAGAGCATTTCTTTAGACTGTATAACGGCCATTATAGATCTGATACCGCCATCAGGCAGAATGATCCATTCGCAACGGACGTAAATGCAAGAGAATTTCTTCCACCCGACCTAGATGAAATTAAGCTAGTAATCTCAAAGCTCAGGAATAATAAGGCCGCAGGTGCAATTGCCGAGCTATTTAAAGCGGCTGGAGATGATCTGGTAGGGCGCATGGACCAGCTCATCTGTAAAATATGGTATATTTATTACGTTATAGAGGCAATTGAAAAGGGTAAAGTCGTCATATAAACGTCTATGTGTGTCATAACTTTGAGAGATGTGTTGTATGTTCTTGAATTGCATGAAAGTATCATATCGGTAAGCAAAGTGCGATGGTAAAGGACTAGCAAAAGCCTCGTAGGGGTAGGATCTACCGACAAGTGCTGGCCCGGCAAAAAGCGAGTAGGAGCCTCTGCAACCGAACAACTTGCAGCTCTGATAGTCAGGTCCTACTTCCACCTCCTCGTGGTGCCATCTGGAAATTTCCTTACAAGGGAAGTTACTGACAGAAGAGGCAGAATGGCGAGTATCCTGCGCCACCAAACAGGATTAGTATCGGTTGGGCTACGGTCTAGCAAACCATAACCGTAAAACCACATATTGTCATTGGGGTGGCCGTGGTGCAATGGTTAAGATCATCATCCGCCGAGCGGAAGGTTTATGGTTCAAATTCGCTTCATTGCCAAGAAAAAGTAGTTTCTATACCGCCAAAAGGTATGCAACGCTGTTGAGAATGGAAAGTGACCAGACGTACTGCTGCAGGCATAACACTCACAGTATATGGTCAAACGTATGCAATACTAAAAGTGCTTGAACGAATTACTACGGACTATAACCAACGCGGAATGTGGTTGGCTCTCGTCCTATCTAGGTCTAGGACAACCACCCCTGAGAGTAGTGAACGAACATCAATGACCCCAACCACTGTACTCCGTTCAGGTTGTGTGTGCCAACATATCATAAGAGAATATAAAAACTCTTGAACCTGCGCGAGTCTCTAAAAAAAAAAAAAAAAAAAAAAAAAACGAAAAACAGCCTCGGATAATCAAATGGAACGGATCTATGTTGACGACCCTTTAAGAAAACAAAAAATAAATAAGGACCTTCGGTTCTGTACGTGGATAGTTAGGTCCCTAAGCAGACCACGTACGGCCGAACAACTTGCGGATGTCCTGGACCGCTATAAAGCGGACATAACCGTCATCCAGGAAATGCGATGGAATGGGCCGGGCTAAAAGCGAATGAAAAACTGCGACACCTATTACGGTGATTGCTATAGGGAGATAGGACGGAGACTATTTGGATGCGGATTTGTTGTTAGAGGTGGACTAAGGTGGGCTAAGGTCCTTAGCTTCCAGTATGTGAGTGAACGCCTCATAACTATCCGCATCAAGGCAAATTTCTGTAACATCAGCCTCATATGCGTCCAGGCCCCCACGGAAGACAAGGATGCCTCCATCAAAGATGATTTCTATGATCTTCTAGACAGAACATACTCCAAATGCCCCAGCTATGATACCAAAATCATACCAGGAGATTTTGAAGCTAAGCTGGGTAAGGAAAGCAACTTTGAACGAGTCAACGGCAAACACAGCCTACATGACACCACATCCGATAACGGACACAGGCTGATCGACTTCGCCACGGTGAGAAATCTTCTTTTAGCTAGCACACGCTTTCCACACCTCGATATACACAAAGGTACCTGGCGGTCTTTTTATCAATCGGCCTCCAACCAGATAGATCACATCACGATCGACGTCAGACGCTCCTCCACTATTCTTGATGTTCGTACTTTTTGAGGAGCAAACATCGACTCAGACCACTACCTTGTAGTAGCCAAGATACGTCAACGGATAACACGAACACTGCGGAGTAGAGTTAGGACACCAAGCTAAGACGTCGGAAAGCTACTATCGCCGGAGATTGCCAATGCTTTAGCCAACCGCGTCTCCGTCAAGCTCTCCGATACACCTCAATCCTCCACTCAGTCAGTAGAGCAACAACGGAGCCTGTGCAAACAAGCCCTGAACAGCACAGCAACGGAAGTGCTTGCCCTTAAAGCTCCACCACGACGAAACACCTGGTTCGATGACGAGTGTAGAAGGATAAATGCAGAAAAGCAGGAGGCATACAAAGCCTTACTACACAAAAAAAGCAAGAGCGGCTCGTGAGCTCTGCGAGCTTAAAAGAAGGGAGGAACATGAGCTTCTCGAGAAAAAAAAGAAGGAGTACGAGAAGCGTGCGATTGAAAACTTGGAGAGGTGCTACTGCAGGCACGACGTTCGAAGATTTTATCAACAAATAAGATGAATGTCTCAAGGCTATAAAGCCCGAACGGAGGCCTGTAAGTATGAGAATGGACACCTAGTAGTGGAATCGCTGTCGACGCTGAGAATTTGGAAAAACCACTTGTGCACTGTAAAACGGCGATGACAGCCAACATACCGCCGTCAGGCAGAATGACCCATTTCTCAGTGACGAAGATCGCAGAGAATTCCGTCCCCCTGACCTCGACGAAGTTGAGATTGCCATGTCGAAGCTCAAGTCGAATAAAGCTGTTGGCGCAGATAGATTGCCTGCTGAGCTCTTCAAAGCAGCAGGGGATGAGCTGGTTAGGAGTATGCACCGGCTCATCTGTAAGATATGGTCAGAGGAAAGCATGCCCAAGGAATGGGGTCTCAGTATTATTTGCCTGATCCACAAAATAGGTGACCCCTTTGACTGCGCCAACTACAGAGGAATAAGTCTCCTTAATGTCGCATACAAGATCTTCGCTGCCGTTGTGTGTAAACGCCTGAAGCCTTTTTTAAATAAGCTGATAAGTCCTTATCAGTCATCACACTATGGCCGATCCTGGAAAAACAAATGAATTTGTAGTCGACACTCAACACCTATTTGTCGACTTGAAAGCCGCATGCGTCGGCATAATAAGAGACGAGCTGTACAATGCCATGTATACCTTTGACATCCCTGCTTAACTCGTCATACTATGCAAGATGACTGTGGAAAATGCTGCTCCATCCAAATCAGTGACCTGACCGATAGTTGATGTCAAAACGGGATTTAGTCATTTCTTGATCTCGTGCTTTCGTCAACATCGTATTAGAAATTATTGTGCAAAAATCACATTTCATATCTTCACAAGTCCTCCCATACGTGGATGACATTGACGTAACCGGAAGAACACAGGAGATGTTATAGAGGCGTTTACGAGTATTGAGGCGGAGGTGGCGCTAATTGGTTTCGGTAGTAAATTAGGACAAAACTAATTGTATTCTGTCATCAAAAAGGGACGCTTAGCACCAACATCCCAAGGACTTAAGAACTTCGTCTTCCTTGGCTCCGCAGTGACCTGAAACAACGACATCAGTTCCGAAATCAAACGCAGAATCACTCTTGCCAATCGCTGTTTCTTTGGGCTCAGGAGGCAATTGAGTAATGGAGCCCTATTCCGAACGACAAAGTTGACTCTTTATCAGACCGTTATCATCCCGGTCCTGTTGTACGGCGCAGAAGCATGGAGAAAGATTTTGTGCTTGATTTTCGGCCTATAAACGCAGACGGGGGATAGAGGAAAAGATTCAACCACGAACTTTACGGGCTGTACAGCGACATGAGTCTAGTCAGGCATCTACGGATTCAACGCCTAAGATGGCTGGGCCATGTAGAGCGAATGGACACCACAGCACTGGCCCGGAGAGTCTTTGAATCCAACCCCGAGGGACGAAGAAGCAGAGGACGGCCGCACTTAAGATGTCGCACACAGGTGGAATGGGACCTCAGCCAATTGGGTGTGCGGCAATGGAAAAGGCCAGCAAAAGATCGTGCTAGTTGGAGGGGCATGTTGGTTGAGGCCCAGGTTCACCCCGAACGGTAGCGCCCGTTAAGAAGAAGAAGAAGAAGTGAGTCATGGTTACCTTTGGAGAGCGTCTTGATGAGCCTTTCGGTGAGTTTTCTAGGTTCTCATGGTAGTTTTTCCATGATTCCCTTTTGAATGATCTGATTTCTTTATTATAGTTAGTAAAAGACCTATTGAACTCTTGTCTTGCCGACCTTTTTAGTCCGCTCAGTTTAGAGTTTCACCGAGGCACATGCGTTTTGGTATTATTTTCTCTCAAGGGGCAGCTATAACAATACTTTACCCATGAATGTGTTGATGCCGCAAATTGATAAGTTACTTGTATGTTTTCAGACAGTCTAAACTTAACTTCGCAATAATTGCATGCTACTTTATCTGGATCCAAATGTTCTAAAAAATCCGAATCAACACCCATCCGGCGAGTTGTCCTGCCTATGATTCTCCAGATACTTGTTCGGCTGAAATGTGACTTCTAATTGCTAGTGGACATGCAATAAAAGCATTTCATTGCCTTTAAAATAGATTCCATTTCAACGACTTCATTCAATTCGCCTATATTTGCTCCTGAGCACCACATCAGAGTGTGCTGCAACATGAACCTCATACAACTCACAATCGATTGCAATAATCAGTCAGGGAACGAACTGCAATCTATAGCATGTGATTTGTAATTTATTGCGTTTTCAATTCCGAGCTCCTGTTTCCCTTCTCGCGTCTCGACTCAATTCCTGGCGATTAAATTCACTTTGAGCATGAAGTTCGACTACAGAAAATGAAGGCAAGTGTTTGTGGAGTGAACCTTAATAATGGTGGTTCCACTACTTCGTGGCGACGATGCGTGGGTTATGGAGAAGTATTACTTCGAATGGAGCAGTAGCGTGCATTGAAATTGTAATTCGCGTTGAAGTTAGTTTGAACATATTAAATTGGTTTGTCCTGTTAATAGAAAAACTGCACTAGGTAGGGTGAAATGGATAATTTGGACGGTAAGCTGGAACAAATCGATGATTCCTAATGACCGCATCAACTTACTTAATTAATATTGTTGCTTACTTAGGCGATTAATCATCCATCAATTATTTGTGCCTTCTAGCTACATATTTTTTTATTTGGGCTTTGAAGTCCTGGCCCTTTATTCTTCACTACATTTTGATTCATAAAATGTACCTAGCAAACTCCTTGTCTTGTCAAGCATACTCCTCCGCAAAAGCGACCACAGAGATATATGAAATTAGTATCTTATAGCATCTATCTTGCACGGCATTTCTCGTGGGTGTGATTACTTTGGTAGCCGTAATCTTATTATATTCCTACGCGGAAATCTTTTACAAGAATAACCATATACATTCTAAGGATCTGATGGCATTTAATTAAGTCCCTTAAGCAAAAATTGAATTTTGGTAAAAGTACAAAATTAATGAAAATGAAATAGCAAACGCACAATTCTATAAAAGTGTGACACAAATTATGGAAATTTGATTCAATTGCGGTAAGAAAATGCGACGATTTGCCTGAGGACCACTGAAAAGGTCGTACTTTTCTGCGGAGAAATTTGAGTTAATTAGGTGGACGTGGCCGGGGCGTTTTTCAACCTAAAAGGCATTCGGTTGTACTCGTAATGATCGGAAGTTGTACTATCGCATTTTCACCGTCACCGGGAGCACATGTGGTTACTGTTTCCCTTAAAACTAATTCAAACTGCGCTAAGTGCTTTAGACTAATAAACTATATAACTTCTTACTATGTGATTTGTGCGATTCAAATTCACATTCCGACTATTATGGATTCCACAAAAGTGAAATAAAAGTTATTATAACTAACTTCGCCGTGGCGCAGCGGTTAGTATGTTGGACTCTGACACACGATGAGCGAGTTCGGATCCTGATAACACTAACGCCATAGGAAGTTTATTTCGCGGCTTCCCTCCTGGCAAAACCACCCGTAGTATACTTGCCATGAAAAAGCATCTTGACATATGTCCCTTTTTTACTTACATACTTAGGTGGCGCTACCGTTCGGGGTGAACCTGGCCCCCAACCAACAGGCCTTTCCAGCTAGCACGATTTTCTGCTGTTTCCAGTGTCGCACACCCCGATGGATAAGGCCCCTTTCTACCTGTATGTGCCACCTTAAATGCGGCCGTCCCCTGCAACGTCGTCCTTCGGAGTTGGTGTCAAAGATCCTTCCGGCCGGATTTGCGCTGTCTATTCGCTCTACATGGCTTTGACGTTGCTGACTCGGTTGAGTCAGCTTTTGTTTCTCGGCTTCCTCCATTTTCCGGATTTCGGCCAATTTCTCCCTCACGGCATCGAGTTCTTGCTGGAGAATTTTCTCCTCAACTTTATGTCCATGACGTTCCTCTTCCGCCTCTGAAGTTGAGAGGAGAGCGAAGGAGATGTTCTCGCCCGTGATAGTCCCTACCTTCGAAGAGGTAGGCAAAGTCCGCTTCATCGAAGACGTCTATTTTCAGTTGTTGTTGTTGTTGCTGCAATGCTGCTTTTGATGCTGATGGCGCCCCTTCCTTCATTTCGACCCGCAGCTTCTCTGCCAAAGTAGAAAGGGGGGACGCTGTACCAAGTTGGGAGTGGGGTTTAACCTCCTCTTGCTCTTTACTACTTCCGTACTCGTACACGAATCCGCTGGTGCAGATAGTATTTCCCTAATAATTCTGAAAAGGTGTTCTTCTACGCTGGCAGAACCACTGCGTAAGCTTTTTCACCCTCCCTACTCTTCTGGGCTCTTTCCGAGTAGGTGGCAAACAGCATTTGTCCCACCAATACCCAATAAAGGCGAATCCTCTTCCGTCTTCAATGACCGGCACTAACGTCTTTTCCTATCAAGGTCATGGAAATGCTCATTAATCGTCAGCTAATGAAATATCTCGAGTTGCAGAAACTCCTCAATGACCGGCATAGCAACAGATCCACTGGTGATTTGATGGCATATCTCACCGCGAACACCCGGGTACAACGCTTAAGATGTATACGGCATGTAGCCGAGCCATTGGGACAACGCAACAGAGGACGTCCTCGACTCAATGGCGCACAATTGTGAAGAAGCACCCCAACCAACTTGGTGTGCGTGACTGAAGGCGGCTGGCAAGAGCCGTTTGTTGGTTGAGGCCCAAGACAACGCCTGTCTGTAGAGCCACGAAGAAGAAGAATTGGTCAGCACTTTATAAAATGTTCCCTTGAGGTCTTTGAGTAAAATTCAACGCAAGGTTGGGTTAGGTTGACGTAGTAGGCGTAAGCCACACTTAGGCCGAAACCGGCCCATTGTGATACCACCTGGATCAGGTTACCGAGGTAAATCCTCCTGCGATTCGCAAAAGAGGGACATGAGCAGAGGAGATGGTGTATTGATTCCTCCTCCTCCTCGTCCATGCAGCCGCGACAGAAGTCATTGTAGGGTAGCCCCAGTCTGGCGGCGTGTTTTCCAATGGTGCAGTGACCTGTAATGACACCCGCTAGGGTGCTTAAGGTTGCCCTTTTGGTTTCCACCAGGTCCCTGGTTCGTCCTAAGTTTAACTTAGGCCACAATTGTTTGGTGATAAAGCCGATATTGCTCTCATTCCATTGGAGATTGGTCTCCTCTATGGTTTGAAGCTTTATCATGTGCTTTACCGTACCGTAGGTAGGCTGAGTGTGTTTGACCCTAACCTTGCGAGTTCGTCAGCCGCGCAGTTTCCTGGAATGCCCGGGAACCCACAGTATGTTAATGTTGAACTGTTCAGCCATCTGATCTAGAGATAGGCGACAGTTAATGGATGTTTTTGATTTGTGGGTTACCGCTGCCAGGGATTTTATCGCAGATTGGCTATCCGTGCAAATGATAATATCCTTTGTGGATATTACATTGATCCTGAGCCATGCCAGGGCCTCCGTTATCGCAGTTATTTCTGCCTGAAACACACTACAGTAATTTGGGAGTCTAAATGATAGGTTGAGGTTAAGTTCCTTGGAGTAGACCCCACTGCCTACACCCGACTCCATCTTAGAGCCATCGGTATGGAGGGAGATCGAGTCCTTTGGTATGACTTTCCCTTCAGCCCATTCCTCCCTGGATGGAAAGACAACTTCGAAGTTCCTGGTGAACACATTCTGCGGGTTGATGTAGTCAGTGTCCATGGGTACTTTGAAGTGTTTTAGAATAGAGGTGTGGCCTTTTTGAGATGTGGGCCATTTTCTTATGCTCCTCATCCTTAGGGCCGCGCATGCAGCAACCTGCTTGCTGAAAAGGTTTAATGGTGGAAGATGTAGTAGAACACTTAAGGCCTCCGTGGGGGTTGATCTGATCGCTCCGGTTATATATAAGCTGGCCGATCTTTGTACCTTCCCCAGAAGGTTTCGATTGACTGCTTTGTCCAGAGCAGTCCACCAGACTACGACGCCATACAGGAGGATAGGCCTTATGACTGCTGTGTAAAGCCAGTACATAATGCTTGGTTGGAGACCCCACCTCCTGCCCACTACTTTCTTACAGCTGTAGAGGGCAACAGTTGCTTTCTTGACCCGATCAAGAATGTTGGGTTTCCAATTCAGCCTCCTGTCAAGGACTAGGCCTATATATTTAGCCTGTTCTTTGATTTTTAGTTGAGTTCCACGAAGCCTCGGTGGGTTGAGGGGCGGAATTTTATATTTTTTAGTGAAGAGTACTAGATCGGTCTTCTTTGGGTTCACCCCAAGTCCACAGTACCGTATCCAGGTTTCAACTGTATGTAGTGCACTCTGCATAAGGTCGCATAGAGTGCTGGGAAATTTTCCTGTGACGGCAATAGCAATGTCATCCGCATAGGCGATCACAGCAACTTCAACGCAAAGAACATCATGCAAAATTGTGTGCCCTCCTCAGTCGCTGTAGTAAGATTCTCGGCCGGCGAACAGTAAGGAGTTGACCACTCCATGCGACATCTTCAATGGACCCAGTTTGTACGAGATGCTCAGTCAAACGCTTAATTGTTCGCGTGTAACGTACAGGCGAAACCAAAACGAAATTCACTCTGCATTGAAACGACGGACCCGAAATTGGTCAAGTATCGGTCAGTGAAAGGAATTCCTCATTCTTTAGATATACCTACATATGTACATATATATGTGGATCACATAGTAAGGCGTATAAGGTTGTGCAGCCTTTGCATCCTAGGATGGAAAGCAAAGTTTCCTTTCCCATCGAATTCACGAGTAACGCACCGGGTTGTTGATGCATTTCGGTGCTGCATTAACTAAAAATGATAGTTAAACTCGTCGCCTGTTAAGGATATAGTATTTTCCTCAGTAAACACAGTACTTTTTCAATTTATTATTTTTACAAAAATGACAATTGTACGCACTTTCACTTCTTCCTCTTCTTTGGTGGCGTTGCAGCCCATGAAGGACCAGAGCCAAGCTTTTCTCAATCACCCTACAGTTTACTGCCGATTCCGAACGGCGTGAGTCGAGAAGCTTTTTCATGGCAAGTTTACTACGGGGGTTTTGCCAGTACCCCGTCGAGGAGGAACGTCGCGAAATAAACATTCGATAGCGTTGGTGTTATCGGGATCCGAACTCGCTCATCGTGCGCTAGAGTCCAACACACTAACAACTGCGCCACGGCGGCCTTTCACTTACAAAGGTGAAACCTGAATAATTTCGTTTCGATGGCAAACAGAAAGAGCTGAGTGCCAAAGAGAAATACCAAGACCGTTAGATATGTATGAAACTATTCGTAAATGTCCTTTTTCCTTTCCTTCCTTTACCTTTAATCATCTTTTATTTTTCTTATTACGCCATGCGGATGCACTGGAACGTTGAAATCGGGGAAATTGCATTCAGAGGATGCTGCGCGATATTATTGTTTCGAAAGAGCAATTTTGCTGGTAGTTTCCGTCTGCAGTACGATAGAGGGCTAGTGCCTGACAGAAGGATGTACATATACGCTGAATAATATTGTATTACTAACTTGCACTTGTTCAAGGAATTTTCAATGGTCGGAATGAAAATGTCATTTGTTCTTGAGAAAACTTTGATGAGAAATGCACAAAAGCGTTCTTCACCAGGTGCACCTTCCTCAGTTAACGATGCTTTTCCTCAATACTTAACATCAAGCTGTATCCTGATGTTATGTATGATGTTATGTATGATGTTATGATGTATGTATGTATATGTATATGTTAACAACATCAAGTAAGAACGACATCCCGCACCGCTCCGTATGAGCAGCGATTAAGTGTTGATGATTGCCCATCGCCTAAGTGATGGATTCGTATTCGGTTGCAAATCGATCGGAAGGACATCAATCAATACCAACTATCAGTTAAGATGGCTCAGGTTTTCTTGTTTTCCATGTTTATTTGATATGTATATTTCAGGACACTTACCGCCTACAGGTGCTGAAGCGGTGGCTTCATCCAGCAGTTTTCCCATCACCGAAGTGCGCACTTTGTCAGTTTGAATGTCAATTGATTTCTCTAGTGACAACGTAATAAGAATGAAGAGATAAAGAAAAAAAAGTTTTTGATGAGTTCCCGCCAGCAATAGGATGTAATTGGTTTCTACGAGTAGATATTCTATTTATCTTTCTTGTTAGGAGTGTCAGAATATACCAGAGTAAATAGTTGGGAATTAGGAGAAACGCTCTATGTAGATATGTGACAAATATATCTTCCCAGCTTCGCGAATTCTACTAATGAATTTTTGGAAAATTGTTAGGCTGCAGCAGGAGAAGAACATATAGTATAGGGTGGGCCATCTAGTGTTTTTTTAATTATAAATTATTTTAAATACTGACAGCTGTTTCCCGGTCGAAATCTAAACAGAAAGTCAGTATCATACCTCCGCGGAAGGAAATAAGTCCCTTTACGCTTAAACAAGGTTGGGAAATATTGAAAACTTATTTCCAAAATGAGTGCTATGTAGCCCCAAACAGTGCGTTTGAAAATAAGTTCTGGTCAAAATGAACCGCGACTGTACGCAATTTTGAGCAAAAAATTCCTTAGGCTGGTATGCTAGTGGACAACACTCATGGTCCCCGTCGTCATACGGTGCGCACAGCTGAGAATGTAGCTGCTATGGCCGGAAGTGTGAGACTCAATTCACGAACATCAACTCGCCATCGATCTCAACAGCTCAACAATTCACGTACTAGCCTCAGGAGAATTGTGCACAAACATCTCGGGTCATTCGCTTACAAGGTCCAATTGACACAGCAATTGAAGGAGCGCGACCATCCGTTTCGTTATCCCTTCGAGGTTAGGACCATAGAACCATAAGTGCGTGGAAAAATTGCTGGGAACTACAACCAACGTGAAAATTCGGTCGATTCCTCTCCTTCTGTCTATCCGTATTTTGTATGGAAAATTCAGAAACTTATATGTATATCAGGACAAAATATGTATATCAGGACAAAGCCTATTAACATGCGAATTTCATGTAAATCGGTGACTAGGACCCTTTTCCAAATAATTACCGAAACGATAATTCAGCATTCTTATTTGATAAATGGTATTGATTCTTCTTCTTCTAAGCGGGCGCTACAGTTCGGGGTGAACCTGATCATCAACCAACATGCCCCTCCATCCAGAAAGATCTTTTGCTAGCCTTTTCCATTGCCGCACACCCAGTTGGCTGAGGTCCCCCTCCACATGTGTGCGCCGTCTTAAGTGCGGCCGTCTTAAGTGCGGCCGTCCTCTGCTTCTTCGTCCCTCGGTGTTGGACTCAAAGACTCTCCGGGCTGGAGCTGTGGTGTCCATTCGCTCTACATGGCCCAGCCATCTTAGGTGTTGAATCCGTAGATGCCTGACTAGACTCATATCGCTGTACAGCCCGTAAAGTTCGTGGTTGAATCTTTTACTCCATCCCCCGTCTGCGTTTATAGGCCCTAAAATCATGCGTAAAATCTTTCTCTCGAACCGACCAAGGGCCTCCTCGTCCGCTGTTGATAGTGTCCATGCTTCTGCGCCGTAAAACAGGACCGGGATGATAAGGGTCAACTTTGTCGTTCGAAAGAGGGCTCTATTACTCAATTGCCTCCTGAGCCCAAAGAAACAGCGATTGGCAAGAGTGATTCTGCGTTTGATTTCGGAACTGATGTCGTTGTTCCAGGTCCCTGCAGAGCCAAGGTAGACGAAGTCCTTAATTACCTCGAACTTATATCTGACAATACAAACGTTCTGGCCCAGACGTCGGTAGTGATCGTCCTTTTTTGATGACAGCATATGTCTAGTTTTGCCCTTGTTTACCGCCAGACCAACTTTCGCCGCCTCGAATTCAATACTCGCAAACGCCTCATTGACATCTCGCTGTGATCTACCCATTATGTCAATATCGTCGGCGTATGCAAGGAGTTGCGAGGATTTGAAATAGATTGTGCGTCTTGTATTGGCCAGTGGTTTTTGCACAATCATTTCCAATATGATGTTGAAGAAATCACATCTAATCATCTAATCAAATGGTACTGATTAGATGCCTTCAAATTGATGGTTTCTTGATAACTTGAAGAAGATAATTTCACTATTCATCAAATAATGTAGTAATTGTAGAAGCAAGTGTTTAGATGTAGGCCATTGGTGTTCGGGATTGAGCTTTATTAGATCTTTCCGTGTGTGTAAGAATCTTGATTATTTGAAAACAATATTTTCAAGTTCATCGACATAAACTTACAATTTATAAAAATGAAAAATATGAAATTAAATGGTGTGTGGGCCTTGCGGGTCGCACCTAGACAAATTTTTTTATTATTGAATTTGAAGACATGGATTCGGACGACCTCTGATTCATGCAGGATGGTGCGTCATGCCACACAGCCCATGATGCGATCTTTTGCGCACCAAATTCCCAAATCCTGTTATCAGCCGCCTCGAAGCTGCGATTTGACCCCTTTGGACTTTTTTTGTGAGGAACCACGAAGGACCGATGTTATGCGAACACTCCGGAAACGATTGAAGTAATTAAGGCCAATATCATCCAAGAAGTCCGTGAACTGCAACCCGAAGCTATTATCAAGGTCCTGGAAAATTGGGGTTTTTTTCATTTTATTGCATTTTCAAAAAGGAACTTATATTTGGCCCCACATATATGTAAACAAGTATATTCGTGATAACGTATGAGAAGGTTAATTGAGATTATGCTCCAAAATTAGCATTTACCAATCAACGAACGAACCCTCATCCTGCATCAACTCATATTTAGATACTTCTTCCCAACTATTGCTCTTAATGGTTGTGCATTGATTCATATAAGTTGAAAATGGAGAAAATTGAATTCAAAAGGTAACAGGGAAACTCCTCTGTCGTGGACGCAAAGTCTGTTCAGATACAATCAATAGCCTTGAATGGAATAGAACACTCACAACAACATGTTTGCGATATCTATACGACTGACAGGAAAAAGAAAAGAGTATCCGTTTCGCTGTTGTCATGACATGCTATCAAAAAAAACGAATACATACCATATTGCAAGAATTGTGATGGGAACCCATACATCCTGTACTTTATAGCAAACCTTGTAATTATAGCTTAAAGTTGAGTGACATCTGTCAAATAATGTTATGTTATTAGAAGCATAGATAAATGAAGAAGATGGCAATCTGATGGCTTTTGACAGGCATTTTGACAACTAGCCCCTACAAACGCTTTGCGGTTTGACGGCGTCTTGACTATGTCATTCTGCCTTGTTCCGACGTCTTGACTCTAAGTCAAAAGCGTCGTTTTTAAAGCGGCCCCTAGACGCTCAATATTATTGTTCAAAATATTGCACAATTTTATTGGCTTGCTGCCCCAGGCGGTTCAATATTTTCCCCAATAATTTAGTTGACCGCTCATATTTGTAATAACAGCCAAAAGCCTTTTGATTTTCCGCAATATATCGCACAGTCTTGCAATATTATCTACAGACGAACAATAATACTGTGCAATATCAAATGTAGCACATTATTATTAAGCGTCTAGGGGCCGCTTTATATTACAAAAGCAACTACCAACCCCTGCGGGGATCACAGGGCAGACGTACGAAGGTTTTCCATATTGTTATTTATCTATGATTAGAAGTCAATTCTGACGGGAACTCAGGGGCTATCCCGGGCGAATTGAAGCATCAAGAGATGAATTTCATTAGCTTGTAAGACGTTGAATAAAGGAGTTGTATCGGATATGTATTATGAATAAACTTATCAGGGACGACCGATGAAAATGCGAATAAAAAACTTGTACTCATAGTCGAAACTAAACAAATAGCTTCTACTTGGTTACCGATCCATTATTCAAGTCTCAGAAAAAAATTAGAGCACGCTTCATTCCCTAATGTGCATAAGTAACAGATTCATCGATCTAGCTGACTTCAGGATAAGGAAGATAAGTTATAACGAATCACAGAAAAATCTGGCTTATACAACCATATATCCAAAAACTGATTAGAGCCTTTCGGCTTCACGATCTCGACCACTCAGCTATACGCTGAAAGATTTCCCAATCGGAGGTGTCCCAGTGGTAGCATGTTTTCAAGAATCCACCCACACCTGCGAAAGCACGGAGTGCTAGAGCATCGAAGAAGTGAAAGATCAATTACAGATTTTACACCAGTTGAATGTTTCATACATTAATTTGCCTACAAGTCTAGCCGCGTTAAAACCAAAAAAAGGTTTTGCTTAGAAAAAAGTGGTTTGGTTTTTTTTCTTAATTTCTCAAAAACTGCAAGACATTATTGCAACCGGCTTTCTGTTTTGAACTAAAAACTAATAACAGAATTTAATTCTCGAATAAAAATTAGTACTTAATTACATAAAATTTTGAAAAAAAATAGTTGGAAGTTTTTTTTTTTAATCTTTTTTTTTTTCAAAATTTTGAGTCTAAAAATTCATTTCTCAAAAACAATTCCTTAAAACAGCTTCGTTCAGCAACGGAATGAAAGAAGAGGTTTCTGGCTTTACAAAAAAGTATACCACGGCATTGTGGATGTAACCGTTGATTTTTAATATTTTTATTTCCAAATTAAGTCAATTTTTTAGAAAATTGCCCCTCCCGCCTAAAGGGGGGAAATACCCCCCCCCCCCCCCCCCCCCTTGGCGTCACCATGGTTTTCAGAGAGAGGGCTCTACTTCTCAATTGCCTCTTGAGCCCAAAGGAACAGCGGTTGGCAAGAGTGATTCTGCGTTTTATCTCAGTGCTGGTGTTGTTGTCGCTGGTCATCAGTGAGCCAAGGTAGGCGAATTCCTTGACCACTTCAAAGTTGTATCCGCCAATGGTGACGTTCTAGCCAATACGTCGGTGTAGTCCGTCTCTTTTAGATGAAAGCAGATATTTGGTTTTACCCTCATTAACATTGGGACCGTCTTAGCCGCTTCTACCGCAATGCTTACAAAGGCCTCATTGACGTCTCGCTGTGTCCGTTCAACCACGTCAATGTCGTCGGCGTACGCAAGCAATTGCGTAGACTTGAAATAAATCGTACCTCTTGTATTGGCCAATTACTCTTGCGCGATCTTTTCAAGCACGATGTTGAAAAAGTTGCATGACAGCGCGTCACCTTGCCGAAATCCTTTTTTAACATCAAAGGTCTCGGTTTGCTCTTTGCCGTCTTTAATAAAGCAGCGAGAATTCTCCATTGTCAGCCTGCAAGTCGGAAGAGCTTGGCAGGGATTTTAAAACTAGGCAAGGCTTTGAGGCTATAGCTCATCTCTATACACGCTGTCATATGCAGCCTTGAAATCGACGAAAAGGTGGTGAGTGTCGATTTGGTATTCCTGGGTCTTCTCCAAGATCTGCCGTAGCGTAAATATTTGGTCTATTGTGGATTTACCTGCCTTGAAACCACACTGATAAGAGCCGATCACGGTATCCACAAACGGTTTCAGGCGTTCAGACAATACGGCAGAGAAGATCTTATATGCGATGTTAAGGAGACTTATTCCCGTATAGTTTGCGCAGTTATAGGGGTCTCCTTTCTTATGGACCGGGCAAACGATGCTAAGATTCCATTCGTCGGGCATGCTTTCCTCCGATCATACCTTGCAAATGAGATGGTGCATGCACCTTACCAGTTAATCTCCAGCCGCCTTAAAAAGCTCAGCAGACAGGCCTTCTGCGCCCGCGGCTTTATTAGACTTAAGTCTTGATATCGCTATGTTGATTTCGTCTAGGTCGGGTGGACTGAATTCTGTTACATCGTCGTCCATTTCGAATAGCTCGTTCTGCCTGACAGCGGTATCTTGTCTATCATCGCCGTTATACAGTCCGCAGAAACGGTCTTTCCAAATCCTCAGCATCGACTGCAACCCTACTACCAGTTCTCCATTTTCATCCCTGCAGGCCGCCGCTCTGGCTTTGTAGCCATGGTATGTTCGTTTTACCTTATTGTAAAACTTACGGGCGTCATTCCTGCGGAAGCATCTCTCCATCTCCTCGATCTCACGCTTTCCGTGTTCTTTCTTCTTTCTTCTGAAGAGCGTGTGTTCCTCTCTTTTCTCTCTTCTTGATCAAAAGACCGCCAGGTACCATTGTGGATGTCGCGTGCTTCCTACAAGGAGGTTACGCCCCGCTAGGAAATCGATTAGCATAAGTCCGTTGTCGGATGTGGTGTTATGGAGGCTATGCTTTCCCATGATCGACACAAATATGTCCTCTGTGCCCAGTTTTGCATTAAAATCTCTTAGAACTATTTTTGTGTCATAGCTGGGACATTGGGAATAGGTTCTGTCTAGGAGATCGTATAATTCTTCTTTGAGTCGTCCTTTACTTTCGTTGGGGCGTGAGCGCATATTAAACTAATGTTTCCAAATTTAGCTTTGATGCGGATTGTTATGAAGCGTTCGCTTATATCTCGGAAGCTTAAGACTTTTTGTCGAAGTCTTCCTCGAATAACGCATCCGCACCCGAATAGGCGCTGTTTGTTCTCCTTGTAGCAGTTCCCGTAATACATGTCGCAGTTTTTCGTCCGTCTTTTGACTGGTCCATCCCATCGCACTTCTTGGAGTGCGGTATAGCTTTATAGCAGTTGAGGGTTTGCTCCAATTGATCGCCCGCACCCGGTCTGTTTAGGGACCTCACATTCCAGGTGCAGACTCTCAAGTCCGTTAGTCGTTTGCTGGTGTCGTCAGCTTTGTATCGGTCCGTATCCGAGGCTTGTTGTCGTTTCGGAACATGCTTCCCTTAAACACAACCTCCAACCTGGAGGGCCAGGTTCCTCTTTCCCCAGGAACAAGGGGTTGGGTTGCTGCACACATTGGTTCACTACCTGGCGGGTGCCAGGGTAGCTATCCAGGGAGGGCCACGCGGACGCTGTGTGTCAACTTGGATTGAGCAGGGGCAGAGATCGAAGCTGGCGTTTGCCATGTTAAACGCGATCAACTTCTTTGTTCTGTTCGCTCGCTTCCTCCCCCCTATTTAATTTAATTAAATTTGAAAAGAGATCTTATATTGTCTATTACGTCGGATGAGTTCTCAGTCATTATTCGGCAACAGAGCTGAAAATATCTTACCTTTGAAAAAAAAACCGGGATCATCAATGTCATTTGTTTTCCCTGATGTAGAAGACCTACACACTTTGTATATCATTTTATATCAAAGTACCTCGCAGGTGGGGTGCATTCGTACAAAAATCTCAACCTAGAAAAATTACCTGTAGAGATAGTAGTACCAGCCTTTTTTTATTAGTTTAAGTTGTATTTATTGCACATACATAGCTGCATTAACTAGATACTGAACAGAGTTAGAAATTAACTTAATACAAAAAATGTAAAGTGTACGAGGGGTACACTTTCCCCAACAAGTGCCAATGGGGGAACGCGATGTCAATTAACGAGTTTGAATAGATTCGTAGATTCTTGCATTTTAGCCCAAATAACCCAGATCACGACAGGCTTCATAAGATAAGACCACTCTTGAACCACTTTACACAAAAATGTTCATACAGAGTCCCTGTGTAGATCTGGCGTAGCTATCCAAAAAACTAGAGGAAGACCAACAAACTCGTCGTCAGTTTTACTTGAAGGTCGATAGAGAAGGTATCCACAATCCTACCATCCAGTGATGTAAGAAAGGATGAAATATCCCACTGGCCTGTATATATGAAAAGGCGATTACGATGTAAGTTTCCAGACTGTGGCGGATTCACCCACAAAAAGAAAAATCATGCAATAAAGGGATAACATATATCTACATCCTTTTTTGTATTTGTTTGTTTTTTGTTTACCGTTTTCATAAAATACCATACTCTATCTTAGCCTACTCTAACCTTCCCTACCCTATCTAAGTCCGCCATTGGTCTTCGGCGGGCTTTGCCTTGCAGAAGCTGTTTGATTTTATTCCACTGACGGAGTCCATTCTAGCCACCAAAAGCATTGATGCCTTCGGACAACGTCTTCTCGATTTCGGGGAGAAACCGTTATACTTAAACTGGAACGCTCGGGCTCACAGCCGATCCACAGAATTACGGCGACATACGAGATTAGCGATACCACCAATCTATCCTGGATCAGCCCACATTGATCTAAACAGAGAAATGCTCCTGGGGACAATGCCCTTCAGCCGAACTTTCTCTTACTACATATTGTTGGGGTAGTCAAGTTATTGACCAAAGTCATTGCCCTTGCAACGTGTCCTCGGATCAGTTTTATCAGAAAATTATCCATCCGTGAAATCCTTGCCCATTGTATAGGACTTCGTTGGGATAGAACTTTTTGTACTCAGACTCTGGTGTTCTGTGTAGTCCAACACAAGTCGTTAGGCATTGTCTCTGAAATACCCGAACCTTCTCCATTAAGCTTGCACTCAGATTAAGCTAGACGGTACGTCCATAGGCAATAAGGCCATGTAACGAATTACCTTCAACAATCATGTTGGCTGCTATGAAACATCCATCTTGTCAGAGCAAAAGCGCCCCGGGCTCTTTCTAGAGCGACAGATCCCGAGGTACCTGACTACGCCTTACTAGTGAGTACCCGTCCGGTCCAATGGCTGCGAACTTTCGCCAGTGTTTTCTAAAGGACCTAGAGGCCCTAGACAAAGGCGTTCTGATTAATATATGTAGTTTCTGATTTCTGGAAGTTTATTTTCAACTTCCAGTCATCATAGAACTGCAGAATTTTATCTAGGTCAGGCTGCAATAAATTAAGATGAATTAAATAATGAAAAGGATGGGCGAGTTGACCGTGCCTCGTTGTCTTTGCCCCTCCCGCGGTTTGCCTGCATCAACGCCGTTTTCCAATGCACCTTCATATAGCCTCTGGTGGAAGACGGCTAAATACAACAGTGGATATTCCATCAATACCCGTCGATTTTTTTTTCACTGACACGAAAACCAACTGAAGATCCTCCATCGAATGAACAGGATATTAGCACCTTTATTGGTGATGGTGCTGTTTGCCGTAAGATTGTCATTGAACCTGGTGAAACCATGGCCCTCGGATCGCCAATATTCGATATCATTTCGAAGAAGTGATGAACCAGGGCTCTATTTTCAAGGTTGCCGTTCGGGCGAATGCCTGCGTCACCTTGTACATTTCCTGGAAGACAGCCCCCACTATCACCACTTTCTCCTGAGGATCCTTGATCACAAAGAAGACGTTGTCTGACCTTCTCGGAAGCTTTAGATCATGAATGTCATTCTGATTTTTTTCTCCGAAAAAAATTATTTACCTACGGGAACATATTCGCGTTGTTGGATTTTACAGCGCGAATTGTGTTGGTCCAATGCACACTTATGTATATGCATTTCTTTGATTAACTGTTGGAGATGGATGGCAAAGGACTAACTATCGCCAGAAACCGCTCGTGCTCTCTTTAGCTCGCGTCTCCCTTAAGCTCTCCAATAAACTTCAACCCTCAACGCTATCAACAGAACAGAAGTGGAACCTTTACAAACAAGCCCTGAAAAGCACTGCATTTGAAGTTTTGAAGAAACACCTAGTTCGATAACGAGTGCAGGAGAATTCACAGAGCGAAACATGAGGCATATGAAAACCCGCTGCACAGAAGACATGGAGGGAGGGAGCATAAGCTTCACAGTAGAAGGAAGAAATAGTACGAGAAGCACGTGATTGAGAACTTGAAGAGGCAGGCATGACGTTCGAAGTTTCTGTAGCCAGATAAAACAAAAATGCCAAGGGTATAAAGCCAGAACGGAAGCCTGTAGAGATGAGAATGGACAGTAGAATCGCTGTCAGGGCTGAGAATATGGAAAACTACTTCTCCATACTTTATAAGGGCGATGTTAGACAATATTCCGCTATCAGGCAGAATTATTCATTTTTTAAAGACGAAGATAGCAGAGAATTTCGTCCCGCTGACCGCAACGAAGCTAAGATCGTCATATCGAAACTCATAAAGCTGCTGGTGTAGAGGGACTGTCCGTTGAGCTTTTAAAAGCAGCTGGGGATGAACTGTTTAGTAGCATGCATCAGGTCATCCGTAATATATGGTCAGAAGAAAGCATGCCCGAGGTAAGAAGTCTCAGAATTGTTTGTCCAATCCACAAGACCACAAGAAAGGAGACCCCTTTGGCTGTGCCAACTACAGAGGAATAAGTTTCCTTAACATCGAGTACAAAAACTTCTCTGTCATTGTGTGTGAACGTTAAGACCGTTGGTAAATAAGCTGATAGGTCCTTATCAATGTGGTTTCAGACCAGGGAAGTCCACCATCGACCAAATATTCACACTACGGCAGATTCTTGAAAAAACAATGAATTTCAGGTCAACACTCGCCACCTTTTTGTCGATTTCAAAGCCGCATACAACGCCATGTCTACCTTTGACATCCCTGCTTAGGTCGTTAGACTATGCAGGATGACTTTAGAGAACGCTCGCTGCTCCAATAGAGTCGGTGCAGACCTGTCAGAAAGGGATTTAGGCAGGGCTATGCACTGTCGTGTGATTTTTTAACATCATACTAGAAATGATTGTGCAAAAATCACTGGCCAACACAAGAACCACAATCCATTTCAAATCCTGACAACTCCTCGCATCAAAAATGGAAGCTCATCTCCAATGGCCAGAACTTTTGTATTGGCAGATATAAGATTCAGGTAGGTAAGGACTTCGTCTGCCTTGGCTGCGCTGTGACCTGGGACAGCGACATCAGTTCCGAAATCAAACGCAGAATCATTCTTACCAATGAGTAATATAGCCCTCTCCCGAACGAAAAAGTTAACTCTATATAAAGCCCTTATCGTCCCGGTCCTGCTGTACTGCACAGAAGCATAGACACTATCAAAAGCGGACGAGGAAATCCTTGGACGTGTGATGTTGCGTGTGATTTTCGGTTACATAAACGCAGACGGAGGATTGAGGAAATGATGTAACCACGAACCTTACCGACTGTACAGCGACATGAGCCTAGTCAAGCGTCTACGAATTCAACGCCTATGATAGCCAAGCCATGTACAGCGCATGGACACCGCAGACTCTTTAAATCCAACCCCGACGGCCGAACCTATGATGGCGCAGAAGGGGAAGGGGACCTCAGCCAACTGGGTGTGCGGCAATGGAAAAGGCTAGCAAAAGATGGTGCTAGCTGGAGGGGCATGTTGGTTGAGGCCCAGGCTTACCCCGAACTGTAACGTCCACTATAAAGAAGAAGAAGAAGTTTAAGATACGCTTCATTTTGTGTTCAAATTTGTTGAGCAAACTATTTGTATTAAATTTCATTGAGGATGGTGCAAAAAGCCGTGGGTGATGGGGCTTTGTCGAAAGAAAGTGTTTACAAGTGGTATACATAAACAGGTCTAAAAAGGTCGAGAACGAGTCGAAGACGAAGAGCATCTCGGACGACCGTCAACTTTACGGCAGATGAGACTTTATCATATGCTTATGTTTGCACTTTAAAAATCCCTACTTACTGGGATTTTGTTTAGTTGGCCTTTGTATTTTGTATTCGAATTTTTAGTATAAAAGGAGTCGCCTCCGTCTAATGAATTTAGTTCTGCTTGAGTAGGAAAGACAATAACTCGCCCTTCATTTTACATCCATCCTAGATTCATAGTCGAACATTTTGGTCCTTCGAGCAAAAAAAAAAAATAAATTAAAAAAAATGGAGGCAACACGCTGCTACAGGGGAAATAAGAAGACCAGCCCAACACAAAAAAACAAAAAGCCGAGGCATGTCGTTCGGTCAGCTCCAGAAAAATATGCTCCTGCGAATCAAGAAGGATCACGAAAATTTTAAGAAAGCAGACAGCCAGCGTTTAAAACGGGACAATTATTTAAAGGCTCGGTTGAGCTTGTTGGAGGAGAAGTTTGCTTTGTCCAACAAATACAATGAAGAACTCATCGTCAGTGGCATGGTTGAACCAGAATTAGTAAAGGAAGATTTCGCCGAAATGCACCTGAAAATACTCGAGATTTACGTCGAATATCGAGCGGACATTCTGGATGCCATCGATAAGCTTCCGAAACCCGTCACAGCGGGCAGCTCTAAGACATCGAGCAGCAGTGGCGAGCACGGAAAGGAACACTGCCACAGTGAACTGAGGCTACCAAAGATTAACCGTCCCAACTTTGCTGACGGTTATGAAACTTGGAGGTCGTTCCATGATCTATTTGTCTCCTTTATACACAACAATGCTTCGCTAACGGACGTCCAGAAACTGCATTATTTAAAGTCCTACGTGAGCGGTGAGGCGGAAAGATTGCTGCAGCACTTGGCGATCGATAAGGGGAACTATGACAAGGCGTGGGAAATATTAAACGAGCGCTATGACCACAAAAGGGTGCTCGTCAACACACAACTGAAGTTGCTTTTTGGTCAAACGTTGACGAGCGGGGAGTCTGCGGGTAGCATTAAGAAGATTCTCGACAAGTCCAGAGAGGTAATCTATGCGTTGGAAAATCTCGGTGTGCCGGTGTCCCACTGGGACCATACTAATATATATAATTAGTCAAAAATTGCCCAACACAACACAACGAGTATGGGAGGAGAAAATAGGGGACTGTAAGGAACTGCCAAGTTTAAGGAATCTTTTTGAATTTCCAACCAACAGGCAGACTCTGTGCAAAGTATGCAAAAGGGCGCAGCATCCTTTGAGGGACTGCAAAACATTTTTACAAATGGATGTGGCCCAACGGAAACAAGTAGTATTCAACATACGGGTATGTGAGAACTGTTTGGTGTACAGTCACTTCAAGCGGAGGTGTCCCACCCAGAAGAGTTGTTATTACTGCAAACAACGCCACAATACACTACTACACGGGGTCTCGCATAACCAGCATCAGACACAGTTAACATTATCAGATCATCATAGTCCGGGCTCAACACGTCAAGTACGCCAATCTCTAACAACAACCATCACAACACACAGAGTCGTACGAACACATATCAGGTGTCAGTGAATCCCAACGCGCAAGAATTCCAACCAGAAGGAAGCCAGGTGAATACGTTCCATGTCAACACGAACACACAGGTGCTGTTGGCGACAGCTCTAGTTGAAGTCGAGGCAGCAGATGGATCACATCTTAAGTTAAGAGCATTGGTTGATCCAGGATCAGAGGCATCATTCGTCATGGAGGCAGCAGTGCAACGACTTCAACTCAAAACAAAGCGGACGTTAATTGAGGTTAAAGGGTTGGGGAAGGTCAGCAGTGGCGCAGCAAGCAAGATTACTTCGAACTTCACAAGTAGCTTAAAAGCGCTTGTCCTAAAGTCGCTGACTGGGCTTCTTCCGGCTCAACAACTTAATTTTAGCGAATGGTCTCACCTGGACGGGTTAGAGTTGGCAGATCCGACGTTCCACGTTCCTGCTAAGGTAGAGTTACTTTTGGGAGGTGATGTATATGGCGAAATACTCTTGGGCAATGTAGTTAAACATCATGATGGCCTAGGCCCTGTAGCCCAGAAGACGCAATTGGAATGGTTGCTCTTTGGACGAGTGCCCGCCGAGGTTCGAACTTCGGTGCAAAGTTTCGTAAGTCAGCTGGACCTGGATACATCTCTCCGAAGATTCTGGGAGATTGAGGAAGAGCCGTTTGAAAGACATCAATCTAAAGAGGAGAAGAAGTGTGAAGTACATTTCCGATCTAACACTGTGCGATTGCCCGATGGACGCTATCAATGCGTCTACCTTTTAAGGATGGAAGGTATCCAACTATGGGTCCAACAAACCGTGGTGCGGTCAGAAGGTTTGAACATCTGGAGAAACGATTGCAAAACGATATAGTTCAGCCGAAGGAGTATTCAAAGTGCTTATCAGAGTACCTTGTGCTGGAACACATGTCCCCAGTGGACGTACGGATGGCGTTTTGAAAACACTCTTCCATTATTTTATTCCGCACCACGCTTTCATTAAAAATTCCAGTACTACTACTCGGTTGAGAGTAGTGTTCGACGCAACTTTAAGCCTATGTTTGGTACATCTTTGAATGACAAGTTGATGGTAGGGCCTAAATTGCAAACTGATATACCTAGCATAATTTTGAGGTGAGGAAGATATAAATATACATTCACTGGTGATATAGAAAAAATGTACCGACAGATCCGCGTTGACCTACCAGATTCGTTTTACCAGCTCGTCTTATGGCGAATCGACCCCAGCCAGGAGTTTAAGTGCTATCGACTGGAAACCATGACGTTTGGGACTGCATCGGCACCTTATTTGGCCATACGAGTGCTTCTACAGCTGGCAGATGATAAATCGGCAAGGTTTAGCGTGGCAACATCGATAATCAAGGAGGAAACATATGTCGACGACATTATCAGTGGGGGAGATACTGTGGAGGAATGCCAAAATAAACTGAAGATGGTGAGACAACTATTAGCAACAGCCGGGTTCACTCTACGAAAACATGTCAGCAACCACAAGGAAGTACTTCGACACATTCCAGCAGATCAACGCGAGGTAGATTTTTCAATCCCATTCGACGAAAGTAACTTTAAGACGTTAGGAATCAAGTGGTTACCAAAGTCCGATGTCTTCACGTTGGAAGCTGCGGAAGCGAAAGAAAACGAACTAACAAAGAGGTCAATGCTGTCGTCCATAGCCCAGCTTTATGATCCGATGGGCTGGATTTCGCAGTGTATCGTGAAGGCTAAGATAATTATGCAGCAGTTATGGAGACGAGGGTTAGAGTGGGACAAAACGATTCCGACGGAAGTGCAAGAGGAATGGGCGGTGTTTCGCGACGATTTGTCATCTCTACGGAAAGTCCGAATTTCACGATGGGTTGACATGCAAGAATCTAACCGACAGTTGGAGATCCACGGGTTTAGCGACGCTTCAGAGAAAGCATATGCAGCGGCCGTCTACCTTCGAGTGCTTGATGACAGCGGACGCACACGTATGTATGCACTTACTGAGGTCAAAGACGAAGGTAGCCCAGGTCAACACAATCACGCTACCAAGAGTGGAACTATGTGGAGCTGTACTTCTAGAAAACCTGTTGCATAACGTCATACAAGTGCTAAAGTTAGAGACGATCGATGTTTGGGCATGGACGGATTCAGTCATCACGTTGCGCTGGATTAAGGCTAAGCCATCGAAATGGAAAACCTTCATCTGCAACAGAGTGTCCCAAATTCATAGACTTATAGAACGCGCCAAATGGAGACACATACCGTCGGAATTAAATCCTGCAGACTTGGCATCTAGGGGAGTGTTGCCGTCCGCGATTGTAAACAACGAGAACTGGTGGCAGGGCCAGATTTCTTAAGGCAGAAGTGGGGGGCTCAGTTTCCAGAGTAGCCGATGAGCTTGGGGACCCAGCAAGAAGCCAAGTCAACCATAGCTTGCCACTGTGTGGAGTTAAGAAATGGAGGTCCTATAACGGAATTTCTAAACAAATATTCAACACTCAGGAAGGCAATCCGGATAATCGCATACTGTTTAAGATTTCGACGACGTATCCATCCATTACGTGCAACTAAGGAGGTACTATCCCCACAGGAAATGGATGTAGCATTAATGCTAGTAGTAGCTAGTGCAGATAAAACAACAGATGTTTCCATCCGAAGTAGCGACCGGTAATATAAGAGGTTACGCGGCGCTCAATCCAATCACTGATGAGAAGGGTATCATACGTGTTGGAGGCAGACTAGCGAACACAACATTCCCATTCGAGATAAAGCATCCGATACTCCTCAGGCCTGATCACCGATTTTCAAGATTACTCATTCAAGAGGCCCATGAAAAGACACTACACGGAGGGGCCTAGAAAGTCATCAGTTATATCCGTCGACGTTTTTGGATATGTCAACTAAAGAATGCCGTCAAAAAGTGCATCCATGATTGCACGATCTGCTATCGATTCCGAGCGAAACCTCTAACACAACTCATGGGGAACCTTCCAGCATCACGTGCCACAATAGCTCGACCATTCACGTTTGCCGGAGTGGATTACGCGGGACCGATAGAAGTGAAGACATGGAGAGGACGCAACGCAAAGATCCTGAAAGGCTACTTCGCAATTTTTATATGCATGCCAACTAAAGCTATACACGTCGAACTGGTAGGCGACTTGACAACACAGGCTTTCGTGGCAGCTTTTGGAAGGTTTGTGGCACGACGTGGATTACGTCGAGAATTATTTAGCGACTGCGGACTAAACTTCGCCGGAGGGGATAAGGAGCTGAAAAAGGAATTGCAGGAGGCAAAGGTAAAATGGAAAGAGGTCGCAGAGACACTGGTAGATGAAGGGACGAAGTGGAATTTCATCCCTCCAGCCTCCCCACATTTCGTGGACAGCAGGTGTGAAACCAATCAAATTTCACTTGAGACTTTTCGCTAGGAATCAAATTTTGACATACGAAGAACTTAATACGCTATTAACACAAATAGAAGCGTGCCTCAATTCAAGACCTTTGTGCCCACAGTCAGAAGGATCCCAACGATTTTCTCATAGGAGAAGCACTCATCACCCCACCGCAGCCTGAATATCAAATGGAAAACATCGGGCATATTGAGAGATGGAAGCTGCAGCAACGCCCAAAGTGGACCAAGGTACTTCATGCAGCTCTTAAAGAAGGGGATATGGTTCTACTCAAGGATGAACGGCTTCCGCCATTAAAATGGAGTCTCGCAAGGATAACCAAGTTACATCCCGGACAAGACAAGTTAACACGCGTGGTGTCATTAGGAAGAGGGAATAGTGAACTGTGCCCGATTTCGAAGATTTGTCCGCTCCCAAGCAACACACCACAAACAGACTTTAGCATAGTCTAGCATGTATCGAGTCAGATGGAACAAGGGGAACATGTATATATACATACATATGAAAGGCCAACAGATGCAGCATAATGAAGGCCACAGTGCAGCATCCTGCATCCATTGCCAACAAATGGTTGACCTTCGCTCATCGGTGGGGGGAGAAGTTTGCACTGTAAAAATCCCTACTTGCTGAGATTTTGTTTGGTTGGCCTTTGTATTTTGTATTCGAATTTTTAGTATAAAAGGAGTCGCCTCCGTCCTATAAATTTAGTTCTGCCTGAGTAGGAAAGACAATAACTCGCCTTTCATCTTACCATCCTAGGTTCGTAGTCGAACGAGGTCAATATAATGAGGGAAGTTAAAAAAAAAACACACTAAAGTAGATTGAAAATCAAGGTCATGTTGACGAAAAATACCACTTGAGAATTATGCGTCATTTGCTTGATACTCTTTGCCTTAAGAGACCAGAATTTGAATTCCACAGCCACTGTATTCACCTAATTAGGCACCGTGCGTCTTCTGGCTATTCAACAAACTAATATGACTGCTCAGGGGACACCGTTTTGAGTCGAGAGTCGATTCTCTAACTGGACCTACATAGAATCACTTTTATGAGCCTCTAGTATGTACTTCATGGCCAATTTTTCAACTTGTCTTTCCAGCAAAAAGTTTCATTTAATACTAAAAAAAATTGATGAAATAGAAAGGATATCCATGATACCATGATGACCTACTATTACATTGCTCAATTGATAACTTGTAGCGAAGTTAAAGACCGAGTTAAAGTGTGTCCTGAACGAAAGGACTCACTATATCTGTCTGTTGCAACACCTTATTGATGAAGGTGGAAGAAGCACTCTGGTTCTTTGGTTCGTACTGTGATAGTAAGGCATATTCTATGGTAGAATTATTTAGAGAAAGAGAGTGTCTGCATAAAACATGTTAATGCGCATACATTCAGCGCAGAGATTCATATTCACCTGATTGGAATGGTATCTGTCCGCTCTTATAAGAGTATAACAGAGTAAAGAAAGAGTAACAGTTAATTCGGACGTAAAAGAGTATTTTTGCTTTTCACCACTCTGTTCCGCTCACTATGACTGAATGTTATTAACATCTTGTGAATGCGTCGTAGATATTGTAAGCGATTTCTCTGCTTTAGTGAAAATACTTTCCATAATCCCTAGATCAGTGGATTTTTATTGTTCAAGTATATTATGGGGCCATTACAGCTGAGCTTGTGCCTTGCGAATTACTATTATGGTTTAAATGACGAAGAGCCGCACGATATTGATAGTTGATGTCTTTGTTACCTCTCACGCAATCATCGTAAATCAAACAAGCTTCTGAGGATTGAAGGATATATTTATAGAGTAGTTTTTGTTTTGAAAGTTCTTGAAAGTCAAAAAACCGGCCAAGTGCGAGCCTTCTCGCGCACGAAGGGTTCCGTACCATCTGTATATAAAAATATGAAAGAGACGTTGTATGTTACCTCATCAGTGATCACATTAAAACGGCTAATCCGTTTGAAATGATTTTTTGCATGATGACAGATCTTGGCTGCAGGCAGGCTATAGGCATATTACTCTGATAATCAAAAATCTCTATGATGAGATAGTTGATCATGAAAGTGTCCATTGAATTCAAATCAGTTCTCTTACTTGACAGCAAGTAGGTGAAAAAGTGAATAAAAATAATTATGGGGAAAAGCTTTGCAGCTAGGATTGATATATCAAGGACACAATAGGGATCATTGCTTGGAAGTGTTTTATTGGTTGTGGGATATGATCGAAAGTTAATTTCACAACAATTGAATTTGATATCTTAACCCATCAGGATAGAAAAGGAGGGGAATAGCAATTATACGAAAGGGTTTGCAGCAAGGATTAACTTAGCAGTGACACAATAGGGATCATCAAAGTTTAAAGGGCATTTATTATTAGTTGTTCGCAATTATAGAAAAACCGGCCAAGTGCGAGTCGAACTCGCGCACGAAGGGTTCCGTACCATCTGTATATATAAATATGAAAGAGACTATGTATGTTACCTCATAAAATGACAGATCTTGGTTGCAGGCAGAATTTTTTGGATGAAAATCATGTCTGTTGTATGGGAGCCCCCCTTAAATATTCATTTTGTTCTGTTTTTAGTATTTGTCGTGGTAGCGGCAACAGAAATACATTTCAACTGTCCAACTATCACGGTTTATGAGATACAGCCTGGTGACAGACGGACGGACGGACAGCGAAGTCTTAGTAATAGGGTCCCGTGTTACCATTTGGTTACGGAACACTAAAAAACGATGCAAAGGTGTGTTGAGGA